>OX493328.1:19772258-22604568 GCA_950371115.1 Anania fuscalis
TTGTCTAGTAAATTGACAAGAAATGAACGTTTATTCCTGGCATCATTAATAGTGACATATGACTAGATTAGACTAAGATCGGCTTACTAACAAAGGAACCCGAGGAAGCTGTTATGACCGCCTTTGTTTCGGCCATTCATATCGTTAATGTCACATTAATTTACTAGTGTCGCTGCTCTCTTATTGTTTGTTGTGAGTGGTGTCTTTATTGGCTGATTGTTTGGCAGAAATAGATTAGCAGTAAATTGATTATGATTGGAAACATTTCTGTTATTGTTGGTTTTAAGAAAAACACGTTCGTTCTGTGATGCTTTCACAGTTTATTTTTATTTTATTAAGAAGACCATAATTATACATAAATAACATTTAAAAAACCACTTCACAGAATCTTTACAGGTCCACACAGATAAAAATTATTATAATATAACTATACAGATAGAATTATTGGAATAATGTTTTATCCCTTCAGCTAACTGATATATTAAACTGTAGCAAGCGTGAGTAAATTACTACAAAAGCATGTTTTATCCATAGAAAAGGAAGCGCTAAGGACATAACCAAATCAGACACCCTCATAAGATGGAAAACAATCTTAAGTTTGCAATATGTTCTGCCGTTCACTTTAAGAATTTTGGCGTAAAATTCTTGTAGAGTGGCACAAATTCGGTTAATTTGTGAATACATGGATACGGCTGTGCTTCTATGGTATTCTGTTCTGGAACGTCACGCTGCGATTTAACGCGTCATAAACTGTAAACGTTCTCATTTACCACGCCAACATGCATAAGTAAGTACCAACCAACTACCAACTGAGCTATGTGATCATCGCATGGACCGATAATTTTCCATACATATTCATTCTTATTATTATAATAAAAATATCATAGTTAGCGTTAACAATGTTTAATTGCCCGGTTTTTATTGTTAGTTGCAAGGTCAATGAGATCGTTTTTATGTCATCCTGCGTAAACAATATTGTGCAAATTGATGTATCGTATGATATGCACATGTTAACACAACGTTCTTCCTCGGCATCAAAATGATGTGTTTAACACATAATACTACATTTATTATTTTCGGAATAAACATAGTCATAAACTTAATTTTTTTCATAACTTCTGTTTTGAAAGCCGAGTGGTCACGTTGTAATAAATCTTGCAAAATTCCCGTCCCGAAGAAACCAATGCGTTAGCGTCAGACCGACAGCTCCATTTGAAATGTCGCCAAGCCACTTGCGATGCAAGCACAGGTTGTTGCGGCCTTCGCTGTATGCAAACGACGGTTCAAAGGATTTACGAGCTTCTCAATCATCCTATTGTACCAGGATTGTATGGATGATATTGCTGTCTAGTGCCGTTCGATTGGACAAAACTATCTTTAGCATCGTCGATATTGTTTTGTTTGCTCGTTTGGGCGTGTATTGATACAAATTTATAGGATCGTTTAATTTAAAGAACAGCGCAGCCTGTTTTGTTGTTTTTGTTTTTTTGTTTGTTTTAAAAGTTTAAATGATGGCAACTAATTGTGATTTTATTATTTAGTGCTTACACAGCCTAAAATTAGTTACTTTTGTTGTGTCAGACTTTTTGGATCTCTATTTTGCTTGCGTGAAACTTTAACCTTGCGGAACAATACGCGGAAGCGAGTGCAGTAATGACACCGACATTAATTCCGTCAATTACTTGATGACACTCGTCTAGCCATCCTGCTGATAGTGCGCTGTAATAGACCTCGCGGCTCTTTTATCCAAATGATTAACTCAACTTATCGCAATAACTAGCTTATAAATTACACTCATTTTAAGAGCTGCAGTTCCTACTTGTACCACTTTTAACGTAATGACCTGCAAGAGCCTTGCCTTAATTTTAAATGCTCCAATAACATATAATATTCTGTTAATGTCAACTCTAGTCTTAACTTGGATATAAATTAAGTTTACAGTGAATGGATACCTATTAATACATCTGCGCCGAATTTGTCTGGCCATTGTTTCCTTTGTTTATTTTCGAATAATGTATTCGAGTAGCAGCAAAAAACACCAACCAAATCTGGTCAGCCTTGAACCTAAACGACCGTATCTTTCAAGCAGCCCAAAGTTAGATGCTGGCTGCGGCGGCTGTTAGATCCATTCTCGTTTTGAAGTACGTCGGGTGTGTCGCAAAAGCGTTGCCTAGGTGTTTCGAGGCGCCATCGTAGACCGTAGTAGGTAGAGTCGTGCGCGCGCCACTTGCTTCGGTGCCTCGCCCGCCCCTCTCCGCGCGACAGGCCCGGTCCCAGTTTGCCGCAACGCGTCGGTCCGGTTGCCCGCGCGCTTTGACCCAAACTTTTTAAACATTTCAACTACCTCAAACACGCACAAACGTCACAAACACAAATACAAAAACGGCTCCGTCAAACCCATCGGTCGGGACCCGAAAGTCCCAGTCAGTGAAATCGATAAACGAAGTGGGAGCCATGCAAACTAAACTTATAAGTGCTAGCTACTCGTCCATCATGAACAAGCAAGATTTGTTGAGAGAAGTGGTCGTCAAGTACATAGACTACTTCTACCCTGTGTAAGTACAGTTATTTTTGTTGTGGAACATTCTACATGGTTCTTCAATGACTGTCGTCGTCGCGGTGCATTGCAGTAATGCAGTCTTTCGTGTGTCGCCTTTAATAGGATGTAGTATGTTGATGTGAAGGTTCTCAATTCTCATAGTCAAGTAATTACTGAGCCGGTAAGTCGGTGAAGGTTCATCGACAACGTGGCCGGCTGCAGTCAGACAAACGGCTGCGATTGGCTGACGTCGCCGCCTATTGAACCTAGATGTCTCTCTCTATAGTCTCACTGCTGTATCGATCCACTATGCACTAACAGCATATAACACTTTTTGACACGAGCCTGTCTGGCTCATTTTTTAGATCAATACCGACCTTGCCGTTGGGTTCTCTGGCATTGACAGCATACTCGATAAACCTTCAACTTATGCTTCTAATTTTACATCAATGTAAAGCTAACATCATATGTAACTTGTGAAAGTTGATTTAGATTTTCATGGTCGCCTATTGATAGATATTACCAATGCAGATTACAATAAACTACTTACAATACTTCCGATGGGTTCAAATTATATTTAAGATGTAGTTTTGTCTGACCGAGTATACAAGAGGAGTTTATTACCTCATAAATATAATACAATCGAGTTTATAGAAATTGAGTACCAAATCGTGCGGCGCATTAATGAACCGTATCGGTTATTTGTTATTAATTTGCATTTCTATTACCGCGGTCTGCGCTTATTAAGTCATTCACAACGGCGTTTTGTGAAATCCTAGGGAAAGCACCATTGCGTGACCGTTTCGCGTGACAAGCGCCGCCCGCCATATCGTAGGTACCACCGGTGTCCTACTAATGTCCTTTGTGTCAAATCCGTCACATTGTTCTCCTCTCTGATAACCGCTAGCTACTAGTTGCTACACGTGAAACGGACTATAAACTACCGCCTCATATGACTCAACTTTATTACCACCAGATTTAAAAAATCATATTTCGCAAATTATTATTTTGCCCTCATTCCACTTAACCAGTAGCAACGGCAACAAACACTTTTTACGGCAATCATAAATGCCAGTTCAGCAAACAATTCCAAGCAATTGAATCCGCAACGACACTTACATCGTCTAATTGAAAGGAACGCGAGTTCAGTGTTATGAAATATAGCCGCGAGATGTAACCATTGGCGCCATGTCGACACAACCGTCGATTTCCCTTCAGTGACCTTGCTTGCGCTAGCGCAGCCCGTTCGCTGTACGATAACAATGAGCACAATGCACCACGCGATAACGCCTGTAATCCCGCATTAAAAGCTGTCCGGTCCACAAACACTCCGCGTGTCCATAAATGGCCATTCGCTTTAATTGAATCGTTTGCAACAGTCCCAATAACGATGACAGCTTAATAGACTCTGCGCGCTTGACAATCTATGATGTAACGACCAGTAGCGTGTACAATGTTCCAGTCGCTTAGAACTTGATCTGTAATAATAATACGCCATTTAAGTGTATCATTTCAGGCCGTGAGTGCCGTGACTAATGCTTTAAATTTTCATGCGCCGTTCAATTTCTCCGCGACCTTTGTATTCTAGACGGCATTGTATTACAATTTACAGCGCAATTGATACCTACGTGATTCACAAAGCCCTTTGAAAAGAGACTTAAAATGTGATAATGGACATCGCATTAATGTGCATTATTTGTTTTACCTACGTAAGCAATATCACATTAAGCATTTATTTTTTTGGTCAGCGTTATTTATCACGCATAGTCGAGTGTATTATGGTTTTATTATACTTTAAATTATGTGAGTCCGCACACAGTGGCCCGCCATTTATGATCTGAGCCCCAATCACAACCTTTCTTCTGGATATTACTACAAAAACCGGTTTGGTAATTCCCCAGTGCAACTTGCGTACCAGCATATTGGGCAGATGGTGTTTTTATAACATAAGTATTGGCGGGTAGGGACAAAAAGCCAAGCATCGAATACAATGGCTGCTGTACTTTGAATAAAAAGCTTTAAAGAGTTGTTCGTAGGAGATATTGAAAGTGTTACGCCTTTGTTCCAGGGATCCTCTGTTTAAAAGACTACGATTTACGCAAACACGCACGTGCGTCTTGAAAAAATGCTTATCTCGTCTTTGTTTGTTCTATAGCTCTTATTTGTCTTAGTTCTATTTGCTTGACATCGTTCTTTGTAATTTTTTTGTGTGGACACGACAACTATGTAGTTAGTTTTATACACTTGCCTGTTTTATGCTGAATGCGTTTTCAAGTGCGTAATAAATGTATTATGTTAAGACTTCGGTTTCAACATTCATCTGTGTATCTGTATGGATTACCCTTTGTTAATTTGTTCTCGAATGAGTTCATCGCTATTTTGGGCCAAAAATGCTTTTAAAACTTGCATGTCAGATATCGCTTCGTTGCCAGAGCCGTCAAATGTTGACTGACACAAATAAAACCCTCACATGTGGGTTATATTTCCCAAAGAATTTTCTTTCTAACGATTCGTAAAAGTCGTGTTATTTATAATCGACTGTGTCAAAAATCCACTGTTTCTGTTGATATTTTAATTATCGCCTTTTGCTCTTGGCCTTAACTGCGAATGTCTTCGTCTCCACAGATACTTTCTCCGGCTGTCAAGTTTCGCCTTCTTATGTTTCAACTTTTTCATGTACCGCATGCAATTCTGTCAACATCCAAACTTGCGTAATCGTGAACAGAATAAGCAAGCTGCTTTGTCCAGTTCCGCTTAGAGAAAGTTACTTTTTATCTTCTTTATTGTTATCTTAAGGAGCTACTTTCTGCATACATTAAAACGTCACGAAAACCTTAAAATATTACAGAAAGGAAGGTAGCAAGATGAAAATCTAAAATAAGAACGCCACCGAGGGATATGTCTAGGATAATATATTTGTCCCCACAAGAACATTCCGCTTTAGTAGGCGAACATTTGCAAATTATTTTTTATTTGTATTAAATGATAACTGGCCAGTATTTTTTACATTTTATAAATATTTCAATGAATGATAACTGGCCATTTTTGAACATTTAATAAAAATCTAATTACATCCTCGATCGCAAGCTCGGTAAACCGGCGCGAATCGATCCTCATTTGCGATGCTCCGGCGCATCCGTCAGCGTGTGTTCACCCCGCGGGCGGCTCCGGAGAAAGTAGCCGCGATCGTTGCCGCTTGCATCGCTCATCATAATGCACTTGCTATAAAAATGGAACTGAGTAGTAAGGCAACCGAAAGTCCGGTAAAGGGTTGTCCATTGACCCCAAATAACACATTGCACTAACAATAGTTAATCTGTGCGAACGCATGCATGCAGCGATAGCTGACAGTACAGATCATACGCAACCACAGTACACAAAATGCGAAAATTGGACGGATATGTTGATACCACATATCCGTGTTTTCCAGATTTTACCACATATCCAGATTTTCGTGAAGCAAAAAGTGATCATGGTTTGCCGTAGACATTTGAACAAAGAGCATGAATGCCATGTGATACGCGAAATCGATAAAACAAGCATTTAAGCTTCGTCTACTAACGTTCTTTCATTCACAACTTCACAACAAGCTACTATTCGTTAGTAGCTAGCTCATAATCGACGCGTTTAATCGGCATTACCTAACACGCGAGTACCATTCATTCATTGAACGGTCGTAGTTAATTTTAGGCATTGAAAATAAACCTTCGGCGATTTGGCACTTATTAACGGTTAGCACCATAACAATGACAGTCAAGGCACAGATAAAGTCAGCGATGATATAAGAATGTTAGTCGAGGTGAGTTGTTGCAACGCGAAATGATTGAAGACTGTGACAAAAGCAATATCAGTGCTTATAAGCAGATATGCATAATGCGGAACAAGATAAACCTAGAAATAACTAAGTCCTGAGTAATTTACAGAAATTAAATTTAATAAGAAATTGTTCCAACTTTGCACTTATTTTTCTAGGCCCAAAGCAAAGCTTGCACGACGACTAGATTAGTATTTAGGTACAAAATCTATATGTTTTTTTTATTTTTACAAATCTGATAAAATAGCGGATTTGTTGTTAACAAAATAAATGTAATTTCTCCTTAATGTTCTCGATAGCACCAATCCAATGTTTCTATTTGCCATGCGCTGGGTTAGCCGCGCTTGTTTCAACCCATTGTTCCTCTCGTGTTATTACAAATTGCTGACCTGAAACTGGTTAACGCTTTTGCAATATTTAGCCACAACAAGCCATTTTAATGTAATCATCCGCACCGCAACGGAAGCCTCCCAAAATTGCGGTCTTACAACTATTCATTACTATAAATAATTATGTAGTGCAGTGCAGCCATTGTGTTTTCAGTGTTTTACTTGTTGCGCCACGTCCTTTGAATATAATTACTAGCGTAGCCACCCGCCCCGGTTTCTCACGTGTAGCTTAAAATATCTACAGTAATAAATAAAATACACATTTTTTTCTTGGTAATCGATCTATAATAATTGTGAAAACCGTAACAGAATTTGTATGATAGTTCTGGATTCGCAACACAACACTAGTCAGATCCGACCGAGACAAACCTGCCGCGGTGAGACATCTAATTTTTAATATTATGCAGTGATAATAAATAAGCAATCTTTTTTTATCAGGTCACATTGAACAATGGCAATCGGTCGTAAATATAAACTCGAATTCACTTGATTTCGATTTCAGTCATGAATATTTAAATATAATTTTAACAACTATGATAAATCTTGTAGAGAAGGTAGCTTTGATGAAAATATAATTGTGAGTATCGAAAGTAGAGTAATCAACGTCAACAAGCGATCCGTATAAATATAAACAAACATTTAAATTTCACACGTCATCAAAATAGTTTAAGGAGTAAAATACTCTTTTGTGCGCGAGTTAATTACAGATTAATCTCGTTTATTTTTTCTTTTCAACGACCGATAACATGATTTATATTCGCATTCCAATACTCACTTAGGTACTGATGATGATTTGATGATGATGATGATGATTAGGACTGATGTCGAGAAAAACCAATGCGCGGAATCAATCGAATTAGGAAATGGTTTAAGAAAGCGTAGTTGCTTTTTTACTTTTACTATTCGTTATGGTGCTTTTTTATGCGAAATGTATTAATTGGTTACTTATTAGATTTCGGTACTTACAATCGTAATGACTCCCGTCCGTAAATATTAGCAAAATCTTGACTCTTGAATTTATAACAGAACTTGAGAACCTTTTATCTGCATCACTGATTTTGCCAACTGATTCGAATTCGCTACTTTTTAATTTGTCGCCATGACTTTTTTCTGTCAGTGAAAACAAGATTAGTTTCATAAAACGGTACCTACTACCTACTGTCTTCATTTTCAGAAATCGTTGCTCACTGAACCGAATAGGTAATAAAAACCAATGAATTGGATTGATTTGAGCTGCCCGTCTAATTTGCGAATTTCTCTTTGTTACAGCGCATCGGGCACTAGCGCGGTGGCCATCGACAACAAGATCGAGCAAGCTATGGTGAGTACAATACATAAATAATAATAATAATAAATATTGGACAAAATCACATACATTGCTCTGATCCTAAGGTAAGTAGCGAAAGCACTTGTGTTATAGAAATCAGAAACAACGACGCTACCACAACACCCAGACCCGAAACAATATAGAAAAGTTCGTTTCCTACATTGACCCGACCGGGGATCGAACCCGGAACCTCAGAGATGGCGACGCAAGATTGTCCCGCGTGCTTGCCTCTTGGCGACGGAGGTCATCGAATACAGCACCAGCCTGTATAAATAAGTCCACAGCTGGATATGCTTCCCCCTTAAAAAGCCAGAGCAAGGCTTGGAGGCGTATTTTTGTAACGTTCGAATTCCAATTTGCATACGAAATCCTAAAATCGTATATAATTTCCTAGGAGTTCTTATGCGATTCTTGTACATTCGTATGCGTATTGGAATTTGAGTGGATTTGGATTCAATAATACATCTCCTGGGCCGTTGGCTTCTAGTGGCTTTCCGCAACCTCGAATACTTAGGTCGTTCGTTAGTCCAAACACAAATTTCCAGTGTGTAAGGACTAGGAATCAGGATAAATTGTGATCGTATATAACTAAAATACCTATCCTAAGCTTAAATACCGACTCGAATATAAATAATTACAAAGAAATAAATATAAACATAAAGGTAATAAAAACAAAAATAACCGAACAGTTCGTTGCGTTTTAAGGTAGGACCAATAATTATTTACCTCTTAATTATTCAGCATTTTACACGCTAATGATTTATTAATAATGATGAAATACTGCTACTTACCGGTAGCGACACCAAGAGACACGAAACGTCTCATCTCATAAAATATTAATATACATTTGCGAATGACAAGTAACTGCTTATTGTTCAAAGAAGCAATGTCGCCAGATATTCTGATAAAAAAACGTTCACTCGATCGACAAGGCGATTGCCGCATTCCCCGAAATCTTAGTTTTCAATTACCACATTTTATTCTTTTATATTCTAACGTTATGGTGTACGTGACTGTTTTACGATTAGACCCTGCTTTGTATACGCCGCCGGCTATTATGATAATTGGACGCATAGAGGAAATCGCATGTAATAAATGTAATTAGAAACATCGAGTTGAATCGCCCGAATGGCACACTCGCAGTCGCAAGCGTTCGATGTAAACATAACCCAATTGTTTTTTGCCACTTGATCATTTCTAGTTGTGATGTGTGCCACATAAGGTAACACCGATTTGCCAGTGAAACTTTGCAATAAGAACTTTCAATGGGTGACCGTCTAAGAACCATTAGGCCTATGTAGGTCTCCCATCATTGTAGAGTGATGTGAAGGCATCCAGTGCCGTGTCAGTCGGCCGCGCTGGTTCCGCATGAACTCGATGCGAGTTCGAGGAATATACACGAAGCACGCAGACATCTCGTTTGAAAGTCTCTTTTCTACCGGCGAAACAAAATAACGTCGACACCTTGATTCTCAATAATACAGGGTGTAAAAAAAGGCTTAACGAAGCCTTAAACCACGAATTCTATACATAAAACCAAGTAGAATGCAAAAAAAAATATTGCTGGGAAATGACTTTTATTTTTGGGTATCAAAAAAAAGAACTTTTTCTAACCCGCAATGTATAGCGCGCACGCCACAGACTATGCCTGTGTGTGTAAGCGGATCATGTTTCTTTGTAAAAAAGTTTAGTATTATCAAACAGAAGTCAATTTTGTAAAAATCTTTAAAACAAAATTTTAACTTTGACTTTCAATAACTCGGTAACCCTTCATTTCCCAGAGTGTAAAAGAAAAAAATGATCGTAATAATACGTAGAATATGTGGTATTCGGCTTCGTTAAGCCTTTTTTTACACCCGATATAGTCCTCAAATATCGGTCACGCGATGAAATTACCCGATAAACTTAATAGGTATAGTAAATCGGCATATCACTGATACCAAATCATAAGCTTAGCATATTTATAAATATAAGCGCAGCGAAATATAAAATTGTCCTATCCAAATATAGACACCCAAGGCCTATTTCGAAATATTTGTAAATGTATCTATGGCAGTGGTTGGTTTCGGTTAACGCATCTGACGTAATCACGTAACTGCGAATGTTGATTTCACAGAAAACTACCATGCAACATTGTTGGGCCAATCCCGGTCTATTTACACACAGCTCTACATTAGGTTGCGTAAAGTCGTAATCTCCCGAGAGAATATAATTATATGCGCCTATAATAGTAATAGCTGGCTGCATAACACCGTTATTTAGATCGGGCTCTGTTGAATCTCTAACGACTTCCTCTTTTTAATGGCCAGGAAACACGTCCCGTTTTGCCCCAGAGCGTATTTATATGCAGTGACATTTTCTACATAATAATTTCTCTATCAGCATTATCGAACATATTTTGTAATACATATTCAGGGCCGTACTACATAAGCTGTTTAGGAAAGTCTAAGCTAGGCGTTACATTTGTATGGTAACTCGCGTCATCATGTGTAAGGAGTGCATCTACCTTTCGTTTCACTTCACATAGATAGAATCATAATCGCAATAAAGGTTCTTTGCAATCAGAAATCGCCATTGGGCATCACGGTCTATAATTAACCCGCAGATGGCCTGCGATTGACCCCGATTCGGCCCTCAAAATAACGCATAGTATTTTTATACTAAACAACAACACGCTCTACTAGTCTAATGCTTACGTCATACTTCAAGCTAAAGCGGGGTGTTGGTGCTAGATAAGCTACGATAGTTACAACAAACACAAAATACATTTGACAATGACATTTTACAGCGTAATAACAAAACCGATAAAAAGTAGAAATCGAATTCATGGTTCTTCATCTTACATGTGTTGGGGGCAGTTCAATCGAATAAATACCTCTTCTCAGTTGATTTCGGCACATTTTATATTATTATTTTTATTTTTCACCTGCTTACATATAGTCGTGTTCCTGTCACATCATAAACCGCTTTTTCCATGTCTTGTACAAACTATACTAGTTTCAGTATGTCTGTGCTATCTCGAATCAGTCAAATAGCAACTATCTTTCAACTACTCTTGGCATCAATCTTGGTAAGGCATCAATTGGAGCCGTACTCTAACCCTGTAATGTTATCACTCACCCGCACGCTTCGATGTTACACTACATAATACATCGATCACGAATTTGGCGATCGCGATGTGATAATTATCAACATAGCCAATAACAAATGTTAATCCTATTTGTAGAGCTATTTTCGTGCGCTTATCTCCGGTTATCGACAACGTTGCCTTTGTTTATCTAAAGACATATGAAAAAACTGGCCAAGTTCGATTCGCACACGAACTGAGGGTTCCGACACTTCCGACCGAGTCGTAACCTGTAAATACGCATTTTTTTTTTATTTTTTTTTTATTTAATTATTATTTGGGATACTTAAATATTGCGTCCTGAGTCACACGTGCAAGACCGGTTTTTTTTCTTTCTTTAGAAAAAAATACTAGCTTTGGCCCGCGTTCCGCGACTTTTTCTGCAAGGGCTTTAGAATTATTTATCTAAAGATAATGTTTATTATGTTATTAACCTTTAGGAACACTAAAAAGAGGTAAAACCCCCATGTGTTAAGCTAGATCTATATCTACATTGTTTCAAATTTCAGCTAATTTCGTTCATTCGTGTAACCGTGATTGAGTGAGTAACATACATTAACTTTCACGTTTATAATATTTGTAATCTTCTTAATGAGTCCTGCATGACCCCACATTTAGGGTAAAATAACATAACTATTTTCGTTGGCATCCGTGTCTGTTAAAATACAATAGGTAATTGTTTTTTTTTTAAATAATATTAGCTTTGGGTCAACCTTATAAACGAAAAACATAAATTACAGATCCGTTATGTACAGTCGGACACAACTCTGAATGACAACATTAGTGCTTCCGTTTTTCAAGTTGCTGAAGGAACCTTAAAATGCAATAAAATTCGAAATTAATTAACATTGAAGTTTTTGTAAATAACATTTGTATCTTTGATGGTAAATCGAATTCGACGTAATTAAGTAAGTTTTTATCTAAAAGATGTCATCACGATCATAAAGCTCACAATAAAAGTACAATCTTTCGTGCCACAACCGTTTGCAGTAGTTATGCAACGCTGCTTATTACTGGAACTTTAGTATTATTAAGTCATTATCTGAATAGCGCCTTTTCTAATTAAACACGTAACCATGTTTACGTCTCTTTTAGAATCCTTGATTCATTCAAACCAGCTTCAACCTGTATTATCTCAGCGACTTTAACGTTCGAACCATCAGAACGAGTCATGTGACCAGTATTCAAAACCGGTCTACCTTGGGCACACCATTTTACTTGATGCGGGATTTATTAAATCGGTATAACTCAATACAACGCGTGCAGTTTGTAAATTATTTTAGATTGGAGATACAGTCGTTTATTTCGTAAGAGACCGCCTCTGCTCCTCGCGTTACGTCACGCGATATGTTTACCCGCGCCCAATTGATGTATAGAAGCCATAGCTCACACCACTGACCCCATTTCACGCATCTGTTCAAACATTTCTTCAGTCAGATGATTCTACTCTTTCGTTGATTTGACGCGCAATGTTATGAACTTTTGCTGTCGACAAAACAAACGCTTTGTTTTGGTCTCGTCATTAGCAAGTAATATTCGAACAGTTTACTTATAAAGACGGACGCGTAGAAATTTTTATTCGACTCAACCGGGTCGGCATGCTAATTCCTTCATTGTGAACGTGATTTGCATGCGCCAGGCATGACCCGTAGGGCTAGCGCCAAGAATAGACGCGGAAGGAAAGCCGGCCCTTAGAGACACGTGTTCTCCTGATTATACCAATTCGTGCACGACCAGACTAGAATTAGGGCTGGTTACCCGCCTGAATACCTATTTTGGTATTAAATACATATTCAGGAGACACAAATCGCAATAAACCCCGTTTAACTTGTGCTGAATGCATAGTAAGTAAGTGTTAAGTGAATGTTACAGATTAGAGTCGTAAGTTTGTGTAACTCTACATGATTACTTCATGGTATCTGAAGACAGTAGTTGAGGCAAGGCTGATTGTTTGAGAAAACCAAGCCAAGTTTGGGAAACGTAACCCAGAATAAGAAAGAATATAAATTATGATAGCCTTACACCTGAGAAATAATGCTGACTCACGTCAGTGAGAGGTATTTGGCAAACATAATTTTACCGTTCTATGCACATCGTGTGCTGATCCCCTATTTAAAGCCGAAGACATCGAGAGGTCACACGAATCGCTAGCGCCCAATCGAGATCGAGCGGCGAGTAATTTGCAACCGAGAGCGGCTCCTAGCGCTCACGCGCCGATCAGAATCGCGGCACGAACCCATTCCGAGCCAGGAAACGTGGACTTTTCTCGGAAAACACTCCTAAAGCCGTTTAATGAAGCCGTCACGCTCGCCACAGATAACTAAAACTCTAAATTCTAGCCTGTCACGATTGCCACTTTTGAACAAAATATGTATATAAATAGACTTAGAGCTCATTTAGATTAAATCCTTACGATGATATCTACCATGAAATATTATGACCGGATAAAAGTTATTTCAATTTATTGGCCAAATCGTGACGTTTAAATTGACACATAATCATCATAGTCTTTATCTACATAATAATAAGGGAAGTACTAATAGGCTAAAGGTATTTTCGTTTAAAATACGAAAATATTAACGGTACCTTAGATAAAAACAAATAATAACATCAGTTCAATCTATTAAATTAAATGTTTGGTATCGGACACCTTATCTCGTATTTATTAAATACCAGTGCGTATTTATTTTCAACAGTAATTATTGATAGTGATGGAAAATTACGATGCAATAGGTAACTCTACTCCTTGTTTAGTATTCAACAGATTAGGCGGCTAAACGGCTTTATCTGGGAGATATCGATCGATTTAGGCGATTAGCCGACCTGACATTACGATTAGCAACTGTTGGTAAACATGTTTTTCGAAGATTAGCATTTTGAAGGCAATAGTTACGGTTCTAAATGTGGTAAACATCCACAGCTGACTAGAATGGGAAGCATATTACCGTATAATACTTATTTATTGATATTGGAAGTTTTAATTTGTTTATCATAATTTTTGGATCGCAGTCGCTTTCACAATCAATTTGAAAACACTAGCAGATTACGAAGTAGTTTTATTCTTGTTTAATTCAATCCTAGTTCCAAAGATCGCAAGAGATTGCTATCTTGCTTTATAAAGTGACAAACCATTTGATAGTATGATGGGGAATATTTTGAAAGAGCCTTAGCAGTACTCTGCCGACGTGTCTTGATTATGAATATGATAAAGCAAGTACTGGATTGGGACTCAAATGTTAAAATATCACCTAGCACGAAATCTTCTATTAAACATGTTTACATAAATCTTAAGTAAATAAGAAGGTCGAGATCTTGCGATAATAGTTCACCGGTGGCCACAATTTTGTTTTGTTTGTCTGAACTTCCTTATCTGTTCGATATCGCGCTGCGTCAATACATGTTTACTTTATTCTTTATGTTTTTCCTATTATTATTATATTCCAATTATAAGTGGTTTCCTCGTGAAGCGATAAAGTATCTGACATGGAAGCCGGGTCATGGATTTACTGATACAAACGAACAAGTCTGCATAGCAGATTTCTTACTTCGTCAGCAAATGGTTGAAAAACTATGTCTAGACAAGACGTACGTACATATCGTAACCTAGATACTAGAGCAAAACGTGTGATGGCCGCGTGACAGACAGGTCAAAAAACCTTATTGCGCTTTTATGATGATTATAATAAAAAGTAATTAGTCGCATCAAATTTGTATTACAAATAAAAGGATTTATAGCTTCTAGTAAATCAGACACAGTACATGCAGGTGATTGATACAACAGAAACATGAAGAAATAAACCAATGATTTAACTATTTATTGCACTTATACATTTGCAAATAATAACAAAATAATATTTTTTCAACCTAAGTCTCGAGAATAAGGATGAAATCATTACCAACGGTAGCTACTGTATACTTAATGATATTTATGTGTAACATGACGATGACAATGTATACTTTGAAACCGCAAATTAGTTTTATTCACTAGGCAATGATAAGGTAAATAAAGGCGGTAAAGACTATACTGACAATATACTCAGCAAAGAGTAATATGTGTCATGAATATTAATAGAATAGTGTTGTGTTCAAGATACACCTAAACAAATATTATAACACTCTCCATCAATTGGTATGTGGTGTTAACGAAGCATTACAATGTTTAAACAAATGTCGATGAAATATTGGCTAGAATTCACCATAATATTGTTATTACTTTGGTTCTGAGTGTTAGTTTTTGCTGCAGTTTATATTTAATAATAATACTAACGCCGCGGTGGTGAAGAAATTTACTAATTTTATGCTACGTAGGCCTTTAAGTCAACCGTGATGTTGAATGTTTCAAATGCCATAATGATTCAACTATAAAACAAAGCGTGTATTTTAATGGCGTTGTTCAATGAAAGGGCTAGCCGTGCAATTGAACGGCTATTTCAACCAGTTGGTTGCGAGGCGACATATACAAAAAATTGAAAAATGAAAACCAAAATTGACCAAGTAAATGATGTCCCTTATGGCCAAGGTGGTAGTGGACGCCAATCGAAGACCTAGATGCGTACCATCACAAACGAAATGCTTACGATGACCTTACCGACAGAAATGAAGCAAAATCGCCAAAAGCGGCGGAAAAGGCATAAGCCAGAGATCATGCTTGAATGGCTAATATACATGTAACTCTCATATTTCTAATTATATTTTTGCTGAAAGACATGCTCGTATTTATTAATCGAGTATAAATAAAAACATACTGCAACTTTACATTTCAAATTGCCGAAATCGGAGAACCATTTGGTGTGGTAAAAAGTCAAACCGTAGTACTGAAAAATTATGACCTTCCGATTCCAGAAATAGGTTATTCGCGATGCGCAATTGTAATGTTTACTTCCACTAATTTGTGTATATTGTAAAACGAAATTAATTACAAACATAACTGAATTCTTTCGGTGTGCGATCATCACGAGGACAGCTGTATTACGTTGTAGATTAAAGCGCATGTACAATAATGTCTAATCTTACTCTATGTTTTTGCCAATGGACTTACACATAAATTTAATTAAAACTAAAATTATTGAAGTTTGTGAAAGGTGGCTTTCAAATAACATGATTGGGCAATTTATTCTTTAAATGCAGTTAACTTAGAAAGAGTGTGAATATGTAACAATCTTCCAAGTTAACAGCACCTATGCAATAGGCAGTATGCGTAAATGTGAAATTTTATAATAATATTGCGGCTTGCGTCAAGACAGAGCAGGGCATCACGCCACGCCTTCGTAGCGAATCGCCTGAAACGGCTATAATATATCATCAAGAAGTATATGACTACTTAACACTTCTCTTTAAACTCGTGGGCATACGGTTAAATTTAACATAGTAATACCGACGACTGCACTTGCACTGGTCGCGCAACTTTTACGCGCATTTGGGAAATCGCGCCACACGCTTTGCCCATACGGTTATGGTAATGAAGGAGAGTTCATAGCAGAAAGTATCAAGTACCTACTGTCGACAGTCAACTGATTTATGTTATTCCTGTTACTTAACATTTTAAATATACATATCCTTGGTATTTCATCTCTTCAATGTGACAGGAAACTTAACATTACATCAGCAACTTTCATACCCATTGAAGAAAACATTATATCCTGAATATTGTTCCTGAAGGAACTTTAGTTTGTAATTAGGTGATGGTCTTGGTGTATTGTAATTTTGAGTCTTTAGTGTATTACTCTAGCTAGTTCCACTACTTTTTTCTCCAGTTGGTTGGCTAAAATATTATATTCAATATTTTGGATTCCCCATGAGTTAACGTTTTCATTCGCCCAGCGTTAATAGGTTTATTACAAATATTTAACTTTATGAATAGTTTCTAGATTTTGTAAATTCACGTCACATATGCGTTATGTATACACGTTATGTGTACATAAGCGTAACTAACCTATTCTAATAAAACATCATCATTTTCATATATTAAAGTTAAAAATCGCCCTCTGAAATTAATAGTATTACAACTCTCCAACTCATGTCTTTAAGAAGAGGAAGTTGAATACAAAAAACAGGATTCGGTGTTTTATTCATTATTCATATTTTTTGTTTTTATTAATGTATAGGTATTTTTAACCTTATTGTTTTAGTATGTTTTCTTCTGTTGTTTTTTATTATTAGAATGTAAAGTATGTGTTTTCCAGACCTCTGCTCTATGTTCATGCATTGTTTTCGCTGACTTACATAAAATTTTAATTCTTTGTCATTGTTTTATACCCAAGTCTGATGATTCGTTGTTTTGTATGTGCGTGATGTCATGCATTAAATTACAATTATGTTCTATCCACATGGAGTCACATTTTATTTGCGAGCTTTAAAAACTTGTATCCTTTCTGACGTTGATAATGCTCTTTAAAACTAATCTGGTTTCAAAACGAAGTTGTTTATTTTTTAATTACCTCGTAATTTATGCGGAAACCACTTTTATTACTTCTAAGGTATTATGAAGCGAATCAATATTGCTTTTTGAAGCTATACAAATATATTGACAAAAACAACTTGTAAACCTGATATTCAAAACAATAGAGGATTTGTCAAAATATAAGTAACGCGTGTGTGTGTTATTGTTATCTACGAAAACAATACAATCCGTATTATCATGAGGCCTTGAACGAGTTATATAACGTTGTTTTCGACTCGCGGCTGCTACGAGTATTTAGGTTCAGCGTACTTTTAATTAGAATATCGGTCACTCTCCATCTGGTGATTGTTGCACGCTACGTCTATCTTGAAAGGTGTCTTATTTTATCTCGACCCCGTAACACGTTTTTCGTGTTCACTTATCGTTATCTTTTTGGGCCTCATCGAAGCCACGTGTTTTGGATCGCCTACGTTCTCTAGCCCGGTAATTGCGACTAATCACTGTTGATCTGTTCAACAAACCTCAATATCATATAGTTTTAAAACCTTAATTGGTCGGTCATCAATGCTGTTCAATGGGTCCATTGGCGCGGCGTCAATCTGCAACTGTGACGCAGGCGCCGGTGCTAACGAGATCCGGCACTGACCGGTGCAAATTAAACACTCATCTTCCACTCACTGAAGGCCAGAACTCCCACTCTCATTAATCTCATCAAGACTCTATTTATATACTGATCTAATTATAACTTCAGAGAAATCATCACGGACCACTTTTAGTTCGAGGCCCAAGTATGCATACTTGACTCATCAGACCATCAAAAATACAGTTCATACTTTTCTTTCACGTGGGCGTGATACGAAAATACACTGAAATATGTCACTGAACCAATATTATGCACGTTTCTTTTGAACAAGAGATATTTCTTATAAAAATAGGATAAAGAATTGTTGTACTAATTGAACACGCTTCATTTGCTAGGTACACTGAACGGTATCCGCATTCTTATCTTGCATTATCATAAAAATCTTAATGGAATTAGATTGTTTACATTACTTCTATTAATTTGAATTATGTACTAGACATACATGCCGAGCGTAGTATGACCCTGGCCGGAGTGGAAAGATACATACTAGAACAAACAACACTGCCAATTGTTTTATTTTCGACAGCTGCAATACCATGGAAGATCCCTATATTGAAGTCTAAAATAGTCGCCGCCAATGAAGCTTAATTATCTTCAGCAGACTGGACTTAGCTTGCATCGTAAACATCTTTCTCTACCCTCCGCAGTGCATATAGCTTTCAACATATTAATGTGTCCAATTGTAATCGTTCAAGTTCCTTCTGCGGATCCATATTGACTCTACAAATAGATTCTTTCCTTTGTTGGTTGTCATTGGCCGCTTGTTAGCCTTCTTAATTTGAGTTATTAATGTTGAGAGACTATATGGTGATTCTATGTCTATTTATATTTTGGTTTTATTTATTTAACTGCCGTGTTAGTCCATAAAAGCGGTCATGGATTGCCCGACGGATCCGCATATTTTCTTTGGTCAAAAGTAGCAGTTGCAAAAAACTTACGTTAAATCTTTGAAATTTAATTGATGACTACATTATTTAATTATATCGTTACAATTCCATTAAAATTGGGTTAGGCATCTAGCCCGGCTTCACAGTTTTTTGATGCAATCGGTTTGTTTTGTTTATTTCTTTTTGTGTGATAGTTTTTGTAACATGTTGCCATGTTGTAAGAGCGATGTAGAAACTGCATTGTATTAGATTAATCAAGTAGGAAAATAAGTTAATGGTTGTTGTTAAATATTTTAGACATTTAGAGTCAAGCTGATTCGAGAAAACAAGGATCCAATCGGTATCAATCTAGGTTGTGTTGTGTTGTCGAGTTCAGGGTGCACGAGCGGCCCGCGTGGCGTTCGTTGTGCGATGACGTGCGCGCGCCGCCATTTTATATAGGGCGAGCGCGCGCGCAGACCATCAGTCGCCTGCTAGTCGCACAAGTGAAACTTCCTCGTTCAAGTTCACTTATCGCCAACGACACTCGCGTATCAGCCGACACCGGCGCCGCTCATAATTATATTTAAAAAATAATAATCTTGTTCGTCGCGTTCTCAAACATGATTGACGTTGTGCAACAACCCAGAGATGCCTGCCTGTACGAGATCAGACAAAAGGGACAGAGGGATCCCTGTTACGTGGTCGTGCCTAATACAAATGTATGGGTTCGTTTCAAACCATTTTATAATTAATTATTTTTCCGAAACAATAATTATTTACCTCCGCAAAGCCGGTCGAACGTCTAGCAATAAATCATTTTATTCGAAAAGTTTTAACCAAATTTAAAGTCTTGTTTGCGTATTACAAAACATGTTTATCGACTTGTGTTATTGAGTTCGTTCACGATATCACGAATATTTATCTACTCTTGCTGTCAAAATTTAAAAACAATATTTATATTCGTATATTTTGTTGATTATGCTAACGTCGCATTTGTTATTGTTACAGGATCTGGTTAAGAGCCACCTGATGTTCGCGGTGCGCGAGGAGGTGGAAGTGCTGAAAGAGCGCATCGCCGAACTGATGGAGAGGATCAACCAGCTCGAAGTGGAGAACACGTACCTGCGTGCGCACGCCAGCCAGGACACGCTGGCGCAGCTGCCGGCGGCGGGTGCGAAGCCGGCGCAGCAGCCGCAGGGCCCGTCGCCGCCAGTGTCGTAGGCCGCTGGCGCGCGCCCGCCGGACACGCCCGCCGGCACCCGCCGGCCCCACACCTCCACGCCTCCCCCTCGGCGCGCGACCCCGCACGCAGGACACGGGGAGTCATTATGGCTGTGCTATGTTAATTCGTAGGCTAACAAGGAACGAGCGTGAACGCGCCGGTCGAGCGCCGAGGGACGCGCGGTCGCGACGAGCCCGCGCGCGGTCACGCGTCACCGCACCGCCACGTGCGAGCGGGCCCGCGCGCGGTTAGCTGCAGCCTCACATTTTATGCTTTCATTCATAGAAGTATATTTTTTCTGTTATTAATATTTAGGGTGCAGAATTTCGTGCTAACTGCCATGCTTTTGCTACGCATCTCAGCAACGAGTCGTTAGGTGTTTCTATGTACGTCTATACTTTTATTCGGTTAAAGTTTAGGTATCGCTATCCACGTAATATATTCCATTTAAGGTAACTGTAAGACGTGTGTTTATATTGAATGTAACGGAATAGTCGCTATTTCTACGCAATGAACAATGACTGTGTGTTAATTTATTTTCTATATTTTTATATATGTAATTTAAGTTATTTATCAATTTTTACTACTGTGTTACAATAAATTGCAAGTTTTCCTCGACGGACGAGACTATGTAATGATCTGTCGTTACTGAACTTCTGAACGTGTGTGCAGTTTTCGTTTAGTTGATACTTTAATGATATGTTACAGTTAAATATAGATGTTTGAACGTATGTAATCTGCAGTCGATGTTAACGTTTGCCGAGAGTAGTAGAGTGATCGTTGCGAGGATGTGAACTCGTGCGACGCTGGCTTTAGTCAATTTTGCACGCTGAAACCGAAAAAAAAAACTATTTTTATTCCAACCCTATATCGATATTAGTGTTAATAGCGATTTAACATTGTATTTTTTTAAATAATTAAATTGTTTGTATATAGTACAAGTTGTAATAGAATTGTGAGTCGGAATGATGTACATAATGAAAGAATGTGATGAAGCAACCGATTCCTTAGTCGCCCCTCTGGATTGAATCCGCATAGTGAGGGATATATCTAAAAAGTATAAGTTAAATATTCGCTGTATTTAAAATAAAACTAGGTCCATTGTTTATCCATTAAAGAGCCGAACAAAGTGGCTGGTGACTGGACTAGGAGTCTAAGTAGTGAGTTTGAAAAGCTCACTAAAAAAGAAGGATGGTCCCAGCGGTTGGAGTGTGACTATTTTACTATTAGAGTAGTATTTTGTACAACGCTACTATGTGTATAGATGATTTTGTTAGGTCTTCGTAATTATTGTGAATATACAGTAATTTACTCCTACAAGCATTACCTTAGACCTAGATATGAATTATATTATATGATACTGAAATTTGTAAATATACTGTAAACAGAGAATGTCCATTGTAGCTTATGTTGACCAGAAAGGTTCCTCATACCCAATAAATGCAAAAACTACTCAAATACGTGTTTTGTTTATTTTTTCTTCCCAATTACTTAATATATAGCAGATGAGCCTGGTGATCATTTTTACAGAAGCCTTAAATAACATTAAATTATTTATTTGCGAAAACCCTCAAGTAAAAGAGTTAAATTTCGATTTTGTTTTTATTCATTTTAAAGTATCACCTTATTCAGATCATACCTGATGAATAATGACACAACCTACCTAGTGCAAAAGTATTAATCACATTAGCTTAGGAAGAAAAAGAATCACTAAAAAGGCATCTTTCCAAAAATAAAAATGGTTTTATAAGGACATATATACCCGATTCAAGGTATTCGTTGAACGTTATACCTATTCGTAGTAGACACCAAATTAAAAATATAGGGACTAGCTAGTCTACTAGTCCGCGTTGGTTTGTGACTTGATTACCAAAAGGGAATCTTTATCCATTCCGCTGAGTCCTCAGTAAATAAAGTTTCCACATTTTATAGCCCAATAAAAAGTCAACTGAACAGATTAAGATAATCAAGTAACAAACCAACGCAGTTGCCATCTTTTTGCGATCTTTCGGCAGATGAAAGCTTAATTCGCAAGCCACCGCTCGGCACTTATCGCAGATCGCCGTGATTGTACTCGTTGCTACATGCATGCGGTGTTGCAGTCACTGACCGCATCCCATGACCGCCGTGTACTTCCGGCCGTCTGAGCCAGAGTCCTAGAGAGATCTCGCATATGTAGGCTGATAACGAATCGTAGGTGACGCCAATATACCTAGGTTTCATCGTTTGTGACGCAATAGATTTTTTGAAAATTGAAAAAAACCTGGCGCAGACAGCCAGAATTTCACGTTTTACGACACTCTGGATCTCAAATTCTAGAGGGTTTTAGGGCCCCGTTTCTTATCAAAAGTTTAGTGACGCGATATGTGACGGCATCTAAAGTAGTTTCATCCATTTTGATGCAATGGTTTTCGCGGAATCATGAAAAACGTGTGGTCAGACAGCCTGATATCCGGCTGTCTGAGCCATTTTGTTTTTGCAGATATATAACGAAATATCACATTTCAGACTCATCTTTATGGATTTTACTTTAGTGACGCGATATGTGACAGCTCTCGACCAGATTTGAACCTTCGTTACCCACGCGTTTAGGAGACATTCTGAAAAAACTGTTGGCACAGACAGCCGGAATCCGGCTGTCTGAGCCATCCAGTTCTACCACTTCCAGGTGTTCTTGGTAGCTGGAAACTCATCCAATCTTTAGTGACGGTGATGGTTAATACGAATTATCGTTTGTGACGGCTCTATATGCCGGCAAACAAAAGATATAAGCAAATCAATTGTTCTCCATACATCGCTGCATTAGGGTGACCACACGTCCCACTTTATTAGGTTAATTATGCAAATACTAGTATAGTAGAAAATCGAGGCTACTCGTTTTACGACAGCTGCTTGCCGTGTTCTTTAAATACGTATTTATCTGTGATTATTACCATGTCCATTTTATCTGTGAATGTGATATTTGATTTAACAATATTTACCATACTTTAGAAATAGCACTAGCAATCGCGCACGAAGGGTTCCGTATCATTTAAAAACGGCAAAAAAAACACGTTTGTTGTATGGGAGCCCCCTTAAATAATTATTGTATTCTGTCTTTTAGTATTTACTGTTATAGCGGCAACAGATATACATCATCTGTTAAATTTTTAACTCTCTAACTATCACGGTTCATGAGATACAGCCTGGTGACAGACGGACGGACAGACAGACGGACAACGGAGCCTCAGTAATAGGGTCCCGTTTTACCCTTTGGGTACGGAACTCTAAAAAAACATGAATTTCTTATTTTCTGCATCTTGACCCAAATGGGCCGTAGGCATGTGGGACGAGTTGATAAATTACTCAATGAAACGGGAGAACGACTTGCAAAATAAAGGTATTATTTAAATTCATTTTTTGCATCTTGTCCCTAATGGGCCGTTCCAGCATTTCCAGTAAAACACAGCAAATTACTCTGAATAAGAGTGGTCAAACAAATTTTCCTCTTGAATCACTTAGGGTAAGCCCTAAACAAGTCACACTTAACCCAAAAAGCAATTATTAGTGTTGATTGGTCCTTCATACCAACGTATACGCAAATACGTATTTAAAGAACACGGCAAGCAGCTGTCGTAAAACAAGTTGCCTCGATTTTCTACTATACTAGTATTTGCATAATTAACCTAATAAAGTGGGAAGTGTGGTCACCCTAATGCAGCGATGTATGGAGAACAATTGATTTGCTTATATCTTTTGTTTGCCGGCATATAGAGCCGTCACAAACGATAATTCGTATTAACCATCACCGTCACTAAAGATTAGATGAGTTTCCAGCTACCAAGAACACCTGGAAGTGGTAGAACTGGATGGCTCAGACAGCCGGATTCCGGCTGTCTGTGCCAACAGTTTTTTCAGAATGTCTCCTAAACGCGTGGGTAACGAAGGTTCAAATCTGGTCGAGAGCTGTCACATATCGCGTCACTAAAGTAAAATCCATAAAGATGAGTCTGAAATGTGATATTTCGTTATATATCTGCAAAAACAAAATGGCTCAGACAGCCGGATATCAGGCTGTCTGACCACACGTTTTTCATGATTCCGCGAAAACCATTGCATCAAAATGGATGAAACTACTTTAGATGCCGTCACATATCGCGTCACTAAACTTTTGATAAGAAACGGGGCCCTAAAACCCTCTAGAATTTGAGATCCAGAGTGTCGTAAAACGTGAAATTCTGGCTGTCTGCGCCAGGTTTTTTTCAATTTTCAAAAAATCTATTGCGTCACAAACGATGAAACCTAGGTATATTGGCGTCACCTACGATTCGTTATCAGCCTACATATGCGAGATCTCTCTAGGACTCTGGCTCAGACGGCCGGAAGTACACTGACCGCCACCGCCTCATCAAAAGGGTCGCGCGCGGCGCGGTGGCTCGTGCCACCATTTGCTGTTTTGTCCAGAGTTTGTGGCGCCCTCTATCGCGTTCATCTAATGGCTAACCTTTCTACAGCAATGATGCGCCATCTATTGAGAGTTGTGACAAAACATTTGAGAACCTATTCAACGGAGCTTTTCAACTAGTACTAGTCTGACAACTTTACAGTAGAGTGCACAAAATAGGATATTATAACAAAGTTTATAAATACTAAAAGGGTGCTTAATACGAGTTGCACAAAACAACCAAGTCATTTATATCGATCGAAAAGTTATACAAATTAACATTGACTTTCAAAAAAGGTAAGCGACGCGTCGCTTACTTTCGGTTGCGACGCGGTCATTTTGTTCCACTCGCACTATGCCCTCAGTTACCTGTACAAGACTCAATTCGATAGTTAGTTTTTATGTAAGTAGTATTATACTTACTCTGTGGTTAATTAATTGTCATAATTGAAAAAAAAAACAATAACATACTACCTATTCAAGAGAGGGCGAGTGCCTGTAGTTACTTTTCCCCGAGGTGATTAGTCGATTAATAAATAGTTTTACCTATGGTTTTACGTAGTTTAATACTTACTCCATGGTAATAATAGCACAGAGAAAGAATTATACTGTATAGCGAATCCTAAGTCTATGGTAATAGCATACTTTTATGGAATTGTTCGCTGGAAACATATACGCAATAGGTACATTACTTATTATCTGAAACTTGATCTTAAATCATTCTACGAGTAGTTCGTAAATTAAAATATGCTTAAAATATTGTTATTAGTAATTAGAGGACATAAAAATAAATAGAAAATAAGAGGCCGTTATTTTTTGATAACATATGTAAAACTACAAGTATCAACACGTATTTGTTTGCTATTTATTGCACTTTAAAAAAACATACGACTTACTCATGTTCTAAGGTGTTTTTTTTTTGTCTTTCAAATGTCGAGGAATCCCGAAATAACCGCAATACGCTCAACATTTTGTAATAGGCCTCATAAGCGTTGGGAATGGATAAGGATTGGTGGAAAAGTTATCCGGAAATTCTTGAGTTAGGAACAAGAATTTCCCGAAAACTTTTTAACTCTGATTGGATGAAAAAGGTTAACAAATCTTACAGATTTAAAAACTAATCTTACTCATATTGATTTATCTCTGCCTTTTTAAAAATACATACATTACTCGGCTCGGAGTGCTCGGAGTTTAATTATGTTTAGTAATTAAAATGTTAGTTTACAACAGTGGTGGTTGAAAACTTGAAATGATCGTAGGGTGCATTAAATTTGAATTGCACTTGTAATTGGTGCATTGTTGAGGTCAAACAGATTCATGAAAAAATGAAAATAAGATCTATGAAATGCATCTTAATCCCAATCCCAGCCCAGAAAAATATGGTTTACCAAAACTTTTTAAACTCTGCTCGACGGCCTTGCTTGACGTTGTCTACCATCTACTACTGACTTTAAATGCCATCTATCGCTGTTGCTTATTAAAGTTGTAATCGGAATCATGTAACAAAAAGTGACTTCTACTCGTCGCTAGATGGCGGCACTTCATGTTTTAGAATATATCAGCAGAGTAAGTATTATACACAGAACAAGTAAGACTCGCTACTCTCATCCCTATTCTGTGGAATTATACGTATCAGTTTTACTAGGTATCACAATCACAACAACCATTCAAACCTTAGATCTTTTATCCAATAAGTACTTATCTTATGTCGTGGAATTAGAACAACCGTTGATGAAAATGAAATCATTTTCATATTTTTTTTACCATTAAGTGTGTACGCTCTTTTCTCTATTGTTCTCTATTATAGCAATTTCTGAACGTCAAACAACAAACTGTCAATGTCATATTTTTGACGTCGTCGTGTTAAGAAAAAACATTGTATTTTTCGACTTAATTTTGTTTTTGTGGAAGAAATGGATAATAATATGAGTTTGAAAGAAATTCAAAGTAAATTGTTGCTATGGGAAGCTCCAGAGAACCCTCTGGCCCCACTAACGGCTGATCAACGAGAGGCAATATTGGATTTGGAGGCGCTAATAATGGGTGTTACCAATGAAACTCAAGAAGTTTGTATTTTATTTATGAAATAACCATTTTTAGTGTAAAGCATAACAGTATCAATACTCTACTATAGTCAAATATGATTATTTGTAAAATAAGATGTATTTTAGGACAAATCTCTGGAAGAATCAAGAAAACAAGTTGAAAGTAGTCCTATCCCTCCAGTGGACAGTACCTTTAATTTTCTGGACTGGTATGAAGGTATGTGCGAGAAAAACATCAAAGCAGACGACTCTCCATACGAGGCGTATTACAGACAGCTAGAGGACAGGAGAAATGAATGTGTTTCTTTAAATAATCAGGTATGAAATGCTGTAAATATTTTTTTCTTTGTTGATATCTTTTATTTGAATATAAACGGGGCCCTGTTTCTGCCTCACTGGATTGTCTGACTACTATGAAGCTCTTATTTTCAGATTGGGGCAACAATGGCAGACCTAAACAAGTTGTCAGAGGAGTATGAGCTTGTGTCCAACAAAACGAATGCCCTCCATTTGATGAGTGAACAGTTACTGGCTGATCAGAACAAACTTTCTAATATAGGTAGGTATTTACAGTATCATTTAATTAATACTGTATGAAAAGGAAAAACATTGATTATGATATCTAATTTTGAACAAACTTATTAGCGTTACAACTAATTAAGTAACTATGTATTGCATGCTGAGTTTGATCTACCTTAGAATAGTTTGTTACGGGATTGCTACCATGTACCTTATTTTTGAGTACCCGATATTTCGGCACTGTTGCAAGCGCCATGATCACGGAGTAACTGAAGATCTTTGATCTACCTGCTTCTATTTTATTTGATGTGAATAAAATACAATCATTTATTAAAAGTGTGTTTACTTGTCTTTTTAAACTACTTATATATACTATACTTTATATTAAATAAAAATTTGAGATTCTATGATTTAGTTACAAGAATCTTTTTAACACCATACATTGTAATTTGTAGCCCATTTTTATTTGTTTTTATTTATGTTGTCAAACATACAAAAATTATAACCTACTATTATAAATTTATAATTAATTAATAATTCAAAACAAAATTCAAATTTATTTACATTATTCTTAATTTCACAAAAAACAGTACAATTGGTGGACTACCCTTTCATCTCCCAGCAAAAATAGGTAACAATTGAATTACTAGAACCAGTTAGTGCTTGAGCATTGAAAGATTTATTCCTTAATGAGTTGTTTGTAGTTTCTTTTTTTGTAAAAAAGTTGTCATGTTATTGACAATATTGGACAAGCAAATAAAAACAGACTACACCATTTTATTTGTTTTCAAACAGGTGACAACATCAAACAGAAGCTTCACTACTTCACACAAGTGGAGCATCTGTCACAGAGGCTCAGCAGCCCCACCATGTCTGTGAACAGCGAAGCATTCTTCACAGTGCTGGCGAAGATCGACGACTGCTTGGAATACATGAAGAGTAATGTGAGTCGATAATGATAGCATTTTGAGTACAGACAACTGGTTTGTGTACCTACCTACTGTTAAGAAGTTCTTTACTTCAAGCATCAAGACGACTTCCGTAGCCGAGAGGCGAGCACGCCGAACTATAGATGATGATAATGCACGCCGGACTATATTATGGCGTCGCCATCTCTGAGGTTCCGGGAGGTGCAGAAAAGTAACTTTTCTATATTGTCTCGGGTCTGTGTGTTGTAGTACCATTGTTGTTTCTGATTTCCATAATACGAGTGCTTTAGCTACTTACCTTAGGATCAGAGCAATGTATGTGATGAATGATGATGTCTAATATTTATTTATTCATAACATTAAAAAAAAAGTTGGTTTATATTATGGTGATCTTGATTAGTGATGGAACATTTTAACACCCTTGAGGACTTAGAGTATGTTTATCTAGAAATCTCCAGATTCAATTGTACCAATTTTTAAAACAATTTTTATTTTATTAATTTTCCTGAATTATATTGTAAACCTAATCCATTGATTTCAGAGTTCTTTTAAGGAAGCCCACACATACCTAGTCAAATATAGGCATCTCCAAAGCCGGGCGATCTCTCTCGTCCGGTCCTACGTCAATCATGTCCTGAACCACGCCACAGAGCAAGTGCTATCTCCAAGCGACGATGACTCAACTGAGCAGGAGTCTATGGACACTGCCTATGCTGTTTACTTCGGAAAGTTCCAAGCAGCAGCTCCTAAGTTAAGAATGGTTATCAGCCAGATCGAATCAAGAGCAGAGACTAATGCAGAGTAAGTTTAAACTTATGCCACTGAACATTTAAAATAGTTTTTCAGTATTACAAATTCCGGGTTACATAATAATCTCGGTTTTATTAAAGCTTTACATTACTGATACTCATAATATGGATTTCTTTTAAACCTTCTCTTCTACACTTGACAATATCTAAAATATTCTAAATAAGTGGAACACCTAACTCCACAAAATTCCACAGTAAAGCACTCTGCACCACTTTTCCCTTTTTTTATAGTTTATAGTTATCTTCTGCCTAAAGTTTGTCTGGAGGATATTGCTTTTAGCGATGTGACCGCCTAAGTTGTACATCTTTCTGTTATTATCAACTGTCACTCCTTTTTTTGGTGTGCAATAAAGAGTATCTATTTATCTCTATGCATGCGGGGTTCGTCAGTTTATGGAACAGAAACAGTGCTCGCCGTCTATTCTCGCCTTAAAAGTTGTCGTCATTATTGTCACCAGCTACGCATCGCTCCTCTCCGACATCAAACGCGAGTACGCGACGCGTCGAGCGCGCGTGGCCGGCGCGCCCACCGCCGCCGCGCTCGCCGGCGCCGCCGCGCGTCACCAGCGCGACCACTGCACGCTAGCGCGCGCGGCCTGCTCGCTACTGGCGCACGCGTGCCGCGACGAGTGCGCGCTCTACTCGCACCTGTTCGCGCAGGTCTCGCCCGAGCTAGAGTGAGTACCCGAACGAGCTAGAGTGAATACACGAGCGAGCTAGAGTGAGTACACGAGCGAGCTAGAGTGAGTACACGAGCGAGCTAGAGTGAGTACACGAGCGGGCTAGAGTGAGCACACGAGCGACGCGGCCACAGCGCCACCTTTGCACCTTAGCGCGCGCGGCCTGTTCGCTACTAGCGCACGCGTGCCGCGACGAGTGCGCGCTCTACTCGCACTTGTTCGCGCAGGTGTCGCCCGAGCTAAAGTGAGTACACGAGCGAGCTAGAGTAAGTAAAGTACACGGCACCGATGTTGAGCTCTGGGGCAAAGAATGGGGATCACTTTGTGCATCTTACGAGACAACCACAAGGATTTTAGGTCCCATTTTCTTTATATTGTTCATAAATGACTTAATTCCATTTATGTACAAAACTACCCCATGTATTGAGTAAGAACAATGGTCCGCATAAATCAAAGACAGTCATGCCGAGAACATTTTCAAACACTTAAAATCCTGACGGTCCCATGTCTTTATATTCTTGTTCTTCTCACAGACTTTGTTAAGCACCCAGAGAGATATAAAACCAGAGAAGAAAGCATGAAGCGCTACGAGACTAGGAGAAAAGACCTTACGAATATAATACAGCCAAAACTAAGGGTAGCTAGACATAGTGTAAAAAATATCAGGCGGTGAAACTGTTTATCAAATTGCCAAAGGATCTTAAAAGTGTAACTCATTCAAATGTATTTAAAAACAAACTGAGGATTTATCTATTGGAAAACAGTTTTTATAGTGTAGAGGATTATGTAAATAATGTTTAGATTAAATTCATTCATTGACATAAATTGTAATCCAATTGAAATTATTTAATGAGTATGTTTTAAATGTTTAATCAAATTAATTATACTTTAAATTTTAATCTGATCCAATTTGTGTTAATGTGACTGTAATAATGCGCATATATTTTTAATCTTATTAATTTTTATATTTTCCTACACAATATGTTTTGTTACCGGAATAAATGACTTATGATCATCGTATCAGAAACGTGTTTACGAAGAGCTGTTAGCTCTAACCTATCACGGCCGGCGGTGCAGGCGCGTCGCACGACTAGCCAACCACGTGATCGTAATGGTCTTCTGCGCATTATTCGCCCAGCGCTTAATATAGGTGCCGCTAGTTGTATACGTGCTACACGGCCCCAGCGCGACCACTACCCGGAAGAAAACAATAGCTGTGTCAGTCATCAGTATATGAGAAGATGTCACCACCCTTTATCTGCATATTACATAAGCTATGATATAGGCCAAAAATAACGTACCCAAAACGCTCCCTTGCGGAACGCCATAAGTGACAGTAAACTCAGAGCTAAAGTTTGAAACAATTTTCACACCGTTTTACGATTGCTGCGATAGCCACAAAGAAATGTCAGTGGTAGTCCTCTAACAACAACATCGTGAAGGTTTTGCAGTACTAGAAATTACACGGAAACTGTGTCGAACGCCTTCTTTAAGTCTGATAGGATAGCTAAACATAATAGACATTTTCTTCCAGAATCAACAGGGTTCACCATAAGGCAAATACTCATTAGCTGTAGCACCAGTTCTTGTTATCTCATTAAATTTCCCCCGACTTTTGTTTATTAAGTTACATAGGATAATTAACAGTTTTAAGGTCTTCTTTAGGTCCAGCTTAGGTAATAAGTGCTTACAAATACAAATTGTTTGACGTCCACAATATTATCTCGGCAGGGAATACCTGCAATCGCTGTGCAACGGCCTGTACGAGACGTTGCGGCCGCACATCATCCACATAAACCACTTGGAGACGTTAGCGGAGCTGTGTGTCATACTGCGGGTTGAAGTCATAGAAGAGCAAGTGAGCAACGATCGTGAGTATTAAAGTATTTTTTTACTAAATGTGCTGTTTGTTATTCCTTTTTAGGGTTTCGTACCCAAAGGGTAAAACGGGACCCTACTACTAAGGCTCCGCTGTCCGTTTGTCCTGTCACCGGGCTGTATCTCATGAACCGTGATAGTTAGAGAGTTGAATTTTTTACAGATTATGTATTTCTGTTGCCGCTATAACAACAAATACTTAAAAACAGAATACAATAAATATTTAAGGGGGCTATCATACAACAAACATGTTTTTTTTTTGCCGTTTTTATAAATAATGGTACGGAACCCTTCGTGCGAGAGTCCGACTCGCACTTGGCCGGTTTTTTTCTCCCATAGGCAGTTGATTGAAAAATAGCCTTGTGTCTTCTGCTTCCCCCAAATCACAATTATTAAAATCGCTTCTGTAGTGTTGAAGTAAAAGTATCACAGATTGACGAGAGTGACTGGTACGAGAGGTACCTACTTGAACGGGTGGAAATAAGTGCTATTGGCACACTCTCGACGTCCAGAATATAAGTTCAGACGGGAACCTAACTCTCTAGTGAGCGTAGTGTCCCTTGTACGTACCCCAAACCACTAAGTCAGTCTAAGCCTATGACCAATCTGGTAAGTCTGCTAGATTGGCAGCCGATCCACACCGCCTACCTACCGTCCTAATGCTGCTGCCCTTGGTGGCCTGGGAGCAGTTCTTATTCTACTTTTTGTTCCTTTTATTATATTCACGAACTTTTTGATAAGTTGCGTTAGGGCTTACATTTCAATTATACATTCATGCATGCAGAAAACTTCAAAACACAAGCAAGTCACAAAGTAGGAAAAAATATACCAATAATAATACAATAATGATTAGATAAAGATCATGGTCAGTCGTCAAATACAATAATGTCAAAAATATATTAAAATGTCAAAGGAAAAAAAGAATCACGACATTCACAATTCAATTAAATAAAAGGGCCGTGTGGGGACGGCCGTAAAGAATACACTTCCCCACCGCCAACAGGAGGCGTGTCGTGAGGCGACTAAATCCTATAGACACTAGACGGGAAGCAACGTCTGCGTGCGAAATAATAAAAAAAACTGCGCTCGTCAACCCGCCTGCCAAGCGTGGCGAGTATGGCAATAACCCCCCGATGATAGAAGTCACTGGGGGCGGCCTATGTTCAGCAGTGGACGTCCTGTGGCTGAAATGATGATGATGATGAAAGGGGCTTTATGGACTTAGTGACTTAGAAGGTAACTTAACTACTAATTTTCATATAACAGTTGGAATTGCTGCAGTAGCATCACCGTAGTGCGACTGTGGCGCTGTAACGGCACTTTTAGATAGTTTATGATTGATGTTAGTATTAGCATAGAGAAAGAATAATGTATTAGCGTGTCTGGCGCACGTCAGTGACGCGACTATGACATGTTTGTTACGCTTTTAGTTTCCCGTCCGATCTTATAGTCTGGTCGTAAGCCCGGCATAACGTAGGGTATTATCGTAGCCAGCCTGAGCGCACTGGGCGGTACGGCGCGCGCGCTGCTGCAGTACGCGCAGAAGCGGCTCGTGTTCCCGCTGCGACCGCGCTTCTAGATATTGTATGAAAACTAGTAGTTTCACGGCTAGCACACCACAGTGGCGCCATTGCAGCGCTTCCTCACGCCACTAATTTGAAGGCGCCCCTATAGTCCGGAAGTCGCCTTACAACCACTTCATCACCAGCCTATATCAGTCCACTGCTGGACACAGGCCTCTCCAAAAGGAAGATTTTGTCATAATCGCCACGCTTGGCGGGCGGGTTGGCGATCGCAGTTTGGTCAATGGTGGAGAGAAGACGCTGCTGCCCGTCTTCTTGTGGCGGTTCTCCTGTAGTCGCCTCTTACGACACCCATAGGAAGAGAAGGGGTGGAGCAATTCTTTTAACCACCACCACACGACACCCCACCACTTGCTTCCCGCCTATTCCGAGATTGTAAGCCGGGCATAACGTAGGGTGTTGTCGTAGCCAGCCTGAGCGCACTGGGCGGCACGGCGCGCGCGCTGCTGCAGGACGCGCAGGAGCGGCTCGTGTTCCGCGCGCACGTGCACCTGCGCGCCGACGTGCTGCACTACCGGCCCGCGCCCGGCGACCTCGCCTACCCCGACAAGCTCGAGATGATGGAGGTACATACTATATACAGGTTGACTTAATCCTCGCTATATTTATCGACCTGTCTTCTTTTTAACCTGCCAGTTGCGGCAACTAGCAGGTTAAAAAGAAGACAGGTCATAGAAAAAGTTTGACTGCAATTAAGAAGGACGCGGGTCGTAGAAGGACTCAGTCCTAAACGCCAAATATCAGATAACAAATCGGCTAAAAGTCATAATGACTGATCTCAGATCACAAGAGATCAACAAAAAAAATACATTGAGGTGACCTATTATTATGACTTATATAAGGTCCGATTTTATTAGTGTACATCCTGTTAACCTGTGACTAAATAGGTGAAAAGCAATCTTAAGAACCAATTTTCAAATGTGTACCATAAAAACTAAAAAAAATAAAAATCAAAATCAACAACATTTGATACGTTTAACCATCTGATTATTGTCTTATTCCTTCCCCTTGTACAAAGCGAGAAAGAGTTGAAGATAGGACGAATTTATGCAATATGAAGACGATGTTTTTATTTTTGACTTTTTTAGTTTTTATGATAGACATTTGAAAGTTGGTTTTTACGATTGCTTTTCACCTATACCTATAGTCACAGGGTAACTGGATGTACACTAATAAAATCGGACCTTGTATATTATATATTGGACAACATCAGGTTGCGGGAAGCCGCTGAAAACAGGTCGGTTCCAATCAGCCGATCTGCAGGTCAATGGGGGAGGCCTAGGTTCAGCAGTGGACGTCCTATGGCTGAAATGATGATGATGATGGACAACATCACATACATTGCTCAGATCCTAAGGTAAGTAGCTAAAGCACTTGTGTTATAGAAATCAGAAACAACGACGGTACCATAATTTGAAGGCGCCCCTAGCTCTTAATCCATATTTTTTCTTATCGTCGTCTTGTACCACGGTTCGATTTACTGTTTTTTGCTCTTCTAGTTCGCCATAGCGATGCATACTCAATGAATGTGCTTTATCGAGGTTGCTGGTTTCCATGTCTTAGTTGATAGCACGGAAGCCGAGCACGGATTTGTTAAGTTAAAGAAAAAAGATGTATAGATAGCACTATTCCAGAACGTCACTGTTCTATCGACCAAATTAGGGTATAACTCGCCCCTGAGCATTCAAAATTATCCTAGTCTTTAATGCCAAGATCCTTAATGATGAAAGCTGATAGACATTTCATCTGATTTCAGCAAATCGCTCTTTCAATTCAAGAGCAAAGCCTGAAACGAAGTGACTCTCGCAACTCAATGGTGTCAGACATCTCCGCCACCTCGCAAGAGGTCGCCAACATCAACGTCGAAGCGCAGCGAAGACCCCAAGCCTCGCCTGCTGACCTCCACGGCATGTGGTACCCTGGGGTACGAAGAACCCTTGCAGCTTTATCGAGACTCTACAGATGTCTTGAGAAAAAAGTCTTCCAAGGATTAGCCCAAGAAGCCATCTCACTCTGCGTTCAAAGCGTAGATTCAGCTGCTAAACAAATATCAGCTACGAAGACCAATATAGACGGGCAGTTGTTTCAGATCAAGCATTTGCTGATTTTACGAGAACAAATCGCGCCTTTTCAAGTGGATTTCATAATCAAAGAGACGACGTTGGACTTTAGTAATATGAAGAATGCAGCGTACGGGTTGATACAGAAGCCTCGACAGATATTCTCGTTAAACAGTAATAATGCTTTGTTGGAGTTCCTTCTGGAAGGGACGCCGATGGTTAGGGAACATCTGCTAGACTCGAGGAAAGAGGTAGACCGGCAGCTGAAGGCTTGCTGCGAGACGTTTATCAAGGATGCGACGGAACTGCTTGCGGGGCCGATGATAACGTTTATTGAAAAGGTAAGTTATAGTTTGTTAAGTTCGTGTTCTGCACACGAACTCTTGCGGAGGCCAAACGTTGACGAGAACGAGGTGCGCTAGGTGTCATCAGTGGCAGGTTTTGTAGTGGGGAAGTGCAAGATTAATGCAAGTTGAAACCACCTATCGTAAATCGTCCCCACAGAAATATATCGAGATAGAAGGAAAGAGTGTATGTACCTCGCGTTGCGAAAAGTCGCCTCCACGGCTTCTTTGCTCGCCGAGCTTGAGTCTTTGTCTCTGTCGAAAATAATTATCATTTCCTGTGTCGGTTCTTATTAGACATGAGCCCGATATATCGAAACGTATCTTATATCGGCTATCAGTTCAATATCATATCGTATCGATATACGATTTTACGTAACTGATATTTCAAAAACTATAATATCAACCAAAACTCAAAACCGTATATCGAAAAACTGCAACGAAACAACAAAACTCATAACGCCGAAACTATTCATAACCGAACGTACTATCGATCGATATCCTTGTTCAGTTGATATTCGCTTCGTCTCTTTCTAAGTCGGTATGCTTACATTGGAGTAAAAGAGATGACGCGGTTATTCAGATATTGTGGCGTGACGAGAAGGCGATTTCCGCTCTTATTTGCTAGCAATAAGAGTCAATTTATCTTGTATCGATTATGTTTTGAAGATATTTCTCAGCGTTTTTCTATTCGCAAGCAAATTTTTTACTTTGCCGTAACTGAATAACCGTATCGTATATCTGCTCTTAGTTAGCAAACCGACTACAACTAGGCAATATCGATATCTGAGCCGTAACTGAATAAACCGTATAACCATCATAACTGAATAAACAGTATATCGTATCGATATGTGATATCGGTTATCATATCCGATATTGAAACTCCATATCGGTTACTGTAAAATATCGAAAACGCCCATGACTAGTTCTTATCGATATTTTAAATCGATAAAAATTCACCTACAATCGATCTGTGAATCAATGAATCGTTTTCGCACGGCTTATGTTTTCCATCACTAAATTACACTCGTGACGTTAACCTGTCAAGCTTCAATTCCCCACCGGTGGCCACGTCATAATAGATTTTTTATTGTGTCTCTTGACCTTGGCCTGACAGGTTACAGTACCTACGCAAAATGTTACACGCTCATTCTCCATACAAATTGGTGAACTCTTTTCTTCTATCTCGATATATTTCTGTGGTTGTCCCTGCTAACGCGGTTACCAGTTTTAAACGAAACATAGATTCCTGTTCTGACCCTGGCAATGTTTATTGTTTGGTACCTTATTAGGATATAGGTTATCCAGGTCCATAAGGTATATATAGGTAATATTGCCGGGGTTATATGATGTTAATTTCTTATTTGGGGACTATGACAGGACAGTTCTTTATAGCTGTTACCCAAAAGTTCTCGAGGTCGTTAAATCAAATAATAAATCATATCTAGGAGTTATTACTAGGAGTAAAAAAATATTATTCATCATTAATTCATTCTCTCACTTACTCCTCAGGCGCAATCGTTCACTCCCATCGAGCAACTAAAGACACAGTCGTGGGCGACGCCCGAGCAAACCGCGGCGGCGGTGCAGGAAGCGCAGAAAAGGATCAAGGCGCATCTCGCTCCGCTGCAGCGGTCTATGCAGCTATACCTTGCCAATAAGGAGACAGAGTTTATCCTGTTCAGACCTATCAGGGTATGTATGGGGGATATTGGATTAGGTACTGAACGGATATGAATGAGTGAAGTAGCGAATGAGGACAGAAGAATGACCGATTATTGAATGTTAATGAGTGAAAGAGCTAGAGACATCGTCATCATCAACAGAAGCCTTTGCAAAGCGACTCTGGGCTGTTTGCTTCCATTACCAATAAGGGGACAGAATTCATACTGTTCAAGTAGTGTATCATGATAATTATCAGCTTTTATAAGTTCACTGCTCGTCCGATCGCCTCTAGGCCATTGGAATCCAGTGGCTGCCCGCAAACTTACCTAGGCCCCCAACCGAGCAGCTATAGAGCAAGCGTAGGCACTGGTGGATTTGTGCGAAATAGCTGATGGAAGACAAGACCTTAGTTCCTCGGAAACAAGAGGGTGATAATTCCCAACCACCTGAATATACTTCCCTGAACTCTCAACCTCACTGCTGGACATAGGCCTCTATAGAACGCCACAGTGAACGGCTCCCCCTCTAGCTTGAGCAACAAAGCACGATAGGATATGATACGATATAGCGATTTATCGACACCCAACTTTCAAAATATGGTAACATAGCCGCTATCTTGAACTTTTATCGAAACAGTGAGCGTGTCCGTGCTGCCGACACATCACGGTCATGCTCAATTTTTCGATAAAAGTTAATATTTTGATAAAATTTATGCAATAAATCGCTATATCGTATCATATTATATCGTGTTTTGTTGCTCATGCTAGAGGGGAGGACGTTTTTTTAAGCATTCGAATTCCAATTCGCATACGAATTCACAAAAATCGTATACGAACTCCTAGGATATTGTACATGATTCTAAGGATTTCGTATGCGAATTTTTTGAACGCTTTAAAATACTCCTCCTGGGGCGTTTGCATTCAGCGGCTGCCTCCAACCTTGACTAGGTTTAAGTCCTATTAAACAGCAAATAATAACATGGTCAAACCCAAATGATTTGCTATGCTTCTTAGCACACTTAGGTCATTTTGCGATGGGCTTCACGATGCGCATAGCGGTACTGTTCGGCCATTTTATGTTTGTATTTTTTCTTTCTATTTTCTAAAGTATGTTCGATGTTATTATTTTAGTATTGCAATTGTTTGCGTACTGTTCTTTTTCTTTATCTTTAAATCCTTTGCTTAAAAGGAAGCGCCAACCACAGTATAATAGACTAGTTACATAATTAATTTTGAATTTATATATCCCCCAGAACAACGTGGTCGGCTACTTCGTCCAAATCGAGCAGGTACTCCAAAGCGCTGGCTTCTCTTACGAGGACTCCCTCATAGTGGCGTGTCCGACGCCCGAACAAGTCTCCGTGTTTATTTCCTCGGCTAGTCTTGTTAGCCGCGGCGAACCCGTACTGCCTTATGGGAAGAAACGACGTGTCAGCGCGGTGAGGAAGCCGAGCGTTACACGTGTCCCTGAGACAGAGACGGCGGATAGTGCTGTTGCTGATGTATAGTAATATTTAAGCAATCTGCACTTTTAGGCTGGGTTGCACCACCTTAACTTTAACCATAACTGTATCTTTACCGGTGTTTTTGTATGGAGTTTGACAGACTTTTTTTTATGTTTGTTAAAGTTAAAGTAAGATGGTGCAACTAGGGCTTAGTCTTTTAGCATAACACTTATTTCCTTAATTTCCATAAATATGTCACACGTTAAAGGATAGGTGGGGGAAGAGGGGGAGGGTCGACAAAGTGTGACATTATGCGACAAGGGGTGGGAGGGGGTGCTAAATTTTGTGACGTCACTTAATATGATCTTATATTTAACATTGAAACACAAATTTGAACTAATGTAAAATTGCAAAATATGTGACGTTACACTAGGAAGGGGGAATGTCAAATGTGACATAAATGGGGTCAAAATATCATGTAATTTGTGTGATTTATGGATGGCTCTTAAGCCCCGGCGAGCCCGTCCTGCCATATGGGCGGGCTGAAACGACGTGTCAGCGCGGTTAGCAAGCCGAGCGTTACACGTGTCCCTGAGGCAGAGACGGTGGATAGTGCTGTTGCTTATATGTATAGTAATATTTAAGCAATCTGCACTTTTATTCTTTTAGCATAACACTTATTTCCATAAATTACGTCACACGTTAAAGGAATGGGGGGGGGGGTCGACAAAGTGTGACATTACATGTCATTTTATAAAATCTTATGTTTAACATGGATGTCTCACAAATGACCACCTGTAACACATTCAAATATCATGAAATTTATGGATGGCCCTATGGGAAGAAGCGTAGTAACAAAGATGTGATTGCTGCTATTTTATGACTGGAACGTTTCGATAGCTCCCATTATGCCTGAAAGTTTGGCAGGCTTAGAATTACTCTTAGGGTCATGAGGAAGCTGTAGACATCAACATTGTATTTTAGCAGGTGAATCACGTCACGGCTTTGCGTATTTGGAGTTTTTTAGACTTTCATTGGTATTCTAAATTCTATCTTTTCTGGGCTAAGGTAATCAGAACAAAAGTAGTACTTATCCAAATAAGTAATTGCTCTTTTGTTATGCTGATCTCCTTTTATTTGATTAAAAATGAAACCTCACTTGTTCCGAAAAGAGTGGCAACCCCCCACTCCAGTTAGACGTTAAACATTCCAATGCAAAGTTTGTTTCTTTGTGCGTGTATAATTATTCGTTTCACCAAATTCAATTTATTCATCACTATAATAAATATTAATGATTATTTTAGGCATAAGTTATATAATAATATAATTATTTTTAAAATATATTATCATCTTGGTGCAAATGTAAATATATCGTGTTGTGAATGTAATTAATGTAATATACTTAAGAAAATTAATAAATATTTATTTCAAAATGTGGGTGCATTTATTTATATTATTTTCATAATTTATGGTCTTTTTTTCTCTAAATCTAAATCATCCATCCAGGGACTTGTTCAAACAAACTGGTAAAATAAAAATAAATATTCCTAGAATACATCTACCAAGACCAACTATAAATCTAAACCATTTAGGGAGTCCTGCCATTTAGGAGTAGTATGACATTACAGTTTTTTTCTTTAATCATCATCAGATTGAAGACCTCCTTGTCCCTCTTGGTTTGCGAGCTGGAGCAAATCCTAAAGGATCAAAGCAATGTATGTGATGTTGTTCAATAATTATTATTTATTTATGTATTATTGCATCTAAGTTAAAATTGTTTTTAGTAGGTTATATATCTGTTATATAGTTTTCATAGTGCAAGCTTTGCTTAGTTTAGATTGTGGCAAAGTCTGAGAAGACCATGAATATTAACATATTTTTCAACACAGTTGCTCGTAAATTCACTCTTATAACACCGTTTTTAGTATCATAACTCATCATATTACGCACTTGTGCTGTAAAAAGATTATCGCACTAGTGCGGTAATGTAAACTTTTTTTTAAAAAATCCAGCATAAGTTTGTGTCTAAGAACATTGAATATTTTACGAATATTAAATTATTTAAGGGTTATGATGACAAATAAATATTTTATTTTATTAAATTGTATATTAATAAACACAAACTAACTTAACTATCATTTTTAGAAACAATAATTTATAGTTTATTTTATTTTTTAAATTGCTGCTACTCGGCTGAACGGCCAGTTTTTCCTGTGCCATTATTGAACCTGCGCGCGCATCAAAATTGCGGCGCGCGAAAAAAACAAAACTTACGTGCTATTTTCCATTATTATTTGGTAAAGTTGTTGCTGTGTGGTTAATTACTATCAAAAATGTCTACTTTAAATAGTAAAGACGAGTAAAATGTTATTCAACCCCGTCGGAAATACTTATCGAGGCACGAAACGCGAGTGATAGCCTGTTGCCGCCAAAATGCATAGAAAAACAGCAAAAACGCCAAGTCATATTCGGAGAAGGTATTTTAGATTTTAGTGTTTTTTCCTCGCAATTGTGTTGAAAAACGTCGTATGCAACTCGTGTGCATTGATCATTATCACACTCGGCTTCCTTACCGCGCTCGCCTGCGGCTCGCGCTTATAATAATGCCTCGTGTATAATGACCAACGTAGCACACTTGTATCATAATGTACTATTATAAAATATGTAATTATGCCCTATCAAATAGAGTAATCCTATTTAGTATAAAACTTACCCAGTGCTACTATTAAGTTAACTCCAAGGTCAAAATGCTAGCTAAAAATGTAGGGTATTAACCATGCTTTTAAATGAAAACAATTTCATACAAAAAATCTAATTTATTTATGTACACATTTTCAACCACTTGAATAAATACATGTTCATGATACACCAAAGACATTGTGTTTTAATAGAATAAAACGACAGAAATTGGTTGAGGCGTTTAATGTTTCGATCTTAACTGATTTAAATATTGTTTCTAAAAGTAGGATATTAATTTATTTAGGCTCTAAGCCAGTACATTCCAGCACGGAGCCTAGTGTAGTCTGGGAGACCTTCACAAGGTCCGACAGCAGCTACAGCAGGGCAACGGTCGAAAATGAATTTATAACAAACATCACGGACATTTTGGGCAGTGACAGAACTAATGCGAGCATCAAGCTCATGGATTGGAATACGACGGTTGTAGCACAGCATCTGGCGACCGATGTCTTCGCAGATCGGTGTGGTGCCATCAAGCTGTAAGAGCATGTTGGTTTTCAGAAGGTTCTTTGCACGCTCAACCTCACCCTCTGTGACTGATGTGCAGAGCTTCATCCATTCCTTCTGGATGTTGTATACCATGTCTTCAATTTGCAGTGGTTCCGACACAAAGTAGATTCCCCAAAGCCCAGTGTCTTTGTAGCAAGTGTTGAAGGATTGGAAGCTGTGGCAGAGGTTCTCACAAGCTGAAGCACGTGCAAGGTAGGAAGCATTGTTGCCGCCACCACCCTGAGAGCGGTCCCAAGCACCAACAAGAGTGTTGGCTACCATAAGAGGAATGTTGTCAGCATCGGTCCAGCCGGCACCTTCAACTGCGAGAGCAATGTGTGCCAAAGGCATGGAGTCATCACGCACACGGATTTCAGATCCTGTGTAACGGCAAGGTGCCAGGTCTGGGATATCGATGGCCATATTTTTGAGGCCACTGAAGTGCTTGTTGGCTAAGTCAACAAGTCTCTCATGTTCAACACCACCTGCTCCAGAGAGTACAATGCGGCCAGGCTGGTAGTGGGTTTTGATGTATGACTGAAGATCCGCCTTTGAGATTTTCTTAATGTTTTTGGTGGGTCCAAGGATGGTCTGGCCTAGTGGAGTGCCTTGGAAAGCAGTAGCGTGCAGGTGATCAAACACAACTTCTTGGAGGTTGCTTTCGACGTCCTGCATTTCGCGAAGGATCACGCCTCGTTCTCGTTCGATTTCGGGTTCAGCGAGTGATGAGTTCTGGATGATGTCTGCAAGGATTTCGACGGCGGCAGAGACGTCGTTGGCGAGGCATTTAGCGTAGAAGACGGTCTGCTCTCGAGATGTGTACGCGTTTAGGTGAGCTCCCATGTTCTCAACTAGGAGTTCCAAGTCAGTTTGGGATCGTTTACTTGTGCCTTTGAAAGCCATGTGTTCGAGGAAGTGAGCGACACCATTGTTCTTGGAGGTTTCGTACCTCGAGCCCGCGTCGATCCACAAACCTACTGTGGCAGTGGCCGCGCCGGAGTCTTCTGAGGCAACGCGAATACCATTATCGAGCACTGTCAGCCTTGTTGGTGGTACATTGACCAGAGCCTGCTTGTATCCGACGGCCGTCGCTAAGCATCTTACCTGATTGCCCTGTTTTGAGATTAATCTCAAAGTAGTTGCTACTTGCAGCATTTTGTACTAATCCTTGCACCACTAATGTAAAATTTTACTCGCTGTTTTACGTAATATTACGGGCAATAGATTCGGGCTGTCAAAATGGTAGAAAATGTCTCATGTAAGATACCATAGCGCTTAAATAATTTTCTACTATAATCACATTTTATTTTACAATATTTTATAAACACAATAAAAATTATAGTTTATTATTAAATTTCAAATTTATTAAATCGCTCTTTACCTTAAAAAAAATGATATTTTTTTTGTAGTTCAGTGCAATAGCTTATATAGTTCAGTTTTGTAATTTTTATTTTAGAAGAAAATTAATTTCTGGTCTTGCAATACCAAGAAAAAATGACATAAGTCATTTTTTAATCAGTATGTCCGAATCTCATTAAAATTGAAATGAAGATATTTGGCCATTTAAAAAAAGGAGAAGAAGAAGAAATAAAGGTTTACCCATTATTGATTAGATTTAATTTGCTATTTCTTAAACTTTCTAATAAAATAATGTCTGAAACATTGTTAATTAAATTATAGTGTTTTAAACCTGAATATGTTTTTAGTATAAACGTTTTCAAAATTCACATATACATGGACTTTCGGACCGGAACATCATCGTATTTTTTTTGCTGTGGTCTTGCATCATCCTACGCGTTCCAATTTACAAGATTTTAAGATCATTCAATTTTTTAAAATGTGTATTATAAAGTCCTGAACAAAGAAAATAAATCAAAATAGCAATAACTACTTAATTTTTGGTATAAATCGTTTGTTTTCAACTGTATTTGTGCAATAAAAAGTGTCAAATAGGTTTGAGAGCGAATAAATAAAATATTTCAACTTTAAGACCGTAAAAAGAAACGTTTACCTCGTTGATTGAAGAAATCATTTTCATTTCCATTCATTTTATCGCACGTAATTTCGTGAAAAATAACACGGGAGCAATATGTGTAGTGGCAAGTTTATTTTATTAAATTTTGTTACAGACTTTTGGGAAAGCGTGTGCCGGTAGATAGTGAATCGTTAATCTGTTACCGCAAGATGCTATTCAAAATTTTGTCTGTGATTTAGTAAATTCGTCATGACTACAATGAAGAACCCAAATTCACCTTCGACTAAGTTAGCTGCGTTGCTCAGCCACATCAAATACGAGCACCTGGTAGCTGGTATATCAGGTGGCGTTACTTCCACATTGATTTTGCATCCGTTGGACCTCATTAAAATTAGATTCGCTGGTGAGTCTTTTCTGTCATCGTAGTTGTAAAATACAGTGTGAGTGAGGTCTCGTGATTAGAATGTTAAAAAAATAATCTTAAGATTAACGAGTGCGTTTATATAATGTGAAGGGAATCAATAGAGTAAGGACAGATTAAATCGACCTTGAACTTCAGCAAGTGAAAGTGTGAGTGCTGGCTAGCTATACGACCTACTAATTTGTTTACATTGTATGTGGTGATGAGACATCTTGTGTTGTTGCAACATTGCAATAATGCAATAGTTAAAGCTGTTTTATAATTTTGAAACTAATTTAATACCATGATGATTACTGATAATGCTGTACAATTTTGTTGTAGCATATACCATTTTCACCAGATATAGCTATTTCTAATTCTAAAATTGATGTCACCCTTTAGATAAACTCCTAAGCTGAATTAAAAATTAAACTCTCACATGATTTACCTACTATGATGGTAATGTAGGTGTTTTTCTTATTATGTTTGTCAGATTGGTTTTGTAATACCTATGAAAAACATTCAAGTTGTTGATTTCTTCATGCTTGATGCAAATGTGTATGATAATTATTGCTTTGGAGCTGAGATTGATTTAGAAATAATCTTATTGGTAATGTGCCTTTTGACCAATAAATCCACAAAGAATATGTGTTTTCAACTGTTATGATATCAATAACTTGACTAGGTAACTTAAATAGGAATGACAACATTTTTTTTTCTTCATCTATCAGATAGATCAGGGGTGGCCAACTTGATTAGACCCAAGATCTACTGTTTACTGTTAAAACCCTGTGAGACTAGTAATTACATACCTCTTAAAATTGACAATTAAACAGTATAGTTCAGTATACAATAATTTTGCATTACCCCAATCAACTGGATTTATAGCCGTGATTGACCATACCTGAGGTAGATTATCAAATTTGACCCATTTTTTTCACTTAATTTTGATTTAGTGAAAAAAAAGTATATTACACAGATAATATTGATTTGAAATGTCGCATGACGTCACCCTTAGTTACAATTTTTACTGCAGTGACGTCACAAGCCTCTTTCCCGAACTTTGACGCTTATTATCTTTGTAATTTTTTGGTTGATTGACAAAAGACAAAAGAAGTCCACTATCTTGTCATGATCCCTATTCTAAATTTTTTAAAAAAGGTCATTTTATTTTGAGTTTCATTGAGTAAGTAATATGTTTTCAGTAAATGACGGCAGGACCGCGACAGTGCCGAGGTACGATGGGCTGGGCAGCGCATTTGTTACAATAGTTAAGAAAGAAGGCTTCCGAGGACTGTACAGGGGTGTGACTCCAAACGTCTGGGGGTCAGGTTCAGCGTGGGGTTTTTATTTTTTATTGTAAGTATTAAAAGCTTTTAGTTATTACAACTTACAACAATGAAGAGAGATCATCCATAAAAATGGTATTTTTTCTTGCTTTATAAAAAAAAAATGGCGACCATTTCAAGAGAGGGGAGTTGGACTCCTATATGGGGTGGGTTGTGTCAATAAAATATGATGAATTAAGGGACCTAACCCTAAATTATCTCTGGTCAAAACCCGGAAACACTGTATACCACAAACTAATTCTAAACTCAGACTTTTTCGGTAGTAATGGCTATTAAATATTATATTTAAAGGCTGTGATAATACTCCCTGTTCTGTATACAAGTACTTTTAATTCTTTGACCAACAATATTTATTAAAGATACAGTTATCTTATGTGTAACATAATAACAAGATAAAAGTTTGTAAGTCCACACCCTCCACCATAATTTCAATACAAATTCATTATGTTATTATTATCTTGTATTTTATGTTACATTATCTTATTATTATCATCAATAAAGAAACTCATAGTGATTTTACTCTAATAATAAACTGCCATATTATAATGATATGACAATGGTTTACACCTCAGTCAAGAAAATCTTAATGCTAACATTAGTATTTGTGAAATTATTTGTTATAATTTGAATAAACTAATTAAGACAAAATAATAACAAATCATCAAACACTACTACAACTTTGCCCTTTACAAAGTTTCTATTATGACAACTAGATATATGCTTATAATAAACATAAATAAACTTAGATAAACATGACGACGACCATCTGGTATAGTGGTTCGCGCTCTGGACTACAAAGCCTGGCAGTTGCTGGTTCATTCCCGCAATGCAAGATCTTTGTACTTATGTCATGTTATTAAACAAATTTAAGTTTTTAATCTCTTATATAAGTAGTCTTCGCATGTTTAATTACTAACATCTCTATTATAATGATTATTGAGAAATATATATTTTTGTTTTATGTGGTGTGAAAAAAGAGTATACATCTATTGAGCATGTTCAATAGGGATTTTGCCAAATTCTTAGAGCTGTTTTCATATTACGTGTCTATATGTAATAATAAAAAAAAAAACGAGTATAATTAGTTTAGTGTTAAAATTGCGCGCCTTAACCTAAACGCTGTGTGATAAACAAACAAACTACTGTCAAATTGTTGTTGTTTGTTAATTTAGCCAGGTTTGACAACTTGTCTGTGGGTGCTTCTCACCCCGCGACGTAACCAGACGTAACGCGCCCCGTATAGCGTTTGCAGTCACGTGATACTGGGCATTATTTTAAATATTTTTGATTATATTTAATTAATTTATTACGCATATTTATACTTACAAAATATTATTTTCAGCATTCTAATATTCTATGCTATGGTAAAAACATAGGATTATATACAGGGTTACTTGAAAAAAATCGCACGACTAATATAGCTAACATCATAAACAACAACATTTGTTCTACGAGCTTTATCATAACTCCATACAATAATTAAAAATGATTTTCCAAGCTTTTATTGTACTGTTTGTAAATTTTTAAGTCTATGTTCGGCGACGCGCGCGACGCGGCGATGATATTTATTTGTGTATGAAAGTAAAATGTGTCAAATTATCGAAAGTCGTAGAACAAATGTTGTTGTGTATGATGTTAGCTATGTACCCGTGCGCGGTTGTTGATTTTTTTCAAATAACCCTGTATATTCGCAAGTCATGTCAACATCCCTTATTATAAATTCTCTTTTGTCCCAGCTACAACGCAATAAAGACATGGATACAAGGTGGGAACGCGCGCACTCCGCTAGGCCCCGGTCTGCACATGCTAGCGGCGGCAGAGGCGGGAGTCCTGTCCCTCCTGATGACCAATCCGATCTGGGTCGTGAAGACCCGCCTCTGTCTCCAGTACAGTGACGAACAACTGACTGATAATAAGCGGTACAAGGGCATGGTCGATGGCCTGACGAAGATCTATAGGACTGAAGGCATTAGGGGGCTATACAGGGTAAGTTAGTCAATCCTACTAATATTATAAATGGGAATGTTTGTGAGTTTAGATCATGGATGTCTTTTGTACTTACACATTTGTTATACTTCTGATGAAGTTTTAGGGTAATATAGCTTATACATCATAATAACACACAGGGGCAACAGCTAGTATTTTATATGTAAATAAGATAAAGGTCAAATGTGCTGAATAGTGGGTGGCTATCTAGGAATAAAGTAGGCTACATTAAAAGCTAAATCAAAAGAGGTTTTTTTAAAATGTATAATAATAGCAGGATAGAGAACGCAATAGCAAGGGTCTTGTTCATAGTACCAGTGAGTGGGCCAAAAGTAGTCGCAAAAAATAAGACTTCTGATGTCTGAGTGGAAGCTAAAAAGTTTTAATAAAATCTAAAATTATAACATCGTATTGTCCTGTGGGCTATGTAATATATCTCAGTATATTCGTTAACCCCACTCTTTCCATGAATTTAAAAGTGTCTAAATGCTACAAAGACGAATAAACTTATCACGTAATGAAACAGTTTATAAACAGTCAGGCAATAATGAGGCATAAAGTTTAAACGATTCCTTAAATCACATCGCACAGCCGTTGTGTACAAACAGACGGCAACGAATCACCTATTCTTAGCGGCGATATGATTGCTCAGGTGACGTGGGGCTCTTCCAAGAAATGACCCATATTTATAGAGGAATCTCGCTTTTGAGAAATCTCTTATAAAAGCATAGGCTTTTAATGTGAGATGTGACTACAAAATTCTGCCCATTCTGAGTCTATTATCGTCCAATCCTGGAGGCCTAACACGAAAGTGTATCTTTCGTTCGGACGTATAAACCTAACAAATTAAAATGGCCAGTCTCATGTGTCAATCCTTTGATAAAATATGACCAACTCAATCTAGCCGTGTAAAAAAACCGGACCGTTTTCAATTGTTCATAAATTGTCAAACCTCTGATACGGGTGTATCAGAGGTTTGACAATTTATGTTAATGTTTTATGTTATGTTATGTTTTAATTTGATCGGATAATACGACCGAACGAACGGTGCGCTTTCGTATTAGGCCTCCTGGACCGCACAAGGATCGTAGCTCGTACGCCTCTTCCTACCTGCGCTACAGTTTCCGTGATATTGTACAGATGGCAATGAAATCGGTCAAAGTCGCTAACTCAATGCAGGTTTCCTTATAATGTATACAAAATAACAAATGATGGTGATATTTATGTTTATGTTTTTAAACAGTTTATTTATAAAGAACTATAAATTAATGTGCCGCTCTGTATTACTGATTTGCCTGGACAATTTGGGTTGTCGATAGGCAGGTAAATAGATAGATAAAAATAGCCTACAATATAAAAAAAATGTGTGGATACATCAATATTCATTTTTAAATACTTTTTTTAAAATAAGTTGCAAATAGTAAAAAGTTTAAAAAAAATATAGTTAAACTACAATTTAGGATTGGTTTATTTATGCGTGTCGACTGTAGATGTCGATTTAGGAGAATATATTAATTTCCTCGCGTGTGACTTTGTGCGGGTACTTCCAGGTACTATGGTACTATAGATATTTTGGTACGAGCTCTCTTTAGAAATAATATAATATTAAATGTACTTTATTGTTGAGAATGTAATGTTCGATGTTTTATCTATAAAGTGTTTTAAAGACTTCTTTCTTAGTAGATTGACTCGCCAATTCTGTAAATAGAGTTTACGTAATTTCAAAATACTGAGTGGCCAAGTAAAGTTTTAATCCTAATGCATTTACGTACTTATTGCTTGCAACTCAAGCTAATATTGATCCTACTAACCTAAGAGTAGATAACACAGATTACTTACGTGTTTAGCAGTGTTATTATTTATCAGATATCCTCGTGTATGCGTTCTATTAAGAACTGCGCCCACTATCGGGACGGCACCGCTAGGGATTTTTAGGCGAAAAATAGTAATTGTACCTTAATATTATAAAACTAAGGTTGAAATTAATAATTCGATATTCCTTAACATATTAACAACAGTGGCTTGCTAAGACCACTATTATTGCATTTTTAACCCAAGTTCTATAATATTAAGGTATATTACTATTTGTCACCAAGGAGTGCCGTGCCGATAGTGGGCTCAGTCCCTTAGGCTAAATACGGCTACTGACTGTTTACTTGGCAATTGGAAAATAATACTATCACGATCTTTGAGGCTAAACTCGAGCTTGAATAGACATGGATACCAAACCGACCATCCTGATATTATTTGAAAGTTTACATTCTTGTCAGTGAATCTGGAATCAACAGTTCAATCACACCTATCCAAGTCATTCCATTTGATGTCAATTGTTTCTTTCTTCTATGCTCCTGTTTAGGGCTAAAGCATTTGAGCGTTCCGCTTCACTACTTCGCCCATGCTCCCCGGCCACGGTGGGAAAACGTACGATTTCAGCGATTCTGAATATTTTTAAACAAATGGTTGTGTCCGGTTGATTCCCAAAATTGCGGCAAAGTTGGTTATTAACTTGTTAAGGAACCGCGTAGCCAGCGAACCATATTTTTGACAGGGAACGAAACTTTTTTTAATAATAATTTTTAATACAAATAGGTTTTTTTCCGAGTTTTTAAACTTGGGACGCTCTTGGACATTTTGAACTGTGGCATTCCACATTTCATTTTAGGGCAAAGGTATATCAGACTGATCCATCAACAATGGTTTTTGATATACTGAATTTTATATAACTCAAATCATTCTGTGGTCAGTTATGTCTTTTGTTCACTGGCTCTCTTCACTGATAGAACAATGTCAAAATAGTCATAATGTAATATTTATTTTGTGTACTGATGAGTGACATAAAACTGTTATATCATAAGTTTTATTTTAGCACAAATCATAACACGATTGTCAATAAGGTACTTATGCTTATCGATGTTTGATAAACTCGACCACGTTGTCAAATTAATTGATCGAGTTGTGATAAAAAAGATTTTTTTATTTGTTTTATTATGAATGCAACAGTTATTGTAAAAATACAATATGAACAAATTCACACGACGATATAGCACTCAATAACTTGATGTTTCCTGATACCTTTACCAGGTCGTCTGTCCACCTTGTGGGTCTTGTCCGCTGGATGCAGGTCGCTTCCTACCGGCCGATCTGCAAGTCACTGGGGGAGGCCTATGTCCAGCAGTGGACGTCCTGTGTGACTGAAATGATGATGATGAACTAGATGTTGTGATGGAGGAGCTCGTAGCTCAGTGGCGGCAGCGCTTTGGTATAGATTATTAAAGTTAAGCAACCAACGCCGTGGTTAAGAGAGGATGGGTTACCATTTCAACCATATTTAGCGACATTTATCACGAGCACCTCTGTGCTTTGTAAGGCACGTTAAAAGTTGGTCCCGGCTCATATCACTTGATTATCGTAATTTTGTGAAGGCTAGTCTAGAGGCCTTGTGGCTGCTTAGTTGGTTTAGTCACTGGCCTAACTACACCCCTCCACCAATCCGCACTAGGCTCGCGTGGAGGAGTATGGCCTAAACCACCTCGTAGTTGAGGTGAGGCCTGTGCCCTTCAGTGGGACGTATAGTATAGGCATAATTGACTTTTTTATTCTTCTTCTTAGCTTCTTATATTTTATATCAAGCAATCTTTTAGGTCATTCTAGCCTCCAAAAATTGTAAGGAACAGACAGGTGAACTTCAAATAACGTTTTATCGGAGTGAGGTTTCTCGTAGGTGCTTAAAAGTATTGTTAATTGTGAATAGCAAAACACCAATTCAAGACAGAGAAGAACTCATTACTGTTTCATTATGTATACCTGAAAGAAAAAATATATAAAAAAAGAAAATATTATATATCGAATCATATTGCGGCCAGTTGCAGTATCGTTTTCAGTAGAAGCAATTATTGTTTCAATGCGCAATGACTAGAGCGCTAGTTCCGGTCTACCTTGACCTGTCATTAAAGTTGCCTTTCTATGCTATGAATAAATCAATAATTAAAACCTAGTATATTTTCCTTTGAATGTCAACGACTTTGACGAAGTTTCTATGAAAATTATTAATGTTGCTTGCGACTTTGAAACTTCGACATTAAGACACAGAGAAATAAATAGTCTAACAAACAAACTAAAAATTGTATATGTCTCTAAATAAATATGTAAAATACATTTAGGGACATACACGTGTCAGGAGTCAGGACTCTGGTGCAATTGTTTGTGCTCATCACATCACACAATCATTTGCGAACCACTGGACGAGACAGTCGTCATTTAAATAGAATGAGTAGTTACGGATAATCTCCTACATCCGAACAAACTTTATGGATGTTAGTATAATATTAGATGTCATAGACGTTCACGGACACCGGTAGACCCCCCCCCCCCCCCTGGGTTGCAATCTTTATTTTTCCATATAGATTTACCTAAAATGTTTCTCATTTAAATTCTCGTAGCTCTGGCTAATGTTGTAACGTGATTCTCACGGGGTGCAAATGCTATACTCAGCACCTCACTGCGCCCCCGGCCATGATGACTTCCATATAGTTTTTGTCTCCGGAACAAGAAAACGTGTTGTTAATCTAACAACATAAATAAATGATACCGGGTTGTATGTATTTCATTTCTGCATAAATCGGTCAGAGTTCACTATAATAGATAATGTATTGGAATGCAATACACAATGATGTTACGTCAGCCGCTCGCGAAATTATCTGGTTTATTTATTATGTCAATTTATCTAATTGTTTGTTAATTAGGCGATTGCCCGCTGTGGTGACATGGTCTACTTTTACTGGAATTATTGTATAAGTTAGCTTATTGTACAAATGTTTGTAAAGTAATTTCTAGAACACCAGACGACCATTATTGAAATAGTATTGATTTTTATCTCGACTTTTTAGGATACATAGTTTACCGGATATATTAGCTAGGCTACCGTGAAATAGATTTCGTTCGGACGTGCAACAAAATAATTGCAAAAGTCAATTATTTTTGCATTCAACCTTTGCCAGCTTGCAGACAGTTGAAGCAAACCATGTTTGACACGGCTAGTTTCAGTTTTTTTTGTAATTTGGCAAAATGTCTGGACCAAGCAAATGTGCTTTGAATTTATTTATATTACTGCAACAACGCAAGAAATTTTCTGAATAATTATCCTTGTGACTATAACTTTTAACAAATTAATATAGTGCGCAGGCGCTTTACCAATTTAGCTACAGAGGGGCCTTACCCGGATCGGTCGAACATAGAAAGAAAATTCTCCAGAGAACAAGAGACGGGTCTCTCAGTTAATTAAGTCTGTATTTTCAAGGGCCCATAGATAACGTCTGACAACTTTGTATAATCCGCGGACCATCACGCCTAGGGATGTTGACAGGACTCGCGAATTTAAAAAAAAATGTTTTAACAATAGCTTACAATATTTGAATGCTAAAAATCATATTTTGTAAGCATAAATATGCGTAATAAATTAAATAAAAATAATCTAAAATATTTAGAATAATGCCCAGTATCACGTGACTGCAAACGCTAAACGGGGCGCGTTACGTCGGGTTACGGTCACGGTGTGAGAAACTCCCACAGACAATTGGTCAAACCTGGCTAAATTAAATACAACAGTTTGACAGCAGATTGTTTATTTATCACATCGTGTCGTCATCAAGATCACGTGGCAGCTCGGAGCGTTAAGGCGCGCAATTTAAAAACTAAACTAATTATACTAGATTTTTTATTTAAAATTAACGAATAAAAAAAAATAATATTCTTTATTGCGATAATTACGTGTCTATCTATAAAATGAAAACAGTTCTAAGAATTTGTCAACATCGCTATTATGCAAATATTACTTTTTTTTCTATTATTCTAATCAAATAATTTACTTGCTTATAATATATTCTCAGACTTATCGGCGCCAAATACTAATGTAGCGCGCTTACCGCAGATATGACAAGTAATCCACTCCCAGTTTATGCAACCTTTACACGCAACAAAATACTAGGCCACCGATACGCCCATATTTCCTTTTTAGAAACCTATTTCTTCCCTGTTGACTTTCTAAAGTGACCGTGGAATTTCTTCATTTAACCGACTGCCTTGTTTTGGTTTATTTTAGTGTGATAATTGCAGGGTTTCTATAATACAATATATAGGTATAAATTAAAAATATGGATGTTTGTCCTAGCATTTGTCATTTGAGAGTACGTACGTATTCTGCTTAGATAAAAAGGCATGTGATTTAATCTAGGACTATGTCTTCATATGTGCCAAACTTCATTTGAATCGGTTTAACCGTTAATGTTAGTATATTACCCAAACTGTTTTATTTTTGAATTAATTTAAATTAACTTTCGGGTCGTTAAAATTTTTCACTAATTTCTAGCTAGGTCATAACAATTATGATATGTCTTTCTCATAACAATAATAAATTATTCTGCTAAATGAGTTACCTAAGCGTATTAGGAAATGCTGATCACGTGACATTGTTATCTTCGTTTATCTTTATGCTAATTGTCGCATTAGTTCGGCCGATCTAATTAGTGCCAGATAGTGATTTATGTACTAAAAATAGGACACACGTGTGATAGGCACATTTCTCAGCCATAATCTTCTCTCTCCTATTCTAGCAAAATATTTCTGATAAATTTCTTAGTAAAAATATTTAATTACATGTTATTTATTTATAATAAAACCTATGTATAGTCCGTTTTTCTTTGCTTGTCCAATTTGGTTAACAGTCTTGACATTTTTGCTTTTTACCGAATTCATCTAGTAATTAAAAAAACTCAAAACCCTTATTTTCTAATACGTTTATTTTATACACTGATATTCAAGTAAAAAAAAAACATATAGTGCCAAGATCGTCTACATTGTTCGACGAGAATTTTGTTCAAAGAAAGAATTGTACAAAGAAAACGGACTTGAAACTGTACTGTAGCCCTACAGCCTATGTCCATCCATAGGCCTCACCTCAAACGTGGATGATGGTGATGACAGTTGGCTTGGGCTGGCCGGTTTGGTTTGACGCGGGCCCAGACCATAAACTATGTAACCTTTACTGTCAGATGTACTCTAGCGACATTTTCACTTTAGTAGAAGGACAGAAAGCATGGCATAACTTGCCTTACGACATATGTACAGTCTACAACAAACGCCAAATCAATTACAATTAAATCAATCAATACAATTCAATTTCCAAATGTCAAATTTCCTAAACCGATTTTCAAACTTTAAGACCTACTCATAAAGTTCAGTATCATCAGTTGAGGTAATTCGAGGTTTTGTGCTATATTGATGAGTACTGAGCTGTACTATATATGTTTGTGCGGTGGTTATTAACTTTTGATTATAATTATTTCCAGGGTTTCGTGCCTGGCATGTTCGGGGTGTCCCACGGCGCTCTGCAGTTCATGACATACGAGGAGATGAAGAATCGGTACAACCAGTACAGAAACCTGCCCATTGACATCAAATTGGTAATTACAACAATATTATTTAATAAAATGTCATATGAGCGGTAGTAATGTGAATCCCTGCACATACATAGGTACCCCTGGATTTATCGGAGTTCATGTATTATAGTTCGGCCGTTCAGAGAATGCGTTCCTGACACCTATCAGTTAGTCACGACTAGTAATGGGCACAACATAACACTGAGCTCGTTACCGTTCCTTTCCTTTCCTTCTTCCTTTCCTTTCCTTCCGTTTTTAATGCCACTTCCTCGGTTGTTAGGAAAAGCATTGCGATTAAGTACTGTACATTTAGATAACTCAATATGTAACCTGGTCCAAATAGTTTAGTTTCTATATTAAGAGGGGGTCCGGTGGCAATTATTGTTCTAGGCCGGATTCGATGAACATTAGTTAGTTATCTTAGTTTAGCTATCACAAGAATATCGTTACTCCTTGGAACTTACTCTTTTATTACTTGGTTTACATTTTTACAAGTTACTTATGGTATACATTGTTCTTGATATTGTTCTGTTTCAAATGTGAATGATGAACAAATGTATAAACGTACTAAAATTTATGAAAAGTGTAAAATAAAAATTTTAATGTTAATGAAAGCCAAATTTTCGTTTTACATTTAGAGGCATATTGTGAATACAGTACATAGGACATTTGCACTCATCAGCACATTATTTGGTATATAAACGATACCTCATACATCAGAATCGGTTAAGTCGTCAGTGATTTCTGGTGGAATAAAGAAATTTACATATGAAAAAAATATGAAACATGATGCGTTATAATGATAACGAAACGTTTTAATTGGGTAGGGCCTGTAATTTGTATTAAGGATAAAGATGATTATTTATTATTAAAATGGTAACTTACACTAATCTGATAACGAGTAAAATGAGCTCTAATTTATCATTTTGTTTAAAATTAAAAGCAAATATAAGTTCCCCATCATTTTCGTTATTGAGCAGCTATAAATAATAAAATAGCTGAAACCTTATCAAGCCATCTATTATCAATATATATTGACGGTTAATATTATTGGTATTGGAGATTTAATCTTTTATAGTAGTTTGATGACGTCATATGCAGATACTTATTTCGCAGAGATAACAGGTTACAGGTTTTTGCTAATGAAAGTCAGTAATATGATATAAAAAAAAATCCGAACTATTGATTGATAAAAAAAATATTAAGCGGTATTTTTACCCGACTATTTCAATTGTAGTCAAAGATTAAATAAATTGTATATTTGAATTTATTCGGTTTTTACGTACGAACCTTCAATCGAATATTGTCAGCACTAAAAAGGAACAAGAGTATTGTAAATAACTGCGTTTTACAACTATTTACGTATCTAATTTAATTTAAAAAAATACCTTTGCTCAATACGGCATCGGTCGTAAAGTATTGATACCTATTCAGTATCGATTAAAAAGTATCGATATATACTCTTATCGAGATATGTTTTATTTAAATAGAATAAAAAACAGAAATTAATATCTTTTTTTGTTGATATGAAAGGATACATGATACCTACCTATAGTAAAAATATGGCTACTTAGAAAAAGATAATCGAGACATGAAAATCTTAAAAATCGTGAATTATTATATCGAAACAAGTACCATTGACCGATACCTACTTTATTACTTAGTTGCAAAGTATCGATACAAAAAGTACTTGGTATCGAATGAAAAGTATCTAGTAAGTACTTATACACCGTGAATTTTTAATTACCCGAGAAAATTAACTAACTTACTCAGATATCGATATACATCGAATTTAGCGAATAAAAAAAAAACTTTTTTATGAGATTTTATTTAAAAGATCCTTAACATTCCTTAAAAAATATGCACCATAAAAGTCCTGCTAATTCAAATAGTAATCATTATCATTCCAACATTAACGGAACCAAAATCCACCTAATTTGGTTGCGTAATATTGGCGTACGGAACGAAATAACTATGAATGTTTTTTTTTTTTCATTCATAGTTATTCCTTCCATACGCCAACGCCGTACGCTGTTCCGTTTTTTTTATTCGCCAAATTCGATGTATATCGATATCTGAGTATGTTAGCTAATTTTCTCGGGTAATTAAAAATTCACGGTGTATTTACTCGTATCGTTTCATCCCTAAATTTGCAGCTCTTTGGGGTCTGTGCCTAAAGCCGTTCTACTACCCAATTGAATCGTCAACATTACGTAACGTCATTCCACTCTACCTTCCAGACTTCAGTGGAGTACCTAACGTTCGCGGCCATATCGAAACTGATCGCGGCGGGCGCGACGTACCCGTACCAGGTGGTCCGGGCGCGGCTGCAAGACCAGCACCGCAGCTACGACGGCGCCTGGCACTGCGTCACCGAGACATGGAGGTACGAACGCGTACGCGGCTTCTACAAGGGCCTCACGCCGTATCTACTACACGTAACGCCGAATATATGCCTCGTTATGCTCATATGGGAGAAGTTCACCAACAACGAATGAATCTGTATCTGATGGGAAATGTACGAATACTATTTTTGTTTCTGTAGGATCGGATGTAAGGTAAGCTTGCAGTCGGTTGAGAGATAGTTGTAGATTATTATTTCGCTCACAGTACTTGACAGTAAAATGACGTTTGCTAAACAGAAATTTAATTTTGACAGTTCATAGATTTCTTTGAACTATCAATTACTTGGTACTTTGATATTTACGGATAGATAGATATTTATTGTGGACACTGTACAATGACAATAAAATGACATTTACTGATCCGAATTTTAATTTTGACAGTTCAGAATGATGGTGTCCTTTTCATATTTCATAGATTATAAAAGGTTGCTTATCTGAACAAAATAAATTAGGTAAAATGTCGTCTCAATTCATTATTAAATATATGTTCTCAATAATAGTAAGACCTCGCATGGACTGTTTGTCATTCATTTGACGCAATTTAAATTATTCTGACAAGTCAAATTGAATTTGTTTGATATTCAGTTCACGATTCGACCCACTTGCACAACCTTTTAAACCTAGATTTAAGCTAAACCTGGTTTTAAAATGTCGTTCTATATTTGTCAGTTTATTTGGAGTTGATAATGACAGATTTTTTAATCCTAGTTTATATTTAATTTAGATTTATGAAAGAAAAGATGATTGTATTAGTGGTCCGAATGAAGTATTAGGTGTTAAACACCAGCATCGAAGGTAAGGAGATTTCTCTCAACTGACCGTTAGGATGTAAGCAGGGTTACTTAATTTATTCTATAGTGTTTATTTGTATGTAATCAAATGCATTTTCATATTGTATTCGATTAATGTTTTGAATTAGTTATTCGTTTTGTACATACCGTAATAGGACGATTTGGAGAATGTGACTTTATAAATAATTATGACAGGTCCCTGGCGTGGACATTGAACGGTGAGCAGTTGGCAACCGCTCAAATGGTTATGTGAATAATTAGTTTACTTTGTATCTTTGTTAACGATCGCATTGTTAGTGCTGAAAAAAAAATTTAAACATCACTAAAAGTAGAAAATGTGTACGTCATTATTTTATTTATCGTCGTGTTTCTTAACCTCTAGCAAATACAGTTAAGACTACATATCGGAATTTTTAAAGTCTTACTAACTTAGCATAGAAATAGGTAATGTTTAACACTATTTGCTAACTCACTTAAATAATTTAATGGATGTAATCATGTAGGTTAAGAAACACTGTCTTATTTATACATTGTAAAACCTGTCTCACGACATATGTTGTATTAATATATTATTTATTGCCATAATGTAATCTCGTAAATAGTAGTAGTACTCTTTCCCATCAGATCGCGATTGAGTGAATTATCGATGCGCGCGCGCAACTAGCACAATTTAGTTTTAATCTGACAATTTTGTGATAATAGTTACGTACTTATAATTTTTGTTTGTCTAATTACAACATAACAAAAGACAAATTCTTTTACATAACGTTACATGTGTGGTGAGACGACGTTAGGTTCTTTTTGTCGATAGATTCGTTTCAACTTGCTTCAGTAAAATGCAATATATTAATAAATAGTAGACATCGTATTTGGATAGAGTCTCGGCTATATGTCGGCTTGCATCGGTTTTGTGAAACGTCATCTCTGTCATAAAACGTCATTCTTTTGCTTGTGTGAGTATAAAAGCATTGGACTCTATCGAGATTTACAATGTCTTTACCGCGCCATACTTTTTTAAGCGAGACATTGAGCTAGTGTAGTGGATAATGATTGTCATAATCGAGACGTTTGATAATTATTATAACTGATTATCGATTTTGAAATTAGTAAAATACGTTTTTTTTATAATCAAGTTGGGTTTACTAGTTAGTATTACTTATAATAGATCAGTCGTATAACTGTCATGAAGCAATTCATTAAATCGTTTGTTAATAAGGACGGATGCTATTTATCTTGATTAGATGGTAAGAGTCGTGTTTAAGCTATACTAATTCACTCGGCAACATAAACAACGAATAAGTTAATACTACTGGTTAAGCAGGCAGGTTTCTGCGTACTTAAAAATTCACGCAGAATATTTCCTATTACGATAATCTTATACTCGCAAACAGAAGAGTGTCGTTTCTGTTAATCTCTATTCTATGGTTGAACAAATGACTGAAATGACGTTCTACATAACCGGAACTAGTCGTATCATTGGCGGATTCTCTTTCTAATCATAGGTGTGTATTTTTATTTTTTATTATTGTACCTAATTAATATTTTTCTCATGTATAGGTACTTACGTATTATGCAAGTTTGAAGCTTTTCTGTCCTAGGATTTTAATGTTAGATGTAATCCCCGCCTTTGTGTAGACGAACCCCCTTCGATGTTATTAAAAAAATAAAAAGTACCGTTTTTCACTTTAACTTCAAATAGACCACAAATAACTTAGTACAATTCGTAAAGAAGCTTAACCTGTTTTATTTCTTAGGTAGTATGTTGACGCACTAACTTATTTATTGGAATAGAATCGATTCACACTAGAACCTTTTTACTAATTTCCTTTTAATTTGTAATACGTTAACACCCGTATTTAATTAAAGGCCTGTTTTACAATCGCTGAGTCAAGTTCTAATTAAGCTATTAAGCACTTATCTGCTAAGTAAACGAATAGGGATGTTGACTTCGACGTTGACAGGGCACTTTTGCTTGCTTTCAAATGCTTTTCTGAAATTGACAACAGCCCTATAATTCACTAAGCAGATCAGCTTACTTAAAACTTTACTCAGCGATTGTGAAATTGGCCCTTAGAGTTGTAAACGTCCAGTTAATGGTCGAAGCGTGATGTGACAGTCGTCACAGTATTAAATAACCATTAGCTGTTAAAAAGTATCAAAATGTCAAGCAGACATAAAAAAACTTAAAACTAAAGTATGACCATCGAAAACATATGACCTTTGCCAATAAGGCTTAATGCTAAAATCTGTTAACAAATGTAAAAAAAGCAAATTTATGACTTCATACACCGTCGAAATTTTTGGCAATTAACACCTTATAGGACGCGAATGTGTTATCATTAAAAATGAAGCTGAAATAAAAGAAGAAAAAAAAAAATTATTGTTGGGCTATAAAAAACCCACAGCAGTCTGATTTGTTTAAACGCAAAATGTGTGAATCGATACAAATAAACACTAAATAATATAATTTGTGTCATTTTAAAAACCCGTAACGCCTTAGTGATGTCAAGTTTTATAATTTATTAATGTTTGTGGTGGTCACAGCGGGATAGCTTCGTTTAATAACGATATAAGAGGAAATATTACAGTATTTGATAATGCACAAGTTTAAAATAATTATCATTTTGACACTTGATTAGTTTAAAAAAAAGTTAAGTAACGTCAGCCCCGCGATGCAGAACAGTATGATATAAAATTGTCAACCGATAAGCCACATGATACTGATTTAGTTTATGTCACGGGACTAATCGGTTGTTAATTCGTTGCCGAAGGATTTGACACACCAGCCAGCGGAGGCATGCCTTTTCTTAGAATTAGATGAGATCGAAACAAAATAAAGACCTATTTCCTGGTGAAAAAGGCTGAATAATAAGTTTGTGTTATCCCAAACCTTTTTAAAAAAAAATCTAAAAAATACGACCAAGTTGGCCAATATATCTAGTATGTTAATTATTTTTTGGTTGCATAAACTTGGATTATTTTAGTTTATTTGTAATCACAAGTAATCTAAAGTTAGTTATAGACGAATAATTAAAGTTAAGGCTCTCGCTTTTGTTTTAAATGTTTAATAAATACCAATTCTGCACCAAATGATAAATTCATGTTCCTAATCTCAGACGCAGATTGTAGATTTAATAAGAATTGTGTTTATAATAACGTGTATTGAGAAAGCAGTAATTACTGGTAAAATGTTATTTATTGGATACGGTAAAATTGTGAGCGAAGGTCCCTCTGTGACCATTGTATTATAATAATTAATAACTGTCTTATTGGTGGCTGGCCACAATATCAATTTGTAGGACGTATATTATATTTTTATAATAATAATTGATAAAGTTCCATTGTTTCAACTTATTCAATTTGTGTAATCAATAAATGATAGCAAATTGATAAAAACGGCCTGTTGTTTTTTTTACGACAATCTTATGTTGTAGCACCTTTGTTGTACAAAAGTAAATTAATTCAACCACTTAAATGACTTAATAGAAAAACATATTTTTCCTAATTTTGTAATGCATAAATTTTATTTAAAAAAAAACTCATCACAATAACACCAATTTTATATCGTTTTTGTGATTAACTTCCAACTTGACCCTACACATTTCTATGTCGTCATAAAATCACGATTTTATCACATGGCTAGAATTTAATTGTAAAACCATTAGCTAGTCAAAGACCACACGTGCCGAATAATTATTCACTTGGAAAACTTCCAAGTTACTGCACATACAAAGATATCTTACTTTAACGTTTACTATTGGCTTTTATATAAAATCATATTCGACGGTACTTTCTATCCCAAATGAATTTTCATTTTATATGATGTTTATTTTAAAAATTCAGTGACATTTTTCTTTTCTTTGGGTGAGTATTAAGCGTATCCAATAAATATTTTCATACACTTCTTGCAATTTACAATCGAGCATCGCGCCTTTGCTTGTATTTTTTTTTTCACATTTTTATGACACTATTTGAGACACAGACTAACTGAGCCGGTTTTTGCCGAACTAGACTTTATTATTTTCATTTTTTTAATGTAATTTATAATTAGTTGGTCGTGACTTGTGACGTGACACCATTCTCGCACTGCGCAGTCAGTTGTCTCAGTATAGAAAATGACTCAGTTAAACGGTACATTAGGCCAAATGTTAAATATGCCATTCAAAATAACTGGGTATTTATTTAGTGATTCTTCAGCTGCGGTGAATTAATGTTATTTAGTCTTGTACAGTATGAGCCAGTGTCGGATTTTTTAAATTAGCTCTAAATATCAGTTTCCAAGTTTTTTAATGACCTTATGATTTATATCATTGTCAGTTCTATGATATAAGTCTGCAAAGAGAGTTTCCTGGTATCTTGATTGTAGTTAAATGACAAGGGCGATGCGTACTCATGTGTTCATTGCAAGAACTGTATACGCCGCTCACCCAATTTTGATCGTTTAATTCAATATTTCCCAGACACGAGCGCATCGGCGGCTTCTACAAGGGACTGAAGCCGAGCATAGTCCGCGTGGTGCCCGCTACAATGGTCACGTTCCTGACTTACGAGAACGTGTCTCACTATCTTCTGCAACGGAACCGGAAAATCCCGCTGTCTTCCTAGTACTAGGGAGAAGTAGGGACGAATACACGGACATGAAATCATCACAAGAGACTAGATATTAAACAAACTATTTAAAAGTTTGACACTCAGATTTATTGTTGAATTGTCATCGAATGTAAAATCTAAATGAATGCGGCGAATTATGGAACTACAAAAATATGTTTTATAGTATTTGGTAGACATGCGAGTGGCGCCCTCTTTCACAATACGGATGTGTCAAATTTATTATTTCTTAGCCCTAGTTGCACCATCTTACTTTAACTTTAACAAACGTCAAAAGTCTGTCAAACTCCATACAAAAACACCGGTTAAAGTAACAGTTATGGGTAAAGTTAAGGTGGTGCAACCCAGCCTTATTCATTCATCACAAAGTCCTTACGCTTTTTGCCACTTAGAAATAGTCACAAAATAGTGGGCTGTTCTGCACCTTACGCTACCCTTAAAAACTGTTAAAAGTGGCATTTAAATTGGCTAAGTGAAACTTACCAAACCGTTTGTCTTTCGATATCTACTCTTAATCGATATCTAAGCGGTAAAAACATTTTAATGCATTTGGTAGTACGTACTTGTATCTTCAATTATAAATATCAGGCAGTAAGTTCTGGCTGGAATGTTGTCTTTAGAAAATATTTGTTCCTAATTAACATAGTCACATTTATTATTTCGTCCCTCACTGCGGACGCGTACCATAAAAGGTTAAACTAAGTAGACGTTTTTCTAGTATTTTAGTCTTATGCACAATGAACTTATTTACTTATTTCGTTAATGGGTGGGTATAAAAGTATTATGCTATCTTCCTCACGAGTAAGAAGTTTTAATAAGGTGTAGTAATGCGACTTAAAGATTTTTAAATCCTTCTCACCCCGCATAACTTCGTTAGGCCGTTGTTAAGCAGTAAATAAATTTCATAATGAAGAATGAACTAAATATAATGAAGGTTAATTGAAATCAATATTATTTTAATCAATATCTGGTTCCAGAAACATTCATTTAAAAAACTGTATGTTCGTAACCTTATATTATGACGTCAAATTGACAAAAAGATCGAAATGCTACTGAAAATGGGACAAAATATTTTTCTTTTTGGTTTGTTCGATTTTCAGGCGCTTCAATGAACTCAAGTTGCATTTTTGAATTTAAGATATTAATATTACCTTCCGTTTTTGATGTGAATGTTACTAGGACTGGATCGAAACGGGATTTTGTTAATGCCCGCCGCTGTACTCTTATAATTAAGTATTCGAGTTACCCTTCGTAAAGTGTTTACGGGACATCAAAAGAATAAAAAACTCACATTATTTGCGATTTGTCTAACTTCGACATTTTGCGTAAGAATTCGCCTTCAGGCTGTCATGCAGTTTTTACCAGTGATTGTTTTAACAGAAGGTACATTTTAGTTACCCACCTAATAATGTTAAAATGTAGCAGGCTGTGTTATAATTTAGTTCCTTAATATTACTTATCGTTTGTAACCGATTGAAACCGTACCGGTATAATTTATATATATAATTTTTATTCAGTACGAAAACCATTTCTTATTTAAACTATTTATGTCTTTTTTGTTCCTTACTTTCGTTACACAAAAACTTATGTAAAGAGATAAGAAAATAATACTTTTGATTTTGTCGTTGTGTTTAAAAACACTTAGTTTTAAGACATTTTGTTTGTTTTAATAGAATAAGTTAATTTTAATTTATGTTACAATGTCCCGAGATTATTGGCTGTGTTTTGTACGAGTAACCTGTTGATAATTTTAAAGACAAATAAATGCCTTTTCCCCGACTGCACAGCGAAAAATTGGAACCATATATGTGTTTTTCGAATGTATATGCCGTGCGTTTTTGCAAAAAAAAAAAAATGGCGTGTCATTTAAATAACACTAAGCTGAGATAATTACGTTGGCAAGTGAGTCTTTGATATCCGTATTTTTAAACACAGTAAGAGCCTGCGTGCCTTGCAACTTTTAGCATTCACGATCAGCGATTTTGCGACTTCATCGACGCTACATTGCGTGTTGGCAACTCTGGAATCGATCACAATCACAAGTATAACAACCTGTGACGTTTTGACTGCATCGCGTTTATTTGTGTGTGATTAAGTTCCAGTGGCAGTTTTCGATCATTCATTTTCGATCGCTGTTGCTAACTCGTCTAAAAACAAAAGCAAGCGCGTTGCGTGACGAGTGAATAAGCACGAAGAGTTCGAGCGAGTCAGTCTGAGTGATCGAGCGAGTCAGTGCATGCGTGGGAGTGGACACTCAGTTTTGTAAATAGATTAGGGTTTGAGTGACTGCCTCGTCCTGTATTTATTTATTGAAACTTTATTGCACAGATTACAAGTAACGTGCTAAAAGAATTGCTTCATGCATGCATTTTTATTTGTGACCAAGCGCTTGGTCTAGTACTCGGTCCTATATTTATTTATATACATAACAAATACCGAAAGCCTTGCGGTATAGTATATGTAATCAAGGCAATATACTGGTGTTCGTGTGATCGGGGTTTTTTGGTTTATTATTATTTATTTTGACATTTTGAACCAATTTTCTCATATATGTAGGAACGTTTAATCACAATTTGATTTAATTAATTAACATTTTAACTGTAACTTTGGTGTTGATGTAAGATGTAGGTAATGTAATTATTGGCGTTTGTAGGAACCAAAGTTCTTGTAGTACTTATGTCCGCGGCGGTTTTTTGTTATTAATAAAGGTTCAAATTTAAACTATTCATTGGTTTATTTATTTATTCCTTCATTACCGATTAATTGAGTGAGAGATAATGACGCATATTATTGATTTTGAATTTATTTTTTATTCATTTGAAATCCTATAAACAGTACCCTTTTTCTACTTAAGAATTCTAGAATGAGCCGACCTGGACCAATGGGTAAACCATTGGTCCAGGTCGGCTCATTCTAGAAAATGAACATTGATTATTATCACGGGTCTGGGTGTTGTAGTACCGTCGTTGTTTTTTATATCTATAACACAAGTGTTTTAGCTACTTACTTTAGGATCAGAGCAATATAGTGATGATGTCCAATATGTATTTATTTATATAATTTACTGTCGCATTCGATATAAAAGGTAACAAAAACGGTCAAAGCTCACCGAGGCTCTTATATCACCGTGATTTTTTATTTAATTAAATTCATATCCATAGCGTAATTATTTCACACTTGGCCGTTAAATATTTCATTTTACTTTGCACACAGTTTCCTGCAAGTTTGTTTTACCGGTTTTTACGGTCAAGGAAAAACAAAAAAAGGTAATATCGTTCTTAATTTTTGGTCATTGTGTTTTTAATATTAGCAGGATATCTTCCACGTCCACAGAACAAGTAAGACTCGCTACGCTCCGAATCCTTGTTCTGTGCACGTACCTATAACGTTAGTTTTTTAACAAGTTTATCACATTTTCTTTGACACGTTCTCCGTTCCATAAACGTCATTTTTATAAGTACCTACCGAAAATGGTTGCTGGGATGGCAGTAAATGTAATTGACCTTTATGTTTATTTATGCTTGCTTATCACATATACACACACTTAACCACACTGATTAGTGATCAAACGTGCTCATCTTGTAACAAAACCACTGTTAATAGTTAGAACCTTTCAATTTTATCTAGTACCTACCTATTCAGAATATAAAACAATCAAACATGCCATGCAATAACCGCTCTTAAAACTTTGCAATAGAGCTTAGTTTAATAGATTAATTTGTAGCCTAGTCACAACTAGAGCACCTTAATACTGAAGTGGTTGACAATAGATCCATTTAAATATACTAATCATTCTTAGTCTTCTTCTAGTTGTCCTTAGTCGATATCTTTGCAAAAAGTGTTTTATTCTCATAGAGTTTAAGGTAGAAATTTATTTCTCAGAAGTGCACAGTTCATTAAGAATTTTCTTTGAAGATAAACAGCAGTTTTCCTCAAAATTAGACGTTAGTAAAAAGTGTGATCAAGCGCCGTCAGTAGTATGTCATCATCCTGTCAGTAAATCCGTGATAATAATAAGAAATATATTCACATCGTTATCTATTACATACTTACCTACACGCGAGGTATGTGCACTATAGTTCGCATCGCGGCAGTCACCTCGAGAGAGACGGAATGTTTATCCAAGGAGCCCCTTGCCCCAGTTGTGCCGTTAAAAAATCATTCGAGAACCTGCAGGAAGCGACACGCGGTTAGAAGAATTCGAAGTTTAAAAATGGTAAGTGTTTCCTTTTTGATTTTCAAATGTTTTTACCATCGAAAGTGTGCGTTTGTTACTTTGTTGTTGTCGAGAATCAAGATAGTGCTCAAGTGTTAGTGTAGATGGAGCTAGTGTGTCAAGTGTTTTGCCGTAATGTTTGCTCCTGGCCTGGGGAAGTAGGTAGTCTTTACAAAGTTATTAAAAGAACTGAATAGGTTCAGTTAAGCGCAGCCTATACAAAAAAGTCAAAATAAGAATGTGGATATGTAGGCAGAAGTCAATTTCGATTACGTTTACCTACGATATCTAAATTCTTACGTTACGTGTGTGTAGTTGTCATTTAGTAGGTAGATACAGACAGATTAAAAAATACGTTGATTGTTAATTTCCTTGTTAAGTACCTAGTATTGTAGTAAATAGATAGACTTATTACAATAGCATGCTTGTAATGTAGGTAACAATGCATTGAAACTACCAAGGCGGATGATATAAACCTTTTATAGTCTTACCTACTTAGTAAAAGTTAAAGTTTTGTTGATCATGAGGTACTTACGAGAAACAATAGACCGCGGCTCAGCTCAGCAGGTGTATTTTTGAATCGTTCGAATTCCAATTCGCATACGAAATTCCAAAAATCGTGTACAATTTCCTAGGAGTTCGTATACGATTCTTGTTAATCCGTATGCGAATTTGAATTCGAATGCTTCAAAAATACGACTCCAGCTCAGTAGGCGTAGGTACCGATCATTGCGACTAAGTAGGCACCCTTTTACCCACTCTTTCTCTTTTAAAATACAATTTGTTGATCCAAATAACAAATGGTATTTTCGTAAAAGTAAACTCAAAAATGCAAATTATAGTTAATTAACACATGTAAGGTATCACATTAAAGTATATTATATTAAGGTATTGTCGACATATAGGTACCTAACCTACGTACAAATAATGATTACTATAGAGTACGACTAAAAATACGATCTGATTGAGCACTTTACGTCATTTTAAAATACCGAGAATACTGTTTTTGATAATAATGATACTAGGACTAGTATCTGGGACCAACAAAAGCCTTATTTCCGTATTTAAGTCTCAATCCAGTCTAGATCCAACCCATTTTTTTTAAAATCAAAATTGGTAGGTTATGTTCTCGTATTTTTTTTTCAATGTAATGTAATGTAACTGAAAATGGGATAAAAAAATCTTATAGATATTGTTTTCCTTCTTGACAACCTTTAATTACGAGAATGGGGTCTCGTTTGTCGTAGAAATATGTATTTGCACTTAGCTAATGAACAGAGATTAAAAAGCCTAGCCAAAGTAACAGTTTAAAAACGTTATTGAAGTTCGAAAATAATAAAATGTGTCAGATTGACAAATGCCAAATATATTATAATCCGTTACTGTCATATCTTACTTCTGTAACCATATAAGCGTGCTTAACAATCATAAACATAGATATAGAATGTACAAGATAGACAAAGGCTCATTGCAAATGATACAAAAAATGTGACACATATGCGTGTGTGTAGTAGTGTTGTTTAAGCCACAATTTTTTTATCGATTAATTGCAACCGGCATCAAATTGATTTGGCACAAGTCACAATCGCCGCGGACCTTGAAGCACCTACAGTTAAACCTAATATTTAAACAAAATAGAGGTGAAAATCAGTATCACGGAAAGGATACGGGGCTTTCTGGGCTTGCATGTGCAAAGTTATGATATGGTCGAAAAAAGGTCATATTTTTGGTATGCAAACTTTACAGTCTGGAAACTGAGAAATCTGAAAAACAAGTTTACTCGCATTAAATCGAAAAATGAGTAATTGAATATTGTAAACAAGTTTATATAATGGAAAATAAGAAAACGGTCGTTTTAAATATGTCATCATCATCATTTCAGCCACAGGACGTCCACTGCTGAACATTGGCCTCCACCAGTGACTCCTAGATCGGCCGGTTGGAAGCAACCTGCATCCAGCGTCGTCCTCCAACCTTTACCAGGTTGTCGGCTTAATTATTAAATATGTAACCTATTTAAAACAATTTTATATCATAATTTCACTTTAACGTATTCCTTATTATCACAGAGTTAATATTATACTACTTACAGTACAGTAGGTGATTCTGTGTTGTGTGTATCCCTAAATCGAAAAATAGTTTAAGTAACCCTAAAGTAATTTTGAAGGACCTATTCAACGATACCACACACGATGTGGTAGACGATGAAACAAAAATATGCTCACGGTAACGTGTAACTGTAACATGTAAATGTGACATGTAAATGTATGGCAGCTACCCTAAAAAAAAAATTAAAAAAATGTTCTACCACAACGTCGGCTAGCTAGATATACATATTTCCACAAAGTAACAGCTCTCTAGGGTCAACAGTCTCCAAGCAAAACGTCGGACGGACAGACAGACGGACATGACCAAACTATAAGCATTCCTTGTCAGGACTACGCAACCCTAAAAATGGCGACAAACATAGTTAAGTGGACAACAACAAACATAGTCTCAGTGCCCTGCAGGTGGGACGTATATGCACATTTTTTTAAAGAAACATTTTGTTAGAGTTTAAAACTTGTTTACACTGATATTGACAAACAACTTTTTTCAAGAAACTACTTGCCCCATCACGACTTCGTTTTGTTTGTTAACGAAACTAACAGTAATCATACAACATGTGACAGCATCACATACATTGCTCTGATCCTAAGGTAAGAAGCTAAAGCCATTGTGTTAAAGAAATCAGAAACAACGAGGGAACCGGGCCAATATAGAAAAGTTCGTTTTCTACATTGACCCGACCGGGGATCAAACCCAGAACCTCAGAGATGGCGGCGCCATTTAAAGTCCAGCATGCTCGCCTCTCGGCCACGGAGGTAGTCAAACTAAAAATAAAACAAAAAGCTCATAATGTAATCACAAAATAACAGTATCGGAGTGTTTTTTTGTAAACAAACATGATAAATCTTTTTTTAGTAATTGCTAAAAATCTTCTATACCCACAAATGGCTGTCGATATTTTATCGATACTTATGACGTCACCGCTAGTTCAATCCCTAGTGTGAACATACAATTTACTATTTTACCTAATATTTATTGTAATTATGCCTTTAACTACGAAATACAGAAACACACAACAAATAACGTTCATATTCTTCTGTAATATCTAAGCTCCTTGTCGATTATTATTAGGAATTAGACACAAATTTGTTTCAAAATATTTTCATCTAAAAATGTATTTACCTGTGCAATGTGTATTTATTAGGGTTATATTTTCTTGTCACATCACAATTTATAATTGAACAGGACCCCATGTCTACAGAAATATTTAAATAAGTTTTCCGTTTGTAATTTTGTATATTTTAATAAAATTAATTTTGACGTTTGAAATTGAGGTATATAAAGTCAGTTCAATATATTTTTTGTGTCACATAGGTACATTGACATCTGTCTTTTTCTATCTTGTAGGGTGTCCGCAGGGATATGATGTCTCTTTTCCACGCTTTGTCAGTCTTTAAGAGCGTAGCGAATGCTAAGTCTATGATCATAAACGGTCTTACTTATAAACGTCTAAGAAGCTTATTGAAAAATATGTTTACTTATTTGGGTCTTTTATAATGACTAGAGTCCGGTGTTGGCCGAGTGAAATAAAAATTGTATTGAATATCCGTTAATTAACTAACTAACGCCTAAATAGCGATTATGAGTGAAAAATAGTTAAGCACTAATTAAGAAGTTAAGCAGTGAATAGTTAATTAGTTACTAAGATGATGATTAGTCGATTTTCATTAGTAAGGCCGACAATGTTTTACATTTTAACTGAATTGTAAACAGTTGTCAGATAGGTATAAACAAGTATTAAAACGTAGTGTGGCTTTACGATAAGTTTATCAATAGGTAGTTAAGAGTTAAAACGGAAAATACCTCAAGTGGTGAGTTTTCCACAATATTAAGAGGCCTATTACAAAATTTTGACATTTTTGCGGTTGTTTGGTGATTACTGGTCATTAAAGAGATAAATCGAAAGTCGGAGGCCGCTACGTACTATAAAAAAGGGAAACCTACAAGTATCAATAAGTATTTTTTATTAGATCATCATAACCAAAGCAAAAAGTCATTTCCCTATTTTTTTGCACGTTCCTATAAATGTATACCGCTTTTGCAGTTATGACTTATTAATATGTTTGACTTTCGTTATTTGTCGTACGTTGCGGCCTCCGATTTTCGTTTTATCTATTGAATGACCAGTAATCATCAAAAAACCGCAAAACTGACAAAATTTTGTAATAGGCCTCTTAAGCTAAGGGATTAATAGCACTGATAAACTTGAGCCAAGCTTACCTACTTTTTGGACAACAAAAGGCTGAGATAAGCTGACTGACTTGAAGTTTTATAATCATCATTAGCCTATAGCCAAAATCAAAATTCTGAAATTTCAAATCATCTTAAAAAAGCGACCAAGTACGAGTCTAACTTGCGCACGAAGTGTTCCGTACCATTATTTATAGAAACGGCAAAAAAATCAGGTTTGTTGTATGGGAGGCATGAGAGCCCCTTCAATATTTTTTTAATTCTAGTTTTTACTATTTGTTGTTATAGCGGCATCAGAAATACATCATCTGTTATAATTTTAACTGTCTAACTATGAGATACAGCCTGTTGTCTTACGGACGTACAGACAGACAGACAGACGGACTGCGGAGTCTTAGTAGTCCCGTTTTACCCTTTGGGTAAGGAACCCTAAAAACATTGACTAGACCGCACTGCGGAAAAAATAACACGTTAATCATGTTTGTTTGTTTTACTTACGATATGTGGGCTAATAATGGGCACCAGCGTAGTATTTGCGTGTGGTACTAGTACTATTAAGTATTCTGTGGTGTGGTGCAGAGAACTGTTTGCTGATTTATAAGCTAGGGCCACACTCAGCAGATGGTGTCTGCTAAACTGCGATCTACAAATACATAAATAAACCATTAAAATCAAGTCTTAGCTGTGTCGTCGTAGCACCACTACGAAAAGTGTTGCTACGAAAATATATTTTTAGCATTGTATATTATTTTTGGTTTTCGGTTCACTCTTCATTCTACAAATTTACAGGTATTAAGAGAGCCAATTTACGGCGTAATTTTACTATCATTAATTTCCATTCATTTTTGGCTTTCCTGTTCTGACCGCGCTGATAAGACACAAGTACGCAGTCCGCGTAATTTAACTACGCAAAAACCGAACATTTTATAAAAACCAAAAAACCAACTTTTGAAAATAGGCATAAATTAGTTTTTCATGCAAGCATTATTATCATCATCATTATGTCAGTCTTAGGACGTCCACTGCTGAACACTGGCCTCCGCCAATAGCTTCCAGATTGGCCGGTAAATGGATACGGCTGGCATCCAGCGGCTTCCTGCAACCTTCAAGCTTTTTTAGATTTGCGTATTTGGAGGAGTTTGTGTTGTGTAACTGTTTAAGCCATGCTCAATGCTCATCCAACAAAAAAAACCGGCCAAGTGCGAGTCGGACTCGCGCACGAAGGGTTCCGTACCATTTTCCATAAAAACGGCAAAAAAATCACGTTTGTTGTATGGGAGCCCCCTTAAATATTTATTGTGTTCTATTTTTTAGTATTTTTTGTTATAGCGATAACAGAAATACATCATCTGTGACAGTTTCAACTCTCTAGCTATCACGGTTCATGAGATACAGCCTGGTGACAGACGGACCGACAGACAGACAGACAGACGGACAGCGGAGCCTTAGTAATAGGGTCCCGTTTTACCATTTGGGTACGAAACCCTAAAAAACCAGTCGGAACTGATACACGTAGTTTAATACTATAACTATGCTGATACGACATTTTTTTTTTTTAATATGTACCCATTGACTTATATATTATACTTTTTACATCAATGTATGTACCTATAGGTAGGTCTACTTCACTTTCGACTATACGGCATGCTACTTAGCAACATCGCAAAGGTTATTTTTAAACTAAAATGTGTAAAAAAATATAGATTAAAGCAAAACTACCTTTTATGTGAAATTAAAGCTTTAAAAAAGCTATCTATTATATTCGAGGTAGATCCCGTGGATGCAATTCTTATTTATTTGTTCCACCCTGTATATGTACGTACATGAATAAATTTTACTCTCTTGCTTACTACGCTCACTTTACCGTGACAGATTATGTGAATGACCCCAGAATCACATTCTGAAATTTACGTCGTATACGCATATATTTATTCTTAGCCCCTATTATCTTGACGAGAGGGCAAATAAGATGTACAAATACCTACGTTTACTTCGCCAAGTCGCATAGATAAGTAAAGTTGTGTCACAAAATAAATAAAATTTAATTTAGAAAAACTTTTTCGCGCGTTTCCGTGTGACGTTTGTTTTTTTAATTTTCAATCAAATGCCAAGCACGTTTTGCTCCTGAAACGGCTGCGTTTTATTTGTGCGGTATAGATTAAAAACCTAATGGTGAATTCTAAAGTGATTCAAGTTAGAACTATCATAAGACCTTTTTGAGATAGAAAATCGTATAATGATAAAGCAGCTTACGAAGCAATCGGTTCAGGAAGAGTTGTTGCAACAAGAAAAACTCGCTGAAGTCAAGAGCAAATCAAAGTATAGTGGCAGCATGTCCACGACGAGAAACGGAAGGTGGCTTTCAAAGGTGCGTGCTAGGGGTTTCTTTATTATAGTCTTGTTGACTTTCAATTTCGAAAATACAAAAGTGTTTGTGTCTCAAGAAATGACTAAATTAGTAATTAAAGTGTAAGTGTGATATATTTATATCAAACATTTACTTCATTTTTATTTTACACAAAATCCAAAGCTTTACATGTAATTTGCTTATAAAATTGGGTATGAAGAATTGAAACGACTAGATAAAAGTGGAGCCTTTTTATGGTAGTTTCGTTTTTTTTTTGTACAGGACAGTACGATATGCATAGACGCGTTGATTCGCCTTGAAAACAAAGGGTCTCGGGTTCGATGAAAGGTTGGGAACAATTCAAAAGAATTACTTTTTACATTGTCCCGGGTCTAAGTGTGTTGTGTGAGTGGTAAGGTGCCTGTGGCAAAATTAATTTATTGTCTGGTACCTCTTAACAAAATTGTTTTTTTATCTTTACTTGGAGGCCATGAAATATGTCTGTATTTGTCTGTGGGTTTTAAATTTATTTATATTTGTAAATTGTTTGACATTATTTATTTAATAAGCAAAGAAAGATATCAATATCAAGGTAGTCTTACTATCAACTCTATTTTTGACTATGTAACTTCCTTATAGTTATTTCAACGAGGAATTTACAATGAGTATATAGGCAATAGATACTTTTTAATAAATGCCGCGTTACCATCGCAGTTAAATTAACATCGCATAGTGACAAAAAAAAACTGTCACATAGCAATAGGTACATAATTATTTAATTAACACAATAACGACGTTGTTTACAAATGTGAGTGGCGACTAGATATGGCAATCGACTCTGCCGGCCATTTTCCTTATCACGGAGCTTCGACACACCTCCTTCGCTTTCTATGGCGTATCGATTGCAATTTTTCCGATTGCTTTCTAAGTTCGTCGACGATCGCAATGATCAATCGATCTGGTGATTGCCCAATCGGGCAATCGATGTCAGTCACCTGCCGGTGGTATATCGGTACACTATAATATTAATCATAAAATATTGTTCGTGGAAACATTAGGAAAATGAAAGTTTTTTGATACGGCTGCTGAACACAGGCCCTTCAAATAGTTAAATTTTTCCCAAGTGGAAATCCACAGCTGAAACTTTAAAGCTAACAAGATAATGATAAAATGATACTTTTTTTTTATAATGTGGCGGGTATAGTATCGTGCCCGTCCGGGAACGGTCCGATAATTTCGCCAATGTCGGGTTCGGGGAGGCAGACCATAGATATATAATTATACAATATTTAATCAATAGTACTATTAAGGGAAAATTTCAAAACAATACGTAGCCTTTTCTATAATATAATGATACTATAATAGAATTATATAATATAATATAATTCTTTTATATAATGATACTTTAATATAAATAGAAACTAAAGTTTTTTTATAGCAAAAAAAAACGTATGATACCAATAGGCCAATATGAATAAGCCCTCTGAACAGCATTATAATTGGGTAATAAGTGGCCACAAGATTGTGGTTATAGTGGACCGATCTTGGTGGTATGTTTCAAACCAGTGTACCAATATTACAATGTATAATGTACATTTAGAAAGATTATCATTAGACCTCCGTTGGACAGGACAACGCGATCATTTTCTAACCATGGCTCTACACATCAGGTGTTACCTGAATGTGTGCGTTTAATGTTCTTTTTGAGGAAGCTGAAGTTTATTGTAACACCTTAATAAAAATAACTATAAGTGTAGCTTAATGTAAGCCTACATTTTTATCACAGTTTACTCAGGGTCAAGTGCACGTTAAATGATAATAATAAGTAGATCACGGGAATTCTATTTTTGTAAATGTTGGTTACTTACATAATTCCCTATTTACAGCTACCTGTGTTTTGCTTTGAATAAAATATCACATAGGACCTTTTTAATCCGGCACAGGTTTTAGTCTTTTTATTGCACACGTGTGTGTGGGTGACACTAGGGTTTTATCGTCGATATTAAAGTACCTGTCGAACGGCTGACTTGCGTTCAGAAATCTGCACCGCGGTTATCAGAACACTGATAAACTCCGATAATATGAATACATCAGACACTTTCGATAGTATATCGCCGTATCCGGTATAGAATAGAGCTGTTTAAATAAAATATAAAAGTGGTTTGGCTATAGTTAAAAGAGTTACAATAACTACGTGCTAACCGTTAAGTAAGAAAAAAAAATTGGCGCTAAAGTGTTTTCTTTCTCAGTGACTGTTTTTTGTGCCTGTATTTAATCAGTGAGTTGTAGTACAATAGTATCAGGTGATTAATAAAAACACGTGTATGATAAAATATTAACAAATATTTTTAAATCAGGGATGGCAGCAATGCATATTAAAGTACAATAGTGTCAGTGCAATGCATTTGCGCATGTCGTGTAAACATTTAAAATAAAGTTTCGTAAAAATAATGTACTAAATAAAAAAAAGAAAACGCAAAGATGATGGCTGAAGAGGCTATTGTTGCTCAGAATAAAGGTCACTTAAATGTAAGTAATTACTAACTTTTCTATTCTAACAATATTATTAGTCTACGATTCCGTTTTATTTGTGGTGCAATCAATTTACGAAAAAGTTTTCGGGGCGAATACAAATAATGTTAAAATAATTTCAAAAATGTCAAAGTTCAAAAAGTCAGTCTTTGAACCAACATTTTTAAAACAATTTTAACTTGAGTAATTAGATTTTGGCCATAAGGCAATATAAGGAACCCTCCTTCTCCTCGTACCCTCCTCGGGGTATTGTTGTGACATAGTATACAAATTGTGCCTTAAATGTAGGATTAGTAAGAGAGACGCTTTAAAGTTTAAAGTCTATATTATGCCGACTTAATAAAACATAATAATTCAACCAACCGTCCAAATTCTTTTAGCAGACTCAATGATCCTTGAATTATAATTTTAATCTGTTGTCAAGTCGAAGTGACCGACCGAAATTTTGAAACACCGCAGTGTCTTAATGGCGATAATGAAGACCATTCACGATAAGTTTTTAGTCACCAGTTTTTAAAAATAACACTGTTTTGATGTTGAGTTAATCAACTAAGTAAATACATCATTTTGTAATATTTTTAATAGTTTTGAAATAAATAAATAGTCAAACGTTTAGTAAACAATGACATCATTGTCTATTATCTTTGAAGTTAAATGGAAGTAGTACGATTTAACAATTGGGATGTTGACACCATTCGCAAATACTTCTAACTCACAAGTTCTTTTAAATAACAATTTAAATATTTTTACATTCATAAATATTTTTTTTGGCATTTAATCGAAAAAAAATATCGCTTTAAATTCAATCATTTTATTTTAGTAATTTGTTTTCGCTTTACAAATATGACGTAGTCGTCATGACTACTTATCAAGCACACAACAATAACTATGCAATCCAATTACCAAAATGGGAATATCGTGTTTTGACTGGTTATAAAAAGGACGTGAATTGATTGGTGTGTAATCATCTCTATCCATAATAAAAAGTACCTATGTCAATTGATTGGTGGTCTTATCATCCCTATTCTCTGTCTTTGGTCCAAAGTTCATTTTGCATTATCACAGAACATGCAAAATGTAGAAGGCCTATGATTTATAATGCCTAATAATAGTCACCTATAGTCAGACTTCAAGACTGACGCCGTGACGGTAATAGGCGATAGATAGGCATGTTTATTGGAGCTTCCTGGTTGTCGACTTGTGGCTTCCCATTGATACTTCGGGTAAGTCGTGACCGATCAAGACGTGTGACTCGGTGTGACCCTTAGTACGTGGGTATAAAGTTCAATTTCTTTTGCGGTTGACGGTAGGGACTAGTAGGCAATTGCCACTCGAGATTCTGTGAAGAAGAATTAGGTTTGGCTATTCGACTATTAGCCTGTATTGACAACAGAAACGATTACGAAGTTACCGGCCAAGTGCAAGCTTAGTATAGAATGAGTGTTTTTTTTTAATAAACATCGGTATACTCTTGAAATAAGGAATTAACTACTTTGTGTTACGATTAGATATTTCATAAGCGTCCCCAGAACACACAGATCCGCGATAATTTAGAAACAATCGATTTTCTAAATTGACCCAAATCTAGAGTTGAATCAAGAAACCTCCTTCCGTAATGGCACTATGATTCGCCTTATGCGTAATAAGGCGAATCATCGTGCCATTACGGAAATCTGTTCTTTCTGGGTTCGAGATCGGGAACCATAGCACAACTTTGGCTACACTTGCATGACTGGTTTTTTGATTTTAGTTTTACTTTAGAAGTAACATACCAAGTTTCAAACTAGTATATTACTTACCGTTTTTCGGATCAGCGAAAACAAAAAAATGCTAACAGACGAGTTTCGAGATCATTTTAGTTTTGAACTTTTCATAATAGTTAAGTCGGAAGATCGGTTCGTATCGTACCTACGTTATAATAAAAGTAACAGTCGACCTCCTCCGTTTTTGAAGTTGGTTAAAACGGAGATTGGTCATCATTACTAATAACTATGAGAAAAACAATAAGGTCAGCTCTGTGAAGAGAATGAACGTAATGTGCATCGGTATTGCATCACTTACTTAGAGAAATTGACGTCTACAAGTGATGCCTTCTCTCGTAGTCAACTCATTATTGACTCAAAACGATCAGAACTAATCTAATAAAAGCACTTACTTTTTACTATTAATATATTGTAATAAATATACTCTACTATAGTCTACTGTTTTTATAGTTTTCATTATAAGTTTATTAATACTTATATTTCAAGGAGTAAGTTTTATAAATACCTCTCTATCTCTACATTATTGGTTGAATGAATCGATTAGATTAAGAAGTAATCATTCCTTTAACTTATTACAGATTTAAAGGTACTAACATTAATTTTTTATTTAAATCTGCCATTACAGTTATCTTTTACTAGCTGTGGCCCGCGACATCGCTCGCGTGATCTTTAGTTTATTCAATGTATCCCACAGGACTATTTAACTGGAATAAAAATTATGTTACATATAATCTATATCATATTCTATATGTGTGCAAAATTGTATCCATATCCGTTCAGTAGTCTCGCGTTAAAGAGTAACAAACATCCATACTTACAAACTTTCGCATTTATAATATGAGTAGTAGAGCTCTGAAGCTGTTTTTGTTGTAGCCAATAAAAAAAAACAACTCAAGCAAAGGTCATACACATTCCCATATCGTCTCAGTCAGGTAATTACGATATCAGACGTCCACGTCGTTCCTACGGTTTCCTTTCCGTTTACGATTCCATACAACTGTCTAGTGCCGTACCCACGAATCATAAGGTCAGCGCACACCGAAAACCGATACAGAAGCTCTATTTTATACCGGAATTTTACGGGGTATTAGATTTTATTAATATTTGGTAGGGATGGGCTGTGTCGATAAAAAAATTGCCGTACCATTAATAGGTATAACATATTTTTAGAATCACTAACAGGAAAAAAAATCAGAAATACATTATACAGTTTTAAATTCAATCCGACAGCATAGTTAAGCCGCACATTCTCTATTTCTAAGGATTTATGCAGTATTTCAAAACATGTCAAATTCTATACCGCAAAACAAAACAAGGTTGAAGTAATACTGCTTTGAGATCGCGATGAAGCCTCTTTTCGAAAACAAAACATTCTCATAAACGTAACTGAAAACAGTAACTTTTAAAGTAAATAAAGTGCGCATGCAAGTGGTTCTTGCGTGGGGAAAAAAACCACTTGCAGACAAAAATTGTTAATTAAAATGGAAGATATGGAATTCTGACATTTAATAAATAATAATAGATGAATTGTTCCCACAATTACACCAATTATCTGGTCCCAAACTAAGCAAGTCCCAAGCTTTGCCAGGCTTGGCGACTAAAAAACGAATAAACATGCTTTAATACGTTTGTAAACCATGAAGGTACAAATTCTCTTGCTCATCACAAAAATTACCCCTTGCGGGATTAGAATCCGCATGGCTTTGTAGTCCGGAGCGCTAATCACTGCACTAGACGGTCAAAATATGATTTAAATCAGGCTATAACATGAAATAACAAAATCTTCAATATGAAGCTTAGGTGTTTGCGATTATAAGAGTACATTAGGAGATTATGTCTAGCAGTGGACTTGCGTGTGCTGACTATCACGATGATGAAGAGTAGTATTTTTAATACATTATTCCCTATTTTTGTAAAACTTACCTTTGGATCAGAGCAATTTATGTGGTGTTCTCCGATTATCCAATATAAAAAAACTAAAAGGTGTAAATAACACATCAATTTAACAGCAGTGTGTAAGCTAGATTACATAATTTTAAATTAGTATGCAGGTTTTTTTCCACGAACAATTTAAAAAGCTTACCTAATCTCGAAAGCTTTATCAGTAATATTTAAATATTATCTCTATAGTCTTACTAATAAAGCTCGGTTTGATAGTGCTTTTATTCAAATCAAGTTTCGGTTCACGGTATTTAGAATGTTTAAGCTTTTTATGACCAGGAAATATGCAGACTTCTTTGGCTAAGAATCTTTAAAAATAATTATGTTTAATACCGAAATGATCATTTAGCAAATTCTTCAATTTTAAATAAGTAGTTTATTTTAAATGTATTTGTGTGAAATGTTGTTTGATAAAAACCTAGAGTTTATCAGTCTGGTATCGATAACGAATTTGTCCCCGCTCTACGATACTCGCGTTACAATGGATGTCCAGCTACGAAAATATATCGGAACTGAAAGTGACGATGCTGTTCCAGTAGGTAGACGCACTTAGCAAGCAAACGATGTACCGAACCACCCGTTACACAACAAACTGATGTTTTGACTCGCAGACATGTTTTGGGTAAGTGATACGAATAACTATTGTCTTATCAGCGCGATAAACCAGTATGGCGTAAAATTAAAATTCTGGATGGAAACAAAAACGTGATACCTACCCACCCACTCGTCATTTAAAAGTCTTCGTAGTACGCGTCGTAATCTTACGTCACTTATCCGTTAATGCGAAAATCCCTAATTAGTGGTCCGTGTCGTTAAGTCGGTTCGAAGGGCCTGGCCGAAACTCTATCCTCACGCCAGTGATCAGGAGCGAGGCCGCGGCAGCTGGCCCAGAGGAGCTCGGGCTTGCTGGCAGTATGCGCGGTGCCGACCGTGCGAGCACCATGCCCGACGCCGAGCCCCCCCTGCCGCCCCCCTCGCCCGCGCCTCCGCGCGCCCCCTCGCGCCTCCGCCGCACGCTAAACTCGCTTCGCTCACCGTTCCGCTCCGGGTCGCCCTTCCACATCGCCTCGATCAAGCGCTCCGGCTCCACTAAATCCTTCGCCTCAGACGGTGAGATCGCGCGCGACGAACGCACGATGCGTAAACGGAACAAGAAGCAACGCGACGCCGCTTCCGACGCGTCCCGAAGCACCGACAGCTCGCCGAGCATCGACAAAAAGAAAAAGGACAGCGGCGGTAGCTTCTTACGCAGGATGGGGAGCATCGGCAAGCGTCGTACGGAAATCGGGGAGGGATCGAGTCCCCCGCCGCAGCCTGAAACCGCAGAGTCGACTATAGACTGCCCGCCGACGCCGCCTCCTGAATTAGACGCGATGCAACCGGAGACCCCGGACACACCGGTGTCCCCGGTCGCGCCAGTTAGTCCGATCACACCAGTCAGTCCGATCGCGGTGGAGCACCCAGTCGCGACGCGCCCCTTTACGAAAGCCGCGTGGATGAAACGTAGCAGCGAGCCGGAGATGGAGAAGCCGGTGGAGGATCCGAGTCCCGAAAGCGCTCTGAAACGGCGGATCGCGTTCGTTGCACAGGCGTCTGCGTGCTTTTCCGAGGACCACGACGATGGGGAGGAGGGGGATAAGGGAGGGGAGGTGGGCTCGCTGGAGGAGGCGGTGGCGCTGGCGCGCGTGCGGCTAGCAGTGCAGTCGCCGCCCTCGCCGGCGCACTCGCGCGACGACGACACCGAAGAGGAGGGGTACACAGACGCGATGCCCGCGTACGGAGACCTCATCGAGCCGGAGGGCAAGGCTGGGCCGGAGCCGGCGCCGGTGAGTGTTGGCCGTCAGTGGGCGCGGGCGAGCCGTGCGATGCGCGCGCGCTATGACCTTCGAGGAGACGGGTGACGAGTGCTACCTAACGGTGTGCGAGTGCTGCGGCTTCAGCACCGAGACGTCCGTGTTGGTCCCAGTACGTTTCATTTCACGGTAGTTTTCAGCGGCCGTCGAACATGCCCTTCGTGAGTACGCCTTGTACGTGTGCGCTTATAGCATTTCGAAAACGCATGTCGTTTGTTCAAGTGCACAGTAGGCAGTTGTACACACAGTGTCCGTCGCGTGTAGTTGTAGTTTCTCGACCGTGAATTATGTCTTTGACACCTCTGTGTAATTCTTTACCTACTCGTACGTATCAACTATCCTGAAGTCAGTCAATCAGCTCGAAGCGAATGATTTTCACGTTAGGTATCATGACAATACAACATAATATATTCGTGAACTCTACAACTGTAAACGCAACTGAATTTTTTTAGCTATCGTTTCAGTTTAGAAGCGTATTTATTTACGATGCATATTTGAAGTTGGTATTAATTATTTTATTTATAATTTTTAGCCAAATCATAAGAAAATAATAACTTATTATTCGCATTATGAACATTTTACCTTGAAAGAGTTGACGTTGTAGCCTAGAGCAATTTTGTGTCACAGCTAGACTCGTTACTCTACTCTGTTCGTTTAAATATTGAAGATAATTAACAGGACATTTATTTTTATAAAAGTAAACAACTCTGTCGTTATAGGATTTAAATTACAGACACCTGTAACAAAATTCTTGCAACTACTGTTGATAAGAAACATTTTGTTTGATGTTGACATTTTGAAGATTAGAAATGAAATCTGTTGCAACACTTATATTGTAGCATTTCTGGTTTTAGTAACCTATTTATTTCTCGTGTGACTTTTAGAGAGCTTTATTTAGTAAAACTGAAATTATTTTATGAAATTTAAATACGCATCAAAGTACCACCTATTTCCATATCTTACCGTAAAACAATGTATTATATGCAAATGTCTCGGAAAGCCATCATAATTAAAAGGTAAGGCACTTTCGAAACCTTAAAATTCAGTGATTAGGCTAAAATGTAGTTTATTTGCATATAAATGGAGATAAGCGAGGAAAGTCTCATGTCGTTGATAACTCACTTAAATGACTTACTTGCATTTTCCTAAGCCAAACGAAGGAAGACTTTTTTTTTCAAGTCTAAGTCAAATTAAAATGCCATACCAATACCAAATCATTTGGGACATTAACGTTCATATAGATTGTCTTACGAAAATTAGGAAAGGATATTATTTTAACCTCATCACATGTAATTATTTTTTACACTAACATTTATCTTCCGCTTGACTTTTGTTCTATAGAAGTGTATATTTTATTAAATGACATTTAGAGCGAAGTCCATCATACCACCGTAACCTTAACTTATAATTGTTAAACGTGCTTACTTTTAACTCATAATTTATATTTTCATTAACAAATTAAATTCACGTTAAGTCTTAAATTTTTTGATCTCTAAGAGTTTTTTGCTCTGTCTTAATAGTCTTTTTATTAAATATAAGGTATCTTGCGTTTCCGAACCTTTTGATACCAAAATACAATTTCGGTACCAAAATTTGGTAAATTAATTTAAAAAATCTCCAAGTATTTTTATTTCTCAGAATGCTAAAGCTTAGCTTAATTGGGACAAATAAAATAAGTAAAACCTTTCCTAAGTTTCATAATCTAAAATAAAAAAGATTGCGTAATAATAAAAAAACAATCACATCAAGGCTACATGTCTAAATAATCTAATTATAGAGAACCTGGACTGACTAGAATCTAATATATTATGTAATAATGATGAATTCCGAAACCGGTAACACATTATTATTAGGTATATTAAATTTGTTAAGTGGTCCTTGCATTTGTGGTCGATCGCGTTCCAATTGTAGTCGTCTCTATCAAAATACAATTAACAAAAGAGTTGGATAAAGTTATAATTAGTTATGGTACTTTTGCAAAGTGTGAGTATTGTATTTGATTATATTATTGCTTCTGTTTTACTATTGCGTAAAGAAAAAAAAATCATCGTTATTTTTTATATAGAGCCGGCGCATGTTGTGTGAAAAAAATGTCTTATTCTGAAACAAATGCAACAATTTTCAATGAGATGGTTTGCGAATTCCTTACATTACGAAAATTGAGTAAGTGAATATCATACGCAGAACATAGCTCTACCTAACGGTAATCGAAAGGCGTGAATTTATTGTTATTGTAATAACGCGTTACTGTCAACACTGTTTTATAGAATTATAAAAGACTAGCTGTGCCCGCAACTTTGTTTGCGTGGACTACAGGATGATTGCCATACTATTGCCATATCAAGTAACGCTGTGGACTGCGTGAAGCACTATTCTTTTATAAAGATAAAAAAAGTTTAATAAAAAACTGAAAACCGACTTCAAAATGAAACTAAAAAGCCAAAAATAATATTGACTAAAACATACCTAATCAGTTCTTTTTGGAGTCGGTGCCAGTCATCGAGAGTTAAAATGTGTTCATTCGCACCGACTCCAAAAAGAACTGATTAGGTATGTTCGCACCGACTCCAAAAAGAACTGATTAGGTATGTTTTAGTCAATATTATTTTTCGCTTTTTAGTTTCATTTTGAAGTCGGTTTTTAGTTTTTTATTAAACTTTTTTTATTTTACAATTTTAAGTGTTAAGTCCTCTATTTTTTCCCTCCTAACTTCGCCAAAAATTACTTTACAGCAAAGTAACCTTAACTAATATTGGTCCTCTATTGACCCCCCATCCAATGGTATGATAAAAATAAGGTGTTATATAGGGTCAATTTTTCGACGAAAATTTTTAAGTCTTAAGAAAAGGGTTTACCTACACTCCAACCAGAACGGCGGCTATTTTGGTGTCGTAACCATAGGATAAGGTCTCCCGTTAAATAACAGGTAAAATTAAGAAAGGAACTTTCAAATTTTTTTTCGTTACTGGGTGTGCGGGTACGCCCCCAGTAAATAAAAATTGGCGGTCAGCACCTCTAGACAAGTGGCAATCGTTTAGCGAAAACGCTCAAAGATTTGTATGGAAAATAGTCGTCGATTGACATGTCACGTGACCTAGTCGTAACGAATTGTAGATTGGTAGACAAGTGTACTATAAACTTTCGATTGTAGAGAACGAAACTTTAGTCGTTCGCTTATCCCAGCCAAGTGGCGCTTTTTGACAATCGACTACGCTGAATGAGCGTATCATTGCTACGTTAGATAGCGAACGCTAACCCCTTGACGCTTACGAATTAAAATGGCGATTCTTTAATCAGCTGATGGTGTGATTGTTTGAATATTGTGTATCTAAAGAGTTTTATAGTACAAATGCATTCTTTAAAATTATTGTGGGCTGCACACAATGAGGAAGTATGGCTAAGGCGTCAACGGAGAAATAATTCTCGCCAGTGTTTGGAGCAAATAGCCGAAATTCCGGACTTACTTTTTATTCAAAGATTTAGGTTAAACAAGAAGTGTTTTTCGAACCTTTGCTCCGATCTTCGTAGCCAAACAACATTAAAAGGAACTCGAGAAATCCCTTTCGAAGTAAAAGTAAGTAGAGTTTACCTATTTCATGACAATAAGAGGTTATGTTTACTACTTATTAGAAAACTACAAGAGCTGATAAAGCACAAAAATGATAGAGCGATGATCACTAATGGCTATATTGTATTTATTTATTACAGTTACTTTGCACTTTGAGTTTCTTGGCTACGGGGTCATATCAGCGTATTGTGGGTGTTACACAACATCTGCCACAGCGAACAGCAAGCCGTTGCATTAGGGAAGTTGTGGCAGCTCTAAACCATCCCAACATAATCAATAAATGGATAGTTTTCCCACAAACCCTTCAACAAAGATCCAGAATTAGACAAGAGTAAGTATTTGAATAGTTATCTATTCTTGTTAAATGTACCTACTTTCAAAATCAAATTGCCACATAATAATATCCAATGATTTCTAAATTAATGTTTTTTTTTCTAATGTTTATTACTTGTGTGAATATTTTAATTAGAACTTGCTAAGGTTCTTTCTAGGCAGTCTAATTTTATTGATTTATATTTTATTTTTAAGGTTTCAAAGAAGATTTAATTTGCCTGGTGTAGTAGGCTGCATTGATTGCACTCATATAGCAATTGTCAAGCCAAGTGAAGAGGAGCATATTTATTTTAATAGAAAAGGGTATCATTCTTTAAATGTACAAATGGTAAGCATTACTTTTATTTGACCCTTTGTTCAAAATAAATTAGGACTTACCAAATTTGGTAGTTATTTTGATGCACTTTTCTTTCTACAGCCCTAATTGTTAACTTTTGTGCAGATTTGTGATCACAGCCTAAGAATAATAAATGTGAACGCCAAATATGGAGGGGCTACACATGACTCTTTCATTTGGGCATCAAGTCGAGTCGAAGAGTATATGCGAGCACTTCTCCAGAATGGAGAACAAACCTGGTTATTAGGTAAGAAAATAAAAAAAATATATACCCTACCTTTTACATGTTAGCTTATCAATGTAATCACTAACAAACTACAAATAATTTCAGGGGATTCTGGGTATCCACAAAGAGCGTGGCTTATGACTCCAATACTTAATGCAATGCCAGGGTCAAGAGAGGAGGAGTACACTATGCGACATGTCCAAGCTAGAAATTGCATTGAGCGTTGCTTTGGCCTGCTGAAAGCTCGTTGGAGATGTCTGCTTAAGCACCGAACACTTCATTATCACCCTCATGTTGCTAGTAAAATAGTACATGCATGTTGTGTACTGCACAACATTGCCCTCGCCAACAACTTGCAACACCCAGGTGACATAGAGCAACAAGATGGTGATAATGATTATTTTGATGCAGAAGTGGGTCCTGCTACTTCTAGCAACCAAGACGACTTGATGCATGGCAGAGCAATGCTCAGTGGATTGATAAGAAGAATGTAACTTATAAACTTTTATTTTTTATTAAATGACAGCACATTTTAAACAAATTGGAATACATTATTTAAGTAAATCAATGAATCCACTGAAAAGTAAGAACACTGCTAGTGTTCTTAGTAAGTCAAAGAACAAATTTTACTGAATGCATGATAAAATAATTATATTTAAAAAGGCAGATAATATTATTATTCGAAAACAAATTATTCTAAGCACAATACAACCAAAATTTTATTTCACACACAAGTATTTTCTATTTAGTTATTTTTAGAAATCACTTTAGCGATAAGACCATATTTAATTAAACATATAAACAAAAAAATAATGTGTAAAAGAAGATTGTTAAAGTAAAATTAAACAATTAAAAAAATATAAAGACACAGGTCACAAATCTAACTACATAACCGATAACACAAAAAGCCTATCTCAGTAATGCATAAAAAAAAATGTAAATGTATAAAAAAAACAAAAATAGAAAAAGATGATGATGTTATAGTCTAAAGAGATTAGCAAATGGTTTTTACAAGCTTAGTGAATAAGTCATTGTAAGTTTGTACAAACCATTTGCTAATCTCTTTAAAAAAAACTCATGCATACCTTTATTGATTTAATAAATATGTTATTATAACACATATTACAATAACATATTTATTAAATCAATCAAGAAACCATTTATGGTATAAATAAGTTATTATTATACGTATCATGAGTCATTTTTAAATTGTACCTATTTCTGTAACATATTACCATCAACAATCGCCATTCCTTTCAGTATCTGGAATAACGACTGTGGATGGTAAACTACTATTATGCGACAATGTTTGAAGCAACCCTTGAGCAATTACGGCTAACTGCCTGAGCAGTTCATTGTGCTCGCGGGTAACTTCAATTCTTAGGGCCTCTAGTCTTAGTCGCTCTATTTCGCGCTCGTGCATGCGCCTGTCACGAATCTCTTCGAGTCGAAGGCGGCTTTGCTCGACGGCTACAAACTCGCTGGCAGCTCTGTCGAAAGGCGTTAGCCCCCGATTTCGGCGCGCTCTTAGCAAGCGCTGCCGTCGAGGAGTCTCGGTCACAGTTTGTGGGGATGGCGTCGCCTGGCGGTCGGTATTTGGCAGAGGGGTTCGCGACAGAGGCGGCAACGTTGATGTTGACGCTTCCGGTTCCAAAATGCTGGCTGCTCGGTCGGAATGCGTCAGCCCTCTATTCCGTTGCGCTCTTAGCAAGCGCTGCCGCCGGGGAGACTCTACAGTTTGTGAAGATAGCGGCGCCTGGCGGTCAGCACTTGGCCGAGAGGTTCGCAGCAGAGGCGACTGCGTTGTTGTTGTGGCTTCCGGACCCAAAAGTAGTGTTAATGGTGGTTCTGGCGGTAGAGTCACTGTAAAGTAATTAGAAATATGTTATGTAGGTACACAATAATCATATATGTAGAATGGTTAGTAGAATCTAATATTTGCTCAAAGATTTTTAAACTACAATCAATTACTGTTACTTGTATGTAACAGTAATTGATTGTAGTTTAAAAATCTTACTCTAATCTCTTAATCTTAATCTACCATTGTTACAGTACTCACACATATTATACTCTTGGAATACATACTGAACATTTGACCGTTTTAAATTACATAAAAGAAACTTACAGTTAATGTCATAAATCTCCACTTCATTCCTTTCATCTTCAGTGATTGGGTCTTCATTTATCTGGGATTGTATCTGAAAATATTAGTAAACATGTTTATGATTGACTAATCATATCAATAATCAAATGTAAAATACACAAGATGTTATATGAGGTTTAGGAGAGACTTGAAAAAAGGTACCAACATTAAAACCCTGCTCCTGAATTCCCGCCTGACCAACAACAGCAGTCACTCCAATTATAGCCACCACCCTTTCTTCCAAAGCGGTTAATGATTGCCTGCTGCTTGGACCACCACCAGTACCACTTGCATGACGCCTAATCTGACTATATTTCTTTTTGGTTTTGGTTTTCCAATCAGCCCATACCTAAATAATGTTTATGAAAGCAGTGTCAGATGATGTATGGAAATGAGAATAATACTCGTATTACTAATAAAAGCATGATTTAACTTACTTTTTTCCATTTATCCTGAGTTTTTTCGACACCGCCGCCAATAGAATTTAATAGGGAAGCAAGTTCTTGCCATAATCTATCGGCTCGCAATCGTCCTTGAGATCCCGTCTGGGGCCTCGCTAAGTCACCGTGCCTATAACATAAACAAAAACAAGCCACTTAACATTCTTCCTGTTATGGTTCAAAAGTTGAGAGCGTGAATGTTTATCGTATGGAGAGTCAAGTGCTATGCACAAAAAATAAATGATTATTTGACCTACCTTTCCATGTATTCTATTAGTGCACTAAATTGTTCCGGGCTAGCTCGTAATCTCGCTGTTTCCATTGCTAAAACATAATGATAATACTAATTACATAAATTAACAACACTATTTTGTACCAAAACAAAACACTCAAAAATAACAATTTAAGAATAAAGTTGGTAATTGAATGCTTTTTTGTAATACTCACTGCTTCCAAATAGATATAATATTACAAAATATCACCTTCACACATACAAAATTAAATTAGAACAACTTTGAAAAGATTTTAAAAGTTACGACGTGGGTCCGTCGTGTGACCGTCCGGCGCGCGCGCTCTAACTTATTTGAACTTACGTCATTTCAAACACTTGACTTTGACATTTGTGTGTGGCGTCGAACGAAACCATAGACAAAGATCGTATTTTTAGCGAATGTTAGAAGAGAACAAGCGTTCGCCGCGTTCCGTTCATCTTGGCTACCAATCTACTAGCGTTTTCGATTCAGCGTTAGCGTAAGCGAAGATTTGATTCGATACCGAGCGTTTGCCATTTGGCTCAGGGTGCAGGTACCTCATGAGCTCCACGTCTGCTCAACACACTGCGAAATACGTTCTGTCGACAAATTGCAGTATTATCTTCTAACTCCTATCCGTTAAGGAGTTCTGTGGCTTCCATCATCAGGTCAGCACCATGAAATGATGATTACCAGACCCAAAAATCAGCATCGAGTCAGAAAATATATGCAAAACATTATGGGTGCCTATAAAAATTGAGGGTTGCCCTCGATTTCCCAGGGATCCCATCATCAGAATCTGACTTGGTGGAAATGGGACCACCTCGGGAGTATACCCTTTCAAACTAAAAAATAAATTTTGAAATCGGTCCATAATTGACGGCGTAATCGCGTAACACATACAAAAAAAAAAACAACATTCAGACGAATTGAGAACCTCCTCCTTTTTTTTGAAGTCGGTTAAAAAGAGTCCTTTTACTCCCGAATTATGACTGAATCTTTTCACTGTGACTCTCCTCGTTTGGCGGTAAAACAAAGTTATAACATTAAGCAGCTCCTTTGGCTGTCTCCGAAATATGTTAAAAAATTAACAGATAATTTAATTCCTATAATTTTATTCCTAAGACGTTATTTTAATAGATCTCAAAGTTTAGCTGGTCCGCTAGGGTTCCACATCAGGAAGACCACACCCTCGTTTTTCTTTATGTCAACAGTAAGTGCTGATGACGTTGACCAACTTTTCCTTAGGCGCTATATAAATTCATATTAAAAATTAGACGGGCCACTGGTGTTCCACATTAGGTATTCAGACCTTCAAAATAAATTATAGCCTATATGTTGCCGAGGACTAATAGCTATAGTATAATGAAAAAAGTTTCATCAAAATCCTTCCAGTAGTTTTTGCGTGAAAGGCGAACAACAGACAGAAAGAAAAAAAATTCAGAACCATATTTTTTGCTTCTGTTGGTCATATGAAGACCCTAGTAGTATTTTTTTAAATTATCTTCAATGTACAGAATTTACCCTCTCTACAGTTTTATTATTATAGATATCATCGAAAACATTTTAGCTTTTGACGAATTATTAATCTTTTACACTAAACTGGTTTTACTCAAAAAACGATATTAGGTAAGTTTTACTTTTTTCTCGTGTCATTTAGAAATAATTGTAGGTTTGGGATGAATACTAAACAAATAAAACGCAACTTTTTCTGCTTAGTCTTTACAATTAAGCCAAACAGGGATGAATAAATATCCCACGGGAATATAAAAACCAAATGTAAATTTTTGTACCAACGTGTTAAGAGGCCTATTACAATTTTTTTACAGTTTTGCGGTTGTTTGGTGATTACTGGTCATTTAAAAGAGAAATCGAAAATCGGAGGCCGCTACGTACTATAAAAAAGGAAAACCTACAAATATCAATAAGTATTATTTAATAAATCATCATAAAAGCACAGCAAAAAAGTAATTTCCCAATTTTTTGCACGTTCCTATAAATTAATATGATAGCGGCCTCCGATTTTCGATTTATCTTTTAAATTACTAGTAATCACCAAACAACCGCAAAACTGTCAAAATTTTGTAGTAGGCCTCTTAAGCTAGATCAAAATCGGCGAACACGCCGTTTTGATTACTAAATATATAGTAGGATGCAAAATTTCATTTTATACAAACAATTCGAACTTGCAAACTTTGGAGGAATTCTGTTCTTCTATCGAAATTAAACATGTTTGATGAGTGTTGTGTCGGTTTTGCGACTAGTTTTAAAACTTTGACATTTTTAATATTTGTAACATTTTGGGATTACTTTGATTAATAAATGATGTCGGCATTCCAATTCTCTTCGCTCCATTTTATTCAAACAACAAAACAAACCCTGAGATTGTCACTGGCTCGCAACGTCCGGAACCGTATCGAATTTAGCCAATATCGGATATCGTGACCTTATCTCGACGCGTATCTGTTACCGGTGATCTATAGAAAGTCACTGTGGTATATCACGTTCTTTGCGTCGGTAATCATCTGCGGTCTTGTCACTCCCGCAGTCAGGCCGCTGACGGTTGCCACAGAGTTCAGACAATCATTAGTCGGTTGTTTTCTGTTGATATCCGCCTCTGATGCGTGTTAGGACCACAAATACCTAGCTGAAGTCTTTTTATTAATACTTTTTTGTCGCAGCATCTTTAATTACAAATTATAACTGCGTTTAATCGTGTCCTTGTAGGAACTTACCTACCTAGTTTACCCAGGACTGCGTAGATCATCGGTGGTTTTAACTCCCATTATGTAACTTGTGAATTTGCGTAATAATGAAGGTTTGTGTTAGCAGATTTTGTTATTTGCTTGATATCTAAATTTCTTTTTTTTTAATATTTTTTACATGTCATGTAATAAGTTTAGTACCTAGTGTATTAAATAAGCCCATTCATATGGGGCTAAACTTACAGACGCTCTGAGCTTAAATTTTATCGCTACCTACACCAATAAATTAAAACTGAAATTTTATGAGGACACATTTTAAAATCTACTTCAAGTGCAACTTTTGTTTGGTAATGTGTTTTGTGTTAGGTATTGTGTTCATCTTGGGTTTCAAATACTGCTATTGCATTTTGGTGGTAACACTTTACTCTTCACTATTTAAAATGTTAAACTCTCTAGTCTACTAAAATGGTGAATGAATTAATTGGCTGTACATAGTCTGTATTACTATTTTTATCGAATCTATTCGATGAGTAGTACCTATACCTATCTATGGCGCCCGGTTTACCTAGAAAAACTAGAGTGTGGAATGTCTATGGCACTCAGATTACCTAAGGCTGTAGAGGCTACCATTGGTTCATGGTGGATGTCAGTGTTAGGTTAGTCCATAGGCTTACCGTAGCATTCTAGTTTTAGGAGATTTAGTTGGAAAACTGTGTTAATATTTTTGTCGGTTAAATTAATGACCAAAATACTACGGGAATGGCTACTGACCACCCTTTTACAGTGACCTGTGACCAGTGAATTCCTTGACCAAAAAAATTGCATGTAAATGTATTTTAACAGAATAGAGTGTATTTTAACAAAAAATATGTAATGAGAACCTGTAATACCTATTCATAGCAAATAAATATGTTTATCGCATCTCTATGAAGAATGTGGAATGTCTATGGCGCCCAGTTCAACTAGGGCTGCAGAGGTCGCCGGTGGTGCGCGGTGTAACCTTACACCGGGCTAGACACCGCAGGCGCTCGCGGTTCTTAGCAACGGTTGTGCAATGCGCTCTTGCCGCGTCTACGCATTACGGGGCATTTACCGTTTTATGGCTATGATACGTTGAATATTGATTAGTGAAAAATGATTCATACTGAATTACAGAGATTAGTTTCCGTTTGTGATGTCATATTTTGGGATGGAAAGATAAGTTTATAATTACTCACGCATACCTAATTGATTTACCTACTTTACTATTTAACAATTGATGTAAATCAAAGTGTAGTTTATTGTATTGTTTTACTGTATTTGAGTGTTCGTTATAAGGTATAATGAACACTCAAATACAGCAAAACAATACAATAATTAATTTAATTATAATTTATAACTCAAAATATTATTTTAATTATTCGCTAAATTGTATAAACAGAGCCTAGTCGCCAATTTCTGCAAATAATATAATAATATTATTGTATGCGTTTATGGATTAGCTCTATTTAAAAATAGAAGCCTAATCACAATAAGGCATAACAATTTCATTTTTTACTGTCAGTTGGCACTCTTGGCAGCCTTGAGCCAATCTTTTGATTTGTCTAAAATATTGCAGTAATAAGAAACTACTGCGTTACCTTAACATTTGGTCTTAGTTTCACTCGTCACGGCTTGGGCACAAATTGGGTGTTATGTTTCTTAGCAAATAAGAGAAACCTTTATTACTTTTATATTTGCATTAAATACGTATTTTGATTTTGTTTTGATGGTTTTGAATAATATTTGACCAAAATTATGTTTTACTTATTAGTATATAAATAAATAATAGTGCATTTAGACTAAATGAGCGAATGCTTAATCTACGCCCACTCTATAAATTTTTTGGTGGAGACCGAACATCTTTTAATTAAAACAAATGACATCAGTTTATTTTATCTTTAAATAGTAACATGAGGTGTCTCTTTTACTCTACCATTTCCTTGTGGGCAAGTGACGAAAGAAACTTTCGTGGTTCCGTATTTATTCGCGGGGGTGCTATAGAATGTTCGAAGAATACTCGCTCGCTTGATGTATATGTACCTGATGTAACAGACGAGTATTTTTTGTGACTTATTAAGTCCTTAACAAAGTGAAAAGAGCTAAATAGGAAAAAAATAACTGTCAATTGATTGAAAATAATTGGCTATTAGAACCAAATGCGATGACAAATACTTATCCCTTATCAGGTGCCCGATAAGAATGTTTGCTCCACTCCAAGTCCGTTCATAAATAGGCGGTCATCGGACCAAGACGACAGTCCGGTTTGTTTTCTTGGCTGTCCGTGTCATTTCCTTTTACAGTTTTAAAAAATAATAAGAAAGAAAACGCCATTATTTGAAAGTTAAAAAACAAAAAACACACGAACAATACTGCCACCTTTAAAAAGATAATCGATAGACTAGTGTTCGATATTTAAATGTAACAGAAGATGTGCGGTCGGCGTTGAGTGTTCTAGTGCGATGTGGGATATATCAATCGAGAATATTCGATTTTGCTCACGTGACTTGTTGCATTGGACTTACTTTTGTGTTTCTTGACAAATCGTTCAGTCAGTTAATGAAGATGTCTCCGAAGCCTAAACTTAATTCAGGCGTGAGTTTTTCTTTAAGTTTTTTGACTTTCCTAATTTTAACATACTGCCTATTTTGTTCTTCGATAAAATTTAATAAAATTTTATTTAATTTAATTTCGTAGCCGAGAGGCGAGCATGCCGGACTTTAAATGGCGCCGCCATCTCTGAGTTTCCGGGTTCGATCCCCGGTCGGGTCAATGTAGAAAACGAACTTTTCTATATTGGCTCGGGTTTGGGTGTTGTGGTACCGTCATTTTTTTTGATTTCTATAACACAAGTGCTTTAGCTACTTACCTTAGGATCAGAGCAATGTATGTGATATAGTCCAAAATGTATTTATTTATTATATTAATTATTAAAAAAAATACAGATTAAGATTCCAACATACAGTTAAATCATAACTTACAAATTTGAAATAAAAATAGAGGACGTGTGACTTAAATTCAGCTCATATTTTTTAAGCGAACATGTGTTTATCTTGGGTAATTTCGTTCACATTCATCTATATTATGTTCTTATCGATAAAACGTGGTCGATGAGTTGTACACCGATTAATTGACATTAATCTACCCAATCAACTAGTTAGATCTACGATACTGCAGGATGTTCATTTCTTTGCGTGTTTTATTAGCAGACATGCACGTTAGGTTAGTAATGTTGGTATCTCTATTTCTGTCATAACTTTTTTTCTATTTTACCCACATTTTATTAGCCTCTAGTTGCCATGGTTTTGTTTATCAAAACATTGAATTCTAGGATTTTAATTTCAGTTTCATAATAATGATTGACGAGATAATTATTAAATAAGTTAATTTTTACGATTATAAAGATGTGAGAGAGTTGTGTCAAAAGATTAGATACTATCACAGCACGAATGCAAATTTTAAATAGTTTTGACGAACAAATGCTCGATTTTTACCATAAGTTATGTATTTCAATATCTTTGTGTAAAATACTCGAGATTGTTGAGGTCAATCAAATGTCAAAGGTATAGATGTAGAGCGACCTTTAGGCACAATTCATCGTCTATGTGCCCACTGATGCGTATACGCAGGTAACCTCGTATCTTTCAATGCCCTAGCCAAGCGATGTATGAAGTGGCGCACGTAGCATATTACATTTCGTAGCTGAGCTACACACTTGTGTAGTAAGGCCGGAGCACCGTAGCAGAACGTCGTATTAGTTTAACATTACGCGAATACTCGTCACGCTTCCTCCGAAATAATTATCCCTCGCCTTAATAAACCGAGAATAAACTTAAACCTCGTTTTTATTTTGTATCTAGCTGTCAGATCCTTTAAAGTTGATAGAGTCAATATAAAAATCATATAGATTCATGGATGTATTATATACCATTAGATCTAAGTTTAAATTAAATTGATTTTTAAAGGATCTTACTTTAAACCAGGTTTTAGTTAAATCTCAAAAGATCAGTGAGCCTTATAATATAGGAAATAAGTCAAACTGCATGGTTTTGCGAGCCGCACCTAACAGACGATCGTCGAGGATCTTGTGAAAGTTCTTATTTATGTAAAGTATTGATCAGGGTGTGAGAAAAACATACACCGGCAATTAGTACTAAGTCTTCTTATTCCTCTTCTTTTCGTGTCGATACCAATTCTGTCACATTTTTTTTTACTAAACCCCTACACATGGTGTTGGGGGAAGCACCGCTTTCGCAATCGGACTTGCCATTGAGACCGTCAGTGTACCTCCACTCTCTTAAGTAATCTTTACAATAGTTTAAATACAGGGTGTACAAGAGAATAGGACACTCCTTAAAACCACGTGATCAGCTGGTCATATACAACAACTTTTTTGTACACCCTGTATAACATCCCAAAAACATTTCAAGCTCAGATCCAGTATAAACTGACGCTTATTTGTTTCAAATGTTACTGTTATGAACCATGACGTGATTGAAGCATTTTTTGTGTCCGGTCAGTATGATTAAATTAATTTGATTTAAGACATGAAGAATTAGTGATTACTCTTTATTATTACACCCCAGAAAAACAAAGTAGATACAAAAAAAAAACATTGAGAACTGCACAATTAAGGCGGTATTATATAAAGAATAATACATTAAAGTCGAGAGATACTCCTTTCATGAAGGGCGCGGCATAAAGTCCTAAAATAATAATATTTAAAGAAAAAAAAAGTAGCACATTTTTAGCTTATGCTGGATTTTGAACCTTGCTGTTGACTTTTATATATCTGACCCATACCTCTCTCTGCCTCATCAGTCCAACGCTTCACCCAGTGCGGAAAGGAGAGAGCACCTATACAAGATCCTGGTCATCGGAGAGCTTGGGACCGGGAAGACGTCCATCATCAAACGCTACGTCCACCAGTTCTTCAGCCAGCACTACCGAGCCACTATCGGAGTGGACTTCGCGCTGAAAGTGCTGAATTGGGACGCAAACACGATCATCAGACTGCAGCTATGGGATATTGCAGGTAAGTTTTTATTTCTTCGTTATATTTTATTGCGAAAACAAACCGGCCAAGTGCGAGTCGGAGGCGTGTCCGACTCGCACTTGGCCGGTTTGTTTTCGCACGGACGGTTCCGTAACATTATATACAAAAATCCAAAAAAGTTTGTTGTATGCGAGCTCCGTCATACATTTATTTTATTCTGTTTTTTTAGTATTTGTTATTATAGCGGCAACAGAAATACATCATGTGTAAAAAATTCAACTGTCTAACTATCACTGTTCATGAGATACAGCCTGGTGACAGACGAACAGACAGACAGACAGCGGACTCTTAGTAATATAATAGGGTCCCGTTTTACCCTCTGGGTATGGAACCCTGAAAAGTAGTAAAAATAAAGGACCTAATACCAAAAACATTAGACAGATTAGACCATTGTATACTATAGAATATACATACATACATATTACATTAATCCTACTAATCCTATTAGATAAAACAGAGTCGACCGACCGATTTTCATGGTTTATGATTTGTTGGATTTGTCTTCGCCACGGATAGCAGAATAAATCATAAAAACATTGAAAAATCTGACAAAAAAATACTGTTAGGCGGTACGAAGTTCGCTGAGTCAGCTAGTATTATATGTAAAGCAAAAGTTTGTAAGTATGGAATGATGTTTGTTACGCTTTCACGCAAAAACTGCTGAACGGATTTGGATGAAATATTGCACACATATGAAATATGATCTGGATTAAAATATGGACTTTTTATCCCGGTTAAAAGTTCCTGTAGGATGTATTGAATAAAATAAAGACCTCGCGAGCGAAGTCGCGGGCAACAGCTAGTACTCTCATAGAGGGCAATAGCTTGAGAACTCTTTGTAGAATTTGGTACGAAGAAGAATGTCATTTTGATAAAATATTGAGCACCGTGACAAATGTATGTCACATCAGTTTTGCTTGATAGTTCTTGTCATAGTTATTTGATTAGTGGTTCTTATTGTTGTTTGTAAAGATGGATGAAATGGGATTGTGTTTTGTAAGGATGTTTTTTATGTTAGCCATGGTGTACATGATGACATTCTACTTATTGTTTTTTCTAATTCCCGCTTAAAGTGTTTGGTAATTCTACCTTTATTTAACATTCAACAGACATGGCTTCTTGATATTGTGAGTGGTGCTTGGCGATCAATTCAAACATATGTGCAGATATGAGAGCGTTTAACAAAAGTGTTTGATTGCTATTAACATAGCCCGCGGTAGAACCCGCAATATGTGATGGACTGGCGCAGGCAGGCATAAATACAATATCGTCTTAAGTACCGTATTGAAGACTGAGTTTCTACTAAAGTAAAGAGAAGATGAGGCGTGTGTTCATATGAAAAGCGGAAAATACATCGCTCCTGCTTTTAAATAACCCACCATTAACAATGCTTCTTGATCAACGAGACCTTATTCTGAATGTACATAGGAGGCCCTATTCTTGAAGAGTGCTCTTCATAATATAATCGTATTTTGTCTTCAGGTCAAGAACGTTTCGGCAACATGACCAGGGTGTACTACAAGGAGGCTGTGGGCGCGTTTATCGTATTTGACGTTTCTCGTGTAGCCACCTTCGACGCGGTGGTTAAATGGAAGAACGACCTGGACACTAAGGTGCAGCTGCCTGATGGGTCGCCTATACCGTGCATACTGCTGGCCAATAAGGTAAGACTTGGTGAAAAAGGTTGATGTTTGTAGAAAGATGGTGGTACGTAATCTAATGGTTTATGTACTGTGTATAAAACTTAAAAGATTCGAATGAAATTCCCTAAATGATACCCATATATTATTTTTAAAAAAAAGCTTTTTTTTTTCTTCTTTATTATAAAATCTTAACCTATAGAAAAAATGTGTGAACTTTATATTCGAGTCTCGCAACAACAAGTTGGGGTATATTTTTCTCTTCTTCTTTTTAATAGTCTGACTTAGAGGCCTTAGTCCAGGTATTATTACCATCATGTGAAAATTAATCTGTGGCTAGCTTATGTGAAAAAAGAGACCGAAAATAAAACGTATATAATCCGCATGATAAGATATTGAATAAATTGTTGATCTTGTCTACTACAAACCGAACACTTCGAATCGGTATCAGCTTCCAACGTTTGTCTCATAAACTTCTAAATTTATGTTGTGATAATGATGAGGTTCTTCAAATTAATTGATGTTTTATATTATTTCCAGTGTGACCAGCAGAAAGAGGGTATAGTGAACTCACCAGCAAAAATGGAAGAGTATTGCCGGGAGAAAGGCTTCGCCGGTTGGTTCGAGACGTCCGCCAAGGAAAATATCAACATTGAGGAGGCTGCGCGCTCATTAGTTAATAAGGTAAACAGTATCTTATAATTATTTTAGAAATACAGAACTGAAATTGGTTCAGTAGCTGTTTTTTATTATCTCACTTGCATGGCTCGGACCTTCGAACTTCGGAATTAAAAGGATCGTGCAAAACCGACATATTGTCTATGATTTCAGGCTTTACCAAATGTGCTAGCTAGGCAGTACCCTTAGCGGATTGTTGGAATTTAGAGAAAACACTTTCATGCTCCAGGGGTATCTGCTACACGTATATGTAAAGAGCATTTTTGTGATAAATTACCTAGCTTAGTGCATTTTTTGAAGTTTTGGTTTTTGAGATTGGACCCAAGCACGTAATTCTGACAAAGAGGGCCGTAGACCCAGGGCGGGTAGGGGCGGGTAGCGAGCGAGTAGGCCGTAGCCCTATTAGTTACCTAAAGTAAAGGAACTCTAATCCAATTATAACATAGGAATGTTATATTACAGCTTACGACTCGATGGATATAAGCGCATTTCTTTTGTTGTTACGTGAGAATATTCCTTACTTGCATGACTTAATGCCACAGGCTTAGTAAACATATTATAGAACAGTTCAATCTGTTTACTTTTATTTGTGTCAAATAGGTATGTTTATTCTTATAGAGTACGGACAACAGCTTGTCGACCTACCACAAAATGACAAATTTTCTCATTTGAAAATGATCTCTATATGTCAGGCTTAAAGTTGAAAATCTATTGGAGAATTTTTGGCTTTTGGGGTAAGTCGACGTGCTGTTGACTGTACCTACGCGGCACCGATGTTGAGCGCTGGGGTAAAGAGTGGGGATCGCTTTGCGCACCTTAAGAGACGATCATCGTACCGGAGACGCGTGTGCGCGGAGCTGATAGACAACCAATCCCGGCCGGCGGTGCAGGCGCGGCGCGCGGTTAGCCAATCACGTAATTGTAATGCGCATCTTTCGCCTAGCGCTCAACTTCCGTGCCGCTAGTTGTACTTTATATTCTTTTTCAGCCTCCTGGTTTCTTCTATTTGTCCAGTTTTAGTAGTCTTCAGTAACGGACATTAATCATAATCAAGCCAATTTAGTCCACTGCTGGACATAGGCCTCTCCCAAAGCACTCCACTGAGCCCTTTCTTGACTATTCTATGGACCCCATCCAGCTAAATCGAGTAGCATTGCGTATTTTTACTCTACTCACTCTCTGAGTGCCCAACGCTCCTCATATCCAGAAGCAGTACCTATACACCCGGGAATTCGTCGGTTATCATTTAAGTGGCTTGTAACTTACTGCCATTGTTCTTGTAACCGACATTGTTAATTAAAAACTCAGTCTTAAAAATACACCATCTACTTATACAGGATGTACAAGAGAATAGGACACTCCTTAAAACCACGTGATCAGATGGTCACTTACAACTTCTTGTATGGGAGCAACTTCGAAATCTTTTTTTACCCGACTGCCAAACGAGGGTTATGTTTTTCGAGCGTATGTATGTATGTATGTATGTAAGTATGTCTATTTCTTTGGCACGCCCTACAGCCTAAACCGTTTAACGGATATCAAAGTATAATATATCAATAGATTCGTCTCAATTGTCGGAGTGACAAGGGGTATGTTATTTCCCGAAATTCCCGCGGACGGATCTGCAATACTGATAAACCGATTTTGAAACTTTGTTTTATTAACTAAGGGTTACATATTTACTAAGGGTTACAAGGGGAACAGGCAAAAAAAATACACTGAAAAAATAGGAAGGAAAAACCGTTTATTGGATTTCAACATATGCTATGTCATTAGATTCGTCTTAGTTGTGGGAGTAACATAGGCTATGTTATTACCGGGAATTCCTATTGGTACATAAAGTAAACGGGAAAACCGATTTCAGATACTACTTACTCTAGTTAAAACTTTTTTTTTTCAATGAAGAGTTGCAAATAAGGCTTTATAGTTCATTGAAAAGTAGTAGCAGAACACTACAAACTAAAAAGTCAAAAATAAAATAAATTAATTAAAAAAATCAAAAAACCCGACTGCGTAAAAAGTTTACTTAAAAGATGAAAACAAGATTTAAAGAATCAATTTGCAGTCGGAGGCATCAAAACCATTAACAGCATAATGATGATTGACTTGGTATGCACTGCGTTAGTACCTAATTAAGTATTTTAATCCGTGTATAAAAAGTCGAATCGAGTAACATAGATTTGATGCCTCAAACTGCAAATGCATTCTTTAAATCTTGTTTTCATCTTTTAAGTTTACTTTTTCGGCAGTCGGGTTTTTTTATTTTTTAATTTAATTAATTTTATTTATTTTTTTAATACAAACTTTCTTGCATACCTCGATGATAATGTATGAAGCATCTAAAAAAAAAAACATTCTGTGTATATTAGGGTCGCTCGATCACTAGCAACACCTAGACATTTTAATAGTTGCCATGGCGAAAGAATTGTATTTTATATCCAATAACGTTTTACTATCCGACTAAAGTTCAAAATTTTCTATTATGTAATCCGTTCTATTATGTAATTCACAAAACCCATTTACCAAATAGGCTGTTAACTCTAGATTATTGCGAAACCTCTTTCTTAGATCATTAGATTTCGTCTACCTGTATTTTAATCGCTTCACCAATTTCAATAATCACCGCTTAAGTGCATATAACTTACGTATAGTCAATAAGAAAATCATTTAATGTGATGAAACTTTAGTTTTGGTAATATTATTAGTACATACTTAAATAAACGAATACTAGACAAGTGTGTACCTTGCCCGCATGTCATCATCATCATTTCAGCTACTTTACTATACAGATTATAGTTTTAACCTAGTCCTTACAGCGCAACAAACTACGGTCCTAAGCTAATGAGTTATTTCATTCTCGTATTATATTATATTTCGACGACCAGTGTGACCTGATCATAATACAGGGTTCTTTTCGACAATTCACTGCGGTATAAAGAAATAGGTTTCTACTTGGTCTGAAAACTTACAGGTGAAATTTCTTAAAGGTTGAAAACTAACTATAAATTTGGGCGACATTAACATAACAGTTTAGGTTTAACTAGCTAGAAAAAGCACCTAAACACAAATAAAAATATTTTTTAATGGTTTCCTTATTGTATAACATGTTTTGTTGTTGACTGTACATAAATTATGTAAATGAGGTTGCGCAATAGCATCCAAATATTTGACATTTTTTATAAGGAACTAGTTTTGTTTCGAGAAGTATCATCTCTGATGTTCATTCCTCCGTTATCTCGATCTTTATTAGGGTTGCCTACCAAGTTGACAAACTATTTTTTTCTCATACGGAAATATTTTAGGCTTTTTAAGCTCGTGCCATACCGATGCCCGACGCCCCTTGTGTTTCTTTGGTGGATAGTGAAGTCGAGGGTAAAATAGGTTTTATGTACGAGTTATACACTCCGCTATTCACTTCGATTGTAAGGAAATTATTAATAATTGCAAAAAAAAAAACATTAAACAATTTTAAATTGCAACACAAAGAAAATACAAGGATTTCGCGCCAATATAGCTATATGCTATTGAAATACTTATTTCTTAGAAAACTCCTGCCTTGTTTTATTTATTTAGTATTGTAACATGAATTTAGCGTAAAAATAAAGAAACAGAATAAAAATATTTTTTTTAACGAACGTTATTTACGTGTGTGGTTATGTACCTTTGTCTTAGGCCCTGGGGACTTAGGCGATGATTTTACTTATGCACTAGAGCATAAAAACAATTTTATACAGCCTATACCCGACATAAAGATGAACTTTACGAGCATAAGGAGTGAAAAAGAATTTATTTAAATGTTAATAGTTCTGAAGGAAATAATGTATTCTTACATGATAATTAATTTATAAATAGCATCAATAAAATGCCAAGGCCAAGAAGATAATCCAACGTCTATTTTGGTTATATTGAGGTGAGCAGTTTATTGTAACTTTGGCATAAGCTTATCTATTTAGCTTTATAAAAGATAAAGTTACATTTTTCTGTAATAACAAGGAGAGATAGAGACCCACACAAACTATTCGGTCATGTAGAGGAGAGAGATGGGATAGTTTAAAACTTTAAAAAGACAATTCTTCTTCTTCAACAAAAAATGGACAACCCTAATTATTAGGTGTTTAAAATTAATAACCACTTCGAGAAAAGATGGAAGTATGTCGCCTTAGAAAGTTGGTTTTGATGTTTTTCAAGTTAGTGGGTTTTTCTTGGTGTGTGTTTTTGAATCAACGAGATAGTTTGATTAAGGGATAAGATCCGGAACGAGATCATACGACATAAGACTAAGGTGACTGATATTGTCCAAAAATGTAGCAAGCTGAAGTGGCAGTGGGCTGGCCATGTCTGTCGCAGAACCGACGAGAGGTGGAGCAGGAAGGTTCTCGAATGGCGACCACGCTTAGGCAAACGTAGTGTAGGACGCCCCCCGGCTAGATGGACCGATGACCTAAAGAAGGCAGCTGGCAGCGATTGGATGCAAAGGGCGGGAGATCGTGCGCTTTTGCGCTCCTTGGAGAGTCCTATGTCCAGCAGTGGACTGCAACAGGCTGATATGATGATAGTTTGAGATCTAGTTTCATTTTATGATGCCCTATTTTATTTTTGTGACTAAAACGGATAGAACGAAATATCGCATGTTCTAAAGCTGTTAAGAAATTACAAAGATAGCGTTTTTCGGTTAGTTTATGACTCTATTCGATTTAGGACTAACTCAAGTCTTCTGACGTCATTTATTGTGATATTAAACTATAAATATCGCGATGCTTTAAATAACTTTTATTACTCTGTTTTTTTGTCATAATAGAGTCAACAAGTCCTCATATTCTATATTCTATTCTGACGCAAAGAAAACATTTAAAACTGTGCAGGATTCTTTGAAATGATTTCTTTTACGAGTAGTATAGTGACGAGCATAAATTTTGATACACACGAGAATAAGTTAGGAAGTATTTACGCATTAGGTATGCATTGCTCGTGATTGTACCTAATTGATGTGCAATAGAAGCAATTTAGTAACAATCATTTTTAAGAAGATCGAAATTTTTCTCTTACAATGTGACGAATTCTTCTCATTTTGTCGTAACATCTTAAATAAAGTATACAGCTTAAATAAACAAACTGACAAAGATAACTGTTTCATTTTTTTTTAAATATTATTTGACGGTTTGGCATTCCTTAGGAAGTTAATTTTATCAACTTAGCAAACATGTGTGACAAAAAATGATTTTTTTTTTCAAACTTTTATTTGTCATAAATAAAACCTACATTTATAAACCAAAAAATTCGGACATCACTACGCTCCTGTTCGAATTGATCCATACTTCTAGGGTCACCCTGTATATATTTTTTAAATATATTTGCGCCGTTTTAGACGTAATATAAAATCAAAAACAATTTGTTCCAGATTCTCCTAAACGACAAACTGCTCCAAAGTAGCGACAGCAAAGACGCGGACCGTTTCGGGCTCGAGCACAAGATCGCGAACGGAGAGAACCCGCGCGCGGGCACCAGCAAGTCGTGTGCATGCTGACGCACCTGACTTCTGACTTATGTATTCCATTGAATTTGAACGATGATGACAGGTACAGCTCTATTTGGTTAAACCTCCCGACGGTTAAAATTCGAACTAAAACCTTTTTACTGATACGAATCGACTATGGTGGAACCTAGCATCAACGGAGTACGAGAATTAACAAAACTGATTTACGGCAATTTCTATCTAATTTCTTTGAATGTTCCTTTTGGCAAAATAATTATCTTGCCTAGCCTAGTTGGAAATACTCTAATTCATTATATTTTATCAGTAAGTCATTCGCTTTTCAAATCATGTTTTGACCATCTCCAAATTTAGTGTATTTTTCTCTAAATACTAAATAAGTCGAGTTCTGTGAACTGCAGTTAATTTCGTTTTCAATGCCGTCGACCAAGGAGGACTTGACTATTACGCACTTTCAAATTAGTTAGACGTTTGAGGAGGCCTATCGTATTGTTCGTTTGGACGTATAAACCTAAAAAAATAAATAACCAGTCTCTTGTATCAATCTTGTCTTTAAGAGAACATCACTAACTCAAACTAGCCGTGTAAAATACCGGACCGTTTTTAATTGTCCATAATGTCAAAGGTTTGAGACAAGCAGATGGTAATTTTGAATTGTTAGGTTAGGTTAATACGTCCGAACGATACACTTTCTAGGCCTTCCTGAATAAAAACCGTACGATACGTAAGACGTTCAGCAATTATTGTGCGTTTGCAGATAGGTCAGCTTAAAGCGTCTAAAATGAAAGGTTCCTGAAAAAAGACGCACTTGAAGCGTATTTTAGTTGTAACGATTAATAGTAAACACAAATCGTACATCTATACGGACCATACGAGTCCAAAGTCGAAACATAAGTTAAAACTCTCTATTTTATATGTAGTATATTATTTAATATTTAAATAAACTATTGCACCGCGTAGTGACGGCTTATTTGGTTAATAAACTAGGCCGGCCGCAAACAGAGCTACAAAACCTAACTCAACGACTCCTTTTATCTAAGCACAACTAATTTTTTTATAGGCAGAGTCCAGGCAATTACCTGTACTTCTCACAATGCTTCGATGCTCTATAATTTACAATTTATTAGTTTAGACTTCTGTTGACTGTCTTAGTAATTTATAGTATTGAATTATTTATTTGCCAATTTCCTATAGATTTGACGCTCGACACGACGATGACGAAGTTTCTTGATCACTCTAAATATCAAAATACTTGTTAACTATTAAATTTTCGATAGCCAAATCGGTTACTTTTGGAAAGTGAACGCATAAATGTGATTAAGATATTAAAAATGTTAACGTTTTATATTCGTTCACTACTTTTTATGTCTGTCAAGTTCGAAATCATTTAGTTGTATTAAGTCATGTTTGTAGCGGTGTGTGTGGCCGACCTTAAAATTTAGTTAAATCGTAAGTGCCTGACTTAATCGAATTTATAATAACTCTTATGCTATTAAATGGTATGGAGTAAACAGTTTGTAGGCAAATGTAAAATAAAAATGTATATCTCGTATGGATTAACTCACACGAATATTCTCATTATTATTGGGTATAAGTTGAAAACTGTTTTAATCCTTTGCTATATCAGAATTAAAATTATGTATTTCAAGCATGTTTGATGCTGTCTAAACTATTGTTAACTGACTACTTTCACTGATTAATTACCTACTTATTTTTTGTTAATTATACTAAAATATGTACCGACTACTGACATTTCAATTTTTTTTTATTAATATAACTAGTAAATCATTTAATGAACAAATAAATATTTATTGTTAAAGAAGTAATATTGACATGATTTGATTATCTTGGATTGTAATATTGTGTTAAATTTGAATTTGATTTGTATAAAACTAATTATAAATTATGTAGCTCTTTTTAAAAGTAGAGCTAACTTATGCAGTGTGTAATAACCAGTAGGATACTCCTTAAAGCCACTTTATCAGCAGCTTATAAAGAACAAGTCTGTTCCATAATGTTATATTGTATAAGTGGTTGTAAGATATATCAACAGCTAATCGCGGGAGATAGTTCAAGGCAGACCGAGGAATACATTTTTTTTTACGTTTTTTACAAAAAACTACGATAATTAACAAAATGTGATTCACGGCTGAGATAATCAATTGTTCTAATGCAAAACTATCACTTTATTAATCTATCTACCGACTTCTATTTGGTATGAGTGACTGATTGACTAAAACATGATATTTACGAGCAAATACGACTCAATAATGGTAAATTGAATATTAAAGTGATAATTATTTGGTAAAAATATCATTATTGTTGACTCAAATCACATTTTTATTAGATTCAGCACAATAAAGGGTCACTTAAACACAAAAAAAAGAAAAATATATTTTGCGGTCTGCACGGAATGACCTTTCTTAAGGAGTGTTCTATTATTTTGTATACCCTGTAAAATACATTGTAACAAAACAACGAATGAATAAGAAGTTATTTTGTATTTTTCTATTATATAAGCATTGTTTATTGGAGCGCGAGCGGTGCAGTGCCATGGTAGAGCAAGTCATGTGAACGACGTACCTTCTAGTAGTAAATAGTATTATCTACTTAAGGACGAGCGATTGTTGATGTACAATAAAATATCGAGTAAAAAAAATGAGTTTTATTTTCGGTCAGTAGTCCTTTTTGAAATGACGATTGAGAGGCGAGAGAGCCAGACTTGGCAATGCCGCCTCTGAGGGCGCGATTTCGATTTTTGGTCGGTTCAATGTAGAAAACGATCTTTTCTAGACAAGTTTTTGTTCCGTGGCAAAACGATAATAAAATTCGTCAGTGCGTGTCAGACATATGAATGGATGTAGTATCATTACACATAAATTCCTTTGAAATATGATAATGTTTGACAATTTACCACGTGATTTAACGACAGCATTTGTCAATTCCATACATCTCATTATTTTTAGACTTCGTTATCGTTTTCAAATCGTTACTTTGGCTACAGCCTAAGGTGATATTGTGTAATCTAAGTTGCAATATATTCAGATTCAGAACTCTGGTGAAGTAAATTCAAGTAAGAAGTACTTATCTACCTTGTTATTTTTTACATAAAAGATGCCGGATGCTATGTCAAAGCAACTCTACCTCGTTTTAACTTTCCGATACGAAGTTTAGACTTTCTCCCATTTCATTCATTTATGTCAAACATTTTTATAGCACTGTAGGTACAGTCGGCAGCAATAAAATAAAAGTAGATACAGCCAAAGTGATCAAAAACATCGATACACCCGAGACGCTCATATAGATAGAGACATTTCATTCGTCAAAAGTAACGGAACGCGCATGTCACCAATTACGTATTATTATGATGTATTTAACAGCACGGTTGTATCGATATATTTGGACAGGCTGGGTGCACTCAATAATTTGAACACTCTGGCTGTACGATGTTATTGACCACTTTGGCTGTATCTAACTATTGGACAGACTTGGATGTCGCTATCTAATTGCTGCTGACTGTACCACAGAAGAAGTAAGACTCGCTACGCATCCCTGTTCCGTGGTAGGTACTATAGTAAAAATGTAGGCTAAAGCTCAAAAGAGCTCAAAAACAAGTATTGCATGTGCAATCCAATGAGAAATATAGATAGATACTCTAATTCCCTTACTCGATTCCCAGACAACCTAGATCTAGAGGACAATGAGACAAAATCTTAATTTGTTAAATATGCCAACATGGTAGGTACCACTACTCGTATCAGATTAAAATGTTTTTGACATAAAAACAACAAAGTGATTCTACTTGTAGTCGGTACTAAATTTTAGAATATATTTTTTTTACCTTTTTCAACTCCCAGAAAAATAGATAACAATCAACAAACAATGGATGTGCGGCAGCCGGCTGCGGCTTGGGGGATAAAAGATTAACATAGGTACTACCAATATACAGGGTGTACAAAAGAATGGGACACTCCTTAAAACCGTTATCGATCAGCAGATCATATACAACAACTTTTCCTATGGGAGCAACATCGAAATTGTGATTTTATTTTCATCAAGGTATGCGAGTAAGTTTGTATGGGGAAGCTGAAAAAAATTTTATCGATTTCGATGTTTATAAGTTCAAAAACCACATTAAAAAAATCCTTATGGAAAAAGGATATTACAAAGTTGAAGATTACTTAAACGACAAGAGTGCATGGACTTAATAACCTGCCTAGCTCGCACTTACACTATCTTGTAATTGTATTTCCTGTAATAAAACCAGGCTGATAAAGGTGACTTGAGTTTGTTGCGCCGTTTCTTCTCATCACCAGCCGATATGTAGTCCCGAAGCGGTGGTAGGAAAAATAAATGGAACACGTAAAAGTGCCATTGATAGCCAATTTGCAAAAATAAATGACTGACTTTGATGTTGCTCCCATAGAAAAAGTTGTTGTATATGACCAGCTGATCACGTGGTTTTAAGGAGTGTCCTATTTTCTTGTACACCCTGTATACTGTGATACTCTTAATAAAAACAAAAACAATGGTTTAATTATTTAGTTTCCTTTTAGTGTCACAACACAACTGAAGTGATTGATGTAGTGATTACGTACAGTATCTAGCCATTTTGCATAATTTGGGATGTTTTAGATTAAATAAATCAGTATCTGCCTAAATAAGATTGTTGAGGTAGAATTATTGACACAAAAAAACTAGCAGAAAAATATGAAATAGTAGTATTTAATCACTGATCGACTCATCCGGGTTAATAAATCATTTAGTAGAGGAGGACCTTCACTTGTTACAAGTGTTATTTACAAAAAATATAGGTCTTTCCGCTACAGTAATGATCTCTTATTAGAACACAATTAATAAATAATATAAATAAATAAATATATAAAAACATCACATACATGATGATATGATGATGCTATGCATGATTCTGAATAAACGATCTTCTATTCTATTCTATTCTACATTGCTCTGATTCTAAGGTAAGTAGCGAAAGCACTTGTGTTATAGAAATCAGAAACAACGACGGTACCCCAGCACCCAGACCCGAGACAATACAGAAAAGTTCGTTTTCCACATTGACCCGACCGGGATCGAACCCGGAACCTCAGAGATGGCGGCGCCTATAGCATAGCTATAGTCGATTTAGTTTCAAAAACCAAAAACAAACTTTTCTAAATTGGTCCTTGGTGCTGGGAGACGCCCCTAGCATAATCCATTGTCTGCTATATATATGGTTACACACAGATGTGTATTAAAGTTAAACCTATAATATGAGCACAATAATTTTAAGATTACACACGTCCATATTGGATTTAATGGAGACAACTCTCATTGGATTTTCTCTGAAGGATGAACTTAATGAAGACTGACAGAAAACCGAAGTATCGAAATAGCAAGGATAAGCAAGCTGAAGTGGCAGCAGTAGGCTGGTCACATTTGTCGTATTCGTATTAAGTATATAAAAATACATAAACTTAATTAAGAAACTTCATTTACTTTATTTAAGATTAATAAAGTAAATGAAAAAATTCGATAACGAGAAACCCCGCCTAATAGGGCGACATGGTTAAGCTATGCCAGCTAAGCTGCTGCCAGTGAGTGGAAGAAAGTAATATTCGAGGATCGGAGGGCTCAATGGCGTAAATTTGGAAAGGCCCTTGTTCAGAGGTGGAGTAACGTCGGGCGATTAAAGATTCACCTTTCCGGCACCGTGACCATCGTACATTCCTCAATATTTATTTAATCAGCCATATTTAGTACTCTACATTAAGTACACACAGTGTTTTTTTAACCGTCTTAAAGCCGAAGCCCACGTTATGTAACCATCCTAATAAACCTCTAGGAAGTATTATTTTTCTATTATCAACCATATCATTTTTGAGTAAAAAATAACAAATAATTCAAGATAGTAATGTATTATCCTGTTTATAATGTTTATGGATTCAACAATGCATAGCCCTTGACCTTGCCGCCTCCACGCGTGCAGCACCATCCACGTAGACTATCATATCCGTAACCATAACATAATCCATAACCGTGTTAACATAATCCGTACAGGATTAATAATTACCAAGTTTTATTATACAAATGACATGTAGTTATTAGATACTTTAAGTGGCCTTCGGCTTTAAGACGGTTAAAAAAGCACGGTTTATTTTTGAGACGTCAATAAAATACTCTGCCTCGAGAGATGTGTCAACATTGCGCAATTAGTTGAGCATTACCATAATTAATTGTGGTCGCATACCTAAGGCCTATGCTAACAAGTTTTACCAGTTCAACGAAAACAGAATGTTTCTATTTTTGTTTCTAGTTTGAAAAGTGGTTTGGGTAAAATAGACCCGGTTACTATACGACGATATTTTTCTTGTGTCATTTACTCAAATCTAGTGAATAGTTGCTTATGGCAGTTAGTTTTCTTTTGGAAATGCATATCGAGTAAATGAAGGCATACTTAAAAAGAAAAAGGAAATAAACATAGCAATTCAATGAGCAGTTGTTTACGGTAGGATTAGAGAATGCTAAGAAATTAGAGGCCTACTGTAATCAGTCAGGAAAGTCTTCTAGACTGAATATTTATTTAAATAAAATAGAGATTAGTTCTACCTATATTTATAAGAATTTCAGAGTATTTTGTTCCATTCAATAGGGTTTTTAAGCGATATTCTTACAGATCTTGTAGGTAGCTATGGGAATACATAGTTATGATATCACTTTTATGTGACCAAAAGCTAAGTCAAATAATTAAATAAGAACTAATCGTAATAAAGGTGATATTTAAAAAAAATTGAGACTTGGCATTATCCGTAAATGGTTTTAACATTACAATTTTGCCCATTCTCCTGTATCATTTTATTTTCATAATCAACGCCTACCTCTATTCTAATTTAGTCTATGGTAGATTAAGCCATAAAAACTTGACTATGCTCAAGTGAGTTATGCGAGAGTCTGGTCAAGGTTTAGCTATGGACTATTCGTAGAAGGTACTATAAATAAATTTGTTAAGAATCATTATACATGTTAAGTATTAAAACATCTTTGAATTAAGAAAAAAAATCGTAATAAACGTCGGAGACCACTTCTTCACACATTTTATATATTTAAAAAGAACTAATATTCTTTATTTATGTCACCTAGCTATTTTTTTTCGCCATTTTTCAGATGTTGACATTTAACAAAGGATAACTCAAGTTTTGGCGGTAGACATTGGCACAGGCTATGTATCCTTATTTACCGAACGTAAAGACGATGCGGAATTATTATGTAGGAAATATGATAATAATTTAGATTGTTACTAGTTTTACTGTGTTAAGAATGATATACGTATAATGCATAGTTGTGCTATAAATAAAGTATAAACTGTAGGGTGTAAGTTAAACATATTTTAAATAAAAATAAAATAAAAAGTGAATTATATTAAACCTATTATGTAGTTTCTTTGTGTATTTTAAGTCCGTAAAAACTTAGATAACAACTTAACGCATATGCAAAATATATATTGAATTTACAAAACGGTAGCGCAATCATCATAATAGACTTTCCAGAAGAGACTTTAAAAAAATGTTGATTTAATACATTAATTTGATTAAGATTACTTATCAGCTTAAAAATACATTATAAGTACATTTTAATTTACAACATTAAATAAATTGGACACATCATTGCACAGCCACGCACCTACTTAAGTAAGATAGTTTTAGTGTCTGTGAACATCACACGCACACACACAACCACCGAAGGTACCCTCTACGAAGCGCAATCAAATCTCCATACAAACAAACATCTTACAACGTTCCACTTTTTATTAAGTTACTAGCATTTGAGCGTGGCTTTATCCGCGCGTTCAGCATTAGAATTCCAAGTCGCATACGAAATGCAAAAAGTTGACTATTGCGATTTCGTATGCGAGTTAAAATTGCAATATTTCAAAAATATGTCTTCAGGATTTATTTACGGGACACTTTTTCACACTTAAAAATCCACACAGCAAACAAAACAACCTCGAGTTAATTATGAGATCTAGCCGGTGTAGACCTTCTTTACTTAGGGTAGTTCCTGGCAAACCACTGGCTTCTGTTTTCCTTTGTTATTTTTTAAAGATATAAGGATAAACTACTATACTTATCAAAAATGTTAAAGGTTCATTTAGTAGCATTATGACGTTTTCCAACATAGCTGTTAACCCCCGCTATAAAAATTATATACGGATTTATTGTTTTAAACTAACATTAGAATAGTTTGTTACGGGATTGCTACCGTGTTATGCCGTGATCATGGCGCTTGCAACAGTGCCGAAATATCGGTAACTCAAAAATAAGGTACATAGTAGCAATCCCGTAACAAACTATTCTAATATATACGGATAACAGTAAAAACAGCACCGAAATAAAAAAGATAGTTTAAAATGTCATTACGGATTTGAGGACTGTTTATGAAGTCGGTATTGATTCTGAGATGATAATAACATTTCAATAAAAACATCTTAGTATCGAGATCGACTTTCGCCTAGTATAGATGACAAACAATTAATGCAAGAAAATATAGTTATTGTGCATCCTTAAAAAACTTTCCATACTCATGAACAAAGTCAGTTCAGCAGGCTAAACTAGCAGACAAACATACTTATTTTTAGAATGTTTGTATGAAAGTATGAATATCTCTTATCAAACAATGTAGTAGTCACAGAACAAACGACACAAAAGGTAATGAGTGCATCTACTAATTAGACGTTTGTGTTAAATACGTTTTATTAAATATGGTTTTATGTGTTCTCGTTGTGATTGTGTTGTGAATTTTTTTTGACAATGGATATAGATACGGTAAGTTGTTTTTAATTTGAAAATAGTTAATTATTTGTCAGAATCAGAATGATTTATTTCCCATTCAATAAGGTATATAATGATCACAATTTTATATAAGTCTTACATATCCAGCTATTGACAATAGCAAACAAAATTCGTAATAAAATTGTTTGTTGGCGTTAAAATTGGCTAGGACGAGGGCTAGGTCACATTTATCTTTCACCAATATTTCGGAACATTGTCTTCTTATCATTCTGAGGTAGCTTATGCCTGCAACACAGTATTAAACCAAAGAAGATCAACGTTATTTAAATTATATTTGTATTCTATGTGCACCTTTTACTGTTTTTTTTTTATCTCAGTAAGAAAAGAAATATTTTAATCGACATCGAGAAATATTTAAACGACAAGAGTGCATGGACTTAATAACCTGCCTAGCTCGCACTTACACTATCTTGTAATTGTATTTTTGGTAAAGGTAAAGGTGACTGAGTTTGTTGCGCCGTTTCTTCTCATCACCAGCCGATATGTAGTCACGAAGCGGTGGTAGGAAAAACAAATTGGGACATGTAAAAGTGTCATTGATGGCTAATTTGCAAAAATATATGACTTTGATGACTTTGAATCAAATTAATTTAAACTATCAGACCTCGTCAGACACTTGAATATCTATAATATTTTTCAGGCGAGTGTAGATTCGGAAGAAGGCCGTAAAGTGGTTATGACAATAGAGGGACTCACGGTATGGACTCCCGAGGAAAAATCGTGGTGGCGGAGAAAGGCTTCGAAACCAAGAAACGTTATACTTAACAACAGTAAGCATAATACAATTAATTGTTAAAAAGATTAAGGCTTCAAAACCAAAAAACTTCATACTTATAAAACAGTGAGCACAATACTGTTGTTAAAATGATTAATAATAGTACTTACTTAGTCTGTGAGTTTACTTTTATTACATTTGCAATTACGATAAACTAATTAGCTTGTAATAATAAATCAAATTAATTACTTAAACGTTCTTGCTTGTCAAAAAATCCCCCTGTGGAATTAGATTCAGCAACTGTTGTTCAGCCTTCTGTTTAGGTATGTACCTACACACACATCTGCCTGAGTAAGTAATGAAGAAAGTAGCAGATTGCAACAAAATACAAAAACTGCTGTATTTATTAGGTTTTATTTTATGGTTTATATGGATTGCTTGCAAAGTCTTTGTATTTCAGTTTCAGGAAATATAAAAGAAGGCGAATTTGCAGCTCTTATCGGTCCAAGGTAGTGTGTTTGTCTGTTTAATAATTTTATTGTTAGTTATGCTTAAAAAAAGAAGATACAACCATAAGTTAAAATAATCTTTATTTCTAAATAAAAACATAATGTCAGTTACTTGAAAACATTATTAATTTACAACCATCAATACAATATTCGCAATAGCCTGATAACTGAAGATAGGATCTTTGCAATGTTGTATCGAATGGAATAATGAACGTTTAGATCAATAGTTTAGGCAAATGAAAAACAAAATGCATACATTTGGTAACCTTAAGTTTACCACAAAGTGCACATACGAGTAAGATAACTTTTGCGTTCTTAATCTGAATCAAGAAGCTACTTTCTTGTCGGTCAATAACCTTCGCATGTCATTGTATTTGGATTGGAGTTAAAACGCTTTGTACGCTGCTTATCAATCAAGGGAACAAAAACATGTAGTGTGTGAGGCTATTTTGACCGAGAATTAATTAAAATATAGGCTCTATCTTATCTGTATAAAGTTCTAAATTTGTTGCCGTGAAACTTGCTGGGAATTCCTAACATTTTATTTACTCAATTTACATTTTATTGGGTAGATTTATTTGTATAAATATATTGTCTCACATTCCGTTTGTATCACACAGATACTTGTGGAATTCGAAACCGGGACTGCTTAGTAATGTAGTCCGGAGTATGAATTAAAATAAACAGCTGTTATTTTGATATTCCAAACAGATACTTAAATTTTATTTACTGTGTCTTTATTTATTCTACTAGCGGAGCAGGAAAGACCACGTTTCTCGTAGCTCTAGCAGGGAAATGCACCCTCCCTTCAAGAGGGCTCGTGACAGCGGGAGGAAGGAAGGTGTCAGAAGCGCAGGGCGCCGTGGAACTCTTGCCACAGTTCGATGCGTTTATGGAGCGACTTACTGTCATGGAACATTTAGTTTTTATGGTAAGGATGAACTAATAAAGGGCTGAAAACATGCTAGAAACGGTCTCAACCGGATTAACGCTGCATTCCGAATTGCGCTAAAAGCACTGCCAGCTCGTAACCAACCAAATATAATAGTCACAAATATTACACAAAATAGGATTTTTTACCTACCTACTGCATTTATATGGATTCGTGCTAATAGCTTAATTCGGAACTAGGGGTTAGTAACGGGATTAACTAACACTTTTGAAGAGAACACTGTTTGGGACGTCTTAGCTTTAATAGTTACTTTAGAAAAATCGGAAATTAAATACAAAAGTTGATAAGAATAAAGACAATTATTAAATGAACAAAAATGTTAATTAACACTTCGTTGTTAATGGGCGAGGTGACATCATTCAGTCTTTGATAACGTCAAAAAACTGACAGCCATTAATGTTAAATTGCATTGAAATTCATTGAATACCATTTTGGTGGATGATTAGAATTTAATTCGCTTTATATCGATATGATGTTTAGAACTCGATTAAAACGACTTACAATATTTAAGTAGGTACAAAGTAAGATTTAAATTTTGTTTGTAGGCAATTATCATGCTAGGTTTATTTATGATTTTTTTTACTAGAAAAAACGCTGGCTTCGACAGCGAGAAAAACTTGAAAGATTTTGACGGGTCAGCTAGCTTCTCGGTAGCGGGTAGTCGTGGGTTCAGATCCCACCTGAGGTGGACCAATTTTTTCCGAGTATTAAAAAAACATACATAGTAAGATATTTATTAGTTAGCTACAACACAAATGAAGCAATACATTTTACTCTATAAACATGCTATTGTTTGACAGCCAAAAAGTTTAGAACTTTTATTTGCTAGTTAATTCTATTTTATCAAGTATAATATTTAAATTCCTATTAGCCTTAAAGACCTGCGTCGTTGTAAAACATTCAAATCACAGTCAACATCAAACATCATAAAACAATTTGTGCAGTTTTTTAAGATACCTACTGTAGTAAATTTACTACTGTAGTAAATAAAGGAGAGCAGACTAATGCTTTACAGTTTATAGATGATTCACGCCAGTACAACATTTCATAGATAAAACTTTACCCATTTTGTAACTTTGGTACATAGGAGGTAAAAAATATCGAACTACTATTGACTATCATTGGTCAGAAAATAGTTAGAAGATATACATATTATGAAGAACTATTGATATAGATATAGGAAGAACTATTGACAGCTAAATATTTTATGGTTAGATATAGTCTACTTGACTTCATAACAGTCAGGTTACATTGTTATGGAGCCATGGTCCAAACGTGATTAACGTTTTCCATGCAAGATCATCATCATCGTGCCAGCTTATTGCAGTCTACTGCTAGTTGAAAGCGCCAAAAACACGACCTCCAACTTTTTTCATACAGTCACTGTCAGCCATCTTTCTAAGTTCGTCAGTTTATGGAGCTGGGTGAGTCCTACACTATGTTTTCCAAGATCGATCGATTATTAATAAAACTTTGGCATTCGTTTCAGACAGAATTAAAACTGGGCAGTTGTAAGAAACCAGCAAATAAAATTATACTGACCAGTTTATTAAAGGAGCTGAAATTGAAAGCTCACTCTCGGACAAGCATAAGTTCGCTTTCAGGAGGCGAAAAGCGATTGCTGTCTTTGGCTACCTCGGTAAGTAGCTTTCTAGTCTATCTTGGTTGTAGGTAGTTAGCAACTTACTACATAGGTCTCAGCAAGTAAATGATAGTTATTTTCGTTGCGTTGGTAGGAAATTATATTTTTTATTGAAATGTATTAGTGCTGATTCAATAGGTGAAGAGGTAAAAGACGATAAAAGAGGAGATAAATGGATAATGACTAAAAAAGTTTAATAAAAAACTAAAACCGACTTCAAAATGAAACTAAAAAGCGAAAAATAATATTGACTACAACATACGTAATCAGTTCTTTTTGGAGTCGGTGCGAATGAACACATTTTAACTCTCGATGGCTGGTGGCACCGACTCCAAAAAGAACTGATTACGTATGTTTTAGTCAATATTATTTTTCGCTTTTTAGTTTCATTTTGAAGTCGGTTTTTAGTTTTTTATTAAACTTTTTGTATTTTATAATTTTAAGTGTTAAGTCCTCTATTTTTCCCTCCTAACTTTGCCAAAAATAACTTTACAGCAAAGTAACCTTAACTAATATTGGTCCTCTATGGACCCCCCATCCAATGGTATGATAAAAATAAGGTGTTATAATGTGTCAATTTTTCGACGAAAATTTTTAAGCCTTAAGAAAAGGGTTTACCTACACTCCAACTAGAACGGCGGCTATTTTGGTGTCGAAACCATAGGATAAGGTTTTGCGTTAAATAACAAGTCAAGTTAAGAAAGGCATTTTTAATTTTTTTTTCGTTACTGGGTGTGCGGGTACGTCCCCAGTAAATAAAAATTGGCGGTCTGGTACCTCATAAGCTCCACGTCTGCTTAAAACACTGCGAAATACGTTCTGTCGACAAATTGCAGTATTATCTTCTAACTCCTATCTGTTAAGGAGTTCTGTGGCTTCCATCATCAGGTCAGCAACATGACATGATGATTACCAGACCCAAAAATCAGCATTGAGTCAGAAAATATATGCAAAACAACATGGGTGCCTATAAAAATTGAGGGTTGCCCTCGATTTCCCAGGGATCCCATCATCAGAATCTGACTTGGTGTAAATGGGACCACCTCGGGAGGTTATACCCTTTCAAACTAAAAAATAAATTTTGAAATCGGTCCATAATTGACGGCGTTATCGCGTAACACACATACAAAAAAAAAAAACAACATTCAGACGAATTGAGAACCTCCTCCTTTTTTTGAAGTCGGTTAAAAAGGGAGTGAATGAGTCGGCGAAGAGTTGACGATACAAGGAAGAGGAATAATACTCCATATCGCCTCGAAGACCTCGATGCCCAGGAAGTGAATGATGATCGATCAGTGACAAGACTGTGGAATTCAATAATAAGTTACACTTTTCACGATTTATCTAATTTTACGATCCGATCCTAAAAATATAATAATTATTGTCTCGAAAACCTGTTTTAATAATCTAAAATGTTAATGTTCTTCTGACATAATTATGTGCCTTAATTATATTTATGTATACAAGCTAAATATTTGCAAGTACTCGTATTAAAATGGGTCAGCGTTTAGTTAAAACTCAATGCTTTGTAGGATATACATCACCTAATTCTAAAAAGTTAGTAAATACCATTTATTAATAGTCTTCTTTAATAAAAACACCTGTTTTTTATATAATTGATTTTAGTGTAATGTTTTTTCAAAGATTTTCTTAACTAACTTTTAAGACCTATATACCTCTGTATAGTATATCTCTGCATAGTACATTCTGCTGCTTTTGTGGACTAAGTTACTTAGATACAAATCTTGTAAGAAATTAACCTTCCAGCTACTCTCAAGTCCACAAATCCTCATTTGCGATGAACCCACCTCAGGACTGGACAGTTACAATGCAGTAATAGTAGTGGATACTCTGAAAAGGCTGTCACTCCGCGGGAGGGTCGTCATATGCTCCGTCCACCAACCTTCGACTGACTTGTTCAAAGAGTTCAGCTCCATATTGTTGATGGCTGATGGAAGGTTACTGTTTCATGGTAGTCAAGAAGACTGCAGTGATTTGTTTAGAAGGTAATGAACCACATTTTGAAAGCTATAGTTTTTAGGGATCCATTGTATGATAGCTTTATTGTCCGTTTTAAAGCCGTACAAGAGTAGGTGATGTGATTTAAAAACAGAAGAACTATGGATACCAAACTCAATGAATAATTACATTAAAGGCCTGTTTCACAAGTACGGATAAAGTGCCAAATTATTACGTAACAGATAAAAATATGTACATGATAGAATTGCTTGAAATAATGTGTCTTATAGCGCTATTTGACGGTAGTGAAACGCAAAAATAGTGTTTATCGTAAGATAAGTAACAAATAGCCTATACAGAACTTATGCAAAACTTATGCATGCATTGTAAAACAGGACCTAAGTCACTTTTTTGTATTATTCAATTAAGAACGTTTTCTGATTTGTCGGCATAGCAGCGGCGCGACATCAGCATGCTCGGTATACGCGGTACAGAAAGTATGGAATCTGTGCCGCGCCGCTCCCACGCATACCGAGCCAATCCGGGACGCTCCATTGAAATATAGGCGCTCGGTAAGCTTTCTGTACCGCGTATACCGAGCATGCTGATGTCGCGCTGCTGCTGCGCCGACAAATAAGAAAACGGCCTAACCCACACATTAAAGGTTGCCAAGCGTTCGGCTTTTTAGGGCACCCTAAAACCCCTAGAAGAAGAAAGTGCTGCTTTCGTTTAAGATTTTTGGTCATCAGTTGCTTGTAGTGATGAGTAATATAGTTCACGATAACATATATTATCCGACATTAGTAGAAAATGTTCGATCAGATAACATAACCGACGGCTAATAAGTCCGGATTTTCTAATTTTACAATAATAGGAGCTAAAAATAATCGCACACTCATAATATCGTTGTAATTTATATTTCTAACTAGGAGTCTACCTTCCAGCATCAACTTACACTGTCCCGCAAATTACAACCCAGCAGAGTTCTACATACGTGCAGTGTCCCAACTGAGTGGGCAAAGTGGGACAGAACATTCACAGAGGATAATGGACTCGTATCATGACCGATTTAAGCGGGACGAGACAAATAGCTCAACTGTCAATTGCGCAGTTAAAAAGTAAGTTGTATAAATCAGTAAAATACGCAATAATGAAGTGAGGTAATATTAATGGCTGTAGTGATTCCATTTTATCAAACTTGGCTGGATACACTGCCATTGCACGGGCCCATGGATAATTGTGTCAGGTTTCCCCTGTTATAGCTCTTTTGAAAACAATTAAAAACGTATTAATGATAAATATATTTTGTAGCTTTGATGAGAACCCAAACTTTTTTATAATAAATGAATAAGATTTTCTGCCACTAAGGTTAAAATTTTAAAACGTGAATTTATATCATCAAGAAATAAAAATACACTTGTACGTAAAGCAGCAAGCGACAAACATATCAAATCACAATTATTTATTTGCCAGAATATGGTTACTTACAATGTGTTCTTAAAATAATATAATAATATCCAACATATTATATCGCTAGCGTAGCCCTATTATATCGACTTTAGATCGAGATGTTAAACTGTTGCGATATATTGACGCACATACCTAGCCGTCGGGGATCTTATACCCAAGTGTCAGGAAGATGAATAAATTTTAGATGTAATTTTTCAGATACTAGACTATATGTCTTGCTTCTTAAAATAAAACAATCGACTTGAAAAAATGTGAATCATGTTTAAAACCACAGGGTACATTTTATAACACATATTACGAGCACGTAACAAGCTTATGTAAAGGTGTTTTCCTAGTAGGTATACTTTGATATCCGATCATAACAGGGTGTTAGGTAAATGATATATCAAGCCGAACCTAGCCTAGGTAACATATGGTGAAGTCAGAAATTTTATATCATCTAACACTATACCCAGCACGGGTATAATGGAATACATACCTCTTTTTATTATTGATTATTTTCCTGACGTTTCGGCTTAATTGCTTAAGCCGTGGTCGCGGGAATTTGATTCATTTAGTAACTTCTGCGTAGGCGACCTATACTAATAGAATAGTTTCCTCACCTTAAAAATGAAAAAAGAACCCTTAAGAATTACTTCGTCGACCGTACGTTTGTCTCTCAAGACCGTTTTCATTATATGCGTGCAATTATTTTAATTTTAGATACAGAAGAAATTGGTTCAAACAAGTGTACTTACTGTTATGGAGGTCATCTCTTACACTGAGAAGGGACATAAGGGGACAGTTATTATTATTATTTATAAATGTGGTAAGTTTAAATACTTCGCATTATAATATTTTTCATGTTGACGCGTTTTATAACGCGTTGAAGTCTTTTCTTAGGACAGTTCTTTGAGAAAAAACTGTGATTTGTTCTGAAAATTTTGTTACTTGTCTACATTTTTTTATTGCCTTTAGAATCAGACACGTAGTTTTGTGTATATATTTTGTCGCTGAATCTAAATCCGGAAACAGAATTCCACTAGGAGTCCAGAATTTCGTGATATGCCGAAGTGCTAAAAACACGGTTTTTGGCGATATTTGAAGTATTTTTTTGGGGACAGCAAATGATAAAATGACCATAAATCATTTCTAACTATCGAAAGAGTAGATCATCCTTTTGATCTAATCTATCTCTTTAAACCCATTAATTTGTTTTGCTACACTAGTGTTCAAGATATACCAACCATTTAAAAACATTAAATATAACCACAGTTATTTTACTTTTCAGTTAGTCTCATCCATAGTAATAGGAACTTGCTACGTGGGCGTCTCTGGGTCAACCCAGCGGGGGGTCCAGGACATCCGAGGGTTGCTGTGGCTGATGACCAGTGAGGTCTGCTTCAGCCTGTCCTACAGCGCATTGTACACCTTCGAGGCTGAGCTGGCGCTGTTCAAGAGAGAAGTCGGGGTTTATAGCTGTTCGGCGTATTTTGTTGCTAGGTTTTTGGATTTTGTAAGTTATATTCTTAAATGCACATACCAAGGTGTAACCCAATTTATGAATCACCTTAAAAGCTGATTCTAATGAAAAAATAAATTTTTTGAAAATGTCCAATCAGGTGTTACAATTTGTGTCCTTCCAATGAAGGCTGTTGAAATGCCTATAGAGAATATAAACAGCATGGTTGCTATTCATATACATATTATTATGAATGATTATCATTAAAAAATATGTTTTTTTTTTAAATAATGATCTTAAAACGTATGTAAAAAGCGTGCAGTCCTTCGAACTGCATTCGTGCTGCTAGAAGAACCAATTGTCTGGCTAGCCTGCAGCCTAAGTGCAGTCCTTTGGACAGCACGACGACTGCAAGCGAAGTTCGAAGTTGATGTGCATTTCCGCTGCAGTTTATGCCAACTGCATCCGAATTCCAATTTTGCTGTAAGCTGGCAGTCCAAATGCAGTCCCCCAAGATGTAGGTTCTCAAATGAGCACCTTAAGTCCGGTTTCACACAATACTCTTCTAGTCACAATAAACCAGCAAATTTTCCTTCACTCTAGATCCCTCGATGTGTGGTATGGCCTCTAGTCTTGGTGTTCATCACGACGTTAGCAGTTCAGCTGCCGAACCACGTGGTGACTGCTATGGAGTTCTGTATGTTTTTCTGCGCCGCTGGTATCACATCCACTGCTTATGGTAAGTGATTTAGATAAAACAAAATATTACAAAGTAAGTAAATCTGTCAGACCATGGAAACGAGACACTTAGGATTTTTTATTGTTACGCGACCACTAGTGGACTTCAGTTTGAAAGATTAATAAGATTGTCTGACCGAGAACTAAAGTAATAAATAAATAAATATACGTTATACGTTCATACGTGAAAAAAGAAACAAATACACTTGTCCCATTAAAAACCTTTTCTTAAGTTGATTGAAAATAAAAGACACTAGCTTTGCCCGCAACTTTGTTTGCGTGGACTACAGGCTGTTTGGTAAGACTTATGCAAACGTTCAAATAAAGAATAATATATAGAAAAATCGTGTCGCGTGGTGCCGGCACGTTAAAAGATTTTCACCACCCCTTCCCTTCCTATGGGTGTCGTAAGAGGCGACTACAGGAGAACCGCCACAAGAAGACGGGCAGCAGCGTCTCCTCTCCACCATTGGCCAAACTGCGATTGCCAACCCGCCTGCCAAGCGTGGCGATTATGGCAAAATCCTTCTTTTGGAGAGGCCTGTGTCCAACAGTGGACTGATATAGGCTGGTGATGATGATGATGATGATATAGAAAAATATCCCACATGATCATTTAACCGGTATAAAAAGTATTTTATATGTTAATATATTATATTCTATAGGTGTACAAAATATCATCCAAATCCGTTCAGCCGTTTACGTGTGATTGAGTCACAAACATCCAAACATCCTCACAAACTCTTAGTCACTAGCCAATGTCACTGGCCTTACAACACACCTTCACCGATCCGCACTGGGCCCGCGTGGTGGAGTATGGCCCAAACCACCTCATTGTTGAAGGTGAGGCCTGTGCCCTGCAGTAGGTGGGACGTATATAGGTAGGCAAGTAGGCATACTTTACTTTATGTGGGATTAGCGTCTACTATTCCATGTTTGACCCAGGTCTCGGCATGGGCGCCCTATTCACGTCGACAAACATCATCAGTGACGTCATGCCGTGCACTGACCTGCCGCTCTTCCTCATGTCAGGCGCGTTCCTGCGTCTCCTGACCCTCCCGGCTTGGCTGGTCCCGGTGCGGTACCTCTCGCACTTCTACTACGCTATGGATGCTGTCAGCAATATTTATTGGAGGCAGATCGATCATATTGGTGAGTCTCCAAATTATTGTCAAAATATGGATGGATGACGACTTGGTAAAGAAAATTAAATTCTGTTTAGTCCGTCAGTTAGGTCATTAAAAATTATGGTATTTTTTTCTTTTCAATCAAAATATTATAAAGATACAGCGCGTCAAAACTCGTGACGTCACTTCTTAGTAGATATTGTACCTAGACGTGACCTCATGCGACATATCAAATCAATATATCTCTGTAATATTTGGATTATGTGTAAAAAGAAAAAAAATATTTCTTAATAATCTAACTGATAGACGAAGAAAAAAAATAGTCGTCCCTATTGACAGATTTGGACATAGCCCAAAAAATTTACAAGCTTAGAAGTGGCAGTGGGCTGGCCACATCTGTCGCAGAACCGATGAAAGGTGGAGTAAACGGGTTCTTGAGTGGAGACCACGCCTTGCCAAACGTAGTGTAGGACGCCCCCCAGCCCGATGGACCTACAATCTTAGGGAAATGGCTTGCATTGGCTGGATGAATAGAGCGGGAGATAGTGCTCTTTGGCGCTCGTTAGGGGAGGCTACATCCAGCAGTAGACTGCAATAGGCTGAATAGATAGAGATAGATTTTACTGGTAAAATTATTTCTAGAAATGGATATGGTTCTTGAGCACGGAACAGTTAAAGAAGATCTTATTAAACACTTGTGTTCTATACATACTTACAAAGTTAATTATTATACGATCTTAGATCGTTACTATATGGCGGGGTCGGATTTAATTTAAATACTGATTAATGAGGTCCCTACCCACTTACGGTACCGTAAACAAGTTTTCCATATCCCGTGGCCCTTTATTTTCATTATATAGTATGATAAAAGAAAGTGGTTTAACGTGTAGGGCCCCGTAGAAGTGATGTCATGAGATAAAATCGGAAAGTGACTATTCTAATCATTAGAGCAATGTTACGTGATATCGATTTAATGGGAATGTTAAGTGATAATGCACGGGTTTTGTGGCCATATACTTATAGTTTTAACCTTAGGGTTGCTACTAGGCATGGACGATATCATGAGGAGCAGGTGAAAAATCATATGACTTGAAAATCATTTGTCACACCTGCCACTTTTTGTCATATTGACTGTTACAAATCACAGACTGTGAAATCATATGTCATGCGCAAATTTCTTTTCATTCGTTGATGACATGTAGCAGAGCGGGTCTAGCGAGCGCAGGCCTTGAGCGCGCGAGCGAGTAGGAATGATTTGCTACAGATGCGTGTTAGAAAAAGACAAACATGCTGTGCTATTTTTTATGCCATCATAGGTGACGAACGATAACGATACCGAGCATTTTAAGAGCTTTAAAATTATGAACGTAAAGTTTAGATTCGTTTGTCATGATTTTTGTTACGAGTGGCAGGTTGAGGTAGTTTGTTGAATTTTATGCTGAGCGCCGTAAGGTTTAGATTATCTTGTTATGATTTTATAGTAGGGAACGTCGAGCTCGTTTTGTTTACAATGAAATTTCGTTTTATGATGTGTGAATTATGATTTTATGATGTTGTTTTTAAATTCACTAGTCGCCCGGTGATGAGTGTATAGGTGCATACGCCAATGTAAAAATAAGTTTACTCACACATTCAGGATTTAAAAAAAAATCACATCAAAAATTTTACATTGTCAGTCCCAAGCCTGTACAAGTATGAGGGGAAGTTAATTGTTTAAAAAAAAATGCTTAAATAATACACACAAATAGCACATTACGTAGCGCACGAACTATATATGACATTTCATAAAAAAGTAGCAAAGTAGCAAGGAGCAACTGTTCACAATAAATCATATTTCATTTTAAGTAACAAATAGCAAAAGTGTTACATTATCACACTGTGACAAACAATCAATTCCAATGATTTATCACAGGTGATTTCATATGACATTTTGTCACATTGTCATTTTGTCATATGACAATGACTGAAAAATAGTAATCATTGCCATGCCTAGTTGCTACACACATGTTCTGGCCGGTATTGATCTGTAAAGTTGGGCGTCAAAACCGAATATGTGCACGAGGATGTACTGCAGTAGACGCTTTGAGTCGGTTTTGTTGTTCGACATATACCTACTGCTGAACCGACAATGCGCCGGTCCGAATATGTGTGTAGCTACCCTTAATGATTCTATTTGCTTTTACTTACTGAAAATTAATTGTTCCTTCAGTTATTTATTATATATTGTGAATATATATGTATAGGTATTCATTGTGTATACTCATTTTGCATTCGGCATCAAAAAATTTATTGCTAATTTTTATATAATATAGACAAACTTTTAATGTCTTTGAAACCTCACTTATGTAGAATGAATAAAGAGTACACTTTAACAGCAATTAGGCGATTAAAAACAAAAGAAACTATCGACCAACGACAGTTGTTAACAAAATATGTAAATCTGATGTTATTTCTTGTCTTGCTTATGGGTGTAATTTACTCGTTAGAACAAGGAACTGCTGTAATTAGTTATAGCTAGACTTTAATTTAAGACATTAAAAGTCATAGTTCACTCAAAAAACAGCCTTGAGAAGTGGCGTATGTGCGATGGGTTTATTAAACTTGATGTCGATCGATCGTAGGAAGCAATCAAGTCAAAGACTTAATTGTTTAGAGAAAATTTGTGTCTTCTAGTCTTCTTTAGGAACTCCTAGTCAAGTCCTAGCCTAGGGAACCCCAAAGAATATCCATATAATCATCAGGTTTTCTTTAAATTTTAACTTTGATTTTTTTATAGCGCAATTATATTATTAGATCATTGTACAATGGTCCTTTTTCAGAACAGCCTGTATTTATGTTAACACGTCAACTTTTCATTTATTGTATTTGCTTATAGTAATTAATTCATTTTAATACCATATTTTGACTTAAAGTATATACAATTTATGTTTAGCTTATTAAATCTATTTTTTTTTAAATATGCTGTGATGTTTTTGATAACGATTACAGGATACCTAAGTCTTGTGAGGCCAAAAGTAACTACCTCCTTAAGTATTAAAAAGTTTAATAAAAAGCTAAAAACCGACTTCAAAATGAAACTAAAAAGCGAAAAATGTGCCAGCCATCGAGAGTTAAAATGTGTTCATTCGCACCGACTCCAAAAATAACTGATTAGTTATGTTTTAGTCAATATTATTTTTCGCTTTTTAGTTTCATTTTGAAATCGGTTTTTAGTTTTTTATTAAACTTTTTTATTTTACAATTTTAAGTGTTAAGTCCTCTATTTTTTCCTCCTAACTTCGCCAAAAATGACTTAACAGCAAAGTAACTTTAGCTAATGTTGGTCCTCTATGGACCCCCATCGAATGGTATGATAAAAATAAGGTGTTATATTGGGTCAATATTTCGACGAAAATTTGCAAGTCTTAAGGAAAGGGTTTTCCTACACTCCAACCAGAACGGCGGCTATTTTGGTGTCGAAACCATAGGATAAGGTCTTGCGTTTAATAACAAGTCAAATTAAGAAAGGAACTTTCAAATTTTTTTCGTTACTGGGCGTGCGGGTACGCCCCCGGTAAATAAAAATTGGCGGTCTGGTACCTTATAAGCTCCACGTCTGCTTAACACACTGCGAAATACGTTCTGTCGACAAATTGCAGTATTATCTTCTAACTCCTATCCGTTAAGGAGTTCTGTGGCTTCCATCATCAGGTCAGCAACATGACATGATGATTACCAGACCCAAAAATCAGCATTGAGTCAGAAAATATATGCAAAACATCATGGGTGCCTATAAAATAGGAGTATACCCTTTTAAACTAAAAAAGAAATTTTGAAATCGGTCCATAATTGACGGCGAAATAGCGTATCAAACATACAAAAAAAAAAAACAACATTCAGACGAATTGAGAACCTCCTCCTTTTTTTTGAAGTCGGTTAAAAAGTACCTTCATTATTTTGAAAAGTAGCTCTTAAACTTTAACTTATTCTGATAATTATAAGATCTATTTCTACAGATTGCGAGACGAATATAACTTCACTCTGCGTTCCCGATGGCGCCACTGTGCTGTCAGAAAACGGCTACTCTTCAAACTTTATACTCCAAGACGCAATAGGACTTGCCCTCGTGACTGTACTGTGGAGCTTGCTGGCCTATCTGGGCTTGAAGAGGGAGGAAAAGAAAGGCTACGCGTACTAAAATGTACTAAATAACTTTATTTGTTTAACATTTTATTGTAATTACAGTCGGCGGCTCGTCAAATTACTAAATTACAAACAACGAAATTTCTTCATTGATTTTAAACTTTATTGCTTAGACTTAAAAGTTTAAAATCTGTTAATTTCCAGTCGATGAGTAGATGCAATAGGAAAAACTATCATTACCGGTTACCAGTTGGTTGACGGTCGTTAAATTAAATTTAACATTTTGTAGTTATAGGTTGATGATCCGCCGACTCTAACGAAGTAAAATTGTGAAATACCTATTCTTTGTTTTTCATTTCTCTTCTTATTTCGATACAGTTTCCAATTTACATATTTTTCTACTTTATGAATATCTTAGAACACAGAATGTAAAATACAGACAACTCAGTCTTTTTTTGATTCGATAAAAAAAAAAGTGTTTGTTATCAAAATTATTATTAAGTTTAAATAACTCAAACTTTTTACAGATACTTAAAACACTATAAACATCATCAATACACAGGAGTCCCTTTACTCCTCTTTATTACCATCCAATACGCCACTAAATGAAATACTGAATACATAGTCATCAAACAAGCGCAATTCCTCCAGAAATTCGCTTCGCTAAACCCAAATCGGATTAGAACATCAGGTCCATTTCTTATACAGGGTCTATCTTGAATGCCGACACACTGAATATTCCTAATTGAGTCCCATTGCAAAATAGATATCGACTCCACTCCGTAGTAGAAACCTGAAATGAATTTTAACCAGGAGAAATAGGGAGGGGTGCTAGCCAGGTTGAGGTAGATACCGGAAAACATGATACCGATTAAGTCGAACGGTACCGCAATGAGGGCAGCCGTTTCTAGCTTGTCAAAGACCGCTGAGAGGAATGATCCTGGAATATGAGAAAGAAAATAATGTTAACAATTGTCATTTTAATTTTTTACATTTTTATTATAATGGGTCGGCCTGAATTATAAGATGCATTTTGGAATGCTTGGTAATGAGAGAAGATGATTAACAACTACGAATAAAATCGAACATTTTATTAAAACGGCAACTTTAACTACAAGATATTTCAGGGAGTTGAGAAAAAATCAATCGATACCTCATACTTACGTTTCGTTAGCAGTCTATAAAATAATATGAAACTCCTTAAAAACCACGCAATCAGCTACTCATTTAAAAAATATTTTACTTGATAGCAAATTTGTTTATTTCAGTATTGCTCCCCTAGTAAAATCTGTTGTTTATCAGGAGTTGATTTACGTGTCTTAAAGGGTTTTCTATTTTTTTGTTCACTCTTTATATCAGTATGGTGTCTTAATTTAATTTGCATTCAGTATATTATATAACATAAACAGAACATATACTAAACGCAAATTATATACATTTTTTTTTAAAACATTTACCTTACAGAGTTATTTGAAAAACATTAACTACTCTCAAGACTAGATAGCTATTATCATAAACAACAACATTTGTTCAACGAGTTCTATCATATTTAAAATGATTTTTCAATCTTTTATTGTACTTTCGTGACATTTTTAAGTCTATGTTCCATTCACACACGAAAAGACGCGCGATGCGATGCGCACAGAGATAAGAACATTCCAGCCTAAAATTAAATTGATATTTATTTTTGTATGAAAGTAAAATGTGATAAATTATCAAAAGTCGTAGAACAAATGTTTATGATGTTATAAACATCACAAATATACCTGTATACAAATACAGACTGCAATGAAGTTTGTTATTTAACATCTTAATCTAATTTAGTTATAGGTTGATGTTAAAAGCAAACAATTATTATGGTGTTGTAAATAAGCATCAGTGCAGTGTTGCAAACATTTTATTATTTAAAAATACAAACAGGTGTTAAAATACAAAAATGGTTAAAAGCGCTTATACAAACGATATTTTATACAAAATAACAGATCGTAGCACCATATTTTAATAACTAATTGGCTTTAGTTAATAATTGGAGGTAGGCGATAAAAGTTAGAGAGGAAGAATCTTGTAACACTAAATATTTCTACATTATTATTAAATGTATCCCAAAAACCAAATAAATAGGCAAGGAATAGCTATGGCATTTTAATTTTACACATAAAATTATTGAATGTGACCAGCATTTTTACTTCAGATCTCTTTAACATTTGATATGTTTTTTTCATCATCTGGTATCGGTACCCGTAACATTTTGGTATTATTTACTATAACTGTCCAAACCTAATACACGGGAGCACCCCTACTCCTTTTCAAGACCATAATAAACGCAACGAAGTGAGCCACGAAGTACATTATTGCCAGGCATGTGCAGTTTCTCCAGAAATTTTCCTCCTTGTAACCGAATCTATCAAGGACTTCAGGGCCGGTTTTGATGCAAGGCATCCCTGGGATATTAACGCATTTGATGGATTCGATCGAGTCCCAATGAAGGATGGAGATGGACTCCACTCCGTAGTAGAAACCCGACAAGTAACGAATCCAGGAAACGTATTTAGAGGCGCTGGCGAGGTTCAGGTAGATCCCGGAGAACATAGTGCCGATCAACTCGAACGGGACTGAGAATAAAGCAGCTGTCTCCATTTGGTCGAATGATGCGGATAGGAATGAGCCTGGAATTTTGAGATTGAGAGCCAATTAGTTAGTGATTTATGATTTTGTTTGTTTAATGATGTCAATTGGTTGATGAATAGTAACAGTTTATGATTTTGTCACAATCAATAAAAACTAACTTACGAGTATTTAACTTAAAAATGGTAGGTATACTAAAATACTACCAACGATGTTTATTTAAAATAAATTTCAAGTACTCTCTTTTGAATAAGTAGTTTTAATTACTTCATAAGCTCACTTGGAGATAGCAGTGTATAGTGTAGATACATTATTTTACAGTCATCAGTTTTGTCATCTACAAAAACTTTGTCAACGGTATTTCTCTGTGAAGCGATATGGGATCTGGATAAAAAGTGGCTATTGTACAAAATTATGCTGGTTAAGAAGCAGAAAAAGAAAACATGTTCTTGTGCAAGGAATTGTGCAGCCTAGGGCAGGGATTCGCAAATATGTACATTTACTTGTGAATACACATTATTATTCTAAATGGGTTAAAACTTAAAAGTGATCACAGCTGGAGTCATTTCCTAAAAAAACTTAAAATACAATACAAATTTCCACAAGACTTCATAAATATTGTTTGACCCTCGATTTGCTTTAACAATTAAAGCTGATCTTCTCGATGAAGATGTCACAGTACTTACCATAGGCATTGGCGTAGTTAGCGCAGAGGATGCAGACGAAGCTGAAGCCGAGCCAGCCGGTGAAGCCGCCATGCAGGCCGGCCACGCCGAATATCAGCGACGCGAAGAGCATGGGCTCGATCACTGCTCGAGGTATCTGCAGACATCACCAATGTTAAGTATCAAACTCGACAGAAATTCAAATTGTTATTTTTTAGAAATTACATGCTAGGTTTATTCAAGATAACATTCCCTCCGGTCAGCTAACGTCCTCGCTAGCTTACTATACTCGCCCGGTATGCGATGGTCGTGGGTTCGGGTCCCACCTGAGGCGGTCGATTTATTCAAGTATTATATTATCTCGACAGAAATTGGACTCATTGTAAATTGAACAAATAAATTGAAATCACGAAATTAAATTATACATTGCTGTCATAGCATTATTTCGATATCTAGGATATTTATTTGTTGTTTTTATATTGATTGTTGTGTGTTGCATACATTGTATGTTTTATTAAGGGTTTTCAACCGAAAAATTCCGATTTCTTAACAGCTGACAGAAGTGTGTCTCATCTGGTTGTTTGAATAAATGAAAATAAAAAATTTGGTAACACTTGGTAAATTTTTTTTGCACAGGCACACATCGCTCGCTAATTTAGGATCACTACTCGCCCTAAAGTCTTTTCAGTTTCAGTCTTGCTTAATTACCTAGTCTGAATCAATTGCAAACTAAGTGCTTCGTACAAAATTACTTAGATATTATTTAGTTATCTCCAAACAAATAACTGGCACAAATTGTCTGTATAATTAGCCAATTTTTTATTGGTGTGAACAAGGAAAAGTAAATTCTCTGCAAAACCGCAATAATGTGTATTTAATTTTAAAAGTGGTTAAAACTATATTACCCTCAATATTCTTAGAAAGACGACCGTAAAATATTATTGTATTAATGGGTTTACTTTAATGATTGGCTACATTAAATTCTATTTATTTTGTGTGATAGGTGAGTACCTAAAGGACAGGTAAAAGAGCTCGGTTCATTGAGTAATGAACCGAGCTCTTTTAACTTTCCTTTAAAGTCTCTATTAGTGAAGGTAGACATTATTTAAATCAATAATATCAAAGAGAATCACTACAGTGACATCTTTTGTTAACTTTGAAAAAAAAAAGTTACTAATGAAGAACTTAACCTAGTCTTTAATTAAAATGATTGAGCTTTTTTATAATCATACGCCCGATTTGAACTTATGTTACACTTTAGAAGCATGAAGGTACTATATTCTAAAGAAACTCAATAAATTAATGATTAATGAACAGAACATGGTAAGGCCTATAAAAAGCATTTTGGTAGATATTTAGTTACATATAACATTAACAAGACAAAAAGAAAAAAAATGTTTGACATCATTATCAATTATACATTGCTGTTCCAGTCAGCCTGTGACCACGGTCGGTGTTACCCGATCGAAACGTCAGGCAAGAGGTAACATTTTGTGCCTAAATTATGATTGCGTAATTCCCGTTTTATTACACTCACCAGTTGACTGACTTAAGAAAAATCTATTTACCTTCAGACATATTCAAAATCTTTAAGAAAATTTATAATTCATGCCTGCTGGAGGTGGCTAAACAGGATGAACAGCAGAGCCAAATAATAACAAGACAGAATATGGAAATTAGCACTTGGTTGTTATGTAAGACACATTTCTTCTAGATTTTTCTTTCTACTTACCCAAAATATCATCTTTGACAAATAGTACGGCAGCGGTGAATACAGCCCACTTGCAGTCTCCCTCAGCAGAATGGGCACCTCACTTGGGAACGTGATGAAGACGGCGTAGATGAAGAGGAAGATGGTCTCCGTGATGGTGAGGTAGAGCAGACCTTCGACGTTCTGGATGTCGCGTTGGTCCAGCTCGTCGAAGTGGCCCATGTAGGGGATGGAGATGATTAGGCCTACGAACTGTTGAGATGAAGAACAATTATTTAAGACATATTTAATAGTTGTATTAATAATATGCATGAAATAGTATCTGTCCATCATGATGTCTGATGACCTACTTGCCTAGTAGGTTTTAAGGAAACGGTTGGAGACCTCGCATTAAAAATTTTTTTTAGATCTTGGAACTATCTCTGTTATACCTATTAAGGTACCAATTATTCTTTAAAGGTGCAAGCTGACAGAATACAGTAATTGCTGACGGCTTGGATAATGAAGGCATTGTAGCCCTTTGGCAAAAACTCGGGCTGCCTGCATAGTGTGTTGGTGCCTTTAGTATATTATGTCTTCTAAACAAAGTAGACCATTTACAACTAATTTACTTAACTATAATCCTTAAAATTACTAATAGTAACGTACCATAAGAAGTACAAATTCTGCTATCCATATACTGCTATTGTGTTTTATTGTTAGGATATTCCTCCACATCAGCCAATAAAATTGGACAAAGTAGTTTACTTTGACTCTGCAACCAAAACAAAATAGTTTATTTATGAATTGTTATTGAAATTGTATTATTATGACAAAAGAAAAAGTACACTTTTTTATAACTTACAGGGTTAGATATCGCTCGAATAATTCATTCTGAAACAATTAATATTAACAAATTAAGGGTAAAGCAATTTCATAAACGAAATAAGTCTATCGTATGATCAACAAGCTAGAACGTTTGCAGTGTTTTCAAAGTTTTTGGGCTAAACTTTTTATAGATACAATTTAAGTTATATGACTCTGATTTGTCTCTAGTCATTTTTGCAGATAAAGCGCTTCAACTGCACATTTTAGTTCTTTTGGAAATTTTCTGTAACGAATGACCAATAGTGAATCGAGAATACCAAAATGTATGCAATATCTTATTTGCTTTCTGCGTTTATACTAACCTTATCATCGGCAGACCCATCAAAGTACTCTGTTTCATCTTTGACATCCCCAACTCTGTTTTCAATTTCACCAGCTATCTCAGACCTCTGGTACTCATCGCAGATCCTTCGTATCCGCTCACGGCTGTCCATCTCTTTGTCGATTTGTATGCCAAGGAGTGATACGTAGTACTCTGCTGCATTGAAGCCCACAGGGCATTTGAAGTTTAGTCTGGTTTGGACAGAAAAATAATTGAATCGATTTAGATGTACGTAGCCCACCGGTGGGTCGAGTGTGATTAATTCCGGCAACTCGATCAAGCAAGCCCACTTTTAAATTCTAAGTATTTAAAGCTATGACAACATGTTAAAATACCTACTATAAAATTGACAGATTTTGTAAAAAATTACAAGTTTAACCGGTGTGCAAGAAAACCATCGGTTGAAGAAACAAGATGCACGATGTTCTTAGAATAAGTAGAATATTTTTTGTTAGATGTCTAATTAATGTTCCTAAAAGTAATAACTTAAACAAACAATACCCGATTTGTTTAAATCGTTTACCAAAGTCTTCAGAGCCGAAATTTCAAAACACCTATGTTGAATACCTAAGAAAAAAGCATAGATGTGACGAATGTCATAAACTCGTAATATCAACAAAGATGATCGTTCTAACTTAGTTAGATTGGCTGGATATTACCTTCTTTAATGACACGCACATAGCGAAAAAGAAAGGATTAGACAATTAAAAATATATAAAAACTGTAACAGACGTAGACGGTATTTTTATGGGACATACCTAATGGGGTTTATGAGATTTAGATACTAGGTACAACATACTACTTGTTTTGTTGTTACTTGTGATTCGGTTTCTGTTTTTTTTTTAAATTTTGTAACCAAATGTCTCAAAAAGTCAGCAAGATTGGAGCTACCAGAAAATAATATAGAAATTATTCCTAATGTTAAGGAAAATAACTTAAATTGTGATGTTGTTTTATTTGTTATACCAGTTAAAATCTAATGATGTGGTTCTTATCATAACCCAAGTGATTGTTTGTCTACTACAAAAAACATAACTTACTTTTTTGTAGTAGACAAACAAGGTTAATCATTAGTATGATTTTTTCGGAAAAAAAAAATATCTATGCTTTTTCCTACGCTAAATTCGGCGTATTTAAATAAACTTTTTATTGCTGCGAGCTATTAATATGTATTCTGTTTCAATGTACAGTCAACAGCATATCAAGTTACAACAAACTGTCAAATTTCCCCAATGAATAATAAACTCTATTGCTTGAAAGTTAAGTTGAAAATCGATTGAAGGAATTTGACAGTTTTGGATACCATGACGTGCTGTTGTTGTCTGTACCATAATAGTGGATTTTATGACATTATCTTGTTGTTTCATATAGACAGGTTTACATGGCCAATTTTTTTAACGATCTACAACAAATACAATCCGTTTATGGCCTCTACTGACCGAATATAATTTGAATGATATTGTGGTAAATTGTTTAGGTAAGTATCACAAAGTTAGAACATTGGTATACATTAAGATTTAAATGGCTTTAGAGCCATTTAAATCTTAATTTATTTAGATAAAGAGTAACACTTTTTTACACAAATATGTTAATAGTTTTCTATCTTTTATAACACCTAAAACCATAAGACAACTAGGATGTTGATGGCCCAGGTATTTGATCTATGGTAACTTGGCTAATCGCAGCATTATTATACTAACGATTGAGTTTGTGTTCAAAATCTGCGTTAAAGGCTTCGAGTTATTTCAAAATGGGAACTGGAAAGTAAACATATGTAAATTTTTACGATTTTGTACCCAAAGCACAGCTCAAAAGGTACTTACGCTTCGTCCGTCTGTCTGTCTGTCTACCATCCGTCCGTATCTTTTAATACCTAACAGGTAAGTCTATCTTTACTAGCTACTTTAACAAATAATAATTAAAACAAAGTTAAACATTAAACGGGTTCCCATAGAAGAAACTTTCTTTTTCCAGCCTTCTTTTACAAAGGCTAACTATTAAAAACATTAAGTAATGCAGTAAGCATTACTTAAAGTTTTTTAATTTTGACTAATTCTAAAACAATGAATTGTTAAAACTCTACTATGCAGAACGTCAAATTTGGCCTTAAAAATATATTATCCGATTTAACAAAACCCTTCGTGTGCCAGTTCAAACTGCTTTGGACTGGTTTTTATTAAAGTTTTTGAACTCACGATGCAAAGAAATGGTCCGCCTGCTCAATGGTCCCATGGAACGCCGTTCTCCCATTGGCAAGCAGCACAACCTGGTGGAACAGCTCGAAGACTCCTGATGCTGGCTGGTGGACGGAGCATATCACCAGCTTGCCCCCCACGGCCAGCCTGCGGAGCCGGGAGACTACGGCGCTGGCAGCCCAGCTGTCCAAGCCGGTTGTGGGCTCATCGCAGAAGAGGATTGGGGGGTCGTTGAGGAGCTATCGGAAAACAGAATACTTAAAACCAACCATCCGACGGTTTAGTGGTTCGCGCTCCAGGGTTACAAAGCAAACAGTTGCTGCTTTCAAATCCCGAAAAAGGGCAAGATTATTAGTTTTTACTTACGCCTTCTGCCTCTATCATTCTTATCTTTATACAGGTTGTTAGGTAAATGGTATATCAAGCCGAAACTAGCCTATGTTAACATATGCATATTATGGCGATGGTCAGAAATTTGATATCATCATTTTATTTTCCTTAATTTTTATACAAAACATCATTTTTATAGAATACTGTCTATAAAAATATTTTTTCAAAAATGATGATAATAAATTTCTGACTTCACCATACTATTTATATGCATATGGGCAAATTTCGGCTTGATATACCCTTTACCTTACACCCTGTGCACAATACATAACCGCCACCACAACTATGGAGAAAGGGAAAAGTGGTGCAATAGGTACATATTGCTAAATACTTATATTAGGATATCGTTACCTGGACTGCTAGAGCGACTCTCTTCCTCTCACCTCCAGAGAGGGCCTTCAGCTTAGTCCTCGTGCAGTTGGCGACTCCTAGTTCACCCAGCAGTTGCTGCACTCTCTTAGCTCTGATGGTCTTCGTTGAGCGTTTATCCATCATCAACCTTGCCTAGGTGAAAAAAAGAAAAAGATTTTGGAAGATTACTACGGTGTAGCAGAAACTATAGCTTATACGCTTAACTGACACCATCTTCTGTCTCATTTATTCATATGCAAAGCGTGACTTTAAGCTGTTTTAACGAGAGGAAAAAACGTGAACGAAAATTTGGCTGAAGAGTTTCAGTTGAGTGGTTGGGAGTGTTGGGATACTATAATCAATAAATCAATATGCGCCAGTTAACCAACAAAAGGTTTAGGCGCATTAGGGCTTATTCTCCTTATGGCAACCGACTCCCTAATGGACTACTTCTCATTATGGCCACGTCTCATTTTGGCTATTTCTGATTAGGGCTACTTCTCACTTGGGCTACTCTCATTAGGGCTACTTATCATTAGGGCTACTTCTCATAAGGGCTACTTCTCAAAATTTGTGAATGATTAATGAAATAAGTACTGCCTTTAAGTATATAAACAAGTTCATTCATTCATAAGATCTCTTATTTAAAAATAAATCAACATTAATTGAACCAATGCAATAGGTAAGTGTATACAATATTATAAGTATTACTTCTTGTAATTACTTTAGTGTGGTTTGAAACTAACATTTATTTATTTATAACATACACAAATCAATAGTTGATTTATTTTTAAATAATGTCATTGATTTCTTATGAATGAATAAACATGTTTATATACATAAAACAGTACTTATTTCAATAAACATTCCCAAATATTGTAAGTAGCCCTAATGAGAAGTAGCCCTAATCAGAAGTAGCCAAAATGAGAAGTGACCATAATGAGAAGTAGTCCATTAGCGAGTCGGTTGCCATAATGAGAATTAGCCCTAATGCGCCTAAGCCTAAAACTGGCCTGGTCTCGAAAGTGATAAACGTCCTGTTAGGGGGTAGTAAATTGATTATGCTAGGGGGGGGGGGGGACTTCCAGCTTATTCGGACTTATGCCAAAATAAAGAAGGACCGTTCTACGAATAGACTGAAACAGGAATCGAACCATAACATCCATCCACCCATCCACCAATTTTCGCATTTATAATATGAGTAGAGAAGGATTTTTTTTAAATAATGTTTTAAATCTAAGATATGACAATTTATTTTTAAATAACGTTTTTAGGTTTTATTTCGGCGACAAATAAGTTCAGTTCGCTTTGTAAGTAATTTTAATTTCTACCTATAAAAAAACCAACTGAATTAAGAACCTCCTCCTTTTCTAAGTCGGTTAACAAAGTCAAAGACATTTCAAAGTAATGACATTAAACAATAGTTTTTTTCTTGATAATTAGAACCTATCATTTTTAACGCTTTTGTGGCGAAGCGGGAACTTTACTATACCCACTATTCCAATCGGTCCTGAAACCGATACTTTCTACTGTATCTTATCTTGATTTGGGGTATTTATATTCCATCTCTTCCTATGGGTGCCGTAAGAGGCGACTACAGGAGAACCGCCACAAGAAGACGGGCAGCAGCGTCTCATCTCCACCATTGGCCAAACTGCGATCGCCAACCCGCCTGCCAAGCGTGGCGATTATGGCAAAATCCTCCTTTTGGAGAGGCCTGTGTCCAGCAGTGGACTGATATAGGCTGGTGATGTGTGATGTGATATTCCATCTCTAAGTCATATTTTAACCGTCTAAACTATACATAATACTATATTTAAGCTTGTACGCAGTATTTCTTTTCTTGATGGTGTCGTGTGACTAATAAATGACATTTTGAAACAAATGATGACGTTATTTTTATTTAAAAATATCGCGGTTATGAATTTAATTATGCATCAAGTATAAAACGGCAGTAATCTTTTAATTTATAACAGAATAGCTTATTCTTTTACAAAAGTCTAATATTATACCCAAAGAGCCTTGATCTAGTCGTATTTTAAGGCGGAGATCGGTTTAGTGTGAAACATTTTATTTTATAGCTTTAGGGATCCTTTGCTCTTCTTACTAATACTGTAAATGTAAATATTTGTACGTGTGGATCTTAATTTTGTAATCATATTAATAGTATCACGGAATGAGGTCTACCGTTTTGGTGCTCACCAGCTGGCACCACTGTCGAGTGAGGTCCTGAATAATACTCATTTATTTAGTATGTAGAGGCCCTCTTCCGGTATTATACACGTCCCAAAATATAGCTTCTGACAAGGCAACAAATTTTATGGGGACCCCATTGCAGCCGGGATAATAATGTAGTTCCCAAAAACCTTATTGCACCTCTTTATCTTAGCTCCGCGTTTAAAGCATGAGATTCATTGACCCGTAACTCATATTTTCCATACTAAATCACAGGTTACAACTCACTGTAACGGGAATTAGCGCGATCATAATAATTTAGGTACAAATGTTACCTTTTTTTGCCTGACGTTTCGACGGGGTTACACCGATCGTAGTCACAGGCTGACTAGAACAGCGAAGTCTTCACTCCGCGTGAGAGGCAGATTTTTCACCCACGCTTATAATTATTTTCACGTCGTCACACACTCACTTACACTTACTGTGTCCATATTCTGCAAACTTACCGCCCGCGTCTGTATTCTGGTGAGTACTTGATCGTGTATTTTTAATCACTGGATTTAATGTCGCAGATAAATTTAAACCGTTTTACTGATTGAAATCTTATACTTTTTAAAACAAATCGCTTCACACACTACTCTCGAATTTCGAAATCGACGGGCAACTACGGAACCGCATGGCACGACACTCATTTGGCCGCTTTTTTGTTAGGTACTTGGTTTATCAAGATTGAAATGAAATTTAAACCTAACCCCGGAAAACCAATTTTTAGGTAGTGGCTGGGTGAATCTTAATTTTACAAATTTGAAACCACATTGTTGTTATAACTAAAACTTTGTTGTGTAGATCCCACTGCCTTCATTTTAACATCCAAATTAATTGATTTCATCCTTTTTATTAAATTAAATATGTAAATTACTTACATCATAAAATATATTATAAGATTATTGAGATTCGTTTGAGACGAACACGTAAGTTAGGTATACTTATAAACTGAATAATTAAAAATTTGAGAAGGTTCTTAGTATTGTTTATTGGTCCTCCCACATAAATTCAGATAGTTTTTGCGACTTAAATAGCTCCTATCTAACTAAGCAAAGCATTATTATGGCGACTAGGATAAAGGATAAACATACTTAATTACGTTTTAAACATCCATTTGGTAAAAATGCTCGTGCTCATCACACAGAAATTGCCAATTGCGGGATTCGAACCCGCCATCTCCGGGATTTGTGTTCCGAAGCGCATAACACTACACGGTCGACTATGCTTCGCAATTTTTTGTAGTTTTCGAGATTTTTTGTAAATTAACTTTAAATAAATGACACAAATTGAGACAATTTGTTTTTTTTTTCCTATAAATAGCTATTTAATTGGCGTGATTATTTTGCAAGAAATTCGTTTATTAATTTTATTTATTGTATAGATCTAATTTGGGCACCCCAAGTGATGCTTTATATCCGAATTTCTCCTTAACCCAATTTTTGTGGCACTCTGCAAAGGCACGGAACAAAAAATTTTTAGAATGGAGAAACTTTCACTTACCATAAATTCCATGTGTTCGGAAACAGTAAGGTCTTCTATGGCGAGGTCCTCCTGTGGCACGAAGCCAGAGATCCTGGCAATGAGGTCAGCTCCGGCCAGCCTCCCGTTCAGCATGAGGTAGCCTGTCATGGCACTCTTGTCGCGACGGCTGATAGCAGCAAGGAGTGTCGTCTTGCCGGCTCCACTAAGCAAAAAGAATAGTTTCAAATAACCAAAAGGACTCGCGCACGAAAGGTTCCGCACTATAGCAAAAAAATCACGTTTGTTTGTTGTATAGGACCCCCTTAAATATTTATTTTATTCTGGTTTTTAGTATTTGTAGTTATAACGGCAACAGAAATACATCATCTGTGAAAATTTCAAGTGCCTAACTTTCACGGTTCATAAGATACAGCGTGGTGACAGACAGACAGACGGAAAGCGGAGCCTTAGTAATAGGGTCCTGTTTTACCCTTTGGGTACGGAACCCTTAAAAAAGACTTCAAGTTTCACTTACTGTAAGTGTACAGTACCCGGCACCGATGTTGAGCGCTCTGGCAAAGAGTGGGAATCGCTTCTTTCTTACGATACGATTCTCGTATTAGAGACGCGTGTGCGCGGAGCTAACAACCAATCACAGCCGGCGGTGCAGGCGCGTCGCACGACTAGCCAATCACGTAATAGTAATTTTCTTCTACGCATCTTTCAGCCAGCTCTCAACATCGATGCCGCTAGTTGTACAAAACCTTTACAATCTGTCAACCCGATCGAAACGACAGACAAACAGAACATTATTAAATAAGCTCGATTCTAGGTGTGCTAGAGTACATTATACGGTACAGTGGCAGGAGTAACACATATTTATATGTTTCATACAATCGTTAGATTAGTCAAAGTTGCGGGATATCGCTAGTTTTCATACATTTGTATTGCGTTAACAACTTCAACTTGTATGAGAGTTTTTCCGTTACGAACGGATTAAAAAGGGTTAAATAAAGGGATGCTACACACTATTCGGCGGTATTTGTCCGATTTATGGCCGGCCCGAATATATGTATATGTAGCCTTATATTCGTTCTTTTCGATGGCTTTTGGCTATTTTAACTTAATCTATATTAATGTCCATTGGAAAATTACCAAATAAAATTAAATTACTTTTATTATTATCAATTAAATTCGGGAATATGTAGCAAATTCATACAGTTCGCGCGAGAAACCGTTTTGTGTTGGCGTTTATTTGACCGTGAGAAATATTCTATGCCAATAAGGAATTCTAAGATAAGTCTCTTAACATTGTTTTGATAATAAGCTTTAAATAAAATATCCCAAAAACAAAAATAATAATCTACAAATATTCGAAATTATTCAACGTTGGAGATAATAGTAACGTAAACCGATTAAACGTTTAAATAAACAAAATGTCGTCTGGTCGAGTGCTTTTGTAAAATAAATATGAACATGTTAAAACTTTTAGATATCAGTAATGCAAAAAAGTAATAAAACTTATACGTAGTATAATACTCTATCTTTGCATAAAAATGATAAAATGTACATTTAATATCAATGTGAAAATTTGAGGGAAGAGTTCACATAAAAATAGGATTTTAATTAATATAACAATTACTCGTATCTTTATAGTACTCTTAGCTAAGATATCATATAATTTATTAGTTATTTACAACAATCAGTTCGGTATTCGATCCTGAGTATTGGCATTCAGGAAATTCGAAGAGAGCTCTAAAATGTATGCCACCATATTATGCGTCGTAAATATAACTCTTAATTAAGTGCATTTGATTTAAATGTATATTACTGGTAGTAAATTCATAAAACAATCCACACTTTGAGATCTGACACGTTCGAGTTCGCCTAGTTTTTAATGTTCGAGCCTAAGTTTGAGTATGATCTCAAGATCGTGTTTATTAAAAAGAAGTGTGTTTTTATGTAGGAGTAAGAAGGTAACCTCTAGCTAGAACGTCTAACAGAATTTCAGTGATTCTTTGACCAGGGCGGTAACCACGAACTCCAAATCTGTCAAACATTATCAAATTTGACAAATTTTGTATGTAATGACGTACCAAAATTGACAGATTTGACAGCTTTGAGATTGTTTTAAGAGTTCATGGTTACCCCGCAGTATTTATAATAAAACCTTCCGAGTCCCAGGAAATTAACCTAACGTCAGAGTCCCTGCTAAAAATCAGCGTCGTGATAAAATGTCCGTAGCTGTCACGACAAATGCTGACAGGGTGCCTTTGTGACACATTTTTAAAATCTTATTATTTACTTATTTCTTTTGTATTCTGTGTGTGCGTGTCAAATAAATAATTTACTATTTCTAAAAATGTGGATTTTTCGACGTGATGATAACGTCTTATAAATCGATAGACGCCGGCTGCACGTACAAAAAAGTGTCACGTTCCACGCGCAAGCGAGAGAGATACCTACAAGCGATAGAGAGAGAGCGATTGAGCTAAGCGTTCGGCTTGTGACGCATCTATCTTTCTTCCACTCCATCGGCCGATGCGTTATGGTGTTAGCATGTAAAATTAAATAAATAAATATTTGACAACATCACATACATTGCTCTGATCCTTAGGTAAGTAGCTAAAGCACTTGTGTTATAAAAAATCAGAAACAACGACGGTACCATAACACCCAGACCCGAGCCAATATAGAAAAGTTCGTTTTCTACATTGTCCCGACCGGGGATCGAACCCGGAACCTCAGAGATGGCGGCGCCATTTAAAGTCCGGCGTGCTCGCCTCTCGGCTACGGAGGTCGTCAATTATCGTCCGAAAACCGATTTTAAAGGCAATTAATTTTTAAATCCCCAAAAAATGACTATTTCTCGAGGGTTACCAGATAGATGTCAATGTGGAGGGTGCTTATTAGGCTCGCTCACTGCTCAGGTGTAAAAAAATATATTCACTCCGTCTAATAATGACGCGGCGAAGCTGCGGACATAGCAAGTTTATAGACCTTAGAAAATAGACTGTAGGGCTATTAACGGGTGATTAACTACTTCTGTTTAATTAATTAAATGGTGTTGATTTTAGCAATTTATTGCAAACAACTAATGGTGGTTGATTTTCTCAAAGATAGAACGTCATCAAGAACATCATCAAGTTTTTATACCACTATAAGATTTGCATAAAATAATAATTAAAACTAGAACTGCTAAGAATTTAAGTCAATTAAAATAATGAAGTGGTGGTAGTCGTGGTAATCTTTAAAATTCTCATTTTTTTATTTACTGTTTCACAAATTTATCAAATCTTTTAGTTTATGTAGGTATTCCGATTCCGATCATGGTATAGTATGTAGGTATTTCGTCACACAACCTAATACAATGAGTTTTTACCTACTTAGTCTTATTTTATTTTAATCATGGATGATAAGTTTATCATGACACAAACTCTGAAATTTTTGTTCGGTATATTCATTATTTATTTTATATTTGTTTAAAATAAGTTTTATAAATTGTTTTGATTTGAAGATATTGTCATTATTTTGATTATTTTGACATATTGTTTGTTGTAATATTACTTCAACACACAGCAGGCTATCAGACGTTCATTGTTAATTTAAATAATTGTGGATATATTTATGGCCAAAATATGTTTTTTTGATCTGATTGGCAATAAGTACTAAATCACATTTAAAATTACACCTGATACATAAAAGCAATAATTATTAAATCGTTTTCCGATAACGACCGTTTAAAAACATTTAAGCTTTTTTTTTTTTTTTACTTGAGATGGGCTTACTCTTGACCCCAATCTTGTAAGGATTCGAATACTTTAAGATTATTATACATTTAAAGCAGCCAGCCAAGGCTTCACACAGATAGCACTAGTATTCAATTACTGTTATTTAATTTTGTTTTATTTATATTCAATTGCATACTCCACTAATAGCTTACTACTTATATTATAAATGTGAAAGTTTGAATGGATGTATGTTTTTTTCTCAAATACGACGAAACTAGAACGGCTGTACTGATCCGGTTTAAATTTGACACAGAGAGGAAGGAGATCTCTCCTTCCTCTACAGGTACTGCTCATCATCGTCATCATTTCAGCTACAGGACGTTCACTGCTAAACATAGGCCTTCCCCAGCGACTTCCAGATCGGCCGGTTGGAAGCGGCCTGCATCCAGCGTCGTCCTGCAACCTTTACAAGGTCGTCTGCCCACCTTGTGGGTGGACGTCCCACACCGCACTTGCCAGTACGTGGCCTCCATTCCAGAACTTTTCTGCCCCATCGGCCGTCAGTTCTACGTGCTATGTGCCCCGCCCATTGCCACTTTAGTTGGCTAATCCGTCGGGCTATGTCAGCGACTTTTGTTCGTTCACGGATATTCTTATTTCTGATTTGATCTCGCAAAGAAACACCGAGCATAGCCCTTTCCATAGGTAGGTAGGTATGTACAGCTATTACTCTTAAATTATAAATAATGTAGGTATAAGGTAGCGTAAAAAACTAAAATGCGAGGGATATTGCGAAAAATCGAATAATCGCATAAACAGTCGCTTTACTCGGTCTGTTCATATAGTGTTTTAATTCATAAAACAGTCGGACTGTGAGTTTATGAAAAATTAATACGTTTACTTCATCCTCCTTCCTTCTCAAGTGCCTACATAACTATCTTGTATATTTTTAAAAATTTATTTGAAACCCGAATTAAGTTACAAATTAATATGTAGATTTAAATTAGTCTAGATGTTTATTACATAGACACATGGCTACCCGTATTTGATTTCAGATCTGAGATCAAGATTTCCTACTTGCGTGAATATCAATTCGAAGAAATATTTGACAACTTATTACCAGACCGATACTTCCCAGAAGCCACCTAAATACCTACTCAATATTAAGGAGGGCACTGACCAGCGTTACGGGACGTAACGTAATGTTACGTATTATGATGGGCCTGCCACACACTCGACGAGTGGCATGGGAAGTAGCGAGGAAAGGAGGCCAAGACGTTACGTTACGACGTTACAAAGCGAGCGTTCGTTCAATCAGTGCGAGGAAACAAGCGAGCAACAAGCCGCTCATTGCTCGCTCCGAGTGCTCCACTTTGGGATTGGCGATGGAAATTTGGGATTCTAAGTATGAATTAAAAATGTACTATTTATTGAAATTGCTCCCATGTTTTTTCTGGACTACAATGCCTGGCGGTTGCGGGTTCGAATCCCGCAAGGGGCAAATGTTAGTGTGATGAAAACGAGCATTTGTGCCTAAGTTATGTATGTTTATAAACGTGTTTAAGTATGTTTATCCATCATCCTAGTCGCCATAATACAAGCTTTGCTTAGTTTGGGGCTAGGTACGTGGTGTGATTGTGGAAAGAACTTATTTATTTAAATTCCTGATCCTTTCGTCTTCCTTTCGTTTGTACTAATAGGTGCTTTAGGCCTTCAATTCAACGGCTCTAGAGAACGGGCGAGCAAAGAGTTAGAAATGAAGACGTTACACGGATTTAGGACACAGTTTAACTTAAAATGCTCGCTGTGGTGAATGTTACATTACGCCTATTTGCTGCGGTCAGTACCCACCTTTAGATATTTCTTACAGTTAAAAATAGAAAAGAACTTTACCTTGAACCCATGAGCGCCACTAAGTTACCCGATGATACAATGCCGCTCACTGCAATAGAAAAAACAAACTGTAACAGCGGAAAAAAACTGAACAAAATGTGATTGATTCTTGGTAAACATTTTTAGTGTCATCGACTATAACTAAAAACATACAGGATGTTTAAAAACCGGCCAAGTGCGAGAGATTATTTCCACATTTTCGCAAAAACACTAATAAAAATTATAGATATTAAAAAGTTCCATGAATACCATTGCATAAGCATTAAGGAAGTTTTTTTGGATATTCTATCCTTAATAGAATTCGACATTTGAGCGGAAGAAATCGCTGGGAATCGTTAGTTCTACAATGATTATGAAGATGTAGGTACTACTTATTTGGGTTTTTGCGTAACAATATATATTTTGTGGAGCTTTTATAATTAAGGAATCTTACAATAAACATTACATATTTTAATCTTTGAAAGTATAACGCCAAAATAACGGTTCTACTTATTTCAGAAAGTCTGGTATTCTGGTATGCAGTATCACCGTAAATTAAAATTAGATTTTGTTGCACCACCCATACCATCTCTGTCTGGCCCCGAGGTTAACTAGTAGAGAATACTTTTGGCATTAAGTCCGCCATTTGTGCCACACATTTTTTGTCTGTGCAAAAAAGTATAAATAAATACGCAACGCTCAAAAGCATTCATGAATCGATTTTGTGACACAAAACATCACGATCGCTAGAAGTCACGGTGAAAAAATAACCATGATTGGACTTCTACTCTTGACGAATGTCAAGCGATGCTCTTATATTTTTTAGGAAAAATACCAAACCATCAAAAACAAGTTGAAAACAAGTCGGAAACCACCGCTGCACCGGTTAACTAGAACGCGCTGAGCGACAGTTTCGACATAGCCCTTTCATTGCCGTTGTAAACATGACTTCGGTTTGGATTTGTATATTGAGTAATTAATTAACATAATACACTAATGAGCATGACTTAGCCGTGCTCAGAGTATGCTTATTTTTTTATGATAACGATAAAAGGTACTTTAACAGCTAAGTACCTATACAGTATGTGAAATAACGAAAGGCGTTCCCTGTTAACCCGTAACAGTATAACGTCAGTACATATGAGAAAAAATAATCCAAGCAAAAAATAATGATTTTATTTTAAAAGATCACAAAAAATAATTTATAGATACGTAAAATTAAACATCCTATTTATGCCTACTTTCCCGCAATACCGCCAAATGGCAACGTCACGAGTAGAATGGCAAATAGGCTAGGTACTATTCCACGCTACTATTTTAGTTAACGGGAGCGCGTTTCGTTACTTAACATACTGTATACAAGTTAACGACTAATAGTCAATCAAGTAATAAAATGTACTTGGAAAATAAAATACAAGAAATGTATGTGTGTGTAGTAATTTTCGCCTTTGCGAATTCGGATCTTTACGGGGGATAAGGTGCTACTGCTTGCGTGAAGAGCACGAGCAATTACACCAAAGTTGTAAATTGTCCCAATGTTTAAAAATGTTATACAGGGTGTAAAAAAAGGCTTAACGAAGCCTGAAACCACGAATTCTATACATAAAACCAAGTAGAATGCAAAAAAAATAATTGCTGGGAAATGACTTTAATTTTTGGGTATCAAAAAACATAACTTATTTTTAACCCGCAATGTATAGCGCGCACGCCATAGACTATGCCTGTGTGTGTAAGCGGTCGGCGGGCGAGCGGGAGGCGCGAGAGCACTGCGCACGATTCATTGCCGGCTGTGCCCTTTAAAGGCCTTTTATGAAAGAAGGACTGAACAATTTTATCATGTTTCTTTGTAAAAAAGTTTAGTATTATCAAACAGCAGTCAATTTTGTAAAAATCTTAAAAAATAAATTAAACTTTGACTGTCAATAACTCTGTAACCCGCCATTTCCCAGGAATAGTGTAAAAGAAAAAAATAATCGTAATAATACGTAGAATATGTGGTATTCGGCTTGGTTAAGCCTTTTTTTACACCCGATATAAGTATTTTTATCCCGTATGGACAAATTACAAGCTTTGCTTAGTTTGGGGCTTGATTGGTGTAATTGAGGAAAGAATTAAAATTTAACTTTGCCGTTATGTCGGCCGTAAATCACAACATCCAGTGGTCTAGCGTCAGGTCATGGCACTCTTGGCACCATGACTATGGTTTGATTGAGACTGTGACCAGAACATCTATACCTACTGGTGCCTATCGTATTCTGCCGTTAGGGTCAATCCACACTGCTGCTGGAAAAGAAAGGCGATGGTATGGGATGAAAGGTAGTGATGAAGCGAAGTGAATTTTTGGAATGGAACTCACTATTATTTTGGTCTTTATCTACACAATTATGATTGATTCAGGAATTAATTGACTTACCCTGATACTATACATCAATTAAAACTTGTAACTGTAAACATCAGTTGTAAATTCTTTATTTCATGTGCAATTAAGAGTATATCTGCATATAAAAATACAATTCTTATGGCTGACATGAAAGTTGAGGTAAGTTCATGAACACTGTGGCACATAAATATTTCGAAACATTCTTAAGGAATTTCGGAACTACTTGTTCATAAAATTCATATCTAATTTTTACTACATAACAGAGATAAAAGTTTGAAATTCTACATTTTCACTCCAAAAAATGCTAAGAGTAGTTCCTTTGCTTCCGCAGCAGTAGGAATTGATCCTTAGTCCTTATCTAAATGTGGTCAATCGATTTAATTTATGTCAGCAAGTTTAATAAAAATTCTAGTCTCAACTTACAGATTGCTTGTCGAACACGCTCTAAACTGTTAAAATGAAACTCGATACAAATCAATTTGGAATCAAAAGTCGCTCTCATCATTTGTCAGAGGATAAATATCAATATCGTTAAGATTATTCATGACAAAGATCAATTTACAACTTGAAAATGCATCATATTTCTATTTGAGGTAGATCGTCTGCTCTAGTGGTTCGTGCTCCGGAATTCGAAGGCAACTGGGTTTGAATACCGCAAGGGTCAAATAATAGTGTGATGAGCACAAGCAAATTGCGCCTAAGTCGATGGTATTTATAACCACTATAATTACGTTATTTAGTTAGAGCAAGAAAATAGTAACATTTCTAACTAAAATATAATTTACGGGACCTCCGGCTTAGAGAAAAATCATGTTTTATTTCTCAAAATGTTTGTCCCTTAAACAGCAACTCCAAGCAAATTAATGTAAAAAAAATAAAGATTAAGGGGAAGTTATCGGCAATCATTGCACCATGGTAGAATAAATGACTTTCTTATTTCTATGTCTATTCGTTATCTAGTCGCCTTATCAAAATTTGCCTAGTTTATGGACTACGTATTAGGTGTGTGTAATTGATGAAAGAATTTATTATTGTTTTATTTAATATGATAAATTTTAGGTTTTTATCTACAAGGTGTACAAAAAATAGGACACTCCTTAAAACCTGCGTGATCTTAACTTCACTTATCCAGCTTATTAGCATCAACTTCTTCTGTGGGAGCGACATTGAAATCGAAATTATTGTTTTTGATTTTCCATACATGACACTACATAAAAATATATCCAGGAGCATCTGAAGAAATATATGATTTTGATATTTGATGTTCGACCCATTGAAAAAGTTATTTCTTTATTTTGGTTCTCAGCCAATAAACCGTGTCTCTCTTACCTCCATGCAACACCTTGACTTCCTCATAAGTCGGGGACCTCCATATGCTGGTCTGGTGCTTCTTCTTCCTATACACAGAGAGGTCCTTCCACGCCAGCGTGAGGTTCTCAGGGTTGTCTCCCAGGCCTCCCATCTCGTCATCCTCCCAGTTGACGATCGCTCCCGTGAGGACGTTGCGGGTCGGTAGCTTGAGACCAAAGTCCTTCATTTTGGGTTTACGTCATTTGGCACTGTGGACAAAGGTTGAGATTAAAGCGGTTGCTACACGATCATTCTGACGAATGTTTGGACTTTTCAGATTGCTCTGTAGAAGCAACAGTTTTAAAAGTTCATAAATATATTTAGCCGAATCCATACAGATACAGAGGTGCTCGTAGCTCAGTGGCGGCAGCTCTTTGGTATCGATTACTAAAGTAAAGCAACCAACGCCGCGGTCGTGAGTGGATGGGTAACCATTCCGACCATATTTAGTGATATTTTATCACGAGCATCTCCGTGCTTCGGAAGGCAAGTTAAAAGTTGGCCCCGGCTAATATCCTTTGATATTAGTCGTGAAGCCTAGTCAGAGGCCTTAAGGCGGCTTGATTACATCTGACAGTAAGGTTTAGTCACTGGCCTTACAACACCCCTCCACCGCACCACACTGGGCCCGCGTGGTGGAGTATGGCCCAAACCACCTTATAGTTGAGGTGAGGCCTGTGCCCTGCAGTGGGACGAATATAGGCATACTTTACTTTACTTTTATCCATACAGATTGGCATTCGGATTAAATCCATTCGCATTAGATCCGCGTCGCTTGAATGTAAATTGATTCAGAAGTATGCTGGAAACACTGAGCATAAACCTTATAGTACTATAAGGTTTACGGACCATCTTTCGCTGCAAGTAGTTAGTGAGTTTTTAATTTACATCTATTAGTCGTGTGAACTCTCCTTCATACCTGACGGATTTTTGTTGAACAAAATTAATTACATTTCAATCTACAGGGTACATTCTCCATGGCTAGAAAGATGCAAGGGCGTTTGGTACGGAATTCTTCCTATTTTCGGCCTTTTATCCCATTTAAAGGCTACGCTTGACCATGTCTCCATAACAAAATAAGTTAATTAACAATCATAGAATCTACTCTATTATTGTTAATTAACTTAATATGTTTTTCTCTCTTTTTCTCAATATTCTAATATTGAGAAAAAGAGAGAAATTCATAAGCCCTATTTAGGCTTGCCCTGTAATGGAAAAACCATTGCCATATTATTAATCTTAAATAATAAGTAATTAACTATATTTTTCGGTGCAGCCAAAATAGTATTAAATTATCGATGATTGAATGATCTTTAGGCAATTATTTCTGTGCCCTAACTCCTTCGTAAATTATATGAAGCTTATTATTTTTCTGTTGTGGTAGCGAGAATATTGTTAAATTATCAATGATCGAATGATCCTTAACCTATTATTTCTGTGTCCTAACTCCTTGGTATGGAGGGCAGCGATCCTTCCGGTGGGTAACTGGCAACACTCGATGCTATCAATTGGTTTAAATTGCGCGTCATTCACGCGTCTCCAAGAATCCATTAGTAGACTGCGTTTGGCTTATGTTTGGTTATACAGGGTGTTAGGTAAATTGTGTATTAAGCCGTTAACGTGTATATAAAACTATAGTGAAGTCAGTTAGATTTCATCATTTTTGAAAAAAATATTTTTATACACATCGGATTCTAAGAATTTTGTATTGTATTAAAATAAAATAATAAAATTATATTAAATTTCTGACTTCACCATAGTACCATACTATGTATATGCATGCATATGTTAACATGGGCTAGTTTCGGTTTGATATTACCATTTACCCAACACCCTGTGTACAGGTGTGGTTTTGAACATTGATTCAATATCGAAATCCCGAATTTTGTTTTTTTTTTCCATCTTTAAAAATAAATAATAGGTAGTTAAGTGAAAAACAGAATAAAACTTATTTTATTTAGAAGCAGGTTAATAAAGATTTTTTTACATCTCTCTCGTCAAACCTTAGTAGAGCAAAATTACTTTTACGCTTGACCTAATTTGACTCTAAAAAAAAGATTACCACACTGTTATTTTTTCTCGATAACAAAGACGTGTTCCGAATCGCATTTCAGTCGGATTGAGCAACAATTATGTTTTAGAAGAGCTAATGTATTTTGAGGACAAGCAAACCTTTAGTCATAGTGATGCAAACAAACTTACAGTTTGTTATCTACAAGAAGATAGACGTGATTAAGTTTTGTAATAGGACAGTAAGAAATAAAATGTAAAGTTGATTACATGGATATCTTGGAAAATATAAACATTAAATAAGTTGATATAAGTAACACATTTCGCGGCCGCCAAACACGATTTTTGAAGTCCCGCACTACCTAATAATTTGCAATCAGCAATAACCGCGCTGTCATCGCTCGATTGATGCTTAGTGTCAAAAGCAGCAGCACTGTCAGTAGATTGCTTGTTTTTTTTAATTTTTGCTGTCAATTTGCGATTTTAAATCAAATCAAATAAAGCAGCTGGAATATACGCTTTATTGCTAAAAGCGTAATGAGTAGCAATCTAAAATTTATTTAATACCTACTCTCTTAATCTACCTAGCATTTAAATTATATATTTAAATGCTAGATAAGGAGGAGTCTCTCAAGGATCAAGTCTAGACAAACCATATAACCAGTCAATAAATACAAACTAGTCAGCCATTCCGAAGCCTCAAAAACCAATAAAGATAATCTATTTGGATATACAGACTCAGACAGATTATTATTTAAATTAATTAGTGCTAATGAAAATGTATCGTAAAATAAATATAACTAAGTAAATGAAATGCCATTCTGATAAGGTTTCATTTACAATCAAGACTCGTATTCATAGTCCAATCTTGGTTTTGATGTTTATAACATAACAGATGATAGTCTCAGGCAAATAGGTATTTAGGTAATACCTATATTTATTGTTAATGTTAAAAAGCATTTGATTGTTTTCTTAATAAAAATATAAAATTAGGACTAATAAAAGCAACTTAACTTTATCATAACACATATGTTTTATATAGCCAAAGTAGAATGACAAAATCATCTCGTAAAACGTATCTATGTGTAAAAAAAATTCACCTAATTCATTAAATATACAAACCTTCTTATTAATAATAATAAATTTAAGATATACATATTAATCATTCACCCAACTCCCAGTCATTTGCGCCCAGAGAGTTGTTACTAAATATAGAGATGTTACCATTTTAACGTGAAAATCGTGTAAGTACCAAATTTTTCTATTCCATAAATATTAAGAAAACTAGGGTGGTGGCAAAACATACGAAAAAAATATAGTTTAGTTAAGTGGAATGGCAAACTAAGTCAAACTATCGCGAAAACTACATAGATCTGCAGTGTTAAGAATCAGGCAGGCACGACTGCCTTTACGCGCTTATACGATTTAACGTATATAACGTATTGGGACGTGTAAAAGCGCTTAGTTTAAGCCTATTTACAGAAATAAATTGGTTTTAATGGTTTTAACCCCTCGTATATTTCCATCAAAATTTTCGAGATTTATAAGTATGAAACGATACGAATAAAAAAGCTAAATCACTTGTGCGCGACGCAAGGAGGAGAAGGATGACCATGAGGAAAACTAAATAATAAATCGTAACAAGAACAACTTCAGTCAATCAAGTTTCGTCTATTTCGTATTTTTGCAGAGTGAAAGTTAAGAAAAAAAAACAAGAGAAGATTTTAAAAAGTAAAATTTTTAAATATTAAAGTGGTAATCCAAAGAGTATGGTTTGCCACAACACTTTTGCTATAGAAATCAGAAACAACGACGGTACTACAACACCCAGTCGTTCGTTTTCTACATTGACTGGGAATCGAGCCTGGGTCCTCAGAAATGACGGCACCAAATCTGCCGTGCTCGATTACAAAGGTCGTTGAAACGTCTAAGTTGTGTCTAATCTAACTTAAAATTTGCTGTGCTGCTGTAATAAATGAATGAATAATTGATTGAATTTGTATTGTAGCATCAGTTTAAGAGCCTACATAGGACATTCCCCACTTGTGGTGACGGAGGCCACTTTCCCCCTCCGATACGGTGACCACTCCGGTGTTGGGTTACGCGCATAACGCTGGCTCTGTCAGCTAGAGTTAATTAAGTTTATAGTCCACTAGCTTTAGCTTGCGACTTCGTATACTTAGACGAGCCAAATAATACCTAGATGATCATGCCACGAAAACACAAAAGCAATTAGAAGTTAAGATCTATATCTAAACTACATAATTATAATTTAAATTAAATATCATTTATTTTAGACCAGCGGGGTAACCATGAACTCCTTAAACAATCTCAAATCTGTCAAATTTCGTAGGCGTCATTACGTACGAGTGCGCCTATTAGCTGTTGAGCTTGATTGCGTAATAACCATCCTCATCATTACATCCTAATCATTACATCGAATATTATATGCGCCAACCAGTCGTGCGTGATCTCGAAGAAATCAACCTTTTTGTTACGAGGTAGGAAGCAGGCAGTACATTTTGCTAGAGGAGACTCCCATCCCAATAACCTAAGCCCAACCAAAACCGAACCAATTTAAAAAATAAAACTATATTTCAATTGACCTAAAATGGGAAATAAACCGGGCACCGGGAATCCATACATAGGATAAGCCCCGGGAAAATAGTTGTTGTCTGGTAAAACGATGCTAGTTAAATCAATTTGTGTGTGGTAATCATAGGCGTGTTATTTTATCATACCGTGCAGTTTAGGATCTCAGTCTGACAATGCTCAAAATAATATCCGTTTCTTACAAATTCAACTCTCCTTAACACTATAAAATTTTGAGAGGTTTCAATTATTCAGATAACGCAAAAAAAAACTATTAGAACCAAATTATTTCTGCAATTTTTTTGCTTCGAGAATATACGACGAGAATAAGCAGCACAGGAAAGTCGGTCACTATTTTCAACCTTTTCTCCAATACTCTGGGGGCTTACCATAGCTACCTATGGCTAAAAAAATGCCAGGTTTCTGTGTGTACGGGGGTTACAAAGTTCTGACCGCAATCGCTTGGACTTGTCGTACCTATCTGGGATCGATCATCGTCAAACGCCGACTTAAGGGCGAAACGAAAAAGGAGGAGGTTCTCAATTCGTCTGAATGTTGTTTTTTTTTGTATGTTTGTTACACGATTACGCCGTCAATTATGGACCGATTTCAAAATGTATTTTTTAGTTTGAAAGGGTATACTCCCGAGGTGATCCCATTTACACCAAGTCAGATTCTGATGATGGGATCCTTGGGAAATCGAGGGCAACCCCTTAATTTTTATAGGCACCCATAATGTTTTGCATATATTTTCTGACTCAATGCTGATTTTTGGGTCTGGTAATCATCATGTCATGTTGCTGACCTGATGATGGAAGCCACAGAACTCCTTTACGGATAGGAGTTCTGTGGCTGTGTGTTGAGCAGACTTGGAGCTTATAAGGTACCAGACCGCCAATTTTTATTTACTGGGGGCGTACCCGCACACCCAGTAACGAAAAAAAAAAATTAAAAGTTCCTTTCTTAAATTGACTTGTTATTTAACGCAAGACCTTATCCTATGGTAACGACACCAAAATAGCCGCCGTTGTGGTTGGAGTGTAGGAAAACCTAACTCACTAAACTTAAGACTTACAAGTTTTCGTCGAAAAATTGACCCTATATAACACCTTATTTTTATCATACCATTGGACGGGGTCCATAGAGGACCAATATTAGTTAATGTTACTTTGCTGTAAAGTCATTTTTGGCGGAGTTAGGAGGGGAAAAATAGAGGACTTAACACTTAAAATTGTGAAATAAAATAAGTTTAATAAAAACTAAAAAACCGACTTCAAAATGAAACTAAAAAGCGAAAAATAATATTGACTAAACACATTTTAACTCTCGATGGCTGGCACTGACTCCAAAAAGAACTGATTAGGTATGTGTGGTAGTCAATATTATTTTTCGCTTTTTAGTTTCATTTTGAAGTCGGTTTTTTATAACTTGACTAAACAACAAATAGATGAAATGAATTAAAAAAATATTATTATAGATTACAAGCTTAAGCTGCCTAAAAAGTTGATTAGCAGCTTTTTACAAATGTTATTACAATTCAAATGCAGTATTAATAACTTTGTAAGAAAATTAATAGTTTCCTCAAACACTTTACACCGCTTACAACGTGTAAGCTTTACGATTACCTACATAAATGAATTGTGTTGAAACTTGCAATAAAATTAGCTACCTAATTAGAATAATGATCACGAAAATTAAAAATAAATTAAATCCTATAAATACATGCAGTTTTGAACATGCTAACATATATTATGCAATAAAATATATTTTAGTTATTAGTAATACCAGAATCATTCACCGTTTAGCCTTTTCGTAACAATTAATATACAAAATACCTTAAACAAAAGTAGTCAGAAACATAGATGTAAATGAACTGTTTTACTATTTTATTAGTTGATTTTTATCTAAACTATCAGCAACTCAACTCGCAGCATCAATGAATTTATGACGGAACGAAGGTAATATTTACGTTTTGGGTGAATGTTTGTTTGTTTGTGGTGCGCACTAGAATGTTGCTTTTATCTTTAAAACGCGTATATCGATTATGATGCAGTTTTCTTTAATGGGTTGATTCATCTATCAGCAATGATACTTAGATTTAGTTTGTCCTGGTTAACTAGGCAGGGATCGCTACACAGTAAAAAAATCGCTCGGTAGCGGGGATTCATGTATTGCTTGCTTACAGAACCAACAGTTAAACAGCCTAACTCGTGCCACAATTAAAAACTAATATTATGCAAGAAATCTATGTACACTGTAAAACCTTAATCTCTTCAGGGTAGATAATGGCAGCCCTTGGCGAAAAATGATTATTAAATCTTACCTATCAAGCGGCAAAGACCGTCCGGCCGCTCAGTAACAATAAAATTTTCATTGTGTCTATTGACCTTGGCCTGACAGGTTTAAGGTACTTTTGCACCCACTGACTTTAATGTTTTCACAGTGAACTGTTGTTGACACACCAGTAGCAATTTTCACAAGCGCATGATCTGAAAGTATACTCATGAAGGTAAAAACTTTCGGTTTGTTCAGGTACAGAAGACTAGTAGGATCTTTATCTACCTTCAACCGTCCTTGTAAAAAGAAGAGCTATTTATTTCCGGATCTATTTTATAAGATAACTTAATTTTCAGGGTTTTTGAACAGTAAAAATAAAAAAACTTTACTTTAAGACAAAGTTTAACAAACTAAATTGAAGTTAGAAACTTCATTGCACTAAACAATCAGCTGTATTGTAACTTATTTCCTAAGTACACAAAAACTTTATTCAGATTTATATTTTGGTACCATAGTAAAAGCTGTTGTTGTGCCTATTTGAGCAGTACCTAAAACTATCGCATAAATTTACAAAATAAGCATAAATATAATCAAACTGAATACATCACCGTGAAGTGACTGTACCTAAACTAGTTAGACTAGAACTAAAACATAAGAAGGGCCAAACTCACCAACCTGTGACCGTTGAAAGAAAACTATTTCACAACACGTACGAAATAGCCGGTCGAATCCAAGTATAAAGTTACACACACACTTGCATCAAAAACTTGTAGCGATGCTTCCACACTGTTTTGATAGTCTAATTGGCCTATTTAATTTCGTTGCAAACGTCGAGCCGCCGGGAGCGTCTACATTGGACTGGCTACGAGACGCGACTCGGTCGGTTGGACAATCCGCTTGTTATGTGGTGTCTACGGAATTCGAAACTAGTAGATGCAACTCGGATGCAATACAAGTCCAGTAGCAAGAAATTAATGAAATAGGTACTTTGATAAAATTATTTCTTTTTGCTTAAAAATACCAATTTATTATCAGACACAACCGCTACAACCGACAAACAATGAGGACTACTGCAATAAAATACCTTTTGTTTTTCAGGATAGTTTACTTGTAACATGAGACGACCTCTGTGGCCGAGAGGTGAATGCCGGCCTTCAAATGGCGCCGCCATCTCTGAGGTTCCGGGTTCGATCCCCGGTCGGGTCAATGTAGAAAACGAACTTTTCTATATTGGCTCGGGTCTGGGTGTTGTGGTACCGTCGTTGTTTCTGATTTCTTTAACACAAGTGCTTTAGCTACTTACCTTAGGATCAGAGCAATGTATGTTATGTTGTCCAATATTTATTCATTTATTTATGAGTGAAACCATTTATTTCAGTAATAAGTTAATAACAGCATTTATTAATACTATAAAATTTTGTTTTTGTTGTATGTATCCTAATCTTATTATGAATAAAAAACAGAGTCGTGTTTGTTACAACACTTATAGCTCGAGAACAGCTGGACCGATTTCAATTTATGATTTGTCTCTGCCCCGAATAGCAGAATAAATAATAAAAACATTGGAAAAGCTGACGAAAAAAAAACCCGCTAGGCGGTACGATGCTAGTTTTAAATAAATAAAAGGGAAATTTTGGAAATGATAATATAAGAATAATTAGTACATAATGTAAAAAATCATTTAATTAAATCCAACTAGTTACACTGCAGCGCAGTTACTATTTTATCAGATCTTGTAGGTAAATATTTTGAAAGATAAGTGCTTTGTTAGTTAGAGATATTTTAGTAAAACAGAAGTTGACTCCAAGCAAGAAGGCATTTACTAGCTAGAACATACTTACTTTGACGATAGGCATCAGTGCCAAATTAGAAACTAATTAATTACAACAAAAAAATAAAAAAAAACAAAACGTTTTTGAGACAGAACAAAACGAGTTTGATGATCTAATACATATGCATAGTTTCGAGAATCTGAACGAGGTGATAAAAGAGAGAGAAATAAAATACATAGTATTTTTTTTTCATTTAAAACATTGTTTTGATCCTATGGTAAGTAGTGAAAGCACTTGTGTTATAGAAATCAGAAACAACGACGGTTTCACAACACGAAAACGAGACAATATAGAAAAGTTTGTTTTCTACATTGACCCGACCGTGGATCGAACCCGGAACTTCAGAAATGGCGGCGCCATAAAAAGACCGGCGTGCTCGCCTCTCGGCTACGGAGGTCGTCGAATTGAGGCAATTGCTGGTCAGTCAGTCATCCAGTAATAGTACGAAAAGTAGTTTTGGTTTTATTAAATGAGCCAGACATCACATCAAGTATCATGGTCTCAAGGAATAAGGACTACCGTTTTTGTGCTCACCAGTTGGCGCTACTGTCGAGTAAGGTCCTGATAAATACTCAATAAATAGTCATTTATTTAGTTTATAGGCCCTGTTCCGGACACTTATATACGCCCGTTTAGGTCATGTAGAAAGCATTATGTTAGCTTTTTACGTATTTGACATTATTTCAGCATTATAATTACATCGCTTTAATATTTTGAATTTAATTATTTTATGAGTTCCGCAAACGACAACGCAACTAGCCATGTGAAATAGATACTTAACTTTTCTGGCTTCTCGTCAGCAGTCTGACTCTGTGTTGCCAGTCCAGATGTTAAAATCCTAACTCTCTAAACGCAGCTAATTATATCGTTGGAATTAAACGCATTTTAGAAGCTTTATCTTTACGACTTAACCGGTTTCTCTACGTGGGACCGCTGATGAACATACCAGGCGACTTAGCATAAGGCGTTATAGTTTATGTGGGAAATATTTCACTGCTTTCCGTCACACCTAAATCTGTGAATTTGTTCAATCGATTTCTAGCTTGTTCCACTGATGTTGAAACAAAATTACCTCCTAGGTAAGGTAAGTCCTAGTGACTGCAACGAGCTAATTAATTCTCAACTAGTTTGTAAAATAAAAATATAGCAACGACGACCTCCGTAGCCGGGAGGCGAGAATGCATGATCAGGCGTCGCTACCTTTATATGGACCCGGATTCGATTCCCGGTCTGGTCAATGTAGTAAACAATTTTTTCTATACTGTTTTGGTGCCGTCGTTGTTTCTGATTTCTAAAACACAAGAGCTTAGGACCTTATATTGCCTGATCAGTGCTTACTTAGCTAGGATCCGAGCAATTAATCAATGTAATGTTGTCCAACATTGATTTATTTATTTATACTGACTGAATGTCACTGCTTTACTTACTAGTTACCGGTGGTACCTACCAGTGTTACAGTCCATCTAGCCGGGGGGCGTCCTACACTACGTTTGCCTAAGCGTGGTCTCCATTCGAGAACCTTCCTGCTCCACCTTTTGTCGGTTCTGCGACAGACATGGCCAGCCCACTGCCACTTCAGCTTGCTCAATTTTTGGACAATATCAGTCACCTTAGTCTTATGTCGTATGAACGCGTTCCAGATCTTATCCCACTATATAGCACGCTGAGTGACGTGTAGTCGGTGGGCCAACTTGACTGTCATGTTCAACGTTTCGGCTCCGTAGGTTAAAACTGGTAGGACGCATTGGTTAAACACCCGGCTTTTCAGGCACTGCGGCAGTGTCGACGTGAAGATATGACGCAGGTTCCCAAATGCTGCCCAGCCAAGCTGCACTCTTCTAGCGATTTACCGCTCGAAGTTGTCTCTACCGAGCTGTAGTACTTGCCCAAGGTATACGTACTCTTATCTAAACATCTAATCGTATCTAACATTCTAAATTATCCAAATCTATTCTAAATACTTCACTTGTTTAATTTGCTCCCTGAAAAGACATTCATGCAATCATCATCATAATCGTAACACATGTCAATCCATTAAGACTAAAGCCTTTATCAAAGCACGCCACTGAGCTACGATCCTCGGATATTCTTTTCCATTTGATGTTTTCTGCTATCAAGTAGGTATACATGTATTGTGTCTGTGCCTTAATTATGCTTTTGTCTTTTGTTTCCCCAAGTCGCGTTCATTCACGAACACGTTTGATTCTACGACAAACGTTACCAACCCATTGCCACTTCTTAAAGCTTTATTGATTAGTATCTTACTTAACTTTATTACCTCTCGATAATGATTGAATTGATACCCTGTATCCAATTTTTTTCTAATCATGTCTCTCGAAGAGAAAAAACTAAATAATTAGCAATCTAATTTAGATAACCAGTTCGTTGTTGGTATTACCGCCAGATATTTGTACCTATTTTAATTTATTTGATGTTTAATTAATTATTATGTGTTAAATATAATTGCGAAATGTCGGCAGTACCTGTCTATATCCTAATAAATTCCCTGCCAATAGATCTTACATTTTAGTGTTATTAATAAAATAAAGTTGTACAGTGTGAGGCGTACACCTGGAGATTTGTAAAAAAATAAAAACCGACTTCAAAAATAGTCTAAAAAGCGAAAAATTATATTCAGTAAAACACTTCTAATCAGTTATTTTTTGAGTCGGTGCCACCTAGGGAGTGCAATCTCGGTATTCCAAGATCTTGCACGAATTTTGCAAGATTGTTCTTGCAGCCAGTAGATCTTGATGTGTCGTGTGGTGCCGGCACGTTAAAAGAATTGCACCACCCCTTCTCTTCGTATGGGTGTCGTAAGAGGCGACTACAGGATAACCACCATAAGAAGATGGGCAGCAGCGTCTCCTCTCCACCATTGGCCAAACTGCGATCGCCAACCCGCCTGCCAAGCGTGGCAATTATGGCAAAATCCTCCTTTTGGAGAGGCCTATGTCCAGCAGTGGACTGATGTAGGCTGGTGATGGTGATGATCTTGCAGCCAAAATCAATTGAGAATCAGGCGGTGCAAATTGGCAGCACCTAAAGTCAGCGTTTCAAATTTTCAATGCTTATTACCCGAGTTACAAACGAGGGTTATGTTTTTATTAGTGTCCTTTTCTGCTGCTGGGTATTTGGCACGACAAAACATCCAAAGCCAGTTGGCAGACGACACTCTTAAATGTGGTTTGTTTTCTTAGGATTTTTTTTTCAGATAAATCTGTAATTTTATAAAATAAATGATTTAATAGTTTTATATTCGAGTGGGCGGAAAGGTTCTGTAATGTTGGCCATGCTTGTACTGGCAAACGCAGTGTGGGACGTCCACCCACAATGTAGAGAGACGACCTGGTAAAGGCTGCAGAAAGACGCTCGAATCTGGATGCAGGCCGCTTCCAACCGGCCAATCTGAAAGTCACTGGGAGGGGCCTAAGCTATGTTCAGCAGTAGACGTCCTGTGGCTGAAATGATGATGACGATGAATATACCTAATCAGTGACTCAAAAAGTAACGGATAAGGTATGTTTTACTAAATATAATGTTAAAAAATATTAAAAATTAAATACGGCCTTGCGTTGCGTAGTTATAAGGTCTTGTGGTCAATACCTAAGTCAATTTAATAAACAAAGTTTTGTATTTTTTGTCTTTTCTGGGAGTGCTGGTTTACGCCCTTGTAATATATTGCTGTCTGGTACCTCGTAAGCGCCACGTCGGCACAATTCACACAAAATACGTTCAGTCGACAAACCGCAGTATTAACTTATATTAAGGAGTGCTATGGCTTTTATCGTCAGCTCAGCAACATGAGATGATGATTACCAGACAGAAATATCTGCATTGCGTTAGAAAATATATGAAAACCATTATTTGTGCCTAGATACAATTTGAGGGTTGCCCTTGATTTTCCAGGGACCCCATCATCGGATTATAACTTGGTGATAATGGGACCAACTTGGAAGAATATGTTTCAAAAAAAAAAACCATTAAAAAAAAATGTCTACAATTGGCGGAGATATCGAATAACATACAAAACAAATATACCGTCTAACATAAAACCTCCTTTTTGAAGTCGATTTTAAAAATACGGAGAACGGGCAACACTTCGTTTAATGAAGAAGTCTACGGTAAATATTAAATACCCTTTTTTCAGTAAATGGCTCGCGCTATTTGCTCATGTGACAGGTAAAAACAAGAGGTATTAAGGATTTAACACGGATTGAAAAATGGAGCTTAGGAATGAAGAAAGGATAAATTAGGAAAGCTAGTAAAGGTTTTACAACAATATTTTTTATAAAAATAATGATATAGCTGCTATAGCAGCTATATCAAATAATAATGATTAATTGATATGGCTGCTAATACATAATAACATGGACAAAACTATAAATTACGTTTCGATAATTTGAGATGAAATGGTTATTTTCCAGGGCCTGAAATGTTTTTTCCGAAAAAGGCCATTGAAAAGGGTACTTTTAAAAAAGACAATGACAAAATAGTATTTAATGCGAGAGAACTAATCTTTGCAAAAAATACATCGATTCTGAAATGAGAAGAGAATTAATAACTACCTATTATTATTTAGTAGTAACTTTTTTAAGATATTGAAATTAAATAAAATTCTCACAAGAAAGTCGTTGCCACATTGAAATTACAAATATTCATTTATTTTAAGCATTTAGAACGATTGAACAATTTCCATGTAAACTCCATAGCGAAATTTGTTTTTTTAAACAGTGTTCAGTTAACATCCGAACTGTCCAGCGCGTTGTCAAACTTCACGCATTACGCCGTTCAATTGTTTTAAATGTGGAAGCCGATAATTTTGGACGTGGAGTGCATCGTTTGCAACAAATCGTTGCAAAAGATTAACCACGACCCGCCGGAGGAAACGCGAAAGATGGGTAAAATTACTTATCGTAGATCTAGAACTCCGAATTGGTCGGCTGAGGAGAAAAAGTATTTGTTGCAGTTAATTAAGGAACGCAAAGACGTGGTGGTACCTAAGAATAATAATGGGCCGAATTATTCGGAAGAGAAGGATATAGCTTGGAATGAAATATTAAGGGAGTTGTCTGCTAAGTTCGGTAGTAAATTTTCTGTTAGTTCGACAAAGAAGGTGAAGACGCAATGGCAGAATATGAAGCGCATAGGGAGAGAAGAAATCTCGTTGGTCGGGCCAGATGTAACAAAATTTACAAGACAAAGTCTGGAAGTGTGTACGATATTAGACATGATTAAGGATGGCGTGCTAAAACGCGACGCAGAGAACCTAAACGACACTATAATGACATCTAACATCGAAATTAAAACTGAACGAATTGATGAGTAAGTAATTGCTAATGCTATTGCAGGTATTGCGTCATTATTGCTAGACAGTATTAATAAGTTTGTATATTAGTGGAATATAATAAAGAGTAAGTACTTAATGAAATCTTGTTAGCGCCTGGAATATTTTAGCTAAACAAATATTTCAATTAACAATATTTTACTGAAAACTCTTTAAAAACTTAACAACAACGATGATGAAATAATGGCGTTGCAAGGATTTGCGAGTTTAGTTAACATTTCACATTTTAAGTAGCTGATACAAAAATAAAACCTTTTTTTTTTTGGCTGAAAACAAATGTACTTACAAATAGAAATCATAAAAAAACCGTTTTTCAACCACGGCATGCCAGCCACGTTTAGAGTATCGTTGCTCTACTACGCTGAAAGGCGTCGCTTCGTACATGTAAACTTGCCGAGTCGCAACAATATTCAATATTGGGGTTCTGTAGGCCTAAACGAAAATGTTTCGTTCGTTCTTAAGAACATATTATTAATAATTTATTGGCTATTGTAAACCTATTTTACATTCCTAGTAGGGTAGACTGGGGTCAATTAAACCACGGGTCAATTGCACCCCATTAAATATTTGGTTTAAACGTACCTATGTACAAACGAACAAAACATTTTTGCTTAAGGCCTACAGTACCGTAGGTAACGAATGGGACGTTATTTATTACTAACGCCAACCTACGCTAAAAAGCACTGGAAACGTGTTTGTCAATATATTTTTCCGTGATTAAACCGAACAAAACATGAAACTTAGTGTGATTATTAGTTAATTAAATACATAACCAACAATATTAACTACAAACCTGAAGACTTGCGTTGGTATTATGGGGTTACAGAACGGAACCCTCAGTATGTTAGTCCGACTCGCACTTGACCGGTTTTTTTTGTGCTTTAACTAAAGAAATTATTAACTCCATTGTTTATAGTATAGTCAGACTTTCCTCGCATGTCCATTTTCGGAAACAATCTTAACTCTACTTTTTAACGAATAATGATAAATTTAAAAATTAAAATAATAACCTAAGTAAATTAATCATTAAACACAAAATCATTTTTCTTGCAACAGTTCATTGATTTATACTTACACAGTCTTTTTAAAGATGCCAAGTTTACAATATTGGACAGCCACAGAAAATCGGTCTTTGTCTTCGATGTATGTTGTAACTGTAAACCGTTAAATTTTAGAGATTCAATCGAGGCTTGCTGCAGCGGCACCAGCAATCCTACCGAAGAGCCGTCAACCGTCACCCAGTGCAAGGCGAAGCCAGCGACAATAGTTCGAGCCCCGCCTTCCGAGTCGTCTTCTGGGTCTGATGCTATCGAGTTTGAGTCTCAAGAGCCAATAGCAGACAAAGTAGAGGAGCCGAGCAGAAAGGACGCATCGGCCATGACTGAGCCGTGTGGCGAGGGAATGAGGAATATAGGCACTTTCCAGCGCCAGTTACAGGAATTTTTCCGGTATGTTTTACTTACTGATAACTATCAGGGCCTTTTTTAAACGCTCTCTCAAATCCTCTAGCTCAGTTCGCGCACACGTGTGTGCGCGGGTCCATTGTCGTGCACCGCGCTGCCCTCGCTCGATATCGAAACCAATGACTACTCGTCTGTTGTTGTTACGAGTACAAGACAGTGTTTAAGTTAGTGCAGTGTTTTTCAACCTTTTTTCATGACACGACACGACGAGTGACGACTGCGACCCCCATAGAAAGAAAAACAATTTTCTATGAAGATTAAAAAAAAAAAATGTTGATATCAAATTTTTGACTTCACCATACCTACTATTTATATAATTTAATTAACAAACCGACCGAGTCGGCACTCTTATTACCTAAAAATTAGCAATCAGCAATAATCGCGCCAGATTGATGCTTAGTGTCAAAATCTTTTGGCAGCACTGTCATGAGATGGCTCTGTTTTTGTTTTTTGCTGTCAATTTGTGATTTTAAAGCCAGAATTGCTCAATTTTCGCTATCGTATTGCTTTTGCAAGATACCTACGTAATAAGGGTGCGGGTCGGGCCACACGCAATGTATGATTCCTTAAGGCTTACGCGCCTCCTTAAGTAACTTAAGTATACCCTAGAAATTTGCAATCAGCAATAATCGCGCAGTCTTCGCCTGATTCATGGTTAGGCTGGGTTGCACCATCTTACTTTAACTTTAAACCTTTAACTAGCGGTGGCCAAATAGCTGCCATCATATTTTGAACTTTATGCCCTTGAGTTAGGATTGAAAACCAATGAAAATTAAAAATGTTTATACCGGTCAAAGGGTCAAACGTCAAAAGTCTGTCAAACTCCATACAGAATTATTTGATGAGAACCCCTTCAATCAGTCTGCTTGAAGGGGTTCTCATCGCATTTCCTCCCTGTACCATCAGGTGTTCCCCAGGGATCGCATTTGGGTCCATTGCTTTTTTCCCTCTATATTAATGACATGTGCGAATCCCTGAAATGCAGCTATTTACTTTATGCCGATGACACCAAATTGTATACGATTGTTAATTCTCGTGATGACTGTAAGAAACTGCAAGAGGATTTGATAGCGCTCGAAGAATATTGTTTATGTAATCAACTTTTCTTAAATACTGATAAATGTAACGTTATAACCTACACACGAAAGAAATGTCCAATAAATTTCGATTATACTATACACAACCAAATACTTAAAAGGGTCTCCAAAATCAGAGACCTGGGTGTAATTATGGACTCACAGTTGTCATACAACTCTCATTTAGAGCATATAATTGGTGCTGCGTTTAAGAGATTAGGGTTTATACTCAGAGTAACAAAGCCTTTCAGAAAAACTGTAACACTCAAAATTCTTTACTTTTCGTTTGTACGCTCTATATTAGATTTCTGTAGTCCTGTATGGAATCCTTCTTACAAGCTTCACATAAATAGAATAGAGAAAATTCAAATTAAATTTATTAAGTCACTTAATTATCGTAACAATATATCTTGCCATGAGCCCTACAAAGTGTCGTTAAGCAGATACAAACTATTAACTCTTTCGGATAGGCGTAAAATGTTTGATATAACTTATCTCTTTAAAATATTAAACTCGATGATTGATTCACCAGAACTTCTCAGTTGCTTATATTTTTCTGGTCCAACCCGTCTGCCGGTGCGCTCGTCTCGTAGTTTACGTCTGTTTGTTCCTCCGCGACGCAAAAAAAATTACACTCAAAATTCATTTTTCTGTCGATCCACCAACACTTACAATAGGGAATTTACTGATATCGATTTTTTTCATATTTCATTGAACATATTTAAGCAAAAACTGAATGATAGATTAATAAGTAAAACATGAATTACATAATTATGTAAAATCAAATTTTAATATTTAGCTTCTTATAATAATATTGTTATCTGAAATTTTGAATGTATACATTTTAGGTTTACTTTATTGTTCACACTAACTTTATCATGTCCGATCATTTAAGAAATATGTATTTATAGCTTGTTACTTTTAGGCACTATTAGGTCTATTACTGTAATTAATTTTTACCTACCTAAATGTTTATATATATGACTGTTTGTTGCCAAAATAAATGAAAAAAAAAAAAAAAAAAAAAGAATTACTAGTATTTATAACAGGTTTAAAGTTAAGGTGATGCAACCCAGCCTTAGTGTCAAAACCTATCGGGCAGCACTGACATTAGATTGCTTTGTTTTTTGCTGTAAATTTGCAGTTTTAAATCCAGAATCAGATTGCTTTTGGAATCATACATTACGCATGGCTATACGGTAGGTACACTGTAAAAAAGATTTGGTAATTGCTACCTACTAGTAATTGTAAACATCATTTAAGAAATTGTCTTCTTCAAGTACATTTTATAAGCTAGGTAGGTAACTCGGTATCTTGTCGGAAAGCTGACTTTAGAATTAGCTGTTTTTTAGGGTTCCGTACCCAAAGGGTAAAACGGGACCCTATTACTCGGCTGTCCCTTTGTCTGTCTGTCCGTCCGTCCGTCTGTCACTAGGCTGTATCTCATGAACCGTGATAGCTAGACAGTTGTAATTTTTACAGATGATGTATTTCTGTTGCCACTATAACACAAATACTAAAACCGGCCAAGTGCGAGTCGGACTCGCGCACGAAGTGTTCCGTACCATTATCTATAAAAACGGCGAAAAAATTACGTTCGTTGTATGGGAGCCCCCTTAAATATTTATTCGGAACCCTTCGTGCGCGAGTCCGACTGGCACTTGGCCGATTTTTTTTTTTTTTTGATGTTGAGCCTTGCTATTACGTCCTCATTCTACAACCTTTCCTTCTTATCGGTAATAAGTTCAATGTGCTATATATCGCTTGCTAATCAGTCAAGCTATGTCAGTAATTGTAGTAATCAGTATTCAGTTTTTTTAAAACAATATCTTCTTATAATAAATCAACCTACTCACACACAGAACAAGTTGGGCTAGGCGAACCTACCACAAGTTAAAAATCCCTCCACCGATTTTAAACTTAGTTTAATCACAAAAATTTGGTTGTCTGTAAAGTCAGTTAAGGACGATAATTTTACGTGATAACGTCTTGATGAAAACATTGATGCTACTCGGACGCATCGGCCGATGGAGTGGAAGAGAAATAGATGCGTCACACTTAGGCCGAACGCTTAGGCCGATCGTGCTTCTTGCCTCTCTATCGCTTGATTCGCGCTTTCGCTCGCACGCGGAACGTGACACTTTTTCGTGCTTGCAGCTGACGTTCATCGATTTATTTTGTTTGCAGATATTCATCCGACGAAAAGCAGCTGAAGATGGAATCTCTGAAAGAGGAACGTCGTGTCGTCAAAGTCATGAGGGAGACAGCCGAGTTGAACAAAATCATTGCCGAGCAGAAACTGAAGCACGTACTCTGGGTCAAGAATCAAGAAATGACGTAAGATTTCATTATTTACCTATATAAGATTCAACGATTTTAGTTACATTCCTTTTAATGGGGGTATCTATACGTCATACCAAGGAGCCTGACAAAATTTAAGGGAAAAATTCAGGCTAGTTTCGGAGATATTCATCATAACAATCTCATTTCGTAACTACAAAATTCCACATCCTTTACAGCTGATTACTACTACAATGACACACTAAATACGCACACAAGCAAACCCAAAATCCAAGAATCAAGCGCGGTCAGCAGTGGGGTGAGATGCCGGGTCAGGAATACCAACATGAAAAAATTTACCCTGTTTTTAGGGTAAATTAAAGTTTTTGAGTTGTTTTTTTTTTCGATAAAGTAATAAGAAAAAATACGACTAGTTTTGTAATAAATGTTGTGATGCTAAGTCATTAAAACTTAACGAACGGTTTTTTACCCATGATTTTTATGTTCACACTATCACGTAGCCAACGCGGTTGCGAAAATAGGTACGCAAAATTGAAGGGATCAGGATGCCGCAAACTGACCAAAGAGTGTAATCTGAACTTGCGACTTGATTCACGTCAAAAAACGAAAAGATTCACTTCTTTGAAAATCAAAGCTGTTCTTACTTACGTATCATTTTGAATAATTAAAAAAAAACCGCGGAGACAACGACAAGCTAAGCTACTATTTTATTGTTGTCGCAAGCTCAAGTAATGTTGCGTAATCAGCTTTAATTAAACCACTTAGGTACACGATTAATTCGTTATTCATCACGGCCGCTAACTTGTAGTGTAATGAGTTATTAAATTTTATAAACAAAACTACTAATATTCCAGATTTATGAAGTGTCGTTTAATAATATCATAACATTAAATTTAACAGCTAGTCTCAATAATAAACAAAAAATTACAATATCATTAAATCCAAATTTCTTACCATTCAAATTCCACTTTATTTTTTCAATAAATTTTAGGGGTAAAAGTATGACAAGAACAAGTCGCAGAGTATCCGACTGGCCGCTCGCGCCGAAAGGCCGCCGGTGCCGCCGGGGCACGTGTCGGGCAAGATCAAAGCATGAGCGAGCTAGAGATGTGCCACAGCCCACATTAGATCCGATCTTAGGGCTTAAAAATTTTCGACTCACGGCGGAGGTCGGACTGGACTTTTATTCTTGCACTATCTGAAAGTTAGTACTGTTAAGTAATAAACTTTTTTAGGTACATTTAGTAACAAATATCAACGAATGCGATTCATTGTTATTATTTTAGTCTTAATGACGACAACAATGTTTTATGCGTCTTCAGGCTAAAAAATTATACATTTTATAAGTGTTTTGATTTCTCTAGAAATCCCTTACTTTTGCCGCTAACAATAAAACCTAAGTGGTTAAGAATTAAAAAAAAACCTTTACGTCTGTAAGTTAAGAATAAAATATCTGATACAGTTCAATATGGCCTAATTTGTTAAAACAATAGTTAAAACGTCCTTAATTGTTATCACTTATCAGTGCGTGTGTATCTTTAACACACACATTTATTATTATTGGTTTGGACTGAATGAGTTCGATAAAACATTGATGCAACTCGGACTCATAGCCCGATGGAGTGTAAAAGAGAGATAGATGCGTCACAAGCTGAAAGCTTAGGCCGATAGTGCCTCTCTATCGCTTGTTCCGCGCTCTCGCTCGTACGCGAAACGTGAAACTTTCGTGCGTGCAGTCGTGGTGCAGTCGGTCATCGATTTATAAGACGTTATCACGTCAAAAACTTGTCTCGCACTCTCGATTTAGTTTAAAACGGGGTGTCAATTCCCAATTCACGATCCGCTATCAATCAGGCATGTTTTCGTATCTTACAAATAATCCAATCATAAGCGCATCCCTAGCTGGCGTTTTTTCGGCTTTAACAAAGCGCGCGCGCTGCAGTTTTTGTGTATGGTGAAATAAATCAGTCAGTCACTCAGTCAGTCTCTTACTTGCTTCCTTGCGTGTGTGACGTGTCAGTCAGGTGCAACACGATGTTCTATCGGTATACGATTTCGACGATCTGCATAACAAATGGTTATGTACTACCCTATTGCCAATTACCAACTTGTTGATGAACTAATTGGCGCAATATTTTTGGAGCGTCTCAATGGACACCTCGAGTGTCTTCAAGGAACCTTGGAGGAACTGCTATCTAACATCCCTCTTCATCTCCGCCGTGGATTGCAGTACTTCTAGCAAGATGGAGCCCCGGCGCACTACGACCGCGTTGCACGTACGTGCGTGCCTGCTTGCCTGCCTGCCTACATCGCATCGGCATCGCGCGAAGGATTGGTTGTGCTGGGCCGGTTCTCTGGTCGGCACGTTCCCTGGTCCCTATGCCTCTCGACTTCCATGAGAAGTGAAGGACTTAGTGTGTGATGAAAGTGATCTTAACATTCAAAGTGCGTCACATCACAATAACGAAAGCGAAAAGTGGCAGTGGCCAGTGACACGTGGCGTTATTGCGCGTAAAAAAGGACGTCAGTAGGTGACCTTTGGTCTGTAGGCGTCAGTGAAGGATATTTTCATATTTTTTTTTATAAATTGGTGATTTGTAAATGCCTTTAAAGAAACTGACTCCTAATTAAGCAAGGTAAAGTGGATTGGAACCAAGCGGCACCTACTTACGCGATTGATTTGTAATTTATTTAGTTGTTTGTCAAACAACTTATTTAATAGATAGGTACCTAGGTAGTTACACTTACAAAAACGCTTAACTTGCAAGACCGTAGCCTGTGAAAATGTGATAGGGTGTCATAATAAAATAAATGTTATTAAAACCTTGTATTTTATTTTTTATTTCTATCCGCCTACTGACTCTGCTAAGGAAAGATAAAACTTTAAAATTACTAATTGAGTACAACAATTAAAATCAAGTAAATACCTTATCTACTTAAAATAAGGATGCAATCTAAGTCATAAAACATTGAAATTATCTTTTCTTAAGCTTCGAAGTTCGAACAAACAAAAAAACAATGTTGGCTATTAATTTAATTGGCATTGGTTTTAATGTTTGATAACAATCATTATTATTATGATAAGAAGCGCATTCTACACACACATGTAGGTACATGTGTGCATGAAGAGGAGCAGATTACAATTGGTCTGTGATTGGTCGACGAGACAGCCCGGCCTTGCTGCTAAACCAATCGCAGATCAGCTGACTTGACAGTTAGTATACACACAACTAACTTGCTAGTGTGCGCTGTGTACGTACACTACGTACGTACACAATCTGTAAACTACAGCTTGCACATGTGTTGGAAAAGATACAGAGTGTTTCAGGTTTGACTGTGATTTTATTGAATAATTTTGTTAGAAAACATAACTTTTAAAAATGACTATGAAACAGTACCTTATTTTTTGGCATCGTATTTAGTATAATTTTTAGATACCACCCTATAAAGGAATGTAACTAATTTCGTTAGATCCTGTAAAGTTGTATAAAGTGACGACACCAAACTGCAATACTTAGGGATAACTACAATACTTACAATGTACTACGGATAAGTTCTGCATTTAGGTTCTGTTTAAGCTATTTGGTACTTACCTTTAGGATAACCACTATTTTTGCGTTTATCCTACACATTAATCCAAGGAATTTTATCCTATTTTTTTTATCTGTTACGCATCCATTTGACACTATTCGTACATTTTTATTGTTAATAAGGCCCTTAGAGTATTCTGTGTTTGTACGTTTAGTTAGTGAATAATGCACCACTATACCCAGTACTAGGTAGGTACTTGACGTTACATGACAGGAGATGGGGCATGGTTTTTAAATAACACCCTTCTCACACCTAATTCAACTTTTTTAAGGCGTAGATAATAGAGATAGCATATAAGCATACCTAGTCTAGTCTGTAGCATAGTGCGTAATTGTGGGATACCAGCTAAATTAAAATTACCCAATTTTTTTCAATAATTTAATAAAAATCTTGAATATTAAATTCGAATTAGGTTGGAAATACAAATATTTTTCCAATAACTAAAATAATGCCGCACTTTAATGCTGCGTGTAGTTTGATTAATAAATGAAAGCCAGAAAAGAAAAAATCGTTAGCTTAAATTAGATAAATTAGCTAAGTGTTTTTTTCCGTTGGTTTTTATCAACATTTTACGTTCTTGAATAGCTAAAAGTAAATTTTTTAGTGACTTATTTCGTTTATGGAGACGTCTTATTTTCTGACTTAGTATTTTTATTTTCTTCTTCTGAGTGTCGATTAATTTACTTTTCTTAAGAAGTATGTATTCTGTTTTACATTTTGCTCTTTTCAAATTTTTTTGCTGTTCATTACTGACAACTCCTTCAGTGATTGAGTGTGCCTAAAATGAGAATAAAATAGTCGCATAGAAGTAAATGTTTCATTGGAAAACCCATTTTCTTAAAGTGGATACTGCTTTGAGATATTATTTTAGAGAGTAAATATTAAAAGATAAATACTCTTTATTGCAGTCTATTCTAAAAAAAAGTCCTGGAATAACTTGTAAGAAAATACAAACATTTTCGGCATTACAAACATTTGAGATAAATATGGGAAAATTACTAAATGGCCTTATATGATTGCACTGAGCCTTTGTAATTTTAAAGCCAAGTTTTTGGGTATTGAAATGACCACGCGAACGGAGTTGCGGGAAAAAACAGTGTGTGTGCATTACTAAAGACGAGTGCAAACAATTTAAAAAGGCAAAACAGAAAATACCTACATGCGATAAAATTTTTGACGTGCTTGGAGACCCAGAAAAATCTGTTTTGTGACCGCATTGACTGCAAATATGTAACTCTAAGTTCTCGTTCTTTAACTCAAGTGGCTGTGGCTCTGGATTCCTAACCATGGCTACTGCTCTGCACAGCACTGCTTCAATATCCAATGGTATCTTTAAAGAATGAAATGTTAGAAATTAGTTTTTCTTAGTTAATATTAATAAAAATGGTTTGTATTAACTAATACTTACTTGCGGTAAATGTAAAGGTGTACTTGGCAAACTTGGCGTTTTAAATGACGACGCCGGATTAGAATCACTGTCAGTTGCTACAAACTCAAGTTTTACTGCAGTCGCAACATCAATTGAATTGGAATCTGCAGGCGTAGTATTTTGTTCCTGTATCTTAGCTGGTTCAAACAACAGCTGAAATAAGTTTTTGAGAGATAATTGACAAAAAAAAATTATTACTAGTGATAATGACAGTAAATATTATTTACCAATTTTGGAACTGCATAAGGAACCACGCGACTATATCCATTTTTAGTTTTGTATAAGTCTTTCGCATCGAAATGTATACTGCAAATGACACTTGAAGTTGTTGGGAGCCAATTATCTTCACCTCTACAATTTCTTATTATTTCACACCAATCACTCAGCCATGCTTCTTTTTTTGTAGGAAATCTAAATAATTAAATAAAAACGATATTATTGTTACTGCAAATAATTACAAATCCATAGCAAAACATTATTTTAAAAACTGACTTCTAAAAATCTCGACACGGACATTACCAAGAACGGACAAAGTTCAGCAAAGCTTCCGTCAAGCATGAGGTTTAAAAAAAAATTAAACCCGCACAACCTAAAGGTTTCCATTCGCAGTAAGTTTTTAGCCTCATGTGCCAGTCAGTACACTCAGTGCCTACCTTTAGAGAAAAAAACAGTTTCTGACTCAGATAAATAACCTGCTGCTGAGGAACTGTTTTTCAGAAATTCAGAGTGTAATGAATTATGCTTATTTGTCAGAAAATCGTACTCTACGACGTTGTATGAAATTAAAAAAAAAACCTTTACAACTAAGCCTCCCATGTAGCCTTTTCCCTTACTTTATAATCCGAACGGGCTTAATCAACCATCAGCCAAATCAACTAGTTACCTACCTACCTTATTTTGAGGCAATTGTTTGATTATACTTAGTTTGAGATTTGTAATCAAACGCCTTAAACATCAAAAAAAATAATTTACCCATTTCACAGGGAACTTTTCCCATAGAAACTGACAACATTAAAATTTTGACGATTGTTGTTGTTTTTATTAAATTTAACTAGGATTTCAAAACATAACAATTAACATCGCTCCTAGCGGCTTTATGGAGACAACTGTCACATTTTTAGGTGCAATAAATAAAATTCCTCTAATGTCCTTGATTAAATCTTTATTATTTAATACAGTCTTATTGAGTGTAAAATTTACCTGTGATAAGTGATCCCTTGACACTTTTTTTGGGCTAAGGAATTATTTTTACAGTGTTTCACCACACACGATGGCATTTTATTGTACAGCAATCTCCAAATTCTCCAACAAAAAAGCACTGTACGTGCAGTCTTATTTTAACTGTCGTCTTTCAGTCATTCATTCACTCACTCCCCCACTGGCACCAACTGTCACGCTCAACACTGTCAGCTGTCATACATAGTGATGTCATGGGTGAAATAGCGAATCTTAAGTCTATGGGTGAAATGGAATGATTTATTCAATTGATCAATGACCATCCCACTATTCTACGAACTACTTGTACTCATTAGGCTACTTGACTCTAAATACATCGATTTTAATACACAAAACTAAAGTATAACTGGAAAAAAATCAATTTAAAATAATTTAATATATTTAATCTATAATTTGAAAACACGAATAGAGTTGGGATTCCACCCGGCTATATTCCCAAAATGGAAAAATGTTCGGGAACATTCCCAATAAACCCACACGTTGGGAAAATAAACGGGTGGATTCGATTTTATTATTTATTTATATGATGTTATTTAACTGACAAAAATAAATAATGACAAAGCTATTTTGTTGTTATTTATTTACACATACTATAAAACAGTAGAGATTTTTTAAAAATTTGCTTTGTTTACTTATAATCCATAGATTGATTCTTTATATCACATTAGGCATTATTATAAAACGCCCATATTATGATGTTAGTAAAAATTAGGCGTTTCAAAAATATCTGCCGCTGCTGCAATGGGTGAAAGTATAACTTATAAAGATTACGATAGTGAAGAAATTTCATGCCCGGACGTCATTTTTTATTTATTTTAAAAATAAATATAAATTTAAATCTAAGCTTTATTTTATTTAAAACCATGCTCACCTGTCTAACGAGCTTGGGCTAGGGCTACAACATTTTGTATTGCTCTCGTTTGAGATTCGCAAAATATATTTGATTATCTATAATAATGTCCGTATAGTCACTTGTTTATTGCCTCTTGCCCTTGTTTCCACTTTTATTTTCAAAAGCATTTTCACCACGCGATGGCATTTTTATTGATTTGACACTTGTGGCGCTACTAGTCACAAGTCGTAGAAAATAGAACTAGTAAATACAATTTGCCGCAACATTTTGTAAACGGCGTTTGAATCATTATGTTGGTTAATCGAATAATTACAAAGTGTCGAGGCATTTTACAATATGCCTTCAGCATTTTACAAAACAGTGAGCGTTTGCAAACAGACGACGCCGTTTGTACAATAACGAATTATACAATATGACTGCGACATGTACAACACTAGCCCTTTTTTGGCAGTTGTGATGCTGTCTGTTGTCATTGTCAGTGAACGAACAGGTGTGTGCCAAGTGTGTGACAGTTAGTGATGGGTTTCTATTCAGATAAATACTGAAAATGAGTAAATACTCATAAACATATATCCATTTTTACTCGAGTATTTATCCAAAAAGGCGGATACTCTTAAAACATTTTTATTCCTATTTAATGTAAATTTTAAAATTAGAATATAGGTAATTAGTAATTTTGAGACAAAGAATGTGTTGCCGCGTTTTTAAACTACAAATAAAAAATAATAGCCAAAATAACAGCTATCTGACGCTTAATACATTCAATTCATAATTTTATGGTATTTGATTGAATGCAACTAAATGTGTTCATTAGTTAAAGTTTTTATTAAATAAATGATAATAAAAGGCTGTAACATTTATTATAAAAATTTTAATCTTAAAACAAAAACAATCAGCCTTAATCTTAATATAATAATATAATAGTAGACTTGTAAAACAAGTCCATAAAACGCACCATTTGACGAGACGACATCCCGACATACGACGTGGTAGTCAAGTCAACGGTAATTGTACCGTACCCAGTAACCCATTGGGGTTTTATGTACGAGGTATACACTCTACTATTCACTTTGATTGTGAGGAAATTATTTATCAATATTGCAAAAAATAAATATCCGATCGAAATATGATTTTTTTTGCCAAAATAAAACTTGATCATAGTTTCGGCCGAAGCCGAACCTTTTATAAACGTCATTAAAACATTGAATAAAATTTCAAGATGGCCGTTCTTTCCATATATGCGAACAATAAAACATCTCGCTAGCGTAATATGAGAGGGTGCAACGTTACACTTTTATCGAATTGAAAATTCAACATTTACATAGTGACACTGGGTCTAAATTAATATTCTTCTCAAAAAATAATTGCCAAATGATGTCTTGTTTTTTTGACACTTTTTACTTAACAATATTATTACTTATTGAATGCTATGAACATAATTAAAATTGTCAATCACAAAATAAACCTTAATAATTTAACGTTTTAACTAAATCCTGCGAAAAATGCGCGTATTGCAAACTTCATCAGAATAATATTAGGCCTGACCGTAAGCGCACAAAATCGTCTAAATTCCTACTGAAATAGAAGTTATTTGACTTAAAAAATTGATGAAAACCATAAAATCAGTAATTCTTACTAGTGATGACCTATCTATTCAGCCTGTTGCAATTCTCTACTGGACGTAAGCCGCCACCAAAGAGTGCCAAAGTTTTTCATCTATCCACTGCCAGCCATCTTCCTTAGGTCGTCGGACCATCGGGCTGGGGGGCGTCCTATACTACGTTTGCCAAGGCGTGGTCAGTGGTCTCCACTCGAGGACCCGTTTACTCTACCTTTCATCAGTTCTGGGAAAGATGCCACTGCTTAAGTTTGCTACATTTTCTAACTATGTCCGTTACTTTGGTCTTCTGCCTGATGATCTTGTTTCGGATTTTATCCCTTAACGAAATTTCAAGCATCAACCATTCCGTAGCTCACTAAGTGAGTTACTGTGTGAGTAAAAAAATAACCAATAAAACGAATAAACCTGTTTCAAAATTGTGAAGCAAGGTGATTTAGCAGCAGGCGGTGTCAGGCGACCCTCAAGTACGATGTTGTAAGTTTCGGTGCGGCCAAAAGGTTCGGCGGTTTCTTGACCGAAACATGATTTTAAGGCCGTAACCGAAACCGTGGTCGGAAACTAAAAAAATCTTAGACTGAGCATAAAACAATTTCAAATTGCAGTGGCACTTAACATTAATGGTCGTAGTCTCATAGTCCATATTTTCTTGAAATTCTTATTTTTTTAGAAACCTTATCTATATTTATGTCGGCTATAGGCTGCATAAAATCGCTGATTATGCTTTAGTGCAGGGATCCCAAAACTATTTTGGACAAGTGACCCCTTTTCCAAAATGAATTGTTACCCCCATGGCCAAATTACCTACTTTTAAGATCAACCCCCTTGTTCATAATGGTCCGCTAACTAACTTAAAACAGCTTCTACAGAGTGTTATTTTTCATTTTGAATTAGGTCAATAGAAGAAGACAGAGTGAGAATTAGAAATGCTTTAAGTTCGCAGACTATTATAAATAAGGGGGCCTATCTTTAGTTTTTTCCTATTGATACAAAATACCTAGGTACTAGGGGGGTACCAATTGGAAAACTTTGCACTTGGTTAAGTGAGTAAAGTTGACATCATTTTGTTATCAAAATTTAACAAAATAAAAAGACATACAATTCAGTAAATATCAAGTTTAATTTATAATGATTATTACAAATTAAGTACCTACTTAAAGAATATTAACTAGGTGGGAAATTATATTTAAAAAAGTATTAATTCGCAAAGAGAAAATAAAACATTCAGTGTGATGGATGAACCTGGTGACTATCTACCAATCTAGCTATATCCGGTTCAATATTGGTGAGTTGCAGCCTTAAATCTTCACGTTCGTTGATTTTCAAACGGTTTCTTTGTTTCGTCAAAATGTTTGTTACCACATTGAAGCTTTTTTCAACTAGGCATGATGATGGAAAAGCGATAAGGTATTTTTCAGCAATGTTCCACAATGTAGGATACTGTGTTTCAATGTTACGTTGCAACCATAACTTCTGATAGCCTTGGTTAAACTTCTGCTTAAGCTCTTCATCTGTGCTGATGGTAATCAACTCATCTTGCATTATCACATTGGCTTCTTCTATGGCTGTGGTATTGTACGGATTAATTATCCATTGAGGAATTTGTAAATTTAAAAGATCCTCAAACCTCTCCGTTAAATCCTTGTGTAATGCGTCCAAGTGAGTGACATAATAATAGAATGTCATCATCTTGAAGGATTTCTGGTAATATTAACAAATGCGGAAACTGCGAATATTCTTTTCTGTCTAAATTTTGTTTATAAAGGATTAGTTTACCCACGAAGGCCGATATTATTGATTTTGTTTTAATCAAGTTAAGATCATCACCTTGCAGCTGCAAATTAACTTCGTTGAACATTCCAAAGATATCAGTCAAGTAATAAATATCTGTTTTACAAATTGTTCAGTTTTTTTTTCAAATTCGGATCTTTGTCTTGTAAAAACTCCAACACAGATTCAAAAATGGCTGAAAATCTTTCTAAGCAAGAGCCTCTTGATAGCCAGCGAACTTCAGTGTGCAGAAGTAATCAAATAAAGACTTCGTCGTTTTCCTCACATAGCTGAGCAAATAACCGAAAGTTTAAAGAATTGCTTCGAATCTTGTTAATGGCATTTATTAATGACTTATGCAATCTAGTCTACTCAGCTTTTTTGCCACTAAATGCTGCCTGTGAATCACGCAGTGAATGACCAGTACATCAGGCAGTTGTCGCTTTAAATGAGCTATAAAACCACGATGACGACCAACCATAGACGGTGCACCATCAGTCGCAACAGAAACAATGTTCTTCCATGGAATAGCTTTGTCAGTAAAAGAATGTTCCACGGCCTGAAAAATCGATTCTTCTCTGGTATCGGTCTCTAAATATTTAGCAAAAAGCAGTTCTTGGCACATATTTTCATCTTTGATATATCGAACATATCCTAACAACAGAGCTTCAGGGTAATGTAGACTCGTCCAACTAGAGATGTTTTCCAAATCGCGTCCCATCTCGTCTATGCGTCTCTGAACAGCGTTATTGCTCAAAGGTATTTTCTTTAAAATATCATGTGCGGGTTTGTGCAATACATTGTTAAGGACCTCCGCAATGGCTGGTAAGATAAGCTTCTCTCCAATTGTGTGGGGTTTCCCCGACTTCGCTATTAGTAAAGATATATTATAGGACGCTCGTAAACCATCATCGTCTTTAATAGATGATGACGCAAACATCGATCTTATGGATGGCCTTTTATCTAGGTGCTTGAAAAAATGACAAGGGCTTACTTTTTTTGTCAGCATGTACTCTTGATAATTGGTCATCCATTTTTGAAGGCTTCATGGAATCGTTACTGAATACTTTTTCACATATGAGACACATCGGCAAGTGTTGATTTGATGGAGATGCAATAAATCCGAACTTCAAGTAGTCCAAACTGTATTGTCTGCATTTTTTTTTCGAGTTTGCCATCATAAAACTCTCGGTAATCCTGCAAATAAAAAAATAAGAAACTACCTAAATAAAAACAATAATAAACTGTTCAATTCACTGGTAATTTTTTACAATTGAAACAACTGAGGCAACTGCAAACTGTTGCAAACAATCTACAGATAACTGATCACTATCACACAATGGGGCAATGCAGACAGCGTCCCCAAGACGCTGGCTGCATTGCCCCACTGTATGGCAATGCTGATATGCTGTGCCGGATAAAAACTGTTTGGTACTTAGTTATGTATGATGCTTAGTGCCACTGCCACGTTTAAAAAAGTATATTGGCGGGAAGTCCTTGTATTATCTTCGTGTTGCAATTTGAAATTGTTTTATGATTTTTTTGCAATAATTTATAATTTCCTCACAATCGAAGCAAGCAGCAGAGCAATGAGGATTTAAATACTACGTAATCAGAGTCGGCATTCTAGCAGTAGCCACTGAACCGATTTATGGAAGAAAATTGTACCGCACTGGTAATTTGAAATTGTACCAACATTTAAAAACACAACTGTCACACTAATTGACAAGCTAGGGCTTGACAAAGCTGTATCGTTCTTATCTATCGATATCGATAAATCCGCAATCAATCGGTAGGTCGGGTGGGTACTTTTTACCATTAAGATATGTCAGTTGTATGTATTAAACTAAAAACAACAATTAAATTAAACGTATTTATTACATCATGTAAAAAAAAACATACCAAAGCTATTTTCTTTTTTTACATTATTATGAGTTATTATTACTCTAATGAATGCTGTTTCTTCGGCGCATGCCACGTAACCATAAGCCGTGAAGTTCACTCGTTGTAAAAAATCACTGTCGGGGCAAAAGCGCGGCTGGTTTGGGGGAGGGAGAGAGCCCCACTCTCTCTTGCTTGCCCCAATCAGCTTGATTTCTTTCCAATCCCATATTTGGTTGACCTTAAAACTGAAAAATAGATAGTCCTCTTAAGTAAGCTTGTACAAAACATCATCCTGCATTTTTATCCTTGAGTAGAATATATCCCTTACTTGGAAAGTTACAAACTCTTACCTCTAATTATTAGTGGAGATTTCCCAAACACTATACACATTTTGTTTTCGTATAGACCGCAGCTAACACAAATTGCAGTTTAGTATTTACATCATAGGTACAACTATTGCTGTAGGTATGTGTATAATTATATTTGGTTGACCATGAAACTGAAAAATAGATGAGTCCGTTAATGTCAGCTTGTACTAAACAACCATTTATCCAGCATTATTGTCCTTGAGTAGAGTTTATCCCTTACTTGGAAAGTTACAGACTTTTCCCTCTTAATATAAGTGGAGATTTCCCACACACTATACACATATTTTGCTTTCGTATGGACCGCAGTTATCAGAAATTGCAGTTTAATATTTACATAGTACAACTATTGTTGTAAGTGTATAATTATATTTGGTTGACTTTCAAACTGAAAAATAGATAAGTCCGTTAAAGTTAGCTTGTATAAAACAACCCATTATCCAGCATTTTTATTCTTGAGTTTTCCCTTACTTAATTTAGGGACATCATCTGTGAAAATTTAAACTTTCTATCACGGTTCATGAGATACAGCCTGGTTACAGATGGACAGACATAAAGACAGACAGACAGACGGACAGCGGAGCCTTAGTAATAGGGTCCCGTTTTACCCTTTGTGTACGGAACCCTAAAAAACAAACATAAAATCAAATAAATTACCTTTTTTGGTTTTATCAGGTAAAACAAAAATGGAAATGGGAAATTCCAAAAGGGTTTGATCAGGTAGTGGTGGCATGTTCAATTGCAAGGAAGGTACGGCATTCCTTTTTAATCGATTGCCTTGTTTATTAACAGCGCTTAAAAAGTGGTTTCCACACAAAAAAAAAATCATTTAACTTTTGTATAGGTAAATAGGCAACATCTTCGTTTCCAGTTAATTTTACCCATAAACGGCATCTAAAATAAATAGTAAATATTTTGTATCGTCAAATTAAGTAAATGTATTGGTGTAATTACAAGATAAATTTCATTTATCGATAATTTAATTTCATCACTATCGTTTCAATGATAAGGCACGATTAATGCGGATTTATGAGAAAATATCAAATCTAGGAGTGCACTTTGTCGTTGCAAATTGCTATTAACACGGTCAAAACAATACATAAACTCTATGGATAAGAAATATTTTAAAATATCGCATATTAACTAACCTGGTAGGGTCAAGTGGAAATCTGGCTTAAATATATTACAATCACTTTTATTAACGCGTCTGATCCCACAAACTTCACATTTTCCTAAAGACTTTCCCATTTTGTATTGATTAGCACGAAATTTAATAAAATCTTGAAATAAATCGCAAACAACTCAAACAATTATCCAAAATTGGCGCGACGATGACAAACTTCTACAGATAAGTCAAAGAAACTTCACAATGTTACCAACACTAAACATAATTATTATAATACGTCTAAATTTAATAGTAATCATGGAACTTGTAAGCTCAAGGAATCAATACTCATTTTATTATGATAGGGTATTTTTATATCTCAATGATAGGACAAAGTAAGTTCATAAATACTACTAAAATTGCGATTGGATGGTATGTCGACGGCCTGCAGCAGAGTGTATAACTCGTACATAAAACCCATTTTACCCAAGACGACGTGGGATATATCCCACCCAAGCCGCAGGCGAGGTGCGTTTTATGAATTTGTTGTACAATCTACTATTATCTGTGATTTTGAGTAAATAACAGATAAAAATGTATAAAAACGAGTAATTTATTTTTTTGATAAATATCCGAGTATTTACTCTTATCCGAGTATTTATCTACTGTCCATCACTAGTGACTGACAGTGTGACTTGTGTGTCTGTACTGTCTGTGACTTTGTGGTGAGAGTTGAGAAGACAGTTAGCTTTGGCGAAAAACAACAAAATTTCCTGTAAAAACATTCTTCTTAGCAGCCGATATTTGTGCATTATTTATTTCATAAGCAACCATGAGTTTCGTTGCTAGATCTCGCCCATCTTTCGTACGTGCGATTGCTAATTTAAGGTAAGCCATGTCAATAGAAAGGGCCGGCGGCCCGCGCCGGTTACGCAATCTAGACTTAGCTTAAGATTTATGGACCTTAAAATGTATTTTTTATCGATTTTTACAATTTAAATGATATCAAATAAACGCATAAGTAAAATATAGCAAGTGGATATAAAACCGCGGATGACCGCTGGTATGTTTTAACCTCAAAGACCGGAAAAAATTAAACACTGCGTAAATGCGTAGTGGTTGGTATAGTTAAGAACGTAACTTATTATTTATGATTTCAACTGTTAAGCAACAAAATACAAAACTACAAAATCTTTAGTAGTATCTTTCTTAGTTTCAGCATGGCCTATCCATATCCATCCATTGCATTTACGTCGTTATTTTTGCATCACATAGATATTTGTTTTTCAATGACAAATTTTGGTTGTATGCCAATTTCTCTTAGTATAATTTTAGACATGATCAATATTTCATCCCAATAGGGACAAATAGTTTTGTTTGGTTAAAACAAAAAAAGTATTTTTATCATTGTCAGTTTTCAATATATTTGAAGCACAGGTTAACCCTTTATAGCTATAATCCAATATAGAGCCTCCAAAATTTTAACTTTAATCTTTAGGGTTGAATCGAAAACCAATTAAAAGTTTTAATGTCCTGTGCCTTAAAAAGGGTTAAAAATAGTTAAATGTGTCAACTTGGTGAAATATCTCTGAAGAAAACTGGCTGTTTCTTACTTGCTTCTACAGGCTATAAAAATAAACTAGACAGTTTTGAGTACAGGCTTTGAAAATTGTTTTCAGAATGTATTCTGGAGAGCCTGGTTCTGGTGCTGGCAAAGGTGGCGGTGGTGGTGGTGCCATCCGTGAAGCCGGTGGTACCTTTGGCAAGATGGAGGCGGCCAGAGAAGATGAATACTTTTATAAGAAGGTAAATATCAGAATGTAACATTTTGGCTTTGGCGAATTCCTCTCTAAATATTTAATACAGTTCACTTACTGCACTTTACAAAATGGTAACTATTATTTTTTGTCAAATACATTTTTTTTTATATAAAGATTTGAACTAACTTATTATTCAGTTGTTCCTGTAATCTTTATACTTCACTTTAGTTAAATGAATTAATTTCTAAACTAAAGGTACCTTGTTTTTTTTCGAGAAAAGACAGCTTGTAGCTAAGTGGTCATTTTTGAGTTTTACTATTGATGAGTCATGATGTTTAATAATATTGTATTGCAATATGTATGCAAAATTATCTTTACAGAGTTTAAAATCGAACCCAAAAACTAATTTTGACAGTTCTTTAGTTTCACAATTGTTTGCATAAATTGTTGTTCCCACAATCACACCAATTGCTAGTAATAATAAACAGACTTAAACATCCATGACTTAGGTACATATGGTTGTATTCATCACACAAGCCTCTGGTGGGATTCAGTTGTCATTCCAAATAGTCTGTCACATTTCTTTCACTGTGAGCAAAGCATTGTTTGTTTTTGTGTATGAAACAGTCTAGCGGCACAAAAGAATAGCTAACAACCTTAATGCCAAACATGGTTTAGGGTCTACCTAAATACCTACACACTGCAAACAATAGAGGCTCCAACCATTTCCTAGTCCACAAGTAGGCACAATCGGAAAAACCATTGTAAATCATTATCATAAATTCTGAATTTTTTATGTTACTAACTGGATACAAAAGTTACTGAGTAGTTATTATTAGTAGAACAGTAAATAATTATTAATATTTCTTTTTTTCCAGCAAAAGGAACAACTCGCCAACCTTAAAAGTCATTTGAACAAGGAGATTGCTTTCCATCAGGACCAAATCAAGCGTCATGAGGATGCCATCCGCCGTCACAAGGAACAGATGTCCAGCGTGGACCAAAACTAAGTGAACAGAAATAACTAACAGCTACAATAAATTACATTGCAAAATACTAATTGCACAAGAACAAAAAGGAAAAAAAACATGTAATTTATATATGGCCAGCAACCTCCGGCAAATATTGGATTCTTTTTTTTAAATTGTAATGTAACATGGATAAGAGTAATTAATATTATAGTTTGTCCAATGTTATATTTATGTACTTGCTTTTATTTCGTTTAGTGATTAGAGTGAAACAATATATTATTTACAATGAGTATAAATTGCACTTTTATTTGTTGATTGTTTTGCAGTAAACCTTCGATGCCGGTGTGGAAAGGAATGCGTCCTGAGAATAGAATTAAAGAGACGACTAAGGCCCGTTTCAACCACGCTGAAGTAAGTTTTTACTTGAGAGTAAACCTTTGCTTAGGTATATAATATAGAAAAGGTCAATTTTTCATTTTACCAACCACAAATCTAAAACTAAAGGCAATGATCTCGGGGCTCCGACGTAAAATGACCATTTCTCAGTATGTCCACTGGTCGCCAAAGCTCTCTTTCGCAGAATGTTCACTTCGCAAAATGTCCCTTTCGCATATCATGATTATTTCAGCCACAGCTGAACATAGGCCTACCCCTGTAACTTCCAGATCGGACGGTTAGAAGCGACCTACATCCAGCGGCTTCCTGCAACATTTACCAGGTCGTCTGTCCACCCTGTGGGTGGAAGTCCCACGCTGCCCTTGCCTGTATGTGGCCGCCATTCCCTAACCTTTCTGCCCCATCGGCCGTCAATTCTGTGCTGTACGTGCTGTGTGCCCATTGCCTCTTCAGCTTGCTAATCCGTCGGGCTATTTCAGCGACTTTTGTTCGTTCACGGAGATTTCTGATTTGATCTTGCAAAGAAACACCGAGCGTAGCCCTTGCCCATTTCGCACATTGTCCCTTTCAATTCCTAATTTACTTATCGTATCTTATTTCTTTAAATAGAATTTTTAGCGCACACACATGTTTGACGTGTACTATTATTTGTATAAATATGGGTAAGAAAATAATAAAAATATACCACAAATCACGTTTATTTCTCTAAGTCGTCGAGCAACTGTTATAAGTTTAAAGTATATTATAGTATGATTAAAGTAAGTTAGAACCAAATAAAAAAGGATATGCGAGAGGGACATTTTGCGAAGTGGACATTCTGCCAAAGAAACATTCTGAGAAAGGGACATTCTGCGAAAGAGACTTTTTGCGACCAGTGGACATTCTGCGCCGTTTATACATTATCTTGAGAATAAACTACTGTCAAAAGTTGGCACTTGCAAAATCGACACTTGTCTAGAAACAGACAAGATGTCAACATCCGGCACTATTATCCTACAAAATTGAATTGTTGTGGCATTTCAAGTCAACGCAGAAGATAATAGATTGCTTAGATTTTAGTAGTTTTATATTTTCGTTCATCATTCACAGCTAAACCATAAAAAAAATACCGAGTAATAGCGTATTTCTCAAGAAAGTAAAAAACGTAACCTTAGTTATCCAAGAATAAATTCAACCTCTAAAGTTATTCTCGTATTATCTCGCCATTAGGAAAACTGTCCACAAAGTCTTAAGACGAAAGTTTTCAATCAGTGCGTCCTACCCGTCATGACATACGGAGCCGAAACGTGGACATTCACGATAGGGCTGGTCCACAGATTTAAAGTCACTCAGCGAGCTATGGAAAGGGCTATGCTCGGAGTTTCTCTGAGGGATCGGATCCGAAATGAGGTAATCCGACAGAAAACTAATGTCATCGACATAGCCCATCGAATAAGCAAGCTGAAGTGGCAGTGGGCCGGCCATATTTGTCGCAGAACCGATAACCGCTGGGGTAAACGAGTTCTTGAGTGGAGACCGCGTGTCGGCAAGCGTAGTGTGGGACGCCCTCAGACTAGATGGAGTGACGATCTTCGCAAGGTTGCTGGCGGGAGCTGGATGAGAGTAGCCGTGGATCGTGCAGAGTGGCGTGCAATTGGAGAGGCCTATGTCCAGCAGTGGACTAGTGTGGGCTGATGATGATGAGGAAAACTGTTTGTTCGAATGTGGCCTAAATTATATGTCTACATTACCATTTTTCCAGTCATTTCATTTTTCGAAAAAGCGCCATCTAGCACTGTAAGGTATAATTACCTGCTTGTTTTAGGTTCTATTCTATGAGCGCTTCTCCGTGTCGTGTTTACAATTTCACAACGTAGTTCAATATTTTCTTAGTAGATGGCAAAATTTTCATGTTTCACATAAAAACACGACTGTACACAACACGGGTATTGGTGCAACATACCTCTTTTTATTTATTACTAGCTGACCCGGCAAACGTTTTGCCATAAAAATGAAAAATGTTAAGGGTGGACAACCCTTATCACTAAGGTGTATGAAAAATAGATGTTAGCCGATTCTCAGACCTACTCAATATGCTCACAAAATTTCATGAGAATCGGTCAAGCCGTTTCGGAGGAGTACGGGAACGAACATTGTGACACGAGAATTTGAGAATTTTACATATAAGATTATTGTCCCGTCGTTTCGGCCTAATTACATAGGCCGTGGTCGCGGGAAGACTGGCGATGTACCTATGTAATTAGGCCGAAACGTCGGGACAATAATAAATAAAAAGAGGTATGTTGCACCAATACCCGTGTTGTGTACAATGTTATAATAAAAAATGCAACAAGAAAGTTTTAAATGTTATAAAACATTTTAGAACCCTTGTCCAGAACATTTTGCAACAGAAGAACTGCAATAAAAAACTACACACACTGGCATATTTAGCGGAACACAAAAAAAAGTCCATAATTAAAAAAAAATATGGTTTTATTTTAAAATCTACTCACTACACTTCTTTTGTTATTTAAAGTTTCATTTGTTTTAATTAAAATGAGATCACATTAAGAACACATTTTGCGAGTAAAGGCTTTTTGTGAAAAATGGTACATTTTTGAACTTTTTATGTAACCGGGAAAAGTGAAAAAATGGTGATTAATATCGCGTATTTCCTCCACGTGCTCTTATTAAAGTTTCTACCCGTCTAGGCATACTGAGAATGATGTTATCGATGGTCTCCTGGGATAGTCTCCGCCATTCCTCAACTACGGCGATTCGCAGTTCACCCACGTTGGCAGGAGCTGGAATTCTGGACTTAACTTTTCTTTTCAGCAAGTCCCAAACGTGCTCTATTGGCTTCATATCCGGTGATCTCGCCGGCCACTCCATAACAGTGATATTCATATCATTAAGATATGCTTGAGTTACCCGAGCGGTATGCGGCCGAGCATTATCCTGCATAAAAACAAAATCGTCACCGATATATGGGGAAAACGGTACGACATTTTCTTCTAAAACTTCTCTGATATAGCGGTCTGCAGTCAGACTCCCTCTGTCAATCACTACCAGGTCTGTGCGAGCTCCCAAACAAATGCCCGCCCAAACCATTATTGATCCACCACCGTATGCAACTGTAGTTTTAAAATTTGTCTGAATGTATCGTTGTCCTTTGCGTCTGTATATTCTTTGCCTGCCGTCAATTTGATTTAAGAGAATTCTGCACTCATCACTAAACAATACCTTACTCCATTGGTTTGCGTTCCAAATTCGATGTTCCTGAGCAAAAGTGAACCTGTTTCTACGATGATTTACTTCGAGACTTGGAGCCTTTGCGGGTACAAATGAGCCCAAACCAGCTTCTTCGAACCTTCTTCGTACCGTACGCTCACTTACGGTTACACCCCGCACTGCTTCTAACTCATGTCGGGCTTGGACGGCCGTCAAACGGGGGTTCCTACGTACACGAAGCCGAATGAAACGATCATCCCTACTCGAAGTGCGTCTTTTTCTGCCTTGTCCTGCTCTTCTCACATAAGTACCGGTCTCCCTGAACCGTTGGATACTGCGATGGATCGTTGAAACTGGTCGACGAAGATCTCTGGATATCACTCTGTAGGTTTGACCATTTCTTCGCATTTCGAGTGCCCTGGCAATCTCCGTTGGGGCTAAGTCAGGCATAATTCAGTCCTCAACTTCAAAAAGATGCGTTATTAAAAAAAAACTAACAAAAAACAGTATTTTAATAAAATTTTTAATCAAACTCAGAAGGAAGGAATACTCGAAGTTCGCTCCAGATAAGGTGTATTTGAATAAAATTAAAACAATTGCATAAAATGTGATGTTCAGTTGTTTTCTTAATTTGAAATTATTGCTTTTTAAATTAAATGACGTATAAACCAGCCAGCAACCTTATATGATACTGATATCAAACCTTTTTTTATGTTCCGCTAAATATGCCGGTGTGTGTAGTTTGTTAGTCTAGCTAGAGTCATTTATGTTAACATTTTATTATTAAATTATTAATTTTTTATTTGGAAAACATAGTAAAGTCATAAACAATAAAAAAAATGCACAATGATAATGTACTCGTAAAACTATACTCTGGTACAGGGAAGGCGAACCTTTATGTAGCAACGTGCCATTTTTTAAGCAAATGTCTATTGAAGTCATAGACGTGCTATCAAATAATTTTTACTTTGTAATCATTGGGTTGATAGAAGGGTGACACTGTAGCGTAGGATCACTCGCGTTCGCTCGTCTGAAAATACCTACTTCACACTTTTTTCTCTTAGTGCATTATGAATTTTGTGATCGGTAACGTGCCCAAATTATTCTGGCCATCCCTAGTCTAGTACCAAAAAAAAAACAGGCACCATATACGGTATCTACCTACTCCCTCCATTCATAGATTGTTCACCTGTCGGTGTTTTTGCAAAAACTTGCCTAAATCTACCGTGCACCCTACAAATGACAATACTAATTTATTGGTTTGCTGATCTTCTAGCAAAAGTGGTGTAACATCACCTTTTAATTCTTTTTTATAATAAACAAACTGCATTTATTTGTCTAAATAAAGTATGTAGTAAGTACGATATGCGTTTGGCGTAAATTGAAAATAGTTTGGTATGAAGTAATCCAGAACTGTAGTTTGAAATATGGTTTCGCTTTTTATTCATCTATTCTTCAATGTTTAGGGACGATTTTTTTTCTGCAAAGCCAAGTTACAAACCTGACTATCGATGGTGTACCTAGTTAAGTAGTTACAATAGATATTATTGAGATAGCTATCGCATGACTTGTTTGTTTTGACGCATTTTCAATGGAGCGCCAGAGACGGTCGTCGCCCTAGCCAATAATATTTCTGTCCGGCGTGGGGCCAAATTTAGAACAAGTTGGTTGGGCGGCCGCGGTCGATCGAAGTACTCTAAGCTCGGGGAACAGTGCTGTTACTTTTCGACTGAGAGCCGTAATAAATCGGTGTGCGTGACACGAAGTAGAGCTCCATCGACTAAGCTATCGGGCGAACGACCGAGCGGCGAGCGCCGACGGCCGAAGTGGCCGCGGAGTGAAGTCAGCCGCAAACCGCTCCCTTCGCGGGGCGCGCGCCCTATCGCCCTGAACGCAGCTCCAAGCGGCGCTCAGTTTACTTCAATCGCAAATCGACGCCGCATGTCGTTTCGCGAGTTGTTGTGCCCGTGTGTATGGTGCTAGTGTAATAACATAACAGCAATCTGTTTTGTGCTGTGTTATTTGTGCTATTGTGTCGTACTGCCGGAGCGACGGGGCCCACTCACTTGTTGTGATGCATTTGAGGATATACCTATGGCTGTCTTGTGTAGTCCTCGCAGGATATGTACGAGCGACAGAGGTAAGGGGGACCCGTCTTAAATGCGGCTTCACCCGGCTTTTTGTTGTGTCGGAAGACGGGATTGTAGGTAGGGACGATGTAGCTATATTTCTGTCTAGTAGGCGACATGAAAGTTGCAGACTTGCACAGCTTGCGTAACTTTCAATGTCAACAATGAGTAATTTGGAGAAGTCGTACGTATTGAGTAGACCAGCCAGTATTACAAGATGCAAGGCCTAGTTATCGCAGTCGGAACGTTAAATTATTCAGTGTTACCTTGAACATGCAGTGGGCAATCGTCAGGTAAACAAACGTTATCGTATGTCTCTTTCCCATCGATTGGTGTCGCCGCGTTATTTTTGTTTCCGTATCGCATACTATCGTCGGTGAAGTGTGCGTGGAGTTAACGTAAGTATTTATTCAATGGCAGCTCGGCTTCGCCCACGTTTTTGGAGAAAGCTGGTTGCACCGGCCTTCGAGGCTATAAGCGCACCCACTGGACCATAGGGCATGGGCTGTGCATGTCCAGCGTGGGCACTGATACTTTACAAATCCTAACAATATCACTGTTCTCTTATTAGTTCATTATGCCTTCGCTATCGTAACGAAACGAGAACACGTTCACTTATAATGCGTCGTCGTCTACACGAAGTAAATTACATCGATAAGGATATTTAGCTTGAACATGAGGCGCATAGAACCCTAAAGTGGGCCTTGTAGTACAGTTTACCTATTTTAATCGTTACTTTAAAAATACATTCACCTTTTAAGTATTTGATTATAGTACTAAAATTGTGTGGTTCCACTTTTTTATAAATAGATTGTTTGTGATAATTACTTATCTTTGTACCTATCACCCTACCCAATAAAGTAGTTATGTACTAAACTTGGCAAAGTTAAGAATCACTACCGTGCTCCCTTAAAAATTATTTTAATGCAACATGGTCGGGTTAAGAGGTTGTTGTTTTGTATGGGTTAAATTAAATGCTAAAATTATTTGATGCGAAACGAAATAAAAATCTAAGTACTAAAACCTTAAATAGATTATTAGTTAATAACTTTAATAAATAACCCTCGTTTGGCAGTCGGGTAATAAATAGGTGATGAAGTTTGTGGAAACATTATAGGTAGTAGGTAGTTTCTCAATTAATTTAATTAATAAACAATTTAATTACGCAAACATATGAACACAAATTCTAAGTAAACTACTTTGAATGTATTAAACAGCCTTTTAACTTACCTATATCGAATTAAAGCACCAGAGTCTGCTACACTACATTTCTCGGTAAGTAGACGGCAAACTCGTTTTTATAACCAACTTAGTGATAAAACGAGGTCGAAAAGAAGATTTTCTAGACCTCGCACGAATTATAAAATAACAAAGTTATGTCATACAGATGTTGGGCTATTAAGTTATGTCAATTACTGATATCGTAATATTTTACCTATATTTTGGCCCTTTTGTATCCGAATTGGGCACAGAAATGAGTTTCAATGATAAGTAATGTTAGGTTTTTCTTTTAATTCGGGATCGTTATATTCCAAGATCCCACGGTCCCCAGATACCTATATTTCATTTCTCACAAACCAAATGTATGAGTAACCAAATGTATTAAGTAGAGTAAGTATGTACAGACAGTAGCTCGTCGACCTACCACAAATCGACAAATTTTCTAAATTGAAAATGATCTCTACATGTCAGGCTTAAAGTTGAAAATTTGTTGGAGAACTTTTGACTTTTTGGGTAGGTCGACGTGCTGTTGACTGTACCTTGAGTGTATGCGTATCTGCTAGTTTGCACAGAAGGCCAATTAACAGGTACTCGGTGCTAAAAATAGTTAAAAAAAAAACACTTTTCTCAAAGTTTCAGTGCTGATTTTTACGTATTATACACATCGTATTGGTACCACTAAATACCTACTGGCTATGCTACCTAGCTAGAAGTGATAGAGGAGCTGGTATCAACTTTTGTGAACAAACTTACTGCGAAATCATGAAAAAAATACTTCATATTTTTTATAAATTTAGTTGCTAAGATTTTTATGGGATTGTATGTTTATTTATTTACATTTCAGTGTTGGTTTATTAAGAGATGTTGCAATGTTGCTCAGTCTATTCACCTCCTGAGAGGAATCTATCGTTTTGCCAATCATCCTGACCTAATACGAGTTCCTAACTAAGTGCATAGCTAATTGGTTCGTGGGGCCTAGTAGTCACCAATATCAAACAATACCAATACAGCCAAGCCTGCAAAAACATTTTCCGTTGAAATGGATAAAAACAAACCAATATGTAGCGCATTGCATTTCATGACAGTTTGTGGTCACTCCGATGTCAAATAGTTTGTCATTTTTGCAACGTTGATTTCAGGAGCACTAACTTGTCGAGCAGTGAATTTCGATCGGGCAAAAACTCAGTAAAAAACGACACGCAACTTCAATGCCTAGTTCAGTTTTTACTTCAACCATTTGGAATTTACAAACAGCTTTATACTTTAGTTAAGTAATGGAAATATAATGCAGCGACATTATGTGTTAACGCCATGTTGTGGCGCTTTGAGTTTGCTAATGAGATTCATAAAGTGGCTTTACTCTGCCAATTTCGTTATAATTGCACGCAGTAAATTAGGCTTACTTGTTTAGGCTGTGTGTTTTGGTGGACCGCACCTATTTTCAACTTACAAAAAGTTACAATCCGGGCACAATCCTTCGCTCCTGAACTATGAGGTGGTTTGGGCTACGTTACGTTACTTTACCACTTAGGCCCAGTACGGATAATATACCAACCTTACTGCTGATTAAGCTCTCTGACTATACTCGTAGTTGGGTATAATTTATAAAAAAAGACTTTAAAATAAGAGCCTCCTAATTAGTATACTACTTATTTAAAAATACTTAGTTCGCTATTCTGATCACTTTGGGCCAGTATTATCCATTTGAAATCAAATTTAGAATTCGATTCAGTTTTAATGCTATTACATTCCGATTAACATCGACTTTGCTTCATCCAAGGTACTTGGTGCCTTTGTCTGGTGATTTGCATATACTAGATTTAACTAGACCATGTCTATATTTCATTTTCTGCCAATTGAGTTTAAAATAGCATAGACAGTACCTACAGAATCAAATTGATTACGTTAATTGCAATGATTCAAACGCGAAATGACATCAGTGATTGACACCACTATTCATTTGCTATTGATTGCCTAAATTGATAATTTGATATCGGGTATTTTAATTGCCATTTCTAGAATCTAGATTAATCAACAAACATTCTCGACAGTGGGAAATACAATATACCTACCTAGCTTACGAAATTGGTGAACCTAAACAGGAAAAAGGGATGTGTTACCGCATTTTTTCTATCTTTTTTTTGATTGAGCGACTTCAAACAAGATAAGTATACTTGCTCTTAAAAACCCTGAAATTAATCTAAATTACCAACCCCTTAAAAGTAAAGCTACAAAGTATTTTTATTTTGTAAGGTGTCTTATCTTATCCATTTATTATTCGGACATAAGATTGTAAGTGGTTCGAATGAATAGTAAATAAGGTCGCATTCGAAAAAAAGTCCAATCATGACTGACTGCAGGTGCATTGTTTTTGGCGTTGCGGTGTCTGATCGGCCGAACACACCAAGATAGTTTCCCAATTGTGACAATTCGTTTTGCTTTTATGCTTTTTTCGTTCACAATACGAAACTATGAGAATAAATGTATCACATTTGACGCGTAAACTGATGCGATAGTGAGTGAATTGTTAGCATTGGATAGAACTGAAATTGAAAACTACGGTTACCGTTTTATTTTGTAAAAAACATTTCATTAATTACACTCAGGTGTCAATGTCTGTACAAAAAATTTAAATGATATAAGTACCTAATAGTCACCATTTCTGTAAAACAATATTTTCCTAATACAACCAAAATAATATAAATGTATTAGATAAAAGTGAAAATGAATGTTTGAGATAAAAAAAGGTTAGAGAAAGTTGCATTAAATTATCACGTTGCAAACTTAGATAAACATGTCTAGTCGAAGGTTGCAAATCATGCCCGACAAATACTATTGTTTATCTGGTAAAAACATCAAATTAGTGTTAAAAGTTTTGTTTCCTACATTGAAACAAAGATAATAAGGATGACGACTGGGTAAGGTAAATAAGGTACCTGTTTAGGCTGTCAGTTACCTAGATAATAAAAAAAGGGAATTCTTATTTTTCTTCTGCCAATCAACCAAAAAATTACGAAGATAAAGCCCGTCAAAGTTGGGGAGAGAGGGCTCGTGACGAAACTTTTAAGTAAAAATTGTACCTGAAATAGGCGTGACGTCATGCGACATTTCAAATCAATATAAAATTATTTGTGGCATATTTTGATTATGTGAAAACCATAGACTTAGGATTCGCTATATCTATTGTGATAACAGAAAAAATACATGTCTAATACTTTTGAATAATCTACATGATAGACGAAGAAAAAAAAGTTAGTCGTCCCTATTGGTAGGTTGTCTTTCTTTTAATTATTGGCGATATTATGCATTGGGGGACTAACATGAAAATCGCGAAAAACAATTCTGGTTCAATGATTGTTTACTATGAAACGTTTAACTTTGTTTGTTAAAAGTTGTTGGGAACCAGGTATATTCTTATTTACGTAAAATATCCGTAATGCATCTGTCGCAGAACCGATGAAAGGTGGAGTAAACGGGTTCTCGAGTGGAGACCATGCCTTGGCAAACGTAGTGTAGGACGCCCGCCAGCCCGATGGACCGACGACCTTAGGAAGATGGCTGGCAGTAGCTGGATGAAAAAAGCGGGTGATCGTGCTCTCTGGCGTTTTTTGGGGGAGGCTTACGTCCAGCAGTGGACTGCAATAGGCTGAAAGGTAAATAGATCCGTAATGCAAGACCAAAGATCCGAATATTGGAAAGTAGATTAACACTGATGATAAATAATTAATAACTTTTTAAAAGGGACGACTGAGAACTCGCAACTTTCGTTTCATTACTGTATCATCGGACTGAAGTAAAAGAAAATAATTAAGGCTTAATTAATTAATTTGATTAATGAGCGTCGGTCTTGATTTCTCTCTTGTTTCACTTAAATGTTTATTAGCTGGAATTCAGTAGGCAATTTTATTATTACTTAAAGAAAATCTTGTGTCATTAAACACTTGATGGAATAAGAACTATTTACTTTTGACAACGAAGATGGAATATTTTAAACGCGTGTAAGCCTTTTTCACGCAACATTTTTAAAGGCTACGTGCAGATGTCTGATACCAATCGCTTCAAGTACAAAAATATACTGTTTTAGAAACAAATACCTACACATTTCCAATTCTCTATCCATTAATTTTTACACTAGGATCTTGTCTCAAGGTAAGGTAGCTCAAGAAAGAAAGCTTGATTTTAAGGGTACCTACTAAATATGCCTAAATCACTAGGTATGACAACGATAAATAAGTTAGATACCTATATATTCTTTTAATTTTATAAATATGACGTTGTACGACGTTTAAAATAAAGTAAGTCAATTTTCTCGGGTAACTAAAAAGATTGTGTGCCAACCTTTAGCTGATTCCTTTCAGCCGCTAAATCGTATTTAATTTTATTATTTGAGTAAACATAAAAACTTTTTCGTTTAATTAATTATACCTAATAATGCTAAGATGTTTTGGTCATTTATGTAGTAGTAAGTATGTGTGTACTTAATTATGATAAATTCGTTACCATTTGAGCCTTAATCACCATCTGTATCAAATCACGAAGCTTTGTTAAAAGTCCTTTCTATCCCTCGCTGCGGTAGGTAAAGGTACCTCGAAGGGTCGCGGTCGTGAAACAGGCAGGCGTTCGTCTATTGTCCCGTTTTTTGTTACCAAGTTTGTTTGAGTCAACTAGTTGAAAGCACGATCATGCATAAAATAGGCAATGTTTATGTTGTAATATATTAATGAAGTTATTTATTCTATATCTACGTCCTAATTTAATGTCCTTCCTAGCCTATATCCCGTTTTATAAATAAATTGTATCAACCAAAACACTAATTATGCAGCATATAAGCCACAGAATATGTGGTAGGACAAGCCTTAGCAAAGCAAGCTTATACTATGGCGACCAGATAACAGATAAACATACATACTAACTTCTCAAGTACAGACAACAGCTCGTAGACCTACCACAAAATGTCAAATTTTGTCATTTGAAATTATCTCTATATGTCAGGCTTAAAGTTGAAAATCATTGGAGAATTTTTGACTTTTGGGGTAGGTGACTGTACAAACGCTTGTGCTCAACATAGAAACATTTTTCCCTTGTAGGCACCTCAGTGTAATCAATAAACAAATGAAGAGCTACGTTCTCAATCCAGAAGATTTCCAGAAAAGAGCGAAGTGGAAGATAAAGAACATTCCTGTTCTTTCTCTTCCACATTGGATTCTGTCATAATAGAACCACCGTCTGGTCCAATGGTTCTCGCTCTAGTATACGGAACAGAAACCTATTTGAGGGAGGCGTGCACACACCAAGTCACCACCGCCCAAAGGTCATATTAAACCTTCCGCGATCCAGTCACAGATTTGCGTAAATTACCAAATTTTCGGCCCAACGAACCTCATCGGAGGTTAGATTTAATCGGGCGTGTCTCCCAAAAATACCGAAGAATTCACCAAAGAACTAATGTTTCTGAACCGCGCTCTGGAGTTTTAATCGCTAATGTAATTAAAGTAACCGACTATGAACCGGTGCTAATTGGCCGGGTTGGTTGTACTTGTGAGCGCCCATTCGGAGTGGCATTGCCGCATCTTGCGTTCGAGAAAGTCGAATTTAGTTACATGTAAGAAGAAAACGATGTCTTGCCGATTCATTATAGCTTAGGTTTTTCAGAGTTCCTAAGGCTACACTACACTATGGTTCTTACTTTCTTAGGGTACTTATGTTAGACTATATCTCTAGTGCAATCTTAGTAAGACCTAACTACGTCTAAGTGTCAATATGTATGATAATTACATTATGATAAGACCGCTTAAATTATTGTGCATCGCCTCTAAACATAACCTGTGACTTCTTGGAATTGTGGGCAAATCGTCTATCTATCTATGTCCAATATTCAAAAAAATAGCGCTTAGTACCCAGGTTTTGTTTTGTGATTTAATTGTCTTCTCCTTACTAAATGTTCTTATTTTTTGTGGTTAAAATCATCTCTTCACTGACTGTCATAATTTTTTATGGTAAAAATTTATTCACCGTTGTGAACAGCCCCTTAAAGCCGCAAAAGCGAACTTCACAAATATTTGAGATGCTGATGAAAAATAAATAGCGAGTCAAAAGAAACGCCGTAGGACGGAAGTAGTCAATAACGAAGTTAGTGTTGGTCTATTGGGTATAAAGGTGGGTTGAACAAGGAAATTAGAATGCGTATCGTTATCTTAATGAGTCTACTGACGTGAATCAATGGCGTTAGAGCTTAACCCCTTAACTAAAGGCGGTTAAAAGGGTTAAACGCCAACGCGATTTACTCATCATCATCATTTCAGCAATAGGACGTCCACTGCTGAACTAAGGCCAATCCCCCAATCTAAACCGTCCTAACAATATTTTTTTTGCCTGAAGTACGATTCCATATTGCGATATTATTTGCAAGCGTATTCTGTGTGCTATTCAAATCATATTTGCAATATTTTACAACTTAGCATCTGTTCAGCATGTGTTGGTTTTTGTAATGACTCACTTATTTTGGAGTGTTTTTTTAATCACACACACGAAGAAGACATACCGGAAGTCCGGAAGGAATTTAAAGATTTGTCTTGAAAGAATTATAGTATACATAGGTCATGTATTTTTTCTTGAAATGTTTTTTTTAGGTATCTTAAAGAGAAACGTTTTTGCATTATATTATACCTTTTATAGTGTTTTGGAGTTGGTATACACAGTTTTAACGAAATACCTAGAAAATAGTATAATTAAATATCTCTATGCCTATTTGAAGTAAGTAAGCAAATGCATCTTTGTATTTAGAGTTACCTAACAACGATTTTTTAAATATTTTTATAAAGTCTCCCCCACATTAACGTCTTCCGAGCGTCGACGTCATGGCAGTGTCCAATCAGCGTTAAATAAATGCCGCTGCGCAAGCGTTGCGTCAACTCTGCTTGGACGCTGCTTCGACGTTAACGCTGCAGCTGGAAAGACGCTAGTGTAGGAGGTCCCTAAACGTGCCAGACGTCACAGAAGCTGTCATGTTTTCGGACTAAGCAAATCTCATCCATCCTTTTATTTTGAGGTAGCAAACACCAAGTATTTTTGGGCGGGAAAAAAAACGAGAATCAACCTGACACTATGTTGATAGGGCTATTATCATAAGGCTAGGTTAAATATACTTAATTAAGAAATAGCTGAAAATAAAACTCCAATCAGATTTTCGTTTGAAAGTCCTTTTTTTCTAAAACGTGTGTTGACTAAATTTTATTTAAGTAATAACTTAAGTAGTTTATAATTGACTAACACACAGGGACCCCAGTAACCGGCCCCCTTCCACCAATTTCTGACGACGTTCGTTCCCCCAGTGTGTTTTAGTTAGGGCTTTGAATACTATTACATAGTTAGCTACTAATAAATCTAATTAGTATTCCGTTCCAAACATTATATGCCGTCAAAACACTATTCTCTAAAATTTCAGTGTTATAAAGTGATTTTATAATTGGAACGGTTCATTAGTCTAGCTAGCTAGCTAGATAGGATCATAGAAGTGTTGAAATAGATTTGAATTTATTTAGGAAAACTGTTGGATTTTTATCTTGGCAGAAAAAACTCACTTTTTTTTTCAAAACATCGTATAAAAAATTAACCTAATGTATATGCAACTGCAAAAATCAGTCAAAAGTAGTATTGACTAAGGACGTTGGTCAAAACCGCTTTTAACTGATTCTTTCCGTCAAAAGTAGTTTTAACTAAGGACGTTGGTCAAAACCACTTTTGACTTATAATGGGCAAAAGTACACATTTATTGCCACTTTCTCTAAAAACTGTACATTATTAGGCTAAAAAGCTAAACAGATTTGTTTTTTGTAAGCGGCGCGACAACCTCTAAAAAGAGAAAAACTTGAAAATCGCGACTTACCTTGATCTTATCAAGCACTATTCTTTTTCCTATATCTTTTCAATGGCGACTTTAGACTTGGATCAAACCTTGGCAACTTCTACAGCAATCTGAAGGTACTGAAGTATCTGTTAGGTGCTTACTTCGTGTTTGTTACCACTGTACAATTGAACTGATTATCACAAAGTTCTAATAATGATAAAAGCAAAACTTGAACACCATCGTTTCGCTAGTATCAAATAGCTCGGCCTTGGCATGTTGAGCCCCGCCCTTATTAAAGACGTGACGCCGTACCGTATCCACTTTACCGAATACCCATCTGACGTCACCAAGCACCTTTATGGACTACAAATACCATCTGTATCTGAACCTTTTTAGTGTCGAAAATCACTAAATAGCCCAAAATACAGATTAGAAACGTTTTGATAGTAAGTGAAGTTTTGTAGCTATATTATAAAGGAAGAAGATATTTATTTATTTATTTTATTTAAAACTTTATTGCACAAACTTAAAAAAGAAATGTACAATAGGTGGACTTAATGCTGGAAGCATTCTCTGCCAGTCAACCTATAGGTCATGCAGAAAGCTTTTAATCAGAAAGATAATCATATGATACTAACAGAAAATGCGGTTTTTTAATTAAACAGATTTTTATTTGGTGTTAAAGAAAGGATGCTTAATAAGCTTTCTTACAAATTACTAACGAATACCGACTAACGACGATAGGTATTAATAAATACTACTATAAAAATAAAGGAGACATAAAAGAGACAGCAAAATTAATCGTGCCTCTTTCTTAGCAAAAGTGTGATGACCTTCAATGCAGGACTCTCTGCAGTGATAAGTGGCGAGAAAGTACTTTACTTTGTCAACACGTGGACAATTGGATGTCACAAAGCCTGCTCATAATGTAAATTGACCATAATTGAAGCAAGAAGTGTAATTGTTCGTAGGGTTGTCTGTTTTCTTGAATCTAGGACGGAATTTTAAGTATGCTATGATCTCAGATATTGAAAATTTAGTTGTTACATTCAAAACGGTCTTCTGACTTCAATTAAGAAACCTTATTAATTAGGGAACAGGTGATCTAAATCTTTTGGATATGGCTATACATCCAATGTTTTCTGAATGTGCTGATATCCTTTTAAATTTTACCTCGCGCTAAGAAGTATGTATTGTAAGATCCATAGATTCCAAGAAATCCAGAGGGTGCAAGGATTTGAACATACGAATGTGAATCAAGATTCCGATCACTGAGTTACCTAACCTTAAACCGCATTGCTAAGCCTGTGGAACTCTTATTCAAGTAGGTTAGAACTAACAGCCCTACCAGCATAGTACTAATCACTTATTTTATCGCGAACAACAGCGTGGCACGCAATCCCTATGCACTGTAATAGGATTGCGTTGTTATATTGACACCATAAACTGTCCGCACCTATTGTTGTTTCAACATGATTACTTAGATTTCTGTTCTGGTCTAGGTTTTTGCTGAAATATTTACACTGCACAAAGCTATTTTCAAGGTAGTGGCCCAGTAGTTAGAACTTCTCTTGTCTTACATCTGTGTGTGGTAAATTCAAATACTAGTTTTTTTTTATTTTTTTATTTTTTAGCTTTAGTTCGGATCCCACCTGAGGCGGACGATTTTTTTCAAGTATAAAAAATCTTTCAAATATTAGCTTAAACCTCTAGATTTTACCTGGAACTTCCATATAATAACACTGGGCGTGTAGCCATGACCCAAATGGCTACTGTTCAAAGGTCATGACTAGATCGCGTTAAACCTAGAATCATTAAGCAGGTCCTAAAATGAGATAAAGCTCAAGAAGTGAGTTTAAAGATTACCCTGATTTATCAAAATAGAAGTGACTGGTATCTAACCTAGGCTTGCACGTACTGAACGTTGGCTGTTTTCATCAAATATTATCCGAGCCGGCATCCCAATCTGCGAGGGTCCTAAGTACTGGTATTTGTTATAAATAGTATTAGGTTAAGATCTAGACATAATCTTGTGTAATGTAAATAGATAAGCTTAGTATAGGACTGTCATGTACTTATGTATAAAAGTCCTTTTAAATAAAGAAAAAAAAAATCTTCTGTGTAATTATTTGCTTTTATTCAGCAATATTTGTACGCAGTAAAATACTATCTCTATGGTATTGTTTGGCGGTCAAATTGTTATAATATCAAATAGATACAATGTCATTTTGTTTTGTTCAAATGACCTCGTAAGATGACCAGCGTAGCAGCGATCCTAAATTCAAGAAATTACTTGATAGATAAGGTGTCTAACATATTATTTTATAAATTTTGGATTCTACAATAAACCAAAACATTTCGCTATCATTTTTGTATTACCAGTTGATCAATCAAGTATTACATTTCTACGCATTACTGTTCCATGTGTCCCATTGACACCATGGATACGGCAATTGTGTATGAACACAAATTGCGTCAATTCATTTAGTTGTGATTTGGATCTACCTACGGCATACGGGTCTAAACTAGACGCATCCGTCTTGAGTATGTCTTCAAGAACGATCCTTGTATTACGAGGTCTTCAAAATTACGCGTCATCGTAACGTACTGTGGCCTGTTATGTATATCTTCCTATTTGGACAATCATGCTTGTTGTGATCTAGGAAGGAACTAGTATCCGAAAATAGGAGCTTCTTATCCATAAGGACCTGGCAAATTCTCTTTTGTGCTGGCGTCTGACTGGGTTTATACCAGTCAGACGCCAGCTCAAAAGATGATTTGCCAGGTTGACAACCCAAGTAACAATTCTTAGTAATTTGACTCGGATTTCATATTTAATTGATTTTTGAACAATATTGATCGCCATTTCATTGGGATTATCTTGAGAAAAAGGATCCTGGGGTCAAGTATATGGCCAGGTTTATTCAGGTCTGTATTTAGGGAAAGAACTCCGTACCACTTTATCACTGAAGTCACTAATTGACAATAGCACTTTTAGCCAAATAGAGGCTATGTTTGTTTGTGTCGCTGATGTGATATTTAGAGCTTATTTACTTGCGTTTTTTTAGAGAATCGACCCCCAGGCTGAGCGTCAAAAATTGCTTTAAGGCAAAACGTGGCACTGATAAAAGAGGCTGACAAGCCGTTAATAATGAGGACGGCGTAATCCCTTCATTTGGGTAACGACAACGTTTATTCGTCTTATCAGTCACGGGGCCCTTCGGAATTTAATGAGTCAGACTTTAGATTTCAAAGAATGATAGCGTCTCGTTTCAGAGGGGTATAATGACTGTGCAGAACATTGCTCTAATGTACGGTATCCAGGGGTAATAGGGTTTAATTATTTTGCTAAAAGTTTTGTTAGCCCTGGCCCTTACCTGTATGATCCCTGTGGAAAATTTCGTCACTGTTTGTTATTGTTACAAGACTTATAAGTTTTTAGTGTTTTCTAAATTCAGTTCAGTGTATATTCTCTCGAAAATTACTTTCTTGCATAAAATGAAAATTATTTTATGCAAATAAGTAACACTTTATAACGATTAAAATGGCATACGAAATATGAAAAAAAACTAATTCTAAAACGTGCAAGTAATATCGACTATCATATGGACATTAAAAAAAAACGTTCTTTTATTACTACACTACTAAGAAAAAAGAATATTAGTGACATGAACACAGCCTCTTTAAAATTAAATGCTAATCACTATAGGTATGATCCTCTGATGACAAACATTGATTATTTGTTACTCATTCATTCAAGTTTGCACTCATTTATTTTTTCATTCTCTCGGACTAAAAAGTCTCAACTTCCTCTATAATTCCAAGCCAGACCTCGATATCCCGGCCCAGTATGGTTTATATTTAACAGTACGGTCCGAACTCCCGGATCCGGGCTCCACCCGGATTATCCCGGTTCAGTGCCGGTGCAATCGGACTGCAACGAACTGTCTTTGCGGATCATCCGGGTTGCTTCATTTGCTCAAAGATATTGCGGCCGGATAGTGTGTTTTATGGGTTCGAAGTTTGTTTTCAATTTAACTTTTGACGTTATATTGTTTAGAAATGAAGTATATTTTAGTTTGTGGTTGCAGTTGTTTAATATCAGCATCATCATTTTAGCCACAGGCCTGGGGGTGGCCTATATTCAGCAGTGGACGTCCTGTGGCTGAAATGATGATGACACTTTAATAACTGGTTTCAAAAATGGAAGAGGTTCTCAATTCGGCAATTTTTTTTTGTATTAGGTTGTTGTCGCTAAAAGTATTAAAATCTTTTTTTTGTTTCGTGTGTGTTTTTCACCTACCTGATACGATTACCCATCAAAATAAATTAGACCAGAGTAACTAGTGAGATTTTACTATACGACTAACCTTACTTTTAACTAAACTAGTGAGACTTTACTATACGACTAACCGTCACAACGTCAACGCGTCCGTTTTAGTTTAGGTAATAATAAGAAAGATAGGTCTTTGCTATTAATAAATCACATTGACATTAAAATGGATTATTAATTGCGTATCTTGGTTTTGTTTTTAAATCTTTAACAGTTGCAGACAACAGAAAAATATTATCTTATGACCAAAGAAAATCATACTTACTTTTTTATTTAAATCATAATTTAACTAACGAACTTCTTAAGAATTGTCGGTTTTCGTATACAATATTATTAGATTCGCCATTGAACTTTGTTAACAAAGAATGCCTTTGTCGATAACTCTAATTACTATTACTGTACATTAATTTATGAAATAGAAAACAAAAATGCTCGTTATTCTCACTTTTAATTGCTTCAATTAGTCATTAATTAGTTTTTACTTGTCGTTGTTTCAGTAGCTAAGAAATTTTATTTTATTTTAATAAAAAATAAATGACGAGGACTGCTCTAAGAAATATGTTAAGTAATTAAATAAAGTCATTACTCAAGAGATTTACTTCCTTTCTTTGTCATCAATTTCATTTTTATACTTACATACTAATTAAGTTAAAAAAAACCGGCTAAGTGCGAGTCGGACTCGCGCACGAAGGGTTTCTTCCATTCTATAAAAACGGCAAAAAAATAATATCTGTTTTATGGAAGCTCTTCTTAAATATTTTTTTACTCTGTTTTTTAGTATTTTTTGTTGTTGTACGTCATAAATGCGTCATCTTTGAAATTTTCAACTGTCTAAATAAGTATCACGGTTTATGAGATTACAGCCTGTTGTTAGCTTAGAGCTCAGAACAAGTAAGACTCGCTACGCTCAGCGAGATCATTCATATGGTTGAATGCTCTAAGGATGTTGGTGACAGACGGACTGACAGCGGAATCTTAGTAATAGGGTCCGTTTCACCCTTTGGGTGTGGAAAACAAGTAACACAAATAATTTATAAATGTTCTATGAATATTAAGAAATTAATCAGTATCTAAAAGGTGTACCGTAAATACCACGTAACCATACCTATCACCACGCTTTTTAGGGTTCCGTACCCAAAGGGTAAAGCGGGACCCTATTACTAAGGCTCCGGGCTGTATCTCATGAGCCGTGGTAGCTAGCCAGTTGAAATTTTCACAGATGATGTATTTCTGTTGCCGCTATAACAACAAATACTAAAAACCAAAATAAAATAAATATTTAAGAGGGCTCCCATACAACAAACGTCGAAATAATATTTTCCTCGTTTTTATAGATAATGGTGCGGAACCCTTCGTGCGCGAGTCCGACTCGCTCTTGGCCGGTTTTTCTGCAATGATTTCGACATATCAACAACACTACTTTGGTTTAATGTGTATGGAGGTCTCAATACCCAAGCAGTGTTGCTTTTACATTCTATTCAGAAAACCATAGAGATTATGACTTTAAATACCAAGGAGTCTTTTTGATTACATTAGAAACAACATCAGCGTATTATAAATATAGAACTAATGGTAATTAATTAAAAAACGGCAAACCATTTACGATTAATGGTAACATAACATTGAAATTTTAACTTACAACAAAAAAAAAACTACTAAAAGCCTCGACAATGCAGAATTACCTTCGGTACTTGGAAGTGAATCGATGACACTATGCCCTGTTACAGAGTGCATTAATTATGCATGCGGCCGCCATGCAGCGCGGCGCATGGGGACGAGATACGCAAATTGGTTTTTATCATTATAATCTTGGCTGTGATTAGGGTTGCTCCGCAGAAACAACCAAACTTTTTTGTTTGTATCTTCTTCTTAGTCGTTATGCTCTAGGCAGAGCGGTCGTGCTCGTCATAACGTTTTTACTGCCCCTTACTATTTATCACCATCTTTCTCTACTAGTTGTCAATCGAGTAGACTTGTGTCCACAGAAGATTTGATCTGGTCAGTTCATTGCATGGGTGATCTACCACGTGGCCTGGTGTCCTCCACTTTGCACTGCACTACCAGGCGCTCATTTGAGTCATACGTCAATTGAGTCGCCACTTTGCCTCGACACGTGTCACGTGACCAAAGAACGTATATGTATACTTACCAAGTAAGGTACACAGAGGTACTATACTATTCCTATTTGGATTACTCCGCGGAGTCGGCAGTATGAACAGGGTGGATATATTTTAAATTGTAGTATCTTCTGTAGAGGCCATTTTTAAAACTGTTCAGTTCTTAATTTCTGATTTGGTGTAGGTTCTTATAATGTAGAACTGGTTGGTCACGTTCTCGTTGGTGATAATGCTGGGTAAAAAGTCTATTTTGGGTTGGGTAGCAAAATAAGGACCATTTTGGACCAAAATACATAAAACAGAGTCGCATCTATGATCATGGTTAAGTGTTCTCTGAGTAAACGCGATATAATGCGCTAATGGCAAGAAAAAAAAAAGATAAGTATACCTACTTAGTCCTCTTTATAGCACTCCACGGAAATCCTAGATTTTCAAAAGTAAGACGAGAGATATACATGTATTATAAATTTATAAGCTCCTTAATAACTGTTTTTATTTATAAGACAGAGTTATGGCTAGCAATAGTAGGGAATACAATGGTTAGAATTTCCTAAAAAAAAATTACTTCTACTCCTAATATTGAGTGAGACGCATCAAATGTAAAATGCATGGTTATAGAAAACATTGATTACTCGTCGTCGCTAGCGGTTGTTATCAGTATTTTATTTTACCAATATTATATGTGGAACTAGACAGGAGTTGCCGTATTAAAATAACAAGGACTGACGATAAAGTCTTATTAAAAATCCCTTCTATTGTTCAGTTTTGTGGATCAAAAAATATTGCCAACCCTGCCATTATCTTCCAACCAGGAACCTGGATCGCCTAATAAGAAAACTGAACGCAGAGATAGTTCAGCTTAGTGAAATTTTCATATCCAAACTAAAATATACGAACAGTTTATAAATAAATGTACCTATACGAATAACATACTAGCCACAGACATGTACTTAAACATCCATTGATATAATATCGGTCAAACTTTTTTATCAAATACCTACTTGTCAATAGTAATACTTGTAATTGTCATTTCTATTTATCGTAATAACGTAACGTAACGTAACGAAATAGAGTCTATTTTTATTGACTCTATTTTGTTACAGAGATGGTTCACATTATTAGTCGTTGATAAGTGAAGTGATGTCGAGGTGATCGCGGTTTTGTTTAGAGAATCGACAGGCAGTTGTCATGGAGTGTTGTCTGGCTCATAATTATATATTTTTTTATTGCTCTTTATTATAATTATATATAATATAGCAGCCCGTCCCGGCTTCGCACGGGGTAGACAATTATCGCTAATAGTTTCGGCAGCGCATTCGACGAAAGACATTTTAGGACTCATTTTTCTACACCTTCGGTTACATTGTTCAAATTTTACCAAGGATCCCTAATTTTTTTCAAAATGAAATGTAGCCTATGTCAAATTGGAAGAATGTAGCATTCTATTGGTGAAATAATTTTTTAAATCAGCCCAGTACTTTTTGAGCCTATTCATTACAAACATACAAAAATAGGTACAAATCTTTCGTCTTTATAATATTAGTATAGACTATTATTATACTTAATTTATTATGCGATACTATCTTTTTTAACATGCATCATTCTTAAACAGCAAAAAATATCATTTACCTATCAATCAAACCATGCATCTTGCAAAAACTTATTAGTTTTTTTACTTTTTTGCAATCAACTTAACAATAATGACCACTTTTTTGACATTGCATGAAGTACGGCTATTTTTCTTTAAGTTCGTATCGTGACTGCATCTAAATTGATGTTTGCACATAAATCGAGTCGAGAGTGAGATGTGTATACGTAGTATGTTACTGTAAGTACTCTTTGTTATAGGAGGGAAGTCGAAGGTGACCTATAGTGTAACAACAGGATACTGCAATAGTGTCTGCTTACCTACTTTGAATTCCAAGATTTTAAAATGACTCATTTCTTTAATAATATAAACTTTATTTTGATTTAAATCATCTTCGAAATACCTAGACAATTAATATGACAAGCAGAACATTAATCAAGATATGATCTGAACACAATTAATATTTTCTTTAATTTTCTTATTGGAATAATAAAATACAAGTGCACACCTGTGTCCCTGTGGCAAGGAAGTAGACAAATTCGGTCTTCACGGTCTCTGCTGTCAGCAAAGCGCTGGACGTCTCGCTCGACATGCTGCACTCAATGATGCAATCAGGACATCAGCTCTTGCCAGCATCAACGTTCCTTCCACGCTGGAACCCCGTGGGTTGGTCCGTGATGATGGCAAGAGGCCTGATGGTCTTACGCTCATTCCCTGGGCAAGGGGTCGAGCTTTAGTATGGGACGCAACTTTGTCTACACTTTAGCTCCATTTCACCTCAGGGAGTCAGCTGTAAAAGTAGGATCTGCAGCCGAGTCAGCAGAAAATGCCAAGCAGCGCAAATACGAGTCTCTTGCAAGTGTGTTTTTCTCTCTACGTGTTTGCGCCATTTGGCATAGATTTTGGACTGTGGGGTCCGAATGCTAAATTACTTTTCGGCAAAATAGCACAAAAATTAATATCCATTTCGAAAAAAAAATGCTGGTACGTTCCTCGCACAACGGCTTAGTTTAGCCATTCAACGAGGAAACGCTGCCAGTATCCTTGCTTCCTTGCCTTACGACCACGGTTTTATTTTTGAGTAGGTATTTATTAACTATTTAGGTTTAGGAAAAGTTAGTTTAATTTAAAGTATTATTGATTTTCGTTTGTATTATTGTATTCATTACTTACAAATAAATTTTATTGACTACCAATAGAGTACAACTCTAGTTCATTACGTATGTAAGTTATTCCATACAAGCTCTAGTGCTAAAAAGTTTGACAGATGCAAAAACTTGAAGAGGACCTTTCACTCGAGGGACAAGGTGTCCAACATGATCTCTCGAGTACATGATCGGGTTCCATTGCGTGCGACAAAACTTAGCTTAAACAAATTTTTAGTGTAGCCATGGTTCAAAAGAGTTCTAAAAGTATATGCTCCAATTGTAATAACTAGACTTGTTACATCTCGGATTATAGTCAAGCCTACCCCAGCTAGGAACGGTAAAAATATATATTTACAGAATTTTCCTCTAATAAGGTTCTTAAACAGTCATCATACCGAAACAAATTGATATTTCTTTTAAATCTGCATTAAATGGTGGATATGTCTCAGGGAAATGACGATCCTAGGGATTTCGCGAAATCCCTGCGATAATGCATACCTAATGCGTAATCGGACGGAAAAAGGTCAGGGGCGTGAATTTGAAAAAAAAAATAACGACCTTTTCCCTAAGCTATCATCTTGGACACCTTTCCCCTGATGCAGTATGTGCTAAATGACATCCTACTGCAAACGATTGTCGCTGTATATCTTTAGTTTTTTTAATTCACCTGTAACGTTCGGAATTTACGTACGTTTGGTACTTAATACGGCATTCATGATTTACTGCCATTCGCTTTTTGTTCCTCAAGCTAATTAATCAGTGATGCGCGTGACCAGTTTTTGAATTATATCGAGAATGCGCAAATCGCTAACAATACCTCTTGTTATTTTATTGTCTGATTAATATTCATTGATATCAAGTACTTAAATATACATTGGACATGTATTAAACAGATTACAATTGTGTGATTAGATCATAACGGGGGTAACCATTAACTCTTAAAACAATCGCAAATCTGTCAAATCTTTTCAAATCTGTCAAAGTTTAGTACGTAATTGACAGATTTGACAGATTTGTGATTGTTTTAAGAGTTAATGGTTACCGCCCTGTTATGATCTAATCACACAATTGTAATCTGTTCACAAAGTTCATGGGGGTAACCATGAACTTGCAACTTGCAGGAAGAAAATTTATTTGTACATTTATTTATTGGAGTTCCAGAAGAATTTTGTTTCGATATACTTAGGTACACGTGAATTTTCAGTATTTTTGTAGCCGTAACGAAATGCAATCCCACTTTCCTGTCAAAATACAACAACTTCATATTTATTACCTTTAAACGAGCAATTCTTGTATAGTAAATATTAATAATCTGAATCTCGGAAACGGCAATCCAGGTACTTACTATTGAAACAACATCAAAATAAATAAAAAAATGCTAGTGGCATTTCTGATTTCAGCATGAAAATTAAAAAAGCAAATGAAAAATCCTTTTTATTTATGATGTTTTTTTGTGCACTGCGTTCTCCGTTGTTATGAATAGGTGCAGATGTTTTTGTAGTATCTACTTAGTCTCTTTTCAACCATTATATGACTATTTTATTTCCTACCAAATTACACACGTGTATATGGGTCTAATAACCCAGGAAAGATTTTATGAGTTTTAAATTATGTGCATTGTGTATCTTGCGTGTTTAATTGCAATTTTAAGTTCCTTATTATTGCTTTTAGTAGTTTAAAGTAATGTCGCCCGCAGAACATTAGTGCCGAAAAAGCTTACCGTTCGTTTTAGTGAATTTTTTTTGAACGGGCAACATAAATGATTACAAAGTTATATTTTAAGGAAACCCTTTCACTTGTTATGTAGGTATGTATTTTAAGAGTATGTTAGTAAGTAATCAAGCCATTTAGATGATCGTTTTTTTTTCAAATCAGCTATAAACACAGTCTGAAAAATTAAGATTATTTAAAAAGTAGAGTAGAGCTATTTTTTTGACACAATAATATTATATATTAATTCCTTCCTTCAGGCACTAAAAATATAGTTTGGCCTACCACCGTTTTTTATGTATTTACTACCACTGTTTAAGGGACTACATATCCCTAGTGATGAGAATTAATAGTTCAGCAACCAGTTCAGTAATCGGATACCAATCTCACTGAAGGTGCATCACTAAAGTTTGACAAGTCAATTGTTATAGCACGTGAAGTATCCAGTGCATGTTTATCTATTCAGCTTCAACCTTACACGTGCTCAGGAAACGGTAGCAGCATAAATTATTCACGGCAACTGACTTGGGTTGATTACCGACCGAGTAGTTTTAATCGGATCGATTTGGTATTCGGTTCTCGTATCTCTTTAAGAGTTTAGAGGACCTTACTGACATCAACTTTAGGGATTCAGCTTGGTAGCTCGTGGTTGTAGCTTTGACTGCGTGAATTTAATTTGTTTTAAATCGACTTCAACGTCCATTGCTGGCTTTACGTGTACTGCCATGTGTCATGTTTAAGTAGACTCCTTTTCCAAACATGTGGTTAAAATCGTTCCTTTAAGCGTGACTGATTTACTGGTTAGTTACCGCAGTAGTACTTCTAACGGTTGTAGTAGTAGTGTGTGGTCCACAAGTCACAAATAACGTATTTTATTTTGTGCACAAGTGGTAGAAATAGGAGGAGGTAGACCAGTTGTAGTCTACCTCCTGCTCCTTCGAGGTGATGATTTCTGACTTTTGGCGGACTTTATGGCGTTACCAACGGTTGTCAAGGATTTCATTGGTTTCGTAGTAAATAAATTTAGTAGGACTACGTAGGAGGCGTTTAGTTTGGTTAGATTTTTCCTGCAAATATTAAAACAGCCGTTTGAAACTCCGCATCCAGCCATCTACATCTAATTTACTCCCAAGGCGTATTTTATTTATTTCGTCAGTTCATTACAATGAACTTACGATCGACGGCTTCGAATATGTTTGCCACTCCAGTGCTAAAACATAGCTGCAGGTATTATTTTTCTAAAAAAAAGAATCATCTGTTTTAGACCTGCGGTACATAGGTTCACAACAAACAAAATAGGTACAACATAATGTTATCTCTAGACGATATAAGAAGTGCTTTTACCGTAGAGTTTAACAATAGCCAAAAATCAAAGCCGTTTGCTGGTTGGAAATATCCTTAACCTATAGTGATGAGTAACATTTCTTATACATAACATCAAATTTCTCCAGGTTTGTCGTAAATTACGACACAAGTGTTTCAACACGCATCTTTATAAAATGACATCATTTATTAATAGTCTGTAATTGTTACAATAATAAAACGATAACAATCAGTTGAGAACCCGCTAAATAGGCCGGCAGTATTTATAGCGTTCGGAAATCGATTGTCAGTTTGTGGCATATCAATCCTGAGCTCTTAATGATTTAAATGATACATTACAGCTGGTGTGACACAATTGGACTATTTAGTTAATTGTGCGCATTTGTTACTTGGCATATTTTAATGATTCATAATAGTAATGTTAAAATTTTACCGAAAAATATACTTAGATTAAAATTCAATAATCAATTTTATGATCAATGCATTCCTATGTCCAGATCTGTTCTATGATCAATGCCTCAATTTAAATGCTTTCATAGTGTAATACTATTTTAACTAAAACTGTATTTGCATGCTATTCATAGATGGCTGAAAAAGCTGAACTTCTTATGTATAACCACCTAAATGTACCCTTTTTCAAGAGCAAATAAATATTATCTTATCTTATCCTAGAAAAGCTTCCAATGTCCAAATATCCGTTAATTTGAAGAGCTCGAATTGAAAATAATGTTGATTTCGAAAGACTGCATGTGCATCCCAATAATAAATCCTTTTAATATAAGGTCCGATTTTATTAGTGTTCATCCTGTTAACCTGTGACTATATAGGTGAAAAGCAATCGTAAAATCCAATTTTCAAATATGTACCATAAAAACTAAAAAAGTTAAAAATCAACAACATTGACTTCATATTGCATAAACTCGTCCTATCTTTGCTACGTTTAACCATCTGATTATCCGTCTTATTCCTTCCCCTTGTACAGAGCGAGAAAGAGTTGAAGATAGGACTAGTTTATACAATATGAAGTCGAGGTTGTTATTTTGTAATTTATTTTTAACTTTTTAAGTTTTTATGATAGACATTTGAAAGTTGGTTTTTACGATTGCTTTTACCTTTTACACCTATATAGTCACAGGTTAACACGATGAACACTAATAAAATCGGACCTTATATACAAAGACCGACCAAAAAACATTATTGCGTTGACAATACGTATAAGAGTGTTTAAAACATTAAAGTCAAACTTTTTACAGAAAAACAAAACGCGGTTGCAGTAATACTGCTTTGGGAGATAATGATTAGCCCCCAGCTATAAACAATCTCAAATGATACCTATGTCTGCATCGTCTAAAATCTGCATCCACCTGAAGTGTCTAGCCCGTAAATTCATTTACCTGCCCCTAAAAGGGGATGATATCTCCTCTAAATCCGGGTAAAATCGTATATTCTGGAGGAAATTAAGTCTCTGGAAGGGTTGGTGATCAGTTAACGCGCAATCTAACTTGATGGCGATCGATTGGCGATAGCTATGGCGATAGTCTGCAATATTAATCACGGTTCGTCGACCGGCGACACCTCGATGGATGTTCCTGGTAGTGAGAGATTGAACGCTTTTTAGGGTTCCGTATTCAAAGGGTAAAACGGGACCCTATTACTAAGGCTCCGCTGTCTGTCTGTCTGTCTGTGTCTGTCTGTCCTTCTGTCACCAGGCTGTATCTTATGAACCGTGATAGTTAGAGAGTTGATTTTTTTTTCACTTCAATCATTCACAGATGATGTATTTTTGTTGCCGCTATAACAACAAATACTAAAAAACAGAATACAATGAACATTTAAGGGCTCCCATAAAAAAAAACGTATTTTTTTGCCGTTTTTACACATTCCAAGTAAGAGTTCAACTCGCACTTGGCCGGTTTTTATTCAATAATCAGCTTAGCTAAATAGATAATTTGTGTACAGAAAAAAATTACCAACCTAAATAATCAACAAATCTGAATATATAATTTAATCTCTATTTTTGATCTATGAGAATCTGACATTTTGTGGTGAGCATACCAAAAGGCGCGATAGAATAGCGTAGTGGAAACGCCTTTGTTTACTTACACTTAGTTGAATTGTTAGTCTTTTCAACGTTCAAGGTCCTAAACCTAAGGTCAAGGTGCTTAGGCAGCATGCTACAAGTCATACAGGCGACTTTATTTATTTTCCTCCTAAGGATGGTTTCAGAGTGACGCGTTTGAACAGCGCCGTTGCAGTTGCGTGCGTTTCGGCAGCGCTGACAGCGGTGCGCGATTCACAAACGGCGCGTTTGAACTGCGTACTATTAAACGCGGCTACTAATAATCAAATTACAAGCGTCTGGACACCGCCGCGGCGCTGTTCAAACCTGTCACTCTGACCAGCCTTACAGTGAAGGAAAACATATTGAGGAGCCTGCACATTTCCTACCTAAGGACCTAAGATCTTAGCAAAATACTTTTTTTTACTCTTTTGTTGAGTACCCAACTACTCAAGAACTACTAAGAAGTTACAATACCTCGAACAAGTTTTACAAGAAGTTAGTGTTACACTCAAAGTTGTTTATAGTTTAATAGCTCATCTTATACATTTTATAATAAGTTGACCTTCTGTGCAGCATGCGTGTTGTTATGTTCATGACTTTCACGTTTTTATAAATACTCGTGTGTAGTTTTAGCGTATGTACCTACATGTAGGTAGCCAAGATTTTATGGCAATGATCAATCTAGATTTTAGTACATGCGAAATGAATGACAAATGATTTAATACAAGGGGCAGTAACAGGTTCGATTCCGAAAAATTAAGTACTCTTAACCTATTTCTGTTAAAAATATTTTTTCCCGACCCTATATAAATTATGAAATGAGACAGATTGTTATCAAAGATTTTAATAAAAATTGCAATGATGATGACTTAATTAAATAATGGCCAAATTATTGCCAAACAAAATATATCATTTCTACTAATATTTAACTATACCTACTACTACTATATAACTGTAACTTCTTTATTTGGTGTGCAATAAAGAGTATCTATCTATTTTTTATAGAATTAGAGTAGGTATGTGTATCGCCATAAAATAGAGACAGAAAGAGAGAGAGAGAGAGAAGTTTCAATTAGACACACAACAATAAAAAATAGAAAACAAAAGCACCGGACGAAAAATGTATATAAATGACATATAATATAAAATTCTCGTGTCACAGTCAAAACTCCTCCGAAACGGCTTGACCGATTCTTATGAATTTTTTTGTGTGTATTCTAGTAGGTCTGAGAATAAGACGTAAACTATTTTCGACACCCCAAAGAGATAGCGGTGGTGCGCCCGAAAACATTTTATTTTTTTACATTTTTTAATGATTTGTTATTGAAAATTCACTTTTCTACCACTAACCCTTATTTTTTAATAGCGTTATTAGTAATTAGGTAATTAATATGGCAAAACAACGTTTGCTGGGTCAGCTGGTAACAGAGTATAATACCGTGGTAAGTTCGCAGAAATGTCTCTCGGATCAGAATACGAAGTTTTTGACTTGTTTGTTCCAAGTAAACAAATCCTCGCGTCACGCGGGCCACCTCCGCCGTCCTGTAATTTCCTCGGTGACGAGCACAATCCACAACTACTATGCGGGGATTTTAATTGCCTAACCTCGGGTTATTAATTAATCTTATCAAAATTTAACGATGATTAGTCTGCTTTAGCACAAATTTATATCACCCACCCAAATTAATTACGCGTTACTATGCTACGCCATAACGAGTTGTTTGATTAAAGCATTTTATAATGAGATGTGATTAGTTTTAATGGCTGCAAATCTATATTGTTAAGCGTGGGTAATAAATTAAGTGTAGGTTTTGGTTTTAAATAGTATGATAACTAAATACTTAAATGTGTGTTAGTTTCGTCTCTACATTCATTAATAGGTACATCTGATAGCAATATTTCATTTTCGATATTCGGCTAAAATTTTATTTTAATGAATAATCAAAATATAAGGAGATTTTTTATAATTTTTAAAATCAAAATATAACGAGACTTTCATTACTAAAATTAAGAACAAATATTTTATAGTAAAATATATAAAAGTAGCGGCTCAAAAACAACTTCCAAAAGAACTTACTCTTTTAAATGTGACAATAACCTAACCTAAGTTTTTTATGCAAAATAACTTTGTCAAACTATACTGATATTTTTTGCAAATCGGTTCTTTTTGAAAATTCTGTTACTAAGCTACTTTTGACGTTGACTGTACAGGAGGCCTACTACAAAAGTGTTTCGTTCGTTCGGACTTATTGACCTACCAAATCAAAATAATCATTAACTTGTATCAAAATAACCATTCACTTGTGTCAAAGCTCCGTCAATTTGTAAAACAGGCGTGTTTTTTACACGGCTAGTTTAAGTTGTTCATATTTTGTCAAAGGATTGATACAAGGTGATGGTAATTTTAATCTTTTAGGTTTATACGTCCGAACAAACGAAACATTTTCGTAGTAGTCCCCCAGGACCGTATGCTAACGAAAGTTAAGATTGACCATAGATTTTTTTTTATAGAAATATAAAATATATTTCTATAGGTTTTTGATGAATTAGTTATCAATTCTAGTTAAAAAGTAGTTTTGCAACATGCAATATACTGACTTTGAGGGTTCCGTACCCTAAGGCTAAAACGGGACCCTATTACTAAGGTTCCGCTGTCCGTCTGTCTGTCCGTCTGTCACCAGGCTGTATCTCACGAACCGTGATAGTTAGAGAGCTGAAATATTCACAGATGATGTATTTCTGTTGCCGCTATAACAACAAATACTAAAAAACAGAATACAATAAATAATTAAGGGGGCTCCCATATAACAAACGTGATTTCTTTGCCGTTTTTATAAATAATGGAACCCTTCGTGCGCGAGTCCGACTCGCACATGGCCGGTTTTTTATTTTATTTATTTAAGGACAATTTCAACAACAAAAACAGAAGTCAGGGTAAACTATTTTACAGTGTTGCCTTAATTACAACTTGCCACGACATACAACCAAAAAATATTTGTTGGATACAGAAACAAACACTAACTTAATATAACTTAGATGAAACTTAAATTATGCTCCCCAGCAGGGCTAGCATGCGCGCATCGGTTATTATATCGATAGACAAGACAAATTTTGTCTTCATCGATAATTTTGTCGTTTTTCCTAACCTAACGGATCACAGACGTCTCGAACCCTTTTTCTTAATATTTTCAGGGTCTCTCGTTGATCATAGCCACTTATTTTTACGTTTTAACACGGCATTGATATGATCTTTTGGTTTTTCTTTGGTATTGTTGAAGACAAAACGACATATTAACGTCAAAAGTCGATAAAAAATCACGACAAAATTTTATCGTGTTGCGCATGCTAGCCCTGCTGACACGGACGAAGGCGGCTAAGTGACCTTAGTAGCTTTATTTGATTTAATTACCTTTGAACAAAGCAGATGATGCTGATAAAGTATTGATTCTACAAGATTAATGATCATAGCATTTGTATAATGTGTTTTTATGACGTCAGAGGATATGACGCCGCAGACAGACCCACTTACAGCGTTTAATGAATGAACTCAAATGACTAGAATGAACACTTGATCGTCTTGCCGTCTCGATCTTCTGAGAATTATCTGTAAATGGCATTGTAAGTCTCGTTGGGTAAGCTGTGATTGTAGCTAAATGATACAGTTAGGTTACACAGACTACAGTGTGAATGTCAGTGTAGGAAAACATTCTCAGCTTAACAATTATTTTGAATTTATTCTACTGTGATAGTTTTTTAGGGTTCCATAACCAAAGGGTAAACGGGACCCTATTACTAATGCTCCGCTGTCCGTATATCTATCTGTCTGTCTGTCTGTCCGTCTGTCACCAGGCTGTATCTCATGAACCGTTATAGAGAGTTGAAATTTTCACAGATGATGTATTTCTGTTGCCGCTATAACAACAAATACTACAAAACAGAATACAATAAATATTTAAGGGGGCTCCCATACAACAAACGTGATTTTTTGGCCGTTTTTATAGATACGGAGTACTGTTTTTATAGATAATGGTACGTAGCACTTCGTGCGCGAGTCTGACTCGCACTTGGCCGGTTTTTTATGATTTTAACTTTATTACTTTTTTAAAATATTTTTCGGACTGTTTACATTCTCAACTTAGTTCAACTGTCCTCTAATCGAAGGTTATCTAGAAGAGATCGTCTTAATTGTGTAGGTTTTAATGTCTTTTCCCTAGATTTCCTAGGCTTCGTTTGTTGGTGTGCAAAAAAGGAAATTTCTATCTATCCATCTTTAGTTACCGTACTTTTCTATTTTGGAAACGAGGCAGACATGACTTTCGGCGAAATCATAGAAAGATAAAATTCTAGTAACCTGCCAAAATTCAGTCTAATTACGTAGGAGTCTTTGACAATATCATTGAGCATTGATACTTGTAGTCAAAATAGCTAGAAAATTTGCCAGCCCAACATCAAAATAATATCACATTGTAAATGCAAATCCACCCTCGGATTAAGCGAATCCATACGCTCACTAAATTTAGGCTATACAAGCGTAAATATGCTCGCTTATCGCAAGCCTAGTGTAATCACATCAATTTATCGTTACAGAATCAGCGATAGAGCTTTAAACGTCAACCCTTCAAAATCTGGCGGATTCAGGCGAGCATGCACTAGTCTAGCTTGACAGCCAAAGGGCAGGATTCGGCTGTATGATATTTTTGGGCTGGAATTCAAATAAAATGTGCCTAAATAGGTTATTAATTTGACTGAAGATACAATTTCGGCTTAATATTTTTTAGTTGAAATAACTTGGGCTGAAGGGTACAATTGTTAAGTCTAATTTGATAAACATTGAACATGGAAAAAGTTGCGACTGCGTTAAAAAATATAAGTATAAAGCTGATATTGGCCGAAACAATTAAGTAAACCAGTTTGAATCAATAGCTGTCCCGAATCTGCACCAGTCAGCAAACTCAGCATCAATGACCACTACCTAATAGAAGAATGATTTTGAGTTAGTAATTCTGCATTCTTTATAGTTAAAGTCAGCTTTAAACGATAACGTTATGAAAGTAACTGGCCATAGTTGAAACTGAACGATGGCCAAAGGGTGGAAGGTTGTCTTTATACGACGAGTGGCCAAAGTTCACTCTGGCCGAACCTGGCCAAACTTCTAGAACTCTACACGGTCCGGGTATGCAACGTCCGGCGCAAAGTAATTTGTCAACGTCGCTTCCGCGCCGCTGCGTAATGGAAAAGTGTCAGTCGAACGCGCCATTTTGCCCTAATTACTGGCGATTGTTTGATCATTGATTTTTTATTCACTCATTTAATAGTGCAGCACTCAATTAAGGGGAAATTTTATTGTAGAGCTGATCCGCTTATCGATGGGTGAGGTAATCGATAGCACGGTGAGTCGATAAGTATTGGGAGTGAAAAGGTTATTTCACTTTGATTACCTACGATATATACCTAAACCTAAAATAAAACAAATGTTTGTATAAAATAATTATTTTCTCATAGATCTGTTTCAAACACTATAGAATATTCTTATAGGTAGGAGTAATTCAATGGATTAAATGTAAATCTGTATATAATTTAATATTTTTTAAAATTAAAAACTAAAACCTTAAAAGAAAAATATGTAAAATTATATTTACAAGTAAAAAATCATGCTAGAGCGTATGAAGTCATGTTAAAGCGTATCAAAAAATCCATTTGCATTGTCCACACTCATCTATTGGTTACTTAATTGGCATACGTAGGCGGGCCAGGCTTTGGCACGGGCAATGTTACCCGGGCCATGTTATTTAGTCCACTTTGTAATTTTGCGTGCCCAGAAACAGTAGAACTGCGTAAACAAAGCACCGCGACTACCGCGCCGCACTATTATTGGCCGTTTGTAACATTGGGCCTTGTTTTATGGACAAAACCATTAACCTAGTTTGTGTACTTATTTTCAAAGTTGCGTTTAATAATAATGACATTGTTTAATAAATAAATGCTTTTAACAATCGCACAAATCATGTGGCTTTAAATAAATGAAGCTTGTACTATATAGCGACACATGCTCATCATAATATAAACATTTGCTCCTAATGAGATTCAAAACTACACGAAACGTGAACTACCAAGCGGTTGGTCTTCTTTATCGTTGTCATATACCCTTTCTGATGATTATTTTAACACGATAAATACCACTGCTTTTGCCTATTATAAAAAAGTAAACTCGTTTAATGGTGCAATTTTGCCATACAAATCGTAATAACTAATGGGTTTTTGATATTTAAATGATTATCCCATAGAAGAATTAGTTGCATTTAAGTAGGAGAATAGGTAGGTATCTTGTTTTGATAAAATAATAAGAAATTCACCGTGTATAATTAACGTGAAAATAAAAATACGTCGTAAAGCAAACAGTAACCAATATTATGCTTCATATATTGCGTTGCGCGTGAGCAACGCGCACATTGTCTCAACATCGCTCCCATACACGAAATCTTGGAACACTCAGGCTCGAATTGGGATGTCACCATTCATAAATAATTCTAGGGCATCGTATTTTATTAAATTTAAGTAGTAATTTAAGACCCTATCACGCGCTACATTATCATATATTAGAAAAACAGTTTTTTCATTGCTTTAAAATCAATAAAAAGTAAGGCAGTTACAGTACCTAACGCATTGAGGTACAATGTACTAGCGTACTAGAGAACACATCTCGAACTAAATGTTTCAGCCAAGCATTGTAGTCCAGTGGACTACAAAGCTTTAGTCAGTGTAAATAATTGAAGTTGTCAAAACTGCTTTTTTATTGTTCACCGTTCAAACTTTGTAGTCCACCGGGCTACAATGCTTGGCTAAAACATTTAGTTCAAGATGTGTTCTCTAGTACGCTAGTACATTATACCTCAATGACCTAACGTCACTAGTTCAATATCGCCGTACAAAAAGGAAGAAATACCTTTTGACAGTTCATCGAAAGTAATGTGAATTGATTGGTGATGTCAACTAGCCTATTATTCTAGCGTGTTCCGAGATTCCGCGTTCGTGAGCGATGCGCATGTATGAAGCTGAACTTCTGATACCCGAAACTATATGTATAATATTTATTCTCTGATACGTTTGTCTTCATCATAGCAGAGTTACCGCTTCCACCAAGCTATCAACAATGATAGGTGATTCATTGTATTCATTAATTAGTGCGCGGATTACAGCTAGGAACTTGACCGAGGTGTTCCTCGTCCATTGCCGCGCGTTGAACGGGCAATTAACGATGCCTAGGTATGGGAAAGTGATTTATCGATACTTATCAATATATCGAGTTAATTTTTATTTTGACATGGTCTAGATTGACCAAAAAATGGCAAAGAAAAATAACCTTTTTAAAATAAAAAATATATATTTGATAGAATAACACTACTTAACAACTATTATAAACATTATACAGGACTACAATTAAGGGCGATGAAATTAATGTTTTCAAATGTTTTTCACGATTGCTTGTTTTTAGCTATAAACTTTGGGATTGAAATTTATTGCTTAATATTGAGTACCTACTAAAATAGGCTATTAAGACACCGTTAGGTATAAAGTTCTTTAGGCAATAATATTTTATCGGTACATAAATCTAAGCGGTATTAATTACCGTAATGCAGATAGATACTGTTTTATTAAGCGAAGCGGTTAATCTCTGTAAAGCGAAACTTAAAATAAAATAATGATAAACACTATTGTAATAATTTTGCCATTTCATGACTGTTGTGTGTTCTGTGTGTGTAATATCTTTAAAAACATATCCATTAGAGTTAGGTAAATTGTTTTTTTGTTTGTTTAGTATATAAGTTACTTTTTTAATTGTAGTAATCTCGTATGTGTAATTTTATCATAGCTTAACGATGGTAAAAATATAGTTTTAGATGTTTATAAGTACAGTATTTATAAACTCTATGTCCAAACTAAAACACAACCGTATGCCTATGCGCTGGGACACAGATGTTCTTACTATTTTATTGTATGGCCACCTCTCTTTATGTGATTCACAATTAATAAAGTATTTGTAACTTTTAAAATTCGTTCATTAGTAATTGATAGAAAATCTTGGCTTTTAATATCTTAGTCAATCTTAATCAATTTGTCCATGTAACAAAAACAATTTGTGTTTGTAGCGAAAATAAATACAATGTTTACAAATACGGCGCAAGCGCATTCATAACTCATACTAGTCAGTACTCATAGCCACGTGACGGTGTCTGGTAGAGATAAATTTACCTATCTTAATGATGTTCTATTTTTGTATGTCTATTACACTGGTATGTGTTGTAAAGTTGTGATTAGGATGATTAGCGACCGTTTTAAAATATTGAGTAAACTTCACAAAACTACCATATATTTTATAATTTCACACAAATTCTTAGTAACTTTGACAGAAGGGACCTTACATCGAACCTTACATACCAATTGTTCTATAGCATAGTTAGTAATGAAGAGACAAAACAAAAAAAAAACTATGCAAATAATTAATTTGAAGTTTTTCCAAATTTATCGATAAGTCTAAGGTGTTTCAGAAATATTGGCAACGGTTGCTATGGATGAAAGTATTACACCTGGCGCGGGCTAGTTGGACAAGTGTAGATGGTTTTGAACAAAATTTAACAAATTTAAGCTTAATATTTAGTTTATAATTATTTTTATAATTATTTCGGGCATGAAATTTCTTCACATAATCTATAATTCATACTTTCATCTATAGTAGCCGCGGCAGAATTTTTTAAACATTTTATACTTATTGTGGCTTTAATTCTGTCGATAAACATGTTCTCACTACGACGTGACGTGACGATTACGATTCAGTAGAGCTATGCGGGTGCGCTTGAACGCCAATCGAGTGGAAAATGTTGTCTGGGACTATTATTATTTACTCTTTGTCTATTAGAGAATACACACTAGTATTACATGCCCCTAATTAAATAGCATCGTGAATTATATGTCACAATGTAGACGGATGAATAGACATGTATTTTTTAAAAATTTATATTTCCAATAGCTTTCAGTAAAAATCGTCTTTGTCTGTTATAAAATGAGCTTTCACTTTAGCGTCTTACCTATAAGAGAAAGCCCTTGTCCTGCCAACAAGGTTTTGTTGTTTATAATAGGAACTTATTGGGATTTATTTTGATATCGATTGCTATTTTAAATGCACGTATCCTCACGATCTGGTGAAGGTCGCGGGAAGCCGCTGGATGCGGGTGGCACAGGACCGATCTTCGTGGAAATCCTTGGGGGAGGCCTATGTCCAGCAGTGGACGTCTTTCGGCTGATGGACGGATGGATGTATCCTCATATTTCACTGCTCATAGGTATAGCGCGATAGATCCAAGTACGAAGGTTTGAATGGCCGTCTGTATATCTGTATATATATATCTGTGCGCCAGGATGGAATCAATGCTCACCACAACTACCAACTCTTCCAGTCTGTTACATAAAAGATAATTATACATAATACGTGTAGTCTGTCAAGAGTGCACGACAAAAATGTTGCATTTGTTTGCATGAATCTATGTCTGTCGGCCGTTACAGTAATTGCCATCACTATTAAAAACTGTGTTGCCAGAAACCGTGACGATTACCTACGATACTGAGCTAACATGACTGCGCTTACGCATCAGTCATGCGTGAAATGCGTTAAATGATTTTTTACCTTACCCTGAACAATATTATGGTTTATTGGACGCCTGCTCTACTAAGATACGATTATTTTCACTTTTAGTATTAGTGAGAAAGATGTTGATAATCTATGTAGACAGTTTAAGGCCAGATTTAACATTCACCTATCTGGCATGGCTATAATTAAAATAATCAGATAGATAGAATACGCTTTTTTTCGCTATAAAAAAATACATGAGAATATCACACAAAGACAAATTTGAGTATAATTACGGTGGTTGAATCTCCGAAATCGATATATCCCCGGTAACATTCGAATAAAAAAAAAAAAAACTTTTGTCATGTGTGTAATGGAATTTAAAAATCTGCCTTTGAAAAACCGATTAAAACGGACACATAAGTACTTTAAAAATGATATCCACCAGATTATCGACAATTTACATTCAATGTGCTAAGTGCATTTAAAGTGGACCAAATTTTGGTCCAGACAAGGAAAAATAGGCTTTTTCTCAAAATTTTCATTTATCAAAATAATAAAAATACTACCTAACGGATAAGATATTAAAATTTGCGAGTTGGGTAGATTAGGTAAGTCCTAGATTCAGCAAAGAAGTCGTAGGAGTAAAAAGATAGACGACGTATTTCAAAATTGTGTTCTACGGATTGGAAATAAGCAGAGAAACGTGAAATTTATTCCTATAAATGTGTAAGACTTGCATAAATCTAAAATTAAACTTCGTGGATAAAAACAACTGCCAAACAATGTGTCTTAGAAATTAGAACTATTGTTTAAAGATAACAAAACATGTGCTATTTTTACGTTAAAAAACCTATTCTCTCTCTAAATTCCTACAAAACAAACGATCTCAGCTAATTAACCTAAAAATAGTTCCTTTTATCTCTGTCATTTGTTTTTGGATGACGTCGGACTCGGTCCAATTCCGCGATCCCATATTCATGTCAGCTACGAAATTGCTACGAAATTAGTTTCATTTTATTTATTAGTACAATTCCGTGTCAAATGATAAAGACAAGACGTGTAGAAACAAACAGTTTAGGACTCGTAGGCATTTTTATATCATTATTGAAAGAAAATCTAGCTTTCTTATTATAAAAATATTTTTTTAATTTACTTTATTATGGTAAAATTCTAAATCAGGTGCCTAATTTACCTAATGTGTCTAATACGTTTATTTTGGGTGATTCACGTCACTATTTTTGACCTGGTTGACTCACATTGACTACGCCAAAATTTTACTAAATGCTTTTAAATAAAATAAATCGCAAAATATTGAAAATAGTTTTTATGAAGTTCTAGTTAATGGCAGTTTTTATTTTTAATTTTTTTTTTTAAAGATTTTGACGACCTCCGTAGTGGCGAGCACGCTGGACTATATAGCGTCACCATCTCTGAGGTTCCGGGTTTGATCTCCGGTCGGGTCAATCTAGGAAACGAACTTTTCTATATTGTCTCGGGTCTAGGTGTTGTGGTACCGTCGTTGTTTCTGATTTCTATAACACAAGTGCTTAAGCTACTTACCTTAGGATCAGAGCAATGTATGTGATTGTTGTCCAATATTTATTTATTTAATCTTATGAAAAAGGTAAATTATCCTATACAGCTGATAAATTGTTTACTATGGGAAAATGATTTTTCGCGACATTAATAATGGTTCCAAAGACATCATATTGTTAGCAGTAAAATTATCTCCTAAACTGTCAACTACCTATTAGTTCGTTATTATTAAGGCTATGCTATAACAGAGATAATATTACTATCATCAACTTCACATTCAGCTATCCTGTCTTGTTATAATAACATCACGGAACCCCACAAACTATAAACGATCTGGTTACGAAGACACATGTTTGTGATGATGCATTTATGCTTTATAAAGCAGATAGCCACATGTAAACACATGACGAAAGGGCGATCTGGCGCGAGGTCGGGCGCAAGCGCATGCCGCTGAAACCAAATATGGGACGAGTACTGTCGCCGTACTTGCTAAGCTGAAATACAGCCTAATACGAATAAGTGAGGTGTGTATTTGATTGCAGGAAAAACTAATTTTAAGAATGATTGTTCTTGTTAGGTTCATCTAAAAGATATAAACTTTGTATATTGACGTGAGAATATTTGTTACAAACAAGCCTTATGCACAGTTGAAGGATATAAATAGGCTGATTTAGAATGACATTAAGTAAAACTACTGTTTTACTTACCTTATCTTTATATTAGATGTAAAGGTATATTTATATGCGTTACTATGATGTTATTCAGACATACCGATAGAAATCGATGGACTAAAGGAGTTCATTTCTGTAAAATAACACTGTTCACTGTGTAACTATATATAGGTAAGATTTCCGCCACCAATTATTTTCCAAATCGGTAAAATAATGAGGTCATTTGTATTGTATATTTTGCTCGCAAGTAAACTTCTCGTTGACCTAGAATCATGAAATTTGGCGAGAAGGCAGGCAAGATCTCACAGCACAAGAAAACAAAATTTGTTTATTTTTGGTTAATTACATAAAAACAATTTGCAATTTTCAAACTAACATTTACAATTGGAAAACCATCCGTCACGTATATTGTATAGAAAAAAACATTTATTTTCGACTTATCCTTGAGCAATGTTCCGTCCTTATATTACATTTAAGTTTGTACGGAATCCTCGGGTAACTCTGACTCTCATTTGTCCTATATTTTATGATATTAAAAAGAATAATATCAGGTGTTACGTGACGCACAACAATACAGGTATGTCAACTACAAGTTTGATGTCAGCGGAAATAAAACTGGACAAAAGAGAGTATTCTGTTTACGACCCGTTTACCTTGGGCGCTTTATAGGCCATTATACAATATTTTATTGGCGACTTGGCAGCCATCATGACGTAATTTCGCGTAAATAAATAAGAGATTCCTTTTTTAAAAGACGTTTATAGCTACTTTAAATGACCGGTGTTTTTTAATGACTGGCTTAGTCTTAGAGCCTAATCACATTGCTACTTAAGGCGCCTTCGAAGGTATTAGTGGCGGAATATCGGCGTTTTTGCGAATTTTGCAAGCCGAAGCCGAAGTTTAGCGACGTTGACGATGATCAGACAGAGCGACTCACCCAATGTGTCGTGGTTTTGGAATCATGAACTGTGTTTATAGCTACTTTAATTGACCGTTGTTTTTTAATGACCCGGTGGCTTAGTCTTAGAGCCTAATCACATTGCCACTTAAGGCGCCTTCGTAGGTATTAGTGGCGGAATATCGGCGTTTTTGCGAATTTTGCAAGCCGAAGCCGAAGTTTAGCGACGTTGACGATGATCAGACAGAGAGACTCACCCAATGTGTCGTGGTTTTTGGAATCATGAACTGTGTTTATAGCTACTTTAATTGGATGTTGTTTTTTAATGACCCGGTGGCTTAGTCTTAGAGCCTAATCACATTGCTACTTAAGGTGCCTTCGTAGGTATTAGTGGCGGAATATCGGCGTTTTTGCGAATTTTGCAAGCCGAACGCTGAGTTTAGCGACGTTGACGATGATCAGACAGAGCGACTCACCCAATGTGTCGTGGTTTTGGAATCATGAACTGTGTTTATAGCTACTTTAATTGACCGTTGTTTTTTAATGACCCGGTGGCTTAGTCTTAAAGCCTAATCACATTGCTACTTAAGGCGCCTTCGTAGGTATTAGTGGCGGAATATCGGCTTTTTTGCGAATTTTGCAAGCCGAACGCTGAGTTTAGCGACGTTGACGATGATCAGACAGAGAGACTCGCCCAATGTGTCGTGGTTTTTGAAATCATGAACTGTGTTTATAGCTACTTTAATTGACCGTTGTTTTTTAATGACCCGGTTGCTTAGGCTTAGAGACTAATCACATTGCTAGTTAAGGCGCCTTCGTAGGTGTTAGTAGTGAAATATCGGCGTTTTTGCGAATTTTGCAAGGCGAAGCCGAAGTTTAGCGACGTTGACGATGATCAGACAGAGAGACTCGGCCAATGTTTCGTGGTTTTTGGAATCATGAATCGCAACCGTTACTTATTTGTAAATTTTGTAACGTTTTAAAACTTATCTATTTTTGACAACTCTATTTTTCTGGCGGCAATTATAGACAGGCTCAATTAAGTTATTTGCTTGTGATTAGGTAACATCGTTGTCACTTTAGTTATTCTTATAGCGTTACATCTTCGTAGTTTTTTTTATAGCCTTTGTCTAGTTTATAGAATATTATTACGCCCAATATATCTTTATGCGTTAGTTCTACAGGCGACTTAATTTTATCAAGCGTAGCATATAAATATCAAATAAAGTAACTAATTTAACAATTGAACATCTGTCTTATAACAATTTTGTTTTTGTTTCAGGTAACTACTGATCCCAATAACAGCACAGGGAAGACTAATATCGTACCGTTAGTTAAACTTTATCCCGCCCCGGTGAACGGCCAGCGAAACGCTTTTGTGCGCGGTTGTACATTGTTCCTTTTCTTTTTAAGCACTCAACATAAGCCTACTTTAGGCTCAATGTGTCTAAACACCGATAACACCACTTCGGTTCTATAGCCAACAAAAGACCCGATCTCTCATTTTTGAGACCTATTCCGCCGAGATAAGAGCTATCTGTCTCTTATAGTATCAGAGCTTTGTCCGTAGGGCTGCTACGTAGGACTGTTAACAAAAAAAAAATGTTAAAAAATGTTGTAGATTAGTTTTTTTAATCAGACATCACACATATTATTCTGATCCTAACGTAAGTATCAATAGCACTTGTGTAATAGAAATCAGAAACAACGACGGTACCACCACACCATACACACATATTTGGTTAGCCTTAGCACGACACTTGATGTCTAACAGTGTAAAAAAATATTGTGGTTCTCCTAGAAAACTTAATTAGTTTTTACAGCATCAGTAATTTGTGATCAAACCGTTTTTATTTTATTTTAATAGTACCTATCTATCAGTAAAACTAGCCAGAGATGATAGTAGTGTACCCGGCACCGGTGTTAGCGCGGGGCAAAGAGTATAGAGAATCGGTTTGCGCATCTTACGAGACGTTCATCGTATCAGAGACGCGTGTGCGCGGAGCTAACAGCAAAATCCCGGACGGCAGCGCAGGCGCGTCGCACTACTAGCCAATCACGTAATCGTAATAGTCTTCTGTGCATCTTTCGCCCAGCGCTTAACAACGATGCCGCTAGTTGTACCACTGTAATAAATATGCGCCAGACAACACACCAATTGCCACTTGATGTAAGGAATCAACATTCTGTTTTATGAAGTACCCTTTGATTACTTATTTATATTATACATGTTTAGATTCCCTGTTCGAGTGTTATAAACGGTAAAAAATATATAAGCCAACAGTCGGCGCCAAAGTTTGTTTCGCCCGCTCAGTAGCGCGCATGTTACCATAGCAACGCATAGTTGTTACGTTAATAACCATAGCTGTTACTCATTCAAATCTGGCCTGTTTTTTTGGTGACAATTGCAGCACCACACTCTATCTAGGAAGTACCAGACAATGCTTTTCAGTTAAACCCGAGCCAATTTAGGAAAGGTTTTTCTTTAGGCCTTACGCATCTCAGGATTAGCGAATTAATCCCAAACTATCCACTTACACTGTATCAAACATCATTCTATATCTGTCAGTTTGTATGACGATGACAGACAGAATGATGTCTTAATCTTGTACTAAAGTAATCCGGTTGTGCGCACGTCCACCCAAGTGCCAAATTGGGACTCGATCCGATCTACCTTTGCTTTGAAGGCGAATTACTGCGCCACTACGGTAATCGAGGAAACAGGCAACCCTACTACAGAGTGTCGATTAATCACTTTTCTCCTCAGTGAGTCGCACAATAGACTAGGGCTGCTACACACGGCTAATCGATCGCTTTTATCTCATTTGAGGCACCCTGATTGCTTCTGTCACGGGCTGCTTTTTATACTATTTTTCTTAGGGAACCGGACAGTGATTTTAACATATGCTCTGTAGTTAACCCTTGATGCCGAAAAAGGTGTGCTTTAAGCTTGCCGAAAACGTATTGTCTTTGCTATCGGATTGAGAAACAGTTTATAAAAATATAAAGTAATTTTATTTGGAGAGGTTTTGGGCTATGGATGATTATGAATTAGATTTAATTAATACTGTATTAGGAATTTATGATATGATACGTTATTTTATAGTACGTAGCGGCCACCGATTTTCGATTTATCTTTTAAATTAATGACCAGCCAAAATCAACAAACAACCGCAAAACTGTCAAAATTTTGTAATAGGCCTCTTAAGCTTCAAATATTTTTCAGTACCTAGAATTCATATAACCTTATTTTTTTTAAATACATATGCAATATACTAATAACTTATGTACAGAACGAAGATTAGGCAAATCGGAATTACAATGGCTACCTAAATACAAATATCGACTAAGTAAATAAATGAAAGTAGATAGAAGAATAGTCCTGACTGCACCCAATACAAATAAAAAAAAAAAACCCCGATTAAAAAAGCAACATATAAAAAGTTAAAAAATAATATGTAAACTATTTGTTAACTCTTTGGCCCTTAAAGTTTATTTACAAGAAATGTTGCCTAGTTATGTTTTGATCAACTATTACTTATCTTAGATAGCTATCTGTTAACATCCACTGTAACTTTACTGTACTGTACAATTTTGGCAACTAAATGCACAAAAAAGGACCAATTGAATAGTCAATAAAAAACAAAGACTTCTTATCAAATCGCCAACATCGGTACAGGCGTATTCCAATTAGCGAGAATCCGAAGCAAATTAAGTCAATGTACAAACACATCGAGAGCTCACTAGTAAGTAATTCAATTAAAAAGTTCCGGAACAAGTTTTTTCTCGTAAGGAAACTTCAGTCTAAGGGCTTGTACACACTAACTGCGGCACTAGCCCGCAAGGAAACATTTTTCATCTGTTCATTAGCATCGAATAAAATCAAAACTGTAATGGTTTCTGTACTGAACTAAAAAAATAAGTCAAGCTTGACTTTTTAAAGCTTATTATACTTACATCTTCTAGTATCAGTTTTTAATATTTGTTCAAAAGCTTGACAGAAGTAAAAACGAATGGAAAACCTTTATGGTAGCCAATGATACTAGGTATATTTGCTACTTGGCAATGGCATGAAAAGTACAGGTACCATTATTTATGTAATTATTGCACAGATTAAAAAAATCATACCGTAGATGCCATCAGGCAGTCTCTAAAAGTCGACCATTACGCTAAACAATCAACATAGTATTATACAAAATTAATAACAATCTATCATAAAATAAAAGGTTTAGTTTATTACCCACTTTGCTTAAGGAGATCATTGTTGACCCATGTTAGGACCCCGTAGTTTGCATAACGTATCCTAGTTTAATCTTGAAATTTCGTAAAAATACGAAAATAACGCGACTTAATCTAGTAATGTATACTACTCTTTATGTATGTTAGGACACGAATACGACGTTATCTGAAAGGATATTCAAGGCAATGCGGGGTAAAATTAAATTGGAGGGTTTTTGGGCACTGTACGGTATCAATGGCAAATTTCTGACCCTGAATTCAGCTAGACATGTGTCAGGAACAAGGCTGACACGTGATTTAGGAAAAATATTTCTGTGAAGTTTCATAATATATCGGGTGTAAAAAAAGGTTTAACGAAGCCGAATACTACATATTCTACGTATTATTACGATCATTTTTTTCTTTTACACTATACCTGGGAAATGACGGGTTACAGAGTTATTGACAGTCAAAGTTACAATTTTTTTTCAAAGATTTTTAACAAAATTTACTTCTGTTTGATAATACTACTACACAGGCATAGTCTGTGGCGTGCGCGCTATACATTGCGGGTTAGAAATAAGTTATTTTTTTTGATACCCAAAAATAAAAGTCATTTCCCAGCAAATATTTTTTTGCATTCTACTTGGTTTTATGTATAGAATTCGTGGTTTAAGGCTTCGTTAAGCTTTTTTTTACACCCCGTATATTTATAACAAGATATTAGGCGATGCCAAAATGTTTTAAGAACGCTGTCCTTCCTCTTAACTCTTCAGCCCAAACAAAAAGGCACTTAAACACAAAATGGAATAAACTAATATAATAGGACATTAATTGGGTATTAATAAAGTAAAAGTTTCTTAGGTTATGCAAAAACGTTTCATTAGTCTTTGGAAGTCACCTAAAAGGTTGTAATTTAGACATGTTCATACAGTTTCATCATCACATTATCATCAGCCTCTAAAAGCCCAGTTAGAAATTATTGAAATGTGCCTAACTAAAGGCTCCAGATGTAAGGATTTGTTCAGAATTCAAACGTATAGTAAACTACATTCCTAGAATTCCTCCCAACGGTACAGTTTGATGAATTTTAATAAATCTACATGCATAATGAGAAATCGCAGAAATCCTCGTTCTTTCCCAAGTTAGTTTTCTTTGGTAGATACCACAAGGTGGTTGGATAACGCGGTTTGAAAAGTTTTACATATACGTAAACCTCACTTCGCAAAGATACGGAATATTTAAAAAGGTAAAGATCATACTTTAAAATAAGCAGACTACAATATAAATAAAACCAGGAGGCGTATTTTTGAAGCAATCGAAATGAATCTTGAATTCGAACACGAATATGATTCGTGTGCGAACATTTCTATTTCTCCCGATTTTTCGCATTTTTAAATAACTCGAATTCTCGAATTAAGGGTTGCTATTATAGTAAAATTCTTATAACTATTTTTGTTTCACGCAGAAAATATTAAAAAACAGGAATGCAAAAACTTATTGATTTTAAAAACCGGAAATGAATCGCTTAGAACGGAACGAAAGATTTGAATCATTTGCATGCGAACCTTGCGATTTCGTATCCGGATTGGAATTCGCATGATTTAAAAATACGTCTCCTGTGCCGCTTGCAACCAGTGCAGCAGTGGTTGCCCGCAACTAAATACATCCTCGGCTTGCCACACAAAAAGTTGCTTCTTACGGATTCCGAACCAGAAACCGCTGGATTTTCATTCCAGAGCGCGAATACAAGACGGCCGACATTAAAACTTACAATCCTTTCCTATTCCCTTAGTTAAACCCCTTAGTTAAACGTTATATTATATTCAAGAATACGTTCTCACAAAACAATTAAACATCGTGGGTTACAATTCCCCGTCTAGTTCCCGCAAGAACAAAGTCTCAGTCTGGCAACTCGAGCGGATCAAAACTTAAGAACAATGTAGTGCAGGTACGAGCTTAAACTAAGAACGTAATCGCGTAATGAAATTGTGACATTATGCTACTGTAATAAGTTTAGTAGCAGTTAATTAAAACATACCTACCCGTATGTGTAAGATGGCCCATTTTTTAAATTGATCAGCCAGTTTAGATTGAATAATCAATGTATAAACGAACTTATTGATATTGTCTTGGATCTGGATGTCGTGGGACCGTCCTTATTTCTATAACACAAAAGCGTTAGCTAAAAGGATCAGAGCAATTTATATGATGTTGTCCAATATTTATATTTATTTTTCAGTCTGCCGTAACAGACCAGTAATAAAAATTACAAAAATCGTCCAACTAAAACAATCAACATTTCATCTTAAACGCATATACCTTCTCAGTTCCGTCGTGGTTAAAAGGCAAAATCAGATCATTTCGGTGTCGAGCTGACCATTGCATGAGTACAAAATAAAAAAATTACGATCAGTCAAATTGAATAAAATAAACACGCGTCGCACGTCGCACCTCATGTTTGTTTTTCGAAATCGGGAAATTCGTAAAATTGTCCAATACAAGTGTCCATTCCATGTGGTTGATGTGATTTTCGCTTCCTTTTGATAGAAATACTAACAATACTACATATGCTTTATTTTACTTTCGAACCCTAAATCATACATTTTGACAGTAAAACGACAGCACGTCAACTAGCAAAAATCTTCATTGATCACACAAAAAAGTTCAATGTATCTTCGTTTTTGGAGCTGACAACTTGCAACCAGCGCAAGAGTACAAGAATAATTACGACCTTTATTATCAGAGTCATAAGAGACAAAAAAATCGCGGTTTACTGTACGCTCATCCATGTGTGAACACTTTCGCGATCACTCTCACTTTCCGGAATAAACATCGATTTTTTTCCAAATTAATGCGTGTCAGTGTCAAGTTTGTCTTGAAATTGTTCGAGTTTTTTAGTCCACTCGCTATAAATGGTGCACTTCATCGATCACGCGACGATTAGTTTTTATTGTCATCGGTTCAATTGATTAATCTAGGATTCAGTTTTGATAACGACGGAACCTCACGTAGCAATCTTTTAACGGGATTGATGTTTTCATAATGTGTTTCTGTCGGATAATTTGCTTTGAAGGGACTAAAATGGCCATATGTTATGTTTTGTTAGTAAATAGTCGTAGAATACCATGTTTGACCGTGCAATCTAAGATTATTGATAAGTTTTTTTTTAAATAAGTCTTCCGTACCCGTTTTAATTTACCATAGAGTGTCTTAAGCTGTTGCTTAAGTTTAAGACGCTCCTATGATGGACGTCGCTATAATATTCTAATTTTATCTCCTAGGTACTTAGGCTAGGTAGGCTAGGACTAGGTATTTAGGCTCTTCCAGAGGATGCGTCTCGGTTTTGCAACTGTAAAAGTATATGCATAAGGGTCATATTCTACTAAACGATGTTTGCCATATTCGTTTAGGTTTACGAAGTGTTACAGCTTACTTGAAAGCGATACCTATTGATTTGGAATTTCCCCGTGTTCATTGCATAAAACTTATTTATGGAGACATGATATAGACTAGGTAACAAAGATTTAACTGTAAACATTTGTGATAAATATTTGTTCGTATTACAATATAGGTACGGACAACAGCACGTCAACCTACCACAAAATGTCAAATTTTCTCATTTAAAAATGAACTCTACATGTCAGGGTTAAAGTTGAAAATCTATTGCAGAATTTTTGACTTTTGGGGTAGGTCGACGTGCTGTTGACTGTACATAATTATACATTGAGTATTATTAAACAAAGTTAATTATGCGTATCTTAGTGCAAACTGGACTTTCCTTTGACGAATGATTGTGTTGTATTCAAATTATTATGACCGCGCCTAGGTATACTAAATAGGTTATTGTATGCATAACTCATACTTAGATGGAATAGCCGAAATAGATATAAATAAGTGCTAGACACCACATCAAATTTCTGGAAATAAGCAATTAATATCCTTGTGAGACGATAAGTTTCACTCTACACTTTCAAAGGTATAATATCATCTCGCCCTTCTAATCTGTCTACGTTTCTCTTCACTGAGGTATACGCTAGTACTATAACGTGCCAATGGCCGAAGCTAGGATAGACTATTGGGAATTGATCGAGAACAAATTATTTCACTTAATGAATTATATTTATTAAAAGGTTCTTTACATGAGGAATGCAGAAAATACTTAGCTTTTGAATCGTTGTGTACAAATTTTTTAGATCAAGTTTTTACTTTTAGATATTTTGCTTTATGTTACTTCGTTTGAATCCCGAAAACAAAAGTTTTTTCTACGTCAAAGAAAAATATTCAAAAGCAACTTTCATATTTCGGACATACCTTGGTAGACGTAGAGGTTTTACTCGTTTGGCTATAAACCTCTGCAGTACCTACTTTATACCTCAGTGTTTCTGTTAGACTGATTTCTTTTTATCATAATCTGGGTGTTCTCGGTCCTCTAGAACAACCAGATTCATTTAGATCACTGGTAAAATTAATTGTTTGGTACCTCGTAGCGCAACAATTGGCTGTCTAAAGCAAATTTATTAATTTTGTTAGGGTTTTAGCTACCATTTAGAGAAATTATTTTGGAAAATAAATACATTAGCAGGCGAGCACACTAACGTAACGTGCATGTCCGACATCGATCACAAGTAAACGTGCCATTTGTACGTGAATAGTGCGACTAGAACTATATTTTATTCAAAGAGCACCCTTCGCAATAATGTCAATCATCCAATCCATAAACACGACGACTTCATCCGAACATTTTATTTCTGACGAATTTTCTCTACATGTCTTCATCTATTGTTATGACTGCCAATAAATTGAAGTCAGCTGACATTTAAATGTTTAGTCACGCTTCGTACACTTGCGATTTTACCTGTAAACTTAGGCTAAGGTCACACCGACGACTTACGATTAGGACCAATTTAAGTTTTGCGAAAAAAAAATGAATTTTTTGTAAAAAACTAACTTTGTCTTAATAGTTAAAGTTAAAATACATACTTAATAGGTAAATTATTTAGGACATACGGAAAACACCTACTATAGTTCACAATGAATTCCTCCTGAATAGTATTTATCGTCTACGTTATTCACGCTAAACTCATTTCTTATTCTCTTAGAATCTGCGAAACCAGTGTGGCCTCAGCCTTACTATGATGTATCGTCACAAAAACAGTTAAATTCTTTGTTGTAAGTCTTACTTTGACAAATAAGCAATGGATGAGATGAATGATGAATGGCATTGTTTTTGATTCATTGTTGCTATGTGCTGGTGTAGTTTCACGGTCGATTTACTTTAGTGAATATTTATATACTTCTTATCGATTATTTGATAGAATCAATTATATAGTAGGCAAACTACGACAAACCCCAAAAACATGAAAAAAACCTAATTCGACAACTAGAAAATATCGCTACCACACATTGGTAATCAAATTCAAATAGTTCTTATCCTTTTCTTTTGCAATATTAAAATCTTGTCAACGGCGCAAGAATGTAAAGTACTTATAAATACAAGAACTTTCAACGTGCGACCAATAAAAGGTAAAATTTTAACACCCTATTTGATTGCATACTTAGGATAAAGAGTGATGGCATTTTTTGTCTTTTCAATTTCAAAGTCGTTGCATCCTAAAAATGACCTCTAAAAGAAGCTACATGACATTAAAAATAACGCTTTGAAAATGGAAATACGTTCAAATCACCCACAAAAAATATTGTGTACCTATTAAAATTAATGTCTCAGCATAAAACTATTGCTAAACCAAGTTAATTAATTGATATTGTGGTTAATACATACTTGAAAAATCAATCAACTAACGCAAGGCACAAAAAAGGTAATAAAGCCGGCAATGTAAAAACATTTAATATTTGTAATAATACATCTGACATAATAAACTCGTAATTACATTAAATTGTTAAAGCCATATTATTATATAAATTCAACTTTTTGCAGTTCTCAGTTAAAAGAGGACTATGCTCATTGCTCACGTTTTAATAGTTCATGACCTTTATTATTTAAAGATCATTAAAGGACATTTTTTGCAGGATTTTGTATCCTTTAATGCTGGGGCTTCACCTGCGTGACGCCTAACGTTCAAATAAAGGCATGATTAGCGTTAAATAAATTAAAGCATTTAAGCTACGCGCTAAGTGCGTGGCTACACTTATTTGATGTTTGATTCTAGCGTCTAGCGACTTAGTTAGCGTGTGATCTGTGAGTGTGTCTTTAAAATAAAATAAAAAGCTTCCAAGAACTCAATACTTTTTTCGTTTTGTCTGTCCATTCTAACTTAATAACTATGCACTTTAACATATATTTCACAAAGAGTTTTTGAATGTGATCGTGTTTTAACATGTTTAGTGTAGTAGGTGTAGCCACAACAACGCACTAAACGCCCGCTTAATCCCTTTGATGTGTCAAAAGTTACCGCCGTCCGAGCTATCGCCTAACGTCTAATGTTATTGAAGCAAATTAGCGCACAAAGACCGGCCACACCTGCGTACTACGTCAAATAGAGCACTAATTAACGACATTAGACGCAGATGAAGCCCCAGCATTAGATTAAATAAAAAAATATGACAAACAAATAGTTATGGCCTCAAAGAAAATAATTGACGTATTGAATACAAGGTACTTGATACAAAAAAATGACAGGGGTGTATCACACCACACACACACAAAGTACAGGTCCAAGTCAATTTAAAAAATAAACGCTTTCTTTATAGACCTATTTGAAACCCAAGATCCATTTATCATCATCATTTCAGCCACAGGAAGTCCAATGCTGAACATGGCCTATGTTCCCCTGACTTCCAGATCAGCCGGTTGGAAGCGGCCTGCATCCAGCGGCTTCCTGCAACCTTTACCAGGTCGCCTGTCTCCTTGTGGGTGGATGTCCCACGCTGCGCTTGCCGGTACGTGGCCTCCATTCCAGAACCTAATTCCAGGATTCATTAGTTTAAACGAAATACTGATCTAGACCAATCAAAAAATCAAATAAAAAAAGAGTTAAAATTGCATAAACAACTAAATGGTAATTACTTTCGCATAATGAGCCCCATGGCTTTAGCTTTCGAAATCCTGACCTGTACTCTACTCTGCTAAGAAGCTTGTGGCTTGCTCACACGAACCATCGAGTAACCGATAATCGATTAGCACATCGGTAATCGAGCAGTGGTTTCCGATAACGATGTAATCCTCGACACGAGACATGTTAAGTAGTCGATTACTGCATTTCAGTGGAAACTGGACCGTCAGCTGTAGTGGTTACTTCGGTCAACTATTAACTGATACTTGTGCAGTTGATGTTACGAGTAGACGACCGTTATGGTCTAGTGATTCCTTCGGAATACAAATCCAGGCGATCGTGGGTTCGAATCCGGAAAGTAGCAAGTGTTTGTGATAAACACGAGTATTTGTACCTGTATATGTCGTTTAATTCGTTCAGTTACATATTGTTTTATTAAAAAACAAAATTTTTAATACCGCCTTATTAGCATATAATAAGTGATGTTGTGTATACTGTTTATAAGCTCTGATTTGTAAACGATTCTTTCCTTTTTATAAATCATGGAAAGACTGTATCTTGTTAGTGTACATAATATAAATAAATGTATGTATAATAAATATGACTCTCCTTTATTATAGTCAGCATAGTACGATTTTTGGTTAGTTTGAAACCATAGGGTATGTTATCAGTAACTCTAACCATCTATCTTCGAAACGAGATTAGGACTAGTCGTTCAAAAGTACGTTACAGGATCATAAAATAGGGGAAATATTGCCAAACAAAAGAATTGTCGTTTCTACTATTTGAGGTATGTGGTCAATGGTTTGGAGCTAGATTAATAAGTGTATTGTATTATTATAATCTCAGGGTCCCTTTGGTAAGTACCTATAGAAAACAGTCTTATATCTTCATACGCTTGACCTGTTCCTACTCGTAGGTTATCTGGGTTCAGCAAAGTAGGTATGTATTTTCTACCATTCATCTCAGTAAACATTTATCTATATACGAGACTATCAGTAAGTATGTTTGTTCCTTCTGATATGAATTAAAGACTACAAAAATAATTTATTTTAATAATTTACTAGCTATTCCTCAATAGCTAGTAAATAATTTGAAATTAATTATTTTAACAATCACGCCAATTAGCTATCCCCAAACTATGAAATGCTTGTAGGTACTACTTACAGCGTCTAGTCCAGTCACAGCAATTCCTAGATTAATATTTTAAAATTGTATATATTTTAGGTTTAATTAAACTTTTTAACTTAAAATATGCTTTTTCAATTATCAACACCGTTATACAAACCGTCTCTAATAGAATCAACATTTACTGGCTCTTAATTAAATAAAAGGTTAATAAGAAATTAAAAGCGCTTTCTAAGACAAAAGAGCTGATTGCTCAAACAAAGATCTTATTAAAATAGTCTTTTCTTAAATGGATTTAATTAAGGAGAGAAATCGTGGTATTTAGTTTTGTAAGCTCTAGTCTGTTTCTGTTTAGTTTATAGATAAAATAAACATTCTTGTTATAACGTCCAAAGGTCTTTTTGTTTAAAAAAAAGGAAAATTTAACACATACCGATAGAGCTGGGCGGTAACCACGAACTCTTAAAACAATCTAACAAATCTGTCAAACATTATCAAATCTGTCAAATTTTGTATGTAATGACGTACCAAAATTGACAGATTTAGCGAATGCTAAGTCTATGGATTTGACAGAGTACATGGTTATCCCGCTGAAATGTCATGAATTTCGTATGTTTTGAAGCAGCGCTACAATTTTTTTGTTGCAAATATGATGTAATTTTATGTTATTTCACTTTATTGTTGTATTATGCTACACATAATTAAATTAATTTGCGGACTTATTTTCCTTTTTTTTTGCCGTAGGAAATTTACTAAGAAATCGTCAACCTTTCTTCAGAACTACACTTGTAGAGAGTAGTAAAATATGCAAGGTTGCAATGGTTACTAAAAATATGGAAATGTCAAAATAAAGGTGTCTTATAGATGGTTATTTTTAAAAAGTTTACAAAAAATAAATTAAAATTAAACACTAGCTAAGGTTGTGATCTGCCAAACATTTTGGTTAACTTAAGTGATAGTGCAAAGGTAATATACTGACAACCCATTTTTGCAGAAGTCGACTGTCATTTATCTACTTCTAGTTTTATTGGAGTTTAAATCAAATAGCCAGTCTCTTAAAGCTTTTCTCAGTGTTATTCTGCTAATGATGATAACGAAAGCAGTTTAACTGATGCTGGTGACAAACTAACTTTCTTAAAACTTATGAAACTTATCAGACGTTATAGCAAGCCGTTATAAAGTTGATCGTAAATTAACTAGTCTACCAATCTTGTAGGTACGAGTATTTTCTGTCTTGTTTTGTGTGACAGCGACGAAATTCGATATTAGGCACGTCATTAACTAATGGATAAATACAGGGTAGTGACGTCAAACCGTCCCTGACATATCTATAAGAAGTTATTACGTCAATTGTTTCATTTGCACAAAAGTCGGTTACATATTCATTAGTCTCTGTCTCGTCTAGTGTTGCTATATTTATTTAAAATTAAAGGCATAGTGTATTATTCATTTCTGTGTATAGATTCTATATTCTTATTCCCTTCTCTTCCTATGGGTGTCGTAAGAGGCGACTACAGGAGAACCGCCACAAGAAGACGGGCAGCAGCGTCTCCTCTCCACCATTGGCCAAACTGCGATCGCCAACCCGCCTGCCAAGCGTGGCGATTATGGCAAAATCCTCCTTTTGGAGAGGCCTATGTCCAGCAGTGGACTGTATAGGCTGGTGATGATGATGATGACGATGATGTGTATAGATAGATGACTGAATGACTTATATTCTTTAAAAGATATTTTAAATAATATAACTGTAAAATATTTATTTTTTGCACTTTTACACCTCCTATATTTTATCTCACTGCTGGCAAGCATGCATTGTGTATACCTTCGTGTGACATAGTATTAAATAAGAGGTTTTTTCAATTTCATCTACGGAAAATTTTCTGAAATAGATTGTTTTTGTCATTGAAGATGTCAACGATGAAGAGTATCCTATATCTTTTCGGAAGCATTGGCCTCAATCGTGTACCTACTGAATACTAATTCTCATCTATTTTTGCACAATAAAGAGTTCTATCTGTCCACGAAAAAGTACTACGAAGGCGTAAAAATGATGATCATCGTCGCTATCGCATCTAACTGAAGGCACCTAAACCAAATAAATCATTCAGCGTCTCGATAATCGATACTCGACTCGGAATATCATCGATACGGGATAACGGATAGGGTAACCGATAGCTCAGGTTAATGGGGCACATTAGTTACCCCGTATCGAGTCCAGAGTGTCTGTTTACGCGTTTCGGGCATTCTGGGAATTGTACGTGAGCACGCATGTAATTTAATTGTGGTAGTATTGTAATCAGTGCTGTAACTATAAAAGTACCTAGTACTAGTATTGTGCTTAGTGATGTAACTTGAGCAGTGCCAGCGGTGCCTCGGCAAAGACTACAGGGTGTTTCACAATTAACGATCCTCATAAGTGTTGAGTCTGGTGTTTGAATACAACATCCTTTTGTATGGGACCAACATTGAAAACTAAAAAAAATAGTTTCTAAAAGAAATTTAGTGGAGATAAAGATTAAAAAAATATATTTTAAAATCAATCGTATTTTTTGGTTATTATAAACTAAAAAAGGGTCTTAAATACAGAAAAAAAACATTGAGCCATTTGCTGTGTTTCTATAGGCAAGATCAAAGTCCAGCAGTGGACTTTGATGATGATCAGAAAATTATGCTCGTGAGATAACTGTCTGTATCTATGACAAGAAATTACAAAACACAAACATGTTATTACTTCATTTCGAATATAGGTACTCGTCACTCACTCCACCTGCGCCTCAGATTATAAAATCTATATATTATTAATTCAATAAAATATTGGACAACATCACATACTTACCTACATTTGCATTGTTTTGATCCTAAGGTTAGTAGCTAAAGCACTTGTGTTATAGAAATCAGAAACAACGACGCTTTTCCATCCGAAAATATTTCCCTTGTATTTCCTTCTGTTTTCTTCCTATAATTTTAACTACTAATTTAAGATTTGAAATAAAAAAAACATTAAGTGACACATAGTCTGATAGGAGATTGCTTGAAAACTTCATCCTTGCAATATTTACTTTTTATGTCGGTTAAACTTAATTGTATCAAGTTATTGTCATGGTTTGCTTTAAAATGCATCGCACGCGCATCCCGTGATAAAATCAAAAAGGATGTGATACCGACGTGAGCTGAATGAAGTCAGGTCTGTACAATTAATTATTGTTTTTAATTATATAAATAAAACAGCGTTAGTCAGCGTCCCATTTGTGTTTAACATAATAGGTCTTAAAGCAGAAGGGAAACTTCTATAAATAAGGTCAATTTGCGCAATGACAATATACAATTAACGCTTAACACATTTAAAACATCTTACTGTTCCTGTCTGTAATTTGTCAGTGTCAGTGACAGAAACAGAATCACCCGGCGCTAGGTATACGTAATTTGTGACAGAATGTTACTGGTTATTCCATATAACGAATCATTGTGCAATTATAAATATAATATCGCCGATCAAGCACGTCAAAATATGGTATAATATGTATAATACATACAGTAGGACCCGCACTCAAGTGGTAGTGGGCTAGCCACATCTTTCGCAGAAAGATAAAAGGTGGAGTAATCGAGTTCTCGAGACCATGCCACGGAGACCACGCCTTGGTAAACGTAGCGTAGGACAACCCCAGCCCGATATACCGACGACCCTTAGCAAGATGGCTGGCAGTGGATGGATTAAAAAAGCAGGAGATCGTGCTCTTTGGCGCTTTTTGGGGAAAGCTTAGGTCCAGCAGTGGACTGCAATAGGCTGAATAAATATATATGACCCGCATTCGTCTGTCACGTTTGCAGTCGCGTCTTTGTCGTTGCGTAAAACGTAACTGACGTCTGAACACGTACGAACTTAGGGGTCATCCATTAGTTACGTCACATGAATTTCATGATATTTTGAGTCAACATTTTTGACCCTACCCTCCCCCATGTCACAGGTGGTCATATTTGTGCGACTCCCCCTTCCCTAGTGTGACGTCACATATTTTGCAATTTAACATTTAATTGAAGATAAATAGCACTTGAAAAAAAAATCATCGACCTCAGGTGGGACTCGAACCCACGTACCATCGCAAGCCGGGGGAGTGCCTTGAGACGTGGGTTCGAGGTCGATGTTTTTTTTTCAAGTGTTATTTATCTTCAATTAAACCTTGCATGGAATTGCTAAAAACAAAAATTTACAATTTTACATTTGTTTTTTTTTCGTTTATAATTCAAATTTTGTGATTTTGAAATGTGACGTCACGAAATTAAGGACCCCTCCCACCCCTTGACACATAATGTCACATTTCCCTCCCCCCTTTAACGTGTGACGAAACTTATGATGCCCCTTAGGAACCAACTTCCCTACAAGTGAAATACTGCATTTACATCTATGTACCTATTTGCTACAGTTGTGTTATTCCAACATCGCTTCTCAGCAAACATAGCCTACAGAAATGGACTTGAATTCTGCTACAATAACATTAAGATATACCCAGCTCGTGTATTGCCTTGTGTGAAAGAGACAAACTTGTTCCTCTTCTACAGAGCTAATGCCTGGCCTGGTGAACTACCAGGGTTGGCATAAAAAAGTTTTGTTAATGTTAAATTGGCATTCGAATTAAATGACCATTTAAAAAGGTAATTTTGCACAAGACAGTGTAATTTTTTTTAAATATAATAAGTAGACGTTGCTATAGAAAGATTATAACCGAATTTTTGCGACTATGGAAGCTTAAATCAGTATGTACGAGTAGGACAGATAACAATATAAATAAAATATTTTAAGTATATTGTCTATATTCATCCAGTTGCATCTCATCCGGAACTCAATATTTTTATAGAGGTTCATCATATCAGCCTGTTGCAGTCCACTGCTGGACATAGGCCTCCCCCAAGGAGCGCCACAGCGCACGATCTCCCGCCCTTTGCATCCAGTCGCTGCCGGCTGCCTTCTTCAGGTCATCGGTCCATCTAGCCGGGGGGCGTCCTACACTACGTTTGCCTAAGCGTGGTCTCCATTCGAGAACCTTCCTGCTCCACCTCTCGTCGGTTCTGCGACAGACATGGCCAGCCCACTGCCACTTCAGCTTGCTACATTTTTGGACAATATCAGTCACCTTAGTCTTATGTCGTATGACCTCGTTCCGGATCTTATCCCTTAATGAGATCCCCAACATAGACCTTTCCATAGCACGCTGAGTGACGTGTAGTCGGTGGGCCAACTTAACTGTCATGTTCCACGTTTCGGCTCCGTAGGTTAAAGCAGGTAGGACGCATTGGTTAAACACCCGGCATTTCAGGCACTAGATTTTATAGAGGTTATTATTATTTATTACATAGAATCCGAGAACCAGGGGGCCTAGCGGTCGTATTAACCGATCAAATTAAAACATCCATTCCCCCGTATCAAAGGTTTGACAATTTATGAACAATATAAAACAGTCGGGTTTTTTACACGGTTAGATTGAGTTGGTCATATTTTAACAAAGGATTGACATCACATGAGACTGGCCATTTTAATTTGTTAGGTTTATACGACCGAACGAAATAAATTAAATAATTTTATTTAGTAGTAAGCGAATATATTGACAAGTAATATGTGTAATGGAACGCCGCAATTAAAATAATGGGGTCATACATGAATTGCATCCCTTAACTTTTTAAATTTTCCATGTCATGAAAATATCCTTTGGTATTGTCATTTACAAAAAAATCTCAATTTCACTACTTGGCGAAGTTTCATTGTGTTTGTTAACGCTAATGATATTAATCTTTGAACTAACACTTTTTATTAGTCACATCCTACTACTTAGTACCTACAAGCTATGCTTAGTTTTGGCCTAGATAATAATGATTGGTCAAAAAAAATTTTTTTGCCAGTTGGCGTCCCTGATTCCTGGTCACTTATCTAGCGGAGCCAGACGTACCCTAAATGGATGGGATTAACTGATAAATGTGTGTCGTTTCTTTGCGATATTATTTTATACCTTGTTGGGTGGCAATCCATAATTCATTTGGCTTTAGTGATTGGCTCGATGACTCACAGGATACACAGAAGTTCCTTCTGAAGACAAGGACAAGTTTTTTTTGATTGGCAAATATATTTGAACTATCCTTTTTGCGCCAGACAAACAAACCAAAAGGGATGCACAATGCCCCTTTATCACGATAGGCGTCGCTTTGTTTTGGTCCTGCCGTCGTCCTGCAGTGTACTTGGTCAACTAATCTGTCACTGCTTTAATCCTATTTTGTTGAGAGAACAAAGTGTCTAGACAAACCTTACTTTAAGATACTAATAGTCAAAATGATCAATTATGTTTCTTGAAATCAAAAATAAATAAATAAATTTATTTACTGCTGTCCCAGATCATAAAATCCTTAACCGTTAAAGCTTATGCTAAGAGGTCAAACATGTCGACGTTGCGACATACTCGTACTTATTTTCATATTAAAAAGCACAAAAGACATCTAACATTGACGTCATATGGGGACGTTAGTTGACTGGTTGACAAGACCAACAACACTAGCGCCATATGAGATTAGCTTTGCCTGTCCTTTCCCATTCTTGCATTTTTTCGCCACTACACTAATCGTAATTGTATGTTCTTCAAATTAAATAAAAAAAAGTCTTCAAACAAAACGGTTGATCGTAAAATGAGGAATAGGGTTGACAACTAACTTATTTACCTTCGCCTTTCAAGTGTTTTTAAAAAGTATTGGACGCATTTTTTTTTTCTCATAATCAAAATATTACAAATTTGGTTGGTTGTCAAAAAAAATAATAAGAAACCATTATTTACTGATAATCTAATTGAAGAACTAAATATTATTTCATTTTATTGATCCAGCCGTCATCCCTATTAATGTAAAGCACTACCCTAACGCTCAAAGACATCGCAAACGGACATTTCCAGACGAAGCAACCGGCGATTGCTGTGCAAAATGAGAAATAACCCAGAGATGGCATTACTTTTTCCATTCACAGAAGTGGAAATACTAACTCGACTTTTATTGCAGGCAATAGGTCTCAAATAGTGACGTTTTATTTTATTCTTTTTATCCTATAAAGATCAATTGATAGTGCTGTTGGACTCTATAGGTATCGATGTTGCCATTTTCTATTCTGAGGTTCCTATCCAATTTATTAGTGCCGCATACATGCGTGGTAGATTTGCTACTTTTGTTATTTTTTTTTACATGATATTAGTGAAATGTAGACAGGAGCAAATGTCAGTAGCTAAATATTCGGCGACTTCTGTTTGCTGTTGCTTGTTTAAATAATTTTCATTGTCGTATTGCGCATGGAAGAAATAATGCTACTTATGCACATTTATAAGAACACCAGTAATTTTGGAATTTAACTTCTTATTTGTATTTGCAATTAATGCTAAATGTAATACAGCTTAAATAAATTATTACGATTTCAATTTGAATTAGTCTTTTAGATTCATTTAGATAACAGACTATAGACGAAAGTACGAAACTCACTTACACCGGGTTCCTATATTGTACTATGCGTAAGTGTACAACAGCAACTGATCGTATTGGTGTCAAAAGTAACAAGCCGTTATAGTCGTTCCTCAAAAATTTGACGAAGCGTCATTTATAGGAACGCTTTTGAGTATGTCAAATTGACAATTCCTACCATCCGTTAGCAAAACCAACCGTTTCTCGGATATAGGAACCGGGCTTTATGTAATATTGATTCTCCTAACTAAGAGATAACAAGCCTGATCCAACTTTGTCCTGCGGTATTTTTTGTTTCGTTTCACAAAAATATGTAGCTCATAATGATCGATACTGTTACATCACTAGCAAATGGCTTTTCAGAAGCGTTAATAGATTGGGCTCGAGTTGACAACGTTCTTAGGGCTTTGTCGCTTTACCAAACGAAGTTACAGCCATTATTGAAATGGAATAAATCTATTTGGATCAAATTCTAAAGCTCTATGGAGTTCAATTGTATTGTCTACTTACTTGAAACTAAACATTTTACAAATATTATATATGTTAAAGGTTTTCGTATACTCAGTCATGTTTTAGGTACCGTAAGAATTGATCTAGCTAGATTAACAAATGGAATATTATAGTTTTATACTGTTTTTGTGTTCCCTTGGGTCATTCCTTTTTACCTTGTTCAGTAGTCAAAACAGACAAAGTCGCAGGCAGAAGCTAGTTAAAAAAGTAAACTGTTATCTTATTGATTTATAATTACGACGCTAAATCATAAATTTAAGTGTTCAAATATCAAATCATTTGAAATCGCAAAAAAAAATATCGCAACAAAAGCAAAAAAAAAAAGAATTTAAATATCAATGGCAAATAATTAAGTAAAGTTTTATTCCCAAATAATTCCGGTAGAATGTCTTCTTGTTTGAAACCTCGTTTAATATTCATAATATTATCTTTCCGGGTTGTTAATTAAATAAACTTTTCTTTTATCCTCAGCTTTCCTGGAAACGTATTAGATTGACATACACGCTTAGTTAATGTCTTATGATCAAAGGAAAGACATGTTCAAGATAATACAATAGAAAGTATTTTTGCGGCTACTTTTCTTTTAAAAGAAAAATAATAATAATAGGAAGTAATGCGCATGTCCTGGAATACTTAATTATAGAAGAAAAAAACGCAATGTACCCACTAAAGTGTGAAATAGACAAGTTGTTTTTAAAATCCTCAAATTCGAGGTGCTCGTAGCTCAGTGGCGGCAGCGCTTTGGTATCGATTACTAAAGTTAAGCAATCAACGCCGCGGTCGTGAGTGGATGGGTGACCATTCCGACCATATTTAGTGACATTTATCACGAGCATCTCCGTGCTTCGGAAGGCACGTTAAAAGTTGGTCCTGGCCAATATCGCTTGATATTGGTCGTGAAGCCTAGTCAGAGGCCTTAAGGCGGCTTGATAACATCTGACAGTAAGGTTTAGTCACTGGCCTTACAACACCCCTCCACCAATCCGCACCGGGCCCGCGTGGTGAAGTATGGCCCAAACCACCTCATAGTTGAGGTGAGGACTGTGCCCTGCAGTGGGACGGTATATAGGCATACTTTATGAAGTTATAAATAAAAAAGATACATTTTAAACGTTCTCCGCCCTCGCCCTATTCTCTGAAATAAAAAAGATACTTTTTTTTAATTTAAATTATAATATTTACTTTAAAATTATAGGTAAGAAGTACAGACCCCGTTTCAGAAAAGTTTATCATTTTTCAAAGGAAAACATTTACGTCCTTTGCTAAAATTCCAAACGTTTCCTACTGTTGAATTTATTTATTTCCGAACAAGGTAAAAAAAAAACAACCTTAAACTCTAAATGTAAGTGAAATTTTATCAAACATGACTAAAAGCACAAAAGAAACTATACTCAGAGAGAATAAAAAAGAGACACCCAAGTTTAATCTCCTCTGCCATTATCTTATGCACGGAGAAAAAATTACAAAGTTCTTCATCAGTAATTAATGAACTAAAGTTAATTAAGCCAGTGATGGGACGATTTATTAAACTTTGAGTGGGTACAGACAACGACAACAGCGGATAGTATATATTTTAGTTAACAGAGACCTGCGGGGTAACCATGAACTCTTAAAACAATCTGAAAGCTGTCAAATCTGTAAATTTTGGTACGTCATTACTTACAAAGTTTGACAGATTTGATAATGTTTGACAGATTGTTTTAAGAGTTCTTGGTTACCTATAGATTGACAAACGTTTTTTGAGTGTACGCCGGGAAACTTTGATGGTTGCATGTTATGTTATTTTTTAAACAGATTTGTTGTCGCCTTTACTAAAACTTAATACTTGTGCTCTTATAATTATATTCTGAATTGTGTGCCTAAATAAACTAAAAACAAATTTACTATCTATAGGATTAACATCGAAATTGTAAAAAAAAACAATGCTCCATAATATACCCTTGTTTTGTCTATGCACATTAATTAGGTCAGCCTATTTTTTGTTATAATTAAATGATGATTTTGATCTACCTCCAAGATAAAGTAAGGAGCATTCTATTTTTATCTACGAATAGCCGACTCAACAGACAGTTGTCCTGCCTGGCAGTTCTGTCAAACGCCGTAAATATACATTAGAAAAGGTAATGTCGTAAGGTTTTCTTAAATTTTCTTATGATCCGCGCAACTTTTTTTCATAAGAACCTTCTCCTGGTAATAACAAACACAACAAGGAAACAATTAGCGAAATAGGTCCAGCCGTTCACGCGTGATCCCGTGACCAAGGAAAATAGGAATTCTTTTTGACATTTTGACTTTGAAGTCCGTAACGAAGCCATGGTTTGAAATAGTTTGATTACTCAGTTTAAAGGTAGCGATGGTCTGGGTATCCCCCTGTGCTATTTACAAAACTAACATCAAATGTAAATAACCATACTAGCCACATCTTAGATCTTGGTGAAATTGTAAGTTACGTAGGTAGTAATTATTTTCTTGATGGTCAAACGTAACCGGAGTCCCCCATTAAAAACGGGACGAAGCGCTGCTAGAAGAGACAGAAGATACTAATACACAATCAATTTGTAAGGCCCATGACCTAAGTGTGAACTCTAAAAATACCTGCGGGGTAACCACAAATCTGTCAATTTCGTACGTCATTACGTACGAAATTTGAAAGATCTGACAAGATTTGACAGATATGATATTGTTATAAGAGTTCATGGTTATCCCCCTGAGCATTGTTGTTATTTAAGCATTAGCGCGCATCAAAGCTTATCTGTTTAACCATAGCTAAGTACAAATATTATGTATTCTGGTCTACTACTGTTTTAACAGCCTTATGGTGATAGGTAAAGACACTGATGGCCGATGCAAATAGCCAAAGTGCTATACTTTTAAGCCTTAAGTTTCTCTTACACGAGTAACAAATTCAAATTAGTCCTAATTTGCAACTCCATAAAACTCCTCTTAAAGATCACTGTAACTTTTAATAAGTATATTCCACAAATTCATATCATAGCGGTTGTCACAGAGCAGGCAATCCGTGAGTAATTTAATTAAAAACTTAAACATTTTTCGCAAACTTTGCCTTGAGTAGCTTTTCGTGTTGGACTCGGTTTACACGGGCGGAGTTAATATAAAAACTTACATAATTTCGTGTTTATATTCTATTAACTTTGAGACTAGTTGAATCGAATTTGGTTCTAAGCGTGGTGAGAATGACAGGGTATCAGGGAAAGGGAATTCCAGCAAAAAATATATATCTACAGATAAGCGGTGTAATACCTTTTTTTCGAGGTCTAGCTTCAAGATTAATAAAACTGGTAGACTCCGATGAAATTGGGTATGGATCCAATTTCCAAAATAGATTGATATTCTGTTTTTTTTTCAAATTAAATAATTCGGGTGGTAACTGGCTTTTGTTTAGGCAAAGCTAGCTGTCGAAACCTTGGCTTGGCTTAGAAACTTGAAGTTTTGCACAGAGGGTTAGCACTAACGAATAATTTCGCAAAATTCAACTTGAAGGAAAAATGAAGTGGAGTTTACTATGAAGACTGTGACATTTGCTCGGATTAAGTCACGGGAAACCACTAGCGTTTATTTTCCTTCGTAATACAGGTGTTTATTTGTCTTATATATTTCCAAGTTTGTTATTTATGTTATTTAATGCCTAAATAAAAGTTCTACAAGTAAATTAATTACACGCACAATTAATTCAGGCCTGTCAAAGTTGGTTCTTGGATTTCTCAGAAGCGCGTCACTTAAAGACCTTAGTTAACCGCGAGGGATCTAACTGGGACACAGGGCAATTAATCACTATGAGACCTAAACTGAATAAACATACAAATTAGATAGATTAAACCTTCACTTAGATTTATTCGTTCTTGTTTTAGATATTTCAATTTAAACTATAGATTTCATTTCATAATTGAGAAGTACAAATAAATTGTAAGATAAGAGCCATGTAAATTATTTATTTATTTATACTTTTTTAAATAAATCATTTGGAATATGACAGTAAAGCTGGCCCACCGACTACATGTCACTCAGCGAGCTATGGAAAGGTCGATGCTTGGGATTTCGTTAAAGGATAAAATCCGAAATGAGATCATCAGGCAGAGGACTAAAGTAACGGACATAGTCCAAAAATGTAGCAAGCTTAAGTGGCAGTGGGCTGGCCACATCTGTCGCAGAACCGATGAAAGGTGGAGTAAACGGGTTCTCAAGTGGAAACCACGCCTAGGCAAACGTAGTGTAGGACGCCCCCGAGGACGCGCTTGATGGACCGACGACCTTAGGAAGATGGCTGGCAGCGGATGGATGAAAAAAGCGAGAGATCGTGCTCTTTGGCGCTCTTTGGGGGAGGCCTACATCCAGCAGTGGACTGCAATAGGCTGAGATGAATGAAATGAATGAATGAAATAAAACACTACTTTTGTACTTTTAGCGAATGGCGGGACTAATGGCAAAAATATTCCTTACCTGTGAACATTAACTGTGAAAACTGTGTGCAACAGAGTATTCATTGCAATTAGAGGAAAACTTTCAAAACTAACACATACTAGGTGAAAACATTCATACTAGGTACATAGACAACAATTTGATATACCTACATTTTCGTTAATAATATACATATTAGGGACATAGATAGCAATACGGTATACGCAAATAGGATAAAATATGTAAATGATTACAAGATGGAAATTCAATATCACCTCGACAATTTTATCCTAGCCTCAAAAAAGTTTTAAACAACTCAATCAAAAAGTGTGTATTAGCTGTTTACAGGTTAGATTCTCCTCTTTTTGTCCTTGAACTTTCCTACTGTTTCGTTGTCAACTGAAAAAAAGAAAAAAAAACTACTGTCATACTTCACAAAAAATCAATTTTCACCGGAGACTCACAAAAGTTTTAATTGACTCAATTTAAATGTGTGTGTTAGCAGTGGCGGGCATTGGTTTTATTTCGAGGTAAGCAGTAGATACTTATTTAAGTGTTATATGAGTATAAATTATTAGTTTTCATCAATTTCACTCGTTTGTAAGTACCCACTGCCTAGTTGCCTATATGCATTGCACGCCCCTGTGTGTTAGCTATTTTCAGATTATATTACCCATTTCGTTGCCAGGTGTTAAAAAGAAAAAAAACGACTGTCATATTTTGCAAATTATTAAGTTTCATTTAATTAACTGAAGTCTCCTGAAACTCCCTTCAATCGTAATGATTAATTTCGCAGATGTTTCGACCAGGGACTCATTCCCTGCTTAATTGCATTTCCCTGTAGGATATTGGGAATTAGAGAGCTTGGGAATTCAAGTCTTTTAGCTCTTTTTATTAATTCAGGAATATCTTTCCAATGCTAATGAGATTTGCTGTCTTAAGATTTAAATTAGTTAGAGTAATCCATTTTCTTCGAAGTCTGTACGTTCGATTATTACCTGTAGTAAAGTTATTCACTTATATTCCTACTAGCTGTTGCTCACGACTTCGCTCGCGTGCTCTTTAGTTTATTCAATATTTAATCCCACAGGAACATTTAATCGGGATAAAAAGTATCATATATGTTAATATAGATCACATTCTTTAAGTGTACAAAATTTTATCTTAATCTGTTTAGCTGTTTACGCGTGATTGAATCACAAACATCCAATCATCCTCACAAACTTTCGCATTTAAGTATAACTAGCTGGTGTCCGCGACTTCGCTCGCATGGTCTTTAATTTATTCAATATATCCCACAGGAACATTTAACCATGATAAAAAGTATTCTGTTAATCCAGATCACATTCTTTAAGTGTGCAAAATTTTATCTAAATCCGTTTAGCTGTTTACGCGAGATTGAGTTTTAAACATCCAATCATTCTCACAAACTTTCACATTTATAATATTAGGGGATGGGATAGTGTTACGTGGGATGGGATATTAGTGGGATTATGTAACTGCACCAGTCTTTGTTTTAAACTTTCATGGTCACTTACATTAGAATAGATTTTTACGACTTTTTAACCGACTTCAAAAAAAGGAGGAGGTTCTCAATTCGTCTGAATGTTGTTTTTTTTTTTTTGTATGTATGTTACGCGATTACGCCGTCAATTATGGACCTATTTCAAATTTTTTTCTTTAGTTTGATAGGGTATACTCCCGAGGTGGTCCCATTTACACCAAGTCAGATTCTGATGATGGGATCCATGGGAAATCGAGGGCAACCCTCAATTTTTATAGGCACCCATAATGTTTTGCATATATTTTCTGACTCAATGCTGATTTTTGGGTCTGGTAATTATCATGTCATGTTGCTGACCTGATGATGGAAGCCACAGAACTCCTTAACGGATAAGAGTTAGAAGATAATACTGCAATTTGTCGACAGAACGTATTTCGCAGTGTGTTGAGCAGACGTGGAGCTTATGAGGTACCAGACTGCCAATTTTTATTTACTGGGGGCCTACCCGCACACCCAGTAACGAAAAAAAATGTAAAAGTTCCTTTCTTATATTGTCTTGGTATTTAACGCAAGACCTTATCCTATGGTTACGACACCAAAATAGCCGCCGTTCTAGTTGGAGTGTAGAAAAACCCTTTCCTTAAGACTTACAAATTTTCGTCGAAAAATTGACCCAATATAACACCTTATTTTTATCATACCATTGGATGGGTGGTCTACAGAAGAAAAACATTTGTCTAGGTCACTTTGCTGTAAAGTCATTTTTGGCGGAGTTAGGAGGGGAAAAATAGAGGACAACACTTAAAATTGTGAAATAAAATAAGTTTAATAAAAAACTAAAAACCGACTTCAAAATAAAACTAAAAAGCGTAAAATAATATTGACTAAAACATACCTAATCAGTTCTTTTTGGAGTCGGTGCGAATTAACACATTTTAACTCTCGATGGCTGGCACCGACTCCAAAAAGAACTGATTAGGTATGTTTTAGTCAATATTATTTTACGCTTTTTAGTTTCATTTTGAAGTCGGTTTTTAGTTTTTTATTGTAGACAGTGGTACCGGCGCGCGCAATAAAGCGAAAGAGGGTAGACCGATATGTTTGCCCTTAACAACTTACCCGCAAGATCTTCAGTTACTCCGTGATCATGGCGCTTGCAACAGTGCCGAAATATCTGGAACTCAAAAATAAGGTACATGGTAGCAATCTCGTAAAAAACTATTCTAATGCACCAGTCTTATTGGGTAAAACAATATTCTAGAAATACAAAGCAGTAACAACGTGAATCAGATATCTCGTGTAGGTTTGCATTCGTCAGTCCGTAACAAGATCTCGTTCAAACCTTCGAGCTTGATAACAACGGCAAATGTCGGAAAAAATAAGGCAGAAACACTCAGGCAATTCTATATTTCAGATTCATCTCTTCGACATTCGTCTCTATGACTTTACTAATAAGGTGCAAATATAATAGCAAGCTCCATGGTACTGTGGGCTGCTTGCCAAGGAAATGTGGAAACGCACATTTTCGTCTCTTTTCACAAATGCATGTCTTTGAATTAAGTACATTTTAGGTTTGTCACATGGAAGCGTTTTGCTGGTTTTTCTATACTTGCTTACAGGTTATTAAGGTTATTTGAATATTTACTTTCTTACCTGTTAATGTCGTGTTTTAGTTTTCATGTCAATTGTGCCTTGTAATTTGAACTGGCTACTTTTTGTTTGTACGATTAACTCTACGCAGAAAAAAAATGAAGTACCTTACTTTTTTTTCTAACACTGTATATTATATAAAAGTTTTGGTTTGTTTTTTTAAGCTATGTTAAAATTTACCTGAATTACTATTATCTCGCTTCAAACCCTAAGTAAACCCCTACTACCCCACATACATGTCTCCGATTACATGTGTCCTACGCCTTTCCTTTGTCAGATATGAACGTGACTCGATTTCTACTCGTACAAATCGACCTTAAAGGGTTTTGCTCGAAATTGAAATGCGCAGTACTGACGCAGCTAACTGGTTGAATCAGTTCTTCGATTGAATAGCAAGCCAATTTATAGACTGGCATTTAATCAAATGGCTAGGGTCGACTTAGACTCAATTGACATAAAGTACTTGAAATAAAATGAAATGAAAAATAGGTTTATTACTTTCATGGCGTTACAAACATACATTTAATTTATATTTTAAATTTATCAGGAAAGCAATTGGAGGTGGCCCAGCTTGTGCTGATATGGGAACGCGATCCCACCCAGCGCTGGGTTTCAGCCACTTCCACTTCTCTACTGATGTTAGGCGAGAACCCATGTTACGAAAGCCAAAACATTTCCAACTTTCAACATATAAAATAAATTAATAAAAAAAATCAAAAAACCCGACTGCGTAAAAAGTAAACTTAAAAGATGAAAACAAGATTTAAAGAATCAATTTGCAGTCTGAGGCATCAGTGAGAGGCTTGTTTAGGGCTACTATACCTTTAACCTATACGTAAACAAGCCTACTATTATCTTGGATCGTCCCACCAACATGCATTACTTCGATTATATGTGTCAAACGCCGCATCCCGATGCCAGAACGTGACTCGATTCCAAGTTGCGTGTATCGATTTATTGAAATTGCCACTGGACATGGAGCAATCGAATAACGTTCTGATTGCGACGTCTTGTGAATTCGATGTCAGTTTGCTCGTGAGGGTTTTGCTGCAGATGTCTGTAGTTAAATAAATAGGGAACACTTGATTGCATTAAATATTTAAAAAGTTTTTCTATTAAGTAGTGTCGTAGAATGCTATATGAGATGGTAAAAATTTTTAGGTAGCATTATTTTAGTAAATCGGTATTTGGTTTTAGTATATAAAGTCATCATCATTATCAGTTTTATTATCAATATTTGTAGTCTATGTACCTAATACTTAGTATAATTTACGATGAGACTGGCATGTCATGTAACGATCAAAGTCCTTTAAATAATAGAGAAATAAAATAAAAAAACCGGCCAAGTGCGTGTTGGACTCGCGCACCATTATTTGAAAAACCGGCAAAAAACACATTTGTTGTACAGGAGCCCCCTTAAATATTATTTTTATTCTGTTTTCTAGTATTTGATGTCAAAGCGACAACAGAAATAAAACGGTTCATGAGATACAGCCTGGTAACAGACGGACAAACAGACAGACAGACGGGTAGCGAGTCTTAGTAATAGGGTCCCACCTACCCGTTGGGTACTGAATCCTAAAAAGTAGTCCCGTACAAGCAGTCGTCTCGTAGCAAGTCTACAACCTGTTTGTTACAAGTGATGTCGTTCGAAAATAAACGAGGGCTTCATTAAAAGCTCAAAATAGGTAGATACAGATTATTGGAAGCATCTGGATATAGGCTGTTCCCAACCGGCTGATCTGGAAGACATTGATACAAACAGTCAACATTTATATATTTAATTATACTCATAGTGTATTAAGATATTCATTGCTTCATATTATATACTGTTGAATAAAAGCCGTACTCAGAATCACATCATCACATCACTAGCCTATATCAGTCCACTGCTGGACATAGGCCTCTTCAAAAGGAGGATTTTGCCATAATCGCCACGCTTGGCAGGCGTGTTGGCGATCGCAGTTTAGCCAATGGTGGAGAGGGGACGCTGCTGCCGGTCTTCTTATGGCAGTTCTCCTGTAGTCGCCTCTAACGACACCCATAGGAAGAGAAGGGGTGATGCATTTTTTTTAACGTACCGGCACCACATACTCGGAATATTTTAGTTTAATAAAATATCTTCTATTAGATCTTTTTTTGCATCGTTTCCCTTAACCCGTATATGCTCGGAAAAAGGTAACAATTGAATAACAATGGATTAATTATGTATGAACATAACATAACATCATATAATAATAATAATAAATATTGGACAACATCACATACACTGCTCTGATCCTAAGGTAAGTTGCTAAAGCACTTGTATTATAGAAATCAGAAACAACGACGGTACCACAACACCCAGACCCGAGCCAATATAGTATATAAAAGTTTGTTTTCTACATTGACCCGACCGGGGATCGAACCCGGAACCTCAGAGATGGCGGCGCCATTTAAAGTCCGGCATGCTCGCCTCTCGGCTACGGAGGTCGTCAAATCATATAACTATTAAGATAATTTAATTTTCTAAACAAAATACGGCTTCAATTTGAATAACTAAATTGGTAGCTGTTTACATTTAATAAGCCGAAAATCTATTTCAAATAGCCTAATTGACAAGCATAGAACTAATTACAAAATTGTTATTCACAAACAATATATTGAGGCAAATGAATATTTGTTCGAGGTTACATTTCGCAGTGCTCGTAGCACAAGCGCCTCGTAGTCCGTAGACGAATATTCTTGCTACGAATATTTTGTATAATGCATAGTTTAAGTCCACTAGTTTCACATTACTACGATAAATTACAGCTGATTGACTTGAACTAATCTTTAATTATTATTTTTCGTTTTATTTACAAGAAATTGCAAAAACAAATATTAACCTTTTGTCGTAGCACGTCTGCGAATAACAGTGCTACGTTGTAGACGTTACAGGGCTACGACATTTTCTTTCTTTTTAAGTCGTTATAAACAACGGTATTTTATATAAAGTTATTCATGATTTTCAGTATTGAAATTATATTAGTAACAAACGTGTTAATTGGCTGGCGTGGCTGGCAGATGTAAGGAGAGCAGGGGGGGAGGGGGTAATTCTAATTTAATGTTAGGGTCTGGTAGGTAGGCTAGACTTACATGGAAAAGCTTAGTGTATTAATATAGTTTCGTAATAAATATGCCTGTCCTTGCAAAGGCAAGCAATATTAAGACTTTTTCCTACTAGATTTTGCTATAAATAATGATGTGCTCGCGAAATCTGTTATAACGTTAAAAATATTGTCGTGGTTCTCTCGATTACATGGGGGTATAAAAATTTATTAATACGTGTGAAAATACAGGCAAATAAACTTTTGGGGCTGATTCTGCTGCAATAGGTTACGAAAAAATTTCTAAATATTCACAAAATCCTAACTAAATAGTCAGTGAAACGATGTATGTATTGTCTCATCATCATCATTTCAGCCGCAGGACGTCCATTACTGAACACAGGCCTTCCACGGTGCCTCCTAGATTGGCCAGTTGGAAGCGGCCTGCATCCAGCGGCTTCCTGCAACCTTTACTAGGTCATCTGTCTACCTTGTGGGTAAATGTCCCACGCTGCGCTTGCCGGTACGTGGCCTCCATTCCAGAACCTTTCTGCTGCCCCATCGGCCGTCAGTTGTACGTGCTATGTGCCCCGCCCACTGCCACTTTAGCTTGCTAATCCGTTGGGCTATGTCAGCGACTTGTCTAATGACCATCAAGCCATCAACTCATCGAGTATAAGTTAAAAGCTGTTCTCGATTGTATTTTGCTTCAAGTTTTTTATTCTCTAGTGTGAAAGTGCCTTTACAGTTCCGGCTCGTTAAGTGCTTCCATTACATGAGAACTGTCTTGTTTGTCTCGTACGATGGATCGTTTGCCTCAAATAGTTGTGTTTGAGTTGTCACGCGTTTTCGCTACGTTTTCTGAGTTGTTTTGGATGATGATAAGCTGGGTATGGTAGACAAAGGGAGTGCGTGTTGTTTGTTTGCTTTTTAGGGTTCTGTTCCAAAAGATATTTAACTCTGTTACAAGTAAAGTTCTTTTTAGGGGTAATTTTATATTTTAAAGATGTCAATTGAACCCTTTTATTTACTTGTAAACTCTCTTTATAGGGGTCATTTTACTGTTGAATACAAAACCTTGCCCTTATATTAGAAATACCAACATAAAATATAAAAATATAAACGGTGCAAGTTCTTACAATATACTCTACCTCCCTACATGTCTATAGGACTAACATACAAATGAAAAAAACTACTTCTTCATAAAAAACCAATGTCAGCTGGTCGGCGGCTTAGTACCTATTACAATCCCCGGCACCGATGTTGAACGCTGGGGCAAAGAGTGGGGATCGCTTCGCGCATCTTACGAGAAGATCATCGCATCATAGACGCGTGTGCGCGGAGCTAACAACCAATCACGGCCGGTTGTGCAGGCGTGTCGCACTACTAGCCAATCACGTAATCGAAATATTCTGTGCAACATTCGCCCAGCGCTCAACATTCGTGCCGCTGGGTCTATACCTAGCGGCTAAGATAGAATTATCACAAGTACGTATAGCGGCGCGGCGATTAGGAAGCATTATTTTGGGATTTCGATTTGGTCCCTTATAAACATTCATTCATGTTGAGGAGAAGAATGTCGTGTAAACGTATATGAAGGTAGTATATTAGCGGATATTAGAAAAAGATTGAATTCGTTTTAGTAAAGCAACCTAAAAATAGCTTTGACAAGACTAGACGGATAATCCATTCCACCGCAACCGCAAAGGAGCTTACAGCAAACAGAACGCATAATTAATTCTGAATGCATCTCTAATGTGTCTGGGATTTCGGCTTTGTAACAATTCGGTATCAAATGTGTGTGGCAAAGTCGATAATTGAATAAATAGTAAAAGAGTAAAGTATGCCGAAATACTACTACTGTATAATAATAACACAATCTCATAACAGTTGAGGTCAGGCCCATATGCCTGTTATGAGATTGAATTATTATTATGCAGAGAATGCTTCTAGCATTAAGTCTACCTATTGTAGATTTCGATATATCGATGATTTTTTTTCAAGTGTTATTTATCTTCAATTAAACCTTGCATGGAATTGCTAAAAACAAAAATTTACAATGTTTAAGCATTTCTGATCTTAACCAATAGTCAAATATTTGTAAAAATATTTCTATAGGGTGTTGACGGTAGTATACTACTCAGCTATACATATAGCTACAACGTTGATCAGAATACGCTGGCTTTGACAGCGAGAAAGAACACTTGAGGAATTTCATCTTGTCACGTGACGTCCTCGGTAGCTTAGTGGTCAAAGCACTCGCCCGGTATGCGATGGGACGTGGGTTCGAGTCCCACCTGAGGTCGATGATTTTTTTCAAGTGTTATTTATCTTCAATTAAACCTTGCATGGAATTGCTAAAAACAAAAAAAAAAAAAAATACTATTGTAGATTTCTTTATAAGTTTGTGCTATGAAGTTTTAAATAAATAAATATTATATAATGTGGTTTGGGCCATAGCTCCACCAAATATAAGAAAATTAACACACGCTTCTTAATAGTTTCGAAGTAAAGAACATGTTCGACGAGTCCTATCAGGTACCAGACTATGCATTTTGTTAAAGACATCTGCCAGAAAATCTGGCCCAGCACACCCAGATGCGAGCAAATTTGATAAAACTTATTTTTCCAATTGACCTGAATCAATAATCTAACCCAAGACCCACCACGTTGGGTGCATGGGTGTGTTATTTATACGACACTATTGGTAGGTACCATTAAAACGTCTTATATGTACCTATTTCAATTTGTGCATTATAATGTGAAAGTTTGTATGTTTGTCAATCAAACACGCTTCAAACGCCTGCACCTTACGTAGAGATATTGATCTAGATTATCACATAGAATATTCGTTCCAGTAGTTTTATTTACGTAACAAAATTATAGATTCCTTATCAGCTTAATTCTAAAGTCAACACAGACAGACTCGTGTGCCGAAGCTAATGATAAAATAAACTATATTTTATTTAACAAGATACAGAACCGATGCGTATTCAAGCGTACAGCGCATCTTGCTGCGAGTGCAACTAGCGGAACTGACTTACTGAAGCAATGCACAATTACTACGACGCAGACGTTCGTGAAGAAACGTAGTTCAGTTGCTTGCCTCTGTACGTATACCTGCGAAGGTTATACAATCTTTAGAGATCATTTTAACAGGCAGCAGCCGATAATTTTATTGCGATCGTGTTTTGTTATTTCACATCACTGCTTTGTGTTTACAGTTAATGGCTAGACTTAGGCATTTAAAACTTTATGTAACATATCAGCCATTTTTATGAATTGAATCCCAAGTCGAGCAAAAAAAAGCGGCACGGCGGTACCATCCTTTTCTCAAAGCCGTTCAGGCCATTTTCGACCCCCTATAACTTCGTTGTGGGTTAAACTAGAAGCCTGTATTTCTAGTAACCAGGCAAGCATTGTATAAACACGGTAAATTTAAAATTTCATTCAATTTGAACCGGTAGGGTAAGAATTATAAGTCAAAGTTCTTAATTTTGTCACTCACTGACTGACCGATCATCAAAACTCTAAGGCACTTCTAGCAGATATAGAAGCTTCAAATCTTGAATACAATTAGTGTTTAGTGTATAAATCAAGGAAAAACTGAAAAATTTTGCAATTTCAGTCCAGTTTTCTAGATACACCAACTGCATAAATTTGTAATCCCATATAAATATATGAGATTACAAAGTTACATTTGCGGTTATGGATTATGTTCAATGGTAACTTGTAATAAAATTAAAAGTTTTTTTTAAACATGCTTTTATTAATTGAAGACAAATAACACTTGAAAAAAATCATCGACCTAAGGTGGGATGCTTTTATTACTTGTTAATAAAATGAATTAAAAAAATTAAATTAGATTTACATTTTGATGGAACATTAAATAACATTTAGCTTATTACACCATTATTTTTCTTCTACAATAACAATGTAACACGCTTTTATTTATAAAAATGCTAACCAATGCTAATAATGGTATTTTTCTCATCAGGTAAATTTATTTTTAACTTTTTAGTTATTTTTAATAACAAGTAAGTAAAAAAGCTTGTTTTTTAAAAAACCTAACCTAACCTAACCTAACCTTTTTAGAATTTTTTATGCATAAATCTCGCAATAAAAATACGGCGTCGGCGACTACGGCGTAGTTCGCAGCGCAAACAAACTTAAATAAAATTTGTGTTGTAATGAAACATTAAAGAACATTTAGCATATTACACTTTCACCTAATTAATGTAATTGTGAAAAGAATTCCACTATTTATTATTTGAATTTATTCCGTCTATTTGTAACTGCCGACCAAAACACAAAACATGTTCATGGTAGCCTAAAACAATTCGTTGAAACTCTGTTTGAAATCCTATAATTGTCCAATTAGGTCGTGTTATGTACGTATGTAACAGCTAATGAGGTAACTAGAGAATCTCCGACAGTTTAGTAGGTATCTACTATTTACCGATGTTAGCTCACTACTAAATTGTGTACCACAAGCTTGTATTGTGGGAATACAATACGTGACAACCCTAACTGGGAACATAGGGTTGACACAGTTTAATTGATTAGTATAGGAAAAGAACAATATAGAGTAAGAGTTAATGACTACCTTTTTATTAATAAAATACTTACTTAGAATACCAAAAAATTAGACACTACTAAAAACCACGTACTAATCAGAGAGAGAGAGAAATAGAGAGAGAAATATTTTATTAGACACACACAACAATACAAAAGTAGAATACATAAAAAAATACAAAAAAACATAAAAAAGAAAAGGCAGACAAATAACAACATTAACAACATTAAACAAGAACAAGCACAAAAGATTGCATACCATGATCCGCATCGATGTGGTGTCTAATGGGCACCAGCTCAGCATGTGCCGCAGAAAATTGCAGCGCTGATTTTCAGCTGGAGCCCTAGGTGGCCCAGTTCGTAATTACTGCGTGCTCAGTAAACTACATTAAATAACAATAAGTATATCTAATAATTAACTTTTAAAAATAAATAAATACATAAACTTTTATAAGCAATATAATAACCAATTTATTTATATATACATATTCATATATAAAATAATAATAAAATATATATATATATATATTGTGCGCCCGATGACGTAGTACAGACCACCGCGACAGGCGACCAGTACGGGTGGGGCCGTCTAGACGGAAACTTCTACCCGCAAACGAAATGAAATATATCCATTTACTAAGACTGTGGACGTGAACATTAGTGCATTAGTATTAGGTGGTGTAAAACAAAATTTATCAAGTGTTACGTGATAGTGCAGAGAAAAAAGAATGTTTCCGTTATCGTACGACCTAAGGGTATAACCCAATAGCTCAAATCAATCAAAAGCCAAATAACCTCACTGCCTGGCTATTGTGCCAGCATTGGAGTCTGTTTCGTAAGTATTTTTATTATTTATTCTCACTTTGGTCAATTACTTATACCACAACTAGATCCTCTACTTAAAGGTGTGTTCTGTGTTCTAGGTGTAATTCAATCTCAGATCGCCTACTAGACCGATACTGTATATGCAGTACAGCGAAGACTCAAAGACTTGCTGGGTCCAACGGCGCCCCGTACACCGGCATCAAGTTCTACTCGCGTGTCATGACCTTAAGGTGAGTGTAAATAGTCAACAGAGTAAGTCATAAGGTTAGCGATAATGAAATAAAAATATAATTATGCCTTTTTGCTTGCAGACGCAGCCATAGCTCGATGTCAGACGGATAAGAAAAACAGAAAAATGGACATCACACTACATCAATAGCCCGCAAAAACCAAGCAGATAAGCAGCCTTACGAATTAATTAGTATCACCGGTGGTGGGAACTTAGCATAATACATTTATCATAATTTGTACCTAATCTACATTTGTAATAACGTTATCGTATTTAAAAAATAAAATAATAATAATAATAATAATCGAATTTCAATAGGTAATAAGATATGGAAAAAAAATGCATTGAATTGTTAAATAATTAAATTTCACATCAGTGCGTGCTGTACAGTGACAAAAATAATATTAATAAGATAGACATATAGGTATTCGCTCCGACTATACCGCCGTGCAGTTCTTTTGAATATCAAACAATATTACCTTCAGATGGGTTTTAAAATTGTTTAAAACGGTTAAATTTCGCAACGGTGGTGGTAAATTGTTCCAACACTTGCTAGCCGCGTATCTAAAGCTACCTTTAAATGCAGCAGTTTTGTGCCCAGGGATGCACAGTGGGTGAGAGCATACGCGCTTAGGGTAACGGCTACAATCGCTTGTCCAGACAAATTTATCATATAGATAGGTTGGTTTCCTAGTCTTAACTATGCCAAACATCAACGTTGCCAAATGCAAATCCCTCCTATACTTCATCTTTAAAACATTGTTACCATTTAAGTATGGAGTTACATGACCTCGACTAGGTATATCGTAGCAAAAGCGGGCACATGCATTTTGCACTCTCTGGATTAGGTTTGCTGTCTTCGCATGGATTCGGGGACCGTACACAGTGTCAAGGTAGTTAAACTTTGACAGAACCAATGCATCCACCAATTGCTTACGTAGATCGGTCCCTATGTACCTTCTAATTTTGTACAAGATTTTTAATCGATAAAAGCTGTTTTTGACGGCATCGGCTATATGTGACTCGTATCTGAGGTCCTCATCCATCATCAATCCGAGGTTGCGTGCCACCGGGACCCGATCAATGCTCACACCATTGACGCTGATTTGATGACCACCCTTACCTATTTTACGGATCTGCTCCCGCGAGCCGAACACCATATATTTGGTTTTACTTGCATTAAGTACTAGGGAGTTCTGTTGCGCCCAGGTATAGATCCGTGCGAGATCCTCATTTATCTTGGTTATAGCATCATCTGCCTTACTCGGGACAAATGAGAAATACACTTGTACGTCATCCGCGTAAATGTGGAACTTACAGTGTTTGATAACCTTAGTTATGTCAGCGCTAAACAAAACAAACAAAAGTGGTCCCAATACGGATCCCTGTGGTACCCCTCTATCGACTCTTGCTGTGCTAGAACAAGAAACAGAACCATCACTGTTTCGCACCTCAACATACTGTTTGCGATTTGTCAGATAAGAATGGAACCATTTTACAGAACAAGTGTCAAATCCGTAGAATCTTAGTTTCGAAAGCAGCAACGAGATATTCAGCGAATCAAATGCCCTCGAGAAATCCAGCAGTACCAGCACAGTGACCTTTCCCTCATCTCTTGCCGCTAAGATGTTATCGGTAACATCTAGGATAGCAGTAGAAGTCCCATGCCCCTTCCTGAATCCCGATTGCCTTACTGGTAAAAGGTCATTAGTTTCCATATACTCCCTAAGTTGTGACGCCACTACTTTTTCTAGGATCTTGGAAAGACACGGAAGAATACTGATAGGGCGCAGATCCTTAATCTCAGCCACATTAGGATTTTTAGGTAACGGCCTAACGATTGCAGTTTTCCACAACGACGGAAATTTAGAACTAACTATAGACCGGTTGACTATCGCCGTAATGACCTCCAAGGTGACCGGTGTTGTGAGAATCAACATATTGAGTGATATTCCATCTATACCTATTGCATTTGATTTCAGTTCTTTGATAATCCTAAATATCCTAAGAGTATCCACGGGTTCAAGGGAAAAATTTGACGTGTCAATTTTACCAAATTCGAAAAATGTCAGGAGCGATTGAGTAGTATCCGGATTACCCGGGACGCAAAGGAAGTGTCTATTAATTTTTTCCGGGTCACTGAGGTGACCAGGCATATCCGTGCATTTTGGCGGAGCGACTTGTGACTTTAGGTTTTTCCATAAGACCTTGGGGTTATTGACATGACAATTTATATTTAATTTAAAGTAACACTTTTTCTCATTGTTTATTGCAACTTCAACCTGTTTTTTTAGGGCCTTATAATATTCTTTATGAACTTCCGAATTTGTACGACGAAATCTTTGTAGTGCTTGGTTTCGAAGACTCATCATGAACCTGACATTGTCAGTCAACCACGGGGTGGGTAGCTCTTTAATGACCTTAGACTTCGTAGGAGCATGGAGGTCAAATAGCATCGTGATGGCATTAGTAAATTCGGCTACTATGTCATCAATATCCGCTAACGACCTAATCCCATCCCAGTCTATGTTACTCAGATCATTGTTAAAAAGGTCAATAACAATGTCTTTTAAGGGTCTGTAAGTAATTTTTTTAGGCGGTATCTTAGGCTTACGAAATAAAAACTCACACGTAACAAAAGCATGACCGAATCTTTTTACACAGTCCACCGAGACAGAACGTACCCGTGCGTTAGTACAAACGACGTCTATCAAAGTGCGACTACTATCCGTAAAGTGTGTTGGTTCCGCTACTAGCTGAATTAAATCAGTGCAATTTAAAAAGCTCTGAAATTGGGTAGATTTTGGATCATCTACATTCAATAAATTAATATTAAAATCACCAACTAAGATTATAAAATCGTAGTCTGAGAAAGATCCTATGGAATCCATAAGGGCATCCAGGAATTTACTTGTATCCAGCCATGGGGGACGATAAGCCGTTCCAATAATAAGGGAATTCTGGTTAATCTTTAACCTTATCCACATCTGTTCTACATGGTCGTTAAGCGGGTAAGGACAGTTTTTTACATTTATGCCACGCTTTATGTAAAAGCCTACTCCTCCTCCCCTCCCTCCATATATGTGACCGGGACGCGGTATATGTCTTAGGCGGTATTCTGGGACAGCCGGAGCCCGACTTTCCTCTCCTCGTCTGAGCCAGGTTTCGTTTATTGCTACTATATCTGCACTATGCTGTCGCATAATCATTAAAAAGTTGTCATGGTCTGTCCCCAATGAACCGGGATTATATAAACTGATTTTAAAAAATTTAGAGGACATTTTTATAAGTAAATAAATAACAAGACAAAATCAAATAGTGTAAATACTGTAAATAACATACATTACATAAATAAGCGCAATTAAAGTGGCAACACAGCATTAATACAGAAGGACACGTTCCATTGAAGGACTCCAGCCGAGAATCATTCCCAATCAGCTGCTCATATTCAAAAAAATATATAAAATTTTAATACAACATAAATACAACAAATTTTATAAATAGCTACCTCGATAATGTATGGAGCCCCTTTATTTACGATTTCTATTTAATTTTTTAATCGATAAAAAGGCGGACGTTTTTAATTGTTTATTTTAGGATCACAACGTAACATGACAAAAGCTTTAAATTATTCTACATGAGTTTAATTATTGAGGATACAGCAACACTATTGTTTAAAAAATTCAACCCAAACGTTGTTATAGCGAGTCGTTTTCATAAATACGAATGGATATTCCTTATTTATGTCACACGTGATATTTTTTGTGTTGTTGGAAACACAATTTTTTGATTAATCGTAAAAATTAACTGCCAGATTTCATCTGTAAAACATGAACCCGATAGCTCGAAATATTTTTTCTGGCTTTTATTTGTGTCATTTTTTTTGATAAAGCCACATAGTTTACTTCAGAATTTATATTTTAAAACATTGTTTTGTTTACTTCCTTGAAATTATTAAAACAAAAAATTTAAGTAGTACAAGTATTTAAAAAACCAAACAACAAATAAACTGAAAACAATATTGACATTTATCATACTCCTCCAGTTATTTTGTATTCAGTGCAAACGAAAATTAAATTAGATTATGAAAATGGGAAGATTTTAAAAAAATATTTATTTTTTAATCAAATTTATTTAGTATTTGAGTGTGTAGTTGTAGACTTCTTCAACATATCATCTGATACGAGCATAAGCTACGCAGTGTCGTATTTTTTTTACTTTAAGTAAATAAAAAATCTTGTCTTGATTTTTCTTTTACAAAATTCTACCCTATCACGTCAATTCCACAGTCTATAACTAATCAGTGTAGACTGAAGACATATTGAGCTGTTTCCGTACACAGTAGCTAGCTCATTAGAGAAGCTGGCGGTGACAGCCCTAAGTGGGGCACGAGTCTGAGACTCAATTTAGTATTGTGCACACAACAAGTACCCATGTTTGTAATTGTCGGATATTATTGACAAGCTTCCAATTGACTGAATATTGAAATTCTAAAGTTTTCTAGTATTATCCATCCCAAGTTATGGGGGTTAAAAAATGATGAAGCGCTTCGAGAAAAGGTAGGTGCACTTTCGTGCCCTCAGATTTGACAACCTAGTTTCAGCAGTTTTTTTTTTAAATAAAATGCATCTCTTACATTTGTAGAATTGCGTACGGATTTAGGCCCACTTGCACAAGTCAGGATTAGCAAATTTAATTTTTTAACTATCTACTAACACGGTATTAAAAATCATTCTATAGCGGTCAGTTTGTATGACAATGACAGAGACAGAAAGATGTCTGAATCTCGTACTAAACTAATTCAGTGGTGCGCAAGTCCACCTTAGTGATTTAAGGTTTTCTTTTGGATTTCAATAGCCCGTTAAATTACCACTTAGACCAGTTAAGCTGAGTTAAGTCCCCAATAATAAATGAAAGGAAATCCGAATCATGTCATAAAAAAACAATATTCCTAATCTTAATACTCTTTTACGATAATGTTAGTTGAATATTCAATTTGGTAAAAACAATTTTCATGCTGGAAAATTCTACAAATTGCTCGCGTGATCAGCAACGAAAAAAGTTTCCAAAGCATAATATGTACGTACAGACATCAAAAAATGTGGTTTCCCCACTTGACCCGAGTTTATAGAGGCTCGAAGATTCAACAAAGGCGATTTCGGCGTGATTGTACGTTTATTGAATTATTAAAAGTTAAATCGTTAAATATAAAATATTGTTTATCGTGGAACACGCCATTAAATGTTTATGTTCAATTAATATGTTTTTAATGCGCATTCATTATATTAATGAGTGTTTACGTAATGCTCACTAAGGTTAAATGAATCGGTTTAAGCAAAATGTATGCAGTTTTTATGAAAGATGATTATGTTTGGTTTATTGCTATTTTTGTTCATTACTAGCTATATAATCTCGATTAGGCATTCCGACTTGCTGGTTGGTTGATTCATTACTTCTTCTTGTATGATAGCGATTAGTTTAAAACATTAGAATAATTTGTTACGGGATTGCTACCATGTACCTTATTTTAGAGTTTCCGATATTTCGGCACTGTTGCAAGCGCCATGATCACGGAGTAACTGAAGATCTTGCGGGTAAGTTATTAAAGGCAAACATATCGGTCTACCCTCTTTCGCTGTCTTTTATTGCACGCGCCGGTATCATTGTCTACAAACTCACTATTTTCTCGCACCTGATCTCGACACACAACACTTACAGTATCTGACCGCGAAACAGCAGTTTGTTGTTTTTTCCGGTTTTTGCACATACGAATCACTGGATTCCAGACACTTGACAATTTAAACCCATCCTCGCGATTGTAATTTTTGTACTTTGTAATTTCAATCGCTTCCCTGACCATTCTTGGTATGTAGTGGCGTTCTGTCGAAACAACAAAAACAAAGAAGAAGAGAACAGGTGCGAGAAAATAGTAAGTTTGTAGACAATGGTACCGCCGCGTGCAATAAAAGACAGCGAAAGAGGGTAGACCGATATGTTTGCCCTTAACAACTTACCCGCAAGATCTTCAGTTACTCCGTGATCATGGCGCTTGCAACAGTGCCGAAATATCGGGAATTTAAAAATAAGGTACATGGTAGCAATCTCGTAACAAGCTATTCTTATGTAAGTGACCATGAAAGTTTAAAACAATATATAGATTACAACAAATATGATTCGGGTACAAATATTCGCGCTATCCAAAATCTCCCTTGTGGGGTTCGAACCAGTGACACCCTCGTTAGTCAGCATCGCAAATGGCTAGACCAGACAGCTGTTGAAATGATGAAGACAAACTGAAATAAGGATGCTATATTTTACAAAGTATAAATATAATCGTTTGACTTCTCTGTTTGCACACAGGCATCAAAACCACATGGAAACACTAATCGTACTAATTACAATAATTAAGGCTGAATCGATACTGCATTAAGCACTTTACTAATTAAAAGCATAATACTCGCAATTGTTGAAATATTACAATAATTAGTCCATAATTATAATTATTAAATAGTATATAATTGTAAAATTCAATCAATTGACACAATATGTAATGAAGCTTATTATTATTATGATTCATATTATTTATTTTTCGTTAAGTGCAAGTTTATAAGTTCAACATAAGTTCTAAAAACCGTGCTATCCAAGATAGTTATCCCCTTTACTTCGAAATTCATATTCTTGGTCGTTTTCCAGATTTTTCCCGCGCAATCAATCAACGTCGAGTGGTTTTTAATTACCCATCTTGTCCGTCCTATCTTGTTTCTCTTTCGGCTAATGGCTCCAAATAATGTTCTCGTAAACTTTCTAGACATGTTATTAAACGACTTTCAGTTATAATTCAAAAAGTCTGAAATTTTGCGAACCCCATTTAGAGGTGTTGTGTCTGTATTTATAATTTTTGGTATAATTCAAGATTTTGTTGCTTGAGTAGCTACATTAGGGTTTTCGCTGTATTTTTTTTTGCCTTTGTCACAGTCATTAGAGTTGCAATCAGTCACTGAATGTTAGTCAAGCACCTAATTGCCAATATTTTTACGTCATAGATTTTGCAATGTTTATATTTTAGTTTTTAGTTCTTGATTATTTTTATTTTCTTGTCTGTTTCTATCTGTCTGTATTGTAGTCAGACTACAATACAGACAGATAGAAACAGACAAGAAAAGTCTACTTGTAGTGGCTCGGTAATTTGGTAAATAAAGTTCTGGTAGTTTATAGCTTACCTTTATACCTAAATTCTTTAGTCTAATCTAATCTCGGCATTGTCAATTTTCAAATATCACAATTATGTTATATGAAGAGCAGAGCCCTCTGACACAAGTATTTCTATACTTAAAACGGAACTCTGGGCCCATGCTTAGTAAAACAATATTTGAAAGTAAATAAATATTTTATTTTTTTTAATTTTTGGTAGGCTCTGGTAAAATTGTCTGGTAGGTACATCGTTACTCAAGGAATTTAATCCTTACAACTAGCAGCACGGAAGTTGTGCGCTTGGCGAAAGATGCGCCGAAGTCCATTACGATTACGTGATTGGCTAGTCGCGCGCCGCGCCTGCACCGCCGGCCGCGATTGTTTGTTAGCTCTAAGCTCCGCGCACACGCGTCTCTGATACGATGATCGTCTCGTAAGATGCGCAAAGCGATCCCCACTATTTGCCCCAGCGCTCAAAATCGAAGCCTCGTACTGTACGTCGAATGTGCTGCCTGACAATATTCTTTATTCATCTTATTTCAAAAATAGTATGGACTTTAAAGCAAGGTTTTATAATAAAAATATAATTCCTAGTTACTAAAATATTTAAATGCCAGACTCGTATCTTTAAGAAAGAACGTCCAAACAAAGAATACGCAGACGCAGAGGCCGTCCAATTATTTGGGTCACTTTAAATAGGCTCTCAGATTGCTCCTTTTCACGCAAAGTTAACTAGTATCAGACACATTTTCGTTCAAGTCCATCGATCACTGTCGAGCGGTTTTTAATTATCCTCAGGGTCCCTGTCCTGTCGCTTGTCCCCTGTCCCTTTCGTCGTGTATTTGTCCCCTTCGCCATGTTCTTATTCCCTTCATCAAGTAAAGTCCGCATCAGATAAACTTTACTTAAACGCGTATGCTGAAATCAGCTTAGGTACTAACTTAGTCTTCACTGTTCATATATATTTTGAGATGTAAAATGTTCATATTTGTTGTTTATTTTATTAGCACAACAAATATTAAAGCAATTTCGTCTAAGTTTTTGTTTGATGTTTCTTACAAAACATGAGCTGTAATTTTCATGTTGTCATATTTGAGTAATGTTAATAATATTTACCAGTAAATGAAAAAGTATATAGAATTGCAGTCTCAAATAAAATTGTCATTATTTGTCATGCGGAATATTATGTTGCGTCCATTATTAAATGACATCTAAATCATTTTTGTGTTCGTATAACTTCGTTTGATATGGAGATTTTTTGCGTTTTTTGTTGCCAAATGTTGAACTAGACGCACGCACTGACATACACTATTCGACAGCTTAACGCTTACTAAAAGGATTGCATCCATAGAGCAATTATGTAAATATGTGAAACTTAACTTGTATATAGCTATGACAATACTAAGAAAGTGTAAAAATAGACTAATGTTTAAATTTAAAATCAAACGTGAGAGTTTATTTTGAGCTTAGATGACTGCATCTTACGATTAGGCATAAGATTTATCTAGTGCTGACTGTATTTGTTCACTCTCCCGTCTCATCTCGCCGACAGGGGTTGTCGACGAATCGTTTTTTGCCACCATTCGTTCCGCATACCACAGCTAATTGGTGTAAACCCTGAATTAATCGCTTGCTGAATGACAAGTTTAATTTGTCATTACAGCATCTGTTCAATTTAGAATAATGAATACTAATTTTGTGTAAAACGGTCAAATCTACTAGTTGTGAAAATGTTGGCTGTTAATTTAGATCATTTGAAAATGTTGGCTGCTAATTTAGATAGAGCAAATGCAAATGATGTTCGAGTAATAATAAACCCAATAGAGTCATTCACTAATAGTATTATTAATTTTGTTTCCTATGAATACAAAATTATTTTCAGCGTAATATATACCCAATTTAAATATTTTATAGTATTTTTTTTAATTTTAGCTAGCATGTTTATTTAAAAAAAAAAACATTTAAAATGTTAAGCAGACACGTTTAAAAATACTTCACAGTCGAATTTTGTATAGCAAAATATTTTCAATGAAAACTTGTTGCCACAAAATGTACATCACAACTTGGAATACTTATTCAATAATCTTTCTCTTTTCAGGTACTTGCATGTCCATTTCCGCACTAACGCTTACTGAAGTGATGGTTAAGTCTTCATTTTATCGATATCGAGACACAAGTAAGTTGTGAATCAATTACCTACGAAAAGCTGGGGGACTGAAGATCATCAGAAGTTAATTCTTTGGCTGTTACTAAGAAATGGCGTAAAAGCAATTTGTACTTTATTCCGAGTTACTTTGGTTATAGATTTCTATAAGACTGTTTAACTTTTTACTGTGATCAGTTAAATGTAAAGCGGAGTATACCTACTTGAAATTGGAACTGAAGTTATTTTAACAAACTACCAAATTTTTGAATTAATCAAGTATACCGTCGAAATACATAAAACTTGTTGTTATCACAATACATTTTGAGTCTTAAGCTGCCAATACTGATTACCCTTATCAAAATTGAATCGTAATTTAAGAATAACGGCGTTTAAATCTGGTGAATGAGCAGCACCCGTTTGCGCAAAAGGAGTAACTACAATTTCTTAACAAAGAAACTTGCATCCGACATGTCAAATTGCTTTCACAGTAAAATGAATATTTTTCCTCTACCTTTGTTTCCATTCGAACAAGATTGGATTATTAATCGAGTGTCAGTCATGTCTACCTCACTATCGAATTTGTTTGCTATTGAATTTGGTCATACTAACTGGATTTGCAAATCACAACCATGTCAAGCGCCATATTGATGTGACAGTTGATTAACGAGAGTTAGGACGGCTACTGCACAGACAAACTGATTGAGAGGATCTGGGTGTGCTGGTGTGCTATGGGGTTTCTCGTACTCGTACACAAGGATTTTTATTCTTTATTTCAAGGTAATAACAATTACTGGCGAATGTGTATTCAAAAGTAAATACTAGTTTATGTCGATATTATCAGTCGATTTAGTCAACCGAATTTAAAAAGGAGGATTCTTAATTTGGCTGTTTGTTGAAGAATTAAGAAATAATACCCTGATGCTTTTCAAGTGCGATTGGTTACCTCGTCAAGTACCACACTGTGACTAGATGTACTTAGCTGTCACAAAAATTGAAAAAGCATCAGTTCTAAAAGCTAACCGACTGCAACGTATTTGTAAAGCATCCAGCTAACGATCAAACGCAGCGAGTCGCAGTCGCGAAGTCGCCGATTCAGCGACTTTCCAAAACGCGACGCAGGATCGCAATCGCAAACCTTCTGTAGTAGTAATCATTTTTTGTAAGTTTATGTATTTTTTTACTAAATTCCATAGTCGAAAGTTATTACGACCAACTAACTACCAATATATTTCAACTTTTTTTTATCTATATAAAGGTTGAGGCAGTGGCGGGCATTAGTTTAATTTCAAGGTAGGCAGTGATATTTACTTTAGTGTTTTATTGATGAAAATCTTTGGTTTTCATAAGTGACATAAATCTGTAAGTTCCTACTGCCTACTCATCTACCAGGTAGGCACTGCCTTATTGTCTATATGCACCGCACGCCCCTGGTTTGAGGTATAAATAACGCTACTAACGTACTATTTAACTTTTATGGCTAGACTTGTACAAGTTATTATTATTTGTATTGTAATTCCTACCTTCAAACTTGTATCATCGCTAAACTCGCAATTAGTCTTAACAACAACAATAATACTTTAACCCAGTCCATTGGTGTATTTCTCGAAAACAAAATAGTAATTCTTTATCCCAGTCCTTTGGCGAATTCCTCGAAAACTCTGGACTATTGACGTTTTGACAACTCCCCCCGGCTATCGCCCCGACTCCCATTTATTAGTTGGTAGTTGTGAGTTTCGAGCTGGAGATGAAATTTTTGCCGCTTTGGATAAGTTCGAGACTTCGAAATGGCTTTTAGAACGTTATAAACGACTGTTTTAATTAGACAAGTATTTAAGGAGGGAAAATTGTTACTTTAATATCTTACAATTGTTTTATTTTAAAGTTTTATAATTTCAGCAAATTGTGGTTTGTCTTATGGTGGTTAATTGAGGGTCCACTTTGTAACGAACAGCAACATAGTTAAATTTAAAAAAGCCAACTCGCCTATGCCGGGATATGACGCCTTTGTTTTTTTTTTTAAATTTAAATATCTATTTCACAATATTTGCAAAGTAATTTGCGAAAAAAGTAATACGTAAAAGTTAAGCAACATATTTATTTATGTCTTGAAGAAGACCGTCTGGTTTAGTGGTGGACGCTCCGGTCCACAATGCCAGGTTTCGAATCCTATGAGGGACAAATCTTTTTGTATGAGCGCGAGCATTTAATAATGTCTCAAGCAGATCTTACAGTCTGCTAAAAAGGTTATTATTTGGAAACCAATTTATGTAAATGCTAAAACAGAAAATTGTTTTGCGCAACTGTTAAAGTTGCACAATAGAGAAAAATATATACTGTGTATTTACTTTAAACTTTCGCGTTGCATAATTTAGAACTCAATCGATGATCGCGTTAATTCCCGTTTTATTGAGTTTTAAAATAACATTTGTCTTTCATTTAATTCCTAATTTTAATAAGCCTTTTTTTAACTATTATAAAGGGAGTTACAGTAATTAGCTTTGTTAAAAAATAAATGCAATGTTTCTTTTTACAAAATTATCAAGTAATTCTTACTTTCTTTGTAATAATGCCTACCTACCTGGTTGAATGTCGAGTATTTCGGATATCGACATCGAGGTTTGTGCCGAATAATTTGCGGCGGAGCAGTTATCCCGGGAATGCAATATTGGGGGAATATTCAAAATACTGAATGCCGGCATCCTCGATCAGTGCGACCATTACGCAACGCAAAGTATATGAGTTATTTGTAATTAGGTTCGGAATTTATGAGAATGAATCACTTTCTTTAATGGCATAATAGTTATCATTAGGTTGTGTATCAGTAAAATACCTAACTTTACTGATACACAACTTAATGATAACTGGATGCAGGCCGCTCTAACCGAATAATCTGGAAGTCAACGGGGGAGGCCTATTTTCAGCAGTAGACTTTCTGTGGCTTAATAAATAATGCTATTAAATATCTGACAAGGTTCTGGGTCTGTTTTTATTACTATTAAATTAATTGTAACTAGATCAATATATTGTGTTAAATTACAGCTTATTCTATTTAACTGTGCGTGATTGAATAACGATTTAACCTGTAAAGATACATCATTACTTGGTTAGTTATGTTATTTGTGTAAGGGCTTTGAGGCTTATTAGATTTTAAAATGCATCACAATATGCTTGGCGTGGATTAACATTCACAAGTTCCTCAAGAATTTTGTACAAACATTTTCTTTTCGGTAGCGTTTGTTTCTTTGCCTTCCGTATATACCTGCAATCTATCTCATTATAGCGCCTATCAGATAGCTTTAATCCGTATTTTCAAAGGATAAAACATTGGTCATGCTTCTATTAAATACTTCTACTAACCATATTAATCATGTATTAAACTCTCTAGCTATCGTGTTATCCGACATAACCAAACTATTTCTCAACATCCATCAGTTTAACGCTCTCGTAAACAGTATTTCAGACAAATAACACGCTACATCGCTCATATTTTTCAATACAACTATAATCACGATAAAAAAATTACGTTTCAATTACAATCAAGCTCGAGTATTACATTAATCTCAAGACGCTGAATTCATTACGTTTTTATATGAATTTTACTGACGCACTTTCGATCGTTCGTTGACTTTGCGAGAATTACGTTTCGGTAATGTGACTTAATATCAAATTGTTCAATAAGAAAGTGACTTAAACAATTACGATTTGCAATTAATAATAAATGATTTATTGGCAATTTCAAATGATGCCGAGTATGGTAATTGAATAGTAGTAAAGTAAAATAAAACTATGCAAAGCTTGTATTATTGTGACTATTCAAAACTTATCTACATGTTTAAATACTTTTATAAACATCCATGAATTAAGTACAAATGAATGCTCGTGCTCATCACACAAACATATTCCCATCGCGGAGTCAAACCCGGAACCCCTTGACTTTGTAGTCCGCAGCGCGAACCAGTAAATGATCGGATATTTTTTTTACTTTCGTAACAATTCGATTCGATTCAGCTTTCGTAACAATTATTCTCTAAGCTAAAGGTATAATACTTTTTATAACTAATAACCTTCCAGGTAACCATGAATTCTTACAACAATCACAAATCATGGGTGCTCGTAGCTCAGTGGCGGCAGCGCTTTGGTATCGATTACTAAAGTAAAGCAACCAACGCCGCGGTCGTAAGTGGATGGGTGACCATTCCGACCATATTTAGTGACATTTATCACGAGCATCTCCGTGCTTCGGAAGGCACGTTAAAAGTTGGTCCCGGCCAATATCGCTTGATATTGGTCGTGAAGCCTAGTCAGAGGCCTTAAGGCGGCTTGATAACATCTGACAGTAATGTTTAGTCACTGGCCTTACAACACACCTTCACCAATCCGGACTCTGCCCGCGTGGTGGAGTATGGCCCAAACCACCTCATAGTTGAGGTGAGCCCTGTGCCCTGCAGTGGGACGTATATAGGCATACTTTACTTTTACTTAATCACAAAACAAGATTTGACAGATTTGAGATTGTTTTAAGAGTTCATGGTTACCCCCCTTGTCTCAAGTGCTTCTAAGAATGACTCTTGAATCCATTTGTTCCAAAAAGCCCGTTTCACACATTGCATTGTTTATTTAAACATAGATATACAAGACCATTAATATCGTAGTCATAGCTTTTGTCGCATTAAGCAGAGTCGTATATTCGTTTTGTCGACAGCCCTGAGCAAATCGTCTTAGGGCTGGCACGAAGGAGTTGTTTTACGAATTTATCGCTACTCAAATCGGTTATGGTGTTACGGGGAGGGAGTTATGATTTTTATGGTCTTATACTGTTTGTTTTGTAGCGGAATGTCTTTGTAAAGGTGTAGTAAAATAACGAAATGGTATATAAAGCGAAAAACATTACCTTATGGAACGGAGGAAATTCTCTCTCCCTTTCTAAATATTTATCCCACATGGTGCGGCTTTCCACGATCGCTCTCTTCCACTTCGCTATCCTCGACATTAATATCGAAAAATAGTTAAATGTAAGGAATTTATGTTTTTAATATCGCTTTCTACCTTGGTAAAATGTTTTTACATATTTTAATATATTTCTCTCCGTCGGTTTCTTTTATTATACTAAACCCTTTTATTGCATTTTTCCAACTTTATGAAAATCGTATCCATCTTATATAGCATGAGTCAACATAAAATAGTTGCAAAGTATAAATTAAATAAATAATCAAGCTCTTTCATCAATCTTTGAGATTGTTTTATGACGACAGATAACTAATAGACATATACTTAACTTAAATAAATCACAGGAAATTCATGACTCAGTCATGAATACTCTCGTGATTCTTAAAACAATTGCCCTCTGTAGAATTCAAACCCGAGACTTTCCGGTTTTGTAGAAGATAGCACAAACGACTAAACCCAAACGGGCATCAAAGGTGAAAGCACGTTAGGAATGGTTCTGATATTTTTAACACAATCAAATAAATAATAGGCCATTTATTTAAGGTTTTATCCCATCAAAGCCCACTCATTCTCCCAGACAACCTTAAGGCCTTTAAAAACAAATAAGTAAACATTGTTTTCTTACAAAATTTAGTCCCTTGAATGGCCAATCGGATCCCTTGTAACATAATAAAGCGATACGAAACTAGACTCTAATGTATTATTGTAATATAACCTCTATGAAGATGAAATAAAGCCTGCCATTATTTAGTGCAGGGTCCCTCAGGGTAGGATATCTTCATTTTGTAAATCACAAGCCATCAAGATTATGAAGCGGTCAGCTTTTCGTGTATTGAAACGCGGCTGAAGAGATAGCTGGGATTGAAATATTTATAGCTGTTTTGTGGTAATGCCAAGGTCGGATGGATGAGTTTTTATTTGGGCCTAAATATTTTGTGCTGTCAAATTGAACACAATATAAGGTATAAAAAGAATATATATTTCTTAAAAAGACTTTATCAGCTGCCTATACAACTTGATACTCCATACAAACTATACCGCGCTACCTCGATAATAATCGTAATACTTAGAACATCTCAATTGAAAAAACTCAAATCTCTATAAAGTTAGCCTATGAATATTCCACTGCAGGGCACAGGCCTTACCTCAATTATCAAATATTTATTTGCTTTTTTAAAAACATTAAATACATTGGTATGCAACGTTACTAAGAGGTGGTTCGGTTTGGGCATACCTACTCTACCACGCGGGCCTAGTGCGGATCAAATTTTTATTATTCGTAAGCTTGTTTTAATAAAAAATAGTTAGAATTGTTAAAATCATTCTTTGCTAACTAAACTGACTGCGAAAAAAAGATAGCAAAATTAGGTATATCTATATTTTTATACCAGAAAAAACATTCAAGATCACCAAGCGATAACTCATGAGTTACAAGTGCATATTATTGTATGTCAGTTTTAAACGTAAATTACACCTTTCAATAGAAGTGCCAGTTTTTTTGACCAATTATATCGCGTTAGTTCGAATTACTTTAAAGTGCGCGTTTATGTGTATCGCATGACTAATTGTGTGACGCATCACTGGTCACGAATATTAGTATGTTCACAGTTTATTAAAATGCCTTTAAGGCCTTAACACGCTTGAATGACTTTGCTTGTGCCGTTTAAGAGAACATTTGCAATTTATGAAAAAATAGACACTTTTTTGTGCATGTTTTAATCCAAGGGACTTAACGGAAAATCAAAATTATTCAATTCAAGATGTTTATCAAATCCTTTGCTAGCATAATCTTATTTTAAATTTTTAGATTTAAGTAACAGGCATTCTGACATTTTGATTTTCATATTCGAGATTTTAGGCACTTGGGTGGTGTTAAGGCCTTAAGCTGTCGTGATAGTGTTAAGGTTGATTCCGAACCAGTGGCGGGCATTGGTTTTATCTCGAGGTAGGCAGTAGTAATTATAATGTGTTTTATTGATGAAAATCAGTGGTTTTCATTAATAATCTACATTTGTAAGTACCTAACTACCTACTGCCTACCTCAGTTCAATTATCAGGTAGGCACTGCCTAATTGCCTATATGCACCGCACAGCAGCAGTGGTGCCGTAGCACTACTGGGCCCTAACCATGAACTGTTAAAACAATCACAAATCTGTCAAACATCATTTCTGTCAAATTTTGTATGAAATGACGTACCAAAATTGACAGATTTGATAACTTTGAGATTGTTTTAAGAGTTCATGGTTATGGCCCTGGGCCCTAACCATGAACTGTTAAAACAATCACAAATCCGTCAAACATTATCATTTCTGTCAAATTTTGTATGAAATGACGTAGCAAAATTGACAGATTTGACAACTTTGAGATTGTTTTAAGAGTTCATGGTTATGGCCCTGGTCTCCATATATTCTGTATAAGTTAATATGAGATTACATTCCGAGCTACGCAGCAGCGCTGCGCGACACTGCTTTAGAGACTCGCGGTATACAGGATGTTTGGTAATTGGTATATCCAACCTATGATAACGTATGCATAATACTATGGGGAAGTCATAAATTTAATATTCTCCTATACATAACAAAAGATACATTACCACAATCAAACTTTTTTTAAATTCTCAAAAGTACTAACAACTTAATGTGGGTTTGAAGTAAGATGAGCAGACTCCTCACTATTTAATGGGGTCATTTGTATAGCCTGTACAAGCCGCGAATGAATATATCATGAATATTTAGAGCGTTAAATAAGCTAGCATTTTAACAACAATATTACAATAATATGTTTACTCATTTTTTAAGCTTATACATTATTTTTCTCACCATGGTGAGAAGTTACACTTCAAACATTGACTGACTCTACTTGCTTTCAGAAAACAAAAGAAATATATAAAAATATGAAACGCACTTACTTTTTGTTTTTTGTTCTTGACTTTTGGCTCACTAATAGATATTCTAGCCTTACCCTTTCGGCTACGTCTTCAGAATAAACTAAGTGACAGTTATTGTAACAACGAGTAAGTGCGGTCTAAGACTAATCTCGGGCACAAACCGACTGGCGGATTAGAGACTCGAAGTAGGCATACTAGTACCACAACACATTGAGGACATACACCTTATTAACAAACTTGTTTAATCCTCGGAATAACTTTACGCTTTACGCTTTACGCTTTAAGTAATTCTTTTAAAATGTTATCGTTTACGTATGTTATCGAAAATAGCGACTTATTTTATCCTTCTTTTGTTATAAATGCGTTAGTTTGTGAGGATGGATGACTGGATATTTGTTTCTTTTACACGCAAAAACGACTGAACGGATTTTGATGAAACTTTACAGTCTACATAGGCTACAATTTACAAAGATTTTGTGAAACTAATCCATAGTTAGAATAAATTAAAAACTACGCTAGTGAAATTAGTTTTGTCTGTGCTATCCCATTAAGTATCCCAGACAAAAGTTGACGGAATATTTTAATTTCGATTCCCGTAGAAACTAGTAAGTGTAAAATCGAATCCCCAGAAACTAGATTGTGTGGTGTCCCCACGCCAAAGGGCCTTACACACCTGTTCACTCCCGCCAGAAAGGACACGAGCTGACTCAAATTACTTAAGGACTGTTCCTTAGGCACATACATAGCTGCTTATCCGATTATAGTGAGACCCTAATGAAAACAATACACACTTTGTGATACGTGTTTGGATCTGTAGCCGTTGGGTATTCAATTTTGCCAGCAGCTTAAGTTAGGGTAGAATTATCCTGTTAGCGAAATTGAATTGTGTTTGTAGAGTAGTCAATTTTATATTCTGTAACTATTTTTTGATTTGATATTAATTGTTATAATGATTCTAAATATTGATAAAATCATAACTGATTGCCAAACTGGTCTAAATACCTAATACAACGCTAGCTTTAGATTACATAACACCTCTTTGACAAAGGAAAGAATCGTCATCCAAAACGATTATGGACTTTTTTACATTTTCATAACTTGCAATACAAAAGTCTTTTTTGAGATTTTGGAACTTTCCTATTAGTAAAATCTGTCTTCTACAGGTAGTAGCTGAAACAAACAATTATGTTGTAGACGATGAAACTCAGCGAAACAAATATAAGGCTAAATTAATGGAACAAAATGAATCGTTCGTAGTTTCAAACGCTGACTGAAAACATAAAATTCATACGAAAGCGCACCTTAAGCACGGCTAGCCTCACACTTATATTTATCTTACAAACTCCCAATGTTAGTAAATCCGTGAACTGTAAGCCGATCTCATTGCACATCTCGATTCTCGAAATAGCTTAAAATCCGTTGCACTTGCAACGTTAATGGCTCACGGACTGAGGAAGACCTCATTCGACACGTCGCGAACGGTGGCGACAGCTCGTAAACATATTCCGTGACTGTGGTAATGCTGTAGTACAAATAAAACAGCCAGAATACGGGAAAACATGGTTTGAATATACTTTAACACGTTTTTATTAACCTTCAAAACAGCCAGACCACGGGAAAACATGGTTTGAATACTAACACGACTTTATTAACCTTCACTTCTATCTAATCAGTCTATGCCTAGTTTCTGTTGGGTCAACCTTCATTTCACGTTTATAAGCTAAGCTTCACTTGTATTCTAACCAGCTAATTATGTAATCATTTTAAACTTTCTTTTTATTGCATTTTTTCAAACTAACACTATAAACTACACGGGTATTCGCGGGTAATTGCATAGGTTGCCTGCCTATGCAATTAGGCTGAAACGTCGGGAAAATGAAGAAGGTATTTAACGGGAAAAGAGGCATGTATTTTATAAATACCCGTATAGCTTATAGTGTTAGTCTATGTAATCATATCTTGGAAGCTTTTAACCGACTTTTGTCTTTTCTATCGATTATTTTGGAATTAGAATGACAGTTTGACACCAGCGGTCTGATCTGATGATTCAGCCAGAAGGTCGATAGAGGAAGTCTTAAATGACTTAGTTAAACCTTTGTGTTTGGATTATTTGATTCTTTTTCGGTATGCCCAACATACAAGTATAAAAATAAGTTTTGTAGTTTGTCAAAATATGATATAAAATGAAATTGTATATTAAGATTGTTTTGACGCTATTGCACTGAACATTAAAGCACACTACAGTTTTTAAAAGCTTACAATTTACTGTTAAAAGTTTGAAGTGGCGCTTCATTGCGACTGCGGAAAATATGTTTTGCTTTTAGTTGTGACGTATTAAGTTCTTTGTTTTTTAGGAGAGGAGGAGACGTGCATATTTTATATCAAGTTTTAAACTATGTACGCTGCGCATCCTTACGTCTAATTAGTAGGTACTATAGTATTATTCTTTCTCTATGGTACTATGATCGACATTGAAAAATGAACTGGCTGCTTATATTGAACTGTGGTATGTTATTAGCAGCTTTCCGGTCGAAGTTTTATTTGTCTCTCCATCCCTTTGATGTCCAGACTGACGACAGACCTAAACCCTACAAAATTTTAAATAATTCATGCATTTAGGTAGAAACCCACTAACTAAATATGGTATTAACAGATTCTCAAAATTCGTTCTATGGTACCTCATAACATGATATTGCTCCCTTGCCCCCTTTTTGACTATGACTACTTGCGGGTTTAGTGTCTGGCCAATTTATAGCTTTATTCAGTCTAAACTTTTAATTGACTATACGTTGGATGGAAGAAAGGTGATGGTAGTATGCTCCAGTGCTGCAGTGCTTCAAATGCAAATCATGTTTCTTTGACACGTTTCGGCTAAATTACCAAAAAAGGGGGTCTTATAAAAGAGGATGACTTATAAAAGGGAAGGGATGTATAAAACCACATAACAAGTAAGACTCGCTACGTTCAGAAAACTATCAAGCCTCCTCCAACGATAGTTGCCAGAAAACGATAGTTGTTTACCTTATCACCTTCAAATGTCATTACCCAGTTTTGTTAACGCTTGTATGTATAAGAATATATACAATAAATACATACATATTACATATATACAACTCCAAATAAAATACATTTAGTTTTTTTTTATTTATTTAATAACAGTTCTGTTCTAAATTAAACATACCTACTTACAATACAAAGTTTATGTCAGTATACTAATATATACAATACCTATAAGATATTATTGTCAATTGTAGAAATTAGACCCAAAAACGTTATAAAAAGACCCTAAATCCTAATTTTACGATGCCCAAGCGCGCGTTTCATAGTAACGGCGCGATTTTGTGAAATGGCTCTTTAAACTCGCAAAATTGAGCTGTAAAGGAAAATAAAACCTGTCAAAAAATTAAAACCGTATAACCGTTTAAGATGTAAGCCGCATCGCCGATATTTTATTTCACCCCTATTGATCTCGTAATTACTGCTCTTTCATTAAATTCACATAAAGGATCGACATTTAAAGTACCTTTTAGTACCGGATCCCATATTTTTACGAAATATTTTTCAAATTCAAAAGCATTTGAAGTCATGCAAAAGGCATAATTTGTTGTAGCTACGTCATAACAATCGGTAGTTGGCATCGTCTTTTAGGGTTCCGTAGCCAAAAAACGGAACCGTTATGGATTCGTCATATCTGTCTGTCTGTCTGTCTGTCTGTCTGTCTGTCTGTCTGTCTGTCTGTCTGTCTGTCTGTCTGTCTGTCTGTCTGTCTGTCTGTCTGTCTGTCTGTCTGTCTGTCTGTCTGTCTGTCTGTCTGTCTGTCTGTCTGTCTGTCTGTCTGTCTGTCTGTCTGTCTGTCCGTCTGTCTGTCCGTCCGTACATCACAGCCACATTTTTCCGAAACTATAAGAACTATACTGTTGAAACTTGGTAAGTAGATGTATTCTGTGAACCGCATTAAGATTTTTACACAAAAATAGAAAAAAGCAATAAATTTTGGAGGTTCCCCATACTTAGAACTGAAACTCAATTTTTTTTTCATTAACCCATACGTGTGGGTTATCTAGGTATGGATAGGTCTTCAATAATGATATTGAGTTTTCTAATATCATTTTTTTCTAAACTGAATAGTTTGCGCGAATGACACTTCCAAAGTGGAAAAATGTGTAACTTCTACAATACGAGAATGATAAAACGAAAAAAAAAGATGTACATTACTATGCAAAATTCCACCGAAAATTGGTTTGAACGAGATCTCGATAGTAGTTTTATGTTAATACGTCATAAATTGTAAACCGCAATTAGATAATGGTACGGAACCATTCGTGCGCGATTCCGACTCGCACTTGGCCGGTTTTTTTTATTAAATAGTTTGGCGGCGATTTTTCAATATTTTTCGCATAGAGAATATATCAAAATAACAATTTTATTTGGCGGATAAAGTAGGAAATCTGGCGATTGAAAAATCGACCCTTAACATCTTAATTGTTTGTTTTATAGTCATCTTTGTAAAATACTCTCTAGTCAGACGAATTGTCTTATCTGTCAAATACCTAACGATAAGTTAATTAGTATGGGCAGAATATTTTTATATTAATTTTACATTGTGTTGTCTATCACTATTTTTTTGGTTTAAACCATTTTTTTTTGAGAAATATGAATATAACCAATTGAGACGCCTAAGATATTCATTTATGCTTTGACGAAAATGTTTATGTTTAAAAGCCTTTATTACTTTAAAAAAATACACCAAAGTAATTTTACAAATATTACTGAGAGAGAAGTAATATTAATACATTTATCAGCTTATACTTCTGGGGTTGCGTCTAGCCGTTCATTCGTTCGGGCAATACTAGAATTTACTGACTGAGCCAGCGCCCTGTTACTTTGTAGTATGGATGTCACAAACAAAATAGATTTTAAAAATTTCCAGTCAATATCACCCCAAGTCCAAACGCTGCAATTGGTGTCGTCCAGTTGTCGTAATTGGACACCACGTCACAAATATCACAATAACCGTCCACCGTCAGCAGCAATATGTAACTAAGCGCCTGGCTTACCTCACACACGATACCGTATTCTTAACAAAATAACATATTGAAATTCAAAGGCATTTTAATCATATCGTCTTCGGTAGTCAAAGAGATGAAACTTGACATTCTCAAACGAAATATTCATCAAAAATGCATAGAGGACGCGCAAATCGCGTTACTTGGGAGCGGAGCGAGCGAGCTGCTATGAATAAATGAGATCCCTTAAATTCACGTTTTGGGCACATTCTGAGTGTGACGGGTGACACTACGCAATTATACAAAATGTCTTCTCGTAAATAAGGTAAGACGGCTTCCCCAATTTAACTAGCGGCGTACTTAAGGGTACCTTTTACTATTTACCCCACTCATTACTGTAACATCTTTAAGATTTAGTAGCGTGACACGTCTTCCTATTTCCCCTAGTTTGGAAAATTAGTAGTTGCTTATATGAGATGAGGTATTTAATAGCATCACAATGATACCTTAGTTGGTCTAAGCAATCTTACTACTATTATAAATGGTAAAGGATTATAAAGATGGATGTTGGTTTGGATGAAACTTGGCACATACCTTAGGTCTCCCCCATACTAGCGTCTTAGAGCGTCGTTAGCGCAGCGGCATTAACTTACGCTGATTGGACACTGCCACGATGTCGGGGTCTTCATAAGATTAAAAATTCAAATTCATTTATTCAGTATATAGGCCCTCTTCCTGGCACTTAATACACGTCCCAAAATGATGATGCAGGTGATAAGAAGAAACGGCGCAACAAACTCAGTCACCTTTAGTGTATAGTCTAGAATAGCACATAGGCTATGGCTGATGTACGGTTTCTGGATAGGAAATTTATAGGAACTTATTATGCTATCTTATGAAAGCATATAACAATTGTAACTAAGGCTACATAAGCTACTATTTTTAATTCACTTTGTAAGGGAACTAAATAAAGAGCGCAGCACTACTATAGATCAATAGAACATGCGAGAGAAATACAGGGTTACATGACCCTTTATAACATTGAAATTCATACCCGTAAATCGAAATTACATAACGTCAGCAAAAATTCATGTCATGAGGGCATGGGATTGTTTGAAACGGCCACGTCAGTATTCATAGTCTATTAAAAACTGTTTCCATTAAAAAAGTTAATAATAATGTCATTTTTAATTTGCGGTACTGTTTTGTATTCTCCATAATTACTGTTTGTAAACGACACTGTTTATCGAATAGTTTATGCTAAGTTAATCAAAGAATCTATAATTTAAAGATCAGTTATTTTAACAATTCACAACGTGACATGCAATTGTTATAACAATATAATTTAATTAAATGGCGAGCAATATCCATTACCTTAATTATCATAAATTTTAAGGTCTACATTTCCCCAACATTATAAACAGCTCTCCCGAAGATTCGATTAAAGAAAAAACACTGAATACGAAAGGTGTCTCATAATGACGCCTCCCCTTTTCCCAGTGCGTAAGAAGGGAGCACTAATATCAAGCACTTGGAAGAAAATGAATAGCTATTACACTTAGCGTGCCGTCCCAGGTCGTTCTTGCAGCGGCAACAGCTGCCGGGTTACGGTCCGCATAAATCTATGGACCCTCCGTCTTGCTCTGGCGTAAAGCATAAGAGTGAGCGAGCACGATTTTTGCAAGAACAACAAAACATAAATCATGCGTACGGTTCACATATATCCATGAACCCTCCTTCCTACTTTAGTACAAGATATAAGAGAGAGCGAGAATATATTTTGTCAAAATGTTACAAGCTGCAAAATAAAAAGTGTAGAGGCATAGCTATGAACTTTGAATAATAAATCATGAATATTCTTTTTACATCAAAAAGTAAAAATAAAACAAGATTGATGTTAATGTACTGTTTAAGGAGCTAACGGTAGTGCATATGGTCTGAGGAATGATTATTTTAACAAGCACTAAGTTAACACATATGATATTTTATATCTATCCTGTGGTGCTATGTTCTAGTAAAGAGCGCTGATGATGATGCTAAGCTGTGCATGGCACTTTTAAGAAATAAAATTTCCGAACTTCAACAAATATTTGCGTAGTACCTATAACAGTATAACTAAAGCACAAACAGACAAACGTACTCGTAGATTTAGACAAGAGACGACCGTGCCATTAATGCAAGCAGTCTGTTTTGCTGTATTTTATTGAATATTACTGTATCAAGGAAAAACGAAAAGAAAACAATAAACGTTATGGTCAATTTTATTGTACACCCGGAAATCGCATTGGGTCAGCAAAAGGGTAATAGTTCGAACTTCCACATTGCAGTAAGAAGTAAGGTTGCTCATTTGCCTAAACGAGTCGGGTCCGATTTCAAAATACGTATCACATTTCGAACACCATATGGTATTTGAGTAGGGCATTATGACGTCATGGTAAATGTAGGCAAAAAATGCAAAAAATTCCATAATTAATGCAAGCTAAAACTAAATTGTATTAAAGACATGCTCGACGAGGGTCGGTTGATTTTTGCTATTAGCGCCAAGTGTAATGCTATTATAGACTATTGTAACTTTGACGGATTCCTATTAGTCTGTCGCGAAGTTAATCCGAAAATCAAGGGCTATAGAGAAATAGTTAAAGATCTCTACGAAATCCATTTTGGCTGGAAAAGTAAACGCTAACCAAGATAATTCTCTTGTATCTTAAGACGTCTCCGACTACTTACGTATCTAAAGAGTAATTGCAGAAAAAAGGCTGAAACAAAAGATTGGACGGAAAAATAAGCGAGGGACAGAGAAAGGAATATGCTAATTTATTGGAGGAATTCCTGTCCGGTGCCTCAGTATGATAATGAGCTGGTCGTTGCATTGGAATTTTGTACTCGTCTTGAGAGAAGAATTAATTATATGGATATGTTTTCTGTATTTGGACCCGTCAGTCATGTCATAAGAACCGTAATTTTTTTGACTTATCATTTAGAATCACCAAACACTGTTACAACTATGTTCTGATAATGAAGTTCCTATATGAACTCTCGTATTTCAGTAAAAAAATATGGTTTAAACATTGACTTATATATTTTTACATCAGTGGGTTTAAACGTAACTTTTATTGTATTTCTTAAATATTAGAATGCTTTATAATGAATCGTTTTGTTGAATTATTGTTAGAGACACACACAGCATAGCAATCAACGGGATTTAGTTGATTTGGAAATAGTACATTATGATACAAGTGTGCTACGTTGGTCATTATACACGAGGCATTATTATAAGCGCGAGCCGCAGGCGAGCGCGGTAAGGAAGCCGAGTGTGATAATGATCAATGCACACGAGTTGCATACGACGTTTTTCAACACAATTGCGAGGAAAAAACAAACTAAAATCTAAAATACCTTCTCCGAATATAACTTGGCGTTTTTGCTGTTTTTCTTTGCATTAAGGCGGCAACAGGCTATCACTCGCGTTTCGTGCCTCGATAAGTATTTCCGACGGGGTTGAATAACATTTTACTCGTCTTTACTATTTAAAGTAGACATTTTTGATAGTAATTAACCACACAGCAACAACTTTACCAAATAATAATCTTTAGACATACTCTGACTAATCTGTGATAATAATGGAAAATAGCACGTAAGTTTTGTTTTTTTCGCGCGCCGCAATTTCGATGCGCGCGCAGGTTCAATAATGGCACAGGAAAAACTGGCTGTTCAGCCGAGTAGCAGCAATTTAAAAAATAAAATAATCTATAAATTATTGTTTCTAAAAATGATAGTTAAGTTAGTTTGTGTTTATTAATATACAATTTAATAAAATGAAATATTTATTTGTCATCTTAACCCTTAAATAATTTAATATTCGTAAAATATTCAATGTTCTTAGACACAAACTTTTGTTGGATTTTTTAAAAAAAAGTTTACATTACCGCACTAGTGCGATAATCTTTTTACAGCACAAGTGCGTAATATGCTGAGTTATGATACTAAAAACGGTGTTATAAGAGTGAATTTACGAACAACTGTGTTGAAAAAGATATGAATACCATTCCATAAAAAAATCTTCTAAACATCATCAAAGTAACATTTGTTTATTTGTTAGAAGAAAACAACGTGCCTTGTTGGTCATCAGATTTGGGACTTCCAACTAATCTTCATCTAGTTTTATAGCTGCAATTTCGGCCAAATATCTAGCTCTTAGCTAAACACCCCCCGTTTGCTTGATTGCCGCGTTAACGGCTTTGCAAAGTAGTGGGCAATTACATTTACCTTTTTCGTCTGCCTGGGATAATTGGCATCATCAAGGTGTACAGGTGGAATCAATCTACCGGTAACGAATTCTGTCATTGCAAATTAAGTTTCGTGGTGCAAATTTGAATAATATTAAAACAACGCCATTAGCGTAAAGCATTGTTTTTTTTATTCTTTATTTATTTGGGGGCTTTTTGATATAGGCAGGCATGTGCTGCCCCATCTTACTTTAATCTATACATACATAACATAAACATAGTTGCGCAGGCGATATGAATTCAAGGGTTTAAAATAATTTCTGCTAAGCATTTCATTTTATTTAAAAGCAGTGTCACATTGGCATGGCGGGTCAACCATAACCTGAAATGTTTTATGTACTTAGTATTTATCTATTATTTAATTTGGAGACCCTTCTATTCAACGGGACTTCAAACGAATTGAACTAAGAAAGTAACGATTTGACCAAACGTATAATAGTCATTATTGACCAAACGCGATTTCTTTCAGATACACTAAAAATTTGGCAAGCAAATAAAGGTCAGTGACTTGCCGTTAAAACTTTGGATTAAAATTATTTTATTTTATTTATTTATTTAATTCAGCAGCACATTATAAATAATACAGGCCCATATTATAAATACCTGATTATCTAACATACATAAAATAATAAATTTAAAAATACACTATAAATGACACACTATTTCGACGGCGTAGTGTTGCGCAACTTAGTGTCAGGTAGCCGGCCACGAAACCGACGATACACAACACCTTTCGGCCAGAATTCCGCTTTCATGAAGGTCGACAGCTGTTCGCTCGGAACCCTTACCACAAACGAATTGAAATTCGTATTGTGACGAGATTCTAACCATTAAAATAAATTATGATAATTTCAATTTGTTTTCAAATCTAATTCGTTTTTTGTCTTGTCTATTTCTTGACTCAAATGCATTAGACCATCCGTATCATCTTTCTGATAAACTTGGACCTTTTCTATCTGTCCTAAATGTAACTTCAAAGTCAACCTGTCACGAGATATCACAATCGCAGACTGTTTATCTGTTTGTCTCTTGGACTCCATCACGACACGATATCTTTAATGTCATTTATGTTTTTATCTTCATTGCTACTACTACTACTAATAAACTCGTGTGTTAATTCCAGCCTTGGATCTTATCTTTGCAAAGCACTTCAAACATATTGGATTATTATATCCGATTAATAAGAATATTTAACTTTTTATCTTACCATAGCATACCTACACCTGCATAGATTTCAGCTCTTACGAGTTTACTGCACCTCCAAAATACCAGAGACTTATTAAAAACAGGACAGAGCAAAGCAGGTCATATTTGGTATTCTGGGTAATAATCCACAAATACGCGATTTTTTTAAATGAAACATTTCTAAAATTTCTTCAATCCTGCCAATGCTGAAATGATCAATCCAATACATAATACATAAATAAGACGTACATATTCAAAACTATCCAACCGACACCTCCGGGATTCACCTGGATTGATAGGGCTAATATGAGCAGGCACGAGATTGTTACAGCGCTTAGACTTCGATCCGGACACACCCCATTAAATAACTTTGCATATTTGATGGGCAAAACAGAATCTCCCAACTGCACTGAGTGCCATGTTGTAGAGGATACGTATCACATTCTCATGCAATGTGTTCGTAATGAAGCTGAACGACGGTCATTTTTCTACGAAAATTGTATTATATAATTTGATGTAGGAGTGTGTAATAGTTTACTGGCTGCTAATATTTCGGATACAGCCATGTCTCTGTATAAACTAGTAATTAAGGGTATGAATTGTAGAAATAGCTAGTAAGAAGTATCATGGTGTCATGTAATTTGTGTTTTCTATGAAGGTGACCTTCCTTAAATAAAATTAGATAATAAAAAAAAGACGTACATATATTTGCAGGAAGTATAACTCTATCAAATAACCGTTGTTGTAAATCTAACATGTAACAGAGTCTGTGTTTGCGCAATATTTATTAAAGGTTGTCAAACTTTTCGAATTGTTCCGAATCGAAAAACTTTCACGCGTCCAAAAATGGTGAGTTATGTCTGGCTTATCACAGCCAAAACGCATCGGTCTGGCAATTGGCAGACGTTTTTTAGTGGCTGAGCCTAATTCCAAGTTGGATAGTTGCCAGTTCAGTGGCGTTGCGTTGCATGACAGGCTTATCATACAGTATACACAGTGTTTGTCCACAATATATCCGGCTTTTGTTGACTACTTGCTATGTCTGGGGTGAAAACGACTAACTTTTTCTTTTCGCGTCGATAGCTATTCTTAGGTTATAATTACAGCGGCTGAACTGAGTCAAAGCCTGTTCAAGGATTTTCAGAATCTACATGACATCTTCCTAGTCTCTTTCCACTCCGTGACCATGGATTGGGAAATAACTCAAGGCTCACTGAACAAAAAGTGGAATATCACACTTATACTTGTTTTCAAAACTAGCAAGTAGCTGATGTGAAAGTAACTTTCGGAAACACTTTATCCCTGTCTCTTTCAGACTTCGAAATAATAGACATTTGACCGTAGTTATATCAATCTATAAGTGTTAAAGTAATATTTAGATTAGACAGTCATTAATTCAATTGAAATAACAATCTAAACGACAGCTAATCCACAAAAGGTTTCTAGTAGCAATTTGTCAAAGAAATTAATTGAAAAGTCCAAATGTCTTTTGTATTAACACAAGGCAAGAAATGTTTGAATTTAAGTTTAACAATTATTACGGGGATTATGTAGCCTAAAGTCATTTCGTTTTAAGGGTTCCGTAGTCCTGACAAGGAATCCTTAAAGTGGTAGAATAACATTTTGAAAAATCATTTTTTCACAGCAGCTACCCTACATGTAACATGGGGATTTTTTTTTTTTAACGTTTTTCGTTCAATAAATAAATAATAAAACAATAAAGACTCTTTTTTTAAATAAACTTTGGTACTCCTTTCTAAACGACGAGCAACTACGGAACCCTCTGCGCGTAGCATGACACGCACTTGGCCGGTTTTGTAAATGATTTTTGTACCGAATTTACAGTTTTGTCTTAATTTGTCATCGATTATAGGGCATAATTAATGTTATAAATCTAGCAAGAAAATTGACCTTTTTAACATGAGGAACATCTGACTTTACAGTCTAAATAAATAAGTAGGAGGTCGGTTAATTTTTGGACAAACGTTAAACAGTGTTAAAGCTGGTTTGTGTCCGAATGTGGTACTATCTGAATGCTGTGTGTGTTCCTAAATACGTATCCTATTTTAGACCTTGCCGGGTTGATTTAAAACTCAAGTTTGAGACTACTTGGTGCCGTGAATTCGGTGCCGAGTGAGGAGATCTTAGTGATGAATGGAACGAGCTACGTTGACGAAGACAAATCTTGGTGAGCAGGCGATTGTACAACGTAATGTGTTCAGCATTAGTTGCATTTTCACTAGGATTGAAAAGATTTCGTGCACGATCGATAAAGACGGCGGAGAACTAGAAAAGCGCAAACTTTGTTGATGTAGCTTTAATAGTTACCTTTGGCAGAGTTAACTTTACTTTTACAGAAAAAAACTTATTACTTGAGCCAACTTAACCTACCTATTTATAAGACGTTAAGACTATGTAATAAATCTAAATAGTAATATCTTAAAAGGTTACGATAAAAAGAAACATTTATTTGCACTTTATATCTTCTTTTGAAAATGTTTCCAGCCAGTTCTTCAAGTTAATAAACATTCTAACTTAATGATGAATACAGGCTATCCTTTCACCCTGAACTCCAAGCAATTTCAACGGACCGTTTTATCCAATTGGTATTTATTTTAATTTATTCTACTGAAACAAACTATTCTCAAGAGTTCATTATCGCGGAGACGTCATTCTCAGTCGGGAACAAAGTGTTGGAGATATTTGAGAGCTCTCTCAATTTCGAGAGGATTTTAATATTCATAAGGCAAATAAATCTACGGAGGAGAGGAGGAGTACTAGGTATTACTAACAACAATATCTACTGTGATATTACTGTCTAAGACTTGGTTAAGGTTTGGCTACACTGATAGACGTTTGAACTGCTTAGATTATTCAAGTAAGTTAAATCATTTGGCATCTCGTGACAGAACACAGGACACAGGAGCAGTCTCCTTCCTTCGGGAAGGAACAATTAACAGGAATATAAAAAAATAACTAAAAACTGACTTAAGAAAATACAAAGCTTATTTCCTATGTACAAGTAAATAAAAGAGAGAAAAATGTAAGGACAATTTATAGAGAAATGTGACAATTTATTGATTGTGGTTTTTGGGTAGGTACTAGGTAGATACCAATATAAAAAACGGGCACGATATTTAGAAGGACTGACAAACAGACACGAAAAAGAACCTTCTTTTTCACGTACTATGTTTTGATTATGTATCGTTTGTGCCAATTTAATTGTGCCAAGCCCCAACTTAGCACTTGGTGAAGCCGCGGTGCAGTGTGATCTTTGCTTTAGTACTACAGCGTACCTTCTTGAATTGAATTCGCTACTTGCAGGTATTTCTGGGGTATTCATTCAATAATTTGGGGGAATTCTGAGGACGATTTCCATTACAAGTAGCAAATGTAAATTTATTATTGATCTTCCTGATGGTTCAATTTATTTATTTGAATTTTTTTCAATGTTTGCAAGAGGTAACGTTTTTGTCTTCTTCTAAGACATTTTGTTATTGTGTATTTTTTTTTGGTTCAGCTTTTACTTTACTGCTAGACAGTAGTATCCAAGTAGTAATATATGTCTAAGTTTATAAGTTTGATAACTTTTGCAGATAATCTAGTAAGACGGAAAAGAGTCTCGAAGAGCTTTAGTTTTCCAATCGAAATTCCATCGCAAACTTTGATTACATCTGTCACAGACTAGTTATATAAGCGTGGTCGCACATTTTTTACAGTTGTGTAAGCAATATATATATATATATATATATTTCTCTTTTACGTGATTATTATAATCATCATCATTTTACCATCAAGGTAGCGAACAAAAGACATCCTAGATCAGAACGAGATACCGTTCAGGCGTCAGGCATGTTTGGAATCGAAACTCGATTATGGAGTATTACAAGTAATAGCACGCACTAGATCTCTTTTGCCCACTTATGGCCACCATTTTCACTGCCATCACGACTTTTAGCCGAGTGTGCCAGCTGCCATTTTAACGTCGTTATCCACTTGATAAAATTTGCTACTTTAAGAACCGACGAAAGATTTTTGTTTATGAAATTCGGTCACTCATTCGGATCCCTAGCATGGAATGCTCCCTGTCCTACACACATTCTATAAATATCGTCTTTTGTAAGTGCCCAAATTAAATTTTGTATGTGTTTATTAAATTTATTGTAATGATGAATAGTTTAAAGTTGCGGTCACGACCCCTGATCGCAAGTGGCTGAGCGCGCTTCCACTACATCTTAGCCGTTTCCAGGCTAGGGTAGGGAAACTACTGAGTATTGTACATCTTTCTGTAAATATCAACTGTAAATTCTTTGTTTGGTGTGCAATAAAGAGTATTTATCTATCTGTTATAAGTGCTGTATGTGGGAACCCTATGAGATACTAACAATGTGACCACGTGACGTCTAAGTTATGTACCAAGTTTGTCTAAAGGACAAAATCGGAAACGAAGTGATGCGATCATAGACTTTCAAAGCTAGTTTGTGGCTGAAATAACAGACATGTTAGGAAATGAATAGTTTTAGGCGCTTTACTTTTGCTCGGGCTATATTAAGTTTTGTTTTGTATATATTTTCATCTTCATTCAATTAAAGAATTACTTGATAATCGTTTATGGTCTTTCATTGGACAATAAACAATTAATAATTTTGTCCTTTTCCTTGTTTAAACAATCTAAGTCAACAGAAAGGAAAAGATACAATAGTAAAAAGTAAGCACATCTTTAGACACTAAAGATGCCTACATGAAAAGTTTGTCGACCATAAGACATAAACCTCTGCAAAATAAACTATTTTGTGCGCGACGAGCGAAATGAAATCTGTTTTTAGCGCTTCCTTCCGGGCGCGGGTGGTAGATTTTTTATTTAAAAGTTATAGACTACTTGCTATGCAAGGATGATAAAGCTAGATCCAGTCTAGAGTATTACATAGTAATGGAGTTGTATTTACATTGTAAAACTAATGTAGTGGTAGTAATATTACTTCAGAGAGAGATAACGATTTGTGTGAGGCGCATATATTAACTAGTTTTTTTTTAATCTAAATGAATTACACAAATCTTGTCTGAAATCTAACGATGCATGAACAAACCTAAAACCGATAACTTTAAGATGGTTTTTCTCCTTAAATAAGGTGTTAATTTAAGGTGATAAATATAGCACACAAATTCAATATTTTTTTCTTTGGGACCAACATTTTCATAAAAATGTAGGTATTTCTCTCCATACAAACTGATACCAGCTGGTTTGCAGTTTAATATGGAGAAGTGTATTTTTTAAAGAATTCGAGCACTAGATTAGAAAAAGAAGACTTAGTAAATTATCTTGCTTGAGATATTCACATTTTTTGAGGTAAGCCCTCATTTTTAAATAGAAGTGAGATATAGGTAATCACAAATCTTTCGGACTATAATAAACCGGACTATTATCTATATTATATCCAATAGTGAAAACCAGCCTAACCACAACACAAACCATTTCCAGTTTCCTAACTAACGCAAGCGACGGGAAACGAAATAATCTGTGTCTCCGGCGACTTCATCTGTTTAACGGCTCGCGCTTGTCGGTCGTTTTAGAAACACCAGCTTATTTTGAGGCTGTTTCTCAATCGGCCTTTAAGACGGAAATAATATCGACCTAAGAAGGATTGCTAACAGAGACATGAATTACCTACTGTATCGACCTAAGAAGCATTGGTATGAGACATGAACTGCTGAAATACATGCTGGTTTATTCCCTAAATATGTGAATATATTTTTAACACAAAAAAGTGTTTGATCTATGTAATGCCAAATTAAAAAGTTGAATCCAAAAGATAGTTAGTAGGGCACGCACCTATCCGTGTGGCATGTAACGTATACGATACTGTTTCAATCAAGTCAGACGACTGACTTGATTGATACAGTATCATATACGTTACATAAATAGGCACGAGCCTGCTGTGAGCCGCTAGAATGCGGCGCATTAAGCTGGCAGTGACCCGCCGAGACACAGTATCAGATACGATACGTTACATGCTACACGGCTTGGTGAGTACCCTGCTGGTAAAATTAAAACACTGTATTCTAATAGTCATTTGGACATTTCTATCGATGCTGTATCACAGGGTATTTTTTTGCCTTATCACAGGGTGTCATTATCCTTTTTTCAGACATCCTATATAAATACTATTGCACACTGCAATAACTACCTGCTTTAAGTCAAACTATTCACCATGTAAAGACATATGGAATAGTATATAAGACACTGAATTTAAGAACTAATATTTTCAGTCCCATTTTTATATCAAACGGAATACATAAAGCAAACCTTGAAGAATACGTGCTTAAAATGCACAAGGTAATTTCACTTTGCATTCCATCTCTCGGATACAAATGCGGAATCCAATGTTTATTTATTTAAGTATTCCTTACTGCACAGAGGAGGCTTAAGCCATTTTAGTACCAAAGGCATAATCATAAGAAATATTTAACCCGGTAGCATACCAGTTTGTTAAACAAATCTGCAAAGATCTTATTGTCTTTCTTAATAATAACATGGACTTACATTTAAGGTTAATTTTACTTCTATACCTATGTATGAAAATAAAGGTCTTGTTGTAAATACAAGTGCGCTTACATATTTCGATAAATTAGCATGTTATTTTTTCAGTCGTAGCTGCGTAGTATCATGCTGTTACTAAAAAAGGCTGTAACACAAACGTCGCTTTCATAATCCTGATATTATTATTTAGACCATATCATGTAACTAGAGATGATATAACACTAGCAAAAAAAATCGACTACCCCTGGTGGTATTCGAACCCATACGTCTCTACGGAATCTGGGCGACTGCTCTTTAAACTGACATCAAAGGACCAGATTTACCGTCGAAATTTTTCACTAGCCTTAAAAGCTCTTTCATCTGTCTTTTGGTTATTGAATAATAATAATAAAATTGATTATTTCTCACCACAAATGACATACATACTGATTTATTACATGATAACAATGAATCTCTATTTATAAAAATATATCAATGTACTGGTGCCTGTGTAGGTTCAGAGACATTATTACAGGTCACCAGGCCCCCAGTTGTTACAAGGCAATTATTTTAATGAAAAACATAGCTAATGTGGTAAGAATACTACTACATTTATTATAATTTTTAAGACAAGTGGATATAAGAAAATAGCGTGTGTGTACTGTGTGAGTGTGTGCCTGTATGCGCGTGTGTATGCGTGCGTGCATATGTGTGTTATACGTAACAATATTTATAGCTATCGTAACGATTCCCACCTAAGACGGTCAATCTTTAACTATTTTAATCTAAGGTAGGTACCTAATTCAATATCATAATCTCAGCCGTTAGGAAGTCCACTTCTGTACATAAGCCTCCAACAATGACATGCAGATTAGCTGGTTGGAAACGGCCTGCATCCAGCGGCTTCCTGCAATCTTTACCAGGTCGTCTGTCCATCTTGCGGGTGGACGTCCTACGCTGCGCTTGCCGGATGGTGACCGCCGTTCTAAAACCTTTCTGCCCCATTTGCCGTCAGTACTGCGAGCTGTGTGCCCCACCCAGTGCCACTTGCTATACGGTAGACTATTAGATGTATCTTATTATAATTGCAAAAAATAGATTTTAAAACCCACCTAGAGAACCCTAAAAGTAGCTCCTGAGATCAGGTGCGGCGAACACAATGCATGATTAATGCGCGCCCCGGTGCTTTTAACACGTCCCGTGCTGTGCTCTGCAAGGACCATTTACAAACAGAAATATGTGCTAACAACGACTTTACAGGCCACCTATATACCTATACAGTATTGGATACTAGCATTAGCATCGCGTCTTATCTCTAACGTGTTAAATCACTATGGTGTTATTAGGGTGATTTAAATTACCCCAGGCTGCAATTTTGATTACTTGAGTTTATTAATTTTACGATGGTATCTAAATACTTAATATTAAGATAATAAAAAATGAAAATAATTAAATTGAATTCATTAATAATGACTTTCATGTTTGTTTTGAAAGGTCGAAACAAATGAGTTTCTATGAAACAAAAGTAATAATTAAGTACACAAATTTAAAACAAATATTATGTAAGTAGGTATATCTGTGATATAGGTGGTGATTATGAAACATATTTTACCATTTTCAAAAAACATTGTTGCGTATTTTGGTTGGTTCCCGCGCGTTAATCCCGCGGGAATCAATAATCCGGGACGAGCCAGACACCATTTGCACCTGAAGCTGAAAGCCAAGCATCCCGTTCGTTTGGTATCAGATCACGACTGTACAACCCTCGCTGACATTGAGGTGACTGTCATTTAGGAAAGTTTTAGGATAATCTATTTTGTTTTTTTCGATAAATAAGAACAACACTTTCTCCGTGGTCACAGTTGGCTATGAAAATCTAGAATATTATTTACTTTTTTCGTAAAATATGCATATGATATTAGATCCCTTAAATACTCGCTTTCAGAATGAAACTCAAGAAGCTGTTATTAAACGACAACAAATCAAATACTCTTATTCATAAAAATAATTATTCAAGCTCTTCTAAAAAGTAATTAACATTAAAACGAGTTGGAAACTTGTCAAACTTTTTCATTACAAAGAATGTGTCTCAAACGTAATGCAACTTCATTTACGTCGCCACCACCCGTCCCCTAATTAACTCGACAAGATGAAGTTCTCACGTCCTAGCTCCTTTACTCCAATCTCAAAGTTTCAGGATTAAATTAACACTCCACTCTGAGCTGTGATTTGTTCAAAAACAATAGGAATGTCGTCACATATGTTTAGTTTGATTAGAGATTAGCTAGACAGATTTGGTAAACTCGCTGTGTGTTCTTATTTAGTTGTTAACGAGTCTTATATTTTTTTTTTGTTCTTAGTAGTAAATAATAGCCAATTAACATGTAAATCATATCTTAGAAATTGTTTTATCCGACATTTTTTTATTAAAATTATTTTTATGGCAAGTGTTTACTTTTATTTTATTTATTCAATTGATCACTTAATATTTCAACAGACAAGATATTTTTCCCTGAAAAAGAAGACAGTTCAAGTTTGTATCTCAAAGCTCCATGTATTCAAGACTTTAAAATTTCAGCCCATTTTCACCTTTATATTGCATTTCGAATCTGATTTTCTGTATCACGTTAACAGGTTTTCAACCCCTGTGAAAGGTTAGGCTTAACAATATATGACGGGATAATTAGGGGCTCAGAAAAAAATTAAATCATAATTCCCACGTGTGTAATACTTGCGTTGTTAGGTGAAATGCTAACCCTTAAAAATATGAGCCATTTTTCAGCCAAATATGTACCCATTTTTTCTTTGAAATATGAAATGGAGGTCGATCCAATTAAATGGGTCTAGGTTAAATAATTCGATATTAAACGTACTGAATACTAAAGTGAGCATTAGAGTATGTTGTGTTTTATTATAATAACTAGCTAATGTCCGAGACAAAGAGCATTAACTCACCAGTTTCATCGCTTTTTTTTAGGACAACATCACATACATTGCTATGATCCTAAGGTAAGTAGCTAAAGCACTTGTGTTATAGAAATCAAAAACAACGACGGTACCACAGCACCCAGACCGGAGCCAATATAGAAAAGTTCGTTTTCTACATTGACCCGACCGGGTATCGAACCCGGAACCTCAGAGATGGCGGCGCCATTTAAAGTTCGGCGTGCTCGCCTCTCGGCTACGGAGGTCGTCAAAATATTATGTTATGTAGATCGTAATTGGTTACATGGTTACCCCGCAGTACTAAATATTTCCACAACACACATTCGTTCAAACTTTATGCTTTGGAGAGTAGTAATACCTATATCCTAACTTTGTTTCTTTATTCAGATTCCGGTACGTCGTCTTGAAGCCACATATTACTCGTATTTTTATTAAGACCCGTATGACATAAAATATTAACGTCCCGCTCTTGCCGTTCTATGTTTACTGTGCTGTGTTTACTTACTTTTGTAGGTACCTACTTTATGAAATTGATGAATACTGTCAAGGATATAAAAAATGCGTCCCGTTTCTCATTTTCCGCTTTGGGTACGGAACCCCAAAAATCAAATTCATTTATTTCTGCAAATTGGCCATTAAAGGCACTTTTTACACATAACAATAATATTTTTTTCCTACCACTGCTTCGGAACAAATTGTAGGCTAGTGCGGAGTAGAGCGGCACTATTGTCAGCCTCTTTTAAAATAAATATTTTTACAACATTTGATGCTAGCTAAGCAGTTTTAAATCCAAACATTTTTATCATATAATTATTAGTAATTACGACAATAACGTAATAGGCCCTACATTGATATCTAAACACCATAAATCTCCCTTTTATATACGAACAACACTTTCTGGTGCTTACACTTTTATAATATTAAGAGTGGTTTAAGTTCGCTTGCTTTATAAGTACCTTTGCTCTGTAATTTCTACTTTAATTTAAACAAATAGGATTGAATTCGATTTAGGGTAAACAAATCTTCCACAGAGTCACGTAAAACCTAGAGATGACCTGTGATTTATGTTTTAACTTTTCTGCACATAAAATGTCTGTCTCTCGCACGTATGTTGACGACCTCGTAAACTAAGATACGACATCAACCGAACTATCTGACGCAGGAAATGACTGAGACGGAATATCATTTGCGGAATTGAAAACTGCAATGTTATTTGCGTTTAGGTGTACTCTGTGAACGTAGTTTAAATAGGTCACGTCCAGTCGAATGTGACGTCAGTGTACATATTTTTATGTGTTTCAAGGGATTTATTTTAGTTTTTAAATTGTGCTGATTAGGGCAAAACTCATATTATTCACGTTTGTACTCTTTTCGTCATTGTTAATGTTTTTTTTTCTGTTGCAGGTAATATAAATCTCATATTAAGCAGATGTGACGTGAGTAAAGATAGTAAATAATATTAATTTATTAATGGTTCCTTCTTTTTCCTCGTAAAAAGAAACTGGTTTATTTCGTCTAAAATGCCATATTACAACAAATAGGTGTATCAGTGGGACTTTTATTAAAACCAATGTCAATTGTCTCGTTTGGCGATACAATTTGTATGAGATCGCCAAAAACAGTAGTAAATAATAAGTAATAATAAGCAAGTAACAATATGATGGCTGGCAGTGGATGGATAAAAAAAGCGGGAGATCGTGCTCTTTGGCGCTCTCTGGGGAAGGCTTACGTCCAGCAGTGGACTGCAATATAAATAAATAATAAATAAATATTGGAAAACATCACATACATTGCTCTGATCCTAAGGTAATTAGCTAAAGCACTTGTGTTATAGAAATCAGAAACAGCGACGGTACCACAACACCCAGACCCGAGACAGTATAGAAAAGTTCGTTTGTTCTACATTGACCCGACCGGGGATAGAACCCGGAACCTCAGAGATGGCGGCGCCATTTAATGCCCGGCGTGCTCGTCTCTCGGCTACGGAGGTAATATGCTGAGATGATGAATATGCTAAGGTCAAATTAGCGGTAGGTATTCGTCTAAAGCACCAAATAAGGCCGGGGCCACGTTACGCGAAAAGTCCTTCGCGGAATAAAAATGTCTCGGTGTACGAGTATAATGCGACAGACACATTCATCGGAATCGTATCTCAAACAAAAATAAAGTCCTAATCCATGTTAGGCCTTCTACATTCAGTTACGAATAAATTCATCACTTCATTTGCAAACGTCGCCAGCAAGCGTACATAATTCTCTAGACAGTAAATATGAAAACAGCTTAACGATGAGCAATATCCAGACAACGCCTCGTAAAATCGTAAGGCTAGTGCGCCCCTGGGATTCCCCGCGTCAGCACGGATTGGCCATGCAATGCAACCTCGTATCCAGGAAAATGAAGCTGAGACTGATGACGTCGCACCGTGTAAACACCTCTGCTACTTCAGGGACTAGTGATGTTCTATACGCTACTATAGATCGTCCATAGTACAGTAAATATCGATTCTTGTCACTTTTTACTAGCGCCGTATAAACACCTTTGATACTTCAGGAACTAGTGATGCTCGAGCTACTATCGAACGTCCATGTAAAGTAGATAACTAAACATTTTTGACACTATTCATTAACGCCGAATTGTGATGCTAGACAGGCTACCATCGTTCGTTAAAACTCGTAGAACTCGTACAGTAACCGTTAAAACAACCGATTTTTGACACTATTTACATTAAAATGTACCTTACCAGCATGGCGTAATGTCGCGCATAAATAAGCACGGGTAGTTGATAAAATCATAAATCGAAAGATTTCTCATCTAGATATGACCGATACGATCTTTGCAGATGACAGGGGTGGGCAAGATCGTCGGAAAGAGACATGGTTGATCTCAGAAATAAGTCATGCCTTAACAAAAGCTGAGAATAAATAGAATTTAGTGTAGTCCAATTATTTTACGTTGCGAAAAATAAGGACGAATTCAAAGAACTATACCTACATTAATTGGAAAGGCACTGAAAAAATAATAATAAAAAAATCAAAAAAACCCGACTGCGTAAAAAGTGAACTTAAAAGATGATAACAAGATTTAAAGAATCAATTTGCAGTCTGAGGCATCAAATCCATTATTTTGTGCGCATTGCTTTGCTTGCGAGCGTTGGCCAGATCTATTTTATGGAACTTAATTAACAATATTATGTTACGAAAGTGTGTATGTGCCTCACTGATTCAACAATGTATATTAAATATTTACAGTCAAAACAAAGGCATAAAGTGCAATGCTTAAGCTAAGATCACAATATTTAGTTTTTACTAAAATACGATGATAAAATATTCTGAAATAAAGATTTAAATTGAGTTAAACGAATTTCACGTTATAATTAATATGTTAAAATATTGTAAAAACTTCAAACAGCTTGTGTCGTCGTAGAGAAAAAAGACAAGAGATTTCTTCATTGATAGAATTAGAAAAAAATGTGTTACAATATATTTTTTTAAATAAATATTAAGATATCAGTAGTCAACAGAAAAAATATGCAATAAATTGTAAACCTCGTTTAAGATGAACTTTCAATTAGCATATTTTGTTTTGCATTAAATGCCCAAAATACAAACTTCATATAAGATCATCTATCATTCAGCATGCATTACTCACGCGTCTTTTTTTCAAACTGAAATTGTTAGACTGTCTAAAACGGTTAAACTACTTGGTCACGTACTATATGTAGCCTCTGCTTTAGCTAAGATCTGAAGCGCGATGCGCTCAACAGCACACACCAGCTCATACTATACGACTCCCGAGGGAGCGATCGCGGCCGCGAATTACTCAAGCCCCCCTTTTTCACACTCGCCAGTATAATGAGAAACAAACGAGAATATACGGTTCCAGTGTAAGGAATAAAGTTTACAAGTTGTTGAGACGGGGCTGTAAGTTGCAGTAGAAATAAAATGTATTTAATGGTTTGTTTTTCAAAGTTTTTTATGGAAAACTTTTTTGCTTGAATACTAATGCTTTGTTTAAAGTCATATTAAAACTTACTTGAATGATAAAGTTATGCATCGTCTTTGTTTTACGAATCACTTTTTTTTTCATTTCGTCTCCTCACACACGACACACAAAATTTAGAAAAGTTCGTTTCCGAAATTGACCCTACCGGGAATCGAACCCAAGGCCAATGGTGATGTATGTGCATAATAATCATCGACGCAATTAAGTAACAACTTATAAAACAAACAAATAACTTCCTTATTTATCTACCGTCATCAATCCAAAAGCCATCATTCTAAACTTCCAATCCCCCAACAACTAAATCTAATACCATAACAAATGGCCGATACAGCCATGAATTTTCCGTTTCGCATATCAATCACGGGTAGTCCGGCGGCAGTGACAGGTGACGACCTTTTGAGCGATATCAAATGCAGCACCGACGAGGTGCCCTCATCCCCTCCACCACCCGATATTACGAGCGTCAAGATATCGCCGAAGTCATAAACTCGTATATAGGGTGAACACAGCAGATGCTGCAGACGATCAGACGTTTATGAATAATGAGCTAGCGTAAAATTTAGAACGAAGTATATCATTTTCCTTTGTGATATGGGATATAGTAATTTCAAAGCTGGATCTGTAAAATATAAAATGTTAAGATAAAATCTAGATACATTTAAGGAAATTGTTTGAATGAACAATTCACAAATTTATTTTTAGTAACGACCACTGGAAAATGTCACGACTTCATTGTAATGGCATTAGAAATTAAAGCTTTACCTTTAGTTCCTTAAAAAATAACCTTTGCCTTTTATCAGCATTTTATTTCCAGTTATTGTTTGGAGTTTCTCTTATTTGAAATTATAAAGAGAAATAATATAAATATGGCAAGACACACAATTTGTCACGGTTACCAAGTAGCAGTAACAGTCTATTGATACAAGACACCATACAATATATTTTGTTCCATTAACAATAGTAAAAATCGTTTTCTGAATTGATCAAAATCGGGAATTGAAAAGAATTTAATTGGATATCCTTTAAAGAGAATCACCACTACACTCGTGCTCGCGCTTCGGTGTCGATTATAAGCAACCAATGCCGCAGTTGTGAGTGGTTGGGTGACCATTCCGACCATATTTAGTGACATTTATCACGAGTATTTCCGTGCTTCGAAAGTTATGTTGAAAGTTGGTCCCGGCTGATATCGCTTAATAATGGTCGTGAAGCCTAGTCAGAGGCCTTAAGGCGGCTTGATTAAAAGGTGACAGTAAGATTTAGTTACTGGCCTTACAACACCCCTTCACCAAACCGCACTGGGCCCGCGTGGTTGAGTATGGCACAATACACCTCATAGTTGAGGTGAGGACTGTGCCCTGTAGTGGGACGTATATAGGCATACTTTACTTTTTAGCCGACTGCCAAACGAGGGTTATTTACTTTACCACTACACCAGTTTAGTTGATTGGTTGTTAAACATCTAGGTCAAATCTTTGCGTTGAAGAAATAAAATTACATATCTACCGGTGTCAACGGCTTAAAAGACAACTTAACAAAGCATACCTACATAATCGATTCGACGACTTCCGTAAGGAAACGAGCAGGCCAGGCTCGGCGTCGCCATCTCTACGGTCCCGGGTTCAATTCCCGGTCGAATCAATGTAGAAAATTAACTTTTCCACATTGTCTCGGGTCTAGCTGTTCTGGTGCAGTCGTTGTATTTTTTTACTACAACAAGTGCTTTAGCAACTTCAACTAATTTTAATTTTCCAATATTTATTTTTATAAAAACTTCTGCTGGTGTCAGCGGTCTTAAATAAAATATAGCAAAGCATTTATAATCGGCTTGTCAACCCACAGTTACATTATCAATGAACCAGAAAGCCCAATTGTCATCTATACTTTTTGTGCCACTGCAACTGCCCGTCACTTCAGGCTGTTTACAGACGGACTGCAAATACGCAGTCGATATAAACCTCATGCAGTTATCAGGGGCCTAACCACGCTTAACAATATATGTCTACTAAGCAATGGTGGTTTACGTCAAACTCTTTAAAGTTAATAATTAAATAAATAAATAATAATAAATATTGGACAACATCACATATATTGCTCTGATCCTAAGGTAAGTAGCGAAAGCACTTGTGCTATAAAAATCAGAAACAATGACGGTACCACAACACCCAGACCCGAGGCAATATAGAAAAGTTCGTTTTCACATTGACCCGACCGGGGATCGAACCCGGGACCTCAGAGATGGCGGCTATACAGTCCGGCGTGCTCGCCTCTCGGCTACGGAGGTCGTCACATAAATTATCTGTCTCTGCCAACTTTGGACTGGAAAAGATGAGACCGCTACTTGGCAAACGTAGTATCCCAACCGTGTTGTTTACCAAGACGTGGTCATCCCTCAAGACCTGTGTAAAAAAACAAATAAAAACCATCCAAAGCCATGAATACTATACAAAAGGCACGTGATGCAAAAGTTCGCTTTGAAAAGATCTTGCAGTGTCGAAACTTCTGCACCCGTAGCGATTATACAATTTGAGATGTGGATTGTGGTGCCGCACAATTAGACAGTGGCATCCATGCCACAGGTTGCGGAAGAGTTGTTTCTTACATTTTGTATGATATAGGCGCACAGTGCACACTAGTCATTCGAGGCGCAGCGCACAAAATAGAAAAAATACAGAAGGTTCACTCCCGCCGTTTTTGAAAACAACTGCCTAAATTGGGCTGACTACCTACTACGATCGTCCTAGATTTCTAGTAAACGCAATTGTCAATCTGTGCGTGACGATTATGAAGCTTAGTTCCGAGTGAACTATCTGTCTAGCGCGCCGGCGCTTTAAGTAATTTGTGCGCAGCGTAAACCAAGACCATAATATTACCGTGCCAAGACCTACCAATGTAAGTCCTAGCTCCATGTCACCATAAATGTAAAACAGTTGACAGTCACCGAATTCGGTTTTTGTTATTTTTTGCGAAGTGTAACGAACTTTTGAGGTTACATAGAGCGAAAACTGAACTTCTAGCCACAATAGCTTGATGACTATCGGTAGGTATAGAAAACGGGAGTTGGGTCTAATTAATCAGGCAGCCTGTTATTATTTCATTGTTGCTGGCATATGCTAACGATATATTGGCTTTTTTTATTATATTGATTGCGTTGACATACAAATTATTATTTTTACACCTCCAAATGATTGCAGACTTCTGTATTTTTGGTATTTATTTGATATTCTCTACGTATTCTATTATTTATATTTATATGATGAAAAGGATCTTGACAGACAGATAGATGACATGTGGACAACGAAGAGATCCCTTTTCCCTTTTTTAAATATGGTACCCTTGAAAGTCGACTAACTCATAATTAGTCTACTAATTACTACTGCTTGTAGACGCCAATGGAAGCCTGGTATGCGGCAGCCTCTATTCGTGATGTCCACATTTTCATCACAATAACTTCGGAACAATACCAATATCGCTTCTCGCCAATATTTGCTGTGAGCAATATTGAAAATTCGAGTCGCCGAATCCCAAAGTTTGTTCATTGTTTACGTAAGAAGTTTGATTGTTCTTTGATGCTTCGAACATAAATACAAAAGTAAGACCATTTTCAGGCTAGACTTGAATACGTTGAACAAAAGCTAATATAGATATAGTTTACCATTACTTTGAAAGAGCAAAATATTACACACTCTATTACAAGTAAAACTGACTAAATGTATTACAAGTAAACCTCTGCTCTAAAAAATGACAAAATGTAGCAAACTGGATTATATATCAAATGCCCAATTAGCGTAAGCTAGATATCAGTTTTGTATATCGATTTTAGAATTAGAATAAAATGGTTACAGTCTAGTTACTCGATCGACAAAAACCCCTTAAAATCACTGGAAGATAGCAATTTGTCTTACCTATCCTTATTTTTGTTTTATTCACAAACAAAGGTGAACCCTTCGACACGATGGCCGTTAGTTTATTTTTCAAGATAAACCACAGTGGACAAAGACTAAGTATATTCACTTCAGGTTGTTGCCTACTTTACGAAAGTTGGCAATTAATAAAAACATCCATTAGGATGCCAATAAAAACATAGTGTGGCATGGAAAGGGCCTTTCTCACTAATTTTGAGCTACAACTATCTGTGAAAAGTGTTTAGGTAGAGTGAAGTGAAACTGAGAAATTGAATTTAGGCGATGTAGCTTTGATATCATAAAAATGAAGCCGCTAAAATTTGTATTTATTGTAAGTAAAATAATTATGAGTTGTCTCCCAAAAGGAAGCTGCACGAAAAATAAAAATAAAAATTACTAACTGCCCTGCTTGGCTCTGGATCTTTTCAATTGCGAGAACGCGGTATTTGTTTTTTGTGATAAGATCAAAGGTCAGACTTGTCAACTGTCTTAGAGTGGTTCGTGTTCTAAACAAAATAGCCAGCGGCTACGGGTCTTTCTATAAGTGGCCAATGTTTTTGTGATGGAGGAGCATAAGCAGTACTGGAGTCATTAAATCCGTTGTTAACAATTACAAAACAAGCTTTTAGTTTGGTGCTGTATAAGACGTGTGATTGTTAAAAAGATGAATGTATTAATGAAAACATGTACAGTAAACCTATTGAGTTTATTTTAACTGTGGATGTACATTGACGGGACGCCGCGTAAATCAATCCTGCTGACGCGGTGGGGATTGCTTTTTACGACCCGTTTCTGGGTCACAACACTATCGTGCCTCGCATACTGTTATTTGAGATACAATTTTTATCTCGAACTAGCGTGAAATGCGAGAAATAGTCAATGAAAAAACATTTATTTTAATCCCACAATTTTGATTTATTTAGCCTATAATAATCATTGAAAAAGGGGAAAATATCTCATTCAAAGAGAGTTTTCTCACTTCTTTAACTGACACCATTTAATAACCATCAAGAGGTATAATAAACAAGTTGTATGTTGTTGTCTCCGGAAAATCGTATTTAAACAGCACGATAAGCCCTATAAGTTTCGTGGCCTACACTTATCATGGCTAAGTAAGGTTGTTTTATCATGGACATTACAGGCATATCACTAGTCATTACTCATTTCTTGTTGCCTAAAAAGGTCAACTTTCCCTTAATAAACCTGTATACCAAAACTGACCTTGCAAAAGGGGTTGACACAGTTTTCTCCTGTAGCTGGGACCCCAAAAATAATCCAATTTCGTCCTTCGTCCCTTACTCCTTGTTTCAGTTCGGAACTATGATAATCCGAAGCCAAAACTTAATCTTGCAAACACTCAAAGATCAACTAGGACGGGTTGGCTTCCGAACTATTGCTTTGGGACATATAATGGAGTTTTGCAAAACAATCCTCTAACGACAGATATCGGCTTACAAGAACTCGCATGGACAATATCAGGTTAAGGAGTTGTAGTTACAAGGACAGTTATCTAAATATCGGTATCAATTAACTACAGGGTCAACATGAAATTGGGTTTCGTAATTCCGTGAAAGTACTTATAGCTGCTGATATGTAACAATATTGAGTTTTGGCTCCCGCATTACATTAGGATTTGGACTCACGTCGGTAAATGCATAGACAAAGAACCAGTGTAAGTGGCGTTACGCCGACCTCTTTTAAAAAAACTGGCCCCTAGACGCACACGTTCATTTCATAGATCGACATTTGCCACCGGGTGGTGAAATCTTATAAAACGACATCTTTCGTTCTAGTCATTAAGCCCCAGGAGAAAGCTAAACTTGGGGCCAGCGAAGAAATTAATCAAAAAGTAATTTGGAGTTCGTGGTTACTTCTATCCAGTGCAAAACTTGAGACAGATGACATATTAAGGTTTAAATAAATATTTTAAAGACAGATACTCCCTGACTTTTTTCTGAACTACAACATCCGCTGGACTAGTATTGGAATCCAAGTGGCAAGTTTTATATGATGAGCAAGAGGAATGTAAAAATGCATAGATAAAATACAATAATGTATAACTTGTGTGTATCCTTATCCTCTGCTTATTACGAGCGGGGCTTTATAATTGGAGTTATGTTCTTCTGTCATGTCAATGGCGAGTCTGGATGGATTTCTACCAGAATTTGACGACTTCTACGACTATTAAAATGGACAAACGAGAGTTACTGACGACACAAAAAAAAATATGGGTCTATTGTCATTAATTTATGAGTTATTTAACAACTGTCATTGTAACTAACTAAACAAAAATTTTGGAATTCCCATTTTAACATAAAATAAATACTTGATTTAAACCATGATTTCAATTCGGCAAACCAATATCAAATATACGTCATCACTATCGAAAAATCTTCAAGACACCGTTTTAAAGGTATTTTCAATAGTGTAAATGTGTAAAATTACTCCGAGGATAAAATAAGTCAAGAAACAGAATATAGGACGGGTGTCTACCCTCTTGTCGCAAGCCCAAGCGCCTCCAACATTTGAACGTCCAGAGTTCTACCCGAAACAAAAGTTGGTGAACAATCACGTGGCTAGGATTGTGTTTCCAACTCATTAGCGGAGTTGCGTCCAGTTCGGGCTCTTAACCCTTGATGATGGACGAGGCTCGTTTGTACCCTTACTAATGAGCAAAGGGTACATCCTCAACGATGTTGGGTCAAATGTTAGACGTTTGATCACTTTGGATTGTTTATCGTGATAAATATTTTTAATTTAATCTTTTTTGTTGCATTTTCTTAAGCGTTCCGTGCCTTAATAAGTGAAAAAGAATCCTTAAAGGACTTCTCTGTCCGTCAGTCTTTTTAAAACCCTTTTTGCCAGGAACGCGTTAAAGTATCAAGTTGAAATTAATTTGAAATGTCCAGGTCTGCAAACCCTTGTAGCTTGAAATTAAACTTCTAAGTCATGTCGCATTTAAATATACCTACGGCTTTTCATGTTAAGTTTTCGATATTTGCAAGGGAATGAATACCTACAACGTACTTCCCTTTTGCTGAAAATTATGAAATTTCGCAATAGGCAATATTCTTGTAACACTAGTTAAGAATAAAGTTTATCCTCATCATCATCATTTCAGCCACTGACGTCTACTGCTGAACATAGGCCTGCCTCAGTGAATTCCAAATAGGCCGGTTGGGAGGGGCCTTGATCCAGCGGCTGATAAGAATTAACTTCAAAAATCTTAAATTTTTAGCTACACCATGCATTTTTTTAACAAACACGAAAAATGAAATAAAATATCCGAGCATGGATTTGGTTATGTACCCTCGTTGCTCGAGTCTGACTCGCACTTGTCCGGTTTTTAAGATGTTTGTTACGTCTTAATGCCTAAATTGTTATGTTTGGCTGTTCGTTCACTAAATTAATCTTCTTGACGATATGTGTCCACCAGTCATTTTTTGCACGATTGAAGTTGGTTTAATGCAAAATTCGTTTGATTTGTTGGAACTTTGCCATTAGACTATGCCTTCTAAAAAAGGCCAATTTAGTAAAATTGGGTAAAGTAAAATAAAATCCTTGTAAAATTTAAGCGCCTTTTATTAACACTTGACCATTTTTAATCCGATCTTTGTAATTCGGCGCGGCTCCGAAGAATCGTGCCTTCGGAACGTGCCGGTATTAAATTAAGTGAAGCGTTAATTAGTAAAAAAATACGACCTTTATTAGTCAAGAAGTGCTCTTGATTAAAGAAAATGGCAAAATTGTTAGGTAATTTGTACTGTCAAGATATTATTTTTTGTTTTTTTTAAGTACTTAATACCTAGTATGTTAAGTTGATCTTATGGAGAACAAAAAATAGATAAATTTCATTATATAGTGTACTTGATAATCAGGTTATTGCAAATGGAGGTTGCTAAACATACAAAAAAGACAAGGAATAAAAAATATTGCAAATGGAGGTTGCCAAACATACAAAAAAGACAAGGAATAAAAAAAACTTACTTAACTTACAGACAACTGAATTATAGAAAAATTGGATGGACGATATAATTATGATTAAGGCAATTTTTTTGTCGACTTTTGGAAAATCAACTTAATAATATTTTTTGTAAGTATGGATGTATGGATGTTTGTTACTCTTTAACACAAAAAATACTGAACGCATTTAGATGAAATTTTGCACTCATATAGAATATGATCTGGATTAACATATACAATACTTTTTATCCCGGTTAAATGTTCCTGGCGTTCGCATGGTCTTTCATAATATATCCCATATTGAATAAATAAAGACCACGCGAGCGCAGTTGCGGGATTTACCTAGTATTTATTAACTCTAAAAAAAATAACCTGCAAATCCGTAAGTAATCTAGTTTTAACATGATAGCAACTAAATTATCGAAGCCCCGCAACCGGCGAGCAAGGCTGGTACGAAACCCGACAGATTCAAGTTTGTCGACGCTGGGTCTTGTATCGCTAACACGGTTTTAATTAGATAACAAATTAGGTCAGACTGGTGTTTAATTTTATAGCACGTCGTATATTATCGAGGATTTTGCGCCTTAATAATACCTAATACTGTTTAGTAATATTTATCAGAGGAACATATATAATAGTAGGGTATTAAAAGATGTGTCAGTGGTACAGAGATAGAGTGCCATTACATATACAGGATGATTAAGGGGTCGTGGAGCAAGAAAAAAGCATTTAACTCACTTTCGCCTTAGGATCACGATAGGTTAGGACTAAAAGCATTCCTGCGACCTATTCAGTTAATACAGCAAAAATAAAAAAATAAACTGCGATGATTTGAGATCATTGTCACCCTACTGTTTCCCAAGAATTCTTATGTCAAGTGCATGTATTTATCAATCGTCGCAGTAAGTAGTTAGTAGGGTGACCACTCATTTTAAGTTACTAAACCTTTTTTTTATTAAAACACGTAAATTACTTATCATCTCTGTTTCAATTGAAATATATACAGGTAGCATCGCAATCGTTTACTGAGTCAAAAAAAAAGGTTGGGATCACGACCCAAAAATCATCCTGTATAATGTATAGCTTAATAACTGCCCTAAAAGTACGTTCCGCTATATTCAGTAGTTTTTGAGTTTTGATCAGTTTTATATTTTTAATTTTACAACCTCGATTGGACTATCTACCTAGAGACATTATGGTTTATGTATTATAAAGAAGCTCGCTAGATTTTTTCCGTATTTGGTTATTAATATACCTAGCTTCGTTACAAAAACAATTAAGGGGAGATCTTAACCATTAAATTACGTAGGTAGTAATATAAAAATATACGTTAATAACAAATAGACTTACTGATGTAAGTACTACTTACAAAAAAACAAAACAAAACGAGAAAACTACAAAAATTACGGAACATTCATGAGCGTAATTGTTAAGTATAATTCGACAGACACAAGCTACAAGCTTAGTATAACCAATAAAAAGTCTTGCCCAATGTCCATTAAAAAAACAATAATATGTACAAAAGCAGAAGTTGTTCCGATTATAAGAATAAAATACGCAATGCATACGGATAACGAGGTCCATTAGCCTCTAAAGATATTAGCGCTGTCGCCCGTTTCGTTTCATCGCTTACTCGTACGGCAGTTAAAATGTAGTGAAACCTATTATGTGTGCATAAACTCTGGAATGTGCCTTTTTGTATCAATTAAGTTATAAAGAGTTAAATTATTGGTTTGGGTTGTTAGGTTCTGGTTTACTGCTTAGCTTGCCAAATAGTTAGATAATCAAAACCAATGCTACTAACCCCATATTGTTTTAAACTTTCATGGTCACTAACATTAGAATAGTTTGTTACGGGATTGCTACCATGTACCTTATTTTTGAGTTCCCGATATTTCGGCACTGTTGCAAGCGCCATGATCACGGAGTAACTGTTACAGTACTGTCAGTTACTAAAATCGAATTCAGCTTAATTCGAAACATGGGGTTAGTATTAGAATAGTTTGTTACGGGATTGCTACCATGTACCTTATTTTTGAGTTCCCGATATTTCGGCACTGTTGCAAGCGCCATGATCACGGAGTAACTGTTACAGTACTGTCAGTTACTCCGTGATCATGACGCTTGCAACAGTGCCGAAATATCGGGAACTCAAAAATAAGGTACATGGTAGCAATCCCGTAACAAACTATTCTAATACTAACCCCATGTTTCGAATTAAGCTGAATTCGATTTTAGCGTATAGGTACTCCACCTCGGGTATACTTTTAGGGTAAGTATTATCTGTTTGGATTTTAAATTATTCGACATGTACCTTAAAAACAAAGTTTTTTATTAAAAACGGCTTTGGTCTGCTCTCCTTAACGCAAAGGCGTCCTTGATTGCCTATCTAGTTTGGTAATCCAACACAACCCAAAAACGAAGTTACGATTGTTACGAAGTACTTAGTCAGGGGCGACTCCTGTTACACGTAGACCCGAGCCAATTTAAAATATGTCGTTTGCTTAACTGCCCATAAACGGAATCGAACCTTTTAATTTAAATACCGCGCTACTACACCAATAGGGTCGTCATATATTGCAACAATACAATAGCAGGTTATACAGAGTCTACAAGAGAATAGGACACTCCTTAAAACCACGTTACCAGCTGGTGATATACAGCGAATTTTCCTATGGAAGCAATATCGTCGAGGTACATTTTCATCGAGGTATGCAAAAAGGTTTGTGAGGCGGAGCTAAAAAAATAATTCTCGATTTCGATGTTGCTCCCATAGAAATAGTAGTTGTATATGACCAGCTGATTACGTGGTTTTTATTCTTTTGTATATTCTGTATTTTTTACACAATCCTAAAAAACCTGCGTAGGTATTGTATTTTTCATTTTATTATTGGGATTACTGTTTAAAAATATATGTATACTTACAAGAACACGTAAATCTTCAATATTACGAGCTCAAAAATTGAGTAGCGTCAAGGAAAAGTTGGATTGCTTCACTCACCAGACTTAGGCCATCTTCAAGAGAGCATTGTTGACTAGCTAGCGCCAGGGAAATGCTGAGAAACTTTAACTTCGGGTTCAGATTATTATCCCTGCAGTTTTCCTTTGAAAGTCGTCATAAAATACCTCAGAATCGCCGCTTGGAGAGCAGAAAGCTTTGGCTTATGAAATTCTTGAACAGCAAATTAGAAGCACACAGCTGTACTCATTCCTACGTAGGGTGATTTCTTATTAATGATAAATACTTGAGGATATGTAAATGCGATAACAAACAAGTTTTCCTAAGGGTACCTCTAGATCTGCGAATGCGCAGCTCGCGAGCTGCACGCGCGCAGCACGCGTTCCGTTACTGCAGTCGTTTGGTGAGCCTCTATAGCGCAACTCGTGCAAGGCTTGTTGAATGTACAGTGCGCGAGAGCGGCGAGCGTGCAATTCTTGGTCACGTTCCAGGGTAACCTGAACTCTTAAAACAATCTCAAATCTGTCAAATTTCGTACGTAATTACGTTTCTCACACCGCAGGTAGCTCACAGGCTCGCGCGCATCGCACAACCATAAAATGCACGCGCGCCGACCGCGCGTCGCGCTGCGCATACGCCAGATCTGGACGTATCCTATCTCGATATATTTTTTTTGGAGTGAGAATATTATTTCTTAAAATGCGAATGTTCAAAGATTCATGTATGATAATTTACTATTTGTTTACGTCGAAGTAAAGTCATCCGAGTACAAACTTGTAGCTATGTAAATAGTTCGTTAATCACTTTTTTGTTTATGATACCTAAAGTTTCTGAATTTTCTTTATTGCTTCTACCAAAATTTCCAGATTCTAGGTCTAACGAAAGTGCCTTTTGGTTTTTATTCTCTAGCTAGTACCAAATATGTAACAAAAGCGGCAGTAGTTACAGACTTGAGTTCCTATTTAGTAACTAGCTGTGCCCGCAACTTCGTTTGCGTGAACTAGAGGATGTTTGGTATGTCACATATACCCCACAGGAACATTGAACCGGGATATTAAGTATCCTATATATTAATCCAGATTTAATTTTATATGTGTGCAAAATTTCATCCAAATCCGTTCAGACGTTAACGCGTGATTAAGTCGCAAACATCTAAACCTCAAACATCTTAACAAACTTGCGCATTTATAATAGGTATTTGTGGGATAATTTTAATATCTTACTTTAACGAGTTCGTGAAAAAAGCATCTTGACAGACAGACTGACAACGAAGTGATGCTATAAGGATTCCTTTTTACCTTCTCAATATTGAGATTTTCATATAAAAACACGCACGGATCTTTTTCGTAAGGAAACAGCGAAACAGATCTCCAGCGCTAAACCAACAAACGACATACCTCGGTTTTATTACACTGAATACCGGAATTTCCGTATTCAGTACAAATAAGGTCACGATATTACGGCAGGGATATTTTTTGTTTGAAATGTAAATGCAGAGGGCACAAACTAAAGGGTCGGAATGGACAGTACCAAAGGACTCGCCGTTCTAAAAGGGTGATTCTAAATAACTAGTTTTATATGGCGGGGAAACGTTAATGTTGCTCAAAAGGATGTCACACTGCTAAAGGAGGTTACTAGAGAATAAAATAGCATGGAACAATGTTTATATACAAGCTTAAGATGCGTTTTGATAGCTCTAGATCTTGTTACGACTAGCGGCACGGATGTTAAGCGCTGGGCGAAAGATGCACAGAAAACCATTACAATTACGTGAATAAAAATTAACTTGCCGTTCCGAGCTTCAGATTAAAGAAAGTGGGTAATTCATTTTTGGGGAAATGTATAAAAATCTCAAATAAAGTACCACAAACTGTTGTTGACTTACCTGTTTATGAGTTCAAAAACCACATAAAAAAACTTTATGGAAAAAGGATACTACAAAGTTAAAGATTACTTGAACGACAAGAGTGCATGGACTTAATAACCTGCCTGGCTCGCACTTATACATCTTGTAATTGTATTTCCTGTAATAAAATCAGGCTGACAAAGGTGACTGAGTTTGTTTTGAATAGAATAGAATAGAATATTTATTGTTTTAAACTTTCATGGTCAAAATAGAATATTTATTTATTTGCTTAAGACTGTATAAATGCTGTTACAGAATGGGTTGTGCATATGTCTTGCTTCATTAAGATAGCATGCAAATATAAATTAGTTAAATTAAACATTGACAATTATAAAGTCGTATTAAAAATTGAATACTAATTAATTATAAATCATTGGAATTAAAGACGCAATAATATAAACAATACAAAACAAAACCATTAATTAATTCATTTCAATGTCAAAAAATCTCGAATGTCATAGAAGCTGTGTTTATTTAGCCATTTAAACAGTCTAGATTTAAACAAATTAATAGTGAGTCCCTTCATTTCATTCGGTATTTTATTGTATATGCGAACACACATGCAAATACAGCTTTTTTCGTATTTTTGTTGCGCCGTTTGTTCTCATCACCAGCCGATATGTTGTCCCGAAGCGGTAGTAGGGCTAAGTTATATGTTGGGACGTGTATAAGTGCCCGGAAGAGGGCCTATACACAGAATAAAGAATTTCATTTCATTTCATTATATTTCATTGGCTAGTCGTTCGACGCGCCTGCACCGCCGGCTGTGATTGGTTTGACCTGCGCACACGCGTCTCTGATACGATGATGATCTCGTAAGATGCGAAAGCAATCGTTACTCTTTGTCCTAGCGCTCAAAATCGGTGCCGGGGATCGTACCTATGGCACAAAATGCGTCTACGATTAAATTTTTCTATTGGTTAAAAATACTTATACAAAGTGCAGTTGATTAACAATTTGTATTTATTTTACTTGTAGAGTACTCACTGATCGAAGTTTCTGTCGTTGTTGTTGTCTGTTAAGTATTTTTTTACTGAATTGGTTAAATAGTTATACAGTAAAAACAACACTTACGGCCTTACTACAAAAATATAGACTAGTGTTGAACACCTGTTTACAGATAAGTCACACGATGAAATGTTTGTTAGTAATATGTCTCGAATGTCAGATGTGTCAACATTTTAAATTGGTTGGTTAATTTTAGACAAGTTTTTAACGCTATTCTATCTTTTTTGTAGTAAGGCCATTACTGTTAAGTTATCATGTTCTTAAAATTGCTTGCGATTACTGTTAATTAACTTACACGGATTTAACTTTATATTTAAATAATTTGTAAGTTTAAGGGCTGCCGCATCAATTCTTTTTAAAAATTACGATGATTTACCTAATTTCTTTTTCATCAACAGTATAAGATACAAGAAGCTGCAGGAATTCAAATTATAACTTGCAGGAACCCATTATTGTTAATGCATATTTATGAGTAAGGGGAAAAATCTCTGAAACACACAGAGTCATTATAGACATGACGTAGGATATAATGTAGAAGAATTGGCGGTGGTGGTTTGTTTGGAGAGAGCTATGCTTGGCTTTTTTTAAGAGATGAGATCCAAAATAGTGATTACTGTAAAAAAAAACTACCCAAAGCGGTACCCTTTTATTAACCTATATCGTCACACTGCTGGGCAAAGGTCTCCCCCAAACTCCTCCACCTATCTCTATCCATGGCCAACGACTCCCAATCCTTAGCAAAACTAACCAAATCGTCACACCAGCGCTTTCTGGGTCTGCCCCTGCGGCGATAGCCATCTGCTGGTATCCACTGCGTGACGATTTGGGCTCATCTATCCGGGTGCATCCTACATATGTGTCCCTACCCCTATTCCCTAAAAATTAACAATCAGCAATAATCGCGCAGACATCGCCCGATTGACGGTTAGTGTCAAAATCTATGGGCAGTACTGACAGTAGATTGCTTTGTTTTTGTTTTTTACTCTCAATTTGCGATTTTAAAGCCAGAATTGGTCAATTTTTGCTATCACATTGCTTTTGCAAGATACGGAATCAGGGTACGGGGAAACATAATAAACGTGTCTTTCGTATAAGTTTAATGTGTGCATCGACGTGTTCAAGTATGTTTCAACGTTCACGCTATCCACACGCACACATTGTTAGATATCGCTCGCATGTACCTGGGGGCCTACTATACTACGAAAGAGTTTCGTTCGTTTGGACGTATTAACTAACCTATCAAATTAAAGTAATCATTAACTTGTATCAAACCTTTCACAATTTATGAACAATTGAAAATGGTAGGGTTTTTTACGCGACTAGTTTGAGTTGGTCATATTTTGTCAAAGGATTAATACAAGGATCTGGTAAGTTTAATTTGTTAGGTTTATACGTCTGACACGTGACAAACAATACATTTTCGTAGTAGGCCTCCTGTTAATAATAGTCCGAATAAACGGACAGAGAGAACGGATAAAATATTTTTTACATGTACATCGCATTCTCTTGCAACTTGCACCACTGCATTACTCAAGGGAGACCAGTAATGGGCGCGTGCCGCTGACGGCTACTCTCCCGAATGTATTCGATATTGTTCTTTCTTGCGTTATCAATTTTTTCCACCTAATTTGCCGGCTTTTGTTTCGGTCTATTGTTATAGAATAGGTGTGCTGTGCTTATTATGGCTTAGGGCTCAATACATAGTAAGCCCCCATAGTGTAAGTAACTATTATAGTGTGTAGACTACACACATATATGTATCCAATCTACAAATAATTGGATCTAAAAATATTTATATGTTTGATAGTCAACTGTTTACAATGTACACTGTATAAGTTCTGCTCGATTTGGGACAAGAATATAAAGTTTCAATTATTTAAAATATAGTTCCAAATCATCAATCTACAATCTCGACGCATATTGACTATCAAATTTCTAATCCAAATATTGGCCAGCTATAATTAAATATGTGCAAAAAATGCTCCTACCGTTGGCCAGCCAGCATTTTTTGCACATATTTAACGCAACAATACTGGTATTGTTACCGCAAAATTAATAACTGGCAACCGCATTACACAGATTAATGTGTTGAACTGTACAGACGCCGATAGATGGAATAACTTAGATATCTGGCTTTCGGATGATTTTGATTATGGCCAGATTAAACAGAAACAGACCTAAACAGAAATTGCAGTGGTAGCTAATATACAGCAATTTTATCCGCCAAAGAGTCGTATTCTGGAGCCTAAATAGAGGTATAACTATGTTCTCTATTAAAATAAGCTTCAAAATCGCGAGGAAGTGTTATGTATTTCCATAACTCTACCTAGTCGATTCGAGGTTTATTTTACAAGTTGTTGTTTTCTTTGGGAACTAAAATTAGGTTCAAAGTGTTGCACTAGGCAAGTACATGTCTAAAGCTTCAAAGCTAATTCGTTCGTAAGTGTACTCAATACTCATAAATAAATTATTTTGGACCATATAATAAGTGCATAAGGTAAAAATTATGGTGGCAACATCTTTGCCAATGCAAATGCCCGCGAACATTCCAAAAAGCGCTTACTTCATATTTGCGTTATGCGTATTTAACATTAACGACTCTGAGCACACGTGCAACAACCAATGTTAGAATAGGAATAGAAATATATTTATTTGGCACACAAAATTGGACATTAATCAATAAAAAAGTTACGATAAGTCGATAAGTCATGCCAAAAAGGAAGCTCCCCCGCTCAGTATTAGTTATTCTGCGGGGGCCTTTATTGGAAAGAAGAACAAAAAAAAAAACACAATAATAAAAAATCATAACAATAAAAATACAAACTGGGGATACGTTAATAATAACACACAAACAAACAAAATACACTAAAACAATAGTCCACAACACTAACAAAATGACAACTAGCTCGGCCAATAGCTCAGCACCGATTCGTGTACGTGCACCGATGTTCGTACGCATTGTCAAATTCAATGCGTACATTCCTAATCGCAATGCGTTAAATGCAGCGAAAGCCGCACAAAGGAACCACGTTCAAGCGGTAAAGGGAGTCACGTCATGTCGTGTGTGGGTGAGGCGTTTTTATCGAACTTCCACTCTGCCGAGCGGGATAAGCGTCGATCGCACGTACAGGTGATAGGGCTGCGAATATCATAAAAAAATAACTGTTGCTGTCTTTTTAACTTTACCTGAATCGGTGCATTAGACGACACGCTGAGAATAACCCTGCTGGTATCTCTATGTTAAGCTGAATTTTAAAAGTCATTTTGTTTTGTTATTTTTTTGCACTTAACTCTCATATATATTTTTTTCAAAACAATCCAAAGAGTGGAAGTGCACATTTATTATTACTTTTGATGCGCAGCACTGCCCAAAGGCAGCACTGGCAGGGTCGCCATACTCGCCATGCAATGTTGGATGTTGGCAGACCAAATAAAAGAGGTGTTTGGCTCGCACTGTAGTATAATAATGAATCATTGACTAAACCTAAGCTTATATACTAACTTATGTACTAGTGTAGGGTGTGATGCACACACTACAGTTAAGCTCAATACACACTTTGGAAGGCGTGGTACAAATCGCGTGCAAAGTACATGCCTCCCAAATTCCCAATGTATGTACCTCATGACGATCTAGAACTATACGATCGACAATAGTGTCGTAGTTCGCGTTCTGGACTATAAAGTCGGTCTGGGTATGAATACTGCAAGGGGCAAATTTATGTATGATAAGCAAGAGCATTTGTACCTAGGTCGTGCAGGTTTTTAAAAACGTATTTAAGTTTGTTTACCTTACCTACTCACTATGGCGTAAGGTTTACTTACTTTGGGGCTAGATGTTAGGTGTGCACAATGCACCTATTTTGCACATATTCTTTTTCATAGACTGGATTTTCACGTAGTTTTTTTAAAACGGATTTAATCTGCTATCTTTTTGCTCTTTTAATGTAAGTTATAAAATTTCCTAACATATTCCCTAGTTTTCATCATCGTATGAACAGCTATCCTGTACAATAGGTATGACTGATTGTTGTGCTAAGTGTGTATCCAGCAGAAAGGTTTTGATTCAAGTAACGAAGTTCACCAATGCAAAGACAGCGTGTGCCGGTGGCATGTCCCAACTTCGGTCGAACTTGTTTAATCGTATTCAACTACGGCTCTAAGCAGCGTTGCTTCGATTCACGTCAACTAAATCTCGCATAGAATAACCAGCTACACAGTCCGTGGGTGTTAGTTTGAATCCTGCAATAGACAAGTATTTGTGAGTTAAACTGGTTGAACTCTGGTTAACTTAAGTCATTGATGTTATAAAATGTGTTTAAATGGCGGTATCTATACGCCTGTTTTTATACGACGACCTCCGTAGCCGAGAGACGAGCACGCCGGACTACGAATGGCGCCGCCATCTCTGAGGTTCCAAGTTCGATCCCCGGTCAGGTCAATGTAGAAAACGTACGTTTCTATATTCGCTTGGGTCTGGGCGTTATGGTACCGTCGTTGTTTCTGATTTCTCTCGTTCGTTATTTAGACAAGCTTTCTATATTTTAGGATTAAATTATTAATGTGATTGTTTGAATACACATTCTCTTATTATAATAGAAACATACTATTGGCTAGTGAAAATGTCTGTTGATCTCATTATATTTTATTATGGACGTCTTTTAATTGGGTTAGTAAAATGAATGAAAGATTATCGGTCGTCTGACCTTATTATCAATATCGAGAACGTTAGCATAAACAACGCCTATACCTACGAGTAAAATAAAATAATAAATAAACAAATTGTTTTTTTTTTCAATCCGCTTATATTGACCCCTATCTAAGCAGAGTTGTACTGTAATAATAAAAAACATAGAATTAACATACGTTAAAACAGTAAACATGAATGACTCAGTAGGAGAAACTAGTTGTGCTCATCACACATATATTTGCCCCTTCCGCGTTTGGAACCTGCGACCTCTGGTTTCGTTGTCTGAGTCGTACATTACTAAACTAGATGGTTGTCAATTAACACGTATAGAGAAACTATACACATTAGTAGTTGTAGTAGTAGACAAATTAGACTCGTGGTAATGTATTTTCTTCCAAACATATTGTACATATGACATGTTTTTGTTCTGAAACGTAATTGCCTAGGGTAATGAAAATTATGAAATATATTAATAGTAATGGCGCGCATCAGTTTTTTATTAAAATGTTGTTACAAAATTTCAGCTGCGGATTATTTATATGCTTCGTGTGCACCCCCTATATAGCTTTAAAAGACTTGTTCAAGGTTTTGATCAAAACAAAATCTTTACTAGCGTCAACCCTATTCAATTCCGCTATATTTCACTTGAAATATAACCGAACACAGGGCTGTATTTTAGGGAAATTCGACTATTAGTTACCAGTTCGGCTTGTCATACGGAACCGAGTACGTACCTGTCTTGCGTGAAATGGTGCAGGCATGTAGTTTATTTCGGATATTACAGGCTTTACGGGCTGATAGAAATAGATCATTACGATCTTTATTTCGTTGACAGTAAGTCACAAAGTCGAATAACAGGCTTCGACACGTTTCTTTAAGGGATCGTATTCCCATAAGTTTTTACGGATTTAAAGGCTTTATAGACTCAATTTTCGGGTTCTTTGTAGTATTATATGTTACTGAAGAAATACCCACTTTGCTTAGTAAGGTGGCAGTAATATCAAGTATGGTACTAGCTAAGGTAAATAAAGAGATTCCGAGACACGACCCATGTATTTTTGTATTTGTTGCATTTGGTTACTAAAATGTTGGTTGATCTTAATAAATACAAAATTCAAATTTAATAGCACACGTTTATTAATTCATTGTACCTTACGCTTTCTTATCCCACACATTAATATATATTTCACATACATCAAAATATATCTCTGTAGCGTATATTATCTCGAAAATTACACACCATTTTTAGCTCTATCCCCCAAAGAATAACACGCAACAGAAGGCGATGTGCGTTCATTTTTTATTCCATGTCCTAGGTAGTATCCGCGCGTAGCAAATGAAGCCAATTTACTACGTATCATGTACGCCGACGAACTATTTATGCTACCCATCTGCAGTCAGGTCACGTTCCTGATCATAGGAGACCGATATTGCAGGGCAGGGGGGGGGGGGGGGGGCTCAGAAGCTCATAGAATAGTGCGCAGACGTGACACTTCGGTAAATGATAGTTGAAAATACCAATATAACGGTACGAATCGCTTTGCGACGATGCCAGAATTGCGGTATAAATTAATTTCCACGTAGTAATTAACGTTTGTTAACGAAATGTGTTGTTGCTATTCCAATGATAAATGTTTTGGATTGAAACTATTACGTATCTGGCTGGCTGTAACAAGAACGTCGTGAATGGCGAATCAGGTAAGTATTTCGTCCATCATCATCATCATCTCAGCCTATTGCAGTCCACTGCTGGACGTAGACCTCCCCCAAAAAGCGCTAAAGAGCACGATCTCCCGCTTTTTTCATCCATCCACTGCCAGCCATCTTCAAGGTCGTCGGTCCATCGAGCTGAGAGGCGTCCTACACTACGTTTGCCTAGGCGTGGTCTCCACTCGAGAACCCGTTTACTCCACCTTTCATCGGTTCTGCGACAGATTATTTCGTCCAAATTTTGTCGTTTATTTATATATTTTTTTAAATAGATTTGCTAGACACGTTTCCCAGTAGCACACAAACACGTCGCCATAAAAAAAACTGATTTGTTAGGAAGGCAAACTAAACACTCGTATCTATTTATCAGTAGGTACGTTGATGATGATGTATAAACTTGGTGTCTAAATAGTTTGTCAAAGTTAGGTGCATAATCGGCCGTATCTTTTGATTACTCTTAAAGTTTCACTTACCTATTTAATAATAATTTTAACTTGATGACGACTAACCGATATTGAGCGCTGGGCGAAAGATGCGCAGAAGAACGTTGCGATTACGTGATTGGCAAGTCGCGCGACGCGTCTGCACCCGGCTGTGATTGATTGTTAACACCGCGTATACGCGCCTCTGATAGAATTAGAATTATTAATATATTAATAAACAAATAAATTAAATAAATTGTTTCCACAATCACACCAATTAGCTAGCCCCAAACTAAGCAAAGCTTGTGCTATGGCGACTAGATAACGGATAAACATACTTAAATAGGTTTATAAACATCCATGACTTAGGTGCAAATGCTCGTGCTCATCACACTAACATTTTCCCCTCGCGGGATTCGAACCCGCAACCGCCAGGCATTGTAGTCCGGAGCGCGAACCACTACACCAGACGGTCGTCAATATTGGACAACATCACATACATTGCTCTGATCCTAAGGTAAGTAGCTAAAGCACTTGTGTTATAGAAATCAGAAACAACGACGGTACCACAACACCCAGACCCGGGACAATTTAGAAAAGTTCGTTTTCTATATTGACCCGACCGGGGATCGAACCCGGAACCTCAGAGATGACTGGCCATATATAGTCCGGCGTTCTCGCCTCTCAACTACGGAGGTCGTCAAAACGTGATCATTTATTTGCTTAAAACATGGTAGTAAAAGTTGATACAAAGTCATTGTGTGCTTATGTTTTGCTACATAATGCAAACTTAATAATATTTTATTAGTAATAATATAATAAATCCTAAAAAAAAAAAATAATATCAATAAATTAAATTAATCAAAATCAAATAAATATGTAATGAGAATGTAAATAAAAGTGAAGTGAGTCATTATAATCTAAAAAAGTCATTTAAATCGTAGAAACTACGCTCACAGAGCCATTTATAGAGCCTACTCTTAAATAAATTAATAGCGAGAATTTTCAATTCATTTGGTAGATTATTATAGATACGCACGTGTGTGCGTGTGTGTGTGTCACATGCAGAGGCTACTCTTCCCGTATTTACTACAACCCGGCACGTCTTTGAGTATCAGTCTTTCTTTGGGGGCATCTTAATTTAAGGTTTCCAGACCTTTTAAAAAGCTCCGGATTTTTATGAACAAATGTGGAAATCTCGTATATGTATTTTTTTTTATTTATTTATTTGTTTATTTCCAAGCTTACATCTATTTTTACAGGGAGCCTAATACAATAGAGCAGCAACAATTAAACATAAATTACAACACAATTCACATTAATAACACAGAATACACAGTGTTACCCTAGTGAATTCGCTCAGAGAACAGTGAAATATATCAATCTTTTCAGAAATGTTATTAAGTGTTTGCAGTGTGAGCGTCAGCGCTGACTTATTCTGCAGGTGGGTTCTTCCGCGCGGCACCGCCAGCAGCCGCGGCCTGCGACGCCGCTCCAAGTATTTGTCGGGTACACAAAGCCCTACCCGTTCCAATATCGTCGCATTACAAACCTTACCTCTCATTATTTTGAATAAATACAATGCCATAGCCAAATCTCTTCGCACTCGCAACTCATTGTATCCAACCATACCCAAGATAAATAAATTAGGGTACATTAACGGGTAGAAGGGATATACTCCGTATTGTCTCTTATATAAATATCTTATAAATTTATTTTGGATGCGCTCCAACATAAGACTATATTGCAATTGATGTGGTGTCCAAACTACAGCATTACATTCAAGATGGCTTCTTACGAGCGCATTATATAGTGCAACAATGGCTTTTATACTTGTGAAACCATGAACCCTGCGAAGTATAAGACCTAGGTTTCTGAATGCTTTCTTACATATATTAATTATATGATCTTTAAAGCTTAATTCTGCTGTGAACCAAACTCCTAAGTCTCTCACTCCTGTGACTCTTTTCATAGGCGCTTCCTCTACCTTATAGTCATAGTGGATCGGACTACGAGCCCTTCCAAATGATATAGTGACACACTTTGAAACATTAAATTGAAGCTTGTTATCTTTACTCCAAGTCACAACCTCATTTATATCGTTTTGCAATAGCTCACAATCCGTCTCATCCTTGACTGGCAGAAAAAGTTTAAGATCGTCCGCGAATAGTAGGCAGCCCGAAGATTGAACAACCCTAGGCAGATCGTTTATCATAATGATAAACTGAAGAGGTCCAAGATTGCTCCCCTGACTTACCCCTGACCTTACAAAATATGATTCAGAGCGGCAACCAGCATACTCAACGTACTGCTGTCGGTTCGTCATGTAGTTCGCCAAAAATTTTAATAAATGTGGAGTACAGCCGACGCCAGCCAACTTCCGCAGCAGGATATCATTATCCACTACATCAAAAGCTTTTTGGAAGTCAAAATAAGCAGCATCTACCTGACCCCTCAATCCGTCAACAGTAGGTATTATTTCCGTAATGTAGTTGAGAAGGTTACTCGTTGTGCTACGACCTGGGCGGAAGCCGTGTTGTGCGTCTGAGAGTTGTGAATTTACCTGTTCAAATATATTTTTCTGTATTGCCGATTCAAACACTTTGGCTGGCGTAGACAATACTGCCACTGGTCTATACCCGTCGACTGAAGAACACACCCCACTTTTAGGTACTGGCACAACGCGAGTAGTTTTCCAACGCTCCGGAAAAACGCCCTCCTTCAAACACCTATTATAAATACATAGCAGTGGCTCAGCCAACACATGGCGACAGTCTCTAAAAATATAAACAGGTATCCCATCAGGGCCAATGGATCTCTTTGGCTTAAGACTCGCGAGTGACTGTTCCACCTCCGCCAAATTTAGCCTCTCTAGATGTATTCTGGCAGCTCCGTTCGCACTGCCCGCTTCTGCTATCGCTTTTTCTACATTGAGTTCCGGTTGATCTGTACAGTAAACCGAGTGAAAATAGTCTGCAAACTCTTTAGCACCTTGTTCTCCTGACAAGACAACCCCGTCCTTTAAAATAATTTGAGTATTTCTATGACCTCTTTTGGATTTTATATAGTTCCAAAAAGCTTTGGGATCTTCCCTGAGATGTTTTTGCACAGAATCCCTATGTCGCTCATGAGACAGCCCTATCATTTTTTTAACCCTAGCCCTACATAATGAAAACAATTCGTAATCGTCTTGTAATTGACTAGCTTTATATCGTTTATGCAAGATTGCTTTGTATTTTATTTCCTTAATTAACTCGGCTGTATACCACTCGGGATAAACATACCTCGATTCCCCCTGTCTCCCCGTTGTAATCGGAACGCACTCATTTATAATCCTATTAAAAGTGTCATAAAAAAATTGCAAACCAGAATCTAAGTTTTCCATTTCATATATCGGAGACCAATCAATGGAAGCTAATGATGAATGTAGAGTGATGGGAGTGGCAGTAGTCCTAGGTGTTTGAATAGTGGCCTACAGGACTCAATGGGAGGGATAAGACGATCTTCTCGTAAGATGCGCAAATCGATCCCTAACATTGGTGCCGAGAACTTGACAGATACGTAGATGGACAACTAAAGTACCGTACCTTAAAAAAGTATCATTTTTCCTTCTTACTTACGGAACCCTAGAAAGGTAAAAGCGATATGTAGGCGAACCCAATTGAATTAGAGTTGCTTATCAGTTTCCTTGAGAAGCGGAACCCATGCTGGTACAAGTTTCGGAAGTATCCTAGATAAACTGTGATTTATGTTTTATTCGCTGGGATATATGTTTTCTGCGAAAACGGGACGTCTTTCACATTTGTATTTATTAAATGAACGCTGTTTATTTAAAAGGCTTCGAAATCGACTTGTATTTTTTTAAGCTGAAAATATTTATTGAACATTAAAGTAATGTAAAAAATATTATATTATTATTATGTTCTATTATTTTGTTCACCCCGTGTTTTGGCCATTAGTTTATTGCGACTTGTGATAATTTGGAGTACCTATGTATATGGCGTTCCATATGCAAAAGATGCAAAAGTATGATATTATATTAATTCGTTAATTAGTGCAATCATGTTTGTAAGAATAATTCTTTATATCGGGTGTAAAAAAAGGCTTCACCAAGCCGAATACCACATATTCTACGTATTATTACGAACATTTTTTTCTTTTACACTATACCTGGGAAATGACGGGTTACAGAGTTATTGACAGTCAAAGTTACAATTTTTTTTCAAAGATTTTTACAAAATTGACTTCTGTTTGATAATACTAAACTTTTTTACAAGGAAACATGATAAAAATTTTCAGTGCTTCTTTCATAAAAGGCCTTTAAAGGGCACAGCCGGCAATGAATCGTGCGCAGTGCTCTCGCGCCCCACCCGCTCGCCCGCCGACCGCTTACACACACAGGCATAGTCTGTGGCGTGCGCGCTATACATTGCGGGTTAGAAATAAGTTATTTTTTTTGATACCCAAAAATGAAAGTCATTTCCCAGCAATTATTTTTTTTTGCATTCTACTTGGTTTTATGTATAGAATTCGTGGTTTAAGGCTTCGTTAAGCCTTTTTTTACACCCTGTATAATGTTTATGTTTTTAATTATTGCTAAGCACTAGTGCTTGCAGTGTCATTCGACATTAATAACGCTTGCGACATTGAACCAGCGAATCTGGGAGTCATTGGGTCAGCAGTGGATGCCCTATTGCTGTAAAGATGAAAAGTCATTATACCTGTAAAGGTATGCGCTTGATCATTTGTTGACAACAAATGCCATAAATTCACAGGTCAAATTCCAATTATGTCAAGATCTAATATTTTAAAATGTATATTAAATTATACTTAACCTACTTCTGTTGAGTTCCCATGTAGAAAATCCTATTTGTACATCGAACTGTCAAGTGTTTACATAATCATCATCATCATTTCAGCCACAGGACGTCCACTACTGAACATAGGTCACACCCAGTGACTTCTGTCATCGGGGGGTTTTTGCCATACTCGTCACGCTTGGCATGCGGGTTGGCGAGCGCTTTTTTTTTATATACCTTAATTGATTTTCACCTTAGAGTACAACGCATACCCTCTTATTCCAAAACGAAGTTTAGATGACGAAGTTTTTCGCTACAAATATAGGTAATTTGTGTAACTTAGTACAAAAATATAGAACAAATATTTGATAAATAATGAACAAAGCGTCTTTATTTTATGATTTTACTGGAATCGTTTATTATTTCTATGACAGAAGTACTCGAATTTCGCGCGCCGCTTACTTGTTTCCGTTTTACTTTAGCTCGATAGTTGTAGTGTAGTGTTGTAGTATGTACCTTTAAAAAACTTGATCATAGGACCATAATTCAGTTGTTACAATATTGAAACAACTGTAAATAGAAAAATAGTACGAATTTCATTAAAAAAGCGATTATTAATAATTATTTTTTCTATAAATAAGTAACAACATTTTGTAAAAAGGAACGGCGCATCGAATGCGAACGAATAAGTGAATGATAAACTGACATTTGCTGCTTATAATCTGTGGCTCTGGATAAGACCAGGGCCCTAACCATGAACTGTTAAAACAATCACAAATCTGTCAAACATTATCATTTCTGTCAAATTTTGTATGAAATGACGTACCAAAATTGACGGATTTGACAACTTTGTGATTGTTTTTAGAGTTCATGGTTAGGGGGCAGGAACGAGTTTCGGTACTATTAAGTTCTTGGTTGGACTACGATTTGTAATAAGGAGCATTTCACGTGAAGCGGACAACGAAAAAAAAGTCAGGTGTTGGATTTTGTTCATAATTGGGTAAATTGTACATCTATGGGACTAAAAAAATTGTTCATCATTATTTTTATTTTTTTCTGCCTAGTTTCGAATTTATGCGTCTCTAAAGAATTGTCAAAATTTGAGAAACAGTTTTTTCGAAAGCTGTTAATGCAGTTAATTAAATGGATTTATTAACCTATCAAGCTTCAATTGCCCCACCGGTTGGATCGCATAATAGATTTTTTATTGTGTCTCTTGACCTTGGCCTGACAGGTAATGGAATAGTGTTTATTTGAGAATATTAATGGGTTTCTTTAGAAATTTGTTAAAATTTGATATTCGATTATGTTTTCGTATAGTAAACCGGAAGTTACCATTTAGCTATACTTTTATGTAAAAATAAAAAATATAAAAAATGCGAAGTTTGATAAAAAAAAAAAAATTAACTTCCGGTTTACTATACGAAAACACTATTAAATATCAAATTTCAATCAATTTCTAAAGAAACGCACTAATATTCTCTAATAAACACTATTCACTTATTATTAAATCCATTTAATGAACTGCATTAATTGCTTTCGAAAAAATCGTTTCTCAAATTTTGACAATTCTTTGGTGACGCATAAATTGGTAACTAATCAGAAAAAAATAAAAATAATGATGCACAATTTTTTAGTCCCATAGATGTACAATTTACCCAATTATGAACAAAATCCAGCACCTGACTTTTTTTTCGTTGTCCGCTTCACGTGAAATGCCCCATAAGCTAAAATGTTAGTACTGTAATAAGCCTTAGTACCGTAATAAGCCTAGACTTTTAAGTCCTGGCTCAAACCCGGTATTAACGTATTTTTTTGTAATAAGAGGGTTCAAATAAGAATATTCGAGGATATAAGCAGCTTTATTTGCAGTCTGTACAAAAAAAACAGCAAAAATCACATTTCACATCGCCAATCACACATTAAACCCCGCCCTATATACTGGGAGTGCAGTTTTAATCGTTGCACTAAAGAGCTCTCGATTGCTGCCTCAATTAATGCCCAAATGAGATGTTGCCAAATGAATTGCAATCGAAATATTGGCGAATGATGTTTACCGCGAACGCCGAGCGATTTCGGAAGCGAGCGGTTTTAACAAAATATAGTGGTATGCCTAACTGAAATTTGAGGTTATAGATTAATCGCTTGTTTAGAAGTACACTCGTTAGATATTAATTAAGTTTGTTTCAGTTTTGATTTAAAGTGTTGTTATTTTAATCACGTGTTTTGGTTTGGATGAACGGCCGAAAGATTTCGGAATATCTTCTATGAACATCGACTTCTTGAATTCGTTTTAGGTACGACTACAAAAAAGGAGTACTTACTCGTAGAGATTTTTTGCTTCATATGATATACATATTCGTATTCGCTTTGGATTGGCAGGCCGAAAATTAAAAGCTGGTGATACACCAAGGTCGGCCATTAAACTTTGCCGTTTAAAACGGTTTTCCATAGATCTCCATCGGCTTTTCCTCTTCGGCCCATCCTCCCCTTTCCTATTAGCGTGCCGAATTAACCGCCAATACGTAACCATCACGCGAACGGTTCTGGGGTGAAATATTAGCGATCGGCAGTGCAGGGTTCGTTAGTGAGACTAGGGTCACCAGATTATAAGATTCCTTAGGAATTTTCTTAGGAATTTATTTAAATTTTAATACACAGACTAAAAAAATTGGTACAAATGGCGGACTTAATTCTAAAAGCATTCTCTACCAGTCAACTATGGGATCAGACAAATACTGTATGGGTGGTACAACAAAATGAGAACAAAACAAGATCGGAAAGATCAAAGTCAAGCCGCAGAAATACATACATACCAGATACCTACATAGATAGTAATACAATAAGAAAGGGTTATTCTTTAAAATGACTGCACAGAGCGTTCTTAAAAGATAATTTAAAAGTAGAATTAAAAACATTCAAATCAAATCAACCCAGCATTGTGTATGCGTTATTCGACTGGGTAGAACTAAGCTGTCAGGACTGAACTGTTCATTGTTTTACAAAAAAACACCAAAGAGGATCTAAATTGCCTTACATCGGACAGCAATGGTTTGTATCTCAAAAGAAATACTAAGGCTTCGCTGTTCGTCTGTCTGTCCGTCTGTCACTAGGCTGTAGCTCATGAACCATGATAGTTAGATAGTTGAAATTTTTACAGGTGATGTATTGCTGTTGCCGCTATAAAAACAAATACTAAAAAACAGAATATAATAAAATAAATATTTAAGGGGGCTTCGATACAACAAACGTGATTTCTTTGCCGTTTTTCTAGATAATGGTACTGAACTCTTCGTGCGCGAGTCCAACTCGTACTCGGTTTTTTAAAACTAACGATCACACACAAATTAAGAAGCAAGATTGCTCAAACGACAAAAATATATATTTAAATTTTAACCAACGCACCAATCGGAATAGTCCAAATATAATCCTTATCTTTGGTCACCTCGTCCATGGACAACTTAGGGTCCCTCCGGAGTAGTTGCAAGGACTAAAAGGACCGAAGGCGAACACGTGATCGGAATTCGGATGTTGTTTTTGCTATTGGAAGAATTTGGGACAATTCCAATTTGATCGATTCACTGTGTTGATGTTTTAGTTGAGTTTACTTTGGGTTCAGTTGTTTCGTTTTTGGTCATGTTCTGGTAAATTAAACACTTTACAATGTAAGTTTGATTTTCTTATTTTAGGAATCCGAATTTACTTCTAATCTGTTCTAATATTTTTTTTCTGAAAAGGATGTTATGAGAACTCTCTGCTGTTTTTGACAATTTGTTAATGAGATAATGTTACAAGAATATAGCCTTCTTGTTTGATACTAAAGTATTATATTTAACACTCTGTAGTCTGTCTTATTCAGAGTGCATTTACTAGTCCAGACTAAGCTTGAACCACTGATTTTTGTACGTTAAAACAGTGGTTTAACCTTAGGCCCGGAATAGCAAATGCACTCTGAATAAGACAGTAAAAGAATAGCCAGTCATTTGAAGGACAGTCTTAAATAATAAATAAATGCATCTAAACAAATAAACAAAAAAAAAATACAAATTTATATAATTTTTACAGCCCAAATAGAGCTCTTCTTATATATTTCGTTTGTTTAATAGATAGGGTCAGCCGTTAGGTAAGGAGTAGGGAGGTAGTGGGTACCTACATAAGTACAAAACTCATAAAAAAATCAATGAAAGAGTTTGTTTTAAAGTCACAAATGTTACTGGATATTTATTTATTGGATTTTACCAAGTCCAACTTTTGTATTTGAATTTATACATTATACCAATAAAAATTAATAAATTTACGCACTAAACCAAGGTGTATAAAATTGTTATTTCAACTTTTAATGCCTCATCACTCAGATAATAATTTAACAACCGGCATTAGAAAGCGGGAAACTCACTCCGCCCAGCTAAAGGCGGCGTAATTTCCCCATACTGAAATTCCCGGCACGGTTCCTCTACCCCGTGAAAAATTCTAGAAGGAATTCAGTCCAAAAGAAAATTAAAGTAGGGGTATAAATACCTAGTTTTCCAGTACAAGAGGACGTGACAACTCCAGTGAATTGATTTCGCAGGAGACGCCACAGAGAATAAAAGATCGGCAACAGTTCCTTTTTTCAGACTAAAAGGATTTTGCTAGATAAAGGTGGTACCTAGTGTCGACTGTGATGTTTTTGTACAGGAACAAAGGAAATCCAGTTTGAATGGGAAGCGATATATAGATTGTACAAAAGAATAGGATAGTCCTTTATACTATTGAATCTGCAAAGTTGCTGTAAAAAATATGTAAGAGGGATTATACAGGGTGCTATGTAAATGGCATATCAAGCTAGCCAATGTTATCATAATTTTTATTTTTAAAATTTTCGTACATATCGTAATTTTTAGAACGGAATGTTTTTTTTTTAAATGATAATAATATCAAGTTTCTGACTTTTCACCATAGCATTTATATGCATATGTTTACATACGCTAGCTTCGGGTTGATATACCATTTACATAACACCATGTTTAAGATGTAGCGCGCTAGTTTTTATGCAACATCTAAAAAAAAACATTAGCTACACTATTTATAAAGGAAACTTAAATGGTTTGTATAAATTTAACAGTTTTTTCAGTTATGTTACATTCAAAAGTATCAATGCTGTTTTGTAAAAATATATGGTTGAGTAGTCTAGTGACTTACGCTTCAGTCAACAAAAAAGTACAACAGTGTGAAATTTAATTTATTTTAAAATTCTGGACATTTACAAGTACAACGCATAACAAGCTAGCATGTGAATATCTGTCGCAACATAAGCTAAAGTCGCCTGATTAAAAAAGTTACAAACTTTTTACTGTAAACATGTGGTGTCCACCTTCAATAGAAAACGGTATCCCGCAGAATTCTACGCTCCAACGAAGTTACACTCGCATTTCGCGCTCATTCCCCGTATATTCGCAAAACTGTCGCATGAAGCGAATTCTGGGAAAATCTCCTTAGCTTCCCGGAACAATATAGGCGAAATCCGTTTGAATTTTAACTGCGCGAAGTTAACTCTTTCGGTGAACATCCGCGGATGCAGGAAGGCGGTGTTCACACGTGCGGAGCGTTCGTCCAAATTAGCGCACGCCTGTTACCAGCTTTATTAAATTCTGGACGTGTTGAGCGACGCGTCATTTAGTGCTGTTTCAAATTGCGTTTTTTATGGCAATAATAAAGCACTTTTAAGGCAGATTTATTTATTTATTTATTCTTGCATCATTGCGGCGCTCTATCTAGAGCGATGTCAAATCAGGCCTAAATAAAGAAAGGGTAGAGTGTTGACAGCTTGTGAAGGATTTTCTGGCCAGTAGGAACTTCAATAAACGTTTGTATATTTTTTGTTTTTTATCCGTTTTTATTCTCTTTCTTACCCAATTACGACACAATACTGAGGCTTGAATTTAGCAGCGCATCATTATTATTACGCACACATGTAAGTAACAGTTCAATTCAATTGTACTTTTTGATGCGAATTCAACAAATTTTTAATAAATATTAATGTATATCAATATTTATTATTTTATATCAACTGCATGTGAAAATACCCATGTCTTACGAATACAATTTCTTTACTTTATCTATAAATTCATTAGATTAGCTAGCTAAAGTGGCAACATAGCACGTAGAACTGACGGCCGATGGGACAGAAAGGTTCTGGAATGGAGGCCGCGTACCGGCAAGCGCAGCGTGGGTCGTCCAGCCACAAGGTGGGCAGACGACATAGTAAAAGTCGCAGGACGACGCTGGATGCAGGCCGCTTCCAACTGGCCGATCTGGAAGTCACTGGGGGAGGCCTATGTTCAGCAGTGGACGTCCTGTGGCTGAGATGATGATGATGATCTATAAATTGTATATTTCCAAATGAAACTGTTCACAGTCTACCTACAGTACGAGTATTATCATGCAAATAGTATTAAACTACAGTATTATACTAAGAAGAACCAGTAGGTAATAGTACTTATAATACTTTTAAGTCTATCTGCCAAATGGTGCTCTTTACCCTAAAAACCCGCAGAAATCTAAATGGTTGCGTGCAATCGTGCGAAATCTATTTTAATAGTGTCGTAATTAACATCTTATATTAACAGTTGCATATCAATGCATTAGGTAATGATGAACTAAGACCTTCAAAAATTCATTCAGTACCTAAGTGCCTTTGATATTTATCTGTGAAATGTAGCGCTTTCCTCTTTAACCCCTTCTACGTGCAGAAATCAGGAAGGATGCGTGCACACGTGCGCTCGGCGCCGCATCCGCAGCGGCGCGTTCCGATTTTAATCTTTTCCGCGCTGAAATTAATAATGGTGTGCAACTGGGTTTATATAATTTGAAACGTGCTACAGTGCGGCGTATCACTGACTCCATATATGAAATGACAGTTAAATTGCAATTAGTTATCGTTACAGCAATGTCGAAGCACTTTAGGAACATAAATAACACTTGAAAAAATCATCGACTTCAGGTGGGACTCGAACCCACGTCCCATCGCATGCCGTTCGAGTGCTTTTTACCAACTAAGCTACCGAGGACGTCCCGTGACACGATGAAATATCTCAAGTGTTTCGATGGGACGTGGGTTCGAGTCCCACCTGAGGTCGATGATTTTTTCAAGTGTTATTTATCTTTAACCAAGGAACTTTACTTTTCATGTTGGTTTCCAAGGCTAAACTGATGGATATGTTAGGTTTGTGATTGTTCTGAATATTTCGTAGAAAAATAAAGTTATTTACTGTCTTAAAACCAATAAAGGATAATATGGATTTACATATTTATTATTTATTCCCTGAGTGAATTTTTTCCATTTTTTGTATATAATTGACACAACACAATAAGTATCCATTATACCGAAGTAAAGATACCCTTGTGTAAAGAAGTGTGGTGACAGTGTCAGACCGTGAATATTACCGGGGGCTTCTATGTCTAGTACGTTAATCCACAGTGTCCCATCAATTATTGTATTAAAGCGAACTTTGTAATTTCGTATAACACAAAAATATAAGATAAGTCTAAAAAACAGCAACGAAACAACAAATCGTCACAATTCAAAATTCAATGTCAAAGCGACAAAAATAAAGTTTTAAAAATTGCATAAAATCATGACAGCAAATGTTTCTTTACAATCAAAAGAAAGCCATCTAATATTTTGTTTGTACTCAATTACAGCACGTGGTGAAATGAAAATTCAATTATCTCTAAATACTTGGCGAAATTGTCAAAGAGTGGAAATGATAGAAATAGAGTTTGTACAAAATAATGGAAGAACCGCCATTAGCTCACCCAGCGATATACCTAGTTGCTGGCGAAAAGTGTCAACAGCAGCTGTAATCTAGCCAATTTAAATTGGTCTGTCCGTTTAGAGTTGACTTTTAAGAATATTTACATTATTTTGTGAGATATTAAATAGATTCTTTATAATGGAAATAATTACGGAGTTCTTGATGTATGTACACGAATTTTCAAAGTCTCAAACCATGATAATGATGATTTTTTACAAGGAAGTCAGCATCCCCAGGTGGAGCCAATTTAGAAAAAAACAATCGTTTTCTGAATTGATACGAGCCGGGAATCGAATAATTGTAATAAAAGAATAATATAATTGATTTATTTCAGGAAGTTGTCCCATAATATACAAAATTAACAAACAAAATGAAATGAAATTAAAATACGTTTTAATAATCAAATAAAAATTTCCCAAATTAAATATCATTACCAATTTTAAATTTAGCAATAATAATAAATTAAAAATTCAAATATATACAAAAAAACCTACGTACGTAATGATAATTGGCACTTACTTTTTAGGGTAAAGTTGGGTAGCGCGTTCAGTGTTGTACACACCCTTAAAAATCTGAGAACTACCATGGTTTCAGTGGATTCGCTTACTGCTAATAATTAATACAAAACTAGTATAGTAAAGTTAAAATTTAATTTAATTTACTTACCCTTTTAATACTTGTAATTATTCTCGTAGGCGCCGTTCCTGCTTCTAGCTGTGAGTTTTTAGATATTTACCCGGGGTCAGCTGAAATGTCGTTAACACGTTCACTGTCTATCTGAGTATTAACGGGATAAATAGTGCAGTGTCAAATAGAACAGCCAGCCCATCTGTTTAGTGTTAAATATGAATAAACTTTTATGAATAGGATACATTTTCGAACAAATGACGAACTATGAGAGATAAATAAACTATAGACCTTCGGGTTCGTGTTAAAATTTAGGCTTGCAGCATCAAATATGACATAAAAATTCTTGGCTGTTCCATTTGAGATATATTTAGTATGTCCCAACCCTAATGAAGGAAACCGGAGTCATTCCCGTTAAGGTATCCGGCGATAGCCTTTGTTAGTTTAATGTTCACCCGTTTTGAGGAATTATTAAAGATACGCCGTTTAACTCCGCAGTTTAAAGGCTTAATGTCTTTTTAGAGATGGCGGTAGGTGGCGGTAATGTCTCCTTCGTTATGGCGGGGTACAAAAGAGGGATTTGGGTGGTTCTGTTGTAGTAGATTATTTTATAATGATGACGAAATAACGTATAAATGGTTAAAGGGTATCTCAATTTGAGATTTATGTAAGTAATCAATTTGGATTGCGTTTAGGAAACTTATCCTATTTCATTATGTGACTAGTTTTCGGGTTGTTGCCTATATTTATATTGCACTTAGATCCCCCAGTTTTGAATTCGTATGATCGCTGCTCGCTTGACTAAACGTCTTCGTATTTCTTGGTAATTTAGGTACAATTCTCTTAAGCGGAAACTGAGTCGAGATATACTAGAACTGATATTATTGCATTTGAAATAAATTAGTTTCATGGTAAAAAGGGTATTGTTATAGAACTTAATTTACAAAACAGCAAACATCATATTTAAGCAACCACTGTAGCTCGGAATAATATAGTATGTCCTTTGTAACGACTCTCTCGAGTGAGCACAGGTTACAAAGCGTCGTGTGATAAACAAACCGCAACTGCGATTGTGTGCGGAAGGCGCATTTCACTGCATTGAATGCAATCACCTCAATGCGAATGGACGATCAGGGCTATCAACTATACCTAATCTTTGTCACAAAATCACATTTGTACTTTAAATGGGTTTGTTACACAATCGAAAAGTAAGCACTAATCAACAAATAAATTTTAATAAAAAACACATTTTGTATGAAGTATCTGGCAGATTAAATTAACCGAGACTTACTTAGCGAATGTGAACATGCCCTAAATATTTTACGTTTAGTTTTAATGATAAACACTTAGGAAAACATGGGTGAAGTGATACCACAAGTGAAGCCGCAGAACTACTGTAGTTTTTGTGTTACGTATGTACATAAATCTTGATTAATTAAGGCGAGCTTATCATCTTACATGATTGAAATCATTGGTGGAAACGCGCTTGCAAGAAGGTATTTCATCTTGTCGATTTTTTTAAGTGTTTATTTTTATCGAAGGGTTTTAGTAAAAGCTAAACCATGACCTCTTGTAAGGATAATTTTCTAATGAAATTATTCGATATTTATCGATCTTACCTTAATTTAACTTATAAAATTTAATTACCTACAACCAACCTTTCTGATTTAATTCGGTAAATAAGGAAAAATTATGTTGTTTCTTACGGATTCACTTATCTTTTGTTTGAATAAAGCTTATTTATTTTGCCCGTATTTTCGTAGACACCCGCCATAATGTCCTTTTTTGTTTTGTTGCAGGTAAATGTTTTTCTGGAGAGCTTTCATCGGCAGCAATGATGACCGCAACAACGTAGCAGTTATTAGGAATTCTTATTCCTACTCTCCTTAATCATTTTAATACATACATAGTATGTTATATATTTGCTAGTATTGATTTAAGGGTAAATTGCTGGTTGGATGGTTTGGATTTAAGTTTTAAATCAAATTAAATTTACTTAAGAATTTTTTTTTTTCTTTATACATTTTTACTTCAAATAAGTTTATGAACGGGGACAATTATAATATTAACAAATTAATATTTATCTAAATGCTATCCAGTTCTAATTGGTTTCATCTTTATATTTATTTTGGAATTTTATACAAGATTTTAATTTACTTGTTTATTTTAAACTATACTCCACAAAAATAAGTAGTGTACAAAAGTTGGACTTTCTGCCAGTCAACTATTGTTAAAAATAATTAATTAGTTTTTATTTACCATGATTGTATTAAGTTTTGTTTCGATGTGAGGAATGGAATTCTCAAAAATGAAAATTGGATGTAAGTTAAAGCTATCGACGGTTTTCCATTGTTAGAAAGGAAAAGAAAGACACGTTCCATCTTGAATTGCAAGCGAACGTGACTTCCCGGAACTAACCGTTTGATCTAAGATATAGTTCAAAGAGATCAGTTAGTTGACACAAAATAAAAGTTACAATATGCGCCGGCGATGTTAGCCTTATTGAATTACCTACATGCCCGGTTGGCTGAAACCGACGATATTTTTTAACGTCGTGATTTATGGAAATTTTGGAGCTATGAAAACTTTGAAAATATACATAACTTTATTTGCAAATACCAACTTTTAAATTTTTTCGTACTAAGCTTTAGAACGGTATATTACAGAAGTACTGTTGTTCATTATATATCCGAACAAATAGTAACCTTCCGAGCGAAATGTTTTAGCGACCGTCCTTCTGCTAACTACAAATCAATCTGCAGTAAGATACATTAAAAATGTTTTGTCTGTTTTATTTGTTAATATCCAAAGAACTAAGAGTAACAGGTTGCAGAACTTTTCATAACACTAACACTAGTAAATGAAAACACGAAATTAAATGACTGGGATCTACTTTAGTATCTAAATTACTAGTAACTTTAAAGTGCTGTAAATCTTAAACGACTTATATAAAACATTTGTTTTTGAGTAGCGAGTAACATTAATTAACCTTGCCTAAAAGCACATGGATGATTACTATAATAGGTAGGTATAGTGGTTATGTGCCGTGTGGGGACAGCCGTAAAGAATATACTTCCCCACCGCCAACAGGAGGCGTGTCGTAAGAGACGACTAAATCCTGAAGCATGAGACAGGGAGCAGCGTCTGCGTGCGAAATAATAAAAAACTGCGCTCGCCAACCTTTCGCTCACCAACCGCTCGCTTTTTTTTCGGCGGTAGTTTGCAAACACGTTAACATCAGCTCTGTATTTAAAAATCGTTTAAAATAGTAAATTACAAATTTCAATAGATATTTACACCGAATTTTGTACATTATAGTACCCTGTACTATATAAAGTGTGGACCATACTCTCCTATGGCTATTTAGTGAGTTTAGTGCAATTACCTGCCGGTGACTCGACTCCTCTTTCACTTCACATAACTGAAACCATAACTCACAGCAGCAACATGGACAACTACAGCAATATTTTGGAATCCCAGCAAGCACTAGAGAAGTCCCTGGCGCAAAGGATGTCTGAGTTTGAAGCGCACCTCCGAGCAACAAAAGCGTCATCGCCTGTTCAGGCTGAGAGTCTGGCTTCATTATCTCGAGACTTCTACACTTTTCGGGAGCACACATTGGGAGTTCTGAACATCTTGAGAAAGCAAATTTCAGAGCTGAGTAGGGCTGTTGATGTGATGGAAGCAAGACACAGACGTAAATATGTAATTGTGACCGGCATACCCGAGGCAGATAATGAAGATGCCTCAGCTGCTATTCTACCGGTTCTCCAGAACAGCCTTGGACTTTCTGACATCACTAAGTCTTCTATTGCTGTCTGTCACAGGATTGGTGCAGCACGGCAGGGACGCGGCCGGCCCTTCCTCATAAAGTTTGTAAGTCCTACCACTCGGTCACTTGTTTGGAGTAAGAAGACTTTGCTAAAGGGCACCCCCTATGTTATTTCCGAATTCTTGACCAAAACCCGGCAAGCAATGTTCCTGAGCGCTCGCAGGCACTTCGGCATGAGACGCGTGTGGACACTCGACGGTAATATTTATGTCAAGCTGCCAAATGGAGACCGAGAGCGCATTACAACTAGTGATCAGCTGGATCGACTCATGGGGGCACATGTTGCAGTCACATTGGACGTCGCGGCCCCTCAACAGTCTGCCCCACAGAAAACCGCTCCTCTTGTTGCAATCGTCCCCAAAGCCGGGCCTTCAAAGTCGAAACGTTCCTGTAGAATAGAGAAGTCGTGAATTGAACATTATAATCTGCTAATCTCATTCAGTTTCCGTAGTTATTTACAGGGTACATTTATAGACACAAGTATTTACCACCCTCACTTTCTTTTATTCTTGTAAAATCATATTTGGGTAACTTTAAATTAAATTTTCTCACGTTACCATCAATATTAATCTACTTTTTTGTTTGTTTTGATAGAAATGTCACTTCAGTCAGACTGTCACTCAAATGTTTTTTTTTTGTACATGTACATTGCAATTGCATAACCTGTTATGCAGCCTCATATTGTCTGTGTTTTTTTTAAGGTGACAGTAACGTTATTTTTTTTTTTTATATTATTACGTTATTTTTGTCGTTGTGTTAAAAATAATGTTATTGATTCTATGGTCGTTATTTGTAAGCAGTCAACCGGCAGGTCTTCTTTTGAAACCAAATTTTGAAACACCATTTTATTTCTATTAATTAATATATTTATTATTGTCGTATCTATTTTATTATATATACAAACGTACACAGAATAATGTCAAGTGATGATTCATTTCATTCAGCGAGTGATCTGTCTTCTTCCTTTCACTCTCTTAACTCTTCAGCTTCTCTTTTTACCAATCTCTCTTTAGAATTACAAAATTGCTCTAACGGTTTTAATGTTACTCATATCAATGCTCAAAGCATTCCCCAGCACTACCACGAATTTCTCCAAACTTTCTCCTCTATCAATATTCATGCTGTTCTCATCTCTGAAAGTTGGCTTAAACCACATCTCGATTCATCCTTCTATCCGCTCCCGGGTTTTGTACTCATCCGAAATGATAGAATCGGGAAGGGTGGCGGTGGAGTGGCCATTTATTTACGCAGTGATATTCCTTTTAAAATAATTCACTCCACTCCTGGTGAATATTCGAGCTCTCTCGAGTATCTTTAAATACGATCGGTGCACCGTCAAATGGGAAGCTTTTAAACGTGCCAGAAATCGCTGCAACAACTTGGTCAGAGCCGCGAAACGCCGGCACATACATCAAAATGTTCTTAATACCTCTGGCTCCGATGTCTGGAAGTTTTTGAAAACCCTTGGCCTCGGTAAGTCATCTCTCACTGCCCCGTTAACTTTCTCACCTAATGAACTAAATTTTCACTTCACTTCTACCTCTATCTTAAGTAATTCTGTTAAGCTAGCCACTATTTCACACTTGCAATCTCTTCCTAGTCCTTCCGACAACACCTTCTTCTTTTCCCCAGTCACTGATGATGAGACTCGAAAGATTATTCTATCAATAAAATCCAAAGCAGTAGGGTTTGATGACGTCAGCAGAACTATGATTCTTCTCATATTGGATGCTATTCTGCCCGCCATTACACACATCATTAACTCCTCCCTTGACAGAGGGTGTTTTCCCACCATCTGGCGCTGTGCTCACATAATTCCCCTACCAAAGGTTTCTAACCCTAGCACCCTCAACCAATTTCGACCGATTTCTATTCTACCTTTCCTTTCCAAAGTTCTAGAAGCTGTGGCTCACCATCAATTTTCCAAATTTGTTCATGAAAACGATTTACTAAGCAGCTTCCAATCCGGTTTCCGCCCTGGGCACAGCACCACAACTGCTCTTTTAAAAATTACCGACGACGTTAGAGCTGGCATGGAGGAGTCACGTGTAACCGTACTGGTCTTGATAGACTTTTCTAACGCGTTTAACACGGTTGATCACGACATCCTATTAGCAATTCTTTCACATCTTAGAGTTTCATCATCAGCTGTGGACTGGTTCTCTTCTTACCTCCGCGGCCGCCGGCAGGCTGTGCGTCTTGGTCAAACCTACTCGGATTGGTCAGATCTGTCAGCCGGTGTGCCGCAGGGGGGTATTCTTTCACCCATCTTATTCTCAATCTTTATAAATATTCTTACTTCTCACCTCTCTTCTGCTTTTCATCTCTATGCTGATGACCTTCAGTTATACTCCCAGGCAAAGACTTCTGAAATCGATGGTGTTATTTGCCGGCTTAATGACGACTTGCGTGCTATTAGCGATTGGTCCAGTAAATTCGGAGTCAAGGTGAACCCTAGCAAGTGCCAGGCAATTATTATCGGTAGCCCAAGGCAGCTCTGTAAACTCGACATGGACTCCATTTCGCCTATTGTCTTTGATGGTGTCGTCGTAAAATACTCTCCGTTTGTCAAAAATTTAGGACTCTTCATCGACAATACATTGAGTTGGTGCCAGCATGTTAAAGAAGTTAGCAGAAAGGTTACTGGCACTCTGCGAGCACTCTATCGTTTCAAGCATTTTCTTCCTTCCTCTACGAAGACTTTGTTGGTGCAGTCTCTGGTTCTGCCTATCATCGACTACGGGGATGTGTGTTGTACTAATGTCTCCCAAGATCTTCTCAATAAATTGGACCGCCTTCTGAATAACTGTATCCGCTTTATCTTCGGCTTACGCAAGTACGACCACATCTCCGAATTTCGATCCCAGCTCGGCTGGCTCCCCATTAGACAACGTAGAAGTGTTCGGATACTCTGCGTTCTTTACTCTTTACTTTTCGACCCCAAGGCTCCATCCTATCTCAATGAAAAATTTTCTTTTCTCCATACTTCTCATCATAGAAACCTCCGCTCCAATGATACTCTTCAGTTATATACTCCACCTCACACTTCTGGTTTTATGTCCAATGCATTCACCCTAACGGCTGTACGGTTGTGGAACGAACTCCCTCTCAAAATCAAAAAATCCACATCGAAATTTTCTTTTAAGAAGGCTTTGCGCATTCATTTTAAAGTCTAACCCTCTCTCATTTTCTCGTTTTCTTCTTCATTTCCCAATGGTCCTCGCTGGCATGGTTCTGTGTACAATCATATTATATGCGTGTATATGTGTAAGTATATTATATGTATGTATGTACCGTATTGTTATCTATCTATTTATATAGTATGTAATGTATTAATCTAGGTAAGTTTGATTTTGTATACAAGCTTATTTTGTTGCACCGCCCATACCTTCTCTGTCTGGCCCTATGGTTGACTGGTAGAGAATGCTTTTGGCATTAAGTCCGCCATTTGTACCACATGTTTTTTGTCTGTGCAATAAAGTTTAAATAATAAAATAACCCGCCTGCCAGGCGTGGCGAGTATGGCAACAACCCCCCGATGACAGAAGTCACTGGGGGAGGCCTTTGTTCAGCAGTGGACGTCCTGTGGCTGAAATGATGATGATGATAGTAGTTATAAAATTCGTAACAGTAGGTGGCTATTGCTTAACATAGATTGTAAGCCGTGACCTTAAGGCTTAAGGTCTTAAGGTCGAAACTTATTTAATGTGGTTGGTTGAAACAAACATACCCCTATCTGAAAGATACAGCTTAGCCATTTAGCTAAGGCCTGTGGTTCGCAATACTTGTGGTTTTGTCACACTTGAAGCATAAACACTAAACATTAGTCAATAATATTGTTAGTTAGTTAAAAATAACTTCTAAGATTGGAAAGTTAGCTATTAGACACCAGTCAAGCTAATAAAACTCTGGTAAATAGAAAGTATTATCAAACTCCACTCTTACTCAAAATAATGTTAGTTTATGAATTCATACTTAATAAGTATCATGCAGAACCAATAACTGAAATCCTCGAACGAGCCATGATTTATTGATCTCAGTACGTTTAAAGTGAAAATTCGTTCGTTTCATACAGACTCAAAGAAGAGCATTTTATTATTATTTCTTTCAAGTTTTCTGAACGAATGAATGGAGCCATTCTCTGCGATAGTCATTTTTTTTTTCTTTTGTCGTCTCTGAAGATTGTCAATTGAAGACGTTACAAAGTGAACCTTATACCGTTTATATTTTGGTGTTTTCGCGTAAATTTTGTTTAAAGAAGAATTTACATTTCAACAAGACTGGTTTGGTTCGCCGAAAAAGATACATGGGTTTGTTTAAGCGTGAATTTATACAATAATAGTCCTTTCAGCATATCAGACTAACGTTTATTAAGTTCAGTTAAATTATAAGCACTATTCCATCTTATTCTATCGTAGGCAGAAAAAGTAGTAATTTTGGGACAAGTATTAATAAATAGGTACAAGGACTTATTGTTCCTTTTACAGTGACTATACTGCTCACACACACAACATTTTTTACTAAGACAAAAATCGAAATTGCAGAAAAATTTGCCTTGCAGCTAAACAAGTAATAGGCTATTTAATATGGGAAAATTACTTTTTTTCCATTTCATTGTAAAAGCAAAACGGGGACGCAGAAGACAACCTTCCATTTGGTTAACGATGGTTGAAAAAGGCTAAAAGAAGCTAATCTCAAAAAAAACCCTGCTCAAATTTGTGCACAGTGGTGAAAGTGGACAAGGAAAGCCGACCCCAAGTAAATAGGACACAAGGTCTAGGTTAGAAGAAAAAATTTAAAAGTGATTGTACCTATTTGAGCAAAAGAATCAGCCCCTTAAAAGAGGTAACTAATAGTTGCACCTTATGATAAAAGAAAAATCCTGATATTATGTTTTTTGTGATAGAAGAGAGCTCTTAAACACCAATTGATCCAATAATAAATGCATTACAAAAAAGAAAACACAGGACTTTAGTACTTGACTTTCTGTACCTCGTTGAGCAGCGTTTCTGAAATAAATGAATGAAGTATTAACCTAATGATCACATTTATTTCAAATACTTGTCAGCAATTAACTATTATTACAATTAATTGGTTTATTGTATAACAAGGACATTCATATAACAAGAGTTTCTTCTTTTTGAACTTAAGAATCAAGTTTCAGCTTTTGTCTGATAATTATGTTTTCTCTTATGGCCAGAGAAATATATACTTACTTTTCTGCCTCTAGCATAGCTTCAATTATGTAATTTGTAACCAATTCTTTAGAATCCTCAGCCACAACAAAATCTTCATGCAAAAACGTGTCTCTTGCCACTTTCCTCACATTTGCATTTGGTATAACAGCAGCCATTGCTAGGACGTCTCTTTCGTCAAGTAAAGTATCAGCAATGGTGTAATGCATCGTCACATTAGTTGTTATGAGTCCCAGATTATATTTCGGTGGTGTTGGCTGTCCATACTCGCCCAAGTTACTGCTACTGCCGAAGTTCCAACGTCTGAATGATTTATCCCTAATGTTTTGGCCATAATGGGCTATCTGCTTCAAAGATGCTCCTGCTATTTCGATTGTCATTCCCAAGTCAGCTCCCTAGAAAAGATCAAATGTTGGTATAATTGTATTGAATCAGTAAGTAAGTCGATACTTAAATCACAACAATATATAATTGAAAGATGTAAAGCTGTTTAGATATATGTTTCTAATCAACTACATGTTAAATTCAAATTCCAGTGCATTTATTTATCGGATATAGTTCATGCTTCTTTTGAAAGGTAAATCGTGATATTCCAATTACCTATATATATTTCAAGGAATCTTACCATTGTATTTGTTAACAGCTCTGGAATTGCCATCTGTTCACATATATGCGCATATAAAGCAGCTCCAACGCAAGATTCTGAACCTATGCTATTCAACATCTTCCTGCCTCCTACATACGATACACTTGGTGGAAACAACTCGACTAGTCCAAGCGTTACTGACATTTGCTAAAAACAAAAGTACCCTAACATTAGTAAAAATGGCACAATTACTTAAAATTCATAAGTAAATCAATAGGTTCTTACATAAATTGCGTCTGTCGAAGATGCTAAATCCGAAATATTTGCGTTTGGAAAATGCTCTTGGTAACCCACTGCAGCGAGCAGATGTACCGATTTAAACTTTTTATTGTATTCCCTCTTCATAGAAGTCAACACCAAGAACACGGTTCCTCCTTGAGAGTGGCCAATGTAGTGCAGTTGTTTTTGTCCTGACACACCCAAGGCGTAGTCCACCATAGCAGCTACGTCAATCATTCCAATCTCTTCAAAACTGAAGTTGAAGAATTGTATCTTATCTTGATCATCGTTTGGGTTTAATGAGGTGTGGTTGCGCGATAGTTTGTTTCCTCTGGCATTACCCATCCAAACGTCAAAGCCAGCGTCAGCCAAATTGTAAGCTAAAAAAAAATACAAACAGCTAATAATGGTTTCAATCAAAGCATTTTATAGCTGATAACCTTTGATACTCATGGCCGCGGCCCAGACTGCAGCTTGGTTAGAAAATAATATTGAGTAAGACTAGATGTAGGCTTTTTTAACGAATTAATTAAATATCTTGTTTCCTGTTAATTTCCTACTTTAACGTACTTTAACTTAATATATAATAAATATAAATAATAAATAAATATTGGACAACATCACATACATTGCTCTGATCCTATGGTAAGTAGCGAAAGCACTTGTGTTATAGAAATCAGAAACAACGACGGTACCACAACACCCAGACCCGAGCCAATATAGAAAAGTTCGTTTTCTACATTGACCCGACCGGGGATCGAACCCGGAACCTCAGAGATGGCGGCGCCATTTATAGTCCGGCGTTCTCGCCTCTCGGCTACGGAGGTCGTCATTGTATATGTATGCTCAAATTGTGTATCATTAAATCTAAACAAGGTCTTTTTTGATAAAGTTATACTTGTAAAAATAAAGAAAACTATAGGTCTGTTAATGGAAATGTAATTTAGAATACTTAAATTGTATGACCCTTTTTTTTAATAAATAAAAAATTAACAAATTAAAAATACACCTATTTTCGTTTACATGTCTTTTTCAGAAATGTTCGATTCCGTCTTTCCTTTACCAAATATTTGATGACCGTCTGGTCAAATGGTTCGTTCTTAACCAGTTGCAGGTTCAATTCCCGCTAAAAGATGTTTGTGTGATAAGCACGAGCTGATACAAACATTTATTACCATCCGTGACTTCGGATACGAAAATATAATACACACGTGACATGAATACAAACATTTGTGATTAATTGACATAAATAGTTAAATATTTAAATTGACCTGGTGATAACCATAAACTCTTAAAACAATCTCAAATCTGTTAAATTTCAGATTGACAGATTTGAGATTGTTTTAAGAGTTTATGGTTACCCCGCAGGTTAAAAAACTTGTATTTTTTGGCTTACCCATGCCGGTTCTTGGCCCGTTCGCAATATAAGCCTGTGAAGAGCCTAGGAGTCCGTGCATCAAGAAGACCACTGCCCCCTAACCATGAACTCTAAAAACAATCACAAAGTTGTCAAATCTGTCAATTTTGGTACGTCATTTCATACAAAATTTGACAGAAATGATAATGTTTGACAGATTTGTGATTGTTTTAACAGCTCATGGTTAGGGCCCTGGTCTCGATGACCTAGAATGGTCTTTGCCTGTCGGTATTCTATGCATTTCTAAAATGTATCCATCGTCTGTGACCACGTGGTGCCTTTCAGCTGGATATCCATGGGACATTATCGCTTCAGGCTTAAAATTTTTTACGATAAATTTCAGTCATACATGGTCATATAACGTAGATAAGTATCTATGTTTATCTGATATTTACTAAGTAGCTATTTAATTTATGCGTAATAATTATTGTTATAATATAAAATAAAATACTTTGTGGTGTGGAACTATCTAATTCTATCGTTTCTTTTTTATTTTAAAAATACTTTATTCTTTTACTTTTAAGCCCACGAAATAATCATTCTAATCAATTTTGGCGAAGATATCGTGTCAAATAAATACAAAAACTAGTCGAATAGAGAAGCCGCTTCTTCACTACTCATACCTTTAAAGTCAATTGAAAATTACTTACGATTTCATAAATGTTGTAAGCGGTGGTAAATTCTCCTGCGGCCGATGCGAGAAAACTCGCTAAAACCACAACTAGGACCACTACAATCGCCGACATGTTTCAAGGAAATGACTGAATATCTTCAGGTACATATTATTATACTATTATCATAACAATCTTACCATAATAAAATTTTATTGTTCTTTATTATTATAAGTCTTTTTATCAAAATAATCTACCTGAACGTTTGTTTAAAAGACATTTCACTTTGACCTAGGAGTGCATTATCTGAGCACAAATCATTGAAATACTTTAACTTTCTTTTAAAGGAGGTGTTTTTACTGCTTAAATACCTAAATAAGTTTGGCTAAACCTAACCATCTCACTCTTTTCTCGTCTATTGTCTCTGGACACCATTACGTTAGCTTTGTGTTATCTAAATAACGTCATATTCATATTTTTCTCCATTTAGTTATGCAAAGAAGATGGGAGCCGTTCCGTCACATCAGTTTTAAACGTTAAAGCTATACGCGCTTCAATAAGCCAAACGTGCAAGCAGTAGCATGGATTTCGACGAAGGAACATGGCTTTTTACGTCAAAAACGAGTTGATATCCACAAAAAACATGCTAATCTAAAAATGCCCTAAGGTTGCGGAACACATTTGATTATTTTATTGATGCAACAGTTTGAATCGAGCGATAGTAAAACTAAGTACCTTGAATATGGCAACTTTATCGCTGCTGCTAAACTCATCAGTAACTTTACACGGTATGATTATCCAACAGTTATTATCGTAACTAGTTTTTACGCATGATATGATAGCATTTATTTTATTATACTTATTTTATCACTTGCTATTACTTTTCTGACAAATAATAAAAATATTTTTTTCAAAAAACAGATTTGTTTGACTCAATTTAAAAATAAAAACATTGTAAAAGTTACAATTTTATAAAAACATGCTTTCATATTATAAACCTGTGTTGGAGTTATTTTGTCTGTAATGTAATATATTATAGTTTGGTTTGTTGCTTTTAAACAGGCAATAATGTTGAAAGTATTTAACCCAACCCAAATATAGCTCTCAACTTTTATAACGTCTAAGTAATTTATTTTTTTCTTAAGTCTTGAAACACCTCACATATTTTAAGACAAAGTTCATAAATGGTAGGTTTGTTAATTTTTTTATTATAAAAGGTTAATAAAGTAAAATTTTCATCGAAAAAAGAACACTAAAAGATTTCAATAAAACACTTAAAACTAGATTAGGTGATGAACTTTGAAGGGGTGGCCCAATCTGTATGACATCGTCTGCGTCCTTTAACATCGCATCGCTAAATGGTACAATATGTTGCATTTCGATCAGTTTGTTTTGGGCACTGTCACTGAAATGGAAATATTAATTTGTATCAGAAATTTATTTGAATGGTCTTGGTATGTTTGAGTATGACTTTTGCGGTTAGAAAACCAATGAAAATTCACCGTGTACCTTATTAACTGATTCTTCACTCTTTTTGATTAAAATTTTTGTCTAATAATTGAAAATATTTTAAATTATTAATCAAATCGAACACGTACTTACGCTTCTGCCCGTAGCATATCTTCGATTATGTAATCTGTTACAAGCTCTTTACAGTCATCTGCTGCAACAAAATCACCGTGCAAGAATGTGTCTTTAGGTACTTTCCTCACATTTGCATTTGGTATATCAGCAGCCATTGCTAGAACGTCTTTCTCGTCTAGTAGGGTATCAGCAATGGTGTAATGTAATGTCACATTAGCTGTTATGTGTCCTAGATCATATTTGGGTGGAATAAGCTGTTTATAAACTATCAGGTTCTTAATCGCTCCATAGTTCCATCGCCTGAAAGATCTATCTCTTATGTTTTGGCCGTAATGGGCCACCTGCTTTAAAGCTGCTCCTGCCACTTCCACAGTTGGTTCCGTATCATTATTTGACTGAAACTGGTAAAAGAATGATTTGGTTGTTATTTCTATTTTGTTGATTATTGCCAAAATAGGGACTTTTTAAAACATATCATATTGTGTGGCTATTTTAAATTTTTGTGTAATTATCACTTATGCCTTTGTTAGAGCTATTTGCAGATTTTGTTAATTTTAAAGTAAAGTAAAATACCAACTTTAAAAAATATTCGGACACTTACTACTAATTCTGGTATCCCAAGAAGTTCACATATCTGCTCATTACTTTCATCTCCATCACAATAATCTGATTCTTTGCTGTTTACTTCTATGCTGTCTGTATCTCTTGTCTGTGTAATATTGGGTGGGAACAACTCTACTATCCCAAGTGATTGTGACAGTAGCTGGAAATATAAGAATAATTTTATCGCATTTCAAATATTTTTCTAGCTGGATTTTCTTTTGATCTTCAGGCACAATAGTATTGTTATAAGAAAATACAATAGAATTAGTATTATACAATAATACAATCAGTTATTCAATGGAATCAACTTACATAAATAAAATCAGTAAATAGCGCCAGTCGTGCAAGTTTTTTGTTTGGGAAATTATCTTGATATCCAATTCCAGCAAGGAGATGCGCTGATTTAAACTTTTTATTATATTCCCTCTTTAACGAGGTCAACGCCATAAACACAGTTCCTCCTTGAGAGTGACCGATGTAGTGCAGTTGTTTTTCTCCTGACACCTTTAAGGCAAAATCCACCATATCAGCTAAGTCAGTCGTTCCAATCTCTTCATAACTGAAGTCGAAGAATTTGAACTTTTCTTTAGGGTCGTTTGGATTTAGTAAAGTATGATTGCGTGAGAGTCGGTTTCCTCTAGCATTGCCCATCCATACGTCGAAGCCAGCATCAGCCAAATTGTAAGCTGTGAATACAAAAAAATACCTGAACTTAAAACGGTCACTTTTAAACAAATTACACTGAAAAAATTACCGCCTCTGGAAGGTGGTAATCAAAGTTCGACCCCACATTTATTTTCTATTTGGGAAACCGTTCTTCCAGTTGAGCTACCGAGGATAACTAAACTGAGGGCAAATTCTTTCAAGTCTTAAAGCATGTCTGTCATATATTTTTAAAAACGGGTAAACAAAATTTGGGTTTTACTTTTTTAATAAATATTATTTGTATTTTCAATAATCCTACGTTCCCAATAAAATTGTCTACATTATACAATAAATCTTTTTTATAATAAGTTTGGATTAAGCTCTTTTTACATGTCCCAAGCAGTTTTTTTATATTGTTCTAACGTTCTTCTTTCCACAGAACGATTCCTAGATAAAATCTTGTAAACATTTCTCCTTACCTAAGCCACTCTTCGGCCCAATAGCAACGAAAGCCTGCGAAGAGCTTAGGAGTCCGTGCATTAAAAACACCACTGGTCTGGGCGAGCTGGACTCATTTCTGCCTCTTGGTATTCTATGCATTTCTAGAATATATCCATCATCTGTTACTACGTGGTGCCTTTCGGCTGGATATCCATGGGCGATTATTGCTTCGGGCTGAAAAATATTGTTAACCTGTCAAGCTTCAATTCCCCACCGGTGGCCACGTCATAATAGATTTTTTATGTTGTCTCTTGACCTTGGCCTGACAGGTTACAGAAAATAAACAATCATACCAATTACCTACAAGCCATAAAATATTATTTTTAATGGCGACTAGATATTGGTAAGGCATACCTACTTAGATATGTATAATACAAATACTTGTCCTTATCACACAAATATTTGCGCGGTGGTGGTCAAATATTAAAAATGTTTTTTCGTCGTCATTTATTGTGTCATAGTCATACAATCAATTAAAGGAATCAACATAGGTTTTATGAGTTTTATGACATTATTTCCTTTTCTAAAATGATTGTGCAAATTATTAAACTCTCGTATGGTATCTTGTGTTTAAAACGTATATTACAAAATTTATTGCTGCAAGTTTTCAAATTGAAAAAAAAAAAGATTTCAAATTAAGTAACCCTCCCTAGTCTCTAGGTATATTGTATGCTGTCTAATTTATGTTTAAATACTATTGATCGCCTGCGGATCCGCTTTGTGAACAGGACCCTAAGAAGTCGTGCAGTAAAAATAACTCAAGTCGAATTTAACATTTGCCATTTCATATTTTACACAAAAGTTACTTACGATTTCACGAATGCTGTAAGTGGTATCAGCTTCTGTTGCCAAGGCTAGACCACTCGCAAACAACACACTTAACACTTTGACTACTATCATCGCCATTTTCAGGGAAATGTGCCACTATAATTCCCATTAAACTATTTATAATAGCCTTATCATACTAATCTAATTGTGATGCATGTTTGAAGAGACATTTCACTTTGAGTTCATTATCTAGCACTTATATTTCTGTAAACACTTGAGTCAATTATAATTTATTAAATTAATATCGAAAAATATTTAATATTTCATACAACCACTTTTAAAAATACTTGGATGCGTCTGTTTACCAGCCTCACTGCTATTACTTGTAGTAAGATATAGATAGCCAGATATTGAACTAAGAAAACATTGCGCAATACTTTGAGAATATATTGATAATTGATAAGATACTTACTACAACCGCCGGTAATGTATAACTTGTGACAACGTTATAATCAGTTCAAACAGTAAAGTATTCAAGTGCAGAAAACAAAAGAAAATTATTAACCCACTTAAAGATACCCCCGATAGCCCTTCAATTAAACTTAACCCAATAATAGCAGGGGACTTACAGAGATTGCTTAAAATCGGTCTTAAACTTAATCCAAACCTATTTTCTCAATTGTCGTCAATGTAGATTAATAAATAAATATGCACCAGATGTGATATCAAGTAGTAAGCAAGATCCTTGTATTACAAGGTAAATGAAATTATATTTATCATGGCATATCAAGAGAGCAAATTATTATTATTTTCTCTAAGATCAAAACGTCGTCATAATCATTTCGTTAACCTTTAATCTTGCTATAATGATAAGCACATGTGACACTATTTAAAAACACGCTGATACTATTAAGTTGTTTTTTTATATATCGTGTTTGATGATGTTTTTGTTTTATTTAATTATTTATGTTGTGTCATTATTTTTGTTATTTATTGATGTGTATGTGCGGTCTAGACTTAAATGTTTTTTCTTGCTTTTATTGTATCACAATACTGTACTGTCACAGTATTTGCTATTTATTGCTATTTGTACATAGGTAGACATTAAAAATCGGTTCCTTGAAATGGATGATGATTTAGTAAAATTACCAATTTCATTATCGTAACTGTAGCATATTTGCTTACTCGCAAACAAGATTGGCTGCCAAAGCACAGGGCCATAAAGCGATTGGATCATCATATTTTGCTCTTCCACTCATAAACGGGTATTTATGACGTAATAAGGGCTGATAACGATAAGCACCACAGTGGAACTGCCTTCCTTGAGTAAAGGAGACTCCATAAACATCCACGTGATATGGATATGTATATACTCGGCTTGTAGAACAAACAAATTAGTAGGTAACAGACACGCAGACTTAAAAACATATGGCTTTACTACAAAAAAGATAGACAAGGCTTAAACACTGTCTAAAAATTAGTCAACCTATTTGAAATGTTGACGCATCAGGCATTCGAGACATATTGGTAACAAACATTTTTAATTGGTTGACTAATCTTTAGACAAGTGTTTAAGCCTTGTCTATCTTTTTTGTAGTAAAGCCAATATTCTTTTTGAAGTTGAAAGAATAATAATTCAAAATTTATTAATGATGCGCTGATGCTTAATATAAGTAGACCTAAAGCTAAGCGGAGTTTTGGAGTGTGAAAGACACCATACTTTTGCCTAAATTACTTTTTATATCCTTCAGTTGTTGTGATGAGATATCTGCTAGGACTTGGCTGGATGCTGATTACGCACAATGAGTTCTTTGGGCCTTACAAGAAACTTCTTTTTATGGAGACAATCATTTGATTTTTAACTCATTCTTGAGGAAACATGATCATAGCTTCAAACTTTCCTTTTAAGGAATTGCTATTTGTACATAGCTCGCACTTGTCAATTTGTCATCTCATAGCGGACTTGTATTTTGGAATTGTAAAAATCTGTCATACGGATGACAATTCATCTAACGGTAATGAAACCAAACATTGACATGCAGTGCATGTTACGCATACACTTTAAAAGCCAGACACACTATTGATACATTACTTTATGAAATGACGTCATTGTACATCAATGTCAATTGTTTTAACATTACAATCGGTCTGTTGGTCACTGATAGCTAGATCGGTCTTATTATAAAGTTGTATTTTGATATTAATTAATTTGATCGCTGTGAGGTAGGCCTTTGGTATTTGTGCTGTTGGCTTGATTTTTTTTTTTTTTTCTTGGAATACTCAAATGGCTTTATAATAAAGCGAGGTATTTTACATTTGCTTCGGCTGCGTGTAATGTTTTTTTTAATTTGGGAATAAAATCCTTCGTCTCCTTCCGTCTTGAATGTTCGTTAAAAGCATTCTTTGCATAATTATTAAAATTGGATTAGTTGTTCCACAGATAACCTCCTACGTCCAAAAAAATAATGATTTTAATATAGTTTTAGGGTCTAAAGTGACATAACATAACATAAGGACGTGTAAAAGTGCCATTTAATTCTTAAAATATTTGCATAAAATAATAATTTTGATTTTCGATTGATGAATTGGTGCTAAGAAATTCAATCATTTTTAAATAAAATAGGATAACTGTAAGATATAATGAACCCTAAAAAATTATGTATTTTTACATAGTTTGAAGTACAAATAATAGTCTCTAATAGTAAGCCTTAAACGAGTATACTTCGGATGTAGGCCCATCCAAATCTGATAAGCCTTAGTTACGTTGCGTTTGTCCTATTTATCAAATCAATGGTACAGAATGCATAATAAATGCATAACACTAGTTCATCATTGTCAGTAATTGCAAAGTCATATATTATCATTGTGTATGAAATCCAGTACAAACCATGCGCTCTGTGCACCATTACTCCACAAAGCTTTATAGTGGGTGCGATTCTCTGCAGCCATACTGTAGTGTCTGCACCACACTAAACAGAAACAAAACCTAAACTAATGTTAACACGTTCCCTGTCCCAGAACAAATGGTAAAAAATTACTAGTACGTCCAACTAAGATTAGGTGCCTCAGGTATGTAACTATACGTCTGTGACAATGTTTGCAGTTATATTCAAACGTCCTGTGAAACATGCACCGTAGAGTTTATTAATAGAATATGACTCCAGCTGGAGTCAAAGGCGTATAAATTCGACACAAACTGTAAACGTGTTAAGGTTCGTCTGAAAAAAAACACACGTTATACTAATAATCTTCCGTCTGTATAAAAAAGAGACTTCATTAAAAGGTGGTATCACTTTTGACAGGCCAGAAAGAAAAGTACTTTAAATTAAAGGTGGTGTCATGACGCTAAAAATAGTTTATATCATTTTATTTGGGATAAAAAGAGAATACAAAAACGAATTAAGTTATTTAGCCTCAGAGAATCAAAGCCATTGCCAAGCATTGTGCGACAACAGTGCAGTAGTCTGTATAATAGCTAAAATTATAATGACGCAGCACGTTCATAACGCGAAGTCAAAACTGACGGACTGGCTATTTGCGTTAATTGTGCACACGTCCCGGCACTATCAATAAGTGAAGCGTTTGCCGTGCTTTATTATGCAACTGCATACGTTTGTGCAATTTTGCGTACGTTTAACTGAGCACTGAAACCACGCTTTCATAAATTGGATTTTCCCAATTATAAAAAAAAAACTGTTAAAAGTGACTGTTACAAATTTAAATCGTTTATAACATAATAAGGATTTGCATGACTATTAATTTAGTTAAACATGGGGTTTAAATATTTTTACCATCCATACTCTAACCAGGTTGCAGGACGGCGCTGGATGCAGGCCTCTTCCAACCGGCCGATCTGGAAGATCACTGAGAAAGGCCTATGTTCAGCAGTAGACGTCCTGTGGCTGAAATGATGATGATGATACTTTAACCATGTTTATTACAAATAAATTTATTTCATTTTATTGCTCTAAAATACCATGTTTCTGAAAATAGAGTTTCGTAAGATAGTACTTAGGTCGAAATCGTTGTTCCAGTCAGCTTGTGACCACGGTCGGTGTAACCCGATCGAAACGTCAGGCAAAAGAGGTAACATTTTGTACCCAAATTATGATCGCGTTAATTCCAGTTTCATTGAGTTTTAAATTATGCAAACGCAAAAGTTTAAAAGTAGTCCTACTTTAAGGCGACGCAGCTGTTTTCTAAGAACTTCATATCATAATTCACTTACAAGTATTTGGTAAATACTATATTTTGTCTCAAATTAAAAGCAATGTCTGGAATAACCCTCCATAGTCATTTGGCGTTTCTAGATAAGTCATTGCTTAAATTAATAGGTATTGTTTCAAGCGTCACCGGTCGTTTCTTCAATTATTAGCCTAAACTTGTGAAAAATTTGTGTTCCTTTTATTTTTGAGATAATAAGACTCATAGCGTGAAAGCCCGCGATCGTCAGGTTTTCAACATTTTATAAAAACAAAAAGATTTTTTGCGCTTTCTCCCAAAAGAGGTAAAAGTGATCGATGAATATGATCATCGTGAGTAAGAGGTAACAAATGTTTAAAAAATAATTGGTTTTTTATAATATTGAACGGACATTATCACATACATTATAACACTGTACATAACACGGGTATTAATGCAACATACCTCTTTTTATTTATTATTGTCCCGACGTTTTAAAAAATGCAACTAGAAAGTTTAAAATGTTATATCATACGAGTACATTGCTCTGATCTTAAGGTAAGTAGCTAAAGTACTTATTTTATAGAAATATTTAGATATTAATAATAGATCTAGGAACCAACGTAATTGTTATCTGTCTAAGTCTTCTGAGAATGTGCGAAGGAATTACCTACTAAATTCAAGTGCACATCTACTTGTATCAGATCCTTGACAGAGCGGTGTCTAGCCGTCTAAAAATACGACCATAAATACTACTCATTTGATTAATTTAATGCAAAAATTGTACATACTGACAAAAAGTTTTTATGCTAAATAATGTATTGAAATTCCCCATAAAAATCGTAAAAGATGATCAGCCATTTAATATGAGGCAGATTTTTTTCGATTCAAATGTTGGGCCAGTCCCTTAGTAGAAGAAGTTATATTTGTGCACTAATTAACCTTGTAATTCTACACTATATTACCACAACAAAGGTAAATTAGGCATAGATATGCAGAATTAATGTTGTCTGATAGTTACACAACATCAAAGTATGCAAAAACTTCATTCGTTAATCAACACTGAAGTTTAATCGATTAAAACTACACAAATAAAGCATTTTCAATTACATTGCAATGTTTTCGTTGGATTATCGAGTATGCTGTTTCATACAAATTGGTGATCAGAATCGTAGTCTCGTTTATCGTGTCACACATTACTTTTCCATCGCGTTATAATTGGATACCTTCATCACATACTGCAGTGTAATAATTATGTTCCATAATCTCGTCCTCGTTTTGTACTATGTAGTAGGCACCTTTGTGTAACTACGCGATCTACAATGTTTAAAGTATAGCGCCTTAGAGCGCTATTTATACTGAAAAAAATAAAAAACACAACCAATGGCATCCTGTCCCTGGTGTCACGTTTGACATCTGTCAATCTTAATGTCATTGTACTTTTTTGTACGCTGCGCGATCGTACGTAATTTTTTTCACACGCGTTTATTTTTATTATTTTACTGGATTAGTAACGTGTTTAGACTATAAAATATAGGCCAGTAAGGTTGACGAAGTCTCAAGAAAGAAAAAGTGCCAATTGGAGATGTTTTATAACTATTTGTGATTCAAAACGACGTCGACACCGCCTATCTATTGCAGTCCCGCTTCTGCTTGGCACACAGTTTCTTTTTCAGCCGTGTTTCTGAAGTCGTCGGTCCATGGAGTTAAGAGAAGTCCTACACTACGTTTACCGAAACATGACCTCCATAACCTGCAAGAATTTAATCAAGAAAACAAGGGAGTGCTGCTATGCTGACTTGACATCGGGGCTTTTACGAGGATTTCCTCGTAATCGACAGCCACAACCAATCGGCCGTGATGATAGTATGATCATTTTAGCTGTTCACCCCACATTCAACATAGCCCGTGAGAAATTAATCAAGAAAACAACGGATGTCAACTCAAAACCAATGATCAATGACGACCCGGAGCCTTCAAGGGAGGTTGGCCGTGGTGATCGCATGTTCATTCTAGCCGCTGCGTTGTCTCAGAATGACTACAAAACAGAGCCTTGATGGTGGATTGGGCTATTCATTCTAAAGTGTCGTCACAAGATATTGACCTGAGACTTAACATGACATTTGCTCTAGTAGTCTTCATGAAGGGTTGACTATGAGACCAAAGCCTGTGAGAAATTAATCAAGAAAACAACGGAAGTCAACTCAGAACCAATGATCAATGACGACCCGGAGCCTTCACGGGAGGTTGGCCGTGGTGATCACATGTTCATTCTAGCTGCTGCGTTGTCTCAGAATGACTACAAAACAGAGCCTTGATGGTGGATTGGGCTATTCATTCTAATGTGTCATCACAAGATATTGACCTGAGACAACATGACATCGGCCCTAGTAGTCTTGATGAAGGGTTGACCGTGAAACGAATAAATGTCTTGCACCACAAATATACTACAAAGGATTAATAATATCAGCAGGTAAGCTGTAAACATCACACATTTGTTCCAGCTTATTTGATGTCGCATAAATAATTACCAAAAGAACAGTATAATTCTATCTCGCAGCAGAATTTTACCACTTTCACTTGCTTCCCGAGGGGTCAGCTTGTGGCTTAACATTATTAATTAACATATTGTGGATCTGCAATTCATTATATAAAGCAATCATAGACTGACTTCATCAATTGAAATTGAATATATATTTGAATACAAAATGTCAAGGTGACACTGCTCCTTGAGCACCACTGAAGCTGAAGAAAAAGAGGAGGGGGTAAATATTGGTACTGAGACACCAAGACAGTGTCCACCCTCGATCTTAGCAGTTTTTTCTACCCAACATTTTGACTCAAGAGAAATCACAGAAAGAAGCTCCTTTATCAGCTGATATTAAAGGCTAAAAGACTTCTGAGTAACCAAGTCACAGACTCATACCTAGACAATTTCAATTAGATTTTAAATTTTTGACATTTCATATGTTTCTAATATATTTACTAATTTAGAATTGGGCCTTCCACATATATAAGGCTACCAAGTCTCAGATACACTTGGCCTTTTTTGCTGCATTCACATACATACAAGACAATGAAATAGCACTTATACCAATTGTGACTTCTCGCAGTGTGGATTTCCATCTCAAGCATTTAATATTATTGATGTACATCTTGATGTTGGCCCAAGAGGAAGAACATTATAAAGCATAGCCAGTTTATAATAGTTGGCATACACATACTTAAAATCTAAACCACAGTTTTGTGTTTTTTAATATATATATATATATATATATATATATTTTTTTCATAAAATTGTAAGTTTGAATAAATAAATAAACATAACTTGCAATCACTAAATAATATCTGTAATCAGAGGATATTCTGTTTACCAGATTGGTGTCGTGGTTTAACATTGGAAGTTGCAGGGTTTGATTCCCAATCGGGTCGGGCATACTGCCCTTGGTCATATGCATAATCTTGTACCTTGTAACATGGGAATGCTAGGTCCTTGCTTGAAGACCATTACAATTGGTCTGTTAACCAGTGCATATTTGTGTTATTGTTTCCTATGTTTCATAAGTTATGTGAAATCCCTTTTTTAGACTTACATTAAATCTAATACATTAAGTCATAAACAAAATTCTAAGTTTTCATAATAACCTATAAATGCACTTAATAATACCTATTCTAATAGTCTGGCTGAAAGTCAAGGCTAGGCTACTTGCCTTAATCAAGTGTTAACAATTCAAGAGAAAGGCACACTCATCTTATTGGTTACAAATAAAAGGTTTATTTACTTTTTGGCAATAATATAATGTAACCATTGTAAAAAGCATTTTATAAACACTAATCACTGTATTCCAAAATCTTCAGAGTCAGTCAAAAAATCCATAGCAAGATTTATGAAGCCTTATTAATAGGCATTTACAAAAATGATACACTATTATATGACCCTTTACACTTGTTATATGGTTTTGTAACAAATAATTTTATTTTACAGTTAAATAGACCATGGAAGACTAAGAAACATGTTTAAATCAGTTCAGTTTTTGTAATACCATTATATGACCCTTATACACTTGTCATATGGTTTTGTAACAAATAATTTTATTTTACAGTTGAGTAGATCATGGAAGACTAAGAAACATTTTTAGATCAGTTCAGATTTTGTAAATAGAACATAAAACATCCCAAACAAGTTAAAATTGTCTTAATATAATACCTACTAATTATGTTTCATAAAAACTACAAGCTATTATTAAGCTCCAAACTTAAGAGTACCTACCTGTATGACATGTTATTTTATCAAAGTAGCAAGTATATGGAGATGATTAATATAAAATGAAGATTTCAACTAAAAATTTGAAAATAAACCGAATACAATTGGCAATCAAGGCATTGGTGACAGCTGGCAGTAGTTGACAAATATGTTCACACTCCTCGTTATTGGATTGAGGCTGTCAGGGTACCAGACTGATGTCCGGACCACAGAAAAATTCAAGTTTGAATATTTTTTCTATCTTATTAGATGAGACTTATTGGTAAGTTTTTATTTTTTATTTTATCAGTTGAACAAGCATTGATCAGTTCAGTGTTGAATCTTTCTCTTATTAGGTTTCAAAAAACTGTGTTGTTTCAGTAACCTATTATTTCCCCCCTGGAGATCCACATACAGTGCAGGAGTTTCACACTGATTTTCAGTTGTATATTATTAATTTGTTTTCTATCAATGGTTTTCTAACAAGATTAATCAAAAATTAATCTCATTAACTATAATAATGTTGAAACCATTGTTAACTAAAGGAAACTAATCTCAGTCTACGCGGAATCGGTGGGTTATTCCTTGCCAGTAAATATGTATGTGAATCCCTCTCCGACTGAATCAATACTTGCAGCATTTCTATTAGTTTTATTTTTTATTTAATAACACATAGGTAACGAAGTATTTGCCATATTAAACAGTAATATTGATTTATTTTGAACCATTGATAAGTACAGACAACAGCTCGTCGACCTACCACAAATCATCGTTTTTATCAATTGAAAATGATTTCTACAAGTCAGGCTTAAAGTTAAAAAATCTGTTGAAGAACTTTTAATTTTTTGGGTGGTAACTTTAAACGTGCTGTTTACCGTACATTGAACAGATGGTTCATTAAAGTTATTTACCAAGATTTCTATTTGAATATAATAAAATAATCATTTTTATAAAATTATTACCATATACCACTTGTACTGGGGTAAAGTTACCTTTTTAAATACCTACCCATTTACTAAGTATGTACATTCTTTTAGATAAATGAGACTAGGTTTAGCTTAAATCATTTTCTTGTTTTCATGATAACATTAAGCAAGCTGATGCCCGCGACTCCGTTTGTGTGAACTTTAGTTTATGCATAAATAATTTCTATTGCGAAAATCGCTATTGCGTCAGTTTCATTTCCCATTTTAATTTAGATCACTTTTTTTGAGTTTATGAGTGATTTGCTTTTTCTTCTTGGTTCACCTGTAAGTATGGTACAACGGTCGTCGGTGTCATCAGTTGACTGCATCAATATACAGAGTTGTATTATCATACGGGGCTGTACCTCCATACAGGGTGGTACCATCAAACAGGATTGTACCATCATACGGGGTTGCACCGTCATACAGGGTTGCACCGCCATACAGGGTTGTACCACTATACAGGGTTGTAACATCATACAAGGTTGTATTATCATACAGGGTTGCACCATTATGCATGGTGGTTACATCATGCAAAGTTAAATTATCATACAGGGTTGTATAGATCTGAAGATGTTTTGATATTCAGAGTTGATTTATTAATTCCAATGATGAATCAAACAACTACACCCGCGTTAGATAAAATTTGAATGAAGTATCTACTTACTAACAGATACTTCATGAAATAACACCTAAAAATTTTTACATCTCAAACTTCAGCAAATCATTAGGTATGTGATCATAATAAATGATTTATTGATTTTGCAACACAACTTTCCTCTTTGAACATCTACATAGTACAAAACGAGGACGAGATTATGGAACATAATTTATTGATTGGACTAACTTACCTAGTGACGTCCAATCCTAATTATGTGAAGTAATCTCGTCCTCGTTATAATCCCAGCCCAGCCCTGATTCTAGGTTTTTTAGAAATATATATATACGAATGTATATATAATTGTATATTTAGTCCTTAATATATGTATACGCTTTTATGACCCCTTTTTTGATGTTGAAAGTTGTGTACCTATTCTTTGAAATAATGACATTAAGATTGACAGATGTCAAACGTGACACCAGGGACAGGATGCCATTGGTTGTGTTTTTTATTTTTTTCAGTATAAATAGCGCTCTAAGGCGCTATACTTTAAACATTGTAGATCGCGTAGTTACACAAAGGTGCCTACTACATAATACAAAACGAGGACGAGATTACTTCACATAATTAGGATTGGACGTCACTAGGTAAGTTAGTCCAATCAATAAATTATGGACAAAAATGAACATTGCATTCGGGTACAGAAAGGCCTATGTTCAGCAGTAGACGTCCTGTGGCTGAAATGATGATGATGATACTTTAACCATGTTTATTACAAATAAATTTATTTCATTTTATTGCTCTAAAATACCATGTTTCTGAAAATAGAGTTTCGTAAGATAGTACTTAGGTCGAAATCGTTGTTCCAGTCAGCTTGTGACCACGGTCGGTGTAACCCGATCGAAACGTCAGGCAAAAGAGGTAACATTTTGTACCCAAATTATGATCGCGTTAATTCCAGTTTCATTGAGTTTTAAATTATGCAAACGCAAAAGTTTAAAAGTAGTCCTACTTTAAGGCGACGCAGCTGTTTTCTAAGAACTTCATATCATAATTCACTTACAAGTATTTGGTAAATACTATATTTTGTCTCAAATTAAAAGCAATGTCTGGAATAACCCTCCATAGTCATTTGGCGTTTCTAGATAAGTCATTGCTTAAATTAATAGGTATTGTTTCAAGCGTCACCGGTCGTTTCTTCAATTATTAGCCTAAACTGGCTGAATAGATCATCATTGCTCTTATTAGTCATACAAACCTGTCCAGAGAAGCAGCTTGTTTTGCATTGATTGTTTGGACACCAATTTTAAATAACATTTTCTAGATATTTTCTAACTTGCACTTCAATACCCAGTTCGCTAAGAAAAGAGAGAGAGCTATGCTAGACGCTTTATTTTGATGTGATAACATCCGCAATGAAGAAATCAGCAAAATACCCAAAGACACCGACAAAACTCGCAGCATCGCTTGCAAAATCACAACTGTTAGGGAAGGAAGGAATTGAGAGCCACCAATTGGAACAAACCTAGTTCGGTTACTAGAAGCGATTGGATGAAAAAATCTCAACAACTCTTGTTGAGGCCTCCATAAGACAGCCTCACAAGACCTACGGATTCATGATGAAATCAAATCATTTATTTACTCAGACCAACAATACATCCTCATTTTTCAATTGAAGTTAGTTTTAATTCTGTCCTGAAACTGATTTATAAACATTGTAGTTAAACATCAAATATGTAGATATTCTGTTCAATGAATTAGGTAATCCAAGTTTGTTGCTTAAAGGTTAGTCTAAGTTTTGTTTAAACATCTCATTTATTACGAGTACGAACTCCAACCACACAGATTTGACTTTAAAATTGTCGAATTCTGGCCACTCTGTCCGTATCCAAAGTAGGTACTCAGCTTATTCATTAAAAGTTTTAATTCGTTTAGACGCGTGCTATCTCCCAATGGAAACGAAAAGTGTTTCTTAAATTTCAAAGGGTTTAGCTAGAGTTGCAGAAATTTGAATCATTATGAAAATCGATAAGCGTTTGCCCAAGCTCAATCGTAAAGTATAATCATCGATTGTAATATCGATGATAACCGTGACTTCACAGAGTGAAACAAAGATGGCCGCGGATGGAAAATGATATCAGGAGGTTCAGACTTCGTGGTTTGATGTGGTGGACTAGCTTATGGCCAGCAATTGACTGACGTGGGTTAATAGTAAGGATTAATATTGATGATAGATTATCTAACTGATATTCATGATTTATGATTTGTTGGATTTGTTGTTAGCAGAATAAATAATAAAAACATTGGAAAAGCTGACGAAAAAAAATACTGCTAGGCGGTACGAAGTTCGCCGGGTCAGCTAGTAGGTATTAATATAAAACAATGGGGATACAATCAATTCTCCTGCAGGCAAAATACACCTTTATTTGTTGTTTTGTATGTAGGATTTTGGAGTGTAGATTTTTAACAAACAAAATACCTATAATTTTGTTTTGCGGCAACACTATTTCGTTCTTAACTTTTATTCATTGATCCGAGTTCATATTTCATCACCGCTATTAGGGACTGGACTTTTGATCCGGATATTTACTTTGGGTAAGCGTAGATCATCTTGGCGTTTATTTTAAAGCGACAAGAAAAATTTGTGTTCCTTTTATTTTTGAGATAATAAGACTCATAGCGTGAAAGCCCGCGATCGTCAGGTTTTCAACATTTTAAAAAAACAAAAAGATTTTTTGCGCTTTCTCCCAAAAGAGGTAAAAGTGATCGATGAATATGATCATCGTGAGTAAGAGGTAACAAATGTTTAAAAAATAATTGGTTTTTTATAATATTGAACGGACATTATCACATACATTATAACACTGTACATAACACGGGTATTAATGCAACATACCTCTTTTTATTTATTATTGTCCCGACGTTTTAAAAAATGCAACTAGAAAGTTTAAAATGTTATATCATACGAGTACATTGCTCTGATCTTAAGGTAAGTAGCTAAAGTACTTATTTTATAGAAATATTTAGATATTAATAATAGATCTAGGAACCAACGTAATTGTTATCTGTCTAAGTCTTCTGAGAATGTGCGAAGGAATTACCTACTAAATTCAAGTGCACATCTACTTGTATCAGATCCTTGACAGAGCGGTGTCTAGCCGTCTAAAAATACGACCATAAATACTACTCATTTGATTAATTTAATGCAAAAATTGTACATACTGACAAAAAGTTTTTATGCTAAATAATGTATTGAAATTCCCCATAAAAATCGTAAAAGATGATCAGCCATTTAATATGAGGCAGATTTTTTTCGATTCAAATGTTGGGCCAGTCCCTTAGTAGAAGAAGTTATATTTGTGCACTAATTAACCTTGTAATTCTACACTATATTACCACAACAAAGGTAAATTAGGCATAGATATGCAGAATTAATGTTGTCTGATAGTTACACAACATCAAAGTATGCAAAAACTTCATTCGTTAATCAACACTGAAGTTTAATCGATTAAAACTACACAAATAAAGCATTTTCAATTACATTGCAATGTTTTCGTTGGATTATCGAGTATGCTGTTTCATACAAATTGGTGATCAGAATCGTAGTCTCGTTTATCGTGTCACACATTACTTTTCCATCGCGCAATAATTGGATACCTTCATCACATACTGCAGTGTAATAATTATGGACAAAAATTAACATTGCATTCGGGAACAGAAGGAATTGTTGAATAAAAAACTTTATATCGCTTATATCGAAATGTCCATTCGCACAGATTCTGAAAAGTAGATCCTAAAAATGTGATTGAAAATCTTTATTTTTGGGAAAACGACCCATTATTACTTTTACAAGCATTTAAGTATATTTTTTAAACGTACTACATAATGCATAGCTTCCTTTATTGTCTTTAACAAAACTACGTATTTTTATTAATTTGTCATTCTATAAAACCTTTATGGACAAAAATTCACAAGAAGTAATAACACTGCTGTCAGACTGACATTTGCAGTCAGATCCGTCATTCAAAGACAAATAAAAAGCCCGTTTTCAAGAATAAACACATTAGAAACTCAGAAAAATAATAACAAAATGAGTATAATAACAGAAGACCCTGAAGAGGCGTGTTCACACTGCGTGCAAATGAAAAAGATGTTTGTCCTTATAGCTATTTCTGCTGTATTTCCAACAGTGGTCTTCGCTGCGCTACTTCTTCTAGTTTCGTCTAAAAAACTAGATTCAGAACTGGAACCTTCGACTACTTTAATCGTGGAATTCACATTTGGACTACTGTACCTCCAACTGTTTATTGCTACAGCAGTGTTGATTGCCAGTTTCGTAAGACGGAGGCATCCCATATTGACGTACCACGTCTGGTACTTAATCTTCCATGTCGGGATAATTTGGCTGCTGTTTTGTGCTTGTGTGGCTCTTACGTATGTAAACGAAGCATATTATCTGACTGGCTTGGTGGTGGTTGCGATTTTAGCGTATTACGGCTTTATCTACCGCTGCCTAAGATCTGATAAGTTCCCATGGACTGCTTTGCGCAGAGCGTATTAAAATGTTTGTTCTAATATTTGGAATTTTCTCTTCATAGTACCCAAATGTCTAGTTTTTAAGGCATTCACCAGTTAAAACAGCAATCTCATTACTTATACCACTTGTAAGTAAACACTTTGTTATTATTGTAAGATATTTTTTTTCGGTTGTTTCTGATTGCACAGACAACAGCTCGTCAACTTACCACAAAATGTCTAATTTTCTCAATTGATAAAGAAATATATGACTCGAACTTAAAGTTGGAAATCAGTTTGATGACCTTTAACTTTTTGAGTAGGTTGGCACGCCGTTCGTACACAAGTAGAAGTGCAATAAGATAGGTATCCAATTATGCCTTTTTTATTTATTTCGAGTTCACTCTAATAAATAAAATTACAAAACAAAGAATCATGAATGCGGAATCTGACAGTTAAATGCAAATGGTTCGCTGCGAATCAGCCGCTCAGTGAATGAGTCTGCAAGCGAAACGCTGCAAACTGCGTAAATTTTGCGGTGCACTAGTACTAGAGGCATACATTTAGCTTGCTTACTCTTAGCCTAATTGACACGAAGGCTACTGAGGACCGCTTTGCTCCATTTCGCCAGTAACAGAACATTGATCTAGAGACCGATTTACCGCTCAGTCAGTTAGCAGACAGTCAGCAGCTCGAAACCGGTGTAAATGAATGGACAGAGCCTCTTACCTACTAATATCGCGAAAGTGTGTATGTATGGGTGTTTGTAACTATTTCACGCAAAAACTTATAAACGGATTTAGATGAAATTTTGCACACTTAAAGAATATGATCTGGATAAACATATAGGATACTTTTTTATTCCGGTTAATGTTTCTGTGGGATATTTTTCTATATAGGTTTATTTTAACATTTTTACTATCATACTAAAGTATATACTGTAGTCCACGCAAACTAAGTTGCGGGCATAGTGTACCGTTTTTTCCCTTTTAGGTCAGGTTAGGGAACATGAATAGGTAAAAAGTGGAAATAAAGAGATATTTTAAAGTAACATTAACAATGTATATTTCCAAATCTTCAGGGTAGTGGTAGGTTCATAATTGCAACCGAACAGATACCAGTCTCATAAGAAACAAAAACCACTGTCCTTGCACTTCCGTTCCGGAGAAGCGTAAACCGGCGAGTAGGTGGCGGCGGGCGTGCTAACAGACACGTAGGTAGGGTACGGGGAAGACCGTGCTGGTAGATTTCTCAGTCGGAACAAGGACCCTGGAATCCAGGAAATCGGAAACTTTTAGCAAAGTCTGATTTCGTATGTATGACTGCGATATCAGGCCGGAAGCGGTGAAAAGCGAATCAGATGGAGTGATTGATGCAAGAAATAGTAATTAATGATGTGGCAGTCATACAAAATCACAATGAAGATACAACTAAGCAGCCAACTATAATAATTAATTATCTAAGTTACTATTTTCTAAGGTGACAATTTTACCTACGCGTTTTCAAAGAAAAATCAATAGCTTAATAGCCACGAAAACTAAGTATAGTGATAGTGATTAATTACAATTAAAAGGCTAAAGATACATTTTATTGCAATAAAATAAATGACCATCGAAAGTCATGCAAGGTCATGTACGCACGACATTTTGCGTGCGTGGATGGATACACTATTTATTCTTACAAGGATCTTATTCTACATTGCGTAAATACAGTGAAAGATGAATAAATATTACTGAGCGTACTACTCATGCAGGCAATATCAACTTTTTACACTATGTGGGCATCTACTACTAAGTACTAAGCTAGGCACTAAATCTAGGCATTATGAATAGATTGCAACACTCACCCGATATCGGGGTAAACAACACTGATTTTAATAAAATAGTCAAATTCAATATCACACTCTGGTAGTTTCGATCAAGTATTTTTTTGATGTAAGCAGTACGTCCTTGCCATTAGTTAGTGTGGCTCGGACTGTTGAAGACAATTCTCAAAGCGATGTTCACGGATTGCTCGTTGCCGCGCATCGGCAAAACCTATTTCCATATTATATCGTTCCTTGTAGCTCGTAGGCACTACGCACGGATATTTATTAACATACGGTTGCGCCCGGGTTTGCCTATAGTTTGTTTTATTTGATTGTAAACATTCATTTTGTTATTATGTAGGACTTAAAATACTAATTATTTTTTATTAGATTATAATAGTAGTTAGTTATTAAGACTTTTCTTATTATTTTCATTAAAATTGTACTAGTTACGTTTAGTTATTAAGTTTATTTTTGAGTATTTATTAAGTTAATCTTAGGATAGTGTAACGAACCGTTATAATAGTTAGTAACGTAATCAATAAACAAATGTTTATACAATACAGCTTTAATTGGCTTCATTAATCTAAACTTAAAGGGTTTCAGATTTGATTAACATAACAAAATTTTATTCTCAACACTATAAATTGCACCGAAATTTCGCATGATAGTCTCGTCTAGCCTCTAATAAGGTAATTTACGTGTTTTCAGGGCGGCCCAATTTTATGTAGGTGCCCCGTTGCTTTAACCTCATAATCCGATTTGCGCCGGTCCCACACAAACTTGGAGGATTTGCATAAACTTAAAACGGAACGTTTTGTGTCGGCTTCAATTTAAACCTACTAGAGACTCCAAGGTTGGAGTGCCTGAGGTAACTAAAACTCATTTCAGTTAGTTCAGTTGGTGTAAGTTGTGTTTTTGTCTCGATGATTGACAGATTGCCCAAATTGGCCGTGTTTTAAATGGTAAGATAATACGTATTATTCTCCGACCACCGTACCCAAGAGGCGAGCACGCCGGACTATGTATGACATCGTCAACTCTGAGGTTCCGGGTGCGATCCCTCGTCGGGTCGATGTAGATAACGGATTTTTTTATATTATCTCGGGTCTGGGTGTTGTGGTACCGTCGTTGTTTCTGATTTCTATAACACAAGTGCTTTAGCTACTTACCTTAGGATCAGAGTAATAATGTGACGTTGTTCAATATTGATATTTATTTAATTATATTTATTAAAATCTATTCTTAGATATTTGCCACTCAATATAACAAGAGATTATATAAAAACAAATGGAGACGTCTAAACGTGTACCTATTGAGGCGTCACCAATTGTTTTTATAATCTCTTTTCTCTATTTAAGAGAAGAAAGAGATAAGCGAACCTAAAATATGATCTAAGTAGGTGGAAATCGAGCTCATTCAGTGATTTCATGAGTGAGAGCTCTAGAATAAAACAAGTCTATGAGTTGTTTACCGACTCGCGTTCCTTTTCACAACTCCGGGCTTTACAAAACCACAGAGTAAAAGTTCAACTCTCGAGCGTTTGTAAGGAAAAAAGTGGAGGTAACTTTTTAACCTTTCCTCATCAAATTTTCATCAAATTATATTTTACGGGGCGTTTTTTCGAGGGCCTGACGGAATTTGTGCGCCTTCTGCGCTTGAATTATTGAGCATGATAACATTGTCTATGCCTGCTTTTATTCAAGGTATGTTGAGCCTTCATTGCTGAGGAAATTCGACTGATTTTTTTAATGAGATATATATATTGAAAATAACTTAGTCCTAATTATGATAAGATTGCATATTATTACTACATTTAGTATATGTACCGGAATTATAATAATAACTTGTTCTAACCGAAGGGGAGACAAGCCGAAAACGGGTAGCCCGTTCAAAACTGTTTTTTTTTTTTTTTGTGCTTTTGGTACAATGTGTGCATGTACAAAGTTGGCATGTGCGTTGAATCACACAATTGCACACATTGAAACTAATTCGAAAGGCAAGGTAAAACATATTCCCGTTTTTGCTATGTCTTCCATAAATTTTTTTTTTCTAAATAAAAAACAAAGAATTGTTCCGTACATAATTATGTCAGTAACTGCTGTTTCTTTGCGTTTTTATTTAATATTATTCTTAAGTTTTCTTCGAAAAGCTTTATAAAATAAAATAAATCTGTAGTAAAATTATTAAATCACTGTTTATTTGGCTTATCGATTTTAGGGAAATTAGGACGTGTTAAAAGATTACTGTTTGTTTTTTTTGCAAATAAAGATTTTATGTATTGTATTAGGAATAAGTTCCAAGTCATATCGTTCGTGCGAACTAGTCGGATAGACAATACGAGTATAGGTCAATGAACGCTTATTATTAAGCTTTTTTTGCTATACTTTTTTCTTATTGTGAAATTTTAACTAATACATCTGATAACGTGTGCGTGCTGAATAAAAACTGAAATGAACGAACGAATTGGCAGCCAGTTTATGTGAATTCTAAATTTAGGTCTATAAAGTCAACTTTTATTCCTAGTAATATACAGAGTAGTCCTTCTGCGCCTTTCCACTCAATATTCTGTGTCGGCGAAATCTGCAAAGTGCCATACATCACTTGGTAAGTGCTTACACAGACGCGTCATGTCACTCTTTAGGCTCGAACCATCTATCATAGCTGCCCGATTTAATGGCGGAATTATAGCTACGAATCGGAATCTAGAACAATTCAGTAAATTTTACAGTATTTGATTATAGTGTTATTAACACGTTCGTTGCTTTGTGGTACCAGATATAACCCAAAAATTAAACAAGCTGAAGGACACTACGCAGACGTAACATCACCTACTAAGTATAAATTCGCAAGTTTTTCCGTATTTTGATAATAATAATGACCAATTGGAATATATTGCCATTCTTGACACATACTTCGATGTTTGCATCAATCTCCTCTCTTTTCTCATCTTAAACTATAGGTTAACTACAATCAAATCGTTGAATTATAATCACGAAAGGCAAAAAGTGAGCTCTTGCAAAAATATGATATTTTTTTAAATCGTTTACATTGTTAGTTCAAAACCAATTTTGATTAAAAAATCTACAGTATAAAGGAGTCCTTTTCCCAATTTTTAATGGCCAATTTTTGCACTTTTTGAACTCCTGAAATCAATGCTAATAAATATTCATGTACATTGCGATATGGACTATCCGAGGCAATATAATTGTACTAACGAGCTACCACGTAACCTCGTTAAGGCCGTTTTGTACGCACGTGCGAAGTTCAGTGGGATGGAATAGAATTTATTTTTTTATATTCGCATGGATTTTTACTATCGGCAGACATTGGTAGGTTAGGAAAAGTAACTTAATTTTAAAAAATATAGTATTTTTTCTATTATAATTAGCGTATGGCTTGATCAATTTATTTAAGGGGTGTTTAAAGTTAATATACCCCAATATACAAAATTTTACGCTTCGAGGCGAGTGTTGCTTGTATAGGTCCAACATTGAATTCTCAAAAAACAAACTTCGCCATTCTAATTTTACTTCTACTTTCTATTTACATGCCTCCTGTACCAACTGTTCCTCCTAAATGCCAACCGATTTAAGGGGCCAGTCTGAAAACCAGCGCTGGGCTAAGCTTCAGCACAAGCTGAGACTGGTACCCATTGCCAAACCTTAATACTGTTTTTATATGTACTAAACTATAGTTTAATAAGTTAAGAAAACGAAATGTATTACCTATTCTATAACGTTATGGCAATAAAGCTTTTTCATTTCATTAAATTTAATTTCCCAATCAGCTGATTTGTATGGAGAAGCGGTAAAATTTCATTTTTTATAGATCTTGATGTTGGGTTTCCTACAAAACGTTGATGTATTTGAGCACAAGAGACGCGGCTTAAAAGGACGTGCGTTATTTAAATGACACCTTGTACATGCACTGGAAAACAAATTATTTTGAATAATTGACATGATTTCAGAAGTTTGAAACATTTTACCATATCTAATTGTAAAACGGTTCAAATTTCTGCCTTTCCATTTAATTGTCGCATTCATCCCAGTAAAAAGCGCATATGCAGGACCCGCTTTGGAAGACCAATTACCTAACTGTAATATAGGGTAGGGCCGCAAAAAAACATATGTGATCTTATTTCTTACGTTGTAGAGTTTATATTCCTCTAACATGTCCTGGATTTGTGGTTAGAGGGAAATACTGAAGCGACAGCAACTCGAAAGTTAATTCGTTTGTCTGCTGACGGTCCATATGACTGTAGTTGGGTTAGTATTCATAGACGAGGAGTAAAGGTTGGACGGAACTAGTAAAGATAAACCGGATGACTCTGAAATAAATTGTCTTAAGTTATGCCATTTCAGCCATCTTTCTACTATAGAATATCAAAAGCTTAGTTCATTAATATTCTTTATTAGAGTTTAGACTCTACAACCAGGGCCATAACCATGAACTCTTAAAACAATCTCAAAGTTGTCAAATCTGTCAATTTTGGTACGTCATTTCATACAATATTTGACATAAATGATAATGTTTGACAGATTTGAGATTGTTTTAAGAGTGCGTGGTTACCGTCCAGGTTTTGAGCCGAGACATGTACACATGAAAAGATGGTTTATTTGAGTACGGCTTTTGCAGTTTAAAAACCAATTAAAATTCACCGTGTACCTATCTAATTATTTCTATTATTTAAAATAACAAATACTCTAAAATCATAAACTTCTAAACTATACTGATTCTTCATTATCTTTGATCAAAACTGTTGTCTTAAGTATAATTATTCGTATCAATATTTTAATAATTAATCAAATCGAACACGTACTTACGCTTCTGCCCGTAGCATATCTTCGATTATGTAATCTGTTACAAGCTCTTTACAGTCATCTGCTGCAACAAAATCACCGTGCAAGAATGTGTCTTTAGGTACTTTCCTCACATTTGCATTTGGTATATCAGCAGCCATTGCTAGAACTTCTTTCTCGTCTAGTAGGGTATCAGCAATGGTGTAATGTAATGTCACATTAGCTGTTATGTGTCCTAGATCATATTTGGGTGGAATAAGCTGTTTATAAACTATCAGGTTCTTAATCGCTCCATAGTTCCATCGCCTAAAAGATCTATCTCTTATGTTTTGGCCGTAATGGGCCACCTGCTTTAAAGCTGCTCCTGCCACTTCCACAGTTGGTTCCGTATCATTATTTGACTGAAACTGGTAAAATAATCATTTGGTTGTTATTTCTATTTTGTTGATTATTGCCAACAAATAGGGACTTTTTAAAACATATCATATTGTGTGGCTATTTTAACTTTTAGTGTAATTATCACTTACGCCTTTGTTAGAGCTATTTGCAGATTTTTTTTAATTTTAAAGTAAAGTGAAATACCAACTTTAAAAAATATTCGGACACTTACTACTAATTCTGGGATCCCAAGAAGTTCACATATCTGCTCATTACTTTTATCTCCATCACAATAATCTAATTCTATGCTGTTTGCTTCTATGCTGTCTGTATCTCTTGTCTGTGTAATATTGGGTGGGAACAACTCTACTATCCCAAGTGATTGTGACAGTAGCTGGAAATATAAGAATAATTTTATCACATTTCAAATATTTTTCTAGCTGGATTTTCTTTTGATCTTCAGGCACAATAGTATTGTTAAAAGAAAATAAAATATAATTAATATGATACTATTATAAAATCAGTTATTCAATGGAATCAACTTACATAAATAAAATCAGTAAATAGTGCCAGTCGTGCAAGTTTTTTGTTTGGAAAATTATCTTGATATCCAATTCCAGCGAGAAGATGCGCTGATTTAAACTTTTTATTATATTCCCTCTTTAACGAGGTCAATGCCATAAACACAGTTCCTCCTTGAGAGTGACCGATGTAGTGCAGTTGTTTTTCTCCTGACACCTTCAAAGCATAATCCACCATATCAGCTAAGTCAGTCGTTCCAATCTCTTCGTAACTGAAGTCGAAGAATTGGAACTTTTCTTTAGGGTCGTTTGGATTTAGTATGGTATGATTGCGTGAGAGTCGGTTTCCTCTAGCATTGCCCATCCATACGTCAAAGCCAGCATCAGCCAAATTGTAAGCTGTGAATACAAAAAAATACCTGTGACTTAAAACGGTGACTTTTAAACAAATTAGACTGGAAAAGAAATACTGACTCAGGAAAATCAAAGTTTGACCCCACATTTCTTTTCCATTTTGGGCAACCGTTCTTCCAGTTGAGCTACCGAGGACAACTAACCTGACGAATTCTTCCAAGTCCTAAAGCATGTCTGTCATAATTTTTTAAGGGTAAACAAAATTTGAAAATTACTTTTTTAGTAAATAATTTTTGTATTTTTCATGATCCTACGTTCCCAATAGAATAGTTTTTTTTATATCGAAGCTTGGATTAAGCTCTTTTTACACGTCTCAATCAGTTTTTTTTATTGTTCTAACGTCCTTCTTTCTACAGAACTATTCCTAGATAAAATCTTGTCAACATTTCTTCTACCAGTTTTAACCTACGGAGCCGAAACGTGGGACATGACAGTCAAGTTGGCCCACCGACTACACGTCACTCAGCGTGCTATGGAAAGGTCTATGCTGGGGATCTCATTAAGGGATAAGATCCGGAACGAGGTCATACGACATAAGACTAAGGTGACTGATATTGTCCAAAAATGTAGCAAGCTAAATGGCAGTGGGCTGGCCATGTCTGGAATGGAGACCACGCTTAGGCAAACGTAGTGTAGGGTGCCCCCCGGCTAGATGGACCAATGACCTGAAAAAGACAGCTGGCAGCGACTGGATGCAAAGGGCGGGAGATCGTGCACTGTAGCGTTCCTTGGGGGAGGCCTATGTCCAGCAGTGGACTGCAACAGGCTGATATAATAAACATTTCTTCTTACCTAAGCCACTCTTCGGCCCAATAGCAACGAAAGCCTGCGAAGAGCTTAGGAGTCCGTGCATTAAAAACACCACTGGTCTGGGCGAGCTGGACTCTTTTTTGCCTTTTGGTATTCTATGCATTTCTAGAATATATCCATCATCTGTTACTACGTGGTGCCTTTCGGCTGGATATCCATGGGCGATTATTGCTTCGGGCTGAAAAATATTGTTTAAGAAAATAAACAATCATACCAATTACCTACAAGCCATAAATTATTATTTTTAATGGCGACTAGATATTGGTAAGGCATACCTACTTAGATATGTATAATACAAATACTTGTTCTTATCACACAAATATTTGCGCGGTGGTGGTCAAATATTAAAAATGTTTTTTCGTCGTCATTTATTGTAAGTCATACAATCAATTAAAGAGTATATGATATGTGGGTATCTCCGAATCTACATAGGTTTTTATGACATTATTTCCTTTTCTAAAATGATTGTGCAAATTATTAAACTCTCGTATGGTATCTTGTCGTTTAAACGTATATTAACAAAATTTATTGCTGCAAGTTTTCATAATGAAAAAAAAAATAATTTCAAATTGAGTAACCCTCCCTAGTCTTTAGGTATATTGTATGCTGTCTAATTTATGTTTAAATACTATTGATCGCCTGCGGATCCGCTTTGTGAACAAGACCGTAAGAAGTCGTACAATAAAAATAACTCAAGTCGAATTTAACATTTGCCATTTCATATTTTACACAAAAGTTACTTACGATTTCACGAATGCTGTAAGTGGTATCAGCTCCTGTTGCCAAGGCTAGACCACTCGCAAACAACACACTTAACACTTTGACTACTATCATCGCCATTTTCAGGGAAATGTGCCACTATAATTCCCATTAACTATTTATAATAGCCTTATCATACTAATCTAATTGTGATGCATGTTTGAAGAGACATTTCACTTGAAGTTCATTATCTAGCACTTATATTTCTGTAAACACTTGAGTCAATTATAATTTATTAAATTTATATCGAAAATATTAAATATTTCATACAACCACTTTTTATAATACTTGGATGCGTCTGTTTACCAGCCTCACTGCTATTACTTGTAGTAAGATATAGATAGCCAGATATTGAACTAAGAAAACATTGCGCAATACTTTGAGAATATATTGATAATTGATAAGATACTAACTACAACCGCCGGTAAAGTATAACTTGTGACAACGTTATAATCAGTTCAAACAGTAAAGTATTCAAGTGCAGAAAACAAAAGAAAATTATTAACCCACTTAAAGATACCCCCGATAGCCCTTTAATTAAACTTAACCCAATAACAGCAGGGGACTTACAGAGATTGCTTAAATTCGGTCTTAAACTTAATCCAAACCTATTTTCTCAATTGCCGTCAATGTAGATACATAAATAAATATGCACCAGATGTGATATCAAGTAGTAAGCAAGATCCTTGTATTACAAGGTAAATGAAATTATATTTATCATGGCATATCAAGAGAGCAAATTATTATTATTTTCTCTAAGATCAAAACGTCGTCATAATCATTTCGTTAACCTTTAATCTTGCTATAATGATAAGCACATGTGACACTATTTAAAAACACGCTGATACTATTAAGTTGTTTTTTTATATATCGTGTTTGATGATGTTTTTGTTTTATTTAATTATTTCTGTTATGTCATTATTTTTGTTATTTATTGATGTGTATGTGCGGTCTAGACTTAATGTTTTTCTTGCTTTTATTGTATCACAATACTGTACTGTCACAGTTTTTGTACATAGGTAGACATTGAAAATCGGTTCCTTTAAGAAATAGATGATGATTTAGTAAAATTGCCAATTTCATTATCGTAACTGTAGCATATTTGCTTACTCGCAAACAAGATTGGCTGCCAAAGCACAGGGCCATAAAGCGATTGGATCTTCATATTTTGCTCTTCTACTCATAAACGGGTATTTATGACGTAATAAGGGCTGATAACGATAAGCACCACAGTGGAACTGCCTTCCTTGAGTAAAGGAGACTCCATAAACATCCACATGATATGGATATGTATATACTCGGCTTGTAGAACAAACAAATTAGTAGGTAACAGGCACGCAGACATAAAAACATATGAACTTACTACAAAAAAGATAGACAAGGCCTTTCATGATTTTATACACTGTCTAAAAATTAGTCAACTAATTTGAAATGTTGACGCATCAGGCATTCGAGACATATTGTTAATAAACATTTTTAATTGGTTGACTAATCTTTAAACAAGTGTTTAAACTAAGTCTATCTTTTTTAATAATAATTCAAAATTTATTAATGATCCGCTGATGCTCAATATAAGTAGACCTAAAGCTAAGCGGAGTTTTGGAGTGTGAAAGACACTATACTTTTGCCTAAATTACTTTTTATATCCTTCAGTTGTTTTGATGAGATGTCTGCTAGGAATTGGCTGGATGCTGATTAGGCACAATCAGTTATTTCGGCCTTACAAGAAACTTCTTTTTACGGAGACAATCATTTGATTTTTAACTCTTGAGGAAATATACAGGGTGTCCCAAAATTCAACAATAAAACGGCACCAGATGATGGGCCAGCTTACGACTACTCGAGAAAAAATATTTAAAAAAATATACCTCTTAAGTTTTTTTATTTTATTTACAAACAATAAATTCAAATCCTTGAAATTTAACACCCCTTGTGACATTTATAACTACCATGACCACATTTTTTCAAATATTTCTATTATTTTTGTATAAGGCAACCTAAATAGTACACCACAATACTTAAATATCCCAGAATGCAAGGATTTTCAATATTTTGTTTTTAAATAAAAAAAGAAGTACCTATATTTTTTAAATATTTTGTCTCGAGTAGTCATCAGCAGGCCCACCATCTGGTGCCGTTTTATCGTTGAATTTTGGGACAGTATGTATAAATTTGTTGAACTACATGACCATAGCTTCAAACTTTCCGTTAAAGGAATTGCTATTTGTAGATAGCTCGCACTTATCAATTTGTCATCTGATAGCGGTCTTTTATTTTGGTATTGTAAAAATCTGTCATACGGATGACAATTCATCTAACGTTAATGAAACCAAACATTTACATGCAGTGCATGTTACGCATACACTTTAAAAGCCAGACACACTATTGATACATTACTGTATGAAATAACGTCATTGTACATCAATGTCAATTGTTTTAACATTACAATCGGTTTGTTGGTCACTGATAGTAGATCGGTCTTATTATAAAGTTGTGTTTTAATATTAATTAATTTGATCGCTGTGCCTTTGGTATTTGTGCTGTTGGCTTGATTTTTTTTATTTTTTTTTCTTGGAATACTCAAATAGCTTATAGTTATAATAAAGCGTGGTATTTTACATTTGCTTCGGCTGCGTGTAATGTTTTTTTTTTGGGAATAAAATCCTTCGTCTCCTTCCGTCTTGAATGTTCGTTAAAAGCATTCTTTGCATAATTATTAAAATTGGATTAGTTGTTCCACAGATAACCTCCTACGTCCAAAAAATTAATGATTTTAATATAGTTTTAGGGTCTAAAGTGACATAACATAACATAAGGACGTGTAAAAGTGCCATTTAATTCTTAAAATATTTGCATAAAATAATAATTTTGATTTTCGATTGATGAATTGGTGCTAAGAAATTCAATCATTTTTAAATAAAATAGGATAACTGTAAGATATAATGAACCCTAAAAAATTATGTATTTTTACATAGTTTGAAGTACAAATTATAGTCTCTAATAGTAAGCCTTAAACGAGTATACTTCGGATGTAGGCCTATCCAAATCTGATAAGCCTTAGTTACGTTGCGTTAGTCCTATTTATCTAATCAATGGTACAGAATGCATAATAAATGCATAACACTAGTTCATCATTGTCAGTAATTGCAATTAATGTGTATGAAATCTAGTACAAACCATGCGCTCTATGCACCATTACTCCACAAAGCTTTATAGTGGGTGCGATTCTCTGCAGCCATACTGTAGTGTGGTGCAGTAAACAGAAACAAAACCTAAACTAATTTTAAGTTTCGTCTGAAAAAACAAACGCACGTCATTACTAATAATCTTCCGTCTGTAAAAAAAAGAGACTTCATAAAATCTATCAACACCATAGACGTTTTTTGAAAAAATAAAAATAATATGCGTCACATGACTAACACCGGGTTCCTATATTGTACTATGCGTAAGTGTACATCAGCAACTGATCGTATTGGTGTCAAAAGTAACGAAACGTTATAGTCGTTCCTATAAAATTTGACGAAGCGTCATTTATAGGAACGCTTTTGAGTATGTCAAGTTGACAATTCCTACCATCCGTTAGCAAAACCAACCGTTTCTCGGATATAGGAGCCGGGCTTAAATCACTCCGCCTCAGACTAGGCTTCACGACAAGTGTAGGAAAACACAAACTGAGTTTTCAAGTTGGTATATTTTTTCAATTATTTTGAATTGCAAGATACCTATCGTATTTTTATAATAACCTCCAAGATGTAATTTAATTCATTAATTTCTTTCTTTTTGATTTTTTTGTCAATTTACTTTGATGTTATTCAATATGCAATCATTGTTCTATGCTACATATAGTGACGTCATAACTATGCATTTCCATACAAATTAAAAGGTGGTATCACTTTTGACAGGCCAGAAAGAATAGTACTTTAAATTAAAGGTGGTGTCATGATGCTAAAAATAGTTTATATCATTTTATTTGGGATAAAAAGAGAATACAAAAACGAATTAAGTTATTTAGCCTCAGAGAATCAAAGCCATTGCCAAGCATTGTGCGACAACAGTGCAGTAGTCTGTATAATAGCTAAAATTATAATGACGCAGCACGTTCATAACGCGAAGTCAAAACTGACGGACTGGCTATTTGCGTTAATTGTGCACACGTCCCGGCACTATCAATAAGTGAAGCGTTTGCCGTGCTTTATTATGCAACTGCATACGTTTGTGCAATTTTGCGTACGTTTAACTGAGCACTGAAACCACGCTTTCGTAAATTGGATTTTCCCAATTATAAAAAAAAAACTGTTAAAAGTGTCTGTTACAAATTTAAATCGTTTATAACATAATAAGGATTTGCATGACTATTAATTTAGTTAAACATGGGGTTTAAATATTTTTACCATCCATACTCTAACCAGGTTGCAGGACGGCGCTGGATGCAGGCCTCTTCCAACCGGCCAATCTGGATGTCACTGAGGGAGGCCTATGTTCAGCAGTGGACGTCCTCCTGTGGCTAAAATGATAATGATGATAATACTCTAACCATGTTTACTACAAATAAACTTATTTTATTTCATTGTTCTAAATTACCATGTTTCTGTATATTTACAACTCAATAGAGTTTCGTAAGATAAATAAATAAATAAATTGTTTCCACAATCACACCAATTATCTAGCCCTAAACTAAGCAAAGCTTGTGCTATGGCGACTAGATAACGGATAAACATACTTAAATAGTTTTATAAACATCCATGACTTAGGTGCAAATGCTAGTGCTCATCACACTAACATTTTCCCCTCGCGGGATTCGAACCCGCAACCTTCAGGCATTGTAGTCCGGAGCGCGAACCACTACACCAGACGGTCGTCAAGATAGTAGGTCGACATCGTTGTTCCAGTCAGCCTGTGACCACAGTCGGTGTAACCCGATTGAAAGGTCAGGCAAATGAAGTAACATTTTGTACCCAAATTATGATCGCGTTAATTACAGTTTCATTTAGTTTTAAATTATGCAAACGCAAAAGTTTAAAAGTAGTCCTACTTTAAGGCGACGCAGTTGTTTTCTAATAACTTCATATCATAATTCACTTACAAGTATTTGGTAAATACTATATTAGAATAGTTTGTTACGGGATTGCTACCATGTACCTTATTTTTGAGTTCCCGATATTTCGGCACTGTTGCAAGCGCCATGATCACGGAGTAACTGAAGATCTTGCGGGTAAGTTGTTACTACTATATTTTGTCTCAAATTAAAAGCAATGTCTGGAATAACCCTCCATAGTCATTTGACGTTTCTAGATAAGTCATTGCTTAAATTAATAGGTATTGTTTCAAGCGTCACCGGTCGTTTCTTCAATTAGCCTAAAATGGCTGAATAGATCATCATTGCTCTTATTAATCATACAAACCTATCCAGAGAAGCAACTTGTTTTGCATTGATTGTTTGGACACCAATTTTAAATAACATTTTCTACATATTTTGTAACTTGCACTTTAATACCCAGTTCGCTAAGAAAAGAGAGAGAGCTATGCTAGACGCTTTATTTTGATGTGATAACATCCGCAATGAAGAAATCAGCAAAATACCCAAAGACACCGACAAAACTCGCAGCATCGCTTGCAAACTGACAACTGGGCCATAACCATGAACACATAAAACAATCTCAAAGTTGTCACTGTCAATTTTGGTACGTCATTTCATACAAAATTTGACAGAAATGATAATGTTTGAAAGATTTGAGATTGTTTTAAGAGTTCGTGGTTACCGCCCTGTTAGAGAAGGAAGAAATTGAGAGCCAACAATTGGAACAAACCTAGTTCGGTTACTAGAAGCGATTGGATGAAAAAATCTCAACAACTCTTGTTGAGGCCTCCATAAGACAGCCTCACAAGACCTACGGATTCATGATGAAATCAAATCATTTATTTACTCAGACCAACAATACATCCTCATTTTTCAATTGAAGTTAGTTTTAATTCTGTCCTGAAACTGATTTATAAACATTGTAGTTAAACATCAAATATGTAGATATTCTGTTCAATGAATTAGCTAATCCAAGTTTGTTGCTTAAAGGTTAGTCTAAGTTTTGTTTAAACATCTCATTTATTACGAGTACGAACTCCAACCACACAGATTTGACTTTAAAATTGTCGAATTCTGGCCACTCTGTCCGTATCCAAAGTAGGTACTCAGCTTATTCATTAAAAGTTTTAATTCGTTTAGACGCGTGCTATCTCCCAATGGAAACGAAAAGTGTTTCTTAAATTTCAAAGGGTTTAGCTAGAGTTGCAGAAATTTGAATCATTATGAAAATCGATAAGCGTTTGCCCAAGCTCAATCGTAAAGTATAATCATCGATTGTAATATCGATGATAACCGTGACTTCACAGAGTGAAACAAAGATGGCCGCGGATGGAAAATGATATCAGGAGGTTCAGACTTCGTGGTTTGATGTGGTGGACTAGCTTATGGCCAGCAATTGACTGACGTGGGTTAATAGTAAGGATTAATATTGATGATAGATTATCTAACTGATATTCATGATTTATGATTTGTTGGATTTGTTGTTAGCAGAATAAATAATAAAAACATTGGAAAAGCTGACGAAAAAAAATACTGCTAGGCGGTACGAAGTTCGCCGGGTCAGCTAGTAGGTATTAATATAAAACAATGGGGATACAATCAATTCTCCTGCAGGCAAAATACACCTTTATTTGTTGTTTTGTATGTAGGATTTTGGAGTGTAGATTTTTAACAAACAAAATACCTATAATTTTGTTTTGCGGCAACACTAGTTCGTTCTTAACTTTTATTCATTGATCCGAGTTCATATTTCATCACCGCTATTAGGGACTGGACTTTTGATCCGGATATTTACTTTGGGTAAGCGTAGATCATCTTGGCGTTTATTTTAAAGCGACAAGAAAAATATGTGTTCCTTTTATTTTTGAGATAATAAGACTCATAGCGTGAAAGCCCGCGATCGTCAGGTTTTCAACATTTTATAAAAACAAAAAGATTTTTTGCGCTTTCTCCCAAAAGAGGTAAAAGTGATCGATGAATATGATCATCGTGAGTAAGAGGTAACAAATGTTTAAAAAATAATTGGTTTTTTATAATATTGAACGGACATTATCACATACATTATAACACTGTACATAACACGGGTATTAATGCAACATACCTCTTTTTATTTATTATTGTCCCGACGTTTTAAAAAATGCAACTAGAAAGTTTAAAATGTTATATCATACGAGTACATTGCTCTGATCTTAAGGTAAGTAGCTAAAGTACTTATTTTATAGAAATATTTAGATATTAATAATAGATCTAGGAACCAACGTAATTGTTATCTGTCTAAGTCTTCTGAGAATGTGCGAAGGAATTACCTACTAAATTCAAGTGCACATCTACTTGTATCAGATCCTTGACAGAGCGGTGTCTAGCCGTCTAAAAATACGACCATAAATACTACTCATTTGATTAATTTAATGCAAAAATTGTACATACTGACAAAAAGTTTTTATGCTAAATAATGTATTGAAATTCCCCATAAAAATCGTAAAAGATGATCAGCCATTTAATATGAGGCAGATTTTTTTCGATTCAAATGTTGGGCCAGTCCCTTAGTAGAAGAAGTTATATTTGTGCACTAATTAACCTTGTAATTCTACACTATATTACCACAACAAAGGTAAATTAGGCATAGATATGCAGAATTAATGTTGTCTGATAGTTACACAACATCAAAGTATGCAAAAACTTCATTCGTTAATCAACACTGAAGTTTAATCGATTAAAACTACACAAATAAAGCATTTTCAATTACATTGCAATGTTTTCGTTGGATTATCGAGTATGCTGTTTCATACAAATTGGTGATCAGAATCGTAGTCTCGTTTATCGTGTCACACATTACTTTTCCATCGCGTTATAATTGGATACCTTCATCACATACTGCAGTGTAATAATTATGGACAAAAATGAACATTGCATTCGGGTACAGAAGGAAATTGTCGAATAAAAAACTTTATATCGCTTATATCGAAAGGTCCATTCGTCCAGATTCTGAAGTGGAGACTTATTTATCCTCAATATGATTAAATAATCATTTTTTTTTTTAAGAAATCAACCCATTATTGCATTTACAAGCTTTTTTTCCACAATTTTTAAAACATAATGGATCTTCCTTAATCACTTTCACAAAACTATGTACGTATCTTATTTTTAATTCAATAAAACCTTTATGGACAAAAATACACAACAAGAGGCAATAACACTCTGTCAGACTAACAGTTGTAGTCAGATCCGTCAGTCAAAGACATTAAAATAAAAAGCCCGTTTTCAAGAATAAACACATTAGAAACTCAGAAAAATAATAACAAAATGAGTATAATAACAGAAGACCCTGAAGAGGCGTGTTCACACTGCGTGCAAATGAAAAAGATGTTTGTCCTTATAGCTATTTCTGCTGTATTTCCAACAGTGGTCTTCGCTGCGCTACTTCTTCTAGTTTCGTCTAAAAAACTAGATTCAGAACTGGAACCTTCGACTACTTTAATCGTGGAATTCACATTTGGACTACTGTACCTCCAACTGTTCATTGCCACAGCAGTGTTGATTGCCAGTTTCGTAAGACGGAGGCATCCCATATTGACGTACCACGTCTGGTACTTAATCTTCCATGTCGGGATAATTTGGCTGCTGTTTTGTGCTTGTGTGGCTCTTACGTATGTAAACGAAGCATATTATCTGACTGGCTTGGTGGTGGTTGCGATTTTAGCGTATTACGGCTTTATCTACCGCTGCCTAAGATCTGATAAGTTCCCATGGACTGCTTTGCGCAGAGCGTATTAAAATGTTTGTTCTAATATTTGGAATTTTCTCTTCATAGTACCCAAATGTCTAGTTTTTAAGGCATTCACCAGTTAAAACAGCAATATCATTACTTATACCACTTGTAAGTAAACACTTTGTTATTATTGTAAGATATTTTTTTTCGGTGTCCTATGTTATTGTTTCTGATTGCACAGACAACAGCTCGTCAACTTACCACAAAATGTCTAATTTTCTCAATTGATAAAGAAATATATGACTCGAACTTAAAGTTGGAAATCAGTTTGATGACCTTTAACTTTTTGAGTAGGTTGGCACGCCGTTCGTACACAAGTAGAAGTGCAATAAGATAGGTATCCAATTATGCCTTTTTTATTTATTTCGAGTTCACTCTAATAAATAAAATTACAAAACAAAGAATCATGAATGCGGAATCTGACAGTTAAATGCAAATGGTTCGCTGCGAATCAGCCGCTCAGTGAATGAGTCTGCAAGCGAAACGCTGCAAACTGCGTAAATTTTGCGGTGCACTAGTACTAGAGGCATACATTTAGCTTGCTTACTCTTAGCCTAATTGACACGAAGGCTACTGAGGACCGCTTTGCTCCATTTCGCCAGTAACAGAACATTGATCTAGAGACCGATTAACCGCTCAGTCAGCTAGCAGACAGTCAGCAGCTCGCAACCGGTGTAAATGAATGGACAGAGCCTCATACATACTAATATCGCGAAATTGTGTATGTATGGGTGTTTGTAACTATTTCACGCAAAAACTTATGAACGGATTTAGATGAAATTTTGCAATGTTTCTGTGGGATATTTTTCTATATAGGTTTATTTTAACATTTTTACTATCATACTAAAGTACCTATATATATACTGTAGTCCACGCAAACTAAGTTGCGGGCATAGTGTACCGTTTTTTCCCTTTTAAGTCAGGTTAGGGAACATGAATAGGTAAAAAGTGGAAATAAAGAGATATTTTAAAGTAACATTAACAATGTATATTTCCAAATCTTCAGGGTAGTGGTAGGTTCATAATTGCAACCGAACAGATACCAGTCTCATAAGAAACAAAAACCACTGTCCTTGCACTTCCGTTCCGGAGAAGCGTAAACCGGCGAGTAGGTGGCGGCGGGCGTGCTAACAGACACGTAGGTAGGGTACGGGGAAGACCGTGCTGGTAGATTTCTCAGTCGGAACAAGGACCCTGGAATCCAGGAAATCGGAAACTTTTAGCAAAGTCTGATTTCGTATGTATGACTGCGATATCAGGCCGGAAGCGGTGAAAAGCGAATCAGAACTAGTGATTGATGCAAGAAATAGTAATTAATGATGTGGCAGTCATACAGAATCACAATGAAGATACAACTAAGCAGCCAACTATAATAATTAATTATCTAAGTTACTATTTTCTAAGGTGACAATTTTACCTACGCGTTTTCAAAGAAAAATCAATAGCTTAATAGCCACGAAAACTAAGTATAGTGATAGTGATTAATTACAATTAAAAGGCTAAAGATACATTTTATTGCAATAAAATAAATGACCATCGAAAGTCATGCAAGGTCATGTACGCACGACATTTTGCGTGCGTGGATGGATACACTATTTATTCTTACAAGGATCTTATTCTACATTGCGTAAATACAGTGAAAGATGAATAAATATTACTGAGCGTACTACTCATGCAGGCAATATCAACTTTTTACACTATGTGGGCATCTACTTCTAAGTACTAAGCTAGGCACTAAATCTAGGCATTATGAATAGATTGCAACACTCACCCGATATCCGGGGTAAACAACACTGATTTTAATAAAATAGTCAAATTCAATATCATATAATACAGGTAGTTTCGATCAAGTATTTTTTTGATGTAAGCAGTACGTCCTTGCCATTAGTTAGTGTGGCTCGGACTGTTGAAGACAATTCTCAAAGCGATGTTCACGGATTGCTCGTTGCCGCGCATCGGCCAAACCTGTTTCCATATTATATCGTTTCTTGTAGCTCGTAGGCACTACGCACGGATATTTATTAACATACGGTTGCGCCCGGGTTTGCCTATAGTTTTTTTTATTTGATTGTAAACATTCATTTTGTTATTATTTAGGACTTAAAATACTAATTAAGTTTTATTAGATTATAATAGTAGTTAGTTATTAAGACTTTTCTTATTATTTTCATTAAAATTGTACTAGTTACGTTTAGTTATTAAGTTTATTTTTGAGTATTTATTAAGTTAATCTTAGGATAGTGTAACAAACCGTTATAATAGTTAGTAACGTAATCAATAAACAAATGTTTATACAATACAGCTTTAATTGGCTTCATTAATCTAAACTTAAAGGGTTTAGATTTGATTAACATAACAAAATTTTATTCTCAACACTATAAATTGCACCGAAATTTCGCATGATAGTCTCGTCTAGCCTCTAATAAGGTAATTTACGTGTTTTCAGGGCGGCCCAATTTTATGTAGGTGCCCCGTTGCTTTAACCTCATAATCCGATTTGCGCCGGTCCCACACAAACTTGGAGGATTTGCATAAACTTAAAACGGAACGTTTTGTGTCGGCTTCAATTTAAACCTACTAGAGACTCCAAGGTTGGAGTGCCTGAGGTAACTGAAACTCATTTCAGTTATTTTAGTTGGTGTAAGTTGTGTTTTTGTCTCGATCATTAACAAATTTCCCAAATTGGGCGTGTTTTAAATGGTAAGATAATACGTATTATTCTCCGACCTCCGTACCCAAGAGGCGAGCACGCCGGACTATGTATGACATCGTCAACTCTGAGGTTCCGGGTGCGATCCCTTGTCGGGTCGATGTAGAAAACGGACTTCTCTATATTATCTCGGGTCTGGGTGTTCGGGGTACCTTCGTTGTTTCTGATTTCTATAACACAAGTGCTTTAGCTACTTACCTTAGGATCAGAGTAATAATGTGATGTTGTCCAATATTTATATTTATTTAATTATATTTATTAAAATCTATTCTTAGACATTTGCCACTCAATATAACAAGAGACTATATAAAAACAAATCGAGACGTCTAAACGTGTACTGAGGCGTCACCAATTATTTTTATAATCTCTCTTTTCTTTCTTTAAGATGAGAAAGAGATAAGCGAACCTAAAATATGATCTAAGTAGGTGGGAATCGAGCCCATTCAGTGATTTCATGAGTGAGAGCTCTAGAATAAAACAAGTCTATGAGTTGTTTACCGACTCGCGTTCCTTTTCACAACTCCCGGGCTTTACAAAACCACAGAATAAAAGTTACCAGCTCAACTCTCGAGCGTTTGTTAAGGAAAAAAGTGGAGGTAACTTTTTAACCTTTCCTCATCAAATTTTCATCAAATTATATTTTACGGGGCGTTTTTTCGAGGGCCTGTCGGAATTTGTGCGCCTTCTGCGCTTGAATTATTGAGCAAATGATAACATTGTCTATGCCTACTTTTATTCAAGGTATGTTGAGCCTTCATTGTTGAGGAAATTCGATTGATTTTTTTAATGAGATATATTGAAAATAACTTAGTCCTAATCATGATAAGATTGCATATTATTACTACATTTAGTATATGTACCGGAATTATAATAATAACTTGTTCTAACCGAAGGGGAGACAAACCGAAAACGGGTAGCCCGTTCAAAACTGGAAATATTTTTTTTTTGCTTTTGCTATTAGCTTCAATGTGTGCATGTAGAGATTTGGTACGTGCGTTGAATCACACAATTGCACACATTGAAACTAATTCGAAAGGCAAGGTAAAACGTATTCCCGTTTTTGCTATGTCTCCCATACTATTTTTTTTTTCTAAATAAAAAACAAAGAATTGTTCCGTACATAATTATATCAGTAACTGCTGTTTCATTGCGTTTTTATTTAATATTATTCTTAAGTTTTCTTCGAAAAGCTTTATAAAATAAAATAAATCTGTAGTAAAATTATTAAATCACTGTTTATTTGGCTTATCGATTTTAGGGAAATTAGGACGTGATATAGATTACCGTTTGTTTTTTTTGCAAATAAAGATTTTATGTAAGTATTGTATTAGGAATAAGTTCCAAGTCATATCGTTCGTGCGAACTAGTCGGATAGATAATACGAGTATAGGTCAATGCACGCTTATTATTAAGCTTTTTCAGCTATAATTTTTTCTTAGTGTGAAATTTTAACTTATACATCTGATAACGTGTGCTTACCTGAATAAAAACTGAGATTAATGAACGAATTGGCAGCCAGTTTTTGTGAATTCTAAATTTAGGTCTATAAAGTCAATTTTTATTCCTAGTAATATACAGAGTAGTCCTTCTGCGCCTTTCCACTCAATATTCTGTGTCGGCGAAATCTGCAAAGTGCCATACATCACTTGGTAAGTGCTTACACAGACGCGTCATGTCACTCTTTAGGCTCGAACCATCTATCATAGCTGCCCGATTTAATGGCGGAATTATAGCTACGGATCGGAATCTAGAACAATTCAGTTTTTACAGTATTTAAGTATAGTGTTATTAACACGTTCGTTGCATTGTGGTACCAGATATAACCCAAAAATTAAACAAGCTGAAGGACACTACGCAGACGTAACATCACCTACTAAGTATAAATTCGCAAGTTTTTCCGTATTTTGATAATAATAATGACCTCTAACCTTAAATCAATTGGAATATATTGCCATTCTTGACACATACTTCGATGTTTGCATCAATCTCCTCTCTTTTCTCATCTTAAACTATAGGTTAACTAAAATCAAATCGTTGAATTATAATCACGAAAGGCAAAAAGTGAGCTCTTGCAAAAATATGATATTTTTTAAATCGTTTACATTGTTAGTTCAAAACCAATTTTGATTAAAAAATCTACAGTATAAAAGAGTCCTTTTCCCAATTCTTAATGGCCAATTTTTGCACTTTTTGAACTCCTGAAATCAATGCTAATAAATATTCATGTACATTGCGATATGGACTATCCGAGTCAATATAATTGTACTAACGAGCTACCACGTAACCTCGTTAAGGCCGTTTTGTACGCACGTGCGAAGTTCAGTGGGATGGAATAGAATTTATTTTTTTATATTCGCATGGATTTTTACCATCGGCAGACATTGGTAGGTTGGGAAAAGTAACTTAATTTTAAAAAATATAGTATTTTTTCTATTATAATTAGCGTATGGCTTGATCAATTTATTTAAGGGGTGTTTAAAGTTAATATACCCCAATATACAAAATTTTACGCTTGATTTAAGTTGCTTCGAGGCGAGTGTTGCTTGTATAGGTCCAACATTGAATTCTCAAAAAACAAACTTCGCCATTCTAATTTTACTTCTACTCTCTATTTACATGCCTCCTAAATGCCAACCGATTTAAGGGGCCAGTCTGAAAACCAGCGCTGGGCTAAGCTTCAGCACAAGCTGAGACTGGTACCCATTGCCAAACATTGATACTGTTTTTATATGTACTAAACTATAGCTTAATAAATTTAGAAAACGAAATGATTACATATTCTATAACGTTATGGCAATAAAGCTTTTTCATTTCATTTCATTTAATTTCCCAATCAGCTGATTTGTATAGAGAAGCGGTAAAATTTCTTTTTTTATAGATCTTGATGTTGGGTTTCCTACAAAACGTTGATGTATTTGAGCACAAGAGACGCGGCTTAAAAGGACGTGCGTTATTTAAATGACACCTTGTGCATGCACAGGAAAACAATTTTTTTTGAATAATTGACATTTATACATTTTACCATAATCTAATTGTAAAACGGTTCAAATTTCTGCCTTTCCATTTAATTGTCGCATTCATCCCAGTAAAAAGCGCCTTTGCAGTGTCCCGCTTTGGAAGACCAATTACCTAACTGTAATATAGGGTAGGGCCGCAAAATAACATATGTGATCTTATTTCTTAAGTTGTAGAGTTTATATTCCTGTAACATGTCCTGGATTTGTGGTTAGAGGGAAATACTGAAGCGAAAGCAATTCGAAAGTTAATTCGTTTGTCTGCTGACGGTCGAGATGTCTGTAGTTGGGTTAGTATTCATAGACGAGGAGTAAAGGTTGGACGGAACTAGTAAAGATAAACTGGATGACTCTGAAATATGAATGTTATATGATATTTTGTCTAATTATTATGTTAATAATTAAGCTTTACATTAAACGATAATGAGATTTGATTTATTACTGGAATTGTGTAAGTGCCTGTTGTTATAATTTAACAACAATTTGTTTTTGTTACAACTTATATGCCTTTATTTTTTTATAAATGGTATGAAATCGTTATAATCAAAGGAAATTGAATGTATAAAATGACACACTGAATATTTATTTCGTTCGTTCGTTCGTTTAAACCACAGGACTTCCACTGCTGAACATAGGCCTCCCCCAGTGACTTCTGTCATCGGGGGGTTTTTGCCATACCAGACGCTGCTCCCCGTCTAGTGCTACAGGATTTAGTCGCCCCTTACGACACGCCTCCTGTTGGCGGTGGGGAAGTGTATTCTTTACGGCCGTCCCCACACGGCACTATTTATTTGATGAACCTTTAAAGCAAGCAAGCAAGCGACGTTTTAAATTACTATTTACTTTCACAATCCTAGCGCTCAATTCTCGCGCTGGCCAAAATGAATTTTACTTTTTTCACGCTGTAGAAGTATCCGCGTCTAGTTTCGAAGGATAGGAATCAATAGGTCTGCTGCCATGAAAATTGTTTTGAATTTTTCTGTCCGCGAACGTGTTAAAACATTGAGCCGATATTTTACTTTACGTCTGTACGTGAAATGTTATTCAAAGCATATTTTCATTGAGTCGCAAGTCTAATTGAGAGTGTTTGTTAGAAAATAAAAATTATTATATTTAAAGTCGCGGAAGTGGTGTACCTAAGGCTTAATGACTTTATCCGTCCAACTTTTTTTATGAATTCAGTATCGTGATCGCTCACATAATATTATTTGCCAAATTAAAGCTTGGATACCGTTATTCAAACCAAGTCTTTAATGATGTAGGTAATGTTAATTTTGGATCATAACAAACAAATATATACCTATCCCGTCCCGTTACATATACTCGTACCATACAATGGCGTGCTTGCGCTGAATTTCCACTAAAATAATTATACTAAATTAACACTATTGAAACTAAAATAATTCAGACAAACGTTGTTACAGCATAGGTTTAACGATTTCTAGGAAACCTTCGCCATCGTTCACGTACATTGTTACTTCCAAGAAGTTCCAAGTAAATAGGTACATTGGTTCTACAAGAGCACTGTAATTTTAATTTTTATATTGATCAGTGCTCAGATATTGATAGTATAGTATAGTATCAGGTTAAATAATAGTAAGCCTATTATTTAAGTTGGTACTGCATGCAAAAACTTTTAATATTGATTAGCTTTAATTAAAAAGAACAAATTTCTTTATATTTTCAGTATTCCTACGTCGACGACTTGATGTTATATTTCTGACATATACCGTTAAGCAAGTTACACTAAAGATGGTAAAATAGGAAGCTTGCAAGTGTTAACTTCCCATTTAACCGCAAAACGCTGTCACCGTTCTCGACCAGCAAAAAGTAAGTTTGGCAACACGTCAATCTGTGTCTGCTGACGTGACGTCACAGGCTCTTAACGCGTCAGCAGCCGAAGCGCATGTCATCCAGCGATTGGCTGATGGCTGATCGAAATCAATTCACCGCCTCCCCGATCTAACTCCGATTATGTTACGAGACATCGCAAAAAGGCAAGCCGTGGCAGACAAATCGAACACTAATGGGTTTTATGTCATGCATTCAGAAGTTTAATTGCCAATTGGTAAACGTTTAGGCTTTTATTTCATAGTGGTGTACTCTGAAAAACGTACCCTTTTTCAAAAGCGTCACAGCATTTATTATTAAAAACACAAACAGTTTGAGGGTTGCTTCAGCTTGCAAACTTTATTTTAAGTAAATAGTTCATTCAAACTATCTACTGGACATAATTAAGTAGTATATGCACGCAAAAATCAATTATTTTCGTTTTTTTATGTTTCTAAAGATTCATTGTTAGTACGAAAGGTAAAGTACGAGAGTCATTGTTCCGTGTGATAATTACAAGCGCAAGAAAAATCAATTGACAAATTTCAAACTAAATACTTAAGCTTTCCTATACTGTCACATAAACATTTCCGTCCTGTATTTCTCTACTGTACTTACCTCATTCAGAATTCATTTGTCGTACAAATTAATGCGCACCAAGAAAGTCAATAGTATATCGTTCATCGAACAACTGGGAAATAATCTCAAAAGAACGGCGAGCAAGCTAAATGTGTATGAAATAGTAATTTCCCACCGTTCAGTTCATAGGGCAGTCCGCACACGGCCGGCTAATTGGCCGAAAGCGACTGCGCCTCACGAGACCATTTGCGGCGCGTGTGCGGAATGCCGAACTTGTCAATAATAACGGATTTTAGCGCGGCATAAGAATGTCTTGAAACTTATTCGAAACCTTTTGTTCGCATGAAATAGCATCAAAATAAAATTTCTTACTTTTCTTTTGGTTTTAACCAATAAGACAGACAAGGAAAATACGATAGTTGATAGCGACAAAGTCGCAATAAAAATATCCTAAAGAACTAAAGCCTGATTAACTCTTTGAAAAGTTAAAGGGCAATGAGCAGGCCACATGGTTGACAGAACTTTTAACATTAGAGAAGATAGTTTTTTTAGTGACAATCATGAGAACTGAAAGACGAAGCGTGATAAAATTATAAAATTTCTGCTGTTCCATACACTTAGGTCAATATAAAAATGGTAATAAAAATTCTACCTCCAATCGTATGCTCGGAAAAAAAGAAAACAATTGAATAACAATGGACCCGCGCACACTTAGGCTGGGTTACACCATCTTACTTTTAACTTTAACAAATGTCAAAAGTCTGTCAAACTCCATACAGAAACACTGTTACAGTTATAGTTAAGGTTAAAGTTAAGGTGATGCAACTCAGCATAAAGTGTGCGCGACCTGAGCGAGAGGATATTAAATACAAATAAATCCTTGCTTAAAAGTGTTTTGTTAAAAGGTACCAATATAATTGTTGTTACGGAATAACATAAGGCCTGTTCATAAACAAAATCAACACAGCAATTTGGTCAAACATTTTCCTTGATCAAATAGAAAATGTACATCACGTTCTTCACAAATTCACGGATCGAACAAATGGAACAGGCAATTACATCTGACGACTTTTTACGAGATACATTATGCATTCTTACATGTTTTGGCAGTTGTAGCTACAGCAATAAAACTTATTACAGGGCGGTAAGCACGAACTCTTAAAACAATCTCAAATCTGTCAAATTTTGTATGTAATGACGTACCAAAATTATCAGATTTGACAGCTTTGAGATTGTTTTAAGAGTTTATGGTTACCCCGCTGGTATTGTATGTGCACATATCTTTCGAACTATCTAGAGGAGCCGGTTTTCGTAGTAGCGCAGTGATTCTCTTTAAGCGGATAGGATTAGGGTTAGTAAACAAACTTTTCTGAATTAGCTCGAGGCTCAGATTCAGCAAGCCTATATACAGGTTGTAAAAGAGAATAGGACACTCCTTTAAACCATGTGACCAGCTGATCATACACAATAACTTTTCTATAGGAGCAACTTCGAAATCGAGATTTTTTTCAGCTGCTCCATTCAAATATACTCGCATAACTCGATGATGATGTATGGAGCATCTAAAAAAAACAAATTTTGATGGTGCTCCCATAGGAAAATTTGATGTTATCATCAGCTGATCATGTAATTTTAAGGAGTGTCCAATTTTTTGAACACTATGATAATATTTTAAGTGATTGTCATATTATTTAACCTCCGTAACCAGCGATAGGGTTATGGGAAGCAGACCATTTCGACCAAAAATGGTCTGCTCAGATGTAATGGATGTAGATCCACTCTTATCTTAAATGATGGCTTTCTTACGCGATTGTTCACGACTTCTATTTTGATAGTCGTCGTGTGCAAAAGCCCTACGACACGACCAAAGTAACCCTTTAGAGTGGAATACGAAGGAATGATTTCCCATGCGAACAGAATCGGGCCGTGAAATTAATAAATACACGAACCAGGAGGCCTACTACGAAAGTGTTTCGTTCGTTTGAACGTATTATCCGATCAAATTATAATTTATCCATTTACTTGTATCAAACCTTTGACAATTTATGAACAATTGAAAACGGTCGAGTTTTTTACACGGCTAATTTGAGTTGGTCATATTTCGTCAAAGGATTTACACAAGAGACTGGTTATTTTAATTTGTTAGGTTTATACGTCCGATCGAACGATACACTTTCGTAGTAGGCCTCCTGGAGCTATTTGATAACGTAACGAAAATTAAATATGGATTTCCCAGCAAATATTTGACGTAGTTTTTGCTTACACAAAATATTTTTATTATTTATTAAACTTTGAAACGGCACGGTGACATGTATTGTTCGCTTCATTTCCTGTTTTTTGCTGTTTATTTGTTAAAATATTGACACTTTTTAAAATCTGTAGAGAATAATCTCTACCTGGGATTCGTTTTGTGTTTTATGGAAGTTCTCATGTCAAAGTAAGATGTCTTATCAGAATTGGTACTTAATCCATGGTCTTATACCCCTGTGCCAAATGTTATCAGAAACCGTGTAGTCGTGAAAAAAAAATCTTTACGCCTATTTGATTGATAAAATAGTGATAAACAAAAAATATTTTGCATGAAATATAATATGCATAAACAAACAAAACTTTAAAAAGATAAAGTATATTTAAATACTGCTGTTTTTAAGGATATTTCTAAAAGTGATACTAATCACATCAGGCAAAATAGAAGTTATATTTATCACGCACTTTTTTCTCCTAATTATCTCTACCCCCTTAAAATTTAATTATTACGCAATTGTCAATTACGTCCTTAAAACCCCGAATCGCTGTCTCAGTTCTCATTAGAAAGCCTTTGATAATCCCACAAAGATCTCTGGAATAAGTTTAGGGATTTGCGCATTTCAGCATCGGATTCCGAGCTATGCAAACGATTACCGTGTGTTCCGATCTCTATCCATCTCTATCTTTATGCCAAGGAGTCGGGTTGAGTAAGAGAGACGGAAAGACACGACCATACGTACGGCCTCTGATGAGTAACGTGGGCTACCACTCGTTTAGTCAAAGGAAACTTTGAAAGCGGTTGTGAGGAATTGGGATGTTATGGTGTGGTGTTTTTGATGTTAGGAGAAGGGTATTATGTTCTTGTTTAGAATCAAATTGGAGACTTTACGAGTATTATTATTACTTAACGTTAACAATTTTCAAACATATTGCATAGAATAGAATATACAAAAGTTTTTCATCGTTACTTGTCGCCCGTGTAGCTGTGATATACCTTTATTGTGTCAGACACGTGTATGAAATATTTGTTACGTTAAAATTCAGATCGAATGGCTCTTCTGTAAAATTAATTCGAAAATATTTTAAAGAATTATTTACATGCCGTTTTTTGTCACATCTGTTAAAGTTACTATCCCGAAAGTACTTTACAAACAAATTCAATAGTTCGCGAAAAGCTTAAACGACCCAGCATCACATGCAGTGCATTTTGCAGGTAAACAACAAAGCCTAATCGATGCCATAATCGGCATCTGAGTGCCGAACGGAAAATCGGTTAAATCGAGCGGCAGACTCGATACGATGCACGGACCGTCGGCAGCACATCACGAGTTATATTAGACCTTATGACTATGATGAGAAAGGCTATAATTGTGATCTACGTTGTTGCTGTGCCTTGTGGCCACCGTGTCCTGCATGCTACAATGAACATGTCTCCATTTATTGCAACGAAATCCTCCTAATATATCAGCTAGGATATAAGTGATATTCTAACCCCTAATCTAAGTTAAATTTTACAGGGATTTATTCAGCAGAAAAGTGGGATATCTTGGGATAGCATTTTTTATGATGCAATTGCTTATTTGTGTTCGGAAGATCGCCCAATTGTTGATAGTGACTTCTAATCACAGTACGTACCTAGATATCGCTTGGTAATGAAAGAGAAAATAGCCATGATCTGAGTGGTGGTTTGGTCCCTGTTCAAGAACTACGTAGGTTGTATGACAATAGCTTTAAATGTGAGAACTAGACTTATTAGAATTGAGGAGCATGGCCAAGCGTATCCCGCCTAGAAACGGGGCACACCGGCCAAGTGAGCTCCCCTTAAATATTTGTTTTATTTTATTATTTATTTTTAAAATTAATATAATTATAACTTAATATTTCATGAGTCATCCTGTGGCTCTTATTAGTATCGAGCAAAAACAGACGGACGGACAGCTGAGTCTTAGTAATAGGGGGCACCCTATTACTAAGACTCAGTAAAACGGGAGTTTTACCCTTTGGGCATGGAACCCTAAAACACAAAACGTTTAGCCCTTGATATGAGCCCGCGTGACCATACAAGTATTATTCAATTTTCGCTTAGAAAACGATTGCAAATCACTATGGTAGCATCCTTTAGCTAGTCTGTGCCAGCCAGCTATTGAGCATAGTGTTTCAAAAGAGCACAGAGCGCCTGAAGCGACAACGATAAGGTGCTTTAAAGCGCTTTATTGGACTGCGACATTGCATATTCATCAATGGCGACGGCTATTGGCTTTTAAAATTTAACTAGCGTCAGCAATTAAAAGGCCACTGTATTATTTTAAATTCATGTTTTTTTTAACACTTTATGCATTTTAATAACTAGCGTGTTCATATAAGAACAAAGGTATAGTAATTTTATGATATGGTATCGTTTTCGAAACGATTAGATGCAGTGAAAGAATAACCAATTAACGCAGTCGTAATCATAGATTTAACTTTTAAAGATAAAGAAAAGGTCACTGCAGCACAATCATGATCTCCTCTGTGTGTGTTTAGTAATGATGATCACTGATCATACGCTGAACGTAAAAAGAATGAAAATGGAAATACATTCATCTGCATTTTCTTAGTTATTGTGCTTATCAATTAATATAACACAGTGTTTACGCACAATTTTAGTTTCGTCCAATCCAACAGCTACGTAGTCTTTATTAAGGCATGTTGGCTAAGTACAAGCGCTTAAATAACAGATGAACTTGTTTACAAGATGGCAGCTATTTATCATACTATACAGGGTGGTCCAGGCCAGATGGATTAAAATTTTTTTTAGGTAGTCTGCTAAGGGGCCTATATTTTTACCCGCCAGGCAAAAAAACGCTTGTCAGCCGCTTACAAGATATGTTATTTTTTTAATTTTAGAAGTATCACGACTTTTCATGTTTTATTTACTTTTAAAATGAAAAATTCTATTATTTTTTTATTTTAGGTGCATAGTTAGACATTGCACGCTCTCATAAAAAAAATTAGACATTACGCTCTCTCACAAAAAGTGGTGATATTTCTAAAATAAATTAAAAAATCATGTAAGCGGATTTTTTCCTGGCCCCACAAATAGGAACCTAAGCCGAAAACCTAAAAAAAAATGTATATCCATCCGGCCTGGACTAACCTGTATACTTCATAAAACGATATCGATGTATTCGATCATATACATCCGTCACTCTCACTCAACCTGCAATGCTAAAAAGGTGAGAGGGACGAATAGAGAAGATATATTCCAATCGTTTTGCGGAGTAGACCCCTAGTCAGAGATGTTTGTGTTGCGTCGATTGATCAATCGGGCTTGCCGGATGCTTTCATACATCAATCTTGTGTCCGGGCTAGGGGCACCAGACTCGTTTTTGCATTTTTCGGGCTATTAACTCTTAGATTAAACGTGCAACCTGAAAAATTTGGAAGAAACAACATTGATTTTTGTGCTGACTTTTTATTTGATTTGCATTTTTATTTATCCCCGAATGTTTTCATTATATCCGGTCGTGATGGTTTGTTTTGAATCTACGTTAAAACTGATTCACTAAAAGAAATCGTTTTAAAACAATTAGTACATTTTATAAGTAATTTGATAAGACAATTAATTATTTTCCGAAAACTCTTGCTTTCATAAACATAAACATTTTAATGGTCGGTAGCGTGGTCGATTTAAATATTTTTTTATGCATGTGCAGGCATATTATGTGTCGATTAGAGCACAAAGGTCAATCTCGGAGATTGGCCCATGATTTGATAATTCTTGCAGCAAAAATGTGACTAAGGTTATAGATCTTTATTTTCTCAAAGAATACAAAATATTCACTTCAAGAGAAAACAACAAATACTTAATTACTTACAACTAATACATGCCACGTGACGTGACGTACTTAAAAAACCGCACTAGATCTCAACTTTGAACCATAGAATTTTGTATGATCTATTTCCTCCTTATCCCCTCTAAAGTCTAGGTCATCAGTTTATTACCGATAGAACTCCCCAAGCCGGGAATCGACCCAATTGGCATTGATCGCAGGCCCGTCCGCTAATCCCAGTCGGCTGGTACTACACAGTCGCAATTTGCGGCCACGTCGGACCTCTAATTGTGGCCCGCATTGATGGAGGTCCATACTGCCTTAAAACTTCGTGCATCGTATAATAAGGGATTGAATACTCGATAGAGTCTGATAAACTAGACTCAGAAAAGCGGTGTCATAAGAAAGTTGAGATTGATCCACGGGGGCCATCTAAACTTAGAAAATCAAACACAATTTAAAATAAAGGAAAATATAATTATTTTTAAGGACATGCCTTTTAACTTACTAATTTTAAACTAATAATAAACTGAAAATTTACATTGTAGCTAGATCCCTTTGTTTCTAGCAATCACAAAAAGTTTAAAATACTTCAAATAAAAAATCACGCTTTTATGAGTGAGACTAGTCAGAACTAATCTAATGAGCCCGAACTCGAAAGTTTTGCAATAAATGAGTTGAACTATATTTATACCTCTTGGGGGAGTATTTTTGATGCATTCGAATTCCAATTTGCAAACGAACTCACAAGAATACGAACTTCTCGGATTGGAATTTGAACGCTTCAAAAATAATCTTCTGGCTCCATAACATCAGCAAAGTCAGTACCGAATTATTTTATAGTCATTCCGATTTCATTACAGAGTTACAATTTAAGTAAGCATAGTAATGGTGATGAATTGTAAAAAAAAACATAGTTAACAATAACAAAATCCGTCAATCTATCGTTCTGCATTCCAATAAAATGGAACATTTAACTAACATTCAAACTATTTACTTTCAAACTATGTAGTTCATGTAAAACTAGTGATCAAACTCATATAAACTTCTCCTGCAATCTCCTATAGAATTGAGAGATCCATGAAAACAATTACGTACCTACTTGTAATTTCGATGACACTGTGTAGGTATTCTAAGTAATCCTGCATAGATAGGAGACTTAATCAAAAGAACTTTATAAGATTCAATTACCTATCATTATTTCAGCTATTTTGCTATCACACAAAACCAATCTGGGTAATACGCTTCCTATTTAGTGTCATGTACCTACTACGGTCCTGTGTCGTTGAGTTCAGCTGATTCCGAGCTGGACTTGGTGTTGCCATCTCTAAGTTCCCGTGTTAATTATACTCATAAGTTTTATTCGAATTGATAGATACAGAATTAAGTTTTATTTCTAGATTTGACTAAAGATTAAAGATTCGGATAAAACTTAATAAATATGGATAACACAAGAATGTTCTACTCGTGTATAGTTACTAATAATGTGTTTTCTTGTTACAGGTATGTAAATACTGACATGTTGATCAACCGTAGCAGTATACAAATATTAACACAAAAGGTACCTACTTTAGATAATTCAGAAACAACCATTTAAAACACTTTTTCTTCAACATAAATGTTATTGTTCAATCACTTTTACAGCAACAAACCCAAAATGTTATTGTAATTCGATAAGCTTTGCTTACTCTTAACTTTTAACACAACTTACAAGAATAATGAAGGCTCGTACCATTTGGGGCAGCCGATCCAAACTTCGGACCCGGATATGATAAAACGGACTGTTATGGAGCCCAAGGACTGGACAAAAATGGATCCATTAAAATTAGGCCCACTAAATTAATGTATTGCAGTTGGGGAAGTTTATTTACTTAATCCATAATACGTTCAGAATGAAAGATAACTTAGAGATGAGTTACAAGGTTACGAAAAGGAAAATGTTTAGAAAACATGTGTCAAGTTGACACTTACAATTAGATGCATGAACACGATTTGTTTATTATAGGTACTCATCTGAGACCTAACCATTAAATTATAGATTAATAATAGAGGCATATTTTTTAAGGAAAATATACTTTGCTCAATAACACGTTTGGCACTTAAATATGTAGATAAGGCCTAACTATGAACAAAAGTAGGTACGTAAAGTCAGTTTTTCTTTACTTGTCCAAAAATCTGTTTTGTGTTAAATAGTAAAATATTACCTAGGTTATCATTTTAGTTTGTATCTTATTTTTTTATAAGCAAAGAAAAGCGGATTCTAAGAAGTTTTGGTTTTACGTCAAAATCAATAAAGAAAAAACAAAACAAGGTTGAAGTAATACTGTATTTTGAGCCCATATTTATGATTCCGATTATGCATTACTGACTTTTTGTATGAGAACCATTGGCTATTCTATGATACCATAGGCGTATTATTGATCACAGAAGATGCAGGTTCAAAGAACCATTTGTGATTCTGCCTACGATCCGCATCTTACCGAAGTCTATTAACGCAGTAGACGTGTCTTAATCAACGAAGCCCGATAGGAATTGAGAGCACCATTATTGAAATTGCTACAGCTGAGTCGTCCGGACATTAGCCAGGCAGGGATATTTAACCTTTTCACACACTTTATGTTAAAATGAAATATGAAAAATCCTTGTATTCCATCTGTAATGTTGTTTTAGGTTTTACGATTTAATTATATGTATAGATGAATGAGAAGAGGTTTACAAAAGTGACTTAGTTTCTTGCGCTGCTTTTTTCCCCGAAGCAAAAGAAGTGAAGATACGGTAAAAATATATACTTGAATAAGGGCCTAATCGCCTGAATTATCGATAGAAATATCGCGGTTGTGCTGCAAAATGGCACTTTTAAATCAAATTTTACGTTTAAACATGGTGGATATTGATTTTGGTTGTAAAATATAGCAAAATATTTGAAATGAACATTGTTTAGCCTAAGATTGTACAATTGTTTTTATCCCAATTAAAATAAAATAAATACTAATGATGATGATGTGTAACCCATAGTTTATAATAGTCTGGTTTACTCTAGGGTAGCCGAAGTCTGATAGCAATCGTTTTAATGTAATTAATTGACTTGCCACACCAGGGCCCTAACCATGAGCTGTTAAAACAATCACAAATCTGTCAAACATTATCATTTCTGTCAAATTTTGTATGAAATGACGTTCCAAAATTGACAGATTTTACAACTTTGAGATTGTTTTTAGAGTTCATGGTTAGGGGGCAGGGATCATAGTCAATCGTATCCTAACTAGAAATTTTACATTGAGAGGGACAAAAACATTTTATCAATTTATTTCGTAACTCCCCCGGCATATTTTTCAAGGATAAAAAGTTTTTTCTCATTCTGGATGGTAGATTTTGTTTTGCCTCTAAAATTCGTTCTGCGGGGTAACCATGAACTCTTAACAATCTCAAATCTGTCAAAACTGAAAATGTCGTCACGTCACGTACAAACTTGGCAGATTTGACAAGATGTGACAGATTTGAGATTGTTTTAAGAGTTCATGGTTACCCCTGCTATTGACTAACATATATCCAAATCGAATATCTAGCGTTTACTATAAGTATCATACACACCAGCTAGGCTAATTGTTTTAGTTATGTACAAAAGTAACAATTTGCCTACCCATTATTTTAATCTTTAAAAATACATTTCAGGGCTTACCACGAGTTTACTATCCCTGACTTAAGAATATAAGAAGGTTCATTACGTTAAGGGATTTCTACTCTTACAAGATGCTTAAGTTCGTATTGAGTTTGACGGAATACAATCGGTAGGCATAATATCAAATTTGCAGTAAGAGTTTCGTTTCAATTCTTGAATAATACATTATTATTTGAACTGACGAATTTCTTGTAGCAAGAAGCTTTAGATATTTTAATGGGCTTTGTTTACTCCTTGGGTTTCATAATTATTAAATAGCTAGATGGCTTATTCAATGTTACAGTCGTTTAGAAAGAAATAATATAGGTGATATGCTCAGGGTTTTGCACCCGAAGGGTGCCAACAGACATATTACTAAAAAAAAAAAAAAAATTAAAGAAGGTTGCTATAATTATATTGTTAGTTCTTAAACCGACCAAATTCATGTCGTGCCACGTGCAGTACGGGGTTCCGTAGTTGCCCGTCGTTACCACAATATATTGCAGCAATTACTTCATTTAGGTCACTTTCAATGTTTTTCCCTAAGGATTTTTTGAACGACTAAGTTGAACGACTGATACTCGTAAACTAGCTGATCTATCTTAATCGTTATGATTTTCATTAAAAGTTCATGAAAAACACTATTATCATTAATTTTCCAAGATTTTTCAAACCACTAGTTTAGCTTTTAGAGGGGGGAGGGGGGACGCCATACTCGAACAAAAATTGGCACTTTAAACTTAATATTTCGCGGATCCCTACATCGAATAATAGCAACCCCTAAGTCATTATAAGAGACCTATTCAACGATTTCCCACAAGATGGGGTAGACAATGATAAAAGTAATCATCCCCACGTTACAATATGTATACCCAAAAAAAATATTTTTCAAAATTTTATTTTACCACTTTATCGGCGTGATTGATTTACATACCTCCACAAAATTACAGCTCTCTAGGGTCAACAGTCTCCAAGCAAAACCTCGGACGGACGGACAGACGGACAGACAGAACGACAGACCGACAGACAGACAGATGGACATGACGAAACGTTCCGAACTGGACCGAAATCGTTTTTGGCTCAACAGGGCTGATACTTCGTTCGACTAGCAAGGAAAGGAGAATAAAATTGTATTTGTGTCATCTAATTATATATGTATATTGTGTCTTTTTTCTGTCTGTTACTATTATTATTATTCTTCTTCTACTGTCAATATTATTAATTGCTTGTTAAGCTGTTAGTTTTAGTTTTTTCTTTTCCTGTCTCTAGTGCCGTGCTTTTGTACCCCTAACGTCAGGGTCCCTGCTGAAAATCAGCGTCGTGATATGTCCCTGGCTGTCACGACAAATGCTGAGCGGGGGCCTTTTTGACACATTTTTTTTTCTAATCTTAATTCTTTTGTATTCTATGTATGATGTGTGTGTCAAATAAATATTTTTCTATTCTATTTCTATTCTATTCTATTCTATTCAAACTATAAGGGTTCCTTGTCAGGACTACAGAACCCTAAAAACGGCAATACATATAAATATTTTACAAATACAGGATCAAGCATACGAGTATTCCTCTATTTTGATTACTACGAACACTTAAGTAGTTATCATCAACTGATGGCTTACTAATTCATTGATAGAAGTAAATTCACCAGGTTGGTATATTTATTTGGATATATATTTTTTATGAACCTACAATCTTTGTATTAAATCCCATTCAGTTTTGATGGTATGAAATAGAGATGGTGAATATATCTATTATCAGTTAAATTTAATTATAAAAAAAAAAATCACATTTATTCAATAAATATTATTAACCTTATTAAATAAAAATATTCATTCGAGCCGTTGATAATTAAACGCAACTAATATTTTTATTCGTATAGATAAATCTAACCGATTGATAAAATTATCTAATGAATATTTTTAACGCTAGGCAAAGAATAAAATTATCATTGCCGATCTTTAGAATATATTTATTCGTTTATTGAGTAAGTTAACTTAAGCATTAAGTAAACGGAATAGAGCGTAAATTTGAATGCATTATTTAGGACACAAGTGGCGTCGTAAGTGAGTCGAGCGAAGTCACGAGGTGTAACGCGTAATACTATTTTAACTACGGTGAAAAATATCAAAACTAATTCTGCATAAATATATTAACTAATATTTTCAACCATATTCAACAAAGGTAAAAATATCAAAAAAATGTATCTGCATAAATATATTTACGAATATTTTCAACCATATTCAATTACTGATAAAATAATGTATATGCATAAAAATATCAACTGATATTTTCAACCATTAAAAATATCGATATTTTTATTAAACCAATATTTTTTAACGAATATTTTTTTTCAACCATTAACGCCACCACTAGTATGAAAGGTAATTAAAACAGACAGAGATAGCACGCCAAATCGTAAAATAAAACTCTTGCAATTATAGCTCTGTTTCAGAGTTACATTTCATATAAAAGTTGTCTGAGCCTTTTTACCCCAAAGTTGGAGGGGCGAGGAATGTTTTTGATTCTGTTTGTTTCATTCCGACTGGATGATTTGTTTTACGTGATTGATTTTTTTCTGATTATGTCTGTTTCAATATAGTCACACAATTTACTTATACACATGTATTTAAACTAGTATTTCTTAAGGCGTCAAGCAAAATTCACGTGTATCAAATCTGTGATACTCTCAGATCAGAGAAATAATATTTCTATGGTGATACCTAATATGTTAACAATAGAAAACGGTCGCGTTTTTTACACGGCTAGTTTGAGTTGTTCATATTTTGTCAAAGGATGGCCACAAGTGATGGTTTTGTAATTTGATAGGTTAATACGTCCGAACGAACGTACTATATAGTACGTTCGTTCGGACATGCATATGTATACATATGTATAACCGCCCCACCATCTTATAGTCAGCTCTAAGAATGATATTTTATTAACACGATATTATAAGTATAAATGAAAAATTAAGAAAACCGCTTCAGCTAGATATCAATCTCACGTTGATATTTTTAGTTGAAACTAGCGTGTACCATACAGACATATATGTGTACCTATATAATTCAAAAAACAAACATTTTATCATTCTGTAAATGAATGAACAATATACGAATACGTGAAATCTCACTGAATAATTAATCATAATAATTATTGTGAACCACTTTGTGGAATAAATTCTTTTATTCATTCATAAAATTTTATCTGCTAAAATTGAATATTGAGATTTAAATAAAACGCAATTTTCCTCTTACCTAGTAGGAATTATCGCTTAATTAAGTTAATTAATTGTTCCATGAGTTCCGTTATTAATTATTATTGATAACCTTATTAACGTCAGTTTTATTTCTATATTTAAGTTTATAAAGCTTTTTAAAGGTTTCAGTTTTCGAAACAATTAGGTAGTTGACATAAACCGTTTCCGTTGTCTTTAAAATTCTATATAGGTTCCTAATTTATTAGTTTATTTGTTCTTAGGGGATGATTCAACCACAATTACGGAACAAGACCAGAATCTCAATAAAAAAACCAGCCAAGTGCAAGTCGGACTCGCGCACGAAGGGTTCCGTACCATTATCTACACAAACTACAAAAAAAACACGTTTGCTGTATTAAGCCCCTTTCAATATTTATTTTATCAGTTTTTTAGAATTTGTTGTTATAGCGGCAACAGAAATACATCATCTGTGTAAATTTCTTCTGTCTTACTACCACAGTTCATGACATACAGACTGGTGACAGACGGACAGACAGACAGACGGACAGCGAAGTCTTAGTGATAGGGTCCCTTTACTCTTTGGGTACGGAACTCTAAAAAATACCACTCCAGACAAATTGATTTCAGCTGATCGGCGGTTTAGTTTGAGAAGCGACTTTTTTGGCATTTCGGTTTTCGTACCATTCCTTCCTCCTAGAAGGAAGTTCACTAATAAATGGACCTTATATAGGTATTTCCAGACGATGCATTGATTACAAATAGGTTATAATATACATAATTATATCCCTAGAAACATTCAAAATATCTTTTAATGAAGCCAGGGGGCTTTTAAATTACAACATAAGTTCCTAAAACGGTATTATTTCCACTTGTTTTGTTAAATCTGTATATTGAATTGACGTGAAAACAACAAACAAAAGACGATGTTTCAGCTAACGTTCTTATTTCGTTAAGTATTATTCATTAACTATCTTATGATTGACTTCAACGAGTAAACAAATCTAAATTGTACTATCTGTTCGAGTCAGAAACCTTTCCCGGCATGCGCACATTAAATTACCAAACTTTTATTGCAGTTGGATGAATAGTTTCCGAAGGCATAGAGGACAAACATACATTATTTGTTTTATATAGAAAGACAGAAATTGTCTTTGATACCAGATAGGTATTGAATTAACCGTCTGTTAACAATCTTTATGTATGCAGATGTGATTTATTATCACATAAGATGTTTATAATCACTCGTATATTTGAATCTTCTTTAGTTTTAAAACTATTAAACTTATCTTACCTGTAATACCTACCCCGCAAACCTTTTCACAAACGCGTCTTGTTTTAAAACCGCGTTACACCTACAATGTTAACCCCACAAAGTGGAGTTTAATTGCCACTTTGCACTCTAACCCCATCTTTGCTGTCGCGTAAAAACTTCTCGGAATCGCAAGAAAGTCCGACTCGGAAAATATGAAAATGATTCCGAACGCCGGCGCTGCGTCATTAAGCGAATTTATGTTTTGCTCGGCTGAGTGTACTTGGGCAGTCAGCACAAGTTGCTGCTAAGTGCCATAAAGCTTAAGCACTTCGCATTGTTGCCGCTGGCGGCGCTGCTGTCGCGTATTATATAAAGTTGCAAACATCGTTTCGTCAGTCATATGTTACGACCGATAATGGAAGTAACGGGGAAAATTGGGATAAATAAGAGACCATTTTGCGAGTTAAACGTGTTTTGGGAAAGCAAGATGTTTTTGAGTTTCTTTGCGTTTGAAAGTGTTGCAGGTTCTATTTTATGTTATCGGCACTTACAGTTATTATTACAGTTACTACGAGGCAAGCTAATATGTAAAGAAATTTGTCCTGTGTAAAAGTGCCAAATAAAAAACAAGTTTCTTAACAGTTTTTAAGGCAAGACATCACTTGATTATTTAGCATTACATAAACGTATCCATAAACTTTAATGAAGCGTCCATCGTGTCCATACTGTAAAATGGCATACTACCGACCAATATACCATAAGTCCGCAGCAAATTCAATTCTGCACCGAAGTGAAGTTGTCCATTGGAACTTAAACGCCATTAAACTAAAGTGCGCACTTCAATTCTCACTCCAGCTAGTTTGGCCCCTACTTTCTTGTACAACAAGTTTCTAATTTTGTCTCTTAAACGCCTTCTAGTCTTAAAGTTTTCCGATACCGGCTAGCGATCGACGAGTTGCAAAATGTGAGAAATATTGTTAAAAAATTACCTACTGTATAAATGAGCAAAAAATTGGTTAAATAATAAATAAATTAAAAATGTAGAGGAAAGGCTAAAAATATTATTGCTTCTGTATCGGCTGAATTATAAGATGTTGGGTAGTTTAATTAATTCCAATCAGTACATTTTGTGCTCTTCCATTTCCGTTCCGTGTACAACCCCTTTTTACGCAAACACTCGGTTCAAACTGGTTTACTCCGGTTTTCGCAATCCTTTACTTTAATGCATTCGAATAGTACTCAAATGTTTTGACACTCATTGAAGTGACGAGCATTAGGTTTTTTTCAAGTTTTTTTTATTGCTTTTCTTAGTATTTAAGAGTTTGATGTTAAAGTGTGTGTGTTTGTAATTTGTATGCTGTATGTCATACATTAAACATAGCGTTATCAATGAGTTATTATGTACCTGTTTCCTTTGTACTACATACATACCTAAGATCTAAATTCATGTATTCCAGCACCATTATCTTTACCTGGCCGTAGCCTTATTTATGTCCTAGTTCAATGTCAAAGAAGACTTTGAAACTGAAATCCTCTCGTCAAGTCGGTTCAAAGGTTAATCTAAGCTTGGGTGGCGTTAATGTTATGCAAATTAATTTACATAATTGCAAACTTTCCACGCGTCTCATTAAGAGGCTATTCAAAAACTTCTTAACTCAATTTCGAAGCCACAAACAAGAGAAGACGGTGAATTATATTTGTGTAGTGGCTGTGTTTGATTAGAAGTTAGTCTTTGAGAAATGTGAAAGACGAGTGTAATAGGGTTAATGATGTGTATGATAACCAGCAGTCAAACAAATTCAAACAAAATCTAACACTATTCGTAAGGTCAGAAAATGACAATCTATTAAATAAAAAATCTATACAATTACCTACATGTTTTATCATCATGAATCTATCCGAACCAAAATGCATTAGAATATGTTTCTATTATTAGGCCTATACTCTGGACTGAAAAGTCAGCAGTCTCAGGTTCGATTGCCGTAAGGGGCAAATGTTTGTGTAATGAACACAAGCATTTGCAACTAAGTAATGGGTATTTATTTTTATTTTTTAAAATTATGTTTATCCGTTATCTTGTCGCCATAACACAAGCTTTGCTTTTATTAACTCGCTGAGGGTATTTATTTTTATTTGGACGATATCACAACCTTTAAATGAATCTAAAAGTAGATAAAGCACTTTTTTATCAACCTCTCACCCCAAACGCATATACTATCTCCGTACCGTCGTGGGCAAAAATCAGAAACAACAATTGTACAAAATCACCCAGACAAATACACAACATTTAAGTTTTTTTTTCACTGACTTGACCGGAAATCAAACCATAAAGATGGCGGCACTAAATCTATAGTACTCGCCATTTGGCTTATAAATTATACAACGTTAAATTACAATGGGGTGCCAAATTTTAAATATAAGATCTAGAGGTGCCACTGCCTATTGTATTTGTTGTCGATTTGGACCTTCGCTATGCGCAGACGCTCCTGCTGTTAGCAATGTACCTTACATCAAAAAGGCTAAGTTTTGTTTTCGCGCGCCATTGTGACTATTTTTGCATTGAACTTTGCAGTTCTAGGTTACACAGAGATAGTGCGTGCGTATTTTTTATGAATAAGACAAAATTATACACGCGTACCATCTTTGAACAGGTGATAGTAATAAAAATAAAAATATAAGTTTGTTTTTTAGATCGTTTATATCGTAGATCGATTTAGTTACTGATTCTGAGTGGTCCATGAAAATTTGGCACCCCTTTGCAATGCGACCCTGTATACAATTTATGGTTACTAATTTGTGTAATGCACCAACATCAGTATCTAAAATATATCTCCCCCATCATAAGCGTCATCTAATGAAACACAAACAACCTCGCTTAATTACCAACTCGCAAACTCATTTCGAACTCGTGTTTAGACCAAACACTACTTAGGATTATACACAACCAAGTTTAGAACCTCGGCAGCCTCACTAACGGTGATAGCAGTGGCACTTCACATCGTGTGTCGTGAGTATAATAATAATACTAAATAATAAATAAATATTGGACAACATCACATACATTGCTCTGATCCTAAGGTAAGTAGCTAAAGCACTTGTGTTATAGAAATCAAAAACAACGACGGTAACACAATACCCAGACCCGAGACAAATAGAAAAGTTCGTTTTCTACATTGACCCGACCGGGGATCGAACCCGAAACCTCAGAGATGGCGACGCCATATAGTCCGGCGTACTCGCCTCTCGGCTGTGGAGGTCGTCGATCCAGTATGTATCTCAGAGCCTCAAAATTTTTCGAAATGTATGTACCTGCCTACCTAAGAATGTCTAATATTTGATTGGCGTTTAGAAAAAAATTGTCGAGTAGCAGTTGTTTTAAATGAAGTAAATAATTTGCCGCATTTAATAATAATAACTTATTTTATTTACCAAAAACAAACAAAACATTTACAGCAAGCAGCAGCGGTCACTGCACTAAGCAATAATGCTTGTATTGCAGTGGCCAGTAATTTAAAAACAAGCAAAACTTATTCAAAGACACCTGGCTGACCGGACGTGTATAAAGTTAAAAGTTTAAAAATAAGAGAGATACATGAACATAAAATGTGAAGAATATATATGCATGTTAAAAATGTGTAAGTTAGTATTAATTTGGGATTATACAAGACGAGAATGCCTACTACAAAAATGTTTCGTTCGTTCGGAAGTATTAACCCAAAAAAAAATAGGTAAACATTTATTTGCATCAATCCCTTGACAAAAATTACCTAACAATTCTACGAGACGCCCGAACCTTTTGTCATTTTTAAAAGATAAATAAGCAAGTATAATAAGATCCATCTAAATTTGAAGAAACTAAATGAAGGAGGTGGATTGGACACACATAGTTTCCTAAATCATCAGCTTTAAATAACATCATAAAGAAGCTTTATAAACAAACGCAAAGTAAATTTCAGTTCCCTAGGACAGGTCTGTTTGAATAAGAGGAAACTTCATATTTTTCTCTTAAAAGCGAGCATACGAAATTATGAATTCAAACGCATCCGAGATTCATGGAGTGGAAGTAAACAAGAGATGAGAGTTCTATGTTTTTATGTTATGGCATGAAAGGAAAATACGCTAAAATATCTCTTTGAGAAATCAGAAACGTAAATTCTATTGGAAGGTTACTCACGCATTTATAATCAAACGATTGTGACGACTGACGAATAAACTTTGTTTCGACGAGAGAAAGCGCAACTTTTTCGGTTATGTTTGAATATTTCTGGATAGAATTATTACCTTGTATTTTTTCATAGCCTATCCTATGCTTTTCTTACTATTTTTTAAATACTTGTAACTGGCAACTAGGAGCACCAAAGTACCATACTCGGATTCGTTCTTGTATAGAAATTTATTTTTTTCTTTATTAAATCGAATTTTCCCATACACTTAGAAGATTTAGATTCCTGAATTATCTTCGAATAACAATCAGATACATACCACAAGTAACTTTTTAATAAGATAAGTAGGATATTAGCATTGTTAGAAGATCTTTATAATTTTATATCAAAATAAAAGTTCCCAGAATCGTTAATTTAAAAGTCCATCAGTTCCATTTCTTAAACAATATTTGCTTGCTTTTATTTCCGACCTCAAAGAGCGGCCACGATCATTGTTTGCAATAACTTTGCCTTTGTGCCTTTGCTTTTCTGAAACTTTCCGTAGATGTACTATCTTTGCGTCGTGTAGCCAAAAGATAACAGACTGTTAATTTAAAAAAACCGGCCAAGTGCGAGTCGGACTCGCGCACGAAGGGTTCCGTACCATTATCTAATACAAAAACAAACATAATTGTTGTATGAGATACCCCTTAAATAATTATTGTTTTCTGTTTTTAAGTATTATATGTTATAACAGAAATATACCTACATAATCTGTGAAAATTTTAACTCTAACTATCACGGTTTATGAGATACAGCCTAGTGACAGACAGACAGACAGACAGACAGACGGACAGCGGAGCCTTAGTAATAGGGTTCCGTTCTACCCTTTGGGTACGGAACCCTAAAAATGGAAAGTCGAGTTAATTCTATCATTAACTAAGCACTATAATTATAGTAGTATGCAAAGAGTTTGACAATTTAGCTAAAGTATGATTAAAGTTCATGACATCTACAGAATCGTTCCCATGAATGGTCTACAAGTCTTCTGTTGCAACCGATCAAAATGTTTTTTGGGTTATCATCACCATCATTAGCCGTCTGCTGTCTCCTGCTGAACGGAGGCCTTTATTCTGCTTCATTACATGCCTCGTCCATCTACCGTCAGCAACGGCCAGCAGTCCAATGAGCCACTGTACCTCATATGCTGCGTCGTCCTACACTACGCTTAAGCAAGCCGTCTCTATTCTAGAACTCTTCTGCGCCATCAACTATTGGTATGCGTCAACTTCAACTTGCTGATCATGTGGTAAATACCAGTTTTTTTAAGGATTATCTTAACGAAATTTAACTTTTTCGTATCTCTTTAAGTGACCTAGAATCAGTTATCTAGATTCCAGTGTCCTCTCCAGTATCTACATCTCGACTTTAAGATATATAGTTTATGTTATTTCCTATATCATTACCAAACTTACATTTATCTTGTCAACTACAGTCGAAAAGGCTAAGGAAGCCTAAAATTTAAAAATGCAAACGCCATTTCGGTGGCCATAAGTTTCTCTCGAGAGCCGAATACAATTTTTTTTTAAATTGATGTATCTTACTTTACATTACTAGTGGTAGGCCCCCCACAAGGTGGACCGACGATCTGGTGAAGGTCGCGGGAAGCCGCTGGATGCGGGTGGCACAGAGTCGAGATCTCTGTGGAAATCCTTGGGGGAGGCCTATGTCCAGCAGTGGACGTTTTTCGGCTATTGGATGAATGGACATTACTGTTCTTTTTACACTGTACCTGTACTTTACAGAACAAGCGTAAATGTGATTTATTGTGTATCCAAATGGATATGTCATATTATTCAAGTTCAAACATTATGGAAATGAGTTTGCGGTCGCTTTGTGAACTTGAAACAACCATTTTAGTTTGTGATGTTAAGTTCTGATAGGCAGCGAAGCACTTAACTCGATTCATGATACAGGGTGCCCTATGTCGTTATATTAGGGTGTTGTGGTACCGTCGTTGTTTCTGTAACCACTGGCAATTTACTTGATTTCTATAACACAAGTGCTTTAGCTACCTACCTTAGGATCAGAGCAATGTATGTGATGTTGTCCAATATTTATTTATTTATTAGTAGATATCTTTTGGCTCAGATTAAACCATTATAATAAGGTTTAATTTTATGCATCGATTTCACGAGATCCATACTTTAAGAGAGAGACTCCTATTTATATTGATAAAAATCCAGCAATTTTTTTTTAACATAATATAAAACTAAAAACCGACTTCAAAATAAAACTAAAAAGCGAAAAATAATATTGACTAAAACATACCTAATCAGTTCTTTTTGGAGTCGGTGCCAGCCATCGAGAGTTAAAATGTGTTTATTCGGACCGACTCCAAAACCATAGAGATGGACCCCCATCCAAAATAAGGGAATATAGGGTCAATTTTTCGACGAAAATTTTTAAGTCTTAAGGAAAGGGTTTTTGTTACACTCCAACCAGAATTTTGGTGTCGTAACCCTAGGATTATGTCTTTCGTTAAATACCAAGTCAATTTAAGAAAGGACCTTTAAATTTTTTTTCGTTACTGGGTGTGCGGGTACGCCCCCAGTAAATAAAAATTGGCGGTCTGGTACCTCATCAGCTCCACGTCTGCTCAACACACTGCGAAATACGTTCTGTTGACAAATTGCAGTAGGTACCTATTATCTTCTAACTCCTATCCGTTAAGGAGTTCTGTGGCTTCCATCGTCAAGTCAGCAATATGACATGATGATTACCAGACCCAAAAATTGGCATTGAGTCAAAAAATATATGCAAAACATTATGGGTGCCTATAAAAATTGAGGGTTGCCCTCGATTTCCCAGGGATTCCATCATCAGAATCTGACTTGGTTCAAATGGGACCACCTCGGGAGTATACCCTTTCAAACTAAAAAATAAATTTTGAAATAAGTTCATAATTGACGGCGTAATCGCGTAACAAACATACAAAAAAATACAACATTCAGTCGAATTAAGAACCTCCTCCTTTTTAACCGACTTCAAAAAAGGAGAAGGTTCTCAATTTGTCTGAATGTTGTTTTTTTTTAACTAAAAATTAAATACCCTAACTAATAAGGCTGAGCACATTCATTACTATTTTAGCATCAGCGATCGAAAATTAAATCAGCCATTGGACTTAATCTCAATTGAGAACCGTCGGTCGTGGATGCGATCGACAGCAGAATCTCCAATGCAATGCAGCATTTGCTATTTCAATACACCAATTTTGCGGCCTATGTGAAAGCATTTTAGGTATTGACTGTTGACATGCCGCTTTTGGGAGTGGATTGGAGATCATATCTGTTGCCTGATGTTATCGATAAACCAATACCTACTTTCTTAAAGATTTAAGAAAGTAGGTAGGAAGATTCCTAGGCAATCCGAGATTGAGTCTTACTAGGCAACGATCTACACTAAGCTTCTCTTCTCGTCAATGTAGTGTATTTATGTTGCTTTACCTTTGATCACATAGGCGGGACCACAAGGCAAAAGAAAGAGAGGTAGACCTGTAGCTAGCTAGAAAGATGAGCTCCAAAAACAGCCGGCCCCAACTAGATTCAAATAGCCCAATCTAGAGAGAACTGGCTATCCTTGGAAAAAGGGCTTTACTTACAAAGGGGTTCTCGCAGACTAATTAATAGAATAATAATTAAGGATCTATAATTTATGTAAAAATAAACAACAAAATTTAGAAACCAAACTTAATTACTAACAAAAAAATATAATACATAGGATTAAACTTTTTAATTTTGTAATCTGTAAGAAAAGGCTTTTAATATTATTTTATGTATATTACCTTTGACTAGGTTTATGGAAATTGGAATGTAAATCCAAACGCTAAGTTTGAGCGTTACCACTGCGGATTAGTTAACAGCATTCGTTATTCAAACTGAATAAAACATTACGTTCAGAACTTAACCAAAAATAATGTAACACAAACAAGTATTGAAAGGTAAGTAATAGAATATTCAATTTCTTAAAGAGCACATTTCGACAAAAATGATTTTTACTAAACGTAAGTAAACTGTATTACTTAAACATACCCGAAAAGTGTTTTTTTAAGTCGTATACTCAGTTAAATAGGGTTTATCAAATAACCCCTTTATTATGTACTTACGGAAAATGTTGATTCCAATAAAATATAATGTAAAGTATTCTAATTTCATTTCTTTTCCATTCTGAAAAAACACTCCTTTTGTGCGAGCCGTCAATTGAAACGAACGCGCGCTCAAAATCCAATTTAGCTCTGCTTTGTGAATGTAAATTACAATCACAACCTCTGCCGCACATGTACATTGTACCTATGTATGTGCCAACGATGGTTACGTCCATTTTGATGTCTATCCATACAGGGTGAAATTGAAATCAATCGACACACTTTTAGAAAATTATCCACTCATGATTATCAATCCATTTTCATTATGGGATCAATGGGAAAACACTATTTGCAGTTCTATACAAAAAATACTAAAATGTGCAGACAGATGAAATACTTATCTAGAACAAGTAAATATTATTTTAATGACCCGTAGACGTTAAAACAGACCTTCTAAAGAAGCTATTTTACTCTGTAGTAAAACACAAAATTAATTCCAAGCAGCTGGCAATTTACTTGAGTACGTACAAATTGTTCGGCCGAATTGTAATACGGTCCTGACAGAGGACCTCTCCAATGTAATTACCAGACAAGGCTATTGAACGCAATTAATGATTCAACCTGTACAGACTCGGCCTAATTGCTTGTTTGTCGAAATATTACGTGTGAATTATTATAATTTACGTAACGCTGGCGATGAATTTGATTCGCTTGTATAAATGTATTTTTTGGACTACTAGAATATCTTTATAATGTAATTAATAATTCATTACACATAAGTTTACGTTTTTTGTGATCAAGTGTAATCATCAATATCTACGTCAGTTTAGGAAATGTGTAAATGTGCGGAGATGCTTACCTCTTAATAATTATGATGGGTAGATATGCCATTATTTATCTCCTTAAAATCTATCATGATATCAAATCACTAATCTGCTTAATCTTTTCATGACTTTTGATGAGGGAAGAAGACTGAAACACATTCTGGTAACACTGGATGTGTGGTTTACTGGTCAAAGGTTGCATTGCAGAGGTCAAATAATATCTAATATCTAATCTCATAGTCCGCCTTTGCCGAAAGATAATAAAAAAACAAAAGCCGATCCTAAATCGACAACCCGGACGGAGTAGTGGAACTACAAAATATCTGCAGTCGAATCAAAAATATTGCAATCTATGCACAAAAAGGCGGAGTTCCGATCGGGGTGAAACAGAGTGAATGTCAAAATGCAATTAATAGTCCGCTCGGCGGAGCTACCTGCAACTTTCCCGCTCGCTGAAACTGCTCACTAGCTCAAAAAGAAAAGATACACATGAAACTGCTGAAATTGAACTTTGCGAGCATTGGTTGATTGAGAGGAATAAAGAAAGAAAATGATAAGTGCAAACTCCAACTAGTATAGGTACTCATTTTATACTGGTTTATACGTCAAGATATATAGAACCTTGGTTAAAACGGAATGAAATAAAACTCAACTGAAAATTTTAACTAATAACGATGAAGTATAAATGCAACTCGACATCAATAAAAACTACGCAACAAAATGACTAGTACTCGTAGCTACCGTCAGGAGAATTTTATCATAATCGTTGAACTGAATCATGTTGTCAAGTGTCACGTTTAAAGTTAAAAAAAATGTATTTAATTTATTTGAGTGTAAAAATTACAAATAAATATATTAAAAGTAGGCTGGATAATTTTATCGGTTGTATTTGGAAAAAATACTAGTAATTTTAGGTTAGACTAGTCTAACTTTGTTAGAATAATTTAAATTCTATAAATATTACTAAACTGTTATTATCAAAGCAAAATATTACTAATACTACTAGCATTCATTTCATTGGCTGTTCCATCCATCCTATGTCATGGACTAAGTCTGCAACTTTTTAGATTGGACGCTCTGTGGAAATGTTCATTTTGTGATAAACCCAGCTTCAAAGCTGACTCCTGATTTGAACTATTTAGGATCTTCATTAAGAAGTTCGTTATGAGTAGGTAGCGTTTTATAATTAAATCAATGTTATATGAATATTTCATTGATTTGTTCTCCTTGATTTATAATCATCAACATATCAGCCTACAGACGTCTACTGCGGGAGTCTAACCATGGACGCTAATCATAATCTAAGCAGTGTTGTTTCTAGCCAAATTATTGACATTAAAAACAAACAAGCTTAAAGTAATACTATTTCATAGGCCCCTGATTTATATACATTATCACCAGCGGGCCCCTACAATCAAGCTTGCTTGAATCAAGTCTTACTCGTTTTACTTCAAATGGCACTTTTCACGTCCCAATTATTGAAGCTACCACTGCCTCTGGACAATTTTGGGTTAGTACCGACCGCAGGAAGCAGGGAATAAAAATCCGATTTTCCCGCCTATATCAAGATAATATTGTCACAAAATATCCCTAACCTCAAATAATTGAATACTGATGTTGTGAACCACTGTATTCTACGTTGAAATGTTTAAAACAGAACAAAGAAACCAACCATTTAATTTAAAGTTGCTTGCGATTCGAGGAATACTGGTATATGACAAAGGACTTGCATTTTAAAGTAATTCACGGTAATAGCTGCTAGGGAGTGCTACAAACTCATAGCTCTGCTTTATTGCCGGGAGCGAATTAAAAGGACACCCACCCCAGGACTGTATTTGAGTTTTTTCGTTAATTTTCCCTTTTATGTTGAAGAAGTGCAAAAGAAGAAAAAGAGATAAACATTTTACTGCAAATTAATTAATCAATTATTCTAACGATCACACTAATTATATCCGATAAGCGTCATTTGTACTAGGTACGCTAATAAAATAAAGGATATGATACAAAATGACAACTATGACTTAGAAATCCTCAAGCTTGTTACACAGACATTTGCCCTTAGCGAGATTTCAACTGATGGAACAAGCACAGATGAAATAATAGCGGAATCTTTTTCGAACAAAATAAATGCCATTTCTACTCTATAGGCCAGCTTGATGACATGGGCTCTCTATGATACAGTTATCATCATCATCATTTCAGCTGTTGTACGTCCACAGCTAAACATCTGAAAATAGGCCACTGACCAGATCCAGATTGGCCGGTTGGAAGCGACGTGCATCCAGCAGCTTCCTGCAACCTTTACCAGGTCGTCTGTCCACCTTGTGGGTGGACGTCCTACGCTGCGCTTACGTCGCCCCCTTTCCAGAACCTTTGTACCCCATCGGCCATGCATGATGCAGTACTTCTATTTTTGGGGAATATAATTTGAAGTACAAACTACTCTGCCTAGATTGTAAGTTTAGGGGCTAGACCTTCTAGAAAGATCTGCACCAGAAAAGTTATCATGATCCTAGCTTATCTGCTTATGTGTGCTTGCTAAATATTTTTCGTTCAGAAACTTCTGATTTCTAGTTGGTAGTGTACAAAACACGATGATGAAAGCTTTCCTGTTCCGAATAAGTTGAATAGTTTTATTTGCACGATAGTTTTTAATTTTACGCGAGTTTGAGAGTGCGCAATATTCAGAGTTACAACTGTATGAAATTTATACAACTGTAATTCCGGATTATTCAAAATTATTTGCAGATAGAAGTTTTATCCATACATTGAGTATTTTATATTGCTTTTTGTTTTATCATACTAATTATTATTAATTATTCACTATATAAATTATTTTCTTAATATTGGTATCCATGAACTCTAAACATTACCTGTGGTGTCGTTTAAAAGTCAAATTATATCCAGAATATAAAAAAAAGTTTAAAGTTTGTTTAAGCTTATTTTTATGTTAGTTTGTTGTTAGTAAAGTTGTTTTGGTGCTAACTGATTTCACCTACATTTAGAATTGTTCTGAATCTGGATATTATGATGTTAGTTCAGAAAGAACAATTTTTAGCGTGAATGCAATCTTCGCCGAGGTTTCAAATTTGCAATAAGCGAAGTTACAACTGTTATGGGGCCTCGCTGTGACCTTTAAATTGATTCTGGAGTGGCTCAGCTCAAATATTCTGTGTGCACGTTCAACCAGAGCATATTCATAGATTTTTGGCATAAAAGGGTAGGTAATCTTTCACCCTTTTTGCTTTTTTCTTTGCGTTTTACATAAAACTGCGTTATTTTCTCTTCCGTTCCTATGGGCGTCATGGCTTTTAAATTACAAAATAATATATTTAAAAATCTTACAAAAGGTGTACCCATTGTGGCATTATCTACTTTTTGATCATTTGGCTAGACTGAAATGTGTTGTGGGCGGTGCAATGAAAAAAATACAAGCCTTGAAAAAATGGTTTGATTTTGTTACCTGATCGGCGTTAACTTGATCATGTGCATAAAACATTACAACAACAAGTATTTAAAAAACTGACCAAGTTCGAGCCCGACTCGCGCACGAAGGGTTCCGTACCATTATCTATAAAAACGGGAAAAATCACGTTTGTTGTATGGGAGCCCCCTTAAATATTTATTTTATTCTGCTTTTTAGTATTTGTTATTATAGCGACAACAGAAATATATTATCTGTGAAAATTTCAACTGTCTTACTATCACGGTTCATGAGATACAGCTTGGTGACAAACGAATAGATGGACAGACAGACAGACACACAGACGGACAGCGGAGCCTTAGTAATAGGTTCCCGTTTTACCCTTTTGGGTACGAAACCCTAAAAAACTGTACGTTTAAACTAGGTAAATGAATTTGAATAGGTATAATTGCCCTGAAGTGGACATTTATACCAACAAAGAATTTGAATTTGAAATTAAATACGTTCTGTTCCTAAATTGTTGTATAAATGTAAAAATAATAAACAACTCAAGACAATTCCTAATGTTCTTTTGATGTGGTATTTAAACGTTTGAATTTTAACGGTTTCCTTTAACGGCGCTAATGTAGCGAGAGGATATTTGAGCCAAGCCTCTTTAAATTAAGAACAACACCCGAACTTTGTATTCGCGAACTCCGTTATAACGAAAGTCTTAAGCCCCAATGAGTACACATCAAAAGCTACAGCGGTGACATGAAGGGAATTCGTTAATTCTGAAGAGTTCTGAACTTGGATGTAAAAAAGTATCAGGCAGTTATACCACTTTTAAGAGTTTGTATTATCAACATCATCATGCCAGGCATATTGCAGCCCACTGCTGGACGTAAGCCGGCTCTTTGGGAGATCAAAGAGCGCCAAGCGCACGATCTTCCGTTTTCTATCCAGCCACTGCCAGGCCAGCCATCTTCCTAAGGTCGTCGGTCCATCGAGCTGAAGGGCGCCCTACACTACGTTTCCAAGGCCAAGGGTTTGTATACAGTATGTCAACGACGAAAGGAAATACCGCTAACCCGTAATACTATAGCGTCCACAAAATAAAAATTATTTTATTTTTAAATATCTGAAACAATGATAGCTTATCTTGGATTTTAATTAAGTTTTAATTTTTGCTTTTTTTGTTTGTTATATATATTTTTTTAATTTATTAATAAAGTAGTAAACGGGCTTAAGGGAACACCTTTGTTATTGTACGGACAACAGCACGTCGACCTACCACAAAATGTCAAATTTTCTCATTTGAAAATGAACTCTATATGTCAGGCTTAAAGTTGAAAATCTATTAAAGAATTTTTGACTTCTGGGGTAGGTCGACGTGCTGTTGACTGTACATACTATAAATAAGTACTCATGATAACATTCACTACTACTAACTATGTACTTAGCTTATTGAACCATCACATTCATTGCACTGATCATAAATTAAGTGCTATAGCACTTGTGTTGTAGAATTCAAACAACGGCTGTACCATAACACCCAGACCCGACGCAACTTACAAAGTTTCACTTTGTACATTGACCCGACCGGGTATGAAACCGGGAACCTCACAAATGCCGACGCCAAGTCCGTGCATGATTGCCTTACTACGTAGGTATTAGACATGGCAACTAGACCATTTTTGAACCTTTTAATATAAAATTTAGTTTCCAAACGTGCAGTATTACTGAAAGTAGACCTTAATTGAACCGTTTTCTACAAAATATAGTGTTATCAAAACGTGCAGTACTACTGAATCCATTTTACAATAGAACCCGGAGCATTCCTGGTTGTGCGAGTTCGCGAATGGACGAAGTTCACTGCAATTAACGGTCGAGTCAAGTGGGCGCTGTTGCTGGTTAAGTGAGATTGCTTTGTTACGAGAAATGTTATTTTTATTTCATCTTCATATTTCAGACTTTGAAGACAGAAATAGCAATTTAGTGGATAGCCACAATTTTACAAATAGCCGGCACGACCTGTAGTCACAATGACTCAGCCAAATTTACCTTGCTATTTAACTAAACTAGCAATACCACAATTTTAAGAGTACCTACCTAGGTGACTGTTTAAAGTTTGATTTTTAAACAAAATAATTATGACAAACCAAAGCGAATTAACTTAATTTTTAATGCTCGTCTCACCAATGTGACATAATATCATTTTATCTGACGGATCGTGTGACCCTTACTTTAGGACAACCAATTAAACATTGTTGCTCCCATAGTAAAGCTACGTAATGGCAGGATACGTAATTGGGTATAGGACGGGCCAGGTGAGGCAAAAAGAACGTATTTTTAGTCGCGTTTTATTAAATCGCAAAATTAACTTTCAATGGTAATTGCCAACTTATTTACGTCGTCCTCATTTACGTATTCTTTTGTGGAAATTAAAAGCTTTTTAAAAATGGAATTGTATGATGTTGTATGCGACCAAATAATGCCACTCTGCGCTGCGCTACTATAATATAGGCTACGCCAGTTTGACCTCACCCAAAGAAATGATCGCGTATCCTGTGTTTTTCCAAATTGAACTTTAAATTTTAAAAAATAGTTTTCAAGTAAGTACAATCCAATCTAACTATCCAACTATTAGTAGTACTGTGGCAATACTATCATAATAGTACGAAAGATAAGCCTTCCTATTCAAATCTCAGAAACTCCGAGGTTAGTTAGAGACTTAGCACTTAACAATATGTTACTATAACTAGATTCGCACTGTTCGCCTGGATGGTGCGGTGCATAGGATTAATGCATTTTCCTACGACTGCACGTTTGTAATTAAATTTGGAATGTTGACTGCAAAACTCGTCGCTTTACTAAATGTATTTCACTGAAAGTAACTACATACGAAGCTGTCCGGTATACAAAACGCTTGGGAGCAATGTAGAGAGAAGTGATGTTGAAACTGAGATGCAACTAGGATTGTAAAAAGTTGTCTATCGTTATAATTAAATAATTAGCACACCCTGACAAATTTACTTTCAAAATTAATCTGAACCTAAAAAATCAGATTCTCTTTCTTTCTTTGGCCTCGCCTTTTCCCGCTACACGGGGTCGGCTTTTCCAATCATGCGACGCCACGTGGTCGCTGTGCGTCGTCTTCCCTCAGACCCAGTTCCTTCATGTCTCTTTGGACATTCGTCAGCCAGGTGGTCTGAAATCTTCCTCTTCCCCTCTTTTTAGAAGCCATAGAAAGGCACTTCCTCACGACATAATCCTCGGTTCTACGCAGTAAAAAAAAAACAGATTTGCCGTCGTTTATTTGTTAGATGATGTAGAATACATCATACATGTAATTTCACAGAATCGAAATCAAACCTGAGACACTGCATTCAAGGCATGCCCCAACGTCACTTTAAAATAGTCCATATGATATTCTTTTTAAAATTATTTACGCCAAAACGATCGAATGAACGAAATTTATGATCTTGTGTATAGAGACTATGGTTTATGAAAGTAATGACTCAATAATAATGCTAATACTTGATATTAAAACTGTTAAAACCCTTTACTGCTGATGTCACCTCAACTAGATTGTCCAAAATCGAATGTTTTAAGTATTTTGATACGTCTATGATACAAGTCTAGAGATTCAGTATCTTTTTATTCATAAACATGAACCAAATAATCTAAGAGATACTTAATATGTTTATTATCTCTTTCATGTTCTGGCAAAACGAGTTATGATAACCTAATTCCCTTAACCTAATTCAATTCAATTTGCACAAACAGCCCAAATAATAAATTGAATAATAATAAAGCATCACACTTTGTTTGCGAGCTGCTTGAATAATGAATTTCAACCGCAAAATGTTCTACTGAACGTGGTGTTTTCAAAGTCACAAAGCAGATAACATACAGAAGGCTTGCTAATTGATAAACACAGCATATTATGACCACGGTCGATGTAACCTGGTCGACATGTCGATAAAATAAAAAGTAAAATACCTACGTGTCAGGCCAAGGTCAAGAGACACAATAAAAAATCTATTATTACGCGGCCACCGGTGGGTCATTGAAGCTTGATAGGTTAACCTGTCAGGCCAAGGTCAAGAGCCACAATAATAAAATATTGTTATGGACCGGCCGGAAGGTCTTTGCCGCTTGATAGGAACTCCCATTTTTGTGTAACCCGTAACCATGCAATGCGAAAGTCGAAAAGAAATTTTAGACTTGCTAAATTGTACCTCTTCGCATGTCCTGACAGGGATGTCAAGTCTTAATTACATAACATTCCTACAACACGGTGTATTATGTGAGAATTCTAAGAACTAATCATCATAATGTCAGCAATACTATTTGTATGCAAACAGTAGAAATAAGTTTTTAAAATAGCAAGTAGTACATGAACAAACATATTTTTTTTACAATAACACGGATCGTTTTCGATAGGAAATTCCAAGTAAAATAAACTCGAAAAAATAATACCGAATATAAACCTAAATAAAATGATTACCTACTGCTAGAGCGACTCTGTACTTTGTACGTTATACTAGATGTAGAATGGTCTTAACTTTGTCACATTTTATAAAAATAAATATAGTCGAATGCAATCCACAACAACATAGGCACACTCGATAGAAATACTACGATAGGCAAAATTGCACCGCTCCAAATTGAATATCGAACTATTTGACGAAGAATAGGCATGCGAAATGAATCCCCATTGTCAAATAACGCATATTTCGAACGAGCGACTTTCACGTTCCCCTAAGTTTTAATGGGAAAACTTAGGTGTGACGCGCGGGCTCAGTACTTGATATTTCAGTAAGAACCGGGAAGTTTTTGTTTACCGGGAATTAGTGCTGCCGTAATACTATTGATGACATATCGATAGCCGATCTTAAGAATCAGTTACAGTTTTGAAGCATTTTTCCAAGTTGCGAACTAAATGCCAAAAAATCTTTATTAATTCTATGCTTAAAAAAACGTAATTCCCTTTCCGAGTCTTTAGTTTTATTTATATCGATATTAATATCCAAGACAGGATCATCTCCAATTCCTGGTCTTTCAACTCTATTATATTTTATCAGAGTCGTCTCTAATATATCTATATGTAAGTAGTGAAAACTCTATAAAATTAATTGTTGCATTATTGAAAATATATAATATATATTCGCTTGCTATTTACACCATTCCATTAACTAAAGCATAATAATTTATCGGACAGACTAGTATGTCTGTACGATAACGTTTTGCTATCCTTAAATAAACTATCGACATTATTGGCGATATTAGCAATCGACTATCCGCATCACTATAAATACGGGATTCAAACAAAAGGAACGTTCGGATCGGTTTGTTTTATTGCCCGTTTTTTAATTAAGTTTTTATTATTTGCTCGGTAACGAGTGAGATCCGTTTGTTATCCTTTTCCACTTTATCGGCGAGCTTTGACTTAAGATAAAGAGCAACTCGATTAAAAACTTCATATTCAGCAAACGTATTATATTGAATGGTTTTTAAAAGAACCGTTTATCTTCTTCACAATGTCAATGGCACACAACACAATGTTTTGATCCTCAAAGCAGTAGTAGTGTGTATTAAGTTTGGCTAATGGTATGTATGTTTGTCTGTGGCATCGTAGTTCTCAAATAGATATATCTATTTGGAGTCGGTTTTTAATTAAAATCATAATTTATCTTGAGTGTTTTAGCTATAAATTAAGGGTCAGTTTACACAATTTAAAAATCAATTTTTGTTGTTGGTGTAACTCTGTTACTCGCCTGATTGAATGCAAATGAGATAAAAGCATACTCTTTAAAAATAACTTATTTTTGTTTGTTAAACAAGCTTTACATTTCCGTCTCAATTTTAAATATTGAAGTTACTATAAAATGGGGTAATTCTTTCCATCGGAACTCATCGGCATAATTTGGCATCTTCCGTCTCGAAGTATGACATTGCCCCGAAAAAAGTTGGCAACATTGCTGCAATGTGACAGTAATTTTAATGGTGGTCGAGACTGTCTCCAAATATTTTTAATGACCTAATAATTGATAATATTATTTACCTTTTATTGATAACATTAGTGGCTTTATACTTTAATTTTAACAACAGATCGGTTAACTACTTAGCCAGTCGCTGATGGTGTAGCCGACAATGTTTGAGGTTACTTATACATCATAGTGGCCTGAATACCTCATATAGCACGTAGAACCGATGGCCAATGGGTCAGAAAGGATCTGTAATGGAGGCCACGTACTGACAAACGCAGCGTAGGACGTCGACGACGAATTCTTTATTGGTCCCATAATGATAGTTTTTGTATTTGAGCACCAGAATCACCCCTCATGAGGATGTGCGTTAATTATGTTACACCTTGTATGTATTAAAATAGGGACATCTTGACACCCTAGTGCCCAAACTCCCCTCTCATTGGCTTCATTCCATGTTTGATGCAGTAAATTAAATATTGCTCACAAAAGTATTGTATCCACAAAGTAATAGGCGTTAAGTATCATTGAGTTGAAATTTAAACGTAGTAGCCACTTGGAAGTTGAAATTTAACATAGCCAGTTTGAAATAATGTTGAACCTGGATTTTAAGACAAAAACTTGTTTAGAATAGTTTGTTACGGGATTGCTACCATGTACCTTATTTTTGAGTTCCCGATATTTCGGCACTGTTGCAAGCGCCATGCTCACGGAGTACTCCGTGAGCATGGCGCTTGCAACAGTGCCGAAATATCGGGAACTCAAAAATAAGGTACATGGTAGCAATCCCGTAACAAACTATTCTAATGTTAGTGACCATGAAAGTTTAAAAAAAAACTTGTTTGTGCGAATAATTTTTTTTAGGTTTGGTTTAGTCTATTTTTTTTTTAATATTTTTTTAGTGTTTGAGTTAAACGTAGAAACCTAAAAAAAAATTACAATTTTCAATTAAGAATTCAGATTATTAGTTTCTTAGGATTAAAGTTTTTCAAATTATTACTAATTGAACTCTACATAATGATCTTTAAGTTAAAAAGCAATCAAGTAAAATTTACATTGTAGTCAGCTAATTAGTTGTATACTATTCTTTCTTCGGTCGCGGAAAGCCGCTGGATGCGGGTGGCACAAGACCGATCTTTGTGGAAATCCTTGGGGGAGGCCTATGTCCAGCAGTGGACGTCTTTCGGCTGATGGATGGATGGATTTACTTTCTTAAGGCCAAATGGTCTCAGGTGTTTAGCAGTCTTATAGGATCTCCCCTGCAACTGTAATCATATGCAAAACTTGTACCGGCGCAGTGGTTCCTATAAAAGTTGTTTTTTCCGAGTTTGTTTACTGTAAATTGCGTTGTCTAGAAACGGTAAGGCGCCACTGAAAAAAGCAATCACGTAAAATGTTCCCGTTCCCGTGATATTGAATTGGAGGCACACTGTTTTTCTTTAAGCAATTTGAAAAATAATAAGTCATCGCATTTAAGACCTACCTATTACGTAGGTATATTACGCTGAAGTCCTTTAAGAAATTTATAAAGTCCTTATTTAATGAAGGTAGCCAGATTTTGAGTAAGTTTCTGATATGTCTATAAAATCATTATTTTTTTGTGTTAAGTATGAGCAGGGCTGTAGTCACTATCACTGTGTATTGTTGTTGTTTATATTTGTCGTTACAGCCAAACCCATAAGGGGATGCGGCGCGGCGTGCGTTGCGGGCAGCCGGTAAAACAAACATATGGCGTTGTATTGGAGCGTTCAAGGAGAAGCAATTTTCACGCGTTTGTTTGTGGTGTTTTTCACGAGTTTGTGCGTCGCATGCCACTGGCGACGCTGCATGTTCTCGATGGAAAAAGAAAAAAATGCAATACTCCTTATATTTTTATTACTGTTAGTCGTGGCTAAGCAATGCTCCGTCATAAAACTCTCAGAGTGGGTTGCCAAGTTATAATGGCCCCACCTCCCCGCCAGATAAGCCTCAACTCGGGTGTTGTTTAATTTAATAACTTACTTCAAGTGAAAGACAATCGAACGCTTAACCTGAAATCGGTGGAGAAACTTTTGATGAGATTATTTTGTTTAACTTGTGCAGTTATTATTGGATTAAAATATTTTTACATGGATTATTCAGGATTAATCTTAACAGCTTTAAATGGGTCCCATTTGATTACATGGTAGCTAATAATTTGTCATGATTGAAACTAATAAATTGTGATAATAATGATAAGGTGTTTAACATATCACGCTTAATTAAAAAATTAGCTAGTATTAAATAATAATAAGAACTTCCTAATCCTACAAATCGACCTTGCAGACACGGGCCATTTTACATGCAAAAGTTTGTGACAGTGGATAGATTTTTGTTACTTGTTTAGTATTACGCAAAATTTAACAAACCAATTTTGATGAAACTTCGCAATCTTCTTCTTATTAGTCGTATACACTCCTGACGGAGTGGACGTGGTCATGGATGGTCTAGGTTGGAAGCGGCTTTTGCGATGCTTCTTCATCTCTCTCTATTAATGACACTGCGTGTACATTCAGTGAGGTCCGTCCATCTTGTGGGTGATCGGCCTCGAGAACGGTGACCCTCCACTCTTCCCTGTAATACTAAATGTTCTAATGAGCTTTCTTTGCCGCTTATATATGTCCAAACATCTTATGTTGCTCAATAGACGAAAGTCTTTGTTTGATGCGAAACTCTTTTATGATAGAAACGTTAGTGCCGGTGAGAGCCGTCCATTTAATCCTCAGTAAACGCCGCCAGCACCACATTTCTAGAGCATCAATCTTTTTACGATATCTTGAGTGATCGTCCATGGCAACTTTACAACAATATAGCTTAAACGTCAGATTTATACGTAGGCTATAATTTATAAAGATTTCTGTGATCCAGCCATGTTATGAGTAAACTAAAGGCCATGCGAACGAAATCGTAGGCAACAGCTAGTCTAACATAATTCCTTCCTTTAAAGTTCTTTAGACTCCAGTAAAATAGAATAACACCTCTAATTCTCTGTTCCTTTATCTACCACGCTACGTCATACAATGGCGCGCGAGATTGGGCCAAGTGCAGCCGGCGGCTGTGGCTCAGAATAGGGCTGCTACACACTGGGTCCGCTTGGTTCTTTGTGTGGTAACTGGTGGTGCTATTTGGATATTGACACCACAAATCAAAGCAAGATTCTTTAAATATTTATTTTATTTCAACCAGTGGGCTACCAGTGATGACACACGTTACAGAAACGTTGGCTCTCTCTCACTATGGGCCATATAAAAAAGGTTGCACAGTGCGCTATGAGAAGAGCTATGCTTGTTTCTTTGCGAGATCGATCAAATCCAAAATGAGCAGATCCTTGAAAGAATAGAATTCGCTTACATAGTCCGACGGATTGATTAGCTAAAGTGGCAGTGTGTGTAACCAAGTTCCGTCAAGCGCAACCTGGTACTTCTACCCACAAGGTGGACAGACGACCTGATAAAGGTTGCCGGAAGCCGCTGGATGTAGGCCGCTTCCAACCGGCCAATCTGGGAGTCATTGGGGAAGCCCTATGTCCGCAGTGGACATCCTATGGCTGAAATAATGATGATGATGACCTTATTTAAAGCTTGGAAACATGGTTCATTCTTGTTTAATATTGCCTTCTAATAAATACTCCTACAACCGTTAAAACCTGTCAGCGTTTTTTGTATACCCGTATGAATATGTCTACTTCTTTTCGCCAACTCTTATTTTTAGGTTCGGGTATCTTTCCTCAATAATTGAAATTACAAGCATTGGTTCATAACTTTTATTCACAATTAATAAATTATAGCTAGGCAGCCCTAAACGTTTATGAGCGTTTAACGTGCTCGTTACGATTGAAGCGCATGATGAGCATGTACGATATAAATGAACGTACACGATTTTTTTTTCCATTCTGGTTCTAGTTCTAGTACCGAAACATTTTCACTTTACATAAATTCATACTAAGTAGGTAGGTATATAGTTTAAGTAAATTTTAGTTTTGCAGAAAACTTACTGTAACAGAAATTAAGGCGATCATAATAATTTAGGTACAAATGTTACCATTTATTTGTCTGATGCTCCGACCGGGTTACACCGACCGTAGACTTTACAGGCTGACTGGAACAGCGATGTCTTCACTTCATATGAAAAGCAGATTCTTCACCTACCCTCATAATATTGTTTTTATGCCAAGTATCGATCGTCACACACACTCACTGTGTCCCTATTCTGCTAACTAACCGCCGCGTCCGTATTCTAGTGAGTACTTGATCGTGTATTTTTAATCACTGGATTCCATGTCGCAGATAATTTACTTCCGTCTTCCTACGAATCCATTCCACGGATCGCTATTTGTATTCGAGAGTAGTGCGTAAAGCGTTTGAACTTAAAAAGTATATGAATTTCAATCGGGAAGTTTCAGGTAACAAATACTAAGTATCGGGGAATCCATTTATATAAGTAAACAGCAATCCTTTCTCGTCCCACCAATAGCGGTTTGATGGTTTTAGTTATGCTTGGAACAGGTGGTGAGAATCCCCGACACACATCAAGGAGCCCCAACCTTCTGTTGTCACAGCAGCAGGTATGAGTAAAGATATTCCTTCGCTGAAGGTTAAAAAAAAAGGTTAAACATAAATTCCATTCGAAACTTTTGAGTCTTATTTTTCAAGAACTATGAATTTTAAATAGTTGAGATTTTGATACAATCTCTAAGAATGGAAAAATATCAGAATTACTCGTAGAATAAATTTCGACTAAAATATTTGTGATGAGGTAGGTAGTAGGTAGTTTTTAGGGTTCCGTACCCAAAGGGTAAAACGAGACCCTATTACTAAGACTCCGCTGTCCGTCCGTCTGTCTGTCAGTCTGTCTGTCTGTCGGTCCGTCTGTCTGTCTGTCCGTCTGTCCGTCTGTCACCAGGCTGTATCTTATGAACCGTGATAGTTAGACAGTTGAAATTTTCACAGATGATGTTATTCTGTTGCCGCTATAACAACAAATACTAAAAACAGAATACAATAAATATTTAAGGGGGCTCCCATACAACAAACGTTATTTTTTTTCCCTTTCGTCTCGCACTTGGCCGGTTTTTTTCTCAAATAGTGATATTTCTTGAAAGTAGGTAGGTATACGAATTATAGATACATGTATGAGTTACCCGCCTGCCAAGCGTGGCGATTATGGCAAAATTTGGAGAGGCCTGTGTCCAACAGTGGACTGATATAGGCTGGTGATGATGATGATGTATGTATTTTGAAATTGTTTCATTGTGTTATGCTATTTTGTACCCAGTATAACGGAACGTTCATCTAATAAAATAAAGTGAAAGCAAAAGGGTTCAACAGGAAATAGCCTCCGCAATTCTTAAAAAAACATTCGTCCGTCGTCACTTGGACGGGCCCAGAAATGAAACTGACACATTTCTCTTTTATTTCTCATAGTCAGAATGACAGATGTCAAGTACCCAAGCTTTTATGATATCGTTTTACTGGAAATAGATTTCGAATCAAATATTCACTCCTTAAAAATCTGGCTGCATTTAATTTTTGTTTTCGATGAACTGTTCCGCTTTTAGTGCGTGTATTATGGAAATAATTCGATTAGGATCGAATTTTTTTTTTTTTTCAAAACAATTATTAAGTTTTAGCTGGCTTTATAGTAGCATTTATATATGACCTGAAGAAGACAGCTGGCAGCGACTGGATGCAAAGGGCGGGAGATCGTGCGCTGTGGCGCTCCTTGGGGGAGGCCTATGTCCAGCAGTGGACTGCAACAGGCTGATATGATGATAGTAGCATTTGGGGCTGGATGCTAGTTGATACTATTATCACTTACCTATGATGAAACGGAAGCAGTACTTAATATTATAACTTGTTAGACGGCTAGACGCACGAATATAAACATAAATAATGTACCTATTTTGCACTTTAGGACACATGTAGTAAACACAAGAATCGCGCATACACGCATAAATATACACACACACACACACCCACACAAACCCAACACACACACACACACACAAACACACACACACACACACACACACACACACACACACACACACACACACACACAAACAGTTCTTAGTCTAAGTATGTACCGACATGTTAAGTTAAAAAAAAAAAAAACTTGTAATTTGGATAACGAAAGAGCGGGACCCTCCTAACACAAGTGCCCAACTTAAAAGGGAGGTCCCAAAACTATGTAACATTTGATTTGTAAACAAATAAAGAAATTTTGAATTTTTGAATTTGAATTTGAATACTATGTTATAAAATAACACAAACACAACAAAATCGTTTGGATACAGTTTATTAAACCTTCGTTTTTGCATCGCCTGTATCTTCTCTACTTGTTCCTATAGTTCACTGGTAAATAATGCTTTTGTCATTAAGTCTGTAATTTATATTTTTTGTTAATATAAACAATATTTATACACATGAAAACGATTTATACTTGTCAACTAAAAAAAAATAACAATTATTTCTTTGTAAATTTTTGTTTTTAGCAATTCCATGCAAGGTTTAATTGAAGATAAATAATACTTGAAAAAAAATCATCGACCTCAGGTGGGATCCAATGGGACGTGGGTTCGGGTCCCACCTGAGGTCGATGATTTTTTTCAAGTGTTATTTATCTTCAATTATTTCTTTATTATACTAATTTGAGTAGATTAGTAGATTGTTCTGGATGGCATGACTTTTACTTCGAGAAACTTAACAGTGTTTTATGTTTAAAGGCAAGAAACAGGTAGAAGTAATACTTACTACCAAAGGAGAATCTAAAATGTTGTTGCGAATGGTGTCGTTGCTAAAAAAATTAATGTCAAAATCTTGTTAGCAGTTCGAAAGTAGACATTTTTATGTGCTAAATAATCTACCTACTAAATAAAATACTCGTGTCAGTGTTTGTAACAAAACTCCTCCCAAATAGCTTGACCGATTCTTATGAATTTTGTGTATATTCAGTAGTTCTGAGAATGGGCAAAAAATATTTCGTACTTACCGCTGGGGAATAAGGGTGTCCCCACGGGAACGTATTCGCAGGCAACAGCTAGTATTTTTATAAATTTGCTATATTATAGAAAATACATCAATAAAATAAGGATCCCAAATACACAAGCGTATAGCCTGACGCTAACAAAAGACTTGAACATTTAAATACAATTACTGGCCCAGGGGCTTTTACAGGCAAATTGCCTATTATGAGAAAAATAACAGACCATTACACAGTGTTACGGCATTGTTAAAATTTCCCGATATAGAAAAATCGATGAAAAATGTTACCGCTTCACGGACCTTCTGCTTAGAAAAGGGCTTTTCCTGAATACCTGCCAAAAATAAAAGTAGAATTTTAGGCGATATTCAAGGATTTCTAAGGCGAAACTTATGTTCAGGGCGGTAACCACGAACTCTTAAAACAATCTCAAATCTGTCAAACATTATCAAATCTGTCAAGTTTTGTATACATGGTGTTACTTTGCATCCTTGCCATATTCACAGAGATAAAAGTAGGGAACAATACCTATTGGACTCCCATAAATAAAGTACACTAAGTTTTTAGTGAATTTGGTTTTGCAGTACACATAGGAATAAACCGATTCTGTCTCGAACGGTACGGGATCTCTAATCAAGTAATACTACAAAGTCTTTTGTGCCGATAAATAAGAACAATGATGTGCATGCGTTTCGATAATAGTGTTGGGTTTAATAGATTGTCGATAAAATAAAATACTCAAGATTAAAAAAAAATAGAATTAGGTCTTTCTTTTTTTACTGATTTGTTATCATTGCCAGTGATATAGTTACCTCTGTAAATATGGCAAGGATGCAAAGTAACACCGTGTATAATGACGTACTAAAATTTACAGATTTGACAGCTTTGAGATTGTTTTAAGAGTTCATGGATACCCCGCAGGACACTTTTGTCGCATCTGCAACATTCATAAATAGTCCCAAAACACCAACTGAACTTGCTACTAATTCAGTGCAGACCAAGTAAACAAGAAGGTTTCGTGTAAATTAGTAAACTACTAGCGAATTTCGCCCTTGTGATGATTGCTGTAAGGTCGGCGGTGAAATGTCGATGTAGACTGCAGTGTCTTGCACTTGCAAGATATAAACATTTAGGTTGTGGCCACAAAAATAGAGGTTTCGCTGTTCCATTACTTTAGTATGATTGCTGACCGAATACCAGGGGCGTGCAGTGCATATAGGCAATTAGGCAGTGCCTATCTGATAAATGAAATGAGGTAGGCAGTGGCTACTTAGAAATGTGTGTTATTGATGAAAACCTACCGCCGCGTAGTATCTACCGCCTACCTCGAAATAAAACCAATGCCCGCCACTACCGAATACATAAATATTATGAACTTCAATGCAACTGAATACTTTTTCAGTGTGAACTCTTAGTTGTGTTATGTCCGAGAACTAAACATTTTAGTAATAGGCGTTCAATCTATACGTAGAATACGACACTTTCAAAGTCAGTTAACTATACCTTAATATCTCTTCGCCCCAATAATACAATATACAGTATAACAAATAGTCTATTGTAATCAGATTATACCTACTAAAATTTAAATCATTAGATACTCCATACAAAATGTACTATGCGTTCGATCTCATTCGAGTCCGTAAAATATATCAGTGTTTCTAATTTTATCATCCTAATTGTTCGGGAATGATTCAATGGATATGTTTCCACTTCAATGCTTTATTCGGTTTTGATCTAAACCTACGTAAGTCAAATTCTTTGTTTCAGGCAGAACCTAAATTACTAGTAAAACTTTATCTTAAAACTAGTGTTAGGCAGAGTAATTTCTCATATACTGATATTTTAGTCGCATTAGCGGTTCCCTTTCGTGGCCCCAAAGTGCAGTAAGTGAGGACGACAGTGGCGCGAGATATACGGTCTCCTTGAATGTAAATGAATCTGTGAAGTGCACTGAACATGTTTTGTCGAGTAGACGGCTAAGTAGCCAGGGAACGTTGGTACAATGTTTTTGTGCCTGTGTACCAAGACAGCATGGTGTGATAAAGAATTGAAGACAAAGGTCTACTCTAGTGGCCTTAAACTGCAGTATATAGATGTTTTGTTTTCGAAACGTTAGCTGAAACAGATATTTACGTTATATTGTTTTAAAATTTCATGGTCACTAACATTAGAATAGTTTGTTACGGGATTGCTACCATGTACCTTATTTTTCAGTTACTCCGTGATCATGGCGCTTGCAACAGTGCCGAAATATTGGGAACTCAAAAAAAAGGTACATGGTAGCAATCCCGTAACAAACTATTCTAAGATATTTACGTCTTTTGAAATATTATGCTATGTATTGTATGTTTAAACATTTTTTTAGCCCATTTCATTGAATTAGGTCAAAACGCAGAATATCTAAAGAATTGCAATTTGAATAGTAAAGCATTAGTTACATGTCACAAAACTACGTCATCCACATCTAGGACGCAACGCAAATTTGGAACAGGGCGAGTGCTGTGAGCGTTTAAGCGTTGCATTGCATCACCATAACGATTTACGCTGTTTGTGTGACAAAACGTACTTCTAGTCTTTAGTTTTAAAAGAAATGCAATTAAGGCTTGAAGTCCCACTTCACGGTCGGCTGTAACTAATTTGCATTTATATTATTATATGACAAATAATAATATTAGCTCAATATACAAATGCACGAGTAACGAATAAAAAAATAAGATACTCCTTAAAACCACGTTATGAGTTGCTGATTTAGGGACCACAATATCCGTTTTTCGAGCTTCGTCGTCGTGGCAGCGTCCAATCAGTGTTGACGCAACGCTTGCGCAGCTGCATTTACTTAACGCTGATTGGACACTGCCACGACGTCGACGCTCAAAAGTCGCTGGTGTGGCGAAGGCCTTAGGTTAGGTGGAAAATCCTTTTGGGTAAAAATTATGTTTCCTAAATTATTATCATGGTATTGCGTTAGTCTATAGGAAGCACATTTATTAAGTAGGTTTTTGATGTTACTCTAATATCAAAATTTGTTGTACCAGTTGGTTTTACGGAACTCACGCCAGCGCGATTCATGCCAGAGAGAAGAAAGTTAGTCCTTGACTTACCAGTTACCTTCTCGAAATATATTTTAAGTTTATTATCGGATTTAGAATGGGAGTCCGTTCTAGAGTCGTACTGACAGACGTCAGGGTGTAAGAGTAGTACTTAGTATTGAGTATGTTTGTATCGTGATCGTACAATAAGGTATTTCTAACTAACTAAAAAACGGCATAATATGACAAGTTAACTTGCGCTTCGAAGAATATTTATCAGCTAAACAAAAAGTATAGAAGTCAATAACATATTTTTTATCTTTGTTACAGGTATGTTTTTCAACACAATACTGGGGTGGGCAGGTTTGTTTAAAATCTAACTTTAATTAAAGGGAAGCAAAGTTGACTTTTCTTTACCGTATTGTATTTGCTTACTAAAATTAAATATTCATGTTGGGCTTACAATGTTTTGGTTCTCTGATTAGGAACTTTAGAAAGCTGTCATCTGCAGATGTTTACCTTTCGGGCTCATTGTTTTGAAAACTTTTCCTGAATTATATGTTTATTGTTTTTCTACCTTGAATGAAATTAAAAAAATAACAGAATTTTGTGTAACTTAATACTGTAATCAAAATTTTGAAAGGCTTTCGATTACTTCAAAATCTTTCAATAACTGATTCCAAAATAGGTATGTTGCTTGAAAAATTGAATTATTCAATGAAAACCAGAAGCCATTGCGTGTTGAAATGCATGAAGTAAACTGAAGGTACTTACATAACAGCTCTTCAGATAAAGACACCTAAAAATGTAGACGCCCAGTGTACGAATTTAAGAAACGAAACATTCATTTGCATTTTCCATGTTACATTTCTACGAAAAGCTATATGACTCAGCTACATTTGTTTTTTTAGTCGACTGAGTAAACAGTTGACAGTCTAACACTACTCGGTTACTATCTAAAAATAGTAAAATAACGATGTAACGACCTTTAGGGCAAAGCCTTAAACCTTTTACTGAAATGAACATAACTAATATTACTAATTATTTCAAAATAAATAGTAACACAAAGTTGATTTGCACAAAAATACTTAGTTTTCAAATAATAAACGTACCTACCATCACCCGTTCAATCCTCCCCTTAACATAACAGCAGAACCTTCGAACCCTTTAAAAGGATTAATTAAAATGAATATTTTCGCAGAACGAATTCCGAACGGAACGGTTTAGAGGGTTTCAATCGGTCGAAACAATTTAATTGAATTTTCGCTTATTTCGCTCGCTCCGCTCGATGTAGGTGAGCGCTCCACATGCCCCAAACCACATTAATAACGATTATTTGATGATCAGATAAAATATTAGTTGGATACGCATCTTTTACCGTAATGTTCATTTAGATATTCGTTGTTGCCTACTAGAGTAAAATGAAATATGTGATACATTATTTTTTAAAGAGAGTTACATTTAATGCTTTAACATACCTTTTGTCTCGAATCTAGGCGTGCTAGGACATCTCCTAGCATCCAATGGCATCCCATTGACGACTGTCTGGTGTGTTGGTTGCGGGTTCGAATCCCGCGAGGGGCAAATGTTTGTGTGATGAGCACAAGCATTTCTACCTAAGTCATGGACGTTTATGAACGTATTTAAGTATGTTTATCCGTTATCTAGTCGTCATAGTACAAGCTAAGCTTACTTTGGTTGGGGCAAGTTAATTGGTGTGATTGTGAAAACAAGTTATGCATTATTATTGGATGCATCCCTGACTGGTTTCAGCATTTACTTAAAAAATAACTTGGCAATCTATTTTGTTATGATTTATAACACGATACAGTTAAATACTTGCTATGTATCACGTATTTTAACTAGACTAATCATACATTAATAATTAATTCATCACCAGCCTATATCAGTCCACTGCTGGACACAGGCCTCTCCAAAAGGAGGATTTTGCCATAATCGCCACGCTTGGCACGCGGGTTGGCGATCGCAGTTTGGCCAATGGTGGAGAGGAGACGCTGCTGCCCGTCTTCTTATGGCGGTTCTCCTGTAGTCGCCTCTTACGACACCCATAGGAAGAAAAGGGGTGGTGCGATTCTTTTAACGTGCCGACACCACACGGCACTAGTTATTTTATAATAATTAATTAATGTATATATAACCAACAAAAATAACCCATTTGTAAGTAAATAACCACGTGAACCAAACTTTGAATACAAATCGGCTGCACAGCTTTAAAGAAATTCTTAAAAGCTTAGGAGTTTGTCTTATTTACGTCATAACGACTGCATAACTTCAATTTATCTCCAATTAAAGTACTAATTAATGAAATCACTTAGCGTGGTTCTTTCTATCACTCAACTAAGTATTAAAATTAGTTAAATACTTAACACGGACGGTTAAACCGATACCGCGATGTTGGTAATCTGTCAGCCTATTATGACAATTAATTGACGTATCCCATTTACTAAATTACGGATTAGTGGGTTCATGCGTAATGCCACAGGAAACCAACATGCAGTATACTGCATACTAATATAATTATGTAGTAGACAATGTAGGAACAGTGTCATAATAGACCTCATTTTTAGGGTTCCGTACCCAAACGTTAAAACGGGACCCTATTACTAAGACTCCGCTGTCCGTCCGTCCGTCTGTCCGTCTATCTGTCTGTCACCAGGCTGTATCTCATGAGCCGTGATAGTTAGACAGTTGAAATTTTCACAGATGATGTATTTCTGTGGCCGCTATAACAACAAATACTAAAAACTAGAATAAAAGTCCGACTTGCACTTGGTTTTTAGTTGGGATATCACGTGACATCAGTCGCACCGACTTGCAACGATTTCCAGCGACAAAGCACAGTGGAGTGTGCGACTGGCGAGGATAATATGGATGAGGATAAATGGCGAGGTTATGGTGTTGTGGTACCGTCGTTGTTTCTGATTTCTATAACACAAGTACCTTAGGATCAGAGCAATGTATGTGATGTTGTCCAATATTTATTATATATGTATATTTTATTGCCAGACTTTTTATAGGACCGATAGTCTGGCCGAGATGATATACTTTTTGTAAGACGTGTGGGTTGCACTATTTTGCAATCAGTAGTGCAGTACGTTCTATTTTTCCTACAAAAAATTGGTCACCGATTATCGGACGTGGGCTGGCAGCATAAGGTTACGTAGGATAGGCGTAATTTGACAGAACAATATGTTTGTTCAATTACTTCTAGTACAATGGGCATGGTTTTCCTCAATAGGTTTTAAACTTACAATTGAACCAATAGAATTCAATATCAATTGAGAATATTTGACGGGTTTAAGTTTGTTGTGGCAGTATAAGTGCATTATCGCGCATTGATTTACATGGCGGGATAAGCAATAATATATTATCATGACAATAGTGCAATGTCGATTTGATTATATTATCGTGGCTTTGTCGTGTAATTTACAAGTACGGTTCTATATTTATTGCTATAGTCACGTTTAGCTGGTGAAATGCATAACGATAAATATAAACATTTTCAAATAGTACAGTCACGAACAAAAAAGGTATACGTTGATACGTTTAAAATTCGTATCAACACAGTGGACTAAAGAAAGTATACGGAGCTCTGCTTAACAGCTACAGCCGTGGTTAAATTAAATCTATATTATTGTCTAGAATACAGTCTGCAAATGTGATAATGATACAGTAATACGATTTAGAAATTTGAAAAAAAAAACTAACACTCTCTTCCAATCCATTGTGCGCGACTAAGCCTTGCGGTTGCGAGTTCGAGTTTATTTTCAGATGCTCCATACAATATCATCGAGGTATGCGACTAATTTTGTATGAAGAAGCTAAAAAATTAATATCGATTTCGATGTTGCTCCTATAGAAAAAAATGTTGTATATGACCAGCTGATCACGTGGTTTTAAGGAGTTACATCACAAAAAGATATTCAAAAGTAATGTTAGTTCATCAAGTTTTTAGTTAGTGTATAACAATTTCTACATTTATAAGGGGTAAAAAAACATAGGAGACTAATCCAAGTAAGAGTATTAACATTTTTTACAGTCAGTTTGTTCCTAGTAGTGTGGTATTTGCATTGAGCACGAACGAAATTTGTATAGAAAGGCAAAAAAAGAATGCATATTTTAAAATTCATGAAACAAAAGTTGATCGCTATGATGTTTTTTTAATACAATAACACAATAAGTAATAACTATAATAAAATATGAGCTAAGTGTAGATATAGAAAAATTTAAATTTATTTATTCTATAAAATCTAATATAATGGGTACAAAGAATTAGTGACTAATTTCTACTTCTTCTTCTTCTCTTTACTTATTTATTAATGTTCAATACCTTCTTAATTTCCCTGTTTTACTTATAAATGATCAACAAATATATAATCATCATTATCAGAACTTTGCCGTCCTGCTCGATTACTTGCCGTCCTTATCCAGCTCCAGCAGCCTTTAGAAAGTCGCCAGTTCAACAAGCTGCTGCCCTTCCTACCTACACTGCCAGGGTGCCTCCACCTCAACATGCAGGCTTTGACGGCCAATTTTATAAACACAGATAAGCTGCTCATTCCAGGAGCCTTGGCCTGAACAGTAAGAGCAGTGTTTTTACTGGCAACTTAATTTATAAAAACAAAACATAGTCGAAGTTTTACTTATAGATATTTAATTCCCCAGTACGCTTTCCGCTTCATCCCCCGCTCGCTAAACCAACAAAGCCCCTACCTTACCGCTTAGCGAGCACCGAGGCTTGCTTTAATTAAAAATACCTACGAAGGAGGTGGCTGCCAACTTCATTTGCCACGCGATTAATTGAACCGGAATAAAGTCTTCCGAGTGCCTGATAGTTGGAACTCTTTGTGCGGTCTTGGAGGACCTGGGGCTATAGACAAGTGGTTTAGCTTTAGAGAATGGATTGTTAAGTAAAGTGAACTTATGACGTCACGATAGACCACGTGCTTTATCAATAGCGTATTTTTTCTATTCTTTGCTTCACTTGACGGAGTGCAAGCAAACAGCGATGCTCCGTCATGGCGCCGCCATCTCTGAGGTTCCGGGTTCGATCCCCGGTCGGTTCAATGTAGAAAACGAACTTTTCTATATTGGCTCGGGTCTGGGTGTTGTGGTACCGTCGTTGTTTCTGATTTCTTTAACACAAGTGCTTTCGCTACTTACCTTAGGATCAGAGCAATGTATGTGATGTTGTCCAATATTTATTTATGTATTTATTATTATTATTATATCTTTTAAAAGCGATCTGATGGTTCATGCGGATGTTTTAGTTAGTACTTGCGAGTGATTGTGAGAAGAGTTGTAACTTGCCGCTCTACGGCAGCGTAAAAAGCATTGCTAAAATAACTTCGTCCGTCACATTTTAAAATGCTCTGTTTTCGGATATTTTTTCTCATCTGAGAGTCTAATACGAGTGGCACAAAATAAACACCTCGCATAAATCGATCGATAAGTAATACGAATTAACATTAACCTTTCGATCCAAGTAACCGAAGTGATTGTTTTGTGCCAATCGCACTAAGTACTCTGAAATCGAAATTTTTATTAAATTTTACAGAATTTCTCGTAAAAAATATTTTTTGCCGCTAGTTCATAATGTTTTATGGAAGAAGACATAGACTGAAAATATAAGTAACTAGCAGCCCGTCCCGGCTTCGCACGGGGTAGACAATTATCGCTAATAGTTTCGGCAGCGCATTCGACGAAAGACATTTTATGACTCATTTTTCTACACCTTCGGTTACATTGTTCAAATTTTACCAAGGATCCCTAATTTTTTTCAAAATGAAATGTAGCCTATGTCAAATTAGAAGAATGTAGCATTCTATTGGTGAAATATTTTTTTAAATCGGCCCAGTACTTTTTGAGCCTATTCATTACAAACATACAAACATACAAAAATAGGTACAAATTTTTCCTCTTTATAATATTAGTATAGATAGATAAGGTCTTGAATGAGTTTTTTATAGTAAAAATAAGAAACCTAAGCTGTTGTATACATTATGATAATGCCGTCCTATTTCTAGTATTGCTTTTAGAATACAGTCTGAAAACACGGCGTATCGTCAAGTATCGACTGGGGTGTATTTTCGTGTATCTCCATCAAATTATCACTAATGGCCGGAATGGCTGTCGTCCGCTTTATCGCGTTTATATCGACATCGTTTATGTTTGTCGTCATTATTGACGATAAACAAAGATAATGTCCTAGAAAATTACGTAAAAGAAATACATTTTAGGTAGGTAAAACAAATAGAAGTCTTTAGGTTAAAGTCCACTTGCGTAACACCGAATTAACTTATCTAATCACACCAATTCAATAATTTTATAGCTATTACTATTCCGACGAGATAAAGGATTGGAATAATTAAATATTTATAAACATTCATCACTCAGGTATGTTCTAATCAAACATTTTCCCCTCATGGGATTTGAACCCCCAACCTTGTTTGGCTTTGTAGTGTAGAGTGCGAACTACTAGACCGGCCTGTCCTCATTACAATATCAGGTTTTGAGCCCATGCTCATATAGCAATTCTGTTTTAAAACCTCCCCGTAGCCGAGAAGTGAGCACGTCGGACTTTATATGGCGTCGCCATCTCTGAGGTTCCGGGTGCGATCCCCGGTCGGGTCAGTGTAGAAAACGAACTTTTCTGTATTGTCTTGGGTCTGGGTGTTGAGGTACCGTCGTTGTTTCTGATTTCTATAACAGAAGTGCTTTTGCTACTTACCTTATCATCAGGATCAAATCAATGTATGTGATGTTGTCCAATATTTATTATTTATTCATTTATATGTCCAATATGTATTATAGCAGGATTGATTCAACCTTGTTTTGGTTTATCCTAATACAGAGGACGGGTTTGAGTTCTAGTAAAGACAAGAACTAGCATCAAAACCCAGTTTACAGGGCCCTAACCATGAACTCTTAAAACAATCTTAAAGTTGTCAAATCTGTCAATTTTGGTACGTCATATCATACAAAATTTGACCGAAATGATAATGTTTGACAGATTTGTGATTGTTTTAACAGTTCATGGTTAGGGCCCTGGGCTAACTATGAACTGTTAAAACAATCACAAATCTGTCAAACATTATCATTTCTGTCAAATTTTGTATGGAATGACGTACCAAAATTGACAGATTTGACAACTTTGAGATTGTTTTAAGAGTTCATGGTTATGGCCCAGGTCTAGTTATTGAAATACGTATCAATCTGCCAAACTAAAAATTTTGAATTGTCATAATGCTAAATAAAAACATTCAGACCAAACAAAAAATATGTAGCCATTACAATTTTACTCACATCATCAAATACTAACTCAATCAAGAGATCACAGAGCTAGCTCATTTAAAAACCTGTTATCCACAACAACCTGTGAAAATATTATCACATAGTGGAAAGTATTTATTTTGCGATGAGTAAACAAGTTGAATTAAATTCAGCACAATGGTCGTCAGTGCACACACAATATTAATTTAAGTCCCCAGACGAGAACGTTAGAGACAAAAGGTTTTAATTCCACTGTTTTAAATGGAGCATCAATCTAACTAAATTATTAAAAGGACGATCCAATTGCTGATTGAAGATTCTGATCGCAAAAAGGCCTGTGTTTGATTTCCGGAGGGGGTCAATTTAAAACAAAACTGACCCGATCTGGTAATCTAGGTCAGTCGGTTCGTCAGTATATTTCTTTTTTATGCCTCCCAGTCAGTTATGAGACCTTTTGGGACGAACAACTAAGAAGCCTATTCTAAAAAAAACGGTCAGCTAGGCGGTCGACTGTTAATTCTGTTTTATCGTATGAAAAAATAATGTTTCCGCCCGGGATCGAACCGGGGGCCTTCTGCGTGTTAGGCAGATGTGATAACCGCTACACCACGGAAACGTTGTCAAAACTTGATGAAAATACCCATATCTGAATCGTTTTTATAAAAGTATGACTTATTTTTTATCTGGCACATTTAATATTAATAGGCAGGAAATTCACTATCAATTAACTAAGATAAAAAATGTAGATTACTTATAAATTTAACACGCAAGGTTCTTTCTTTAATAGAGTTACGGATACTATGTTAAAAAAAGTTTATTAATTTTTTGAAACTAAGTATAACACGTCGTAGCATTATTATTATTAGTTAATCCCGTTACGATCTCAGTAAGTGCAGACATAAATATCATTATCTAACACGGTCGGTAGCTCAGAAACCTTTTAGAATTCAGCAGACACACTGCTCTGAATTTCAAAAATTATATCCCACTCAGAATCATGGTTAATTAAAACTCACGAGAACCCATGAAAAATAAGTGAAAATAACAAACGAGGCGCGGATGGAGCAAGGCGCTCATAATTCAGTTTCAGGATCGCAGCTTACTGAAATTTAATCTGTGCTACATGCTAGTTGGTGTTTTCGCAGTTGTTTAAGTAAAGGAACTTTAAGAAAAGTGTATATTAGATAGATAATTAGGTACTTTTTATTAGCCACCACACAAAACAAATAGTACAGAAGAAAAATACATTAAATGTAGGTATAATGTAGGCGGTTTTATCGCTACATCACATTTACATTCATTGTATACATTCACATGTAAATAACTTGATATAATAATTTTGTAAAGTAGGAATCAAAAGATGCCGTACCACTTTTTTTAACTGACAGGTTTAAACAAGGTTTACTTTGTATTGCTGGCTACAGCCTAGTTTTACGGAAGCTTAAATGAGTTCATGAATTTTATTTATTTATTTAAATGTATTGTAAAGACTAAAATCGTAACAAAATTTGTGATTCTTTTGAAAAAATCTTCGAGGCTTAGGTGAGGTTCCGTAAATAAGTCAATCGACGCTTTTTTCGTTTCTACCGCATACTAGACAATGACAGATGCGTCGACACTCCTGAAGTGATTTACCCGACAAACGACCCCCATTGACCGACATGGACGCTAATGCCGCTATCAGAACTCGAGCAAATCTGTTACAGTATCGCTACAAATCATCGCCGGCCATTTTGTCGAGTGCCGCCATTTTGTCATCGCGCTAGATGCGGCTGACAGCTATGTTGTTGGGGTTGATCGGTGATGTTGATGCGAAAGGTATTTCATAACAAGCGCATTATACAGGGTGACCATAAATTCAATTAGACAAGTAATTAAAATGTGCGTTTTTACTATACTTGGCGTCACGTAAAAAGAGCGGTGGCCAAAATAGGAACTAAAATTTTCAGTACTGCTATAAACGTTTGGGGGAGAAAAGTAGCGCCACCCTTTAGCGTTCATTTTATTTGACGAAAATTATACCTGTCTACTTTTATAAGTTAGGGTAACGCCAATATCTGAAAACGACGCCACGCCCCTTAAATTCTTAATTCAGCTCTTAATAAGGATAATTTAGTTCTTTCGTATTTATGAAATGAATAACACCTACTGAACAAATTTGTCATATATATATTTTTTTCGTCTTATCGTTTAATAAAAAGCGTTTTATAAAATATTTTATTAAAAAGACAAAGTTTTTAAACCGATTTACAAATAAATAAAACGAAAAGAAAATTATGAAATATCAAATCTGTTGGCAACTGCACACATTATAGGATCAAAATTAAGCAAAATTTTTTTTTAATCTAAATTAATCCATACTAATCAACTCGTCTGTAGGTCAGCTTAGTAGTAATTACTAAAGTTAAGCAAGCCAAGCCGCAGTGCCAGTGAGTGCCCATTTCGGACAGATTTACTGATATTTATCACAATCTACAAGCCACAATCTACAGATATCTCTATGCTTTATTTATATAGAGTAATTACTTTTACATCCGCAGTAGGCGCTTGGTAGACTACAGCCTAAACCTACTTACAGTTGTGATCAAGCAGGGCACACCCTGTAGAGGCATTTAAGACCTTGTTTAACATGCAATTGCTTTCATCTTCTAAGATACCATCACCGTCATTTCAACCACAGAAATTCCACTACTGAACATATATAAGATATCATCATCGTCATTTCAGCCACAAGAAGTCCACTGCTGAACATAGGCCTCCCCCAGTGACTTCCATATCGGCCGGTTGGAAGCGACCTGTATCCAGCGGCTTCCTGCGGCCTTTATCAGGTCGTCTATCCACCTTGTGCGTGGACGTCCCACGCTGCGCTTGCCGGTACATTGCTGGTAGGTACTTCAGTGATATGGACCGGCAGAAAAAAAGGGTTACGATTACGGGTCAAAAATGATTTAATGTCGCGATCACAGTTAAAAAAAATAGCCTTAAATTTGAGAATCATTTCAGTATTTAGTCATTAATTAGCTTAATGAAGGTAGTAGTTGCCTTACAAAGCTCCTAAAATGTATGGCAGTCAGCATTCATCATCATCATTAGTAAGATAATTCAATATTCTGACTAAAATTAAATTGATTCTGATTAAGATTACATTATTTACATTATCATATTTAAGTTACATTAAGTTCAGCATTAAAAGCCAACGGTACATTTTACTTTCTAAATAGCGTACTAGTAACAAGTCTTGATTATCTTTCACATGGAAACAAGCTGAAACTAGTCTGAACTCCAACTTCGAGGAAGCAACAATTAACTTGGGCCTAACTTGGTCGTGTGCACAAAGCTACTGAACACCTTTTATGCACCGTTCATAATGGATGAGGTGTGCTAACTGGCTACTACACAATGCTTATTTAGAACTTGTTGGTAGGCAACAAAGGCAAGAATAGATTCATTCCAGCCTATATTAGTCTCGTACTGAACATGAACTTGTCTCTTCCTGACGTGTTATGTCATCTGTCCATAGGGTGGTTCACAGCTGTACGTAGCGAGTCTTTCTTGTTTTGTGGGGTGGTTGTCCATCTACTTAACTTTGTGTGTTAACACGCAAGAACGTTTTGTTTTGAACGGGTTATTGTATTGGATATAGGAAATTGAAAGTATCTTAGATTCCTTAAAGTAATACTAATACTTAGCTCTGATGTATTGATAATGCAGTAACCTCATGACGTCTTTCATTTAATATTATAAGGTAAATAACAAACACATAAGTATTATAAATATTATTAGCTTTATTAAGTTTCAAATAGCTATGTAACAGTTAACAGTTCTTGAACTTAATGTGTCATGTAGCGCTATTTGACGGTCATGAAACACTAAAATAGTTTATATTATTATCGCCAGTGCTGTCTCCTAGCATACCCAGATCCAAGAATTGCGTTTGTTAACGTATCATCCAACTTAATATTATAAAAGCGAAAGTTTGTGAGTGTGGATGTATATGGAAGATTGTTACTCTTTCACGCAAAAAACTACTAAATTTTAAACACCTATAGAACATGATCTGGATAACATTATTTGATACTTTTACCTCGATTAAATGTTCCTGTGGGGTATATTGAATAAATTAGAGACCGATTGAAGTCTCGAGCAACAGCTAGTTCCATATAATAATCATTTATACCTAGTATTATTTACTTCAGCTTTATTCACATCCTGAAATGGATTCATTTCTCATTTGTTAAGAGTAAACGTGTAAAATTAAATTGTCGCTTACAGTATTCGCTTAGCACCATGTTCACAAAGAGTATACGAGAATTTCGCACCAAACTCCATTTGGCACTACACGTGACACACTAGGTGAAACTCTATGCATACGTTATAAAGGGCATTTTAGAATGTCACAAACAAGGTTTTAGTTGACAGGACGGGTCGTCACCTAAAATAGAAAACGGTTTACTAGTACCAGCATTTATTTTTTATATGTATATCCAAACTGCACCTGAGAATTAGTTTATGAAAAAACCTTTTTAAAATGTCTTTACAGAGCGAGGCACAACACAACCAAATTCTAATATGTCAATATTTGAACCATTTGGTTGCAATCTGAGACCATAGGAACCAAGAGCCACTATTAAGCTGTTTTGTGCGATATCAAGGCACTTAGTTGAAACATTTCACGATCCAAAGGCATTAAAATTGTAGGCGAATTATGTGTCTTTTAAGTTTACGTTTAGTGGGTGTTTATTGGTCATTGGTCAGAATTAGTAGGTAATCGGATCATTGGGAGCTGCAAATAATTTTGATTTTAGTGATACTGAAAAAGAAACTGCAATTGTTATTAAATCTAAAATCGATATGTGTAGACAGAATACGTCACAAACTAAAACCCGTCGAAAACTCAAATAGACGCAAAATAAACGGTTCTAATTGACACTCAAAATGGACTCTCGCTACTAGATTTAAGGTCCAGAATCGAATAGCTAAGTGCTGGATTTCATGGACCATTGCTTCGGGAATCGATTGTCGGAGTGAGCTAATCGCACCACTCGGACTAACCTGATTCTGTCTCATGTGGTGGCCAGTAATTGCCCTCTAAACAACTGCTCTGGGATTTCGTTTGACGTTTTTCTTTTTTTATTGCTTCTCTTGAGTGCGAAGGCGTAAATTTAGACAGCTTTTTGCGATTCTTGATGCGATTTTAGGTGAAGGAATGCTGGATTTGTGAGTTTTTTTGCGTTCTAAAATAAAAGAGAATTCCTTCTTTAATTTAACGACTCCATGGTGTCTCCGAGTACTAGATTAAATCCTTAGTCCAACGAAATGTAATGTGCTTTTTATTGCTGATCCTTAGAACTTTGTTTGGCATGAAACGTGGTATATAAAAGAAAAGACGATTTCTTAAAATACAGAGTCAAGCCAAACTCAATTAAGGTCAACAATTGTTTCACATTTAAGTATGTGAGTCATGACATAAAATAAGGTAGATAAAATAAACCCATACCATCAAAAACACATAAGTAGTTTTTATATGAATAAAAACTATTTTTGATAATGATGCTAAAAATTGCTGTGACGATTTGCGACAAATTAAATATTGATAGCAGGTTTTCAAACAATGCTTAGCAATTTAAAATCCCGTTAAAACACAATTTCGTAGCTTATTTAAATTTTGTCAGAACATTTCAATTGGGAGACGGTAAAACGTTGCAGACAGCAGTGACCGCACCCTCGCCGAGCACTCTGTTGCACTTATATGTACCTTGCTTTATATATAATGTTGCTTTATATATATGTACACAAGCCAAATATCGTTAAACCACAACGAAAATATGTGTTAGTACATGGCTTAATGAAACCATCATCGAAAATAACGATTGCCCACGAAATCTAATTTTTTTTGCGTTTCTGGTTTACGGTGTTTAAAGTAAACCACAAATTGAAAATTAATGAATTTCACATTTCACGATCTGATTTTTAAACCCATTTAATTTTACTTAGTTAACTAAAATATTATGAGTTAAGTTTATTGAAATACCTTTAACCAACTCCGAGAAATAAAAATAAATAATAAATCTAAAATAGTAATAAAAATATTTTGTATAAAATAAATGTCTTTGCAAAACTATATTTCTTAGAAAAGGCAGCCAGTATTAACTCTTGTCATTACGAGTATAAAAGAATAGAGCAAACCCTCAGTACTCTTACCACATGAGTAAAGAAACGGAACAGAGACAAAGCTTCTAAAGAGCTAGCAAAATTTATACCTATTTTGGTAGGGTTGGCACAATTGAATAAATTTAAAATATAAATGTTCTTTTTTTTCACATTTTTTATTAAAATAGGTTATTTTTTTTTACAAATAACATACTCTAAATATTTTTTTTTATTACTTTTGGTTTTTAATAATTTGTTGTGTCTTTTAATCGAATGATAAATTCTAAATCTAATATAAAGTTTTTTCAAATAATCCAATGGGAAATAATCACATGGCATATGAAATGTACGTACAATCTTGCAAACGTGCTAATATGTCATTACCAATATTAACAATTTGAACATGAAGATCAAAACATTCGCAAAATTTTTGCTCAAGCAATTCAACAAATGCAATAAAATTGTCAGGAGGTATTATCACACACAGTACAATGTACAACCATATTTACAACACTTTTTAAATACTAAAACAAAAATATTACTACGTATTATGTGAGAAACTCGATAACAAAACAAAACACGCACGACATTCGAGCGTCGTGTCACGCCTGCAAGCCCTGAGATTGACCACTGGCTGATCTAGTTTGAAGCGGTTTCGGCTCATACGTGACAAGGGGCCAGTGGTCACGCACACACACGCGTTGCACTTGTAGTGATGTACCTATCACAGCGCATTTGTATGTAGCTTTGTCTCTGTTCCGTTTCTTTACTCATGTGCTCTTACCTCAGTTCAAAGAAAATAAAATGTATTTTTAAAATCTCTAGAATAGAAACGTCAGTCGACGTTTCTCGCTCCGACGCCCACGCGGCTGTGTGACGCCTATTACTAGGATATTCTTGGAAACTCCTCATTATTCGTAGCATATAATTTGTTGGTAGCACTCGTAGCGTCATAGCACACCGTAGCGTCGTAGCACACCGTAGCAGGCTAATTGTTTGCGCTTGTGTGCACTTTGCTGACGGGAACTATCTTTTTAGTTATGTATGTGTGCTTAAATGTATGGTAAAATAAAATATGAGCCAGACAATATTCAGAATCATAAGTGTTGAGGTACTGTCGTTGTTTCTGATTTCTTTAACACAAGTGCTTTGGCGACTTACCATATCAGAGCAATGTATGTGATGTTGTCTAATAATCAAAAAACCTTACAAACTAGACCTTAAATTAATTTAGAGCAGGTACTTCGTAACACCTTTGTTTTGTACTAAATTTTGCTAGTGGCGTCACACAAGCAGCCCAAGGTATAGCTCGTCATTGGTACTCGTATTAATTCCAAAAGGATTACTGAAGGTAAATACAAGTCATGTTAACTTTACGACAGTAGTTACTTTACTTCATTTGCTTTTATGACTGTTGCTTAATATTCCGAACTTGTTATAGGGAGGTAACCATGAACTCTTAAAACAATCTCAAATCTGTCAAATCTTGTCAATTCTGTCAAATTTCGTACGTAATGACGTATGAAATTGACAGATTTGAGATTGTTTTAAGAGTTCATGGTTACCCCGCTGGATATAAAAACACAATCATAAAGAATGATACACAATGAATATTACTCCAAAAGTGTAAAATATTTTCTAAATTTGAATTGGTCTTTACATAACTTTCATCGTTATTCCTTCGTTGAACAATAATGTTTTTCCTGATATTAGAAATTAAAGAAAAAAAACTTGCCAAGTAATTGACAATTGTCATATTGCTTGGCAAGACGCCGTCCCATTCTTAGTTAGTTTTAATCGCTTTTTGTTTAATTTAGAGTTTGTAATACTATCACATAAATTAAAGGGAAAACTATCAAAGCTATGTGGGTCTACAACTTACTAACTTACATACGTAAAAAGGAAAATTCCGTAAAAAATGGAGCGGGAGGTAAAGGAACCCACGGCACTCACTTGGCCGGTTGTTGTTATAATTTTAAAAGAGCTTACAGTTCAAAAACTGCAATCCTTTTTAAATATGGTGGATAAAAAGATAATTAGGAATCGCTTGTTTTAACACGATTGACGCGTTTCCAGGAATCAATAAATCTCATTTTAATGTCAGATAACGAATTTCCTGACCAACAAATCAAACTTTCAGCCTCTTAAAAGTACCATTGGATTTCCTTATCCCAAATTCCACAAGTGGTATTCCAAGAGTCTTTTAAGTGAACTAATTAGAACTTTTTTCTCAAACTCCGTCGTAAAGTGTAGAATCCGGCGCAAGTGGTGAAACTGGAGTTTCAGCGCAGCTGCGACTGATTGCGAACGAAACACCCAAGTCGGGTGGCACAAGTTACAAGTTAACATTCCAGCTATAAATTGAATTTAAAAATAAAACTATAGCATATTTAGTAACCATGGATTTTAATCTCTAATCGCTTAATCTGTGATCGCATAGCGGTAATGGTTGACCATAAACTGTTTTTTTTTTATATGTTCTAAGTTTTTTAAAGTAATTGTTTGTGAACTGGTCCTTTTAGCAATAAATGTTATTTATCTTAATTAGATTTTAATAATTTTGATCAAGTTAGAGTATCAAGATACTGAACCTCTTAACCCTTTATTTTTATAATTAATTTTTGTTTCTTTAGAGGTCACAAAACATTTTTTGTACTGAAAATACAAGAGAACTTAGTTTAAAACCATATAGCCACAGGTATTGGCAGGAGTGACGCTATTTTTATTCAAAAATACCTATCACTCGTCTTTCCTAAAGAGTCAAGCTCTGTCGCCAGCAGACGAGAGTGATAGTGTTTAAAACACCATTGAGGTGTGGTCCAAGTTACATACAATCTTCATTCATTAGTAAAAGAAAGCTTAAGGCTCATTATTATAAAATGCTTAAGGTTTCACGGTGTGCTATGTAAAGGGCTATGCTCGATGTCTCTTTGCGAGATCGAATTCGAAATGAGGAAATCCGTAAACAAACAAAAGTCGCTGACATATCCTAACGGATTAGTAAACTAAAGTTTTTTGCTTTTTAGCGCAAGGGTCCCAGTTTCGGTTCCTAGTTGAGTCGATCTAGAAATCAGACTTATCAAAATTGGCTTTGATCTGAATATGCTAGGGGAAGTCCTCGACAGCAACAATATAAAACAATGTTCTTCCTTATTTGAGACCATGTCAATTATGTGTTGTCAGGTGCATATTTGTATTCTTTATTATTCCTAAATAAAAAGTAATAAATTCTTGCAACAAACACACAAATCATCTAGCATTGTGGCCCATAAATAAGCAGATACTGTAGCGACTAGATAACGAATAGACATATTTTGAATATTTTTGAGTTTTTATGAATAACTGTATTAAAAAAACCTTTGTACGAAATGCTCGTGCCTATCCTTAGAGCATTGAATGCTCTAAGTGCCTATCACATAAAATAATAATTTAACCTTGCAACCGCTGGGTTTATAGTACGGGCCGGATGTATCTAAAAAGTCACTTTCGTGACAACTTTAAGATCTATTGCGTCATATTTTGACTTTATCAAAATGTGTAGCTGTAACGATTTGTATAAAGGAGTGTCTTTAAATGAGATTTTCATGTTTCTTCCTTCGAAGTAGCAAGATATTGTGGCTTTTTCAGCTCCAAAATCAATGATAAATCGGCTGATTGAAGCCTGTAGTTGTATAAAATCTTTGAAGTACGAGGATACACTGAAAATTAATCACAAAAAACCTGCATAAACCGAACCAGATCCCGTTTCACGGCTGAATCGAAGCAATGCATAAAACATACAGTATGCATGAGCCGGCTCATCTCTTTGTAGCCTCGCATGGTCAGCGGTATTTATACCGCTCAGACTTTCATTTGTTTTACGTCATTCTACCGCTCGTTGAAATGTTTTAATTTTTTACACGACTGCTAAACGAGGGTTATGTTTTTCGAGCGTATGTATGTATGTATGTACGTCTATTTCTTTGGCACGCCCTACAGCCCAAACCGTTTAATGGATTTTAAAGTATAATTATATGAATAGATTCGTCTCAATTGGGGGAGTGACAAGGGGTATGTTATTTGCTGAAATTCCCGCGGGAACAGAACTTACGCGGGAAAAACGGATCTGCAATACTGATAAACCGATCTTGAAACTTTCTTTTATTAACTAAGGGTCACATAATTTTGGTGCTAATAGTGTTCAATACTTTATTTTCCAAAATTCCTACGGGAACAGGCAAAAAAATAGAAAGGAAAAACCGTTTAATGGATTTCAACATATGATATGTCATTAGATTCGTCTCAGTTGTGGGAGTGACATAGCCTATGTTATTACCCGAAATTCCTATTGGTACATGAATTTGATGCCTCAGCATGAAAATTGTTTGTTTAAATCTTGTTTTCATCTTTTAAGTTCCCTTTTTACGCAGTCGGGTTTTTTGATTTTTCAATTAATTTATTTAATCAATACGCAAAACAGGTTGCAGTTGAATTCCACAATTTCAAATGCTAAACGACGTAAGGGCATGGATTTTGTAACCTGCCTAGCTCGCATTTACTATACAATGTTGTACCTATCAGTATTTCCTGTAAAAAAGGCTGATATAGGCGACTGAGTTTGTTGTGCCGTTTCTCAATACCTACATTAAATTGGAACTATTTAAACCTGTTCTTAACTGATTGTATTTATTTGAAACATCAATGATTTTTTTATCACGAAATGCCATACATTATTACCTAATATACAAACGGCCACAAGTTCTAGACTTAACATTGCCCTCGAGTATTATAGGTTTCTTCAATTAGTAGGTTTCCCTTACATTACAATTGATCGTTAACCTTAACATTGCTAGCTTTTTATATTACATCTTTTCAAGATGTTTGTTCTAAGAATCGAGATCCTTACTGAAACTAGATTAGTTGAAATTGAATCAAAAACAAAGCCGATATATTCTGAAACGATAAACGCAATATGCTCCGAAAGACACCATTTTCAGAATAGTTTTTATATTTTTTTAAGCTCCGGAGAGTTTCAAGAAGTCGACTGCATTTGTGCCTGCGGCATATATGGAATAGAATAGGGGTGTCAAGCGGACTGCAGGCTATTTTTTTCCTCAAATATGTACAACATAACAATCAACAGCTTTGAATTTACCAGCCTACTTGGATACTATTAAAAAACAGACCAAGTGTGAGTCGGACTCGCGCACGAAGGGTTCCGTACCATTATCTAAAAAAAACGCCAAAATAAATCACGTTTGTTGTATGGGAGCCCTCTTAAATAATTATTGTATTCTGTTTTTTAATGCGGCAACAGAATTACATCATCTGTGAAAATTTCAACTGTCTTACTATCACGGCTCAAGAGATCATGAGATACAGCCTAGTGACAGACAGACAGACAGCGGGGCCTTAGTAATATGGTCCCGTTTTACCCTTTGGGTAGGAAACCCTAAAAAAGAAAAGGTTTTACAAAGATTTGAAAAGTTTTAGAAGAGTTTATTCTGAAGAAAATAAAACAAAATCTTTATTTACCTCCTAGGTAAACTTAAAACAAACCTTTAACCCTCCGTGTACGAGGTGGGGTGTGACATACCCCAGCGGCTGAAAATTTTGAATATTTATTTTACGATAAAAACTACCAAGTTCATTTTCTCAATAGCTGCAAATGCAACGTTGCCGGTCCGACTAGTGCGAAGCATCTAGTCCGGCGTCATCATCCGCGCGCGTAATACGTGCGTAAAGTGTGCTTGGGTATCGCACACCCCACCTTGTACGGCGCGTGGCTCAAAAGGTACGTGTAACTACTTTTGTTTTTTATTGGTTTATGTGTTTATTTTATGATTTTAACATGAAAAAATATTGTTAGCAGGTAACATTATTAATAAGAAATGTCTCACATACCGAAAGACGATATATTACGAGAATTAATGAAAGAAAACAATGATATTGACTTGGAATATAATATGAATGAAGAACAAGGTTCGGATGATGAGGCAGATCACATCAGTAATCATATCAATACAGATAGTGAAGTGGATGCTGACATAACATCTTCTGATTCAGATAGTGATGACATACCTCTCTCAGAGCTACAATCTGATTTATGGAACATGCAGATTTTTATTGTCAAGACTGTGGTAACTTTAATGACGAAAATCTGAATTAATGTTGCTTTAATTATAATTAATTTTTATCAGGTCAGAAGTCCTACTTAAAATGTAGTATAATTAATTGACAAATTGTGATTGTTACACGTGCCATTTGAATTTAGCCATTGAGAAAAGGCTTGATTAGTTTTTAGTTTGAAGAAAAGTTAAGTTTTTATATTTTTATTAATAAAGATATTTTATAATAAGTAAATTAAATGTGTTTAACTTAAACCCAATCTTTATGAATTATTAAAATAGACTTACTATTATTTAACTCTCAAAATCATTAATTTTATGGTATTAATTACATCTTATTCGTGGGGTATGACAAACCCCACCTAGTATGGCATGCGAGTTTTAGTCACCTAGTATGCGGAAGGTTAAAGACGTTGTTATATGATTATTTAAATAAAAGAAGTAAATGAGAATCATATCAAAATAATATTCAAAGAGTAGACGAAAATATTTGCGTTCAATATTGCAAACTTCGCTTATGGACCCATTAAGCAAATAACTGAGATTAAAAATCTTATTCCGGCAGCCCTATTCCCAACGGGAAATATGAAAAACAATATCTGCATACAGAAGATTGCCCCAATACTCGCGACCAAGTTCTTTAGTAATAAAACGCCAAGTAGATTCTGATTCTTTGAAAAATCGGCCGATATAAAAGTAGGCTAGATATTGATATTTTGAAGTAAATGAGCTAAACTTTAGGAAGTAAGTATGTGATCCAATAGTGAAAGTTAGCTGATGAGAAGGGTTAAAGTATCTGTGTTTTTCTGTTCTTTGTTTGTAAAGATCTTGGGATCATAATAACCAAAGCGAAAATTATCATTGAGATATTTTTTAACCCATGCTTCCTCGCTGTGGAGTTGAAAAATGCGGTGTGTGTTTATATTTTGTAAATATCATTGTAAAAATATGACTTTTAATTTAAATTTGTAAATTATATGCCATTAAAACTGTTTTTTTCTTTACAGGTATGTAACCCGTTGAACAAAACTAGTTACGAATTACGTAGATACGAAAGGAATGGTGCTATTCGTCCAAAACTTTGTAAGTATATCTCCATAAAGACCATATAGGGTGGCCAATGATTTACGGTTGTTATTTACCGGCACACCCGCTAAGTTTCCGAATTCCGATACCGGTAACTCGACAAAGGCAGTTTGTAAATCGCGGGGCGTGCCGCTAGGTTGGAGACAAATTATTATTTTTATTGCCATAATAATCCGAGGAGACTCCGTTTAATTGGGTGGAACCGATAAATTGCAGGTCGTTTGGGAACTGAGATATTGCCCGCGATGAGACTTTGCAATTAGCACCTAGTACTCTAGTGGTTTATAGCTGCACAGTGCGCAGGCGTTAATGAGTTAACATTGTACTGTATGTACATAAAAAATATTTTTACATTGACAATGATCATGATGATATTGCACGTAAAAAAAGGAACACGAGTAAATAAAACATAATGAGGCATAATAGACTTGCATTATGACCGTTTTGTTATATTTTAACAACGTTCTCTATGCAATAAGATAAAGGTTATTTAGGTAAAAAAAAATTCACTGACTAACACTCGTATAGCCTTACACAGACACAAACTTATTAATTTTTCAAAGGCCAAGTCATATAAGTTAGGGGCTTAGACAAACTGAGGACTAATCCGCTAGTAGTAATAATAAGTCAGATTAGATCCTACAGGTCTTTTGATCAAAATTAAAAACTTTAGTCCACTCCAGTTCATTCGGACGAATTAAAACATTTTAACTACCGACTCAAAAAAAATACTGTATAGGTATCATCTTCATTCGCTTGCCCTGTTCCCATGTTATCTTTAGGTATGTTTTAGTAGTATTATTCTTTCTCTATGGTTTTACTAAACATTATTTTTCGCTTTTGAGTTTATTTTTGAAGTCGGCTTTTAGTTAAAACTTTATTTTATGATAATGAGGCCGTGTCCACGCACGGTCATCGTATCATAGACCGGGGACTGAACGAGGAGCGGCGAACGACAGCGAACGGTCCTTTGAGCCGGATCAATGTTAGGTTCCTTCGATGGTGTAGTTGTATTTAGATGATAATTAAAAAGCGGACTGTATAATTAAAAGTTCGCTCGCGAACCTAATGTTGCTCGCTGTCGTTCGCCGTCGTTCGCCGCTCCTCGTTCAGTCCCCGGTCTATGAAACGATGCCCGTGCGTGGACAGGCCCTTTGTGTTAGAAACAAAAGATGATACAAAAAACTGAATACAGATTTAAATCGTTAAATTCTGACAACTTCCCATAACATCGACATGTTTAAATTTTGTTTATTTGCAATTACCATGAAAGGTTTATTTGACATGTTGACAGATTTTGTAAAAGTCAAAAGTAAATTTTATTCGTCTTCGTAAGTTGTTATCTGCCATTTGAAAAATCGTAATCGTCGTAAATTTTAAGCATACATATACTTGGCGTCAGGTTAAAAGAGCGGTGTGCAAAATAGGAACTAACATTTTCAGTACTGCTATAAGTGTTCGGTGGAGACAAGTAGCGCCACCCTCCAGCGTTCTTTTTATTTGACGAAAATTATATAGCCACTTAAAACATAGTTTAAAAAGAGTCTGTTACTTATACAAAGAGTATCATTCTCATTTCTCAATATTCGGCCTTAAGACGGAAATGTTTTCTTCGATTTGTACAGAGTTACGTTATTCTATTATTTTGAAAACACAAACATATCCGGTGTTTGTTTTCAATTTATTCCTATTCTTTACTCTGTGTGATGGTAGCAGGTGTATCGTTCTGCTTGGCGATTCCATTATTTTGTTTTGTGTTACATATCTTTCTTATAAAGGAATGATTTTCCATTTCTCATGTTTATATGTTTCAATATTGGAAAAATCATTATACTGGATTGTATGAATGCTTTGTCATTGTTTATCTTTGTCAAGAGTTGTAGTCATTATCTGGAAACACACAATGACTTTCAATTGCCAGTGCCTTCTTAATTTCAATTTACATTCAAAACTAGTGTAGCCGTTTAGGGTTCCATACCCAAAGGGTAAAACGGGATCCTCCGGACGGACTCCGCTATCCGTCTGTCTGTCCGTCAGTCACCAGGCTGTATCACATGAACTGTGATAGTTAGACAGTTAAATTTTTTAACAGATGATATATTTCTGTCGCCGCTATAACAACTGTTACTAAAAAATAGAATAAAATAAATATTTAAGGGGGCTTCCATACAACAGACATGTTTTTTTTGCAGTTTTTAGTATTTGATTTGTTTATAAAAACTGGTAAAAGCCGGGAATCAAATAAACAATCTTGCAAAACAATAGTGGCGTGCTCCCCAAGGGCATCCATTATATTGTAGCAAAACTCTTGAAAAAGATTTCAGAAAACTTCTAACGAAGCCATTTGTACCTACAATAGAGTATAAAACAAAGTTGCACCAATCAAGCACAAAAGTAAAAGGTAAGACCAATTCATGACCCCTAAACTTGTGCTAGAACACTAACAAAAGAGGCATAGAATAAAATAACAAAATAAAAGAAGAAATAACCTCCATAAAACGATGAATGCGAATTCAATTTCGCTAACAAAGGAAAATTGCTGTGGAAAAAATGGCTGCGAACTTAAGGAACTCCCCTTGAATAAATATTTTCCGGACTGACGGAGATGTAGACCCAAAAGTTTCTAAGACGAATGTAAAAATTGTGAACTGTGAGAAAAGAATGATTTTATGGATCCAATAATGCTTCCGAGAACTTTTGGCGGGAATCCGATCACCTGATTTTAATACCCGTTCGTAAAGTTCGAATTAATAACGCTTTATTTTTTTTATAAAAAGAAATGCTTTCTTCTTTTTTCAAAGAATACTGTTGCCAGTAACAAGTAGATTAATTGACTTAACGTTTGGTAAAGTAGAAATTAGGGTAATCTACTTTCCACAAAAAAATGTTTATGCATCACTTAGCGTCGTTGTAACAAAAAGGCTATTAATCACTTGGCCATATGCTTATCTAAGTTTAACTTCAACTAAGTTTCATTTTTCGTAATGATTGTTTATTTTTGATTTTTTTGATTAAGTTTTAAACCCAATTTTGTACCTTACTTGCTTTAATATCTTTAAATATAGCAAAACAATACACAATTTTCTCTTCGTAATACAGCCTCAGGTCTCATTTCCATCCAATCCCGATCTTGTCCACACAATGGCTCGGAAGAAAACAATCTTTATACCCGAACAACCGGCGCATTGTTGTGGGAACCACTCGACAGAGGGAGCCCGGCTTTATTGTTTTTTTATTTGTAACAGATAAAAAATACAAAGTGAATCTTTTTTTCTCGCACAAATGATATTTGTTGCCGCGAACTACCGCCAGGCGTAGGCATAACGAACCGTGGAATACGATCGCGATGCTGTTTTGTTTTTCGTAACGAGATTAACTGCTTTTTGTAAGGAAGTACAATATTTGTGTGGTAAGTAAATGACCCTTTGACCTTCGTTTACTTTACGGAGTGATCCTAACTATTCTTCTCTTACTAATTTAACTTTTACTATAAGTAGTTCACAGTTCAACGTTTTCTTCCAATGCAATCTACGACAGCTGATTGGCGGGTCATTGATACCCACCTTGAAATTTAATAAATATATAAATTTATAGATTACAGGAAAACTTATAAAACCATAAAAAACAATTTATCTCTGCAAATAGGCTTAAACAAATCTCTTAATAAGAAGAACAGAACTCTTCACGCGAGTGTAACTCGTAATTTTTCGGTTTTTTCCGCTTGTTAACTATCAATATGAATGCAGCCTAACTATTTACTTGCCATAAATCGAACGGCTCCAAGTCATTAAGTAATTGTTATATCTGTAGGGCGTTCGTACTATTAGTTTCATTGGACAGTTCTGTATTTATGGCCAACCAATGATTTAAGCATCGAGAAACGCTGAATGTGGTCCGAATTGTGTGTTTAGGGCAGTCATATTTCATAACTAGTTTCCCACAGCGGACTTACATCTAAATAAGTAATAAATATTGACGACACAGTCGTCAAGACTTAATAATATTATATATGTGGATGCGGGTGGCACAGGACCGATCTTTGTGGAAATCCTTGGGCGAGGCCTATGTCCAGCAGTGGACGTCTTTCGGCTGATAGATGGATGGACTATGTCGAGCGGTTCGAGCTTTGGACTACAAAGACAGGCTATTGCGTGTTCGAGACCCGCAAAAGGCGTTGTTGTGTGATAAGCACATTATTTTGAACTTAAGGAACCTTTGAATGTTTATAAATGTGTCTTACCAACAGCTACTGCACAGATTCTGATTGCGACATAGGCCGGAGCAGTGGCGGGCATTGGTTTTATTTCGAGGTAGGCAGTAGATACTTACATATGTGTTTTATTGATGAAAATCTGTGGTCCTCGTCAATAACACACATTTTTTGTTTCGAGGTAGGCAGTAGATACTTACACATGTGTTTTACTACTGAAAATCAGTGGTTTTCGTCAATAACACATTTGTAAGTACCTACTGCCCACCTACCTTGCTCGTAGCTCAGTGGCGGCAGCGCTTTGGTATCGATTACTAAAGTTAAGCAACCAACGCCGCGGTCGTGAGTGGATGGGTGACCATTCCGACCATATTTAGTGACATTTATCACGAGCATCTCCGTGCTTCGGAAGGCACGTTAAAAGTTGGTCCCGGCCAATATCGCTTGATATTGGTCGTGAAGCCTAGTCAGAGGCCTTAAGGCGGCTTGATAACATCTGACAGTAAGGTTTAGTAACTGGCCTTACAACACCCCTCCACCAATCCGCACCGGGCATAGTTGAGGTGAGGCCTGTGCCCTGCAGTGGGACGTATATAGGCATACTTTACTTTACTTTACTGCCTACCTTATTTAATTTACCAGGTAGGCACTGCCTAATTGCCTTTATGCACCGCACGCCACTGGGCCCGAGCAGCGGCGCCTGGCAGACGCAACATGATCGCCAAATCTGACGCCGCAAGTGACGACCGCGCGTCATCGCCGTCTTTCCCTAATAATGTATCGAGCACTTACATTTTTACGTCGATGTAGGCAACTCTTGTATTAGGTTTTAGTTTTAATTAAATTTTATTAACATATTCTCGTTTTTTTTGGATCCTCCGACTGTGATCTCCATAATGAATGTATTTATGTAAGTATGTTTTTCCTGTATTTAGTCGCCATAATACAAGTTTTGCTTGGTATAAGGTTATGCAATTTGTTTTATTATTTAATAAAATCTTTATAACGTAAACAATGTTTATACCTATTAAGTGAAGAAAAATTTATTGAATTAATTTCAATGATTGACCCTAGGAAACAAATACTTAATTGTTACCCAATCAAAATATATAATGTATAAATAATGTCATCATCATGGCAAGCTCGTAAAACTGTACGAGAATGTATCCAATAACAATATAAATATGACCACATAACACATTATATTGTTAACCACATAACCGCTTTCACCCGAAAACGCCAACAAAACAACGCTACTCGTATTTGAGTTATGTCACAAATGTAGTAATAATGTACTAAAATACTTTTCCCCTAAAATCACGCAAGGTTTTTCAAAATATCCATATTAAATCTGGGAATATCATTTGGTATTTTTTATTTATTTAAAGATGTACAAAACAGGTTACAACCATTGAAAATTTAAGTTACAAGTAATTAAGACTTAAGAACTAGGTTGCTACCCTTAATATGTGCATACTAAGTATTATAACTTTTAAGCAGACAATAATTATGTGTACTACAAGATTTAGAAAATTATAAACATGGTATGACATAAGTATGCCAAAGCATGTATCGTAACGCTTTTCTTCTACGGTATTATTTTGTCGTAGCAGCAGCGCCTACGAACTTGCTACGGCTGCGCTGTGCTACGAAACTCGTAGGCTTCAAAAAGAGCTACAGACTACGAATAGAAACGGTAAAAATGTGAATGAATAAAAATCTTTCCGAAACCAAGTTAACTATTAACGTTTATTTATCAATATTTTTAGTCACTGGAAATGTCTACATGTAAAAAAAGAACCGGGCGGTAACCACGAACTCTTAAAACAATCTCAAATCTGTCAATGTTTTTTATGTAATGACGTACCAAAATTGACAGATTTGACAGCTTTGAGATTGTTTTAAGAGTTCATGGTTACCCCGCTGGGGTATTTTTTAAACGACTTTAAAATAAATGAGGTTCAACGGTTGTTTTAAGCCATTTCCTAAAGTATTAATACGTCATTTTAGATGTATGATCAACATCTGCCTTTGAAAGGCCACTGCTGGATATAGCCTTCCCCTTTACTGCCAATGCGAGCGGCTCTGAGCTGTTTATATTTAGCGACTATCTACTTTATAACCTCACAACTTACGGCACCGATGTTGAGTGCTGAGCGAAAGATGCGCAGTAGACCATTACGATTACGTGATTGGCGATTAGTGCGAAGCGCCTGCACCACCGGCCGTGATTGGTTGTTAGCTCCGCGCACACGCATCTCTGATACATGATCGTCTCGTAAGATGCGCAAAGCGATCTCCAATCTTTGCCCCAGCTCTCAACATCAGTGCCGGGTACTGTAATAGGTTGTCAGTCCACCGGGTAGGTCGTTTCACTCACGCTGCATCTTCCAGTTCATGCTCGCTATTCGAAACTTTCTTATTTTTTTGACGTGATAACGTCTTATAAATCGATGACCGGCTGCACTCACGAAAAAATGTCACGTTCCTCGTGCGAGCGAGAGCGCGGAACAAGCGATAGCTCTGGCACGATCGGCCTAAGCGTTCGGCTTGTGAAGTTGTGACGCATCTATCTCTCTTCCACTCCATAGGCCGATTTGTCCAAGTAACATCAATGTTTTCTTATGACGTTATCACGTAAAATTAACGTCCGTAAACTGACTTTACAGACAACCAATTTTTATTAATTTAAAAATTTTAACATTTCTGTTTGATTATAACGTTATACATATTTTGATTTACAAGATCGGCGCGCGAGCAGACAATTCAGCCGATAGATGCTTTGGTAATGAATGATGTATCTACGCTATTCAGTAGGCCTGAAGTTGTCGCTCCCATCTCAAATGTTTGTCTCCCAGGTGCGATGCTCAAACAAGCGAGATCGAATGCGGGCGAGTGTGCCTTGCGCGTGTTTGCTCGGTGTCTGTCCGCCCACTACGTGTTCCGTTTGTTCTGTCAAAGACAGCTACAGATTATCACATGTAACATTAGTAGGGTCCTTACTATAGCTTACTCAATTTTAATTTGTTTTTTTCTGTACTTCTACCTTTCTGGTCTAATGGCAAAGAACTCACCAAAAGATATCGTTGTCATCAAGATATTTTTGACGGTGGTCAAATAACATGTTTAAATAGGGGATCATAAAGCTGCTTTTTTGCTGGCAATAAAGCTAGCTTGATCACAGATTTAATCAAGTATCACTTGTTAAAAATATGGCCAGCCCATTACCACTAAAGCTCGCTACATTTTTGGACTATGTCCGTTATTTTAGCCCGCTGCTTCATCAAGCAGCTCTCGTTCCAGATTTTATCCCTTAATGAAATCTAAAGCATCGACCTTTCCATAGCTTGCTGAGTAACGTAGAGACGGTGGGCCAGGTTTACTGTCATGTTTTACGTTTCGGCCCCGTATGGCATCACCGGTAGGACGCACTGATCGAATACCATGATCTTCAGGCATTGTGGCCATTGCCACTACCTAAGTTTAGATAGTGAAGGTATTAAATACGTGTAAACAAACCAATACGTTTAACTATGACAAACATTTCCAAATAGGTCAAGTGGAAAGTTCAGCTTCGCTCAGTCGCCGAGAGGTGCGTCAACTTGTTAACTAGTTTCAGACGTCCCCTAATGAATTGCCTCTGATTGCGCGCATTCCTCGCTCAGCTGTTTTGTGGAAGTACGTGGGCTCTTATTACTAATGGGATTGTAGATCCAGTTGAACGTATCTTAGTAATTCGATTGGCGTATTAACTAGCTGATGTGTCTTGAATTTTAAGGATTCCGATTCGATTCAAATAAGAAAAACGAATGTATCGTAATTAGTAATAATAAATAAATACTAAATATTGGAGAACATCACAAAAATTGCTCTGATCCTAAGGTAAGTAGCTAAAGCACTTAAGTTATAGGAATCAGAAACAACGACGGTACCACAACACTCAGACCCGAGACAATATTTTTCTTACATTGGCCCGACCGGGGATCGAACCCGGAACCTCAGAGATGGCGATGCCATATAAATCCGGCCTACTGGCCTTTCGGCTACGGAGAAGGTAATTTGATCCGGTATCGGTGTGCTAAGACACACCTCAGTTAAAATTAATTGCTATAGAACAGTGTTATTAGTAAAAAAAAATTTTTTTCCTTTAACCTGTAATCTCGGGTCGCGCACACATGTGTGCGCAGGGGTTTATTGCAATTCAATTGTTATCTTTTTTTCCAAGCATACAGGTTAATTTTGATAAGTAGTGCTTAGTATGGTTTAGCGGATGTTTTTTCTCGATTCCACCATTTATCACATGGTAAAGTTGATTTTATCTAAAATACATCTAGGTAAAATTGCGCCATAAAAATGTTGAATCACAAAGATAGGTATAGTAAAACTAAATAATATGATAATTGGGATGAGTTCCGTTCCGAAGTGTTAAGGCATTTGACTGGAATAGTCAAATGCCAATCAATAATAATTCTTCTTAACTTCTTAATATAATGAAACAAAATATGCGTCGTTGTCTCAATACATACGTAATACAATAAGTACATGGAATAAAAAAAACAACAAACAGTAACTGCAAAACATGCAGCGATAGCATTAAAAAAATACAAGTTAATCGTTTAAACGCACATGCAATAAGTTCAAATTAAATCAAATATGTCTGTGCTATTTGATTGCGCTTAAATTATTGCCGTTTATTATATCCCTAGCATTAATAACTCCAATCCCTTACAACAGTATCAAAACCTATTATATCTAAGTCGGAACTCTCAAAGGGAGTTCTATACGCGGCTTCTCCTTTGATGTTGTGCCGTGCCCGTAAGCTCTGATCGCCATATTCTTTTTAAGGCGGCATCACAAAGAGCCCAGTGACAAGGATAAGGTTTGGAGGTGCTTCAGTGCTCACGGATAAATCGGTATTTAATTTAATATCGGTAAAGCTATTTTTGGCAGACAATACTCTACCGTCGGAAAACATTTTTATTCGTTGTTCCGGGTTTCTGGAATATATTTTGAAATGTTTAACTACACTACAAAATTCAATCTATTTACCTATCGTTGTAACACTTTATTGCTGGGCGGTAACCACGAACTCTTAAAACAATTTCAAATCTGTCAAACATTATCAAATCTGTCAAATTTTGTATGTAATGACGTACCAAAATTGTCAGATCTGACAGCTTTGAGATTGTCTTAAGATATCGTGGTACCCCGCAGGTCTAGGTATTAAAAAATATGTTAATTACTAGGTACATAGTCTCTCGTCAGACTATTAACTATTTGGTTACATGAAAATATGGCATAGTTTCTCCCTCTTTATAAAATAAGGGTAACTGATTCTAACAAGCTTTTATTCAAGCCTTTAAATGTTTGTTATTTATGTAACAATCAAAATATATTACTATTCGTTGTTTTTAATTTAATTACTTATATAACATTTAGATAATTTTCAAAGACAAAACATCTCTGTTTAGCCTAGTGGTCGCCTGGTAGAGAATGCCCTATGGCATTAAGTCCATCTATTGTATCATTTTTTATGAAATTTGTACAAGAAAGTTTAAAAACAAATTTCTTAATTATTTTTTTAAGAAACTAAACTAACAATAAGAACTTAAAAGCGTGGCGTTAAGTTTACCCAAATGAAATCGTTCTTTCCGTTATTATTTTCTGGAATTCTAATATGAATTGAAAACTGTAAATTTTCCAAGAAACATAATTTATGTGATTTCCAAGAGATTGTAGGATTCAAACCAGAAGACAAGGAAAGGAAATAAAATATCTCGACGATAAATCAAACGTAAAGGAAATATTAAAATCTTGCGAACGTGATGCTGTCGTTTTTAGGGTTCCAAACTTTAGAAGAGAAAACCGGAAGAGTATAAGTTGTAACTCGCGCGGTAAACTCATCATCATCTGTTCAGCCATACGGCGTCCTTTGCTGAACTTACCTATGCCTCCCCAGTGTCTTCGAATTTGGCGGGCTGGAAGCGGCCTGCATCCAGCGCCTTTCTGCAATCTATCAGGTCGTCTGTCCACCTTTAAGGAAGACGTCTTTTGTACCACCCACGCGGAATGAGTACCAAACACAAACTTAACCTTGTAAATATTAACATGTTCTCACATAGATTTCAACTGAAAAATTCAGCTCGGACGCTCACTTTTGGGACATTTAGCATGGTATTTTATGACAGGAGAACCTATTCAAGGAAGTATCACGTCTTAGAAATAGTTAAAGGGTAGCTGTTTTTAAAATAATAGTACTTTCGGAAATCCTTATTTTTAAATATTATATTAAATACCAATTACTGACTGTCTCTAAGCCTTCAATCTGGCCAGCAACCGGCTGTTAAGCAGATACAATTGTTTTGCTATTGTATCTAGGTACTTTTGACAGGGAAAGGATTAAAATATGGCAATATATTAAGCTGCTAAATCAATGGAATAAAAATACACCTACTAATGCTTGCAAATATCAAAATATTACTCAATGGATCTACCTTAGGAATAAAGCTGTCAGTAGCTAGGTTAAAAAGGCGAGGCTATAGGCTTATACCAGATTCATGGACCTATAATCTACCCCTGACAGAAGGTTAACTTTTTCTAAATCCATAGTCGTCATACTACAAGTACTACTAAGCGAAGTGTGGGTAATGGCTACAAAATGTAATGTTTTCTCAAGCAATTTTGAACTTAAAACTTAAACAGAAAGAGTTCAATATCAATTGTGAACGTTTGCGGCTTTATAATAAGTTACTGAGCCGTTGACTGGTCATATTATACTTTGCTTGCTTTACATGGAGATAAGTCTAAATATTGTTTGATTTCCTGTCTAGACATCGCCTCAGACAGGCATAATATTCTCCCAAGTGGTATTTTGCATTCTATAAAGGACCTAGGGATGTGCCTTTTCCGATCTTTAAATAAAATTAATTAATTTAAAAAATAAAAAAACCCGACTGCGTGAAAAGTGAACTAAAAAGATGAAAACAAGATTTAAAGAATCAATTTGCAGTCTGAGGCATCAAATCTATGTTACTTGATTCGACTTTTTCTACACGGATTTAAATTACTTAATTAGGTACTAACGCAGTGCATACCAAGTCAATCATCATTATGCTGTTAATGGATTTGATGCCTCCGACTGCAAATTGATTCTTTAAATCTTGTTTTCATCTTTTAACTTCTTTTTTGTTTAGAATTTTTGTTCTATCATTTTTACAATCTTGGGACAAAATTTATCGACTTCTCATACAAAATTATCAAATAGTCAATTAAATTTGTATAGAAAGACAAAAAGACGTATTTAATAAAAGTAATAGATTCATATGAAATAAAAGTAATAGAAAAAAAAATGGTTCTCTATGATGTATAGAATATGTGTTCATGGTTACAAGGTTGAGCTCGATTTACGGGACACCTCCTGTATATGATTCAGAGCCTCTTCCTTTTTAAAGACGCTGGATAAGTTACTTTTGATTTTTAAATAATCTGTTCCTAGGCTGTGATTTGATGAACTGCGGCAATGGACTGCGTTCTTCACGAAAATCATCACGTTCACACACAATACTCGTATCAATCACGCCTCGGATAATATTATGCAAATGCCCACCAAACAAATTAAAAAGACACGCATTGTTATCCCCCTTGTTTCCTCGGTAATTCTGTTCACGAGTGTTGATTTCGTTTTCATTTGTGTTACAATAAAAAAAGGTTCCCGCATATTTTAAAAGTTATCGTAATACCGGCTTTCGTGGGAGCAATTTGTGTTTAAGACAACCGCTAAGGATTTCAAAGAGCAATATTGCCATGAAAGATTTAAAAGTACTCTTTTCAGAGTAATATTATTTCAATTAACGGCTATCCTTGATTTGATGTCAAAAACTATGTAAACTTAATCGGTTCATTGAAATACCCTTTATCTTTAGAACGACTCTTCATATAAATTTTCAAATTACTTATGTATATCGAACTGTCGTAACTGTAGTGTAGTTTCTAAATTTAAATTATCGTAAACATTATATTTTTACTATTAAAATGTTTAAGAGCTTTTTTCCTTCGTCTGGGGTTGGGTTAAGGTTAATTCTCTCTCTTAATCGTAGTTAAACCTTTTACGTATGTCTTGTATCTTTAACTATTAATTACGATTAGGTGTAGGTCATTGATGGACTTAAAATTGCTGATTTTTTTGAAGAGCTTGGTCCATAAACCAAGCCTTCAACCTTAGCGCGATGATGTATCGCTAAATGTCATCTCGTTCTCGGTTAACTGCCTATACATTACTAAGGCCCTGTTTCACAATCGCTTAGTAAAGTTCTAATTAAGCTACTTAGAACCTTAGAACTCTCTTCTGCTCAGTAAACAAATAGGGATGTTGACTTTGACGTTGACAGGGCACATTTGCTTGCTTTCAAATTATTTTCTAAAAATTGACAACAGCACTGTACTTTACTAAGCAGATTAGCTTACTTAGAACTTTACACAGCGATTGTGAAAGAGTCCCTAAATATAGTAAATGTCTCAGATTTATTAAGTAATAGATAAACATCGGCCTCTAATAATTATTTCCTAAACTTCTAGACGTAGAATAAACAGCCGGGAGCCTTGGCTGTGATTTTGTCGAAATAACTTAAAAGTCCCGGTGCCAGCTCTTTTTGAAATGTAAATCGAAACCCGAAAAGCTCTCCCTTCAATTTCGCTTTGATGTGTTAATTTCGGAAAACCTCTCCTGAATCTCTTAAAGTCTTTACATTAATTAAAATATTGAATCCGTCTCGCGTAAAATAAATTCTACGCTAATTTGGCACAATTTAAATTACTACCTTAAACTTGTGATTTTCTTCAAAAGAAATAAAAACAATTTATGTCTTATAGAGATGTCGAATATCGGTGTTCAATAGATGTTGGATTTCGAGAAAAACAAATTGAAATATTAAATCAAAAACATATTTAAATAAGTCTAGAACAACAAACCAAAGACAAGGCAGAGTTCTTATTTAAAAAAACACGCCTATTTAGGGATCTGTTAAAGACTTATTACCGACTTTAAAAGTTCTGAAACAACGGCACTTTAACTTACTTACTTTAATGAGAGAGTTTGCAAGACCTAAAAATGACTTAAAGGATCAATAAAAAGCAGTTCTAAAACTTAAAATAAGTTCGCCATTTTAGCTACGGAGACCTAGTTTTCGCGAGCCATAATAAAACAAAAAAAAAACAATTTATTTCTGTAGAGATCGCCGCTAACACTTACCAGAATAATTGTGGGTTGGTGTCGAGTAAAAGCAGCGAAAAAAACCGGCCAAGTGCGAGTCGGACTCGCGCACGTAGGGTTCCGTACCATTTTCTATAAAAACGGCAAAAAATTACGTTTGTTGTATGGGAGCCCCCTTAAGCCTTTGCCTGCAACGAAACTAGACACAATAGAAAATCTATTGTTTGGGGGTCACCGGTGACCATCATGGCGCTCAAAGTGTTAAATATTTATTGTATTCTGTTTTTTTAGTATTTCTTGTTATAGCGGCAACAGAAATATATCATCTGTGAAAATTTCAACTCTCTAACTATCACGGTTCATGAGATACAAACCGTGACAGACGACCAGACGGACAGACAGACAGACAGACGGACAGCAGCGAAGCCTTAGTAATAGGGTCCCATCTACCCTTTTGGGTACGAAACCCTAAAATTCGGTTACTATACATTATCACACATTAAAGATCCAATAAACAACGTTTAAAGAATTACATGACCACTTCATCAACTTTGCTTTGGAGTTTGCTAAAGACCATTTGATTTATACCATGACTTCCTACTCACAATTAATAGCAACACAAAAATAAGCTCTCATAATTTACTACGCAACTAAACTGTTCCAAAAGTAACTGTGATAATAATTCGGGGTCGGAACCCGTGGACTGCTCGCCGCAGTAATAGGCTATTACTTCACTACACTTTTACGACATTAAGTGACTCTCCGTCATCTCTGTGGCTGAAATATCATTTTCCCGAGACCATAAATAAGGGTTTGCCGCGATCAGTCCACGGAAAGATTAAGGCCCCTATCCACCCGCAGGCCTATCTTTTACGGAATAAAGATAATACAATGTCCATGTAAGAGTCGGGAGATAAGATCTCTAAGAAAAACAAAGAGGGGTCGGGCATATTCATTTTGCTTAGTAATTGTACATTTTAACTGGATGTAATGTGAATGTAATATCATTGCTGTAAAGGTTTGGAATTGTTTCTTGTTTCTTTAACGAAAGTTCAGTTAAGATACTACTAATCTACCTGTTATAAAAACTAACCCTACGCATTGTAAACGATTTCAATAATAATGTTCATTATATACAGATAAGAAGATAGAAGAGATGGCTTAAAGCGATAAGATCGCCTTAATTCTACCAATCTTAATGAACTTGTTCTGTAACTAAGAGTATTATATAGAGATATTTAGATACGGTAAAGTTTATACAAATTTAAAAACAAAAAAAAGAACCGTATCGTTTATTTAAGCTATACCGTAACCCATAAATAAACAACATCACTTTTATGCTAATAAGACGGAGGGTAAAATTTTTATGAAGCATATATTTTGTATGCCCAGTTAGATTTAATAACTATCGTATATTATAATTATAGCTCCGAAGATAGCCGGAGACATAACTTTTTGGTTTAAATACAATTCGAACGGATGGAGCTAACATTTTTAAAAAGGTTAATTTGACACCCAACATGCCTTCTCAGGGCAAAATAATATTCTGATATTCTGACTTCTATTTTAAGCAGGATTTTGGCAACTGTATTCGCCAATTTTCTTTTGTATTTTATAAATTCCACGACCAAATTACTTTACTAGATACTTGTAGTTGAAGAAAATATTCCATCTTTTTTATGATTTAAGTCATCATTTACATCATTAGTGACAATGAGTATGCACGTAAGATTACAAACCCGTACATTATTATGTTATATTTAGAAACTTTGTTGGCGACTACGTGGGGCTGAAGGAAATTGCAAATGCGCTCTCGCATCAGATCTTTTATTGCTGCACGAACTCGCAAAATCTCAAAGTTACGTTCTAGAATGATCTTCATTTAGTTTTGCCGACTTCTTTTATAGATATCGAAGTTAAACTTCGGACGATAAAATCTTTTGTTTATTAAATATGGGTTAAGGACTCTAGTGGAACGTTCTAGTTACTTGGAGTCAAATACGAAATATTTTTACTTTAAGAAAATATCCAAAATATCCCTCTGAAAGTAGTTTTGGCAACAGTATTATCTTTCACGGAGGTTAACAATTCACTAAAATACTTATTAGTTGACTGAACTTTTAAGTTACGCTATTAGAAAAAGGACCGCGGTATACTTCACATTATAGGACCTCAATGTTGTAACAAGATTAGAAATGTATAAGAAATGGTAATTCTTTAGCTCTCTTTATTCATAAAACAAGAACTAGCTTGTATATTTAATAAGTGTATTGATGAAGGTTCATTTCCTAATTTAATGAAATACAGCAAAATCATACGCATATTTAAATCCGGTAAATCTTGTATCTCTGGTAGTATTGATATTAGTCTATAGACTGAATACTACCAGCTCTTAGTAAAATATTTGAAAAAATAGTGTTTAATCAACTCTTATCACACTTTAGAATGAACAAACTATTGCATGAGAATCAGTTTGGTTTTACCAAGGGTAGAAGCACAACTGATGCGAGAGTTGCACTCATTAAGCATATATTCGATACATTTGAAAATAAGCAAGATGCTCTAGCGGTTTTTTGTGATTTGTCTAAGGCTTCCGATTGTGTAGATCACAAAACGTTATTAATGAAATTACGGCATTATGGTGTCTCAAATGAATCAGAAAAATTGTTAGAGTCATACCTCACACATAGAACGCAAACAGTTAATGTCAATGGAACTGACTCTTCCGGGGCTTCATTACGCATGGTGTGCCCCAGGGCTTTATATTGGGACCTTTATTATTCCTAATATATATAAATAACCTTCTTTACTTTACTAAAGACCTTTGTGAGATAGTATTGTTTGCAGATGATACATCATTGATTTTTAAAACTGACAGAGGTAAAACTGCCTTCGACAATGTGAATGATGCTCTCTCTCTCTCTCAAGTAGTACGATGGTTTACTGCTAACAATTTGTTACTTAATGCAAAAAAACCAAGCTCATTAAATTTACTATGGCCAATGTGAGGCACGTCAGTAGGTATATTAATATGACAGACGATCATATAGATGCAGTCAATTTAACAACCTTTTTGGGAATTACAATAGACTCCGACTGCAATGGGATCCTCATATAATTGCCTTGTCAGGAAGGCTCAGTTCGGCGGCTTATGCTGTGAGGAAAATAAGGCTTTTAACTGATGTCGAAACGGCAAGACTAGTTAGTATACTTTAGTTAATTTTATAGCTTGTTGTCGTATGGTCTATTGCTATGGGGCTCAGCTGCTGCTGATATTAAATCAATCTTTGTATTGCAGAAAAGAGCTGTACGTGCAATATACTGTCTTGGGCCTCGCAACTCTCTGAGGGAGGTCTTTAGAGATATTAACATATTAACATTTTTGACAATAATATGTATGTTAGAAAAAACCTAAGTTCGTTTAGCCTTAAATATGATTCACAACATTATAATACTAGAAATAAAAATAAACTTGCTGTTCCGAGCTTAAGATTAAAGAAAGTGGGTAATTCATTTTTGGGGAAATGTATAAAAATCTTTAATAAAGTACCACAAACTTTTTTTGACTTACCTGTTTATGAGTTCGAAAACCACATTAAAAAAATCTTATGGAAAAAGGATACTACAAAGTTAAAGTTTACTTGAACGACAAGAGTGCATGGACTTAATAACCTGCCTAGCTCACACTTACACTATCTTGTAATTGTATTTCCTGTAATAAAATCAGGCTGGCAAAGGTGACTGAGTTTCTTGCGTCGCTTCTTCTCATCACCAGCCGATTTGTTGTCCTGAAGCGGTGGTAGGGCTAAGTTATATGTTGGGACGTCCGAAAGAGGGCCTATATACAGAATAAAGAATTTCATAAAAAGTGGCTTTGATATTCGAATAAGAACTACACATACAGTAACGCGAAAAGTAATTATGATAACATTGTCAAAAACATTTTTAGATTTTTTATTGCAGGAATATACCTAAGTTATATGTAAATATTTTTTTAAGTATTATTAGTTAGCTGTTGGCGTTCTGTAACCAAAAGTCGAAACCAAACGTTGAATAACAACTTAATCTTTCTAGATTACATACGATAAAAGCTTATACATTTTTAATAATTAACTTTCTTTGTCGTGTGCTGTATGCCCGAAATAAGGTAAATGTACAAATACTTATAGATATGTATCGGATTACTTTCTTAGTTACTTTCCCTTTGTCCGCTAATAGAACTCGACGAGAACGGGACAAAGCGATTATCCCTCTTTTTCTTTTTCATTAAAAACAATCCTTGTACAAATGGGTTGCGTTATTACCCACTGTGGTAGCAGTTTCGAATATTTGTGTTGTGTGTTTTTTTTGTAATTGACTTTTTCCGAGCCCATTTCAAGACTTTTGAACGTATATGAGAAACTCGAAATACATTTGAAATGAAATGGTAGCCTCGAAATTGTACAGTCAACAGCACGTCGACCTACCCCAAAAGTCAAAAATTCTCCAATAGATTTTCACTTTAAGCCTGACATATAGAGTTAATTTTCAAATGAGAAAATTTGACCTTTTGTGGAACTTTGAAGTACTACGAGTAGTAGGTGGCTGTTTCAACTAAGTTCTTTTAGACTTTTTAAACTTACGGCCTTGTCTTTTAGACTTTTTAAACTTACGGCCTGTTGGGATTGTCCTAAATATTTTTGAGACGAATAGAGACGTCGATAGAATAAACAAAACAATACTTATGTGTTACTATTCCCCTAACAATTTTCTAACATAGTAAAGTTTGTGAGGAGCATTTTTTTTTTGTCACTGTGTCTTGAAAAATATTTGTAACTTTTAGAATTCTATGGCATAATTTTCGGTGCAGTGATGCTAAGATGCTAAAGGAATATTTTTGCGCTTAACATCCTTTGACAAGACGCTAGCCAAATCTTTTCTTTACGCGAATATTTAAATTCCCATAATAACAAATGGCGGCTAGATAATGAAACCATCTAAGGTGAATTGGAGCAGGTAATAGGTACCAGACCCAAAGACCCAGGGGATTAATCCGGAAATTCATCGTACCCTTAATAATTCTCCTATTTGTAGGGTCTTAAATACTGGCATTGCAGCAGGGGGAAGCCATGGATATTAGATATCCGAAACCCTAACCGAAAAATGGAATATCCGAAATAATAGAACAACCTATATTTTATGGATAAGTGTCGTAGATGAGCAGTTTCGGTTATGGGTAGTACAATATATAGTTTTATGGTATTGGCACTAAAAAGAACTGTTAGGAAAAAAGGAAGGAGGAACGTACATTAAACAACAAAAAAACGATTAATGTCGTTTCGAATCATTCTAATATCTCAAATTTCCCAAATAATCAATTATTGCTTCATTTTACAGTATTTAGCACTAAGAAAACTAATTTATTGTAGGTATCTTAATAGACGATTCAGCTGAGTAGTAATAATTATTACCACTTAGCTGAAACCCTACCTTACTTTCTCTTCCTATGGGTGTCGTAAGAGGCGACTACAGGAGAACAGCCACAAGAAGACGGGCAGCAGCGTCTACTCTCCACCATTGGCCAAACTGCGATCGCCAACCCGCCTGCCAAGCGTGGCGATTATGGCAAAGTCCTCCTTTTGGAGAGGTCTGTGTCCAGCAGTGGACTGATATAGGCTGGTGATGATGATGATGATGACTTGGCTGAATCGTCTATTTAGTTACAAAAGCATTATAATCCCGTAAGATGCAAATGCATAGGTAGGTAATGACTTATTACCTTATTAAAAGTAAGTACAAGAATTTATAATAATATTTTACCCGAGTCATGGTGTCATAACTAAATCTAAATTGTTTGCATTTGGATTTATGAAGGTAAATTTTACTAATTGTTCTACTATCCGTAACCGAAATGCCATATCTGCAACATCCCTAATTGCAAGTCGTTATTACTTAGGAGCCGCCGTAAATCTGTGTTAGTTTTAAGTCAGATAGATGGTAGACTATTCCGGAATCGATGAAATGATTTTAGAAAACAATACATCGTTAATAATAATAGAAAAAAATTCTTTTACCAAAAGTTTGTACATATAAACCAAATAATTATTTCTTTTATCTACTTCCAAATGCATAAATGTATAAGGAGCGTCTATAGATTGTGTTCAAACTTAATTTAGATACATTTATAATGTTATATCTTTTTGTCTTTTTTGTAAAACCTAGTAGTTTGCAAACCGACAAGATACTGCACTGTTATAATAGAGACCTCGTTGCTTAGTAAAAATAATAAAACTTCATAAGGCAATAGCGTAAGATTCCTTCCATCAAAATATGGCGTCGATACAACAATGCGTGAATTAGATGAGGCTCGTACCCAGCAGTGGAATGACATGATAATGATGACATTAATATCCTATCAGATTTTTGACCATAATCAAGGAACATCAATCTGACATTATCCTAATGTCAATAAAGCTTGTATATTCTTACGCACAATACAGGGTGTACAAAAGAATGGGACACTCCTTAAAATCACGTGATCAGCTGGTCATATACAACAACTTTTCCTATGGGAGCAACATCGATATCGTGATTTTATTTTCAAATGCTCCATACATTATCATCGAGGTATGGGAGTAAGTTTGTATGGAGAAGCTGTTTTTTTTTATTGATTTCGAAGTTGCTTCCATAGTAAAAGTTGTTGTATATGTTCAGCTGATCACGTGGTTTTAAGGAGTGTTCCATTCTCTTGTACACCCTGTATAGAAATTGACTATTTATTCGCTTGTTTGCGTTACAGTTATTACTTTTTCACTTTAAAAGCATCCTCTAAGACACGTACCACGCGTTCGTCAACTAGAGGGCGGCACTGCGCATAATATGGCCTAAATTACACCTGAATCACACACGTACGCGACAAATGACGGTCGTATTTCTCCCTGAGTTTAATTTAAACCCGCGGAATATTAACGTTGTCAGAAGTTTGCTGTTAAGATCATCGCAAACAGCTACAGGTTGATAAGTCAGGGGAATGACATTTTGTGAGTTTTGATAGTTAGGATTCAGGATATTATTAGAAACTACTTTCACTTGCAGCTACGCCTGTCTTTTATAAAGACTTTATTTGCATCCTTTAAGACGAATGTGTTTTTCTGGAAATAAAATACTTCTAATCTAGGTCATGGTAAATAAAAATAAAAAACTAACTTCTTCCAAATCTGGCTCCCGATTCAGGACCCTTTGATTGGAAACAGACCGTTTAATCACGAAACACAATGCTAAATCACATAGTGTCACAGGTTTTCTGATCGACAATATGCTATCGAACGGTTGTGAAGGGGTTTGGTCTGACATTTTTGCGATGCATGATTGAGTTATAAGTATCCAACTAAACTTTAATAAAATAAACAAACTGTTTGTCACAGAATCATTTTGCGTTTGTAATCTGACTACATTTGCAAAGCAGGCTCCCATCCAGATACCAGAAACTAGCAAAAATAATTCTCGCTCATTTACAAAATACCCTCGCAACTACAGCGCATGTATGTATATGCGCGCATATACATGCGATATACGTACGTATATCGCATGCAGGCATTAGTAACCGCCCCGCAACGAAGGAGAGCACACCAATAAATAATTTATAGATCTCGATTTCAATTCGAATGCCGTGAGCTTGACGTCCAACCCTTCAGTGCCGAGGCCATTGTGATCGTCCCTTTCCCAGCCCGGCCGACCCGACCAATACACTTAAAAGACTTTACTCCTAATCTATTACGAGTAGATTATGTTTGTGTTTTATGTCCAAGATTTTTAGCCCGCTTTGATTCTGATTATAAACTGCACACAGGGTCGTTGTACCCAAGACGGGCCGTAGCATGTATTGTTAACGCTTTGAAAGTCCCTCGACACTTAGGCATTACTTAGAATGTCCTTTGCCCTTAGTATGGAGATTTGGACCCAAATAATTGTCTTTGGTTAGGAAGGCTTTTCACTTATTTACTAAAGAGGAAAATGTATTCGCTAGAAATATATAGAAAGTGTATTTTGGATGGATTCACTACAAATCAAAATCCTAAATAAATAAGTTAAAAAAAAAAACTTAGTCCCAAAAATATTTTTATGCTTTTTTAGGGTTCTGTACCCAAAGGGTACACACACTTGCGATTTGCGGATGACATCGTCATCGTGGCCGAAACGATGCAGGATCTACAATCCATGCTGAATGGCCTTGCTGATTCTTCTCAACGCATCGGTCTGCGGATGAACCTGGACAAAACCAAGGTTATGTTCAACGACCACATCATTCCGGAACCGATTGCAGTGCAAGGCAGTGATCTCGAGGTTGTTAAGGAATATGTCTACCCCGGGCAAATTTTGCAGTTGGGCAGAAACAACTTCAAAAGAGAGGCCAGTAGAAGAATACAGCTAGGCTGGGCAGCATATGGGAAATTACGTCGAGTATTTTCGTCCCCCATTCCACAAAGTCTTAAGACGAAAGTTTTCAATGACTATGCTCGGAGTTTCTTTGAGGGATCGGATCCGAAATGAGGTAATCCGACAGAAAACTAAAGTCATCGACATAGCCCATCGAATTAGCAAGCTGAAGTGGCAGTGGGCCGGCCATATTTGTCGCAGAACCGATAACCGCAGGGGTAAACGAGTTCTTGAGTGGAGACCGCGTGTCGGCAAGCGTAGTGTGGGATGCCCTCAGACTAGATGGAGCGACGATCTTCGCAAGGTTGCTGGCAGGAGCTGGATGAGAGTAGCCGTGGATCGTGCAGAGTGGCGTGCAATTGGAGAGACCTATGTCCAGCAGTGAACAAGTGTGGGCTGATGATGATGATGATGATGACCCTAAGGGTAAAACGGGACCCAATTACTAAGGCTCGGCTGTCCGTCTGTCTGTCTGTCGGTCTGTCCGTCTGTCTGTCCGTCTGTCACCAGGCTGTATCTCATGAACCGTGATAGCTAAAGACTTGATATTTTTACAGATGATGTATTCCTGTTGCCGCTATAAACAGGATACAATAAATATTTAAGGAGGCTCCCATACAACAAACGTGTTTTTTTTGCCGCTATTATAGAAAATGGTACAGAACCCGTTTTTCTTTCTTTCTTGATTTCACAAACGTCCTTGACTTAGGTAAAGTGTACATCACACGAAAATGTCCATTGCAAGATTCAATCTCTCAACCTCCTGGCTTTCCGGAAAAGTTATTTTTATGTACTCCTATTTTTTTTATTTTTTGCGTAAAATAACGTATCTGACGCAAAAATTGATAATGGACTGTTTTTGACGTCTGAACTGTTTGAAATCCTATGATATAGAAATAGACTTACTCAAATTAAGTTAGAATTTATAAAACAAATAAAAGGTTTTAATTCATTTATTTCAAACACAATCTTAAAATAAAGGTTTATGTATTCATATATTCGAGTCATTAAATATTGTACCACAAAAACTCAAAAAGTTATCCTATTGTAAACGAATTTATAACAACAAATCTTTCTCTTCTACCTAGATTTCGCTTCAATTTTAAACCTCAGGTCAAACGGTATATATAAACTTGTTAACATACAAACAACTACTAGATTCAAACGTTTCTATTTTACTACTATTTCTCTTACAGCACTCGTTTTCCCAAGATTATTCAACCTCGTATTCTTAACCCTTCAGAAAACGTGGTTCAGATTCAACCCTTTCGCTGGCTCGGGTCCACAAGTGCCATTGTAAGCGGACCTTTTTCAGTTGCCAGTCGACCCGACCAATACACTTAGTTGTACTTGTATTATCTATCGCCCTGATTCACAAAGGTTTTTGGGTAGGGCAGGGTTGAATAGAAAAGCTAACTCATTTTACTGAGGTAAGTTACAAGCAAAAACTAAACAAAATGTTATTCATATACAAAAACTCAAACACAAAAATAATTCTTAATTTGACATCATTGTATACGTGATACAAGCACCTGCTACAACTCCCAGACCCAAAACAATTTTGCTATGTAGAAAAAAAATATTATAAATTAATCAGAATCGGTATTTACACCATAAATCACTGCGCTTTATGACAAACGGGTCATCCAGTAGTTGATGCAAATATTATTTGATTATTAATATTCCCTAAACAAAACCGCAATCACTTCGACTTCACTTCAATAATCGACGATTGGGTAATTATGTGAACCAATTGTGTAATAAAATAGAGTCTATGTTTGTTTGTACAGCTTAGGTGATACGCGCTGTCACTTTAACACAAGTCACTCATCGACAATAGAATGTGAACCCACTTCTTACCGAAATAGATGCTTGTTTGTTTGTATCGCTTAGATGAAATTTAGAGCGAGTTTGCTTAGAGAATCGACCCCCTGCTTCTATTGTTAAAGTTCAGAAAGTAATCGCTGCAAATGTAGTAAGTTTAAGTGTAATATAGACTTGTCGAATTTATGGTCATAGTTAAACGAACGAACAAACAAAAAACAATGCGCTAGAAAGAATAAGCTGTAGTTTTTTGGCTATGGCATGAGGTGCCATATGACATGTGTTGCAATGATTCAACATTCTGACATCACAAAGGCTTGGGTCGTATTCTGTTATATACTAAAAAAGAGAGGTCCTTTTTTCCCTTTTGTGTGACATACTTTGCTGAAGCCTGCATTTGTTGTTTTGATTAACAAAAATTATGGAGGTAAAAAAGGCATACAACTGTCTTTATTCTTTTTGTCAAGGTAATATTTTGTGATATTTATTCGATGTAGTTTTGCAGGTAATACGAGTATGATATTGCGCTGGTTGGTTTCATTTACATCGCGACAGCAATTCGTTTATCCAAAACGTCATTCAAATAGTTTTAACTTCTTTCATACTTATTTATAGACTTAAATTTAAAAAGTGTAATCTAGCCAATATTGCAACTGTGTGCACTGTACATAATTGCATACACTGTTCACTGGAAAATACTGAACATGAAATTCAGTTTCCGACTAAAATATTGTGAAAGCTATATTGGTTACACACCTTGTACACCGGCTTTCGGCCTAACGTTTAATCAACTCTAAACAGTACATAAGTAGTGTTGTAGTAGTAGTGCTCTTTTTAAGTTAAATTATACAGAATGCATATTATCAGACGCAGGCCGCTTCCAATCGGTCAATCTGCAAGTCATTGGAGAAGGTCTATGTTCAGAAGTGGATGACATATGGCTGAAATGATGATGGTACCGAAAAACAAAAGAAAGTCGGAATAATACTGTTTCATCTCATGTTTTAAGTTTTGCATTAAAACAGGTCGTATATATTTCTGCTTTCACAACAGGTGAACGTAACACCGAGTATATCTCCACCGAAATGAGACAGCAACACATTATCAACTCCGTACACTCGCCGCAAAGCACTGCTGATTTATGGTCGCCGCACAAACAATTAACGGTCTAAATTAATTAGCGCGTCAGTGTGTTACTCTGCTTATTTGTTTCTCGGCACAGGTGTGTGTCATTTGTTTTCTTAATTACAGAGCTAGCCCCCTAGTGGTGGGATAAGGCATTGGATCGAGCGATTGTCTATCCTAAACGGTTTTGGACTAAACAAAATTATTTGTAAAACTATTGTACAACCAGTTTTTTTAAATTTTAGCTGAGTCTTGGGTAAGCCAGACGTAGAATAATTATTTATTGTTCTCTGGCTTACGTTCTGGCCTAAGTCCACGCAGGCATAATATTTATTTAACTAGCTACTATCCGTGGCTGCACGGATAGTAGTTAGTTAAATAAATATTATGCCTTTACTCGCTGTTCAGAATCTGCTTCGTATAATTCTGATATTCATTTTCGTATATTTTTTTGTATTTCTAATTAAATAGAAAATACTTTCGCGGTTTTTATTCGTATACAAATATTCAATTGTTTTTTTTCCTACCGAGTAAAAAACACAATAATTATATTATTTAAAAAATTGAATTTTCGATGAGGTTTTATTTGTGTCCTCGTATAAGGTTATATTTTAGGCGCTAACACTCGCTATATGTCCCAACTTGTGCCGCGGTCGGCCCAAGATCTAGTAATTTACTTCCTCAGTAAGTGAAGTCAGCGATCATGTCAAACGTAAACATTTAGCTAAATTGTTTCGGGAGCAGCTTGTTACTCGACTGTGATTTAAGTCCTGTACTTTGGTACTGATTATCTTAATTAAAAATGTGTAAAAACAGTTTTTCAGTCAACGATTCTGCTATTTTTGGTGTATATTATACGCGGTTACAAAATCCATTAATAATTGTAAAGTAAATTTAATAATAGAAAATACGAGTATCATTTAAATTAAGTATTCATGGGTTTCAAACCCACCAAAGGTAAAAAAAAAGATTGACCTTCTGCAAAAATACAAATCAATAACAATCCTAAGATTGTTTTTTTGCAACGCAGAACACGACTAACCTTTAAATTTCAATAACGTATTCATAAAATAAATGTTTGACTAAAAATACATATTCCGAATGGGATAAAAAAGGCAATAAGTATAAAAAATATATTTCAACGAGGGAAAGGTCACAGAATATTACCCAAATTTTAACCTATTGTCTTTTAGTAGGTTCAAAATCACAAGGGAGCAGGAAGCGATCAAATAAACTGACCTTACAGCAAAACTTTGCTCTAAAGGCCTATTGTCCCAACTCCCAACCCTTTCGGTAGGGCTGGCAGTCAGTAGTATTCTAAAATATTTTTCACTTATTTGTGGAAATCACCGCTAGCTAAGCTTTTTTGCGAGAGGCGAATGACATATAGTTGGTCTGCGACGCGATACAACACCTTGCGGAAATATATAGAAATTGATGTCCAAACTGTTAATGTTGTCGCGTAGATCGAGATGCGTACTGAAATTAAATTAAATGTAAATTTAAAAAAAAAGTTTAGTCCCTCGTGTCATGTATACTCCGCGACTTTTGATATTTTGCAGTTATTTTTTTCCGAATTTTTAATAATTTGCGATATGACAAACTTAAAAAATCTAAAAAAAAAACTTTTACATGATTTTTCTTATGCAACTGAATCTCTATGAACTGTACTTTTATGCATAAAACAATCAGCTTCGTAACTTTGACAAACGTTATAAAAATTTTGTTCTCAATTGAAAAATTCACGTCCGGTGAATTATGGGTTAATTTTTAAATAAAAGGACATGAGTTCGTAAAACTAGCCATACGTAAAAAAGTATCCTTTCCAATTACCTACGAGTGTAACATTTACGGGCGGCAACCCTATCTTACGCCTTCCATTGAGCCAGGTGGTGGACAATTTCCAAACTATTATTTTATTCAAATTCTTCCTATTGTCGCTAGCCAGAGGGGACCCCTCGTTTCACTCCGAGCAGCCTTATAAAGGCACTGTGAAGGTAAACAGATACACTAGATGCCTGGGATGTTTCAGCGGATATTGTTAAAAGAACTAAAAAAGTCTCCTTGTGAGAGCACTGTGAATATTTACAGGTTTTTGTAGATTAGAATATTAGAGCTGTTTTGTTGAGCTCGGTACTTTCAATCATGTTAACTAATTTATTTGTTTATCTATACTGATTTAATGTAATATTATGAAATAATATTGTAAGTGTGTATTTGTACGATATAATATCACTGTATGTTTTTATGATTATTACTCGAATATGTATTGTTAACTTACAGACGGTTAAACTTAAGTGGTATTATTAATAATTCTATTCGTATTATAAACATAAGTTTAATTATAATCGTTACCAAAATCCAATAGAATATATTTTTAGAGCTATCATTTTCTCCACTTGAAACTAAGTACGATTGAGTAGATGGCTCAAAGTTGAATCTAGATGAATACAGGAAAAATACAAAAAAGCGGATTAATGGAAGGGTGTTGTAAGGCCATGGCTAACCTTACTATCAGATGTAATCAAACCGCCATAAAAAGCCTTAAGACTTTACGACTAATAACAAACGATATCAGTAGAGACCAACTTTTAACATGCCTTCAGAAGTACGGTGATTCTTGTTACAAATTTATCTTTTGGTCGTAATGGTCACCCATCCACTCACGACCACGATCATTGCCTTACTCCGGAGTCAGTACTAAAGCGGTACCGTCACCAAGCTATAAAAAACCGGCCAAGTGCGAGTCGGACTCGCGCACGAAGGGTTCCGTACCATTTACTATAAAAACGGCAAAAAAATCACGTTTGTTGTATGGGAGCCCCCTTAAATATTTATTGTATTCTGTTTTTTTTGTATTTGTTGTTATAGCGGCAATAGAAATACATCATCTGTGAAAATTTTAACTCTCTTACTATCTAGGTTCATGCGATACAGCCTGGTGACAGACGGACAGACGGACAGCGGAGCCTTAGTAATAGGGGACCCTACCCTCTGGGTACGAAACCCTAAAAAATTGTAGAAATAAAAAATCCATGTAACATTTAACCTGCCCAATAGAGTTTTAACAGTCCCGGAGAAAACTGAAACTAATAAATCAGAAAAACCTTAGATACTTACACAAACTTCGAAGCAGATATCACGACAGAACATAACCCAACTCAAAGAACCTTGGAATGTAGCGGGAAATGCGTCAATTCGGAAAATATACTGCAGACTAGAAACAATGCCTCTGTCATCGGGGAATAACCTCGTATATTGAAACTTGTTACATTTACTCATATATATCATAGGCTACACGAATATTCTGTTACAATCCAATTTGATGGAGACGAAACTAAACTAAATTATGGATGTTCTGTCAAAAGATGTTTAAATAAGATATTTATATCATGTAACTTGTTTGCAGAAGTAATAAATATTATACAAATCCTGGAGATAATTTAGCTTCTCAAAAACAGCAGCTTTCTATATAGAGTCAACATTAAAAAAAGATGACACGTTATATACTTAATAATGGAATATTCACCGCTATAATAAATGAACAAAATAGTAAATAACAGGTTGTCTGACGCTTATTATTATTTATTCATCAACTCGCCCAATGGACGCCTATCTGCGATGGAACTATTAACACGTCCCGATTGTGACGAATTTAAAGTGGGACGATTTTATTCATGACTTTATTACTAGAAATTATATTTGAGAGTCAAAAGGGTAATTATTAATTATCTTTTCAATTCTCTCTCACTCAGTAAAATATTTAATCAGTTTTACGAGTTTTTGATGCAACTTTAATTATTTATCGACAAGTTTATTACGTAGCAGGATTAAGTCTCCATAACACCAACTAATTTTCAACCCCACAATATAAGGCTCAAACTTGGTAATAAATTGATTTTAATTTATGCTTGTAGAAGTTGTTTCCAACGAGTTTCTGTCTGCTACGAATATGTTTAACATTATTTTTACATTTACTGTAATCTAGACCTTTTTAGGGTTTCGTACCCAAAGGGTAAAACAGGACCCTATTACTAAGGCTCCGCTGTCCGTCTGTCTGTCTGGTCGTCTGTCACCAGGCTGTACCTATCTCATGAAACGTGTTAGTAGGTTGCCGCTATAACAAAAAATACTAAAAAACAGAATACAATAAATATTTAAGGGGGCTCCCATACAACAAAGGATTTTTTTTGGCCCTTTTTATAGATAATGGTGCAGAACCTTTCATGCGCGAGTCCGACTCGCACTTGGCCGTTTTTAAAAATTACATCTATAATCCCTAGCAACTGATCGTTTTATATTGTTTTAAACTTTCATGATCACTAACATTAGAATAGTTTGTTACGGGATTGCTACCATGTACCTTATTTTTAATATCGGGAACTCAAAAATAAGGTACATGGTAGCAATCCCGTAACAAACTATTCCAATGATCGTTTTATTATCTTAAAGGCCAGTTTCACAATGTACAGATAAAGTGTCAAAAAGCCATTTGATACTTTATCCGTAACAGATAAAAATATGTAGAGGATAAAAGGACTTGAATTAATGTGTCATATAACGCTTTATGACGGTCGTGAAACGCAAAAAACGTGTTTATCCTGAAGATAAGTAACAAATAGCCTTTACAGAACTTATCAGTGCTTTGTGAAACAGGCCCTAAATAGATTTTCTATATTGCAGACAGAGGGATCTGTATTAACTTGTTAATCTATTGCAGTCCACTGCTGGTTGTAAGCCTCCCTTAAAGGCGAGGCACGATGCCTCGCTTTTTTTATCCACCTAAGGTCGTCGGTCCATTGGGCTGGGATGCTTAGGCTGGGGCTCGAATATTTCGTCCGTAGCAAGAATCTATTCTCGGAGATTTTTAACGCTATTTCGATTAACTAATTCGCGGGGTAGTTGTTTTGTTCATTTTAGTCAACGTCTTGTCGCCCCTAATGAGTATCGCGCACACACCTGCTGGGTAACCATGAACTCTTAAAACAACCTCAAATCTGTCAATTTCGTACATCATTACGTATAAAATTTGATAGATTTGACAGATTTGAGATTGTTTTAAGAGTTTACGGTTACCTCCCTGGGAGTCGATTCTCTAAAAAACGCAAGTAAACTCGCTATTAATATCACCTAAGCCTTCAAACAAACATAGCTTCTTTTTCGCTTTGAAGTGGGGTCAAATTACTTTTATCGATGAGTGACTTCAGTGATAAAGTGGCAGCGCGTATCATCTAACCAGTACAGTATAATACTGTCTCTATACCAGTACAAACAAACATAGACTCTATTTTGTTACAGAGTCAAGTTCATATTACTAATCGTCGTTTAGTGAAGTGAAGTCGAAGCGATCGCGGTTTTGTTTAGAGAATCGACAGGCAGATGGGATATAAGCTATATGTTTAAACCTTAAAGCTATATATATCTTTAAGGTTTAAACATATATATATATATAGCCTTTTTTACACCCGATATATAAAATAATAATAAGATTCTTGCGACTTCACCCACTTCTTAATAAGATGTAACCTAATCAGCAAGCTACATACCGCACTGCAGCCAACTCGGATGTGGCGCTGTTGAACATTTGTTATGAGTATCGAGTTGTTGAGTTCTACCTTACAATTATAATGTGAGGTGGTGCGCAGTGAATCATGATTTCAAAATCAATCAAATCAAGTGAACCACATATTTGTTATGTGGGGAGAAGCGCAGTAGCTTGATATCTTTAGCTCATAATTTTGTTACTTCGACTTTCTGTTGTCTAATTTGTGGATAACTATAATTGGCCTTACTCTTTGTAAATCTAGTTATATAATTGAACTGTATATATGCTGTTATTATTCCTAATAAAAAAAAAATAATAATAAAATAAACAATTGAAATAGTCGTGTGTTTATACACCGTGAATTTTTTAATACCCAAGGAAATTAACTAACATACTCAGATATCGATATATACATCTAATTTGGCGAATAAAAATAAAATTTTTTTGAGAAATTTATTTAAAAGATCCCTAACATCCCTTAAAAAATATGCACCATAAAAGTCCTGCTAATTCAAATAGTAATCATTATCATTCCAACATTAACGGAACAAAAATCCACCTAATTTGGTCGCGTAATATTGGCGTACGGAAGGAATGAAATGAAATGAAAATGAAGGAATGAAATGAAAAAAACTATTAATGATTTTCTTTTTCATTCATAGTTATTCCTTCCGTACGCCAACGCCGTACGCCGTTCTGTTTTTTTTATTCGCCAAATTCGATTTATATCTATATCTGAGTATGTTAGTTAATTTTCTCGGGTAATTAAAAATTTACGGTGTATACGTTATTCGACAGTTGTAGAATAAGCTTGACCCTGCAGTAGCTGAATAGATAAAGAGATAGATAGTGATATATCCTTATCCGTATAGCGTAAAACGCAGCATGCCGCACTGAAAGCTTGACGTATTGCGGCACTTTATCTGTGGCCGCTAAGGCACACAGCAGAAAAGAAGAGTAGGCATTCATGATTACGTCATACTCGTACTAAGCGAATGTGTGAAACAATGAGTTGTTTTTTTTTTTATTTCCCCCATAAGTTATTAACGAATGAATTATATTGTATTTAATATTTCGCCTAAATAATATAAAATATAATATCATTTATTTTAATTACTTTAATTAATTAGGCGATGAATACGTTTCGCAAAATTTTATGGCTTTTCATTATTTTATTTTAAAGAAATAACAGTCACTCACTGTGTCTGAATTTGTACACTGCTGTACTAAGTGATAGCGAACATAAGCCATTAAACATAGGGAAAATAGCTCTGTAGTTATTTTCCTAGGCCTGTGCCTACAACAGTATTTCTTCATCGTCGGCAGGGTTGGAACTTGCAACCTCGAGAAAAAAGTCCGTCATAAGTATCAGCCATTCGGCTAACGGTACTAAACAGTTTGCAACGAAATTCCTAATGACAATATTAAATCTTTATCTACCACTGAATAGATTATTTTAAACACTATCTTATTTCAAACACTTGCTTAAAATTCTTTAAAAAAGACAGGCCTGCTGAACATACCTACATGTTGCGGTTACGCCGCAGATCGCAATTCGCAGCTGCTCGTATCTTTAAACTCATTTCCGTGGCCGAAAAAAGGAAATAGGAAAGGGCTATGATGGGAAATGGTCTGAAAAATTATACTTATTTAGCAAAACAATGGGTACCTGGCTAAATGTTTTGTGTTAATTTAGCAGAAAATCGACTAAATTCTTGGTGAAAAAAGTAACAGTGACATCGAAATGTTAAATACTTATTCAAAGAGCTACTGATTTAGGTATTTTCATAAATATAAGTATAAAAATATCTAACTAAGTAGTTCCTTGGATAAGTATAGAATTAGCTTTTGTTTTTTTTGTAAAATAAAAAAACACGAAATTAAAGCGCTTTCTTATTTTAGTCAAAGAACGGCACTGTTAACACTTTATTAAGCGCAATATGTAAGTTTTTTAATTCGTTTTCGATATTATGAAATGTGATTAAAATTCAAAGCAAGTACTCCCTTTATGAGGTGTAACTCAGTTCTTAAATACATATAGTGCCAACTAGGCAAAACACAGGTTTAAAATTACGAATTAAAGTGTTGGTGTGCACCACACTTGTCTCCTCGGTTTCTAAAAAGATTTGGATAAAATGCCGAAGAGACGTAGCTTCAATCAATCCCATTTTAGACGTTATTTTCGCAACATCTCACGTTTATACGAAGTTTGTCATATTTCCACATTTCCGCAACAAAATCCCTAAGATCAAAGCGGTTATTCTAATGATTTATTCCCGCTCCCTGCTTAATGCTTCGCGAAAACGGCCTGAGCGGTGGCCATTAACAAAAAACAGTGCAATTTATCAGTAGCGGCATCCGCAGAATGTCGCTACTAAAGCCGGCTCCATTATCATTCCCTTCCACCCACCACAAGGGAAATTCCTTTAGGCGACCTTATTCAAATGCTGTAACAGATTTTCCGCTTTTTTTTCTTTTTTGGCGAAATTATTTAATTGATTACATTTAGTAATGTAAACCAAACATTTGAGACATCTGTTGGCATAGTCGTTTTGGTTCAATAAATGGTTGGGACAGTTAGAAAACGACCTTTTCTGATTGCAAAAGATTTTTTTAATGCAGCCAGATTTTGCGTGTTATTGGGCACATATTTATTTTGACATTATGAAGTAAAATTGTTTGTATTTGTAAGAAATAATTAATCTGTGGAAATCTGTAAGTTGCCGTACATAATGGGGAGGAACACGCAAAGCTTTTTGTAGATGTCGCGATCGTCGCTTGTACCCTGTTGACTGCTAGTGTCAAGTGTGTATTTGCGATTTTTTCGCATATAAAGTTTTTTAGCGTTTAGAATGTATTCATTAATGTCTTTTTCTGAGCTTCAAAGCGGATTTCGTAAAAGGGCCAGAACAATTAACGGAAACGTTGTGATTTGATAGAGAGGTAAGCATTGAAAATATTGAAGGTTACATTCTATTTCCTGTGCATAATTCTGGTTAATTTGGACTATATCTGTTATTTCTTCTAGATTGGAGGCTTATGAGCGGAACCGAAACTTTGGCGCTGACTATAACATTACAGATGATGTTGCAAATGCCTCTCTGGCGATAGAAAAATTCAAAGACATTGATGCCGATTTTCCACTTCCTAGCTTAAGGAAACATGAAATACATCTTTATTTAGAAAGGTATGAAGTATATTCAAATAATTTCCTGATATTTATTCAATACACTTTTTAAATAATAAGTATTCATCATCTGATGCTTTTTGTTTCACAGATACAACAGCAAGGAACAAAAAGTTGTGTATGAAGCATGTCATCTCCTAACTGTCCATCTCTACTCTGCTGGTGATATCACATACATGAAAGGATAATGTAAAGCAAGGATGGAGAAAGTTAATTTTATACCATTGTGAGCGCTGCGGATAGTGGCATGTATGCATGATGTAAACATGTATCTCTAATTCAATACCAGAGGTCATGAAAGTTCTCCAGATTATGGGAAGTGTATTTAGGATATGTGGTGGACAAGCGTGGATTGGATTGTGAATTTCTAAGTAGTCTTGATAAACTTCTAAGCAAAGATACAATAATTAAATTAAGCACCCGTATGAAGCTAAAAAAAGCTTGATATATGAAATAACTGTGCCTTAGTTAAGTATTAGTGTTAGAGAGTTGTCCTTTAAACAGAAAATTCCTTACTACACACAAACACATAGATATTTATTTTGTACTGGTAGGAAATTCTGCAATTTGATTGATGCATAGCATGTAGTCGTGATACTATTTCTTTAGTAATAAGTATGATACTCACATTTGTGAAATGTAACTTTTTTTATAAGCATCATTATGAAGTAATGGTATATTTAAAGTTAGTAACATGTTTAAAGGTTATTTGAAAATAATAATAAAAAAACAGATATAACTTCCTAGACTTTTATTGATTTTTTTAATAAATAGATTCCCTAAAATTGCAGCGCTTGAGAGTTTCTCAGTTCTTTATAATAGTGAGGCCTAGTAAGTAATTGAGATTTTCCTTTATGAAAAGGAGGTACCTGTTCTAACTATTACATTTCTTTCTGTCTCTTTTGTAAGTATATTGCCTCCGCTTTGTCATTTAGTTAAAAGTTCACAGCACTACAGTAGAGAGACAGGCAAGTAGTGGAGTCCTTCATAAATTCAAGAAGAAGACAGGGTAAAGCACTAACTAATATTTTCAATGTATTAGTATGTTTAAAACTGCTCCATGAAGCTTGTCATGATTTGGGCTTTTTAGGTTTCTGTACTTTTGTTTCAGTGCCAGTGAATTCACTAAACTGTTACCCGTTTAGTATATTATACTTTTTCCAAAATAGTCTTCTTCTATGAAATATGCTGTGAGTAATCGTGCAATTTTTAATCCGTAAAGCAGATTCCCACTGATTTTTGCGTTTATAGTCCTTAGGGAATAAATGAACTTCTTCAATTTTACAGTTTAAAGCACCACACTGTTGCATTGCGACTTTAATCCTCGAAAATATGGTAAACAAACAGAAATGATTGCAAACTTCCATACAATCTGACAGATGTTATGTCAGATCTAGGTACAAGACAATAAGCGCCCCTGGCGTGATAAAAAGTTAGTTTTTCTCCCCATTAAGTACTTTCAAATTAATTTATTCTGTAAAGCCGTTGATTTCCCAAATAAATAAAAAAAAATATGCATATGTAATTGTCTATGATTATTATTCGAACATGGTAATTTCGAGACGGTTAAACGGTTCTGGATAGAAACTGGCTAAAAAAACCGTGTCCTAAAAGGCAATTTCATAGAAACAAAGTATCCAAAGCGTAAAATTTACTAAGGAATTATTTATTGTTACCTATTAATACTAAAATCAACGCAGTTTAAAACAACAACAAACTAAAAATTACGTTTCGAAAATACAGAAATGCACATTTCATTTAAGTCCAAAGTTAAAACATTTTCCCACTAAAGTTATCAACGATCTGTCTTTCAGTCCTTTCGCACCCAATAAACTAATTAATACGCATTTAATTTCCGTGTTTATTACCATCCAGGATGGCAACGCGATTGCTGCTGTCGAATCAATCTTCTGAATGTTAACCCATCGCGTGTACAGGATCGATCCAATTATATTATGTCAATACCAATGTTTCAGATCCGTGTCCAATCATACACCATACAATTAATGACCAATCACTTCTTATAATGCAATTTCGATGCTCCATACATTATCATCGAGGTATGCGAGTGATTTTTTATGGAGTAGCTAAAAAAAGTCGATTTCGATGTTGATTCCTTGTAAAAAGTTGTTGTATATGACCAGCTGATCACGTGATCTGACTTATTTTAATGACTGTCCTCTTTTCTCGTACACCTCGTATATGAATAGGCTTTATATTATTATAGGCTTTATATATTATAATCAAAGATTAAATCTAAGCCATAATTAAAATATTTTCTGTCCTTGTCTGCTTCAAATATACATAATGACAGATATTAACCAAATTTATATTATTATATCTTGTAGTTCCGGATTTAGCCATCAACTCTCATCAAAAATTCAACCCATACAACACAACAAAACTTTCTCCTGCGGAAATTAGTTTATTCATTACGAAAATCTCATACCTACAGTAGTTTTAGAGATTAGCCTACAATACACAAACAAAAGGGGGACTTTTAATCAAAAAAATGTACAGAACTTACTCGTAGTTCCACTCAAGGAAGTCGTCTTGGAATGAATATTGATATCAGTAAATATCTTAGTACAACACACAGTAAAGAACAAGGAACAAATATCTGCCCCACTGACACGGATCCGTCACGCTGGAATCCCTTTATTGCACGAGCGGTCAGTACGTGGCCTTGGATAAAATTCCAGAGATCCTTCCATGGAGTGCAATATCTGCTTATCACTTGGTCTTGGATTTTTACCTCTTACCGACGACAATTTGTAATTCCAGTTCAAGACGCTTGCCATGATCTCATAAAGCCTTATTCAACCTTGTTCTGCTTAATTATACTTTTATGCTTCACATTTGCATGTAACTAACTAATGAAATAACATATAACAAGTCAAATTCTTCCTTCTTCTACATTTTATTGTTTGCCATATCGATTTGTAATGAGTAATCCATATAGCCTTATAATAATTTGATACCATCGAGCTGACCTATAATGGAACCAGATAGGTAGTGGAACTCTTCAACTGCTACAAGTAAAATCTTCGTGCTAAATAATAAATAAATAATAAATCGTTTATTTGCATAAAACACGGTATAAAATGGTGACATTCACCAATAAAAGTACTCATGTTTCGCTTATAAAATAGCATGCAAATCATTAACAATGTCAAAGCTTTCTTAATTTTATCAGTTCTAACAAGTCCCATACATACTTATGACATCAAAGACCAATTAAAATGTTCTTTTGGTATATAGGAAGGCATTTATAAAAGCCAGTAGCTTTCCTTCAATCTTGGAACACGAACCGTCGATTTAGCTAGTTGGTTCCGACATTTCTTGTTAACTAGCTTTCAACTCGTGCACTTTGACCATGGGCTTTCTATGAAGAAATGCAATTTTCCACTTAATTTATGTCTTGCGTTATATGGTTTAAAGGTTTGGACTGTGTTGAATGATTTGTGAAATGCAAAATGTAGTTTGTTTCCATTAGATCCGTAAACTATGTAGGTAATAGGTATTGTTCATTTATTTGATTCGCTTTGGTCCAGTAAAAGATATTGAGTATTTTTTTGGATTCCAAATGATTGCATTAGGCCGCGTAATAATGTAATTTTTATTGTCTCGTTTTGCCGAGCTGAGGTTAGCAGGTTTTTTTATAAAAGCCTCGGGAAATATTTTATCAAGCAAAGTGCAGTGTTTAATATGAATAAACTGTTTTGTTACTAGGCATTTAAATTAAGAGACCTTATTTATTTGATGACCGTCAGACGGTCATCAAATAAATAAGGTAGTGGTCTACCTACAGCGGTTCGCGCTCAGGATTACAAAGCCTGGTGGTTGCGGGTTCGAATCCCGCAAGGGGAACTGGTTGTTTGATGATTACGAGCATTTGTACTGAAGTCATATTGGATGTCTTAAATAAGTTAAGTATGTTATAGTTTAGTACTATCTCTATGGTACAAGATTTGCTCAGTTTGAGGCTAAATATTGGTGGGATTATGAAAAATAATTTATTCTCCAATTCAGCCATCAAAATATATAAGATGGCATGTTGAATTTATTATATCCGTCAAACTTCAAATATCATTAATATTCGAGCCACCCCTTTTCCCCAGACAAACAACACCAGGAAAAAGTTACGGCATCTCAAATTTCTCTTCCGAAGCATTTAAAATTATCATTACCTTGAATTCGCGGTCGTTACCCAAAATAATACCTACAAAACTTGTAAAATAAATTCAAGGGGATTGTGTTCGAAGTTTCCTCTTACTTGAACAGAATAGATAGATACAGAAGGGTCACTCCTTGACGCCTTCACACACGCAAGCTTAAAATTCTTAGAAGAGAATGTGATGGACAGATAATTGAATCACGTTACTTTTTGTTACTAGAGTCTGCAAGTATCTACTTGCAGACGTCATCTGACGACCACTATACCTCCTTACATTAATATATAAGGTGTAAACTTATCAGTTAACTCTTTTCTAGGAGGTGGTACTACTGCTCAAATAAAATAACTTATTGTATGAGACCAACTTCGAAATCGTAAAAAAATATTTTATATCCAAACTGATCTCAGCTGGTCTACCGTTTTGTATGGGGAAATGTTTTTTTGATTTGCGATTTTGAAGTTGGTCTCATAGAAAAAAATGTTCTATTTAAGCAGTAGAATCATCCCCTAGAAAAGAGTTAACTGATAAGTTTACACCTTATATAGCACGTAAAACTGACGGACGGAATGGACAGAAAGACACGAAGGCCACATACTGGCAAGCGCTGAAACACAGTGTAGGATGTCCACCCTCAAAAGTGGACAAACGACCTGGTAAAGATCGCAGAAGCTGCTGGATGCAGGCGGCTTCCAACTGGCCAATCTAGAAGCCATTGGGGGAGGTCTATGTTAAGCTGAGACGACCTATTTCTGAAATGGTGATAACAGTTTTTCTTATAGGTACCTACTCCTCTGGTGTGCGTTTTTTTTGTTACAAGACTCCGCTTGGTCTTCAAACTAGGAGCGAGCCTACTGTCATATTACCTCGAATGGCCCAGATCCGAATAGAGGCAAGGACAAAGAATCCCAGGCCACTGAGGATATAGTGTTTTATGTGAATAGTTTTGTTACGTAGTCATGTGTTGTTTGTGAATACTAATCTCGTAAAACAAAACAAAATATACTTATTTTTATGGTGGCAAAAAAAACGATGCGAACATATATAGCTGAAATGGACCTATTTGAAACAGTTTGTAGATATATTTTTTATGAAGGCCCTTACCCCTTATTACAGCTCCCCTATGAAGGTTGGTCTGTCAAACCGTTTGTTTAAACGTTTTACTGACGTATTTTTGTCAGTTCCCCAAAGATATGTCTTTGCAGTTCCCATCTGGAAACTACGCGACCTCCAAGTAATCAATAAAATCACGTTTTAGTAGCCCAGCTTGTCTTTTATAATCATACATATAGATCATAAAAATAAAATATTCTCAGTCCCATGGAACCTTCCAGTACCTACCAGAAGACGTATTTTTGAAGCATTCGAAATGAATCTTGAATTCGAACACGAATACGATTCGTGTGCGAATTCTATTTCTATCACTTCCGATTTTACGCATTTTTGAATCACTCGAATTCTGTGTTACTATTATGGTAAAATTCTTTAACTATTTTCGTTTGACGCAGAAAATATTTAAAACCGGAATGCAAAAACTTATTGATTTTAAAAACCGGCAATGAATCGCATGGAACGGAACGAAAAAAAAAGTTTTTAATCTGTGAACCATATGTTTACTTGTCAAAGTCATACTTCTAAACTTTCTGCTAGTAGAATCGAAATACGAGTGGGTCGGACCACTCGTTGCAGAATTCACAGAATGAATTTTCAAAAATAATAGTCATTCGCTTGCGAATCTTGCCATTTCGTATCCGAATTGGAATTCGCATGATTCAAAAATACGTCTCTAACTAATTCTATTATGCCGTTAAGGCGGGTCCAATCAACTAATACTCGTAATACCCTGTTCCATCCAATAATCCATGACGAAAAAACGACAACTAAGCCGAGTTCGGCTCAATTAACGTTATCTAAATAAAAATCGTAGCGATGACAAGTTTCATCCCGCCCTTATATCTTCTGGGCTTAGGGTTGTCACCTTTTAATATACCATTATTAAAATTGATAGTTAAGTTTATTATAAATGGAAAAACACGCATACAACAATTATTAAAGTAACAATTATTTAACTCCAAAATATTAGAAAACTATCGTATTACTATATAATACTGCCAAACCAAGCTTGCCAAAAATTGGTTAGTGATACTTTGTTTTATTTCCATGTATACCTACCTTTAAAAAGAACATTATTTACCAGTCAACTATAAGGCCAGACAGAGATTCTCCTCCATTTATAAACTAACTAGGACTAATTTAATGAGCATCAATGCAAATCTCACTAATTACCGTTTACCCGTATTGGGCTTGTCTCCCGGCGGTCTCCTAAAGGCGCGAATGAATAGTATAATAAAATAGAGAATAACTCTTAACACTAACTAGAAATGTGGTACTACTTTTATTTCGCTGACTGACAACCCCGCCCCACTTACGTCGCTTTGGATCAGATTATTCTCAATATAGGTAAGTAATTACCTATCTCCGAAATCGCTGTCGCTATTATTGGTGACAATTCAACATTTTTCACATAAAAACCTAAAAAAGATCTTTATATAAATTTTTCACACACCTTATATGTCTAGCTGTAATAAAATCCCTTAGAGCATTCAGTAAAATACAGTCTACTTCTAAAAATAAAAGTTGTTAGGATGTTAAGTTAGGATAAAAAGGAAAATAAATATTTGTTTTCTTATTTTGCTAAATATCTTGTGATACTAAAACTGTATATTTTTCTTGTTACAGGTACATGTCTACTCGTACATTGCTGATCAATACCTAAGTATATTTTTTTACCAAAAAAGGCTCCTGTTTGCCTTTTTTTGCCAAAATATATTATAACGAATTTCTACCATAAAAGTGCTAAAATTTTAAAATTTTCAAGCGTAGCAAAATTAATATAAATAAATAAATAAATTGTCACCACAATCTCACCAATTAGCTAGCCCCAAACAACCATATCTAGGCTTGTACTATGGCAACTAGATAACGGATAAACTTACATAAATAATTTATAAACATCTATTTCGGTACAAATGCCCGTGCTCATCACACAAACATTTGCCCCTCGCGGGATTCGAACCCGAAACTTTGTAGTCCGGAGCGCGAACCACTACACCCAGCCGGTCGTCAAGAAATATTTTGCTATCTAAAATACATCACCCTTAAACGCCAAAACGAGGTTAACAAGAAGGTAACGTCATAAAAAATCAATCATCGCCCTCCGCGGCTTCGGACGACAGCATTGAATTTCTCGCCACGAGCCGAGTAGGTAGGTACATTCAGATGCAAAAAGACTTATACACCAATTCGAACCCAAAAAAAACAATGATAAAACTCCGTTTGGTTTTATGGATGTTCTGTTAAAAGCCAGTACTATCAATCCTATAACTATATAATAATGGATCAGAAAAAAAATCTACTGGAAGCTTTTACATTTCATGATAGGTATTCGACTGTACTTGAAGTTACTTGTATTAATGCACCTGGCTGTACCAAGAAATGCGTAAAAAATCCGGAATCTTCCGCACTGGCTCCCTCCAATCTTACAATTACGTGATAAAATTGAGAGCTTTTTTACTCAGTCAAATTCGTTTCACTTAAGCCTCCAAATCTCTTTCGGGCCGCCCTAGGCACGGCCGACCCGAGTGATGTGCCAAATCACTTTCGAAATCGAGTGGCAATCAGACGTCTCGAAAAAATCGAAACCAAATTGAAAAAAAGTGATTATAAAACCAAACAATCATCGCCAATTTTAAAATCGAGTGGCAATTATAGCTTGACGACCTCCGCAGCCGAGAGGCGAGCATGCCGGACTTTATGGCGCCGCCATCTCTGAGGTTCCGGGTTCGATGTCGGATTGTGGTTCGGTCGGGTCAGTGTAGAAAACGAACTTTTCTAACTTGGCTCGGGTCTGGGTGTTGTGGTACCGTCATTGTTTTTGATTTCTATAACACAAGTGCTTTAGCTACTTACCTTAGGATCAGAGCAATGTTTGTGATGTTGTCCAATATTTATTTATTTATAGTTCTGAAAAAATACGGTGTTAAGAATTCTTAACAACGTATTTTTTCACACAATTGTGTGTGTCCAGACTTCTAAGGAAATATCGTTCTATTAAAATATTATGAAGTAATATTTGACTACACTAGACACCAAACACTACGATTACATTACAAAATGACTCAAAAGCTAAAAACATTTTCGGATGCAAAGCGAAATGAACAATAACTACAATCATTTAATAAGGTGATGATGTGAGCTTTGCTAGGGGTGTATTCCAAGTGCCAACACACAGATCCCATGAAATTTTGTAAAATATATTTCTAAGTTAACTAGATCCGAAAACGAAACCGTGGGCAATTGAGTTCAAGTAAAATCGGTACACTTATTTGAGATATTCAAATCGATTATCTATTTTAATGATTGTCACGCAGCTATCGATTTGTTTTAGTTTCGTCCCCACATCACTAGCAAGGGCGTCCTATAATAGACATTTTAATATATTTTACCAAATCAGACTCTGCCCCATTCTGCCTTAATCTTGCTGCAGAAAATTGTTATTTTAGATTGCAACATGAAAATTTAAAGCTGTTTAACAAAAAATAGAGGACATTGCGTGAGCTATTTGAGTTATATTAGCAAAAAAAAACAATTTGGAAACGACAAAAGGTTTCTGGTTACGCAATGTGTGAATACCTGCCTACCTAGGTATTTATTTGACGACCTCCGTAGCCGAGAGGCGAGCACGCCGGACTGTTATATGGCGCCGCCATCTCTAAGGTTCCGGGTTAGATCCCCGGTCGGGTCAATGTGGAACACGGACTTTTCTATATTGTCTCGGCCTGGGTGTTGTGGTACCGTCGTTGTTTCTGATTTCCATAACACAATTGCTTTATGAGGTCCCACCTGAGGTCGATGATTTTTTCAAGTGTTTTTTATCTTCAACAATTGCTTTAGCTATTTACCTTAGGATCAGAGCAATGTATGTGATGTTATCCAATGTATGTATTTTCGAGAAAAAGTAACGGATGATTTTGACGATGACGTAATATTCTGATGTACAGTCAACAGCACGTCGACCTACCCCAAAAGTCAAAAATTCTCCAATAGATTTTCAACTTTAAGCCTGTCATATAGAGTTAATTTTCAAATGAGAAAATTTGACATTTTGTGGTAGGTCGACGTGCTGTTGTCTGTACAAAAAACTTGTTTATTTTGTAATAAATTCGCAGAAATTTCTATCGCAAACTACGTTTCCCGGTAGACCGTAAGAGGCTTAAAATATTTTTTATTTCTTTTAAAATGCAACATTAGGTAAGAAAGGTAGGTACCTAGTTTGAAAATTATTGTTTTATTTAACAATAAAACTCTCGTCCCAACTCGTTCCGTAGCACCAAACTAAAAAACCCGGTGATTGTTTGAAAGTTACACTCGCTACCATAGAATAAAAGCGGGGCGTAACGTTTTTGATTTACGGCTAAAAGATTGCCCCATAAATCTCTGGGCTGACACCTAGCGTCGGAAAAATTGTACCAAAAAAAGACGGGCAAGCCAGATCTGTACTTTCACAATTTATATGCCGTAGGTACCTATATCTTGTTACTACGTCATGTCTTGTAACTGTATTTCCTGTAAAAAATCAGGGTAACAGGGTTGAGTTTGTTGTGTCGTTTATTCCCATCACGAACCGGTTGTACGGCAAAGCTATGTTGTGGTACGTGTATTTAGTGCCCAGAAGAGGGCTTATATACCTACTGGATAAATAACTTTGACTATCTATAGGACAATTGGAAGAAGAAAAAGGTAAAAAAAAAATGGCTGAGTACCTACGAGTATGACTTGCAAGAATTCCGTACCAATCTGTTTTCTTTCAATTAGTTCGGTCTTCAAAGTAATATTATTTGTTGTGTTAGTTACCTATTAATTAAACTATAAATGCTGGTAGTTGTTGCTGAGCAAATTATAAGTCTAGTACCATGTAACAAAATTGTCTTCCTACCTTCTATTACTTCTTGAGCACTACACCAGTAGTATCAACTTTTTTTTTTTGCCAAGCACCATTTGCGTATAGTCCAAATCAAGGTCCCACCTTACCATTACGGGACCCTATACGGACCCCGACAGCAAATATTTACGACGGTTTCCCGCCTCACGACGCGGTATAATTAATCCGTCTAATTAAAATTTATTGCCTCCGCGAGGAAGAATGATTTCAATCACGGCCTATCAAGAGCGAGGCTAACGGGACATAAAAATATGCGGAAAATAAGAATGGATGCTTCGTCGAATTTTTAAGACCTTCGGAAGAACGCCAATTAAAATTTAAAAATTCCGAATCTCGAAAGGAATAATTTTAAAGGTTTCGGAATAGACCTGTTCGTTCTTTCTGCAATTTTTCAGGTGAAAAATGCTCCCGATACTTGACTTATGTCTATGTCTATGTCTTAACTTATATGTTATATAAATTGTAATAGTCGATGGTCTTCCACAAATAAATAAATAATATAAAATACCATAGGAGCATCCTTCGCCAACACCTCATCTCAAAAGCATTATCTTCTTTTTTTCTTCTATACCTGAATAGTGGCCTTCGAGCCTTAAAGAAAGTTGAAGAAAAGCAGCTCAAAATGTTGAATAGTATTTACTTTACAACGACGCAAACCTATAAACTCACCTGCCTCACGTTACGTCGAGCAAGTACGCGAATAAAACCACAACGATGGAGTTATGATGTTTCAACTCATTTAATACATATTAACTGCACGCACATACCTAAATACTGAAACAGTTAATAAATAGGGAGGCTCTACCCCCTCACCCCGCTTGGGCGTAACGCGAATATTTTTTCACACTAAACTAAGGGGCGGATTTTCCTCATATATCAATTTCTTCTGGATTCTCTCCAAGAGCGAGGATTAAAGTACCTAATTTGTAATATTTCACAAACACATTTGCGCTCCTAAAATAGAATATATGAAAACATCAGTTATAATAAACAGAGTGATATTGGAACAGAGAATGAAATTATTATGACAACAAAAATGGTATTCAAACGAGATAACAAGGAAGAATATCGCAGTTTTAATTTTCTTCACTGAACGTGGAATAAATTATATGCCCGGACAGTCGACATCCTCTGAGATAGCATTTAAAACAGACCTTTATCTTTTAGCACTCCTCATAATTACGTTTTATTGAAAGTTGAAATGTCCACGGGCGATATTCTTTAATTCCCAATCAGTGAAAGGTCTTTGAGTGTCTGTTTTTATCTGAATATTGTTTCGATTTGTCGTGAACGTTTTAACAGCTTAGCCTTCTTAATTAATAAATAAAATATTTGCCTGTTTGCATCCAGTGCTTTGAAGTAAAGCATGATTAAATCAAGAATATTAAATATTGGTTACATTTCTCTGACGTAAGTAATAGTGCTTCAGCTACACTTACTACATATATAGTAAGTGTAGCTGAACCACTTGTGTTATAGAAATCAGAAACAACGACGATACCACAACACCCAGACCCGAGACAATATAGAAAAGTTCGTTTTCTACATTGACCTGACCGGGGATCGAACCCGGAACCTCAGAGATGGCGACGCCGTAAATAGTCTCTCGATCTCGCCTCTCTGCTACGGAGGTCGTCTACTTCAAGAATATTATTCTATTGTTGCCCTTAAGGGACTGCGTCCATTATCGGGACAGCCACGGCAAGGGATTTTTAGGTGACGAATGTACCTTAATATTATGAAACTAAGGTTGAAATTATTAATTAGGTATTTCTTAGCATACCGCAGCTTGCTGAGACTGCTATCATTGCAATTTATACCCAAGTGTTATATTATTAAGGTACGTTACTATTTGTCACTAAAAACGCCTTTCTGTCCCATCCTCATACTGAGCGCACTCCCTAAGGCTTATTTATTGACTGATCTGAATACTGTTCCCTACCTTCTACCGTCCATCAATCAACATGGCTAAATTATGATTGATAGAACAATACTGCTTTCAATTTGGCTGCGAAAATTTTCATCTTGGATCCGAAAGCAATCTTCCTAATACTCTGTCCCGGGCAAGATGGGCTATATGTCCACTGAGTAAACGACCTTAGCCTTCATCGTCACTTACAATCAGGAGATAATGAAGTCAGACGCTAACTCAATCGCAAAAACAGGCTAAGCGCTCGCAATCGAAAGGTTCCGTACCACCGTACAATAATTACTTTTAAACTTTCGCGTTGCATAATTTAACCTCAATGAAACGGGAATTACCACGATCATAATTTGGGTACAAATGTTACCTCTTTTGCCCGAGGTTCGTTTCGATCGGGTTACACCAACCGTGGTCACAGGCTGACTGGAACAGCGATGTCTTCACTCCGTATGAGAGGCAGATTCTTCATCTACCCTCATAATATTATTTTCACGCCAAGTACCGTCACACACTACACTCACTGTGTCCCTATTCTGCACACTAACCGCCGCGTCATATAACATTTTGTACCCAAATTATGATCGCGTTAATTCCCGTTTCATTGAGTTTACACCGTACAATAGTTATAACTTTCTAACGCCAATAAGTCAAAGTCAAAGTACTACACTCATAAAAATGTTCTTGTTTAGGTCTAAGTTAAAAATTAAATTTCTACCCTGGAATTTTTAACTTTCTATAATTATTAGTTTTTGGCCATAGTAATACTTACATAAATACTAAATTTTAAGTGTCTATTACGGCTAAAAAGTACAACCCTGTCTCAATCATACGAAAAGGCAGACAGGAGCCTTAATAGGGTCCCGTTGGTACATTTTGGTAAATAACCTAAAAGATTATTAAATTCACTTACTTATCGAACGAGTAAATCTATCGGGCGTTTAGCTAATAGTACTTACTTACTTTAAAGAGAAAAAAATCGAATCAACGTTGGTAATACTCTAAAAAGCCTTCGACACGACATCGGCTTGACCTAATTTGCTCGTGTTAGCCGGGACGGGCCATTTCCCGGGCCATTGGGCCCAAATGCCGCCTTATGCTAAGCCTTACGACTTCTAATTTTGTTCACAAAAATGGGTTTTTATGGCCGTTTGTGAAACAGCCTATTATTTCACTGCCCCCGGACGAAGTCTGCATATAGATTGAAATAAATTCGTTAATTCTTAAGAAACGTTTACTCAGCATTTAATTGGGGTAACGGTGCTTGTAAGTACTCTCATGTACGGATTAAGTGAAGAGCGTCGTTCTTTCGCAAAATGTCAAGAACTTGAGACTAGAATGTCAGCATTTACAAGTTTTTGAAGAGAAGGACATATGAAATATGTTTATTATTAATAGCAGATATTTTAAAATTACTTCTTATTCACAAATTCTTTGTAAGTACAATTTGTTACATGGACTCAACAAAACTCTATGCAGTATCGATTCGGTTGCATCTCCGATCGCTGATCCTAGTAATCAGCTGCATAAAGTCAATAATACGCAATGCAGTCGCAAAATCGCCGCCTGTTGATGCTAACGACCAAACGAAAAAAGTCACCGAAACGCGAACTAGCATGTCCAGCATTGACGCGGTCGCAAAATCGCCGATTGCTGAGACTAGCGAAGTGACCAAATGTAAAAACCTGCCAAGTGCGAGTCGGACTCGCGCACGAAGGGTTCCGAAACATTTTCTATAAAAACGGCAAAAAAAACACGTTTGTTGTATGGTTGCCCCTTAAATATTTATTGTATTCTGTTTTTTAGTATTTGTTGTAATAGCGGCAACAGAAATACATCATCTGTGAAAATTTCAACTCTCTAGCTATCACGGTTTATGAGATACAGCCTGGTGACAGACGGACAAACAGACGGACAGACAGACAGATGGACAGCGGAGTCTTAGTAATAGGGTCCAGTTTTTCCCTTTGGGTACGGAACCCTAAAAAGCCACTAAAATGCATCGATACAGCCGCAAAATAACGACCACAGGAAAGTAAAATTATCAAGTGTAGTCTCTCTAATATCTTATTCAAAAATCATAAAACCCTAATAATCATACGCTTATCTTCCCTAAACCTATGCCTTTGCCTCTCCATCAGGCGGCTAAGTCACATTACTACTCCCGCGGGCCCAGATAACGTTAAATACGGGTAAAACTTAGGGGTAAGGGTAATATACCGGGTAACGTACCTTCATTATCGTAATCTAAGGCCAGGGATTCCTTCGAACTGGGTTTTTGCTAAGCACCCTGTATGTTAATAGGACAGCTAAGAGCAAGTAGAGAGGCAAAGCGATTTTCCGTTTAGATAGGAATGAGGTTTAATGTATATTTTTTATTATTAACTGTTTTTTAAATGGAAATATAGTAATGGAAAATCCGGCCAAGCGGAATCGCACTCGCGCTGTAAGGACGACCTGCGGAAGTGAGCCTTTTTTATTAATTTCTTTTCATTAGGAGAGTGATTTCTAGGACTTTATAGGAATTTATAATATTTAAATGTCAAATCGTCCCCATACGATCATAGCTTACTGGTTCTAAGGAATAAATATTTATTGAGATTTAAAAGTCATTGTGTTTATAAAATGCAGCGGAATCATTACCTAAATAAAAATAACTAATACTTAAATGTTTTACTTCTATTTAGATATTAAATGCAAAAGACCAATTTGGAAAAAAATATCACAGATATTAGACTGAATGTTGCTTACGCGAAAACATATTCAGAGACTAAATGCTTTGCCAAAACTTTAGAATGTGTTCCGCTGAAACGTTTTTTAAGTCGCAAGAGAGTTGCCTAGTTAGGCAATTATGCCGTAACGACGGCGCCACGTGCATCCGCAAGGTTTTTATTAAATACTAAACTACATTTGATAATGCGACATTTAACAAGAATGGAGGTAAGATAACGACAAATAACTATAATCTGCGGACTCGTTAAAACGCAGTAATAAGATCTTTTTAACCGACTTCAAAAAAAGGAGGAGGTTCTCAATTCGACTGAATGTTGTTGTTTTTTTTGTATGTTTGTTACGCCGTCAATTGCGGACCGATTTCAAAATTTCTTTTTTCGTTTGAAAGAGTATACTCCCGAGGTGGTCCCATTTTCACCAAGTCAACCTTAATTTTTATAGGCACCCATAATGTTTTGCATATATTTTCTGACTCAATGCTGATTTTTGGGTCTGGTAATCATTATGTCATGTTGCTGACCTGATGATGAAAGCCACAGAACTCCTTAACGGATAGGAGTTAGAAAAAAATACTACAATTTGTCGACAGAACGTATTTCGCAGTGTGTTGAGCAGGCGTGGAGCTTATGAGGTACCAGACCGCCAATTTTTCTATTTATACCTTTTTTGGACTAAATGATAGTAACTGAAAATATTTCCGGACCATCTTTACTATTGGTACTCCGACCATTTATATGTAGTACCTACACGTATGTGTCGATAATGGTGACCTGCATTTTATTGACAATGGAAGACTTCTGTAACAAAAATCATCTTTAGTAAGTAACTTGTCACACACGGATGCTCATCTCTTTCTTCAAGACCATGACAATTAATGTGTTGTTTGCCACTAATGGTTATAACTTCAAATTGTTTGGTAATTCATAGTTGAAAACTAGTTTCTTGGTACAATATGTGATAAAATTATAAAAATTAAAATATTCTTGCTTTTTTTATTCATCAACTAATGTTTTGATAAGGTGTACTCGTTCACCCGATGCTTTATAATATTAATGCTTTTAGCCGTCATACCTAATTGCCTCCACCCCGCAATTAGGCACATACCACCTCTTGCCGGCTCAAAAACATTTTGAACTTTATCAGAAGCTATTGCCCCGCTTTATGGGACCCCGGCCAGGATGAAGTTCATGGCGCCACAATATAGCTGGATTTAGTAACAATTTTTGCCAAACGCAATCATGCAAACTTGGATATTAAAGGTTTACAATTATCCTAATGGTAAACTTTTTAATTAGAAATAACAACGGCCATGAACACGCAAAACGCTCTTTTCTATTAAACATAGTAAACCGATGTTTCTCATCGACATTAATGTAATACAACTATGAGCGCCCTCACACTAGACGACCATCGTAGCCGAGAGGCGAGCACGTCGGATCCCCGGTCGGGTCAGTGTAGAATACATACTTTTCTGTTTTCTCTCGGGTCTGGGTTTTGTGGTAGCGTCGTTGTTTCTGATTTCTATAACACAAGTGCTTTCGCTACTTACCTTAGTATCAGAGCAATGTATGTGATGTTGTCCAATATTTACACTAGCATTTGCCCAGCGTAGGCGTTCGATGAACATGCGCTGCGCATACGCTAGTGTAAAGGCGTTCTATGATTAGTACAGATTTACGCCCTTTTCAGTGTAGTTGTGGTGTGTCCGCTGGGTCTTTAAACCTAAGGTCTTTGAGCTAATAGAGAGATATATTTGCCTATGTTTTGTTACTGAGCAACAACACGTGAAGCAAAAATAAACACGCCCAGTGCCAACGTCTTCTAATATCTCCCATCCTTTTTCCTCTTATCTCCTCGAAATTATATAGTCTTAAAAAAAAAAGAAACTAAATGTACGTGGAGAGAGCCTACTTTACTTAATTGTATTATGTTATCACAAATGATACGGCCAGGTGCTGGAGAAGCGGTTTATAGGATGTTTATTTTTTAAAACGAGCCAAATGAGGGGAAAATGGCGTTTGTTCTTTTAAACATTTTTCAACTCGGCCAGGAAAAATGCAATTGCCATTTTTTTCTTTCCATATCTGACATCCGATAAGGGTACTAAAACCCAAACTCACTAAAGGTGAAAAGCTACAGAACCTTGACTCCTGACATTCCTTATCTTATCAAAGACCAAATCTACTTTAACATCCTTTTGACTGTTCGTTCCTTTTCGTCGTATAAGAGCAAAACATCAAATATGTATCAAGAGGTGGATTCACGAGGTTTCAAGACTAACTGGCCGGCTTTTGTTATTTATTTTTTTCAGGGTTCTAGTCACATCATACTAATTGTGGTGTTCTGTCCCTAAAACTAACTATTGTCATCACATTTTTTTGAAATATGAAGTTTTTCATTTATTTTATTCATTCTAGATTAACAGGGTGTGCCCTACTTAGGTTTTTTCAAAATAGTTGACATAAATTAATCAATTACATGTCTTTTGATGGCGGTGATTTAAAGCTTGGAAGTTTTTACACATGTGAAAGAATGCATACTTATATATTTCGCTCCTTCTATATTTTGGAGATCTAAAACACAGGTCAATAATTTTAGCTACAAGGCTGATAAAAAATTAAGTATTGCAAAAAGTTTTTTAATATGTATTTAGGAAATCAACGGCGATACAATTATGTTTAAATAAACTTATAAGTATCTTAAAATATACAGATAACAGATTTTCACGGCTTAACAATAACAAGTAAATCTGAGGCATGGTGCCAAACCAGTGTGTGTGTGTGTGTGTATTTTCTAGAAAGTCGCTAACAAAAACTATCACGGGATTTTTAAACATCTTCCATAAAATCCAGTTTTACTTAAATCTAAACAACTTTATAGTTTCACAAAGGGATCACAATGCACTGCGGAAAATTTCCTTCAAGGTCCGCTGACTCCTTGAAAGACACCCGAAAAGTGGAAGAAAACAACCCTATTCAGTTGCTGTCGAGCTGCGAGAGAAAGGGACGACGCGATAAGACAGAGAGAGGCAGAGACACAATAACAATAAACGCGTTGATGCGACTTCGAAACACAGTAGAGTTAGTAGATTCAGTAAGCTTACCTTTTTTATTTCAGAAATTATTTGCATTTGGTCTTAAAGAAATAGTTCTAAATGTAAGTACATAATTTTTGGCGCTCTTTGGCTGGACGTATCCAGCAGTCACTACCATAGGCTGATATGATGATGATGATGACTTAACAATGCTCATGCAATAAATATTTATTTCACATTTATAAAAAAAAGAAAAAAAATCTTTTTAATAAATATTTCTCAATATTTTAGTTTTGTAGTTCGGAGAGCGAACCACCAAACTAGGTCAGCAGGGCCTATACTAGCTACTAGCTAATAGCCCACTTCATATGATGCATCCACAGCCCAGCCCCCCTAGCATGACGAACAAAACACGATATGATATGTTAAAGCTATTTATCGACACCCAAATGTCAAAATTTGAACTTTTATCGAAAAAGTTTCGACTAAAGTTCAAGATGGCGACTATGTATCATATTTTGACAGTTGGGTGTTGATATATCGCTATATCATATCATTCTAGGGTTAGGTAGGGCAGGGTTGGGTTGATGGACCGATTCTACTGTATGTATCTGTGTGCCTAAACGCGTTGGGGCGACTACGAACCGGCTGTTTCGCTCGGCCTGGCGCCCGACGTGGGACCACTTTATTTAACGCAACACTTAAGTTATTTTCTTGCCATTACAAAATATTTAACTTTTATCAGACAAAAGACCTCGAACAATAATAACATTTATCTGAATTCTTTGGAGAAATGAATTGACATTGTTTGATATTGAGATTGATTTACCTAAATTCAACATCTTTTTTTAAAATATTACCTACCTACCCCTAAAAATGATGGCATGTGATCAAAAAGCTAGAATAAGACATCGTTTGTATTACCTATAGAAAAGTTGTTGTATTTTAACACTTATAAGAATGAAAGTTAAATACAATTACTAAATTGTAACAACATAAGCCTAAGCATAATATCATAAGGGCTCCCTGACAGTGACGGCTTTAAACGTCAGTTAAACAAAGCGGCAGAAATCACAGCACCAATTAAGTAGTCCCAAAACACCCTTTGTTTTAGGTCAGGGGTAGGTACAACGAAGTAAATATGCAAGCAGGGTTGGAGTACGGTTCATTACCGTCTTCCAATGTGCTTGACTTTACTTGCTCTTTGATGTTCTCGGAGAAAGTATTAACAAAGGTTCGGGAGTTTCCAGTTGGAGCGGCAGAGGTCCCTACTTGACTTCTATCGCCGATGTAATTCTATTTTAATGATTATGTTTATGAAATCGGTCAAGTGCGAGTCGGACTCGCACGCCGTGGGTTCTGTACAAACTTAAAGACTTAACAGATTGCAAACGAATATTTGATATTATGAATTCAAACTTTTAACCCCACGCGTTTCTGGTAAAAAGGGTCGTGACAGACAGACGGACAGCGTTAGTAAGGTTCCTTTTTTCTTTTAAACTACGAAACCTTAAAAACTGTTAATTGGAAGAATAATAACTAGCGATATTCTAGGCAACTATAGAGAATTACAACGACGAAATTACGCAAAGAAATTAAGATGAGAAATTAACGCAAAGTAATTAACTACATACATTATCATCGAGGTAGAAGCCTAAGTTTATTGATTTCTTCGAAAAGCTTTCGTAAATTAGGCGTATTATATTATTATGTTCTTGTAATTTCGCAAGTAATTATTAATTACGTGAATATTCTTCCATTAGACGCCTACTTGTTTTCGTAAACATTGCCTATGGCAAATTCATTGCCTGGCCAATACTTTTTACACATATTTTTTTCTTCGGATATAATAGGAAGATTAATATTTTTAGGTCCAGAAAATAAACAATAATTCGGTGTTCTACTGTTTTAATGAACATTATGTAATTAAAGATCATCTAAAAATCACTTGATACTTTGTAGGCCTATCGGATTCATTGTACACACTCTTTAAAATGCGAAAGTAAATGAAAAATCTCTCTCAAAAACAGGACAAAAGCCTGTTTCTCATTGAAACAGGAACAAAGGGTTCAGTGAAATGTGAACTGAACTTTGTTGAATTTTTTGATCTGTAAACTCCTATGAATACCGGTTCCGAATCAATTGGCCATTTGAATCAATATTTCAGAAGATATACGTATGTTACGCAGCTTTATTGCGTGCGAGATAGGGAAGAACCCCTTCTTTTTACCCGACTGCCAAACGAGGGTTATGTTTTTCGAGCGTATGTATGTATGTATGTAAGTATGTCTATTTCTTTGGCACGCCCTACAGCCTAAACCGTTTGACGGATATTAAAGTATAATATATCAATAGATTCGTCTCAATTGTGGGAGTGACAAGGGGTATGTTTTCTTTTTTTTTGTAAGACTATATAATTTCGAGGAGATAAGAGGAAAAAGGATGGGAGATATTAGAAGACGTTGGCACTGGGCGTGTTTATTTTTGCTTGACGTGTTCTGTTGTTGCTCAGTAACAAAACATAGACAAATATATTATATGACATACAGACATAGACAAATATCGGGAAATTCCCGCGGGAACAGAACTTACGCGGGAAAAACGGATTTGCAATACTGATTAACCGATTTTTAAACTGTCTTTTATTAACTATGGGCCACATATTTGCAGTGCTAATAGTATTCAATACTTTATTTTCCAAAATTCCTACGGGAACAGGCAAAAAAATACACTGAAAAAATAGGAAGGAAAAACCGTTTAATGATTTCTACATATGATATATCATTAGATTCGTCTCAGTCGTGGGAGTGACAAAGGCTATGTTATTACCCGGACTTCCTATTGGTACATGAATTAAACGAGAAAAACCGATTTCAGATACTACTTACTCGAGTTAAAACCCTTTTTTTTCAATGAAAAGTTACAAATAAGGCTTTATATTTCATTGAAAATACTACTTTTCACTAGAACTTGTAGAACACTAAAAAGTCAAAAATAAAATAAATTAATTTAAAAAAACGGAAACCCGACTGCGTAAAAAGTGAACTTAAAAGACAAAAACGAGGTTTAAAGAATCAATTTGCGGTCGGAGGCATAAATCCACAGCATAATGATGATTGACTTGGTATGCACTGCGTTAGTACCTAATTAAGTACCTAATTTAAATCCGTGTAGAAAAAGTCGAATCAAGTAACATCGATTTGATGAGTTGGTGAGTATCCAGTTATTTTACCTGACATAACCTACAACGGCCTGTTTCTTTAGACCTTTTTAGACTTTTGATCGGCCGAAAGTAAAATTACTATGAAAATTGGCCGATTACAAATCTTTTCAGTATGTTGTCATTGCAATCAAGATCACTCCTCAGTAATTTACTAATGTGAATGTATGTACAAAATCACAACACGAACCCACAAAATACTATTGCGTTGATTACGTCGCCTATAGATACAGATATACAGATTGTTCAGATGTAGTCTTTGTCAGATCACTCAACGTAATTAGAAAAATGTCTCCGTCCCAAATATTAAACAGCACTTACCGTTTCGATTTCCTTGATATTTATCCCGTATGCGTTCTTAAAACGTTTATCCGTTTCAGACGAAGTTTTGGTGAGTTGTGCGCACACCAAGTTCTAAATTAGAATTTAAATAAATAAAAAGTTATTGGATTTATCCATAAATAATCTATGAATGAAACGTTATCCATTTTAATAGCTAGAACTCGGCCTGATTTCATAATGGCTACATATGTATAGGAATTCATCAAACAACTACCTAAACGTATTATTTTAAACAATATGTCTTAGCAGCAAAATCTGTTGAAATAAGACACGAGTAAGAGTCTGGATATCAAATAGTCTAAAATGAGTATAAAATTTATAATCGAGGTACGCTTGACCAAATTTCTAAAGTCAAAACGGTTTTTACCTTTGGAGTGATTGCCATCTGAACTCCTACCATTGAACAGGTGAACCAGACCATTTCATGGCTGCAGATTATACAGATCCAGTGTTATCTGTGTATAAGTTTGCTAATACAATATACAACGAAATGAAAAGATTACATACATTGCGTAACAAACTAGAATATCCAGAACAAACTCTGCAAGGCCTTCGTCAGGCCACTCGTCGTGATTACACAAAAAGACGGCCGAACATGGCAACATTCAATAACACATTCCATCTCAGGCCATGTAGGTCAGTTCGGGACGTCCGCTAACTAACGCGCCAGAATAGACGAGAGTCGGAAAACGAGGAGTGGCGCAAGGTAGCAGCGGTCGCGAATCGCTTCCGAACTACTTTAAAATATTATAAATTCACAAGAAATAATTAAAAAAAAAATGAAAAATCCTAAACGTAACTCTTTTATTTCATTCATTTTAAAAAGTCAATTTCTTTCGGCACGGGATATTCTTACCAATGTTACTTAGTTTTGATGATCCGTTTTATCATCATTCATCATCATTTCAGCCACAGGACGTCCACTGCTGAACTTAGACCTCTCCCAGTGACTTTTACTATATGGGGAGTTTTGTTGCCATACTCGCCACGCTTGGCAGGCGGGCTGGCGAGCGCAGTTTTTTTATTATTTCGCATGCAGACGCTGCTCCCCGTCTCGTGCTACAGGATTTAGTTGCCTCTTACGACACGCCTCCTGTTGGCGGTGGGGAAGTGTATTCTTTACGGCCGTTCCCAGTCCCCACATGGCACCGTTCCGGAGCACGGATCCGTTTGGCGACGCAATAATTACTTATGCTTGAACGCAAAACCCAAAACAAAATTCTGCTCTTCCCACGTGCGAGATTCTACCATTGAAAGAAAGAGAAAATTAGTCACAAAAAGTTATAATAAAATAAATATATAAATATTCTACCACTCTAGACTTGCACCAACTCTCTAGATACATGCACATAACAGAACGCCTGACCCAACAAGCTCGCTACTATAATCTGATCCGCCTAACCGTTCAGACTACATAAAAAATACCAAACTTCAGTGGAACTTGGGGCTCGACTATGGCTGGTCGTGTACCACTGGCAGAATCAATCGAAAGAAACTCGAATCGTTTTAATTTGATCCCGTTTGAGATTTAAATTGGATCGCAAGAGTTACAAATGCTGCATAATAAGATAACGAAGAGCCTGATGAATTTTCCTTATTTCTTCGAATGATTCGTCAAGAGTTTAAGTTAGGTAGACAGCGCCCCCTCACCCCCATTTTACTTAATCAAATGGTTAACTACCCAAATAATTAAACAAACCATGCTTATAAAATGCTACTGAATGTATGTAACGTAAGAGTTGAAAACGGACTTAAAGTAATATTTATGAAATATTTTTGCAATTTGCTTATATGTTAAAACTTTAAGGCCAACCCACATAAGTTTTGCTAACGATTCATGTATTTGAGTAAGACCGATTCCGTAATAAATTGCGGCTGACATTTGCTCTCTATTTAAAAAAATTGTGCAAGTGCATTAAAAAAAATAAACATCGGTCGGAAATTTTACCATAAGGTAAATTCTATAAACGCTAAACTGTACGTAAGCAATGTTGTTTTACGTCAAGTCGTCGATTCTCATTTAGTAAGCGATGAGAGATCCTAAGACGGTGAGACCACAAAGAACAATTTAATATTCGGCAGTCAGATGCTCACAAAGATAAATGTATTTAGAATATTTAGTTATACAGAATAATGATCATATTAATTTAAAACATTACATGAAATCCACTTCTCTCAAACTTCAGCAGTTATGAAGATCTAAGGTTACTTTAACGAGGCGGCGCATGATCGGCTCAGGGCATTTGAGCGACAACGACCGTGTGATCTCGAACACATTATCCCTTAATATTCCCTTAGCGCCTCGGATTTCCATTTAACTTTGTACATTTTAAGCAGTTGGCTTTTGCGCCCACTTCAAAATTCATCGCATATTTAAAGGTTCTACAAAGAGCTTTGTTTAACTTTTTGAGTCGCTCCAGGGGACGCCGGCCGCATAGCAAATTGTGTTTTACTTACAAGTAACGACAACAATGTTTTGAGCTAACAATTTAACATGTGTATGAGCTATGTTCCCTTAAAGTGTCACAATTGTTTTTGACGACCATCTCGACCATGTTGTTTAGCACTGACAAGGCCATGCATACGATGCTTCGATCGATCATGATTGAATGCCTCAAAATAATGCCTGCGCCTCAAAAGTTGTTATATTTTATCGCATCACCTCATAAAACTTTGTTACGAAAAGATCTTATTTAAAATAACTTCTTATGATTGTACACAACCTGCCAAATTTCGCCAGACTTTCTACGTACTCGTAAATTTTACCTTTATCCACACAGTTTTTTTTTTGTTTGCTGGTATTCAAGGGTTACCATCTGTAGGATCTTGGACCATTAGCACACATTTCAGAGGTGAACTTGTAGAAGTGCCTATGTTTTATGATATGCCAACCAAACATACTTCATAAAGCTTATTGGAAGCAAAGTACAAAGTAATCGGAGTACGTCAAGGTAGAATAACCTCCCTTTAGCTCTTGAACAATGTTGACGATCCTAAGCATGTGTGTGTGATCCTAAGAACCTAACCTAACCTGTGAACCTAAGCAGCATGATCGTCTGGTGTTGGATAGGTTAGTATCCATAATATCAGCTTCGTAGACAATGAACCAAGCAGCATACGCTCTGGTTTTAAATATACCGCGTTAGTATCAATAATATCAATTATATGGTGCTGCTCAGCCCGATATGGATTCTGCTCAGTCTTATATGGATTATTTTTCAATTTGTTACAATCGTTAGTGCACTGTGAAACATGCGCTCATATAACTGTGGCATAGGCTCTGTTTCTTTTACTTTTGTGCCTCCTTTATGTCTATTTGCTGAATTACTATGAGTTTCAATGCACTTGTAGGCTTGTGATGTAATTTATGAAATACAGTTAAGATTTCCACTGAACCAATAGGCTTATCTTTGAGAGCTCGTAGGTACTCGCGCGGCAAATTGCTTGTGTTTTGACGACGTGATAATCTCCTTTGTTATTACGTAGGGAAATTGTTTTGCTGAGCTGTACATTGGTGTAAGTCACTAATATACTGGGAAAAGTGGATGAAATAAGTATTAGGTACTTTAAGCGGATTTATGGCTTTGTCCCCTTAGTACTTATAGGTGTTACTGTACAGCAGGATATCCAATAAATTTGCAAAAAATACAGTTTCTACAATTCTTGCTTAAACTCTACAACATAGTCAATTGAGCATGGGCCTTGTAACCAATTATGTTGTGACGTTGAGGATCCACAACAGATCGATCGTTTTTCAATATATTCACAAAACTAGGGTTTTTCAATATTATTGCTCTAGCCTAAAGGAAGCCTAAGTAAGGGATATTATTAACAGAAAAATTCAATATCTCTCATGGTTTACTCGCTAAAGAAACAGATTCTTTCCTAAAATATCAAATTTTAGGATGCTCTGAAAAACAAGTATTATTTGCAATTTCATCCCACCCGATCTCCTATAAATATTAATGTTCTTTCTCAAATTGCTACCGTACATTATTCTCTCCCACCTTGTCAACGTAGTACGATTAATTGTTAGAAATTAATCCCCTTCCAATAATCGATGTTTGGGGACCAATTTGGGGCGAGCAGACAAATGACAAGACAGGTGGATGTGGCCACGCCTGCTGGCCGTTTGGGTGGCCTACAGCTTAACTGGGGGTCATTAATTCATTTCTGAAACAGTGAGTTTAGTAGCTTAAGATATATTCTTAAGACATTAGGTTAATGCAGGCAATTGATTTCGAATAAAACATTCTGTCGCTTTAATAGATAAATATTTTTAGTTCATTAAATTCAATGCAGAAGCAGTTTATTTGGATGGTGTTTGTTAATAATTCACATAATTGAATAAATTTTGTAATACTTTTTGATATTACCTGATACTAATGACATATAATTTGTTAATGGACATTATTTGAAAGTACTTGTAATAAATTCTAATCATAAACTTAATGAGTCCCTGAGTATCATGCCTCGCTTTTCAAGCAAATAAATAAATTAGGATTCGTTTTTAACTACGAAAGAAGAGTTGTTTGCCTTTCACACTCGTCACACTTTAACGGACTATTCTGAAACTTCAATTATGTCTGGAATTCTGACCTTGAATGTGTTATGAACCCTTCATATAGCAGGCTTAAGACACCATTAAACTTGCTAAATAGAAATGAATGACCTAATTTTACCCAAAATAAAACAAGAAAGGTTATATTTTGCTAATGTCTTTGTTTATTCAACTAGTTTTACATATAAAGTGTTATTTCACAGTGCTTGCTAACATCCCACATCACAATGCATAACTTCCCAAGACAAAGTTAACTTCAAAATTGAAATTCATCTAGTGATATTACTCGTAAAAATTAGTTTAAAACGGTCTTCTGAATTTCAACCATAAGTCCTAAACAAATTTTTGTGTTTGCACAAGGTAAAAACTAGTTAGAAATAATAATAAAATGTCTGAGAAAAAGTTATCAAACTTTCTATCTGATGAAGGTCGTCTTAATTTGTTACAAATGTTAGACAAGATTTTTGTTTGTCTTAAGGGACAATAGAATTTACAAAGTTTATCTTTCTAAGAAACTGTTTGTTGGAGTTTTATATTGTTACACGCAAAATTATACACATGATTAAGTAAGAAATCCTTTGTCTCTTCATAATAAGGTAGGTACTAATACATACATGAAGATACTAATTAACGATTGTTAAATATTAACAACAATATTTTTAGTTATGATTTTAGAAATACTTTTTTACTATTATCAAAGTTAAATGTTTCCATACAACCTATAATAGTGTAGATTTTTAAGTAGGGAAGTGTTTTCTTTTATTTTAGTGTTGGTTCCTAAGTTGTATTTTCCTAAACAAACTAAGTACCTGTTATTATTTCATTCTGAGGCGGTTCGAAGTTCGCCGCGTAAGTTAAATACATAATATAATAAAGACAAACGAAGCCGCGGACGTAAGCTAGGCTAGTTAATCTCTACCTATATTAAGCTCATTAGCATTTACAGCCCGCGTTCCTCATTTTATACTCATACCAGATTAAGAGTTCATGAGTGTAAGAGAGACGGCTAATAACGCGCTCTGTGTTAGAAAAGGACGGAATAAGGAAACGTTTTTATAGTAAACATCCAACGAGGAGAATGTAATAATATGATAATTAGAGTTACATTACCCTTTTCTGCATGCAAATTAAAGGTTATCATTGCAGAAAATATAACTGGGATTAACCCGCATGCTCGAAAAAAAAACAATTGAATAACAATGGCCCCGTCCACTTAGTACATTATACCTCAGTGGCCCCGTCACACATGTGTGCGCGGACTAAGCTAAAGGGTAAATCTAGAACTACATACTCAAAATTTAAAAATAAATATCAACAAAAGTTTTCATATCAACAATAGTCATGTTCTTAAAGTAAGCTACTAACATCCTTGCCTTGCAAAGTTGCGAAATACCAGGCAATTAATTTTACCAAGGGCATCTCCCAACACAGACTCAAGCAAATGAAGAAAATATTGTTTTAAGAATTCATCATCATCATTTCTGTCAGCCACAGGACGTCCATTGCTGAACATAAGCCTCCCCCAGTGACTTCCAGGTCGGTCGGTTGGAAGCGGCCTGCATCCAGCGTCGTCCTGCAACCTTTACCAGGTCGTCTGCCCACCTTGTGGGTGGGTGGTGTTTTAAGAATAGAAAAAGTTAAATATTCGAATTTTACTATTTACACATGAGTGAGAATGTTTTTCAACTATAACTAGACGTTCCAAAACAAAAACAGCGTTTCAAAACTAATTCTTAGAAGTTATAAATAACGAATAAGAACTCACACTGCTCGTACACGTGCGAAAACCCGAAACAACTATTTAAACACAGCTTAAGCTAAAATAAAACAATTCCGGGGAACATTTACGCGCGTATACACGGTTAAACCGTAATAAAGGCGGAATACACCAAAATACGGCAGGTCAGTAGAGGCGCATTATTATACCGGAACAATAAATAATATTTCTCATTACGCCCCCTGCTAGTGATGGGACGAATGCTAATTTGAGAATAGAGTTGACATACTTTTTTTTAATCGATTTCAATACGCGGTAGTTCAGTCTAGAAAATTAACCTCTTGCAGTAGGGTACCGTTTACTTATCTAAACTGAATTCACAAATAAAAAAGATACAAAATGTTGACTTATTGTCAGGAGGATAAAAAAACGGAAATTTATCAATAAATATTTTTCTCTTACACAACACAACACAGCTTTAAATCTTTAACTTCTTTTAAATATTTATCGATTCCTTTAATAAATCATTCGTTTAAATAGAAACAACTTTAATTATTTACACCAAATATGTTAAAATCTAATCTAAGTAATCCAGTTGTAGGATTCCCTGCTGGGCAATGACTTCTCATCCTGTTCCCGTCTTAATGCTTTCTTTGACAACTATCTTGTGTATGTGGTTAGGTACTTAAACCATCCCAACTGTTGCAATTTAAGAATAGGATCCAGTCAATCGTACATAGTGACTGTACTCAATATTTGATTTTGTCCCTTGATGGTGCATAGTGATTAAATGCACTATTTACTTATCACTGACTAAAAAATGCCTTGTAGTATTTCTATTTCAGTCTTACTCAAAACAAATCTTTCCATCCCTTTCTCTATGAAGTTAACTTCCTTTTGGCTTAAAATTGCAACTCTATCGGTTTCAGGGAGTGCCCTGGAACAGTGAAAAAAATGTACCGGTCCGAAAACTGGAAGTAAACATAAATTACACTCATAAAAAATATTTTTTCATGAGTAAAGTACAGTTTTCTCCTTGAATCGAATAAATAATCGATGGTTTAACGCTTTTAATTTCCCAGTACATCACTACCTCGTCCCCAGGCCTCGAGATACGCGAGCCGGATTATCCGGAATGGCTGAGCACCCGAAATTCGAATGAAATACACGGATGAACTGAAAAATGCAGAAAATCCTGCTTAAAACAGCGTATTTACGGGCACGGGAGGAACGAAATATTGTTATAACACCGCTAAATGGGTACTCCAAGGGTTAATAAGTACACTCGTTCAGTTTAATTATTAAATCGGTTAAGATGCATATTCAGGGATTAATATTCAATTATTATTATAGTAGATGTGTAAACCTTTATATGATGTGTAGTGATTTTAATATTAGTTTGTGTTTCGAAGTAATTGTTTCGTTTTCATAACTCTTAGAGCATTCATAACTAGACGCTACACTAATAATGTCAATAGAGCATTATCTTAAACCCAATCGGTATGATCTATTTCTAAGGTTTAGTTCATTTGACGGACTCTCAGTTATACTAAAATTTTCTCTTATAATAAAGTAGATTGATGAAATCGGTCTTTGCCACTAAAAATGTAAAAAACCAAAAAAAGTTTCAAATACAAAAAAAAGGTGAAGAATAACTCCCTACATGTTTTCTTAAGTGTACGACGGATTTAATTATGAAAATGATAATAAAATAAATAAATAGTAGGTACGTGGGCTCCACAAATTTCATGTCACTAAAAATACTAAGTTCTCTTACCAGAGTCCAAATAAATTATTTAAACAATTTAAAGTTTAATTATGAAGTCGACTGCATTTAATTATTATTTAAAAAATATATAATTAATATTTTTGTTTACAATAACATTACAGTAGAGGTCTGAAGTAACGAACCGCCAAAGCGACATCTGCCGGCACAAAACGAAACCAAACGAACAGCTGAAAATTGTACAACCCTGAACCCGCCGAGCCTGCACCCCTCCATCTGTCGGAGCCTCCGGGAACCTGCATCCCGGCCTCCCCACTCCAATCCCTCCCGAAACCTATCGATCGTCCGCACTGACACCACAACTTACGCTAACCGACGTTTCCACTGCCACACACCCTCAAATATCAAATTATAAATAATTCAAACGCTATCAGGCCTAATTCCATCAAGAAGTAAGTTACCAAATCCTCAAACATCAAGGTGAGTGACCCCGCGACCTTCATTCATGCTGGTCATTCATGGTGACGTAGGTAAAAACGCAATACTTATTTTATGGTTTTTTCATGTGTTCGCGTCTGGATCCCGCCCCTTTTGTTTGTTATTGAGACGAAAGAGATTACCTTCATCGTCTCAATCCATATTAATCTCATAATTCTAGAGATCTTGCAGGATATCGAGTCAGCTGTTACTTTATTTAGGTAGTTTTTTGTTTGTGCGAATTTTCCAGAAATAGGTCAAATCTTTCCATGACCTTTTGCCTGGGGATTTTTAAAAAGTGCAATAGTGACATTATGAGTTTGTAAAAAATTGTACGATATGATAATTGTGTATGTGGAATACTTTTCAACTTAGTCTTAACCAAGAACTCCCTATTGCTACTAAATTATTTTCAATGCAGTAGTTGTTTTAATGTGTTGTGTAGCTCACACCTATTTACATATCAGATAACGCCAAGTTAGAGTGGTGCAGTAACTGTTCAGTATTTACCAAGACCGTTCAGCTGTTACTGAAATATTTTTCAATCCAGTAGTAAGTCCATTGTGTTACGTAGATCAACCCTGATCGCGCATTCATAAAAAAAGATGAACTTTGACATTAACGTTTCAATCTCGTCTTTTCCAGGACGGCGGGTTTTCTTCATCGACAGAAGACGCAGCGCACCTCCAGAACGACGGCCCGCTGTCCCCGGACAATGTGTACATCGACGATGACGGGTCGGGTCTAGCGCCCGACGAGAGTTCCGGTTCCGGGTGGGGCGCAGGCCCGGGCCCCGACGACGAAGACGGCCGGGGAGGATCAGGTGACTCACCTGACGGCGACACCGATGACGAGGACTATGTGCGAACAACCACCACCACCGCTGCTCCCATCACCGATCCCGCGCCGTTCGACCCCCGATACAACCCCGTCGAACCGTCCAACCCCGAAGACACGTTCCGCCCAGACGACTTCAATCCGGATCACACGTTCATACAACCAGAAATTCCGCTCACCACGGAAAATCCGGAAACCGATCTTCCGCCACTCCCAACAAACTTCGATATAGTCATTCGTGAGTAGAGGCTGAAGCATGCCAGTTTATTTTGCAGTATTCTTATTTTATGTTCAGTAGCGAGAATTTGAAACTACGCCTGTTAACCGCGTTATGACATTCTTAGAACGAGCAAGCTTCGTTCGTTCAAGTTCCACCTAATCTATTGTAGTATTTTATAGAAATTATGAATGCAGATCTTTTGACTGTATCTCTAATTTACTATTCTTCATTGTTTTGACTTCTCGCTACTACGTATAATTAGTATTAGTAATAAATTATTTTGAATTTTAATTTATACTCATGTGTGCCGTCGAAAACTCGAAATATTACTACGGTAGGGACTATTATTAACAAACTGTCGTACAAACGAAGCTACAGTAACTACAATTAGCAGCATACTGATAACAATAGGATGACACATTATTGTTTCACAGCCTTGAATTAACATTTTTCTCATTATCTCTGTATTAACAGCATTATTATTGTCATTTTAAACACATTCACTGGTTTCCTCTGAAACTAGTAGGACAAGTTGTAATAAATTAATCTGAAATAAAACTAAAAATTAGATATTTCTGAATTTTAACTAAACGCTATCGAGGGACTTTGGTAAGTATTCGTACTATTTGACTATGGACTCATTTAATTTAAACCATTACAAAATTAATTTTGTTATTTGCATGAATTCGTTCGTAATCATTATACTCATGGAAACTGACATTAGCGATTTCTACTTCTCCCATCGTAATTCAGTATTTAGCATGTTTTGGTATTATAGCTCTAGAAATAGTTATATCATTTCATAAACCTATCTTTCATATTAGCCCTCATACCTACTTATTTCATTGGCATTTGTCATTGTCTTCATGGAGTTTTTTCATTGATTTCTTGTGTTTTTCTTTTATATCGAACTACTAATCCCCTTCCACTCCAAGTCCAAACTAAAGCCCTAGTCTTCGTCATCAATCTACTAAACACTTGTTTCTAGTACTTCAATATTTATCCTTTTCTCTAGAGTTACACCCAATCCAAATAATTCTAATATTCTTATTTTATGTCTACTCTTAGTATTCATACAATATTAATAACATTTTATATGTCCAACTTTAACTTATTCATTTAATTCAGTTCTACTTGTTGTCCCACAGTATCTACTTATTCTCAATGTTCATGATTTTCATGAATAATCTACCTACCGTAACTTTTATGATGATTCTAATAAAGGTATATTATAAGATTATTTAAATGAATCTGTTTCGACATAACGATTTAATGTAAACTTACAAGAACCACCAAATTTTTCTACACGGTATAATATTTTATCTGATACATAATCGTAAACGTTCCAGCTCGCATATTGAAGCCGAGTGAGGGAGCACCAGACGCCGCGGGTGGAGGCGCGAGGGAAGACCTACCCTCGCGCCCAGAGACAGACATTAGCATCTCGGGTGAAGAGTTAAACCCAGATATTGTAAGTACAAGTGTTTTCTTTTTCCTCTTATAGAGACCACATCTTGTTTCAATCAAAATGCTTCAGATCAACTACTTTCTAGAAATTTCTTAACCTATTAGATACCGTAATAAGTTCTAGCATGCCGGTACTGGTAATAATTTTATTAATGACCATGATTACGTTTATCACGTGTAACCAGAAAATAAACCTTGGAAAATGGAATAAGGACCTTTAATTGTCGCCTTAATTGAGGTCTTACACAAAAATGTTAATAAATAAATATGGTCATAATAAAGTTAATTCACTTTTGGCCATATGCGTCCCTTTTAGGTCCCTCTTTACAAAAGTGACAAATCCGACAGAACTTAAGCAATCAATGTCACTTTGCAAGTTACCACTTTAATGAGCTGATCTTATTTGCTTCCCAATAACTGATAGGGTAGACTTTTCCGTGAGCAGAGACCGCAATGTGAAAATCGCATCAGAGGTAAAGCTGCAGTGATTATATTTACAAATCTACAGCTCAATATAATATGTATGTAGCCAAGTTGAGTAAAGATACTTTAATTCACAGATGCGGATGCGTTGCGGATATGTTGTATAAATCTTAGTCTGATAAGCTGTACAAATTATTTCAGTTAGGAGACCCCAAAACCTGATTCTTAGCTATAAATACTAAAACAATAAACTTAAAACTACAATTTCAGCTTATAAAAAATAATTATACTAATATGTATTATCCTTTATGTGGCAATCTATAAAACCATAATACAAACAGGAAACAAAATTATGATAAAGCTATCGGTACGCCCATATAGCTCGTATTAGTTTCAGTTGCCTTGTTTTTTTAGTTACTGACATAACCTGTAACTCATAGAACCTACTTAACTAAATTTTCAAAGAAAGTGCCTAAGCTATATGGAAACAGTAGGATCAGACTTAAGTGGTTAAAGAGGTACAAATTTCAATGAAATTTAATTTACGTAGGAAGAATCTTAAATCTCTTTATGTAATTTGAAAATAAAATCATTACATATCAATAATAATTAAATTAAGAAGTAACTAAAAAACTGTACGCAGTTAGTTCAGGCCAAAAATGAAGTGTTTTGTTGTCTGTAATTATATCTAGCTACTGAAGAAAGTTAATGTTTGTCAGAATGGAATAGAGAGAAGCGTGGCTGGGATTAGAAGAAGGGATAGAGTAAGACTACAGAAGATAAAACACTTTACAAAATTTATAAACGTGGAAAAAGTGTTAAAGTCATTGAAGTGGAAATGGGCGGGGCACATGATTAGAGACACAAGGGAAAAGTGGACAAGAATAATAACAGAGTGGTACCCCAGAGATGGCAAAAGAAGCCAGGGTCGACAGAGCAAACGTTGGGAGGGCGATATAAGGAAAGTGGTTGGGCCAGTGTGGACGCGAATAGCAAAAGATAGAGTAGAATGGAGATCTTTGGAGGAGGCCTTTGTATACAGCAATAAAGGCTATTTTATTTTTTATTTATTTAATTATATCTAGCTCAAATCAACTCACAGTTCCAAGTCGTCTTTAATCACGACATCCTTGGTAGTTGCTCAACTTGCTTGATCACATCAGCCAGTTCAGTTTTTCTTTGGCTGTTATTTAATATGATTATATAAATGTTTTCAGGATCACGAGCCAGCAGGATCGAACGTGAACGCTGAGTCGCGGCCGGCAGACAACGTCGTCTTCATCATGAACGCTAAGCCCGAAGACCGCGCCACCAGCTTCTTCGCGCAACCAGGCATTCTCGCCGGTATGTACAGTACGAGGCCAAAATTTTGAGCGCTGGGGCAACGAGTGGGGATCATTTTGCGCATCTTTGGAGACCATCATCATATCAGAGACGAGTGTGCGCTGAGCGCAGACCAATCCAGTGCGGGCGCGACGCACAAGCTACGACTATAGCCAATCATGTAATCGTAATGGTATTCTGCGCATCTTTAGCCCAGTGCTCAACTTCCGTGCCGCTAGTTGTAGTAACCTCCATTTTCACTAATGTTCTTAAAACTATTAGACTTGAATCCCTAAGTTTTACTTGTTGAGCACATACCCTATAGAGCAGCAATACCGTATATCACTAAAACTAGTTAGTGATTATTCAACTTTTTAACTAAGTATTAATTAGCAAGTTAACAACACAACCCTTGCCTGTCCAGCTTCCATCCATCTCAAGGTTTAATAATTGGTGGTGGGAGCTATAATTTCATAGTCAATTAATATGCGCAAAAACTTCAATATTTAGTCATTCTAATGATTTTTGTTGCCATAATAATATTTTATAATCATATTGAATTTTGTCTCATTTCAGCTGTAATCGGCGGCGCAGTAGTAGGGCTACTATGCGCAATACTTGTAGTAATGTTCATAGTGTATCGCATGCGTAAGAAGGACGAGGGCTCGTACGCGCTTGACGAGCCGAAGCGAAGCCCCGCTGCCGCCTCCTACGGGAAGGGACACAACAACCGCGAGTTCTACGCGTGAGACGATACAGAACAAACCATGCCACGTGTTTACTGAACGGCGCTCCGGTCGACACTGCGGGGATCCCACCCTGCACTCGACCAGCTAACCGTTATTTGTTTTTAAATATTGACGCGTTCCGTTTCACGTAACGTCTGCACAGATTATAATCATTTTCTATTATTGACGTGGCTGAAATTGTTCTGTAACATCAAACTTAACCGAAATAATTTATTATTACATTTGTGAATTATTGACAGATACCTGTACGGATTGTACTGCAATATGTACAAACCTGGTACAAAAATGGATGTCTAACCGAAGAGATTGTATGGAAACGCAGAAATTGTAAACACTTAAAATTAAATTATACTTATATCACTTCGCAGACCAATTTATTAGGTAATGTGGTGTGCTGATTACTGTGGGGACATGAGGACATGATGAAATGACGATGTCTAAGTGTACTGACTACTTCATGTTTTGAGACCAATGTGATTCGAGTGCTTCTACTGTAATATCATTGGTTAACATTTACATCATATCGATGCTGTATGAATCGTAATTCTGTGTAAAAATGAATGTGCCATCTGCTTTTCACTGTATATTGCTGTTGATTTCTCTTCGCCTAGACTGTAACTAAATCTCAAGACGGTCTATGGATACGTCCATATCTATTATTTGAATTTGTAACATAATAAAATTATATTTAAATATTTATACATGTTTAGATCGTCTCTAAAGATTTTGATGTAGAATTTATACAAAAATATAACGTACTATTAATTGTCTACACAAATATCAACGAAAATGCATTACTTATAATTATTGTGTCTTTAATTAGGTAATATCATTTGTATCTTTAAATTGTGTAATTTGCTATATGTTCCTTTAAGTAAGTCAATTTCGTTTTTTTGCGATTCTTAACACTTTATTCCTACTTTTTATCTTTGGCAATATACGTTGTCGTTTTGGCTATGAATTGAATGAGGAATTGACATAAATGTATTGTTTAAAAAATTATACTGTGTTTATTTTCTCGTAATAATTTTGTTTCTTAGCTATCTTTAGCATTAGTTGTAACCTAATAGTTTATCGTCTAGGTTGTGCAACGAAATATAATTTTACTTAGCCCTGTCTCTTTATTGTCTGAAAGCTGTTTGTGCCATCTTCTAAGTTAATTGTTCACTTTACGTATTAAATAAGCTTCCATTATATTTTCTCGTTGTACGTTACATATTCCGTTATTGTATTTATGACGATATGGCGTCAATTTATAAATAAATATTTCAAATGTATTGCTGTTTGTATCACATGATACGTTATTTTTATACTCAACAATAATTGATCGATTTATGAGTTATTCATTTGAAATGTCATCTTTTAAATTTTATCAGACATTTCTTATAAAAACCGACAATAATTATTTTTGCATTATATTACTTATCACTGAATGATAAGTACTTAACTAAAAAAACCGTGAAAACAAATTCTATGCACTTAGTTTTGCGAAAATTTATTATAATAATCATTGCAATAATTTATTATTAAATGTCATCGTAAATCAATTATATATATTCCAAAATATAGTTATTGTATAATTACTGTGTGTAAAAATGTTTGACGAAACTAATGTAACGGAGATTTCATTAGAGTACAGTATCGTCTTAGACTATATCGTCGCAAAAATATTCTTGACTTGGATTTTCTATGTGAAAACTGCATTAAACGTTGGTATTTTGTTTTTCTCTTGATGATTTCAGTAAATATACATAAAATAAGCGTATTTTATTTTTGTTTTATATATAATTATATTTTATTGACGTTACAACGTCTTATAAATTGGTTTGCCGGGTGACACTTCAAGAAACTGCGTTACGCTCCGCTCACGTTATGCGCTCACAATGAGAGCGAGTGAGAGGCACGCGTCCCTTCCACTCGGGCATGGTTAGCCCGCCTAAGAGCGAGAGAGACAGACATAAAAAGTGAAAGGCACGAATGAATATTCACATTAAAATTATTTTACCACTCAAAGTCGTTGTCACGTAAAACTTTCGCCCGTATACCGACTTTACAGGCAACCAATTTTTTTATATAACTTACAAAACAAGTAAACTTTACGGATAATATTGTATTTATGTATAATATTAGTATCATAAATATAAATAAGTACTTGTTTTATTTGTCAATTCACTTTCTTCCCAGAAACATACGTTTCCGGGTATGATTAGTGGTTGTAATTACCTATAATAAAAATATAATATGTTTTTTTTTCTAATTTTATCTTATTTATACAATGCAGTATAAGCAAAGAACGTCTTTAAAAGTCCCAGATACATTCCTATCGGATTCAAGAAAAAATTGAGTACCTAAGTTGTAGTGAGCGAAAGCTCTTTAGGCTAAGATTGTACATTATAATTGTAAATCTCTTTAGACTTTAATCTGATAATTTATACAGTGAAGTCTTGTAACCAAATATGTGTAGTTAGCAGTTGTTTGTTTTTCGCTCTTGATTATAATATTTACATTACAAGTCTTTTTAACGAGATGGGATTCAAAAAGGATTATCTAATAACAGCAAGTTATAAAAAAACTTAGTAAGTTTATATCGACTTACGACTGTTGTAATTTCCCAATTCAGTTCAATTGACTTATATTCAATCGTTTTTTTAAACGAAGTTATATTGTCCAAATAAATATGTATTTAAAGTACACACCGTACATGCATTTAAATATGGAATAACAAGTAATTAGATTATCGAGCACTTATTTACATAAACATTGTCTGCCACAAAAAAATATGATAAAAGTAAAAAAAAACCTACATTTTTAAATGAAAAAAAAACATATTATTTTAAGTTCCACTAAATTTTTACCATAAATATGTTACGGTATTAAAGTCATGCAAATAAAAAAACTTATTCAGTAAGGCATGTCCATATTATTTTTTCGTAGGCGGTACGTACATCAAAAAAGTAAATAAGTGCCCGAATATCAGAATACCAATGTTGATAACAATATAGCTTCGTTTACAATAATTTAAATACCCTTTTTAACTTACTAATTGAATATTTTGTGTTTTTTATCAATTTTTAGTAAGGTATAAATATGGATGCATTAAGTTATTACGTGCACACATTTATTTTGTAATAATTATTATGATGCCTACTGATTAGATATTTATTTGTTAATTATGTATGATTTGCTTATTACACCATGACAAATTTAATCGATGGCAACAAAGACCCATATAGTTTATCTTTTTAAATTATTGCTTACATTTTACTTTTGATATTTACAATGCATGCAATATCAAAATATTAGTTAAGATTAATCATTTGAAGTTTTTTTGTGAAATTCAAAATATTGTGTGCTTTAAATATGACAGCTATTGTTAAATTATATCGAATAGTATCGTTTACATTTAATGTAAATATCAGATATACTTATACATATTCAAAATGAACCACGGTCCTTAGAATAAAACTAGATACTACCTGCTGCAATGCTACTAGTGACATGTATATTTGGTCAGATATAGTAATGCTCTAAACCGCTAAATACTTCTAAAATAAAAAAATGGACGATTACTTGTTGGCAACGCAAAGATTTTACATGATAATATGAAAATGGTAAACGGAATCTAAACTATGAATTGCCTTGGAATACCTACTGAAGCAATCAATATTTTAACCTGTCAGGCGAAGGTCAAGAGACACAATGAAAATTTTACTGTTACTGAGCGGCCGGAGGGTCTTGCCGCTTGATAGGTTAAACGCGTCTTATTAGAAAAGTGTGTTTTTATAAGGACGAATTTAGACAAAAGCCTACTAGTCATGTACTGGTCAAATTCAAGCATATACTTGGTGTTGTATTTCTAAACGAGTGTAAAATCCGACTAAATTGTGGTATCTAGTCTTGTGTTAGCAGTATATTTTTTGTGACTTTATTGTGAAATCTCCACCAATGAAAAACATCATACTTTTAAATATCCTATCCTTTGCGTGAGGTCAATGCAATGTATGCAATAATAGCTTTGCTACTTAGAGGGTTTTACCCGATATTTTAGTCCAGATTTCTTGTATTAATGTTGCTGCCTATCTTCCTTTCAAAAATCTTTGCGTTGCTTAATGCCATCAAGACACATTACCATCTGCAAAAATATCTCCAAAATCTCTGGAAATGTCAAAATTGTTTCTCTGCCGGTATAGATTTCCGTCTGAACAAACCAATGCGACATTTTGTACTAATGTTCGTTGTTAAGATGATTAGGTGTAAGCATTATAAATAAATGAGTGTCCACCTTGTAAATAATGCTCCTTTACACTTAGATAAATATACAGGTCATTACGAACAAAGTTGTGTTTTATTTACCGACGATCTGCCTACAATACCAACGTAGAAAACCACCTATTTTGTTTCAAGACGGTTTAGACTAGGGTCTAGTAAAAGAAGTTTATTTAACTATTCCCTGGTTTAGACAGTTGCTTTAAAAAAAAACCGGCCAAGTGCGAGTCGGACTCGCGCACGAAGGGTTCCGTACTAATTCTCTATAAAAACGGAAAAAAATCACGTTCGTTGTATGGGAGCCCACTTGAATATTTATTGTATTCTGTTTTTTAGTATTTTTTGTTATAGCGGCAACGGAAATACATCATCTGTGAAAAATTTAACTCTCTAACTATCACGGTTCATGAGATACAGCTCATACAGCCTGGTGACAGACGGACAGACAGACAGACAGACGGACAGCGGAGCCTTAGTAATAGGGTCGACCGGATCCCGTTTTACCCATTGGGTACAGAACCCTAAAAAGGTTGTAGCTGTAAGCCTACACCTTTGTGTCAAACTAAGACTAATGAAATAGAAAAACGTTTGTTTGAAATAATTTTATTATCCTACGCAAGCAAGTCTAGGGGTGATTCTAGTAAACTGCTCAAATTTAGCAACATTTACTATGAAAACAACATCGAAATCGCAAAAGAAACACTTCCCTATTACTATGAATTAGTAATAAATAAATAAATCGTTTATTTGCAAAAACACGGTTTAAAATGAAAAAGATAGACTAGTGTTAAACACTTTTCTAAAGATTATCCAACCAATTTGAAATGTTTATATGTCTCGAATGTCTGATGTGTCAACATTTCAAATTGGTTGGCTAATCTTTAGACAAGTGTTTAACACTGGTCTATCTTTTTGTAGTAAGGCCTTAAAAGTCCCCATGTTTCGCTTATAAAATAACATGCAAATCACTGAAAATGTCAGTGGTCTCAAAAACATAACATGGAAAAAATTGCAATAAAAGGTAATATATCAGTAAAATCTAGCTTCTTCTTCTTCCTTCGTATCGGCAAGAATACGGGCTAAATCTTACTTGTCCAGAAGGCGGCTACCGCCCTCTGGTTACTGACAAGTAGGTCCTCACGCGAGCAGGTGGTCTGGCACGCGGGACAGTTAGTGAGGTGAGCCATGGTTTGCAGGGGTTCTCCACATTTTTGGCTGGCGTAAATCTAGCTAGTTGTCGATTATCAACCCAATAATAAATCTTGTCACTTAACCGTTCAGTTATTTTTTTTAATTAAGAAACTATTTAGCTCTTTCAAATCATTGGGGATCTTGATTGCACGAGTATCATTTTGACGCACATACTTTGAATTACATTAGTTACTATGAATTTCATAATCGAAAAAATCCCGTAGAAAAAACTGATTTATATGACCAATAGAATCATTATTACAATATTTTTATTACAATCAATATTTTTATTAAAATTTAAGGTAGCTACTTAAACTTTTACATATGATTCTTCTCAAGATATTAGTAGACTACAATCTTAAATAAGCTTTTTAATAACAAGAATCCATTACAATGTTCTCCTCCTCCTCTACTGTGAGATCAAATTTTTTGCGTTTTTTAGGGTTCCGTACCCAAAGGGTAAAACAGGACCCTATTACTAAGGCTCCGCTGTCCGTCTGTCTGTCCGTCTGTCACCAGGCTGTATCTCATGAACCGTGATAGCTAGAGACTTGAAATTTTCACAGATGATTATCACAGTATTTCTGTTGCCGCTATAACAACAAATATAATAAAAAACAGAAAACAATAAATATTTATGGGGCTCCCATTCAATAAACGTGATTTTTTTGCTGTTTTTATAGAAAATGGTACGGAACCCTTCGTGCGCGAATCCGACTCGCACTTGGCCGGTTTTTTAACATGAATAGAAGTTTATTAGAAAAGTTACAAGTAACACTTCCTTTATGATGTAAATCATAGGAGCTAGTTAATCTAGTAATTAATTTTACTGTTCAGTATTTTTAAAATAAACTGTGCCTTTCATAATTCCAAAGCACGGAGACGCACGAGTTCCGTAGCCAAATGGCAAAAAACGGAACCCGTGTGGATTCGTCATGTCTGTCTGTCTGTCCGTCCGTATGTCAAAGCCACTTTTTGAAACTAAAACTATAAGAACTATACTGTTGAAACTTGGTAAATAGATGTATTCTGTGAACCGCATTAAGATTTTCACACAAAAATAGAAAAAAAAAACAATAAATTTTGGGGGTTCCCCATACTTAGAACTGAAACTCAATTTTTTTTTATTTAACCCATAAGTGTGGGGTATCTATGGATAGGTCTTCAAAAATGATATTGCGGTTTCTAATATCATTTTATTCTGAACTAAATAGTTTGCGCGAGAGACACTTCCAAAGTGGTAAAATGTGTGTTCCACCCGCTCTGTAACTTCTAAAACAAGAAAATGATAAAACTAAAAAAAAATACTATATACATTACCATGCAAACTTCCACCGTTTGAACGAGATTTTGTAAGTAGTTTTTATTAATACGTCATATATCGTAAACCGCAATTAGACAATGGTACGGAACCCTTCGTGCGCAAGTCTGACTCGCACTTGGCCGGTTTATTTTCTGCGTACAAACGATAGAGGTACAATGAGTTAGAACACTAAAAAATTGTCTCATACTTGCATCTTGCCCAACTTAGGCTTATAACTTTATACTTTTAACTTATAACTTTAGTAGATATAACGATAACGGAGAATTACAAGGTCCTAAAATTTGAAATTCCCTACTTATAATAATAACGGATAATAAATATTTCAATTGCTATGAAACAAGATTTTAAAAACACGTTTCTTGCTTTTAATTTTCATTTTATTTTTACTATTTACGTATCAAACTAGGTACAGTTTTTTTTGTACTATCAGAAATTATCACGGGCTAAAGTCATAGTTATTATGTACCGACACATTCATTTTATCCACGATCCACAGTTCCTTGAACTTTTCTAGAGTTGGTTGCTTAATTTAATTCATTCTATCTGACTTCTATGCCATAGAACTAAGGTTCATTTTAGCTAACTTGTAAAACCATATTCTTTAAACAGTGCTGATGACGCACACAACACGTCATGCGATTTTACGTACTATGCATCTGTACAGCTATTTCGACTCCAAATGCCAGCGGCAGCGTGGCCGAGTGGTCTAAGGCGCTGGTTTTAGGCACCAGTCCGAAAGGGCGTGGGTTCGAATCCCACCGCTGTCAGAATCTTTTAGATATTTTTTTGTTATTTTTAAATATTATTGCCTAATAAAAATTATTAGAGTAAATTTATAATTTTAGCGACTTAATATAACTTTAAACGTTTTAATAACATCTAAGTGTGTTTATTATGGCTTTGTTTGTTATAGGCGGTAAAATGAATCGAATATAAATTATTGGAGGGAGAAATTGTTATTAGAGAAAGTAATTAAACAATGTCTCTGTCTCCACTATTTTAATAATTAAATAATAAAATAGTATGCTGTTTTATTCCCGACCAAAAACCGAAAAAACCTGAATTTGAGTGAATTTCATATTTTAACTTTGACTGTAGTCTTAGGAAATTAAAAAATACGACTTTCTATTATGCATCTTTGATACTCACACAGGAACTAATTATTGACCCAAACATACTTGTTGACGCAAACAGATTCGTAAGAAGCAATCTCTATCTCAATCGCTTAAGGTGAACGAACGAACCTTTTTTAAGGTGAAATTTTAAGTGGGATAAGTCCCACTTAAAATCTCTACCCAATTTTTTCAATATCTTTTTAAATGAATATTTCCGTATTCGTCATTTTCGTGACAACCAAAATAAAGTAGTTTGACCCCAAGTTGAAACTATCTCCACTTTCATCAGTACTAAAAGCGACAAAGAACAATAATGCTAATAAATAGATTCCTATTTAAATGCTGCATCTAATAAATCAGTAAAGTTTGTTATCATGAGCACAATGTATTAAGAGTAAGTAACTCGTGTTATTTTTTATTAGTTTTTATTTAGCAACCTTAGTACTTCTATTAAAGTATTTTTTGAAAAAAAAAATTCTGATAACTAGTCTACACTGTAAATTTAAATAACCTTCTTAAAGATAAAACCATGTCTAGGAGGAGAGTTAGCGATACTTATAACGAAACAAACAATATCTAATATTGACGAATCGTAAGTTTTTCAAAATAAGTATTATAAAATCGTTTGAAAACACAAACGTAATCCAAATAAAGCTAGTTTAGGCTCCAGTGCTTAAAACTAACCTAATCGATAGTACTAAGTAGTACGAGTAGTAAATGTTTTCAAATTAACCTTTTATCGGTCAAACAACAGTCGAAAAAACTAAGCATCAATATAAAGATAAGCCGCTGCAGAAACGAGCTATTGCATTATAGGGATGACGATTGACGAACAAGTTTCTTTTTTCTTCGTCTCAGCCCCTCAGGTAAATTATTAAAAAGTATTGGACACGTATAAATAGGGTGGTCCAGGTCAGATGGATATAAATTTTATTTTAGGTAGTCGGCTTAGGGACATATTTTTACCTGCCAGGAAAAAAACGCTTGTCAGCCGCTTACAAGATATGTTTTTTTTTTTATTTTAGAAATATCACCACTTTTAATGTTTTATTTACTTTTAAAATGAAAAATTCCGTATTTTTTTTATTGTAGGTGCTTAGTCAGACATTGCACTCTCTCAGAAAAAAAAATTAGACATTGCTCTCTCTCAAAACAAGTGGTGATATTTCTAAAATTAAAAAAATATATCTTGTAAGCGAATTTTTTCCTGGCGCGTACAAATAGGACCCTAAGCCGACTACCAAAAAAAATTTTTATATACATCTGACCTGGACCACCCTGTATTTATATTGATTTGAAATGTCACATGACGTCACGCCTAGGTACAATACGTCACGAGCCCGCTTTACCGAACTTGCGCGCTTTATCTTTGTAATTTTTTGGTTGATTGACAAAAGAAAAAATAAGGGGTTCATTATTTTTTTATGTTCTAACTGACCGACTAAATAAAAATTTATTTTCTTTAGCCCCTCGTCATTCCCTACTTACGCAAAAAAGTGTTTCAAAGACACGTAGGAAACCTACTGGAAACAGACATTGTAGTGTGGTCGAACTAGCTAGCGATCTCTATTCGGAACTAGTGTGTAATTAATCGATGTCACTTGATACTTGGCTGTTACTCGCCGGTCCAGCTCCTTCGCGAAATATTAGCATATACACAGAGCAATGCTCTACGTAGAGCCATAGGATAAGACGGAACCAGTTCAAAAATATAATTTCGTGCGCGTGTATTTATTCATTAACAAAATCTGTTATAGTTTTTATTTATATGAACCGTGGAAAACCATAACTCATCAAAGTTGCTATCAATTTTTTTATTTGGGATTTTTTTCGTACTGATTCGAATTTTTATCAGGCGCAGGTAGACAGACCGGCTCAGGCAGATTGAAGGTAATTGTGAATTGTCGTCGAGAATATTTTGTAAGATACAACAACATAACATAATAACAACATACAACTATTTGTGTTCTGGGAAGAGTAACAATCATGTACATGTGTGATTGTCTTTAAGTCCATAATATTAAATCAACCTTGATGATAATTATTCGACTTTAATTTCGGCATGGGAAATACCGATTAACAAACTCCTAAAATAGCACTATCTGTCCTTTCTATAAACTCTATTAGTCTGGACTCAGCTTACGGGTCGACTCCAAGACAAATAGGTATTATACTATTGTTTATAAATATAAAGTCACCGGCGTTACTCGATCATTAGAAAGAAAAAGTTGCCGATTAAACCAACACGCTTTGACAGCGAAAGTTAAGCCAAAACAAAATAGAAATTATATCGGAGATTATTTTTTGCGAGACATTCGTAAACTTTCGATGGACATGATTAATTATGGAGGAACTGTGTTGGATTTGAAGCAGGCCATCGCTGCTTTTAGAGCTAAACGAAGACCAAAATGAATTTTCAATTCAAATCAAATCTTTGTTAAAAAACATGGTATTGAAGGGTATTCTAATTTCTAAGGCACACATGTCTCGCTAAAATCACACTAATTAACAATATATGTCATAAAATAATAGTACATAGTAAAAAAAAATTCCAAATGGGTTGTTTATGTACGGAAATGACAGATATGTGGAGACTGGAGACACACCAAATTACTGACATTTGAGTACTTAATGATTTTTCATAAAAAAAAGCGTTGTCAAGGGGCCCAGCAGGTTAACCATGAACTCTTAAAACAATCTCAAATATGTCAAATCTGAAGATAAATAACACTTGAAAAAAATCATCGACCTCAGGTGGGACTCGAACCCACGTCCCATCGCAATAATATACAAATATGTCAAATCTGTCAATATTGTACGCCATTACGTAGGATTTTTGTCAGCTTTGACAACATTTGACAGATTTGAGATTGATTAAAGAGTTCATGGTTACCCCCCTGGACCTCTGAGATATAGCTTCATGTTCGATTTGTATTAGGATTACGCGCCAACATCTTTAGCAGAATGTTTTATTTGCGAAATGGGCATCATTATGTCGAGGCTTATCAAATTGCGTAGTAAAATAGAAATAGGCAACTGCCTATGGGCCCCGCACGCGCACAAAAGATTGAAAATGTTACAGTGATAATTGTTAAAAGTATCCTCAAAGATAACAGATACTAGAAGTATGTTTTTTATTGAATTTAACAACATTATATCAGCCTGTTACAGTCCACTGCTGGACATAGGCCTCCCTCAAGGAGCGCCACAGCGCACGATCTCCCGCCCTTTGCATCCAGTCGCTGTCAGCTGCCTTCTTCAGGTCATCGGTCCATCTAGCCGGGGTCGTCCTACACTACGTTTGCCCAAGCGTGGTCTCCATTCGAGAACCTTCCTGCTCCACCTCTCGTCGGTTCTTCGACAGACATGGCCAGCCCACTGCCACTTCAGCTTGCTACATTTTTGGACAATATCAGTCACCTTAGTCTTATGTCGTATGACCTCGTTCCGGATCTTATCCCTTAATGAGATCCCCAACATAGACCTTTCCATAGCACGCTGAGTGACGTGTAGTCGGTGGGCCAACTTGACTTAACAACAATAAAGTGAAATTAAACACCCGTATCTTATTTTTTAGATGGTTTCCGTTTATATACTATACCTTCCTGCAGAAAGAATTAGCCAAAACTATTGTGAAAAGGGCCCCGAGGATTGCGTTGCCTAAGGGCCCCGACATAGTTAATCCCGCCCTGATTAAACCTACTCCTTTAGCCAATTATCATCGGTCTCCCCTACTATTTACCTTTTTTAGGGTTCCGTACCCAAAGGGTAAAACGGGACCCTATTACTAAGACTCCGCTGTCCGTCTGTCTGTCTGTCTGTCTGTCTGTCTGTCTGTCTGTCTGTCTGTCTGTCTGTCTGTCTGTCTGTCTGTCTGTCTGTCTGTCTGTCTGTCTGTCTGTCTGTCTGTCTGTCTGTCTGTCTGTCTGTCTGTCTGTCTGTCTGTCTGTCTGTCTGTCTGTCTGTCTGTCTGTCTGTCTGTCTGTCTGTCTGTCTGTCTGTCTGTCTGTCTGTCCGTCTGTCCGTCTGTCCGTCTGTCACCAGGCTGTATCTCATGACAGTTGAAATTTTCACAGATGATGTATTTTTGTTGCCGCTATAACAACAAATACTAAAAACCAGAATAAAATAAATATTTGAGGGGCTCCCATACAACAAACGTGTTTTTTTTTGTCGATTTTACAGTTAATGGTACGGAACCCTTCGTGCGCGAGTCCGACTCGCACTTTTTTTCCATATTTCGGCACTATTTCAAGCGCCTGATCACGGACAAAGCTCATAAAAAAGTGCATGGTAGTTATCCCGGATGTTTGTGACCATGAAAGTTTAAACCAGTGAATAAAACCTAATGTTTAAAATAAGAGCTCATAAATTCTTCTTGTTCCTTGATCGAAAGAGGGTTAAAAAACGGCTTATGCGAGTCGAACATATGATGCAGTGTTCTGTAGAACAATCACAGACCAATAAAAAAAAATGATTTTTGAGTCATGACAAGACACTGTGTCTGTGGCTTACCCATACTAGATACGCTGGCTTCGACAGCGAGAAGAAACACTTGAGAAATTTCATCGTGTCACGTGACGTCCTCGGTAGCTTAGTTGGTAAAGCACTCGCCCGGCATGCGATGGGACGTGGGTTCGAGTCCCACCTGAGGTCGATGGTTTTTTTCAAGTGTTATTTATCTTTAATTACCCATACTACTTATATGTCCGAATATATGAGGGTTTCTGTATTGACAATTTGACAGAATAATGTCATGCAAGTAGGTATGTTTGTAAATCAGTGACGATAACTCATTTTTATTTTTTTTCAGCTCCGAAAAGCATCTATATAGCCCTATATAAACATCAACAGACGAACAGCGCCTAATCTTAGATAAATAGGATCACATTGGCGTTTTACAGCACAGAGTACAGAACCCTAAAATCATGACCCACAAATATATATACGAATAATAAATTCAAACGGTTTTACGTAAAACATCAAAGTGTATGATTTATTTAGTAAATGTGTGAAGGCGATAATAGGATCTTGAATACATTAACGGTAGCGATATTTCAGTTTCACCTAATGTAGTTAACCTACCTTTAGTAGTTTTGAGTTGAGTAATTTGAAATCGGTTAGATTACGGTTTTTATTTATTTATAAATACAGGGGATTGATAGGGGAGGGTGTCGTGTGGTGCCGGCACGTTAAAAGAATAGTACCACCCCTTCTCTTCCTATGGGTGTCGTAAGAGGCGACTACAGAAGAACCGCCACAAGAAGACGGGCAGCAGCGTCTCCTCTCCACCATTGGCCAAACTGCGATCGCCAACCCGCCTGCCAAGCGTGGCGATTATGGCAAATTCCTCCTTTTGGAGAGGCCTGTGTCCAGCAGTGGACTGATATAGGCTGGTGATGATGATGATGATGATGATAGGGGAGGGACATCATTATTTATAAATACAGTGTAACAGAATATTCTACCTTCTAAAAAAAAACAGCTTTTACTATGAGGCCGACAACGTTGCTATATGAATTAAAATAACTGACTACCCATACATCAAGGTATGGATTGTCAGTTACGGCACTTAAATACATTAAGGTATGGCACTTAAATCCATGGCAGCTAGCACGCTTCAAACGTAATATTTTTTTTTAATATTGGACAACATCACATACATTGCTCTGATCCTAAGGTAAGGAGCAAAAGCATTTATGTTATAGAAATCAGAAACAACGACGGTACCACAACACCCAGACCCGAGCCACTATAGAAAAGTTCGTTTTCTACATTGACCCGACCGGGGATCGAACCCGGAACCTCAGAGATGGCGGCGCCATTTAAAGTCCGGCGTGCTCGCATCTCGGCTACGGAGGTCGTCAAAAATTTCAGATCATGTTCCGATAATGACAATTTAGTCAACTTAACGAAAAACTAAAACGTATCCCGAATTCCCGATTATAACCAAAACATAGCTAAGGAGAAAGAATTATCTTGGCTAATCTTAAGAAGTCAAATATTTAAAAAAGGTATTAATTTTTAAATTAACATAAATCGCGAAAAAAGTGCACCCGTTTAGACAAAATTGTCAAATTATTAAAATGAATGCAACATGTTAACGGTATTATCATATTTCGTTTCGTCTAATCTTAATAATTATGGATTGCATTAGCAAATTATTCTCAATTTTAATCAAATAGCTATGTTTATCTACGAACATAATATTTTTGATAGTTTGATAGTTATAAAGTAACCAATCAATATAAATTAGCAATAAGGATTCCTTTTTTTACACAAAGATATTATTTATTTAAGAAGTGACATCCATTAAAGAACTCCTTATCGGCCATTTTCAAAATGAACATAATCTAAATTTTAATTAAAACTAGAATATTTCTAAAAGCCGGTATTTCCCACGAAATCGTATCTCAAGCCAATGGTCGTGTTAAACGTAAATGTCATTAATGATGACAAAATTAGGCGATAAAACGAAATTATATCGATCTACTGCACGTAGAGAGGTCAGTGCACCCGTTGATTTATTAGATGATCACGTTGGAGTCGCTAAAAAGTGTTAGACAAAAACCATTTGCAAAAATCCACGACAGATCCTTCATTAATCTACCGTAATCTATCACTTAATTTACGACTGTCCGTCATATCCGATATTAGTAGGCGAAGTTCACGGCTTTTGGGTCAGTCGTGCGCGGGAGTGGTGGCGGATGGACGATGTATAAAAGCGCGGAGAAATGCTCTCACTTCATCCAGTCAGCTGTCTCCTCCTGAACATTATACAACAAATCAAACATGGCAGCCAAATTCGTCGTAGCGGTTGCTCTATTCGCCATGTGCCACTCCACCCCCGTCCTTATAAACGGTAAGCGATTTTTATTGAACCAAATTTCAAAAACAACATTAATTTTATTAAAATTTTTGTCTAATCATCACTTAAACTTAATTGCAATTTTTGCACTCACATAAAGCTACATCGCCTTAGCGTTTTAACAAAACGTATTGTCTTTTTACTAGGTATACTGTACCGTGATGGACGCGGCTTTTCCATCGGCCAGGGCTACAGCCGCAACTACGGCGGCATGAGCCAGGCGTCCGGCTCGGCCAAGGTCAACGGCGGCAACGCCCAGGCCTACGGCAGTGGCTCCGTCGGCGCCCAGCTCGCTCGCAACGACGGATTTGGCGAGGTCTACCCCGGTGAGGCCGTCGCCCAAGCTGAAGCCTACGATGCCCCCGAAGTTCCAGACTACGGCATAGCCAAAGCAGTCGCAGAGGCACAGAACGGCGCCTACTACCCCCTCCCAGCTCCAGCTACCGTCATCTCATACAACCAAAACTTTGAAGTACCCGCTGAAATCAGCTACGACATTCCCGCCATCGAAGCCCAATCATCCGCCGTCATGAACGGTGAATCCGAAACATCAATTTCCTCAGCTAAATCCAACGGTGCCGGTACCGCGCAATCCTCGGCCCAAACAAACAGGGGAGTCGGCAGCTACGGAATCACCTCAACCAACGCCAAAACTTTCGGATCCGGATTTGGAACTGCTTCTTCCAACGCCAACAATGGCTACGGTTCAGCTGTTACTGCTGCCCGCACTCAGGGTAATGGATTCGGCTCCGCCACGTCTAGGGCTGAGGGAAACACCGGCGCCACCCGCTCCTCCGCCGAAACCCAGATGAACAGCGGCTACGGCTCAGCTACATCGACTGCTAACACCGGCGCTCAAGAATCCACCATTGCCTCTGCCAAGGTTCATGGCTACCAGCCTTCCAACTACGGCTCAGCTAATGCCAACGCCAACGTTAACGGCGAATATGGCAACGCTATCTCTTCCGCCAAGACTACCAACCAGAAGCGCATCCACTGGCATTTCGGCACTCTCTACGACACTCCTTCTGGCTCAGCCAAAGCTCAGGCTAACACTCAATCTGGATACGGAATCGCCAAGTCAAACGCTGAGACCCAGGGTGCTGGTATCGCTCAATCCAATGCCGATGTTCAAGGTGCCGAATACGGTTCTGCGAACGCCATCGCGAACATGAACGGTGGATACGGATCGGCCAACTCCGCTGCAAACATTCAGGGATCTATCCTGGGCTCCGCCAAAACCAGCGCCAACACTCACGGTGCGTCCTACGGATCGGCCAACGCCGACGCCAACATCAACGCTGGGTACGGATCGGCCAAGTCTGCGGCTAACACCAACGGTGCTGGTGTCGCGACTTCCGCAGCCAACATTGGCTCTGGTGTTGGTTTGGCCAAACACACGGGTTTCTACGGTGGATCCAAGACCGCCGCTGACGCCCAGAGCTCCGGCTTCGGCAAGGCTTCATCGTCCGCTAAGACCCAGGGCCTGAGCGCCGGCTACAGGGTGGTGAACTCGAACGCCAACACATCTGGGTTCGGTTCAGCTCGCGCTAACGCACAGGCCTAAGCCAGCTTAGAATAGTTTTAAAGCAACCATACCAAGACGACTTCTGGACAAACCGAAAACTTGTCTTGGTATATTTGCAAAAGTCTGATTTAATTAATTTATTTATTGGATTGATTCGAAGCCTGCATTTATAATTTATTGCTAATTTTAATTAAGACTTACTATGGAGATTAATAAAATGATAAAATGGTATGTTTCTCTTTAATTTATGCCTTCCGAAATATTGATTGAGAAAATTAACATACATTACACTTACATAACTTTACAAACCAGAAAAACAAAACACACCTATAATTAAACACAAATCATTATAATAGAATAATGCTCGTTTAGATTATAATAAAAGACGTACACAAAAAATAAATCTGATAAAACACATTAAAAATCAATCGCACACCGAGATCTAATAATTTACAATTTGGTTATTAAAACATCAAATTCTATTAGTCAATAAGTAAGCTTTGCTAACCGGTTATGTTAATTACTCCAGCACAATGCTAAGATATATTGGCTCTAAGCTCTAACAAAATAGACTGGTGTTACGAGGATGACGTTTTCGTTTAAACTTCAAACATGCCCCATAAAAATAACTAAATTAATACATCTACCTCTATCAAACAGTAAGAATTGAAACTTCACACGAAAACTCTGGAGACATATTATTGAAGCATACGAATCCCAATTGCGATTACAAAGTCGGCGGAATCATATTCATCTCTCTAAGAATACATTTACGAGTCTTGCAATTACTTACGCGAATTGAAAAATGAAAATATTTCAAGGTTTGATCCTCCTGAAAAAATACATATTTCAATATGTTTGATCGTGTTCAAGTATCATAATTATACTCTCATCATAGTGATTCATACTGATGAATAAGGTTATGAAGTAGGTTAACAACTGTTTAAATAATATTCATTTTGATTTTCTTGTGTGTATTGCACTATTATTAGACTTTGCTCCTCTGTAGAAAAGGCTTCAGGTACTTGTGGAAGGACTGGTTGACTGGCTCTTGGTTTAGAGGGCTCTTCAGAGCCTCCTCCATTATTCTCTCGTAAACCCTCCCGTCATACGCACCGAGAGTTGAGTTCAGAATCTGTAAAAAGGTTTTAATTTATAAACTTGAAAAAAAGGTTTGTTAGTTTTCACATGACTTTATTAACGAAGGAACCGAATAATCTGGTTTACAGATTAACACTAAAAGTGGGTTTTTTCAGAGATTTTAGTGCCTACTGAAATGTTTTCAACCTGGGTTATAGTGTGGGTGTGGTATAGTGTGTATGTACCTATGACCTCTCATGTAATATAGTGAATTGCTGTTACTTTATTGTGTTTTATTAAAATATAGATTTCATTTCACTTCGTAAATGGAAGTAAAAATTCGACCGTTGTAAATTTTTGTTTTTAGCAATTCCATGCAACGTTTAATTAAAGATAAATAACACTTGAAAAAATCATCGACCTCAGGTGGAACACTTGAGAAATTTCATCGTGTCACGTGACGTCCTCGGTAGCTTAGTTGGTAAAGCACTCGCCCGGTATGCGATGGGACGTGGGTTCGAGTCCCACCTGAGGTCGATGATTTTTTCAACTGTTATTTATCTTTAATTAAACCTTGCATGGAATTGCTAAAAACAAACTTAAAAAGATTGTAGCTAGGTAATTCACTTGTACCAAAAATATTTTTGTCTATTTTTATGCCCAAGAGTGTAGGTTACTGCGGAGCGTAGCGTGTCTTACACCTGCTCTGTAAGTTACTCCGGGAGCATTATCAAAATATGTTTTGTATTAAAGTCCTATGAGCTGTATCTCTTGATTACATTAAGCTAGAGACGTGTTATTTACGAAACAGAGCTAAGGCTTCATAGGTACTTAATAAATAAATATTGGACAACATCAGATACATTGCTCTGATCCTAAGGTAAAAAGCTAAAGCAAATGTGTCATAGAAATCAGAAACAACAACGGTACCACAACACCCAGACCCGAGACAATATAGCAAAAGGTCGTTTCCTACATTGACCCGATCGGGGATAAAACACGGAACTTTAGAGATGTCGAAGCCATATAGTCCGACGTGCTCGCTTCTCGGCTATGGAGGTTAAATGTTAATTTCAATTGGAAAAAACAGCCAAGGTTCCGTACCACTGTAATAGGGAGCAATAAATGGCAATAAAAAAATGTTTCTTGTAAGTCCCCATAAATCTCAACTGTTTTAACAAACCTCATCCCTGACGTCAAACGCGTCGACCAAGCCCACCGCGTTGGGTCTGATCGCCTCCAAAACGTCTTCGTACTTGCGTTGCATGTGCTGAACATCCGTCTGAGTAATCGGAGTATACTGTGGACAAAGAAGGTTTGATACAGAAAAACACAATGAACCTGATTCTTTGCTGCTACTCTCCAAGGCCTCCCCCACACTAACGTCATTCGAGCGTCGACGCTCGAAAGACGCTAGTGTGAGGGGTCCTTGAGAACATCCTCATGACGTGAGAAATGCAAAAAAAAGACTACATATCAATAAATATTTTTTCAAGAATAATACCAATTATCCAGTCCTAAGTAAATAAAACTTTGTAAGACGTTTAGATGACGAGTAAATGCACAGATATACATATTTGAATATATAGCTGTGCCCGCAACTTCGTTTCCGTGAACTACAGGATGATTGATGTATCACATAGATAAAAATTATCCTATATGTTAATCCAGATCTTATTCCATGTGTGCAAAATTTCATCCGAATCTGTTCAGCCGTTTACGCGTGATTGATTCACAAATATCTAAACATCCAAACATCCTCACAAACTTTCGCATTTATAATATTAGTGGGATATCCATTCATGACTTGAGTACAAATGCTCGTGCTTATCACGAAAATATTTTCCGCTTGCTCAAACCCGCTGACGCCTGGCATAAGTAGTGGCTTCAGTGTTGCATTATTATAAGATTTATAAAATACGATTGGACATGACCAGGGCAAAAAAAAACTTATTGCAATATTTTTATTTTTTGACAAAGTTAATTAATGGACACAACAAAGTATATCCTGAAAAAAATAGTCTGAACATTGATGTCACAGGTTGTATATTAAGATGATATTATTAGAGAGAAAAATGGGTAACTATTACAAGTCAGACCTATTGACCTACTAATCTCGAAGCTTTAACAAAAAATAGACCTCTAAAATTAATACCCAGAGCCACCTATGGGTCAAACAATAACCTCACACGAGGTCCCGATACTGTTACGGGTCATTAAACGAGACAACAACTAATGGAGCTATCGTTTTTACTTGTCAATAGACCGATATCGGACCGGTTCTCGAGATAATATCGATTAAGACACAAATTAAAGTTTAGTCGGTCGTTTATTTTTATTGCTTCTATTGAGAACAATGAGAGTAGGACAGAAACTAGATCTAGATTAATATAAGTATGAATGTAAATATTTTTTTTAGAAAGATATTTTTGTTGAGCTTTTTTTCTTTTCTAGATGCAGTACAATTTCGTATTTAATTAAACCTATTATCTACTTAAATGAGGATCAAAGTAGAAAAAACTACCATAATATTAATATTTGTTTAAACACTTCGAATACTATGTTACGCACTTTTTAAAAATTCTTTTCAATATTTACTTGACGAAGAAATAAGGAAATCTTAAAAATTACTTGAATTAACTTTTCAATGATCATACAGCATAATTATGGCTGCGTAAATAAAACCACAATATTTATGGATCATAATTTAAATCCTCCCGAATTACTTGCGTTCATATTTTGTTGGTCCATTAAGTACTAACTAACTTAGACGCCGAAAATATTAAACCACGCGACAGGTATGATTTATATTATCTCATTTAATAACTAATTAATTATGCTAATGTATACAGTTTAACAGTTAATAATATAAACATTTTCGATTTTATAAACTGGTGTTCAAAAACATGTCGACGTAATTTATGACCCAGAGAAATAAAAATTACATGTTTTTTGCAAACCCATTCGCACTTTAGTATAGTAGTAAATTATTAAGTCAGGTCCATCAACTTTGTATCCAAAATTACGCCAAAGAAAACGGTTTAATAAAAGTATTTTTTAGTTTTTGAAAAGCTAGATTTTATGCAAATAAGGAACTAATAAAATCTAGAAAGTATGACTAATGGTCTTCATTTTGTATGTTTTATCAAGTATTCATTATTGATATTAAAACTAGTGAAACTATTTCGTCCATTAGCTTTTGAATACACATCTAGGTTTTTTTTAAGGCATCGACGCTTTGAGTATTGAAATAAAGTTTTTAAACTAAAGTTGTGTTACCAACTCAAGCTCTGTTAATGTTGATCGCTAAAGCCTAATTCGCACTGTATTATTAAATTAGTTCATTCATCATCATCATCATCACCAGCCTATATCAGTCCACTGCTGGGCACAGGCCTCTCCAAAAGGAGGATTTTGCCATAATCGCCACGCTTGGCAGGCGGGTTGGCGATCGCAGTTTGGCCAATGGTGGAGAGGAGACGCTGCTGCCCGTCTTCTTATGGCGGTTCTCCTGTAGTTGCCTCTTACGACACCCATAGGAAGAGAAGGGGTGGTGCAATTCTTTTAACGTGCCGGCACCACACGACACATTAAATTTAGTTATTTATAAATAGGCCTTACTGAAACATTAACTAAACTAACCAAGTATGTTACATAAGCTTTGGTAATGCAGATACTCAGTTAGTTTAATCTGCCAGATACTTCATACAAAATGTGTTCTTTATTTAAATTTATTTGTTGAATAGTGCTAACTTTTCTATTGTTGTTTTACAATGGCCCCTAATACTGGCCACTACACAAAAATACTCATAAGCTTCAAAAGTATTTTATGTTTACACAGATGTAAGGCGAGACTTGCCATCACCGTTCCTAGCTCTCTTATTAACCATATAAATTCGATTTTTTTTTACATTTGTGATGATGAACCATTTTACATTTTTGATCTAACAATCGCATACATATATGGGTCTCTTGGATAATGACGAAAATGTAGGTGTTGCATTGTGACTGATTGTGTGTGACCAAAGAGACCAAACAGGGGTGCATTTGGTCTGCTAAAACAACCAACAGTTTGCCTGCAGCCTAAGTGCAGTCGTTAGGACTGCACGCCGACCGCAAGTGGACTGAATATTCGGTTCACAGTTTCAATGCAGCCGCACCGCACCGCCCAAAAATTGCATCCAAACTGCAATTTGCAGTTTGCTCTCGATCCGAATGCAGATCGTCTGTAACGGCCCTAAGACCACTGATCGCTGTCACATCTCATAGCAACCGATCTAATAATATGTATTAGGTGATTGGCTCTGATATAAAATTTAATAAATGTGTAAATTTAAAAGACGCATTTTATCGGCCCACTAAATAAGCTCTAATTTATTAAACTGGACTGTACCGGAAGGCGAACTAATAAAAAGGCTGTCAAAGACACCGTTAGAATAGTTAACGCGATCAACAACTTCTGTGTCCTTTGTACAAATGAACTCATTAGATTTCCTATTTAAATGAAATAGTTTATCTGTATTTTGCATAAAATGAGTTAACATGATATTGGATTAACGTAATGTTACTTTTAAAACTGTTTAGCTCACTGTGTTTTTATAGTGTTGAAATAAAATTAATGTTGTACTGGATACGTTTTTGATGATATATTAAAAGTGACGGCTGTACCGCATTATTAGTGAAAAATTAATGTGAATATTATTTATTTATTCATCACTACGGTACACAAGACTAACTAGAGTGCAAGAAGGTCCATGAAGATTCATTACATAGTGTTAGAGGTATACAAATTCATACAAGATACCTACGTACAAACAATGTCGGGTTAAATTAGGGATTTTGGAGCAATTAACTTTAGCGGGCTAAGTATTAATTAACCAACTTACCAAAAGGAAATCACCTAGCCTTTTAAAGGTCCAGTAATAAGCGTAGACTTCCACCAACTGCCGAAGGACCATCTGCAAGGGCACTGACAGCAATTTTACTGTCCTCTCTATCTCCGAGTGAAAGACCGAGAGAATTACTGTGCGCCCGTGAGCCTGAAAAATTAAATAGTTAGCGCACTTAAGCCCTGTTTCACAACGTACGGATAAAGTTATGTAAAAGATAAAAATATGTAGAGGATAAAAGTGCTTGAAAATTGTGTCAAAAAACGTGTTTATCCTTCAGATAAGTAAAATATAGCTTATTCAGAACTATAACTTTATCAACGAGCAGTTCCCCACACCACCAAGAGATAGCGTTATCTGTCTATTAGATTGCAGTTGCGACTGGATTATCGTAACATCGAATAATCTGGCTCATTTGATCCGTGTTATTTCGATTAATAAAAATTTTGTATTTATTTAGAAAATTTTCTTTTTCATTATAAATCAAACAATAATTTATCAAAGAAGTACCTCAGCTGCGCCAATAAGTTGCACCAAAGTTTTGTTCCAGGCATCTTCATACGACAAACCCGAGTTATGGTAGCCCATCAGACTATTTAACGCAGTAGCTATTTTACTGAAAATATAAATGTTGTACAGAAAACAGGTAGATTTTTGAAATTAAGTTTAAGCTCGTTTTGCAAAATAAAATGGAGTAACATTAAGTAAAAACTTGATGTGCTCGCCTTATGGGCAATACAATAGTTAAACTGCGTCCGCCATGTTAAAAGGAACATACAACATCTTAGAAACATACCCGGCTGCAACCTTTTGGTTGCTCTTAATGACTCCTAGGACCGAACTATCCCATTCTTTCAGAGGTGTCTGGTCTTTCAGGTATGCCATTGACTGAGGTACCGGCTCACCCTTCGTTGCTTTATCCCATGCTTTGGCCAAAGCCCTGTCAATTCAAGTATTCATTTTAGTAATAATACAGACCTTAAAGTCATAAGCCATTGAACTCCAAGGGTTTTAGAAACTATTAAATCTATTATTATTTTGTAATAAAAAGATGAAGAAGAAAGAAAGACTAAAAAGATTTGAGAAAACCATGGTCATGGTCAAACGTTCGAAGGTCATGGCCATGTGGCAGAAACAATTTTTTTTTATAAGACACACTGTCACAAAACGTTTTATTGGTGTTTGCCCTTAAGACAAGTGGTTAAAGTCCAAAGCTTGGTAGCTTCTATATAACCACTGGCTCGTAAAAGTGCAGTACCTCGCAATTTGCAGCAAAAGAACGGTGTTCTCGCCTTCATAAGTGCAGGCGGCAGTGGTGATGCCGTAGAGCTGATGCAGGTTGGAGGACAGCATGAACCCGTGCCCGCCGCATGACAGTCGGCACGTCTCGATCAGCTCAGAACAGTCCGCAGAACTGAGCACTTTAAAGCAGCAGGTAAGTGCATGCAACTGAAATTAATAATTTAAATTATAATCAGCCCATTGCAGTCTATATACGCAGGAAGTTTACTGCCGCTAACATAACGCCATAATGAGCGGCTATGAGTCGTTTCCATTAAGAGGCTGCCTGCAACCTTGGATAGAAAAAAAAAAATATTTTCTATTGCCATATAATACCTGCTTTTGATGCCCTTATGACAATGGTCACTTTTTTGCTGACGGGCTAATTCACTAAGGTCCACTTGCACACCTTGGAATTAGCGAATTTAATTCATTCTATCTACTTACAACGTATCAAAAACTATTCTTAGCTGTCAGTTTGTTGTGTGAAGTTTTTACTACTAAGCTAGGCCGTATATGTCCATCAAAAATAGGAGGCATTGTCTGGAGAAACAAATCTTGGGCCAAATGGAGGTCCACCCACGAGATGGTCGCACGCGATAAGGAAGACGGTAATCAGAAACATGAATAGTGCTGTCCACACAGCCTATGATCGGAGTCTGTGGAAGAACACTTATATGTAATCGCGATCCTTATCAGTGAGGGACCGAGGAAGAAGTAAAAATGGTAAAACTTATAATTACGGGTCTAAACGCGACGTACTATAGTATGTAGTAGTATTGATACTACTTACATTCCTCGACGTTTCGACCGTGATGCTACGGTCGTCGTCACGAGGGGACTTTTAAAAGATTAAGGAAGAATGGTGACGGAAATTAGAAAGAATGGTATTGTAAAAGCTCACTGACTTCGCCAAGCCGTTCCGTTTTGCCAACTTCTGCATGACCGGTAATATCTAAGTACATGTCCCATAGCCACTTTGACGTGGTGATAAAAGCGTGGCTAGTCGCGATAGCGATGAAGAGTTTGTGCTGCTGCGACACATAGTCCAAGACCTGGAGCTCCGGCCCACTGGGAAAAGGAAAATGATCATTACTAATTAAAATAAAACCTTTTGCTTGGACGGTGCTTAAAAGTTGAGGATCGTGAATCCGTCAATTTTATGATTTGATAATAATCGTGCGGACTTCGCTGGAATATCTAATCCTTACCTCTCGTCTCCACTTCAGTAAAAGTGCCGCCTTAGGCTTGGAAACTTTACAATGGTTTTAGCAGTTGAATCTCACTTGAAAATTTAAGTTTAATGTTGCAAAAGTAATGACTTACTTTTTATTTTTTTACAGAATTTAGACAATGCATATTTTGGAAAAATATTAAAGCCAAATTGTTATTCGCGTAATAATATCTTATCAACAATCAATCTTGGTCCAGACTCCAGATGCTTAGAGATACCCAGACTTTGCACATTCACTAGACTTATTTCTAGCGTTTCATCTCAGTGTTAGCTTAATCATGATTCTAGATGCGTCAAATCTATAGTTATTACATCTGGAGCGTTCGTATATCCAGTGTAATAAACAGTGTAAGCATTACCTTTATTAGTTCTAGGTGATAGCAATGCAGTACGGCATTCACAAAGTAAGGCACTGTAGCTCAGTGGATGATCGTAGTGTAGTGTCGTTGGTTCGTCAGTGGAATCCCACGCAATCGATTTTTATTCAAGTGTTATAGTTATTATCATATAAGTGATTGTACTTGCGCTTGAGTTGAGACTGTCGTCTAACAACCGAGTATCTGACAGCGATGGTAGCCGCCCTCGACAGCTGGTTGGCACACGTGATCACCACCAGCACCCGCACAAACATCATAACCCCGTACACCAACTTGCTGTTGCGCAATGCTTTGAACGTGCCGTCCTGAAATATTTTGTTGTGTAAAACAATAAATATGGATCCTTTCGTGCAGTAGCGATTGCTAAGGGAAGGAAGGGAAGATTTAAACAGGATTGGGTTAAGTGGTCAGAAAATGAACTTTAGAGAGTTGGCCCGAGTTTATGGAGGATGATAGGATATCGCGCTATTAATAATCGACCAAATTTGTTTGTAGCTTGCGGATCTTATAGATCCACTAAATAACCTATCCCATATCTGGAGACAAAACGATATTCGAAAATTAAGTAAATGCGTAGGCACTGTAAGAACCCGTAAACCATGTTGTAGCACAATCTTTATAAAGGCCGATACTCACTTTTGAAACCTGTGCATTCCGCATAAGCATATTCCGTCTTGGAATCCTGTGATGGTCAAAACTTAAGAACCCATTGTTAACCGTGTTATAACCTACTTTAGGTCCAATTTCTCCGATTTTTATCCCAGGTAGGGGAAAATGTGTTTCTTCATCTCTCACTTTGACCATAAATGGTTGAATTCCATATTTCTTCCCTTTTATGTATAGTTGCGCCATGACTATGCAATGATTGACAGTATGGCCAACTGCAAAAGATAATAGCAATAATTTTGAATAATAAATATTGGACAACATACATTGCTATGAATCTAAGGTAAGAAGCAAAGGCACTTGTGTAATAGAAATCAAAAAACAACGACGGTACCACAACACGTTTTTGTTATACCTAGTGGCTCTGTGATTGGCCTTGACCGAAAAGGGTCCGGTTTAGTTCGATTGCCAGTTTGGATCAATTTGAAAATGAACTTTTCTAAATTGGGTTTTCCAAAATTTCGGGCCTGGGCGTGCTGTTAGAGTCTTTTGCCAAAATTAATTGTTTAGTACCTCCTAACACAAGGATGTTAGTTTCTTACTTAGGTACATATACCATTCAAATTAATGTTGCGTCTACTGGTACTTTTTTTCAATGTATCGCAAAAGCAGTAGTTGTGTAAACCACAAATTTTAAGATATGTTTAATATTGATTATGGAAATTGCGACCTTTGTTTGCAACATAGACAGCAAGGCAGCAAAATGTTTACAGCGCACGAGGTTGGTATTTCGCTGTTAACAAGACTCCTTTTGACAAGTACCTACAATCTAAATTACATTGCGATTTACGGTGGTAGGTATACCTTAAGATTTTAATGCGCTATTGCCGGAATTTAAATTTAATTAAAAAAAAACAATTCAAGATAATAAATAACGGAGCGTGGACAAACGCAATTTTTCCTGTATCCTAGACACGACCCTGAACCCTATTAAAGACTTGCGCTTTTTAACTGATGTATAAAATAATATAATAATAAATAATAATAAAAAATTGTTTCCACAATCACACCAATTATCTAGCCCCAAACTAAGCAAAGCTTGTGCTATGGCGACTAGATAACGGATAAACATACTTAAATACGTTTATAAACATCCATGACTTAGGTGCAAATGCTCGTGCTTTTAAAATTTGCCCCGGGATTCGAACCCGCAACCGCCAGGCATTGTAGTCCGGAGCGCGAACCAATACACTAGACGGTCGTCAAAATATGAATGAGTTGATATAAATATAAATTCAGTTAGATGTTTCGAGGTAGATGATTTGCTAGGGCTACTTACGATTTCCAGGCCACCATTTCACTGAGCTCAGTGTGGGAGAGTGCAGGACGAATTCCTCAGTCTGAAGATCATACGTGGCCGAGGTTTCTAATCCACCTAAGAATGTTCCATGCCCAAGCTCCGTCTATAAACAATTTTAAAGAGTGAACAAAATTTCATGTCTATTTTAATAGCGCAAACCATCTTTTTTAGTGATCAAGTTAGAATTTGATAAAAAAGATGGTTTGCGTTGCAGTGATAGCACAGTGGTTGAAGAATCGGTAGTCACGTCTGTGGATCGTGAGTTCGCATTTCCACAGATTTTTGAAAGGAAGAAAGAATATATTTTTAAATTAGCTCTCCTTCCCTCAAGTTTTCGATATCGAATCTTGTAGGTAGAGAGAACTCAGTCTCTCATTCTGTTTTTTTTTTTTTGAACAGGATAAACCTTCAGTTATTGTGCTTTCAAGAGAAACAAAACCCATGATTTATGTCGATCAAAAACACTAAGGCCTCCCCCACGCTGGCGTCTTTCGAGCGTCGACTCGTGGTAGTGTCCAATCAGCGTTAAGTAAATGCCGCTGCGCAAGAATTGCGCCAACACTGATTAGACGGGGGGTTCTCTAACTGTATGGTCTTAAGTGTTTTGTTAAGCAAGTTTGGGAGGCGCTTGTTCAAAATAAAACATTTCTTAATATACTATTTGTCTACCTGCACGTATGTGCCCAGAATTTCCATTTTATTTGCTCTTGTCAACCAAATCTTCTGTTGCTCGTCATCGGCTTGAAAGAACAGTGACGGTACGAACATTGCAATATGTATACCAAATGGAGAGTTGTCTTTGAAACAAGCCGACTCAATTTGATTTCTGAAGTAAAACCTGAGAATACAAAACGTTTAATCATGTTTATGTAACTTGTTAACTGAAAAGGTAAAAAAGGAAAAAATATAGGATCCTTTCATTGTAAGTAAGTACATCTGTCTGATCGTTTGTTTGTTAGGACTAGGAATAATAATAATGCGTAAAGGTATCATGTTGAAATAAATATCAAAACCGAACACTATAATCCCTTGGAAGCTATAAAAAAAACTTTTTAGATTTTTTTGACACTCACAATAGGTAACAAAAAAAAGTTCGACCGGTTTTTTTTAACAAATAATTTTACTACATTCGCAAATAAAGATTTTGTTTTAGTTTTACTCTCTACACAAAATATCTAGTATAATTTTGAATCTGTAACTCATTGCATTTCCGAGATAGATACACCTGATATAATGGACGATGGATGCACGCACTTCTGAGAGTTCGTTTCCAAATCATCATCCACCCCTGATGCGCTACAGCATTGGAACAACCTCAGCATCATTCTTAACTTGGATTTGTCCACTCAACGTTTAATAAGAGTGAAATAAATACTGGTAAAAACGGTATCAATACCTCCTATATTTTTCCATCAGGGTCTGTTTCGGGTCTTCCATATCCCTAAGTGCTTTATACAGGAGCACGGCCTTACGTATGGCATTCTCGTACTTCTCCTTATGACTGAGATAATCTTCGAGGGTCGTATCTCTGATGCCTTCAATGCTAAGTACTTTATTTTCTGGGGATCAAGGTCAAATTTGTATTTCATCAGTTCATGAACTAAATACAAAAAAATCGATGCGGTTTTGCAACAAAAAAAATATGTTTACTTAGCATACCCTAAAATAGGATTCAAATTTGAGGTGAATAAAAGGCGTTTTTAATTTATTTTATTATTTATAAAAATATATATAAATTAATAAAAAATATATTAATTAATAAAAAAAAATTGTAAAAGATAATATACAAAGTGATTTTAAAATACTTACCAATAGTTCTTCGTCTTTTCGTTTCCTCGACTCCATCATCCAGGTAATTCGTAAGTTCTTCTACATTAAAATCACATTTTTTTCGCTCTCGGTCCAAGTCTTCATTCACTTTTTTAGTAACCATGTTATTTTCATTCATTTTAACACACTGGCTAAAAAATATACAAAACATTTAAACTATTAAATATTTTTATAACTGTGTAATTATTCTTATAAGTATGAAAATAGCTAAAATAAGTACTTTTATCTTGTAAACGAATTTAAAGTGCCAAAGTTACAGATACAAATCTAAGTATCTGACAATAAAAAATAATAGTACTCTGTCAGTTCAGCCTCAATCAACCTATCATTACTATTCGTTTTCGGTCGCGAGTACCTAACTACGATGTTAAAATTAAAATACTGGTGCTAACAAAAGCATTTATAGTTTTAACGACTATTACACGCGTGCTTTGTCTCTATAAATACAAACCTAACAACATAAAATACTATGTAGTAACGCGTAAATGTTGCCACTATTATACAATACTTATTATGAACTATTATTATTGATTTCTGGTCGAGTAAATTTAAATACAAACGGAAACGAAAAAGGTGACAATTTCCGATTAGATTTAAAATCAATTTAAATAGGGAACGGAAACAAGATTTTTTCCTCCACGGTCCCCAGTTTATTACAACATCGTTGTATTTCAGTCATTCGAAATTCAATGCTCAGCTACTTCGCACGACATCAAGATTATCAAACAAGGACCAAAAAAACAATTGAATATTGAAAAACGAAACGAATAAAACTTGAAAAAGAAGATGAAACGCAAAAGAAAATGACGATAGCTATCGGAGTCATCTAACAGCCCTTCGTTTAGGAATTTCAGAAATCCGTCACCTGCCCTAACAACTTATAATATGGCAATATTTCACCAAGGTAAGTTTTTTTAATTACACAAATTAAATTGAATTGTTGATTAAACTTTACGTTTTAAATTTTAAACTGCATAAAGTAAATATTTTTTAAGGATAAATGTATTCGTTTTTATACAAATTAGCACAGTCTATGCTTTAACTTAACTTTGATTGGACCCCGGAATTCTTGATATAGGTAGTGGATTTCAAATAATTTTGAATTTAAACAGAAAACTGCCATATTCCCGTTTTATTTTTTTTTAGTTTTGAAATCCTAAGATGATAATATACATGAATATAAACTAAATACTCGTATTGCACTTAAGTGACAAAACCGAGTTACTACAAAGTGTTTTAATATGATGTATGGTTTTAAAAAAATCGTTATTTATCTCTTCAGACGAAGCGCTTAATTTAATTGTGATTGATCAAACTTCAAGTACAAGTTAATTTTATCATTAATTATTTTACATGGCAAACTAAAGGTGTCACTCAATGTGTTGCAAACAAGTACTATTTTACTGCTTATCGACTTCTATTCTTTTATAAAAAACATGTGTAGTATCCGCTCATTGCCGGAAGGTGTTGTTTCTCAAAAAGCTGAAGGCAATACAGACATTTTACTTACAGATTTCAAACGAAAAGATAGTCAATTAACTTAGTTAAATAATAAAAGTTATTGCTATTTGACTATTAACTCTCGTCGCAGCAGGGCTAAATTCCCGGTTCATGTCAATTCATAAAAACTCACTTTTCCAAATTGTACAGTAGCCTTATTTTGCCAATAACGGATTTACATTATAAAGCTGGATACATTTTAAACCTGCTAAATGTTAATACTTGACTTCACTCTTTATTTATAATTTGCTATGTATCTCGCTTGAATGCCACTTTACTAGCACAAAATAAATATATCCAGAGCACTTGATTTATTATAGTAGGTCCGATGTAGACGGCTTACTATCGAGTTTCGGGCATATTCTGCTTCAGTACGTGGAACAGCGAACAGCTTAGTACTTATGTCTAGTTAGCGTTTTAGGACATTTAAACAACAAGATGAAGATATAAGATAATAACGACCTTCGTAGCCGAAAGGCGAGCACGCCGGACATGGCGTCGCCATCTCTGAGGTCCCGGGTTCAATTCCCGGTCGGGTTAATGTAGAAAACGATCTTTTCTATATTGGCTCGGGTCTGGGTGTTGTGGTACCGTCGTTGTTTTTGATTTCTATAACACAAGTGCTTCAGCTACTAACCTTAGAATCAGAGCAATGAATGTGATGTTGTCCAATTAAAAAAAAGAGCCTAGAGACCAGCTCTGCGCTATCAAATGTCCTTTCCTTACGCCATGCAAAAAGGCTATGTCGGATAATTCCACCGATTTTGGAGAGTCGTTTGACCAACAAACTATAATTTCCAACTTAGATAAATAGGGTTAATGTTGCAAAATTGCTGAAAGGAAGGTTTTATATGTATGTGTATGTGTTAAATGTGAGATGTGTTTGTGTCATTGTCTATCACAGAATGTAAACGAAATGTTAAGAATCATAAAAAATCAACATTCAAATTATCTTTATCAAATCTGCTGGTGTGGAGGAGACAATTCGTTTTTTCGGACGAAAATACGTCCGTTTTTTGTCCATACAAACTTAAAATTGACCTTTTTAGCCTTTTGCTTACATGTTCTTAAGATTGATTTATTTTCTTTAGTTAAGTGCTCGTTTATATAAATTTTATTACTTTCCCCTTCAACTCCCACGTCCTTGGCAGTCATATTATGTTGCTTCTATGAGCTGCGGCGAGAATCTTGTCTTTAATAACATGTTGTTATACGATACGATACGATTTGACGATAGGGCGCGAGCGAGCCGCACTAGCTGCCCGACGCGGCTGTTCACGATGTGCAAATTCAACGTCAGACTGCTCAATTGGGACTTCGATATATCGTGATACTTCACGTCGAGGGTTACTTCATTTCTCTCCTCCGGAATGCCTACTAACTCGATGTTCTGCATGCGAACCAATTACTGCTGTTTGAGATTTTCCTCTTTTAGATGTCTTACGTTCAACGCAGGAAGCAAAGCTTTTTTTGAGAGATTTATTCTCGGCCTTAAGTATTTTCAGTTCAGTGTTGGTACGACTCATCATCTTCTTTAGATCCGAAATTTCTTTCCTAAGATCCTCGTATATCTTGCCAACGTACGTTATTGATTCATGAAATAAGGGTGCCGAACTCCTCATTTGTAAGTAACACGAAATTATCATATTTTACGTAAAAAAAAATAACTTTGTTCTGTGAAATAAGGTAAAAACAAGTAAATTCATAAAAAAACTACTTTATTAAATGTAACTTATATTTAGGAACAGTCTACAATGTCGCCATAGCCGGAACTCCATACAAAATCAACAACTGCAGTCATTCTCTATTGTTGGATCCATCATAGCTTGCCCTTCACCATGGGCTGGATGTACTTGTGGAAGGAATCGCTGACGGGCTCCTTGTTGAGGGGGGTCTTCAGAGCCTCCTCCATCAACCGCTCGTACACGCGCCCGTCGTAGGCGCCGAGAGTGGATAACAGGATCTGATAACAGAATAGGGAGAATAATATTTGACAACATCATCACATACATTGCTGTAATGTAAGTATTTAAAGCACATAGACAAAGAAAAAATTATTAATAGTCTAGGAGCCGATGTCGTTTTATGTTACGAGATAATCGACTTTGTATTTTACATAATTACTCTAAAGAATATGTCATCTACGTATATCCACTACTTTGCTTGACATTACACTCTGCTTAGATTGTTACCTAACCCTAGATTAGAGTACCTACCCTATAGTGATCTATTGTTTTTTGCAATATTTTAATTGCTTTGCGAGCAATGGTTCTGAGTTTTTTTTTCTAAAAACTTTATCGAACTTCCTTATCAATCATTCGATTTTACTGTCATTACACTTGTTTTTTTTTTCGATGGCTGACACGTGTCAAACTCCGTATATTTCTGACCATTCTTTTTGAAATCACTCGTCATGGGATTTAAGAACTACTTTGAAGACCCCTGGCTTAAATGTATCACGTTACACACATATGTGGATTTCCTGCTCTGAGACCATGGCAATTAGACATCAGTGTATTGTCTGAAGCAAGATTTTTTTTCAGTAATTTTTGAATCAAATTATAATATAAAGCACTTAGAATATCGCTCTTAGATGTAAACTGTGAACGAGCGTACAAATAGTAACCTTCATACATTATAATGGCTATGATTCTGTAGAATATTGATGTTTACAAAAAAATATCAAGCAAAAATGCAATAACTCTGGTTATATGGACGTTAAATTTAAGCCCACTTTAAACTAGGTACTTACTTCATCTCGAAGGTCATATGCATCGACCAATCCGACTGCATTCGGCCTTATCTTCAACAGCAACGCCTCGTATCTGTTCTGCAAGTTTATTATATCCTTCTCTGATAGCGATGAAAACTGCAACAAACGTTGATTAATTGATTAAGCTGCTTTGTAAAAGATAGTTACCAAGTGACTGCATTGTTATTACGATTACTAAGCCGTTGAATTATCATTATAATTATCATCAATCGAAGATAATTCACTTGGTAAACAAACAACAACTGCCTAAGATGAGAATCGAACAGAGGAGACTGCTCTTCCACGAGCTACGAAAGACCTTAAATACTACGTCTGTCTGTGTGAGGCGTACACCTGAAGATTTGCTAAATTAAATACCAGAGATTGAGTTAATGTAGATTTAATTGTTAATTAGCATAAATACAGTACTTTGCTAATGCTAGAGATGACCTGTGATTGCTATGAATGCGATGTGTGCACTGACTTATTGAGTGTAAAACTGGATTTGTACAAAATGCTAAACTGCTGATGGAGTGATTTGGGCGTAATTCAATATGTACACCGTACAACGTCGTCCCCCATCTTTTATTAAATAGTTTTTTTGTCAATCATTTGTAAGTATTACCTACTTGACGATGGCTGCCTACAGAATGCTACAGACTATAGAAGTCGAATGAAGAATGCTACAGAAGTTGACTCGGAAAACATGATGCAACGATTTGGGCAAACTGATGAGGTAGTAGGTACTGGGATTCATCGACGGTGGATTAAGAATCGGTGGAAGAATTTAGGAGAAGACTAACGGATTCTGTCACTTATCAAAAACAGTATTTATTACTTTAACATACAGTACATACCTTAAGGTGTACAGGGAGTAGTTATTTGTGGTTAGTCAATTGCCGATTAAAGGCTGACTTGATTAAGATAATTTGGTTCGACTATATTTATTATACTCACTCTTAACAAGTCCCCGGTCTTTTCTAGAGACCAATACAGCAGGTATAGAGTCGTCAGCTGCTCCAGGACAGCCTTCACGCTAGGGCTGCAATCAGCCGTCAGTTTGACAGTCTCATCCCGGTACACCCGGCAGATGACTGCGCGGCAGTGAGCCTGAAAATTATTTGTTGATAGATTTAGATATAGGGACATACTAGGCACTATAGCGAATCTTTTTTCTGCAAAAAAAAAGAATTGTTGGTTGAACGAACATAAACGAGAATATACAGTGTTGGGTAAAAAGTATATCAAGCCGAATCTAGCGTATGTTAACGTATGCATATATAAATAGTATGGTGATGTTAGAAATTTGATATCATTAATTTTAAAAAAAATATTTTTATACAAATTGTTTTTTTTTGTATGAAAATAAAAAAGAATATTATATAAAATCTCTGACTTAACGATATTATTTATATACTTACGTTGGCATAGGCTAGATTCGGCTTAATATACCATTTACCTAATACCCTGTATAGACACTTGCGCGAATGGACAAAAATATCTGCCCCTCTAGCACGATCAACAAAACACGATATGATACGATATGATATAGGGATTTATCGCCTATTTACTTAAAAAATATGATAAAATAGCCGCCATCTTAATCTTTAATTGAAACAGTAAGGATGTCCGTGCCGGCGACGTCACGGTTATGCTCGCTTTTTTGATAAAAGTTCATATTTTGACAAAAAATATGCGATAAATCGCTATATCATATCGTATCATATCGTGTTTTGTTCTACATGCTAGAGGGGCTGGGTACTGTTTTAGAGGTTTTTAATTACGTACGTTAAGTTTTTAAACGTGAAAACGGCAAATACTTCTTACCTATTGTTTTTTTGGACAACATCACATACATTGCTCCGATCCTAAGGTAAGTAGCTAAAGTACTTGTGAACCTCAGGTGCTCAGAGATGCCGGCGCCATATATTATACAGTGCAGCGTGCTCGCCTCTCGGCTACGGAGGTTTTGTTTGCCTTATAGGTTTTGTGCGTAACACAAAAATCGGATTTGACTATGTCAATTTTTTTTATAAAAAAAATTAAAACCGTACCTAAATAGTGAAAAAGAGAATACCCCTTTTAAGCAACTTCGCTCCATCGATAACTTAACACATTCATTGGGTCAGATTCAGGTCAAGAGCAAGCCTAATACCATTTGAAAATGACACTGACTCATGCAAATTTGTTTTTAATATGACGTAAGTGTTTCCATGTAGCAGTTCCGTTGCTAACAAGAAGGTAAGCAAAAACGTAGGATGTTTTCTTTATTGTCGGGTCTGGGCGTTGTGGTACCGTCGTTGTTTCTGATTTATGTAACTTAAGTGCTTTAGCTACTTATCTTAGGATAGCAATTTTTGTGATGTAGTCCAATATTTATTTATTTAATTATGTTTTTCTTCTGATGAATATTGTGACATTAAGAGAATCGATTATAATATTGGTCGAGTAGATCTAAAACTTTAGTATGGCCACAGAATATAATATGTATGGTACAGCAGATTTTTTAACATAACCCCAGTATAAAATATTTTGGTAAATACAAAATACATAATTACTTAATACAAGTTTTTAATAGTCAAATTTGAAGCGGTTGTAGCTTATTACCATAAAACTGTTAAATATTAATGTAATATTTCATGCGAGCAAACTTTAAAAACATAAGTAAATAATGGGAATTAAAAAATCGATAAAAAAACATTGAAAGTCACAAACAGCGTACAGTTACGAGCGATGAAAGTTTACACTTCGTAACTTATTATTATTATCCAATGAAACTGAATATAATGTTTAAGATTGCGACTGTTCCATTGTTTCTATTGCGTGCGAAATAGGCAGACCACAGAAATAAGTGATTTTACTTCAGAAAACAATATATTTAATGCCTTCGTATAGATACCTCAGCCGCTCCAACTAGTTGCACTGTCGTCATTTGCCATGCGTCTTCGTAGTCCATGCCATTTTTTATATGATTTCTAATGCTATCTACGCATGAACCAATCCTCCTGAAAAATTATAAATAAGATTCATGTTTGATGACAAAAAAAATCGAACACTCCCAAAACCACAAATCAGCTGGTTGCTCGGGAAAAAAAGATAACAATCGAATAACAATGGACCCGACCTGAGCGAGAGGATTAAACTACGTACTTTTACTATAGGAGTAACATCACAATTTTATTAATGTTTTTAGGTGATATATAGAAACTAATGGTCTATCCTTAAGATAATGTATGTCTAAGATCACGTATATTGTAAATTGGCAGATCACTTTTACAGAAATGCAAAATTAAAGAAAGGAAGAATTCGGGCAAGTTAACCGAATAATGTATATATTTTTAGAATTAGTAGTGAATAATAATAATGAAATTAATGGAAATTTTATATTTGTGACATTTATTTTACTTTTTTTATTAATAATTAATATTATTTTTCTTATAATGATATTTGCATGACCTGTAGATTAAACATGAGAATACATTTTAATATTATAACAATTTGTACCATGTTACTAGCAAATAAATTGTTCATATTCTTAAGTCAAATTGTTGCTTTCGACTCGACTTACCCTGCAGCGATAGCACCAAAAGCCCTGATCATTCCCTCATGACTGTCATCCCATTTTATTTGGCTGCCATTTCGGCATTGTGCCAAGTAACCAAGCGTAGGTGTCAAGGGCTTCCCTTCCTCCATTTGCTCCCACGATTTCACTAAAAACCTTATAAATAAAAACATAGTTGCTGTAAAATACCTAATTTCAACATTAAGTTAGATAAAAATAGAATACAATGGGCAGCCCAAATAGCTGAGCTGAAAAACTGGTGCTTTCCCTACGAAAAGGTACTCAAATAGTGAAATAATCCAGTAACTGGATGATCATCGAGATGACCTATTCAAGTTTGGTATTCAAAATACCTGTAGCAACTCGCTTTGGCGTTCTATGGCCTGCAACCAGCACTGAATTTCCAGAAGCTGATGCAGATGATGATGCTGAATTTGGTTATACTAGTCTACATACCTGGCAGTCTGCAATAGGAGGACAGTGTAGTCTCCTTCTAATGTCCTTGTAGCGGCGGCAAAGCTATAGAGTGCTGGCAGGTTGGAAGAATACATGTAACCATGGCCGCCACACGCGAACCGGCACTGCTCAATGAGTGCTGACGTGTCTGATGTGCTCACAGCTTTGAGACAGCTGGAGAGAGCGTGCAGCTTTAAATAAATATAAAATATCATCGATTGGAATTATTGAAACGAGAAAAAAGATATAATCTTTTGAGCTGTAATCTACTGTTGATATATTGTTAAATGTAATTCTACAAATACGTCATTGATATTTCCATAGATGCATGTCACCTTAGGTCAGAACTATTGCGAAAGGACTACTTAGAGATTCATCGGATATCAGCATCTTTAACCCAATTAAAGATCTCAATACCGGTTTATCAATTAAAAAAAATATAAACTACCAAAATATTTAAGTATGTAGGAAGTCCACAATAGATGCAAATTTAGCATGGCGATCGATGCTAAATTAAATCAGCTAAGTAAATTCTTCAAGTACTTACTTCAGGCAGAGTGTCAGTGTTCCCATCTCGCATATCAGCGAGAACAGCTGTGAAGGTGCTCCACAGCCAACTGCTGGTTAACCTCATCGCGTGTTCCGTGGATATACAGATGAACAGCTTATGTTGTTGCGTAAGGTAGTCCAGCACTTGAGGTTCAGGCTGGCTGCAAAAAAGCATGATTGCATTTTAAAACAATATTTCTCCAGCAGTCACAGCGATTCAAACAAAATTTAATAATATTATATTCTTATTAATTCTAATAGTTCTGTATTGGACTAGTGACTTGGTAGTTAGCTTCTAGCTAGTCAACCAATCTAATAGCCAGCAAAGTACACAAACTTATCTTATCAAAGTAATTTATCGAAACAACTACAAAAGTGGTAAGTACCTCTTATACATATAATATAGGTAGATAAAGGAGAAATGCATTTCAATACAATTTGTCCTTGACTGGATCATTATCGGTAAAAGTGCACTTACTAAATCACCATATCATTGTGTATAGTCATTATTTTCATTGCAGTGATAAATAAAATTACCGTCATATTACCTTGTTGATCCGATAAAAAAATACTGCACATAAATTGAATCGAACATATCGAATATTAATTAACATTTAAACCAACCAAATTATGTAAGCTCAATTACAAATTCGTGAGATACCTACTAATACGTTTTTAATTTAATTATTTTTTGGTTTAGAGCTATACGAGTTACGAAGTTCATAAATTTTATATAGAAAAAGTTAATGGATGAATCTGACGTTTTTAGTAATTTACAGCGAGTTTTCTTATTATTTAAAAATAATAAATGAAATTCGTCCTATTTAGTGGTACAAAACAGTTTTTATTAATACAAAACAGTTTTTCTGTATTTTTTCTTTTAGCTATCGACATTTATGTTGATCCAGATTCGAATACCAAGCTCCAACATTATTTAACGAGAGTCTTAAAAGAGACCTTAATTAAATTCCTAAAACGATTATGGTAGATAAAATATTAAGGGCAGGTGGTATTACTGCTCTTAGCCCTACCTAAAAATGCACACCGTGCGGCTTTCGCTGTCTTGTAGCTCTCTACAGCCCCTCTAGTACAAGCAACAAAACACGATATGATATAGCGATTTATCGCCTCTTTACTTTCAAAATATGATAACATAGCCGCTATCTTGAACTTTTATTGAAACAGTGAGCATGTCCGTGCCGGCGACGTCACGGTTATGCTCGCTTTTTCGATAAAAGTTCATATTTTGAAAAAAATATGCGACAAATCGCTTTATCATATCGTATCATATCGTGTTTTGTGGCTCATGCTAGAGTGGCAGGTGTCCCTCAGAAGAAGAGAAGTATGGATCAAATCGATCAAGCGCATAGCGAGGATGATTCTCGAGCTTTTTGGCTCTATGCATATGTGTTCCATTCTCGACAGGAAAAAAGTTGTGATTACCCAACTGACAAACGAGGATTATATTTTTCGAGCGTATGTATGTATGTATGTAAGTATGTCTATTTCTTTGGCACGCCCTACAGCCTAAACCGTTTAACGGATATTAAAGTATAATAAAACAATAGATTCGTCTCAATTGTGAGAGTGACAAGGAGTATGTTATTTCCCTAAATTCCCGCGGGAACAGAAAATACGCGGGGAAAACGGATCTGCAATACTGATGAACCGATTTTGAAACTTTCTTTTATTAACTAAGGGTCACATATTTTCAGTGCTAATAGTATTCAATACTTTATTTTCCAAAATTCCTACGGGAACAGGCAAAAAAATACATTGATAAAATAGGAAGGAAAAACCGTTTAATGGATTTCAACATATGATATGTCATTAGATTCGTCTCAGTTGTGGGAGTGACATAGGCTATGTTATTACCGGGAATTCCTATTGGTAAATGAATTAAACAGGAAAAACCGATTGCAGATACTACTTACTCGAGTTAAAATCTTTTTTTTTTTCAATGAAGAGTGACAAATAAGGCTGTATAGTTCATTAAAAAAATTGGATTATTACATATTAAACTAAATAGTCAAAAATAAAATTAATAAATTAAAAAAATCAAAAAACCCAACTGCGTAAAAAGTGAACTTAAAAGATGAAAACAAGATTTAAAGAATCAATTTGCAGTTGGAGGCATCAAATCCATTAACAGCATAATGATGATTGACTTGGTATGCACTGCGTTAGTACCTAAGTAATTTAAATCCGTGTAGAAAAAGTCGAATCAAGTAACATAGATTTAAGGCCTCAGACTGCAAATTGATTCTTTTAAACTTGTTTCCATCTTTTAAGCTCACTATTTACGCAGTCGGGTTTTTAGATTTTTTTAATTTATTAATTTTATTTACATTTTGTCATAACAGCGCTTAGAGCTTAAATAAACAAAAGAACGAAGATATGTTTAATTTTTTTGTTTTGAATGTTGTAGGACGATTTGGCATTCCTTAGGAAGTTATTTGATCAACTAGCAAACATGTGTGACAAAAATGAAAAACTATTATTAACATAATTTAATTCAAAAAATATATATTTTAACATTATTTAACTTTTTTTCGTTAAAAAATAAACCTACATTTATATAGCCAAAAAGTATGAAAATCACCCACGCTACGCTCCTTTTCGATTTCATCGATACATGCAGGGTCAACCTGTCAACCCGTAGAATTTGTTGACCTGTCAAGGCTGCTTATCTACTGTTATAAATCACAGTAGTATGCAAAGTTCAAACTTACCCTGGCTTCGGCTCCGACTGCCGCCTCACAGCTGAGTACCGGACTGCTATGGTGACAGCCTTGGCTAGGTAGTGGGCCATGTCGCTCACTAGCACCACTCTGACGTACACCATCGTACCGTACGTCAGTTTGCCGTGTCTGGCCACTTTTACGTATGTGCCATCCTGGTAAAACAAAATAAAATTATGACACATTTTTTTTCTTCTTGACCAATTTTATTTTGATGCGCCAGACTTCAGTCATGGTAATTAACATCCTTATTTTATAATGTATATTAATTTTTCCAAGGGCCACTCCAAGCACGTCCTGACCAGAGTCAAATAAGAAAATTCCTTTTTTTTAGTTTGAAAAATACTGAATCTCACTTTGCGGTCAGATTCACAAAACTATTATTTACCACAGTTTTGTTCTTCATTATTCAAATCGTATTATATTTTAAAAATAGTGGTGTTAGCTCTTACCTTTGTAACTTGAGCATTTTTCATCAACATATTCTCTCTTGGTATGCGATAGTTATCGAAGCCTAGAAATCCATTGTCTGCAGTATTGAACCCCATCTTTGGCCCAATCTCCCCCACTTTGATTCCAGGCAACGGCATGTGAGTCTCCATGTCTCTAATTTGTACTATAAATGGATGGGTTCCATGACACTCGCCTTTAGTATAAAGTTGCGCCAGCACTATGCAGTGATTGGCAGTTTTACCCACTTAAACATGAAATAAAATAAATGTAGCAATCAACGTTAATAAAGTAGTACATAGAAATAAGTTAACCAGAAATAATAAAATTTTAACACCAAGCAATGCAATAATAATAATAACAAAATACAAACAAATGAAGTCGAATATTTTTAAATATAAACTAACCTGCCAGTCGTGACAAAGAAAATGCATGAACAAAGCAAAAAGTTTTTACTGTGGTAACCTCAAGTGCAATAAATAAGTTTACTTTCTAGTGTAAATTATATTTTAACAAGGAATTAGACGTACGTCCTCCTGCCCACCATTTGTAAGCAGATAGTTTAGGAGTCCTAAGAATGAATTCTTCGGTACTTGGGTCATAAGTGGCTGTTGTCTCTAAGCCTCTGATGAATGTACCGTGTCCTAACTCCGTCTGTGTAAACAAAATTCAATTGTTTTAATTTATATATTGCAAATCACTTTGTATTTTAATTTTTAATTTATTTTAATCAAAAATAATGAAATCAAACATATACGCACAGCTGCTCACAGTGACTGAAAAGGAATCAAGAGTCAAGCACAATAGCGTGCATTTAAAATGACATATCCAGCATTGGACCGACGCGGGGTTATTACGGTTATGATCAAATACTAAATCTCTAGTCTTTGAGATCTCATCCAGCTGTAGCCATTAAAAACAATTAGCCAAAAATCTCCAAAAAAGCTCTCCAAAGTGCTTCTGCATAAGCTCTTGCATCTGCTACTCTTTAGTTACAAGTTAGATTCTGTAGCCGACTTAAATTCTAAGACGAGATGACATAAGTAATCCATGGTTCTTTCATTGGCGTCTTTCAGCACCATCTACTACTACAAGTAGACTTGAGCAACCGATGTAATAATTACCTGTGCATATGCCCCGATGATTTTCAAGTCCAAAGCGAGTGGTAGCCACTTGGCTTGCTGTTCAGGGGTGCACTGCCCGATGATGGTCGGCATAAACATGCCGAAGTGGAGCATGACCGGCGACGTCTCTTTGAAGAACGCTTGAGATATGCGCAGGAGCACTGGTGCATTCAATCTGTGAAATAAAACTACTATAATTGTCGTGGAAACAATTCTGGATAAAGGAAATTTGAATGTAGTTTTATTCGACTTTTGACGACACGGTTGTTGTAGTGGTGCAGTAATTCGCGTTGAACCTAAAAAGTCCTGAGTCTGATACCCGGTTCTGCTCATCTTTCTACAGGGTGTACAGGAGAATGGGACACTCCTTAAAACCACGTGATCAGCAGGTCATGTAAGTACAACAACTTTTTCTATGAGAGTAACATCGAAATCAATATTTTTTTAGCTGCTCCCTAAAAACTTAAGCGCTTACCTCGATGATAATGTATGGAGCATCTGAAAATAAAATCACGATTTCGATGTTGCTCCCATAGGAAAAGTTGTTGTATATCACCTAATTGCTAATCACGTGGTTTAAAGGAGTGTCCCATTCTTTTGTACACACTGTATATTGACTCTTGTCTGGAGGTGCTGGGAAAAGCTTTCGACAAAATACAATATCTGGTACTTTAGCTTGGTTTGGAGCACTAACATGCCTGACGCACTCCGCACTTTAGCTACGACGCTGCAAGTACTTGCCGCGCCAAGATCGGGTCCCACGAAAGAAAGATTTATTTATATTTATATGAGTTTGCAGAGAGTGCGCTTTCTATACTTTAGTACTATTATATTTTCTGTGGCACTAGTACTTTCGCTCAGACAGTTTTTTTTAAAAACGCGATATACATTAGCTTTCTAGCCCTTGCACTATTGTTGATATGAGAAGTCAAAGTCATTCAGTGCATTCAGTACTTATGCCCTCTTCTGGGCACTAATATCATACGTCCCAAGAAACAGCGTGACAAACTCAGCATCCTTTGTCGCCTGATTTTTTACAGGAAATATAGTCACAAGACATGTACTAAGTGCAAGTTATCCAGATATTAAAGTCCACGCACTCTTGTCCTTTAAATAATCTTCTAGGTACCATATAAAATATTATATGTCATAAGGATTTGTTCAATGTCGTTTTTTAATTCTTTAGGTTGTACGACAATAGTTTGTGATAAAAAATATATATACATTTCCCCAAGATTGAACTAGCAACTTTAGTAAAGCAATTAAAAAAGAAAGAAGAAAGTTAACTCTCAATAAAGTTTGGCATATATTGTTTTTTAAACTATTAAAAAAAGCCGTGACAATGTCCGAACTGTAGCTGACAAGACAAGGCCGAGCTGACAAGACTAAAAAAAAAAAATATGACCCACGGTCCACGGAGTGAAAAAAATAACGGTTGTTTAGTTCCCCTCAGAACAAATCAAAAGAGAAATTTGTTGTCATACAAATAACAACCTAAGCGAAGCCCTCGTGATGTGAAGGTGACTGGGTGATGACTTTGGTTTACAGCGCCCCGTGGGTAAAAAGTTAATAAATGCGCGACCTGAGGTTACGACACAATGCTGCACTTTGTGCTTGGTAGTCTCTAAACGTGGGTAGAGCACGCTCACTTACTAAGCGTAGAATTAATGCCATATCATGTATGTGAGGGCCGTCACCTTTCGGGAGTGTTATGAGTGAAGTTTTACTGCGCACTGATAGTACTTACATTTCTTAAATAAGTAATTATAATATAAATAAATATTGGGTACAATCACATACATCTCGTTCGGGAGATCGTGCTCTTATGCACTCTTTGGGGGAGGCTTACGTCCAGCAGTGGACTGCAATAGGCTGAGATGATGATGATCACATACATTACTCTAATTCTAAGGTAAGTAGCTTAAGAACTTGTGTTATAGAAATCAGAAACGAGGACGGTACCACAACACCCAGACCCGGAACAATATATTATATAAAAGTTCGTTTTCTATATTGACCTGACCAGAAATCGAGCCCGGGACCTCAGAGATGGCGACGCCAAGTCCGGCGTTCTCGCCTCAATTCTACGCAGGTCGTCATCATTTCCTAATCTGCTTTCTTGCGGGAATCCGCTCATTGTTTACTGTTTGTTCTATTAAATAGTGGTATGATTATCTTACCCAAGGTCTTCTATTCCTTGGACGTTGGCAAGGCCGTCTGTGACAGTCTTGGCGTACACGTAGGACTTTTTGACCGCATTGTCGTACCGCTCCTTGTAGCTCAGACATTCCTCGGGCACTGGGTCGAAAATCGATGCACTGGAGTTCAATGCGTAGTCTTCTGTAATTTTATGTACCTTTAATTTTAATGTTTTTCGGGAAGCTTATATAAATGCAATTATTCTGTTAATTTGAAATTTCCACGGATACGAACAAATATTTGAAAAAATAGCCGAATTGCACCAGCAGTTGATTTGCGCTAAACAAAGCATTACCTAGAAGTTGGCCACTCGAATAAATGATTAGATGACTTTAACTTGCTTACTATTTTGATTAATACTTCGGTAAATAAAACTCAAGCTCAAATATGATCCTTAAAACACTTGGAACATTCAGTTGGTTGAACGCTCTTATTTAACAAATCACCATAAAATCTCAATATTTGACGGGTTGTACTTTTTATTTGCTGAAAACTGAAACCACGCCTCCGCGAACGGCCATGCCTCGCGTTTTTTTCACGAGTTCAAGAAATTCGCATCTTTTTAAATATAGTAATTAAAACATACAGGATGCAAGATATTTTTGAAAAACCTTATATTAGCTATTTTAAAAAAAAAACTAAATCACTACACACTCACGCAACTTTCTCCGTTGCAGCGTTTTATCTTTCCCTCCATCTATCAAGTTTGTGAGTTCTTCAACGTTAAAGTCGCAATTAGATCTCTCTTTCGCCAAATCTGCGTTTACTTCTTCGATTTTATTGCTTGCCATGAATTCAAATTTTATTTTACTTTAAAAAAAAATGAAATCTCAAACGTTTACTTTATGTAAATTGAAATGGTAATTATCAAGTTGATTTTACGCCGTCCAAATTACAACTGATTTCGATCAGCCAAAAACAGTAGTCAAGGCGTATTACCAAGTATTATTATGCACATATATGAATACATTTTATAGGTAGGCACTTGATAAATTTGTACTAGTGAAGTACAGTAGTATGATATAATACTTATCTTGTGCTATTATATCAGGTGCCCTAATTCATTTGTGAATATTATTGACGATAAGTGAAAGGTTGTAAATTGCATTCATTAAACTGAATTAAACTATTATTTACATCATTTTTGGAACATCAATGTAAATATTCTACCACGGCAACTGTGTAGTAGCTCTATCATGATTAATTCCTTCGTAATAGGGAAATCTACTTTTTTTACATTAGAAAAAGTAACATAAGTATTGTCAGAAGCAATGTATAATTTAATCTCCATTTTTACTGAAAATTATTTTTTACACAATTACATCAAAAGTTGCCATATACCTCCATAATAGAAGCTTGTACCTTACTTTCCAACTCTTTTATTTTTTACACGTTATGTCCGATTCCTCCAAAACTCTTTAGCGATTTCGCAAAAAGGAAATTGAATCAGCTTTTCCATGAAATGGCAATATAGTTTAGCCTCGTTATTGTTTTTAGATGGAAGTTTTTTTCAATTGAGAACGAATATTTTTACATCTGTTGATGTAAGACACAAGATGATATTACGTCACCACCATCCTTGAGTTTTGCTTTCATTGCATCGTTTGTTTTGCAACTACGGTATTTTTCAGAAAAATCGTTCTTATGTTTTTTTTAATGAAAATACAAACGAGTGAATAAATTACCCTTTCGACTTTTTTGAACTGTCCTCTACCTGAAGGATATCTGGAAGAGATCGCTTCTAGGGATAAGACCGCCTAAATTGTACCATTTTAATTTTTTTTTTAATGTACTGTTTGTTTTGTGTGATGTGCAACAAAGAGTAGGTATCTAAATTGCATTAATAAAGTTTGTATATATGCAAATATAGGCAGGCAGAAGCTCAGTGTGTTATGATTAATAAAGCTTTTAAACTGACGTTTGTAATGCGTCTCAAAATGAAACAACAAAATGATATTTTTGTATTTATAATTTGTAGTCGTATACATCACCAGCCTATATCAGTCCACTGCTGGACACAGGCCTCTCCAAAAGGAGGATTTTGCCATAATCGCCACGCTTGGCAAGCGGGTTGGCGAATGCAGTTTGGCCAATGGTGGAGAGGGGACGCTGCTGCCCGTCTTCTTGTGGCGGTTCTCCTGTAGTCGCCTTTTACGACACCCATAGGAAGAGAAGGGGTGGTCCAATTCTTTTAACGTCCCGGCACCACACGACACTCTACACTACACGACTGTTCTAGTCGTATACCATTACTATAATTACGTTTTTGGAGTTTACAAGAAAACTTTTATTAATCTTAATGTTGCGGGGACCGGATCAAAAATGGATTGAGACCACCTTAATTTTTTGAATTAGGATTCGGTTGTAACTGGCTATAATTTTAAGTTTAAAATAGTATTTTTGTTTATTATTTTTACTTATTGTAGAGTACGAATCAGCAGTTTCATGCAGGACTCTTTTTGTGGTAAGCTTCTATTTACGGGTTAGTTAGGCAAATTAAGAAAAAATATAAAGAGATTATAAGCAGCTAACTATCATACGATTAAGTTTATAAGAACATTTCTTATTCTCGTTTCGACGTTTATGTTTTAGTCTTTTTTTATTTATTTATCCTCATATCAGCAGGTAAACTAAGCTTACTCCCAATTTAGTTTACCTGTATAAATATCCGCCGCATAGACGTAAACAAGTATTAAGTTATTTTTTTATTGTTTGCACTTTGTCAACTAAGTAGGTATCTAAGTAAAATTTGTTTTGCATCTCGGCAGATTTTCGTCAGGCTTAAAAAAATTCAACAAAACAAGAATCCATCAAAAAGAGTTCGTTCTTTCGTTTCAATGTAGGTACACATTAGACAAAACACACACACACAAACACATACTTACAAACGTACATAGTTAAAATTACTTACACTTTTCCTATTGCTCTTATGTCTTTCGGAATAAAAGCGATTTTCGTACTTTCCCTGTAGACTAACTAAACAAATAGTTCTTTTACAACTTTATGAAGGTACAAAACACTAAAATAGGCTTATCTCTGATTAAACTAACTGGCGTAATTGTCCTCTCGGCACTGAGGTCATTGGATTGGAAAAGCAGCTCAACTCTTTAGAGTTACAATAGGCATATTGTGTGTCCTTGTTTAGCATGTTGCAATTTTCATCCATCCCTTTCTGCGTTTACGTGCATTTCGGTAGTTTACTGTAGTTCTGACCTGCGTTTGAGACTGCGATGACACATATTACAAATTGAATTTGTCAGGATATTAGATAGTATTAACATCTAGATCATTTTAAATAGTTGTTGCAAATACAGGGTCTACAAGAGAAAAGGACACTCCTTCAAACCACGTGATCTGCTGGGCATATACAACAACATTTTCTATGGGAGTAACATCGAAATCGAGAATTTTTTATCAGCTAGTCATATGCAAAAACTTTTCATAAGGGATTATAAAAAGTATATGACCAGCTGATAACGTGGTTAAGGACTGTCTTATTCTTTTGTACACCCTGTATAAGCGACATGCACATGCATTTCATCTGCTTTATCTAAGAACTCGTACGGCCTAACACACCACATGATTCATTCCCTCGCTATCAGTCAGTCTAAAAGAAGTTACCTAGTTTGTTTATGACCCACAACGACCAGCCTCAGCCTTGGTATCTTTTCTGAATACTGGGCCTTAACCATGAACTCTTAAAACAATCTTAAAGTTGTCAAATCTGTCAATTTTGGTACGTCATTTCATACAAAATTTGACAGAAATGATAATGTTTGACAGATTTGTGATTGTTTTAACAGTTCGTGGTTACCACCCGATGTGTAGTTCCAGAAATTACCTCCAGCACACAAACTTTACATCTTTATAATGTTATAAAAGACCGCTTCTAACTGGCCAATCTGGAAGTCATTAGGGGAAGCCTTGGTTCAGCAGTGGACGTCTTATAAAATATTTATATAATAGTCTCACTGCTAGGGATTATTAATGTCTTCCAGTTTTCTTCCAACTAGGTATGTTTGCCCAAAAACATTTTTTTTACTTTATATTAATTTATTTTACTTTTTACATACATTTTAAAACCTTACAGTTGTAAATATTAAATGCAATAATATTATGCAATGGTTTCATTTACAGGGAATTTACATTTAATAGTTATAAAAATATTTAATAGCATATTAAGTAGAATATTACGGAATTTGTCAAACTTCAGTCTTATTGTACACATAGTATTTTGACGCAACGGAATAAACTATACATAGTGAATACAAATGTATTCAATTTCTTGTAAGTACGTTATCAGAGGAGCTGCTGATACCAGACAACCACCTTTACTATGGATGTACGATGGAGACAAACAAAATCATCATTATCATTCCATCTTGGAGCAATCTGTATGAAAAGGAGAAATATTTTAAACTCATAATTAAGTGTTACGAGTAGTAAAAGTTATTTTGAAGGCACAGTCGAGGTTGTTAAAAATTGATCAGATTCCTTTCAAAGAAGTACCAACATGATTTCATGTTCAGCCTATATATCCAGTGAAAGGCGAATTTCATTTAACATTTCTATAAAATCTTCTATAAAAAATTTATTATATTTAGGCTTTTGTCATATTACATATCATATATCACCGAAAATTTCCTGTATCATCAAAGATTAGGTAACATTTATTTCATCTTTACAATAACGGATTGACTTGTTCATCAAAATAAGATTTCTTTACAGCTTCGCCCTCTTTATGAAGGGCTTGATGTACTTGTGGAAGGACTGGTTGACGGGCTCCTTGTTGAGAGGACTCTTCATGGCCTCCTCCATCAGCCGCTCGTACACGCGCCCGTCGTAAGAACCTAGGGTGGACTGCAAAACCTGAACAAATAATAAAAGGAAATAAGTTGTAAACATTTTCAATCAACCAGACAAGCCTAATGAACCAGTTCCTGTGGTTGGATTACCAAGCTAGCGCACAGCTACCTGTCTTATGACGACCTCAGTAGCCGAGAGGCGAGCACGCCGGACTATATGGCGTCACCATCTCTGAAATTCCGGGTTCGATCCCCGGTCGGGTCAATGTGGAAAAATAACTTTTCTATATTGTCTCGGGTCTGGATGTTGTGGTACCGTTTTTGTTTCTGATTTCTATAACACAAGAGCTCTAGCTACTTACCATGGGATCAGAGCAATATATGTGATGTTGTCCAAAACTTTTCATTTACCAAAACCGCCTATTCTATGGTACCACGTTCCGCGGTTGGGTTACGGTCTACCAAACTATGGCACATCAACCGGTTTTATGCCCATCTACTCTAGTAGTCAGACTACTGAACTGAGAGGATTCCGCATAGTTCTCACACTGCACTTTTAGGTTTACTGTCTTCTCACAAGAGCTATTTTGCTCTAACTGTCATCAAAAATGCGTATTTTTGATTGCAGTATTACACACTTTAACTAAATAAAATTCAACATGAAACGGCACTAATGACCATTTTATTAGTTTTGCAAACTATTTATTCTAACACCTTTAACGATATCACACCATTATATCTGCATTTAGTCATCTTGCCTTACTTCACAAAATAATTGAAAAAAAAACCTTTTCTCTTGCACTAAAACCAAGCAAGTAAATTTAATAAATTACCTCATCACTAATGTCGAATGCATCTACAAGTCCCACAGCATTGGGCCTGATCAAAGCCAACAGTTCTTCGTATCTTTCTTTAAGAACAGCGATATCCCCCTTTGCGATGTTGGAATACTAAAAAGAAGAAATAATACCTCAAACACAGTTTCAAATAGTAAGAACAGTACTATAAGAAAAACAAAATAACATTATGTAGGATTACATGATCTGAAATAGTGATTAAATTATGTCGACGATATCAAAAATTTCAAATTGATTGGAAAGTAGTTAGTATTATGAAAAATCCTATAAGCTGCATTTGTAGATATGTTTTTTCATTAAACAGATGGCAAACTTCAAAAATTTTAGAGACGAAACTACACACAGAAGCAACTTACCACCAATAAATCTCCAGTAGTCTCTAAAGTCCAGTATACTATATACAGCTGAACCAGTTGGTTTAATACTGCAGCCAAGCTTGGAGATACAGTTGACGATGTGCGGACAGTCTCCCGCCAATACCCATCGCATAAGATAGCTCGGGAGTGGGCCTGCAAGTTTTTAAAAGGTTCATTGGTCAGCTCGTCGATTTTGCCAAAAATAAAAGCAAAGGAAACTTTTCAACGAATAACGATTTTAAATCGGCTGAATTTATCTAGTGAGTTTATTTTTAGATAAACTCTAACATAAATGGTGGCATTCTAATTAAACAAAATGAAAGCTAGATTAACTAAGCTTAAAATCAAAAACCTACCATCGAAAACCACGTCATTACTTAATATCCAGGATATATCAGTCCTGGCGTGCAACGCTTCCATCGAGGATGGTGCTCAAAACGATGGTAGCATTGCCTCTCCGGTTCATTTGCTAATCCAGAATTGACGAACTTACCTCACTAGCCTTAATCAGTTGAACAGACGCCAAATTCCAGGCATCTTCGTAGTCTTTACCAGCCTTAACGTGTTTCTGTATTGCTTCAAAGGCATCCTGGATCTTTCTATAAAATGGATAAACATACAAATACTTTTGAAACTTCTTTGTGATCATCGTACGTAACAGTTATTTCCAGTAAATGTTTATTGTATTTTATTTAGTAGTATATTTAATTTGTGTTAGGTGCTTTTATCGACATTTTATCATTCCGTACTTCTTTTTTATCTTTCGTGAAATTGAGTTTTTTATCAATGATAATAAATAAAAATAGGTTTGTAATTTAAATGCTCTGCAATAAATTGATTTACCCAGCTGCCACGTGCTGGAAGCCTTTGATTATGACTTCGGGTGTATTCTGCCACCTCTGCTTGTCAGATTTCGACCAGTCAACCAAGTAAGCTACACTAGGTGCCAACACCTTCCCTTGTAGCGCCAAAGTCCATGCTTTCATCAGATATCTGTGATCACAAATCAAATATAGGTTAGATTATTCATGAACCTACAATTCACTAATACAGGCTTCTTTGAAAAATGATGTATCTTTCGTAAGAAGTAAAAACTTGCCGTTTCATTTTCGCTTAGTGAAATTCAGAAAAGTGTCTTAACATCCAAATTACCTAGCAGTCTGCAGCAACAGTACAGTGTGCTCGCCCTCATAGGTGACAGCTGCGGTGGTATACCCGTATATGATTGGCAGATTGGAGGAAGCCATGTATCCGTGGCCTCCGCAAGCCAGACGGCATTGTTCCACTATATTTGCAGCATCACGGGAACAAGTTGCTTTCAGGCAGCAAGATAGAGCATGGAGCTAGGATAAAAAAAACTAATTATAATAAAGATCCCAGGGATACACAGTAATTTTACGTTTATAATGGCCAAAGTACCAAGTATCATGTTTAAATTACTAGATAGTCATAGACTAGACTAGATAACATGTTTTAATTAAAATATAGTTATTTAAACAAGATAGATCACAGTTTTGCGATAATGAAAGCCGATGACTTTGTAAAACAGCAGTCCAATTATAACATTTATTAAAATCTTTTAATCATTAATGGCTATGACAAAGAGACACCACAAACAACAATTACTAAGGACGCAAACAAAAGCTATTTTGTTAATATTATTATTTATTCAATTGTTATCCATTCTCGCTGGGAATCGAAGGGTTAAAACCAAAGTATATATTCGTTGGTTTACCTCTGGTAGATGATCCTGCTTATTTCTTCCCAAGTCTTCGACCACATTTAAGTACGCCTGATATAGCCAGGCGTAGGTGTTCGAGAAAGCATGGCTCGACGCTATCGCTATGAACAGTTTGTGCTGCTGCGTCAAATAGTCTAGGATCTGAACTTCAGGTTCTCTGTAAAAATAATTTAATTTTAAGAAGGCTATAAATTTGTAATTTGTGGCCTGTTGTGGTGTAATAATTGTTTCCTGACGATTATTCCGCAAGGATACGATTTATAAAAAAAATAAAAACGACTTAGTATCGACGAAAGAAAGAAATAAATTATTTATTTGCATAGAACATGCTAATTGACAGATCATATTAATTTTCATACATTGATTCACATGTTTCCCTATCATGGTGGCCTGCAAACATTAATTTTGTTAATAATAATAAAACTGAAACATTTAAACACTTTCATTAAATAAACTACACACACGTGTCAAAAAATAAAATAAACAAAACTCATGTCAAAAAATTCAGTCAAATTATAGAAACAGTTATCAATAAGCCAATTACATAAAGATTTATTATAATTATGAGTAGGCAGCTGTGAATACTTAAATAGGCAGCAGAAAATACTTAAAATCAATTAAACAATAAACGGTCTTAAACATTTATTTCGTAGAGTCTCTTTTTTCCCCTCTTTTCAGAGGTCAAGTACGGTTTTGAGCAAAACATGTACGTTCACGTATTATTTGCAGTTTCTTGTTTGAACCAGTCCTCATCTCAAAATCAGGGAATATTTTTTAAGGACTCCGCAAAGCCTTAACCATCCACCGTAAGACATATCACATTACAAAAAAAACACGATGTCGAACTACTTGTCGCTTATGACCGGAGCATGTAGAATGGAAGATGTCTGCAACACTCAGTTGCAGTCTACTGCTGGACGTAAGCCTCCTCCAAAAAGCGCCAAAAAGCATGATCTTCCGCTTTTTCATCCAGCTACTGCCACTACACTCTTCTTAAGGTCAATGCATCGAGACAAGTAACCATTTTAAGGTTACAGAAAATTTAATATTGAATTACTTGGCTTTCAGCTGTGACTGGTGCCTGACGGCGGCGTATCTGATGGAGATGGTGGCCGCCATAGCAGTGTGGAACACGCAATCAGACACTATGTTCACGCGCACCATCACCATGGTTCCGTAGGTCAACTTCTCATTTAGCCCTTTAACGAATGTCCCATCCTGGAAAATAATAATAAGAAACATGAGAAAAATTTTAACGATTCGAAACAAATTTTAATAACCATTTAGAAATCTGATATTGGAAGCACAAATCGTAATTTATTATACTCGTACATTTTAATTACTGATACAGTATTTTCAACCTTATGCACTAAAACAAAATCTTTGTGTACTTTTGTTACCTTTAGAACTTGAGCATTTTTCATCAGCATATTTTTCCTAGAAATCCTGAAGTTTTCAAAGCCCAAAAACCCATTGTTCGCAGTCTGGAAACCTAACTTCGGGCCGATTTCTCCAACCTTAATTCCCGGCAGGGGGTCATGAGTTTCCAGGTCACGAATTTGAACTATGAACGGGTGGATGCCATAATGCTTCCCATTAATGTAAAGCTGAGCCACTGTAATGCAGTGGTTCATTGTACTTCCCACTAAAAATTACAATGATGATTAAATTATGCAATAAAAAGAGCTTTTTACACAATCCCATAATCCCATTCAACACAAAAAAATTGGCTTTTAATTTTAGATTAATTTGTCTCTTTGCCTGTTTTTTATGATTTTAGATTATCTCAACAAACATCTTCGACCATACTAATTTTATAGATAGACTGTCTCGAGGGGTTTCCAGAAATTAATATCAATAATTGAGCTTTGAGTACTTACAACCACCCGGCCACCACTTGTACGACGTCACCTGTGGACTGTTGAGGATGAACTCCTCAGTCTTAGGGTCATATGTGGCCGTGGTCTCCAGGCCTCGGAGGAACGTGCCATGTCCAAGTTCCGTCTGGAAAGTGGAAGAGTAAAATAGCAGTTTTAAAATCTTGGAATCGGAAAACCTAACAACCCTATCTTGACTAACCAATGAATATATCCACTCCTAAATTAAAACCTTAAGCGATAGTCGCAAAAGTCACACTACAGAAAAAGTTGTTTGTGACTTTTGCAGCTTCAATAAAAATTAACTTTTTAACCTTGAAAACGAAAAGCCACCCTACCCTAAAAAGTAGTTAAGTTTTGTAGAAGAGTGCTCAGTTAAGAAAAGACTCATTAACTAGCCTCAATGAAATAACAATCGCAAACAGTTTAAAAAACTTTATGCAAACCCTGAGTCGCGGATCAGGGACTACAGTACACGCCGTATTCTGTGACATAGTCTCCCACTCCAAACTCATTAGTACTGATGTTACTATACCTTTCTCGTGTCACAATGTATTGATAGGTATTAGGTACCTGTGCATAAGTCCCAATTATTTCCATGGCCTGTGCTTTCGGAATCCACTCGGCCTGCTGCTCCGGTGTACCCTGCCCAATGATGGTGGGCACGAACATACCTCCATGCAGAAGGAAGGGAGAAACATCCTTCACAACCCCGTAACTAGCACGGAACAGATTTTTCGTGCTAGAAATTAACAATATTCAGCAGTTAAATTTTATTACTGGATTTGCCCAACAAATTATTGATAGAAATCATCAACTTGTGTAATTCCTATTTAACTGGACTATAGTCACCATAAAATAAATGACCCCTTTAAAATTCTTACAGTTTTAGAAAGATGGGAGTCACATACTTCACAACCCCGAAACTAGCAAGGAACAGATGTTTTGTGCTAGGTCAACAATAAGCTTTAAATCACAGGAGTTAACAAATATTGATCTACCTACTCATGTTGATCCTAATCTTACTTAAATGAACTTTGCTCATTCTAAACTACATAAAGTATTACAGCCCATGAAAAATCTACATTGAGACATATTCAAATACTAATACTCGTGTGTTAGTGCACTTATTTATCTACTTTGATAAACAAAATACATATATATGCGAGATAACAACAATCTAATATGTTACTTATCTTAGTAAAATTTATGTAATTTATTGTATAATAAATGGCGACACTCCTCGTTTGGTAATCTTTATTCGTTTCAGTTTATAAAAGAAATTTAATTTTAGCAACATTTTAATTAATTTTTACTATCCGCAAATGTTTGCAGACCAGATCTCTAAACCATGTTAAGTGCAATTTATGAGTCTTGAACGACGGAATGGTGTACTTCAGTGTCTGACGAAGTACCAGATAATACGTTTACTGTCTGGCTTTAGTACACCAAGAGCGAAAAGAAACGTTCTTTAAATTTACTTTCTTAATTAGTTCTTGGATAAAATTATATCTGGCTATCAGAATTTTTGATGGAAACTGCCTTTAAGTAGTTCTTCCACTTGCCTGAGTATCTCCCGATTCTTCACGTATTCGCTTTGTACTTTTTGTAACAAGCAGCACTTGCGGACCGCATTCTCATAGCGCTCCTTGTGGCTCAAGTAAATCTCTGGCACCTTGTCTTGAAACTCCTTGACGCTGAACAGTGTCTTTTCTAAAAAAGGAAATATTTCTTTTTTGGATGTTAAGAGAACAAAACCACGCAGCCTCTTTTCGAAAAGTTTTTAAAAATTTGTGCGTATCAGATACAAAGTGGAGTAGAGGAGGTGCTCGTAGCTCAGTGGCGGCAGTGCTTTTTGGTATCGATTACTAAAGTTAAGCAACCAAAGCCGCGGTCGTAAGTGGATGGGTGACCATTCCCAACATATTTAGTGACATTTATCACGAGCATCTCCGTGCTTCGGAAGGCACGTAAAAAGTTGGTCCCGGCTAATATCGCTTGATATTGGTCGTGAAGCCTAGTCAGAGGCAATAAGGCGGCTTGAATACATCTGACAGTAAGGTTTAGTCACTGGCCTTCCACCCTTCCACCAATCCGTACTGGGCCCGCGTGGTGGAGTATATGGCCCAAAAAAACTCATAGTTGAGATGAGGCCTGTGTCCTGCAGTTGGGCGTATATGGGCATACTTTAGATACAAAGTAATTATTACGCTTATTGTTACTGATGTTACTACAAAAATGTTAAAATGGCTCATATTAAAAAACTACACAACTTTCACCATAATATACTATAGCTATATGTAATAATTATATATGTAATCTGAAGTTGGCATAGAATTTGTAATTTTAATTAAATTATGGTTGTACTTTATAAATGGGTTTGCTTGTATTTTAATTAACTTTAGTTTTACCGATTGAATGTACTGTTTCACTGTGAATTTGACAGACTGTACGAATCTATGAATTGTTTGGCCATTTATTTACTTATTTTTTTTTTTTTATTTATTTAAGAAAACCAACGGCGTTACAAATAATGATTATACAAGAACTATTTATAATATTAGTAAGGCTAATTAAAGGTCTTTCTTAATTTACAAAAGTATTATAGCGCGAGGTAAAAGAATGGACATACTATCCAGTAAATAGGTATTCCAGTATTTATGACCACAATAATAATTAAACTTATCTCACTCGGCCAAAAAAAAAATCGAAAGAAAAGGAAAACAATATTACAACAACACAATCCTGTTACCGTAACATGCGCCAATATTTGGACAAATTAGGTTTTACTTAAGACGGTATCTCAATTTAAGTATCTCTAAGTGAAATACGCATCTATATGTATACCTATTTATACTCAGATACTAATACTGATAGAAAAAAAAATGATTTACAACTATGTACAGTCAACAGCACGTCGACCCACCCCAAAAGTCAAAAATTCTCCAAAAGATTTTCAACTTTAAGCCATTTACGGGAAAAAGGAGCTTTTACTTTAAGCATAGGGACATTTTTTACTCAGTTTAGGTAATAGCTTAACGCTGCTTACAATCTTTGTCCAATGTTCACTTTATTAGATGCTATCAAATCTGTTTGACAGTACGCGCTGTTCCTAAGTATATTAAATACATTTCAATATTGCAAGCGTACACGGAATGTTTAATGTTTTGTTTAGTATTTTGCGAATACATTAATTCATTCATTATTTTAACAGTACTACTAAATGGTAATTAATATTTTAGTAACACACGTGTAAGTAAGGTTGTTAGGAGCACTGAATTATGGCTTTTCCATATAAAAAGGTTTTGTATTCGATAACGATTTTTTAGTTGTTTAAATTGATTATAAAGACGAACAAAAAGTACAAATAGCGGACTTTTTCCAGAAGCAATATTTACTAGTCAACCACGGGGCCGGACAGAGACGGTACGGACGGACGGTGCCTTATACGACAGTAAATTCAATTTGATGAAAAGTTTTTTTCTTTCTCAGTACATGTGTTACAATATTTTTCAATGCAATCTGCGTAACCTTCAGCAGTTCATTGACTTTTTGTAGTAATACAGGTCTAGGTGAATTATTCATTAAAACATATTTACGGACAACAGCTAATTTATTTAACTTTTATTAATCAGGTAACGATAAAAATAATATGTATGATCCATACATAAAGACTATAAATAATTTTAAGTAGGTAAGTAAATAATAAATAGCCTTAGATCAAAGGTCGAAACAAATTTCGTTTCCATCTAATTCATAAAGATAATGTTGCAATCATAGACTTATATGTTGCAATTCAAATACAATTATATTTTCCTCTTTATGATATTCATTAATAATTTGTTGCAAACTAAAACTGTAAATTGTTTTAAATAACGTTGCATAATGTCTGCAATAGGTTACAGAAATAGTATAAAATTACATTAACAATAATTGACACTACGAATAAAATTTAAGTATAATAGAAGTTAAACTATTCAGCAACTGGTCACACCGAGGGTCAAGCAAGATTTACTTCAAACTATTCATCTCGCTTCAACATACGTCGTCTCGCTCTTTCACATGATCATACGTTCGGTTAAACGGGATCTTCACTCGAGTGACTGTTCACTTATATTATTGTTTGGTTCAATATTACAAACATTGTTCTATAAAACCACGTGCAACTTACCAAAATCTTTTCTTTCTTCAGTGATTTTTTCTCCGCCGTCCAAAAGATGTGTTAGTTCTTTGACGTTAAAGTTGCACTTTTGTCTCTCTTTTAATAAATCCTCGTTTATTTTTACACCCGCCATTTTGGCCTACACTGTGGATGGCAATCAGTAATAAACTGCTACTATACCGGTTTAAGTGTTGACAGTTTGTGACTATTATTATCTAAAGACTAAAGATATGATACGAGTCAATCTAGTACATAAATATACCAAATAAGTGCATTAAGTAATGCTTGTTAGAATGTGTTATGCCAGTATGGTTGATAAAGATTGAGATACAACGTAATATATGATTGGATTGGACAATTTGGACATTAACCTTTCTAACGTAGGCAAGTTGGACTTCGACCATTAGCCACAAATATTACTATAGCATACATCGGCCAGAAGACTTTGATCAATAATTTGCAGGATGACTAGTAGTAGGTACCTACTTAACTACAAGTAAATAACTAGTGTTTAAAGTCTAAATTATTAGTTAGTGCTTAATTTAGATGTCATTAATTGCATTGAAAATTTGGAAAATTATGATTTAAATTATTATTACCTGAATTGAAATAGGTCGTGTTCTTATCAGACTTAAAAAAGGGATTTCCTGGTTTGATTTCCGGGTCAATGTAGAAAACGATTTTTCTATATTAATTATGTTTTCCAACGTAGTGTTTAGTAATTTGTCTGAAGTTTACAAGAAGGTGTAAATGTTTAATATACGTTTGTAAATAGATATTATCCATTTTACTGAATAAATTTTATACAATATGTATGAACCCAGTAGGTACTTAACTTTATTGTTTATTTTTGGGCCAATAAAATATGCATATCTCAAGGGTTGATAAGAATAGTCTTATTAACCCTTGAGATAGGTATGCATATTTTATTAAAGACATCAACAAATGGTCAAAAAAATTAAGTGGCTGATTAGAAAATGAATTTATTGGCATAATTATTAAATATACAAACAGTTGCTTCCATATACTATGAATTACATGAATTGAGTTTATAGCTTTGCCTTCTTCATTAGGGGTTTGAGGTACTTGTGGAAGGACTGGTTGACGGCCTCCTTGTTGAGAGGACTCTTCATGGCTTCCTCCATCAGCCGCTCGTACACGCGCCCGTCGTATGAACCCAAAGTCGATTGAAGCACCTGAGACACAAATCAGGCCTGAATAACTATGATAACATCAGACGAAATAACACGAAAGCAATGGGCCAAAAATCATACTACATCTATGAATTACGAAATTTCTACTCACTGTAGGAGGAAGAGTCTCATAAATGTAACTAACTCGGAAGGACTCAAATATCATGGAATTCGTGTGACGTAACTTATGGATGTCCCTTAAAGTAAAGTATGCCTACATATTTGAATCGTTCCACCCACTGCAGTTCACAGGCCTCACCTCAACTATGGGGCGGTTGGGGCCATACTCCACGACGCGGGCCCAGTGCGGAATCCGCAAGTATCGAAAAACGATTCGAGTACTACTCATATGACTATTCATATCGATACTTTGCGGGCATCGAAACATCAGCTCTGCGGATTGGTGGAGATGAATGGATGTCCCTTTTATAAGGCAAAAAAACTCTAGATGTTTTCTCAAGGCTCACTAAAAAATGTTTATACTTAGTAATACCTCATCACAAATGTCGAATGCATCAACGAGTCCCACGGCATTAGGCCTGATCAGGGTCAACAACTCTTCATATTTGACCTTGAGAATTGCAATGTCTTCCCTCGTAATGTTCGAATACTGTACAAAAAGAAATACGTTATTACTAAGTTTGAATCAGCCTGTAAAATTTTCGAACAATAATGTATGATTACACATTAAACGTGTCAATCATGGTGACAAATTAGATATTCCTTAGTCATTAAACCTAAACGATATTTGAAGTGGCTGAAAATCAGCGCTGGGTGGGATCACGTTCTCATATCAGCACAAGCTAAGTTAGTTAACTAAACATATTTATATGTATGTTTGTGACTCCATGGAAGCAATAAACATATTTTTAATTTAAATGTCATTTAAATAAAACTTTATCATCGGTCAAAATAAGATCATAGAGCAAAAAAGTTTCGATACCTCTCTAAATCGAAGGGTTAGGATGCCTAGTGTTAATCAGATAAAAGTAAAGTAATTTAACAATCGAAGATTTTGAAAATTTAGTCTAAACTTTACCAGTAACAAGTCTCCAGCTGTCTCTAGTGCCCAGTAAACTATGTACAGCTGGACCAAATGGTCTAAAACTGCTGCGACGCCTGGAGATGCAGTTGACGAATTCCGAATAGTTTCCTTCCAGAACCCGTCGCATATGATTGCACGGGAATAAGCCTAAAATTTTAAAGCACTTTATTTTAGAGCTATTCAAATTATTCGACAAATTAGCCTAGTTTTCCTTCTATAAAGTTTCTACTGCATCCCTGCCAAATGCAAAAGACCTAATTTTCAATATGGTAGACTTACCTCGCTGGCCTTTATTAGTTGTATAGAAGCCAAGTTCCAAGCATCTTCGTAGTTTTTACCAGACCTCACGTGGTTCTGAATCGCGTCGAAGGCATCTTTTACCTTCCTAAAATAAATTGTGAATATTTAGGCACCGCATTTGTTAGACCACTTTGATAAATGCTAAAAATTGAACTTACCCGGCTGCTACGTGATTTAAACCTTGCACAATAAATTCAGGTGTGTTCTGCCACCTCTGTTTGTTAGATTTTAATAAATCAACCAAAAATGAAACACTTGGTGCCAACACCTTTCCTTGTAATGCCGAATTCCACGCTTTGATCAGATACCTAAAAACAAGAGATTAGCTTTATATTAAGTAGTCTTTATATTCTCTAACTTGGAGACCAGAGGAAATGGTTATGAGACTCATCACAGTAACTGGGATAGTCATCCCGTCGATCATCATCATCATCGTTTCAGCCACAGGACGTCCACTGCTGAACATACGCCTCCCCCAGTGACAGTGGTTGGAAGTGGCCTACATCAAGCAGCATTCTGCAACCATTACCAGGTCGTCGGTCCACCTTGTGGGTAGACGTCATGAACATTTTTGCCCAATCAGACGTCAATTCTACGTTCAGTGACTGTCGTGACGATGCATCGAATAAATGAAAAGTGAGTAGTGAAACGTCCTATTTCAACATTACCTTGCTGTCTGCAGCAGAAGAACAGTATGCTCGCCCTCGTAAGTGACAGCAGCAGTAGCCTGGCCGTATATCATAGGCAGACCGGAGGAGGCCATATAGCCATGGCCTCCACAAGCCATGCGGCACTGCTCGACTATAGCTGCACCATCACGTGTACATGTTGCTTTCAGACAACACGATAGAGCATGAATCTAAAAAGATACGGTGCAAAATATACGGCTCCTTTCACATAGGCGTTCTTCTACATAACAAGCAATTGTTTTTAATGGATCAAGCAACAATTAAAAACTTGGCTTCATTGTTGCTCTTCAGTATGCAAACAAAAGGATAGAATAAGGAAGAAGGTTAAGTTTACCTCTGGCAAGTGGTCTTGCTTGCCTTTCCTCAGGTCTTCGACTACTTGTAAGTAGGCCTTGTTCAACCAGGCGTAGGTGTTTAAATATGCGTGACTTGACGCAATTGCTATGAAAAGCTTGTGCTGCTGCGTCAAATAGTCCAGAATTTGAACTTCTGGTTCTCTGTAAAAAAAAACACATTTTATGTTAATATCAAGTCCTCTAAATCATGTTAGAATCGTGTAAGGAAATAAAAGACTAGATAAATAGTTGGGCTGGGTCCTAAACAAAACAAAAAAAAGACAAAAACAAAAATATAATACTTTGTTTTCAACTGTGACTGGTGACGGACTGCAGAGTATCTAACTGCTATAGTGGCCGCCTTAGCAGTGTCATAAGCAGCGTCGGACACTATATTGACTCGCACCCATACCATGGTCCCGTAGGTTAACTTCTCGTTTATCCCTTTGATGTAAGTCCCATCCTGTAACCAGTAAAAACCTTTGTAAAAGAGCCAAGTGAAGTGATGTGTCATCACAAAGACCGTGGCCGCGTAAAGTATGATCTATCAATATCATACCAAATATTGCCGCATAAAGCTGCAGTCAGCATCTCAAGTACTAATGAGTATCATTATTTGTACAAAGTTTACCAATTCATAATTTATTCTAATACCTTTAACACCTGGTTGTTTTTCATCAACATGTTTTTCCTAGGTATCCTGAAATTTTCGAATCGCAAAAACCCATTGTTTGCTGTTTGGAATCCCAACTTTGTCCCGATTTCTCCAACTGTTATTCCTGGGAGTGGGTTGTGTGTTTCCACGTCACGAATTTGAACCATAAACATGTGGATTCCATGGTTTTTCTCATTGATAAACAATTGAGCTGCTGCTATGCAGTGATTAACTGTAGTTCCCACTGAAATAAATATGAGGATGTTATTGATTGGTCTTTTAAGTCAGGTAAGACATTAAGTGAATCATCAAGATTTTATTTTCCAAAAACCGAAGTGGAACCCATTTACTCTTGATTTTACTACATACACAAACACAACAGAGAAGTATTTTCTACGTACTGGGCTAATTTTGGGAAATGGTTCAGGGAGCAATGCATTTAAATCGATTAGTGTTGGCAGTGCTAATGAATAACTTACATCCACCTGGCCACCACTTATACGACGTCAGCTTAGGACTATTGAGGATGAACTCCTCAGTATTTGCGTCATAAGTAGCTGTAGTCTCCAAGCCTCGGAGAAAGGTTCCATGTCCAAGTTCAGTCTATAAAGTTAAATAAAGGTGAGCTAGGAATGTCAAATTGCTAGAACTCTAATGAGGTTATTTGACAAATCGACTTTGGTCAAATAGGACTCGCTAGCGTTGACCGTCTGAAATCTGTCAACACAAAGTAACTATGAATGTAAAATTTAAATAACATACTGCCGCGCCCTATGATAATCCCATGCATGGTGCACGATCAGCACGATGCTTTACACACAGGTAGTAATTGGCATTTAGTTGGTTGGTAAACAAAAATCAGGAGAAAAGAATCTCGATTGAATTATAAAACAATAACCAAGGAGCATAATTTTTGTGCTACTTTAATAGAAATAACATCCTTCCTATAACTAGTTGTAGAGCTGTTTATCCAATGTTACTGTGGGAACAAATCTCCTGTCTAATCTAGGAGCAATATATTAGACTGATATCTCTTTCGGTGTGTTCTTAATTATCAGGACAAAATTTATAGAAAAATTAGAAGTTTCCTGAATTTCATATTGTGAAAAACGTCAGATTTGTCTAATTCATAATCCTTTAACAGCTGATTGTCAAGTTTATGCAAGACAAAGCTGCCGGAATTGCCGGGACAGCTGGACATAACTAAAATTTTACCTGTGCGTAAGTTCCAATAACCTCCATCGCCTGGGCTCTAGGCAGCCACTCGGCCTGCTGCTCCGGCGAGCCTTGACCTTCGATGGTCTGCAGGAACATGCCACTGTGGAGTAAGAACGGTGAGGCGTCTCTAATTACCCCCTCTGCAGCACGCCTTAGGGTTCTGGGCCTAAAATTATTAACAACCGTTTAAAAATATAACTGTCTTCCATTCTACCTATTGAAATTAAAAAGAGGAGTAATGATCAGTTCAGTTCAAAACTTTTAATCTCATTTTTCGTTCTATCTATTGAAATTTAATAGAGGATAATGATTCGATTATTTTATGTTCTAAAAAAGGTATAATGCTGACTTACAGCAGCGACAAGCAACACCGCCGGCAGACATTTACACCGTCGCTGCCAGCAAGCGACACCTACCTTCTACTGGTAGTTCAAATACATTTTGTAAGATACATATTCGTTGTGAATATCGTAGGCCGCTGCTTCTCGCCGCTTCGCCGCCGGCATCGGAATTATACCTTAAGTTTTCACGATCTAGAACCATCTCACTTACTTCAGCACCTTATGTTTCTTTTCATACTCGCTCTGCAGAGTTTGTAGAATGCAGGCCTTACGAATAGAATTTTCGTAGCGCTCCTTATGGCTCAAGTAAACTTCTGGCACTTCATCTTGTAACTCTTTTACACTATACACTATCTTTTCTGAAAAATTAATCAATAAAAATGATGTCTAAATATATCTGGTCAAGTCAGGTCGCGACTTATTTTAAATACTATATTATTGTCATATTTTCTATCATCCGTCTTTTATGTGGCAAATGTGTACCTACCACGCATCACGCGTGTATATCAATTGAACCAGAGCCTTTCGATCCGTGCTTAAAAACAACACTGCGATTACGCTAGACTAGACAATACGTTAGTAATATTGTTTTACGTTACACTCTCTACAGATTAAACAAAACATTTTTTTTAAGTATTAAAAATCTTAGATAAACCTAACATGGTAAAATGTATTGCTAAAAACACAAATTTAAATTGTTTAAGCTTTTCTGATTTTTACCAATAGTTAAATATTTGTAAAAATATTTCTATCAGGTGTTGACGGTAGTAGTATATACCGCAACATTGATCAGAAAATACGCTGGCTTTGACAGCGAGAACCACTTGAAAGATTTCGTCGAGTTGACTAACGTGCCAGTAGCTTAGTGGTCAAAGCACTCGCCCGGTATGCGATGGACGTGGGTTCGGATCCCACCTGAGGCGGACGATTTTTTTCAAGTATTAAAAATCTTAGTTAAACCGAGCATGGTAATTGCTAAAAACAAAAATTTTAACAAAACAAGGTGGAGGATGAAATTAATGCTCTATGGGTGCGTACAGATCTAGCGAACATGTGGCGAATGCGCGGCTCGCGAATGATGAGCGAACAGCAGCCTGTCGATCGATGTAAAATAAGCCGCGATCAATTCGACGCTAAACTCGCTCATCAACTATAAGTAAAGTGAAGCCTTACTTCCTAACTTAAGTGATATTTAGAGCGATTTTATTTACTTGCTTTTTCTTACAAAATCGACAGGTAACTCGCAGTAGCGAAAACAGCGCGTGCAGTTTGCGACGCGTTTGTCAGATCTGCCCCCTAACCATGAACTCTAAAAACAATCTCAAAGTTGTCAAATCTGTCAATTTTGGTACGACATTTCATACAAAATTTGACAGAAATGATAATGTTTGACAGATTTGTGATTGTTTTAACAGCTCATGGTTAGGGCCCAGTACGCATGCATAATCCAATCAATAAAGTAGTTGTAGAGTGCGTGAGCGGGAACCTAAGTGATCTTTTCAGAAACTTATTCAGGGTGCTTAAAGAGAAAACATACTAACAATCCTAACGTCCTACACACGCGAGGATTTTTAATATGTTTTCTCCCTAAACATCCTGAATAAGTTTTTGAAGAAATCACTTAGATTCCCGCTCACGCACTCTTTACTCTCCTTTAACTCATTCCTTAACTGAACTACTAAGAGTCATGTTTTATTTTACGTTAAATCATCGTTAAACTTACCGTATCGTTTTTTCTCCTCTGTGAATTGTTTACCTCCCTCATAAATATGTGTTAATTCCTTTACGTTAAATGTACACTTTTGTCTTTCTTTAACTAAATCTTCATTTATTTTTTGTGTACTCTTCATATTCGAATTCACATTAAGTGGCATAATGCACGCCTCTTCACCGTGGAGTCTTGACAATTACAAGTTTTTCGTTGCAAGACGCATTAATGTCACTTTTATTGTTTGTAGATATGGATACATTCTCTGTTTGTGAGCTCTACATACCGTACCTACTTATTTCTTGATGTTTAGTTTAGTTATGTACCTACATTGAAAAACATGATAAGATAGCAAAATTATTACACAGAACAAAGTAAAGATAACTTATGGTCGAATGAGGTAAAATGAAAATTTATTATTTTGATACAATATTTAATTTCGGATACTTAGGCTTAATATTTATTTTTTAAGCGAAAAAGCAACCTTACAAAATTTTAATGGCCTTTCTACAAAAAGATAGACTAGGCTTAAACTTATCTAAAGATTAGTCAACCAATAAAAAATGTTTGCTAATAAATGTCTCGAATGTCTGATTTCAAATTGGTTGAGTAATTTTTAGACAGTGTTTAAGCCAAGTCTATCTATTTTGTAGTAAGGCCATAAAAGTTTAAGGATACTAGCTGAACTGTATTGTGTTGAAGATTTGAAGGAATTTTTTTTTAATTAAAAATTAATACTTAAAATACCTTCTACACAAAAACTATGAAATCTGAGAGTATTTGTGTCATCAATCAAACGCCAGTTTCAGTATTTTGTTAAAATCTTACTAGAAATTGAGTATCCTACGTACCTATCGCGGCCGTATACAGCTCATATTACCATATCACATGATTATATTTATTGTACCATAAAAACGTCATATTAACAAAGCCACGACCACAAGTCCACGACTCACGTACAAACGGCACGACACAAACTACTAAGTAAGTTGGAAGAAAGGGTCAAAAAGTATGTTAGAAGTAGCAAAAAAATACTATTGTGACATGCAACACATTTCTGTCGTAGACACAAAGTAAGGAACTGAATAGTTAATTAATAGTAGCAATTAAAGCAAATTATAGATTTACATAGCATGTTGATAAAACGAATACTTAGGCCAGATTTCCGCGTTCCCGTTTGGTCGTTGCCAATTTTAAGGAAAGTCCAAAAATTTTCCGGCATGGTTGGAATTAGATTTTTTTGACGTGATAACATCTTATAAATCGATGAACGCCGGCTGCACGCACGAAAAAGTGTCACGTTCCGCGTGCGAGCGAGAGCGCGGAACAAGCGATAGAGAGGCACGATCGGCCTTAGCGTTCGACTTGTGACGCATCTATCTCTCTTCCACTCCATCGGCCGATGCGTCCGAGTAAAAGCAATGTTTTTAGCCGTTATCGCGTAAAATTTAATTATTGTCCGTGAACCGACTTTACAGACAACCAATTTTTCTTAGCAATTTGCAGGAAAAGAAATCATTGCGGATTATTTTAGGTGATCTACTTTAACAGTTCAGCTTCTTTGATTGACGACTAGAAGTATGCCTATTAACTCGCATTACGACGGATTGCCTTAAAAGATTGCGCAGGAGTATACTACCATCTATGAAACAGTCTTTGTCTATTAGAATAAATATTTTGTTAATAATTTATTACTCATCCATCCATCAGCCGAAATACGTCCACTGCTGGACATAGGCCTCCCCCAAGGATTTCCACAAAGATCGGTCTTGTGCCACCCGCATCCAGCGGCTTCCCGCGACCTTCATCAGATCGTCGGTCCACCTTGTGGGGGGCCTACCAACACTACGCCTTCCGGCCCGCGGTCGCCATTCAAGGACCTTCCTGCCCCAACGGCCATCAGACCTGCGAGCAATGTGCCCCGCCCACTGCCACTTAATTTATTACTAGTTACTAAATATTTGCCTCTATTTAACACGCAACCCTATTCAATCAATAACTACTTAAGTGGTAAATTGAGACATTCTCTAATGGCCATATCTTCCATGTCTCAATAGCCATATTAAACATGCATGTATCATTGGAGACCTTTCAACTTGTCTATCTGTGCTATTTTGTAGCTTCCTGTTACGTAGACAAAAGATCTCATTAATATTTAAGAATGCTTTATCCAGGCTTCCAGTTTTTCTGGTCTAGTTTTTGTTCCGCAATCGAAGTCAAATGGAGACCACGCTTAGGCAAACGTAGTGTAGGACGCCCCCCGGCTAGATGGACCGATGACCTGAAGAAGGCAGCTGGCAGCGACTGGATGCAAAGGGCGAGAGATCGTGCGCTGTGGCGCTCCTTGGGGGAGGCCTATGTCCAGCAGTGGACTGCAACAGGCTGATATGATGATGATGATGAATCGAAGTATACTACAGGGTGAGCCTAATTTAGTCTTGTCCAGCTAACTCGCCGAAATCAATTTCACTGTTATCTACAATTCAAGCACGTAGAGATACATAATGGGGTGAAATAAAAAACATATTTTACAAGAATACTTATTTATTTTAAAGTCACAATATTTACAAATATCTCTCTTGAATAAGTAATTTTCTCTTTGGCTACTAATTACATTAAACCTTTCCAAATATATATTTATATTAACCTTAATAATGTTGTAAACCCTCTTTCTTACAAACAAAGTGTAAAAATATATCTCCCATGTTCCAAGTCAAAATCGTCCGAAGGAACTAAACAAACTGTCACAATAATGTTGGTGTTAGATTCTTGTACATTTTTTTTTATTTATTAAAATACAGGCTTTCTTTTTGTCATGTTTTCTTGTTAATCACGCAATATGATCACTTATTACACTCCAATTAACACTACACGTTTGTCAAAATGAATAAAAACAAACACCAAAGACTAGGCTTTGCCTTACCTAGAACCTAGGCTACCGTAAAACATTTAGTTTTAGTATCACAGTTTAGATTTCTGCATGAATGGCTTGAGGTACTTGTGGAAGGACTGGTTGACGGGCTCCTTGTTGAGAGGACTCTTCATGGCTTCCTCCATCAGTCGCTCGTACACGCGCCCGTCGTAAGAACCTAGGGTCGAGTTCAATACCTTTCGACCAAAAAAAATAATGTTAGCGTCTTTGCACGGAAAATGAATAAGAGTCTACGCACAGTGTGACTTTCATTTAGCATCAACGATCAAAAAATTAAACTTAATCTCAGAAGTTCTAAAAACGCTATGCTACCGCCAATTCTAAAGTCGCGGATGGCTAGTGATCGATTGCAAAGAGTCGCCAAAACCCGATGCAGCATCAATGGAGTCGCAGTGAGCTGGTTCTTTATAAAGACTAACCAAACTGTTGACTTTTGACTGAAAAAAAAATCTAGCTCTAGAGCTGCCGTATTGGGCAATGCTGACGTGAGTTACACTGGTTAGCTTATTATAACTGACAAAATTCAGCAGCCGGAGACTTTATAATAGTTTGGCACTATACTGACGTTCCATAAGACGATAAGAAGAACCGTGCAAAGCCTGAAAACTAGAGGGCACAGAAGTAGCCGGGCACATACTCCTATTACTCATGTATGATCGTCAATCTTTTGGAGGGACTAACTCCTATGAAAGTTTCACAAATAATAGGGATGTTGACAAGGGAATGTATACAATTTTATGTTTTTACCATAGCAAGGAATATTAGAATGCTGAAAATCATATTTTGTAAGTACAATCATGCATAATAATATAAATAAAAATAATCAAAAATATTTTTTTAAATGCTTAGTATCACGTGACTGCAAACGCTAAACGGAGAGCGCTACGTCAGGTGACGTCACGGTATGAGTAACACCCAAAGACAAGCTGTCAAACCTGGCTATGAGCAGCAACAGTTTGTTTATTTATCACACGGTGTCGTCATCAAGATCACGTGACTGCTTGTTGCGTTTAGGTGCGAAATTTAAACACTAAACTAATTAGACTTGATTTTTAACCTAAAATTATTATTATTTTTTTTGTAATAATAACGGGTCTATTCATAAATGAAAACAGTTCATAAAATTTTTTCAACATGCCTTTTATATAAGGGCATCCAAGTTACCTGATCTCTTATGTCGAAAGCGTCGACAAGCCCAACAGCATTCGGCCTGATAAATGCCAGTAACTCTTCGTATCTCTGTCGAAGCGATGTCAAGTCGTTGCTTGATATGCTAGAATACTGAAACAATAACAGTTTTTAATTTTAAGTTATATTTGTACATGTGGAATAATATAAAATGGTATATGTGCCAGACAAAAATTGACATGATTTCGTAGTAAATGATAACATTCTCGTTTTACGAAGTATCAGATAAAAATTAAGATTTTTAATACTTGAAAAAAATCGTCCGCCTCAGGTGGGATCCAAACCCACGTCCATCGCATACCGGGCGAGTGCTTTGACCACTAAGCTACCGAGACGTTAGTCAACTCGACGAAATCTTTCAAGTGGTTCTCGCTGTCAAAGCCAGCGTATTTTCTAATCAATGTTGCGGTATATACTACTACCGTCAACACCTGATAGAAATATTTTTACAAATATTTAACTATTGGTAAAGATCAGAAAAGCTTAAACAATTTAAATTTAAATTTTGTAGAAAATATTTAGTTTAACACTATAAAGCATGAATGTTAAACTAAATATTTTCTACAAATGAAATTAATGTATCTTAAAAAAACGGTAAATTGATTCGTGTGAGAACAAGGATTAAATGTAGGTACTTGACACAAAATAGTATTTGATCCTTTTATTAAAATTTGTTTGTAAAAAGTTTAAAAGCTATAATCCGACTACGACTGGACCGCGCGAACTCTACAACCGCATTCTAAAGATATATTTGATTGAAACAATATAATATAAGTATACACATATTTGTAATGTACGCGCCAAGACCTTTTGATACCAAACACGTGGTGATTATCTCAGTTTTATGTTTTTGGTTAGAATCTGAGATTTAAATTCCGTCATAAACAATTTTGATAAAATTCATATAGCCTATATAACCCGGGTCATTATTACGAATCTATTGATACCTCGTTAATTAAAATCAGTTCAGTAGTTTAAGCGCTACAGCGGAATATACATTCCTTTTGGCTTCGCCGTAGTCGGGTAAAAAGGAGTAGGTAGTATGCCACTTTGTACAGAAAATTACATGTTGCCAGTGTCAAAAACATTTGTCATTTAGTTTCGTCTCATCCTTTCTTTGCTTGTTGTAGACACTTTCTGGTTATTGGAACTTACCTCTAACAAGTCTCCACTCTTCTCCAAAGCCCAGTAGACCAGATACAGTTCTGTCAACTGCATCAGAACCTTAGCCAAACTGGGGGACAGCGTCTGCGACAATCTTTGTGTCTCCTTCCAGAAGACATCGCAAATTATAGCGCGGCAGTGTGCCTAAAACCAATACAGTATTATGATCATGAAAAGTAAAAGTGGCGTAAGAGTTATACTCGTAATCCTCATGGTCGAATGTCAAATACGGAACCCCCTAATATCTTTTCGAACATAATAGTATGTCTGTCCAGTGTCCGTGCTATCTTGTTGTTTGTATGCTCGAAAAAAAGAGATAAAAATTTAATAACAATGAGCGAAAGGATTTAAGAAATCTATAGCGCCATAACGTTAATTTTATTTGTTTTTACAATTTCTGAACTACTTTTAACACTTTTTTGCATATTTTATAACCTAACATAGTATAGAATAATGTACATATGTACCTCACTGGCATTAGCAAGCTGAACTGACGCCAAGTTCCAGGAGTCCTCATAATCGTTGCCAGCTCGCTTATACTTCTGCAATGCTTCGTACGCGGCCTTCGTTTTACTGTAAGATTAAGTAAATGTGAGAGAGATAAACCACAAAAGGCCATTTAACTATAAAATGACACGCAAAGTTATTGTTTAAGGTTATAAAACTATTTTTTGCTTATATATTGCATATTGCCAAATTCATACGGCTTCCTTAAATGACATCTTCCAGAAGTCATCAGAAAGCTGTCCTAGTAACACTTCATGATTTACTTCAAAGTTTCTCAAAGAGAGGCAAGTGAAGTTATGGCCGCAACTTCGGAACATCAGACCGGACCAGCAGGTGTTCAAACATTGCTTATCTTCACGATATTACAAAGAACCCCTTTGACATCTGTTTTCATACCGCAGAGTGGATGATCTACTTACAATACGCTACCCTGCTTTATACCTCGCCACATCATACTGAATTAGCAACCAAAGAGTTTGCCATTTTATCTCTAGAGATTGGCTATAAGTATACCTACTAAAAAAAAATTGTAATATTGGTCCTAAACTAACTTAATTTGTGATAAAAATGAAATCATTCATTTATTTTATTTCATTCAAATTATTACGGAGTTGAGAAAATTGTAGTTTGTAAGTGTACTTCAGTTGAACCGCACTCTTAAACTTGGACCTAATTACCGCAACCGCATATTTGTATTTTAAAACAACAATAATAACTTATCGCACTAGTGTGGGATATTTCAATTACTAAAGCAGAAGTCTTTGAGTCATTAAAAAGTTTAATATTTACCCAGCCGCTACTGCCTGTAAACCGCTAATGATCCCTTCTGGTGCGTTCGACCACTTCAATCGATTCTTTATAAAGTTGACCATGTAGGACACTGTTGGTGTCATCACTTTGCCCTCTTTCGCTTGCTCCCAGGCTTTTACAAGATACCTGAGGAAGAAGAACTGATATTAGGAAGGGGCGACAGTGCTGGGAACGAAACATTTTGGAGTATTGGAAGGATAGTATGGCATATGGCAGTCAGTTTTACAATATGGTTTTTAAACTGTGCTAGCCACGAGAACCCACTCTCGAATTATACTGTAGTCGCGAGTTCTTTGGCCCATTATTTGACAAACATCTAAAAATTTGTAGCCTGATAACAATTTGTAAGAAAATTGATATCAGTCCACAATTATTTAGGGCACCTCGTGGTAAAATTGTTGTAACATAGAATTATACACAAATTATAGAATTATTACACGTAGCCAGTATATAATATCCTGCTTATCGTGTTTATATCAGTCAAGTGGTACCCTCATCAGGGCATCACTATCTCTCATTACGATGACAGACATAAGTAGGATATCGGGTATCCAAGGTCACACTGCGGTCAATATGGACTCAAGTCAAAGTAGTACAGCATATAACTTATATTTAAAAAAGACCAGTTCACCGAGCACTCACCTCGCTGTCTGCAAGAGCAGCACAGTATACTCCCCCTCCAGAGTGATGGCGGCTGCAGAAGTCCCATATATCGCGGGGAAGTTGGACGACATCATGTACCCGTGACCGCCGCATGACAGGCGACAGCGCTCCACTATCAGGGTGGAGTCTAAGCTGCAGACTGCTTTCAAGCAACAAGCTAGGGCGTGGAGCTAGAAAAATGTGCACATTGTGAGGCAAATTATTCAAGATGTCAACTTTCCCAGCAAAACCATCGAGAGCACTGTCCTTCTACCGCTTTTTGTCATTTTACACTTTGCATTTCGTCTATAATTAAGATGTCGTTTTATAAAGATGCATTTTTATTTACGATCATAATATGAATCATCTATAATCTATGCTCTTTGTTTTATCGAATAACTTTTTAAATGCGTAAAAGTAAGAAATTGTAAATGTTTCGTATGACGATGTCGTCTTAAAAAAAGGTAAAGCCATCCTCTATGTATGAAGTGGTATACCTCCATTAGTGTAGTAATAAAGCGAGCAATCCTTTTCAGCTATAAGCTCATAAGTACCTCAGGCAAGTGGTCGAGCTTCCCCTTGTCCAGGTCGCGGGTGACCTGTGAGTAGGTGGTCCAGAGCCAGTTGCCGGCGAGCCGGAAGGCGTGGCTGGTGGCGATCGCGATGAAAAGCTTGTGCTGCTGAGTCACGTAGTCCAGGATTTGGGGCTCTGGCTGACTGAAGGACATATGAACATTGCTGGCTATGATGTGGAAACTGCTATGGGTAGTAGCCCTACATTGTAGTTTAACCCGTACGCTCAGAAAAAACATTGTTATTACATTTTTTTGGAACTTGAATTGAGCGAGAGGATTATTTTCAATTGCGAACGGCTCCATCATCAACTCAGCAGTATGATATGCATACTAAAACCTTCTCCAGAATGTAATAAATACTTTTCTGAAAACCGCATCAAAATCGGATGAGCCAGATGTGAGATAATTGCGGACAAACATATAAACATACGGGTCAAACTGAGAACCTCCTTTGTTTTGAAGTCGGTTAAAAAGTATATTCGATCGACTTACTCCGGTTTCGGCTGCGACTGGTGGCGGACTGCCGAGTATCTGACGGCGATGGTGGCGGCCCTGGAGATCTCGTACGCCATGTCGGTGACGATCATCACGCGGATCAGCATCATGGTGCCGTACGTCAGCTTCTCGCTCTTGCCCTTCTTGTAGGTTCCATCCTGGAAAAACGGCGCATGTTTACTTTTAGTATGCGAGCTGACTGACAGAATACAGGGTTATTTTTGACACTTTGGACACCTCGCCAAAATGAAATATAATTTAAGTAAAGTTATAAAACAAATCAGTAAACAAAAAAATTTTTTTTGCTTTTATACCTTACTTTACAGTCACTTTTTAAATCCTAAATTCGAGCATTTGATCACCCTAGCCAGCGCTTGAGACGACGCGGCGCCTACGTTCTCAGAACGTATGTATACGTACGCCTCCTTTTTGGCTCAATAATTAGGTGTGGCTGAGAGCAATATTGTTCTCTATCTATTCAGTCCACTGCGTGACGTAAGCCTCCCCCAAAGATCGCCAGAGAGCACGATCTCCCGCTTTCTTCATCCAGCCACTGCCAACCATCTTCCTAAGGTCGTCGGTCCATCGGGTTAGGGGGCGTCCTACACTACGTTTCCCAAGGCAATATTGTTCTCAACCCCACCAAATTATTTCTAAAATCGTAGGGTTTGTCATTTTGTCTGTTGTGTCATATGAACTACTCATATGAACAACTTTGTATCGCAAATACCTATAAAAGGTATTTGGCTAACTAATAAAAACATATGTTTGGTTACTAGCATTAACAACTTGAATACCAAGCAAGAATGCTATATTATTATGTAGTCGGAAAGAAACCGCCGGCGCAGGCGCAGTCTTGCCTCTTGTGAAGGAACATGCCTAAGAAACTCGATTAGCTGCTCGTACAGTTGACGTAATCGTGCATCATTATTACAAAACCAAACCGCCACTAATGATCGCGTTTCGCTTTCATCTAATCGCTGTGTTGATCTTAAAACAGCATAAAAAAGTAATTGTCTTCACCGGCTATCAAACCCTACTCGTAACATCACAATGGAAACTCTTCCAGCTCTATTTTAATTTAAACGTAATTATTTTCTAGTTTATTTAGAAACTTTCATTGCTAGTTCTATAATTTTAAGAATAGAAGCAACAGTATTTTATTGTTACATACACTTGAAGCAATCAATTTGGATCGTTTAATTAATTTTACTTGTGTCTGATACCTCAAAAAAGCCAGTTCTGTTAACGAAAAAATTAAAAAAGAATGGTGTTTTATTTTCGAAGTCTGGGCCCTAACCATGAACTGTTAAAACAATCACAAATCTGTCAAACATTATCATTTCTGTCAAATTTTGTATGAAATGACGTACCAAAATTGACAGATTTGACAACTTTGAGATTGTTTTAAGAGTTCATGGTTACGGCCCTGGTCTTTTTAGCAGTCGGGTGAGTCCCTGAAAATGTTTACCGCTTTAACATTAATTCCTACATCAGAACATTATTATTTTTTTAAGTGACCCGAACGCATTGCTCTTGTGTGTAGTAATCTTAATTATTTTCGTAATCATTTTTACATTAATTTGCTTGATGTAATAATACGTTGGTAAAATTTCTTACTAGTAAATATGCATTTGTTTTTGCACAATAACTTTGTATCGATCCAATTAGGCCCCAAGATCTTTTATCTCCTTCTATTCTAATCCATAAGCTACACTGTTATCAATGGAACGACATTATGTTCAGCAGTAAAGGATTTTATGATGTAATTTAATTTGACATGGTTAATATAAAGGCCACCTTATCACACTAATCTCTAATGGAACGTCAATTGACATCCTAATACCGGATGTAATCGTTAAAGTGCCCGTTATAGACATACTACTGTGTCCCAAAAGTACCCGGAAATTGTAAATAAAAACCAAGCGGTAATTTTAATCATCCAAATTTATTTTGTCTCCTTTAAAGTAACTTCCATTGGAGGCAATACACTAACGCCAGCGCTTCAACTAGTCCTCGAAACAACTGTCATACACCGAAATCGAGATGGCTTTCAGCGCCTTCGTCGTATTTTCTAACCGCGTCTAAGTATAGTCTCGAAACGCTTTCCGTGAATCGGCAATTTAAGTTTAGGAAAGAGAAAATAGTCACATGGTGCCATATCTGGTGAGTAGGGTGCCTGCGGAGCGATGTTTGTTGAATTTTTGGCCAAAAAGCTACGAATAATCATGGCTGTATGAGCTGGCGCGTTATCGTGGTGCAAATTTCATTTGTTTTCCAACTGGAAGACACGTTGCACCACGATAACGATTTTGCAGGTAAAAATCTTGCCGTTTGCGATGAATAGCATCGCGCAAACGCCTCATGACTCCGAGATAATACTCCTTGTTGACTGTCATGCTGGAAGGAACTCATGTTGAACCACACCCCGATACTCAAAGAAAACGACGCGACGACAAAAGTTGTATGTCATGCAAAATACTCGACACAGGCTAGGTTATTTTGTTACCTCCAATCAATGACAGTTGTACCATGGAATTTTAGATAAGAATTTCCGGGTACTTTTGGGACAGTATATGTATGTAGGTACTTGAGAGCAATTCAACTTTTCAGTATGGGGAAGTGTTTTTTTTATGATTTATTCCTATGTTGATCTCATGTCAGCATGAACATTATTATTATTTTAGGACGTACATTAACAAAAGATAAAGGAAATTAAGTCATCAAGATTTAGATGTCGCAAGCCTATAGTCACCTTTTGTTTTATACTTTAACGACTCGTATCCCTCACAAAAGGTATAGTTAAAATAATTAAAATGCCGTGTAAAAATAACATTGTTAGTTTCCTATATTCTTCCTCAGTTTTATACAAACGAAACGAGCGAAGGTTAATGACTATGACGCGTTTTGTTGTCATGTCATATCTTAATGTTCAATCGACATAAAATTACCAACTGCTATTTACTTGACTATAAACTCGGTTTGTTTCGCCTTAATCACCTAAAATGTACTTATCTAACCTTTCCTTAACTATATGATTTACAAAAACTACATAATACCTAATTTGGTGTTTTTATGTAGGTTTTTGTGACCTGCTTGGTAAGCCAAGCAGGTGACAAAAAACCTGGTGAAGGAATTTAAGAAAGGTCACGAATGAATAGGCTATTATGTTGCAGTTAGAGTCTAACTACATTCTACATATAGGGGTTATACCTACATAGGTGTGGTTTGTAACAGGATCAAACAATTCAAATATAAGGTGCTTCATAAATTTCAGCCACGCCGCAATGGATAAAAGTATTGCGTTTATAAATGACGACAGTAAAGAAATTGTATGCCCCAGACGTTTGTTTTATTAAAAAAAAAGTGAAGCCTTCATTTTGTCTAAAACCGTCCACATCTGCCCAGCTAGCTCGCTCGTTCTCATCATAATCTTCATTATTTCAGCCACAGGACGTCCATTGCTGAACATAGGCCTCCCTCAGTGACTTCCATATTGGCCGGTTGGAAGCGACCTGCATCCAGCAGTTTCATGCAACATTTATTAGGTCGTCTGTCCAGCTTGTGGGTGGACGTCCCACGCTGCGCTTGCCGGTACGTGGCCTCCATTCCAGAACCTTTGTGCCCCATCGGCCGTCAGTTCTACTACGCTCTTACTACGTTGTCAAAATAGGTGGATGGCAGAGTTTGTGAAGCAAAATTAAGCAAATATTAATTTATTTACCGTCTGTTTATAAATAATTTAAATACCAATCCGTGGCACGAGATGTCTTCACTATCGTAATATACATTCACCCGTTGCAGCTGTGGCAGATATTTTTAAAACACCTTGTATACCTTAACTACCTTGTAACAAAGAATTTGTGTATTTAAATCTTAATTGCACAAATAAAGTGTGCTCGAATTACCTAGAATAATACGATTGTGACAAAAATTACAAGTCTAAGTGTTTTAATAACCCCTTTTTGTCGCCAATGCCCGTGGCTGGTTCAAAACAGAAGCTGTGATTGCCAAGCGTCTGCAAACAAACATTTTAATTATGTAATTTAATGGTTATTACAGACTTACCTTCTGAACTTGAGCATTCTTCATCAGCATATTCTCCCGGGGGATCCTGAACTTGTCGAACGCTAAGAACCCATTGTTCGCGGTCTGGTATCCCAGCTTTGGGCCGATCTCGCCCACTTTGATCCCCGGCAACGGCATATGGGTCTCACTGTCCCGAATTTGGACAATGAAGGGGTGGACACCATAGCATTTACCTTTTGTGTATAGTTGAGCGACTACGATGCAGTGATTGGCAGTTTGACCCACTGAAATAAATGTATAGGTCAGTTAGTTAGTTATTAGGGTTCCGTACCCAAAGGGTAAAACGGGACCCTATTACTGAGGCTCCGCTGTCCGTCTGTCTGTCTGTCCGTCTGTCCGTCTGTCACCAGGCTGTATTTCATGAACCGTGGTAGCTAGACAGTTGAAATTTTCACAGATCATGTATTTCTGTTGCCGCTATAACAACAAATACTAAAAACCAGAATAAAATAAATATTTAAGGGGGCTCCAATACAACAAAAGTGATTTTTTTGCTCGTTTTTATAGATTTTATCATATTTATTTGACAACGTTAATGGCGTAGTTTTATAGTGATTTTGATGATTATCTTTTCATAAACCAGCCATGAGCTTAATGATGGAGGAAAACACGCTCAATGACAGTCGTATCGTCGGAACTACGTGAGAAGGAACAATACTAATCGATTACTATTGTTTACACTGTTTACTAGTCCATGGGCATAAATCGAGGTTCCGTCTAAAGCAGTCTACACGGCTATTTTGATATCAGGCTCTTTGATTTGCCCTCACTCCAAACTTTCTTCTTATTTAGAGCCTCAGTTCAAAAACTGATATCTATAGCCAGATTTCGCTCTCAGCAAGCAGAACTGTGTGTGTGACCTAAGAGGTATTTTGTCAATGTTAGAACACCCCTAACATCAGCATACCTACTGTTCGAGATGAAAACTCTTTAGGAGTAATAGTTATTAAAAAAATATATGTAAAATGATTTTTTTCCTAATTCGCGATTTATGCTCAACAATAATTATTCGACCGATAATTTCCTCAAATACCAAAACACTGTAGATATAAATCATCTTTTTCTTGGGCGGTTAATTCGAGACTGGAAACGACTATCCATCGAGACGAAATTCTCGATGGATAGCCGCTTCAGGGGGCCTAGCACGAAAGTGTATCTTTCGTTCGGTCGAATAAACCTAACAAATTAAAATGGCTAGTCTCATGTGTCAATCAATAAAGTATGACCAACTCAATATAGCCGTGTAAAAAATCCGTCCATTTTCAATTATTCATTAATTGTCAAACCTTTGATACGGGCACAGTGTAAGTATTATATACGGGGAAAGGATTTATAACATTCTTCCCCCGTATATAATTTAATACGACCGACCGAACGAAGCGCTTTCGTATTAGGACTCCAGTTCTCATCCTGCACCCAGCTGAAGGCCTCGTAGAACAGTATTTTCAGGATCTTTACCAGTATTCGCCTGCTACATGCCCTCTCATTTGTTATCTGAATAAATAACTGGACAAATTGCCGACCTCTGTAGCCGAGAGGCGAGCACGCCGGACTATGGCGTCGCCATCTCTGAGGTTTCGAGTTCGATCAACGGTCGGCTCAATGTAAAAATAAACTGTATTGTCTCTGGTCTGGGTGTTGTGGTATAATCGTTGTTTTTTATTTCTATAACACAAGTGCTTTTGCACTTACCTTAGGATCAGAGCAATGTATGTGATGTTTTGTGGTCCAATATTAAAAAAAATGGTAAAAATATACAGGGTTATTTAAAAACATCAAGAACCTCGCACGACTAAATAGCTAATATCATAAACAACAACATTTGTTTTACGAGTTTTATCATATCTTAATAGATTATTTAAAAATGATTTACCAAGCTTTTATTGTACTGTCGTGACATTTGTAAATCTATGTTCCATTCACATACGAAAAGGCGATGCACGCGACGCATGCGATATGATGCACACAGAGCTAAGAACATTCAGACGTAAAACGAAATTGATATTTATTTTTATATAAAAGTAAAAAGTGTCAAATTATCAAAAGTCGTCGAACATAATTATGTTATTGTTTATGATGTTAGCTACAAATATATACTACACGTACATCCACCAGGCCACCATTTGTAGGCGGTGAGCGTGGGCGTGTGTAGAACAAACTCCTCTGTGGCCGGGTCGTACGTGGCTGTCGTCTCCAGACCTCGCAAGAAGGTCCCGTGACCAAGCTCAGTCTGCAAAATGTTTAAATGAAATGATAAACGTTAGTCATAACTTCATGCACTTACGTAGGTAATCATTATTCCAAATAGATAATAGTAGGTAACTAAACTGACTACCTTGTCCAATAAGTCGAAAGATTTTAAATAACAACGAAGAACTCAACAAAAAAAATATAAGTAAATATTATTGGAAACACAAAATACTGTGGCAAAAGTAAATATAGGAAATATTAATTTAAAGTACTTAATTTGAATATTTCGTTACATCAAAATTATAAAATAATGCGGAACTCATGCCACTATCCGAGGAATATCATCATCATCATTTCAGCCACAGGACGTCCACTGCTGAACATAGGACTCCCCCAGTAACTTCCAGATTGGCCGATTGGAAGCGGCATCCAGCGTCATCCTGCAACCTTTACCAGGTCGTCTGCCCTCCTTGTGGGTGTGGGTCCCCGCTACGCTTGCCGGTACGGTGGCCTCCATTCCAGAACCGTTCTGCCCCATCGGCCGTCAGTTCTACGTGCTATTTGCCCCGCCCATTTCCACTTTAGCTGGCTAATCCGTCGGGCTATGTCAGCGACTTTTTTTCGTTCACGGATCTCCTCATTTCTGATTTGATCTCGCAAAGAAACACTGAGCATAGCCCTTTCCATAGCGCGCTGTACAACTTTAAGCTTTCTTATAAGGCCCATGTTAAGAGGCCACGTTTCTGTTCCGTATGTCATTGTAGACGAGGAATATCGTTAGAGAAGTAATATTTCATCACAATCAGTCTTCGTCAGTCCACTGTTGGGCGCAGGCCTATATCTTTAATATTTATGCACAACAATGAGCTTGATCCTTATCTATACTTTTCCAGCGTCGTTCTTATTTCTCGGAAGGAGTCCTACAGTCTTTAACTCTCCACTCAAGAACACCTCAGGGCCTTGGCAGTAGCCCTGAGTCTGCTTATTTAAAAGTGGCATAATTGAATATCAATTAGATCTCATTGTAGTTATGACCAAGCTATGACAATGAGATCCAATTAATATTCAATTATGCCACTTAAAAATTAGCAGACTTGGAGCCCTATGCACCGCCCAATAAATAAATAATAAATTGTTTCCACCATCACACCAATTATCTAGCCCCAAACTAAATAAAATAAACTAAGCAAAGCTAGTACTATGGTGACTAGATAACGGATAAACATACCTAATGCTTTTTAAACATCCACAACTTAGGTACAAATGCTCATCACACTCACATTTGCTCTTTGCGGGACTCGAACCCGTAACCTCCAGGCTTTGTATTCAGCGCGAACCACAACAACAGACGGTCGTCGATAGGCAATCGGTTCTGCTAATAATATTTACCTGTGCATACGTGCCAATAATCTGCATGGACAGCGCCTTGGGCAGCCACTCGGCCTGCTGCTCCGGCGAGGCCTGCCCTATGATGGTGGGCACGAACATACCCATGTGCAACAGGAGCGGCATCTGTTGCTGGACTAGGGATTGCACCCGATACATGTTCGTTGGTCTGGAAATAGTAGTGAAGGTCCAATGGAAAAGGACAGTAAACTTGACATTTATCACGGCAAGTCATGTAATGCTTAGAGCATGCTCTAATATGTAATGCCAAGGAATTTACAGGTACTAAATTACTACATCCATGTGTAATGCACAGTCAACAACATTTACTTACGCAAAATAACAAATATCCATGAGCTCCAACTTAAAATTATTTTTAAGATCCTTATTTTCATTATCTTTAATGTTGAAGAGAACACACTAAGTTAGAAACAAAATCAGTCACAGCGGTCTGGCTCAGATTGCCTGGCAACAACTTGGCAAACAAAACTAAGATCAGGTCAGCTTTTCACTAAGGTCGTTTACGTATTAGGAATATTTTTGCCATTGCTTATTTGTTATAAGGCATCAAGTATACTATCTTTAGTATGTTTCTTCCCATGGAGGTAAATTCGACGCGTAGAGTTCAATAGCATTCAAGATATTTAAAAGATCCTTGTAGGATAATAAGTTGTTGACTGTACAGTGGTTTTTTCTTTATAAACTTTTGTAATACGCAATGTATAAAATATGTGAGTGATTAGCAAACATAATTACTCGTATTTTGGAATATGAACGAAATTGTTAAGACATAAATTATTGACGTCAAATTGCGCAAGACCTTAACCTTAGAGCATTCAACCAACATGCTCTAAGCAACTAACAGATCATTGCGAAAACGTATTCAGTTGCATTCAATCGTTTTGAGGCTGAGGACTTGGTTTGTGCCAACCTTAAGAGTCATAGCAGCTTTGGATAGATATATTCGCATGTAAATAATGAGCATCAAATAAATTGAATTATTGAAAATTTTCCATAAGGTCTTACCAAAACTGAATAACATTTTTAAAATCTCATTTTCAACTAATTTGATAGCGTAAATCCTGAGATTTTCGTCGTAAAGTGTCCGAGGAACTAATATTCTGGATCCACTTTCTTTACTTATCTAGATTAAAATAAGTGTCTTTCTCTCAATAATAAATGAAGACCAAATCCGTACTGTCATACTTAAGTTATGTTATTTTCTTCATCATAGGTTTCCTCCATGATAAATTCGTAATGAGTATGGCAACAACCCCCCGATAACAGAAGTCACTGGGGGAGGCCTATGTTCAGCAGTGGACGTCCTGTGGCTGATATGATGATGATGAAATTCGTAATAGTGATTTTTAATATATAAAACAAAGTCTGTTTTGTTACAACACTTATAACTCGAGAACGGTTGGACCGATTTTCATGGTTTATAATTTGTTTAGATTTTTCACCGCCCTGAATAGCAAAATAAATAACTAAAACATTGGAAAAGCTGATGAAAAAAATATTACTGTTAGCGATACGGAGTTCGCCGGATCAGCTAGTAAAAACTAAAGGTACTACTAAAGTCATCTATGCATGCTTTATGTTTGGCAGATTTTTAGTTTCATGTCTTTCACTTTTAAAGTAAGTATGTACTTATATCTCTTTTCTTTCATCATGAACAAAAAGAGAAATTAAATTAAATATAAACAAAGTTTAGAGAGTTTTTGTAGGGAATTGTATACCCAGTGGCGTAGAAATTTACCTGTAGGCATCGAAAGACGAGTGTTTGAGAGCATGCTCTTTCAGAATGTCAACGAGGGCGCACGATTTCTTGAGAGCATTTTCGTATTTGCCGGTGTGACTCAAATATTCTTCGGGGATGTCATCGTTTAGCTCCTTCACATAGATGACCATTTCCTCTGGAAACACAAATTGATATTAGTGCGCCATGGTCTTTTAGGTTTTTTCTAAAGAATGATATTGAAAACATCACTGTTCACGTACAGTTTAGCATGCATGGTAGGGCTACCTTTATTATGTTTATTATCTTAAGTTGTAATATCAAATGCCAATGGCAGCTCGTTGCCAGTGTTGCGGCCAGCAGGGCTAGCATGCGCAACACGATAAAATTTTGTCGTGGCATTTTATCGACTTTTGACGTAAATATGTCGTTTTGTCTTCGACGATAACAAAGAAAAAATCCAAAATACCATGGCAATGCCGTGTTATAACGTAAAAATAAGTGGCTACGAAGAACAGATGACCATAAAAATATTAAGAAAAAGGATTCGAGACGTCTGTGATCCGTTAGGTTAGGGAAGACGATAAAATTATCGTCGAAGACAATATTTGTCTTGTCTATCGATAATATAACCGATGCGCGCATGCTAGCCCTGCATCCGCGATTTGTAAAACATTTCGTGCGACCTTGATGATGATATGTTTGCAAACACCTTATAAAAAGTTGTAAATTTAATTAATAGAATTGAATATCTTTGTTGTGAGTTATTATTGCCAGTCATATAATTTATAGGACATATTAACTTATGTGTCATCCAAAAATAAATGATCCACTGATGACCTTAACTATCAAACAAAAAAAACAACATTGCATGACAAACAAAACTTATCTAGGATTAAAACTCAAGTCGCAAGCTTAGGTGTGAAGGTAAAATACAAAAACATAGTTGTTCCAATATTTACATTATAAAAACATACCTTTGATTATATACATGATTCCCTGTTCGAGTGTCATAAACGTCAAAAAATATATAAGCCAACTGTTGGCGCAAAAGTTTGTTTCGCCCGCTTAGTGACGCGCTGGTTACCATAGCAACCCATAATTGTTACCTTAGTAACCATAGTTGTTACTGACTCAAATCTGGCCCGTTCTTTTGGTGACAACTGCAGCACCACACCCTATCTAGACATGTTTATAATCAAAGCAACATACTCACAGTGAAATCTATGTCTAAGAGTTTGATATTCATGAGACCTCATCGATCTCCATATTGATAATGATATAAATAAATAATAAATAAATATTGGACATCATCACATACATTTGATACATATTTGCTCTGATCCTAAGGTAAGTATCATCAGTATCAAGAAATCAGAAACAACGACGGTACCTACAACAACACCCAGACCCAAAACAATATAAAAAAATAGTTTATTGACCCGACTTGGGATCAAACACGGAATCTCAGAGATGGCAGCGCCATATACAGTCCGGCGTGCTCGCCTCTCGGCTACGGAGGTCGTCAAATACATTTTTTAAATATTTTTGCAAGGAAAGCACATACCTACCTACTTATAATTTAAATTCTTGCTAAACGCCAGAGAAAAGACAATGCCAAGTAGCTGGCTGTCCTTCCTAGCTTAGTAAAAATTATTTTGCATCAGTTTATACAGGGTGTACAAGAGAATAGGAGACTCCTTCAAACACGTGATCATATACAACAACTTTTTCTAAGGGAGCAAAATCAAAATCGAGTTTTTTTTTAACTTTTCCATACTTTTACTTGTATACCTCGATGATAATGTATGGAGCATCTGAACAAAAATTCACGATTTCGATGTTGCTCCCATAGGAAAAGTTGGTATATGACCAGCTGATCACGTGGTTTGAAGGAGTGTCCTATTCTTTTGTGCATCCTGTAGAGATATAAATGACACATACCCACTTCTCTCCTGTCTTTCGTCGCCTGTTCGCCGCCATCGATTAAATATGTCAGCTCTTCTATATCGAATGTGCACTTTTTTCTCTCCTTTAAGAGATCTTCATTCACTTTACCATTGCTCGACATTTTTGTTTTTGATCTTAGCCTGGCCTGGAAAAAAAGATGATAACTAAGGCTGGGTTGCACCATCTTAACTTTAACCTTAACTATAAGTATAACCGGTGTTTCTGTATGGAGTTTGACAGACTTTTGACGTTTGTTAAAGTAAGATGGCGTGTAGGGACGGCTGTAAAGAATACACTTCCCCGCCGCCAACAGGAGGCGTGTCGTAAGAGGCGACTAAATCCTGTAGCACTAGACGGGGAGCAACGTCTTCGTGCGAAATAATAAAAAAACTGCGCTCGCCAAACCGCCTGCCAAGCGTGGCGAGTATGGCAAAAACCCCCCGATGACAGAAGTCACTGGGGGATGCCTATGTTCAGCCTGTCGATTTTGTAAACAAAACCGCGCTCACTTCGTCGCTGCACTCGCTCATCAACGATAAATAATATGAACCTTCTTACTAACAACATAGAGGCTATATTCGTTTGTACGGCTAAGTCGAGTTTTAGAGCGAGTCCGTTGCGTTTTTCTTAGAGAATCGACCGGCAGCAGTGGACGTCCTGTGGCTGAAACGATCGAACGAACGAAAGTAAGATGGTGCTACCCAGCCTTAAAAACATATTTTTATTAACTTAATTTAATCCTCTCGCTCAGATCGCGAGTCCATTATTACTCAATTGTTTACAGCAATACCTACCATTTTTACGTAAGGTGGTAAGATTTTTTTAAGTGTAATATTATCAAATGTACGAAAAGGTAGTCCCAAATGGACTCTATCGCATGCCACACTTGCAACCAGTTATTTTAGGTCATATCGATTGAAGGAAATATTTGAATTTCGTGTCTTGACAAACGTAAAATTTAGATTTACAAATCTTACTTATATTATAAAAGTTTGTGACTAGACTCAGAGCAAAAACTACTAAACGGATTTGGATGAATTTTTGCACACTTGAATATGGTCTAGAATAGATTAACATATTTGGATCCTTTTTATTCCTATCTATTTATACGTAATTTTAAATAATCGTCTTGTCATAATTATGAGGAATAAAACTTTGAGTGTCGTTTCAGTGTCCTTTAGACTTACTTAATAAAAAAAACGTGAGCAATAAAATTTCAGTATTAACATAATCCATAACACTCTCTTTTTATATTATTTGTTTAAAAGTCATTATGTAAAGGTATGTTTAACAAGTAACACGTGAAATTCCTGGGTCTATTAACGGTGGCGTTATTGTTGGAAATAATTAATATGCGTTTCCAAATTGGCTTGGGTCACATCTGAGGGCATTCGTAAACACAAATGCTTAATACATGGTACAAGACTTTAACAATTTGGTAGGTATGATGTTAAAATAACAATTACAAATGTTAAGTAACACGACTGCGTGCGCAATTTTGTTCATGTCACAAAAGCAACTCGGAATAACATGCTAATAAAATTCCTTTCTGGATTGCAGATAAATTATCCTTTATGGATTTCGTCCATTAGTTATTACAAACTTAAGTGAAACGATCGTTAGGTATTTCGACCGTAGTTGAATTGAAAATAGTTATAATGACTTTAGTTGAAATGATACGTAACCGTAATAAAACCTCTTAGTCAGTATATTCAAAATATTCTGCCTGTTACGCCACATTCTTTGACACTCGCTAGAGATCGAAACCTATTATAATACTATCTCTATGCCTAAGATACTTCCAATTTATGAAATTTGTCAAGAAGCAATGCCTAGTAACAAAAGTATTGGGAAAAGTCCGAAAGCCGTAAATTTGTAGTTACATCACAAAATAATAAAAAAATACAAACAGAACCAACAGTAAAAATCTTCTAGACTCGATTCTGTTATACATACCTACAAGTCTGTACTAGGGTCCCGTCATTCACCCCAGTCTGTGCGCGAGTCCGCATTATTTTGGTCGGTTTATTTACAAAATACATCAATATAACCATGTGCTAATATTATACCGTCTGGCTAAGCTAACGGCTGATCTTTAACCCTTACTTACTCCTTATATGCAAATGTGCCAACTGAAATAATAATGGTCACTTGCTCATTAATTAAACCGCTGTGAGTCGACTATACGAGTATGCTAGTTGACACGTTATGCTTAGAAACACGGAATAGTCAACTATTCTGTGGTAAAAAATATGCTTATTACAACATATAAAGCCCTTTTATAGCCAATCAACTAACAATGCGTGATTCTTCTTGTCAGTGGAGTATTTTCATATTCAGATTTATTCTATACCATCTCGATGTTCTCCTGATACAAGGAATTGCCGCCTAACTTTTCCTTGAATGTAGGTAGGTATGATCTTATTAATTTCAATTAAATTAGAGTCAAGTCAGTTGAACTATATATTATTACATTAATGTTTCCTATCTCGAAACAAGGGAGTCCGGACCTTTGGAAGGCCTACGAGAGGAAAATACAAATCGCAGAGGTGAATGTTGAATTGGCTTTTTTTAGTATCTAATTTACTCGCCGGCCTACGTTACGGGACGTAAGAAATTAAACAATTTTTATCCCACTTAACCAAATATGTGCTTGACCTACAGATCGTAAGTAAACAAATTAAAGCTACTATAAAATGACAAATTTCAATGACAAAGTTTAAAATTAAAAGTGTAAAGTTCAATTTGTTCAATATCAATTGTAGGTTAATGAACTATTCTAATATCTTTTGACAATTATCTAATATTGAGTTAAAAAAAAGACACCATAATCGTGAAGTGTTACAGAAACAGAAGCGACAAGAAGATACAGACTGTTAAAATGAAAAACCTGCCTTTGATTGTAAAAACGAATAGCTTCGTTTCTTTGGATCTTTGATGCACAAAGTTTTGCAGACGTAAAATTTCAAATCTTAGAAAATATTATAAATCCATCTGTCTGTCTGTCTACCCATCTGTCACCAGGCTGTATCTCATGAACCGTGATAGTAAGACAGTTGAAATTTTCACAGATGATGTATATCTGTTGCCGCTATAACAAAAAATACCAAAAACCAGAATAAAATAAATATTTAAGGGGGCTCCTATACTACACACGTTTTTTTTCCTTTTTTTGTAGATAATGGTGCGGAACCCTTCGTGCGCGAGTTTGACTCGCACTTTACCGGTTAGTAATGACCGGTAAAGTGCGAGTTGCCGATTAAGGGGAGTTGTTCTTATGGCCATAATGAAATCTGTATATGCACGTAAGTGCATATACATATACAGGTATACAGATTTCATTATGGCCACGAACAACTCCGCTTAAACCTGCCAATAATGACATGTAAATATCGATCTGCGATCTCTGTGATGTAAGGTCAATGGCAAATATTAAATTCTATATTACATCATATGTTTAACAAATTACAACAATGTAAATATATCATTACGGTTTTCAATCTCACTTAACGACACAATGTTTATTAAATTATTGTGGTGTGAAATATATCTGTAAACGGTAAAAGGTGTTTATTTAACTTTACGATTTGGTAACCATTTCATTTTACCTGATATCTCACAGCACAGGTCATTTCAGGCCAGAGGTCATTTCATTTATTTAACTATTGGAACCGATTCACCAGCTACAAATCAATAAACATTACAGTTCAAAGTTATATAATAAATAAATAAATACAGGGTATTTAACAATTCGTCGACTTCAAAAAAAAATTAGGTACCTAATAAACAAAAGAAAAACACGAATTAAAATTCAAGAAACAGAACAAAGTTGAAAGTTAATACATTTTTTTTTTACCAAGAAGAATCGATTCACCTCACACACAGTTGCCTCACACTTCTTTTTAAATGCCTTTTTGCAATCCCGAAAGATGTCGATTGCGAAATCTTTTAAGTTTTTTAGAAAAAAAAATGGGACATGTAAAAGTGCCATTAATAGTCAATTTGCAGAAATAAATGACTTTGACTTTGATTTTAACTATGTAAGTCCGCATACACCTGTACAGTGGGGCGCACTAACCCAGGTTAGTTTTACAGTGAGGTAGATTAAAGACATTTGTTAAGGGGTGCCTTGGTAGATGGTAGGGACAGCGAGATTTATCTGTTGAAGCAAATTAGGACAACTTAAGTCTCCATAAATGAATGACGTTGCGTCATTAAATCCAAGAGCTTACGCCGATTTTCTAGTGAACTTATTTTAAGGTGTGAGAGACGAGCTGCGTATTCAGCACCTCGGGGACAACCTTTACTTCTAATGGAAGGATTTCATATCTAAACCCTATAAAATAAGTTTTTGGCAGTCCAAAATTTATATTTTTATGAAAATTAATAGGCTGTTTTAAACGTTTACAAGTTATTCAGTAAGTAAAAGCGCCTTCTTACATTTGTTAATTTGTAATCTCTACACTCAGAAAACTTTTATAAATACCTATACTATTAACTTGTTACGTGATCTCGATCTATTCCGACAATTAAATTCTTTAAATTATCTATCTACTATCAAATAAAAATAATCAAATAATTATTTATCATTTACCGCAACAATACTGAAGTTTAAAATAATTGTAAATCGATTTTAACGACTAAAATCGCTCAAGTGAAAATACGAGTACAATCACGAATTACCATACCTTAAATGTTCATTAACATGTAAATCACGATTTGTAATTTACGATCCGTAAGTTTTATCACTGTCACTTTTTAACACAATCTGCTATAGCAAGGGCAGAGATACGTGCGGCCAGTTTGCCCGCCGCGGACGTTATGACTCAACCAAGTTAAATTGATAGGAATCCGTTGCGTAAACAAACATTAGGCATTCTTCAGGAAATCATAAGAAATTCAGCTACGCATCGATACACGGTCGATGCTAACGGAACAGAAGCCGTACCTAGTAATAATTTAAAAATAGTAAAGTAAAATGTATGGGATTGACAAATAATAATAATAATACATCTATTTATTCAGATAATATAGATCCATTTTGTTAGTAACAATTTAACTTACAGCTATGTTAGTAAAAAATACATGTACTTGTTTAGGGTTTATTAATTAATATAATAAATATGTTCCGCATTAGGGTTCCACCTGCCCGCTAGAACCCTTGGAATACTATTGGTACAACCTATCATTCTGTTTTTGATGGATAACATCTTCTCCCTTACAATGGCGTGAAAGTCATCTGCGTGTGTCGGCAAACATGCCAGACGCACTACAGAATCTCGGTAGTCCCAAAAGTACCCGGAACATGTTGTTGTACTATTTTTGTGTGTAACTAGCGCACAAGCCGCCTGTGTACAAGGACTGGCAGAAAGATTTAAATAATAAAACATTAATCTCTCCCGCACAGTGTGCGAACCTGCGGGCCAGCATGTTTCCTCGTACGCCGTCGTAAAATCACGTGGTTAAAGTAATCGTATTCTTAAATCTGACAGGAGATAACGAATATCGATAGTATTTATTATCGATTGTCACTTGTCTTAGCACCCTGATATGTTGGGTTAGATCAGGTTTCAAATTTACGTAGAGAATTGTAGGGCTTGCTTGTGGAAGTTGAGAAATCAAGCTATTTGGCAACGTTCGGAATGGCAATTGTGATGAAACGCTCCGATCAAAGAGGTGTGTGGACATTGAACGGTTCTCTTTAAACGGACATTCTAAAGTAATGTCTATAGGTTCTTAAAATGAAGTATCGAAACGACTCTACCTATACTATACCTAATGTAAATAAGCATTGATTTTATACAAAGTAAATAATTAAACTGTCAAAGGTGCATTGACACTTCAATAAACAGAACCGTGGGTATTTAGTATACAGGGTGTTCCAAGATGATAGCAGATTTGATACCAACTTACGTATTAGTATTATTGTTTGTTTGAATGTTGTTTTTTTTTCTATGATAATGTCGTTCCTTTTTGCCAGGGTCCCGCAGAATACCAGTGTCGCGGAAGTTATCTTTAGCTGCCACAAAAAAGCTGAGCGGGGGACACTCTTGGCACATATACAGGGTTGCATTGCAAAGGGGTGCCAAATTTTCAGGGGTCACTCAGAACCAGTAACTAAATCGATCTACGATATAAACGATCTAAAAAACAATCATTTTTTTTTATTAATATCACCTGTTCATAGATGGTAAGCGTCGATAATCTTGTCTCATTTATAAAAAATACGCACGCACTATCTCTGTGTAACCTAAAACTGCAAAGTTCAATGCAATAATAGTCACAATGGCGCGCGATAACAAAACTTAGCCTTTTCGATGTAAGGTACATTTCTAACAGCAGGAGCGTCCGCGCATACCGAAGGTCCAAATCGACAACAAATACCATAGGCAGTGCACCTCTAGATCTTATATTTAAAATTTGGCGCCCCTTTGTAATGAAACCCTGTATATGTGGTGAATGATACTATTGCCGAAGTTCATACTTGGATTTATTTAACACGACTTGCCATATAAGCCTTTTACAAACTCTTCATCTCTTTAATTAGAAATTATGTCCCTAAATTAATGATTACTTCGATTGATATAGTAACTGCTTGCTTAGCAACTGCCTACTTCAAATGCTCACGAGCAACTGACTGAGTAACGATCTCTACCTATAATACTACTGCGGTGTTTTCCCCACCACAACTCAATTACGTCATGTCTTTTTCCTGGTTGACCACTTAGTGTTGCCAACGTTTGATTAAAATACATCAAATCACGACATAAAATACCTTAATTTTTATTTTGTTGTGTTTTTCATGCCAAATAAAGTATTAATAGTAAATACTTACCTGTATACTTTGTATGTATTTATTTTTTGTATGATATCTAAAAAGAGTTATCGATGAATTACCACTTCACTAGATATCTAAACGATTCTACATAGATTATAATAATCCGTGATAAATATGATATCGTGTATGGGACTGTAGTTTCTTACTACAAAATTGTACAAATAGTAAACCTATCTAACTAGATGTAAAACGAAGCATAATAACTATGATAAATTGATAATACATATAAAATATGTTATCGACTTGCACTCAGTCCGACACAGTACATCCGTGGCTCGTTCAAGCGTCTTATCATTACGTACTTTGATATTGCAAACTCCAATGTGAATTTATTAACTTGCTTGGGGTAGCGAGATTATACTATACACATTCATGGGGTTAATTATAATCCCTATGTAAATTACTAAGGTACATTTAGGAAGAGTATGAATCTAGATACACGTGAAACGTCCAAAATAAGTTCTTTTTCACTTGAAAACATTTTTTACTGCCTATGGTGGGATTCGAACCCACGAAGCCACGACCTTTCTATCCAGGCGACTGCTGTTCTAACTGAGCTAAGGAAGATAAAATAACGTTAGCGAATTTCTTTATATGTTTATAGCTTTAATAAGCCAACATTGTTTTACCAATGTCTTTGATTTCATGTCTACAATGAACTAGCTATATATTACAAAAATAATGTTTTGATAAGAGTAATAACCAGACGACGCATCGACTATCAAAGTCATTTATTCAGTATAAAGGCCCTCTTCCGGGCACTTATATACGTCCTGAAAATAGAATTTAGGAATAAAGAGGAGAAGGAACAAGGAGGAAGCTTTTACACAATCAAACTTCAGCAGCTAGACAACAATAGACATCTATGGCCTTATTACAAAAGAAGATAGACTAGGTTTAAACGGTGTCTAAAAAATAACCAAATATTTTAAAACGTTGACACATCAGACATGTCTCGGTAATTGGTAATAGCGACACATTTAAAATTGGTTCATCATCATCATCATCACCAGCCTATATTAGTCTACTGCTGGACACAGGCCTCTCCAAAAGGAGGATTTTGCCATAATCGCCACGCTTGGCAGGCGGGTTGGCGATCGCAGTTTGGCCAATGGTGGAGAGGATATGACGCTGCTGCCCGTCTTCTTGTGGCGGTTCTCCTGTAGTCGCCTCTTACGACACCCATAGGAAGAGGGGTGGTGCTATTCTTTTAACGTGCCGGCAAAATTGGTTGGCTGAAATGAAATGAAATTATTTATTCTGTATGTAGGCCCTCCTCCGGGCACTTATACACGTCCCAAAATATAACTTAGCCCTACCACCGCTTCGCTTATCTTTAGACAGTGTTAAATCTATCTTTTTTGTAATAAGGCCACTAGAGAGTAGAGCTCTCAGTCTCAACTATTGCAGTTTACAACGAGAGCGCGTGCTCGCTATGTCGTAACGATTGATAATCGTGTCGTTTTAAGTGTCGAGGCTTAGATACTTAAATGAAGGCTGGTGTTCACATATAGGACGACACGATTAACTGTCGCCTACGACCTTTTTAGCGGTGACGACAGATTGTCATGACTGTGGGTACGGCTAGCACCACAGTCGTAAAACGATAATAAATCGTCACGACTAAATCATAACAGCAAATCATGTGTCGTTGTACTTAAAGGCGACTGTAGAGTTGTAGCTTGCTACTGAATATGTGCAAACGACAAACCGCCTGCAAAAGAAAAAAAACTAAAAAGAATTTGTAAAATATAACAATTATTTATTTATATTTATATTTCCTTCCCATCACAGACAAATCCTTATTTACGTATAAATTATTACCGTGTTTTACAAAACGCAGCCATTTGAGGTATATACTTATTACTAAATCAAAGTGACATAATTGCCACGTGTCAGATCGCAAAACAAGTCAGCAGTCATCACAAAATAAGCGAACGCGATCTGAAAGTCACTGGGGAGGCCTATGTTCAGCATATCGTCATAAAAATTTTTTCAGCCACAGGACAAAATGCGGAACATAGGCCTCCCCTAGTGACTTCCAGATTCGTTCGCGTTCGATTATATTTTTGTGATAATTGATAACTACATGAGCACCCTCCGACAAGGTAGACCGCTGAAATACGCAAGGTTGCTGGTAGGAGATAAAAAAGAATAGCCAGAGATCGGGCTAGGTGGCGCGCAATGGCCAAAGTCCAGCAGTGGACTGAAAAGGCGGTTAATTATCTAAAAAAAACGGTAATAAACCCGCTCTAAATATCACCTGCGATGCAAACAAACATAGCCTCTATATTGCTAAAAAGTGGGTTAAAATTACTATTGTGGATGAGTGACTTTAGTGATAAAGTGACAGCGCGTATCACCAAAGCAGTGCAAACTAACACAGACTCTATTTTGCTACAGAGTTGATTCATATTATTAATCGTCAATAGTATTGTCGAAGTGATCACGGTTTTGTTTAGAGAATCGACAGACTGTGATGCTAGTATCATTACGATAATAGCACCTTAATCCAGTTGAAAAAAATCAAGTTTATATGCGATCATTCGCCGAATCCCGAACGTATAGAGCTAGCATAACAAGTGCACCAAATTGAATAAATCAATTTTCGTTTTTATTTTATTCTTCCATTATTTTCTATAGTGTCAAAGTTTCCCCTGCATATAGGGCTTGAGGTACTTGTGGAAGGCACTGTAGTCTTCCTCCTTGTTGAGAGGGCATTTCATAGCCTCCTCCATCAGCCGCTCGTAGACCTGGCCGTCGTATGAGCCCAAGGTAGAGTGCAGCATCTGAGAAGTTATTTTTTTTAATGAATCATGGGCCACGGCACGTTAAATTGTTCCTGGCTAATATTGCTTGATAGTAGTCACGAAGCCTAGTAAGAGTAACTATCTGACAGTAAGGTTCATCACTAGCTTAACAACATCCTCCATCTATCTGCTCTAAGCCGGCGTGGAGAAGTAAGGCCCGAATTATCACATAGTTAAGGTGAAGCTTGTAGGCTTGTTAGGCTTACTTCACTTGTAATTAATGGAAGGAAGGTAGCTTACCTCGTCCCTGATGTCGAAGGCGTCCACCAGGCTGACAGCATTAGGCCGCAGCTTCACCAGCAATTCTTCGTACCAACTCTGCAGTTCCTCCGCGTCGTGTCTAGAGATATTTGTATACTGTAACAAGGAATTATTTACTTAGATTACTCGTTTAATTATCAACATTAGTTTAAATTCTTTTCTCATAAGGAATAATTTATGAATTTTGAAATAGATAAAACAAACACTTCATATCAGACGAACTTTTTGTCGAAAGAATGTTCGCGTGGCACTCACCTGATGGTAAGTGATGATGGAGTCTGATTGGTCGCAGCACGCTTGCTCTGTAAATACGCTGCCGAAAGACGTAGAGTTGATAAGGGATATCAAGAGTAAAACACCATCAATCATTTCAAACCTACCACACTTGTACGCGGTCATCCTACCCACAGCGAATGGGACCCTGTGACCAATGGATCGCGGAATTACCATTGACTATTTTGACGTAGTTTAGTGCTATATTGCCTGTCAAAGCAGAAACCTCCCCATAGTTATTACTTTTTTCGTACGCTATGGATATTTTGCGGAACGCTTTCTCAACACCTCGAAAAATAGACGTCTTACTAAGCGTCATTGGTAATGCAGCTCAACTTAAGTAAATAAAGGCAGAAGAAACGTCACAACACGTGGGTATGGAATGCGGAAGCGTGACAGAACAACGGGCACGGATTCTCCAATCACCAGGATCACTCCCGGAGACCTTCAGGAACCTGGAAAGGTTGCTGACATTGGCTGGCTGGAGTAAGGGAAAAAAGATGCAGCAAGCACAATGGCCCAATCAAGAGGCTAAGTGCGGAAACAGCCCAGCTAAACTAAACTGTAACTGGCCCACTCCACGCTTTGGCTTAAAGCTGTTAGTGGAGTGTGCAATTAAATACAAAAAAAAAACTACCTTAAGTAACTCCACGAGGCTCTGGAGTGCCCAGTAGACGAGATACAGCTCCATCAGCTGCCTTATCACCACCCCTGAAGAAGCCGAGGCTTTCGTTATCATCCGAGAAGCACCTTCATAGAAGTAGCTGGCTATCACCACGCGTCCGTGAGCCTGTAGAAAGATATTGTGACCAGTAAATAAAACAAAAAAGGCACTTCGTTCAAACATATTATTGTTTTTGATATACTATTATACTGATGATGATGAATCGAAAATTTGGTATCATGCAGACTCCAACTAAGTAATCAGTAAATATTAAAAACGGCACGAAAATCTCCAAGCCTTGTTCTGCAGGTACAGCATGGAATATCTATCTCTAGATGTAAGCTGATTAGGATTTTTTTACACCGATTGACTTCCTGACCGAACCAACCAAAAATCTTGATGTCTTGAGAACTAAGTGTGATCGGATTCTTAGCGAAAAGAACACGATAAATAAAACCAATTTATTTTTTTAAATAGGCTTAAACTAAGCTCTTTTACAAGCAGATGAACTCGCTTTAGAATTCACCTAAGCGGTACAAACGACAGACTCTGTTTTTGTTAGGAAGTGGGATCATTTTACATATCATTTCAGTGTTGAAGTCAGTACGATTTTCTTTACAAACTAGCTCGCCTATTTTCCTATCAATAACACAATATTAAATTATTCATATTTTATTTAGGTTATCTTACTTCGGCTGCGGCCACCAACTGAACTGAGGCCAAGTTCCAGGCGTCTTCTATTGACATTCCTGATGAAACTCTTTTCTCCATTGCCAACGCACATGCCGATATTTTCCTAAAAACAAAATGGTAGTACACAATGTTCAAGAGCGAAAATGAATATTTTTACGACGAAAGTCTCCATTTTGAACGTAGAGAAGAGCGATGCCCAAATGATAGACATCACTTTCATCACATCTAGGGCGTGTACGGAAGAATTAACTAAAAACACAGATGTCAGCTAGTCGGTAGTTTAGGATGAGGGGAAAACTTTTTTATTTCATTCCGATGTTGATCTCGTAGAAAATCTTTTAACATTTGAGCATCACCCCCTAAAAATAGGTTAGATCATAAATGACCTTATGCAACGTGTAACTCATGGTTCAGCTGCTGCTCAAATACTTGACAACAACTTTCATACGAGATCATCAAGAATAAACTTGAATTCCCAAACAAATAATTAAACGTGACTAAGAAGTTCATTGTTTTGATTGCAATTTTAGAGGATATTAAGCTTAATAATGAAAAAGATGGAACTTTTTACCTCATTGCAACTACTTGAAGTCCACGGATGATTCCTTCCGGAGATTTCTCCCATTTACACGTGAAACCTTCAGCGGAAGTCATCTTTAGGTAATTTACAGTTGAGGGTAAGGTGTGGCTGTCTACCCTCTGCCATGTCTTGAGCAAGAACCTGTAAGAAAATAGTTTTTTACTAGGACGGTAGTTAACGAACAAACAAAGAATAAATAAATAAATAAATATTGGACAACATCAAATACATTGCTCTGATCCTAAGGTAAGTAGCTAAAGTACTTGTGTTATAGAAATCAGAAACAACGACGGTACCACAACACCCAGACGCGAGCCAATATAGAAAAGTTAGTTTTCTACATTGACCCGACCGGGGATCGAACCCGGAACCTCAGAGATGGCGGCGCCATTTAAAAACCGGCGTGCTCACCTCTCGGCTACGGAGGTCGTCCTGGAAATGTTATGTTTTATTTTATAACAGTGCAATGTTATTATAGTTAGTTTTAGTGCAACTAAGGTCATAATCTTATCTCTCTCACTGTAAGATCGTGATCGCTACCAACAAGCTCGTTTTAGATTGATAGATGATCTGTCTCCAGCGCTCCGATTTGTGGTTATCTATACAACACGTCTGGCAATTAGCTCAGTCAGACCATCTACGCCTCAACCAGGTCGAGACCATTTATCCTCTACGTTTTCATTTATCTGGCAACTAAAGAACCTATCAAAGAATGTCCTTGGCTACTCACCACATCCACGCAGTGTTATATTGAACGTTTTATATTTATAATTTAACTATACAGATATCTATCTATGAGAGTAAATATATATTAAATAGTGGTTTCCTATAAAAACCGAAAATTCTCATTTCCATATCCATAGATCTCTTATATGAGTATGAGAACATATAAGAAGAAAATAGTTTTTGGCTTTGGCTTAGAGGCAATATTACTGCATACTTTCTTTTCTACAGATATACAGAGGTGCTTTTAATACAACCAATTAAGGTTTGAGATCTCCGAACACCAGCCACCGTAGGCAATCAACACACTACGCTCTCTGTTCATTCAGCTCACATAGAAGTACAAAGTATCCACCTAGCAGTCTGCAGAAGCATCACCGTGTTCTCCCCCTCATAGATGCAGGCGGCGGTGACTTGTCCGTACAACGTCGGTAGGGAAGAGGACAGCATATACCCATAGCCCCCGCACGCAAGCCGACAGCGCTCTACGCACTGCGCAGTGTCAGAAGTGATGATCGCCTTCAAGCAGCAAACCAGTGCGTGAAGCTAAAATTGACAAAATTATCTGTTTTTTAGACAAAGTTACTTTCAAAACAGGAGCCAGATTTAAGGAGGCAAATGTTTTGATCAATACATACAACTTTTTCTATAAGGCCAACATCGACGTCGCGTTTTTAGGGTTCCGTAGTCAAAAGGCAAAAAACGGAACCCTTATGGATTCGTCATATCTGTCTGTCTGTCCGTCCGTATGTCACAGCCCCTTTTTTATTGTTCCAAACAAGTTGTATGTTCTGCCTCGATGATAATGTATGGAGCAGCAAATTAATTTTTTTTTATGTTTACGAATTTATTGGACCCGATAGAAAAAGGCAAAATGTTGTTTATATTGATGAGCACATTAGCCTTCTTTAACTTGGTTCCTGTTTTAAAAGTAACCCTGTATTTTTTTAACCCATTGTTTTAAGGTGATAGTCCACGTAATCGATTGTGATAACTTCTGTGGTGACGACCGAATGATATATGAACTAATCGATCAAGGATTAAACATGTTTACTTGAATAGAATTTGAAAAACAAAGCAATAATTATTTGTTTCAGTACATCGCGATGTACCGATCAATTGCATAGATCAAAATTACTCAGAAGATAAGACAGAACTTTAGACTTTAATATTAATGTAGGTATAGCCAAGTATAGTAGGAACAGGCGGGGTAACCATGATGACTTTTAAAACAATCTCAAATCTGTCAAATCTTGTAAAATCTGTCGAATTTCGTACGTAATGACGTACGAAATTGTCAGATTTGAGATTGTTTTCATGATTACCCCGGTGTGAATAGGGTTGCTGGTGCTGAGATAAAGAAATTTACAAATTCTCTAAACCCGCCTTGCTTGACTTTACATACCTCAGGTAACCGGTCTAGTTTTCCATTAGCAACTTCCTCATTTATTTCATCATAAGTGTCCCAATGTTTAGTAGATATTATTTTAATACAATAACAAGTGGCTACATTTATTAGCAGTTTGTGTTGCTGTGTCAAATAATCCAAAATTTGAAGCTCTGGTCCACTGAAACAAGTATGAATTCTCTTCAAACGAGTAGATACACATACACAAACACGCAAGCATACACGCAAAAAAAAATTGGCATTTATCTAAGGTTGATAACTTGTTGGTATCATGACTGTCTTGTTTGTAGACTATTATATTAGGAAAATAAGTGATTATTTCGCGAATTTAGCGATAATGGTGAATATTTAGGATTAATTTGAACATATCTTACCACCTGCTATTATTTGATAAAACAATAGTAATAGGATTAAAATTTAAAGACAAACTACTTGCCTAATTTCATTTGACAAAACAATATTAATTATGGTAATCATGCCTGCTGATATTTAAAAATCATATGTCTCTAAATTTATGAAATGTATTCTGAGTGCCGTGTGGTGCCGGCACTTTAAAAGAATTGCACCACCCCTTCTCTTCCTATGGGTGTCGTAAGAGGCGACTACAGGAGAACCGCCATAAGAAAACGGGCAGCAGCGTCTCCTCACCACCATTGGCCAAACTGCGATCGCCAACCCGCCTGCCTAGCGTGGCGATTATGGCAAAATCCTCCTTTTGGAGAGGCCTGTGTCCAGCAGTGGACTGTTATAGGCTGGTGATGTGATGTGATGATGATGTGTGATTCTGAACAGTTTAAAATGTCAAAAAGTTCCTTACACTACAAGTAGGTACCATTAATATCTGAACTTTCATTACTTCATTAATATCTGTCTGTGTAAGTCTCCATTATGGTTAAAAAACTTTAATGCGTATTTTCCTATTCGTAGTAAAGAATTTAATAGAATTATCTTTCATTGAAGATAAATAACACTTGAAAAAAATCATCGACCTCAGGTGGGACTCGAACCTCGAACAATGAATTCATTGTGTCACGTGTCGTCCTCTGTAGCTTAGTTGGTAAAGCACTCGCCCGGCATGCGATGGGACGTGGGTTCGAGTCCCACCTGAGGTCGATGATTTTTTTTATAACTAAAACTATTAATATTTTTGGAGTAAATTATGAAAGTGTTAATTGCCTAGTTTAGCAAGAGTCATATTAATGCATGTTTAACTGTTTGCTACTATTTGTACAGTCGCATTAGTTTAATATTATGAGGTTTGAATCATCATCATCATCATTTCAGCCACAGGACGTCCACTGCTGAACATAGGCTTCCCCCAGTGACTTCCAGATTGGCCGGTTGGAAGCGGCCTGCATCAAGCCACTTCCTGCAACTAGCAGTTGTTGTTACAGTTCTGAGCAGTACCTACTTAGCTACTTATACCTAATTAACTAATAGTCATTAAGTCAAATATGGCCCTGTGAGCTGTGAGCAGTGAGATAAGAACCATTGCAACTTAATTTGTTTCATCTCGGGGATCTCTATAAAATAAAATAAATAACACCATGGGAAAAAAATCAGAAACCACACTTAGCAGCCCTGTACAATGTTTAAGGATATGTCTTTATGGTCCTATTTTATTAATTATCTCAAAAACAAGTTTAATTTTTGTACCTATACAAGCTACTTTTAGATACCTAGTGATCGTATATTTAGTTTAAAGGAAATACCGAATAACTGTTTTTGATTTCAATATTTTTCCGGTAGTAAACGCAGAATAATTCCCGAAAAGAAAACTTTATTACATATCACGTCAATCAGCCGTGCATCGTCCACTAAAGCATGACCATATCGGACACGTGTTTATCCGGCAGAAGACCAAATTAATGGACAGTGTCCAAATATGTAGCAAGCTAAAGTTGCATCGGACCAGCCACAGTCACATCTGTCGCAGAACCGATGAAAGATGAAATAAACAGGTATCCGGATAATGTGAGTAGGACGCCCCCCATCTCGATAGAGCGACATAAAAAGATAGCTGGCTATGACCGGATATAAGAGCAGGAGATCGTACTCTTTGGCGCTCTTTAGAGGAGGGTTACGGCCATCAATGGACTGCCATATGCTGAGATGATGATTAATTAATAATTAAGTCCCTTTATTCTGTATTTTTTTGTAGTTTATAGCATGTCTCTCAATTCAGTATGCCTCCTGGCAAAGGCCTTCTCTAGCTGTTCCCGTTGTATTCTATCGCGAGCAACTCTTCTCCAGTTGGGTCCCACTGTGAGTTTTAATTCCCATTCCTATCTCCTTTGCTGTTTTCCCCTGCTTCGTTTGCTATTTCTGAGATACCAGTCTTTTATGATCCTACTCTATTCTCTTTGTTTTTCTCTCATCGTATGACGAGTATACCCCCACTTTTGTCAAATCAAAAAAATAATTAATAAATGTAAGGTATATACCCACTCCTTGCTCACCGGCGTCTGCCTTCTTACAGCCGAGTACCTCGTGGCTATAGTAACTGCTTTACTCAGGTAGTTCACCATGTCGTACGCTATTACTACCCTCATGAACAACATCGTCGCGTAAATCAGTTTGCTGTCGGAAGCCTTAACGTAGGTGCCGTCCTGTAATAAAAAAAAAGTAAACTTGGACACTAAACCCTTTATGGCTCTATACATATTGACCATATTCAGACCCTAATTCACTTATCATAAGGTTGAAATAGCTGAATCCATATACAGGGTGTATAAGAAAATGGGACACTCCTTAAAACCTCGTGATATCATCATAATACAATAACTTTTTCTATGGGAGCAACATCAAAATCGTTTTTTTTTATCAGCTTCTCCATACAAACTTACCCGCATACCTCGATGATAATATGAAGCATCTCAAAATAAAATCACGATTTCAATGTTGCTCCCTTAGGAAAACTCATTGTACCTCTATATGACCAGCTGATCATGACGTGGTTTTAAAGAGTGTCCCATTCTATTGTACACCTGTATACAGGGTTATTTGGAAAACATGAACAACCTCGCAAGATTGGGTAGCTAACATAATACATAAACAACTACATTTGTTCTACGACTTTTGATAAATTGTCACATTTCTTTCATACAAAAATAAATATTAATTTATTTTTACGTCTGAATGTTATTCTTATCTCTGTGCGCATCGCATCGCGTTTCGCGTCGCCTTTTTGTATGTGAATGAAACATAGACCTACAAATGTCACCACAGTTTAATAAAAGCTTGGAAAATCATTTTTAATTAATAAATAAATATAAATATTTGACAACATCACTTACATTGCTCTGATCCTAAGGTAAGTAGCTAAAGCACTTGTGTTATAGAAATCACAACACCCAGACCCGAGACAATAAAGAAAAGTTCGTTTTCCACATTGACCCGACCGGGGATCGAACCCTGAACCTCAGAGATGGCGGCGCCATATACAGTCCGGCGTACTCGCCTCTCGGCTACGGAGGTCATCAAGTTAATGTATTGAGCATCAAGTTAATGTATCAGCATCTAGTCGTGCGAGGTTGTTGATGCTTTTCAAATAACCCTGTATATTGAACATTATCGGCTTAGTTTATGGTTGAAAGAAAACTAAGGAACATGTCTATAGTGTGCCATAGAGAGATAATAATTTAAGATCAAAACGTAAATAAAGACATCAGTGTTCAATAGTTCGTTTGTTGATTGGTTGATTTTTTTTTGTTAAATTCAATCAATTTTTCAGTTCGATTCTTCGAATCAATTCTGTAAACGATTTTTTCCAAATTGGCTTGGATTTCTTTAATAATCTGGTACCTACTTCCGGAACTCGTAAAACAAAGATTAAATTGACAACTGGGCCCTAACCTTGAACTGTTAAAACAATCACAAATCTGTTAAACATTATCATTTCTGTCAAATTTTGTATGAAATGACGTACCAAAATTGACAGATTGAGTGTTCATGGTTATGGCCCTGGGCCCTAACCATGAACTGTTAAAACAATCACAAAGTTGTCAAATCTGTCAATTTTGGTACGTCATTTCATACAAAATTTGACAGAAATGATAATGTTTGACAGATTTGGGATTGCTTTAACAGTTTATGGTTAGGGCCCTGGTGTGTAAGTGTGGTTACCTTTTTTTTAAATGTCTAAATTACTTTATGACTTGTTCGTTGCTAAATTTTAATGCTACTTCATGTTTCTTATCTGTTGGCGGGGCTACATGCCGTTAAACCCTTACATAATAAGCCAACACCTTAAAGCTATTAAATATTGCCATTGAGTTTTATTTGTAGCTCTACGCCATTTTATTCTTCTAAGATAACCTTTTGGCTTTTCTTCTGGCTTGCACCTTACATTGTCAATAAAATTATTAGGTAATTGATCGTAGAACACCTACTGTCTTATTCAGAGTGCATTTGCTAGTCCGGGACTAAGGTTAGTTTGTGCATTGATACCCAAATAGTACCTATCTACACTATTTTCCTTACGCACAGCCACTCCTATCCGTCAACTACTCTAGGTCCGCAGGACATAACTAACAATGTGCGTAATTTGTCATGAATTTTCGTTAAGTTATTTAACGGTACAAAATAAATTACTACTCTCTCACCTCCAACACCCGAGCATGCTTCATTAGCATGTGATTCCTCGGTATCCTCACATGATTAAGGATAAGGAAGCCGTTGTTAACAGCCTCCAGGCCCAACTTGCCACCAACGTCGCCGACTTTGATGCCCGGTAATGGGCGGTGGGTCTCCTCATCCCGGATCTGCACTATGAAAGCGTGGACACCGTGGCACTCGCCTTTGGTGTATAACTGAGCCACAACGATGGCGTAATTGGCTGTTTGTCCCACTGAAAATGTTTAATAGCCTTATCTATGTTCAGCCACAGGGTCCTACTTTTTTAATTCATCAGAGCAATGGACTGGACTCACAGCAACCTCATTCTTATTGTAGGTACATACTTTTCTATAAACTGGCGAAAAACGTAAACAAACATGGCGTCTTAGGCGGTGTAGACACATGTGGCAAACAATGGCCTAAATAAATATTTGTTCTATGAATTCTAATATTCAATAACTTAGGTATTTTACGTACAGCCACCTGCCCACCACTTATACGATGTGAGGGTGGGGCTATGCAGCACAAACTCCTGAGTGCCGGGGTCGTACGTCGCCGTGGTCTCCAGGCCTCGAATGAACGTCCCATGGCCCAGTTCGGTCTGAAATTACACCAACATAATTGTAATTTAAAGAAACACAATTATCATTTTACACACAGGTAAAAATTAACAATGCTTCATATGTGAGACGTTCCGTGTATTCCCATAACAAAAGCGGATCCTTCCTTAATCCATTTCAATTTCATAATGGGAGCATATATCAATTTCTTTCTGCCGGCTAAGTATTGTGGATTATATTTTAACTGACAGTGTACAGTAGACTACGTAGCGCGTCCCGAAAGGCAACCTCATCTCACCCTCACTAGCTTAAGTTTTGCACTTACGCGTATCACTTTCATCATTTCAGCAATTATAGGACATCCACAAAAGAGCTTCGGAACAAAGGCCTCACCCAATAACTTACAGATTAGGCAGTTGGAAGCGACCTGCTGATCCAGCGGCACCCTTTGCAACTTACTAATTGCTAATTACGTACGTAATTAACCTAATGTCGAGACGCTCCCCAACACGATAGACCGACGACGTTAGAAAGATGGCTGGCAGTGGAGGGATAAAAAAAGCGGGAAATTATGCATTTTAGCGCTTGTTGGGGAGGCCTACGTGGCTACGTCCAGCAGTGAACTGCAAAAGGCTGAGCTGATGATGATGAATTGTTTTTTTTTTAACTAATATCCTTAAATGAGAAAATTTTGGTGCACCTACTTGAGCGAAACTGCCAATAAAACTTCCTTTCCAAGCCTTCGGCAACCAAAACGCTTGTTGCTCCTCAGTGCCCTGAGAGATGATAGCCGGCATGAACATGAGGTAGTGTAGCACCATAGAGGTGCCGTCATATGTAGGGGAAGACCCGAGCAGGCATTGTAAGACATGTCTGAAAAGGTATTCGCTTTGATTTAATTAAAATTTAGGACAAAAAGAGGTCATGAAAGACCTATGAGAACTTGGAGTAGGTACCCGCCGTGACCAACTGTATGAACCGGGATAGGGGCAAGTTGTTAGCTTTGATGTCGGAGGCCAACATCCACTTCGGGTCGCTTCGCTAAGCCGACTAAGTCAAAGTCAAAGTCAAATTGTACATCTACGTAGCAAGGTGTTCCAGGATCAGCATGAATATCAATATACTCGTACATAATAGTTACGCAAGCGATGCTATTTTGAAGAGCTAATCTGTACCTGGTTCTTTCTCAGCTATCGTCATTGCATTCGATTTATCGATTTTATCTGGCACGTAGTAAGTAAAGAGTTAAGGATTGAAAATACTACGTCTCAGCACCTTAGATAAGTCATGACAAGAAATACTGCTCCGAGACTTTCAGTTTTATCTTCCGGCTTAAGATAATAAGAGTAATATCAAACGTTTAAATATCGCTAAAATAAATTAACAATAAGTACTCTCACTAAACAGCAACATACAAGCTGAAGGTGCCTTTACCTGAAATCGGTGACTTTAGTTCTCCCCTCACGCTGCATTTTGCGCACCAACCCGAATATTATCACAGATTTCCTGATCGACTCTTCATGTTTTTCCTTAGCTCCTAAGTAATATTCTGGAACGCCATTGTAATATTCTGGATTGCTGACCATTACGCTTTCTAGAATTTGTAAAAGAAAACAATGCAAGTCACAATCTATAATCCTGTAATAAGTTTGGTGTGGTGTGGTGTTCCAACGGGCTTACAATAGGTACAAGCCTGGAATTACTTTAAGAAAATAACTATTTAATTTGATTTGCGTTTGGATGTGCAGGCAATTTTAATAACTTTACTTCGGTAAGTATAAATAAATATTTATTAGACCACATCACATTACATTGCTCTGATCCTAAGTAGCTAAAGCACTTGTGATATGGAAATCTTAAACAACGACGGTACCACATCACCCAGAGCCGAGACAGTATAAAGAAAAGTTCGTTTCCAACATTGACCCGACCGGGGATCGAACCCGGATTACCCGGAGATGGCGATGCCATATTCTAGTCTGGCGTGCTCGCCTCTCACCTACAGAGGTCGTCACATGTGGGCATACTGGCCATTGTCCGTCGTTAGTTTATTTAATTTTAAACTTTATTGCCTACAATAACCGTACCTTACCGAACCGACTGTCTTTCAAAGTTTCCCGGTGTTGTCTATGCTATATACCTACAAACAACTACACATAACTATCAGTTGCCCTAATGACTGCCTGTCTGTTATTTAATAAGTAATAATAAATTGCTACTAAATTACCTCTACTTCTTCGTTGAGCAGTTTTCTCCTCACCCCCATCGTATAATACCGTCATTTCTTCCACATCGAATGTACATTTCCGTCTTTCTCTTTGTAAATCATCGTTTACTAAAGGCATTTCGAATTATTTTGATTCAACACACAAAGTCACAAAGCGGTGCGTTACATCACCACTCGGCGTAGACTGGCCGTTTAACTTGTGACTATATTAATACGAAGTTTTGCTCAATGTTAAAGTTCACATCATTAAATGCCGGACGCGTTCGTTTTGAAATTGTAATTCATTGTCACTTACATTGAAGTAAAATTATGGAAAGGTGCATAAGTAACATCTTACTACATAAAGTATTATAAAAGTTTGTTTGTTTATGTCGACTCGATTTAGCTTTTAATTCATCACACGTCATGACATAGATCTAGTTCTTGATCTATGTATGATAGAATTATACACAAACAGAACACATAGTATTATGTTTACCTTTTTGAGTTTCTTGTGTAGGTAGATTACTTACCGTATTTATTCCTCTCTATTTCTAAAGTGTGCGCAAAGTCGTAGGCAAAAGCTAGTGTTTTGCTGGTAAATAAAATGTTTAAATTTTGTGTACCAAAATTATATTCCTATTCACTGTCCTATTCCTGTCCACTTACGCACAAGTTAATTTTAAAATAGGCTAGACAGAGAATCGAACTCGTAGCGTAGGAGGTGTTTGGTTATTATAGTACAATTATTATGAGAAAATTTTAAAGGTCCGCAGATTATAGCCATTTGGCGTTTGGCAGTGTAACAGATGCTGTCGCTCGTCTATGAGGTCGACGAACCGCGAAAATGAATCGCGCTGAACAGATTTTGATGCGCAAATTGTTATCAAAGACCCAATGGCAATGCTGTCAAATTAAATGTATTTAATAGTGTTTGATTTTCGCTATTTTGGCGCTGTAAGCCACTGTTTAGGCAGATGCAAAGGGATAGAACTAAATTAGTAATGGTCGCATTTCGCAACTCGAAAGATAAGCAGTCGTATTATGCAGTAGGTATACGTCAAAACTAGTTCTCTGGAGTAAAATAAGGGTCAATTATTTTTCGATAATCTAACTGACGGGATGGACTAAATAGAATTAAGTCTCTGTACGGGGTCGAAACAAGTTTAGTCCTAAGTCTGATTTTGCGTAGTACATACATATAATCTGATCCCTTGGATCTGACCATATCAGCAGATTTGTTTTAGGTAATACTATTAGGCTTGTGTCCACTAAACATAAATTGGCTTGCTTGATATTCCTAATAATAAATCACGGTACAGAGAAAACAAAAAACAAGGTTATTTTTTTATTTCGAACAAGGATTTTCAAAATTTGTATGAACAGTCACGTGACAGTAACACCAATCAGAAAGAATTGCGTCACGATGTGCGATGACTAGTGTATAATTACTATGGAAAGTCATTTAGACGCTTTAGCACATTCGAGCGTTTTCGCAGTGAATGTAAATTGTTTTTTTAAAACTCAAAATACATACTGTTGACGTTTTATTTTTCAAACGAAACTTTTTTATGTTAAATGGACGCAAAGGTAAATTATCAACTTATTTTTAAAATTTTGTCAACTAGCCTAATGGCATGGCATAGAGAAAAATTGAGAAATAAAAGTCAGTGTATGACCCGGCAGATGTTTATTGGATCGCTTTAGAGGTACAAGTATATGTTCACTTCTTGGCGGTGACGGCGGCCTCGTCCTCGCGCGCGAAGCTCTGCAGCAGTTCCTCCTTCTTGGCAGCGATGCGCTCCTCGCGCCGCTTGCGGGCTTCCTTCACTTTGTTGCGGCGAGCCTCCGCCTGGTCGCTGGGGGAGAACAAACATTATATCAATAACATGGCTTGGTTTACAACTTACTTGTTTTTATACAATTTTAGTCCTCTCTCATTTAGATATAATGGTTGCCCTAATGCTCGGGCTTCACCTGCGTGACGCCTAGCTTTCAAATAACACCATGATTAGCGTTCATTAATTAATGCACAAAACTACGCGCTAAATGTGTGGCCACACTTATATGACGTTTGATTCTAGCGTTTTAGCGTGTGATCTGCGGATACTAGTCTTAAAAATAGAAAAAAAGGCTTCCAAGAACGCAATACTTTTCTCATTTTGTCCACTCCACCCTCAGTTAATAACTATGCACTTTAACATTTATTTCAAAGAGTTTTTAAATGTGACCGTGTTTTAACATGTATAGCGTAGTAGGTGTACAACAACGCACTAAACGCCCGCTAAATCCCTTTGTGTCGAAAGTTACCGCTGTCCAAGCTACCGCCTAACGTCTAATGTCATTAAAGCAAATTAATGCACTAAGACCGGCCACACATGCGTACTTTACCAAATAGCGCACTAATTAATAACATTAGATGCAGGTGAAGCCCGGAAGTTATACTGTAATTTTCCTTTTAGATGAGATTAGTCATAACTTCGTAATCGGGAAGTTGAAGGTAGCACTGAAATTCTGGTGCTGTGTATGCCAAAATCTAATGATTAGTAGACATAATCAACTAATCGTTATTTATTTTAGTAGTATACAATTTACATTACTAATTACTTAATTATTTTCGTACTGATAGAGAAGATTGAAATGTTTTTTCAACACTAGCACAGAATTTATAATAGTACTAGGGTACAGAAGAGTAACTCTGCAAACTCATTCAAATAAAAATAAATCTTTTGGCAAGGGAATATATTCCAATATTCCAGTTGCATTATCTTCGCTTACCAACTGTAATAATAACCTAAAGTTCGCGCGTGCAAGCAAAAATATACCCAATAGCTACGCGCGAAAGTTACTATTTCTATAAAAGTCTCAAACAGCTTGGACACGGTTGAAATTTAAAAATTTCTATCCACTCATTTTTGCGATCAGGAAATTCGTATCGGCTGGTGATGACAAGAAACTGTACAACAAACTCACGTCATTTTTGTCAGCCTGATATAGTAAAGGAACATACCATCAACAGCTCATCAACTGACTAATGTTAAATTCTTGAACCAACTACAAATCTCACTATTTAAAAAGCCAAATCGGTCAATACCATGATTTAGCCATTCATAAAAATATAGCATGGCAGGCTAAATCATGGTACTACTTCAAGACCTTTTTCATCTGAAATCTAGATATAGCTTAAATCTGTAATCATAGACATACCTAAGCATCTTGGTCCTAGCCTTCTCAGCCTTTTTCCTGTGGATGTACTCCATCAGCACACGCTTGTTCTTGAACACATTACCCTTCGCCTTCATGTACAGAGCGTGGTATAGATGCCTGTCGATCTTCTTGGCTGTTCTGTACTTTAGGAGCAGTTTACGGAGTACTCGTTGCCTTTGTACCCAAAGTTCCTGGTGACAACATGATTGTTTGAATAAAACATTTATACAATAAAGATTATGATTACTTAAAACAAAATAACGATGAGGCATTGAATGATTTATCACAAAAATAAAATAGACTGCAGTTTAAAAACAGGTAAAAATTCATAGGTTTTTGAAGAACAACTATGTATATGTTTTATTCCTTCAGATATATTATCCTAAAAAATTTAATAACTATCTAACTTGTGTCAAACCATTAAAAGTTTAAGAACAATTGATAATGGTCATGTTTTTTACACAGCTAGTTTTAGTTGGTCATATTTTGTCCAAGGATTGACACAAGTGAACAGTTTTTTTTAATTTATTAGGTTTATGTCTGAATGAACAAACTTAGGCCCACGCTGTGCCGACACCGTGGCCATTATCAGGTCGCCGGCACTTATACTTGCATACGAAGATATGCCGGCAGCCATAAGCAAAGGCACAATGTGTAAAAGCCTAACAGTGCAACCAAAATAATCAGTTTGTAACCATATGAATCCTATCAATTTTCAGCCCAAGGGCTAAAATCACCTTAGAAGTAAAAAAAATTGGTTGCCTGTAAAGTCGGTATACGGGCGAAAGTTTTACGTGACAACGACTTTGAGTGGTAAAATAATTTTAATGTGAATATTTATTCGTGCCTTTCACTTTTTATGTCTGTCTCTCTCGCTCTTAGGCGGGCTAACCATGCCCGAGTGGAAGGGACGCGTGCCTCTCACTCGCTCTCATTGTGAGCGCATAACGTGAGCGGAGCGTAACGCAGTTTCTTGAAGTGTCACCCGGCAAACCAATTTATAAGACGTTGTCACGTCAAAAAATTATCATTACAAGTTTGTTTACACAAAATAGACATTTGGGTCTATTTAAAAGATTGTTTTCTGCTGGGGAGCTCAAAGTAACTTTGGTGGTTTGAAGTATGTAAAATCAAACTACAATAATAATACAATACAAAAAAAAATACAAGGCCATCAATAGTGCTATATCGGTGGCAGAGTTTTAGTCCTTACATAATAAGAAGAATAAAAATAACATTCTGTTGAAAATAGCAAAAGCTATACCAACTTATAGCATACTGGTGGTTTGCTCTCCAGACCACAAAGACAAACAAATATCTGTTATCTAGTCGGTACAATAAAAACTATACTTAAGCTGTATAATAATTATTGTTGGAAGAATTATTAACTACGCGCATCATAATATGAGCATTGACAAACAATAAATAGTTTATTATTTACCTTTTGTGGCATACGCGCATTGGCTGTACCTCTTCTTTTACCAAAACCACAGTGACGACCCTTTCTGCGGGCTTCTGTGTTCTTGCGGACACGCGCACGTGAGTGTACCGCTACGGGCTTCTTGATGACCAGACCATCCTTGATCATCTTACGGATGTTCTGTCCTGAAATACACAGTGGTCATCATTTTATTTGACAATAATAAACTGTTATTGATTGTAATGAACCTAAAGTATAATTATGTTTTGAACAGAAAGAGGGTAAGTAATTTTTTTACAAAAAAAATCATCAGCCATTTTTTTGTAAATATACTGCAATAATGCAGTGAACCAGAAATCTAACTACATCACTTATCATGCCTAATCATTGCAAATTTGTGCGATGCTATGACGATGGGTAAGAATAGTCCATATAACCCTTTTCATTGTCAATACTAAGTAACTACTAATATTTTGCAAAGAGACAATTAAGACAAGAATAAATTATCAGTAAATCACAAAGTAAGTAACAAGAGGTTCACAGGTTATACTTACTGGAGTTGGTGTTGGCGATTTCATTGATCTCGTTTGGATCTAACCACACCTTTTTTTTACCACATCTCATAACAGAGGCTGCAAGCCTCTTCTGTAGCTTTAGGGAACTGAAAATAAGCAAATATCACAGGTGACCACATGGTTTAGTAACACCGATTCCACCACTACCGCGTGAACGTTGTTTACCGATGTAATATGTACCAAAATATACATAATGGATATTATAGGGCACTTTTCAAAGTAACTACTGTATTAAATTCGAATTAAACAAACGTAAATCATATTTTTCAGAGAAATAAAACTAACCTCATCCTGACACGATGAAATCCAACGCACACAAGAAAGAAATATGGCCGCCGTTGCTGCTAGTGCTTGGGCTTGGTATAATACCGATGCATCGATAAACCTGTTCCAAAATATAAAAAGATCGATATTTAGAATTTGACTGACAATGTTTTACGTAACGTTGCTTGCTACTTTACATAGGTAAAGAAGAGTCATAATTTGAACTGTGCCTTTGTTTGTTTTTGTTATACATTACTTTGTTCAAGCCAATTTCGTAACTTGAATTTTTTGTATTGTGTTTTTACGAATAACTAAATGAGGCAACATCAAAAGCCAAGCACAACCCATTCCCAGCAAATTATATTTTTTGTGTAAGAATTGTAGGTACCCCAAACTACATTTCAGTTTTTTTTAAAGTGATGCCATAAAAGAACCTACCGGTTAAATTAGGCTTTTTGTAATTTACTTCTTTGCTGAAAAAAGGTTGGCCTTTTGACAGAAGTGTCATCAATCAGCTGTCACCAATACTGTCAATGTCAAATATGACAGTCGTATCGTCGTAGTCAGTCGTATTAATTCGCAAAAATAAAGTACGAACTTTCCTAATAATTTTGTTGCTTTCCGTTTATAGAACTCTCACTTTATAATGTTTCAAACTTTACAATACAATACTCTACCAAAAGAACCTCTTGTATTTTAACTTTAATCATTTAACTTGTACTGATACAGCTACTTAGTTCCTTTTGTCCATGTTTATTTTTGACTTGTACTCGCAGCTCGCCCGCAGGTCTTATTATTTTAACTCTATTGAATCTTTAGCGTGATTTTATTGTACACGTCACGACGAATCTGTAAACTGGTTCTGTGAATAACCACCACCAGTCGCTCTGTCCCTTCACTCTAGGTAGGTCGCATTATCGAAATGGCTCCAGCAAATAAAGTAAACGCCGACCTACAAAGGGAAAGAGAAAAGTGTACGTTTAACACCACTGAACTGACCAATTTAATCGATGGAGGGGCCCAAAAAACTGAAGAAAGGAAGAAGCGAGGTAAATCCTTTGTTTTTAATACTTTGTCATTAAATATTGAGTCAACACTGAGTTTAAAGATCAGCCTCATTATTATCATTAAAGTTGAGATGTAATCTGTGTGTCTAAGTGTACAAAACGGATTTACTGTAGTAATAAAAGTTTGTAAAGATGTTTACTAATTGAATAGGTACTTGTAATTTTAAGCTAACCTGCTTAAAAGACTTTATTCCATGAAATTCTTACTTGTTTGTGTCCTAAATTAATATAATATGTATAATAAGGGAATTTCATACATTGTACCTATAATAAAATAAATTGACTGGGTAATAAACACTAAAACTAAAAAACTACAACTACTCTTAAAGTTAAGAACACTACTGTACTTATAAAGCAGAGCAAAAAAAAAAAAAGTTGCAATTGTATGTAGAAGTCAATTTTGCTAACAAATGAAATGATAAGTGTGGATAACATATTATATGTGTATTTAACCGTTAAGAGGCCCTATGTTCGCTTAATTTGCGGTGCCCCTACGGGGTGTCATGTGTGCAATGTACTTCTAATTGTAATAACACCTGTAATTTACCATGTGACAAGCAAATAAATTATTATTTTTTTTTTTTTATTATTATTATAAATCTCAATGCAATTTTCACCAAACTTTGGAACTTTCTTGATACCCATTTGTGTTGAATACATTCATAATGTGTGGTGTAAGAATAATAAAACAAGTAAGTTTTTCAAAAGAAGAATGTAACAAAAAATATTTTGCTCTTTTAGAGGACATGGCCCTTAAAGAAGGTATTCATATAGAAGAAGTACCTGCAGAGTATCTAAGTCACAAAGAGACCTATGAACTAGCTGTAAAGAAAGCCTGTCTGCTGTTCAAGATGATCAGAAGGCTTCAAGAGGAGGAAAACACAGGAATGGAAAACTACATGTAAGCATAATGTTTATTTAGTATCATACAAAAAAAAAACCAAACTTGTTATAAAATTTACAGATAAGAAGTACCTAGTCAGTTCTTTCACTTACTAAAAAACAATTCTTGTACTTGAAGATGAAGATGTAATTTCATGTATCTCGGAAACTGCTTACAATTTGGATAAGATTTTACTATTCATTTATAATCACACAAAAAAAAACTAGTTGTTTCTACTTTTTGAAAATATACACTGAAATTCAACATATAAATAGAAATATTTTTAAATCATCTTCTACATTTTGAATTGCAAATATTAATACTATCATGAATAATTATATCTTATAAATACAAAACTTTAACCTGTTAATATAAATTTTGTTTGTCATTTCTACATTATCTATCAGAAATAAAACAAAAAGATGAGTAGCACAACAATGTTTTGCTCTGATTATTATTTATTGTTGGGAGTTACATGACTTATTAGGGTCAATTTATACTAGTGCAAAGTCTAAGCGCAGTAGTGTCAATCTAGTCAAAGTCACCCTTATCTTCACAACATTATGTGCAAACTGAAACTCTAAAAGTTAATAATTTGCCAAGTTTCACTTTTAATATTTTACCAAAATTCTCAAAGCAATCAATTAATATCTTTGTGTCCATGACACCATCCATCATAAGGGGTCGGTCATTAATCACGTAATGTTTCTTTACCAATTTTAACCCCTTTACATCTACAACAGCCCCCCTACTTTCTAATTGGCATAAACGGAATTCAACCTGGGACTTCTTGTATTCAAACCGAATCACAGCCCCACTACGCCAAACTTGTTGTTAATAATTGATTATTAACAACTGATGATTGACGTTTCTTAAATATTTTCTAACTCTGCTCTACCCTTACTATTTCAATATTTTTTTGCAGGGCGGTCTTAGGAGGCACCCTAGGATCAGCGATTCTCCGCGACGGGTCTCCGCTCACTCTCCATTATGTGATGTTTATACCGACCCTTATGGGTCAGGCCACAGTTGAGCAACAGGCCTACTGGATTGGAAGGGCTTTCAACCTTGATATCATTGGCACATATGCTCAGGTGTGTTATATATTTAAATAAGAAAATGTTATGTACATACAACAGCACGTCATGGTATCCATTTTTTTCAAACAGTTTTCAACTTAATTTTCTAGTAATAGAGTTTATTATTTATTGTGGAAATTTGACAGTTTGTGACTGTACATAATCCATTTGAAAATTATATGTTTCTTACTCATAATTGGCTAAACGGCACTGGCAAAAATTTGGCACTTATACATATAATAATGATCTAGTTCAAATGAACGCCTTCGCCACCAATATAAATCGTAGCATTTAAATAATGTGAAAACAAAAATATTTTTACATAAGTGAGATGATAAGTATGTACCTGTGTAGGTAAGAAATACTCACCTTAACATAACAAAGTTGTTTTTACGTTTCTTTTAACCTCTATGCACTGAGTGAGTTGAGCAATATTTATTTATTGCCCTTCATTTTGTTTCCTTAAAGTCGGCAAAATGGTCTTCAGAAACAGCTTTTTTTCTAAAAAAATAAAGTTATAAAACAAATCATCGACCTCAGGTGGGTGGATTATCTTCAATTAAACCTTGCATGGAATTCCTAAAAACAAAAAATTACAAAGTTATAAAACAAAAATATTGTTTTATAACTTTTTTCAATTTTTCTGTACACGGAACCTCAGAGATGGCGACGCCATAATTCCGCCATGCTCGCCTCTCGGCTACGTAGGTCGTCGTTGGCTATAAATTACCTTTATTAAATATATAAAACCTATATAAAACCTTTATTACTAAAGAAAATATTGTAAAATTGATTTTAAAAATGTTAAATTAATATTTTAAAAAAATATGTATACCTGTGGTATTACTACTACGAATATAACTAAGATATGCCTGGGGGTGGAGACCTGGTGGTCTGTAGGACAAGTAATTTTTTACTTACCATAGATCACCAGTCTCCACAAACAAGTAATTGTACGTGGTTTACCTAAGTTAACTTTTAAAATGTTTTTGTAACTACTTGTTTGTGGTGAGAAATAAATTAATTTTATTATTTTTTATATATTTATTAAATTTTGCCGGGCTGTCCAAAAGTAACCCTATATTTATCCAGTAAACGAAATAATAACTTTATCCGTCTTATTCGTCTTTCACGGTCTACCCACCTCATATTGTTTCTGCTACAGCCAAAGGCCCTTGTTTCAGACGGAACTTGGCCACGGAACCTTCGTCCGCGGCCTGGAAACGACGGCGACGTACGACCCGGCGACCAAGGAGTTCGTGCTGCACAGCCCTACCCTCACTTCCTACAAATGGTGGCCTGGTGGACGTAAGTGCAGTTTCACTAGCTAGATTATCTCATTTTACAAGGACCAAAATTACACTCACGACACGCCATCACGACATTCACGACCTAAATACTCAATACTTTATTGCAACCATAATATACATTTTAAGTATAGAAACATTGCGGACCCTTACTGGCACTGCAAAAGTATAAAAGAGAGGAAGCATTGTTAATAATTGTTTTTTTTTTTAATAAACTGTCAATCGGGCGATACCTGCGCGATTAATTCTGATTGCAATTTTTTAGGGAATAAGGGTACCGGTCTAATATTGTTTGATTGTGTTGATTGAAATCATTCTTCACATAATTGGCTCGTTTAAATCGAGCGAAACACGCTTGTACATTTCTGATTTATGAAGAAGTATAAAAAAAGGAAAACAATAGCATAATATGATGAGTTAATCATAATAACTAATGTTTAATAAGTATTAATAAATTAGTAAAATTATGTTAATAAACCAATTCTCGGTTGAACAGAGTTCAACTGTCTACAAGGCTATGAGATAATGTTTAACTGTGGAGGCATTTGTTCAATATTCGATACAAAATATAAGTAATAATAATTAATTAATTAATATTCTACATGCAGATATTATTATGTATGTCGAAGTAAGGAATCGAGGTTGTGCTTCGAGATACTAGAAAATGAACACATACTCTCTTAGAAACTGTTAGTGCCGTCTATCTTGAAAAGGATCCATAGTCAAAACTATTTTTTTTTTTGGAAATATATTTTATTTAATGTACAGTCAACAGCACGTCGACCTACCCCAAAAGTCAAAAATTCTCCAATAGATTTTCAACTTTAAGCCTGACATATAGAGTTCATTTTCAAATGAGAAAATTTGACATTTTGTGGTAGGTCGACGTGCTGTTGTCCGTACCTAAACAAAAAAAATGTCCTGCATTTATTGTCGCCCTTCTACACCCTACCAACATAATCACACTGATACACTTTTAAACGACTGTTTGTAATTTGTATTTCCGACAACAAAGCAACAACATGCGGTTGCGGGTTCGAATCCTGCAAGGGACAAATGTTTGTGTGATAAAGGTAAGCGACGACCAACCTGTGTCATGGAGTTTTTAAGTATGTTTTTTCGTTATCTAGTCGCCATAGTACAAGCTTTGCTTAGTTTGAGTTTGGGGTTAGATGATTGGAGTGATTGTGAAAACAAATTCTTTAATTTATTACCCGAGGCCGAACGAGGGTTATGTTTTTCGAGCGTATGTATGTATGTAAGTATGTCCATTTCTTGGCACGCCCTACAGCCTAAACCGTTTAACGGATATTAAAGTATAATATATCAAAAGATTCGTCTCAATTGTGGGAGTGACAAGGGGTATGTCATTTCCCGAAATTTCCGCGAGAACAGAACTTACGCGGGACAAAAGGGAACTGCAATACTGATAAACCGATTTTGAAACTTTCTTTTATTAACTAAGGGTCACATATTTTCAGTGCTAATGTATTTAATACTTTATTTTCCAAAATTCCTACGGGAAAAGACAAAAAAATACACTAAAAAAATAGGAAGTAAAAACCGTTTAATGGATTTCACCATAAGGTAATATGTCATTAGATTCGTCTCAGTTGTGGGAGTGACATACATAGGCTATGTTATTGAATTCCAATTGGTACATTAATTAAACGCGAAAAACCGATTTCAGATACTACTTACTCGAGTTAAAACCGTTTTTTTTTAATGAAGAGTTACAAATAAGCCTTTATAGTTCATTGAAAAGTAGTAGTAGAACAATACAAAGTAAAAAGGCATAAATAAAATTAATTAATATAAAAATTAAAAAACCCGAGCCTAAAAAGTAAACATAAAAGATGAAAACAAGATTTAAAGAATCAATTTGCAGTCGGAGGCATCAAATCCATTACACTGCGTTAGTACCTAATTAAGTAATTTAAATCCGTGTAAAAAAAGTCGAATCAAGTAACATAGATTTGATGCCTCAGACTGCAAATTGATTCTTTAAATCTTGTTTTCATCTTTTAAGGTTACTTTTTAGGCAGTCGGGTTTTTTGATTTTTAAATTAATTATTTTTTTTTACCATCGATTATTGTCAACTATTTAAATTTTATTGATAAGTTTCCCTTACCTACCTTCCATTATGTTTTATTAGTTTTACAAAGATTTGAGTATTAGATATCCATCAATATTACAGACTCGGGTGGTAGAGATTATGTTATCTTGTAATTAATTAATCATTACAAATGCCTATTTAAAACGATACTAATCCGTATTATTTTCAAATATGTACGTAGTGAAAATTCGTTTGATTTGTTTAAATACTTCACCAAACATGTTATGCTATTTTAGAGAAGTAATGAAATGGAGCAATACATTTTGACATCTTGACCTGCCTAGCCCACTTTTGACCTCGTAAGCATTGATTGAGCTAGTCCTTACAATATTATAAATACGAAAATAACTATGTCTGTCCGTCTGTCTGTACCGCCTTTTAACCGATTGTGATTAAATTTGGTACAGATATAGACTTGAGACTGAGAAACGACATAGAAAGGGGTTAAATAATAGGGGATGAAAGTTTGTATGGAAGTTGGTCATTGTCGGAAGTAAAACCATGAAACTTTGTATTTAGGCACTTGTTAAGAAATAAATAAATATTTGCTTTAGTGGCGCCAGTGCGCCACTGCAGCAACTCTAGATATTGCATTAAAATTGGTACCAACCCAAGCAGGGTCTTTCACTTCATAGAGATAAATCTCGAGTATAGTTTTACCAAAAGTGACAATCAACTCAACATGCCTTAGATACACCCAACCATTTCATACGATTTGACCAGCCTAAAGTCCTTGCAAGAGAACGACGATTTGTTCCTCGCATGTTACGGGAGGCAATTGAAATTAGAAGACACCCGAATTTCAACGGAGAAGATGGTTGGAAAATACCACCAGCATGGGATCCTGTTTTAACGAAATCCCATGCTAGGCCCCGCACTGCAAGACCTCTAGATACAGTTAGCTCTTTTTGCGTAGATAGGAACACAAATTAATATTAACTGAGTGACGGTAGTTTATATTTTTCAAAATATTGTAAAGACATATAACACCTTAGTCAACCTGTGACCACGAACGCTGTAAAGTGTTCGAAACGTCAGGTTAAATATAATGTTAATAAATCGCGAAATAATCCGTAAAAGTAGTTTCATTTAAATGTATCGTGTTCGCGTAAATAAAAGACAACAGTAGAGTCTAATAGAATTCATACTATACTAACCCCCTCCCTCTACCAAAATGAATAGACCCCTCCTAAATGAATTCTTGAAGGCACCCTTGTATACTGCTTCTTCACGCCACCAATTTAAAGATGTCTATAATCAAAATACCTCCAAAGCCCTACTGATCTCTCTTGCTCACAGAGTTAGATAGAATATATCTACACTTTAATGCATACCTTTTTTGTCACTGTCCTTTCATACTCACAGTGGCCCACACCGCCAACTACTGCATAGTGATGGCCCAACTATACACCAAAGGGAAGTGCCACGGCATCCATCCATTCATTGTGCAGCTCCGTGACGAGGAAAACCACATGCCGATGCCCGGAATCAAGGTAAAATAAAGATAAAGTACCTACATTTATTTCTGCTCATGCTGAGGTGCATGTAGCTCAGTGGTGGCAGCGGTTTAGTATCGATTACTAAAGTTAAGCAACCAACACGGCGGTTGTGATTGGATGGGTGACCATTCCAACCATATTTAGTGACATTTATCACAAGTATCTTGCTTTGGAAGGCACGTTCAAAGCTGGTCCCGGCTAATACCACTTAACATTAGTCGTAGAGCCGCTATAAGGCCGCTGACTAAGCAGGCCTTATAGCGGCTTGATTACATCTGACAGTAAGTCACTGACTTAACAACACCCCTCCACCAATCCGCACTGGGCCAGAGTGGTGGAGAATGACTTAAACCACCTCTTAGTTGAGGTGATGCCTGTGCCCTGCAGTGGGACGTATGCAGGGTGTAAAAAAAGGCTTAACGAAGCCTTAAACCACGAATTCTATACATAAAACCAAGTAGAATGCAAAAAAAATAATTGCTGGGAAATGACTTATTTTTGGGTATAAAAAAAAATTAACTTATTTCTAACCCGAAATGTATAGCGCGCACGCCACAGACTATGCCTGTGGGTGTAAGCGGATCATGTTTCTTTGTAAAAAAGTTTAGTATTATCAAACAGAAGTCAATTTTGTAAAAATCTTTAAAAAAAAATATAACTTTGAGTGTCAATAACTCGGTAACCCTTCATTTCCCAGGTATAGTGTAAAAGAAAAAAATGATCGTAATAATACGGAGAATATGTAGTATTCGGCTTCGTTGAGCCTTTTTTTACACCCGATATAGGCATACTTTTACATTTATTGTCTAAGGGACATCACAACGTTTAATAAAAGAACAGTACGCAAATATTACTTTAAAAAATAAAATAAAAATATGGAACATACTTTAGAGAAAAGCATACTTTAGGGTGCTGCTGGGGCTACCTCGGTTCTGTAGCGCGTCGGGGATGTTTGCCGAATATCGCATGATTGTTTCTAGTTTTCTACACAACCATGAGGAAGCCGTGCGTCCCTGGTGCGCAGGGTCCGTGATAGCCCCAATAGCATCCTGAGACTATTTTCGGAACGTCTTGACTGTCAGTACATAAACCATTGCTGTATGGTTTATTTTTTATATTTAAAAAAATATACTTTTGTTTTATACTAACTGTAATTGATTTGATTTGATTTGAATGAATTCCAATATTTTGAACTAAATAATTTATCATTGTATTAAAAATTGTATGGACTTGGTCTGAAATAAATGATTATTATTATTATCAGGTCGGGGAGATCGGCGCCAAGCTCGGCATGAACGGTACCAACAACGGGTTCCTCGGCTTCGAGCACGTGAGGATACCCAGGGAACACATGTTGATGAAGAACTCTAAAGTGCTTGAGGTGAGTTATTAGATGACGAAATGGAAGACAGAGCTTTGTATGGCCACGGTCGATTTATTACCTACTTCTATGAATTACATTATCAGTTTTTTAGGGTTCCGTACCCAAAGGGTAAAACGGGAGTATTATTCTTTCTCTATGCTATTACTAAGACTCCGCTGTCCGTCTGTTACCAGCCTGTATCTCATGAACCGTGATAGTTAGACAGTTGAAATTGACACAGATGGTGTATTTCTGTTGCCGCTATAACAAAAAATAGTAACAACCAGAACAAAATAAATATTTAGCGGGGCTCCAATACAACAAACGTGAATTTTTTTGCTCGTTTTTATAAATAATGGTGCGGAACCCTTCGTGCGCGAGTCCGACTATAAAAGAGCCTAGTTAATCTTTTAACAGATTACTCCATAACATTGATTTGAATGGTAAGCATTTTCGTAAAAACTGGATCTTAATTACATCCCTTATTAGTTCCCAATTTTTCCTCTGCCTGAACTTTCTTACAACCGTAAGGAAGAGATCGCTCTGGGCTTTAACTAAAATATACATCTTTCTGTGAACATCAACTGTAACTTCTTTGTACGGTGTGCAATAAGGAGTAGGTATCTACCTATGTACCTATTTTTTAAGCAAAACAAACTACAACATATGCTTATTAAGGTTTTAGTAATAAACAACATTATCTATTTAGATAACGACCTAAAACTAGTTGCGTCGATAATTAGATAAACGAAGATGAAATGTTCTATAACTCCCTTATCATTTTGTTAATGTTATTCGTTTATCAATATAGAACGAAAATATTTCAAATATATTTACTTACGACGAATCGCGGACTTTGACCTCGATATTACATCATATTCGTACTTCGATATGGACAAAAGTACTTCATAATTTATTTCAATAACAAACACTTTTTCATATGATTTATTCAAAAGTACGTGTTTCGAATTGATAAAGATATAAAAATAAAACTTAATTATAGCCGCTAAAGTTTAAAATAAAATCCAATGTCATAGGCATCGCTTTTGTATATCCTGCGAAAAAAAAAACCAGAAACTATTTTAAAATGATTCTGCACTGTTTATGTCTTTGCATATTACCTATATTTCGTGGGCGTAGGCTTCCATGTTGGTTGCGATCACAAGGCCTATTCTGAATTTACGAGGTTTATTTACTAGTTTTTGACGACAACGTAAACGTGTATTTCTATGACAAAATACGCTTTCGTTGACGTGATACCAGGTGGCGCTACCCTGAATGCCAAACAAATTCTCGTCTCAAATCAAACGTTTACAAACGTAGATTAGCCCCTGAAATGCATTTAAGCTCAACTAAAATTAGCTCAACTGACCAGTATAGGTATATCTAATTAAATTAAGGATATCTAATTAAGTGAATAAACCAAGCAAGATTCCATCGATTTGCTCAAAGACGTAAGACATCAATCGATGGAATTCTCGGCCCGTTGCTATATTATTTTTACCCCCGCCTGACTGCCTGTGGCATGCATAGCTCCCAAAATGGACCGAATACATTCTTTTTTTCTTATGAACAATTGGTCTAATTTCCTCTCAGGATGGGACGTACGTGAACGCGCCCAGCTCGAAACTAACGTACGGCACAATGATGTTCGTGCGCGTGGTGATCGTACAGGATATGTGCACGTACATGGCGAAGGCGGTCACCATCGCCACGCGATACTCAGCCGTCAGGAGGCAGTCGCAACCGAAGCCCGAGTGAGTATGAGCTTGGAGATGAATGAATGATGTGCGCGTAGTGATCGTACAAGACATGTGCACGTACATGGCGAAGGCGGTCACCATCGCCACGCGATATTTGGCTGTCAGAAGGCAGTCGCAACCGAAGCCCGAGTAAGTATGAGTTTGGAGATTAATGAATGATGTGCGCGTAGTGATCGTACAAGACATGTGCACGTACATGGCGAAGGCGGTACCATCGCCACGTGAAACTCGGCTGTCAGGAGGCAGTCGCAACCGAAGCCCGAGTGAGTATGAGCTTGGAGATGAATAAATGATGCGCGCGTAGTGATCGTACAAGACATGTGCACGTACATGGCGAAGGCGGTACCATCGCCACGTGATACTCGGCTGTCAGGAGGCAGTCGCAACCGAAGCCTGAGTGAGTATGAGCTTGGAGATGAATAAATGATGCGCGCGTAGTGATCGTACAAGACATGTGCACGTACATGACGAAGGCGGTTACCATCGCCACGTGATACTCGGCTGTCAGGAGGCAGTGGCAGCCGAAGCCGGAGTAAGTATGAGTTTGGAGATGAATGAATGATGACTGATGCGTAGTGATCGTGCAAGACATGTGCACGTACATGGTGAAAGCGGCGCCATCGCCAAGCGATACTCGACTGTCAGGAGGCAGTCGCAGCCAAAGCCGAAGTAAGTATGAGTTTGGAGATGAATGAATGATGTTTCACGTTGGAACAAAAAAATTACAAGCAGGTTATCCTAAGAGTGCTTTCACATTAGGTGTCTTAAAAGCGGCGTTGTTGCCCAGTCGCATATAACTAAGTCGCGCGGTTGTTAATTTCAATATGACAGTCTCGCAAAATACAGTCTGCCATTAAAACTTCTCAATCAAATAATTGGAAAAACGCCACGCAGTCGTCCAGTCGCCGGTCGTGGATGCTTGCAACCGATTGCAGAGAATCGCAATGTTGCATCGATGCAATCGCAAAATCGCGAACGCGTTTCCTAAGTTGTAAGGTGCGTTAGCTCTTAGTCACCTAATACAAAACCACGCTTATGTACTTCAAACGTAACCCTTATATCAGGTACAGGTAGAGGTATCAACCATCTCCCAAGTGTTTGAGTCTTTCCTTCTTCTGTAGCCGCCATTATATATTACCTTATTATCATTAGTATTCAGTGCAGTTCTTCTTTTTCAACGCCTCATGATTCTGAACCATATAACCATCAGCTGATGCATATTCCATTTGTTTGTCTAGTGAACCGGAACCGCAAATCTTGGACTACGTGACGCAGCAGCACAAGCTTTTTATCGGCATCGCGTCGGTTCACGCGTTCCGTATGTGCGCGCATTGGCTGTGGACGATGTATAACAACGTCACAGCGGAGCTAGAAGCGGGGGATCTCGACAGGCTGCCAGAGGTAAGTGGTCACTCTTAACAGCAAAAGTTATTATTTAAGATTATGGCAAGCCATGCCTTTGTCAATTGTAAAAGCACAAATCCAATCACAGTCTATCTCCAGCTTGACCCCAATCTTTTTTTTGAAGCGGCTACGTTGCCGTGTGGCAGTCTTAGCAATCACTTCATGGTCTCCAAGTTCCAGAATCGTGACTGAAAATCGGAAAAATTTTCCTTGTCATCGCTGCCCAGCCCACAGATTCTTGAATACAAATCTGGTCTTCCAAAACACCTTCACCTCCCATCTCAAATCGTCTAGCCTACGGAAGACCTAACATCTGGGCACATTCGTTGACGAAGCAAAACCGTCTTCGTAGGGGTTGGTCGACACAAACAAAATTTGCTGAGGTGGTTGACGAGGACCGAGTGGCCTAGTGGATGTGACTGTAGTAAACGACCGCTTATCTATCTATTGTCCTTTGTGCCTTTCCTGCATGAGAAAAGACCAAAACGGAGCAACACAATTTTGTGGCACGCGAGCCGCTCGCGACGCACACGTTCCCTTACTGCAATCGTTCCTATGGGTGTCAAAAGAGGCGACTACAGGAGAACCGCCACAAGAAGACGGGCAGCAGCGTCTCCTCTCCACCATTGGCCAAACTGCGATCGCCAACCCGCCTGCCAAGCGTGGCGATTATAGCAAAATCCTACTTTTGGAGAGGCCTGTGTCCAGCAGTGGACTGATATAGGCTGGTCATGATGATGATGATGAATCGTTTGGTGCGCCTCTTTAGCGCAACTCATGCAAGGCTACGAGCGGTGCGCGATCTGCGCGCGTGTAGTTCTAGTTCCAGGTAGCTCACAGGTCTTGGCTCGTGCGCATAGCACAAACATTAAATGCACGCGCGCAGATCGCGCGCCGCGCGCGAATTGCGTATTCGCAAGATCTGGACGTAGCCTTAGAGGTCGCTAAGTGTTGGTCATAATCCATCTAGAATCGCTGACACTACAGAAGAAGACTAATTATCCGTCCTTCCATAGTCGGTGCTTTAGCTGTTGAGAATCATTACTCCGTCCATTTAGTCGCTTTGATGGTGAGCCTTCTCCAGTCATTGCGACAGTACGCCCGCCTGGATTGCATTTTCAGAGTATTTACGAGTAGGTGTGTACACTGTGCTGGTCTTCGGTCTTATGGTCTTTCGACATATCTTTTGCCGATGAGAAAAAGCCAGAATAAGAGTAATTTATTGAGTAATATTTTGACGACCTCCGTAGCCGAGAGGCGAGTACGCCGGACTTTAAATGGCGCCGCCATCTCCGAGGTTCCAGGTTAAATCCCAGGTCGGGTCAATGTAGAAAACGAACTTTTCTATATTTGCTCGGGTCTGGGTGTTGCGGTACCGTCTTTGTTTCTGATTTCTATAACACAAATGCTTTAGCTACTTACCTTAGGATCAGAGCAATGTATGTAATGTTGTCCAATTTTTATTTTATTTATTATTTATTTTAGCTGCACGCGCTAGCTTGCTGCCTGAAGGCGATAACCACCAGCGACGCAGCGGAATGCGTAGAACGTTGCCGACTGGCGTGCGGCGGGCACGGATACATGCTGTCGTCCAGCCTGCCGCTCATGTACGGGCTCGTCACGGCCGCCTGCACCTACGAGGGAGAGAACACCGTGCTGCTACTGCAGACCGCCAGGTGACTACTGCCTACTGCCGGCTGGCGTACATTTTTTTTTACAGGATAACATCACATACATTGCTCTGATCCTAAGGTAAGTAGCTAAAGCACTTGTGTTATAGAAATCAGAAACAACGACGGTATCACAACACCCAGACCCGAGACAATATAGAAAAGTTCGTTTTCTACGTTGACCCGACCGGAAATCGATCGAACCCGGAACCTCAGAAATGGCGACGCCAAGTCTGGTAAGCTCGCCTCTCGGCTATGGATGGAGGTCGTCGATAAAGGGGCAGTGGAAGATGGCTGGCAGTGGCTGGTGGAAAAAAGCGGGAGATCGTGCTATTCGGAGGAGTACAGCAGTGGACTGCAATAAGCTGATATGATGATGATGTTGAAATTGTATATTCAACTAGCACCTACAACCCTATACAGACCATATTTCTCCTAAACTAGTTTGTGAATTTTTACTCACATTTAGTAATGAAAGTCCTGTCAACTCTCGCCCAAATTAAAACCAAAATCAAAATCATTTATTTCTGTTAATTGGCCATAAAAGGCACTTTTACATGTCCCATTTTTTTTTCCCTACCACTGCTTCGGGACTATTGTGGGCTAAACAGGACAGACACAGATCAAAAATTGTGTATATATTTGTCTAACAAGATTAATTCTACTCTATAAGGCTCTATGTGTATAGGTTAACCTTAGTGTAAAGTTCTATTGAAAATAAAAAGGTAATAATACATTCTGCGTTTGGCCCTAAGGTACTTAGTAAAGGCGTGGCAGCAAGCCGCAGGTGGTAACGCGTTGACGCCCACAGTGGCGTACTTGTCCCACGCCGCGCTGGGACGCCGCCACCCGCCCTGGGACGCCACTATCGAAGGCATCATACTGGGATTCCAACGCGTTGCGGCCAGGTTAGTACTGGGACAAGTTAAATCTATTACGAAGTTGTATTTGAAGTCCGTTTTTTAGGGTTCCGTAAGGGTTCCAAAGGGTAAAACGGGACCCTATTACTAAGACTCCGCTGTCCGTCTGTCTGCACCAGGCTGTAACTCATGAACCGTGATAGTTTGATAGTTGTAATTTACACAGATGATGTATTTCTGTTCCCGCTATAACAACAAATATGAGTCGGGCTCGCGCATGAAGGGTTCCGCATAATTATGTATAAAATCGAGCAAAAAAAGTCACGTTTGTTGTATGGGAGCCCCCTTAAATATTTATTTTATTCTGGTTTTAGAATTTGTTGTCATAGCGGCAACAGAAATACGTCATCTGTGAAAATTTCAACTGTCTAACTATCACGGTTCATGAGATACATCCTGGTGACAGACAGACAGTGGAGACATTAGTAGTCCCGTTTTACCCTTTGGGTACGGAACCCTAAAAACGTGAGATCGCAAAACATTCAATCAACCAAAAAAAACATAAATCTCGACAATAATATAAAGCTGCACCCTCCACCCACATTGTTGCTTATGAACACGATTTGTTTCGCAGTAAAATAAGCCTGTGCGTGGCCAACATCGAGCGGCGGCAGAAGGCTGGCATGTCATACGAGGACGCGTGGAACATGACCTCCGTCCAACTGACCTCGGCCTCGGAGGTGAGGTGACATTACTCTTTATTTTAGGAGTTTGAGTCAGTCATTTTTTTATTCAAAGATGGTTTTTGACGTGATGTCGTTGTCCTATGGTACCCCAGTGGTACAGAGGGCCTTCGTGTGACGTCTTGTGCCTCTCGCTCTACGTCCGTCCATCTGAGCCAAGCTGCCCGCAGCTCGGCGTACACGGTGCTCTGCCACGTTTGACGTGATAACGTCGTATAAATCGATGACTGGCTGCACGCACGAAAAAGTGTCACGTTTCGCGTTCGAGCGAGAGCGCGAAACAAGCGTTAGAGAGGCAAGATCGGCCTAAGCGTTCGGCTTGTGACGCATCTATCTCTCTTCCACTCCATCGGCCGATGCGTCCGAGTAGCGTCAATGTTTTTATATGACGTTACACGTAAAATTATCGTTCATAAATCGACTTTACAGACAACCAAAGTTATTTAATGGGGTGTGTCCGGAGTGAAGTCTATGCGCCGTTTTATTATCTCGTCGTCACATTGGCCTAAAGGTCCTTGTTAAATCACACAAAAAGGGATGTCGACCTCATTCATAAATAATTCTAAGGCATCATTTATTAAAACAGACACTTTATTTTAGGCCTAATAACTCAGTATAATTTCATTTAAGAGGCAAACTGATTTTTGATTGCTTTAAAATCGTAAAAAAGTAAGGCAGTTGAGTTTATCGGATAGTGACGTCATAATCCGATATCGCCATACAAATTATAAGGAAGATATCTGTTTTGACAGCTCATAAAAAGTATGTCAATTGATTGGTGGTGTCAACTAGCCTATTGACATCTTTCAAAGTGAAAGATGATTACAATCGTCACTAATCCAGTTATTATAGTAGAATACAATAGAATAATATTTATTTGGCACAAAAAAATGGACATACAAGTAGAAAAAAATGTCAAGGCGTGCCAAAAAGGACCCCAGCTCAGTATTAGTCACGCCGATATTCTGCGGTGGCCTTTAACAGTAGTATACTTTATTAAATATTAATATTTTCATAGGCGCACTGCCGCGCGATCCTCCTATCTTGCTACCTGGAAGAAGCGACGAAAGCGGTGCAGGACGCGTCTCCCGCTCTACGCGAAGTGATGCTGCGGCTGGTCGAGCTGTACGCTGTGTACTGGGCACTGCGCTGCCTGGGCGACCTGCTGCGCGTGAGTATTCTATGTTAATGGCACACACAGACACACACACACACACACACACACACACACACACACACACACACACACACACACACACACACACACACACACACACACACACACACACACACACACACACACAAACGATGTCGCTTCTGCTGTCTGTTTGTTTCGACCCTTTGCACACTGCGACTTTTAACATCGATACAGTTGCAATGCTAACGCGCGTTAGTATCGATGCAGTCGCGATGCAGCATCGCGATTTCTCTTGTAAATATGGACCTAATACTTTCTCCTTCTGTGTTTAGACGTTTCTTTTTTTTAAGTAATAATACAGAGAGCGTGATTAAAACAGTTTCAATCGAACTCATCGCGCTTTGGCAGTCAACAAATGACTGATCAAAATACGCTCTGGGTGTCCGCACTCTAATAAGCTAACGCGCGTTAGTATGGATGCGGTCGCGCGTTTGCATCGATGCAGTCGCGCGTTTGCATCATTACTAAGGCGCGTTAGCATCGCGACTGTATCGATGCTAACGCGCGTTTTAAAAACGTGCGATTGCATCGCTGCTAAAAGTCGCAGTGTGTAAAGGCTCTTAGATTTTTAAACTACTTAACGGATTTTAATGCAGCTTTCAGAAATAGATATAGTGATTTAAAAGGAAGGTTTATATGCTTAATACATTATGAATATGTGGCGGCGGGATAAGATTTGTTTATATATTGTATGTCTTGTACTGTACCTAATAAATACCTAATATTTTATTTAATAAAAACCCTGCATGGACGAAAGTTGTCTTTTTATAATTTAAAAATAAATGCGTGTTATTCATTGACTGTCGTCGCCCACAGTTCACATCGATATCGGAGCGCGACATCGAGCAATTACAGAGCTGGTACGAGACCTTACTAACGCAGCTGCGGCCTGATGCTGTGGGACTTGTGGACGCCTTCGACTTGCGTGATGAGGTGAGACACATTATTTATGTTTTTTAAGAAATTAATTGCTATTTTGAAACGTTTATTTTATTAGTGCACATGCATGCATGCATCACTACATAGTATAAAACAAAGTCGCTTTCTCTGTCCCTATATCTCTATGTATGCTTAAATCTTTAAAACTACGCAACGGATTTGATGTGGTTTTGAGTGATTGAAGAGGAAGGTTTATATGTATAATAACATACATTAAATAGTGGAGAAATACTGTTATTTTTGAGGTTTCAGTATTTAGTATCAGCATTGCACCCGTGCAAAGCCTGGGCGGGTCGCTAGTATTATACTAATACAGCAAAAATATAAATTTATATACAATTTATGATTAAAACTAAAGAGAGATGGCGATCACAAGCCAGCTCTTTTTTTTGCGATTTCGATGTTGGTCCCATAGTAAAAGTTGTTGTATTTGAGCACCAGAATCAGCCCTGATGATGATGTGAGATCATTATGTTACACCTTGTATAGAAAACTTTTAGTGTAGAAAAGCCCAAAATCACCCATACCCATAGAATAGATAAAGGTGTGCAGAAGGATGGCAGCATTGCCTCGCTTGGCTTTGCTTATTCGCTGTTCAGTTAGCTACCATGTTTTCTAAGAGAATACTTTACTTGAACAACATTTCTGCAACAAGCGCCCAGAGATTTAAACCCATGAATTTTGATAAAATTACTGTTCAGTCAACCCGTCTATGGAACTCCTTACCCTTAGTAAGGCTCAAAGAACATTTTCTTGCACTGTGAAATCAAATCATTTCTGGTTGCGAATTGTTGTTTCTGGAATATCACTGGTTGTAAGTCATGTTATTTCCTTGTTTTTTTTTTATGTATTATATTTAAGTATGTATATATGTTTATTTTTATCTAAGCATTTATATTTTATAGGTGTTTTTTGTACTTATGTGTATGTAGTTTATACTTATTGATATTGACATTGTAGGTATATAAATAAAATTACACAATAAGCACTCTGCACCACTTTCCCCTTTCTTTATAGTTGTCCTCTGCCTAAAGGTTGTCTGGAAGAGATCGCTTTTTAGCGATAAGACCGCCCAAATTGCACATCTGTAAATATCAACTGTAACTTCTTTGTTTGGTGTGCTATAAAGAGTATATATCTATCTAAAGCTGTTTTATCGTAACCGACAGTGCGACATCAAACTATTGAGCTGGTAGGAGAGTACTTGCGCGATCAGATCAGTGAAGACTTATTTTACTAGTACGCATAGAAAAACTTACAAAAATTACATTACTTACCTTCACCATTGAAATGGTACGGAATAATTAGTCACTTTGTCTCTTTTTAGGGCCCTTACACATACCTAAACACGATACGACGTCGCGTCGTGAATCGTGACAAGTTGAGACGTCGTTTTCGTTTTTGTTTTCCACGAAACAACGTCGCAACGTGTTACGACGATGCACGACGCGACCGTATCGTGATTATGTGTAAGAGACCTTTGGCTCGCTTCGTGCATCGTGACGTCGTTTCGTAGATATCTTTATAGGAAAAAACCACAAAACGACGCACGATGCACGATGCGACGTCGTGACGTATTTATGTGTACGAGACCTTAGTTTTGCAATAATGAAATTAAGTTTCTGACTGTAAAACATGATTTTATAGCTGGTTTGCTTTTGAACAACCTTGCTTTTTAGGGTTCTGTACCCAAAGGGTAAGACAGGACCCCATTATTATAGACCCGCAGTCCGTCTGTCACCAGGCTGTATCTCATGAACCGTGATAGTTAGAGAGTTGAAATTTTTACAGATGATGTATTTCTGTTGCCGCTATAACAACAAATACAGAAAAACAGAATACAATAAATACTTAAGGGGGCTCCTATACAACAAACGTGATTTTTTACCGTTTTTATAGATAATGGTATGGAACCCTTCGTGCGCGAGTCCGACTCGCACTTGGCCGGTTTTTTATACTATCTTATTACAAAAAAGCAAAGCAGTTCAATGCAAATGCAGGCCTGCTACAACCCTTTTACCATTGGTGGCCAAATCATCATTATTAGCCTATGTCGATTCTCAACTAACTATTCTTTTCCTTCCACCGCCAGCAGCCTTGTATAATATCATCGCTACACCTTCTCAAAGGGCATATTTTGAACTTTATGTTCTCGAGTTAAGATTGAAAACCAATGAAAATTAAAAATGTTTATTTATAGGGTTACAAACTCATGTTAAGTGGCCAGTTTTAACCCAACACAAAACAACTTCCAACCACAGATCCTGCACTCGACCTTGGGCGCTTACGACGGGCGCGTGTACGAGCGGCTGATGGAGGAGGCCATGAAGAGTCCTCTCAACAAGGAGCCCGTCAACGAGTCCTTCCACAAGTACCTTAAACCTTTCATGCAGGGGAAACTGTAAACCTTGGTGTTGTCTATGCCTCGTATTTGTTTTTTTAAAGCTCAAATCGATTAAAAATCGATTCCCTCGACAAGCTTTAAAAGTTTGTATGGACCTTATAAATCTGCGTTTACTTTTAGATTTAAACGATACTATTATGTATAAAACGAAATATCTCACTAAAAAAATAACGGCGGAATCGTTTATCAAAATAAATGACACTTCTACTCTCTATCTATGGTATGTGCTTATGGGCTATGGTATCACCAAGGCCAATTCAATACATCACAAATTATATTTATTTAACTAGTTTTCCTAGGTTTATTTAAACTAGGTTTCCTTTGATTCGGCCTGGACAGAATTAGTCGTATTATTCTACTATTCGTTTTGATTGCTAATTTTCTAGCTAGTCGGAATATAGCACAAGTTTAATTAAATTGTCTTTTTATATCGCCTTAAATTCTGCACTGTAAAATGTCTGTATGATAGAAATTGAATGAATAAATAAAGTTAATTTGGTACAAATAAAAAATCAAATATCGGATCATGTATGATGTAAAATCAAATATTATGTTTAAATTTTATCTAAACGAGCATAAATTTCGTTGTGTAGTCGGCAACAAAAGCATTTAGTAAATTGCAAAAAAAACAAGTGTGTTACTTGGTCACGTGTGGACAATTGGTCACGACATCCTAGTGATAAGTTACTTCTTTTGCTGACTGTACCACTCAAAACACACTAATACACTTTTTATGGCAGGCTAATTACAAAAGTATTAAAAAATATATACAGGGTGACTCATATTATGTAAGTCTAGTACTAAGAAAATAAGTATGGACTGTGGTGACTGGTATAGTGCAATTAAAAATAAAAGTAGTTTTAAGAAAATAAAATGTTTACACTGAGGTGGTGGATGTGATACATTCCTTTTATGATTCAAGTAGGAAATGCAGTATTACTGTTTAACCTTGAGATTTTATAATGGAGATTTGTAAATATTGTTTAAGCTATTGTTATATTTAATAAATCTGGAAATCATTTTTTAAGTGTTTTTTTTTCTTTCTTATATTGAATCCTATGGCGCCCCCTACCTACCCCGAAATGTTCGGTAAAAATATGGTTTGCGGGTGGCGTGTGCGCAGAGTCCAATGGCCATGTCCAATATATATTGTCCAATGAGTGCAATTTAATCGATAGTATTGTTGCTCGTAAATAAAAAAAACTATTGATAGTATCGATTATTTAAGACTATCGATAGTTTGTAAATTTTCAATAGTATTGGGTATGTTTTAACAGTAATGTAATTCAACGAGAACTACTAGGGGCCGACATATTTTTACCCGAAATTAATTGATTACGACAAACAAAATGTGTTGTCAATTTTGGAAACATTAAATGCAGCCGAGTTAGAGATTATAAAGGCAATTAATATTTAAGCCACTATTAATATAATTAAATGTTGTGGTTAACTATTTGAAATAATTCAAGTTTTATATTTACCCTATGTGACTATTATACCCGAATATTGTAAACAATACTATTATAAATTGCCAAACTATCGAGATTTTGGAACTATCGATAGTTTTTTGATTTAAGAGCGACAATACTATCGATAGTTTATTCTTCACGAGCAACAATAGTTTCGATATTATTGCACTTAATCAATAGTATTGCCTCGTTTTGAGCTATCAATAGTATCGATACTATTGATAGGCCAATCGATATCGATTTAAAATCGATAGTCGACTATTGATCGGCAACACTAAACTGAATACATTTCCATCCAATTCGCTACGAAATCTTAAGAATCGTATGCAATTTCCTAGGAGTTCGTATGCGATTTTCGTGAATTCGAATGCTTCAAAAGTACACCACCAGGTGTAACGCATCTTAAAACTTATTACAACTTGACGTTGTCTTTATCTTAATTATTAGCCATTACATAAACTGCTATGATTTAGCTGTAGTAGAACTATGTTAACATTAAACCGCTGCTGTTTCCAAATCAGTAACTATGGTAAGAGAGCTATGGCTGTGCCTGATACACTCACTCTTGTGGCTGTGTTAACATTTTATGCTAACGCTACGACTTGCGATCTTCCTCCATTAGTTATGTAGGTAGGTGGGTACTAAATTAGTTCTACGAGCACTCGCATCGGCTACATTGCCAATGTACAGGTCAACAAATAGCAGCCGGTCCAGTGTCTATTAGTGGGGTTATTCCGCCGTCCATTATTTTATTTGATCAGTGTGACAGACAGGTTTATTTGATCAGTGAGACAGTGGTCATTAAATTGATCTGTGGCAAAGTCTGTGGCACAGCAGTCAGCACAGGTGACATATCTGTCACAGTGTCATGCGCATCGCATGACATCATGTATGTGGTTGGTGCTTGTTTGTTTGTAGTAAAAATACATTTTATTTGCATACTACAAACAGTATTTTTTTAATAAATTGACGAATAATGACTTCTCATAGCCAAGTATGTCGAGGTTGTTTATCTTCAAATGTGTCATTCCATTACATTTTAGGGGAAAACGTTTCAACCGAAATTTATTGCTTTTGCACATCATTAAAGGTAAATAGCAACTACGTTACTCAAATCAATTAAGATTTTAGCCTTTTCATTCATATATTCTTTTAGGTACAGCAAGACGACCTCCCGAAGACACTTTGTGATCAGTGTTATGAGCTTCTCCTGAAATACTTTGAATTCAAAAGAACTTGTCTGGAATCTCAAAATGTGTTACTTAGTTCCAAATTTCATTCGAGAAATGTATCTAGTGATGAGGAAAAAACTCATCTCAATCTCACACAAAACAATGATACAACCAAGCTAGATATAATGAAAGCAGAAAATTATTCTGGCCATTATTTCGATGAGTTTATAAAAACTGAGGACTTCTCTGATCACTATAACAATGGTAATTTTTTATGAAAGCTGTAACAAGTTTTTATTAGCCTTTCTTGGTGCTAAATTTTGATTTTGTTAATTAACAATATTTTTTCTTGCAGATCTATTTGAAGCTGTAAACTTTAGTGAAAGCTCTGTAATAAATCAGCCAAAATTAAAACAGAGGTAAGGTTTACATTTTGTTTATATTCTTAATTAAGTTACAGATTTTTTTTTATCTGTACCATTTGTTTTTAAGGAGACTGAGTAAAGTGAAAAACCAAAAGAAACCAAGAATTAAGTTAAAAATACCAAAGAAATGTTTTGCATTTGCATGCGATATTTGCAATAAAAAGTTTAATTATCTTGAACGTTTGGAAGCACATAAACTGGAACATGATGGCAAAGTGGTAAGTTGAAAGGAAGACTAGTTACAAAATCCTACTAATGACCAGCAAAATAACAGCACCATATCTTTAAATATCTTTTTAATCGGGCATGAATGACTATTGTTTTTAATCTAAAAATGATCCAACCCTAACCCTTATTTATGCCATAGTTGACAAAGCACCTATTTGTTAGATTTTCTAATTAATTTCAGGCGGTAATTAACTGTTTACCATGCAATAAAACATTTATGACATGGAGCGGACTGAAACGTCATAATGAAATTGAGCATACTCTGGTTAGTTTGGATAAATTAAAGTGCAATGTCTGTGGTAAGGTTTGCAAAAGCCAACAAACATTGAGAATTCATAAAAATAACCATGGAGATAGGAAAATATTTGTTTGCGACATTTGTGGAAAGGGATGTAAATCGAAGTTCATTCTCAAGGTAATACATATTACTACATACTTAAACACTTTTAACAGCAACATAATATGGTTTATTAATAATCAACAATTAAATGTTCCAGGCCCATATTGACACTCACAGGGAAAACAGGGAAAGAACTTTTACTTGTGAAAAATGTGGAAAAAAATTCTACACTAATTCTGTTCTGCTTTCACATATGTCAAAACGTCACTCCGGCCGTCGGTATATCTGCCACGTTTGCAGCTACCCGTTTACCGACAAATACAATTTAGCAAAGCATTTGCTAATACATGATGGGAAGAAGTTATATAAGTGTGAAATTTGTGACAAGTCATATTCCACTCAGGCTTCGTTAATAGAGCATAGACGGATTCATTCTGGAGAGAGGCCTTATATGTGTAGCAATTGCCCAAAGAGTTTTTTGTCAAAGCGACGGTTGAACGACCACCACAGGGTCCACACTGGTGAGCGCCCCTTTAAATGCACTATTTGTGAGCAAGGATTTACTCAAAGAGGAACGTTAAAACGGCACATGAAAGTACATGATAGAACTATAACAGTTTTGAACTAATGATATTCTACTAATCATCATCAGCGGCTAATGAATGAATAAATTGTACTTCATTTTATGAAATGATCTGATTGATGAGATACATTTTATGAAAACAACCATTCCAACAACTAATAACAGCTAATTTTGTGTTAAAGTTATTGTGAGGAAGTGTTTATTTTAACAGTACAATGTTTGCCTGCTAGAGAACGTTTATTTTCGAGCCGTACAATAATCTTCCAAAAAAGGATAACTAATGAAATGAAGTGTGAGAAAATGAAAATTGCCTAATAAATCAACAGGCAAAGAAAAGACTGAATCAATAACTGTCAATATCAACCCATTGTTGTTTCTGACTTCTGTGACACCAAGTGCTTTGACTACTTACCACAGGATCGGAACAACATAATGTGATGTTGACCTATATATTTATATTTTATTTATTTAAATAAGTTTTAATTGTATCATGCCATAATAATGATAAAATAAAAAAGATTTTGAGGCATAAATCGATTTTTATTTACACTTAAAATAAAACTAAATACAAGATGGCTGAGAGACATTTTTTACATTTATCACAGAAGTTAATTAAAGTGTCTTATTTATATAACAATTAGTAAAAATGTGCCAATAATATACGCAATGAAATTGCACTATGATAACATATTGTAAATTGAAAAAAAAAAACTATAAATATGTTACATAATCTATTGTAAATTAAAAAATATATAAATATGCTACAAATTATAATTCAATCTTTTGATGTTAACTATATAAAAAACCTACAGTTCTTGTAGACATGATAAAGTACTTCTTTCTTTTTTTTGTTTGATATATCAGATATTGGCGTCGTAGGCAATGAATAAGTTGAATAAGAAACAGGATATTAAAATGATCACCTTTAACTAACGCAACAATATCGAAACCCGATAAAAAAAGTTAATCACTCCATACAAAACGATAATTTATCAAAAAATGTTGAACAGGCAGAATATCCTGATAAAGCAATTCTCGTCTTACCAGTCAACAGGTCGGTATATCGGTCTAGCGTCGAGAGGGTTAGACAAGCCAGCCTGTGTATTTTTACTATTGCACCAAACTCGTCTATGATCAATACAATTTAGTCTAACTGACTGGCACCATGGTTCCTAAAGTTGACTGTCATAGTGATTGTTAAAATTAGTGCTGAAAAGCTTGTATAGAGCATAATTACATAAAGTATTAATCAAGAAATTAGTAGACTTTTTGGAGTATATAGTTTAAAGTTTTACTTGATAGCTTTTAGCGATTTCGTAAACGCAAATATTTATTACATTGATTTGTGTAAATAAATCCATAATTTTGGACTTTGCAGTCAAGTGAGTATGTCAATAGTTGATTCAGTTTCTACTACATAAATTATAAATGACACTTAAGATTAAAGAAAACGTCGAGAAAATTAGCTTTTACTTAGCCTAAAGAACTTTCTAGTTTTTATTTTAAATAAATTACGTTGTATTTATTTGAAACCCTCTGCTTAACTCAATTAGAGATAACAACCTAACCAACCAACCTAAATAAGCTGGCAACACTCAGTTGAATTCGTAAAATTTCGTGTATTTATGCTAAGTTTTTATACAGAAATAAATTTATCTTAACTAGCTTCATTGACAGATGCGTTGTTGATACAAGCACCCAGCTATGGATTCTACTACACTTTATTATTTACCGAAAGAACGTTTGGAACGTTAATTTTGCGTTTCAGAAAACCTGCGAATTTATTACAATTGGGACGTTGACACCATTGGTAGAGTATTCTAAGGCATCATTTATTTTAAAAAAATAGATTTTTGATTGCTTCGAAATCAATAAAAAATTGGCAGTTCTGTGAACAGTGACGACGTAGCTTGCAATCGCCATCAAAATTACAAGGAACTTGTGTTTTGAAAGTTCTTATAAAGTATGTCAATAAAACTGTTTGGTGGTGTCAACTAGCCTATTATAAACGCAGACGCGCTTTGACAGCTCCTAAAAAGTATGTCAATAAAATTGTTTGGTGGTGTCAACTAGCGTAAAAACTACGCGCGGCCCTGGTTCCACTGCAGCGCGTAGGGCACGGCCACAGCGGCCGGCTGGTACCGCTCGCGCTCCGGCTCGCGATGGCCCTTCATGTGGCGGTTGAGCGCGCACTTCTGTATGAAGGCCTGGCCGCACACGGCGCACTTGTGAGGCTTCTCGCCCGTGTGGATCATGCGGTGGTTGCGGAGGTCTTTGAACGCGCGGAAACGTTTGGGGCACACCTCGCAAGCGTAGGGGCGTTCGCCTGCGGATTCAATTTACATATCTTAGTTTAATTTACCAGCCCCCCTAGCATGACCAGCAAAACACGATATGATATGATATAGCGTTTTTTCGACACACAACTGTCAAAATATGATATACATAGACGTCATCTTAAACTTTTATCGAAACAGCGAGCATGGTCGTGCCAGTAACGTCAAAAAAGATCATATTTTGACAGTTCGGTGTCGATAAATCGCTATATCATATCATATCGTGTTTTGTTGCTAGGGAGGCAGCTGTTGCCCGCGACTTCGTTCGCGTGATTTTGAGTTATGAATATACTCAAATCCAACAAACGAAGTCAAAATTTTAAAAAAATCTTTATTATATTAGAATTCATCACAATCTGTTCAGCAGTTTTGCAGGAAAAAGTAATTTTAGTCGCAAACTAAGCATAGTTTGTATTATGGTGGTGGACTCGGGTACAAATGTTCGCGCTTAACACAAACACTTGCCTCTTGCGGGATTCGAACCCGTAACCGCTAGCTTTGTAATCCGGAGCACGAACCATTACACCAGACGGTCGTCAAATATGATGTACAGTCAACAGCACGTCGACCTACCCCAAAAGTCAAAAATTCTCCAATAGATTATCAACTTTAAGCCTGACATATAGAGATCATCTTCAAATGAGAAAATTTGACATTTTGTGGTAGGTCGACGACTGTTGTCCGTACAATTTATCGAGATTAGTGGGGATAGAATTCAATATATATTTTTTTAAGAATTTAGAATTCCGGCTTAATCAGTCACTCAATGCACTGTTGGATAGAATAGAATAGTCTCACCTGTATGCGTCCTAGAGTGCACGATCTGGAAACTCTTGCACTTGAACCGTTTGTCGCAGTACTCGCACGAGTAAGGCCGATCCGATGAGTGAGATCGCATGTGCTTGTATAAATCGCTCTGTAATATAATAATTGCTTAAATAAATAATAAGGAATGAATGCGACGGATATATCGTCTTATTAAGGGATCAATAGTCTTATATTGACCAGTCGTCGGACATTTACTGTGGAACTATACGGTACATTTAACCCAATAGGTGTCGCATTGTTTGGTCTTGCCAGGATGGATAATTTAATTACTAATTTAATGGTTCTACCACTGATCAAAAAATAATCAACGTTGACAGAGGATTGTCGTTTCATTACGAACTATTACCGAATAGACGTGCGCGCCGCCGCGACGCGCCGCCGCCATAAGGAGTCAGCGCGCCGCCGCCGCCGCCGGTAGTTTAAAATTCGCGCCGAGACAAAACCCGCAAGAGAGTACAAGTTAAAAATCAAGTTATTTGTACAGTCAACAGCACGTCGACCTACCCCAAAAGTCAAAAATTCTCCAATAGATTTGCAACTTTAATTCTGACATATAGAGTTCATTTTCAAGTGAGAAAATTTGACATTTTGTGGTAGGTCGACGTGCTGTTGTCCGTACCTGTTAGTTACTGTGTTACAGCGAACATGACATCAAAAGCGGATATTGAAAAAATTAAGTTAAATAGACTTTCGGTAGCAATAAATTTTACTTCAAAAACAAAAAGCTCATGTTGGAAATATTTCGGGGATCTTGTTCTGCATGACGAGAGTAATACTAAAAGGAAAAAAGTGTTAGACAATTTAGTATTCTGTAACGTTTGCCTTACCACTAAGAAGGAGGATTTTGGTGTAGATACTACATTTGGATCGTAAGTACCTTATTAAATGTAATTACTTATTTGGGTTTGCGCCTATGACCTACTAACTTTATTTTATTATGCATTTTTGACTGAAATTTTCACTTGGGAACCTGCAAATTAATAATAAATACTAGGTGTACCTGTTAATAACTTATTTTCATACCTACGTTACGTAACTAATTTTATATTTTTTTGCGTTAGTGAGTGTAACTAAAAAACTAACTTATTTGCCTGACTTATTACTTAGTTTTCTACTTGCATGCGTTTTTGAGTGGTTAACTTGGAAATCTTGGAATGGCTTTTTCTTTTTCAGCATTAATGTAAAATCATACAATAAAACACTCATCGATGTCGCATCAAATTTCCAGTGCTAACTGCACTGGAAATTTGATGGGACATCTTCGCGATGAGCATAAAATTCGATCCGATGAGGACGTGGAAAAGGCAAGGAGTAACATAAAACAATTCTTTAGCATCGATCGATTTTCCAAATCTGGAGCGGGCCTGGTGCTGGAGCTATCTGTTCAAAAACAAATAATCCGCCTATGCGCACTACTGACAAATGGCTTTTAACAAGAGACTTAGCGTTATGGTTTTGAAATCATTGATGCTATTTGATTCTGTTGGTGATGAAGGAATGATTGACTTTTTAAGGTGTCGTATGTTTTTTTAAACTAACAAAATATTGATTAAAACTTACACGTTCATCGTGTCACGATGTCACTACAAAATAGAACTAGAGAATAACATCCTTAAAAAGGAAAATGTTGATGAAACTGGACACACGCTTCCCAGCCAGTAAGACTGTTGTTGCTGCAGCATTATTAGACTGTAGGTTTATGAAGCTTGGAGAAGTTGACCTCTATCTGACTGCTAACGAATTAACTCCAGCTGTTTTCTTGGCAAAATATACTTAAGAATTAATCCCTTACTACGAACATAATCAACCATTATTACACCAGGAGGGTCACCAGGAAGAAGCGAGTACAAGTAAAGTTTCAATACTTTCCCAACTCTCGCGCAAATACAGCATGCAACACAGTTCTTATGGTTCCGGCTTCGATGATGCTGTTGACCAGGAAGCTTGGAAATACCTAGCTACTGCTGATCCTGCGGAACTTGAAGACGGGGACATCTTGTCCTACTGGCAAACCAGACAATCTGCCTACCCGCGTTTATTGTCATTAGCTCAGGCTCTGTTATGCATTCCAGCAACCAGCACTCCGAGCGAAAGAGTGTTTTCGGTTGCTGGATTGCTTTTAACAGCCAAAAGGTCCCGGCTGAGTTCATTTAGGGTGAATAAAATAATTTTTGTGCACGACAACTATAAAAGTTGCAAACAAAATATTTCTGTCAAGAAGAGTGATTGAGTCATCTTTTTAGTTTACCTAATAAAATTCTTTCGTTTAAGCGTGGTTTTTCATTATACGTCTTAATATGCAAAGTTAAAAAATCCCACACCGCCGGCGTTACGCCGCCGCCGTGGATTTTTTCGTGGCGCGCCGCCGCCCGATTTTTTTCGACCGGCGCGCACGTCTATTACCGAAGTACCTATACACCATTAATTTTTACCGGTTGTCTTGCCGTAGCAGAACTATTAGGTATCAGTAGCACTTTCGAGATTCATTGTATTTTTTTTTTGTTTAAATAATTAAAAAATATATTAACCAACTGCGTGAAAAACAATAGTAACTCACTAGACTGTTAGACGTCTAGTTGATTTCGAGTCTCATCTCATTTCTCACAATTTGTAATTCAGCCATAATTTGACTTTCAGGATAGAAGTGTTTACGAATGAATCTTACGCTAGAGAAAGAGAGCGAGAGAGAGAAATATTGTATTAGACACATTATTGTGTGTTTATATGCTATATTCACGATAGAGACACAACAGACGCTACGGCAAGACAACCAGTAACAATTCATGGTGTATACTTTTTTTTTCTGATAGAGACACAACAGACGCTACGGCAAGACAACTAGTAAAAATTCATGGTGTTTTCTTTTTTTTTCTGTTTTTTAACCCGCGTACACCTCGACATAGTAGTGTACCAGTATTATAACTTACCTTGACATAAAAGCGCATGTCGCATAAAGTGCAAGCAATGTTCTTGATTCCAGTGTGCCTTATAAGGTGGATCTTCAGATTACCGGGCTGAGCAAACTTCTTTCCGCATTGAACGCAACCATAGCTTTTCTCGTTTGTGTGAGTTTCTAGGTGCCTCTGAAAATTACAATATTACATGTATTACCTGTAACTAAAATTGAAGGTTTTAGTCCACAATGGAATTCTCAGTCCCAAGAACACTCTTTACAGCCATCACATAAAATTAAACGACCAGTAACGCTTTTGGATTCGCCACGACATGCTCTATTTCATAAAAGACAGTGCAATTTTCACTTAACTTTCGAGCGAGAAACCAGCTACTGGTGGTACCAAGTAATAAATCTAATCACCAGTAGCAACTTTTACGATGGCACATGAAAATCGGACCCCATACGTATTAAGAATAAAAAAACAATAATTTAGCTACCAGAACTATTTTCCAGTTTTCACCGGATTAAATATTTTTTGAGCTGAAGTAAAGTTGCCATTGATAATAAAGATTTATCACTTATAGTTTTATCTGTTCAGCCAATTAGTTGCATTGTCCTTCGACGCTAAGACATTGTTTGCACCAGATCAGGCCAGACCTTCAGATTGTATAGTTGCACGAAGTTAGCATCGCACAGGTGGCAAGCGTGTTTCTTGATGCCAGCATGGATGAGCTCATGGTTCTTCAGCACGTTGAGATACATGAACTTTTTGCCGCACGTCCTACACTGGTAGTTGCGGACGCCTGTGTGCGTGCGCATGTGGCTACGGAGGTTCTTCAACGAGGTGAATCTCTTGTCACAGTTGTCGCATTTTATGTCTGGCTGTAAAGAGGAAGAGAACTCAACGTGACATATATCTATCACGTGAAGACTTGTTCTTGACTGTAGATTTAAGACTTCGTGTAGCTCTAAAAGTAGGGTTATGCCAGGCGTTAAAAGAAAAATCTTTCTGTTCAGAAATTGATTCTTAGACTTATATTCTTTGTATTTTGTCTGCCTGATATATTTGGACCATAGTCGTCATAATAGTTTTGCCAATGAAATTGTGCGGAATATTTTACTGCAATGGGAATATGAATGTTGTGTGCTGGTGCAATTTTTAAACGCGAAATATTTAAAGTAAAGCCTTGGATGTTGGAACTGTGAACCCCATTTAGTTTGGAAATGTTCATTATCTCATATTTTGTTATAAAGCAACTATACAAAAATACTTAATATTAGTTTCAAAATCAATCTGCTGAAAATTTCAGTACCTTTTTACCAAAATGACTTCTCATGTGGACTTCGAAGTTTTCATACTTCTGAAACGTCCTCTCACACTTGACGCACTTCAAACGTGTGTTCTTTCTGGCAATACGTTTATTCGTTAATCTACGTTTTCCTATGTTTCTGTAACGAGAAGTTGAATGACTTATCAATTAAAATACTAGTAAATTAAACTAAAATTTAAGTGAATAAATATCTGATTCTGATAAAAAAAATAAGGTATTCAGTCAATATTTACATTTGTTAATTCAGCTAATTGGTGTCCCACATTTTGAAAACTTTGTTACTCTTTATTTATATAGTCTTATTGTTAAATGTCTTTTGTTTTTAATTTAATTTTTAATTAATTCCTGTTGTGGTACTGTTGTTTTTGTTGCTGCTTTGTGTATGTATGTCCAAATACATTTTCTAACTTTATTTCATTTTTTAAATGAAACAGGATACTAAGGTGATAAAATTTACCTTGGTGCCTCTTCCTCTGGCTCACTAGAACTACTGTCATCACTGGAACTGTCATCTTCATCGTTTGAGATATCCGCATTGTTGGTATTTCCTTGTCCTTCTGCTTTGACCTGCAAATTAATGAACTATTTGTACCATTGAATTTAATTGTATAACCTTGTTGTATCTTTAAATTGACACATAAAAACTATCTCACACATTCTGAGAATTATTTTTGCTCGGATAAAAACAGCTTGTTAAAATTAGATGATGATTTATTTGAGTCATATTTCACCATCCATCCAGCTACTGAAGCAATATTGCTTTATATCATAATTAAGGAACTAGTATGCAAGCAAACTAAATTTTATTATATTTTAGTAAGGGCTAATTAGATAACTTTTATAAGACAAATAACTTTGACATGTTGACAGTTTTCACTTTTCATATAAAAAATAGAATAGAATAGAATGTATTTATTTGTCTCGAGGCAGATTACAGATAAATAAAACATAATATGCAAATAAATGCTATAAGACAAAATGGTTTATGGCTCAGTGGATGCAGGAAACCCGCAAACACTGTTATTCTGCTGTAGCCTTTTTTATGGTACCTAAGTAATACAAATTGGTAAAAAATTACATGAATTCTTTACTTACATCTAAATTTTCTGAGGTTTTGTGGCTATGGGAAATGCCTATTTAAATATGTATTATCATAACGTCACTTATTCATAGGTCCATATGACTAGTCTCAAATTATTTTGTAACATCTATGTACAGACAACAGCTCGCCAACCTACCGCAAAACATCAAATTTCCTCAATTGATAATGATTTCTATTTATCAGACTTAAAGTTGAAAATCAGTTGGATGACCTTTTACTTTTAGGATCGCTTGACCTGCCACTGACTGTACATTATGGTTTTGCAATAAATTATTCAGTAAGTATTAAAAGTTATCAGCTCTTTAAAAAATCAGCCCCAAAACTATTTCCAAATGCGCTAGCGCTATTTATAATTGTAAATTTTTAACAAAATTACCAAGAAATTTCTTACCTTTGACTTTGCAACTTGTTTTTTTAGTATTGCATTGGATCGGATGGCAACCTCCTTGAAGAAAAACAGGTTGTTGAGCGCCTCAAGACATTTTTGACAGATTTGTTTTGGCAACTCATCAGTTTTGGAAATCTGCAAATGGTCATGAAAAAGAAATAAAATACCTAACACATTTATATTCATGGTCCCAGATTATTGAAATAATCAACCAACAATCATGTCACAATACGATGAAAAAGACATTTTTTTTTTTTCAATTTGTCTAAGTTTATTTATTGTATTGACACGGACCGACAGTCGAAACCGGCGCTACGCCAATCAAATAGTATAATGAAAAGAAGTTTGTACATGAATTTTAGTGCACTACTTTTATATGACTAAAATTATAGTTGTATAAAAATGCTATTACCTCAACCGATGTGCAGTATTTGTACATTTCTGGAGTACACACCAAAAACAAATCCTTGAAAGGACCAGAGTCCGACAAACAAGATCGACATATTTTATTGAAATCTACGTCATCACCTATACTTGTAGAATTCATATTAAAACAAGTATGAATATACGAAAATTAAGTAGATAACAATGGAAATTACTAATTACACCATTTACAAATATCGCCGAAAGAAAAGAGAAAATAAATTGTACATGAATTTTTGTTGACAATGAAATGATTGATTGACACTTTTGTTTGATTATTTTTTTTATTTAAATTTTAACGGCTTTGAACTAGGTTCATACAGCCAATGTCTTTAATGGTATTCTTCATTGATGTTTGCTTGAAAGGGTGTTTGTCAGGTGTTGTAAAGTTTTCCTGTGAGACTGTATTAAATTTTAATTCTTTTCACTTGAGATGTGTATCTTGATTGTTAGTCAGCAGTACTCATATTTCATTAAAGGTGGTGGCAAAGTACGTCAACAGCACGGCGACCTACCCCAAAAGTCAAAAATTCTCCAATAGATTTTCAACTTTAAGCCTGACATATAGAGTTCATTTTCAAATGAGAAAATTTGACATTTTGTGGTAGGTCGACGTGCTGTTGTCCGTACGTAAAAAGATCTTGATAATTATTTACATTTGCCAGTAGATCGGGCAAGAGGCGGGGAATGTCATTATTCTGATAGTTCTTTGATAGACCGTCTACTAGCAACAATCTTTGAATATTGAAGGCAGGACATTGAAGAAAAAGGTGATCTAATGTTGCCACACCTGAGTTGCAATGTTGGCACTCATCATTTTGCGTAATTTTAATTCGTTTTAGGTGTGCAGGAAATTTGCCGTGTCCAAATCTTAATCGATTTATAGTCGATATAAACTTTCTCGTAGGTGAATTCCATTTAAAAAACCAAGGCTTGGTTGGGATAATCTGTTGGATTTGCGCATACCAATTTCCTTTGGTAAGTTTGGTTTCTTGCCAGACTTTATTCCAATGATCGAACATTCGTGACTTCAATATCGCATTATAATCAGTAAGGGGAACTGAAGGTGCTCTAAATGGTGAGTTGCTGATCCTTGGGTGCTGGATTTTCATCAGGCTGTCTACTAACTCATTCCCAGTGATCCCAGAATGAGATGGGACCCACATAAATTCAATCCGCTTATCTTCGATCTCTAGTAACATTTCTCTAATTCTTGTTATATGCGAATTACTTTTGTATGAAATGTGTGAATTTTCCAAACATGTAAGCACACTAAGTGAATCAGTGATTATTAGAAATGAGTAAGTATCATTAATTCTAAAGATATATTGCAAAGCGGCGCTAATTGCGTAAGCCTCAGCTGTAAAAATTGTAGAATTATTATCTAACGTAAAGCATCGTCCAAATTTTCTTTCAGAATCATAATATGCTGCCTTTGTGTATTCTTCTGTTTTAGAGCCGTCCGTGTATATCTTCCGATATCCTGCTTTCTCGCTATTTACAAACTGTACAAATTCTGTATTATTGGTTACTTTTTTCGTACAGATATTGGGTTTCATTGTTTGTATCTCTAATGTGCTTAAATCCCAATTTTCTTTAAGGTCTAAGCATTCACAAATTACATTCAACTCATTTAAATGTTCTCCTAACAAAAGTTTATTGCATTGATATACGTTTTTGTATATTTGATTTGAAAGTATTTTAACATAAAACTTTTCTACCAAATATCGCAATCCTACAAAAATAGGGGTAATGCCAGCTTCTATTTCGAGTGCATTGATGGGTGTCGAACAAATAGCTCCCGTTATTATCCTCAAGCCCTTATTTTGCATTACTTCTATTCGTCGATATAAAAGCTGGCTAATAAAACTACCATACAATATTAAGCCATAATCATAGTGACTTCTTACAATACATTTATAAATCAAATTTAATAATTTGGGATCCATTCCCCATGTAACACTAGCAAGATGTCTCATAATATTTACAGTCTTCTGCATTTTACAGACAACGCTATTTACATGATAATTAAATAACATTTTGGAGTCAAACACTAAACCTAAAAATTTCTTTTCTTATACTAAATTAATATTTACATTGCAATATCTTACATTTATATTTACATAGCTAGGATCATGTTTTTTACTAAATATCATCATGGAACTTTTTTGAGGATTAATATCTAGCTTCAATTTGCCTTTATAATACCAGAAGAGTAAATTTAAAGAATTATTAAGGACATTTTCAGCCTGTAATAAGTTTCTATTTACAGTGTATAATGCAAGATCATCTGCGTATTGCAATATTGATAAGTTATTTACACAAATATATATGTGAAAATTAGCTGTGTACAGTAGATAAAGTAAAGGCGATAGCGATGCTCCCTGCATCACTCCTTTGTAGGCCCGTCGGGGTCCATAAAGAGAATGATTGTATTTAATATATACTAAACGCGAGAAAAAAAAGTCATACACCCATTTACAAATTTTCCCGGGAATGTTGTAACTATGTAAAATTTCTACCAAGGTTGATAAGTCAACATTATCAAAGGCGCCACTGACGTCTAGGAACACACTTACTAATTTACTATTTTCATAAAACGCTTTTTGTATATCCCCACTAAATTTCAGAAGACTATCTATTGTACTTCGACCCTTACGAAATCCAAACTGATCATGCGGAATTATTAATCGTGATTCTACGTACGTCTCTAGTCTGTTTTTAATCATATTTTCAAAAATCTTGCCTACACATGATGATGAAGATATGGGTCTATAGGATTCAGCAAGTTTAGGGTCTTTTTCATGTTTTAAGATTGGCACAACAGCGATAGTTTTCCACGAACTAGGTATCACATTCTTATCCCACAAGTTATTGAAAATTTTAAGTAATATTTGTTTGGCCGATTGATTCAAACGCTTTATTAAAATATACGGAATGTCATCAAGCCCTGGAGTAGTGTCTTTTCTGCTGTTCAAAGACAAGTCAAATTCATTTTGAGAAAGTGGCAAATTGAGATGATTATTTAATTTATTTGATTTAAAAAAATCACTGTGGTCGCTAGCATCCTCAGTAGGTTGGTCTGAAGTAACTTTATTTAAAAAACTATCAATGAAATCAGTTTCTGTATTTTGAGTAGATATGCGTTTGTGGTTGAATATTCTGACGAAATTTCAAATTTTGCTAATGGGTGTTGTGCGATCAAAACTAGAACACAGATTTTTCCAGCTTAAAGACTTTTCCTCTCTAATTATTAATTTTTTAGAAGCATCTAGTTTTTTATACAACAAATAATTATCAATTGAAGGATGACGACGATACATATAAAGAGCTAATTTACTTTCTTTGACAGCTTTGGCACAGCGCTCGTTCCACCAGGGTACGGCTTTGTGCATTTTTTTATCGGTACTGGTAAAATTATGGACAGGTATAAACTCTTGCTTTAAGTTAATGATTATTTCAATAAATTTTTCATAAGCTATTATGGGGTCTTCTTCGCCAATCACTAAATGATTAAAGGCGTCTCTAGACTTACTCGAGTAACCTAACCAGTCAGCTTTGGTGTAAACAAATTTTTGGTAACTGCATTTTTCATAAACTTCAACTGTAATATCTAAACTTACTACCGTGGGATAGTGATAGCTACCCAAAGTGTCTTCGGAATATACGGACCATTCTGCTGATGATGCTAAATGGGGAGAAATAAAAGCGATATCTATAGCAGAGGCTGTTTGATTTGGACGAGAAAGAGTTGTCACATCACCATTATTCAGAATATATAAATCTAATTCATCTAACATGTCGTATATTTGGTTACCTCTAGTCTTATTGGATGAACAACCAAATGCGGTGTGATGAGCATTAAAATCTCCGATGGCTAGTAAAGGAGTTGGTAAGGATTGCATAATGTGCTTCAATTTATTTATAGGAAAACGTCCACCTTTTGGGGGACAGTATGCTCCCAAAATAGTTAGTGTGTTGTTACCCAAAGTCGTAATATTAATGGCAATTGTCTGTATATGATCCTCACTATGAGTATCAATTTTATTACACTTGATAGAATTTTTACATAATATGGCAACACCACCATAACCATTGTCACTGTCTTTACGGAATATTTTGTAACCTCTAATTTTAATTGAGTCTGAAGGTTTCAGCCAAGTTTCATTTAATATACAGATATCTACATTTAAACTGACTAAAAGTTGTTAAAAAATTGCAATTTTTGGTTTTAAACTCTGTATGTTGTGTTGAATGATTACTAACTTTTTATCCATTCTGAGAACTAATATTTTTAATAAAGATGTCCTTGATAGTTGAAGAATTAACTGGTAATTCATTGTCTTTTTTGCAAAAGTTAAGCAAGGTGTCAATAATAGCTTTCAGTATGAATTCGTTGTTGATTATGTCACATATAGTATCTTTATTTACTTTTTTAATTTGTTCTTGCGGTTGTGAACTTGTTGCTTTTGCATAGGATTTGTTAAGTACGGGAAAGAAAGAACCCAGTGTTTGTTTTTTCATTATTTTAGATTTGTTTTCTTCAATTTTCTGTTGTTTTACAGGGCAAATCTTAGCAACAGCAACATGTTCTCCCTTACAATTAATACATAATGGCTTTGTCACATTTGTACAATCCTTGTATGAGTGAGACTCGGAGCAAATTGAGCAAACTATGTTGCGTTTACAGAACTTGGTAGTGTGGCCAAAGCCCATACACTTATAACATTGTAAAACTGGCTTTATGTATTCTTCTACAGGGATAATGCATAGACCGTAACTTACTTGACTGGGAAGCACATTTCCTGCAAAAGTAATTGATACAGTTTGTAGTGGGATGACACCTTCAGGGCCTCTTTTGGTAAATCTCCGGACGGACAGTATCTCCTGTGAACTTATCAATTTATCGAACAGATGTTTTTTACTGAGATCAGTCGGAATGAATTTTATAACACCGGTGCATTCTGAATTGGAAGCTGGAATGTATGCCTTAATCTCATGTGAAGATAGAAACTCAGAGTTAGACAATAGTGAATTGGCGTTTTTGGGTTTGTCAAAATAAACAGCGTACCGCAATGCATTCACCCTCTTAATTTCTTTAACACCTTTGTTATAGCAACTGAATATATTGTTTAAGTAAATTGGGTCTTTATTACCAAATTTAATATTCTCATTCACACTTTGGATGTAGACAGGAAACACTGTGCCTGGCGAATTATCGGGATAGCTCCGTATATGATTTTTCTTGAAATACGGCGCGTATTTAGTTGTCTCGTCCTCGTCTGAAAAGTCACTATTAATAGCTGTGCTAATAGGCACGGTTGACTTTCTTTTTTTCTTGTGATTAATAGTTCCACCGCTATCAGATGCCATGTTTTCACTTTTGAAACGAAAAAACACTTAAAAATTAGGCAATCGAAATATTTTATCTCGAAACAATAAAAAGTTGAACCTCCCGCCTCGAAAGTTCCCGCCTTTTTTTTCACTTTTGTTTGAGTAGGTGCCACAGATTTGCCACAGTAGTAGTATTTATCCACGAACTTTGTACGTACGTACCTGAGAGCCATACAGCCAAATATTTGGCACAAATAGAGGTGGGGTGGTCAGACGAAGGTAGAGATGGGCGGCTCGGAAACTTTATATGTTTCCACCCGGAAAATTCCCAAAATTGGGAATTTGTTTGGAAACTTTCCAAAATCGTGGGTGGATTAATTTTTATGACTTTAGAAAAAGTCATAGATTATGTTTTGAATAATAATGAATAAAAAACATTGTTTAGAGCAGCTATTTATCTATATTTCTATTCAGCCCACGGCTAGACGTAAGCTATTTGGCAGATCCTTTTTAGAACCTTTTATTTCGTTTCACCGTCTGGATGCTTTTTTGTAAACTAATTTTGCAAGTAAAATTTGATCCACTTCCTAGTTACCAACTGAGCTAAAATTTTGCATGCATGTGTAAATCGGGTGACAATATTGACAATGCAAAATTATTATGATATAGAGCTGAATCTGAAGATGGAACCGGAAGGTGGTCATAGGAACTCGGTAGTTAAGCGTTACAACTCCATCGAGTTTGGACTTATTTGATTCGTCTTCACGAGGACTTTGGTGCTAGATGGTAACCAGGGTCTGATGATGGAGTTGGAAGATTGCTATAGGAACTCGGTAATTAAACCACACAACCCTATCGAGTTTTGGTTCGTATGATTCGTCTTGACAAGTACTTTGGTGCTAGGTGGTGGTAACTAGGGTCTGATGATGGAGCTGGAAGATGGCTATAGGAACTCGGTGATTAAACGACACAACCTCATAGAGTTTAGGCTTGTATGATGTCAGGTACTTTGAACTACTTAATATGCGTTCGCATCATTGCGTCGTCATTCCACAGGGTGACCGCTAGCAATAGGCCCAACACAAACTCATATTAAAAGGTGCGGCAAGGTAAAGGGCAGTCTGATCAGGACCCAGCCACTTCCTCCATTCAGTACAAATGCAAAACAGATGCAACCTACTTGATAGAAGCCCGGTAGGGTACAATTCCAGCTTCAGGTGATAGAGGGCAACTTCTGAGTGTTACCATGAACTAACTCGACCCTCAAGACCTTATCATGTAGTTTTCTCAGATGTATAGTAAAGGTTAAAAAATTGCCTGATGAGACTAGTGAGAAAGCGACTGCTATCGTGGTTGTTTTTCTCTTCATGTTTCTACAGTAAAAGTCGACCAACCAATAAGCCCAGCTTATAATAAAATGTGTAGCACTAGACGCCCTGTTGCAGTGGTCAAACCCTACCAAAGCAAAAACAGATGACGAAGGGCTGGCCTTAGTGAAAGTTCAGCTCATTAAACCTAATATGCTCCCGCTATCTGGCAGTGAATCACGGCCTGGCTCTATATAAAGCTGCAGAGGACCACACCAACATCTGCATGCATTCGATGCCACGTGGTCGGCCACAGATCCGCTCTAGGTTTGGATGCCATGAGAGTTCAAGGCATGCTTTCTAAGCTCGATACAGAGCTGACCGGTTAATACTGGCTAGAGGTGAATCTGCCAGCTAACAGGGCCAAGAGACACCGTACAGTAGTCTGTTCTAAATGACACCTACTCTAAAGGGTAGGAACCTTAAAATATTTATTTCTTGCTTAAAACAGTGCAAAAAGTATAGAAACTATGTATAACGAAACTCAATTGACTAACCAATTTTTGTTATAAAGGGTTTTGTCATAAAGAAGGAATACAGAATAGGTAATGAGTTTATTACTTTTTAACATGCGTTTAATAGGTATGGATAATTTTTATAATACTATTAAATGTTAACTTTGAACAATAAGATTTTTTCAATTAGTTTACCAAAAATGTCTAAGTATATTCACGTTTCTCTGTATTAAAGTTTTGTAATTTTATATTTTAGCAAAAATAAGGACAACGAATATTTACTGACATATTAATTATGGACGTTTTATAATAATACCTATTGTGATCAATCCTTGGATTATAAAGTAACCAACCAAATTTAACAAAATTTATAACGCCCTATTGTTTTTTATTGTATGTGTAAATATATAACAACAAAATGCTAAGAACCTAAGCCTTAACATTATTTTTGAGTTAAATAATTTTATTACTATAGTAAAATCGAATCCACCCGTTTATTTTCCCAACGGGTGGGTTCATTGGGAATGTTCCCGAACATTTTGCCATTTTTGGGAATATACCCGGGGGGAATCCCAACTCTAGACGAAGGTCTAATTTATTAACTTGCTAGACTCTAGTGTTGTAAAAGAACTGAGTCTTTTAGTCCTAATTTTGAGGCTAGAGTTCTCTTTGTGGAACAAACGACTATTATTCTTGAGAGTCCTGAGTCTTTTGAGTTCTTTAGTTCTGTATTTACACCTTTAATTTTTTAAGTGCTTTGAATTATTTTAAGTTCTTTCGGTTGTTTTCAGTACTTTAAGTTCTTTGAGTCCTCTGAGTCCTTTTAAGTTTTATGTATGAGTCGTGAGCTTAAACGCAGAGAACTGTAGTCCAATCAAAAGGACTCGCATCGTGAAGTCTTTGAGTCGTTTGAGTTGTGAACCTTTAAGTAGAGGACTGCAGTAATGAAGCCTTTGATTTTTTAAAATAGAGGACTGCAGTCTTAATAGTCACTTATTAAGTCTTTGACGTAACTGGAAGGAAGCAGGCAAGGTGGAGCCTTTATTTTCGTGGCTCAAGATATTCAAAGAATAAAAGTATTTTTAAGTATGTTTTCTTGTAAGGAGAATAAGTATAGTTTAATATTTTTTGATAAGATCGCCTTGATTGTTAATCTGCAATAGTTGTTTATAAAAGTTATTTGCTACTATACTGTAACGTTGTGAATTAACCCTAGACTTTTTTGTAACACAAACTACCCACCACTACTACCCAATCAAGCCTATAATTAATTTGTACGTTTTAGAATCCAGTTTAGAGCTCTTTGAAAGACTGAGCTATTTTCAAAGGACTCAGTCGCGGCAAGTTTTTTTTCGGTAAGACTGAGCTCTTTTAAAAGTCTTAAGTCGTCTTAAGTTACTGAGTCACGGGTTCTTTTCGTAAGAAAGAGCTATTTTTAAAGGACTCAATCGCGAGTTCTTCATAGAAAAGCAATTTTTTATTCAAAAGACTCAGTCATGAGTTCTTTTTGGTAACAGTGAGCTCTTTTAAAATACTCAGTCTCGAGTTCCTTTTGGCAAGGCTGGAGTCTTTTGTAAGAAGACTAAAAACTCAGAGAGACTTGAGCTTGTATATTTATTTTTGACACAAGTCTTCAGAAAAAGACTGAGTCTTGAAATTAGGACTAAAGACTCAGTTTTTTTACAATACTACTTGACTCTACTTAAGGCGGTGAGGCGGTGACACACGAGGAGTCAATTCCTTTTGACCTTGCTCCGTTTTTATCCATTAATATAAGATTGATTTTTGTTAAACTTTATGATGCCCAATTGACTTTTTATTGATGTTTACATCAATTGTCAAGTGTTCAAAAACATAACTGTCCGTCTTTCTTTTCTTGTCTAAAATTGGTCATTCGTCGTCGTTACTCGTTCGTGACAGCTTGTGACGGGATAAGAGAGGTTAATTAGTAATTGAGAAGGTGGTAAATAATAATTAATAAAAATCATTAACCGAAACATTATCAAATCCTCAAGAATCCGTTCAAATCACGACCCTATTGTTTAAGCGATGGATTAAAACCGTACTTACCCAGACCGGTTTCCGAATGGGTATAGTCCGAGCCATAAAATACGCTTAAATAATAAATAATCTGTTAATTTTAGCAACAAGACTTTTTTATACTCGTTCATCAAAAATACACGAAACACACGTTTCTCTAGAGTTTAAGGCTTGGTCTATACGCTGCCGGAATCCGTTAGCATCCGCAAGAATCCGTTCAAAAAACGACCTTATTGCTTAAACGATGGATTGAATTCGCGTTAACCCGGTCCGGTTTCTGACTGGGTATAGACCGAGCCTAAGATTAATGATAAGATATGTTAGGTGCCTCAAAGATTTTGTCGTCACCCTTTGTAATGTTATATTTTCGCAAAAATAATGAAAATTAATATTTACTGACATCTTAATATGGACACATTATAATAATGCCTATTGTAATATAAATAAGATCCGTAATCTTACAGTAAAGCAACCAAATTAAACAAAATTTATAACAGCATACTGTTTTTTATTGTATGTGTAAATAAATAACAACAAAAATGCTTGTAACCTAAGTCTAAACATTATTTTTGTGTTATATAAAGTCATATAAACAATAAACTTGAATCCACCTGTTTATTTTCCCAACGGGTGGGTTCATTGTGAATATTCCCGAATATATTCCCATTTTGGAAATACGTCTAGGTGGAATCCCAAATCTAGGTGACCTAAAGGTCAAGTGGTTAAATCGATATCGATATTTTGTTTTTGTGGTATCCCATCACCAACTTTGCTGAAGGGTGGCCAGCGTAGGTATATCAGTAAAAATCTCAAATTTTCACAATATGGTGAAGTTCGCAAATATATTATATTATTGAACTAGACCGATTATATTTAAATATTTATAGTATTGATACTTTTAAAAGTAGGCAATTATTAAGTCCAATAAAATGCGCAAAACTTAAACAAGAATCATAATTTGTTAACTGTGATTTAGCATTAATTCAATAAGCATCTATTGTAATTAATATTATTAAAAATATTAAACGTGAAATACCAGTGTGATTTCAATTTTGGGTACTTCAGTATAAAAAATTTCGCTTAATAGGATTTTTTTCCTTTTACTGGTATCATTTTTTGATGGTTGAATTTAATAAGGTTTTTGCAATTTTAAGGCATTATTTGCCAATATTAAGACTCAATAATACTTATAGATGAAAATTTACGTTGTCCTTTAGCACACACTTATATATTTTTTTCTTTTTTCGATATTTTATTTGAAACAAGTTCAAGCATAACTTATACCCACCCATGCTACTAAAGTACCTACATAGTACATACAAATTGCTTAAAACAACTATCTGATTTATCGTCCGATCCGAAGTTATACAGTCCCATACAGTCCCTTCATTCAATGTCGTTATATCCGGTTTTGACTGTATTTGCATTAATTTCCAAAAAAAAAAGTTTGCAATCGCTCCGTTGTCCCAACAGGGTTGTCACTTTTTTTCAAGTAGTAAAATATTTAGTACTACTTTTTATTATTATTATTATTGCATAGGTTATAATAATTGGCGGACTTAATACTAAGCCGCATTTTCTACTTGTTAACCTTGAGGTAATGCAAATGTAGCTTTTGACTTCTTCATCTTTATCATTTCAATTTTCAGCCATAGGACGTCCACTGCTGAACATAGGCCTCTCCCAGTGACTTCGAGGCCAGCCGGTTGGAAGCGACCTATGGAAAGGGCTATGCTCGGTGTTTCTTTGCAAGATCAAGTCAGAAATAAGGAGATTTGAGAACGAAAAAAGTCACTTTTTACTTGTTCAGTGCAAATAGCAATTAAGAACCTTGTGTCTTAAGTTTTTAGTGCACACAAACAACAGTTTTTACACAACTCTTGTAATTAGGATAAATTTGCATGCCTTTAGATTGAGTGTTTAGAATATCTTGGTCGAATAGTGTATAGTGCGGAATAGTTATAATTCATCATCATCCTTTAAGCCACTCTGATCCCACAGCAGGGTATAAATAAGCATCTTCCTTACAGCTTTATGTTCTACGGTCCTTTGCTAAACAAATCCAGCCGAATCCCACCGTTCTCGTGATAATTACTTAAAATATTATTTTTGTCAATTTAATGAAAAGATCTGGTAAGTACTTTGGGCTTAGGTAATACTCAAGGATGCAACTCTTAAGATAAGCTAATTAGATAAGAAAAACTGTAGTAGTAGGTAAGCTCGTTTACTATAGTTACAACAGTACATACTTAGGTAAAAATTATGTTATCACATATTTATTATCAAGTTTGACATCAATAATTCTACTTTAATAGTGATAAGTAATGTTGATACAATCACTGATAGTTGCTATATTTTGTAACCAAACAATTTTACCATCCATCTTCATCCATTCAGAAATTTCAATATATACCTGCCTCTACTATGTGCATAGTGCATTGCATATTTTGTATTCAAATATTTTTAAGCATTTGAAGATAAAATAATTTGAAAATGAATTATTTATTTTATTTATATACCTACCTACCTAGCTAAGTTTGTACCTACTAAAGGTTTTTAAATTTGTCAAAATAATCTCAGTTTTAAATTTGTTAATATCAAGTCTCAATTAATATCTCGTGCAATTCCTTTTAATTTGAGACACAATAAACCCACTATAACTAATCCAGGTGCCGTGTGGAGACGGCCGTAAAGAATACACTTCCCCACCGCCAACAGGAAGCGTGTCGTAAGAGGCGACTAAATTCTGTAGCACGATACGGGAAGCAGCGTCAGCGTGCGAAATAATAAAAAAACTGCGCTCGCCAAGCGTGGTGAGTATGGCAAAATCCCCCCGATGACAGAAGTCACTGGGGGAGGCCTATGTTCAGCAGTGGACATCCTGTGGCTGAAATGATGATGATGAACTAATCCAGAATTTGAATTCTAGAGCCTGTTCGTAGAGTATTTTATGACTTTCACTTCTCAAAATCCAAATAAACTACTAGACGACAATACATTGTTAACAAAGATTTTACTGAAGGAAATAAAAAAGTAAATCATAGGCATTTATTTTGAATGTGAATGAAAAATATTAATCCATTTGGGTATTCCGAACAAGTAGTCTTTACAACACGAAACAAGTTTTGAACATCCGTTAATATTATTCTAACGGTTATTCGATACATATGCTATCTCCAAAGTAAAACTGATCGGCTGCTGCACCATCGTTTTCTTTTCAGTATGTCACAGACCATTTAGTTACTCGCTCATCGAGAGCGCCGTTTTGTTATGTTGTCAGTATTTTTAGGTTAGGATAATAACATAATTTACCTGCCATCACTATAATATTGTATTCTTTAACATTCCACTTAAACGTGAAGTGCCTTCATTGGTTTATCAAGAAACTATAATAATAAATACTGGCTCATTATTCGATAAACACAATTGAGTTGAGTGTGTACATGCGCTTTGTCCAGCGCACACACACAGTGGAGCATCAGTGTGTGTTGCGAATTGCTGAATAGTACCTACGTACGTATGCCTACATGCATTGTTGGATTTGTTGACGTTGGTCATTGATAAGAACCATTTTCAGTTTCAAGTTTGTTTTGATTCGGGACGTTGGTGTACAATTCTAAATCTTTAAGGAATTAAAATGAGTGTCACAAGAGACAAAGTTCCGATTTTGGAAATACCAAGTGATAAAAGATTAATACAATTAAACAATGTTTTTTACGAAGAGTTTGGAACTAAGCCGCAATTTTTCATCAAAGTCCCAGGCCGGGTAAATATTATTGGTGAACATATTGATTACTGCGGCTACCCAGTACTCCCTTTAGCTTTGGAACAAGATATTTTAATTGCAGGAAATACCACTAACTCACAAGAACTGCATTTAAGGAATTCAGATATAAAGTATATCAAATATTGTTCTAAATTGGAATCAATTGATGATATAAAAATAAAATCTGACTCAACAGGCAAACCTTATTGGTACAACTATGTACTGTGTGGTATTAAAGGAGCACTAGAGTATTTGAACAACGAGTTAGTTGGTGGACTACAACTCTGCGTCGATGGAAACATACCGCCAGCGTCAGGTTTGTCTAGTTCATCTGCATTAGTTAGTGCTGCGTGTCTTTCCCTTTTATACGCACAAAAAGCCAATCTATGCAAAACAGAGATCGCTTCATTATGTGCAAAGAGTGAGAGGTATATTGGCACTCAAGGTGGTGGGATGGACCAAGCCATAGCGTTTCTTGCTGAGAAATATAGTGCACAATACATAACCTTTGACCCGCTTCAAGCTAAACCAGTATCACTTCCCGAGGATGCAGTCTTTGTTGTTGCTCATAGTTTAGCGGAAGCCAATAAGGCAGCGACAAACGATTTTAATAGACGAGTAATAGAATGTAGATTAGGCGCTAAAATTTTGGCCGTTTCTAATGGTGCTTCTTTAGATCAGAATATTGTAACTCTCAGTCAGGTACAAAGACTTCTGAAGAAAAACTTGAATGAAATGATTAGCCTTGTAGATAAATTGCTTTTGGAAAATATCTACACTAAAAAAGAAGTTTGTAATATGCTGAACATTACAGAGCCAGATATGGACAGTATCTATTTGACGCCAAATACGAGGCATTTGACAGAGTTCAAGTTGCGTCAGAGAGCTCTTCATGTTTATGAAGAGGCTATGCGCGTTGAAACATTCCGGAAAATTTGTGAAGAGCATTTTACTAATGGGACACGTAATACTAATGGCACAAACAGTTCCACTTACACTAATGGAAATCTTGATTCTTTTAAGCCGATTCATGTTCTCGGTACGCTTATGTCTGAAAGTCACGAGAGTTTGAAGAATTTGTACGAGTGTTCACACAATAACTTAGATCGTCTCGTAGACCTATCGAAAGAAATGAGTGTACATTCACGCCTAACTGGGGCAGGGTGGGGTGGATGTATAGTAGCGTTATGTCCAAAGGAAATGGTTGATACCTACATTGAAACACTAGTTGATAAGTTTTATGTTCAGTACTGTAACATAGATAAGAGCAAGGCACGAGCTTATATATTTGCAACTACACCTAACCACGGTGCTGTTATTTATAAATGATTGCTTACTAAATACTTTTTTATTTTATTTATTAAGTTACCTACTTATTAAAATGTACGTCAAATATAACAATAATTTATTATTTGATTGTAATGTATGGAAAAATTCAAAAGTCTAATCAAATAGTTTAAAGTAAAAAAATAAGCCTACGTTTCTATTGTTACATTTTTTTGATTTCGATTCCTATTATGCCAGTTAGTGCCAAAAAACTTTATATATTTTTTGTAATTTAAATATTTTAGTATTAATTATTATGAAAATATAATGCAGTTTCAGTCATGAAAAGTAAATATATTTTTGTATACAATGTAATATAATAGCAGGTGCATAGTTAAAAACTAATTTTATTGATAGGTACCTACAAGACCTATTTTTTATGATAAACGGATTATTTTTTTATTTGCTACTGCATTTAATGTTAAACAATATTATAAGCGCATTTATTAATGATATCAATTTTATTATCACTTAAAACATAAATCAAGCAGTATCAATGATGTATTTTAATTTCCTAATAAATGATGTACCTACCTACTTTTTTTTTGTGTTTTACTTATTATCGTACGTAGGTTAAGTACCTACAAAAAATTAGCCAACAGATACGTACAATATTGAACCTGTAGCTGTCTTAGTAGCTGTTGATGAACCTCGACTCTAGGCAGGTATGTTACAGAAAAATATAGATTTTGCATGAGGGAATTCTTATTAAGGAACTTAGCAAACCACCTCGAGTCGCGGCAGCATAATTTATTTACATTACCTATGTTTATAAATTTGTTAAAAAAATATAATTAGGTTAACGCACTGACAACCCTAGGCGATTTTGTTAGGAAAATGTAACAGAACGGAAGTGGATGTTATCTACTTCATTCATTGAATAATAGAATTTATAGAATGACTACTCCACACACACACACACACACACACACACACACACACACACACAAAGTTAAAATGATGCTCTGTGCCACACACAAGACGTACCTAATCTACCTACCTTGTGTTGCTTAACCTTTAGTTAACTACCTATTAGGTATTAAGTATATACCTTAACTCGTAAGAAGTTCTAGACTTAATTTAATATTATCTCTATTACTAGAGTAGGTACCAAAAACATAGTCATGCATCCGCAAAAAAATTACCTAACCGACGATAAGTAACGGTTCCCGGATTGAAAACCGTCGCTCAATCAAGTAAAATATGAATCAGAAACAACGACGGTACCACAACACCTAGACCCGATCCAATATAGAAAAGTTCGTTTTCTACATAGACCCGACCGGGGATCGAATCGATCGATCGGCGTGCTCGCCTCTCGGCTACGGAAGTCGTCATATAATATGTTTTCAGATTTAATATTACGGTAAGTACTTACATAATCGCACGGAAGTGAAGGAGGTGAAGGAGAACTGTTGAATTTTTAATTTTAAATCTTTCATCAACACACGGCATTTTGTTTCTAGCGGCTCAACGGCGTTCTGTATCTACGGCCACAAATTACGTTGGTATAAAGGCGGCTATTTTGTGGTACGGCTGGGTTTTAGCTTAATAATTATATTACCCAGCCTAGGGCTAGAGGCTAGGCTAAGTCAAAAGTCCTGTCTGATATTGGTCAACAAGTCGCAAATGTTTTCAAACAAAAAAACAGCTGTTAGTGACATTAGTGACAATGCACAAACGTCATCTGTCTGTCACTTTTTTGACATATTGGTCTGGGCCCTATCTTGATTATAACTCCTCGCGTCGTTTTCCTTGCATCATCTAATAATTTGTGAATTTATTGTATCATTTTACAGTGTAATATTATAACTGAATACCTCCTGCTTTTGCTAGTGAATATATATTTTCCCCTGATTGGTAGGTGAAGTGTAAGGTGCTTCAGTCAGAGTGTTAGCCAGGTGTGTGAATAATTTTAGTTGTAAGTATTGTTATTTTATTCACCTCTAAATGTATTGTTAATTTTTATTAAGTTGATATTGTTATACATATCTCCTTTATAGCTTTACAAGGAATAGCAGCCATGGTATTATCTGAGGTATGCTATAATTTCTCAAATTGTGTGACCTGGCAAATATTTTAGGTTATGATGAACTTATAATTTAGGAATCTTTCTTTTATGTTTCGGTCTATAATTTAGAGCTTGATCAGGAGGATTGTAAAAAATAAATATATGGCAATATGAAAATTGTGTTGTTTACTTATTTATGATTGTTTTGTGCTAAGTGCTGCTGTATTATGAGGTGCTAATAAACACCCTATTAAGAGCATGAAATGGTATTATCTATAAAATTTTGTATAATATTTTTTTAATATTACACAAAATTTGATGATGATGATTTATTGTGTCCTTTTTTATTTACCCATTTTTTTTCTCTCTCCCTCATATGTTATTAGATCATCTTGAGAGTAGTACATATAAACTATTGTTTTTAGTGTTTAGTTTGAATGATATGTTTTACTTTTAGATTAAATTAAGATTTCTTTGTTTGTACATCATTCATGCTGTTGATATTCCAGGCTGATACTGATAAGAACCGAAGAGCAAAATCTGCATCAAAAAGACGAAGATTGCGAAGAAAAAAGTTAAGTGCTGCTCTAGCGGCAAACAATCCTGTAGTTAATCCTTCTTCTGTAATAAATAACCTTGTGCCAACTGAAGATTTAAATGGTATTGTAAGAAGACTGCAAAGTAACACACTAGAGACACATAGTCCTAAATTAGAAAGTCCAAAAGAAAACGAAGAAATCATGTCTTCAAAGGAAGATAATAAATCTAGAGATGATATCATAGCTGCAAGAGAAGCTAAAAAGCTAGCTAAACAAAAGGGTAAACCTAAACCAACCCAAGGTGATATTAGTAAACCATTAGAAGCACAAAAGAGCAACATTAAAAAAGATACTCCCATAACAAATACTGTCCTTGACAAAGTAGTAAAAGAAACAGAACCCAAGAAACAGATGTCATCTGAGCAAACCAAAAGCAAAGATGAGGTTGATAAGGCTGTAATTCAAGTTAAATCAGATGAGAAAGCAATGGACGATATTAAAGCAGAAAGAGCAGCCAAAAAAGCTGCAAAGCAAGCTAAGAAGAAAAAAGAAGATATTGGAGATGCTTGTGAAAATATGACAGTCAAAGATGTTGTTGAGACATTGAAAGATATTGTCAATGTTGCAAAGGAAGTCCAAGATGTTACTGCTAAAGTTCAAGCTATAAACTTGGAACCTAAAAAGGTAATGAACACTGGATAATGAACAATAAGTCTGAACATAGATTTATTTATTTACATTAAATAAATTGCTTACTCCTCTAACAGACTGTCTTCTACAATCTTTGCTATTTAAAAGTTATTTCAACTTAATGCTCTATCTAGCGTATAGAGCTCATTTTTCATTGGCCAGACTAGTTAGTTAGTTACCAGACTAGTCAAAATTTTTGATATTTTTAAGTACAGTCCCTAAATACAAAGATCTGGTTGAGTGTGAGTCAGACTGCAGGCTTCGACAATTTAGTAACAGGATAGTAATAAGCTACAATTTAAATTGATTAACAATTCAAACATTTTATTTTTTGGTACAGTAGGCTTGTATATAGCCACAACTATACTAGTAATTACATATTCTATGCTATGAGATTATATTTTGAATGAAAAAGGGCTAAAGATAAACAGGTTTAATAAACAAAATGTTATTAATTATTATTACAGCAAGAGGAGAGCGGTAAAAGCAAAGCCGAGGTCCGGGCCGAGAGACGCGCTAAACAAGAAGCGCAGAGAGCAGCCAAGCAAGTCACGGTCCAACAAAAAGAACCAGCAACTACACCAGCAAAAGTAGAAGAATCTGGCAAACCTAAAGAGGTAATACATTACATTGAATTTGACAACAGTATACCTCTTATTCCGAATTGCGATAAAAGCCCTAATAGCATGAATCCATATACATGCAGTAGGTAGGTTTAGTTTAGTTAAGTTCAGCTGGGTGGTTTCCGCACTTAGCCTCTTGATTGGGCCATTGTGCGTGCTGCATCCTGCCCTTACTCCAACCAGCCCAGGGCATCCCAGAAGGTCAGCAGACTTTTCAGGCTCTTAATAGCTTCCGGGAGTGATCCTGGCGATTGGAGAATTCGTGCCCATTGTTCTGCCATGCTCCCGCAGCAGTAGGTAGGTAAAAAAACCCTAATTCAAATTCATTTATTTACAAGAAACATGGTACATTTGAGACGTTACATATTTGTAACACCTCAAATATGTATTTTGTGTAATATTTGTAACCATTATATTTGGTCGGATTTGCGCTGACAGTGCTTTTAGTGCAATTCGAATGCGGCCTATGTGGGTCACACTCTGGACTACAGAGCTAGCAGAAGTTTGTATCAAGGGTTTGTGTGATAAGCATGAGCAATTGTACCTAAGTAATTAAAGTGAGTCCACTGCTGGACATAGGCCTATGTCTAGCAGTAGACAGCAACAGGCTGATATGATAATTTAAAGTGAGGCGAGCACAAAGGACTTTAAATAGCGTCGCCATCTCTGAGGTTCCGGGTTCGATCCCCGGTCGGGTCAATGTAGAAAATGAACTTTTCTTATTGTCTCGGGTCTGGGTGTTGTGGTACCGTCGTTGTTTCTGATTTCTATAACACAAGTGCTTTCGCTACTTACCTTAGGATCAGAGCAATGTATGTGATGTTGTCCAATATAAAAAAAAAAAAGTATTTTAACCATTACGTAAGAGATGAAGTAAGAGTTTTGCACTTGGCAAGGGACTGTCAACGCTTTGCAGTACTAGTAGTTGACCTTCACTAGTTGGAGAGGCCCTTTGAGAAGAAGAAGTATTACCTAGTCATCATCGTAACCTCTCATGACCTCCGTAGCCGACAGGCGAATACGCCGGACGACTGGCAACTCCAACCATCTCTGGTGTCCCGGGTTCGGTTCCCGGTCGGGCCTATTTCTAAAAAGATCTTTTTTTGTCTCGGGTCTGAATGTTGCGGTACCGTCGTTGTTTCTGATTTCTATAACACAAGTGCTTTAGATACTTACCGTAAAATCAGAGCAAACTATGTGGGGTTATGCAATACATATTTATTGATTTATTTTTATGAATATTTGTTAACCTGTTGATGCATAATGCAAAAAACAACTTAAAGTTTATTTTCATAGGAGACCTTAATATTTTCTCAAAATTTTATGCTTTTTCAGGAGAAACCACCAAAGGCAAAATCAGTAGAGAAATCTAAATCTAAACAGCAGAGTGTGAACAGAGTGAACTGGTTCCAACATCTGCACATGCAACAGGATAAGGAGTCTATGAAGAAAATACCCATTAATTCCAAGTGAGCATAGTGCCGTGTGGGAACGGCCGTAAAGAATACACTTCCCCACCGCCAACAGGAGGAGTGTCGTAAGAGGCGACTAAATCCTGTAGCACGAGACGGGGAGCAGCGTCTGCGTGCGAAATATTATAAAAAACTGCGCTCGCCAACCCGCCTGCCAAGCGTGGCGAGTATGGCAAAACCCCCCCAATGACAGAAGTCACTGGGCGAGGCCTATGTTCAGCAGTGGACGTCCTGTGGCTGAAATGATGATGATGATGATAGTATTTTAAACTCAATCAAACGGGAATTAACGCGATCATAATTTAGGTACAAAATGTTACCTCTTATTATGCAACGCGAATTTATAAAGTATTTTAATTTTTACCTACTAACTATTCGTCATATCCAGTCATGATAGTCCATTGCTGGTCATGGGCCTATTCTAATGCACTCCACTTAGCCTGAATCTCGGTTATTGGTACTGAGTTTGTTGCGCCGCTTCTTCTCTCACCAGACAATATATCGGGTGTAAAAAAAGGCTTAACCAAGCCGAATACCACATATTCTACGTATTATTACGATCATTTTTTTCTTTTACACTATACCTGGGAAATAACGGGTTACAGAGTTATTGACAGTTAAAGTTAATATATTTTTTAAAAGATTTTAGAAAATTGACTTCTGTTTGATAATACTAAACTTTTTTACAAAGAAACATGATAAAAATTTACAGTCCTCCTTTCATAAAAGGCCTTTAAAGGGCACAGCCGGCAATGAATCGTGCGCAGTGCTCTCGCGCCACCCGCTCGCCCGCCGACCGCTTACACACACAGGCATAGTCTATGGCGTGCGCGCTATACATTGCGGGTTAGAAATAAGTTATGTTTTTTGATACCCAAAAATTAAAGTCATTTCCCAGCAATTTTTTTTTTGCATTCTACTTGATTTTATGTATAGAATTCGTGGTTTAAGGCTTCGTTAAGCCTTTTTTTACACCCTGTATAGTTCCGAAGCGGTGGTAGGGCTAAGTTATTTTTTTGGGACGTGTATAAGTGCCCAGAAGAGGGCCTATATAAGGTCGCTTTTTATAAACTGGTGAAACTTTAACAGAACTTCTAATTATTTTAGAGAAACCGGGCCATGTCATATTAGTTTTTAAAAACAGGCTAGTTTTAATTTTTATTTTTCCTAACAAAAAAAAGAAATATATTTTTAAGAGAATCCTGCCTAGTCTGAGACATCCCTACGTCATCGCCTCTGTCTCTTATTTCAATGGTGCCCACTCTTCCCTCATTTCATACAGCAAGCAGCACATGGTGTTTTATTTTACGTTGAAATCAAAATAGTTTTTGGCGTTTTTCTCGAAAACTAGCGTGTAAAATGTTGCTAAAATAACACCAAGTGATTAATAGGGTCGCCTATCGGCAAAGGGGTCGCCCTTTGCCGATTTAAAAGTTTCGCGGTTTATTGAGCACATTTTTTCTTTGTTTGGATGTTGTCTAGTAACAATTACAAGTAATAATTTACTTCTTGTGGAACAGTTATAAGTTATAACTGTTGCTCCACTAAAAAGTAATTGCTGTGAAAGTACCAAGACCCAATTAGTATTGATAATTCTGCTTTCAGTTTACATCCAGCTATAATAAAGTTGGGAGTCCAACTGGCCTCGCGAGTTGTGTCCGGCTCCAATGCAAGGTGTATTGCGTTATTAGACGCCCTCAAAAAGGTGAGTGCTGCAGAATATCACAATTATATAATTACTTACTAAACGTGTCGTGTGGTGCCGGCACGTTAAAAGAATTGCACCACCCCTTCTCTTTCTATGGGTGTCGTAAGAGGCGACTACAGGAGAACCGCCACAAGAAGACGGGCAGCAGCGTCTCCTCTCCACCATTGGCCAAACTGCGATCGCCAACCCGCCTGCCAAGCGTGGCGATTATGGCAAAATCCTCCTTTTGGAGAGGCCTGTGTCCAGCAGTGGACTGATATAGGCTGGTGATAATGATGATGATGATGCTAATTACTTACTAAGAAATGCAATTAAAGATAGATAGATACTCTTTATTGCACACCAAACAAAGAATTTACAATTGGTGTTTACAGAAAGATGTACAATTTAGGCGGTCTTACCAACCTTCAGGTAGAAGACAACTATAAAGAAAGTAATATTAAAACGCAATTTATAAAAAAACCGGCCAAGCGCGAGTCGGACTCGCTCACGAAGGGTTCCGTACCATTTTCTATAAACGGCAAAAAAAATCAAGTTTGTTGTATGGGAGCCCCCTTAAATATTTATTGTATTCTGTTTTTTAGTATTTGTTGTTATAGCGTTGCCGCTATAACAACAAATACTAAAAAACAGAAACAGAAATACATCATCTGTTAAAATTTCAACTCTCTAGCTATCACGGTTTATGAGATACAGCCTGGTGACAGACGGACCGCGGAGCCTTAGTATCAGAGTCCCGTTTTACCCTTTCTCGCAACCTTTGCTCTTGTTGATGATGCATAAAGACGATAATATAAAGTCCGTTTTTCTTCATATTCCGTTTTAACGAAATTATTAATTTAAATACCAACTGAATTGAGAACCTCTTTTTTGAAGTCGGTTAAAAATAAGATAAACATATTCATTCAAATACCTATACCAACCGAATAGAAAACCTCCTTTTTGAAGTCCGTCAAAATAAACGGTTTACGGTCCGTGTATTTTTGCACCGTGAAGTCTGTCGTTTTTGCTACTCATTCTTCAACTCTAGGCGTCCTAAAGCCTCAAGCCGCGCGGGTCAACTAAATTACTGACTTGCTTATGAATTGCTGTTGTTGTGAATTGTGACGACCGTCTGGTGTAGTGGTTCGCGCTCCGGACTGCGATGCCTGGCGGTTGCGGGTTCGAATCCCGCGAGGGGCAAATGTAGTGTGATGAGCACGAGCATTTGTACCTAGGTCATGAATCTTTATATACGTATTTTAGTATGTTTTTCCGTTATCTAGTCGCCATAGTACTAGCTTTCCTTAGTTTGGGGCGAGGTAATTGCTGTGATAGTGGAAACAATTTATTTATTATTGTAAGGGTCTGTTGGACAATGTACGGATAAGTTCTGCATTAGTTCTTCTGAATAAGCTATATTTTACTTCATCCATACATCCATCAGCCGAAAGACGTCCACTGCTGGACATAGGCCACCCGCATCCAGCGGCTTCCCGCGACCTTCACCAGATCGTCGGTCCACCTTGTGGGGGGCCTACCAACACTATGCCTCGAAAGGCGTAGTGTTGGTATGCCTTGAATGGCGGCCGCGGGCTTCGGCCCGCGGCCAAGGATGGAAGGAAGGAATGGAAGGAAGGCCAAGGACCTTCCTGCCCCAACGGCCATCAGTCCTGCGAGCAATGTGCCCCGCCCACTGCCACTTAAGGTTTCCGATTCTGAGAGCTACGTCTACAGTGCTATGCTAGAGAGAGCTACAGTGACTTTGGTTCGGTTCGGATCGGATATTTTACGTATCTGAAGGATAAACACGATTTTTGACATGATTTTCATGCACTTTTATCCTCAATTTTTTTAAATATTTTACATAACTTTAACCCTACATTGTAAAACAGGCCCTAAGTCTTGTTGGAATCGCTTCGTTTACAATAATAATAATAATATCAGACAAAAACAATATTTTCAACTTTAGCTTTTGTTATAAAACAGTATTTTCGACTTAAGTTTTTAAGAAAAGCCGTGCGGCCTTAACTATCGTATCACTTTTGCTATATCAGATGGTGCGAGACTACACACTGCCCGCTAAAACCGAGTTCGCGCGCGGCCTCGAGGCTCACTTGGCCGCGAGCTTAGAGTACCTGTGGCGCGCGCGCCAGCCCTCCGCGTCGCAAACCAACGCGCTCAAATTCTTCCGCCACCACCTCACGCAGCTGCCGAATAACGTCGACGAGTTCGATGTGAGTCGACATAAGACTAACTTTCTTCCTAGCGCTCTGTCCCGCTATTACTCGGGGACAATGTAGGATGCAGCGAGACTATACGCTGCCCGTCAAGACAGATAGGCTCGCAGACTAACGCTCTCAAGTGTTTTCGCCACCACCTCACGCAGCTGCCGAATAACGTCGACGAGTTCGATGTGAGTCGACATACGAATATCCTTCTTATTCCTCGCGCTCTGTCCCGCTCTTACTCGGGCCCACTGTCACGCGAGACTATACGCTGCTCGCCAAGACAGATGCAGACTTGCAGACCAACGCTCTCAAGTGTTTCCGCCACCATCTCACGCAACTCCGAATAACGTCGACGAGTTCGATGTGAGTCGACATAAGACTATCCTTCTTCCTAGCGCTCTGTCTCGCTCTTACTCGGGGTCAATGTCGGATGCAGCGAGACTACACGTTCTACAAAAAGACTGAGACAGACTCGCACACCAACGCGCTCAAGTGCTTCCGCTACCACCTCACGCAGCTGCCTAATAACGTCGACGAATTCGATGTAAGTCGACATTAGACTATCCTTCTTCTTTCTAGCGCTCTGTCCCGCTCTTACTCGGGGCCACTGTCAGATGATGCGAGACGCATTGCCTGCTAGGCAGATACAGACTCGCAGACCAACGCGCTCAAGTGCTTCCGCCACCACCTCACGCAGCTGCCGAATAACGTCGACGAGTTCGATGTGAGTCGACATTAGACTATCCTTCTTCTTTCTTGCGCTCTGTCCCGCTCTTACTCGGGGCCACTGTCAGATGATGCGAGACGCATTGCCTGCCAGGCAGATACAGACTCGCAGACCAACGCGCTCAAGTGCTTCCGCCAGCACCTCACGCAGCTGCCGAATAACGTCGACGAGTTCGATGTGAGTCGACAAAAGACTATCTCTCTTCTTCCTAGCGCTCTGTCTCGCTCTTACTCGGGGCCAATGTCGGATGCAGCGAGACTACACGTTGCACAAAAAGACTGAGACAGACTCACAGACCAACGCGCTCAAGTGCTTCCACCTCCACCTCACGCACCTGCCCAACAACGTCGACGAGTTTAATGTGAGTCGACATAAGACTATCCTTCTTTCTAGCGCTCAGTCCCGCTCTTACTCGGGGCCAATGTCGGATGCAGCGAGACTACACGCTGCTAATAAGACTGAGACAGACTCGCACACCAACGCGTTCAAGTGCCTCCGCTACCACCTCACTCAGCTGCCGAATAACGTCGACGAGTTCGATGTGAGTCGACATAAGACTATTCTTCTTCTTTCCAGCGCTCTGCCCCGCCCTTACTCGGGGCTAATGTCGGATGCAGGGAGACTATACGCTGCCCGCTAAAAGAGACAGATTCTCTCAAGTGACAGTTTGATATGAATCATAATTATTAGTTTAGCCATAAGTCGCAAACTGTTGAACACGTCCAATGATTTCCAGATTGAATTCGAAGCGGCCTGCATCCAAACTGCTTTCTGCAACCTTAACCAGGGCGTCTGTCCACCTTGTGGATGGACAAACTACGCTGTGCTTGCTGGTACGTGGTTCGTGTCATGGTCTCGAAGTAAAGAATTAACATCCTTGTGTTACGATGTGTACCAGATAATAATTCTTGCCATGGCCGTCTGCCTTGCGCATTCAGACCCCGACCCGATTGGGATGTTGGCACTATTCTTAAATAATTCTAAAGACATCATATATTAAAAGTAACACCCTATTTATTATAGGCCTGATAACCTGGAACATTATCTATCATTTATTAGAAAAATCTTATTTTAATTGCTACGAAATAAATAAAAAGTTAGGCAGTTGAGTTAGGTCACACTGACGACGACGTCATAGTTCGCTATCGTCATACAAATCATAGGAAAGAGATGCGTTTTGACAGCTCATAAAAAGTATGCCAATTAATTGGTAGTGTCAACTAGCCTATTTAGTAAATATAGTTTTCTAAATTGATGTAGTAATTGAACGGACCCATTTAATCGGATCCTGGATCGAACTTGCGAGCTGATAGTAAAAGTGGGTGATTTGAGTAAAGCGAAACGAACCAATCTTCGTAACGTTTCGCTCCTAGTATGGCCCTCACTTAATAATAAATTATTTATGACAGCACTATACTAAAGCTGTTGTAGAATACGTACTCAAAGAAGCTGTTATTTTTCTCGGCCAGGCCAAGAAAACTCTGCAAGAAGAGATCGACCGGTACATCAGGGAGCAGATCGACATGGCGGGCGAGGCGATCAGCCTGACGGTGCGCAACAAGATCTCGGACGGGGATAACGTACTCACTTACGGGTGGTGAGTGATAACTATTTATATTTACGTCGACGATTACGGACGACCTAAACGTAGCTGAGAGGCGAGACCGCCGGACTATATATGGCGTCGCCTTCGCTGAGGTTCCGGGTTCGATTCCCGGTCGGGTGAAAGTGGAAAACGAACTTTTTTATATTGTCTCGGAGCTGTGTGTTGTGGTGCTGTTGTTATTTCTGATTTCTTTAACACAAGTGCTTCAGCTACTTCCCATAGAATCAGAGCAATGTATGTGATGTTGTCCAATATTTATTTATTATAATATTATGAATTATATTACGTAGAATACAAACTTTTATTTTACATTCACAATAATGCTACTTTCAATAAAAAAAAGTATAACTTCCTCCTGTGGGACCGAACCCACTTCAACCATTCGCTATCCAGGCAATTGCTCTTCCACGATTCGATTCAATTCGATCTACGAAGTAAGATCAGAAATGCTTAAACATTGTAAATTTTGTTTTTAGCAATTCCATGCAAGGTCTAATTGAAGATAAATAATAAAAACAAAATTTACAATGTTTAAGCATTTCTGATCTTAACCAATAGTCAAATATTTGTAAAAATATTTCTATAGGGTGTTGACGGTAGTATACTACTCAGCTATACATATAGCTACAACATTGATCAGAATACGCTGGCTTTGACAGCGAGAAAAAAACACTTGAAGAATTTCATCTTGTCACGTGACGTCCTCGGTAGCTTAGTGGTCAAAGCACTCGCCCGGTATGCGATGGGACGTGGGTTCGAGTCCCACCTGAGGTCGATGATTTTTTTCAAGTGTTATTTATCTTCAATTAGACCTTGCATGGAATTGCTAAAAACAAAATTTACAATGTTTAAGCATTTCTGATCTTAACCAATAGTCAAATATTTGTAAAAATATTTCTATAGGGTGTTGACGGTAGTATACTACTCAGCTATACATATAGCTACAACATTGATCAGAATACGCTGGCTTTGACAGCGAGAAAAAACACTTGAAGAATTTCATCTTGTCACGTGACGTCCTCGGTAGCTTAGTGGTCAAAGCACTCGCCCGGTATGCGATGGGACGTGGGTTCGAGTCCCACCTGAGGTCGATGATTTTTTTTCAAGTGTTATTTATCTTCAATTAGACCTTGCATGGAATTGCTAAAAACAAAATTTACAATGTTTAAGCATTTCTGATTTTAACCAATAGTCAAATATTTGTAAAAATATTTCTATAGGGTGTTGACGGTAGTATACTACTCAGCTATACATATAGCTACAACATTGATCAGAATACGCTGGCTTTGACAGCGAGAAAAAACACTTGAAGAATTTCATCTTGTCACGTGACGTCCTCGGTAGCTTAGTGGTCAAAGCACTCGCCCGGTATGCGATGGGACGTGGGTTCGAGTCCCACCTGAGGTCGATGATTTTTTTTCAAGTGTTATTTATCTTCAATTAGACCTTGCATGGAATTGCTAAAAACAAAATTTACAAAATCTATTTTATTTTATTTTACAAAGTAATAAATACAACTTGGCTACCTACTTTATGTAAAAAGTACGCTTGGCGTCCGGGGCACGATTTCATTTTTTGGCGCTGGCGGTCAATAGGTTGTTTTACCGTTTGTTTGCAAACAATGACTAAATAGTACCATCGGTCTCTAGCTCGTCGCTGATCGAACGCATCCTATGCGAAGCGTGGGCGAGCGGACTTCGCTTCCGCGCGGTTGTAGCGGGCGCACGAGCGGGCGCGGGAGCGGCGGCGAGGGTCTTACTCAGGCGTTTGACTGCTAAAGGAGTGCCTGTAGACTATGTGGATATCACCGCTGTCAGTTACATCATGCCGACGGTGAGTGGTAATGAATAGCAGCATCGATCTCTAGCTCGTCGCTGATCGGGCGCATCCTATGCGAGGCTTCTTACTATGCTGTATGGCTGTAAGGAGCGTGCCTGTAGACTTATCTGGCTATTACTGCTGTCTGCTATGTCATGCCGGCGCGCCTTAAGTGAGCCTGTGACTATACACTGTACACTCGCAGAATGTAACGACTTAAAATTGTGCCCGTGTCCGTAAACTAAACACCCACTGAATATATCGACCTATTAACACAATGACTTGATGCCGGTGTCGCACAATCACTCACAGAACAAGACCTAGTGTCTGTTCGCCGAGACGCGGCCTCCACTCTCAAAATATTGCACTCTAATATAAAACTTAAATTACAGATAAACAAAGTGTTACTCGGCGCGAGCGCACTTCTAGTTAACGGATCCGTGCTAGGCGCCGTCGGCACCGCGCAAGTAGCGATCGTCGCCAAGTCGCTCAACGTGCCCGTGCTGGTCGCCTGCGAGACGCACAAGTTCTCTGAGCGCGTGCAGACCGACGCCTTCGTGTACAACGAGATCGGTAAGTGTATACACTTCGCGCTCGTCGCCAAGTCGCTCAACGTGCCCGTGCTGGTCGCCTGCGAGACGCACAAGTTCTCTGAGCGCGTGCAGACCGACGCCTTCGTGTACAACGAGATCGGTAAGTGTATACACTTCGCGCTCGTCGCCAAGTCGCTCAACGTGCCCGTGCTGGTCGCCTGCGAGACGCACAAGTTCTCTGAGCGCGTGCAGACCGACGCCTTCGTGTACAACGAGATCGGTAAGTGTATACACTTCGCGCTCGTCGCCAAGTCGCTCAACGTGCCCGTTCTGGTCGCCTGCGAGACGCACAAGTTCTCTGAGCGCGTGCGGACCGACGCCTTCGTGTACAACGAGATCGGTAAGTGTATACACTTCGCGCTCGTCGCCAAGTCGCTCAACGTGCCCGTTCTGGTCGCCTGCGAGACGCACAAGTTCTCTGAGCGCGTGCGGACCGACGCCTTCGTGTACAACGAGATCGGTAAGTGTATACACTTCGCGCTCGTCGCCAAGTCGCTCAACGTGCCCGTGCTGGTCGCCTGCGAGACGCACAAGTTCTCTGAGCGCGTGCAGACCGACGCCTTCGTGTACAACGAGATCGGTCAGTGTATACACTTCGCGCTCGTCGCCAAGTCGCTCAACGTGCCCGTGCTGGTCGTCTGCGAGACGCACAAGTTCTCTGAGCGCGTGCAGACCGACGCCTTCGTGTACAACGAGATCGGTAAGTGTATACACTTCGCGCTCGTCGCCAAGTCGCTCAACGTGCCCGTGCTGGTCGCCTGCGAGACGCACAAGTTCTCTGAGCGCGTGCAGACCGACGCCTTCGTGTACAACGAGATCGGTAAGTGTATACACTTCGCGCTCGTCGCCAAGTCGCTCAACGTGCCCGTGTTGGTCGCCTGCGAGACGCACAAGTTCTCTGAGCGCGTGCGGACCGACGCCTTCGTGTACAACGAGATCGGTAAGTGTATACACTTCGCGCTCGTCGCCAAGTCGCTCAACGTGCCCGTTCTGGTCGCCTGCGAGACGCACAAGTTCTCTGAGCGCGTGCGGACCGACGCCTTCGTGTACAACGAGATCGGTAAGTGTATACACTTCGCGCTCGTCGCCAAGTCGCTCAACGTGCCCGTGCTGGTCGCCTGCGAGACGCACAAGTTCTCTGAGCGCGTGCGGACCGACGCCTTTGTGTACAACGAGATCGGTAAGTGTATACACTTCGCGCTCGTCGCCAAGTCGCTCAACGTGCCCGTTCTGGTCGCCTGCGAGACGCACAAGTTCTCTGAGCGCGTGCGGACCGACGCCTTCGTGTACAACGAGATCGGTAAGTGTATACACTTCGCGCTCGTCGCCAAGTCGCTCAACGTGCCCGTGCTGGTCGCCTGCGAGACGCACAAGTTCTCTGAGCGCGTGCGGACCGACGCCTTTGTGTACAACGAGATCGGTAAGTGTATACACTTCGCGCTCGTCGCCAAGTCGCTCAACGTGCCCGTTCTGGTCGCCTGCGAGACGCACAAGTTCTCTGAGCGCGTGCGGACCGACGCCTTCGTGTACAACGAGATCGGTAAGTGTATACACTTCGCGCTCGTCGCCAAGTCGCTCAACGTGCCCGTGCTGGTCGCCTGCGAGACGCACAAGTTCTCTGAGCGCGTGCAGACCGACGCCGATTTATGACAACACCTACAAAATTGGGAAATGTTAGGTTCCCTAATTATAACCAATTCGAATTTACGTTTTACTTAATATTATGTTTTTTCCCTAGGTGATCCAGACGAGTTAATCGACAAAACCGACGAGAACTCACCCCTAAAAGACTGGCGGTCCAACCCGAACCTGACGCCTCTCAACCTGACCTATGACGTCACGCCGCCCAGCCTCGTCACCGCGGTCGTCACGGAACTAGCTATACTGCCCTGCACTAGCGCCCCCGTTGTGTTACGGTTTAAACTGTCAGAGTACGGCATATAGGGACATTTTAGTAGTAATTATAACATCTATAGGTACTTGACAGATTTTAATGGTGTAAAACATTTTGTATGGTTGTTGAGCACATTGCGAGGCCTTAGCGTTTATTGAGTAAATATTTTTTCAGTACACATCCTTATAAGAAAGTCCTGTTCGTTAGTTAGTTCCATAATCACTATGAGTCAGATGACACAATCTTTGTATTGCGCACACGCAACTTATTTTTCATTTAACCCATGGAGAGTCAACCGGTTATTAATAGTTGTGCCTATTGTGTGTGTCTACTCATCAACATCTGAAAGATTAATAGTGCTGACACTTGACACAATAGTAAGTGCATTTTGATGATAAAAAGAAAACCAGTTTTGTAGAAAAAAAAAAACAAATAATTGTAGGCATCAGTGTTCATGGCCACCATATCCAAAATAAAACCGTTTAAAAAATTCTGCTTGTTTTCAGGCATTTCACGATAAAGTATATAAACTATCCTTTATTTATTATTTACGAAATAGTTGTCCTATTTCGTTTATAAGGGTGCCTAGTGTGAGTACTTACCTCAAAACAATAGCTTCACTTACTTCGACAACAATCTATTTATGCGACGTTGTAATTTTAACTAGCTTAAAAATTTGACTACATAAATTTGCCACATGCCATTAAGAAGAGATTTAGCTTGATTATTTCTTGTATAAAGCCATATTCTGTCTTTGGTTTGAACAAGCCATCTGAATATCTAAAGATATTTTTTCTCCTGGGTATTTTATTTGGTAGCCTTAGTGGAAAAGTCATTGTCTTAAGCTATAAAAGTAGAGAAAACGTTAATAATAATAATAGTGGTACTTTGCAATAAAATGTAAATATTACCTGATATTAATTTGTATAATGTACTGCAAATGGCAATGTTAAATAAATGTTTATACCTACAAACTTTTCATTTTATGGGATATTTTTAATTGCACCTCTGTTAAAATATTATGCGAACATAATAATCTCCTCTAATAAACTTATTGCACACCAAAAATATGACTTTTAAACAATTAAACTATCTGCTCATCAAAACATGTTCTCTAAAAAACTTAAAAAGTATACCAAAATCAGCTATATTTTTTAATCTATTCACAACTAATCTTGTTCGTACAACAGACTTATTTTTCTTATAACAAAAATACTAAATGCATATCAAAAGTACTGACTTGCACACTAAATTGTTAGTCGTACAACAATTTTACTAAAACTGGTCTCTAATGATGCTTACCTATTTAAATATGTTTCCGGCACCAAAATGCACTCTATAAATCAACTATTTGTGTAACTGCAATACTTTTTACCTAACTATAATACTTTATATACTTCTATTCATTGACTTATATATTATCAATGCTTCTATTCTTATGAAAAGTGTTTTGGCGCGAACTATTCTAACCGCGCTCGTTCTTTCGTAACGACGATGCGGGCGCGAGAGAGAGCTATGCGAAGTAGAAACAGAGGCACACGCGAGCAGCTCTAAGTCGCGTGCATTTGTTATTGATTATCTACTTTTAAGGATTTAGCAAGCGTAATAAGTCCGTCCGTCGGTCCGTCTGTCTGTCTGTCCGTCCGTCCGCAATACATTATTACAGTATTATCTATTGACTCCTAATCGTTGAGGAGTTCTGTGGCCTCTATCATCAGCTTAGCAATATAATATGCATAGGTACTAATACCTTCCCCAGAATGTAACATATACTTTTCTGAAAACCGCATCGAAATCGGAGCCGAACACGAGCAAATCGCGGACAACCATACATACATTCATATGTACATACATACAAACATACGGGTCAAACTGAGAACCTCCTTTTTAGAAATCGGTTGAAAATGTTTGATTATTAGATCTGCATTCTGAAAACAGATGAAATTTAAATAGTTTTGCTTAAACCAGAAAACTGATGCCCAGTTTGAATTACATAGAGTGCGTTTTTAGTGTGCAAGTCAGTACTTTTCGTGCTGTTTTTGATTTATTTTGTTTGAAAAGTGGGAATTATTGATAAGGCGATTAAATACATGCCTTATTTTATTAGTGACATAGATGGAGAAACTACTTGAAACAAGAAAAAGACTCAATCAAAATCTATGTAAATAGTATTTTTATGATAAATATATTCAGTGGTTTAATATTGTCATTATTAAACCCACCATTATGTAGATGAAGGCTTAATCAGAAGTGATTCGGTGAAGTTTCATTCCATGTATGAGCAGTGCAAAATTTAGCTGATGTATACAACAAATCTTCGCATACAATTCTGGCTTGCATACTCCTGTTTTAGCAAAACATATTATACTGTTTCTAAAATAGTAAATGTTCACGATCAAAAAGGTACTTAAATAATAAAAAAAAAACTAATTATAATTTATTTATTTCCCACACAATCATTTGCGACATAACATAAAATGCAAAAGAGAACTAGATTATTGCAAACATACAGTGATATTTTATTTTAATTAAAATATTTAATCCTTATGCTGGTGCTCAGACTTGTGAATGGCGAAATCTAATCTTACATAAATAATTACGAATAGGAATAATGTGTACAAGAAACCAACAACAAGGAGTGGCTCCTGCAACATAAGTAAGCGAGGGAATGTGTAGCGCAACTGGAAATCTTGGATATGATTCTCAACTACATTGCTCTTCTTGAAAGTAATGACTGGGCGACCTTTGGTATCTAAGTATGTATAATGCAAGCTGTCTGCAAGCCGGGTCACTGGGTATGGAACATTTAGTTTAATGCCTGTTGAACCTTCTGGTAAAATTATTTTTGTAGTCAGTTCATCAACTTGCATGTCATCAAAAATGTGATCAATAACCCTCATCTTCAGCAGATAATCATTGCCAGAATGATACAAATATTCATAGCTGGGTACATTAAATCCAAGGGTGTAGTGAGTTTTCCATCCTCCGAAGAGAGGGTAGCGGGGTCTGAGGTCCAATTCAACAGAATCTTTCTTCACTTTCATGTTTGAAGTAGAGATGTTGCCATTAGTATCACGGTAGTACACATCTGATGCAGATGCTGGCAACAATGTCTTATATGACCTAACGCTTGCTGGCCCACTGTGGAGATCTTGTTGATAGTCATAGCGGGAGAATGGACCTTTCAGCTTCGCTCCAGTATGCTCCACCTCAATCGACTCCTCTACAGCAATATTACCCCAATGGGAAACCTCAATGAGTCTTTCAATGCGAGTCACAGTTAAAAAGGGCGAGTTGTTCTTGTAATGGACACTCAATTCTTTCTCAGTGAATGGAGCAACATTAGAGTAAGGCCCATATTGTATAACACCGTCTTGCTGAGAAAATGGCTTAACTTTAGTGAAAGATTCGATGCCTTTCGTGTTCACGACCACGTTTGTTTTCTGAGACGTGACTTGGTATGGCGAGTACACATACACATTACCCGTATATTTGACTAGCTGGTCCTCTTGCTGTGTAATAGCAGTCGGATATGGTTGCAAGGCTTTGGTAAACACTGTCTCACTCGTAACGACCACGGTTGAACCAGCATTCAGGGCATCCTTCAGTTCGACACGCCAGAACTTTGAGCTATCGTGGCCCTTGACAGTAGTCTCGGAGATACGAAGTTCTTTACCGCTACTGTCTTTAGCACCGATGAAAGCCAAATTATTCTTTGAGAATGCTTCTACTGCCACCAAGAAACTCTTTACCGGCGATTTGCCACTATTCTCCAAGGTTATTTTCTGTGAGATTTTTACGAGTTGCGAGGAAAGATCAATTGTTCTGTCCACATTTTTAAATCTTATATCACTAGATATGTTGTCTACATTGACTGATGCACAATTTATAACGATGAAAAGAATGAAACTAAAACAAATTTGTATTTTCGCCATAGCCGGCATTGTTCCGCTTGACTACTTTTTTTGACAATGACATTTGACGACGTTGGCAGCGGAAGTACACGCCACCACATCTAACCGGAAATAGTTACAGTTTTTCATTGCCAGCGAAAAAATAAATCGTTTTCGAATAAAAATGCAATTTTCTTTCATACACATAGAGACTTGCATGTATATATTTACAAGGTGCTTAAAACAACCAAGTCACCTCAATAGATTGAAAAGTGATGCAAATTATTATTGACTTTTTGAAAAATGTAAGCGATGTGATTCATTTATGGCACTCGCACTAGGCGCTGCTAGGCGCTCAGACCTACTGATCAAGTAATCACTATGTTTACTCAGACCAACCAAATACATGTCATCAAGACTGTGGAGGAAAGAAGTAAAAAGAAGAAAGTTGTACACCTAGAACAAGAAGATTAAGCTTGTCACTGATCAAATAATACTACGTAGAGAGCTTGTCTTGATTTTTGTTTTTATATTTTTTACCACTGACCTGTAAATACCTGGGCAGGTATACCACACAAGTGCCTCCTCTATGAGCGTGACAAGCTGCACGGAGAAGGCCTAGTGTGCGTTAACATACACAATGTAATCCCGTCACCTACTTTGATCTAAAAGTCAATGTTAATCTGTATTACTTTTCGATCGATTTATGTGACTTAGTTGTTTTGTGCAACTCGCACTAGGCATCCTGTGCTTAGAGCGTTGGTTGAATGCTCTAAGATTCTGTGCAAAAAATAAAGCAAAAACGGCGAAGATCTGAATTTATTTTGATAGCAGCTAGTCCAGGTTTACATAGGTCAATGATTAAATAGTAAATTCCTTGTTCAATCTTCCGTCACTCACTTTATTTGTCTACCTCATTCATTCAAGTTAATTTATCGGTCATTCAGTAAAAGTTTTTTGTTGGAGGCGACGCACGCACTGCACAAAGTTTCGTGCTAATTTATTTGTCGAAAAAACTAATTTATGACTAGAACATTCCTTTGTTATTGCTACTATTGTCCATTACTACATATTGAAAATATTGATTGCAGTCGAGGGAAGGTTACCAATTAACTTTCGTTATTGGAGTCAAGGCTCAAGGGAGACTTACAAATCCTTGCAGGAAGAACAATCAAAGATGCTAAGCCTGTTGGTTCGTGTAACTTTTGCTGTATTAGGTAAGTGTTTAAATTGGTGAGCGAGTTAGATGTACATATGAGTAAACAATATATTTGGTGTTTTGTTTATAAATGTAAAAGTACCTTCAGTTAATTTAAAATTATTAATATTTGCAGTTTTAAATCAACTAATAATACCATGCCTGGCGTTAGGAAGCTATCGAGGATACAGTTCATATAGTGGTGGTAAATACAACAGCAGATCAAGCAAGGAGGCTTCTTCGAAGACTTACCTAGGCACATCTTCAGGTATACAACCCCAGCCAGCCACCAGAAGAGGATTGGGAATATCTGCCTGGGGCATTGTGGCGTTAATAGTATCCCTTGTTTTAGCAGGAATGGGTTTCTACTATTTTTCTATGTGCTATCCTATTTTATGTAAAAGAGAAAGAAAGTATGACATGATGGGATTGCCCAGTGTAGCCTAAGTGTGGAGAGTATTTAGAATATCTTTTGCATATCCTTCAGACATTCAGTATTATTGGCATTTATTTTAGAGTACCTACTAAAGGTATTTGATAAAGTTGGTTGTGGAAATTATTATACAACTTGTATTTAATTTTTGAAGAGAATGCCTTGAGGCATTAAGTCTGCTTTATTGTAAATGTTGATCAAACCTATTATAAACAATTCGATTTTGAAAATAGATACATTAGGTACATTAATTTTTTGTTTTTCTAAAAGTTGACAATAAGTACCTATTATTGAGACTGTTTTGGACCAATTTTATATTTAGAATACACTATAGTATGTTTTATAATAAATAATGTGTTCTATAGTATGTATAGTGTTATTTTATATTCTTCACATTTTGACTGATTAATTTTACATACAATTACAACAGTCACGAGTGCCATAGTTAAGATGCATGTCAATGCAGTTTTTTCCTATATTTAAGAAAACATGTTTCAAGTGTGTGAGGTGTTAGTAATGTATGTTCTACTCAATACTGTTCTGTTGTTAAAAAGTTAAGAGTATTTAGGCTATTAATAAACATATTTAAGTATGTGATTACATTACCTTAACTTGTCTAAAAGAATTCCAAATCCCATCATTCATCCTACAAGTGGGTGTGTAAGATAATTGCTTATCTTACTATCAAAGTGACCTTAATAATTTGTTTAAACAGTATTAGCTAGTAATCCACATGGTTGCTAAGAAATTAGAGTATTCCTTGCAATAATTTTATTTAGAGTAAGTTTACTGTGTAACCAAATGCTCAAATATACACTATTACATCTAAATGTTTTTCATATTAATTGAGTGTATGTATAACCTTGCAATCGGCGAACCAGAAAATTAAATGTAGTCACGCTTGACATGGTTTTGTTCATTGTCTCTAAATGTTAACCTTAAGCTTTTTCTGCTCCATCAAGTGTGGATGGAACATATTTTATCTGTGAATGATAAAGGGTGAGACAGAAAAAGTAAAATCTAAAGGGCATGATATTACTTTGGTCAATGGCGCGTCAACCTACTTTAAAACGTCGGTTTTTAGGGTTCCGTACCCAAAGGGTAAAATTACTATTACTTTTATAATTCTTATTCTGAGCTATTACTAAGGCTCCGCTGTCCGTCTGTCACCAGGCTGTATCTCATAAACCGTGAAAGAGAGTTGAAATTTTCACAGATTAACATCAACAAATACTGCAAAACAATAAATATGTTTTTTTTTCGTTTTTATAGATAATGGTACGGAACCCTTCGTGCGCGAGTCCGACTCGCACTTTGCCGGTTTTCTTGTTTGATATTGAACTTCATCTGTTCATCTTTTTAGTTGAAAATCAGTTGAGGAACGTATCGCGTCTTCACGCCATTCCGGCAAGATATTAATCTTTACAATCTCTTAGCTATACCACAGAATAAATAAAAGTTATTTATGGGAAAACAGAAGTAAGATTCTAAAAATGTTCGTGCGCAAACATAGATAGACATCGCTCACGGACACGAAATCTCGGACCAATCGCGCTCGGGCTTAAACTGTTCCAGCAAGTACCGATTTTAGGTAACTCGCTTCTGCTTCTTTGCGTGTCGACTCAGGCTTTCAAAGATAGGACCAAAACTCAGCCACCGAAATAGCACTGTCGGTGTGGCCTTGTTAAAGATCCTCGCGTGTGCAGGTGTAGGGACACGCAGACATGATAGGAGAAGAAGCATAATGGAACACTACGAACTTACGTGAAAAAACCATAACATTCCTTATTAGTCATTGGGGTTTTTGAGTTTGTCTTTTCCGTTACCTATTTTACGACTTCCTGTTATGAATAGTATTTTTTTATAAGTGATTCGCTGAATTTTTGGAAGCTTTAAACCGCAGAGTATCCGCTACCGTCGTGGGTAGCAGTAATACCTATAATGTAGTATTTAAATACTCTTTGGTAATACCCAAGCGATATCCTGCGCGGTTTTCAGTATGGGATTCCCGCAGTTGTCGAGAAAGCGGAACAGAGCGGTACCGCGTGTTCGGCGAAACTTCGTACTCCCTCGAACCGAGCTTCGTCTACTGCAACGCGGTTTCCGCTATCGCCTCTGGTAGCGGGTACCGCTATGGTTTGAATAACAATAGAGTTTTTCGCATACCCATCGGGATTCCGCTATCGCCGGCGTTAGCGAATAACTCTGCGGTTTGAATAGGCCTTAAAGTTAAGACTACTACACCCACAGAACAAGTAAGACTCGCTACGCGACTACACCTGTACGCTTACTTCTTTGCCTTATCATTTGAGCTGGATTAGACATGCAAATCTTAAATGCTTCATGCGAGGCTTTAGATCTTGTCGCGATTCTTACTTACCTACGATTGATGGATAGATTTAGTGTTGTAAAAGAACTGAGTCTTTTAGTCCTCATATTGAGACTAGAGTCCTTTTTTAAGACTCGAATTCAAAAAAGAATAAGTAAAAGCTCAAGTGAGTTTTTAGTGTTTTTAAAAAAGACTAGTCTTCCCAAAGAAAACTCGAGACAGTCTTTTAAAAGAGCTCAGTCCTGATAAAAAGAACTCAAGACTAAGTCCTTTAACTAAAAACTTAGCTTTTCTAAAAATAACTAGCGACTGAGTCCTTTTAAAAAAGAACTCGCGACCGATTCTTAAATTAATGTTTATGATCAATGGTTAATAAAAGTGGTTGAATGAGCTTAGTGCTTCTTCAAGTCTGCCCACCCCTTCGGGGATGAAGCGCGTGATTGTATGTATGTATGGTATCAATGAAGTGAACTTCCACCTAGAATGGAATTTGCATTAGCGCCTTGTAAATTCTTTTTGATTGGGCTCCTCAGTCCTCTACTTTAAAGTTTACGACTCAAAGAACTCATAGGCTTCATGACCCAAGTCCTTTTGATTGGACTGCAGTCCTGCTGTATAACTCATAACTTATAGGACTTAAAAGAACTCCAATGACTCAAAGAGCTCAAAGGACTGAAAAAAACCGAAAGGACTTAGATTAAATCTTACAACTCAAAAAATTTTAGGACTGAAAGAATTAAAGACTCAAAAGAACTCGAAACTCAGGACTCTGAAGACTAATTAGTCTTGAGTTCTGCAAAAAGAACACATAGCCGCAAAATGAGGACTAAAAGACTCAGTTCTTTTACAACACTAGATAGATTAACATGATACAGTGAATTTTGTTAGGTTTCAAGAGTAAAAAAAGGTTATTTGTATATTTAAATTCATTCTCAAAAAAAAATTATCTGGTAAAATGAAAAAACAAATAGGTATAGTAGTTGTAAAAATTTAATAGGATATTTTTACAGTGTTAAATTTTCCAAATATGGCTTTCCTATAAATGCATTTAGGTACATCAATACTTAATGGAAGAATTGCCAGCTAATATTCAATATTTAACTAGTCTTACCAATGCTCACCTGAATAAATTATCTGAGATATTCTCATATGTAATATAATATAATATAATACAAGTTTTAAGAATATTACTATGAGTAAAACACCAATTTATTTATCATTACAATACACATTATACAAGAAAATATTTCATAAAAAATAATCTCGCAGAAAATATTATTAGACTCGTTGTGATCTCCAATGGATATGTTACTAATAAATACCCTATAAAAATAAACCTTACATAAATGCAATAAGTGTTAACAAGAATCAACTATCTGGAATTACTAGTACATTATAAATTATCTGTAACAACTGTATTATTTTTGAAGTTCAGATTCAGAGTCAGACATTTAAGTTATTATACAAAGCAACCCTTTTTGTTATGCTTACCTAGTTGTTAAGTACCTAGCATTACACAGTAGTCGCAATCCATAGAATTGTTTTGAATTTGTTAATATAGTAGAAAAAAGCTAGCATTAACGCATCCCACTATCAAAAGGACACTGCAAGGGTGCAGTCTAAATAGTCCACATACTGGCCAGTTTTGGGAGATGCTGCTTTTGATTCCTAGACTTATAACCAAATATTTTAAATTAATTTAAAATAAGACTTAGGAACCAAGTGCGGCAAGTCCCTATTTCTGGGTAAGCTGACCTTGAACGAAACTGGCAGTGGGTTCAATTACATAAAGTTGTTTCATATAGATTTCTCCTCTTTGTTCTTGTGACAAATTATTGATAATTTTTTAAGCCATGACACCTAATGAATGTTCTACTTTAGGTACTGATAATATTTTGTGTGTGCTTACTTCCACATTTCAGATTTTATTTACTGTCACCCATTATTTACTTTTCTTAATTTTTGACAGTTTAATGTTGGAAAGCTAGATTTTTTACCCAATAAAAGTGAGAACCGTCACACTTTATTTTCTAAAAAAAAATTTGACACCGCCGAAAGTAAACCTAAATTCGCCTTTGTAAGATACACACTGATTTCAACTGCTGCACGCCATCCTTTCACAGAGTAGAGAAACAAATTACTATCTAACCGAACCACTAAATCAGAGTCGACACTGCACAGACACGACACGACACGACACACATTCACTGCACTTATAACTCGTCCTTCTCGAGGTCGACGTCCGAGAGGTCAATGTCCTCTTCGACGGGCAGCTGTCCGTCCTGCCCGTCCCACGGCTCCGTGACTACGGCGGCCGGTAGCGCGGCGCCGCGCACTGGCGCTGTCTGGCCGCGGCCGAATGATAGGTCTCTGGAATGGGAAACAGCAAGGTTTATACAAACTGTACAGCATAGAACGCCAATAGGCTAGTTGACAACACCAATCAATTGACAGACTTTTTAAGTGCTCTCAAAATGCACCTCTGCCCTTTAATTTGTATAGCAACTTAGCAAGGTTGACTGACATCTTTAACGGAACGGAACTGAACTTTTTATTGATTTCGAAGCAAACGCAAAGTGTTAAGCTTTTGACTGCCACGAAACTAGACACAATAGGAAATCTATTGTTTTTTATTAATTTATAATAGATACACAGACAGATTACAGCCGAGACATGATTATGTTGTAGATAGGTTGTGTAATCAAATGTACATGGCATGGTAAACAGACGGTCTTAACAAAATAATAACTACAAAACACAAATAAACAAAATTTCTACAATTGAAAAAATCAAAAACTAATTTTCTACAAATATAACATAAAAAACGAGTTACATTAAGTGTCAATTTGGAAGACTTGGACCTTTAGTGGACCAGTTACCTCTATGGCGTTCAATAAAAATAATTACCTGAGGAACTCATTGATGCCAGTTTCGGAGAAGGATCCGCGCAGAGTGGAGAACTTGAGTTTCTTCGCGTTGACGACCGCCATAGCCGGGTACCCGAACCCGCCCAGCTCTAATGCCTCTTCTAGCGCTGGCTGAGCACCAGCCTCCGCCCAGATCCAGCTGAAACAAGTATGATTAAAATCAATATTTGAAAATAGGTGTATTTGATTTTCTTTACCTTACTACTGCTACGACACAATATTGCCTGACTGAAGGTTGTCTAAAAGGGATCGCTCTTAGCGATAAGTCGCCTAAACTGTACATCTTTTTGTAAACATCAACTGTTCTTCTTTCTCTCTCTTCATCTACCTATCTATTGTGATGTCATCACCTTCTCAGCTTATTGCTGTCCACTGCTGGACGTAAGCCTCGCCCAAAGAGCACCGTCGTCGGTCCATTGAGCTGTGCGTCCTACACTACGTACTTAGGCGTGTTACCACTCGAGAACTCGCTATTGGGCATTTTCACTTTAAATGGCAAATTGCTGTTTCCGACGTGTCCTTGTACATAAATAATTTTATTAAAAATTCTGAAACAATTACTGTAATGAATTTAGCTTAAACTTAAATTAGACATGATGGTTTTCCCTAGTTTTACTAATATATAAACATACGTTATTTAATTTTACGTAAAAAATATATTTCAAATTATGATAATTATCAGTTTCATACTGTCCCGTTTCTAGGTAGCCAACTTGGCCTTCAGTTTTTGACGCGTTTTAACTTGGTGGTTAATAATGTAATAATCAAATTTGATAAAGGTACACTTGTTTTTTATTTAAATACAAATTTTGCTAAATCAGTCATTATAATTAAACTACAATTAATTTGTAAAACTTGTCCCATGCTTTTCGGTTTTCCGGACATGTCTGGTTTTGTAACGCAAATATCCGATCCATTGTATAACTACTGAAGATTATGTTTTTTTATGCCTTGCAACCCTGACTACTTGACTTAAAAAAAGCACCGGCCATATTGAAAATAGTGTCAGAACTTGTAACGTGGGATGGACGTATCTTCTGTGCAATTTGTGGTTCCTGTTTTTTCTGGTTAGTAACGTATTTTATTACATTTTACGGCGTAAATTTAGGCTAATTAGAGTTCAGCACATTACTTAGAACATGTTAATTACAAATACATGATAGCATAAAAAGGATTGTTGCAATTTAATGGATAAATTTAATTTTATTTCAAAGCTTAAATATTTTTGTAACGTCTTTTTTGTAACGTTACTACATGACAGACAAGAAACGTTACAAAACGGACAAGTAAAGGCTTGTTTAAACAGGTAAATATTTATTGTTGGGCAATTAGTTTCAGCGTAGTTTGTTGTATGTTTTTAAGTATGTATACCTATACATTCACACAGTCAGGCTCTAATTAGTCATTGAAGTAATTATTTCAATTGTTTGCTCGATTGTTAACATAAAGAGATTGAATCCTAATGTTTTTTTTTTTATTTTGTCACATTGAGGACGACACCTTATAAATTCGGTTTTGTAACATGTCATGTCCATTTGTAACTGTCCCGTTTTTTGTTGATTAATCTTTGTTAAATATTTCGAAAATTTTCCCATTAAAAGTAACATATTTTTTATCTTTCGTAAAACAAATTCAAAACTCTTTTAAATAAATCTCACTTCATTAGAAAATTATCATAATTAAAACAGAAACTTTAAAAAATAAATTTCGTTTGGCGCAAAATGTTACAAAACCGAATTAAATTACAAGATTGTTATTAAAAATTCAATAATGTTTAGTTATTCATGTTGATGTTAAGTATAATGTTTCCTACACTATAATAAATGTCATGATTGCAGATTTATTTCTTCCTTTTATTCATAGAATAATAACTTTCATTTTTGTTACAAACTAGACAATTTTTCAACACCTTCCTGACAATAATAATGTATTTAAGGATAAATATTGATCAATTTGATAGATTATTATATAAATCCTAAAATACATTATATTTACTATAAACTTAAGCAAGTTTTAGCAAAAAAATACAAGTTTTGTAAAAATTCATCAAAATTAAAATCATTGCACATTAAAGTGAAAATGCCCTATTGTGATAAAATATGATATTTAATATTGTGAGTGGTATATGTTTAGCGAAAGACAGGACATCTTGGCCATTATTGGTAAGCTTGCTCCGATGTGGTTTTAAAATCCCACCTACTATTAGGTTACATCCATACCATAGACCAAAACTACAACCATAGACTACCTATTTTAAATATTTTAACTGTATTAATTTGTACTTAATTTTAAACATTATCTGGTTTTTGTGGGCAGGCCCACATAGATTCATATGGATGGTTTCATATGCATGTGGTGATGTGGATACATAATATGATCTCGTGCTGTTCTACTCACCCCCACATCTTGTTCTTGTACTTGTCGCCCAGTTTCGCCAGCACGGCCAAGTAGTCGTTGCGGCACGCCGCGCCGCAGTCCAGGATGTGCGGCAGGACGGACACCACGCACAGCGGTGCGCTCGCGCAACCTTTTAATGTTTCTTCGTTCACCACCTGATAAATATAATAAATATAAAATGAATGAATTATAAGGGGCAACATCACATCCTAAAGTAAGTAGCTAAAGGACTTGTGTTATAGAAATCAGAAACAACGACGATAACACAACACCCAGACCCGAGCCAATATAGAAAATTTCTCTTTGCATGTGCCTGTGTTTGTCCTCAGATTGTGGGTTAAACTGGTGTAATTGGGGTTTCTATGCCGGCGTAACAGAGCGGAAGTTGTAAGCAAAATAATTACATTTTCTTAATTTAAATTTTTGTTTTTTTTAGCAATTACCATGCTGGGTTTATCTAAGATTTTTAATACTAGAAAAATATCGTCCGCCTCAGGTGGGATCAGAACCACGTCCAACGCATACCGGGCGAATGCTTTTTTCTTTTCAAGTATAAAAAATCTTAGATTTTCATAATTATTTAGTTATAGATTTTCGCAAACTAACGCCTTATTCTATCAATTTTATAGAAAATTACGTTTTCTACATTGACCCAACCGGGAATCGAACCCGGAACCCCAGAGATGGCGACGCCAAGTCCAGCGTGTGCGCCTCTCGGCTGCTGAGGGCGAAATTAGAATATTTATTTTAATCCATCATCAATAAGAGGCCCTCTCTGTTCCTCGCGCAAATAAGTCATTCCGGCGCACCTAATAACATTAACGAAATTACTTTTCTCATAGAGGGGGATGAAAAGCAGAGTGTGCCACACAGTACCAATTTTTTTAACTCCGAGCGACGTACTTTGAATCCCACGCTACGTTCAGGATTCTACTCTAGAATCCTTCACATCGCTCTGGATTCAAAAATTCCTTACAAACTTTCGCATTTATAAGTGGGATGTTCCACCGATCGCTAACTATCGCCAGGGAATCCCAATAAAAACCAATTTATTTTTGCAAATAGGCTTAAACTAAGCACTTTTACACGTCCCATTATTATTATTTTCCCTACTACTGATTCGGGACAAGTTTGGGCTAGCGCCGAGAAGAAGCTCGGTCACTATTAGCCTCTTGTTTTAAATATACATAACAAAATATTTAATTACAAGATAGGTAGGAATAGGGATGACGACTAACTTTTTATTCCTTGCCTATCAGGCAGATTAAAAAGTATTGGACACGTAGGTATTTTTTCTTTTTTCACATAATCAAAATATAACAAAGATATAAATATAAATCGATTTGAAATGTCGCATAACGTCACGCTTAGGTATTTTTTTTACTTAGAAGTGACGTCACAAGCCATTTCACGTGCTCTATCTTTGTAATTTGTAGGTTGATTGACAAAAGAAAAAATAAAAGTACATGATTTTTTTTAAATCTAACTGACTGACCCAATAGAATTTCATTTTCTTCACCAGTCATCATTAATGAAATAAATCATCAAAAAAAAAAAAAATATTATGTTATCTGTGCAGTTAGCAAATCAAGTATATATAGAATAACATAATAATTTCAAATGCCTTTTTAATGACACACATTTTCCGTTCAACCTAAACTGAAATATTTTTTGCCAATTAAATGGCATTTTAATTAATGGGTATTTAGTTTATTGAATTTTATTCAATTACTATCCGCGTCAATATATTTATTTGTGTATCTCTCACAAATTGTCCGTCTCTATCTTTCTCGCACTTTCGGTCGAAATCGCTTAGACACTCTCTCGCGTTACTCATACAAAAAGGGGTAATAGAGAGAGACCAGATCAGTAGCATTTGCTCGTCGGAATAGGTATGATGACTGGTGAAGAAAATACATGCCCATTATAACTAATCGCTTGTTCTATTTAATCTCGAACAAACTGTACATAAATGGGCCAAGAGTTGGGAGTTCATATTTTTTTAGTGAAAAGAAGTAACTGAGCAAAGTTTCAATAAAAGCAAACCTCTAGTTTTTTGGAGAAAAGAAATATTTCTTCGCTCCCGCCTAGCTTTCAGTGTTGTTTTGTTTAATACTTTAAAACCTTGTGTGACAGAAACGACTTTGTGACATATAGGTTCATTAATTTACATCACCTAAACCAAAAATTTCCGAGGGGAATTTCCATACGTCACCCGCCGGGTTCGACACCCTACCCCCTCACAATCCCTCAAAAGTGCATTAAATATGACTTTGCATTGTTATAACCTCAAACTTCTTTCTTCAATATCTCCAAACAATACATTTGCTTTGGGTGTGGAAGTGTTTGGGTCAAGGGGGGACCTCGACCTACCGCCCCCCCAAAAACCCTTAAAATCGCGGACCATTTATGTACAGTTTTACCCAAATCTCTCTATAGCGTTAGGTCATCTTATGTTGGAAACTTAAACGTGTTTATCTTGATGTGTCGACTGTACATATTATTCTGTTTAATCTTACGCAAGTTACCAAACCAAAACATACTGAACGTTAGTATGGCTGTGAAGTTTTTATGACACATCGTAATTCGCTACCTTTATTACAATTTCTTGCTTCAATTGGAAACCTATTCAACCGATTTATACACGTACTGCTTGTGTTTGCCGTCACGATATGGAAAAACCGACCAGTAAGTTTGTTTTATACAAGAGAAATGAACACAGAATTGTGTATAATATAAACAAACAGGAGTGTAATTTTGTACATATTGCTCAGTGTTCTGGATATTGTATTGTTAAGTATGTCATGCGCTGCCTTGAGTGTAAATGCATGCATTGAGCACAATACATAAAAAATGGTTTACGTACGTGATGTAATATCCATCGCGTATTTGTAGTCTACACTCAAAATCTGACGCCATGAGCTTTCTCGAACTCATGTCATCAGATTTTTACGAGTAAAGCAAACTAATTCTTACACGATATGTTGAAGAGCGTAACGACTTAAGCTATGGCCAAACCAACGCGGGGGCGTGGGCGTGGGCGTGCGCGGTGGCATGGGCGTGGGCGTGCAGGCCAGTTCACACCAAACACGCGGACACTAGGCGTTCAGGAGGCCTAGCACAAAAATGTATCTTTCGCTCGGATGTATAAACCTAACAATAAAGAGATAGGTCATGAATGAAGTCAAAGAAGATTATGAATGTTAGTCATAATAAAGGTATCTAATGATGTTGTAGAAATTATGATTTAACTATTGTTTATCAGATTATTTGCCAATATACTACGAATATAAAAGCTCAACCCTTTTACTAAATAAACAAATATTTTTTGTAGAGTTTTTAATTTATTTATTTACTGAGTTTCGCATTAATTCATTCCAACGCGGTTACCCGAGCGAAGCTATTTGAAGATGTAGGAAAGAAAAAAACCTAGTTGGCTTCACTTTGCTTATCGAAAAAAAAATTGTAGCTTTAAACGTAATTATTTATATTATCGTAGTAGCGCACCATCTGTCTGTTGAACCCGTCACGTCAAATGTCATGTCCGCGCGTGCAAAAGCTAAATGTCGCTGCACGCGTGATGCACGCCGCCACTGTCCGCGCCGGTGTGAACTCGTCGATACAAATGCTATCTGAACGCCCACGCCACCACGCACGTCACCGCGCACGCGTCTGTTTGGCCGGGACTTTAGAAGAAGACGGTCATCAAATCTTGACAGAATTGCCGTCGACAAGAAAAGAAGAAAAATAAAAATTGCGCGATAAGGGCTTGGGTATCCTAGGGCGTGTCATATTGAGACTTAAAGCGCTTTTGTGTATGTCGCAACACTCGCCATCATAACTTTGTCAGTTTCCGTCGACACGAAAAAAAGAGAAAAGCGATATGGGGTTTGGGTTTGCAAAGGCGTATCGTTGCAAGCCGTGTTTGCCAGAAGAAAAAAAAGTTGTGTCGTGTTGAGGCTCAAAGAGCCTTACGTGTGACGCAACACTGGCCATTAAAACTTAGTCAGTTTCCGTCGACACGAAAAAAAGAGAAAAGCGATATGGGGTTTGGGTTTGCAAAGGCGTATCGTTGCAAGCCGTGTTTGCCAGAAGAAAAATAAAGTTGTGTCGTGTTGAGGCTCAAAGAGCCTTACGTGTGGCGCAACACTGGCCATTAAATTATGTACAGCTGCCAAAAAAAAAGCAAACAAGAATTGCGATATTGAGGCTCAGTGTGACATACCTGCCTGGATTGTGGTATTGAGGCTCAAAGTCTGCAGAGGCGTGGGTTGCTCGTTAAAAAAATGAAAAGAGGAGGCTCAAAGCATCCTGTGTGACTCTGTGTGACATACCTGGATGATCTCCGGCGGGGCGACGTTCTCAGCTAGCTTATCAAGCGCCCAAGCCACGATGTCGCTGGCAGTCCTTCCTCCATTGTAGTCTTCAGCCGAGTCGCTGGACTTCTTGCCTGAAGGGAACAGCTTGATGGTGGGGTAGCCTTGCACTTGGTAGCGGGAGGCCATTGCTTGGTGCACTGTTGCGTCGAGCGCGCCTACTTTCACCTGTGGTGGAGAATATACGATTGGGTTATTCATTGGGAAAAGCCTCTCTTTTTTATAATGTATATAAGTGTGTGGTTGAGACATTTGCAATTAATTGTTTCTTTAAAGCCAGAGACGAGCAGCAAAATGTCTAGCTACTTCCACCTTATATGTATTTGTAGTCAAAATCGGGATTAGATGCAATTCCAATAACCTAAAGATAAAAAACGGTATTCTCGTTAACTTGTACGACTGAAAAAAAAAAACGAGGATGAGTCATCGTTTTTTTTGTTCAGTTTTGTTTTTTACAGGAACGCGACGGACCAAAAATGGATTTTGTATTAATTTATATCGGGTGTAAAAAAGGCTTAACGAAGCCGAATACCACATATTCTACGTATTATTACGATCATTTTTTTCTTTTACACTATACCTGGGAAATGACGGGTTACCGAGTTTTCACAGTCAAAGTTACAATTTTTTTTCAAAGATTTTTACAAAATTGACTTCTGTTTGATAATACTAAACTTTTTTTACAAAGAAACATAATAAAAATTTCAGTACATCTTTCTTCTGTGGCGTGCGCGCTATACATTGCGGGTTAGAAATAAGTTATTTTTTTTATACCCAAAAATAAAAGTCATTTGCCAGCAATTACTTTATTTGCATTCTACTTGGTTTTATGTATAGAATTCGTGGTTTAAGGCTTCGTTAAGCCTTTTTTTACACCCTGTATGTATTATTGATTGGTCCTCTGGTGGCAAAATATTTTAATGGAAAAAATATTCAAACATAGTTTGAAAAAAAAAACACTGTTATTATTGACATTCATATTTTCACCTCGCAAATGTTTGTAATTTAATAACCTCTTTTTGAGTAATCAAGTACTGAGGTTGGCTGCCTATGCGGTGCCATCAGTGTGTTGGTTAAATTATGCATATTCAAAACAATAACATTATTTCATTTTATTTACAAATAAAATCGTTCAGGAAACAAATATCCACTTTACACTCGGTTGTCACAAACGTTTTGGACAACTGCCAGGGAATGAAAATCTTGTCATATGAATTACTAATATCGTTCCACCGTGTCAATGACCTTTAAATAATATAGAAAACGAAAGTTTTTTAAACTAGTTGGCTTTTTACATCAAACTAAACATTTGGAGTGCTGCTTGCTTATCAGCGGTGAGTGAGTCAGAAACAAGATAAGGCTGAAAGCTTGGAGTCAGTAAATCGTTTTTATTACACAAATAACGTGTGGTAACAAACAAGTGAGTCGGAACAGATAACGACTTTGATTGGGGGCGTTACGAGCAGAAAAAACGCATTTTACAAACTATTGGAAAATGCGTTTTTTATCTTTTATCATGCTTGCCCGCGCATACGAAGAACGCCGAAGATGCCCGAGCTGGCTGCAGGGCTTAGAGGCGCCAACACCCAGGCCCAAGCCAATATAGATAAGTTATTTTTCTACATTGACCCGACCAGGGATCTAACCGGGAACCTCGGAGATGGCAGCGCCATTTAAAGTCCGGCGTGCTCGCCTCTCGGCTACGGAGGTCGTCCTATGACCTTTTGATGACCTCCATTTATTACAACGTTACGCTGATTTGACTACGTAGAGTCCACAGAATAGATTAATATGATCTCGATGGATGTTTTATGGTCGTAAAAGTTGTTATAGAGCAATAGAATGATGACTTTTTATTAAGCACACTACTTCGGCGCATCTTTAAATATAGATATTGATGTTTTACATGCCCCCTTGCAACCGGGTTAGCAAAAGCACCACTCTGAAAATATTTCTGTTGACGCTGCTGAGCTATGTAGGCAAAAGTGTACACACATTTTTTTCACCAACTTATCTTAGTCTCTGAAACCCCAATTGGAGCAGTAGCTTGGTTATTTGCCTGGTTTCAATTCCCGATTCGGAATTTTCAGTTACAATTCAAAAATTGATTTTATATTTTATATTGGTAAAGTTAATTACCTGCTATATCGAAACAAAAGGGTTTTAATTGCTAACTAAGGGGCCATGACAGTTGATGTGTTTCATCATTATTTCAGCCACAGGATGTCCACTGCTGAACATAGGGCTCCCCAGTGACTTTTAGATTGGCCAGTTGAAAGCAATCAAGCGACCTGCATCCAGCTGCTTCCTGCAACCTTTACCAGGTTGTCTGTCCCCTTGGGGCTGGGTGTGTTCGTGTAGTGTATATTATTTACTAGCTGTTGTCATGTGTTATTCTAATGTATAAGCTATAATACTGTAAAGTTTCATCATAATTCATTCAGTAGTTTTTGTGTGAACGAGTAACAAACATCCATCCATCCTCATAAACTTTCACATTCAAGGTGACTTGCGTGCAACTGGATTAGTTCAGCAACAAGATTAAGACATCATTCTGTCTCTGTCATCGCCATACAAACTGACAGCTATAGAATGTTTAATACCGTGTAAGTGGTTGGATGGATTAATCCTGAGGTGCGCAAGTGGGTCTTATAAATAGTGTCTTATATATAGTCATCCCAATTTATTTATGAAAATATAATGTACATCCGCAAAAACCTGTCCTTATTCCTTAAGAAAAGTGACATTCATAATCTTAACACACGGAATAAGAATAAGCTTGCCGTTCCCAATTTCAGACTGCATAAAGTGGGTAATTCGTTTATGGGAAAATGTATTCGCTTTTTTAATAAATTACCAGCGTCTATTGTAGAACTGCCCCTGTTAAAATTTAAATCGCATATTAAAACAACTTTAATGAAAAAAGGATATTATACTGTAAATGATTATATAAACGATAAAAATATTTGGAAATAAATACTGCCCTGCTCGCACAGGTACATTTATCTTGTAATGTAAATATATACTATTTAAAAAGAGGCTGACAATAGTGACCGAGTTTCTTGCGCTACTTCTTCTCGGCGCTAGCCCAAAATTGTCCTGAAGTAGTGGTAGGGAAAAAAAATATTGGGACGTGTAAAAGCGCTTAGTTTAAGCCTATTTACAGAAATAAATTGGTTTTAATGGTTTTAATGGTTTTTAATAGTGGATTACTAACCTTGCCCTTAAGCTCACTGGCTGCTTTAGCCCAGTGCGGTTCCAGGTTCTTGCAGTGTCCGCACCAGGGCGCGTAGAACTCTACCAGCCACAGATCTTCGCTGTCCAGCACAAGCTCTTTGAAGTTGCTGTCCGTCAGCTCAACCACGTCCGACTGAAAGATAACATTGGAATGAATAAAAACCCTGTCTTTAACCCTTATTTATTCCTTTTAAATTAAGATCCATTTGTACACCCACCCTTCTCAATCTAATTTAGGTTAAATCTGGTTAATTTGAAACATAGATTCATTTTTGTCAGATTAAAGTTGATAGAGACAGAACTATATTATGTTTAGTTAGGCAGTTTAAGGTTTCAAAGTGAGTTGAAGTGGACATTTAGTTTTATTCATGGGGAAAATGTAAGTTGTCAATAATAAATACTATAATATTAATATGAATAAAAATTCATATTTGTATTAAAATTCAATTTCCCATATTATTGTTTATTTATTTTAAATTGTGAAACTAGAGACTAAGCAATAATTTATGCAAAACACACATTAAATAATGGTGTGTGGATTTATTTTACTGTTTCATTATTTACTGCAGATGGTAAATGAGCTATTAAGCACATTACTATTTATTATAGCTATAACAGCTGAATAAACAAAGACACGATGAATTACTATTGTTGCATTAGTGATTTATTAAAGTTCTTTATAGTAAAACAGTCAGTAGGTCAGTCATAGGTCAGTAAAAACTGACGTGGCCCAATCATAGCTAATGCGTAGGTAGATCTATTTTAATGGTGAAAGGATGCGTAGGCAGATAAGTGGGGGCGGACAGTGTCGCGTCTACGCAAAAACTTTATTTATTCACACCTACACTATAAGTTTCCAATGCTGGGAACGTCTAACTTATAAAGATTTTGCTAGCGAAAGAAGAATCCGGCGATTTCGTTTGCATAGACTACAGAATTTAGACAAAGAGAAATGGACAATCATCTCACAGAAGAACAATAAGCTAAATCAATTACTGTACCTTTTAGCTATTTAAATTAAGGCCTCCCCCACACAAGCGCCTTTCGAGCGTCGACGTCGTGGCAGTGTTCAATCAGCATTAAGTAAATGCGCGCAAGCGTTGCGTCAACACTGATTGGATGCTGCCACGACGTCGACGCTCGAGAGACGCTGGTATGGGGATTCCCTTAGCTGTTATAGCATAGCTATGTAACAAATATCCATACTTCCATATTTATAAAATTTGTTAGATTGCATCAGTGATGCATTCAATACTGATACTTCATAGTACCTAAGAAAATGTTTTTTTCATGCATTTTTAACTTAGATTTATTTCTATAACAGATTTATACCAAAGCCTTAGAAATAATATTTTATGATGCAATAAATAAATAGGTACTGCAAATATTGTGAATGTATTGATGAAAGCCAAGCCAACTTATTTCCCATAACTAAGTTCAGATTCATCATCAAATTACCTTGATAATAAAAATATTACATTATATACACAAACAGCTTAAAAAATATTTTGCCTAAAAATATCTACCACTTTTGATTTTACCAGTTTACATTTAAATACTAATCAAATGGTGATTGCAGAGTTTGAAAAAGAGAACAAGATACATATTACTATATAGCAAAGCATTGTAGCAACATACAAAGTATTGAGTTGCTGGTGTATGTGAATAGTTAATTTTAACTCTTTGAAACTATCCTGATTACTATTTGTCTAATAAAAAAAAATGCCTCCATAGCAGTGCACAGAGAACAGTAAAAATGATTAATCATTACTATAGACAACACTTTACAGTGTTCTTTATGATAATCGATAGTGTCAATGAACTAACAGTAAACCTATATTATGAACCCTTTCAAATAGTTCATATTACATTTTATATGAATATCTAGCTAGGGGTTGTTTTAAAACCAATGATACTAGAATTTGATATTCATTATACAAGTTATTAAATATATGTATTAACAAAACTATTGTCTTTTAGTAATAATTCCTTCGTTTTTTATTATAAGTCAAATATTGTTTTTTTACAAAGTTAGGCGGTTCCTCATCATAGGATCTTCTGCGAAACAGGTGAGACTGTAGGATTTCTAATTTAGATTTTTCTAGTGGATAAGTTACACCTGGCCGACTAGCTTGCTTCATAACAGCATTAGTTGTTTTTGCCTTTTTCCATGGAATAGAATGGCCATACACCTTTTTCTTTCTGATCTGCTATTTAAATAAATCAATGACAAAACTTACATTCTTTAAATATCTGCACCTACATTAATTATATTTAATATCACATTTTAAATTAAGCTAGGACCTCTTATAATAATTTAAACCTTTAAGATTTAGAGGATATTTTTTAAATATGTCACGGAGACTTTTCATCACTTTTACCTTGTCTGAAGATGAGCCGCTTGGTTTTTTGCCAAGGTTATCATAAGCCCTGTCTTTGGCTGCCTTGAGAGCAGCGTCCACGAATCCTTCAGCATTTCTCTGGCCCTGATAGGGAGTGTTTTTGCTGCCTGTGAATATCTTGATTGTAGGGAAGCCCTTGACCGCATACTTTTGTGAAACACTCTTGTGTTCATCTGCATTTATAGCTCCTACTTTGACAATGCCCTGTAAACCAAAAGTAAAATTAAATATTGAAATCTACTAGTTGCATCTTGTTGGAACTAGCCACCAAGTAGGGCTGGGTAGTATTTTATTTAGATAGATAGTACTCTTAATAAGTGCATGCCATACATATAGGGTAAAGTTGATTTTTTAAGAAAAAATTACAATTTATGCAGAATTAACCTCGTCCAGCCAGACCACCTTATGGTAGATTACAGCTAAGGGGAATGGGATATAGTTGTTAGTTATTAGTATTACTTGTATAATGGTAATATGTATTTGAAGAGAAGTGTGTTTTTGGTTATATACATTTCATAACAGTAATAAATTATGGACGAATGGCTTTTGCTGCATTCCACATGTATTAAATCCACTAAGAAATATATTTGTTTAATTAAAATTTACAACTACAAAAGCATTTTGTTTTATTGCATTCAATGCAAGTACATAAATCTGAGTCTTATCACATACCAATCCTGATGAACCTTAACTCATAAAATAATTGTTTTTCTGAATGAAAACCTGCCTGCTGGAATGGCATAATCCTTAATACGAAAAACTTGATAGTGACTTACCTTGAGCGCTCGGGCAGCCTTCTTATATTCTGGAACAAGGTTCTTACAGTGACCACACCATGGGGCATAAAATTCCACTATCCATATTTCATCAGAGTTTGTGACTAGTTTATCAAAATTATTAGGCGTTAGTTCTACTACGTCCGAGGAGTCATACAGGGCAAGTGACCCAGCAGCACACAATAAAACACCTGAAAGAGAAGTTAAATTAGTTTTGCTTATTTTAGAAAACGATGTTATCAGAAAACATCACGGTTTGATTTGATGTTATTCAAACATACATACCCAGATAAAGTGTTCGCAACATTTTGTGTAGTAATTTCCTATTATCAGCGCCCTATTTCAATACAGCCGGCTTTTTACAGGTCTTTTGCAAAATTGAACCAAATTGAACAAACAGCGTGAAATAAACACGTCAATCTTTTCGGCAGTCAAATTTATTGTCAATGGATTCGTGGAGATTCTTCATTGGTGAATTTAATTTTGCCGCTTTTCGTTCAACAAAAAGCAGAAATACCGTTATGTAGTAACGGTACTTGTTATTTTGCGACCGAGTAGTTGTGTGGTCTATTGAAATATTATTTATCTGTTGCGGACTTGGCGGCAAAAAAAGTCAAAACTTTTGTTTGTGGTAATGCTCTGTGGCTCTGAGTACCTGTGGTTTGTCTTTAGATCCTCTTAGTAGTCTGTGGACGGACACTCTGACTAATCTGTGGTGGATTGTGGTTACTTTCTTCCTGCAAGCTGCAGCTGTGCATTTGTTTATTTAATTTTATCTCTATTTCAACCGTATTTCGTTGAATAAAACTTTACTATTATGTTAGAAAGTAGGAACATAATATTAGCAAGTAAATCGTAATGTTGAAGAGTCGCATTTTTACATTATGTTTTAAAGGTACTTGTATTTACCATTATTACCATTAATAATGACATCTGTCAAATTGACAACATATTTTCGCGCCTTGTGTAGTACACAATAAACTGGGTCAATTTATTTTGGGCGGGAAATCACCGACATTAGTTGTTTGGTTAAATGGCTTGGCTTTTTGCTGTGTTTGCTTGATAGCATTGCAAGAATTGCAATTTTGCATTTTGCAAGCCAAACCAAACAGGAAGACAGATAATCAGTCTGTAGTACTAGACGTTTCGTAGTGCAACAAGTGTTGTCGTGTAATACATTTATTTAACCAAATCGTTTCAGCCCAAAGATTATTTAGCAAAATGAGCGCAATGAACGCAAAACCATTCACAGTTTTCGTCGAGGGCAATATAGGAAGTGGTAAAACAACGTTTCTAGAACATTTTCGTCAGTTTGAAGATATAACACTGCTGACGGAACCTGTTGAAGCATGGCGTAATCTGCAAGGGTGGAACCTACTAGTAAGTACAATGGCTTGCAATACTAGATTTTGGCATGTTGTTTGGATGTTATCACACTGTTCACACTATTGTTTGTCTGTTCAGGACCTTATGTACAAAGACCCAGCGAAATGGGCTATGGCTTTCCAGTCGTACGTTTCACTGACAATGTTGGACATGCACCGACGGCCCACGCCGACGCCAGTAAAGTTGATGGAGCGCTCCCTGTTCAGTGCCAGGTATTGCTTCGTGGAGAACATGATGAGGAGTGGTACCTTGCACCCGGCAGAGTTTTCAGTGCTTGACGAGTGGTACCGGTTTATTCAACACCAGATACCCATTGAAGCTGATCTAATAGGTTAGTACTTAGTAGCATAGAATCTGAAGAAGCAAACATCATTATGATGTTTTTATGGCACACTTAATAATTTTGTACAATGTCAATTATATTAATAATAGTTTTTAGCTATCTTGTTATCAGTAAAATAGGTTATTTACCTAAAAATAGTTTTGTAATAACAGTTATCAATTATCTTGTTTTGGCTTGCAAGCATAGTACAGTAGAACATAGCTAAATAGGTTTTTTAGATTTTTGTGTAATTTTTATTATACCAAGTGGTAATTAATAGCTTATTCCTGCATTGAGTTTTTCAATTGCATTTGTAAAATGCACCATCTACTTGATTGTTTTCCCATATGATACCTATCTATATTAGATAAGAAAATATTATTGGATTTTTATATCAGGCTCCACCTGGTAAAAGCTTTTTATGTACCTATTGCACATTGGCACTTGTAAACGGTACAATTGTGCAAAAAATTAAACGGTCATCTCCTCATTCCTACTATTATAGTCCATTCAGGATAAGAAGATCGCTGTGACACATGACAGTTCACGTAATCGATTCTCTTCGGAAATCGAGAAAGTTTATAAAGAAAGTTAAATCGATTTTTATTTTACTGACCCTTTTTGTAATATACGGTAGTATTGCAATGTTCTGTTGCCCGAGTGCTTGAAACATATTTTTGGCATGTTATTCAAAGCTTAAAAAACTCAAAAAGCAAAACAATGACAAAAACTTAACGATAAACTCGACAAAAACAGTTATAAGGCAAAACTGAAACTACTCTGAAGCACGACGAAAACATAAACCACTTAAAAGGCAGACGCACTCATACTGACGACAAAGCACAGGCTTTGACAAGCCGACCGCATCGATTCATCGGATATTTATCGATTTTGTGTCGATTTTGTGTGGTCAATCCCTATAGGAAAGCGTTCCGTTTTACGCATCAAGTATTTCAAGAGAATTTTTGTTCGCTTATTTTTAAAATTCGTAAGTAATAATAATGAATTGAATAATCACTTAGATTTCTTGATGCAATGTTTTAAAGATTTTTGCAATAAGCTCCAATTAAATTATAAAATGTTTTTCATAAAATATGAAATTATTAATTCGTTAGTAGTATGGGTGGACCGGAATGTGTAAAGTGTCAGAGCGATCATCTTATCCTGAATGGACTATAATCATTATCATGCTATTTTACTAATTATTGCATATATTATAAGTGTTAAAACTTATCAATACTTTGCAGTATACCTTAAAACAACACCATCAATTGTGCATGAGAGAATAAAGAAACGTGCTCGTTCTGAAGAGCAGTGTGTGCCGCTGTCCTACATTGAAGACTTACACAGATTGCATGAAGACTGGCTAATAAATAGAACTCTTGGAGAATGTCCAGCACCTGTAAGTTCATATTATATTTGTTGACCAAGTTACTAACACTTAGGAAGACAGTAAATGCTAATACTTCTTTGGCTCACCTTAAGATCAGAGCAATGTATGTGATGTTGTCCAATATTTATTTATATAGGTGTGATAACAATGATATATCTATTGTCTCTGGAATACTGTTCACCTATGTGTTAATCTGAGCAAGAAGATTGCCTTTACCTATACACTTTGATTTCACCATGAGTCAGTAGGACATATTACTTGGAAAATCCATCCATATGTTATTGCATCTAACAGTGGCGAGCATTCGTTTTATTTCGAGGTACGCAGTAGGTACTTAAAAATGTAGAATATTAATTAAAATCAGTGGTTTTCATCATTTGTAAGTACATGCTGCCCACCTCATTGCAATAATCAGGTAGGCACTGCCTAATTGCCTATTTGCACCACACGCCCCTGGCATCTAAGCATGGTATACTTACTACATTTTTGTCATGATACAAGCTTTACTCAAATGTTATATTTCGGTTTGCAGGTTTTGATGTTGGATGCAGATCTTGACCTTTCTCAAATCACTGAGGAGTACAAAAAGAGTGAGCACCAGATTCTGAGAAAAGCTGTTGACGTGGTGATGAGGTCACCAAGCAAACTTAGTCCCAAGAAACCTATGAACAGTTCCCCCATAAAGATAGCTCCAAAGCTAAGATTATAACACCTGTTAATTTTATTCAAAGTATTACTTTGCCTTAACTTTCTCTGTATGACTTCTATTTTCATAGATAAATAACTGGATTCACTTCAAAATTGAAGGTTCTATTAGATTAAGGATATGTGTGTAATGATCACAAATTCATAGATGAAATGAACTGAATTTCGCAGTGACATAAAGAAATAAGTATTGACTTAGTGAATTATTAGTGGTAAACTAATATATTTGGACTGAATTACATAGTTTGTAATTCATATAGTTATAATTATATAATTGTATTATTTAGCATAGCATAACAAGCCTTTAAAATCTTATTAGATAAGATTCATGTTTTTTTTGTGAAAAACTTTTAATTCCAGTGATGACGCATTTACAAATTATTGAATTAACATAATTATGTTAAAATGCTATTTTTATGAACAACACATTAACATTTATGTGTAGCTTTTATTATGCAAATAAATGATGTCGTGTATCTAAATGAAATTATTAGTTTTATTACTATGCATATATAATTTGATGTAATGCACTGCACACAATCAAAATCTAGTGATCCTATGCATAATAGTCTAATCTAATGATATGGCGTTAAATGCTGAACCATTGAGGTATAATGTACCGTGGTGAACAGATTTAGGTTGGTGCATGCATTTGAAATAATCCATCCGAATCAGATAAATTTTACAGCAAACCTTAAATCTCATCTTAATTGACGCCAAAAATTATACATCAAAATAAAACTAGCCAAACATATGCATGTAAATATATTAGTAAGGTGAAGAAATAATTTCAAGATCATCTTTTTGAAAAAATACAACAAATCAGTTTTTGTTTATTGTATGAAAATTTATGATGATGATATCCTGACTTCAGCCCCTCTACCATGAGCAACAAAACACGATATGATATGTTACGATAAAGCGATTTATCGGCACCCAACTTTCAAAAATATGATAACATAACATAGCCGCCATCTTGAACTTTTATCGAAGCAATGAATGTCTGTGCCACTGATCAAATAATACTACGTAGAAGATAGCGGAGTAGGAATATCGAAGAAAGTAAACGTCACTTACTTCAATTGATTGGAAACTTTTTCGTCGAGTGACAAAAAAAAAGAAAAGAAAAAACTCAGAGTGAGATACTTAATAGTGATGTGATGTCTGATGACCGTAAATGTCCACAGGCTATATAATATCGCATAGATCTAGACATAAACGAGATATCGATGCACTTTAATCGATAATCGTTAATCGATACTTTATAATCGTTGGTAGGTAGAATGCGCTGTATAGTAGCTATCAGAACCTGCAATAATAATAATAATGGGTACTTTACAATAAAACTGTAGTTAAACGAAAATTTTATATTTAAGAACTTCAAAATAAGAAATACACTTAGTTCAGTCCCAGAAACACAGATTCATAGTCTCAGATTATCTTCTCGTTCTCGTGTAGCTGTAGCCGAAAAGGAACTTGCATTAACAAACAGATCCAGAAGGCAAAGATAGTTCCAATCAATTTTATTGACTCACATAAGTACATCACAGAATGTCATAGAACCTCAGAATAAGAAATACACGATTGGTCCATATATCTGCATGACCAAGAGTTTGAACTCTTTCAGCTGTTTTAATTTTATACAGCTTAATACAACTTGTATGAGCATGCACTTTAGGAGCACTAAATGTAATTTAAAATATATTTCGTGGAAATTCAACAATTCAGAATTTAATTTAATGACTTGACACTTGACAGACGCCAATGACACGCCGAATATCTTTTGTCAAAAAATAAATACAAAGGAGTATTAAATCTTATAAAAAAGTATGTACTGTTCTTTAAAAACTTTTTGTAAAATCAACCATGATTCGATGATATAAGGCACTACACACAGTACACAGACGAAGGCACAGGGCGGAACAGAAATGTTTTTACTAGTAATTACCACAAATGAATATTACACATCTAAAACATAAACCATTAAACTAAAAATAATAAATTAAAATCACTACCTTTTTTAAGCGCGGCTTATTCTACTGTTGTAACGTTTATACCTAACACGAGTTGGATTTAGATGTCAATAACGCTTAGTTTGGTTCGGAAAAGTAAAAAGTGAGTGACAAAATCGACTTACTAGTTACTACCATGGAAAAGCACAAAACAAAGTTTATTATAATTAAATAAGGTATTTCTAAATACATACATACGTAAACGTACTTACCTTCAAAATCCAAACCAGCGCTGATTATTCAGTGATTATTGTTTTTAACAATAAATATTGATTATTTTGATTTTAATTAAGTGTTTTATTTACATTTCTGCTAGAAATTTTCTTTAAATATATTTTTACTACGTGTGGATATTAACACGTTCCCTGTCCCCCAAACAAGAGCCTTTTTTCCCTGTCACGTCCACACGTTTTTTTGTAATAATGTATTGTTTAGTACCTATACTGAAACAAAATCACTATACTTTGGTATTATTTTAGGAATTTCTTAAAAAAAAAAAAAAAAAAACAATGTGACTCCATTCGGAGTCGTGGACTTGTCACTTTGGAAAAACATGACTCTAATTGGAGTCATATGAACGTTCGACGTTAAATTGAAGTTTATGAGAAAGTTGGCAACATTATTTGTCTATGGTGTAACAGTGGTTTGTAAAAAATTAAAAAACTACAGAAAATTCCTAAAACAGGGAATAAGACAAATAAGAAGAGATGTTTCGGTTGCTACCACAAGAAAAGGGAAAATGGACTATCTGCTAAATTAGCATCTGCTTTTGCATCTAAAGTCACGACCTGGTGTGCAATTTGCAAAAAAAGGATTTTGTATTCACTGTTATACTAAATATCATTAATTTTTTTAAAGTATTAGATTATAGTGTTGATTATAAAACTTAAAAGAATAATAAATAAGCTCTTAAAAATAAAAATAAACCATTTAATAAGAACATACATAGTTTGTTTTATTTGTAAAACCTGAACAAGGGTCAAATTTTAAGTCATTAGGAAAATTCGTATATTTATTATCTGTAGAGGTTTATACTTTGCAATTTATTACAGAAATGTTTTGAACATATCAACTCACAAGTCTACTCTAGAATCCAACCCTAATTCATACGTCCAGTCCAATATATAACCTTTTAAAAAGTATGTAATTTGTGACTCCATATTGATGGAGCTGAAACGTGGCCATAGAAACTCCGTAATTAAACGACGCAACCCCATCGCGTTTGGGTTTGGGCTCGTTTGATTCGTCTTGCTGAGTATTTTGGTTGGCGTCTCCATCTATATGCATCTCCAACAAATTTGGGAAAAAAGTTCGTTCCGTTTGTTAGGAATGTGAATTATTTCTGATTGATTAGATGGATTACCCAATGCCAAAGTGAGCACGTGTCGAGGGTTGAATGGTATAATGGTGTATAAACATTTCATATCGCTAACGTTGCGCCTCAAGTTATTACATAACTAATTTAAACATTATTTTACCCTACTGAAAACATATAAACATGAGATATTTAAATATAAATAAAATATTTTTAATTACGGGTCTAAACGCGGCGTACTATAGTATGTAGTAGTATTGATGCTACTTACATTCCTCGAAGTTTTGACCGTGATGCTACGGTCGTGGTCACGAGGGGACTGAGGGGACTATAGTTCGTCGCGTTTAGACCCGTAATTATAAGTTTTAGTTATAATGCAACGCGAAAGTTTAAATGATTATAAATAAAATACATATAAACTTATTGAGCTGAAATTTTGCATGCATGTGTAAATCGAATGATAATGCAATATTGATTGTTATGAATGTGGATTACGTCTGATTGATTAGATGCCAAGGTGAGCACGTGCCAAGGGCTGAATGGTACGTTGTGTCTCAGGGTACCAGGGCGAACCCTGTTCTACTGAAGCCCTTATACAATGGGCCCTTGGGGGATGGACCGTTTTTGTCCTTTACTCGTGGGAACAACATGAACAAAAAATATCGAATTAAAATACTAAAAAGTTAAAAATAAAATTAAAGAAAAAAAAACTATTTTAAAAACAAGCTTTTATTATTTGTTAATAAAATGAACTAAAAATTTAAAAATAAATTAACCTGATGAAAAAAATACCATTATATAGGTAGCATTTCAAAAAAATAAAAGCGTGTTACATTGTAATTGCAGAAGAAAAATAATGGTGTATAACCTAAATGTTGTTTAGTGTTCCATCAAAATGTAACACATTTTATTTTTTTGAAATGCTACCTATATAATGGTATTTTTCTCATCAGGTAAATTTATTTTTAAATTTTTAGTTTATTTTATTAACAAATAATAAAAGCTTGTTTTTAAAATAGTTTTTTTTTCTTTAATTATATTACGTATCTCTACCACTGAGTCTTTCGGCAGCTCGTACCTAATCATCTTTACTAAAGAAACCTTTGCATACAAGACTATTATCAAACGTTCTCTACGAATGGCTACAAGGCTTTGTTTTAATAAACGTATTTTATCTTTAGGAAACATGACCTCCCGTTTTTTAAGCACATAGGAACTGAAAAACATGACATGAACATTCGATTCTTATAAAATATTTATTGTATTTAATTAAGAAATACAAAACTTCAACACTTCAAATATAGGGGCTCTGATACTTGTGACAGGTTTCTGGACCTGACGTCTCAGAGCTGCCACCTAGTGAGCGTCATTTCAGAAAACCCTCATTAAAAAACTAGCATTTTTTTTTCTTATTTCTGGGTGTACTGGTTTACGCCCCCAGTAAATAAAATAACTGACTGGTACCTCGTAAGCGCCACTTCTGCCTAATACACTACGAAATACGTTCTGAAAACAAATCGCAGTATTATCTATTGACTCCTCAATGTTAAGGAGTTCTGTGGCCTTCATCATCAGCTCAGCAGTATGCTATGCATACTAAAACCTTCTTCAGAATGTAACAAATACTTTTCTGAAAACCGCATCAAAAGTGGATGAGCCAAACGCGAGAAAATCAAGGACGTTTGTCCGCGATTTAAATACATCCATACAAACATACGGGTGAAACTGAAAACCGTCGTTTTTGAAGGGATTCTTGCGGTTGCTTACGGATTCCGGCAGCGTATAGACCGAGCCTAAGGTCGTTTTTTAAAAAGGGTTCTAATACCGCCCGAAACAGCTTATTATAATCCGAGCCTTGCAGATATGATAGATTACGTTATCAAATCGTGCTTATTATGGATGGGGCTTAAACACTTTTTACTCGTTCACAAAAACTATTTTATTCATTCACATCATTAAATTTTATTCATTCAGCCAGGTGACAGATCTTATTAACAATACTGGCTACGCTTAAGAAGCTATAAAAGGGGTAGAAAACATCTGTCATGGCGTCATCGAAAGTAAGTCGAGCTGACATTTGGCTGTCATAGAAATCTCAATAGGCACTGACGTAAGGCTGGTCTGTGCCGGCGAGCGACATCACGGTCATGGTCAATTATTTTTAATTATTTATTTTAAAATTTTTCGATAAAAGATCATATTTTGACAAAAAATATGCGATAAACCGCTATATCATATCATACCATATCGTGTTTGTTTTGTTGCTCATGCTAGAGGGGCAGAATACTATTATACTGATGCATTTATTAACTTGCGCTAGTTTCGGCTTGTTATAACATTTATTTACCTACCGCACTGGGTGATTACACCTATGATTCTTCTACTAACCGATTTGGTCGATGTAAGGCTCGGTCTATACCCAGCCGGAAACCGGACCAGGTTAACGCGGATTCATTCCATCGCTTAGGCTCGGTCTATACCCAGCCGGAAACCGGATCGAGTTAACGCGGATTCAATCCATCGCTTAAGCAATAAGGTCGTTTTTTGGACGGATTCTTGCGGATGCTTACGGATTCCGGCAGCGTATAGACCGAGCCTTATCGATTGCTCTAACAATAGACTTGATTTGATTACCTAGACTAGTAGAGCATTTTAATTGACCGGTAATAAAGGCTAATATTTATAGTATTGCATGATCAGACCGCTTGAGTAAATTGGTGATTTAATCTCATTCGGTTTTATGCTATTTTAATCGATTTCTTTCTAGAATTCAAACAAACAACACTAATCTAAAGGGGTAAACAGACAGTCGCGTCGGTCATTTTACCTTTCTTTTCTCTTGCCTCTTCTCTCTTTGTCATCAAAGTCAGAACATTAATTTAAATAAAGTGAACCAAAAACATGAATTTAATATAAAACCAAGTTCTAGGATCCAAAAATTAAAACATTTACCCCGTTGAACGAAAGAAATTGGTATGAAAATATGTTTTATCGTGAGACTGCATATTCGTTAATCTTGTGGCTTTTTGTTAAGAAAAAGTTTAATGTGTCATTGTCATTAACTGTCAGTCAGGTGTTTACATGCCGATTTCTGTAGGTCAATTTTTATTGAAATATTTTAATTATTTATTCATTATTTAGATTTAATTTGTGCGTTGTTATGTAATTTTTATGAATAAGTTTTATTGCAATGACTTCTTGTTGCGGTGATGAATTAATTCATAATTCGGTGCTAAGTAATGTATTGGCTAGTAATTTAAAGCAAATTGCATATTTAATCGATATTGTAAATAGTAATTGGCAAATTATTGGTCCTGGTTTGGTCATTGTGACGATATTTAGTGGTTTTTACTTAAAATCTATTCGAGGACAACGCATTTAACAAAACAGATTAAAACAGCAGAAAGTAAAAGTAATATCATCATTGTCTGCACCAACGGGAGTCCTGGCGCCCAAGGTAAGATTTTAAAATATTATGACTTAATAAAATAATTAAAATTGTGTAAACTTATAGCAACAAACATAATTTTTATCTATTAAACCAAAAAAAGCTTTAAAAAAAAACTTTATAATAGGAACACATTTGCGTAATAAAATATATTTACCAACATGCCATGTAATGTATTAAAGTAACTTATGCATAATTATTGTAATAATAAAATTACAAATAATTGGAATTTGTTTATTACCTACCCATAATAAGAAGTATTTTTCATTTTCCATTTCATTTATCTTACAAATATTCTTTACTAGGGAAATATTGGCCTAAATGCCTAGTTAGAACTTCTAATCTTCTTGCATAGTTCGCACACACATGTGTGTCAAGTCCATTGTTTAATTATCAAATTCAATTATCATTTTTTCTGAGCATATGTGTTAAGAAAAACATAATATAAATTGAAAGACCATATAAATAAAATAAAAAAGTATAGTTTCTTTCTTTCATGTAAAAAACAATTGACTTAATCTTACAAGAATCTCAAAAGGCAACCATTACAGTTGATTTGAAAAACCTTGTGACCTAAGTAACATAAATTATATAATTTTTTTTTTATTAAAGCATACAATATTTATTCAAATCAAATAAACGCCCAGTATGTTTTGAAAAGTTGTAAAATCATTTGTGTTTGGGTTTTATTCTACTAATATTATAAATGCAAAAGTATGCGAGGATGGATATTTGTAACTCTTCGACGCAAAAACTACTGATTGGTTTGAGACAAAATTTTGCACACATATGAAATATGATCTGTAGTTGTAAAAGACTTGAGTTCTTTACTCAAGTACTACACACTAATTTTGCATGACTCAAGACTATTAGTCTTTTCGAGTCCTTAGAGTCTTTTCGAGTCCTTTTAGTCTTTTCAGTCCTTTGAGTCCTTTGAGTCTTGATAGCTAAGATAGGGTGCATATAATTTTATTTATTATATTTGGTATATTTTTATCGGTGGTAGGCGTGTGGTAACAAACGCTGCCTTAAAGTCAGTCCCAAGTTCTTTAGAAAAGACAGTCACGACACTCACGACACGAATTCTCGTAGTCATGACTCAAGACATTTTTAAAAGACTCAAATACATGAGCTCGACTCGGACTCGAGTCTTTAAAAAGAACTTAGTCACCAAAAAAGAAATAAAGTCCCATTATTATAAGACTTTAGGACTCAAGTCTCTTACAACACTAGATCTGGATTAACAAATGGATACTTTTATCCCGGTTAAATATTCCTGTGGGATATATTGAACAAATAAAAGACAATGCGAGCGAAGTCGCGGGCAACAGTTAGTTTTAAATAAAACACCCCTATTAATAATATTCTTACTAATAGAATACTAATATTCTTATTAGTATTCAGTTTAAACTTATGGATATTTTAATTGTAGTTATATTTATAAAATTACACAAAAAGCACTCTGCACCACTTACCCCTTTTCATTATAGCTGTCCTCTGCCTGAAGGTTGTCTGGAAGGGATCGCATTTTAGCGATAACACCGCCTTAATTGTACATCTTTCTGTAAATATCAACTGTAACTTCTTTATTTGGTGTGCAATAAAGAGTATCTATCTAACAAGTTACTAGAAAGAAACTTTATAGCATTATAGTATTTTTGTAGTATCTCCACTATATTTCTGAATGTTGTTGGATGATAAACCTATTTTTCATGCATTGTAGCATGATACTGATGTAATTATCACGACCTAATAACCTATTTGATTAGAAGGCTTCCATTAACTGTAAAATGTTTTTCTAGTCCTTAATTGGTTTAGTTGCAGTCTCGTATATCAGAGGTTATTTTAAATTAGTTTTCTTTATCTTTACTATTGCACAATAGTTTATTGGATTACGAACAATGAAACAGCTACACTGCTACACATACAATGAAATATAAGATAGGGAATTTATGAAAGGGAAACTGAAGCAAACACTATGAAAAAGTGTTATGAAATAAATAAGGAAATAAAAACCATTAAACATATTTTTGTTATACAACTTGTGAAGTAATAAAATACAAGAATCTACGGTAGTTTATATGGGCCTTTCTAAGGGCTGTAAGGGATTGATTACGTGAGGTGTTCTGTCTTCTGTCTGTCCGTCTGTCACCAGGCTGTATCTCGGGAACCGTGATAGTTAGAGAGTTGAAATTTTCACAGATGATGTATTTCTGTTGCCGCTATAACAACAAATACTAAAAAACAGAATACAATAAATATTTAAGGGGGCTTCCATACAAAAAACGTGATTTTTGGCCGTTTTTATAGATAATGGTAGGTACGGAACCCTTCGTGCGCGAGTTTGATACGCATTTGTATTTTCCGATCTTTGGACCTCCCTCTAATATAACGTGAAATTATTATTTTTAGTTTAAACACGTTAATCTATGCTTGATTTCGTTGTATGTATATTATTGTGTATTAAATAGTCATGTCTTTATAAAGAAACACTTTTCGCCTAATTCAACCCAGTTTTCTCGCAATTTTATCATTTGGAAATTTCTAAATATTATTTCCCATCTACCTGTCTTCTTCAACATTAGTGAACAAGTTTGTTGCGCTGTTTCTTTTCGACTAGCCTACAATATTGTCACGTGGTGTTTCGGTCGGCCATTTGTTACCGAACGGTTTTGAATCATGGGCCTGGTAATATTTTTCGATTTTATTTACTGTAAACAGTAGGACAATTAGGTATTCAACTTATTGCAATTATAGTGCTAACTCCGTTAAAAAACAGTAAAAGACTGGTCAAGTCGTGATAGCGCCTAAATTTTAATAAAAATACGATGGTGCAAAACATATTCTTTACTAACTGACCCGGCGCACTTCGTACCGCCTAACAGTAATTTTCTTTTATTCAGCTTTTCCAATGTTTTTATTATTTATTCTGCTATTCGGGGCGGAGACAAATCTAACAAATTATAAACCACATTAGAATCGGCCCAGCCGTTCTCGAGTTATTTGTTGTAACAAGAAGATTTATCATAGCTTTGGGCTTCGTCATACTACTTTTATTTTATTCCGTGGTCCTACTAGTCTTTTTATTTAATAACACTAAATTAATCACAAGGAACGGCTAAAATTTACCAATTTCGCATTGATAGCCGAACGAATATATACTAACGTAATGAACCATTGTGTAAAAATATGAAGCTACACTCTTAAACTGCGGATTTAATGTAAATCCGATCGATTTAGTTTAAATGTCAGATGCTGGATTGATTTTACGATGAGTTTATCAGATAGATGCAGACCCTAAGACTGGTTGATACCGGTTACCGAACGAAAGTGAGCGCGGCCGGGTGAGCGGCGCTAGTTTATCGCACTAATATTACCTCATTCGACTCGCCCACTTTTTCACTTTCTTACAGGCAGAAAGCGTGAAGAGTGTGACATTCGCATTTTTATTCACACCATGTTTACTTGGAGATGTATAGGGTAGATGTTTTGCTTCTGTGAGGTAAATAATGGTTGCTTCTAAGTAAGTATCTTGTCCCTAATTCACCCACTTACCAATAGCAATATAAACGTATAGACACAATAGTGAAGTTTATGCAGACCATTCTTGGAGTTAAGCTAGCTCAGGTAGCTCAGCTGTATAACTTTGCAGGCAAAGCTAAGCTAAGCGAGCTAAATATACTAGGTTCATAAGGAAAACTCGGTAAGAGTAAAGCCACGAGTTCTCTATGGACGGGGCGTTTTGAAGAACGTTATTCAATCCTTGCTACTGATTGTCAAGAGGTGAATCCTCATTGGGCGAGTTCTAACTCGTCCAATATTCTGTATGAGATGAAATGCTCAAGTATAATAGCCACGGGAACTCAAGGCGGTTAGCAACTTCGGAATGATAAGTTTTTAAAGTGTTGGCTATATACGCAACGGATAGTAAGAGCAGGTATTTTTGAGACTGAGCCAGAAACCGTGGGGGAATTCCCACTGTAAATGTTTTAAATAATATTGTTTTATATGTACATAGTTGAACATAGCTATGGTTGCACCCACTAGTCCCTTTTAAGCTTAGAACATTGAATGCTCTACGCTTTTAAGACACCGATACATAAAAATTATGTAAGCTATCCTGTCGCGAGTAGACAAACTTGCTTATAAATTCTTTTTTCTTTCCGTGTTGTCGTATGAAAAAACGCACATGAAATTAGTACAAAATAACCGATTATATATCTCCTTTACAATCTAGTTAGAAGATTCGCTGATAGGTTCGAGCTTAGTTTGTCATTGTCTCCATATAAGTGGTCTAAAAAAAAAACACTTCTACCAATCAACATCAATATGCGCCATTGGATAGTATAATAAGTTTTTCAGAAAGAACAGGAATCAATTTGTCATTTGCTTTTTGTATAATGTCAATCTGTCTCAATCACACTGTTTGGGCCGGATCCGATCTAATAGAACCTAATTGGAGCAATATTATGATTCTGAGAAACGTAGGTACTAGGTTTTAGTTGTTTTGATAAACCACACTGGGAAGTTATGGAAAAAAACAGTCTTAGAGAATAAAGTTATGGGCATAATAATTATTAAAATCAGCTGTTGTCGTTGCGCAAGATACGAAACAAGATTCTACTGGGAATCTTTTTAGCGTCATGTTTTTCAATCTGCAATGATATTTCAATGATACCTGCAATGTTTATACTGAATTGAAAAAGATTTATTAAAATACAATCGGCAACTCTTGCAGTCGCTCGGTACAGATATATATGCGCAAGTTTTCGTCGCTTTTCAGGTCATCAATAAATAAAACATTTAAGTCATTATCATTTTATACCGTTAGCGCAGTTGGGCTAGGAAAGACCGATCAACAGTGTTTTAATTAGGATGAACGTTTCCTTTCGTAGTTGCATTGGGATATTTCATTTGATTCACTCTCTATTTTGATTTACAAACGCACTTAGTATGTCAAGTTATTTATTGCCAGTTTGATACTAGTGATCGATTTAATATTCGGTGTTTGAACAAACCAACGCGATCAATGCAGGATTGCATGCACAGTGGCTGTAGCTAGCCAAATACTGAAATTGGTGTTGCTAGGTCTTCAAACGGGAAAGCCGGTTAGAATAGCCGGCCGGATATTTTAATAAAAAGGAATTCTTATATCGTTTATTTAAATAAGACGTTCTGTGAATGTTTTTACTAACTATTTAGGCTTACATATACACATCAACAGAATCTAGGGATATTTTGTATTTTATCAAATAATATCTAAAAATGTATGAATTAAAATGTCTAAAAAATTTTCTTATATAGTAAATGGGAGATTGATAGCTTATTTTAAGGTCTTTAATAAAAAATAAAAATAATTTCGTATATTTTTTGTTTTAAGTTAAAAATGTGAAGTTGTAAAAAAAAAACCAGCCAAGTGCAAGTCGGACTCGCGCACGAAGGGTTCCGTACCATTTTCTTTAAAAACGGCAAAAAAATCACGTTTGTTGTATGGGAGCCCCCCTTAAATATTTATTGTATTCTGTTTTTTAGAAATAGAAAATAGAAATAGAAAAATATTTATTTGACACACACATTATACATAGAATACAATGAATAAAGATTAGAAAAAAAAGATTTCAAAAAGGCCCCCGATCAGCATTTGTCGTGACAGTCAGGGACATATCACGACGCTGATTTTCAGCAGGGACCCTGACGTTAGCGGTACAAAAGCACGGCACTAGAGACAGGAAAAGAAAAAACTAACAGGTTAACAAGCAAATAATAATATTGACAGTAGAAGAAGAATAATAATAATAGTAACAGACAGAAAAAAGAATGCCCTGTTGCGGTATGAGGTCCCATGTTCTTTGCAAGTGTTCGTAAAGTTGTTGTTTCGTCATCAAATTTGGCGGGAAATCTCTCAAAGCTTTTCGTTGTAACATGTCTAAGGTATGCTCGATAGTATTTAAGTCGGGCTACTGTGCAGGCCAATCCAAAACTCGAATATCGTGGTCTCGGAGATAGGCCGACACCAGCCGCGCTGTATGGGAAGGAGCATTATCGTGCATGAGTAGAAATTGCTGGCCCATTTGCATTCTGTGTGTTAGAACAATACAATAACAGGCTCTACTACCTCCTCGTGGTATTTTTGAGCAGTCATGCTGCCTTGGATCCAAACGAGCTGAGTTCGTCTGCCAAGACGAATTCCTGCCCACACCATGATTGTCCCGCCTTGGTAAAAGTGGACCTCCTGAGGGTGCCGTAGACGGCTAACTCTCCCTGGAGTTCTCCAAACGCGTGTTCTTCGTAAATCCGGATGAAACCCAAACTGGGACTCATCGGTGAACAGCACCCAAGACCATTGTTGATCACTTCATGGTAAATGCTCCCAAGCCTACGAAAGCCGCCGACCGCGATTGTTCGGTCCGTTGTCTTCTGGCGGTCATTTGGAGAAATCGATCCTGTCTCTGCGTTAGTAACACGACATCTGCCTGTGTGCCCTTCAGCCACATCCCCAGTAGTGCGATAACGTGCCCACAATCTTGATATCACGTTCTAGCTGGTGTGTAGGGCCTCAGCAACGACGCGTTGAATAGCACCATTTTCCAACATGCCCACGGCTGTTGACATTTCATCTCGACTCAAATGACGACGTGACATGTCTCTTAAAGCTCACACGGTACGTTAAATTAAAAAAGAAATACAATAATTAATATCGTTATAACAATTTTAATTTTTTTTTGACGGAAGGAATTAGTAACAATTTTGCCGCCGTATTTTGTTTTTTCTTCTGCTTTTTTTAAATGACATTTCAAATTTTGAAAACAGAATAAAAGAGGTTTCAATCTGTGTATAAACTTTTTAATGACTGTTGCTCCCATACTTTATCCCGCAAATAGAACGCGACCGCAACCGCCATCTGCAGAATAATCCCGTGTTCATGGTTTTTCAAAAACTTTATCCCAGTTTTATCATATTTTTTAACCGTTTTTCTGATTGGTGGACAGGCCTCGTGTCAGTGTTTTGACGAAATAAGTTCGCCAATTTGATAAGCATTTGAGTTCTACGTAAAACAATTTGAAAAAGGTGACTCTACTAAGACAGGTTTAGTCTATACCTATCATAGAAGATTTAAATTTTTATTACTTACCATACCTGAAATATACCAGTTTTAGTGTCCCAAAAATGATAAGTGAAAGTAACTTGCTTGTTCGGATGTTCCACTTTTTAATATACCGGAAAATGTTATAACGCCTACTTAGGCCAGAAATTGTTAATATTTTCCAGCTGAGTTGCGTAATTATGGAAAAATATCTCGTAACTAAGATTCATTTATGAGGGCTTACATAAAAGTTAACATAAGATTAATAGTCCGAGATCCCACCGTGCTGTGGTAGCCCTACCTAATCGAGTACCTGGTTACTAGCCGTACCTAATTTATTCAAAAATTATAAGGACCAAAAGTAAATATTTTTTTATAAACTATTCGGCTGAAAACCAGCATCGTTATGGCGTTGGCTGTAACGACAAATGCTGAGCATTTTGTCACTCTTTTTGTATGCTGTTTTATAATTGATTTTTTTTAAACTCACGTTTATTATTATTACTCTTGTCAAAATTAATCTAGCGAACTCAAACACGAAGGGTTTACTAGTAGCCGTTGAATACCCTACTAATGCTTTGGTGGTTTAATAAAAATGAACAATCGAAAAAAAAAACAATAGTACAGCCGAAAAATTGTAATTGTCAAAATCGTTAAGGAATGCACTTTACAATTAGCGGCACTGATGTTAAGTGTTGGGCGAAAGATGCTCAGTGGACCATTGCAATTACGTTGTTGGTTGTTGGGCTATTCGTGCGACGCGTCTGCAACGCCGCGGCGCGCCGGCCGTGATTGGTGCACAAGCGTCTCTGATATCTAAGCTCTGATACGATGATCGTCCCGTAAGATGCGCAAAGCGATGATCCACTGTTTGCCCTAGCGCTCAACATCGGTGCCGGGTTCTATACGTTGTACGAAGTTCTACGGGTCATCTAGTTTCATTAATAAAGGACTCATCTGGGATAGAGTCACTTTTTATGCTTGACAAAACCTTTTACATTTTAAGGTAATTTCCATCTTCTTTTTTTACAAACTATAACATATTATGAAGGCGGTAGCTTGTGAAATACGATCTGGAGACGTATTTTTGAATCATGCGAATTCCAATTCGAATACGAAATGGCAAGATTCGCATGCGAATGACTAAAATCGCTATTTTTGAAAATTCATTCTGTGAATTCTGCAACGAGTGGTCCGACCCACTAGTATTTCGATTCTAATAATAGAAAGTTTAGAAGTATGACTTTGACAAGTAAACATATGGTTCACAGATTAAAAACTTTTTGTTTCGTTCCGTTCCATGCGATTTATTGCCGGTTTTAAAATCAATAAGTTTTTGCATTCCGGTTTTAAATATTTTCTGCGTGAAACGAAAATAGTTAAAGAATTTTACCATAATAGCAACACAGAACTCGAGTGATTCAAAAATGCGTAAAATCGGGAGCGATAGAAATAAAATTCGCACACGAATCGTATTCGTGTTCGAATTCAAGATTCATTTCGAATGCTTCAAAAATACGTCTTCTGCATTTCAATCTGTGTTAACGTTCAATTGTAGTTGATAACATCACCATAGGGGTGCGAGGACGCGATGCATCACTGTCATTGTTAACATACTTATAGATTATTTAAAGTTAATATTTTCAATAGATGCTGTTGTACGCTATGTACGGGACCCCGCATAATTTTAATGTTATTTATTAAATAGTAAAAAACAGACCAAGCACGAGTCGGACTCGAGCACCGAGAGTTTAAACTGCATTTTAGGGTTTACTTATAATGACGTCATTAAAAAAGTGGGTCAACGGGAAAAGATTATGTTAGGTGAATTATGGAAGTATCAAAATATCGTAATTATAAAGGGGAACAACATTCAAGTAACGCGTATGCATATGAAAAATGAAAATCTAATCCTGATTCTGCAAAATCTAACAATGGTTCATCAATTCATTATACTTGGCTGGTGCTTAGCCAAACAAGATTAACTCTTTAGTTCAAGTATTTAATTTTTTGGACAATTATTTTAATGGGTAAGGAACCCTGCAAATCGATTAGGAGTCCGCAACTTATGTAACGTAAGTATTCGTCTGTTTTATATTCCACATTAATATTAACATGAACGCGGTGTGCGTCACAATACTTGATATTTCACTTACAGAGTTATCGCATGAACATAACTTGACTTTCATCGCTCTGGTTTTAAAATTCATTGTATTCAAGATGAAGGATTTGTTGATACGAGAAATAGGGCACTTATTCAATGATTTTATCATGGATTTTATCGAATAAAAAAACAAGAGGGATCTTTTTTATTCAGATTTATTGTAAGCATTCATGGTATCCATAGCCAAAAAGCAAACCATTTTTTAGAGTTTCGAAGTCTTGACAAGGAACCCTTATAGTTTTCGTCATGTCCGTCTGTCTGTCTGTCTGTCCGTCCGTTCTAGGTTTAACTTGGAGACTGTTGACACAAATTACAGCTCTCCCCCTGGAGAGCTGTAATTTGGAGATATGTATATCAATCACGCCGACAAAGTTGTAGAAATAAAAAATAAAAAACGTAGCTCATTATATTTCGATTTAGGGATCCGTTTGCGAAATATTAAACTTAACCTATGTTAATGGCCTATGTTCAGCAGTGGACGTCCTGTGGTTGAGATGCGAATGAACACATTTTAACTCTCGATGGCTGGCACTGACTCCAAAAAGAACTGATTAGGTATGTTTTAGTCAATATTATTTTTCGCTTTTTAGTTTCATTTTTAAGTCGGTTTTTAGTTTTTTATTAAACTTATTTTATTAGATTTCAGCTTTTAATCAATCAACCAATCATTCACGGCATTACGGCATTGGTGTACCTACACAAATAAACTAAAACATACCAAATCAGTTATTTTTGGTGTCGGTGTTCCATAGAGAGTATGTTTTAGTTTAGATTTTTTTTTTGCTTTTTAGTTTATTTTTGAGTCGGTTCTTAATTTTTTCTATTTTTTTTTTAATTTCACTATTTTTAGTGTTAGGACTTTAACAATACTTTATCGTCATTGATCATTATAGAAATCGTTTGAAAATATCGTTATAACAGAAGTGTCGTAACCATGGGATAAGGACTTGCGTTCAATGCCTAAGTCAATTTAACCATTAAGGAGCTTCATTAGCTCGGCAGTACGATATGCATACTAAAACCTTCTCCAGAAATTAACAAATATTTTTCTGAAAACCGCATCAAAATCGGATGAGCCAAACGCGAGAAAATCGCGGACAAACATACATACATACAAATATACGGGTCAAACTGAGAACCAACATTTTTTTTGAAGTCGGTTAAAAAGTATTCCAATTAAGTACATTGTTTTTTTTGCTGCACATTATTATGCATATACATTCTGTCAAAAAAGTTTCGGGAATTGATGATTTGTTTATGGTTCCAAATACAAAATTATATATTTTTTTGTTGTCGTTAGATTGGCACAACTGTTTTCCATTTTGGCGCGGAGTTTAAGTTACATCTGATAATTAGATTAAATACAGTATTGTTTTTAGTTATACCATATCTAGTGTGTATTGCGAATTTCATAATGGACAAAAACATCGAACAAAGAGTTTGTCTTAAATTTTGCATCGCTAATGGGATTTTGTGTTCGGAGTCTCTGAAAATGTTACAGAGGCTTACGGTGAAGCGACTTTATCAAAAACACGTGTTTATGAGTGGTACAAAGCGTTCAAAAGCGGTCGAGATGTGATGGAAGATTTGCCTCGCTCTGGTAGGCCATCAACGTCGGCTACTGAAGATAACATCGCAAAAGTGAAGGAAATAGTGACTGAAAATCCTCATTCAAGTTTGAGAGAGCTAGCCTTCGAACTTTCTGTGTCACACGAGTCGATTCGTACCATTTTAAATAATCAATTGGGTATGAAACATGATGCCGCTCGGATAGTCCCAAAAAGCCTGAATTTTCTCCAAAAACTCGATCGCAAAAGAGTCGCTGAGGAGATGCTAGAACGAGCAAATTCCGACCCAACATACATGAAACGCATTGTTACTGGTGACGAGACGTGGGTTTACGAGTTTGACATGCAAACTAGTCAACAAGCTCCGGAGTGGCGCCTTCCCACTGAACCGAAACCGAAGAAACTGCGCAAAACTCGATCGAAAGTCAAAGTCATGTTGACTGTTTTCTTTGACTGTCGCGGTGTTGTGCACTCAGAATTCTTGCCAGAAGGCCAAACGATAAAAGTATTATATAAGCGTTATGCGGCGTTAAAGAGAGCAAATTAGACGAAAAAGGCAGATTTGTGGAATGAAAATTCTTGGATTTTGCACCACGATAATGCGCCTTCCCACAAGGCCATCATTATGAACGAATTTTTGACCAAAAACTCAAAAAATACCATAGATCAGCCACCTTGTTCACCAGATATGGCTCCAGCCGACTTCTTTCTTTTTCCTAAACTCAAATTACCACTACGTGGCACCTGGTTTCATTCGGTAGAAGACATAAAGGAGAATTCGCGGCGAGAACTGAACTCGATTCCGGAAAAAGCGTTTAAAAAATGTTTTGATGATTGGATTATTCGTTGGCGTAAGTGTATCGCTTCTGAAGGAGCATACTTTGAAGGTGATAAAATAAATTTGGATAAATAACTAACATTTTGTGTATTATTAATCTTTTCCCGGTACTTTCTTGACAGAGTAGTATTTCGCCATTTTACTTTGACTATAACGTCACATAGCCTATGTCACCCGGGATAACGTAAGGATTTTAACGCTACTACCTACCACCGTATATTTTGAGAATTTATGGTAGAAAAAAGAAACTGGCTCACAAACATGACCCTGAAAATATTGCAATCCTTTTTGGGCAGTCTTGTAAAGATAGAATTACGTTTACAAAAAAAAAATGCCGATTAAAAAAATTAAAATTCTTACCTAAGCTATTTACATAAAAATAAGTAGGTATTTTAGTTAATCAGTTAGTTTGTAATTAATTATATTTAGAGTCGGTGCCAGCCAAGGAGACAATATTTTCGGTTGCTTTCTCTTACTAACATTTTTATCTGTTTACTAAATGTTCTGATCACCCAAAGCGGATTCACGAGTTTAATGAAAATTATTGAATTTCAAATGATTAGTTGTTGCTCTATTATGCACAAAAAATTTCCGGATTGAAGTATGTTGAGGAATCGTTTTCATTTAAAATTTTCTGGTTTGGAGGTTGTCTGGTAAAAAATTGAATAACATTTATGTGACTTCTACCTACGTTTTTTTACATTAGTGCCCCTGCGAGAGGAATACTAAATATTTATGGAAGTAGCAATTGTCATAGTACAGAGAAGTTGATTGATTGGTGCGTTATATCATCATCATACTATTTAAGTTGGAGTTTGAAAGAGGCCAATTTTTTTTTTCTTATATTGTGTTAGAAATCTATGAATTGTCTTTGACGATATGTGTGTCACATCAAGATAAATGACCAAGATTTTAGGGTATTGTTGTCATGTCCAGTCATACGCGATGCCAATTGGCAACTTTCAACAGTTTTACTACACAAACTGCATGTCGCGGTTCTTGCACATTGAATTCGTCCTTAGGAATTAAATTTACTAAAGCTGATTTGCAGTTTTGACGTCGCTCGTCCTGTACCAGTTTGCAGTGTCAGGGTTTTCAGTTTAACGCGGGAAAAAGCTTCAGCTTATCGATCTTATTCACATGGCTAATTCCTTATCTTCACACCTTACCTCCAATGTAGAACGTCACATCAATACCCTACCTATTTAAATATAATATTTTAGTAATTAGAATAAAGGTATTTATTATATTTAGTTTTAAAATTGTTTGTAAAGTACCTGTAGAGTTCAATGGTCTTAGAGAATTAAAGGGTTTTCGATGTGTAGAGCCATGGTACGGTAGTAGAGCCCAAGTTTTTCTAGCACACCTTTCTTTCGGACAACACTGAGTGTGTTAAACATTGATGTATCTGTCCGAGGATCAGTCGACCGAACTCGCGTGTCGGACACCGAGCATGACGTAAGTAAGTGGCGTATATTCGGTGGGCGGCAGGCTTTTCGGCGGGCCCCCACCAGCACGCTTGTTTACACGCGCCGCTGCGCCGGCCGCCGGCACTCGCAGCCGGCCAGCACGCGCGACGCGACGCCTGCGACACCTCGCGGACAATACACATGCCCCAACCGTGAGGCCCTCACGCAACACCTGTACCTTCTACCTTGCTCACAAACTGGACCCCGCCACACAAGCACGCGACACCGAACGCGGAAATTAGCCCTGCATCAGCTGTGCTTATCCGGTCTCGCCGAAAACATCGTAAGTGACTGCAAACTTTTTATTTTTCATCGGCACAAACCAGTTCTCTCGTCGCATTACGAAATTAATGACACCAAATGTTTCATTTCGTATAGCATTATCTTTTTTTGTATAATATAGTAGATCGGTGTATTATGTTTTTGTTGGTGTTTCGGACTGTTTGGGCCTCGTGGAAGCCGTATCTTTTGTCACATGTCGCCTTCCTTTTGGAAACAAAAACCGGTTGGGGTATTTTTTAAGCTGGTGTAATAAAATTAACATATCTGTAGCAAGGATCGGTTTACTATCCCTACAGGTATGGAAGCGGCTTAAATTTAGGCAGGCTCTTAGGGAAATTATTCCAACGATGTGTCGATGTATAAGCTGCTCTGATCATTGACTCATTTGCATATCTATTTTAAAATGAGCCTATTTTTAGATGATGTATGCTGTAAATTTTAACCATGTTTGTTGTTCAGGCGTTATCTTGAGTCATGCCCACAAAATAGGGCAATTTATCTTTGTCTCAAAGCTGTGCAATAATTTACTTGCAGTCATCTTGTCACTCAACTCTGTTTGCCCTGAATTCGATCTAAATGCATGCTTCGCTATCAGTTCATAGATAAGTAAGATACTTTGTTAAGGCAATTTAATTAAAATGGTTCTGAAAATGCAACAGTAATTTAGTCTAATAGTGCAAACTTGAACGATTGTCTACTCTATTTTCCCTGAAATAAAACGTTCGAGTTTATGTAAGTCCGTAGGAGTCGTCTTTGTCCCCGCGTAAGTTTATCCCACAATATCTTCCCTTACAAATGTCCTCCAGACGTTTGACCTTTACTCCTTTAGGCTTCACTATTCAATTGTTCCGCGGTAAACAATTTACTGCTCTTTATGTTCAAATCGTACGACAAAATGGGTCTGGAATTTGTTTTGTCGTGTAACATTTTTGATTAAGAATTGTAATAAGATCAATGAGAAACTGGATTGTAACTGTACAATATGTTGTAAAAATAAATTGGGCTCCACGAACAGTTGAGACTTCCCTTGCTTACTCCATGGCCCAAAGGTTGGCTGGCAAAGAATGCCTTTGGCATTAAGTCCTCCTTTTGTACGTCTTTTTAAAGTTTGTGCAGTTAAGTTTTTAATAATGATAACAACAGTCAGCTATAACTCGAAGTAGCGATTAAACAATTATGTGACGGTGTCGGTTACTGAAAGTCACATCTGGGGGATTGTAGAGCATGATCAAGGTCAAATTGTACGTTTCTGTGTCGACAAGATCAATTAGGGCAGAGAAATTGACGAGATCTTTTTATTTTGGTCCCAGGTTGAGTAACTTTGGGTAGTTAGATAGAAGTTTTGGAAGTATCGTTGCCTTTTTTGGTTTATTAATTATGGGATAGGCGGGCACTGCTGTTGAATTAGTTGATTTTGTTACTCTTGCTTTACTAACAATAATATTAGAAACGATGTTGAATATATTTGCAAAAATATCAACGGTCGAAATAGTTTAGGAACTGCATTTTTTAAAGGAATGAAGAATGATTTTTTAAATATTCTGTTTGTACATACATTTTATTTTGTGCAATGAAGTAGTCATTTATGCAATTGCGCAAAAATGGCTTCAAAATATAATTTGTTTTAAAATAACTTGATACTTCATCTCCCATACCGATAAATCATTTCCAAGTCCAGTGCACTGCACAGTCCCATAAATTAAAGAAGGTATGTTGGCATTACCATAATGCTAAGTTATCGACTCTGTTGCCCTTTAATTACAATGTATATGGGTTTATGAATTTATATTAATAACCTCGTACTTAATAGCGTGTCCATTTAGTAGTTGTACAGATATACTCTTAGCAAGTGTCAAAACGATAACCAGGGAATATAACGATAACCTGGATAAAATTAAAATTTCAATTTCTGGAAAGTGGATAGTTACTGGAAATATTTGAATTATTAACTGTAGCGAGGACAGCTCTGAGGAGTGAAAGTAATTGAAAAGGAGCTCGCAGTAGTTGAAAAAGAATACCCGAGGAGTAGCCTTAGTGACTTGTATTGAAAGAGGTATATCTTCCTTCTTCCTAGGGTATAATTTCTTATGACATGTTCCACTTTCCTGTTATGTCTTCTCCGATTTTCTGTCTTAGGCATCTTTCCCAGAGTGGTCTCAGCTCTCCATACCTTTATTGACAATCACAGTTTCAGCCTTTTTTGTCTAGTTCCTGGTATCTTAAAGGTAAGCGTTGTATTTCAACGTGGTCATCATGCCTGCCCATTCATATCCAACGGTTATAATAACGGTTTCTTTCGTTTTATCAGCGATAAAGGCCAGACATAGACTGCTATCTTATAGTAAAATTTTTAATACACGTAAAAGCAGTACGCGACTAGACTACTTCTATAGTTTTATTTTTAATACACATAAAAAGGAGTACGATTGGCCCAATAATTATCATGAAAGTGTAAGGGCTGAATATTTAAACGCCATGTGCAACTCTCTTATGGTCTTGGAAACTTGAAAGTGCATTAATTAAAACCTATTTGAATAAAAATGGCTCCATTGTACTTGTAATAGTAAAATTGCTGGCTGTTAAAAAAGATTGACGTTTGATTGGATCATTGATGTCAGAAAATTTATTCATTTTTCATTTTTTATATTCTAATTGCCTTTCTTTTGATCACAATCTCTCCCAATGCGGTTTAGTTGCATTCTATGTTGGAACGAACATGCCCAGAAGATGTCTATTTACTAGTACCTTGAAGGCCTTAGGTTGTATTAGTTTAGAAACGTAGACCTTTGGGAATTTGGTAAATTGTGAGGTTTGACTATTGTGAGTTAGTTATTTCTTTCTATATTCGCTAATTATGATATCATCTTAGTATCACGCTAGGTACTTTTGACTATCTAAATTGCTTTTGTATTTGGGTTCATAAGATTATGTCTTAATTGTTGTCTACACCCTTGTAACAATTTTTATGTGGGCTGAGCTCAAAACCAGTAGTACCTACTACGGTTACTAACTAAACACACTTAAAAGTGCGTTAAACTATCGTGTTATGGTGTCCATTAACAAACATCCCATACACTGAGATTGGCTGGCGAAGGTCCAATGTAGGCTCTTGTGGCACGCTTTTGAGAGCGTGTTTAGGTCAGTGTCGTGTGTATTATTAATTAACGTTTTGTGATTATTGATTACCGTATTAGAAATATCAGATATACTTTGACTAGATAAATTGTGTACAATTAATTCATTATTATAATTTAAGGGACGACCTAGAAAACACAACATATATTAGAAGCCAGAGAGTTGACCTTACACAAACCTGAGACAAGGTAGAATTTAAAGAAAATCAATGTACATAGTGGTTTCATGCACATATTGTAATGCCTCAATCTCTGGCCTTATATCTTTCATGTAACTATACCTATGTATATAAAAATATTAGTCTACGGACGAAACAACAACCAAAGATTTTAAATTAATGTAATTAGTATTAATTTTAAGTAATTGGTTATTGTTGCTGCTCGTAATTTTGTCCTTTGCTCTACATTGATTTTTGGACGCTTTTTAATTTTGTTTTATAAAGATTAAATTCAGTAGAGGATCTTGTTTTAAATTTTTATTAAAATGTCGTCTATTTATGTAGCATGATTTCTAAAACTGTTAAGAATACTTGAATGACATAAGCGACGTTCGCGGTGGTTAAGCAAGACGAGATAACTCGGTTAACCTTATCGGGTAATGACCGACGCTTGCCATCGCTTATCGCTCTTTTAATTGTTTTATTAATGGTAGTAAATTATTTTTATTTTTTACGAATCAAACGAGCCTTGTGCCAGCACAAGAAAAACAATCCACATTCTTGGATAAGAAGATAATTATAAACACAATCTTGTTATGTTACTTAAAAATGTTTAACAAGAGTTTAGAAACTTACGCTGGTAAAAGTTTAATAGCCCTGACCATGTTTATGGTTAAAGCATTAATTGGTACTCGCATTGCAAGTGAAGACAAATTTTGTTTTCAGTTAATTGCTAGCTGAATACATGTAATACATAAGAGTAAGTATGAATTTTCCAGATTTTCATTTTAGAAATATTTTTTACCTAGCGTGCTTGTGTGTGCAAACTTTAACTTTATACCGTTATCTTCTTAATAATTTATTTTCGTTAGTCTTGCTAAAACTTAAAAAAAACTGACCCGATTTAGCTTATTTTGGACTAGGATTTTGTGGGTGTCCAAGGAAGGTTTATGCGGTGAAGAATTACGAAAAACGGTAATTTTGTTTTCCCATTCAAACTGTTCGTACCGAAAACAGGGTGCGTAGGCGGTACGAAGTTCGCTGGGTCAGCTAGTTTGAATAGTTTCTGTGAAAAACGTCTTGACAAATGGACGAAACGGATTAGTTCTAACACACTTTTATGAGCCTCACTTGTAGTTAATAACTACTAACAATCAAACCTTGGAAGTAGCTTTCAATCTACTTCTAAATGACGTGTCTATTTACAAATCTTTGTATCTGACATTCGGATGACAATGCAATAATTTGACCCCAGAGTGCTGATCTAATGATGGAGTCAGGAACTGGATAGTGAAACTCTTCTATGACACAAAAATCATCGTGTTTAGGCTCATTTGATTCGTTTTGACAAGTCAGATTTATATGGAATGTGTTTTATATTTTTTTAAACAACAATATTTTTACTTTCGTCTAAGCTACGTAAAACACAAAAATAAAAAGTATAATTATGTATTTATTAAAATTAACATAATTTCTAAGCATATCAAGGAGCATTACCGTGGTCGAGATAATAATTCTCGACTTAATTATATCTTACTTAGTTGCTTGATTTTCTTACAGCAATCTGGTTTCACTCACGTTGAAATAATATCTTGCGCGTGTGACATTTCCGAATATTTTATTAAGATTTTTGATATACTTTTATTAGCTTTACTAAACAACTACTAAGAGTAAACTGTATTCAAATCTTGCAAGTCGTTTTTATCCCTCTACAAATTTTCATATCGATTTAAAGTTCTGTAGGGTTGACATTTAGGTGACATTACAATAATTTAAATCCATCGGTGATCGAGCTGGTCTGATTATGAAGGCGAGACGTTGGAGACGTGTTAGTAGAACCAATTGCACTTTTTTAAAATAGTTAAAAGTAATGTTAAAATTATTTGGGAATAGTGTTTTTATATGAACCTTAACAGTCTTATCAAAGAGCGAACTAGCTTACTGGTTATTCTAGAGTTCTGATAGGTAGAGCTTTTATTTATTTATAAAAACAGACCGATAAGCACAAGTGATTGTTTTAATGGCTACCTAACATGGCTACCTAACCTGCCCATAGAAAAGGATATTTAAGAATTCTATCATTTACAGAAATGGCGTCAGCCAGTTGCATGCAACGTCATTCCAAGAATTAAAGCAAAAAGCTGTATGTGCACCTGAGTTCATTTAACTCTATATTTAAACGTTAAAGTTATTCTTGTGTACATAAGATAGTGTTATTTTAATGACCTTGTTGTTGTTCAATTTTGAAGTTTATGTTACATCATGTATTTTACTTACTTAACTGAATATTGTTTAGAATCATGTTGCAAGTTGCAACTCTGAAAAATACTGGACCACTTTTATAAACGATTATTTGTAGACTTCAGTGGGTCTACAAACAAGAATTGGGTGTCCAATGATATCTTTTCGTACGGAAAGTAAAAGTAAACTTTCGGCCTCTCGCGATGAAAGTAATCGGAGTGACTAGTTTGTATTAGTTTCGCTCTCGGATACTCCCACTGAACAATATCCAAACAACGCTTCTAATGTATTCTTAGAACTTAAGTGTCACAGGTCACGGAGATAATTGTGTTTTTACGTTACTTATTTTCAATCGTACAAAAGAAAAATTATAAAATATGTTTTAGTTTCTTACAGGCATAATTCTTATTTAAATTCTGTGCAAAAAAATGCGAAAAAAGCGAAATTTAAACAAGTGTGATTGCGTTCGAGGGAGAAAGTGATGTTATACGGCCCGCGCATGCGTCTGGCGGATTTACATGATGATGACGTTCGTGTTGCGAAAACTTGCGCGGAAAATGGCTATAAATGACGCATGAACACGTAGAACCCGATTTGCATGCACAAACCTGCGGGCATTAACAATGTAGCCAGTAAGAATTCCGAATTCCAAAAGATAGCTAAAAAGGGACATGATGTTTGTTGATGTAACTGCAAATACTGACGATAAGAAGCATTTGTTTGCAAACAGTACCCAAATAGATAAACACTTAACGATAAACTGATACCACAGAAATGCGGCCGTGGTCTTGAGCAATAGGCTAGGCTTTAAAACGAATTGAGATCAAGATCAAGCCAAGTTTCACGGCATGGGATGTATTGAAAGAGAAATTTGTGTCATCACCGAATACGCCCATTCATTCAGCCGCCGGACCGTGCTATGCCAAAGTAAAAGTGTTCCAAAAAAGTGTACATCGCAAAATTACATTGCGATTTCGCTGTAACGAGGGCACTGATGTGGGTCGAGTAACAGCTATCTGTTAGAACTGATACTTTTTGGTTTATTCTATTTTTGCATCCGGCGGCATTCATTGGTTCACGGCCATCGGAGTTTGGTCGTTAGTCATCAAGTAATTTTGTGGCTTGCTGCAAATAGGTTGAAGTGTTTAACGAACATGACTTTGTACAATTTCAAAGCCAGCACGCTCGTGTGCTGTTGCATTTTTTACCTACTGTTGCTGGTTGTGATAAGATGAAATGTTTTGCACTTATTTCGTATTTAAATCGTGGTCTACGATCTTAAGAGTTTTGATTCTACTGCTATATTAATTAATTTTAAATTTATTTTACTTAATAAAATTTAAGATAACTTCAAGATTAAACATAAAAACAAGTTATAACTGAAGATATATATTATTTATCTTCACTGAAATACACTAACATACTTGTATTTACATAGTTTTACATACGATCTTTGTGGGTGTTATTGTTAATTGGGATTCAAAATGTTTTAGATTCATGACACAGCTCAACGGTCAGCTGAGCTGATTATTATTAAATAAATTGTACAGCCCGGCGTATGTTGTTTGTCAACTTATCGGTTGTGAAGCTTAGTGACATTGGCCTTGTCGGTGAAATGTCGGCGCTCGCGGAACCTCTGATAGATAACCTCCCGCCCCCGCCTGGCGACGGGAAAGCGTTTGAAATTTCGTCTATGCCAGATAACCAGCCGACCTTTCCACTCTACAGTATAAGCTTTCAACTCTATCCGTCCTTTGAACAAATAATCAGCTTGCTTTCAATTACGATGGTTGATAAGCTGTGTGTGTTTTACCAAATATAATTTCTACTAGTTGTAAAAGAGACTGATATAATAGTATAAAAATTTCTTGCGCTGATTCTTTTCGGTGCTAGCAACGATGCCCTAAACATGTGGTATAAGAAAAACGTGGGACTTGTAAAAGTACTTAATTCAAAGAAAGATAAATGGTTAATTTAATTGGTTTTGATGAACTCTTTAGTTATTAAACCTCTGTAATATTTCTTCTGGCTGTCTTAATGGGGTTAAAAACAGCAAACTAAACAGATTCCCTATAAAAGTAATCCTTTATGGCCACACTGAAGCTCCAACCATACTAATTTGTCGTGACTCTAAAATTCAGCTTTCTAGGGTCAACAATAATGAACATTATCTTATGAAAAGAGGTTGATTCTCCATTTTTTCATGACAGTCAGTCTTGTTAGGTTAATCTTCTTTAACATTATTAAAGAGTACCAATTCATATACTCTATCTTTAATGTCCATGTCTACCAAGTAACCCCGAAGCAGTGGCGGGCATTGTTTTTATTTTGAGGTAGGCAGTAGATACTTCCACAAGTATTTTATTGATGAAAATCAATGGTTTTCGTCAATAACACACATTTGTAAGTACCTACTGCCTACCTCATTTCATTTAGTAGGTAGGCACTGCCTAATTGCCTATATGCATCGCACGCCCCTGCCCCGAAGGCTGTATTTCAAGTGCAAGTGGTTTACAGTGTTGCAGCAACCGACTGGTCTGATTCAGCCCGCGCGTCTATCTGCCCCCGTTTTTTCTCTACTTTCGCTCTTTATCGTGGCTGTTAATCTGCTTGTTAAACTGTATAAATTGTACATTTGGTATTTCAATTTAGTTGGTATTAACTGTGATGATGGGATAACACCAAAATTTAAACTATCGTGTGTTAGAAGGTGAACAGTTGAGTAGTGATTGTTTGAAAACAGTAACTAGAATCCCACTGATTTACTACTTGCTGTCTACTTCTTTAAACTATTTGATGATAATAAAGATCCTAGTAACAACAAACCATATCATATTATTTATATAGATGACGTTGATTCTTGTTACGTTACTTGTAACGTTTATTTAAACTATTAACCTAATAAGACAGAACAATTTATTTGCAAAAATAGTATTAAGTAAACAAAATTTTTAAAAGGCATTGCATTGTTATTGATCAATTGTTAAAACAGGTGGCCTCTGCCTGCGTAAACCACGAGCTTTCTTTGCGTCAATATAAGTCAGTGACTTCAATAAATTACATGTTGTTATATTTTATTGACCGTTATACTGATAAATCTATCATTATAAGAAGTAGGTATCATCATTACTATCCCGTTTCATTTAAATTCTCGAACTTAGCACACTTTTTTTATTTTAATACTTATACGGAACCTTGGACTGTCTGATAATCTAAAACTTGTATGTTAACTTCGACATTTAAAAACTCCAACTTTTTATTTTCTTTTGCGTAGGTATTATTAACCTTTCAACTCCCATGAAAATAGATAACGATTGAATAACAATAGATTTGGGGGCTGAAGGATTATTTGTTAAAATTCTCTCATCAACTTTGGTTGTTGTTGATTTTGGAGGACAGCTAAGTGCTCCAGGACTGGTGACTTATCGTCCACTGGCTGTTTGCTCGTCTCTGTCAGTTTGCACACCTCTTGCTTGCCCGGACAAACAAACTGTCAACTCTTAGGGACTGGGTTGTGTACACTTTTGAAACTTATGTATAAATCAAACAGTTTTATATTTATGAAAAAAAGAGAAAAGGGCAACTATTGACTGTCACTGTTGAATTACTGACAAGTGTGCCAAGTATGGTTAATGCTGTATACGTACTTGGAAAGTCAAACAAAGCCAAAAATATATATTCAAAGCCGTAATTTTGTTTTGACACTACTTAAAACCTTTAATTTTTTGTTTGCCACTTGACTGAATTTACGAGATATATTTACCAACCAATCTAAAGGTGGTGGCACAAGATTTCTCCATCCAAAAGCCAAGTGTTGGTTGTATGCAAATCGCCGATATCCAAGTTTGTCTGCTGAGATGACACTTGATCGCAGCCCTGTGCCAAAAAATACCAAAACTCGTTATGTTACTCTCTCTTTTTCTTGTTTCTCTTAAATCTTCGTTTGTTGGTCAGTTTACTTTTCTCAATAAATATTCGCCTTGGTGACTTCAGATATTATATTCACAACAAAATTTTATTTTAAAGAGGTGTAAAGTTCGTAGCCATCTATAATCTATTCAGCGCTCGCATTGATATTGCCTTCAAATATGACATCTGTTTCATCATTGGTGGGGCCTGTTAAACGATTACAGGGTAGCGTTTCGTTTCTTCATTTACACGTTCCACTTTGTCCAATAAGCGGAGGTGAGCAGTGTCAAATTGGTGGTACTAGAGTTTGTAGCCGGTGACCTTCAATTGCACGACGCGCGCTAGTTTCAAATGTAGTTTTCCATAGCTTGAAATATTTTCCATGTATCTCCTTTGCGGTCATTAAGTTAAACATGTCTTGTCAATTTCGGTTGCGTTGTATATTGTTAGATTTATCCTTATGTTTGAATTCTTATTCAGTAGCAAATTCAGCCTCTTATGTGTCAATGACCTGTTGTAAAGGCTTTGGCAGTTTGGCACGGATCTAGATGTAAGATTTATTAACAATGTCAAGGTATGATTATGCCAGCGTTGCGCAATAATAGTTCGTCTAGAATACATTAGACGTATCACATAGCGACCGGTCATAACAAAGTTGACTCACGTAAATTTTTGTGCACTTATCACGGCTTTTTTTTGCGGAGATAAAAAGTGCATTACGAAAGCGACCGTGTCAATTAAGATTTTTGTCTGCATTTTTACCTCGACGATAATATTCGTGACTCGTCCTCGGCGTGACATTGTGTTACTTGGGTTTAAGCGTGGAGGTAGTATACAGTGAGCTCTGCGCAGCCGTAGGGCGTCCCTTGTCAACCCGTGGTTTATGTGGCGGCTGTCGCCACACCTTCTGAAACATTAATTTAAACCGTCCTTTTCTGAGTTATAACTCGTACTTTCGTTTTTTTGGTATCAATAATTTCCAATTTAAATTCGATTTATTTAAATTTGACTTGTTCGAGCTCGTGGACGTCAGCTGTTTCTTGGATATTGGTATGTATTAAGTGTATTGTTGTTACGTGATCTTTAACCATTCTCGTTACTTGCTACTCATATTGTACCACTGCAACTAATCTGTGTTGGTTTTCTGTAATTAACGAATGTTTTGCTCTTATCAGATGATATAAATCATTCGTCCGACGACATTTAGCAGCTGCTGTTGGAAATTAATACATGGATTAACTCGAATTTGATTTGCAAATATGGTGGTAGTCACGCAAGTTAGTTTGTAAACGGTGTAACTATCGCATTGGCCTTACAGCTTACGATTAATATAACTGGTACTCGCTCCTAGGAATCTGCACTGCCCACAGAATATTAATTTTAAATGCGAATTGTGCCTTAATTAAGACATTCCCTTTTAAATGCTGCTTGGCTAACCCCGACACAATGCGATGAACCTTTTGACGTGCTGTAACGTCGAGCGAAATGCAAATTATGCTTATGGTTTGAAAAACGGTTTTATTAAAAGCTTCATTGTTGTTTTCTTCTTACAGCAACGGTTGTCAAACGAATTTTAAAAACCGGCAAGAATAAGGTTTTTAATACGCGTATTTGTTTTTCAAACTGCTTTACATTTACTTCTGTAACATAAGTGTCAATTTATAATCTATCTGTACCAATACGATTAATGTCGAGAGGTCTAGAACAGGGGGTCTAGCGCGAAGTGACAAATCCGATATATCGGCCGATTGTTCGGGCATTTCCTAATATGAAATGCAATCGGTCGGTCGGTTTGATCGGGCATTTCAGTCGATTCGACCGATCATCATTTGACATTAGTGGCATCGTAAACCCTACTCTGAAGTGTATCGGTCCGACCGAACATTTGAGTTTGACAAGAGTTTTATCGGAGATCTAATGTCAAATTTTACGACATCAATCGTCTGACCATCGTAAATGGACATATTTTTTAACATGCTTAGAAATCTTGTATTTTATACATACCTAATCATTGTTTACAACAAGTTTCACACCTCCAAGTTAAAACTTCATTACCACCGCATAGCACAAGTACAATTTTACGACACAAATTATTGTAAACGTTATAAAATCTATCAAATATAATAGTTTGGTATGCCGGCTTGACAAAACAATTCATTTCTTCTTATTTTGCTTTAATGATGAAACTATTAGAAATGCACTATTAGCACTAAGCCACGAATCACTAAAAATGCAATAGGTAGGCAACCCAACCATATTTTGTCCAATCTTAGAGACCATTATATTTGGTCGGATTCGCGCTGACAGTGTGACAGACAGCTGATCAGACCAGAATAACAAACACAAACTTTTTTATGGTTTCAAACTGTAACACGTCGTTATAATATTATTTTTATTTTTCTTAATTTAAAAAGCATTATTTAATAAATATGACTCATTTTCTACAAAAACTTATTAGTATGCCACATAACGCCATCTATCGAATTATTTGCAAACTACTTTGCGATCGAGTATCTCAGGACAATTTTTAAAATCAATAAGCAAGCAATGACATTTAATGTGCTCAGCATTTATTATTCTAAATGTCATAAACAATTGGAATGGTGCAATTTTCTTAGTTTCAATATCTAAAATTGATTGAAATAAACATTTTTCTGTTAATAGAAACCATGTTTACGCATTAGTTTACTAATATTTTGAATCGGCAAGAGACTTTTACAAAACCGGTAAAATTTTAATACGTAGTCATAACACTAGCACTCAGTATCATTCATTCCGATACTCTTCTACAATTGTCTGTGGCCACGATGGAACCTCGCGATTTCGATGTTGTTTCGCGCTAAGGTTCCAATCGAAACTTCGGTCGAGGATCGGTCGGATGCGAACATTCGGAAGGTACATTTCGCGCTAGACCCCCAGGTTTAATTTATTAAGTATCTGAGTTGATATTTATACTTAGTCTTGCGATGTTACATGTATAATTTCCTGGTTCTATGAATATTCCAGTAAAGACGAGTTTCAAAGGCTTGAATTTTAAGAGGCAATTTTGAACATTTATGAAACCTATGTAATATAAAATAATTCTATCGTTTGAACACAATTTTAGCAATTAAATTTTAAAGCTTAAAGGAGATTATATATTATTGTGTGCAGCAAAATTATGTTTCTGCAAGAACATGAGATTGGATTACTTAATTAACCATTAAATTTTAAGTGGTTGTTTCATTTCATGTAGACTTTATGTGTGTGTGACAAGAAAATGTTTCGTTGTCTCGTGACTTGTTCTAATGATGAAAATAATTACTCTTATTTATTATTTTGAACTAAAAGCCTCGCTCGCTCTGAAAGTTCGTTTCCACACAAATGATTTAATCTTTTCAATTATTTATTCACATTCACATCGTTCTTATGTGCATAGCAATGGTTATGTTTGTTGTTTTGTCGAATTTTTCAATTTTTATGCCATCTTGACCAAACTAAATTAGTCATTTCCAATATTTTAATTGTGATCTTAGAAGGCGTAAACTTAATGCCTCCTAATGGTAGGATAATGTATGGTATGCTTGACAGCCTTTTAGTCTGGCAGCTGTCTTAATCCCTTAAAAAAAGCTTATAGTTCAGTTTTGAGAATGGTACGGTTCTACCATTCGCCACCAATGTTTACTTTCTGAAATGTGTCAGCATAGATTTTTTGTTACCGACTGTTTTATGTCTGAGTTATGTTAAAAATAGTTTCTATCTCCAAACCGTATTTTTTATCTTGCTCGCCGGTATTGTTTACTCTTCGTAAAACGAATTCATCGGCAGGCCAAAATGTACCTTATGGTTTAAAGTTGTGTTTAAATTGGAGAATAATGTTGAGTGCGCAGTGTCATCGACAACAGGTATCTGCTCACTTACCTTGACCGCGCACGTTGTCCTCTCACTTACCTATAGAGTGATCATAGACGTCTTCGATGCGCCCGCGCAACGCTCTATCTAGCGCCCGATGCGGCCCAGTGTCTATGGCCCATACAAATAAACCGACTCCAGTCTTATTCATTTCGGTCAAAGAGAGTACTCTCTCATAGGAGGAGAGCTTTTTTCTTTCTTAAAGCATGACTTTGAATTTGTTTTATTTAGTCGTGTATCTGAATGTAGAGTCGTATTAGTCGTAGAGTAATAAGGTTTTCGTTAAAGACGTTCTATCCTCCTACGCCCCTTAGGCTAAGCAGCTACACTCATTTTAGAGTTCCGTAGTCCTGACAAGGAACCCTTATATATAAATAAATAAATATTGGACAACATCACATACATTGCTCTGATCCTAAGGCGCTAAAGCACTTGTTTTATAAAAATCAGAAACAACGACGGTACTACAACACCCAGACCCGAGACAATATAGAAAATTCCGTTTTCTACATTGACCCGACCGGGGTTCGAACCCGAAACCTCCGAGATGGCAACGCCGTATAGTACTCGCTTCGCGGCTACGGAGGTCGTCAAATAGTTTTATAGTTTCGTCATATCCGTCTGTCTGTCTGTCTGTCTGTCTGAGGTTTTGCTGGGAGACTGTTGGCCTCCTATCCTCTAAAAGCTAAAATATTGGCTTAAAAAAATCTAGAAAAAAATATGATAATAGTGCTTTTCGTGAACTTTAAGTAAAATTATAACCGTTAAGATAGATCAGTTAGTTTAAGAGTAACAGTCGTTCAACTATTTACTAGGAAATTTCTTACCTAATAAAACATCCTTAGAAGAAAATATTAAAAGTGCATCTTATCTAACCTACACTATCGACTGTTGCAGATAGTATCACTGTACGAAAGATCTTTTTTTTCTAAGTAGAGCAAAGAAAGGTAGAAAGAGAATAAAATTAAGGGTATTGTGGTAAGTGAGCTGTAAGCGAACTTGTTTAAATTTTAAAATAGAGAGAGCCAACTACAGATACCGGTTTATCAATAACAACCTATCCTATGACTTATGATCAATATTGTTCACAATTGTTGGAGACTTATTTTTACACTGATTCAAAACATTTATTCAATACAAGAGGGCCAACTGCTTCGGTAAAGTTATATTACACATTTAAATGTATTCTACTATGCTAACGCTCTTCTGAGGGTGGACAACAAAAACGCGCTGAATAAAATATATGTTATTAAGTATGACTTATTTTGTGAAGGTCTCTTCTTAGAATTTCAATACTGCCTGATAAATAAATCCTAACCTTTTTGTGGGTTCGTGATTTTAATTAATTTAAATGTCATGCCTATGTTTATTGCTGACAGGATTAATTTATGAGCATTGTGTGCACGTATATCTGGTATTGAAATCAGACATGTTCACGTTTGGGCCCTAACTTTTTGTGCCAAGTTTCGTATTTTGATGTAGGTCGACGTTTAAGATTCCTTTTCGTTTTGTAATGTCACTGAATCGTAAGTGAGGACACGTTGAGCAATTTTTGTCAGTCATCTTCTACGTCGTTATCTTATATCGGGCTACACGCGCCTTTAATTTGAATATGCTATGGGTGCGTGTTGAAACGATTTATTCAATTTATGCCAATAGCTTGCGGGACGCTCACGCTGTTATATGATTCATTGCCGCTCAGTCTGAAGATTAAATAAATCGGCGGTTATTGTCATCCATTGCGGCCTGCGCGGGCGCAGGGCTCTTCAACGGGACGTCGCGTCTGCAATTAGTTCGTCGCCTCGAAACATTAATCTACATGCAATGCTGATCAATATCTCTTTACATTTATGTGTAACAAGACGCCTGCGTTATGAAGAACACTTGTAAAGAATCCCTTCATGATAGAATATGCCTTCTTTTCGTGAAATCAGGGTAAAGAATAGAATGTTTTTATGCGTGATCTTTCTTGTATTAAAACTTTTTTGGAAGTTTTATGGGGGCGTCTGTTATAACGAGAGGTGATTTAGGTGATTTTTGGACCCTCTGATTTTTACACTGTTACCTTGCCTAGAAGCCCCTCTCCCCCACTCGAGATTGGGTGAGATTCGGCTTGAACCTCGTAATTAATGGGTGCCTCCTGTTTTGCCTCTTAGCATCTCATGTTTTATTACTAGTGGGATCTATTAAATTTATTGAAATTTCGTATAAAATGTTTCGATTTTATATACTCATAGTTCTTATCACGCACTAAACATGTCAATTGCAGTTGGTATATTTTTGGCTGCGACCTGCGGAGTAGCTGCGTCCCCTTATCGGAGGCGATAGTGTGCACCGATAGTCTTCCCATTGCACAATTCGCGCTTATCGCGGAATGCAGTCACCGTCGCGCTGCACTTATTGACAGTCGTCGAAAATGCGCCCCACTCACCCCGTTTCCTCTGCCCAGCACTGACTCTAATTAATATACGTCTGCAATAGTTTTCCTACTGGAACTGGTTGTAGCGCAAGCCGGCCGGTGTCGGCGGTGGTCATCGGCCTCCACTGGTGAGTTTCGCAAGTCCAGTTAACCGTATGAGTCGTTCACATTAATATTCTACTGTTGCTGTTATTGCGAACTTTACGTCTGTGTCCTTTGCCTTTATGGATCTCAATGTTATTGCAGTTTAAACAACCATATTGGTTGCCATATAAATCGAGTGGATAAAGTGCAATGATTGATTCTCTTAATTTGGACTTTTTAGTGCACCAACTGCTAACGGATCGGTGATTTCGTTATCAGAATTGCATGCACCGAAGTTTTTATTTACTAAGATTTTGATTGACTAGTTACAGTCACCACATGTGTGTTGCTACAAAAGCGCATTTTAATACTTAAAGAGCTTTAAAATGTAGGGTCGCCTAAATGCATTACTTCCCGTGAGGGTCGGATGGCGGCAAAAAAGGCATTAACGCATATTGCATGTGAACTGTGCACGACTAGGCCGCGTTTTAAATGCTTCCTTCGAGAGACAAAGACATTCCATAGTGTCGAGGCGAGAGGGATTCTTTGGAGGAGGGCGTCGCGCAGACGGCTCCCATCGTGTGTAAATGCGTGCCGCACAAAAAACGGATAGACGGCCAATAAAAACCCCGTATGGGGAGAAGCTGAGGGGCGGGCGAAGCGGGTGCATTGCGCTGGCCTGCGCCGGTAATTGCAGTTGCAGTCTCTCCTCGCCGCGGCCGCCGCGCGCACGCAGCCTCCACACCAACCCTTAAGGGCTATCCGATCCCCGAAACATATGCACAATCAATATACTTCCTGCATATCCATTGCGATACGTTTGAGATTGTCGATCGCGTTGCGCGCTCCGACGCCGTTATACGGAAGCGTCACAGTCGTCAGAGTTTTGCGTGAGTCGCCTTTCCACTCGGACGGTCGCGTCCGATTAGGGGTTGTGTTGAGGCATATTTCAATAGTTACGGCTTCGCAATGACGTGAGTTAATATAATAGTTTAAGTAACTCTACGTAGGTACTATTTACGAATGGAGTTCAAATTGATTTTCTTTTGTTGCAGGGCGAGTGCGATCACTAAAGTCGCAGCGGGAGCCCAGGTGGGTCCTGCGGGCCCTGCGGCTGAGGACCCCACCATGAAAGGCGTCGATGCTACACCCGAGGAGCAGGAACGGTTAGCCACTGGGAACAACAATGGCTCTCTCGACTGTAAGATACCGGCAAACCAGGCCGACGGCCCTCGACCCTTCTTCCATTCGACGCGAGTGTTTATGGTCGTGTTTCTATCGGGATGGGTTCTTCAGGGCATGTTTCTAACATATTTTGTTAGTGTGACGACGACAATCGAGAAATTGTTTAAAATTGAGTCCAAGACGACGGGACTGTTGCTGGCGGCGACGGAGATTGGGCAGATATGTACGGCTCTGTTCCTGACGTACCTGGCAGGGCGCGGGCACCGCCCGCGATGGATCGGGTGCATGATGCTGGTGCTGGCGGTGGGCGTGATTGGCTGCGTGATCCCGCACTTCCTGTACGGCACACGGCTGCTGGGTGTTCACTTGGGCTCGCACCACGGTGGAGCGGCGCACACGTGCCTTGCCGAGGGCAGTAATACTACCCAATGCAGCACCTTTCAGATTAACAACACGAGAGACCGTAACGAAATTACGATGGTCGTGATCCCTTGGCTGTTCATCTGTCTGCTGGTGGTCGGAATAGGGCAGACCGGCATCGCTACTCTCGGAATCCCCTATGTGGACGACAACGTTGGCAGTAGACAATCCCCGCTTTACATAGGTAAGTGATTTAATGTTGTAGTGTAGCCGCTCCTGTTATAGGCAGGTATATTGTACTAAAATTAATAATTGACGGTGCTCGACCGTCGATTATTAATGGGGCGCAAGCTCTGGAACAAAAGCTCGAAGTTAATTTCGTCTTATAAATTGTGTCTCGATTATTATCGAAGGATTCGATTGTAAACGTTTTCTGAGCTATAAATTCGGCGTATAAAAGTGTATAAATCAAAGCCGACGCCCACCGCGCCGCCTACCGAATCCTCTGCCGGACGCCCTCCGGTCGGTTGCGTAATTAACAATGATATGCAATACAATGCACAATGCATATTTTTATTACATGCATGGTTACTTTGCCCCTTTAATTTACTGTCGTAAACGCGTATCTTATTAAAGAAAGCGAATGCCGTGCCTGCCTCTTTTGGGTATCTTATTACTGGTGAAATCGACCGATCACCTCGCGTGCATGTCGAATGCAGGCAGAGAACAAATAATAAATAGTTTGGTGGCGGATGCAGGCGGACTGGTTTTGGTTTACGAAGGCGACCGTAGTCAAAGCAACGATAACAATGGGTCAATAATGGACCGAGCTCAGAAAAACTGAGGTGTGGATTGTTGTGTCTGCATTGCACTGCATCTATCGCAGCGGTCGACGTGATCTCGACTCAAACTCCTTTAAGAAAAATATTATGCAATAATCGGTGCCTCGAGGTGCATAAGGTGATCATCGTCAAGTCAACGTAGTTAGTTATGTTTTAAAATTTATTGGTGATAATGTCTGTTTCATTTGGACAAATAATTAACACATTTTTAATGTCCTTAATTATTCTAAGAATTCAAGCGCCTCTTAATAGTTTAATGCTGGCAATAACAATTAAGTTTAATATAATGTAAACGATTCTTATTTCTTAGAACACCAACTAGCTTCAAACAAAACACGTGATAAAGAAATTTTGCTTGTATATCATTAAATTTACTTCATTTTTTCTAGATGATGGCATCAATTTGGTCACCTATGGATTGGATAACTGAAAATATAGACAAATTTCAATACTCCATATAGGCTTAGCCTAAATAAGTGTTTATAGAAAGATATATGGTAAATGTTTCATACCCACAGTTACCAAATAGAGTCCACTACCCAACAATGGGATAGTTTAGTCCTTAACCAATTAATGTTTCTAGTAATATCCTAGCTAGAATTACTGTGCAAAAGTAAGAAATCGGCTGTTGATATCAGTTTCTTCTTCTACGATAATTTATGAACAAACAAGTACAGCTTCACTGCGAGTAAAATTTTAAATTTCTTAGTAAACTAAGATTATTAACTGCCACCAACATGTATTTAGCAACCTACGTTTACTCCTCATTTCTGAGTTAGTGGGTGTGCGAAAAAGAAGACTACGCAAACTAACTCTTTATTCCAAGAAATTATATCGTCTCGAGTTTGATAATTTACGTGGACTATTTTGTGCTTTTGCTTGTCATTAATGTAGACAAAAAAGCATAAAATATGTCGTTTTTTTAAAATTGAGGATAGAGATGATCTAGAGACAATTTTAAGAAGGATCCCATAGAAATCAGAAATATTTTGTTGGTAGTGGTACATCGTAAATTGGGTACGTTTACGCTATACCTTACTACTACGAAAACTAGCTAGGTTAGCCTCCTCCCCAGTCGTCGAGATATCGTAATAGTAATAGCCTATAAAATGCCGTATTCGTATTCCGCCGACCGGCTCATCCCGTCCTGCCAAGTGTCCAGTTTACCACTTACCGTTTCCTGGTGTAATTCAATCGTGTTCAGCCATCTTTTTTGCGATTTGATATTTTTGTACATGATGGCGATTTTTCATAAAATACACATTTATGTGACTAAAAAAAACTAATGAAATAGTAGATTAATAGAGCATTATTTATCTGCCTAAGCAAATTCCAGCCTTGATTACGTAATAGCAAGTTAACAATGGCAATCCCTTCTTGGAATTGCGTGACAATGTGATCTGAATTCTAAAATGTTTCAGCGACTGCGACTCTAGACCACATTTTCTGTGTTGTAAGACTTGTAAGCGTGAAAATACCTCCCATCCGCATACTCGGAGTTAGGATTGGACTACAATTCTCGTACGCACAGTGGTGGATTTGACTGTTGGTGTTGCATTGGATGCAATTGCTATTTCAGCAGTGCGCCGGCGCAAGTGTGTCAGTGGGCCGCCGGCGGGACGTCTCGCCGCGACAATTTCAGCTCGTTGTCGATATTACGTCGATCTTGCTCCTTCAACGATGCCCTAATTTTAACTGCTACGTTGTCAACTCTGTGGAGAATGATTGCGACATCTCTCCATTAAAATACCAACTATTGGGCCGGAATTCAGAGTTGTAAAGCAAAGGTCGTATAGGAAATAGGGCAATTGAAGCAATTGACGGCTAAATGGGAAAATAATTTAACTATTGCTCCAAATACCAATATCGTTACAGCATTAGGCGTTACTTAATGCTTCGAAAATAGTAAAGTTATTTTTGTTTTGACATCTTGAACTTTAAATACCATTCATAATTGTTTTTATTGACGTGCTCTTAGCGTATTAGCTTAAGATTTAGGGATTTAACATCATATTTTTAGGATCCAATTGATTTAAAATAATCTTTTGTAATTGTGAGAAAGGTTCGGATTAGAATCATAAATCAGTGCTTCGACACGGCGCGTCTAACCGCTCTAAAATGTTATTTTGTTTAGTACCCAGCGTATTTTTGCGTAAACTTTCCTCGTGGTGAATCGTCGTTCGCTGTCGCGGCAAATGGGTCAATAGGGCGCGTCTAAATTGGGACAGGGGAGTACTTCGGCCACGTGTCTCGTGGCTTGGGTTTTTATTGGAATTGGGTTACATGTAGGTCGTAGGGCGACGACCGTTAGGCAACTCGATATTGACGTTTTCGTAGAGAAACTAATCTAATACGCTTTGTTTAGGACAAGCTCTATTTACTTGAGTTAGCCTAAGGTGTCAGGGCTAACTCAAGTAGATAATGCTCATCCATTTGGGATGTTGTAGGTGTTGCAAATCCTTCGCAGGTTATTGCTGTTGGCCCTCTGCCAAAATAGTGCTTTAAAATTACCACTCCAACGAAAATTCAAGCGAGAAATTTCCGATGCAGCAAATCACGGGGTTATTCGGTGTCGCGATTACCACAAAAACGATCACTTATTCGATTGCGTTACAAAGCTTAATAAATAAGGGAAAGTGTTATTGAGTTTCGTCGGCGGTGTACTAACACAAGTGCATTGTAAGCGATCTGCACGCGTATAACGTTACGTGTCACAGAGTCGGTGCATATGTGCACTTATGCAACTTTTTTGTGCCAGCTATCGTGTTGTGATCTGCAGTGACATAGGTCAGTGCCGTTACAACATCGTTGCAATATGAGCTGGGATTAGATTACGTCCACGATTAGATAAAAACAATTGGTATTCGCGGAATACCGATATGGCATGCGATTCACGATGATACGCTAGGGGTGGGTAGAACAATCGCAGTTTTCAGCTCTTTCTACTTAATACGAGTACTTTCAGTTATTGATTATCACTTCCTACACCACAGCCGTCCGAATATACATATTGCTCAGTCCAGAGATTAGGATCAAAAGAATCTTTTACATTTTAAAGATACTTATAATCAAAAGCAATGAAATATTATGTTGAGAAATTCCACCCAATCAATGAAAACTTTCAAAAATATTTGTACTGTAGGAAACGAATTGATTAGTAAATAGCAATCAATTAAACGCGCAGTTACAGTTTTGCACAACCCTATAGATAGAACAGGTGTGACTATCGCGATCCAGTTCGCCAATATTGTGTCCTTAATAATCCTCGTTGACTCACAACCGAAACACGCAGTGTGCACGCACTTGCTTGCGACAGTTTTATCGTTTGCAATTTGGCGTTTGTCATCAATATTCAAAATACTTTTATCTTTATAGACTCCACTCTTCAGACTAGAAGAGCCACACTTTAGTCTTTGGAGTTTAAATCTTTATTATTTTGTGTCAACCTTTTGACCTACAGACTGATAATTTTGCGTATTATCATAGATAGATTTTCAGATAAATCTTCTATATGTCCTTGTCTTACGGACTATTAATATCTTCTATATGTCCTTGTCTAACGGACTTAACCATTTGTTTATCATGTTAAATCTTGTCTTTTTTTAATTTCTTGTAGAGTATAGAGTAGAGATTTAGGAATAATATTTAATTATTGTTCTTTGTGTGTATGTATGAGTATTATATGAAGAGAAATGATTTAATATTGATATTTGGGCATGGGACTTATCCCTTCCATATCATCCCATACATTTTTTTTGTATTTAGGCACAAGAGAATGTGAGCTATTAAGGTTAGACCTTGTATAATTTATTATGTATAGTTGGAAATTTCCTCTGAAATAATGTTCATATTCTGCCTTGACTTTACTGATCTACGTCATTGTTACAACAGGTGTGCTCCATTTCTAGAATCATTATCTATTATGGAAATAAAACGGCCTTAATTACTTCTAAAGGCTTTTTTAGTGCTAAAAGATCAAAGTTCAGTGACCTATGATGATGATTTTTTCTTGTTAACGACTTGCGAAACACTGTTCGGATCAACATATTATCAAGGAAAACATCGTGAGGAATCTGTTGCATCATTTCTCCGAAGCCCTTTTATGTTCATTTGATTGAATTTTTCGATTCTCAAATCATGTTATCATGAAATGTATTAATTCAATCTGTGCAAAAAAGCTTTACGTCATATTGTTAGCCCATAAAGTAATAATTAATCATAACAAAGAAAAGAAAAAGCAAACAATTATGTCACCCACACGGTATGATTTTCTTTCACGTTTCAACAATGCTTGAATTTGTTGTGGAACCAGATGACCTTATTTACTGCGCGGACGCAGCAAGGTTATCTCTCCTAGCTCTGTTGCCTTTCATATCAATACGCTTCAATGTAGCTACTAGCTTCACGTTTCTATTTCGTTTTTAAATGCATAATAGAATGTAGAGATCATTTGGGTCAATGCAATGGAATATAAATCACACGGATAACTTATATTTTATTTGTTTGATTCAAAGACACGTTGACTTTGACGGTAGGTGTAGAGTAGATAAAGTTACATTACTTTATGCATACAGTTATGCAGTTTATCAATTGAAATAATCTCAAAACAAGTAATGACTACATAAAGATTTCAATGACGCAATTCGTAATTTTTTGACAATCATCGAGCGTTAATTCGCAAGACGAGCACTCGAAAACGATGTTAATGATGCATCGGAACCGGTAAAGACGTTGTAGCAGGACTTAATAAAAACTTGTACCGAGTCGCGAGCGATGTCCGTTTTGAAAAACGATCCAGACGAGGCCATTATTTATTACAAAAGCGCATGATGATAATAGGAGCGTATATTTTATTTTCCTTCGAGCACGAAGCACGCGAGCCGAGCGCGTCGCATGTTTTTTGGCAAGCGATGCGGTTTGGATTCTGAGAATTATTACATTTTGGACCTAAGTACCTGATTGTTTTTCGGTCAATCACCCTAAAGTGGCTTTTGTTATTTTATTATTACAGGTTTTTAATTTAATATTTCGAATCTGGGACAGTTCTTTTGGTCAAGGGGGTGTCGCTCGGAGATTTCTTATGGTCGATGGCGAGACCTTTTCTCGTTCCACTTGTTTTTTCTTTATGAAGCAATCAACACTACATTACTATGTATCATTAAGATTTCCTGGATTTCTTGATTCTGATATCCATAAAAAGCTGAAGTATACCTATGTGTTCTCAGAATAGTAATTTGTTGAACACTCTCGAAACCTATTTGTCGGGTGCTTGTGTTTGCGGTCGTCGTTTTCTTCCGATGCGCGAGGGCCGCCGACAGCCGCAGTGCTTCATAATTTATCGTCGCGAGTTCATCGATCCTCAATTAGCCCCTGAGTCCTAGTCCTATTGAGATAAACGACAGGGACCCATTTTGCGTAAGGGAGTCCATCTTGATTTGCATAATGACCGTCTCCGCCTCCGCGATTACGCCCATTAATATTTACTGCATGATTAACCGTTCGATAATGATGTTTTCCTGAATTAACGTAGAACCCGCCTTGCGCTGGATCGCGTTTCATGCCTCGGGATGATAAGTTTTTTAGACAGCCATTCTTTATGTATTACAAAATTAATGTAACGTGCGATGTAAACGTCTCGTGAGATCACTGGAGTGCATCATGCATACGTTTTTCAGGCCGGTGCTAAATACAGATTAGATGCATTCCAAAGGTGATACATTGTAGGTAATATGCTTTGAGTAGTGTTAATCAGCACTTTGATTCCACCATTTGTGAGTAGTTTGTTTGCCTGTTTCACTCATATCGATTTAACCCTTAACAACCCGCAAGTGTCTCGCGGACACAATTTTGCGTTTATGTTTTCATAAAAGCTAAAGTATTTATTTTTATGAATCAGCCTTTTATCTAATTTATCGCCAATGTTTTACCAATCTAAATGTGCAATGAAAGCATTTGTAACATGAATAATTTATTATTTATTGTTAATAAACGTAAATAGTCCTTCATCAACCCACAAGTGTCCAACAGACACAATTACATTTCCTTGATTCGAGTGTGAAGACAGATTGTTTTTTTTATTTACATTCACTTATAATATTACCAGTTCAGCCATATGCAAGACGTGGCAGGCTCAAATCAGGAAGCTACTCAATCATCTGAACCTCTGCGAAAAGGAAGAAGCGTTGTTATGTTTGCCCTTCGAAATTATCAAGGGCTTCTAAATAGTGTTGTGATAATGCAATCGCAATGTCTGGTCTGCTCTGAACAGTCTGAAAAATATATACATATATTTTTGTAATATCTGTAAGTAAATAAGTGTATGAACTACATTACTGAAATACATCATACTGTCTTTTTCATTCAAAATAACTTTATTTTCTTCATTATACCTTACATTTCTAAAATGAGTCTGTTGGACACTACCGGTCAGTTTCGTTACAAAAGCATACTGGATAGTTAAGGGTTAAAAACTGATTTTAATTATATTAGGTGATAGTTATTAATAGACCCCTTGAGTTTGGTTGGTCTCATTTATTTTGTTTAGGCGAGTCCAATACAAATGAGCGTGTTGTTTATTTTCTTAAACTATAACTTTTCCGTTAGTTAGTTATATAAAAAACATTTCTATTGTTCACAGCGATCACAATCGGGATACGAGTGATTGGCCCAGCACTGGGCTTTATGCTCGGAGCCTTCTCGTCCGGGGTGTACGTGGATCCTCTGGTAGACCCTGGGTACGCCGCAGACAATCCAAAATGGGTCGGCGCGTGGTGGCTTGGTAAGTACTAACAATAATACATAAATTAAGAGATGTGAATCTTATGCAAATCTAGTGCATGCTGCTAGATACTTTTATAAAACAATTTAGGCAGATGATCAGTGCTCGTGTGTGAGAATGATACGAACTTGACATTAACAAAACAGCAGGACATTTTATTTGTTTGTGGGAATTTAGAAGTACATTTCTAAGTTTATTTACCAACCAATGTATGGTGTTTGTACTTCATTTAATGTAGAGTAGATTAGTCTTAAAATATTGAAGTAGATGTAACTAATGACAAAATAATTGAATGCAGGATTTCTGTTGACCTCGAGTTGGGGGATAAAAATCCCACTTAAACTTAGTATTTAATGCAGTGTTGTTACCGACACATTTTGTTGATGATAAACTGGATGTTTTACAAACAAATAACTTTTCTAATTAGTGAATTTACGAGGCTGTTTAAGCAAAAAATACAAAGCTTTTGACCTAAGTAATGAATGTTTTAAATTCGTGCTAACTTACAGTAGGATAACAATGTGCATCTTATAAAGTCGTTTGAGCATGGTCCAGCAGTTTTGTAACGCTACCTATTCAGTTTCACGCAAACGCATAAATTGGTATTCGCTGAAGCATCACCCGGCCAGGCAATCAGCGCTGATGAATTACCACCAGCCGTTCTTGTAAATGCTGGATTAACATAAATTATTAGCCCTGCACAGAATCATAATGCACTTCATGAAATTGTAATTGGCATTAGTGCAAATTTTAATCTGCATAACCAGTTCTTAACAGATCAATTTACAAGTTCTATTATATCCGCCGATGGCTTAGCATACCTTGCATTTGTTAGTGGATTTAACAGGTGTCTCACTCAGATGATTAGTTAGCAGTGGGCGCGGTTAAAGTATTTGGAATTGATGACACAGAAATGCTCCAGGCGGTATCGCAAGGAGCGCAGTCCCTCGCATTCCATCGCGGAACCACCATCTGTACCGTTAGCAAGCGCTTGCACAGATTCGCGCGCAAAATCCACGAAGAAAGCATGCGCGTGACCTAAGTACCAATCGAATGCGTGCGTAGGCCTGCTAACCACAGTGTACACGCAGCCTTCATTTAGAAACCTCTACCACCTAGTAACCAAGGATGAAAATCCCCTAATTCTACATTTTGGGAAGCCTCCCCGAGTATTTGTACGGTGTAGAAAACTGCTACAAACGTGTTTCGACTGGCAATAAAGTGAATTCACAAATACTCATTGAATGGTTTCTACGTATTTCCTTATTGTTCAACTGCCATAAGCTTATGAATGAAGCTCGGAATTTTAATAAGTTATTTAACTAACTGCTGACTGCCTTTTCACATATTTTAAAATAATCATAAACAGCATCAGATACGCGCGTCGGCACTACAGTGATTAAGTTAAGATCGTGCATCAGTTTTTAAATTTATCTTTCTATTCGCCGAGGTTAGTCAAATATTGCAATATCTGCGAATTTACTTTGTAATCTGCATAATCAGTATCATTTACGCAAATCGCTTTCCTGTGAATTTGCAAGCCCGATGCAAATATTTCTTAACAGAAAATAAGCATGTGGATTGCATCGCGCAACATGTTAATCAGCGTTCATTACACCTTCCCTCATTCGGTTTTCAATCACATGTCAATTGCGGAATGATTGCTTCTGAGAAGGGGTGTGGGAGATATCTGACGTTGCATCATTCATGATCTGTTTTTGAATTTAATATAATTTCTTATTAAGCTATGGAAAACTTGAAGGGTAATCAATATTTTGTTTTGAACACCAAAGTCTTTAGTTTAGTTATCTCTGGAGATCCAATTCAGCATTCTTCTGCCCATTCAGGTCGCCACTTATGTACATCTGAAAAGAACAACGTTGAACGTCCTCAGCCATTTTATTTCAGCATTAATTTGTTTTGATGGAAGAGTTTAGTGGGCGTGTTGGGCGTCGCGTTGTGTTTACATTTGTGGTGCGGCGCCTGCCGCGGTGACTGCCTGCAGTGCTGGCACGTGGTGGTGCGGTGCAATCTCGATTAGGCTTTCGCTTTTTTCTCAGTGTATCGTCGGACCGTCACGCTGCGTCGGCGCTCAATCCACATTACATAACACGAGGCGTGTTACATCACGGCGCGTCACCACAACTAAAATAAGCGCTCTATCTACAGCCGGTCACGGCCAAGGCTGTACGCCTTGCCGACAATTATGCCGACGCTGCTCGTAATGAGGATTTAGTGGGTGGACACGCGACTGCCGCCTTGCTCACTTTTACTTTTAAACCGGTTTCGTCTTGACCTTCGTCTCCTCGGCTCTATGCTACAAATGTCACGAGGTACTTACTCCGCAGCTTCTGCTTGTCTGAAGCCATCGCGCGCTCTAAAGTTACGTCACGTTTGTAACTTTAGTCCTCGTAGATCCCTGATAGGCATGTAAGGTGAATACAATTTTGAGTCGCACCGTGGGTAGGCCCCGTGTCTAGTGAACGCCCTTGACTGAGCGTCGACCGGGCGACCTTGTAACCACACAAACGTTTTCTGTTTGGTTATATTCGAATTGTTTACATTTGAGCCTAGGGTTCCGCACTGATTCAAGGGTGTAATTGTATCTTGTTTGCTATTTGGTTCGGTTCTCAAGAGTGATAAAAACGTGTGCCTTTTAGAGTGCTGTTTTTTTTACTCGGTTATAAGTAATGTGGTGAGTTGTGTAAAATGTCAAAGCGTATGTAATAGTTTCCAAATGCAAACCTTTCTAATTAAACTATCAATAATAGTTTTCTTTTAATTCAATATAATTGTGATATCAAAACCAATGCTGATCAATTTATTTACACACAGCAGCAGCACCGTCTTTGCATTCTCTTTGCTGCATCCGCCCTAGTTTTTTGGTACTCTTTTTGTAACCCCTATTGTGTAGCGTCAGCGTCTCTCTCGGTCAGAGCAACATACATTCTAATTATGAGCTATATTATATTCTAATGCCCAATTTCAACATGTTGTACTTTTCCAGGAGTTCTTTTAAAAGCTTTATGTTCACGTTAAAATACGGCAAGCGCATTTCATGCATCGTTACAAGAGTAGTACATTTCGTTTTTATTTTCCTTCGCTTCGTTTCTTAGGATTTATTATGGGTCGCATTTTTATTTGCGTATTAGGGTTTGATTTGTTACTATCATTTTGTACCTTTGTCTACATCGCAATAAAATAACAATAATTGCGATGCTTGGCCACTTTGAAACTCAAACTCAAAATGTTTATTTGCCTTTTTTGGTGATCTAACTGAATGGCGGAATAAGAATATTAGCCATGGGTTTTTGCTACTTTACTCAACTAGTTCAGTAATTTAACAATGCGATCGTCTCACTTAAAGCAACATTCATGTTAAAGATGCTCTTAAAAACACTTAAAATCCCTCACTCCATTAAACGTGTGAATGACTTCGGAGTACTTAAGTACTTGATTTCCTTTTTCTGTCGCATAAAACGTCTGGTGTTTTGGGGTCCAATTAATAATGATTTTTATCTGCTATGGTTTTGATCTGAGTTTCTTATTGATGTTTGCCCAAATTAAATATAAGTGCGTTTCGTCGCGCTCGCTGGCGCCTCGCCAAGCGTAAATTTTTAACTACAACTCTTTGAAGAATTACGGATTATCATACCTTATGCCTGACCATTTCTCACTTGCCACTAGATAATTTTGATAATTATAAAGTTCCACGCTCGATCCTGCCGACGAAATGTGCAAATAGTTACTTTATGGATTTTGGCTACGTATTCTGTTTGTTCGATGTTTTTTGCGATACCGCCGATTCGATGCGTGTGTTGTTTTCTGAATAACAGCAATATTTATGGTATTGGTTAGAAGCGGTGCGTCTTCACAGACTTGTTTGTGTTCTGGTTTATTGTATCCACGTTAATAGACTTTGTAATATTTCGCACGTTATACATACTTACTCATAAGACAAATTGCGCTTTATACAATTAGAGGTTGAACGCCCCTTTCTTCGCAAGGAAGCGAATAAATGTTATTGTTGCTCATTTAGCGGAAATATGAAATTGTTTCTACAATTGAAAAAAATCAAAACGATTGTGTATGCATTTCAATTATAACTTTTTGCAATGTCTAGTCAATTACTCGATGGAACTCCATTATTAAAATGAAACACACCCGGTTGTTAAGTACCTAATTAGTAGGGATTTCAGTTCATAAATATGTTTTGAAAACTTTATGTACATAGTCCGCCGCTCCGCTTCGCCGACTTTGGAGTGTCACAGACAAAGCTATTCTTACAATAATTGAATCCTATAAAGCAGTAGCATGACTGACTAACTTATTAATTTATATTAGTAAGTTAATGTAAGTATAATGACTGATTGACAAACAACCCAGGAGCCAGGACAGACTAAACTGATGGAATCCGTAATTCGTGGAGAAAATATTCTTTGAAGTGGATGCATTGGGAAGCATATTTTTTTGCCGAATGCACTTTGTTTAATAATGTAAACATCAAAAAATATATAGAATATCATTGTTTTGATTGTTGGTTGGTGAAACAGGGGATAATAATTTCTTTAAGAGAAATTTACGTGTACTAAGTCGTAAAGAATTACTTATAAGCTAGGTCAGGTACTTTTGAAGAAATTGAAGATTTTCGAACCGACCCTTTTACTTTGCGGTTCAGTGTATAGTATACTTAGCAATGTTGTGTAAATTTGAGCAGTGCTCGAGGAGGTCAAGGTCTTAGGAACTTGACCACTGTTGACTGTTCTAGAGATAGATCCGGAATGCTCTCAATTGATCAAGCCCCCGATCTCAACGGTTTTATACTGAACATTTTCAATCGAAAAATCACGTGACACTATATGATTTATTAAAACAGTAGTGGTTCTAATTGAGATGGCAAGGCAGCTTTAGATGATGCAATACACTAACAGTGGCTGGTAAAAAGTCACAATTTGTTGACTTTTTTACGATCTCATAAAAGTATGACGGAAATATGGTTTGTTATTTATATTAATAACATTATGACAATATTTGTTGCAGGTATGGTGTTCATATCATGCTCGGTGGTGCTACTGTCGTGTCTGATGTTCTGCTTCCCGCGGCAGATCAAGAAGGAGCCGCTCCCCCCGCCGCCAAAGAAGAGCTTAGAGAAAAGCGAGCCTTTTGTCAAAGGTACTGAAATACCATGGAATTTGTGTACATCAGAGCAAAGCCAATAGGTATAACGAATAGCTTTTATTTAAATCGTCTATCAGGTAGATAATCAAATAGTATTGGACACGTGTTTTTTTCATACTATCAAAACATTACAGAGATATTGATTTGAAATGTCGCATGACGTCACGCCTAGGTACAATGTTTACTTAGAGGTGACATCACGAGCCCCCTCTCCCGAACTTTGACGCTATAGCTTTGTATTTTTTTAGTTGATTCACAAAAGAATAAATAACACAAAAGAATAAGAGTCCATTATTTCTTAATAATCTAACTGACGGACTAAATAGAATTTCATTTTCTTTACCCATTCAACATCTCTATTGAAACGTCCAAACCTTGCAAGGTCTGGTCAATTCCTGTAACTTACTGACTGTAGTCTTGTATTTTTCAGACTTCTTCGCAACAATCAAGCGGCAGTTGACCAACGACATCTTGATGTTCCGCACGGCCAGCTCCGTGCTCCATTTGATGCCGATCAGCGGTGTCTACAGTTTCCTGCCTAAATACCTGGAGACACAGTTCCGTCTGCCCACGTCCGAAGCAGCCATAATCTCGGGTGAGGTACTAGCGAGACCATCTGCCGGCCTGCCTGGGGCCTAGTGCGAGTTGCACGAAACAACCGAGTCACTTGTGGCGACGTGTGATGACGACCGTCTGGTGTAGTGGTTCGCGCTCCGGACTACATTGCCTGACGGTTGCGGGTTCGAATCCCGCGAGGGGCAAATGTTAGTGTGATGAGCACGAGCATTTGCACCTAAGTCGTGGATGTTTATAAACGTATTTAAGTATGTTTATCCGTTATCTAGTCGCCATAGCCCAAGCTTTGCTTAGTTTGAGGCTAGATAATTGGTGTGATTGTGGAAACAATTTATTTATACAATTTATTTATTTACACTTAAATCGATCGAAAAGTAATACTTATTAACATGGACTTTTCGATCAAAGTAAGTCACGCAATTGTTTTGTGGACCTCGCACTGGGCCCTCTGTACTGCGTGCCATTTAAAAGATGTTAGTGTACATCATAGCTCTCTGTGTCTCTTTAAATACTTTGAGAAGCAGTTCTGTCTGGTCACATTCCACGTGGCATTGGTTTGGATAAAGTTCTTGAATAACTGGCAACTGCAGATTGTGTTTCACTTGACAGATGTAAATGTAAGTCATGGATATAGAGCTGTTTCTATTTATACTACGCTCCATTTCTGAAACTTCCGATTCCAGAGTGCCTTTTGTCGCATTATCAGAATCGTATGATGCATATGCTCAGCCTGTGGGTGGTTTCTACGTCCTGGCAGGATATATACAAACCTGCGTATTTGGTTTACTGTGCGTATAAAAAACACGTGGATCCTCATTTCCAAATTCCTTTGCAGGACTAGCCGGCATCCTGGTGATGGGTCTGGGTATCTTCTCAGCTGGATTCGTCATTCTGAGGCTGGTGCCCAGCGCGAGAACCGTCGCTGCGTGGACGGCCGCCACTGCCGCCATATACAGTGCTGGTAAGTTGATACTTCTACTTCTTCTTTTTTAACGGCTTAGAAGCTTATAGCTTATTCGCTTTGCCAGTTTGTCACGTTTGCCAATATCAAGTTATAAAAGGAGATGTCTTGTAATCGGCACACCATCTCAAAAAATGATAAATATTCCTGATTTTGAGAAAAAATACAATCAACTCAATTTAATAAATACTTTAGCTGTTCAAAAGTAAAAAAATAATTTATCACTCTCAAGTAGGCATATAGGATGGCGTCAATATGGGCGTCCCACGATGAAACACGTTCTTGTTTCATCGTGGGACGCCCTTATTGACGCCATAGTAAAATCTGACAGCTGTCAGATTTTACTCGTCAGTTGTCAGTGTGGGAACCCTTTTCATTATTACCAGTCGTTTTGTTCTGTTCGTCGTTTTAACATGCCTTTTGAAATTGACAAAAATCAGCATTGAGTCAGAAAATATATGCATAACATTATGTGTGCCTATAAAAATTGGGGGTTGCCCTCAATTTTTCAGTGATCCACCATGGGACCACCTCGAGAGTATTACCAAACAAAAAAAAAAAATGTTGAAATCTGTCTTATATTTGACGGGGTAATAGCGTAATAAACATACAAAAAAAAAATATTAAGTCGAATTGAGAACCTCCTTCTTTTTTTAGAAGTCGGTTATAAATATGATTTTTAACATTCTAATATTCTATGCTATGGTAAAAACATAACATTTTATATATTCGCGAGTCAAATAGAGAGTCATAACGCTTTTAAACTTTTCATGTTTGCAGGTATGGTGGTACTGATGTTCGTGAAATGCCCCCAAGAGAGCTACCGCGTGCTGAGTCCTATCGAATCCAACTTTAACATGAGCTGCAGTTCCCTTTGCTATTGCGAAAACGTCCCCTTCAGCCCTGTTTGTGGGCAGGTATGAAGTTTTTGAATATCGTGTCGTGTATTGTGTAATATTGTGTCGTGTGGTGCCGGCACGTTAAAGGAATTGTACCATCCCTTCGCTTCCTATGGGTGTCGTAAGAGGCGACTACAGGAGAACCGCCCCAAGAAGACGGGCAGCAGCGTCTCTTCTCCACCATTGGCCAAACTGCGATCGCCAACCCGCCTGCCAAGCGTGGCGATTATAGCAAAATCCTCCTTTTGGAGAGGCCTGTGTCTGTGTCCAGCAGTGGACTGAAATAGGCTGAGATGATGATGATAACACTCTTTGGCGCTCTTTGGGGAAGGCCTACGTCCCGCAGTGGACTGCAATAGGCTGAGATGTTGGTAGTATAACAGGAATGTATCCCGCAGGACGCGTTCACGTACATGTCGCCGTGCCAGGCGGGCTGCTCGGGCTCGCGGCGGCTGGACAACAACACGTGGCTCTACCACAACTGCTCCTGCGTCGCGCCGCCCGGCCGGGACACTGTGCCGCCGCGGTGAGTACAACTGTATACGAGTAAGGTGTTTATTTACGCATTTTAGAACATAAATCGAGGATGTGTTAAAAAATCTATACAGTGTATACAAGAGAATAGGACACTCCTTAAAACCACGTGATCAGCTGGTCATATTACAACAACTTTTACTATGGAAGCAACATCTAAATCGATAATTTTTTTTCAGCTTCTCCATACAAACTTACTCTCATACCTTGATGATAATGTGTGGAGCATCTGAAAATAAAATCATGATTTCGGTGTTGCTCCCATACGAAAAGTTGTTGTAGATGACTAACAGAACACATGGTTTTAAGGAGTGTCCCATTCTTTTGTACACCCTGTATAAATTCTTTGATTATAAACATGTCTAGATAGAGTGTGGTGCTGCAACTTTCACCAAAAACAGGCCAGATTTGAGTCAGTAACAACTATGGTTATTATGGTAGCAATTATGGGTTACTATTAATGGTAACAAGCGCGCCACTGAGCTGGCGAAACAAACTTCGGCGCCAACTTTTGGCTTATGTATTTTTTGAAGTTTATGACACTCGAACAGGGAATCTAGATATGTATAAAATCAAAGAATAAATGTTATAATGTCACTTACTGTTGATGACATGGGCTGAATGCCCCGTCTTCGGTGTGCGACGATAAGCGATACGTTGCGGTACGATGCGACGTGATTTTGACGACATTATGTTTGTGTTTCAATCTATGCGACAACGTAGCACAGTGTATTATAAGAGCCTAAAATGAGCCTCTTTTACTGTGCGTAGTACACACATACGGGCCGGCATTGTCGGTTCGGCAGTATATATCGAACAACAAAGTAGACCCGAAGTATCTACTACATTATATCCATCGACACATATTCGGTATTGCCACCCGGCTTTGCCGATTAAAGCCGCACCAAATATCATGTGTGTAGCAACCCTTAAGCCGGGTCCAGACGGGCGTAACGTGTAAAGCTGGGTCCAGATATGTTCTTTAGTCCTTACCGTACCTCCATTTTGTATCAGAGTTGCGTTGCATGAACACTATGTTTGGACGCCCGTACCAACACGATACGGTGTTACGCGCAAGTCTGGACGCGATCGCGGCATTCGCAGGTTTTACCCTCTGTCTGTCACTGCCCGAATCAGCTACGAATTTGAAAAATACAGTGGGATAACGATAATATCGTGAAGCTGGATATAGGGATATTTTTTCGTTATAATATTTTGAATAATCGCCAAATTCACATAGACTTCAGCAGTCCACAACATGGTGGGACGAAAAGAACACGAGATGATTGCAGCGACGTAGGAGATACAGGCTATTTTAACTTTGCGTCCAGAGATTTTGGATCGCGACGCTGATACGAAACGGAGGTGTAGTACAGACAAAAGAACATATCTGGACCCACCATTAGGATGACACTACGAGCATTACATGTTATGCTCGCACCGGTATTCGCACCTATCCATCGGCTGTCGTTTTTTTTTTGCGCAAACACAAAGGGTCGCAGTGCTCATTTGGACGTTCATGATGTGAAGTAACGAATAACAGCTTGATTTTATCCGCTTGTATTAAGCAAGTCCTGTTATTTAATTTGGAATCTCAAACTCAGTTTTCCACCATCGACGCATAGTGCGTTTCTTTTAGTCTTCTTAATACACAGAAAAGTAGCACCAGCAACAACTACCTTCATGTTCGGTATGTTCAAAGCAACTGAGCTGGAATAGCTATCGAACAAGATTCGCGTAAATGATTCGTGTTGAGTTCTTGTGCCGTCCACACAGTTGACGCTAAATTATACGTAATTTTACACGACACGTAGGTTAGCGCCCGTCTGGGGGGTTATCGGTAGCTTTAAACTATCTACTCAAATTCCAGGCAGTTCAGTGTCTGTGCAGCTAACTGAATCGCTCAGATTCGTACTATGCATATCCATATAAACATCCCTTCTCTCGCCAACAGTTTCGCGCAGTTCGACCTAGTCAACTTAACTCAACCTGCGCCCGCGGCCGGGTTCGCGATCAGCGGCGAGTGCGGCGGCCGCTGCGGCAGCATCTACCTGTTCGTGGCGGTGTTCGCGACCATCATGTTCATACACGCGAGCGGGGAGGTGGGCGGCGTGCTGCTCATGCTGCGGTGCACTCATAAGTTTGGTGAGTTATTATGTCTTAAGAGGCAGTGAGATATTTGAAGAATAGTAAAGTAAAGTATGCCTAGACAGGGTTAATTGAAAAAAACCGGCCAAGTGCGAGTCGGACTCGCGCACGAAGGGTTCCTTACCATTTTCTATAAAACGAGCAAAAAAAATCACGTATGTTGTATGGGAGTTTCCTTAAATTTTTATTTTATTCTGGTTTTTAGTATTTGTTGTTATAGCGGCAACAAAAATACACCATCTGTGAGAATTTCAACTGTCTAGCTACCACGGTTCATGAGATACAGCCTGGTGACAGACAGACCGACATCAGAGCCTCAGTAATAGGGTTCCGTTTTACCCTTTGGGTACGGAACCCTCAAAAAATCAACAACCTCGCACGACTAGATAGCCAACATCATATACAACAACATTTGTTCTACGAATTCTGTTAATTTGACACATTTTACTTTCATACAAAAATAAATATCAATTTAATTTTACGTCTGAATTCTCTTGTGTCTATGCAGATCGCATCGCACGCGCAACCGCGCGCGTCCTCTTTTCGTAGTGAATGGAACATAGACTTACAAATGTCACGATAGTACATTAAAAGCTTGGATAATATTTTTTAATTAATGTATTTAGTTATGATAAAACTCGTAGAACAAATTTTGGTGTTTACGTCCCACTGCAGGGCATAGGCCTCACCTCAACTATGAGGTGGTTTTGGGCCACACCCCACCAGTGGCCACGCGGACCAGTGCGGTGCGGTGGAGGGGTGTTGTAAGGCTAGTTACTAAACCTTACTGTCTGATGTAATCAAGTCGCCTTCGGCCTCTGACTAGGCTTCAAGTATTGACATTTAACAAATCTGTTTCTGGTCAAAACGCGCGCGCGATACGGAGCGATAGAGACAACTGCAGCATGGACTGGTTCTACCTAAATAGAAGAGACAAAATCGAGGTTTCGTATTCCCCTGTTTTCTCTTCCAAAACTAAACCGATTGTTACGATTGTTTTTTAAACGAGATAAGGATAATTAATTCTTTCTGTACGATTTTTTTTTAAATGCCTTTGTTTATTAGACGTCTGTAAATGCCGGTGTAACTGGGCAATTTTAAGTTTTTTTTGAGGGTTTTTAAATTTCTTTAGTAAATAACTTATCACAAAAAATAAAACTGGGACATGCTAGTGGCAGAAATCTATAGCTTGGTAAAAATTTATGGCTCTAGAATAGAAATCCAGGGAGAAAACAGCGTTTTCTCCATACGTTTGTATGGAGAAAACATCGCCCTCGTCCTTTTAATATAGTAAGCAAATAGTTAAGCATTTATACGATCCGATCCCCGGTGCACCGGCGTTGAGAGCTTGGGCAAAGAGCGTCTAGTAATTGTGTACAAAGTAGCTGCGCGTCTATCGCGCGTCAGTGGCGCGTCAATCGTGCGTAACTGGCGCGTCTATAGGGCGTTTTTTCCACGCTTTTCGATTTAATGTGTTATTTTTTCGATGCCTGTAAGTTTCTCTTGTTTGTTTGTTGCAGACGAACATAAAGTGAAGTGCCAGCTCTTTAAAGTTCTTACCCTAGCCCTAAATAACTGATAACCTTATAAGATTTTAAACTATTTTTGTTCCATTTTTAAATTAAAACACTGTACACAACACGGGTATTGATGCAACATACCTCTTTTTGATTAGTATTGTCCCGACGTTTCGGCCTAATTACATAGGCCGTGGTCGCAGGAAGACTAATAAATAACATAATAAATAAAAAGAGGTATGTTGCATCAATACCCGTGTCGTGTACAGTGAGGAAACCTTTACTAATATTACTACTGTTAATTACCAAAAATGATTTGTTTACAGATAAAGCGATGGCGATGGGCGTGATCCAGTTCGCGATCGGCATTTTCGGCAACGTGCCGTGCCCGATCATCTTCGGCGCCGCCATCGACGCGGCCTGCCGCCTGCGCGACGTCACCTGCGGCCTCACCGGCGCCTGCGCACACTACGACGCGGACAGCTTCCGACACTTTTACCTAGGTAATCATCATCATCATCATCACCATTTTAGCCACAGGACGTCCACTGCTGAATAGCTTCCGACACTTTTCCCTAGGTGATCATCATCATCATCAACATTTTAGCCACAGGACGTCCACTGCTGAATAGCTTCCGATACTTTTCCCTAGGTGATCATTATCATCATCACCATTTTAGCCACAGGACGTCCACTGCTGAATAAGCTTTCGACACTTACCTAGGTGATCATCATCATCATCATCTGATGATGATGAAGATTACCTAGCAGCATTCAGCAGTGGACGTCCTGTGGCTGTAATGGTGATCCATTACAGCCACAGACGTCCACTGCTGAATAGCTTCAGACACTTTTACCTAGGTAACTAGGTAATCATCATCATCATCATCATCATCACCATTTTAGCCACAGGACTTCCACTGCTGAATAGCTTCCGACACTTACCTAGGTAATCATCATCATCATCACCATTTTAGCCACAGGACGTCCCCTGCTGAATAGCTTCCGACACTTTTACCACATGAGAAAAGAAACGGAACAGAGACAAAGCTTCTAAAGAGCTAGCAAAATTTATACCTATTCTGGTAGGGTTGGCACAATTGAATAAATTTAAAATATAAATGTCCTTTTTTTTCACATTTTTTATTAAAATAGGTTATTTTTTTACAAATTACATACTCTAAATATTTTTTTTATTACTTTTGGTTTTTAATAATTTGTTGTGTCTTTTAATCGAATGATAAATTCTAAATCTAATATAAAGTTTTTTCAAATAATACAAACTGACAGTTATAGAATGATTTTTAATACCGTGTTAATGGATAGTTCGGGATTAAATTCGCTAGTCCTGACATGCGCAAGTGGGCCTAAGTTAAATAATAATAAATTGTTTCTACAATTACACCAATTATCTAGCCCCAAACTAAGCAAAGCTTGTACTATGACGACTAGATAACGGATAAACATACATAAATACGTTTATAAACATCCATAACTTAGGTACAAATGCTTGTGCTCATCATACTAACATTTGCCCCTTGCGGGATTCGAACCCGCAACCGACGGCATTGTAGTCTGGAGCGCGAATCACTACACCAGACGGACGTAAAATAAAATTGAAGTTATTACTATCTTTTTATTTATTCTAGGTTTATCAGCGGGAATAATGTTCCTCGCGTTCCTAATGGACGTGATGGTGTGGCGGCGCGCGGGACGTATCGACATGAATCCGGAAGACGAAGGAGGGGCTGCCCCCCTAGATGCCCCCCTAGATGGGCCCCCCCAACTGTTACCCCCCCCTACTGACACGCAGCTCTGACCCGCTACTACGGGCTGCTCATATGAGTCCAACTTCTGAAAACCTTATCACAGACAAGATAAGTATTACCACAGAGTAGATAGTTCTTTGTACGGAAACGTTTACGTCCTAATCTCCTGACAATCAATTCTCGTCGTAATTTAAAAAAATGTGGTACGCCCGACTCGCAATTTCTAGTTTCAGCTATGGCTAAAGACATATAGATACTGGACCCGTACGTACAAGCACGTTATATTGCGTTGTAATTTATGAATCACGGTGAACGTCGTAAGTATCACTCTCGTGGTGTGTTCCGATTCAAGCCGAAATCGATTTTATCGTAACACTTTCCGATTTGGTGTAAGCGTGCCAACGATAGACCGTGGACGTCATTACCTACCGATTGCCTTCCGATTTAATCGTTTGAAATACTCTCTACTAATATAATATTTCTAAACAATGGCAAGTGTCATTTTCATTGACATAAGCCCGAGCAATGACGATATTCTTTATGTGTCCTAGTGATGTACTAAAACTTACTTAAACGAACACAATCGAAAATAAGCTTTTTGTACATGTTTTTTTATAAGGCCATGAATTTATAGTTTATTTCTGTCAAAATTAATCTTGTGACATATTTCATAACCTTTTGACTACGGATTAAGTCATTGATTTAGTCATACATAAAATATATAGAGGCATACAATTTGCAACTAAAAACAAGTTGTTACAGTATGAGTATGTTTGTTAGAGTGAAGGACGGCTCCTATGAAATTGTACATCATCTTTTATCATCGTGAACATTGTTGCAAGGGCAATATATAATAAGCGTCTCGTAAAAAGAGCGGTGACCAAAATTGGAACTAACATTTTTAGTAGGTACTGAAGTGCGGTGAAGACAAGTAGCGCTCATTTCATTTGACAAAAATTATACCGCTATTTTAAAATAAAAATATACATATTGTTCTTTGGACAACGTTTTTATATTAGGACGGAAGCAAACGACGGACAAGTTTTTGCATACTAATTTAGTCTAATGAATCTTCGAAATTAACGTCGCGAATTGTTCTGGTACAAAAGTGTAGTTTGATTATAAACTAAATATTACAAACGAAAATAATAACATTAATTTTAGATTAGATATTTTATAAAATTATTTACCTACTGTATAGGTAGCTGCTGTATATTACTGAGATTTAAAAATTGGTTCATATAGGTAAGAGATCTGGTTCCCCTGTGCTTGGGTTCGGGAGTGAGATGGCAATCTCTCCAAATGTAATAATCAGACGGCCGATTGTAGGTTAAGGCCTCACCACCAGCGTCTTTCGAGCGTCGACGTCGTGGCAGTGTCCAATCAGCGTTAAGTAAAAGCCGCTGCGCAAGCGTTGCGTCAACACGCTGCCACGACGTCGACGCTCGAAAGACGCTAGTGTGGGGGGCCCCTAAGGTACTCTATAAGGGTAAATACCTAGGAGAAGTACAAACCGCTAGGAGAGAGATAGAGGGTATGTTTAAATCGTAAAAATCACACACTACTTAAGAAAGTTGCAACGAAAAACATCACAATCACTTTAAAATATCTATAATGGGTTCCCCAGATAGTCAAACGTGATTGAGATTAGTGTTCTCAGGCTTGAAGCTTATTCACTTGTCATACAAAAATCAATTCTAAGTTTATTTTTTTAGGTTTATGTTCCTTCAAACCAGCATTACACGATTTAATCAGAGGGGCTACTGTTTAACATTAAAAGTTTGAGTCGGAATAAGCCGATCAGATTGCGTAGATATCACTTTTATTTTTATTAGACATCTATAACTCGGCGGTCCCTATAAATTGGTCGTTAATACTGACATAGACAGTTGTCCATATAAATCTTCAAAGTTAAGGATCAAATATAATAAAAAGTATAAAAACTAAGCAGTTAGATAGGCTTGAAGATAAATAACACTTGAAAAAAATCATCGACCTCAGGTGGGACTCGAACCCACGTCCCACCGCATACCGGGCGAGTGCTTTGACCTGTACTTTGAAGAGTTAGATAGACGTTTTGTCGTTTCGGGGAATCTACTTACAAACAAAATAAGTATACCAACATAATAATACGAATGCTACCTGTGACTGTTGGTATATTTTTTTGCATTTTCTGCCGTTTTCATGCATTTTACTAGCTAGTTATATTTAACTGTTAGTGTACACCTGCTCAATATTACCATTATACTTTTTTCTAAGGCCAAGCTAAGGCAAATTAAAATAAATTCTACTTACTCGTCTATTTCAACTAAATTTTAAGGTAAAATAAGATAATGTAGAAAATTTAATACTTAAATGTGTCTCCGAACAGTCCCTTATACATTTTTATTTGATATTTTACTTTACATCACATTATCCAGTTCAAACATAATGTATTTTTTACATTATAACATAATATCTGTGACTGACTTTTTAAGCTGTGCGTAAACTAGGTTAAAATGACAATAGGCTACTTAATTAATCACAATTAAAGTATATGTTGAAAGCCATGTCTAGTGCAATAAATGTTTTTTTTATTAATTTAATAGCTAGTTCAAATAAAAAATAAAAAATTTGGCTACAAAAGTGTCTTGTATCCTAAAGTACACTTTTACGTATTTAGTAGTTCGAATGTTTTTAAATTAGTTTACGCGTAGTTTACTTTTAAAATACAGTTCTAGTAAATCATGAAAAAGCGTGAAATTTACTTGTGGTTAGACGTATACATGTATGCACTGTACATTGATGCCATCTCTGCTAGCGACCAGCTTTGCCAAAGCGTGTATGGCGTATAGCTTATCTATTACAAGTTGGCAAGCGATTTTCAATCTTAAGTCGAACTAATAAAGTTCAGTAGACTGTACTACGTCTTACCGCAAATAAAGACCACATTTGTTCGTGTATACCATGAACTGTATCATAAATATAATGGCTAGTGATTAGACATTTATCTTAGAGTAGATCGTTTTTTTTTACAAATTATTATTAATACTAAAACATGTACATACGTATATTAGATGAATTAAATGTATAATCATAGCATAAGTTAGTAGAATTAAGGTTTTTTTTAATGGTTAATGTAATGGCCTGTTGTTTTATTTTTAGAGGAATTCTTTATAATCAAATGTTTATTAAACTATTTTCTAATATTATCATACGATGAATTAGTATCTTTGGGCTATGGTCACGTATATTTAAGCCACGTGTAGTAACAACTTTTAAAATAAATGTATTACTTATTAAATCATTTCAACAACAAATAATCATGTTCGTGTATCCCGCCGGAAATAAGTAATCAATACTAGTACAATAGGCCATAGCTCCGTATAAAAGTGGGAATGTTAAAAGGCTGGGTCGTGTGTAAATTTTAGTGAATATAGATAGATATATCGATAACGAATCGACTAAATATAAGTTGACAATATTGTCGATACTAATTACCTCGAAAAATTTTCATTTTTGTAACGTCTCTGTGATTAGGGCATAATTTTATGTACTAAATCATTTTAATAATAATATTTTAGATACAAGTTAGCTACTTACATCATTTATTTTGTTTTATAGAAATTGAAACTTGCATGTGCAATATACATAAGGTTTGGAGATAAATATACATAATTACTCCAAATCGTACATTTTAAATAGATATTTGTAGATTTTTGAAAGATTTTATGCAAAGTTTTGCCTACTTTTTACACAATTTCTATCTTTGTAACATGTTGTTGTGCTTAACTTTTTTATTCAAATTGGACCAAAGGACTGGGATATTCATTAAAAGAAAAAAAAAACGCAGCTTGCAAAAAATGATAATAACACCTTGTTACAGTTTTTACAATACTTATGACATGTTACACCTCCTTGCAACTTTGTAATATTGCTTGTCAGTTTTATTTTGATAAACATAACAAAATATTTATAACCTCGCAGGGAGACCATATTCCAAAAACCATTCTCCACTGCCAATGAATCGTAAATAAAATAAATTTGATTAACAACGAAACAATGTAATGTATTTTTATGTAATTATGATATTTTTACACAATTCCTATTCTTATCTGTGCATTATTTCGTGCAATGTCTTTTAGAAAATATAAAAGCTTTTTATTATTAATTATTAAAATGAAATAAATCATATTTGTTGCCCTATTGCACTATAAATACTTAGCATAATACTTATTTACATAATATTAATGTTTGTTTTGACGTTAAATTCGAATAATAGAATAAAATCAAGACAAAAATAATACGTATTATTGTCTTAAGATTTTATTTTTAATGCACCATTATATATTGTACCTATCTATTAATATTTATATTTATAGGTATTGTAGTCCTAAATATTGTCTCAGTGGTAGATGAATTTTGTTGATTGTTGCTGTACGAGTATAAGCGAATGTATTTAAGGATTAAACAATAGTTCTTTTTGTAATAGTGAACACAATTTTACTAGTCTACGATGTTAGTTATAATAAATAATACCTCGGGATTTAGAATAAAAACTTGCTACCATTGAACAATTTTTAATATAATTTCAATCTCATACTATTTGTTGAAGTGATCTACTTGTTTTCTGGTTACAAAATCGCGTAATATTGTCTACACATTACGATTCTCTATTACACTATTGTTTTCTTGAATTCGTTAATTTTACTTTAGAATAAGTTGTAATTTCATTATGTTTGTGTTTATAAAAATATAGTTACTTCGACTTTCCGAAAACAATCGCATAGCTAAAATAGCATCGCGGAACGACTGACATAGAATTGAGGGAAGTTGAACATTGGATTACATTTTTGTAATAGTTTAGTATTAAATTTAAAAAACAATCAGCTATAAAACTGCTAAATTACTTGTATATTCTTTGCGCCATATTATAAAAACGTCAAGACTGAATCTGTTTCTTTAATACAGTTAGTTAAACAGATTGATTGTTGTTTTTTTCGTTTTTATGATTATGGAGGATCAATTTTTTAACTTTTATACCGCGTTGTAATGAAGCTAAATTTGACTTTATTATACGCATGAATGCAGTTTATACCAAAACGCACAAATATGTAGGAATGATATAAAACTAGTAAACTAATCTATAGTTGTATTCGAACGTATAAACTAAATTAATAAAGGGTTACATAGATAATATCTACAGAGGGCGTAGGTAGTGCGAGTTCCACAAAATAATCACGTTACTTTGATCGAAAAGTCAATGTTAATTTGTATTACTTTTCAATTGATTTCAGTGACTTAGTTGTTTTGTGGAACTCGCAGTAGGCACCCCTGCGGGGTAACCATGAACTCTTTAAACAATCTCAAAGCGGTCAAATCTGTCAATTTTGGTACGTCATTACATACAAAATTTGACAGATTTGATAATGTTTGACAGATTTGAGATTGTTTTAAGAGTTCGTGGTTACCGCCCAGATCAATGTATGTGGTTTACTGAAAATGCTAATCTAATAAAAAGTCCGTCTGTAAGGTGTAACTACAAAGTACGGTAATTATTTGTTTATTTACTTAGCGATTTAAGTTACAGTATAGATTGTTATAGTGACGTTGGTCACATATTTTTTAATTATTTGTAAATAAAAAGATATTGATGTATCTCTTGTGTTTTATTGAATGTTATTATAAGGCAAGCTAGCTGTTTCACGCGAGTTCTTTCCCGTGGTCTTTAGTTTATTCATAACTAGCTGTTGCCCGCGACTTCGCTCGCGTGATCTTTAGTTTATTTTATATATCTCACAGGATCATTTGTCGGAGGTAAAAAGTATCCTATATATTAATCCAGATCATATTCTATATGTATGCAAAATGTTATCCAAATCAGTTTAGTAGTTTTTGCGTGAAAGAGTAACAAACATCCATAAATACTTACAAACTTTCGCATTTATAATATTAGTAGGATATGGCTAAGTTAATTATACATAATATGTATTTTCATAAATTGTAGCCTGTTAATGTGTTATTCTGATGTTTAAGCTATATTTCTGTAAAGTTTCAGCAAAATCCGTTCAGTAGTTTTTTGCGTAAAAGAGTAACAATAAAACATCCATCAATATATCCTTACAAACTTTCGCAAAGGAATTAGAGGATTCGCGCTTCTGAAGGTATTGACGTTCGTTTTGGAGGCGTATTTCTAAAGCAAACGAATTGGCATATTTATGCAAACATTTTCTATACTTAGTTCATGAATGGTAACAGTGTAAGTAAATAAAGTAGATTTTATAAGAAACTAGCTGACCCGGCGAACTTCGTACCGCCAAACAGTTTTTTTTCCGTCAGCATTTCCTATGTTTTTATTATTTATTCTGCTATTCGGGTTGAAGACAAATCCAACAAATAATAAACCATGAAAATCGGTACTATCGTTCTCAAGTTATAAGTGTCTTAATAAACCCGACTTTGTTTTATATATTTTCGGTCCCTCCAAAGGAAAAAGTTATTTGCTTGGTGTGCAATAAAGAGTCCACACGGTTGGTCTCTATGGTTACTTTCCTTTTGTATGGAACTGTTGTCCATCTAGCTGTATGTCGAGACCAATTTTAGGGTTCCGTAGTCCTGACAAGGAACCGTTATAGTTTCGTCATGTCCGTTTGTCCGTCCGAGGTTTTGCTTGGATACTGTTAGCACTTGAGAGCTGTAATTTTGTATAGATAGATACATACACAGTCTGGCCATAAAAACTGTTACAATTAAAAATTAAAAACATATTACATTTGAATTTGGAATCTGTCATTTTTATACGATAGTTCATTGTGTTTTCTCATTTTGGCGCGAATTCATTTACAATATTTTGCGATATTAAAATGGAGTGGGGTGATAAAGTGAACCGAATCACTGTGATTGCACTACACAAAGAGGTATGGAGCTAAATGCAATTTTTAAAACTCTCCATACACTTGGTATTAGTCAAATGTTTGTGTACCGGGCTATTAATAGGTACAATGAGACTTCCTCTGTTTGTGACAGAGAAGGATCTGGCCGTCCACGTAGTGTTCGTACGAAAAAGGTGGTCGAAGCAGTAAGGGAACGAATTCGAAGAAATCCTGTCCGAAAGCAAAATATTTTATCTCGGGAAATGAAGATAGCACCTAGAACCATGTCGCGTATTTTAAAAGATGACTTAGGTCTTGCAGCCTATAAGAGACGTACTGGTCATTTCATAACTGATAATTTAAAAAGGAATAGGGTGGTAAAATCGAAACAACTACTGAAGCGGTACGCAAAGGGAGGTCACAGAAAATTTTTGATTTTTTACGGATGAGAAAATGTTTACAATTGAGCAAAATTTTAACAAACAAAATGACCGTATTTATGCTCAAAGCTCTAAGGAAGCTACCCAATTAGTCGACAGAGTGCAACGTGGGCATTATCCGACTTCAGCGATGGTTTGGTGGGGAGTTAGCTATGAAGGAGTGACTGAGCCATTTTTTTGTGAAAAAGGTATCAAAACATCGGCACAAGTGTATCAAGATACTATTCTTGAGAAGGTAGTTAAGCCCCTTAACAACACCATGTTCAATAACCAAGTAGGTATGGTCCTGCCAGCAAGACTCGGCGCCGGGTCATAACTCATAAAGCTCGGTCCGCGGTCTTGGTTGGAAGCGTACGTTTCGGACTTCATCAGAGCCGAAGACTGGCCGTCGTCTTGTCCTGATCTTAATCCGCTGGATTATAATTTATGGTCAGTTTTAGAGAGTACGGCTTGCTCTAAACGCCATGATAATTTGGAGATCCTAAAACAATCCATACGATTGGCAGTGAAGAATTTTCCCATGGAAAAAGTGCGTGCTTCTATTGATAACTGGCCTCAACGTTTAAAGGACTGTATTGCTGCCAATGGAAACCACTTCGAATAAGCTTTTTATATTTTAAATTGTTTTATATTTATGTATTAAACTAACACAGTGTAAAAGTAATATATGTTAATTGCAATTAAAAATCGGAAAAAAAATCATGAAAATAGTACCTACTTTTCATGAACTTTTCAGGAGTTAAAATTACAGAAAAGGGATCAAACTTACTTGTTCTGTGGTTAAAATAGATCAGTTAGTTTAAAAGTAATAGTTCAGTGCATTTGTACTCAAAAAGGCTCCTAGTGAGAAAGTTTTGGGTAGTTCTGATTTTTTCATTCTTTATGTATTTTGGGGTGCTGAATCCGAATTTGAGGTATGCTAACAAAATTTCGTGACGCAACATTGACTAAATCGCAAAAAAAGTTAAAAATTTCTGGATGAATCGTTCCTAATAATGTACGGATTTTATTAGATTAAAAAATTAAAATTATTTTGTTGTAAAACTTGCATGCAACAGATCCATGATTGAAACTGGTAACGGATTGCAAGCAATCCCTATTTCTGAGATACAGCCGAGCAGCATTTGATGGGTTGTTTAAAGGAAAATTTACTGTACGTATTCTGCTGCTTTGTCACTCAACCCGCCTGTCCCTATGTTATATAGAAAATAGTAGATACAACTAAAGTAGTAAAGTAAATAATAATAATAATTGTTTCCACAATCACACCAATTATCTAGCCCCAAACTAAGCAAAGCTTGGGCTATGGCGACTAGATAACGGATAAACATACTTAAATACGTTTATAAACATCCATGACTTTGGTGCAAATGCTCGTGCTCATCACACTAACATTTGCCCCTCGCGGGATTCGAACCCGCAACCGCCAGGTATTGTAGTCAGGAGCGCGAACCACTACACCAGACAGTCGTCAAGTAAAGTAAAGTACTAAAGTGTAGTGTGAAAGTACCTATATGTGACGCGACAGTGACCGTATTGTTTTTTCTCACCATGAACGCCTGTGAAACCTTCAGTACTACTGTCAATTAATGTGTTAACATCCATCACAAGCAACCGTCACGCTTGACCGTTAATTGTAAACAGGAAACAATACGTGGGTAATCCATTATTTGGTTGAGTAATCGAGGTTTTCGCTTTGACAATCGCATACTACAAATAAATAAAAAATTGGCAGAGTTGGATTTCTGCAATCTCACGGTTTCGGGTGAATATGTTCGACCCCAACGTTTGTTTTTTTAAACGGAAGAAGTAGGTACCTACTGGTATTCTATGGAGCTATTCGTTGGACTGATATTTCCGGCTTCTTTAGGCTAGTCGTAGCCATTTTTAAAATTGCATGAAATTGGTTGCAATGTTTGGTAGGTTTTAATTTATTTTAGATTTAATAACAAATTGGCCAGTGGGATGAGTTCTGACCAGTCATCATTTGCTTGGCTTTCAGTTAAATAAAAATCACTCTGGTTTTTGTTCGTTTCTATATAAAAATAACTTTCAGGCACTTATTGCACTCGCTGGAAAATTAAATATTTTATTTATTAAGAGCTACAAAATAGGTACCTACTTAATTAGAGCTCTTTCTGTTTTTCTAGCAAAGAATCTTAAGATTTTTGTGTGACATTATGCGACTATGAGTAAAATGTTTTTCGACAAAAACATACATTTTACGACAAAACAATCTAGTTAAAATTTCCAAAAATCAGAAATAACACGTAATAAAAATATTGAACTGCAACTTTTTACAAGAAACTCTTATTAAAAGTATTTTGATTAATTTTGTATACACAGAAAATACAAAACCAATGAAAAGAGAATGCATTACACGAGATAAAAATACTCCCCAAGAAGTAACCTAACCCTCAGTCAGTTTATGATCACAGAAATATCTCGATATATTTTTGTGTCTCATACACAGAAATATATCAAGATATAAAAATCAGAGGGAGCCAAGGATGAGGAAAAGTATTTGCTGGGCTTTTGTAATATTGTCTAGTTTAAGTGATAACAAGGCCAAGTGCAAGTTGAATTCGCGTGGCGAGAGTTCCGTACAATGCCACAGTCAAATGTGCGCCTTGCCACTGTATTTTTAATTGATAGAATTCTTATACCAGTAGGTTTTTCTATAATCTAAAAGCAACGGAACTATATTTTGTATTATTTTTCCAAATTTTAGGCTCGGTTTCGGAGATCAGGGCCCCCTGGATAGGTCATTTTTCGTCTTCTTTCATGAACCCAAATAAAAACATGATGACTTTGAGTTCGTAGTGGTGTTGACAATGCCAGGATGATTAGGCAGATCAGTTGTCCATGGTGTTATAAAACGTAGCACAGTGGGTGCGGAGTCAGTCTGAATCGATATCAGCGGGTACCAACGTAGTGAGTTTAGGTACACAGTTCTACGTTATTGACGAATTACTGAAGAATATGTCTAAGATCGTCCTATACGTTTTTTTCGCAGTTTTGGCCGTGGTTTGCTTCGCTGCACCTGGTATGTAAAAAAACAACTTAATATTATTTTATTTATGGGAAACATATGTTTAGGGTATAATTATCTATTATCTTTACTTTTGTAAAGATCTTAACTATGGCAAAGCCAAAAGAAAGGAATATTTGTTGTTATCATAGGACACTATCATGAATTCACAAAATGTATGCTTTAAAAACTTTTAAATTTAATTATAAAAATATCATTTTTGACTAACCTCCGTTGCAAAGAGAGGCGAGCATCACGGACTTGAGATCGCCATCTACAGAAAAATATTTTTTAAAATATTTTTGTATTGTCTCGGGTCGGGTGTTGTGGTACCAACGTTGTTTCGGATTTCTATAACATAAGTGCTTAAGCTTGCTTTAGTAGTACTACTTTAGTATCAGAGCTATGTAGGTATGTGATGTTGTCCAATATTTATTAACATCAATATTATTAAAAATAAATTACATTTTTTTTTCTGTACCATTTTGTCTACGGGTGTGCATTGAAGATTATTAATCCATCTATCACACACAGGCCAGCGAGTGCGTCGCCACTATGACGGCGCGCTCGGCGCGTTCGGCGGCGGCGGCGGCGGTGGGTACGGCGGGTACGGCGGGCACCGTCCCGGTGGGCACCGCCCCGGCGGGCACGGCCCGGGCGCCGTCCCGCTACATATCGGCGGCTCACAATCCTTCTCGAAGTCCTCTGCCAGCGCCAGCTCACAGTCCGGCGGTGGATTCGTGCACGGCTAAAGTTATTGTAAGTTATTTTGTTTTGACTCAAAACACAAAACAATTGCTTAGCATATATCGTTCAGCGACGGCGACGGCGTAGGGTAAGGCAGGTACGGCGGGCACGGTCTGGACGGTGCGCCGTCCCGCTACATATCGGCGGCTCTCAGTTCTGGAAATCCACAGCCAGCGGTGGAATCGTGCACAGCTTACGTTGTAAGTTTTTTTGTTTTGAATTGTGTTGTTGTAAAAGTAATACAAATTAACGTACTATTCGATCTACATATGAGAAGCGATTATTTTAGACAACTTATACTAGACCTTTTGAAGTAACTATTATTAATCTTTGTCTCTGTACCCACCCAAATGTCCAACGCGGCACACATTAGTACAGGGTGTCATTGAAATATCGCGAAACCTCCTAGGGGCTGATTCTGTCTGATTTTCTGATTGAAGTTTTTTAAGGGACTAACATCGAAATCGCTGTAAGATCACTTACCCGTACTAAACTGTCGGCCAGTTGATATAAGTTTATATTTTTGGTACTTTTAACAAGGCGGATGTACCTATTTAGGCACCAACATAATAAACCTAACCTAATTAAGGTTTTGCGTTACCTACTTACTTAACTCAATAATGCCTTGTAATAAGCCAAGCTTAGTCACTAGGCCTTGCAAATAGTTCTTAGGTTGTATAATAGCTTTGAACCATAAATATAGGAAGGTCATTGTAACTCTTACATTTATTGTTTCAGGAATCCACCAGATTCATATGTTTATTTCAAATGGCCATGGCGCTCCGAATTCCTGACTTTGATTAAATCTCTACTTATGTGATTTAGTTTAGTAATAATTTAAATAAGTAATTATAGAAAAAAACTTAGATAATAACATTTATAAGGTAACTATGATACGTTAATTGCTTTTACGGTTAAAATAAAAATAAATGTCCACAATCCAATTTAACTTTTTATTTAAATTTTTGTTTTTAGCAATACCATGCTAGGTTTATCTAAGATTTTCAATACTTGAAAAAAACGTCTCGGTAGCTTAGTGGTCAAAGCACTCGCCCGGTATGCGATGGACGTGGGTTCGGATCCCACCTGAGGCGGACGATTTTTTTTTTCAAGTATTAAAAATCTTAACTTTTTATTCCACTAAGTATGTATTCATATGGTAAAATACTTCAAACTTTTCTCCAACTACTTATAACTTCTTCTTAAAGTGTTTTTTATAAATTGTATGTAAGCTAATAATTTTGCAAATTAATTCGTTAATTATGAAAATAAGAGCAACTTTTGGGCGAACAACGTAACGATTTTTTTACTAAGCTAGGTTGTTATGACATAGGATGTTATTTTGACGAGGGTTAGGCGCTAAATACATACAAAACGTTGTTTTGATTCAAGAGAATAACAACATGCAGGCAGGAGTATGGCCCGCGTTGACTCTCAAATTATGTAGGAACTAGACATGTAAACGGCAAAATAAAATAAAAAATAAGTGTTAAATTAGGACTTCCATGCGGGTTTTTTGAAGCCTGCTGCAAAAGAGAGAACACGAAGAATCCTTCAAATCAATATAATTAAAATGATCGCTTATAAATATTTCTTTAACAAAATGTTCTAATCTAACAACTAGTTTCGTTACTAATATCTCGATCTTTAGTGTGTCTCGCTCAGGAGCCGTATTAATGAAGCATTCAAAATCTAATTCGCATACGAAATTCTAAGACAGGAGTTCGTATGCGATTCTTGTGAATTCGCATGCAAATTAGAATTCGAATGCTTCGAAAATACGTCTTCATATCGCTTAGCGGCTACCTAAGCATTAAACAGGCTGTTCTTAATTATAAGCGGTGGCGGCAGCGGAGGAGGACGCGAGCACGGATAAGCGGCCTCCGCGGATGTGCTGGGATGAACGCCCATTCTTGTTGTATGCTAGCTCGTGGCTGCCGCTGGAAAAATATTTAAATATTACAGATATGCGTTAAATTCTGGGTAAGATTGGTAAGCTTAGTCTGCCGAAGTAGATAGCGAAAATTAATCAATATTTTTATTTAAAAAAAAATCTTAACCATGATAGGTACCAATTGTTTATTTATCCAGCCCCAAACTAAGCATAGCTTGTATACCATGGATAGCGAATGACGCCTAGATAACAGTTCGGCGTACCTACTTTTGACATTATATGATATCTATCCATGACTCATGCACAAAAGCTTTTTTTTTATTCCAAACTTCTTATGATGCTCCTACAACAATTTAACTATGGGACGAACATCGAAATATCAAGTTTTTTTTATTTCCAATATAAATAGAGAGAGCTGATTGGGCATTTAGTAAGGGGAAGTCAAAATCAAAATATTTTATTTTGGCAAATTAGGCTATAATATAACTTTTACAAGTCCTCATTTTGATTACCCTAACTCTGTTTCGGGATCACTTATAGTCTAGTGCCGAGTAGAAGCAGCGCAAGAAACTCAAAGCATAAAAAAGATTGAAGTTTCGATGGAAAAAGTTATTGTATTTAAGCTCAAGCGCAAAATAGAAACATTAATGAAAAAACAACTTACTTACGAAAAAATCAGCATCATGACATTCTCTACCATTAGCTAACAATAAGGTTTTTTATAGATTTTTTTCTGAACTAATGTGTGACGTATGTACCGGCAAGCACAGCGTGGGACGTCCACCCACAAGGTGGACAGACGACCTGGTAAAGGTTGCAGGAAGCCGCTGGATGCAGAACCCTTCCAACTGGCTAATTTGGTAGTCACTGGGGGAGGCCTATGTTCAGCAGTGGACGCCTGAGGCCGAAATGATGATGATGAATGTGTCCTAATAAAAATGGCTTAACTATTCTAAAACTAAAAGAGTACCTGTTTCCATATTCTCTACCGCTGTTGCTACTGCCGTTGCACCCACCGGTGCCCTCTTGGCTGACGCTGGCATCCCGCTCGTCGCTCCCGCTTCCGCGCCCGTAGCCTCCTGTGCCGTATAAGCCGTATCCGCTGCTGCTGTTGTACCCGCGTCTCACGCGAATGCCTAAGGGCGCTTGCAAATTAGACGTTTTCTAAATGATGCGGTCTTATGTTCGTTCTTCATCGAATAAGTTAACCGTCAACAGCTAGTTCATCAGCATATAACAAAATGACAAAGTTCCTGCATTTACATTTTAAATTTAAATTTCCATTGAAAACGATAACAAAGCAAATAATAATATGTATGATTGACTATGCCATCGTGAATTCAAGTGGTAAATTCTCATCGTTATCTTATATCTGGCCGATACCCAATTTCAATACCGTTTCACTATGGTGCGATTGTTTAAGCCACCTAGACTTAAATTTTTAAAGTGATTGTTGTCGTTTAATTTTTTACATGGATTGGCCAGCTGTTGACACCTATCATTTATTATAGTGCTTATTTATAGTGTTTATTCAGAAAACAAAATTGGGTCTGTAGTCCAACTGCTGCACTTCTAAACCTTACCTCGTGCAGACAATCCAAGCACCAACACAGCGAAAACAGCCAACAGAAGCGCTCGTGCCATGGTTCCAAAATAAAATATGTCATCAATTGCTCTTCTCATCCAGCTTATATACAGCTCATAATAGGTGACCGGTCACGCTGCGTCAATTCGTCGGATGCGGCACGGTCACACGTCAGTTTCGGTGACGGGAAAACAAAGGTAGACGAAATAATTCGGGGTGATACAATTCAGATTTGGGTGCCCTTGACTTTGCTGGGCTAAGGTCGAATTATGGTAATTGAGCATGAGCAAGACAAGACTCATACTTTTTGAGCCTACAATCTCCACCAAACTGGGTGCCAGCCGAGAAAACTAAGCTAGAAAGATTTTGATGATTTGATATTGATAAAAATCATATAAAAATGCTCCGTGTTTTGAAAGGAATAAAGTTTCACCATGTCTTCTGTGATTTTATGGCTTGAAGCTTTATGCAGTTATACATAGGCAAAATAAGTACTTCTTGGCTCAAGAATCTCAGACAATGGTTCGGACTTCACCAGGTTCTTGTTCAGCAGTAGATGATAAATAATAAAGATTGCCCTACTCGAACAATAATTGGCACTTTAAAGTTTAATATTTCGCAAACAGATACCTAAATCGAAAAATAGTCTTAGTAACCCCTAAGTCATTTTAAAGGACCTATTCAACGATATTCCACACGATGGGGTAGACGATGAATAAAAAACATCCCCACGTTACATGAATGGAAGCTAGTACCCTAAAAAAATATTTTATAGACTTTTATTTTACCACTTTGTTGGCGTGATTGATATACATATCTCTACAAAATTCCAGCTCGCTAGGGTCAACAGTCTTCAAGAAAAACCTCAGACGGACAGACAGACAGACGCACATGACGAAACTATAAGGGAAAATAATTTTTCAAATAATATTTTAATACGAATCGGATTCTAAAAAAAATTGTTTTGTATGAGAATTAAAAAAAAAAATTTATAATATCCTTCGGGTAACCCCGGCGTATTTGTGAAACCTGTACGCACACGCACTCTACAAACAACCTTTAAGACCTAACCGGTGTTATACAAAACTGCGAATCGGTGCGATGCGAATTCGCAACGTAGAAAACTGCATGGATTTTAAAAGCATTCGTGCGTAGATTTTTGCGATGCAACGTTGCATCGCAGTTTTGTGTTTGAGCCCATAAGAGGTGTAATATAACATTTGCAGATTTTGCAGCGAGAATATTATGTTACGCCGTGTGCTAAAATCTGTGTAAATCTGGCTTGTTATTTGCTTGTTTTTCCGTACTGTCTACAGTCTACACGAATGTACTTTGTAACATCTAAATACCGTCAAAATGGCTGGTCGCCTGCGTCCAACGGCTCTAATAGTATACTAAATTAAGCAATTATTTAATGAATTAAATAAATAAAAGCTATCAGAAGCAATTTTTGAATATACTTTTTCAGCCGTTCGACGCAGGCGACCAGCCATTCTGACGGTAATTCTTGTATGATATTATTTTATTTTACTTATGGGTACTTTATTGCACCGGCATAATAAGTGGTAAAGTGGCGGATTTAATGCCAAAGGCATTCTCTACTATTCAACCATAGAGCCAGACAGACATGGTGTAGGCGGTGCAACAAAATATATGAATAAATGTATTATTATATAGTCTGACTGAATCTCGGAAACGGCTCCAACGACTTTTATTAAATTAAGTATGCAGTATAAATCGACCTAGATAGGTTTAATTTTTAGAGAAAAAAAACGATTAAAGCTCGGTCCTTAGGTACTGTTTCATTATACGTCGTTGCAGCCAAGACTACGTTAGCCGTCGCTATGACCGGTCTGGTGAGACTACCAGACAGACAGGCAGCGGGTTCAAACTCCTTACCCCATCCTAACGCTGCTACCCTGTTCAAACATAGGCAGCAGCACCTCTCATCATCATCATCTCAGCCACAGGACGTTCACTGCTGAACATAGGTCTCTCACAGTGACTTCCAGATCGGCCGGTTGAAAGCGGCCTGCATCATACAGTGGTGAAAAACCATAAATGCATGAATATAAGTGAGTCTACGCTTACCAGAGGGCCTAGTGCGAGTTCTACAAAATAATCGCGACTAGGCACCCAGGGAGTTGGGTGCCCATCCTAACATTCCTAAACATTATACACTTAGGTAAGGTAAGAAACTTAAGAAGCAGAACCTCACAACTCCTTAAGAGGCCTTTTATAAAATTTTGACAGTTTCACGGTTGTGGGTTTCACTATTAAAAAAGGGAAACCTACAAGTATCAACAAGTATTTTTTATTAAATCATCATAACCTATTGGGACAAAGCAAAAATGCCATCCCCCTATTTTTGGCACGTTCCTATAAACGTATACCGCTTTTGCAGTTATGACTCATTAATATGTTTCGTTATTTTGTAGTTGACTAAAACTAACAAACTAAAACTGACAAAATTTTGTAATAGGCCTCTTAATCGTTTCACTTTATTTAATTTGTTTCTTACTTACTTCATGGTGTAAAATAAATAGTATCATCTTATCTTAACTCTATGTACAGTCAACAGCACGTCGACCTACCCCAAAAGTCAAAAATTCTCCAATAGATTTTCAACTTTAAGCCTGACATTTAGAGATCATTTTCAAATGAGAAAATTTGTCATTTTGTGGTAGGTCGACGTGCTGTTGTCCGTACATGATAGAAAAAGGATTGAAATAAAAACACGAACAACAATCTTAGGTCAATTTATTTCTTTCGGACACATTTGTGCCTTTACATTACAATTTTAACTCAACATAGTATTATGGCGACATCACATGCATCGAGAACAAATAATAATAAGTTATTTTCAATAATATTCAGAGTCCATTGCTTTGTCGTTTTAGCTCTCTAATTCTGGAAGTAGCTGAGTATTTCTTCACGCAAGACCTAATAACTTTAGCAACAAACTTCGTCGTCTGCCACCGCCAGTGCTAGTCTGTGTTTATGCCGTTGCTAACATTGTCACCTTATACTAAAAAAAAAAGAAATAATAAAAATCTTAGAAGTAAATAAAACTCTGGTTTGTTTGGTGTGTTTTCAAACCAAAAATATTGTCAACAAGATGGTTACCTAGTAACTATGTTAAAATATTAAACACTACGAGACATATTATTATGAAACATTTCAAATTGGTTGACTAATCTTAAGACAAGTGTTCAACATTAGTCTATTTTTTGTAGTAAGGCCATAGCTGTTTTCCGCGACTTCGTTCGAGGGGTCTTTAGTTTATTCATAAAACGGCCAAATATGTAATTTGGCCGTTTAGCTTTATAAATTGTAACCTATATGCTAATCCGATGTTTAAGCTATATTACTGTAAGGTTTTAGAAAATTCTGTTTTGTAGTTTTTGTGTTAAAGAGTAACAAACATCCATCCATCCTCACAAACTTCTGCATTTATAATACTAATATTATGCCAGATTTTATATTTTTAAATTGAAAAATGACAAATCGTCCATGAGTTGTCTTTTTTCAATTTAAATGTATTCCACATATTGGAAAAGTAATTTGCTAAAAAGAAATACATAAAAGTTAAGTTATTATGCCAGATTAACAACAATCATGAAGAAATTCCATATCGTACAAACAAATAACAAGCCAATCCCTAAAGAAAGTCAGACAAGATAAAGAAAAGACAGGGGAAGAGGCTTCAACATTTATGGCCTTACTACAAAAAGATAGACTAGTGTTAAACACTTGTCTAAAATTAGTCAACCAATTTGAAATGTTGACACATCAGACGTTAAAGACATATTATTAACAAACATTCAAATTGGTTGACTAATCTTTAGACAAGTGTTTAACAATAGTCTATCTTTTTGTAGTAAGGCATTAGGCCTTAAAATATGATACAGATTTCACATTATTGCAAGTGACGCTGCACAACATTTTCATGTTCATTAGAAGTGTATTTTACTTATTTATAATGTATTGCATTGTGCACATACGACTGCCATTTCTGCCATGATATAGTAAGAACAATAATTCTCAAACGAAACGAACAACAAATAAAAGTCTGTAGTTCTGTACTGGACACAGAAGTACCAAAGTTTATTTTTTATATTCAAAATGGATGCGAGATCCAACCTTATCTAACGAAATGTCACGAACTGTATCAATAGTTTTAACCTCACTAACATCACTTTCTGTGCGAATCCAGTCCACAACGATCGACTAGTATTTGATGAAGTGTGTTCGTTCAGCTATTATCGTTCTAGTGGCAAAACTTCAGAAAATGTATCATATCAACTTATCAATTAAAATGTGGCTTACCTGTATTGATAGGTGAATTCGGTTCCTGCACGTTTGCATCAGTGGTTGTTTTAGTAGTTTCCTCTGTGGCGTCAGTTGTTGTAGTGTCTTCTGCAGTGTCAGTGGTGGGCTCAGTAGTCTCACCAGGACCTTCAGAATTTGTGTCATTGGTCTCATTGGTAGGGCCAGTAGCCTCACTAGTAGGGTTAGTGGTTGGCCCAGTCGCCTCACCAGTAGATTCAGTGGTTGGTTCAGTGGTCTCACTGGTAGGGTCAGTAGATGGTTCAGTGGTTTCATCGGTAGGGTCAGTAGTCTCACCGGTAGGGTCGCTAGTTAGTTCAATGGTCTCACCAGTAGGGTCAGTGGTAGGTTCAGTAGTCTCACCAACAGGCTCTGTGGTTAGTTCAGTTATCTCATCGGAAGGGTCTGTAGTTGGTTCAGTTGGCTCATCGGTAGCGATAGTGGTTGGTTCAGTTATCTCACCAGTAGGTTCTGTGGTTGGTTCAGTGGTCTCACCGGTAGGGTCGGTGGTTGGTTCAGTTGGCTCATTGGTAGCGACAGTGGTTGGTTCAGTAGTCTCACCAGCAGGCTCTGTGGTTGGTTCAGAGGTCTCACCAGCAGGCTCTGTGGTTGGTTCAGTGTTCTCACCGGTAGGGTCAGTGGTTGGTTCAGTAGCCTCACCAGTAGGGTCAGTGGTTGGTTCAGTTATCTCATCGGTAGGGTCTGTGGTTGTTTCAGTTGGCTCATCTGTAGCGACAGTGGTTGGTTCAGTAGGCTCACCAGCAGGCTCTGTGGTTGATTCAGTAGTCTCACCAGTAGGGTCAGTGGTTGGTTCAGTAGCCTCACCAGTAGGGTCAGTGGTTTCATCGTTTGGGTCAGTAGTTGGTTCAGTGATTTCACCAGTAGGGTCAGTGGTTGGTTCAGTGTTCTCACCGGTCGGGTCAGTGGTTGGTTCAGTAGCCTCACCAGTAGGGTCAGTAGTTGGTTCAGTGTTCTCACCAGTAGGGTCAGTGGTTGGTTCAGTAGCCTCACCAGTAGGGTCAGTGGTTGGTTCAGTTATCTCATCGGTAGGGTCTGTGGTTGGTTCAGTTGGCTCATCTGTAGCGACAGTGGTTGGTTCAGTAGGCTCACCAGCAGGCTCTGTGGTTGATTCAGTAGTCTCACCGGTAGGGTCAGTGGTTGGTTCAGTAGCCTCACCAGTAGGGTCAGTGGTTTCATCGTTTGGGTCAGTAGTTGGTTCAGTGGTTTCACCAGTAGGGTCAGTGGTTGGTTCAGTGTTCTCACCGGTCGGGTCAGTGGTTGGTTCAGTAGCCTCACTAGTAGGGTCAGTGGTTGGTTCAGTGATTTCATCTGTAGGATCAGTGGTTAGTTCAGTAGTCTCACCGGTAGGGTCAGTAGTTGGTCCTGTGATTTCACCGATAGGGTCAGTAGTTGGTTCAGTTGTCTCATCGGTAGGGTCTGTGGTTGGTTCTGTGGTCTCACTGGTAGGGTCAGTAGTCTCACCGGTAGGGTCCTTAGTTGGTTCAGTGGTCTCACCGGTAGGGTTAGTGGTAGGTTCAGTAGTCTCACCAACAGGCTCGGTATTAAGTCCAGTTACCTCATCGGTAGGGTCTGTGGTTGGTTCTGTTATCTCATCGGTAGGGTCTGTGGTTGGTTCAATTGGCTCATCTGTAGCGACAGTGGTTGGTTCAGTAGTCTCAACAGCAGGCTCTGTGGTTGATTCTGTGGTCTCACCGGTAGGATCAGTAGTTGGTGCAGTAGCCTCACCAGAAGGGTTAGTGGTTGGTTCAATTGGCTCATCGGTAGCGACAGTGGTTGGTTCAGTAGTCTCAACAGCAGGCTCTGTGGTTGATTCTGTGGTCTCACCGGTAGGGTCAGTAGTTGGTCCTGTGATTTCACCGATAGGGTCAGTAGTTGGTTCAGTTGTCTCATCGGTAGGGTCTGTGGTTGGTTCTGTGGTCTCACTGGTAGGGTCAGTAGTCTCACCGGTAGGGTCCTTAGTTGGTTCAGTGGTCTCACCGGTAGGGTTAGTGGTAGGTTCAGTAGTCTCACCAACAGGCTCGGTATTAAGTCCAGTTACCTCATCGGTAGGGTCTGTGGTTGGTTCTGTTATCTCATCGGTAGGGTCTGTGGTTGGTTCAATTGGCTCATCTGTAGCGACAGTGGTTGGTTCAGTAGTCTCAACAGCAGGCTCTGTGGTTGATTCTGTGGTCTCACCGGTAGGATCAGTAGTTGGTGCAGTAGCCTCACCAGTAGGGTTAGTGGTTGGTTCAATTGGCTCATCGGTAGCGACAGTGGTTGGTTCAGTAGTCTCAACAGCAGGCTCTGTGGTTGATTCTGTGGTCTCACCGGTAGGGTCAGTAGTTGGTGCAGTAGCCTCACCAGTAGGGTTAGTGGTTGGTTCAGTGGTTTCATCGGTAGGATAAGTGGTTGGTTCAGTGGTCTCACCGGTAGGGTCAGTGGTTGGTTCAGTTGTCTCATTGGTAGGATGAGTAGTTGGTTCAGTGATTTCATCGGTAGGGTCTGTGGTTGGTTCTGTGGTCTCACCGGTAGCGTCAGTGGTTAGTTCAGTTGTCTCATCGGTATGGTCAGTAGTTGATTCAGTGGTCTCACTGGAAGGGTCAGTGGTTGGTTCAGTAGTTTCATTGGTAGGGTCAGTAGTTTGTTCAGTAGTATCACCAGTAGGCTCTGTGGTTGGTTCAGTAGTCTCACCGGCAGGGTCAGTAGATGGTTCAGTGGTTTCATCGGTAGGGTTAGTAGTCTCACCGGTAAGGTCGCTAGTTGGTTCTGTGGTCTCACCGGTAGCGTCAGTGGTTAGTTCAGTTGTTTCATCGGTAGGGTCAGTAGTTGATTCAGTGGTCTCACTGGAAGGGTCAGTGGTTGATTCAGTAGTCTCATCGGTAGGGTCAGTGGTCTCATAGGTAGGGTCTGTGGTTGGTTTAGTAGTCTCACCGGAAGGGTCAGTAGTTGGTTCAGTGGTTTCATTGGTAGGGTCAGTAGTTTGTTCAGTAGTATCACCAGTAGGCTCTGTGGTTGGTTCAGTAGTCTCACCGGCAGGGTCAGTAGATGGTTCAGTGGTTTCATCGGTAGGGTTAGTAGTCTCACCGGTAAGGTCGCTAGTTGGTTCTGTGGTCTCACCGGTAGCGTCAGTGGTTAGTTCAGTTGTTTCATCGGTAGGGTCAGTAGTTGATTCAGTGGTCTCACTGGAAGGGTCAGTGGTTGATTCAGTAGTCTCATCGGTAGGGTCAGTGGTCTCATAGGTAGGGTCTGTGGTTGGTTTAGTAGTCTCACCGGAAGGGTCAGTAGTTGGTTCAGTGGTTTCATTGGTAGGGTCAGTAGTTTGTTCAGTAGTATCACCAGTAGGCTCTGTGGTTGGTTCAGTAGTCTCACCGGTAGGGTCAGTAGATGGTTCAGTGGTTTCATCGGTAGGGTTAGTAGTCTCACCGGTAGGGTCGCTAGTTGGTTCAGTGGTCTCACCGGTAGCGACAGTGGTTGGTTCAGTAATCTCATCGGTAGGGTCTGTGGTTGGTTCAGTGGTCTCATCGGTAGCGACAGTGGTTGGTTCAGTTGTCTCATTGGTAGGGTCTGTGGTCGGTGCTGTTGTGGTTGTTCTATTTTTGATTCGTTCAATTCCCCGCCGTATTAGATTAATAATTCCTGGAAACATTAAATTAATTATATTTGTTACACGTATCTTTAGGTCCACTTGATGCGATATAATTTCACCACCGTCAGTGGATCAAGTACGTCACCCTTAAATATAATTTAAATGTATCATTAACACATCGTTTATGCTATAAATATAATTTATACAGGGTAACATTGCAAAGGGGTGCCAAATTTTAACAATAAGATCTACAGGTGCGCTGTTTATGGTATTTGTTGTTAATTTTTACCTCTGGTATGCGCGGCCGCGGACGCTCCTGCTGTTTGAAATGTTCCTTACATCGAAAAGGCTAAGGTTTGTTTTCGCGCGCCATTGTGACTATTATTGCATTGAACTTTGCAGTTCTAGGTTGCACAGAGATACTGCATTCGTATTTTTATGAATGAGACAAGTTTATCCACGCGTACCAACTTTGAACAGCGAAATGTAATAAAAAAAAAGTTTGTTTTTTAGATCTTTTATATCGTAGGTCGATTTAGTTACTGATTCTAAGTGGTCCCTGAAAATTTAGCACCCCTTTGCAATGTAACCCTGTATATAATGTTGAATGTTTTAACTTACTTCGTCGTCTAGATTGGTTGTCCTCATCACTGTCACTCTCTTCGCTGCTTCCGCTACTTTCGCTACTCGTAACACCTAAATTTAGTAAATCGGAATATAATAAACAGAGTTAGGGTAGATTTTCAAAAATAACCTAGCATTATTGTTATTTCAAATAAGTTTAAATTTATATTTATTCCTCTCCTGTACCTTCGTCTTCACTAGTGTCAGCACCTTCGTCGCTTGCAGAGTCATCGGTGCCGTTACGCCGTTGTCTTCTCGCTTTACGCCTTTCTTGTATGCGAGCTATTTTACGAGCTATTATACCTGCCATAAAAAGTAATTCATATAGTTTTATTAGCCGAGCCACAACAAAATTAAGAAACTTAAGCTTCTTGACGTATACTTTTAAAAATAATAAACAAAATTTAAATTTTTATCAAATCAATTTTAATGATTTGTTTCACCAGCAATTGTTAAGTTAATTTAATAAAAGTATTCTTAGGTCCTTAATTAGTATGCAGTTTTAAGAAGCTCAAACACAAACTTCATTTAAGGCAAATAAAAGTACTCACGTGCTTTAATTGATCTGTGGACGAGATTGAGTGGAGAGACGTTGATTGATCTAGAATCATTATCCTGCTCACTACCATCATTATCTTCTAAAACAAACATTACACTTTTATTTAATTAAAATTAATATCAGAAATCCATAAAAATAAATAAGCTTGCTGGTTAGCTTAAAGTATTCCGAAGGAAAATAACAAACACATGGTGCAATTGTGAACACCTTTGTTTATAAAACTGTAATTGGGAAAAAAATATAAATCCCAACCAATTTAAATTACACTATAAATTTTTGGCATATAAATATTTCCGTACATCTGATTTTTTACAACACTGCGGTGACACTGCATTTGTAAGTGTTAAAAGGTCTAAGTTAATATCTTATTTGTTTTCAGATTTGTCTGTATTTATACCTTCGTCGTCGTCATCATCGGATTCTTGATCGTCACTTCCGTCACTGTCGTTATGCCGTTGTCTCCGGGTTTCACGGTTTTGTTGTTTACGAGTTATTTCACGAGCTCTAATACCTGCCATAAAAAGTACATCATTGATTTTCATCGACAGTTCCATAACATATTTTGAAAATAAAGATTTTTGACAAAAAAAATGTTTCATCGTTTCACTGTTTTATGTTCATAATATTATAAATATCATACTGTTTAAGTGATCCCGCCTTAATAAGCTCAATTGGTTAGTTATTTAAAAATAATTTAAAGTATTGTAAAAATAGTTGTACAGTCCACTTGCCATGTAAATATTGTCGTTTTATGTAATTTAAGAAGTAAGATTTTAGTTATTTCATATATGTAGGTTTCAATAAAATTTGATTTCCCGACGCCTTTAAATTACTTAGTTAAATAGGAAATTTGTAAATAACTGTACATAAATCCTGATAAATTACAGCCTCGGGATCAGTTTTTACTATTGCTCTCTTTCTCCTTCAATCCTCGCGGTCAGTGTACGTGCCGTAAACCTAATTTATCCTGGTGTCGTTACCATGTCATAAGGTCTTGCGTTCAATACCTAAGTCAATCTGAGAAACGAACTTTTGTAATTTTTCTCGTTTCTGGAAGTGCTGGTTTAAGTTTCCAGTGACTCCAGTAATGAAATAGTTGTTTAGTACCTTGTAAGTGCCACGTCAACAAACCGCAGTATTTCATCTTACTTAGAGTCGTTAAGGAGTTCTGTGGCTTTCATCATCAGCTCAGCCACATGATATGATAATTACCAGATTAACTCATTTTTTAAAAACCAGAATGAAATATATTAAGTATTTAAGGGGGCTCCCAAACAAAAAATTGGTTCTACTTACGTCCTAATACTGTATCGGGATCGTCGGAATCATCGCCTGCATTGTTTTCATCATTAGTGGTCCCTGTAAAGTATATAAAACTTTGGTAGACTTCTTCAGAAGAAAATAGACAATAGCATTTTTAATACTATTGTGAACTATATATTTTTAGCTTTGACTGGCCACTAGCGATAACTATTCAAACTGTTCCAAGCTCTTTTTCAATTTTGAATTCGTTGTTAGGGTTCCGTACCCAAAGGGTAAAACGGGACCCTATTACTGAGGCTCCGCTGTCCGTCTGTCTGTCCGTCGGTCACCAGGCTGTATCTCAACCGTGATAGTTAGAGTGTTGAAATTTTCACAGATGGTGTATTTCTGTTGCCTTTATAACGACAAATACTAACAAACAGAATCCAATAAATATTAAACGGGGCTCCCATACAAGAAACGTGATTTTTTGGCCGTTTGTAAAGACAATGTACGGAACCATTCGTGCGCGAATCGAACTCGCGCTTGGCCAGTTTTTTAAATTTAGTTCCACTTGTTGTACGACTATTGATTTCCATCAATGTAAGTAATAAGAATAATGACTAAACTATAATTTGATATTTTCGCTGTAGTTTGAAGATGGAGTGGAGTGAAGAGAGATTGATAGTGGAACTCTTCAACGGCTTTTAATAAAACTAGGATTCAAAATATTTGTCATTAAAGGGGTCATTGAAGTAGAAACTTGTACAGTAATGAATAAACTTGGTAGAACTTTGTTTTTTTTAGTAATACAGCCAAAAATAGACACCTACCCTACATGCCGAGTCGGGCTTCAAGGATTCAAAATAGGTATGATATGAGTATGAAACTTAAAAAGACTAATAAGTATTAAAGCTTAATAAAGCAACTCACAGGAATTGATTACCTAGTAAGATAGGGTCAAGGGATAGCTCCAGCCTTCTCTCGAGAAAGCGTATTATAAAATAAAATTCTTACGGTCCTACCAATATCTAGTACCAAACTATGTAAGTACAGCGGGGTAACCATAAACTCTTAAAACAATCACAAATCTGTTAATTTTGTACGCCATTACGTACGAAATTTTACAGATTTGACAAGATTTGAGATTGTTTTAAGAGTTCATGGTTGGGGTAACAGTAACCAGTACTACCACAGAACAAGTAAGACTCGCTACTCCCTGTTCTGTGAGTACTACACTGGTACAATACTATGGCGACAAGACGTCTGAGTCATCAACAAAATTTGGCACATGCGGAATTCGAAGCCGCCACTGCTGGTTTTGTAGTCCGGGGCGTGCACCACTAAATTATGAAGTTATTATGTAAGTTGTAAGAAAGTTTCTTGTGAGTAAGTTTATTTTTATCAATAAAATGTATTCACACCTGAAATTATGCTTCTGGTCCTGCGAATAATCTCACCACCTCTCCCGATTTCGTCATGGCTGTCAATGCTCTCATTAACTATACTGTCACTGGTGTCCGCGTCATCGCTTTTATCATGTGTAATGTCATCGATCGGAGGTTTGGCGAGGAGCTTTTGAACTGAAAATCATTTAAAATTAATGTTCTCGTAAGTTTTATTTAACGTGACCACTACCTAGAGGTGCTCGTAGCTCAGTGGGCACAGCGCTTTGGTATCGATTACTAATGTTGAGCAACCAACGCCGCGGTCGTGAGTGGATGGGTGACCATTCCGACCATTTTTAGTGACATTCATTATGAGCATCTCCGTGCTTCGGAAGGCACGTGAAAAGTTGGTCCCGGCTGATATCGCTTGATATAAGTTGTAAAGCCTAGTTAGAGGCTTGAGAGTTATGGTGGCTTGATTACATCTGACCGTAAGGTTAGTCACTGGCCTTATAACACCCCTCCACCAATCCGCACTGGGCCCGTGTGGTAAAGTATGGCCCAGACCACCTCATAGTTAAGGTACGGCCTGTGCCCTGCAGTGGGACGTATATTATAGGCATACTTTACTTTTTTTACTACCTATAGGCTATGCCAGCTGCTTCCTTCGTTCATGTAGTTTAAAATTTAATTGGAAAACCTTTCCTAACACACGCACTACAGCTCACCAATTTCATCGCGAATTACCTAATGTTTTTGGAACATTATATCATTGTGTATATATATCGTGAATTTTTAAATACGCAAGAATTTTTTTTAATGGGTTTGTAATTTTATGCATCAGTTAATGCCAATTAACTGGCTTAATAAAAAGTTATAGGACTTAAATTTATCTTGAAAATGCATTATATGCATAGTTATTCCTTTCGTACGTCAATTTACTGCTTGGTTTTAGGTGCAGGTAACGATGTAATCGCAATGGTGCTTATTTGAATTAGCACGTTTTTTTTGTTTCACAATCCAATGTCTAAGTTGTGGACATTTTTTAATTTATATTTGATAAAATATATAAAAAATCTTTATCAAATTATGTTAATTGATGTCTGAATATAAGCAGACAAAAGCTAAGCCTACCTTTAATCGTTCATCCATCTATCCATCCATCAGCCGAAAGACGTCCACTGCTGGACATAGGCCTCCCCCAAGGATTTCCACGAAGATCGGTCCTGTGCCACCCGCATCCAGCGGCTTCCCGCGACCTTCACCAGATCGTCGGTCCACCTTGTGGGGGGCCTTCCAACACTACGCCTTCCAGCCCGCGGCCGCCATTCAAGGACCTTCGTGCCCCAGCGGCCATCAGTCCTGCGAGCAATGTGCCCCGCCCACTGCCACTTAAGGTTTGCGATTCTGAGAGCTACGTCGGTGACTTTGGTTCGTCTCATTTCTGATTCGATCGAGAAGGGAAACTCCGAGCATGCTCTCTCCATCGCCCTTTGAGTGACCTTGAGCTTTCTTATGAGGCCCATCGTTAGCGGCCACGTCTTAGATCCGTATGTCATCACTGGCAACACACATTGATTCCATACCTTGGTCTTGAGGCATTGCGGTAGTGTTTGTAAGGAGAAGATATTACGTAGCTTCCCGAACGCTGCCCATCCAAATTGGATTCGATGATCGACCTCTTTCTGGAAGTTGGACTTACCTAGCTGGACTGTTTGTCCAAGTTAAATATAGCGGTCAACGACTTCCAGAGTAGAGCCTGTAACCATAAGATGAGTGGGTGCGACATGGGAGTTAGACATGATTTTCGTCTTTTCCATGTTCATTTTAAGACCCACTCAGGTTACTCTGGTTGGGAGACTCTACTGAGGTCATCGAGCATTGCTCCAAGATTCTCCAGGGTCTCAGCCATGACCACGATATCATCGGCAAAACGAAGGTGAGTCAGGCACTCGCCGTTAATGTTGATGCCAAGTCCTCTCCAGTCCAAGAGCTTGAAAGCGTCCTCCAGCGCTGCGGTGAATAGTTTCGGGGAGATTACGTCTCCCTGTCTTACACCTCGCTGCAGCTGAATCGGTTCCAAGCTCTCGTCCTGGAGACGTACTGACATGGTGGCGCTTGTGTACAAAGACTTCAGCACTTCGATGTACCGGTAGTCAGTTTGGCACCGCTGAAGTGATTGGAGCACTGCCCAAGTCTCGATCGAATCGAAGGCTTTTTCGTAATCCACGAACGCCAGGCATAGTGGCCGGTTATACTCTTCTGTTTTTTGTATAGCGTGCCTGAGAATGTGGATGTGATCGATGGTACTATAGCCTTTACGGAAACCGGTTTGTTCGGGAGGCTGGAATTCGTCAAGCCTGCGTGCGAGACGGTTCGTAATGACTCTCGAAAACAGCTTATAGACATGACTCAGAAGCGTGATGGGTCTGTAATTCTTCAGCAAAGACTTATCGCCCTTTTTGAAGAACAGCACCACCACGCCACCGTGCCAAGCCTGTGGCGTTTTGCCCTTGAGGATGACGGAGTTAAAGAGCCTCTGCAAAGCTTTAAGAATCGGCGTACCGCCAGCTTTCAGAAGCTCAGCCGTAACTCCGTCGTCCCCCGGCGCCTTGTTGTTCTTAAGCTGTTTGAGAGCCATACTAATCTCGTACAGGCTGACGTCCGGGATATCTTCGGTATGGTGTCGGGTTAATTTAGCTCTCGGATCTGCCGCTATACTATTAACAGGCGGTTGCGTTGACGCGTACAAGTGTCCATAGAACCTTTAATGTACCTTTAATATTGTGCACCAAAATATGCAAGGCTTGGCTGGCAAAGAGTTAGAATTAGCCTTATTCTTACAAGATTTAAATGTACATGTTCTATGTTTAACAGAGCATTGGAATTATCAATATGAGTTAATGATAAACATTGAAAATTATAAAATCGGCAGTTCGTTCACAATGAAGTCCACTACTAGGGGGGGGGGGGGGGGGGGGGCACTTATACTATTAAATAGTGAGTTAAACTGTAAAGAACGTAAAGATATAGTGTCACTTTCGATTGAACAAACTATTGAACTAGCACTGCTAGAGCAGTATATTATAATAAGCGTGGCAATATAATAGTAAATTCACCGAATTCAACTCGTTTTCTTAATCTTTTTAAATCGTTTAATTTAATTAACTTATTTAATGAACCAACAGGAGTGACTCCCACAACAGCTACTTGCTTAGATAATATTTTTTGCAGTAGCAATGTAATACATAAATCAGTTATAAATTATTTAAGATCTGACCATAGTGGCCAGAGGGCGTCGTTTGAGCACCATCATGTCCGAGAAATTATAGATGCTGTCTGCAGGCCAATAACCGTAAATAGAATAGACCGATTTAAAGAAAAAAAATATAATGGTATAGATTCGTTAAAATCTAGCAGTAGCCATAGTGTTGATCTGTTATATGAGGATCATTTAGCTTGATCAAAAATGAATTTGATAAAAATTTTACACAAAAAAAATAAAAGCAAATAAAGTCAGGTGTAAGTTTAATGAATGAGCTACACCTGGTATTTACAAAAGTAGAAGAACATTATATGACTTGTATAGTCTAAAAGCAAACACTCAGAACCCACAGATCATGTTAGAAATTACTCTAAAATATTTTAAAAAAGTATGTGCTACTGCAAAATCAAATTATCTTCGAAATATTATTTTGGGTTCTGATAATAAAGCAAAGGCCACATGGAACATAATAAATAAAGAAACAAGTAGACGTAAACAGAATGATCACTCTTACTCTCTTAAAATTGGGGATAAACTAATTAACTCAGATGCAGAAGTTGCAAATGCTTTCGAGGATTTTTTTTCAAATATAGCCCCCTCTACAACTAAAGGACTGGCTTCTTCTGCTGAACTAGCTGAATCCCTTCTCAAGTCGGGTGTTGATAAGTGCAAAACTCCATTTAATTTTAGACATATTAATCCTGAAATACTATTAAAAACTTTCAAGGAATTAAACATGAAAAAAACTGAGCACTTATGGGGGATCTCAGTCAATATTATCAATACAATTATAAATACGATAGCCCCTTATCTTACAATTATTTTTAATAAATGTATTGATGATAAACAGTTTCCTACTTTAATGAAATTTAGTAAGATTATTCCTTTATATAAATCAGGCGAGAAAAATGATCCTTCAAATTTGCGACCAATTTCAATTGTACCAGTACTTAGTAAAGTTTTTGAAAAAGTAATTTTCCATCAACTTTTATCACACTTTGTCCTCAATAAATTGTTACATAGCAAACAATATGGCTTCACGAAAGGTAGAAGCACTACAGATGCTGGAGATGCACTCTTGAAACACGTGTTTGATGCTTGGGAAAGTAGGCAGGACGCTTTGGGAGTTTTTTGTGTTCTTTCTAAGGCTTTTGATTGTGTGGACCATCAAACTTTACTGAAAAAACTTAGACACTGTGGTGTATCATGCGATGCCTCAGATTTAGTAAACTCTTATCTCACAGGCAGAACACAAAAAGTTTGTATCAATGGAGCTGAGTCTTCTGGGTCGCCACTTACTATGGGCGTGCCGCAGGGATCGATATTAGGGCCTCTGCTCTTTCTAATTTACATAAATGACCTTCCATCTTTTACGAAAGACCTCTGTGAGACGGTGTTATTTGCAGATGATACTTCTTTGATTTTTAAAATCAAGAGAGGTAAAGACTCATTTGACGATGTAAATAATGCACTCTTGCAAGTATTGCATTGGTTCACCACCAATAATCTTATGCTCAATGCAAATAAAACAAAGTGCATCAAATTCACAATGCCCAACGTAAAACTTGTCTCAACACATATTACTGTAAAAGATGAACAACTTAATACATCTAGTTCCACTACATTTTTAGGAATCACTTTAGATTCCCGTTTGCAATGGGGTGCTCATATCGAGACTCTGTCGGGAAGAATTAGCTGTGCGGCTTATGCCGTGAGAAAGATAAGACAGCTGACTAATGTTGAATCGACAAGATTGGTGTATTATAGCTATTTTCATAGTATAATGTCATATGGAATATTGTTATGGGGCTCATCAGCAGATATTGAATCTACATTTGTACTGCAGAGGAGAGCTGTATGGGCAATTTACGGCCTTGGACCCCGAGACTCCTTAAAATAACTGTTTAAAGAAATTAATATACTAACAGTAGCATCCCAATTTATTTATGAAAATATAATGTACATCCGCAAAAACCTTGCGGTTTGTTCTATAACTTTTTTAAATATGAATTGGTATTTTCTTTTTGTCTTTCTATACAAAAATCGGCTATTTGTTAATTTTGTATGGGAAGTCGATAAATTTTCATGCAAATTTACAAAAGTGATAGAACAAAACTTGTTCACCATGATGCATAGAATTGTGGTTACAATTTATTGACCTTGACTTACGGGGCACCCTGCATAGTATAAGGTACTAATTAAGATAAATTAAAGTAATTTAAACCTCTTACTTACCATAAAATGACTGTACATGGACCACTAATACCAGTGTCAAAAGTACTAGCGTGAGATTTTTCATTCTCAACGTTTTATCCCAAAGTGAAATTATCTCTTTGAGAGCTACTTTAAATACTTCATTACGTATTTGAATTTTTTAATTTGAATGATAACATATTCATTACTCTGTTTTAGGGTTCCATACTCCGTCCTAAAGGCCTACTACGAACGCTCGGACGTATAACCTTAATAAATTAAAATAACCATCACTTGTATCAAACCTTTGGCAATTAATCAACAATTTAAAACGGTCGTGTTTTTACACGGCTAGTTTGAGTTGTTCGTTTTTGTCAAAGAATTGATACTAGATTATAGTTTATATTATTAATAAGAATTGTAATATGTAGCCGGATGATACAGAATAAGTGTTCTAATGTCAAATCTAATTTAGCTATACCTACTTAAATTATAACTATTTACCTACCCGGTTTGGATGGATGGACTCAAAAAAGGTAATCGTTTTTGAGTTGCAATAAACAAGGGCCAAAATATGTAGTAATAGACATGCCCGCTTTACCGTCAAATCAAACTAAAGCGGAACTAGTAAAGGATTCCGAATTGTATAAAAGAAAACGCAGTGGTACGGAATCCTCAGTTCGTGAGTCCATTTCACACTTGGCTAGCTTTATAATAATGCATTTTACATTTTCTTAAGGATATTTTTTTATAGTATCCACAATCACACCAATAAGCTAGTCTCAAATTAAGCATAACTTGTACTATGGCAACTAGATAACGGATAAACATACTTTAATACGTTTATAAACATCCATGACTTGGTACAAATGATCGTGCTTATCACACAAATATTTGCCCCTCGCGGGTTTCGAACCCGCAACCGCCAAGCTTTGAGTCCGGAGCGCGAACCACTACACCAGACGGTTGTCAAAATTCAAGTCATATTCAAGGTCACTTGGTCTAAGGCGTTGGTTTTTTAAGCGATAGTCTTCACTTGTAGAAAAGCAGATATTAGGTTAGGGTAGATATTTTAATGGTATTCATTATTTTTATCTCAAATAATTTTAAAACTACAAGACACGATTTTATTGCATAAGACTCCTCAAAACATACAAAATGCGTATAAATTCGAAGGTAAGGAGTTCCACAATCCACCACTGGCTCCATCATCCGATCAGCTCGACGGTGTCAAAATATTGCATTGTCATCCGGGTACATTCGGATAAAGTTTCAATTCGATATCTACAATTACAATAGGAAGGTTAATAAAAGAGCGATTTCCAAGTTTTAATGTAGTTACAATCAAGTACCTAAAGCTTGTTCAAATGAGGAAGTATTCTTATCTGGCTGAACTAGTATCGTTGATTTTTTTATATTTTTAGTGGATATAAAATCGGCATTAAAATCTGAGAGTAAACAATAAATCACCCCTATTTTTCAAATTTATATGGGACCAATTTCTAGGTAGGTATATCCTTTTTTTTTTTTTTTTTTTTTAGGTTGGAAAAAATGCATTAAATTGCATACCCGTCGCTGAGGTAGGCGGCGGGTTATGTGAGGCTCTCCCCTCCAGAAGGGTGGGGCCTACTCACTAAAAAGACCACCATACGCCGTCTTGCCATGCTTTTGGGAATCGGTGTAGCGGAGCCTTTCCCGATTGTTTCCATTTGCGCGGTGTTGCCTGTTCAAAACAGACCCTCCTCGAACCTCTCCGACTCAGTGGAGGCCATATTGACCCTCCGTACCTCTCGGCGTTACGCTATATACAGTACAGTATATATGTACACGGTATATACAACGATTTTTTACTTACATATTTACACGAATTGCCAGCAGAAAGGTGTAAAAGGCCTACCCACTGGCATTCATAGCCTACTTATGACTATTATTTACATAGACTTAGCCGTCAAGCTGACGCGCAAAAGCCCGCCGCCTTCGGCCTGTTCTTCTGCGGCGGATGGGGTCGGCGAGAGGGTTGTCCTCCCGCTCCCTTTCCGCGAGCTCCTTCTGGAGAGGTAGGTATATCCTATCTAATAAAAAAAGAATTATCAAAATCGGACTACTCTGTGAAAAGTGATGCGTGTTCATACATTGCAATCAGTGAGTGAACAATCAATCAAGCCCCTGTTAGCCTACCGTTAGGGTTATTTTTTTTTTCAAATTTATATGGGACCAAATTCGAATATACCCTTTCTAATGAAAAATTCTGAATTATCAAAATCGGACTACTGTGTAAAAAGTTATGCGAAATCATACATAAAAAAAAACATTTTCGTCGGCTAAAAACAGACAGCTTACAACTAAAAATACAACAACAACGAAATCTCAAAAATAAATAGTTCCTTTATTTCTTATTAATAGTTTTTTTTTTAAACTTGAGCCGTGAGTAGGTATGCATGAGAGACGAGAGTATGCCCTTAACGATTCAATTTCGCTGTCTCTTTTAAATTTAATTAAACTGACAAATATAGTATAAATTATAATGTCACGCAAATGAGCCTCAATTTGCACATAGTTAGTCTAAGTACCTATTCGCTGTATAGGTTACATTGATAACGTACCCAAATGTATCTGCATTTCAATGATCATTCGTTAACAGACGCAATAAGCCCAAAAAACATAAGATAACAAATTTCTAATTAAAATTAAAATAAATTAAAACTGACAAAATGTCTGTGTAAAGTCAAATTTTTTCTCTCTGTTTCACATAATCATAGGTAGACGAAAGCCGAGTTCAATTACCTAATTTGTTCACATATAAAATAAGTTATATAAAAAACTAAAAAACCGACTTCAAAATAAAACTAAAAAGCGATAAATAATATTACATACCTACCATATATAATATAACATACCATAGACTACAACATACCTACCTGAACAGTTTGTTTTGGAGTCGGTGCCAGCCATTGAGAGAATTGGTTATTTTTGCGCTAGAATGTACCGTTTTGGAGATACGTGCATGGGGTTGCATTTTGAATCAAGATTAAGGATTTCCCACGGCATTAACTGGTGTGGCGGTGGTTATGGTGGAAAACCATCGAATAAAAATATATGAGATCTGGCGATGTCGGGTCACTATTCTAACCGTTTTTTTTAGTCAGGAAAATGCTTTACGCATACCACACCGCGGGGGCGGCGGTGTCAGTCACCCAAGGCCCATCAGGGAGGATCAGTTGGAGGCCGTACTGCCTCCTGCGGCGCCCATGGCGTCGGCGGCGGATCTGTGGGGCGTCAGCCGAAGCCTCTCGCTCCCTCTCCGCCGCTAGCGGAGGACACGGCACAGCATACCTTAGAGGTGTGCCCAGCATAGACAGCTGAGCGCGGAGTCCTCGTTGCGGTAGTCGGGCAAGACCTCTGGATCGGGGCGGTAGTGGACCGTATGGTGGATAGTAAGGAGTCGTGGCAAGCGGTACTCACCTTCTGTGAAACGGTTGTTTTACTATTCTTACCTAGCCTAACCCAGATGATTAGGATCTAACTAATTCACTGGTAAACAGTGGTTATGGTGGAAAACTATCCAGTATAATATATCAGATCGCATGGCGGGTCACTAACCTAACCCATTTTAACTATTGGCTTGTCATTGTCGCTCGGATCGCGAGTTGTTATGATCAGAAAATTAAAGAAAAGTCCCAGACGCCTTTAAAGGAAGCTTTAGTTTTTACCTCCTAACCTCGCCAATAAAAAATAAGTTTTAAAAACTATAACCCGACTACGTAAGAAAGTGCTCTCAAAAGGACGAAACAAGTAAATAATTTAGATAGAAATCCAGAAATGCACTGGTACAAAAATGGTCAAGGTAGAGCCGTGGTCGCACCCACTGTAACCTACCATCACAGTACCATGTCTTTTCAATGGAAGTGTTCCTGGCACCCACATAATCATAGTAGGTAAGTATACAGTGGGTACGACCACGGCTTTACCTTGACCATTTTTGTACCAGTGCATTTCTGGATTTCTATCTGAATTATTTACTTGTTTCGTCCTTTTGAGAGCACTGTCTTACGTAGTCGGGTTATAGTTTTGAAAACTTATTTTTTATTTGATATTTTTCCGTTTCCCGAACGAGCAAATACACTAGCCGTGTAGTATCTACATCGAATCATTCTAAGAAAAAAAGTTGAGGTGAGCTGCACGCGCGCAGCACGCGATCCGTTAAGCGTTGACCAAACCAACGCGTTCATCCTGCGTGCGCGATGGTGTGCACGGTGGCGTTCAGATATTTATTTCAAATGATACTCTTTTAATTTTTTTCATCTTCAATAACTGCTGCTAATAGAATAATTTCAGCTTCGATTTTAGTTTCGTTATCATCCTTTATCACCAAATTCATTAGGAGTATGTTTGAAACGGAAGGCAGACGTAGACTGGACTGAACTGCGTACCTAGGCCGCGCGTTTGGTGTGCACTGGCCTTGTACGCGAGAAGTCGCCAACGCGCATGCATATATGCAGGCTGAACGCGTTGGTTTGGTTGAAGCTTAACTGCAATCGTTTGGTGCGCCTCCATACTTAGCGCAACTCATTCAAGGCATGTACAGTGCGCTCGACTTGCGCGCGATCTGCGCGCGTGCATCTAGTTTACTTTCCAGGTAGCTCACAGGCAGCGCGCGCGCGGCTTGCTGCGCGCGTGCAGCTCGCGAGAGGATCGCGCGTTGCGCGCGACCGACGCATTCGCGGCGCGTTAGCTAGATCTGGACGTAAAAAGGAGGGTCTACGCTAACGAACCAAGCACGAGCGAAGCACGAGTGGGGCCGTTTCGGCTGTCTCGTTCGCGGCGTCAAGTGTGGACGTACAACGATCACTTTCGTCAAACGTAGTTTTCCGCAGTGTGCCCGCGGCAAATCCCTTTAAATTCGTCAAAAAACCGACAATAGGCGGAGCACAGTCGAACACGAGTCAAATGTTCTAAGCGCGCTCGTTCGAGGCTCGAAGTCGGTCCACACTACACGAATTTTGGGTCGGCTCGTGCTCGGCTCGTGCTCGGCTCATTAGCGTAGACCCACTTAAACCTAGGCTGCGTCCAAGTCTGGCGAATGCGCCGCGAACGCGCAGCTCGCACGCCTGGATTTTATGCTTGTGCGATGCGCGCGATCTGTGAGCTACCTGGAAAGTGAACTAGAAATGCACGCGCGCAGATCGCACACTCTGTAAAAGCCTTGCATGAGTTGCGCTAAGGAGGCGCACCAAACTATTGCATTAACGGAACGCTTGCTACGCGCGTGCAGCTCGCGAGCGGATCGCGCGCTGCGCCATCATTATTATTGGGGCTATTTGCAGTCAAGGGGTGTTTTGTAAATAACAATAGTAAAATAAGCTAAGTAAAGAGCTAAGACAAAAAAAGAGAAAAGAAATTTATTTTTAATAATGTTCATACACTAAACATATAAACATTACCTATACCTAGGTCCGTACTCAATACTTAAAATTATAATTAAATCTTTACTCATTACAATTTCTGGCCTAACTTAAACCCTAATATCTGCTGCCGTAATGCGATGTTCTACCTAAACCTGGAAATGGATGGAAAAGAATAGCCAAAGATTGGGATCACTGTCGTGTATTGGGAGAGGCCTATATCCATCAGTCATCACATCATTATCACACCATCATTGTCTGAAGGTACAGTAGGTATTTTGGTTTGCGCTATCTCAAATATCATTAGTTTTTAGCATCGTCTCTTCTGTCATGTTCATGGTCAGAATTAACAGAGCGATGCTGCAGTCCGCCCTATTTTACTTGGCTAGACCCAAATGATAATTACGTCCAAGTACATTATCCTCAATGATTGCGTCACCTGCTGCTCCTGCTTCAAATAATGGTCTCTAGACCGCCTTTTACTACCTCCATTCGTACCGTCAGAACTTTGTAGTAATATAGAAATCTTGTAGTTCCAGTCTTAAGTTCAGTTAGTTTACTTTTATTAATAACTAGCTGACCCGGCGAACTTCGTAACGCATTACAGTTTTTTTTTTGTCAGCTTTTTTTTTTTCATCTATTTGGGGCGGAGACAAACCCAACAAATTATAAACCATGAAAATCGGTCTATCCGTTCTCGAGTTATAAGTGTTGTAACAAACATGACTTTATTTTATATATAAAGAATAAGAACATATTTTTATTTTCCACTAGTACAATGTACAATATACCTCAATGTTTTTGCACATCAAAATAATGTTTGACACTACATGACAATGACATGACAGCCGTCTTTAAAATAAATTCTTTTTTATTCTTTATTTATAGTAATAAGGAGTGTTAATATCAACTTCGAAGCAAATCACCCCCAAAATAACTTTCTACCCCTTTTAACCCTGCTAGGGGATGAATTTCAATAAAATACAAAACATGTCTTCCATCAATTCTGTTAAAGAATGTTTATGCAAATTTTGAAGTAGATTGGACCATGGAATCACGCTGTCCCATACAAACTTTGCCCCCCGGTTTCACCCACTTTGGGGTTGAATTTCGAATAATCCTTTCTTATCGAAAGCCTACGTCATACAAAAAATACACACTCCAAGCTTCAGGTCTTAACGATCAGCGGCTTAGGCTGTGCGTTGATCCGTCAGGCAGTCATTCAGGACAAAGCATTTAAATGTATAGATTATGACTGAAACAATATGATATATATACATATTTGTAATGTGCTAGCCAAAACCTTTCTTTTGATACCAAACACGTGATGATTATCACAATTTAAGTTTTTTTTTTGGTTAAAATCTGACGTTTTAATTCCGTCTGAGACAATTTTGATAAAATATATACAGCCTATTTTACCCGGGCCATTATTACGAATCTATTGACACATTGTTTATTAAAATCGGTTTAGTAGTTTAGGCGCTACGGTGGAACATACAAACATACATACATACATACATACATACTTACATACATACATACATAGACTGCCAAAATCATTACCCTTCCTTTTGGCTTCGCCGTAGTCGGGTAAAAATCACTTTACAGCAAAGTGACCTTGACAAATGTTGGTCTTCTATGAACCTCCCATCCAATAGTATGATAAAAATAAGGTGGCATAAAGGTTCAATTTTATTTTTTCTAAGTCCTGCGCACCCCTTCCTACACTCCAACCAGAAACGCGACTGTTCTGGTGTAAATAAGGTCAAAAATTTTAATAAGGTTAACAATAAAACAAAAAAGTATTATTAATTTAGCTTTTTTAATTTATGGGACTAAATAACTACTTATGTAAAAACACCAACATTTTTCAAGGGCCTAATCATGCCCTATTCAGTAGTATGACTTCATTGTGTTTTTCTTATATAAAAACAATACTGCTTGAGTGATGTAGAGTTGATGATTGACCCTAGATAATTTATATCACAAATAGATAATGCATGTCCATTGTCCATTCTTCTAGATCATTTTTGGTTGTTAGAGGTAGGGATACTCTGAAAAAGTAAACTTTATTATAAAAAAATAAAATTAACGTTATATTCATCATCATCATCGTTTCAGCCATAGGACGTCCACTGCTGAACATACGCCTCCCCCAGTGACTTCTGTCATCGGGGGGTTGCTGCCATACTCGCCACGTACTTGGCAGGCGGGTTGGCGATTGGCGAGAGCAGTTTTTTATATTATTTCGCACGCAGACGCTGCTCCCCGTCTCGTGCTACAGGATTTAGTCGCCTCTTACGACACGCCTCCTGTTGGCGGTGGGGAAGTGTATTCTTTACGGCTGTCCCCACACGGCACAACGTTTTATTGTGAAAATAACATTCTTGATAAAAAACTCGATAATATGCGTGATCTTAAATGAAGCATATTCTAAAGAAATATACAAATAAAATTCTAAAGCCATGTATCCACTATGCGCTCTTGCAATGGTTTCCCATAGTGGATACTGGATACGTTCGCGTTCCTGGAGCGTGTAAGGGTGCGCGCTCCGCGCTCGGCGCTCCAATCGGTGGTGGTTTTCCGGCGAACACAAAGGAGAGCGCGATCCGTATCCATTAAAGCAGTTGCAGGAGCGCGGAACGCAAGAGGTTCGCGAACATACCACTATGTATCCACATACAAGTCTTTATACACGCAAAAAACTAATAAATAACTAGAACACAAAAAAAGGCGTGTCCATGAGGCAAGGAGGCGAGAATGTTTGTAGCACTTCCTCGCTGAATGGCCAAACTAAGCTTTTCATAGAGGAACGAGCTAGCATAAAAACATATTTGTTTTTGATGCTAGCTCGTTCCTCTCTGAATATAATACACCCCTAATCTTATTAGATTACGAGTGTATTATATTTGTCTCGAAGCAGATTATAGATACAATAGAAAAGTATGTCAACTTGATGTTAAGAGACAAAATAGTATATGGTTCAGCGATTAGAAAACCCGCAAACTCTGATATTCTGCCATAGCCTTAAATTAGTTAAGCTAAACAAATTAAAAAGTGAAAAGACAAACATTTACACCTACATCTCACCTATAGCAGGTTTTAAATGAATCATCATTATTATTTCAGTTACAGGACGTCCACTGCTGAACATAGGCCTACCCTATTGACTTCCAGATTGGCCGGTTGGAAGCGGCCTGCATCCAGCGGCTTCCTGCAACCTTTACAAGGTCGTCTGTCCACCTTGCGGGTAAACGTCCCACGCTGCGCTTGCTGGTACGTGGCCTCCATTCCAGAACCTTTCTGTCCCATCGGTCGTCAGTTCTACGTGCAATGTGCCCCGCCAACTGCCACTTTAGCTTGCTAAACCGTCGGGAAAAGTCAGCGATTTTTTTTCGGTTTAAATGAATGATTTTTGATAGCAAGGAGTGGGTAAAGTACTCACCCTAACCCCGGGGGCTGCCGGCAGCAGCGGCAGCGCGAGCTTTGGCCAGCCCAGTAACGACTCCTTTGCCGAGGAGGCCAGCGCCCCCGCTGAAGACTTTAACCCCCCCATTGGCACCCCCAGCGCTCCCCCCGGTGGAGCTCCCGCGTACACCACCACCGCCGGCGCTATTGCCTCCTAAAATATAATATCATATGGCGATAAAGATACATTTATTTACACAGATTCATGACGTGTGCGAAACACCAAAGTTAAGTTATACACTGAACATTATGCATAAAAACACAAAAGTTCTCAATTAGAGAATTGGCATCTTTATGTCACGAGGTACTTGACAAGGGATTTTGTTTTCTGCGGGCATCTGCTAGAACATCCAGACCCGGACTTGTTTATAAAAGTTTATTTTCTTAATTACCGAGAGTTTAATTATCTATCGAAGATAGAATCTCTGCGATCAAGCAATCGGCACCTTTATTACGTATCTTCACAAATTACGTATAGCGCCGGCGTCTATTTTGTGGTATCTTGCAAAAAAAAAAAACAGCAAATTGACAGCAAAAAACAAAAACAAAGCAATCTGACGACCTCCGTAGCCGAGAGGCGAGCACGCCGGACTTTAAATCTTACATCGATTTCTCGCAAAACCTAAACGAAATCAAAATTCTTCTCCAATACTACAATCATGAATCAAAAGCAATAAACAATCATTATGAAGTTTGTCGCCAAGTAGATAAGAAGGTTCAACAGTTCCTTGTGTTCCATGACTACGGATAAAAAAAGTAAATCTAATCCGTATTTTTTTTAATCGTATTTATTAATTACCGAAACCGCAGACGCAGCAAGCAAGCAGGCCTATTAGGACCACAACGGGTAATACTAGTCGCGCCATTTTTCACACTATACCTAGAGTCTTCTTTCGACTCCTTATATAATGACTGCTAATGACATAATTTTTAAGATTAGTTATAAATTCAATGTTTGCTGCATATTTTTTTTTGCCTGTCTATATTTTTGGGGTTACGTTCTTTTATTTTATTGTGCCTTTTTTTGTCTTTAAACTCTCTGAAGAGAGTTTCTCTCTCTTTCTTATAGGCATTAAAGACAAGCTAAAATTAATAAATCGAATAATCCTCACACTTGACCGTTTCTTTTCTTGTGCTGGGAGTAGAAAAAAACACGTTTGTTGTATGGGGCTCCCATTCAACAAACGTGTTTTTTTTTGCCCTTAAATATTTGTTTTATTCTGTTTTTAGTACTTGTTGTTAAAGCGACAACAGAAATACATCACCTGTTTACAACTGTCTAACTATTATTATTATATTATTAAATTAAATTGAATTGGATTAAATTAAATTAAATTGAATTGATTGAATTAGATTAAATAAAATAAATTGATAAAAGTTTTTACCTACTTACACTAGTTTCGTAAGGAAAATTGTTACTAACTATCTATGGGCCTTGCCTGAAATAAAAATATTTTAATTTGATTTTGAATTTGACGGACAGAGACAGATAGACGGAGGTCGAAGTCTTAGTAATAGAGTCCCATTTTACCCTTTGGACACGGAACCCTTAAAAGTGTTCATAGCATATGTATCGCAAACAAATATTTCGATTAATACGAATTTTATTAGATCTGATATAATCGTCATATTATTAGCATGTATTTAAATACATTACCAAAATTAGCTTCGTTCCCAAGGTAAGCAAGCCTTGTTTGTAGAATAGATGTAATTTTAAACAACATTTTGAAAAGACAACAAAAACTAAATTTATTTTTGCAAACAGGCCATAAATTATACACATCCCTTTTTAGGGTTCCGTACCCAAAGGGTAAATGGACCCTATTACTAAGGCTCCGCTGTCCGTCTGTCACCAGGCTGTATATCATGAACCATGATAGTTAGACAGTTGAAATTTTCACACATGATGTATTTCTGTTGCCGCTATAACAAAAAATACTAAAAAACAGAATACATTAAATATTTAGGGGGCTCCCATACAACAAATGTAATTTTTTGCGAGTCCGACTCGCACTTGGCTGTTTTTTTACAGACAACAAGCTAAAGTTTTTTTCGCATAACGCCGCACCTACTGCAGCATAAAAAAACCAAAAGCCTGAAAGATGAATGAAGTATAAGATTTCGTTGTTACTTAATTTTTTGGCAAATGTGCACAAGGTACATACGTAACAGCCAGTAATTTATTATTTATGGCAAGGGTCTCTGATTTTCAAATTCAAATAGCATTATGGAATTAGTGCATGGGTCTGTCATCTGCAGATTAATTTATATTTACTGGACCCATTGAAGTATAATTTACTAATGACTGGACCCCACAAATGTTTTAGAAAGAAACTGTACCTACCTATATCAAACAAAAGGAGGCAAGTATTGGTCAACTAAATTAGTATTCGACAGCAAATTATATTTAGGTCCTATTTTTGTTAGATGTATGCACAATAGCTGCAGTACGTAAACGGCTGGACATAGGCCTCGTCTATAAGGTGGCCGCGCACATGTCAACACTGCAGTACCTGCAAGCATCGGCATTATGCGGCCGATGCGCTCGCCGCGCAGGTTATGTGCTCGAGATTTCCTGCGATTTTATACAAGGAATATTAAAATACAAATACTGCATAAAAGCCACCTTATAATTCGTGTTGATTCGATGACGATTGAACATTTATTGTGCGAGCCGCGAAGTAGAGAGTTCTACCTGAGTAGCTGCCTGCTGATTACCACAACCTGGGAGTTTACAAATTCAAAGTTAAAACCTCTTTTCTTAATAAGACTGCTTTAAAGCAGCCCACAGCTGTTGGCGACCAGCATTGATCACCGTCCTTTTTGGTGTTTTTTATATTCAAAATTCTCGTGTTTTCTCTTAAGAAAAATATTTTATACTTTTTTAAAAAAACAAATGATTATTGCTTTTTTGATGGTCTTACTATTATATTGAAGTGATGAACAGAAGACCTGGTTTTGTTGTGCAATCCTGAATAACAGTTTTGCTAAATGTGACCTACGGAACATCCTGTTCATCCTGTTCGCTTGGTGTGTTCGGTGAAGTTGCAAGCATGAGCTAGTCTAGAATATGTACGCAGGCATTGGGACTGAGGGGTAAAGAAAAAAGTTTTTGAATAGTGTGCCAGTATATTTTTTGAAACATAATGTAACTTATGTACAAAACTATGGCAACACATTAATCATATTATCACATAGAGCTTTAAAGATGTCCTCGTCCAGGTAACGTTATTTTTGGTAGTAAGCATACCGCGAGTGTTACCGTCTGAAACAGAAGAATAAAATAACAACTTTAATTTTATATTAGTAGAACAAAAGTAGAATATTTTTAATACTTAAAAAAAAACGTCGAACCCACGTCCGAACCCACGTCCATCGCATACCGGGCGAGTGCTTTGACCACTAAGCTACCGAGACGTTAGTCAACTCGACGAAATCTTTCAAGTGGTTCTCGCTGTCAAGTTTTTTTTCAAGTATTAAAAATCTTAGATAAACCTAGCATGGTAATTGCTAAAAACAAAAAATTAAAAAGTAGAATAGTAATGAATTTAGAAAATGAGTGTGGGATTTTGAATCTAGTAGGGCTAAGTTTAAAATTTGGAATTACTAGCTCATCGGGACGACAGTAACATTGTTTTAAAGTACTCAAGGAACAAAAATCGGGATGGACAAGAAAACGAGTTACAAGAAAAAAAGGTGTCTCTTGAGCTTAGCCATAATTTCTCATAGGATTACTCAAATCTTGTTTTGTTTTTCTGTAAACTAGATATATATTCTTTATTGAACATCATACAAAGAAGTTCCAATTGATGTCTTAGAAGTAACATAACATAATAGGGACTCAGATGGGCACATCAACTTTGGACAGAGGCAGGACAATGTTTTTATTAGGAACCTTTTTAAATTATTATTTAAAATTAGATTCGATAAAATTGTGTATTATGCGAATGCTTTTTAGTTTTGACTTTAAAATATGATGTTCAACGTGTAACACTTTCATGGTTAGGCCCTAGGATTATCTTTTTTTTACATGCGCTTGTAAATTACAAGTTGTAATAATGCTCACCCGTAACTCCCCTTGTACCCGCCGCCGGCGCTGGCGCTGGCAGAAGCGCTAGCGTGCGAGCCGGCGCCGCCGTAGCCGCCACTGCCGCCGGGCCGGCCGTAGCCGCCGCTGCCACCGTGGCCACCAAGACCGCCGCCACCGAGACCGCCGCCGCCACCACCGCCAAGACCGCCGCCGCCACCACCGCCAAGACCGCCGCCGCCACCACCGCCAAGACCGCCACCGCCACCGCCGTGGCCACCAAGACTGCCGCCGCCGAGACCGCCGCCGCCACCACCGAGACCGCCGCCGCCGCCGCCGCCGTGACCGCCGCCTGTTTTAATTGTTCTATTAGTAAATGCATTCTTCCAACCACGTAATTCACTTATTCCGATTCTGAGATTGAAACTGGAAACGGATTCTATAATAAGACATTCATGTCAGGTACATCGATCAAAATATCGTGCTTATCAAACAATTTTAATTGTTTCTTATCCGGGTACATTTTTTAATTGAATTTTAACTAGATTATATTTTTCATCTTAATTTTCCAGTGACTTAAGTATTTTGTCCTGGAGACGTATATTTTGGCAGCAATAGGTAGTGAGATTTGCTTGGTTAATTCATGTTCTACCTATAAATTTTCAAAATTTTTAGCAAGCTAAAAACCCACCATTTCCTCCGTGTCCGCCACCAAGGCCGCCGCCAAGACTGCCGATTCCGCCGCCTAGCCCACCGACACCGCCGCCTCCAAGGCCACCTCCGCCGCCGCCTCCAATGCCGCCACCACCACCAAGTCCGCCACTTTCACCATGTCCACCGCCTAGCCCGCCGTTACCGCCACCGCTGCCTCCATGGCCACCTCCGCTGCCGCCTCCAATACCACCGCCGCCGCTTCCACCGCCTAGCCCACCGCCACCGCCGCCTCCAAGGCCACCTCCGCCGCCGCCTCCAATGCCGCCACCGCCACCAAGTCCGCCACTTTCACCATGTCCACCGCCTAGCCCGCCGTTACCGCCACCGCCGCCTCCAATACCGCCGCCGCCAATTGCGCCACTTCCACCATGTCCTCCGCCTAGCCCGCTGCTACCGCCACCGCCGCCTCCAAGGCCACCTCCGCCGCCGCCGCCAATTGCGCCACTTTCTCCATGTCCACCGCTTAGCCCACCGCTACCTCCTCCAAGTCCGCCTCCAAGACCGCCTCCTCCTCCACCGCCGCCGCCAAGACCGCCGCTTCCACCGTGTCCGCCGCCTAGTCCACCACTACCGCCTCCAAATCCACCTCCTCCACCACCAATACCGCCGCCGCCGCCGAATCCGCCACCTCCTCCGACGCCTTTTCCTCCGCCAAGACCACCACCTCCTCCTCCTCCGTTTAATAAGGCCTTGACGACTTCGCCGACGACTTTGCCACTTCCAAGGCTACTGCCACCACCGCCGCCACCACCTCCTAGCCCGCCGCCGCCGCCTCCTAGCCCACCGCCGCCGCCACCGTTCCCACCTCCAAAACCGCCGCCGCCGCCTCCTAGGCCGCCTCCTTGGCCTTTGCCTCCTCCGAAGCCACCACCACCGCCGCCGCCAAATCCGCCGCCCCCACCCCCGCCGAATCCGCCGCCTCCTCCGCCGTTAGAGCCGCCACCATAACCTGAAACATTGAGATTTTATATTAATACTTCGATTTTCTCTTGTGTACATGATTGTATTGCCTGCCAATTTTTTATGGATACCTAGGTATTATTTTAGACTGACTCGTAAATGGGTGGTGTCTAGCAACGAGTTTATATTCAAAATTTGGCAACGTATCAGACCCGAATAAGGCGTTTTCTAATACATGGGTAAATTCAATAAATTTTAATATAAGAATTTAAAATAAAAATGGTAGCCTGAAAATACTTTTTAATTATTCAAAAAAATCAGTCACTGTTTATATTAATTGTTTTTACAGAATTCCGTTATTGTTTTGGTATTTGTATAAATACAAATTTGTACTCATGTATAACGGTGAAATTTACATAAGCATGTATTAATATAGTTGTATGTAGCTTAAGTTTCAAACTAATTAAACTTTACTTTACCTGGAGCTGCGTAGACGCAGGCAAACAGCCCTAAGGCCAATACGGGTAGTGCTAGCCGCGCCATCCTGCACACTGTGCCTAGGACTTCCTCACAACTCCTTATATACTACATGCTTATGTCATAACTTCATAACCACATATACAAACTCTTCAGTTTTTTCCGTAGCATTTTTTGCGGCATTATTATCACGGTAATAAGAGCCTGTCTGTTTAACTTTTTTTGGGTGCGAGTTGGGAAGCTGACCCGTATAAAAACTTAGGTATTGGTCAATGATGGCAGAAATTAATAGCGTCATCAATTAGGATACTAGGATTTTTTAAAGAAAATTAAATGCTTTTGAGAACATGGTGAAAAAAGGAAACGGGAAAGGAATCGGCCAAGAAGACAGATTTCTACCACATACGTTCAATTCAGCGAAGTGATGATCAATATAACATGTTAAATATCGTGATAATTTAATATTAACTGTAACTTCTTGTTTTGGTGTGCAATTATGAGCCACCACCAATTCTATCTATTTGCCAAGTGCAACGCCATAACGCAAAATCTCTAATTCATGTAAGTATAGGCATACGAGTACAAGATTTGCTTCAATACAACAAGCCCTTGAGATGCGATTACCATGTCTCTCTTTTATAACCAAAGAGCAACAACAAATATCGACCTAATAACAAAAAAAAAAAAAAAACGACTTTGTTATTGACCTTTAGGAGCAAGACATGGAAGAAATAAGTCATTAGAACAAGAGAGGAAAATAACAATAAGTCTCGAAAGACGAAATATCACTGCCGAGTCGTGGGAAGTGCTGGAATAGAGGCGCGAACAAACCCACAGGTTTGATAATAGGGGATCACTATTTTTCAATGTATTATATGATCCTTTTGTATTTATAGGCGACCAGATTTTTTATTTTTTTTATAGAAAAGTACCTACATACTTATTATGGCGGCAACCATAGTAAAATACCCTATTGTAATAACCATTATTGCTGCGAGCACGCCGGAATTGGCATCGCCATCAGGTTACGGGTTCGAGTCCCGGTAAATCAATGCAGAAAACGGAGTATTCTATATTGTCTCAGGTCAGGGTGTTATGGTATCGTTGTTTCTGATTTCTATATCATAAGTGTTTAATTTTATAGCATAGGATCAGAGCAATGTATGCGATGTCCAATATTTATTTATGTAAGTAGCATTTTTTTTCATTAATTAGATGTTTTATCAATTAGATGTTAATCAGAGCAATGTATATTATGATGTGAAAAACCGGCCAAGTGCGAGTCGGACTCGCGCACGAAAGGTTTCCGTACTATTATCTATAAAAACGAAAAAAAAAACATGTTTGTTGTATGGGAGCTCCCTTAAATATTTATTGCAGCGTACGGATAGACAGACAGACAGACAGACGCACAGCGGAGCCTTAGTAATAGAATCCCGTTTTACCCTTTGGGTACGGAACCCTAAAAACAGACCAATTGCAATTAGGTATTGCGATAAATGATATAATCTGCTTTGTGAATTACTAAGGTGTTATAATACAACATGTCCTTTTCGCATGATTTCATTCAATTAGTTACTGTTATTTTGGAGAAGGAGCGATGCAGTTTTGAATAGGATTTAATAATATAAAAACAATTGGTCTTATGATAGACCATGATAATAATTAATAAAGCCATTATAAAACGCTAGCTTGTACAGGCTACGAGCAAATCTATTTTCTTTTGTAACTATACATATGTCGGACACCTATGCATTCGACCTGAATATTTGGTTTGCTTTTCCTTTAGTACACTAACAAAACAATACATATCACTACTTACTACGTAGATGGGGAGATGCCTAAAATCGGGAGCAAAAAAATAGAGTTCGCACACGAATCGTATTAGTGTTCGAATTTAAGATTCATTTCGAATGCTTCAATAATACGCCTCCAGGAATTTTGATTTTTAAAGATGCAGGATCTATTCAACGATATCCCACACGATGGGGTAGACGATGAAGAAAAAAACATCCCCACGTTACATGTATGAGAGCTACCATAAAAAAATATTTTTCAAAATTTTATTAACCACTTTGTCGGCGTGATTGATATACATATCTTTAAAAAATTACAGCTTTCCAGGGTCAAGGGTCTCCAAGCAAAACCTCGAATGGACAGACAGACAGACAGACAGACGGACATGACAAAACTATAAAGGTTCCTTGACAGGTTTACGGAACCCTAAAAAGTGGATAAAGATTGGCGTATCCAGTAGTGACGACATAGCACGATTCGATACGTACGACATCCCTTCCATCCATCCCAGTTTGGCTTTGAGGTGTTATTAATATATAAATAACACCACAAAGCCAAACTGGGATGGATGGATGGATGGCATCCGCCATATACCCTGACCTAACAACCTATACGGGTTTCCACCTGTTTTGGTCTACAGAATCCTTCAGGCAGTGTCAGATTAACCTCAGAAGAGGATAATCAAGACTACTTAAATAAGGTTATTTTAATCTGAAGTCCTTAAATTTCTACAGCAATATGGGATCATGTAACTACTTACAAAATCGTAAAAAGTCATCGCACATAACAGTAAAATGTCAAGAGTTTTCAATAAAATGCGAAAAAACTTTTTCTTCAACCTAATACGTCTCGTACTTGCTCGGTTTACTAGCTATTCCCTCCAAATCATTTAGAACAGGGGAAGCCCTGATACAGATATAATCTGTAAAAAAAAAGCCTTGTTCGGCTGGTTAAGACGACTGCGAACATTTTTTGTTATAACTTTTTTTGATTCGCTGAATCAAAGAATTAATAAAGTATCTACTTATGTTATCATTACATCGTTATAATTCTGCGAACAGTGTTTTATACATAACAGCGAGTTTGACTTTTCCTTATAGGTAATTATTTGCGTTTGCACATTATTATAAAAAGACACTAAGTAGGTATTTTATTTAATGAATAATACGAATGCGCCGCGCGACCTATGAGCTACCTGGAAAGTGTACTGGAAATGCACGCGCGCAGTTCACGCGTTCTGTACAAGCCTAGCATGAGTTGCGCTAAGGAGGCGCTCCAAACGATTGAGTAACGGAACGCGTGCTGCGTGCGTACAGCTCTCGAGCGGATCGCGCGCGACGCTACCTATCAATATTATTGGGGTTATTTTCTGTAACTGTATTGTTTGTAAATAACAAAAGTAAACTAAGTTAAGTAAAGAGCTAAAACAAAATTAAAGAAAATAAATTTATTTTTAATTATTTTAATAAACTAAACATAAAAACATTATACCTAGGTCCTTACTCAATACTTAAAATTATAATTAACACATCTTTATTCTCATTACAATTTCTGGCCTAACTTAAACCTTAATATCTGCTGTCATAATGCGATGTTCTACTTAAACCTGGAAATGGATGGAAAAGAATAGCCAAGGATTGGGATCACTGTCGTGCATTTGGAGAGGCCTCTGTCCATCAGTAGACTGACGTCATCACATCATTATCACACCATCATTGTCTGTAGGTACAGTAGGTATCTTGGCTTGCTGGTATGCTATATCAAATCTCATTCGTTTTAGTAACGTCTCTTCTGTCATGTTCATGGTCAGAATTAACAGAGCGAGGCTGCAGTCCGCCTTATTTTACTTGGCTAGCCCCAAATGATAATTGCGTCTAAGTACATTATCCTCAATGATTGCGTCACCTGCTCCTGCTTCAAAAAATGGTCTCTAGACTGCCTTTTACTGCCTTCATCGTACCGTCAGAACTTCATTGTAATATAGAAATCTTGTAGTTCCAGTCTTCAGATCAGTTAGTTTACTTTTATTAATATCTAGCTGACCCAGTGAACTTCGTAACGCCTAACAGTTTTTTTTTAGTCAGCTTTTCCATTTTTTAATTATTTATTCTACTATTCGGGACGGAGACAAATCCAACAAATTACAAACCATGAAACTCTGTCCAGCCGTTCTCGAGTTATAAGTGTTGTAACAAATACGACTTTGTTTTATATATAAAAAAAATTACATAGATATGTAGCGAATCCTAAGTTTAAGGAAGATTACGAACACATTTTTTTCACATCATTTGCAATGTCTTTGTGTTTGACACTACATGACAATGACATGACAACCGTCTTTAAAATAAATAATTTTTAATTCTTCATTTATAGCAAGCACTAAGGTGTGTCGATATCAACTTCGAAGCAAATCACCCCCAAAATAGCTTTCTACCCCTATTTAACCCCGCTAGGGGATGCATTTCAATAAAATACAAAACATGTCTTCCGTCAATGCTGTTAAAGAATGTTTATGCAAAATTTGAAGTAGATTGGACCATGGAATCACGTTGTCCCATACAAACTTTGCACCCCGGTTTCACCCACTTTGGGGTTGAATTTCGCAAACTCCTTTCTTATCGAATGCCTACGTCATACAAAAAACACACACTCCAAGTTTCAGGTCTCTACGATCAGCGGCTTAGGCTGTGCGTTGATCCGTCAGGCAGTCATTTAGGACAAAGCATTTAAATGTATAGATTATGACTGAAACAATATGATATATATACAAATTCGTAATGTGCTAGCCAAGAACTTTCTTTTGATCTCAAACACGTAATGATTATCACAATTTAAGTTTTTTTTAGGTTAAAAACTGACGTTTTAATTCCGTCTGAGACAATTTTGATAAAATTTATACAGCCTATTTTACCCGGGCCATTAATACGAATCTATTGCCACCTCGATCATTAAAATCGGTTAAGTAGTTTAGGTGATACGGTGGAACATACAAACATACATACATACATACATACATACATAGACTGCCAAAATCATTACCCTTCATTTTGGCTTCACCGTAGTCGGGTAAAAACATAAAGAGTTTAAGATATGAAGATAAATAACACTTGAAAAAAATCATCGACCTCAGGTGGGACTCGAACCCACGTCCCATCGCATACCGGGCTAGTGCTTTGACCACTAAGCTACCGAGGACGTCACGTGACAAGATGAAATTCCTCAAGTGTTTTTTGTCGCTGTCAAAGCCAGCGTATTCTGATCAATGTTGTAGCTATATGTATAGCTGAGTAGTATACTACCGTCAACACCCTATAGAAATATTTTTACAAATATTTGACTATTGGTTAAGATCAGAAATGCTTAAACATTGTAAATTTTTGTTTTTAGCAATTCCATGCAAGGTTAATTGAAGATAAATAACACTTGAAAAAAATCATCGACCTCAGGTGGGACTCGAACCCACGTCCCATCGCATACCGGGCGAGTGCTTTGACCACTAAGCTACCGAGGACGTCACGTGACAAGATGAAATTCCTCAAGTGTTTTTTGTCGCTGTCAAAGCCAGCGTATTCTGATCAATGTTGTAGCTATATGTATAGCTGAGTAGTATACTACCGTCAACACCCTATAGAAATATTTTTACAAATATTTGACTATTGGTTAAGATCAGAAATGCTTAAACATTGTAAATTTTTGTTTTTAGCAATTCCATGCAAGGTTAATTGAAGATAAATAACACTTGAAAAAAATCATCGACCTCAGGTGGGACTCGAACCCACGTCCCATCGCATACCGGGCGAGTGCTTTGACCACTAAGCTACCGAGGACGTCACGTGACAAGATGAAATTCCTCAAGTGTTTTTTGTCGCTGTCAAAGCCAGCGTATTCTGATCAATGTTGTAGCTATATGTATAGCTGAGTAGTATACTACCGTCAACACCCTATAGAAATATTTTTACAAATATTTGACTATTGGTTAAGATCAGAAATGCTTAAACATTGTAAATTTTTGTTTTTAGCAATTCCATGCAAGGTTAATTGAAGATAAATAACACTTGAAAAAAATCATCGACCTCAGGTGGGACTCGAACCCACGTCCCATCGCATACCGGGCGAGTGCTTTGACCACTAAGCTACCGAGGACGTCACGTGACAAGATGAAATTCCTCAAGTGTTTTTTGTCGCTGTCAAAGCCAGCGTATTCTGATCAATGTTGTAGCTATATGTATAGCTGAGTAGTATACTACCGTCAACACCCTATAGAAATATTTTTACAAATATTTGACTATTGGTTAAGATCAGAAATGCTTAAACATTGTAAATTTTTGTTTTTTTCAAGTGTTATTTATCTTCAATTAACCTTGCATGGAATTGCTAAAAACAAAAATTTACAATGTTTAAGCATTTCTGATCTTAACCAATAGTCAAATATTTGTAAAAATATTTCTATAGGGTGTTGACGGTAGTATACTACTCAGCTATACATATAGCTACAACATTGATCAGAATACGCTGGCTTTGACAGCGACAAAAAACACTTGAGGAATTTCATCTTGTCACGTGACGTCCTCGGTAGCTTAGTGGTCAAAGCACTCGCCCGGTATGCGATGGGACGTGGGTTCGAGTCCCACCTGAGGTCGATGATTTTTTTCAAGTGTTATTTATCTTCAATTAACCTTGCATGGAATTGCTAAAAACAAAAATTTACAATGTTTAAGCATTTCCGATCTTAACCAATAGTCAAATATTTGTAAAAATATTTCTATAGGGTGTTGACGGTAGTATACTACTCAGCTATACATATAGCTACAACATTGATCAGAATACGCTGGCTTTGACAGCGACAAAAAACACTTGAGGAATTTCATCTTGTCACGTGACGTCCTCGGTAGCTTAGTGGTCAAAGCACTCGCCCGGTATGCGATGGGACGTGGGTTCGAGTCCCACCTGAGGTCGATGATTTTTTTCAAGTGTTATTTATCTTCAATTAACCTTGCATGGAATTGCTAAAAACAAAAATTTACAATGTTTAAGCATTTCTGATCTTAACCAATGGTCAAATATTTGTAAAAATATTTCTATAGGGTGTTGACGGTAGTATACTACTCAGCTATACATATAGCTACAACATTGATCAGAATACGCTGGCTTTGACAGCGACAAAAAACACTTGAGGAATTTCATCTTGTCACGTGACGTCCTCGGTAGCTTAGTGGTCAAAGCACTCGCCCGGTATGCGATGGGACGTGGGTTCGAGTCCCACCTGAGGTCGATGATTTTTTTCAAGTGTTATTTATCTTCAATTAACCTTGCATGGAATTGCTAAAAACAAAAATTTACAATGTTTAAGCATTTCTGATCTTAACCAATAGTCAAATATTTGTAAAAATATTTCTATAGGGTGTTGACGGTAGTATACTACTCAGCTATACATATAGCTACAACATTGATCAGAATACGCTGGCTTTGACAGCGACAAAAAACACTTGAGGAATTTCATCTTGTCACGTGACGTCCTCGGTAGCTTAGTGGTCAAAGCACTCGCCCGGTATGCGATGGGACGTGGGTTCGAGTCCCACCTGAGGTCGATGATTTTTTTCAAGTGTTATTTATCTTCAATTAACCTTGCATGGAATTGCTAAAAACAAAAATTTACAATGTTTAAGCATTTCTGATCTTAACCAATAGTCAAATATTTGTAAAAATATTTCTATAGGGTGTTGACGGTAGTATACTACTCAGCTATACATATAGCTACAACATTGATCAGAATACGCTGGCTTTGACAGCGACAAAAAACACTTGAGGAATTTCATCTTGTCACGTGACGTCCTCGGTAGCTTAGTGGTCAAAGCACTCGCCCGGTATGCGATGGGACGTGGGTTCGAGTCCCACCTGAGGTCGATGATTTTTTTTCAAGTGTTATTTATCTTCAATTAACCTTGCATGGAATTGCTAAAAACAAAAATTTACAATGTTTAAGCATTTCTGATCTTAACCAATAGTCAAATATTTGTAAAAATATTTCTATAGGGTGTTGACGGTAGTATACTACTCAGCTATACATATAGCTACAACATTGATCAGAATACGCTGGCTTTGACAGCGACAAAAAACACTTGAGGAATTTCATCTTGTCACGTGACGTCCTCGGTAGCTTAGTGGTCAAAGCACTCGCCCGGTATGCGATGGGACGTGGGTTCGAGTCCCACCTGAGGTCGATGATTTTTTTCAAGTGTTATTTATCTTCAATTAACCTTGCATGGAATTGCTAAAAACAAAAATTTACAGTTTAAGATATGTTCCGATCTGATACACTAGAACCGATCTACTATAGTATAGGATCAGATATCTATACTTACATATTAATATTTTATCCAAATCGTTTACACCGCAACTATTAGGTATCTACTCTGTAACTCGGTTCCTATTAAACTTAATGGCTGCCGAGAGAGACCGCGTAACTATGACATTGTTTCTTGTTTTCGACAAGTTTGCTAGTTTTACTCTTGCCTCGCAAAAAGGTTGGAAATCAGTCAGGAAAATAAAAATATACATTTTAGTTGAACTAATCATAATAACATTTAGTAGTTGATAACTTTAGGGGATCACCACAAATTACATTAAAGCTTCATAAATATCGCAAACGGATCCCTTGTTTTATAATTAATAAACCAAAAAACGACTTCTTAGTAAATATCTTGGTCTTACACCACGGACAAACTAACGGATGGACGCACAGATAAAAGAATTAGGCGAAAATATAAGAGTCCCTTCTTGAAAGAGTGAAAACTGTGTGTGTTGCAATAAAAGTTCAAGATGGCGGCTATGTTATCATATTTTAAAAGTAAATAGGCGATAAATCGCTATATCATATCGTATCATATCGTGTTTTGTTGATTGTGCTAGAGGGGCTGGTTTAGTCTAACTTTATCATGTATGATACAGAGATATCATTTGTAGTACGAGCTTCACTTGTACTTGGTACATAGCCCACGTGTTTTTGTATTTGTTTTTATAATGATGGCAAGTCTATTATTAAGTCATTAACCTTCACAGATTCATAGAATCTGATAGCCTGTTATTTTTATATGCGTACCTATACAAGCGTAAACTACGAGCACTAACATTTCCGTCATTAAAAAAATATATAATTCCAAACCAAGAACCACGTCAATTAGATAAGAGACATAACATCTTTAAAACTTATTTATTAGACTTTAGGAGATGATATAAATTTTACATTCGCGGCAATGAAATGAAAATGACTTCTGAAATTAAGATGATTACAAGAGATTTGAATAAAAGTATTAGATACCCACAGTTTCAGAATTTGATAATAAATACACTTTATTAATAAATCAAGCAAATGTATATTTAAAATAGTCTAACTAATTTATAGAAAGTTCTTACATTCGACTCAGACCTCACGAGTTAATGCGCAGTGTTTGTTTTTTGCCTATTACACAAAAACATTTAAAGGAATGCTAAAAATGTTCCGAAAATAGTGTCTTATGTAGTGTAATGAGCTTAGGTGGGTTTAGGTTTTAAAACGTTTTTATTTTACAATTTAATTTAATTAAATCAATACGATTCCAGCAAAAAAATTGTGTTCATTAGGGAGTGTTATCATCAAGCACATTATTTAAATCAAGTGCTAACCAAGTGCATCAAGTATCAGCATCAGTCACATGATTAAAAACAATCATATGTCAAAAGTAAAATGATAGACGATGTCCTTAAATTAATAAAGTAAATATTTTTAATTTATTCAATAACTGACCATTCGAACGTTATTTTTGTAACAAAAATTGCTTCGCGATATTTTTTTCAGTTAAGAGTACCTAATTTAATTTAAGAGTAAGTAGACAAATTTGAAGCGCATTGTTTAGCGATATTTTTTTTCAGTGTAAAGTACGTACCTAACTTCAGAGTACCTAAGTAGACAAATAAGCGCAATGCCGATTCATCCACTATCAAACTACGAAACCAAAATCAAAATACTAGTGTATATGCCGGTTATTTTTGATAAGTAAGGACATGAGAAAAAGCATTGAATATGCAAATAATACATTTTAAGTGATAAATCCTAAATTTTTGCAATACAGTTACTAAATCAACTTTTTGGTTAATTTAAAGAACCACAAACCAGTTTACAATAAGCTAACACTCAAACATATACAATATATTTTATATTATTTATATTTTAATTTTAGGAATAGGTAAGGATAATTATTGGTAATTTATCAGAAATAACTTAGGCAAACCGTAAGAGCTCGTGCGCACTGCAGGCAGACTTAATCTGCCGAATTTTGGAATGGTCTTTTAATAATGAAATACATAATCAATATTTTTTTTCCTTTGTAATTCATTTTGTTATATTAATTTGGATTTTTTGTAAGGTTTAGTTTTAAGTTTAGTTTAGTCATTCAGAATTGTTTAATACTGTAAATATTCTAGTCAATAAAATATAAATAAATAGATATGTAGGCATGCCCTGACGATTTGTAAGCAGTTGATATTTATAGTAATTCAAAGACCAATCCAAATATCAGCCGAATATAAAGTCAGTAGTGCTCGCGGGCTCTAAGAGAGCTTTTTCAACGGACGAAAAAACGCAGGAGGTTCTCAAGTCAGCCTGTATATTTTTAAAAGCTTTACTTGTTACTAACTAAATGACAGCTAACTAACTTATGCAATAAAATATTGAAATGATAAAAAAAAATGTTTTCGCAATCACACCAATTAGCTAGCCACAAACTAAGCATAGCTTGTACTATGGCGACTATGCATCCTTCCTTCCATGACTTAGGTACAAATGCTCGTGCTCATCACACAAACATTTGCCCCTTGCGGGATTGGAACCCGCAACCGCCAGGTTTTGTAGTCCGGAGCGCGAACTACTACACCAGACGGTCGTTATAAAGGTCACTTCAATCTACTGTTATGTCTGCGATAGGTATGTGTAATGTGAGAATAGTTTGTTACGGGATTGCTACCATGTACCTTATTTTTGAGTTACTCCGTGATCATGGCGCTTGCAACAGTGCCGAAATATCGGGAACTCAAAAATAAGGTACATGGTAGCAATCCCGTAACAAACTATTCTAATGTTAGTGACCATGAAAGTTTAAAACAATATAATGTGTAATGTGACTTGATGGAGCCTAGCACGAATGTGTATCTTTCGTTTGGTCGTATAACAAATTAAAATGGCCAGTCTCATGTGTCAATCCTTTGATAAAATATGACCAACTCAATCTCTCCTCCTCCATAGTCGGTCCCTCATGGTTGAGGACCGTGATCCTGTCTATGCAGTCGCCTCGGTGATGAGCTGTCTCCAGCCCTCGCGATTCTGCGCTCGTCTGATCGCCTCGTGAAATGGCATTTCCAGGGTTTTTACAAGTAGATCAGACCATCGTGTCGGCCTGCGGCCACGTGGTCTTTTACTCCAACTCCAACTCAATCTAGCCGTGTAAAAAACCCGACCGGTTTCCATTGTTCATAAATTGTCAAACCTTTGATACGGGGGAATAGATGTTTTAATTCGATCGGATAATACGACCGACCGAACGATGCGCTTTCGTATTTGTCCCCCAGGATTGTAGAACACTTCAATGGCCTCTAGTATAACTCTCAAGTTTAGGCTCATTTAATTTGTTTGGATGATTGCCATACTTACGTTTTTTTTATAATAATAATAAATAATAATAAATATTGGACAACATCACATACATTGCTCTGATCCTAAGGTAAGTAGCTAAAGCACTTGTGTTATAGAAATCAGAAACAACGACGGTACCACAACACCCAGACCCGAGCCAATATAGAAAAGTTCGTTTTCTACATTGACCTGACCGGGGATCGAAACCGGAACCTCAGAGAAGGCGGCGCCATTTATAGTCCGGCGCGCTCGTCTCTCGGCTACGGAGGTCGTTTTGAAGCTTTACAACTACTTATGTAATTAATTATGTTATTTTCCACGTCAGTGTTTATCTGGTTTTCGCCAGAACTGTTTAATAATAACAGGGCTGGTGTCCACCAGCTTGTATAATGAAGTTACTTTATGATAACCCTTTGCCACAGAATGAGTGCATTGCTTAACAGTTTAGTTTGTAACGTTACAAATAATCAACAAATATACAACATTATTACTGTAGAACATTTGTAAACCCAGGGTCTTACAAAAGGTTAAGCTTAGAACTCGCCGTGTCCGGCCTCTAGGACGTATAATAGAGATTATGAAACGCAGCTCTTTTCGTCACTACTCTTCAGGGTGTCTCGTGTATGGCGTACTTATGCTAACACATCTATCAATCTAAAAGCATAACAAAAATGTACACATACACTATTTTTTTCAAAAAAAATTATAATGTATCATTTGATAGTAACATCCAACTCCCAGTCTTAGCATTAACATTAGCAGGGCGAATGCTGTCCCTAATATCCTTTAATCTCCCGTGGTACATACCTTTTGGATAGTCATACAATAACATTGGCCATTCTGGTAGCCTACAATATTGTCCCGAACCAGTGGTAACGTAAAAAGGGACGTGTATTTCTGGCATATTTGCAGAAACAGGTGGTTTTGTAGTTATTGAACTGGGCAGTGTTATACCTAAGCTGTTTTAATTTGTCGTTGTGTCACTGTGTTTGTCTGTGTGTATTAACTTTGTGCTTAAGAATAAGTAATGGTATAACATAACTGTTTAGTCGTAAAACTTGCCATATTATGATGTGATTCACGACTTAGCCATTCAATTTAAAAACCAATTAAGTACCTACCAACTATAGTGTTTAATTTATAATATTTCTAGCTATTCGATTATATAATTATAAGTTGTTATACAACATGAGCACTCAATGTTTACATGTTTTTGTATATAGCCAGTGCACGCTTAAGTTACTTTACATAGATACTTCAAAGACCGCCTAGGTAGGACCGGTTTTTTGCTGAACCGCAGTGAGGTCATCGTCATCACATGCGGAGCGGCCACCGACTTTTTTATTTTCTTTTTTAGGAGTGAAAAAGTATAGGTGTTACAAAACCATGAATGCGAAACAGTACCTACTGGAACAATAATAGATTATTTTAAGTTACATTACCACAAAAAAAAAAAAAACTATATAGGTGGTATCTTTAAAGCATATATCTGTTATTCTGTTTACCCTAATGAGCGACTGGTAGAGCATCCCTCATGGCATTAAGTCCACCTATTGTATGTTTTTTTAATCTGTGCAATAAAGTTTAAATAAATAAATAAGCAACTGGAGAATTAAACGAATTTTCCTTTTAATTATTTTTTTGATAAACAAAAATGTATAAAAAGGTGTTAAATAATAAATAATCTAATTATTATTTAACACCTTTATTAGATACATCGCTGGCAACATATGGGACTGAATACCTAAGTGCTTTATCAGTGGTGGGCATTAGTTTTATTTCGAGGTAGGCCTTTAGTGTGTTATTGATGAAAATGTGTGGGTTTCAACAATGATACACATTTGTCGTGTGGTGCCGGCACTTAAAAATAATAGCACCACCCCTTCTCTTCCTATGGGTGTCGTAAGAGGCGACTACAGGAGAACCGCCACAAGTAGACGGGCAGCAGCGTCTCCTCTCCACCATTGGCCAAACTGCGATCGCAAACCCGCCTGCCAAGCGTGGCGATTATGGCAAAATCCTCCTTTTGGAGAGGCCTGTGTCCAGCACTGGACTGATATAGGCTGGTGGTGGTGACACACATTTATAAGTACCTACTGCCTACCTCATTTCATTTACAAGGTAGGCAGTGCCAATGCACCGCACGCCCCTGTGCTTAATTCAGGCTTTTACAGAAATAATTGGTTTTTATAGCTGCGGTAAGCACTGAAGGCGCGTCGAAGCGTATACTAGCAGGTGTGAAAGGTAAGTAAATAAAACAGGCAAATTGACTTTGACTTAGCGTTATATTGACTAATAACGATGAGATTTTATTTTATATTAACCTAATCTTATTTCTACTTACAACGAATACAGTCATGTATTAACACATTATTTTTCATTCGTTTGGTTGTTTCCTTATTTTGAGTTTGTCATTTTCCGTAACCGCCAGCACTAGATGATGCAGAAGCATGGGCGCTGGCGGAGGCGTGAGACCCTCCGTAGCCACCTGAGCCACCACAGCCTGAGGTGCAACCCCCACTGCTGCCAGAGCCACCATGACCACCGCCTCCGTATCCACCGGAGCCACCTCCTAGACCACCGCCTAAGCCACCGCCGCCTCCGTGTCCTCCTCCTAAGCCCCCACTACCTCCGTAACCTCCGCTACTTCCATGTCCTCCACCAAGGCCTCCTCCAAAACCGCCTCCGCCAGCCCCACCTCCGAATCCGCCACTACCACCATGACCACCGCCAAGGCCACCACTACCACCATGACCACCGCCAAGGCCACCACTACCACCATGACCACCGCCAAGGCCGCCAGCACCACCAGATCCACTACCTAGTCCGCCACTAGAACCACCCCCGTATCCTCCGCTTCCGCCAAATCCACCACCTCCTCCAAATCCACTGCCTCCTCCAAATCCGCCACTTAAACCTCCGCCATATCCACCGCTTCCACCGTGACCACCTCCGAGGCCTCCTGCACCTCCTGAGCCACCTCCGAGGCCGCCACCGTGACCTCCACCCAATCCACTTCCAAGGCCACCTCCTTGACCTCCTAAACCGCCTCCGTGACCTCCACCCAATCCTCCACTTGATTCGCCTCCCAGTCCTCCACTACCGGCGCCTCCGTATCCGCCACCTCCAGAGCCACCAAAACCGCCGCCGCTTCCAAAACCGCCCGCTCCACCGTGGCCTCCACCTAACCCGCCGCCGCCTCCTGAATGACCACCACTGCCGCCTAACCCGCTTCCTCCTCCGAGCCCGCCTCCGCCTCCGTAACCACCGCCGCCTCCGTAACCACCGCCGCCGCCATAACCACCTCCTCCGCCACTATAACCGCCCCCGCCTCCATATCCTCCTTTCCCGCCGAGATTCCCAGTGAACGCGAACCCGCCTGATCTCCCGTCTTCAGACTGCGTGCTAATGTACTTCCCGCCGCCGCTCGCAGCGTGTCTGGCGAGGCCGTTTAGCCCAGAGCTGACTGTTCCGATGATATCGTTGACGCCGTTGCTAATAGCGTCGATCCCGCCACTGCCACCGAAACTGAAGCCACCCCCGCCTCCACCACCGCCGCCGCCACCGCCGCCGTAACCGCCGCCTCCGTGGCTACCGTAGCCACCACGGCGGACTCTCACTGAAAAGAAAATAAAATAAATAAATCTCTTGACTATACTCATGGGGTCATCTAAAATAAATTTTTCCGAGGTTTTTGTTATAGTTACTTATGGGTAAACCGTCTGCGTATTCATACAATTAATACATAATAACAAATGAGCCGTAACATAACGTTATCGAAACTTTAATCTTATTATAAAGAATGTTTTCTGAAAATTCTAATTTTCAATTCTCAGTTCGAGTGAACTAGGAATTGAAAACTACACCAATCGGATCTTCAAAAGAGGAAAATCAATCAAGCTTTGTCTGTGTGTCTTTGTCCTTTATCTAAATTGAAGAGGCTGTTAATATCTGTCGTTTCAGTGTGGTTTCTTCTTAATTAAAAATGAATCTTTTATGATTCATAAAAGGAGCTACCAAGAAAGCACACACACAATTTGGTTTACACATAATGTTGTTCTTGTCACTTGGCCTATAACTAAACAAGTATAAACATTATTTTAAAAACTAAATGGTATCTTTACCTGACGCATGGCCGAGTCCTGTAGTAAGGCAAAGTACGAGCCCTAGCACTGTCCTCTTCATATCTTACGTTGAGCTTTACTGATTTAATCCTCATAATAACCATCCTTTTATACTAATCGTCATTATAATGGAGTAAACGTGCATGACTTCTTACTAACATACACGGGTACTCGGTAACAATACGTTTTTATGCCACCAGTAATGCTCCGACAAATCAAGATGTTGGAGTTTTTGTGTACACCTTTAGGCTTATGGTAGCCAATTATGTACATTTGTTTAATGGACTTTGTGCTATTTTATCAATCAAATATTTTTGCTATAATAGTTGCTATTACATGTATGTATAGTATAGTTGCTGTTGTTGTATATTATAGCTGAAAAGCCGGGTGTTTAACCAATGCGTCCTACCAGTTTTAACCTACGGAGCCGAAACGTGGAACATGACAGTCAAGTTGGCCCACCGACTACACGTCACTCAGCGTGCTATGGAAAGGTCTATGTTGGGGATCTCATTAAGGGATAAGATCCGGAACGAGGTCATACGACATAAGACTAAGGTAACTGATATTGTCCAAAAATGTAGCAATCTGAAGTGGCAGTGGGCTGGCCATGTCTGTCGCAGAACCGACGAGAGGTGGAGCAGGAAGGTTCTCGAATGGAGACCACGCTTAGGCAAACGTAGTGTAGGACGCCCCCCGGCTAGATTGACCGATGACCTGAAGAAGGCAGCTGGCAGCGACTGGATGCAAAGGGAGATCGTGCGCTGTGGCACTCCTTGGGGGAGGCCTATGTCCAGCAGTGGACTGTAACAGGCTGATATGATGATGATGATGATAGTATAGTAGTCTTGCTTTAGTAGATCTCGGCTTACTGTAGGAATTTTACCAAAGCCCTTTGCCACCTTGTCTCGTCGAATTCTTTAAGACTTTAACTGCCGCCACTTAAAGACCTCAATTACCAATAAAGTTTGGAAATATATTTTCATTCATTCAATAATAGTCAATTTTTTGTATCGTCTTAAGGATTACAGATTTTTCTTAAGTAACCATCAAAGTTAAGTAACGTCTCTGACTGCGACAATAAGTGTTTGATACACTAAAGCGTTGTACTATACATATATGTTAAAGCATTTACAATAATATTAAAATTAATTATCTAATGTGTTATCTTAAAATAGTAAAATGACGGCAAAAAAAACTTTTAAAAAAATCGACCACTATAATTGGAAATTCTGAAATCCTGTCTTTTTTAACCGAGCTACTACTCTCCCAATAATTACTTTAAAAATTACAATTTTGACGCTATTATCTCTATTTTACACGTAGTTTAAAATATCTTACTATTCATTTGCTTATTATTTATATTAATTCTCAGAAGATTTACTACTTCATTATGAATCGAGTTATTGCAGAACAATTAAATATAATGACAACAATTAAACATACTCGAGCCATTGATGATGCTATATGACAGTGTAGGAAGAACTCAGACGGTCACTATTTTACTTCATTAAACACGACAGGGTTGGATTTTGTTAAACATCAACTTAAATATCACTCAGAAAATATTACAATAATTTTATCAAAAATCTAAACGGCGGAAGAGCTTACCTAAATTACAAATTCTTGGATATATTCATATGATCAGTGATTACGTTACCACCTATCAGGCTCCATAATAAGACCCTGTGCATCAAGATAAAATTACTTAAAAGTAAAAAAGCCTTACAAACGAGTTTATATTACAAAGCAGTTGTAAGTGAGCTTATTATTTTTGCCTAGCTTGCATGACCGACAAAACACGATATAATATATCGATTTATCGTCACCGATCTGTCTAAATATGATAAACGTAGCCGCCATCTTGAACTTTTATAGAACAGGGAGCATTTACGTGCCGGTGACGGAATTTTGTCAGTTGGGTGTCGATAAATCGCTATATCATATCATATCGTGTTTTGTCAGTAATGCTAGGGAGCTGGATTTATAATTATACACCAGCCCCTCTAGCATGTGCAACATCTAGCAACAAAACACGATATGATACGATATGATATAGCGATTTATCGCCTATTTACTTTCAAAATATGATAACATAGCCGCCATCTTGAACTTTTATTGAAACAGTAAGCATGTCCGTGCCGACGACGTCGCGGTTATGCTCGCTTTTTTAATAAAAGTTCATATTTTGACAAAAAAAATTGCGATAAATCGCTATATCATATCGTGTTTTGTTGCACATGCTAGAGGGGCTGATTATCCTATATTGTATCATTATTGTATCAATTTTCCACAATTACAAAATTCTAACTCCGTTAACAAAAAGAATGAATAATAAAGTCGCAGTAAATAAAACCACTAAACCATTTTTAATTAAACATAAGTCAAAACAGAAAGCATCGAGTCCGACAAAAAAAACATCCGCAAATTAACAAACGCAAAGAATTGACAGCGTTCCTCCTATTTTAAAGTCGGTTAAACATTTTGAGATTTTGATAATATTGAAATTTATATATTCGCTTCTTAGTAAGTAATGACCATCACACCTTGTAGGTAAGGTATCTTTAAATCTTAAGACTAGGTAAATTAATTTAACCGCAGTAATGTTAACGAGAATCGTAGTGCTTTGGTAGCTTTATGATCTATAACATTTGCTGCACGCCACTGAGGGTGATGTCACAATGCCGATTTGATAGATGCAATTAAATATGCAATCAAAAGCCTGTAAAAATAGGTACTATATGGATGTGAATCGTGGACTGTTGAAGAAGACCTCAGGAAACTGATGTTTTCAATCTTTAAATAAAAGGACAAGATTATCATCCATGACGTGTCCAATTTGTCCTTTTTTTTGGCTAATGCTCATCCATGATTTAAAAAACTAGTCTCATCATCTTAGCCTATTAAACAAAGAGCGCCAAAGAGCATGATCTCCCGCTTTTTTCATCCCCGGCCATCTTCCTAAGGACTGTCGTAAGGTAAGGTAATAAACTAGTCTAGTAATGTTTAATTATTAAACTGGTAAATTACAAATCGTAATTGTGTTAAGAGCTTACGGTCAAGTCACGACATTAATAGATACGGTGCAATACAAAAACCACATCCGTGACCGATGCTGAGATTTACTCTATCGGGATTGCCACTGGATAGAGATCTTCGAAGAAATGCTCGTTCTTCTTATTAAGATCGGTTATTTTTATCTGTTTTTGTAATCTCTGATTAACCTGTTCCGTTTTTTACGTTGTAAAGGCCCACTTACCCTTGTTTAAATTCAGAATAAACTTTAATAACTATTAAGTTTAAAATATAGATTAGAATGTAAATGTATCCGTCAGTATGTTTGACGACGATGGTAATGTAATGAGCACTTATTGAAAGGTTTTTTTAGTGTGTGATGAAGAGTTACACTATTAGACATTATTTAAAACTTCTGGCTCTATCTTCAAATCAGGTTGACCATGTCCAAATATTGGATAGCTGGATTTTACATATACAAAATAAAATCTAATATATACGCATATTTTAAGTAGGTTAACATCGATTTAAAATTTCTATCACAAAGTACTTAAGATAAAATTAAAAAATAGAATAAAATTGTTATTAATATTCATTTAAAAAAACCTAATATATAATTATACATACAATAAATAAGTCAAAGTTATGGGTTAATATAGTCAATTTAAACCACATACTAAATGTTCATTAAAGTATTGTAAGTAGTGAATCAAACATTAAAAACTGAGCATTAAGTTTTGTAAAGTTTTTATGAAACTAAATATTATAAATTATGAGTTGCTTCGGCGAGTTTTAGAATTAATTTGTTATTATAAGGTTAAGATTATTCTCAAACAAAATAGACGAAACTAACAGACAGTAAATAGTTTTTTGTAATAGATTCGCAAATACAGGTACATTGATAATGACGTAATGGAAAATCATTGCAGCAGTAATAACAAACATAATTGTTCACATTAAATTGCATTAGGCTTGGCTAGGCTGAGGCTTTATTGATTTAGTTTTTATGGGCAAAAACATCTCAGTACTAATAAAATATGTTCCTCATTGTCGAAGGTCGTTATTATTATGTAGAATGAAACACACTATGCTATATTGAGTGTTTAAAAAACTCAACACTTTTTTTCGGGCTACGCAGCTACGGTCCAAAACCAATTTGTTACCAAACCAACAAATCAATCAAACAAACAAAACTACTTTGTAATAATTTTCTTATTAACTAATTCATTACTAAGTTTTGTTATTCATGTTGACTCAAAAATGGGATTAAGGGCAGGTCGAGGATTTTGCGAATACTATCAGTTTTATTACCCGACTGCCAAACGAGGGTTATTTTAATAAAAGGGTTCCATCGATGACTTTTATATGCGGTATATTTGCTTCTTGTCTTGTTCTTGCTCTCTTCTTCAAGTAACATAATAAGTTTACCTACATGCCAACTTGTTAAATCTAGCTTTTGTATTTGGCACTGAATAAGTACATTCTTTAAATTAAAATTAGCTATTTTCATTTATGTGGTTCATAATATTTCGGAAAACCTAATTTTTTTTTTAATTATTCGGAAAACACCTCGTAACTTGGGATTTAAAAAGGCAATAAATGACGTCATAAGAATTTAAATGCTGGGTGAAATACCTTGCCCGACTTTTTGAAACTAAGGATGTTATATGCAACCGTTTTTTATTATTTCAAGTCATTTCAGGTTTTTGTTATAATTTACTCACAAGCTTATCATTAGTAGACCATAAAGAGGATTTCCCAGGCAGTTATTATGAACCTTCATTTTACCCATCCCAACATTTCGTCTAAAAAGTGTCAAATCTTAGAGGAGATGGACATTACAAATAAAAATCATTGTAAATTAACAGTCATATAATTAGTTATGAATAGTAAGAAAATTAAATTACAACGGCCCCTGTACTTGAACGTGGGGACTAAACAAGATTGATCGATACTAACAAATCGCAATGGAACCGCGGCTGTAACTCAAATAAAACATTTATTAAAAGGCCACAAGGTGGCACTATAACAATACAATGAGCGTTTTTGTTAACTGTTAAAATGGCAGTTTATGTTCATATAACCTAATTTTATTTTATTTTTAGACGAGATTCTTATCTAAATATGCTAACAATGTCTTTAAATGCAATTCAAAAATCACGTTACTGATCAATGACTTATGGTTTTTCTAGGCAACTTACTTACAGACAAAGATAAAATTGCTTAAATTAGGGCTGGAACTTATGGTCGGGTCTCGGTGCTCCATAGGCTATGGCGTGACTAGTCGAGACCCCTCCGCGGCCCGTGCTGTACGCATTAGCAATTGCAGTTGCGCCACCAGGACCTCCTCCGTTGGATGCCCTCCCGCCCCAACCAAAGAACATAGGGAAGAACGCACCAGCAGGCATTTTAGGTTGATAGTCATCATCATCTTCTTCGTCCTCAACTGGCTTTTTCACTTGCTTCCTTTTAGACACGCGGTTCTTAGGCTTCTGCACTGGCTCCTCAACTTCTTCTACTTCAGGTTCCACCAATTCTGGTACAGTGGTAACGGTAGCTCGAGCTGTAGTCGGGATGAATTCGGCTTTCTCCGTCGGCTCTGATAGATCACTTGCTTCGGTTACGATAGGTTTTTCTGGCGCTTGAGGATAGTAGACCTCGTTTTGATGTGGAAAGTAATCTTCTTGTGTTTGGCGGCTTTTGTCGGGGAGGTAGTACTGGCTGGGTACTTGTTGAACTTTAGGCTCCTCGGGTTGTTTGAACATGAAGGCTGCCATGCCGCCGCCGACGGAGCGAGGGTTGTAGTAAGGGTTGAAGTAGCGGCTCATCACCATCCCTCCGCGGGTGTTGTCGCTTGACCCGTACGATACTAGAATGAAAAGAAAAGAAATTAGGGTTTCTAATTAAATCTAATTAAATTCAATCTAATTAAATGTTTTTCTATCACATTCAAATAAATCAGTTATCTCTCAAGCTTTAATTTGATTAGTGTAGGTTTAGATTAATTTGAATTAGTTAGTTTTAAACTTGAATCGTTATGCAGTGAAAGAAATAATTGTGTAACGATAAAATTTTTGAAAAGGGATTGAGTGAATGATGGTGTGATGAGTAAATAAGAGAGAGAGATGAGTGAATAATATAGTGTAATATGCATTCTGAATATTCAACTATATTATTTGATGAAAATGAAAACGAGATTAAACAAGTCTTAAATGATAGTACGATGGTGCAGAACTTACGTGTATCAAAATTGTTTCCATAATACGGGTAGTATGTCGGGTATCCACTAGCCTCCCAAGCCGCGCAGGCCAAAATCACTAGACTGACGAGTTTCATCTTGAGTTTACACTTGCGTCCCTTTGCCCAAAGGGTGTGGTGTAGTCTACAGCTATCTGGCTAGTGTTGGACTTCGTTTGGGCCGCCGTTATATAGTGTGAACTGTCTGGACTCATTGCTATGCAATGCACGGGGCTACGGCGCTCGCTTGATTTTAAGCTCTCCAAACACAGTCACTTGCTATTGAGAATTGGTATAGGAACATGATTGGCAAGACTATCTTCTGTAGTTATGTCCATATCTAAATTAAATTGTTTATCTGCAAGTGTTGCGTTATAATCTGTTATAGCCTTATCGTTATCAATTTTAGCATCTAAAAATATATCAAAGACATCTGTCGCATTATTGTTTGGGTGACATTGGCAAATCACAATAGCCCATCTCAGAGGTATTTACAAAATTTGGTTGTGTCCAACTGTTAGCGAGACTACATCCTATTTCAGAGCGGTCAAATGGTCAGCTTATGCAGCACACGCGCCAAAATAACCAGATGAACTTTTTGTTTTATCAATTTGTAGGGAAATGTTTACGAGATTTGTTTTGATGAGTCATACCTATTTTTTGAGAAAACTATGCAATGTTTTGGTTATTAAACTTAACGAGAAATATTTAGACATTCAAGAAGAGTTTCATGCGTATGTTTAACACTTCATTGTAGTTTAATGTCATAGATTTAGAGCGTAGCGAGCGAATCCTAAGTCTATGTATAATGTAATAAGATGTTATGATATTAAAGCTAGGACCAGGGGTAGGCAGCAATTGTCAATTAAAATAATGTTATAACTTGTAAACAATTTGGCATTGCTAGTAAGCGCTAGAAAGAGGATTCCCTAAAATGGCAAAGACGGCTATATAGCTACATAGTTCTTCTTCCGACGCCTTTAAAGATCAAATTCTTTTTAAAAGTTATAGATAAAGGAACGTGACTTTTTAATGATGCGTTATTTTGAGTTTAGGGAATTAAAAAACCACAGAGAAACACTTAGACATATTACCTAATAAGTATGATCAAAATAATTTACAGTATTTTAAATTAGATGAAATTCAAAAAATAAGTATTGTATTGATTGACGTGTGAAGGGCTACTTATGTCATTCCGGACTCGTCTGCGACCGCATAAATTAGACCCTACGTGGAATGACAAATAGCTTCATTCATGGCGATTTATAAGTTTCGTATCCAACATTTATAAGATTTTTAATTTTCCTGGAAGTAATACTATAGACGTTAGTAGAAATGACAATGATTTGTGTGACACGTTACATCAGTTGTTTTGTGTTAGCCGTTAAAACATGGACCCTTCAGTATCTCGATCACAAAATAAATATCTATAGTATGACTTCCAAGAAAATGGAAATTCTGGATTTAATCTTTTAGCGGCACATTTAAAAATATATTACTTTTATAGCACCTTTAAAAATTGATTTATGGGATCCATTAGGAGAACTTTAAATGTATTAGCATTGAAAGCACGTGGTGTATTTTCGGGGACACTAGAGGTTTGGGCCGATAGGATCTCTTATGTATGTGATTTGTCCAAGCACTTATGCTGATAGCATCGGTGCCCACGGCACCTTGGCGGCTAGCGAACAGTCAAATTTGCGAGTTTGCACGTCCGCAGATAATATAATCACGAATTTATGCCGGAAGCATCTTATATCGGGCATTAGTATGGTCAGCAGGGAGCCCTGATTCATGCCTCTCCAGACTGATAAGTACTTCGAACACCTGTATTTTTCTCAAGTCACTTACTCACTAGGCGAGATTAGCCGTTGAAAATATTTGTCGTTATTTTAGGCAAGAGATATAAATTTCATTGTTATTCACTTTTTTCATGAGCATCGAGGATGTTTCAAAGAACAGTGGTAGCTGAGAAGTCGAGGGAATCGGAGTCTCGTCTCACGCGTGGTCGTGTGTTGGCATTCCATAACATGTACGTCTTATTTCTGGATATTTCGGTATCTATGTATGGACTCATCACCAGACTGGTAATGAGTGAATAGATAGATTGTTCTGCGGTAATAGAAAGTATCATGAGAAATTTTGCACATTCAGATAATTAAATACTGGATGTGTAGCCTTGGTTTCTCTGGTCTAGTTTTCCTTTCTTAAGGTTACGAAGAGGAATGGCCAGCACTCCAAAATAATAACCAACTGGTCGCTTCTAGGATCATGTGTCCATAAGACAATATAGTTGGAAGTATTTTTAAAGAAACTGTATTCTCCTATTACCTTTATGAAGCAGGCATAGATCCAGCAGTTTTATCAGGGTAGTATAATGATCATGGTGATGTATATTTAATAAATATAGGCACTTTAAAGACAACTCCATACATTAAAAACCTATTTATTTTTAGGGAATAAATAAACATTAAATAAATACAATTTGGACTCAAACAAAGCTAAAAATTTGCGTTTCAAAGAATTCCGCGAAGTACACTTTGCATATGCGCCGTCAGCCGTCGTCAGACATTCTGGCTGCGCCTGCGACGATGTTGCGATACCCTGATGCAGATAAACTGATAAAATGTGGTGCAAAGACCTATAGTTTTTACTGTTATTCGTGACTTTGGTTCAAAGAAAGTTTGAATCGTTTGGGATCAAAGTTAATAATTTACAAGAGTTTGTTTATAATTTGTCACAAACTTATGCGTAAAATTGATAAACCTCTCATAAGTACCTACATTGGTAGGCAATTATTTATTATCATTTATTTTAAGCTTTTTAAATAATAATAATAGTCCCACCTGAGGTCGATGATTTTTTTCAAGTGTTATTTATCTTCAATTAAACCTTGCATGGAATTGCTAAAAACAAAATTTACAATGTTCAAGCATTTCTGATCTTAACCAATAGTCAAATATTTGTAAAAATATTTCTAGTTTATTAATAGTTGACGGTAGTATACTACTCAGCTATATATATAGCTACAACATTGATCAGAATACGCTGGCTTTGACAGCGAGAAAAAACACTTGAGGAATTTCATCTTGTCACGTGACGTCCTCGGTAGCTTTAGTGGTCAAAGCACTCGCCCGGTATGCGATAGGACGTGGGTTCGAGTCCCACCTGAGGTCGATGATTTTTTTCAAGTGTTATTTATCTTCAATAAAATATCTCTTGCAATTCTTGTACACAATTTAAATCCAAGTTATTCAGAACAGAAAAGTTAATTGCATTTTTTTTTGCTTACTTTATTGAATTCTTTCGCACTAAATATCGTTCATATACTTAATATTTGTTAAATCAAAATATTTAATCAGTAATCCTCAATTCTTCCATGGAGTACAAACAAACTTACAAACATATTCTTGCATAATGAATGACAATTAGATGCAAGTCCTGCCAAATTTTTGCGATGCAAATTCAAACTGGTGTTACGATTCCACCCGGCATGGCTCGTCTGCCGATTGAATGCATATCGAAGAGATCTTGACGTCAAACTGCGTACAGACAGACAAACTATTTTCCTGTTCTTTGTGTTGTCTTGTAAGGGAATTAGTACGCGATCGGCTACGTGCCTCCGTTCACGATCGGTTTTGATTTGCTGAACCTGTTTAGCATTTTCTATTGTTATCCTGTTTATAGATTATGGATATTTTAGACGTGAATTATCTGAAACGGGGTTTTTTAAAGTTAAATCCCTTTTAGAGAGGGATTCTACTGTTTAAATGTAGGTATTAATTGAAATACCGTGAATCATTTCCCTAACTTCGTTATGTTTTTTTGAGATATTAAATTTGGTTCCACACTAAAAGCACAGAGATAGTATTATACTACGTAAAACTAAAAGTTAGAACTGGTTAGAACTTACATAACTTACTGGATTCGGAGCGGTCGGATGGGGCCGTATAATAATTATATTTCTATCGTCTCGTTTTGCTGGGCACTCTGGGGTTAGTTAACCCCTTAGGGTTAACCAGCAGAATCATTGTCTAAAAGATTTTACTTTCTAAAAAGACCAATCAGTCAATGTTTTGAAACAATAATGCAAAATGTCATAAAGATACATGTTTCTTAAATTATTTTTGGTAATTTTCCCACATATACGAGTAAGTTCTTACGAAGAATGACGTCAAAGACTGAAGTCATATGAATATTTCGTTTACTTTAATTGGTGCGATCTAATTATTTTATGCTAACGAGATTATAATAATATTTTAATCTTTTAATTATGCCTTAAACCAACATTTTTTGTTAGCGTTTCAGACCGTACATCATATCGGTTTTTTTATGTTTTGATCGAATGTCGTCATCTCTACCATATCGTGTTTACATTGATTGCCATGACGCATTTATTGTTCAGATGATGTCATTGTTACTTACCTGTGTGCTTAGGATTTTACTCCCGTTTCACTTCCAAATTTAGAGTGGGGAAACCCATCTCCTGCAACACACTTAATGAGCAGTGTTGTTTACTGTTAAATAAACAGGGTGTAGATTTCAATCTGAGCAGTACTTACAGAGGTGATTCTATATCGAATACTGATAACGAAGCACGATAAAAAATGACTTCAATTTTTTTTTAATTATTAAAATTTGCTTGATTTTTAATTATTAAACTTAAAAAAAATCACGGACGGCATATAATAGTTATTAATGCACCAAGCTTCCCGCGATATTGCGTGGTTTGTACTCGTGCAGTGCAAACTTATTGCAGTATCTTACGCCACAGAACAGTAAGGAGTTTCCAAAAAATATTCGCTTAATTTTTTTTTAATATTAATTAGTTCTTAATTCGTGTTATGTAAGTGGTCATACGTCTTTTTAATGAATACTGCTCAGATTAAAATCTACACCCTGTATACAGTAAAGGCAAAACAAAGTTTATGCACTGCTAGAGATCGTAGTAAGCCCAGGGTAATGTACGTACTTACCTGACGTACTTATGTGTACGTCATCCCCTAAGGTGTTGGAGTGGCAGTAGGCGGCGTTGAGACAAACGTCTATCTCATATGCGTTTTGTTGTCCTTCGAACCTCGTGTGACTTTTTGCGTGGAATATTAATAAATCTCAAATAATAATATATCTAGCTTATCAGCCATTGGAAGAATGTTGTTGAAATGGCCATAGATGACGTCACAGCAAGCGGTTCCCGAACATGCTTTTATTTTTGAGTATTCTAGTTTTTATTAAAAACTAGTCCAGCCCATTCAGATTGGCGGTTTTACCGACATCTATGATTTCGTTTTGGGAGCTGATGGTGTAATTATTAGCTCGTATTATTCCTACCCTGGTCGGTTATTTGAACATCTAGCACTCTCCTCTTCATGGCCCGTTGGCAAACCGATATAGCGATTTATCGACACCCAACTGTCAAAGTATGGTATACATAGCTGCCATCTGGTGTAGTGGTTCGCGCTCCGGACTACGATGTCTGGCGGTTGCGGGTTCGAATCCCGCGAGGGGCAAATGTTAGTGTGATGAGTACGAGCATTTGCACCTAAGTCATGGATGTTTATAAACGTATTGTATGTTTATCCGTTATCTAGTCGCCATAGCACAAGCTTTGCTTAGTTTGGGGCTAGATAATTGGTGTGATTGTGGAAACAATTTATTTATTATTTATTTATCTTGAACTTTTATCGAAACAGCGAGCAGGATCGTGCTGGTGACGTCACGTTCGTGCTCTTGTTTCAATAAAAAAATCATATTTTGACAGTTGGGTTTCGTTTTCATATCGTGTTTTGTTGGTCATGCTAGAGGGGCTGGACATCATTAAGTATGTTTACCGTAGTAATAAAAGATCGCAGCTAAAGTCTATTATTAAAAATGCAAAATACACGCAAAATACGAGAGCGCCGCGGAAACGATTAATATTCGGGTCTCGTTTTACCATTTTTAATTTATGGTTTGTTCGATTGACCATCCGTTGACTTAAGATGCACAGGACGACGGCGATTTTTTATTGTTCACCTATGAAATAAATTCATGTAAAAAAAGCGAAGTATTAGTGGTAGAATATAAATCCTGTGAGGTCGTTACTGCATCTGTTATCATCTTTGTCACTGGTCATAAATCGTTACTAAAACAATAGGCACTGGATAGGCAATTATATGAATTTTTCATGATTTTTTTGTTAGACAAAAAACGGAGTTTTTGTACAAAAGATGTTAGGTGATTACTAATTAGGCGATATCGATGACCTTATAAATCTTATTTATTGTGGAGGCCATTTGGACCGAATGAAATCGATAGTGCATTTGCATTCAAAATGTTGACGACCTGTGTTGTGGACGTTAGGTATTTATTTGCTTATTCATGTATTAATATCAATATTATAAAGCAGCAAGTCAAAATAATGTATTTTGCATTTAAGTTAATTTTTTCGGATTATTTTTCTCACGTTCAAATAACATTTAGTTGTTAGAAGGTGTAATACCATGTTGTTCGAAGGTGTGTTTTCGTGTGTGTTACTGTTTTTTATCTTTGTGGCTGCAAAATAAACATTCATTCATTATCAATTCTTATATTATTGATTTTTTTTCTGAAGTTCAAGTTTGAAAGTTTTTTGTTTTCTTTTGTAGTCCTAGTGCTTTGTCCTGTTTAGTCGGATTCGCTTGATCATGATCTTTAGTGACACCATCAGATCTCCTATATACTTTTAGATCCCTATGCCCAACCAGATCTTTTGTTGACCGTACACAGTCTTATCTGAATATTGTGCAGGTTTTCTTATCATATTGTTTCGGAACAAAATCCGTACCTACATTCTAAAAATGTAGAGAATACGTTTTTAGTGTTAAGTTCTCACAATCTACGAGAGAGAGCCGAGATCACAGAGACTATTTATTTTTCTTTTTTAGTAAGAAATAAAGTTCAAAAAACTTAAGAGACAAAGTCACAATGACCTTTTGTTGGGTTTGCTAAATACCGATTGGTTAAATGTTAACGAACTTGTAACGATGTTTTCCTACACCAATAGAATATATTTATTTAATTAACAATGTTGCATACAGATGACTGGATTTTACTAAATTTTACGCAAATCTTGAAACAGGCAACGACCTACAATGAGTCTGGCTATAAAAGTGCTATGTACATGGTTAAAAGTTTTCGTCAAGAAACATTGTAAGGAGAATATTCAGTCTTTGAAGGACTTAACAATCACCATTTAGCTAGCCCCAAATTCAGCTTAATATATTTATTTAAAACTTACTTAGATACAAATAATCGGGCGCGTGAAAATGTTTGCCCCCTTGTGGGATTAGAGACCGCTACCGCCTGACTTTGTTGCCTCGAAATGACGATCATCAAATTATATCTGGGGACGTCGTGCAACGTCGCTCGACATCGCACAAGCGACATCCAGCGACTTTGTCGTTTTGTTACCAACAAGACTTACATCAATGTAGATATTTCTTGCTAAGTGAACATCTTGTCTGGAAAAATAAATTAAAAAGATCCAGTGGTGACTCCAGCACAATCAGAGAAATTCGTTTTCTAAATGTATCCAAACCGGGAATCGATTTCTAGACTCTTTTGCGTTTAAGGCAAATAACCGCGCAACTATGCCAGTCGGGTGCCGGATCTGCAACAGTAATACTTCAATTCCAAAATAATAAATGTAAAGACATGCAAATGTCTTCGATTGTAAATTGGTTGCTTTGATCCTTTCCTCCGTGTCGCAGCGATTGACTTCGCATAGAAAACGCAGAAGTTTTCTGAGAAGCGCCGGTAGTTTCACGGAATACCTAATCATACGTAAGTGAGTTAACAAATGAGTGTATCTACACTTTAACAAGGATTGGGACACATACATTAGAACTAAATCGCGACATGTTACGGTCAGTGAAAAAAAAACCTTACTAATCGGTATTATAATTTTGAATGTAAAACAAACACGCCGTAGCAGCTGAACTGAATGAGCTAAAATTTTGCCACGCATAAAAAATTATCTTCTTTTTTTTATAATTTTCTGTAATTATTTTGCTTAAGCTAGTTGTCTATAGGTTTAAAATTTAAATTATGAATTATTATGAAATAGCAAACTATTTTGAAATTAATAGTACACATTTCATTTCTTTTATTTCATTTCAAATTTTGCAACGAATGTAAATTAAGTGCATTCTTTTATTGTTATATTTGATTTGGAAAAAAAAACTCTCTGGGCAGTGTTTTCAAATAGCAAAAATTCGCCAAGAAGAAGCAGAACAGTCCGGGTTCCTTTAGAAATTTGGTCGCACGAGTAATCCGATATGTAGGTAGGTATTATTCAGAATAGCTCACTCGTCAAATGGATGATAACGGTGGCGTGCGTTCATCAGAACGTGCTACCAATTGTATTCAAATTCTATGCTAAAATTCAGCCAATTTGAAAACTTTGATCTCTTTATCTAGCTGGATGTGTGGAGACGTAACGGAGGCCTGTTGTTAGGTGTTGTTTTAGAATATGTATTTCAGTAATGCTAGCTCCCTTTAGGTCTAAATAAATAATATAAGAATTTACTACATTATCAGTAGTATATACCTACATATATTATGCCTACATGACGACCTTCGTGGCTCCGTAGCCGGGAGGCGAGCACGCCGGACTAATGGCGCCGCCATCTCTGAGGTTCCGGGTTCGATCCCCGGTCGGGTCAATGTAGAAAACGAACTTTTTTATATTGTCTCAGATCTGAGTGTTGTGGTACCGTAGTTGTTTCTGATTTATATAATACAAGTGCTTTCGCTAATTACCTTAGAATCAGAGCAATGTATGTGATGTTGTCCAATATATTTTTAATATAGTTGATGTGACGTCTTTGCTCTGCAGATGGACACCTAAGGGGTGTACAAAAATAACACTCCGTAAAACCATGTTATCAGCTCATCATAACTTTTAATATGAAAGGAACTTCGAAAGCGAGAAATATAACATTAATGATTTATGCAAACTAAGTTAACGCACTACATCGATAAAGTTACTAAAAAAATGTATCGCTGCCATCAAGATTTTGTTAACGGTGATCAAATAACATAATTTTTTTATATAGAGGAACATAAAGCTGCTTGTTTGCTCGCAACAAAGCTAGTTTGATCACAGATTTAATCAAGTAACTTGATAAAAAAAATATGCTCTTGATTATTTAGTTCATGAAATTACTAAAATGAAACAATGCTTATAATCGAGGTGCTCGTAGCTCAGTGGCAGCAGCGTTTTTGTATCAATTACGCCGCGGTTGTGAATTGATGGACGACCATTTCGACCATATTTAGTGACATTTATCACGAGCATCTCCGTGCTTCGGAAGGCACGTTAAAAGTTGGTCCCAGCTAATATCGCTTGATATTGGTCGTGAAGCCTAGTCAGAGGCCTTAAGGCGGCTTGATTACATCTGACAGTAAGGTTTATACTTTAAGAAGAAGTAAACATAAAATAGTTAATCAAGCTAAATTCGAATTTGATTGACCAATTTTTTTTAGTGTAGATAGAACATATTTTCCGCTATTTAGTAGAGGTTCTCATTACTTCTTATCACAAAAGTTGTCGTATACGCAGATGATTATGTGGCAGTAAAGCTACTGTAGCAGTCCTTTACCCAGTGTGTAAATTTAGTTTGCTTTTTTATAAAGAAAAATTGATCGAGTCTATTCAAACTAACCAATCAAATAAAGATTTAAATGCAGCATGGTCTGAAACACAACAAGGAGTCAAACTATATGCTGAAAACAGTACCTAATCATTGTTCTTTTAAAATAAACCACAAAAGAACAACAAAGAAGATTGAGTTAAACTGTTTAAGAGCTCTTGCTAGATCTCAGGTAACATTCGCTATGTTTAGAACATTGAAAAAAGATATTGATAAAAAAATATTTAAATTAAACTTTTCCCGTTTTTGAAATTACCGCAAACAGTGCTTGATTTATTTTCTTGCCTTAAGCAGATGTCAGAGACAGTTCTCGAGTATTTGAATAATTCAACTGAGCGACGCGCGCGCCCCCTGTGTGCTATGTTTCCACGCGCGCGCAGTATGTTATGCGCTGCGCGTGCGTCTCTTTGGTACGGGCGGGCGAACACGCGTCTATGAATAATATTACTGACACATTTTTAATCTGTTTGATTTTAGCGCCTAAATCAAGTAAGTATAAGTATATCACTAAACATAGCCAGCTAGAAATACGATACAAAGATTATATTTCACTTTAAATCATCGGCATTTATTTCAACTGTTATGCTACCAGCCAGTGTTTCAGTTACTAAGTTATGGTAATATAGCCTCACTCAACACATAAAAAAAATCTTTTATAAATTAAAAAATATCATTTATGATAATAATCATAAGTTTTTGTACTTCCGTGTCCCTGAATCGCAACACCAGTTTTTGTGTTGTGAAGCCTCTTATTTTGACTCGAGTTTTTTGTTATAAATTAATAAAAATCTATTTATTTAGGTACTTTACTTCTTCAGATCCAAAGATCTGCACAACAGTATTAATGGTTAAAATGCTATCATCGTTACTTTTTCCAAAATTAAAGAGTCTAGGTGTTTTGCCTCTTTTTTGCTGACATTTTTTAAGTTATAGAAACAAACACATACCTTTATTCCTCGATAAATAAATAAGCTTTTACACACACAAGGTAATTTTTGGCTTGCCTGCGCCTAGTACAAAATTGTTAGCAAAGTATCAACAGCTTCCAACTAAGTTAATAGGTGTACAATATTTTATTGTAATGATTAGATGCACTTCTGACCTAAGCCTTAATGTCATATAGGTATGTTAAATGTTCATTATGAAGTTCAGTTATGTGCACTAAGTGTGAAAGCAATCTCCTATTTGCGACTGATTCGTAAACAACAATAAACGTGATATGTTCGTTGACATTTGGTTGTCTATTGTTTTCCCGAAGAATATACGCCATATTATTCAAATGCCAGAATTTCATTTGCCCGAATGTTTTGTTGACCCTAATATACTTGTGACATACTTTTGTTTCACCTAAAATTAGTTTCCATAATGATACGAGTGCCATACGTATTGTTATCCATTTTATTAATTGCAATAATATTATTTAACAGATTTTTTATGAAAATCTTAATTGTTTTTATTTCTAAAACCTATTTATCTAGTACCTCTATAAACGATCCAAGTTGCTTCCTTCCAAATTTGACCTAACGCCTTTGTTCTAAAAAGCGATTAGCTTTCTGGCACTTCGCCGGCCGCTGCCGCGGCACGCTCGCTTCGCTCGCTCGGCTCGTGCGTTGCCTTTCATGTTCTAACCTAACCTAACCTAACCAAACCAAATCATACCTGCTAAACCTATTGATCATTTAGTATAAAACGAATTTATGTTCTTTTTCTAGAAGTTATTTTGAGGGCAAATGATGTTATGGCTTGTGATAGTATGGCTAACAATCATGCTAGCAAACAAAGTTTCTAGCACGTGACTAATATAGTAAACAATGAGTATGACATATGAAATTAGGAGAAACAATATTATGTCTGTTGACCATTATAGCAGATGAAATTATGGCAAATGAAATTCTGGCAAGTGGGTGTAACCCTTGACATTTAGGTCCACTTGCACAATGACTTCTTAAATACCGCTAAACACATTTAAAACATCATTCTGTTTCAGTCACTGTCAAATGACAGACAAAGACAGTACGATGTTATAAATGTGTCTAGCGTTAATTGTATTAACATTAGTCCTTAGGACCTTAGTCTAGTACAAAGAACTATTATTTAAATAATATTTACTTATTGTTTTTGTTTTGCACTTTTATTTTAGTCCGAACTCTAAGATAGAATAAATAAACTTTTCTCTACGTATTGTCTCCGAGTTCACGTATGTATTATGTACCTAAGTGTTTATTTAATGGCTAATAATTCAGCTAAATCGCGTCTTATCTTGCATACAAATCGACGAATTGCATTCAAACCAAATTGAAATAGAATAATAATTGATTAGTTTCTATTTATGACGCCGCCGGCGCCACTGTCGCTGTCCAAGTCCTACAACTGTTTTGGCGAATGTTGCTAATAAATCCGTATTAATAGACGTGAAGGCTAGTTTATTGCTATTACTATAGAGGTAGCTCAGTGGCGGCAGCGCTTTGGTACCGATTACTAAAGATAAGCAACTAACGCCGTGGTTGTGAGTGGATGGGTGACCATTCTGACCATTTTAGTGACATTTATCACGAGCATCTCCGTGCTTCGGAAGGCACGCTAAAGTTGGTCCTGGCTGATGATCATTTAATATTAGTCGTAAAGCCAGAGGCATTATGGCGGCTTAATTACATCGGATAGTAAGGCTGATAGTAGTATCACTGGCCTTACACCTCTCCACCAATCCGCACTGGGCCCGCGTGGTGGAGTATGGCCCAAACCACCTCATAGTTAAGGTGAGGCCTGTGCCCAGCAGTGGGACGTACTTAGGCATACTTTACTTTTACTTTACTTATAGAGTTTGAGATAAGCTAAATGGGTTTCAATGTGTTTGGAAACTAATTTCAAGATTTTTTGGGTCATATGTTAATAACAATAAATGATAATTTGCGACAACTCAATCTTGAACAAATAAAATTAATTAATTTATTATAACGTGTTATGAGGTACCAGACAATAAAATTTGCCAGAGGCATCTCCAGGCACACTCGAACAAATTGAGAATTTATTAATATTAGTATGACAAAAAGATGTGTCTGTTAAAAAAAGGAAACCTTTGTAACCGCCATGATAGTTTGCCTTGCAATAACAAGAAGGCAAACTTACATTTTCTGTTACCTTACCGAAGTTAAGTTGGCAAAATGCCAGGACCGGCAACTTTGCTCAAAATCTTTTATCTGACAAAAATGGTACTTGTAACACAATTTGAATGGTTCTTGGAGCAGTGGCGGAAACGCTTTGGTATGGATTACTAAAGTTAAGCAAACCATACTGCGGCTGCGAGCACTGATCAAATAATACTGCTGCGAGTTGTAGGTGACAATTCCGATCATATTTAGTAACAATTATCCATTGAGGAATAATGTATAGCGTACTAGAGAACACATCTCGAGCTAAATGTTTCAGCCAAGCATTGTAGTCCGGTGGACTACAAAGCTTCAGTCAGTGTCAATAATAGAAGTTGTCAAAACTGCTTCTTTATTGTTCACCGTTCAAACTTTGTAGTCCACCGGGCTACAATGCTTGGCTGAAATATTTAGTTCGAGATGTGTTCTCTAGAATGCTAGTACATTATACCTCAATGCATTTATCACAATGTCCATAACACAATGTACGAGTAAGTAGATGTTTCACACTGTTCTGTAACATCTACTTACATTGTTTTGTTGCGATAAATAACTGAGTTTACCATACTGCCATATCGGCCAGAGCCTAGGTCAAAGGTCATAATGCAGCTTAAATATTATTTAATCACTGATATCACTACACCCCCCCCCCCCCCCCCCCCCCACCAATCCGCACTTGGTCCGCATGGTGAAGTGTGGCCTAAACTACCTACTTCATAGTTGTAGTGAGGTCTGTTTTTATAAAGGCTAAATTTTTACAAAACAGACCAGAAGAAAATGTAATCGCTGTCCACCGCTAAAAATAGGTCTCTCCTGAAAGCTTTGTCGTAGATGCCTTGAGCAATGAGCATACATTTTAAGATCTATTTTACAGAGTTAGGAAAGCATTTAATCAAAGTACGGAATAAAACACAAAACCTGACATTTGCATTTTTATGTTTACATTACAGTGTTTTTTTTTGTTTCAAAATACGTTCATAGTATTAATAAATGAACGTGCATTACTTATTAAACTAATTAATTATTGCGTTATATTAGTCTATGTTTGTTTAAGCCTTTTCTGACAGTACCTGATAAATATTAATTTTTTGATACAAACAAAAATTCTTCGAGGCTTTTGGTATATAATAATAATTAATTACAGGGCCATAACCATGAACTCTTAAAACAATCTCAAAGTTGTCAAAGCTGTCAATTTTGGTACGTCATTTCATTCAAAATTTGACAGAAATGATAATGTTTGACAGATTTGGGATTGTTTTAACAGTTCATGGTTAGGGCCCTGGTTTTCTGTTCTTAATTTTCATTAAAATATAATTATTTATTTAAACTTTATTCCATAGATTTCTACATTATACAAAAGGTGGACTTAATGCTATGTAGTATTCTCTTTTTTATTATTTATTACTAGCTAAAACTACAATTAATAAGTATTAAATATTGTCTTGTTCATTTTTAGTTGATATTCAATTAAGAAAGACTCTCTCCTTAATCACTCTGCTATTTGGCCAATATTTGCCTTAATATAAGTAAATTCTACCTTACTACTCGTGACTGGTAAAACGAGGGAATCGCTTCATATTTTAACTATGATGCATTTAAAAGGTATTAAGGTAAGGTTAATCAAAATTGAGAGAAAAACGTTTACATTACTGTACAAAATTAAAATTTTTCTCTATGATAATGCATAGAGCATTTAGTTACCTTTGTTCGTTGCTTATTGGCTTCATAGTAAAAACTATACGCTACTACAATAGGCAGATTATTCTGTTAAGACTGACAATTAAAACTTTTAAACTGAACTCACTCATCGTCTATAACTAATATCAAATTTCATAACAAAAACAGAGGCTAAATACGTTTGTACCGCTTAGTGAGTTTAAAAGTTCACATGCGTATTTTTTCAGAATTTACAGGCAGCATAGCAAAAATAAAGTAGGTTTTTCTGAAAAACGAAAGAGTCATTAAAGGTTGTTGAGATGCATTTACTCCAGCTTTGAGAAGCAAAAGAGGTATCTTGCGGTGCCTGTGCTCCAGCTTTTAGAAGCGAAAGGGGTTTTTTCCTGTCCTGATTCCCTCGTTAAACCTGTCAGCCTGCATTTGTTTCTTCTCTTCTTCAGTTGCCTTTCGGCTGCGAGACCCTGGAGCCGTCTTGCAGGCTGGTCTGCAGTTCGGTCCGTGCCTGCCGGCCGGGCTCGGCGCTCCGCACGTGCAGCAACGACTCCACCACCACCTCTTCTATGAACGGCTTGTTGTCAAGCTCTGGAATATACAAGATTGAACGTTAAATCCCTGGATTGTATTTTTTTTGTTGTCTGTAGTTTAGAAAAGTATCATTCTTTTGAGAGTATCTCATCTCATTTTAATATAAAAAATATAAAGTAGTAATAGGGATATGATTCTAGTAAATAAATCTACCACAAAGTTAGTATTTTAAAAGCGTGGTGCTTGTGCTCTTTTAAAAGCATATCTTAATCCATACAAGCACAGTATTATATATACTGTGATAAGCTTTGACTTTAGTTCAGAGAGATACACTTTAATAATTCAATACTTTCAATCTTTTAAATTATTGTATTGCTATGCTATCCCATCGGGTCAGGCAATATCCCTTACACAACCAGTTCCTATTTGGTACCTATTTTGTACAAAAACGTATATCTTTTAATTGTAAATTAATTTATTCATTATGTAAGTATTCGTGACTTTTACAATGTAAATTAGCTGACCTTACGAGGACGTAAATAGTCAAGGTTACGATAGATCTATTCTGTTGACAGATTTACAAATAAAAAATATGACATTTTTTTAAGTACAATTACTATATTTTTGACACTACATCATGAAAATGATCCTTTAAAATTAAAATAATTTATTTAAGTTATTTTAGCCAATAAGTTACATTCATTATGATTTATTTTAAAAAATTGCTTCACGTATAAAATGAATTTGTGATCTTATTAAAATATTTTAAATATGGCATTACCAGATCAGGTCGAAAAAATCGATCTGAATTATAAAATTTGTTAAAGTTGCATCATTGACTTATAATTATAACATCAATGCGTTGCATATAAATATACAAATGAACTTGAATTCCGAATTTCATAAAGTTTAATTTTGCTTTTTTACTTTGTAATTACTACAAAATAAGTAAAAATATTATTTCAAGTAAACCAAATTAACGCCCAGTGGTCATCATAAGCATTAATTTATGTTAATTAGTAACAAAAAAAGCACTGCACAAGTGAATGTCGAGAGAAATTATACAGTCAGACGCATTAATATGTAAACATGTCACTGCAGAGCTGTCTGTGCGCATCAGGAGTTCGTTTTCGCTTTGTTACATCTACAATGTGGTGCACTTTATTTTGCAAGTGAATGCTGGCTTGGTGTACTTTTATAAATATAGAATTACATGTATAAGGATAGACTTTTATTTATAAAAAGTCGTCTGTGTTTTAAATAAGACTAGTAAGTTTAGAGCAAGTTTGCAGAATTATTCTGTGAATAATATCTAGACAGGTATAGGTCAATATCATTTAATAATTAAATATAGATATATTTTATGAAATTTGGTCTTTCTTCCTAAGATAAAAGTTTGACACGTTCTAACACTACGTGTCAATTTACTCACTTAGGTAAGTAGAATTCACCTTCCTTTACCTTTAGAATAGAACGACTTACTTAGTAAAGTAAGTAGGTATAGGGTTCCGTAGACAAAATCTGCACAGTCGTAAAAAATATCATACCTTGTTACTACCTCAGGGCTATATAGATTGATAACAGAACGTTTTATAATATACTAGCTAACCCGGCGAAATTCGTACCGCCTCAGACAAAAATAATGTGACAAAATCCCTGTTTGACTGATTGATTAGTTTGAAGAACAGTTTGTATGGGATAATAAAAAAAAAACCTCGAAGTTTTTCCATATTTCTCACCGTTTAAACCTTCCCTGGACTACCATAAATATTTCTAGACCAAAATTAGCGAAAACGGTCCAGCCATTCTCGAAGTTTAGCGAGGCTAACGAACAGCAATTTTTTTTTTTATAATATCTTTACAATAGAGGCCAAGTTATGACTCAGCCTCTACGGTGTGAGTTTTACACATGACAAGATGTTGTTCTTATGAAATGGTTACATGCGTAACTTGTTACGACTTTTATGACTGGTTTAGTAGCAAAACACTAATAAACCACACGGCCTTTGTTTTTAGGGCCATATTATTTCTTAATGCGACTATAATCAGAGATTAACTTGCAGTATATATGTTTTATTTTTAATAATAGCCAAGTTTAATCATGTATTATTTAGAATATATGTGTGGCAGTTTAACTTATTGGCTGTTGAGCGCGAAATAATAAAATTTCTCTAACGTGTCACTTCACTTGGCTGAGGTTAAGCATTTCTGTGTCAATTAATTTAATCAGATATTCATAGCACTTTAAAATTCAATCTAAGCTCTATCAAGCATCAAATTGTGCGCAATAAGGAAACTCCCTTTATATGTCTTTGAATAGATATCCAACATATCACAACATCCAACATAGTCACAATATAAAATGTAAAAAAGTGAGAGAATATTTATCTAATGTAAGTCTTGTAAGTAGGTAAATATTAAAAGTAAATTCAATATTTAGTTCTTTTCTTATTTGTTTTTGTACAGTCAATCTTTTCTTAAATGTTACTAAATCACTTTTTAAAAAGTAAAACTCACCATTTTGCTGATACTGCGTACTCCTCTGAGGATAGGCCCAGGCCACTGTGCAGAGCAGCAGTACGAACACGCATGCACGCATTGTGTTGTGTTGAGTTGTGAGCTTGTGAGTTGTGTTGTGACAGTGTGGCTCAGGCGCAGAATCAGGTGACAATGCGCGCGCGCCGCGGTCGCCCTACTGTCACTTGGGTGGCGCATTCTCGAGCAGGACGAATTTAGAGTTTATTTTATTAGCTTAAGCTGCTGATGTGTTTATAAAATGATTTTTAGATTTTTTTAAAATCGGATTATTTTATTTTGAAAGAGGACGCAAACTAATCTGTCGGATATTATGGAAAATGGTATACCTACTATAATCTTTTGACTCAAATGTCAAATTTAAAAAGTTGACTGAAAACATAAGTTGGAACACTAGAACAGCTACCTGCATACCTATCTTAATATGGGAACAATAATAACTAATACTCTAGTTATTCCATTTACTCTCTGTACTAATTTTCTCTGTACTAAGACATCAGTCGACATGACGACGTGTTCAGGGCCATAACCATGAAATCTTAAAACAATCTCAAAGTTGTCAAATCTGTCAATTTTGGTACGTCATTTCATACAAAATTCGACAGAAATGATAATGTTTGACAGATTTGTGATTGTTTTAACCATAGACTTAGGATTCGCTACGCTTAAAGACTGACAAAGCGTGCAAAAGAGACATCATATCCTTGCGGACACCCTACAAGATAGAAAGAAATAGATGTCAATGTATCTATGTGACACAAAAAATATTTAACTGACTTTATATACCTCCAATTTCATACGTCAAACCTAATTATAATAAAATATAAAAAAAATACAAAAGAAAAACATATTTTTTATGTTTCTGTAGACAGGGGGTGTAATTTAATTATTATTTGTGATGTAACAAGCAAATACAACCCCAATAAACACACATTTCACTGGTAAATACATTTTTGATAAAAATATTTTGAAACAAATTTTTGTCTAATTCCTAATAATAATCGACAAGGAACTTAGATTTTACAGAAGTATATGAACTTTGTTTGTTGTGTGTTTGTGTATTTCGTAGTTAAAGGCATAATTACAATAAATATTAGGTAAAATAGTAAATTGTATGTTTACACTAGGGATTGAACTAGCGGTGACGTCATAAGTATCGATAAAATATCGACAGCCATTTATGGGTATAGAAGATTTTTAGCGATTACTAAAAAAAAATTTATCTTGTTTGTTTACAAAAACAAAAACACTCTAATACTGTTATTTTGTGATTACATTATGAGCTTTTTGTTTTATTTTTAGTTTGACGACCTCCGCGGCCGAGAGGCGAGCATGCTGGACTTTAAATGGCGCCGCCATCTCTGAGGTTCTGGGTTCGATCCCCGGTCGGGTCAATATAGAAAACGAACTTTTCTATATTGACCCGGGTCTAGGTGTTGTGGTACTCTCGTTGCTTCTGATTTCTTTAACACAGTGGCTGTAGCTTCTTACCTTAGGATCAGAGCAATGTATGTGATGCTGTCACATGTTGTATGTATTGCTGTTAGTTTCGTTTACAAACAAAACGTGATGGGGCGAGTAGTTTCTTGAAAAAAGTGGTTTGTTAATATCAGTATAAACAAACAAGTTTTAAACTCAAACAAAATTTTCTTTTTAAAAAAATGTGTACCTACGTCCCACCTGCAGGGCACAAAGACTATGTATGTTGTTGTCCACTTAACTATATTTGTCGCCATTTTTAGGGTTGCGTAGTCCTGTCAAGAAATCCTTTCCTATCCTTTTAGAAGTTTGGTCATGTCCGTCTGTCTGTCTGTCCGTCCGACGTTTTGCTTGGAGACTGTTGACCCTAGAGAGCTGTTACATTGTGGAAATATGTATATAGTTATAGCTTGCTGACAAAGTGGTAGAACAATTTCTTTTTGTTTTTTTATAGGGTAGCTGCCATACCATATTCTTGGAAATAAATGATCTTGATTTTTAATTTTGATTTTTTACATGTAACCTGAGCATATTTTTTTATCATCGTCTACCACATCGTGTGTGGTATTTTTGAATAGGTCCTTCAAAATTACTTTAGGGTTACTCAAACTATTTTTTGATTTAGGGATACACACAACACAGAACCACCTACTGTAAGTAGTATAATATTAACTCTGTGATAATAAGGAATACAATAGGTAGGTGAAATTATGATTTGAAATTGTTTTAAGTAGGTTACATATTTAATATTTGAGCAGACAACCTGGTAAAGGTTGGAGGACGACGCTGGATGCAGGTTGCTTCCAACCGGCCCATCTAGGAGTCACTGTGGGAGGCCAATGTTCAGCAGTGAACGTCCTGTGGCTGCAATGATGATGACGATGATGACATATTTAAAACGACCGTTTTCTTATTTTCCATTATATGTATAAACTTGTTCACAATATTCAATTACTCATTTTTCGATTCAATGCGAGTAAAGTTGTTTTTCAGATTTCTCAGTTTCCAGACTGTGAAGTTTACATAACAAAAATATTACCTTTTTTCAATCGTATCTTAACTTTGCACATACAAGCCCAGAAAGCCCCGTATCCTTTCCGTGATACTGATTTTCACCTCTATTTTGTTTGTTTAAAGATTAGGTTTAACTTTAGGTGCTTCAAGGTCCGCCGCGATTGTGACTTGTGCCAAATTAATTTAATGCCGGTTGCAATTAATCGATAAAAAAATTGTGGCTTGAACAACACTACTACACACACACATACGTGTCACATTTTTTGTATCATTTGCAATGAGCCTTTGTCTATCTTGTACATTCTATATCTATGGTTTTAACAGTTCATGGTTAGGGCCCAGTTCTACTTTAAAAGATCATTCTGCAAAAGAACACGTCATGTCAAAATATTGTAATAGGTACTTTGTTTTAAATATTACAGTAAAATAAAGTTTTTATTAAGCTTTTTTTACTTTTAAATTCAATATTAATAGGAACTTAGTGCAGAATGACCCTCCAAAATTGCATAAGCTGCGAGTGGAGTGGGCGCGATTTCCAATGTCTACATAACCTGCGCACTGTCACAGGCGACGCGGTTAGCGTGTATGACGACAATCTTATGCTAAAGAATAATGAGATTAACGTTGGTTAAAATCACTAGGTTGGTGGTTAATGACTAGAATTAGAATGATTTCTTTTGTTGGTAAGAGAAACTGACTCTCCTGAGTTGATTATTTCTTAATTTATATTTTACAGATTTATTGCACAGATTAAAAAAAAAACATATAATCATAGGTGGACTTAATGCGATGAGGCAATTTCTACCAGTCGACCATTAGGCTAAACAGAGATGTTCAGTGGGCGGTGCGATTTTACTTGCAAGTGCGAGTACTTGAGCACGAATATTAAAACTATATTTCATTATTATTGAAATAAATAAAATACACCAATCGCTTTTTACTGATACAGTTTTTTTAAAGATTGAGTAGCAGAAACCGCCATTAGGTACAATTCTATGTCTTCACTCACTTAATTTTGATATAATTTACTAAAACATTCACTAAAATCTAGCTTAGATAGTTTATGAGCGTGGTTCCGAATTTTTTAGATACTTGTGCAAAATCCAGGCGATTCATCTGTTCTAATACGCTATCCGCTTGTCGCATGCTGCTGCCTAATGTGCATATTGCAACATGTCATGGTACCAGTTTCTAGTGATGTCATTTTCAACGGGATGTTTGAACTAAATCCTTGCGATTATTTGAGTAAGGACGGCATTTTTATGTGTTTAATTTCTTGCTGGTCTCAGAAACTATTAACGATGTACGTTTTTACTGTAAACATACATAAAATAAATTCTTAGAAGAGAAACAAGAAATTACATAAACAATAACAACAATTTAAAAAACAACTATGTCATCGCCTTATCTGAAAGCTTTGCTCTTTTTGGTCGGGTCTTTTCTTTCTCTCTCTACATTCATCGCTAAGCTATTGTTTGGTCATGACTTGTCTTTGAGTATAATTATTATATTAGACAACATCACATACATTGAAGATAAATAACACTTGAAAAAAAAATCATCGACCTCAGGTGCGACTCCACGTTCCATCGCATGCCGGGCGAGTGCTTTACCAACTAAGCTACCGAGGACGTCACGTGACACGATGAAATTTCTCAAGTGTTTTTTTTCGCTGTCGAATACGATGGGACGTGGGTTCGAGTCCCACCTGAGGTCGATTATTTTTTCAAGTGTTATTTATCTTCAATTAAAACCTTGAATGGAATTGCTAAAAACAAAAAATTTCAAACACATACATTGCTCTGATTCTAAAGTAAGTAGCTAAAGCACTTGCGTTATACAGATCAGAAACAACGACGGTACCACAACACCCAGGGCCGAGACCATATAGAAAAGTTTCTAACATTACCTTCTACCTCTTTCTTCTTCTCTCTTTACATCCTGATACAACACGACGATCAGTTTGTCCTTTATCGACTGCATGTACGGACAACAGCTCGTCGACCTACCACAAAATGTCAAATTTTCTCATTTGAAAATGATCTCTATTTGTCAGGCTTAAAGTTCAAAATATATTGGAGAATTTTTGACTTTTGGGGTAGGTCGACGTGCTGTTGACTGTACCTTATTATTGGTCCTTCTCAATAAGCTATGTACTTAACATTATTAAATGCGTAATCACATTGGGCATACTTTGTGAAAGTTTAATAACAATTAACATTTATAATTTACACATAACACTTGCTATGAATAACAGATACATTTGAAAATAAAAATGAAAAAATGATTTATTTGCTAAACACACACACACATTTTTTTCGCATGTACAGTTAACTACTAATTCATTTACCACAGAACCTCTTTCGTATGTTGAATGTTGGTACTGAATTTTGTGAGCAACCGCACTTTAAATTCAAAATAACTCTTTGGCAAAGTAATTTTCTGTTAAGTTGAATAGTTTATGACTGTATACAATAACCACAAGAAACTAATAACCCACGAACTTCTTAACAAACTTGTATCGCAAATTCAAAATCGTAATCGATTTTTTGCCTGTTGCTCCATTATGAGCACTTCGATTATAGACACAGGAAGTGCCCGTTACAAACCGCAAAAAATATCGTGCATTTAGGACCGGACTCAATAAATCAAATGTTTACCAAATACAGCTAATCGATATTTTGGATTCGATTAAAAAACCGTTTCGATTGAACTCAAACACTTAACTGTTCTTTATTACACAGTTCTAAAGTTCATAGAGTTAAGTATGATCATGTGATTAAATTAGTTAAAAGTTAAAATTACTTTATGTTTACGTAAACATAAAAAAAAACTTTTAACTACTTTTAAGCTATTGCATTGCATAATTTAAGGTCGGTGTAACCCAATCGAAACGTCAGGCAAAAGAGGTAACATTTTGTACCTAAATTATGATCGTGGTAATTCCCGTTTCATTGAATTTTAAATTTTAACTTTTGATTACTAGTACTTACCTAATTAAACTAAGTTAGTACTAACCTGATTAAACTAAGTCAAGAAAGATGTAAAATTGCGATTTGTTGAATAATATATTTTTTTCATTATAATTTATATTGGTTTTGTTTTTTGAAACGAAACAAAAGTAAAGTAAGGAAACACATTTATTCAGCGCCAAAAGTTCAAAAACGGGTTGAAAGATGGATAGAACCACGCGCTCTCTGCAGCATCAGGCCTTGGTGGACTAAACGGGTACAAGTTCTTCAAAAACCATGGCTCTACTGGATCTATATTCCTTGATTTTTCAAGGAAATCAGGTAAAGGCTGAAACAAAATTTCATTAAACACCGGTTTATTGATGTTTAAGGGAAGAGGTTCCATAGTAGGTGGAAACCCTGATCTTGCTGTTGACGATACCACGACAGATCCTGGATATAAATGTATAGATCCTGAAGCATATTTGCCGTCTCTTTGCTTCGTGACTGTTAGCGGGTAGTAGTATCCTGCTCCATCATTGCTGGTGAGGGTTATAGGTGTTTCTAGACCTGGGTAGAACTGGATGCCTCCAAGGGATGAGACGCGGCCATTTCTGGAAGCAATACCGGCGACGCTGGCTACCCCGATGAGACCGTTGGACTCTGCCGGCTGCAGGACTTCTTGGTCTGCTTGTTGAGGTAGTTCATCTGGTGCAAGAAAAGGCATTTGAGACAATGTTTATTGAAATAATATTTGGGTTAAAAATGGAGGCTTACCAAGCAGTGTCTAAAAAGGAGCTAATTTAATAGATAGAAATGTCAAGATTTTAACAAAAAACCACCTGTGAGAAGACGATCTATACAATAAAAATATAGACTTGTTGATTTGCTTATCCTACTAACCGTTATTAGAAAATTTGAATGTAGATATTTATTAAAATTTGTTATTAAAACATATTATTGGTCTTTTTTTTCTTTTGAAAATTAGCTATTGTTGTTTTTTTTAGCAAATTGACAAATATGAACTTGCTGGGTCACCTTGAAGGGTTAGTAAAATCATAAGCCGTAAATTTCCTTACCTGCTAAAACAAAAGCGATCGCTATTGTGCAATATAAAAATATTCTCGGAGACATTGTCATGTTGCAAATTCACGTATCTAATGCAGACCATCGAGAATGTTCCCACTTTATATCCGATCTAGAATTACAAGTTTCGGCCGATACTCTCTGAAACGGTTCTTAATAATATTTATCGTCAGACGACATACCAATTTTCCTTGCGCCTTTTCGAAGCTATAATTTCTCTATCATTATAGTTTTAACACCTGGAATTACTATCAAATATTGGCAACTCGATTAGTAGTAAGCATTATAATAACACGGCAATGCTGACAGCAAAGTGATTATTTGACTTTTTGTCTGAAGTTACGATCGACGTTTTAGCGAGTAACTGTACTTAGTCTTTGTGCAAAAAGTTTAGGAGATATTTTAAAAACTAAAAAAATAGTTTGTATGTTCGCTCAGACAATCTGTTACCGTAATGTTTCATAGTAGCAGTTTTACCTAGTAAAATACTTACTCTGTGGTAGTAGCAGTAAGCAAAATCAAAGTTGATTCGTCAATTATAATCCCGATTTAGAAGTTATTAGCCGCCATCAGAATCTGGTAAGTTTATAAAAGCAGTGAAAAAATATTTGAAACTGTCTAGTGTAGTGGTTTGCACTCCGGACTGAAGTCAGGAGGTTACCGGTTGAATCCGGCAAGAGGTAAATGTGTGTGTGATAAACACGAGCATCTTTACTTAATTCCCTACTAAAGCTTTTCTTAGTTCGGGGCTAGATATATGCTGAAATTGTGAAATAATGCATTATTATTACATATTTTTGATAAAGATAGTTTTTAGAAAAACAATTGGATATTTTATTTTACGTTTTGTTTATTACGACTTATTATCAGCGCATTTTACATACTTATTTTTGTTTTTTATTTAATATGAAATACATAATATTTTATTCCAATTGAACGATTTTTGTAATCGATAAATTTTTAATTAATTTAATGATAAGTATAGTGTTTTATTAAAAATGTAATTAAATTTTGTAATTTATTAAGAAATTGTCAATGCTATATGTATTTTGCTATAAATAAACATTTGAATTTATTTAATTGATGAACAAGCATTGGCTGCTAAAATAGAGTTAACTTTAACTTATCTTTTAAGACATGTATGTATGTTTATTTTTATCTAAGCATTTATATTTTATAGGTGTTTTTGTACTTATGTGTATGTAGTTTATAGTTATTGATATTAACATTGTAGGTATATAAATGAAATTACACAATAAGCACTCTGCACCACTTTTCCCTTTCTTTGTAGTTGTCCTCTGCCTAAAGGTTGTCTGGAAGAGATAGCTTTTTAGCGACAAGACTGCCTAAATTGTACATCTTTCTGTAAATATCAACAATTACTTTTTTGTTTGGTGTGCAATAAAGAGTATCTATCTATCTATCTATCTTTTACAGTATTATTGTGTTTTACAAAGAGATTTATCTATTAATAAAATACATAGAATTCCAAATGAAAATAAAATAAAGACTTTCAAAATAAGCAAAAATTATAGAACTCTCAACTTTGCATTTAGCGAATTTTTTAATTAAAATCCTTGAAATTGTTAAAATTTGATACTTGTCAATAAATGAGCGTTGATGTCTTTTACATCAACGCATTTAGTTATAAAAAGAAGTTACACTTCGTGTAAGGTTTTAAGGTTTTTTGGTAACTCTGCTGGTGCCTAATCTTTACTCGTATTTTTCACGCTATTTTAATGGTTGGATAGGTGATCATATTTTATCATTGTTGATCTTCTATAAACCGTCTTCAATGGCAAATAAATATTATCTTTCTTTTCTACATTGTTTGGGTCTGGGTGGTGTGGTTCCAACAAATTTCTGATTACTATAACCTAAATGCTTTGGCTAATAACCTTAGGATTAGAAAAATGTTTCTGATGTAGTTTTATAACTAAATAGTACTGATTAAAAAATGGTGTGCATTGTATTGTGCATTGCGTGTTTCTATAAAGTAAGAAGAGTTAGGATTGCCTATAACTCTTTCGTGATCCTTTTGAAAAAAACAAAATTTATGGTTTAAGAAATTTATTTTCTCAAAAGAATTACAGGTAATTCACTTTCTGAGAAATTACAATTATAACAATAAAACACAAACATTATGAGCGTACAACAAGAATTACAACATTTACAACTAAAGTGTTGTTGAGAACAAAAATAATGTCGGGTACACAACAAAAACAAGCGAGCCAAGACATGAACGACAAATTTGGTAACTTATAACAGTTTATTTAAACTTTACTGCGAAAGAGTTGGACCTTTTGGTTCCGGAGCAAAGGTGAGAAGAAAAATTTTAAACTTTTTTTTTTTAGATGGTTCAGAATTGAGTTAAGGATAGGTACAGAGTATGTCCTGGGTTACACATTAACCCAAATGGATTAATATACTTGAAAAATTTCGACTGGCTTAGAAAGATTTGTCGTGATAGATAATAGATACTCTTTATTGAACACCACACAAACAGTACAGAGAAAAAATCATTTAGAATGACAATGGAATAACAATTTAGGCGGTCTTATCGCTAGAAGCGATCTTTTCCAGACAATCTTCTGGTTGAGGACAGTTTAAAAGAGACGAGAGGGAGGCGCTGAAAGGTCTAAAAAAATATAGTTACGACAGTTGCCTGAATAGCCTAGGGATGTAGGTTTGGTTCACACGTGAGGCGGTTAAAAAATCTGTCTAGTGTTATATTTTCCTAGCTGTACTTATTTAATTAGATTATTGCAGAAACATTTTGAATTATTATAGATTTGTTGAAATGATGATATACCAATAATGAAGTGAGACTAATATAAAATTGTGATCTTCATATGTACCTTATTAAATGGCAAATAAATGATTCTGATTCTGATAATGTCTAGGTATTTATACTTATTATAAATAAATAAATATAGATATTGGACAACATCACATACATTGCTCTGATCCTAAGGTAAGTAGCTAAAGCACTTGTGTTATAAAAACAACGACGGTACCACAACACCCAGACTCGAGCCAATATAGAAAAGTTCGTTTTTCTACATTGACCCGACCGGGGATCGAACCCGGAACCTCAGTGATGGCGACGCCAATACAGTCCGGCGTGCTCGCCTCTCGGCTACGCTCGGCTCGTATTATAACACTCGTGTCTAATGTTTCAATAGAATTTATGTCTGTATGTTTTGTGGTTTTAGATTAATAAAAATACCGTGCTTAGAAATATTTTGGAAATTAAATAAAATATAAACCAAGTAAGTAGCTATGATATGTTTAGATAATCTTAGAGGGCGTATTCATGTTTTTAGTGTTACTTTATTTGCAACTAATTGACCCGCGAACTTCGTACCACCTAACAGTATTTCTTTTTTTCAATGTCTTTATAATTTATTCTTCTAATCCAACAAATGTAAACCGTGAAAATCGGTCCAGCCTTTCTCGAGTTATAAATTTTGTAACAAATTCCACTTTTGTTTTATATATTACGAAGATTTAAGGGATAGGGACTTTCATCCAGAACAATAAATGAAGCAAAGCTAGTCGTGGGCCGATCATCGATCAACGGGGCTGGTGCTAAATTATTGCTAATAACCACGTACAAGTTCGCACAACTAAATGATACACTTCGGTTCAGTGAACCCGAAAATTGCTCGCTACCTATCAAATTATACGGCGACCTCATAGCGCTATATAAACCAGCGAATTAAACCGACAGCCTCATTTCTCTACCATTACTATACAACTGTAGAAACTAACTGCAATTTCCAATATGAAAGAATTAGTGTTGTCTTTTGTTATTTTACTGATTTTGGACGTGATAAAATCTAATCCTATTATTTTAAAAGGTGTGTACTGTAGGATTAATCATTTATAAGGGTAATAAATCATTGTGTGTAATATAATCGTAAATTTATGATAACAGTAACTTTAGATACAAAAGGATTATATTAAAGTTCTGGTTATGCTAGTGAAAATTTAAAACTATAATGATTTTATATTTATTACAGAATCATCACCTTCAGGCGAAGCAATAGTGGCAATATCATCATCAGATCCAGAAATTAATAAGTATATTAATTTTGGCTTTCCAAGCGAAGCGAGAACGCAAGAAACAGCCTTAAACAGTGATAACCCTGGATTTATCGGACGAAGCTTCAGTTTCGTAACACCAGGCGCCGCTGCTGCAGGGGATGGCAGGAGTTTCGTTTCGACATCATCTATAAATCCATTCCTCCTGCCATTTTTCTTCAATCCAATCAACTATGAAGGCATCGGCCTCAATAACGTGGGACTTCTTAACAACTGGTTCAAAGGAGCTGAAGGCTTTTATGATCCCAGCTTCGCCGGGAACACTGAGGGTGAGGTCAAAACAGTGTCAGCTGTCAATGATAACGGACATATTTATGGCAACGTTAAAACTATAACTTTTGACAATAGAGCTAAGAGTGCTAATTGATTGAATATTGTGATAAGATAACAAATAAAAATAGGTTAATTATTAAATCTAGTCTTTTATTATTCTATTTCCCATTACAATTTCATAAATAAATGTCGATAAAGACAACGAGACAAGTGTGCAGCAGTCGTCTCAGTGTCTTCTGGGTTTGACTAAAAGTTGTTACGCGGTTAGTAGAATCCGGTGTTGACGGCGTGCGACTGCGCAGCCTGGATACCGGGGCCGTTGATGCTACTGGCGCCGCTGTGTTGGAGCCCGGCTCCGCGCTGCTGTACCGCCTGCGCTGTGCTGCCGCGGTATCCACCAACGTTCTGAGCGGCAGACACCGCAGCCCCATAGTTGTTCAAACCGTTCCTCGACTGTGCGGACGAGATAGCCGAGTTGTAGTCACCAGAATTCTCTGCAGCAGAAACGGCTGATCCGTAATCTATGCCGTTGGTGTTAGCGGAAGCCACTGTAGACTCAAAGCCGAGGCCGCGGACGTTTTGTGCTGAAGATAAAGCCGACTGGTAGCGGGCGGGGCCGTTGTTTTGAGCGTTGGATACTGCAGATCCGTACTGAAGTCCGTTCTGGGTTTGGGCGGATGAGATGGCCGAGCCGTAGTTGCCACCGAAGTTTTGCGCGGAGGACACGGCTGATTGGTAGGGCGCGCGTCCGAGGCCGTTGAAGGAGGAGGCAGCGGCTTGTTGGTATGCGAGGGGTTGGTAGGGGGCTGCGTTGGCCATGCCGACGCCGCGTGCGTAACCACCGTTGGCGGAGCCGACACCGGCACCGTATGCTTCAGCGTCGCCGCTGGCGAAGGACGAGCCGATGCCGGTGGAGTGGGAGATGCCGCCGATGTTGCTGCTGAACCCGCTGCCGAATCCGAACGCCATGTTCGGGGAGCGCCCGATCCTGAACATAGGCAGGAAGCCGTTACCTGCTGGACATATAAAAGGGATTAAAATAAAAGGTCTTTTAGTCAGTTGAACTAAGTGGAATATTTTTTTATCAATAGGTTTGTTCATCAACTGTAAAATGAAAAAATATAGAAGTTTTACAAAAGAGCTGCTACTGATGAACCAAAAATATATGAAATATAATAGAGGTAGTAAGTTTTTACATAGATTATTGACCCCATAGTACCCCGTTGTAATAGTTTTTTGTATTAATGAACACACTTAACACCTTTAGGTGGCTAAATAAAAACAACAACTTGTATAATTAATATAAAAAGCAGCTAAGAGCAAATATGACTTATACAATGAGAGAAACTAGTACTATATTCTTTCATTTACTTCTTTTTTTATTGCGAGCATGGTGTAAACTTTTAGGGGTTAATTCTAATGTTAAAATACAGAACTTTACTTCGTATCGTACTCTGTTAAGGTGAAGAAATAAGTTTAAATCTTTGTCTTCTTAGGTCACATACCTAGACTCGAAAGATACACACACATCGCAAAGATTTCTGAAGTACTGGTTTTCACGGAAGTAATTTTACTAATTGTTCACTAATATTCAAGGATTGTTGTAACTGTCATCATTATCAGGATATCTAATTTAAAAAACTGTTGTATACTATTGTTTTGTTAATAACTTCTCAAGATAATGATGTATCATGCAATTAATTCGAGTAACAAACCAGTGGACTTTAAGTTCAATTTGCCTTTGTTTAACTTATACGAGTAGGTATAACGATTCAAACGACCAAAAATGTCAAATTTTATCCACTGATTTTAAACTTAAAGTTTAACCCGTAGGGTAATAAAATTAGAGGTATTGTCGTAGGTATTTTGATAGGTATTTGTTCAAAATATCAATGATGGTATTTCACAAAAAAAAAAAAGTTTATTTAAAAACTTTTTTTGTGTAGCTCAGTAGAAAGAGTACTCGCCCAGCGAAAATGGCTTGGGTTCGATTTCCACTTGAGTCACTTGAAATTCTTAAGGTTACACTTCCAAATTTTTGGTGTTACTTGGGTTTGTTTCAAATAACACAGTTGCACTTACCAGTAAACCATATCGGGACAGCGTTGCTGACGGCGAAAGCCGCAACCAGTACTAAGAGCTTAGCAACCATTGTCAAATAGTCAATCAATGCAACTGCTTCTAAAGATAACGCTTACACCTTTCGCTGGAGGTTATGGGTGCTAGTGAATCATTTCTCCGGGCTTATATACCAAAACCGAAGCCCCCACCCACCAGACTGGGTCACAATTATTGTACCTACATTAATAAAGTGCCATTGACACTAATAAATAAAATTTATATCACAAGTTACGGTACAATAATTTGATGTGTCCGAAATGATCTGATATCATAAATTTTCTAGACACTTAATTGACGAGCGGCTAGTTTGTGATGCGGAATTTACAGATTTGACCAAATAACTGCCATAAATGATCCTATTCAGAAACACAAGAATTTGAACGCGAATAGTTTGGGTCATAAAAACTGACGAGTCACGCATAAGGATTTATGTTAAGCCATAAGATACATGAAAAGTTTAAATCATTTCCTTTAACTGATCTATGAAATTGTTAAAAAGATGTATTTTTTTACAGAAACATGTGCCACATAATTATACTCCTATTACATTGCATGTGCAAAAAAAAATTTTTGATGCTAGTATTCTTTAAACATGTCTAACCGATATTCGGGGTGTTATAATTATGGTCTATCAACCTTAAAGTTTAATAAACTAGGTTATATTTATTCAGACATGTGGTTACTATTTACTAATTTTGTTGCAAACGCCTGAAAATATGGTAGGTATTATAACTTTATTTCGAGGTAGGCAGTAGGTACTCATAAATGTGTTTTATTGATGAAAATTGGTGGTTTTCATAAATGACACACATTTGTGGGTACATATTGCCTAATACATTTCATTTACAAGGTAGGCACTGCCTAATTGCCTATATGTACCGCACGCCCCTGCTTTATTACCAAACAATGAGTCCTAGATTCTGCAAAAACAATATGCATATGTATTACATTTATAAACCTTGTAGAAGAAATGCCGGTCCATATTGCGTTTCTTTAATGAACTAAATAAACATACAGACAGACGATAAGCGACTTTGTGATAGCATGGATAATGTTTGGATTTAACACCAAAAAAAGACCCCATTTCGCATTCTCTTTAAAATTGCATTCTTCATGAAATCATTTTATCAAATTACGATCAAATGAATTCACGACATTGAAGATACATTATATTTACTGTGGTGGTTATGTTAAATAGATTAATAGAAAATAATTGAAATTCTCTAAATGGCTAAAAAGCTAATAATGATTTCTTATAATTAAATTAAAAATATCAAAAATGAAAGAGTAATAAAAAAGGCCAACTGCGAATCAGAATCGCGCGCCCGGAAGGGTTCCGTACTATTATCTATAAAAACGGCAAAAACATCATATCGAGTCTGTTGTAAATATTTATTATATTCTGTTTTTGGTAGACAGAAATACATCATCTTGATCAACCCTCTAACTATCAAGGTACATGCATGAAATACACCCCGGTGACAGACGGACGGACAGCGGAGTCTCAGTAATAGAGTCCCGTTTTACTCTTTGGGCACGGGCCATTAAAATACTAATATTGTTAGACCCAATTTTTCCGAGCTATGGTACCCTACTAACTATAATCAATCTCTAACAGAGCAGCAGCTGTTTTAATCCTCTATTATTTAGGAAACTCTGATGGAACTAGACACAAAAGTTTTTTTTTGACCATGTGCAGAGATTAGTAGAATTTGGTTTTAATCGTAAAAATATATTCTTGGTAACAAAATATATTTAGAGCAAAATCTTTGACTTTAATTTTAACAATAAAAAGACATTATTTTATCTGAGCTCTCGATTATTGGTACCAATAAAATTAAGATGTTAACGATATTCTAATTAGCTGACCGAATTAACAAAAATAGGAACAGAACTTTGTGATATTCAGTTCGAAGACCTTAACTAAGATCATAAGACTGCAAAATCGTTAATTTTATGGAGGAAGCGGCTCATCTATCCGAATTGGACCAATAAAGCAATAAAACGGTTTTCACTAAAACCAAACGAGATCAAAATCAAAACGATACGATGATGTCATTAACAGAAATTGCATGTGCATCGAACATATTGTAATTTTATAATATATATAAGATTATATGTATACAAAATAAATCCACAATATGACGAAGTAAATTGCCAAAGAACTAAAAGTCCTTGGTTCTATTCCGGTAGGGTCAGATAGTAAATAGATTTTTTGATTAATTTTCGATTCTGTCATATTTTTTTGGGTATAACCCTCATCCCGTAAAATTATGGTGCATTTTTTAATACCCTAATTTTACTATGATAATAAATAATACTATTGGGATTAGGGATAAATCATACAATTATCTGATTGGCAAGGCTTTATTATACGTCTCTTTAAATAAATAAGCAATATGAACATTTTACATAATATCACAATATAAAGAGACAAATAAGTCAATAAGTACTCGTAGTCTCGTACACCTAGCACACGTTTTATCTTAAAAAAGTCTAAAACTTATTAAAAGTAATATTTGGTCGATTGGAAGACAAATTCTTACTACAACTAGTTATATCGTTATTGACTTTTACGTCCCGCTAGAGCAAAAGCCCCTGCAACTGCGAAATGTTCTTGGCCGTGATCTTGACCGTGTTCTTGCCCTTGGTAACCACCCTGGTTCAACCCAGAGCCTTGGCCTTGGTAGTCGTTATAGCCAGGCCCGTTTTGGCCTTCTTCAACTTCAGCTTGTTCTGGCTTGTGGCCTTCATCTTCAGGGTTCTCATCGTAGTAAGGCCCAATAGGTCTTTGGAACCCGTACCCGCCTCCTTGATGACCGCCCCCACCTACTGGACCGTAGTAATTTCCGTTGAACTGATTGTTGTAGGAACCCTGACCGTTGCCGAAGTATCCCGCTCCAAATCCACCCTGGTTTGGGTAACCCCCAAATCCACCTTGATTTTGGTGACCTCCATATCCACCCTGATTTGGGTAACCTCCATATCCACCCTGATTTGGGTAACCTCCATAGCCCCCTTTGTTTGGAAATCCACCTTGGTTTGGGTAGCCATTGAACTGATTATTGTGGGGGTAGTATCCTTGCGCGTGGCCACCACCGCCCTCATTCGCGGAAGCTTGCGACTGACTTATTGCAATATTAATAGGAGGCACAGGATAACCTCCTTGCTGCTGATAACCTCCCTGATATCCCCCTTGGAGACCTTGGTAGCCCCCCTGGAATCCACCGCAAATCCCATGCTTATAACATAACTTCTTCTGTTTGTGATGACGTTTCACTCGTACAATGCCGCTAACTGCTCCACTTAGCGCCGTTGTGTCTGCAAAACAAAAGGGACCCATTACCACCAATTATTTTATCTAACGGTACCGATATCGCATCGCGAATTTATCGATCGGTCAAATAGATTATAGCTATAATGATAAAAAATTACAACCTTCAGCCACGGATGGGCTCCATCCCATGGAGACGGCCGCAAAAAAGACCATTAATAATCGAAAGCTCGCCATGTTTCGCTGTGAATTCCGTTACTGGGTGTGTTGATTTTTTTTGCGGGTCAAAGCATTTTTATAGGTCGGTCCGAGGCCACCCCCCACACGCGGCATCGAGTGTCTATTCTTAAACAGATCCCACGGAAGCGGTAAACAATGTGAATTTTGTAAACAATACCTTTAAATGGAGTAATTCGGATGAGTTCCTCAAATACTGATTAGACGATACATTTTCAAAACCGTGCTAGACGGAAAGCCGTAAATTATTGCAAGTCGTGACTTAATCACCGGTAACCATTACTTTAACAAATTGAGATCCTCGGGCGAAGATCTAATAACATAGTTTGTATGAAGAGAAATTAGTCTGGACTGTTAACTCGTGAAAAATGTGTGTTGGTTTAAAAAATATTGACGCATTAGCAACTGCTGCCATTACTGAAAAATGCCTGCGGGCAAACGAACATCTTTTTTAACTGTAGTTAATTGGTATTTTAACCTAAATATTCGAGCCCGTAAAACCACCATAATTATTCACATTTAAGGCTCACTCAGAGACGTCACATAACTTTAATGGTTACTTAAGTAAAACCTGTCACCTACTAAAGTCGATACAAATATAGACAATAATTAAAGGAACCAAAATTTTAATTAACAGTTTTTTTATTGGCGACTTTAAGTAGGTACGGCAGTAAGTATATAATAATTTCAAACTAAAGGCTTCTGAACTACTACAGTAGTATTCAACTTCGAGTGCATTGACCTCGGTTAAAACATAGGTTAACTAACAAGAAGCAATAGTTCACTATAGGCTGACCCAAGGTCACAAAACACATCACTATCACCGAAAACAATAATATCAGATTCGCCATCTTGACTCGGAAGTGCAAAACTTAGTTCCTATTTCCTTGGATTTAATGATTTCGCATAATTTCGGATTTTACCTAAATAGAGAGTCAACAAGGATTTGCGTGGGTGTTTTACGATCGACGGCCATTAAAGGTGGTATTCCAAATAGAGGTAGTTTCCTTAACGAAGTGATCTATTAAATATATTAATAAAAAAGATGGCAAAAACAAAACAAAATACAAAAAGTCGTTTATTTTAAGATATTGTGGGTTCTTTAGAATATTAAAAAATAATCAAACATACTCTTCTCGTATACTTACTTCGATGATAATGTATGGATCATCTGAAAAAAAAAATACGATTTCGATGTTACTCCTATAGGAAAAGTCGTTGTATATCAGGAACTGATCACGCGGTTTTAAAGGAGTGAATTATTCTTTAGTACATCCTGTGTAAATAGGGGTTTCGATGTTGATTCCTTTTTCCTCTGCGGTGTAGTTCTTCCACTTCTTCATATTTGGAAATGAACGATTCGTGCCATATTTGAGCCGTAGAATCAACCTTTTTCAGATCTAACAGAGTTTTTATTACGCCTTGTATTCTCGTCCTTCATGCGTGAAACCAACGTCATGGAAGGTACCCTTTGCCATGACAAAATAGCTGAGTGGTAGCCAATCAGCTATTTTGTCATTTTAGATATCATTTTAGATACGAAATCGCAATTAATATTACAATCAATAAAGTTGTAGCCATTCATTGATTGTATGTTATTAATATCATTTGTGATATGAACCAAATAAATACTTAATCTTTATTTCTTATGTCACGCAGCTCCGCAGCTTCGCTCTAAGTAGATAACAAGGGCATAATATCTCAAGCGTAACCTTACGAGTCTTGAACTTGAACTTAGATCACGCTGATACCACAACTGATACCGACTGCGCCGCTGAGTTTGACGTATATTTTTGGTAAAATATTACCTATATGACTTTATTGTACCTATTATAAAAAATATACTAGCTGCTCTGTGCTAGAATCTATTTCGAAGCCTATTAACAATGAGATAATGAAGTTCTAGAAAACAATTCAATTAAAATTTCATTAACATTGTTTCCTAAGAAAATATGTTTCATTTTTGATCACCTATCACCTCCGGAGGGCTCTTGCATGCACTGAGTTACAAAATAGCCCCAGCCCCGATAGTTACAAACGTGTAGTTTAGCCCGTTTGCCGGACACCCCCTGTTTTCGGACACTTTTCACTTTTGTCGCAATAATAAGAAAATATGACTTTACTCGTTCAAAAACCAATGTTTACTTGATTTTGTCGAATGTACCCCATACATTTTTAAATTTGTATGATATTAATTGTTCATACGCCTGGTCAGTTGGCTTCTAAAGAGTAAAGTAGTACGTTGGTGTGCCTAGACATAGCAAAAAAATAGTGCGCAGGAATTACTTGCAAGGTAAGTAAAAGTACTTAATATTGTATATAATGTTTTGAAAATGTTTTAGGACATTGTGGATTGGTTTAGTAAATGATATATTGGTCCAACTAAGTGATATTTATAGTTTGTGTTAACTAAATCTAGTGGCCGGCTAACCAACGTACAAATTAGTGAGTAATCTAGTTCTCGACCGGCCGGCCGAGAACCAAAATGTAATGTATTAAATCAAATAAATTGTACATATGTATATGAAAGAATTATTTAAAGAGCCACTATTTTTTCTTAAACTCTATTCATTTCTACAGCGAGAGGTTAACAGTCGGACGCAAATTTTACCAAAAAGCTTGCAGAAAAACCTTATTAACTTATTAGGTATTTGAAGGCCGAAAACTAATTTTTTGAAGTTGGTTTTCGACATACCTTAAATCGATGTCCGAGAAATGACAAGTAGCTATTTAGTTTTCGGCCAATATCGAGCATTGAAAAGGTACCCATGCTTTTATTTGATTTTTTTATATTTAAAGCTACTTTTCAAAGTATATTTTATATAAAATACATCAAAACAAATATTTAAGTTTGAGATAATATATTTTAGATTTTAAATTATATTCGACCAGCTTATAAGTTTCGGCTGTGTTTCAAAGGCTTTGTCAATTATTAAGTATAACTACAGTTTTACAGACAGTGATTGTATTTTTTTTATTTATAAAAGATTAAACTTTTTATAACAGGCGACTTTTTATAGCTTTTTATGAATATTGTAATTTTTTGTTTTTAGCAATTCCATGCAAGGTTTTATTGAAGATAAATAACACTTAAAAAATTTTATTTAATTATTTATTTAATTTAAAATTTTTATGAATACTTTTAATATCACTGATTTCGTACTCAACTAAATAAAGATTACAATATTTTTTATTATTTATTTTTCAAGTCAATTCGACAAATAATTCGAACTATTTTAAATATCTACAGTTTAATCCTAACAGCCAGCAAAAGTTCGTTAAATTCTAATTTAATCATCTAACAATGGTGAAAGAAAGCTAAGATGAATAATGTGGTTGGTATTCAATTATAGTCCTTTTTACAACCTTATAAAAGCCATTTTCGATGTTCAAAATTAGCGTCCGAAAACTAACACACTGGCGGCCGACAACTAATGTAAGTGTCGGAAAACAGACGAAATCGCTAATTATGAACATTAACATTTTTTGTAATTTTTTCTGTGCTATTTTCATGCAAATTACTTCAATTAATGAGAGAGCAGTACCTGTTTTGTTAAAAAAAAAATGTTGACCATACTTTGATTAATAGATCATTGCTAGGTGTAATGTCAAAGTCAGGAATCCGGTTAACTGTCCGAAAACGGGCTAAGTTACCTACCTAATAATTAAAACTTAACTATTTTGTTTACGCAATCCTTCTCAAGGGGTGTTTCGGGTGCTCAAACACAACCACTTTTACTACGTGGAGAGTAGGTAGCGATATTTTTTTTTCTTCTATCCCATACTAAATGACTGATCAGCTGTTACAATTTGTTTAGAACGATACTTTCGAGGTTTCGGTTTTTGTCCTAAAATAAAATTTGTTGGGGTCGAGCAAAACCTCATTATGTATGAAAGAGTTTAAAGAAATCGTCAATCATTTCATCTCTAAAACGAATTATTTATTGCTTTCGCCTGGTAACACAAATTATTTTAATTAACATGGATTATCAGCTATCACCTCTCGGTCAGACGGATAAAAAACAGATAATGCTTCATGTAACGGATTCGGACAGTGCCGGCACAATAGAGTTGCAATTTATTGAATACTGTTGTTATAGCATATTGTATAGGTAGGTGCTGTCAGCGCATCATTGATCTAAAACATGGATACTTGTTTACGAGTACAAGGTTTTGAACGAATTTTACTAGTCTTAATTTACTTTTTCTGTCCTGTAACTTTTTTTCTTTTGTGCGTTGTGTAATAAAGAGTTTCTATGTTTAATACGTTCAAAATTTTCCATGTGTGTTGCTATGCTTGATTGAATAAGATTAAATTTATAATTTTGAACACCTATAAAAAAAACTAAATAACCAGAATAACTTAAGTTATATTACATATAAAGTTAGTAAAGAGACTTATCAAAATAAATATATTTTTATCTTAATCTTATAGTCAGTGACGTAACGGCATATCGGACCAACAAATAACCCCAAATATGTTTTTACGGAGGTCAACTCAATTAGACATCGTTTTTAATCTTATCTCTAAAGCCTTTAGATAATACCTTTAGACTAAAGGTATAATTACTTAGTGTGTCATTTATTGATTTTCTTAACTTATCTAGTTTTTGGTTGCTAGGTACGTTCCATTTACGACCGTCTGGTGTAGTGGTTCGCGCTCCGGACATTGTAGTCCTGGCCTGGCGGTTGCGGGTTCGAATCCCGCGAGGGCAAATGTTAGTGTGATGAGCACGAGCATTTGCACCTAAGTCATGGATGTTTATAAAAGTATTTAAGTATGTTTATCCGTTATCTAGTCGCCATAGCACAAGCTTTGCTTAGTTTGGGGCTAGATAATTGGTGTGATTGTGGAAACAATTTATTTATTTAACTTAAGGACCGAGTTCAAGTACTCAAATAAAATAACTAGAACAATCAAACAGAACTTCGAAATCTCAAACAGATTGCTCAGCTATCACGATTGCTTATTTAACGGCTATTAATCCTTTATACTGGTTTTAACTAAGCAGTATCACACAATTCATAATAATCAGTATTAAAATACAAACATGATATTTGTGTTTTTATTTTTCACAACTATTTTACAACATTTTTTAACGACAATACTTACTTACTCTATTAAAATAACCTATTCCAGTTTTACAACAATACCATTTGAGCCAACAAATTTTATAAAAACTATTTTTTTCCGTTCTTCCCAGAGATAGCAATGGCTATAGCTGATCCAGTCTCACTCCTCGCGTTACTGATTGCTGAATTCTGACCCTTACCACCACAAGTTTCACAGGGTGGATTGCCTGGATACTGGTTGCCACCTACTTCTTCTTGTTCTCTGTCCTGACCTTGACCTCTACCTTGACTTTGACCTCCAAATTCAGTTTGACCTCTATCTTGACTTTGACCTCCAAATTCACTTTGACCTCTACCTTGAAGGGACCTGTCTTGGCCACTAGGTTGTTGGATCAGAGCTCCGGACTTAGCGGAACTTTCAGCCTGAGTTTGACTGTTAGCCTGGTTTTGTTCTTGTTGGGGAGGTGGAGGTGGTGGCCAAAAAGGAGGTGGCCCAAAGTGTTGGTGATGGGGCGGTGGAGGCCAGAAGCGTGGCGGTCGGGGCGGATAGTAAGGTGGACAGTCGTAGTGTGGTGAACGCTTTAACCTCCGAAGTTGAGAGCCATCTGAAATAAATATTGATAATATGACTATAAGTATAACTGCTCTGTTTCCTATGGCAACCATAGGAAACAGGTTTTATGTGTATATTTCCAAACGTATTTTCCGTTTATGGTTAATACATATTATTGTTGGTACCTAGTTGTCTTTATTTTTTAGAAGGCAACAAATACAGTTTACCAATTATTTTACCTCTATGGAGTAATTATTTACCTTTATATTCAAGTATACCAAAAAAGCATCACTGGAACATAAATTAAGTATTTATAACTGGTGTAAGTAAATTAAAATGGAGCAAAAAACCCAAAAGTTTTGGCAGAGTAACACTCGTAGGTACTTTAGTGTTAAACTGCAATTTTCTTCCCGATTTTACTATTGGTCCCATAGTAAAACTGTTAACGCCTATATTCTTTATAAAGACGTGTAGAAATATATTCTTATATCATTATACCCTGTATAACATCACAGTTCATTTTATTATTTTACGACTACTTTCTAATCTACTTACATTGGTACTCAGCCGCTTCGCTGGCGAAAACTACTGATAGTATTGCTAATACGCCTACTCGCCACATTTTTCAATTATGATCTGAATGTGTTCCCTCTAATGTTACATTTATATGCTTCGCGTATAAACATAGTGTGTGAATGCAAAAAATACTGGGAATCAACTCTTATGTCACTAGTCTAGATGATAATTGGAAAATCACATACGCGAATGAGGTGCCAAAAATGTTTGCTTTAAAGTAATACGGACGCAGTGCTGGTTTTTTCAAACAAAAATCTGACGCGATTGGATTAACTACGAGTATAACACGTATTGTATAAAAGGTAACAAAATGTTAATTCAATACTCAAGGATATGGATACTTTTGATCCCGAAATTCGGCACGGTTTCCATGGGAGAGGGGATGAAATTAAAAATGATCAACTTAGGCTAGATATGGCACGTGTACCGTAATGAAAAAAATGTTAAGGGGTAAGTCACGCGATAGGCGCCCTACCCGCCTTTTTCACTCCCGTCGTAACCAGTCATTCTTAGTCTAAACTGTCTGCTATTTATCGGATACATTTTGGAGACTGTCCAATGAAGTGGCACTGCTAATATTATGCCCCCATCTTGGTTTCTACCCCAAACGAAGAGAGCATTAGAAAGATACAGTCGAAATTACAAAGTAAAAGCTTAAAGTATTTCATTATTTTCTTAATGAGAGCACTTTGCATGATATAACACATACCAAACATCCGCAACTGAGCATACTTAACCAACTTCCGGATTGAACCCATTTGTGTGTAAGGCCATTTTCTGATTTGTCGGCGCAGCAGCGGCGCGACATCAGCATGCTCGGTATATACGGTACAGGAAGCTTACCGAGCGCCTATTTTTCGATGGAGCGTTCTTGATTGGCTCGGTATGTGCAGGAGCGGCGCGGCACAGATTCCATACTTTTTGTATCGCGTATACCGAGCATGCTGATGTTCGCCGCTGCTGTGCCGACAAATCAGAAAACTGCGTAATTAAACTATAATAACTCATTAGGGAGGTGCTTTTTGCATTATTTTGATTGTATTTTTCCTCAGAGTGTGGGATATTGCCTGATCAGTGGTGTGGGTAAGGTGATATCATTGGGTGCCTATGCCGGCGTAACTGAGCGGCAATTGTAAACAAAATAATTACTTTTTCATTTCCTAATTATTTATTCTCAGACATTCATCGATGTTCAAGTTCATTCCTACTAGTGACGTGTTTTTGATAATGTTAGCGTTGTCAAAGTCCTGATCGGCACAGTGCAGCAGTGGCTCGGTGATTAGCATTGAGCATTTATAAAGGGTTCAAGGGTTTATAAAGGGTTTATAAAGGGTTTAATTAAAGGGTTTTATATATATATAGTTTATAAAGAGATTAGTTCGTTTCCTAATCTACTCCCGGTCGGGTTAAATTAGAAAACGAACTAATCTCAACTAACTTGCTGCTGTAAACGCCCCTGGCAAAGTAATAAATAAATAAATATAAATATTGAACCACATCACATACATTGCTCTGATCCTATGGTAAGTAGCTAAAACACTTGTGTTATAGAAATCATAAACAACGACGGTACCACAACATCTAGACCCGAGACAATATAGAAAAGTTCGTTTTCTACATTGACCCGACCGGGGATCGAACCCGGATCCTCAGAGATGGCGCGACGCAATATAGTCGCGTGCTCGCCTCTAGGCCTCTTCGCCTCTAGGATTTTAATTCCTAACTCCGCGACAATTACAAATTTGGGTGTGTTGTCTGGCGTTTACAGGATTACTAATCTTAGGGCTTCGTAGCATTTCAAATGAGGACATTTCCCATGCTAAATGACCGGTTAAGTAAATTGCTGCTACAATTCAGTACCTAAATATGTGTTAGCATAGTAAGTGTGAACTTTTTTATGTTTTATTTTGGGTTTCGTAAAAAAAATGTTTTATTATAGCACCAGTCACCTTTTAAGCCCTTATATTTTAAAATATAAACATGTCTATTTAAAATGTAGTACAAGTACAATGCTATAATTTCCTAAAATAGTATATACTACAAATCTATAAATAACTATAAATCGTTAAACACGAGTATATTCAAGAAAAAACTTTGAAAAATGTTAATTGAAAAATGTTATTATAGTACTTCCTGAATGACAAACTCAGACCAAATTTTGTATCAATTCATACTTTAATTAATTTTTATAATTCTGACAAAATCAAACTAGTAATTTATGACATTATTTTAATTGAATCTGAATATTATTTTACACACCGACTTTGGCCAAACATGTTGACACTTTTATTAATTGTAACGAACAACAACCATATGCATTCTATGTAATATGTTTAACACGGGTTTTAGTAAATAAATTTATCTTTATCTTTAGTACTTCAAAAAATATTATTATGAAGAAAAAAAGTAAATCGCCGAATTTGAAGGTAAATCAATTAGATGAGCGCATGGTCCTTGTAGCATAGCAAGGAGTCTGGGTTCGAGTCCAGACATGAGTGAGGTGACATTTATTTTTTAAGAAAGTATATTCCAAAGTAATAATTTAATTTAATAGTATAAATGTATGTGTGTAGACACAGGCACTTTTAAATAATTGTTTCTTTAAAGGTGCTTGCCCAAGAGCGACCACATTTAAGTAGTAAAATATAAAAACACTGCTAAAAAGTCGTAATAGTTTTATATTCGGCGACAAAATAATCACTCAGCGTTTGTCACTTGTGGGAGAGCACTCTAATCATTCTAAACTTTACAAAATTAAGGAAGTGAAATAAGAAAAACTAAATATTATATTAAAATTTAATTTAATCAACAGGTAAATAGAAACAATAACAACATAATTGGTCTCATAAATGGCAAAAGCAATTTAGTGTTTATATTTTTTAGCCTCCGATGGAAACAGCTACGGCGGATCCGCTACGGCTTTTAGCATTGCTAAGGGCGTAGCTACTTTTGCCGCAAGTAGTGCAACCGGCTTGGCTAGAGGTTTGCAGGCCTTGTGACGCCAAGTTCAGGGCTCCACTGAGCGCTGACTGGGCATCAGAGCTACCTGATCCACCCGAGTATCCTTGCTGACCTGAACTTGTAAGGGATCCAGATCCAAAACCCCCTTGTCTGAACCCACTACCTGAGCTTGCTGGCAACTGTTCTTGATTTCCACTACTTTCTTGTCCTCCATGAGCACCAGAGCTTTGGGATTCAGACGCCTCAAATCCTCGGGCGTGGTTTTGCGAGCCATGAGTCCTATATCTAGCCTGTTCTTTAAATTGTTCTCCTTTCCCTCCAGCTGAGAATCCAGATTCAAAATGACCTTGACTGGCACTGCCGCTATTGCTGCCGAACTCAGATGCCCGTCCTTCATCATAGGTTGAAGATCCAGAACCAAAGTTACTTTGTCCAACTGCACTACCAAATGAATTGCCTTCTCTTATTTCTTGTCCTGATGAAAAACCAGACCCAAAGTGTCCATGTCCATGATTTCTATCGTTTCTGTCTGATGAAAATCCATGTTCTAAATAACCGTCATCACCGCCTTTATTTCCACCGGATGATGCACTCTGTCCTGATAATGAAGCAGTGTTATAGTCTCTTTCTTGTCCGTTTTGTTGATTTGACTGTTCGGAATTGCCATGACCTTCGAAGTGTTCGCTTTTCCTATAGCCAGAAAAACTACCCTTGTATTGTTTCTCTGTTTCTTGAACATCGCCATCTCCTCGATCTCTAAATGCTCCAGAAAGTCCACCCCGATTTCCTCCAAAAGCCACATCTTTATTGTTACCTTCAAAAGATCCTTCTTGTACTGCAAAAAATGAGGGGCTTGATGCTGCTACTTGGCCATCTTGCCGAGATCCCCCTTGAGTTCCAAAGTCTTTACTACCTTGGCTATGGTATGAGTAGGGAGATTCCTTAAATCCTCCATTAGATACTTCGTGTCCACCACTGTATCCACCAGCAGCAACACCCTTGCCACCCGCAGATCCCCCAAAGCTAGCCCCAGATGACCTTTCATAACCAGCCCCATTCGAACTACTAGACCCAGATTCACTTCCACTGGAACCAGGGATAGTTGATCCAGAATTGGCAGATCCATCGAGACCCGCTCCAGCTGAGCTTGATGCTAGTGAAAATGCTTCTCCTACATTTAACGGGCCCTGGTCGGCTGCTGCTGCTGCGCCGCTAAAGACTGTGTTCTGAAGACCATCGGAGCTCCTCGCCAGCCCGCTCCAATTCCGAGTGTGGAGTATAGGTGGTGGCGGTGGGCCGCAAGTGCTGCAAGGCGACCGCGCCACCCTCTGCAGCGAAACACCTGAAATTAAGGCATCTTCATTAGCTTTAACCTTTCGCGGTCACCATCATTAGAAATAATTAGTTCGGCATTGATGCAATGTACATATTTGATGAGTTTTTTTATATTTCAACACTGTTTTATAATTTATTTAGTGCTTGTGTCAAAGTGAAGGCATTTCAGAAATTCTTAAAAAATCTACATCTATTGTTTGTCTAATCTTAATTAGAGATTAAAAAAAAACTTTATAAAGTAGAGCTTAAGCTACATAAAACGCTTAGTACCTTCATTTTTCAACACAGCACCATACGCGGTGGCTATGACTGCCAAAATAATAATCGCTTTTACCATCTTGTCGTGTATCCTGTATCGTTCTGACTACTAGGATTGCCAGCTCTTACATTTATAGTAACTCTGATTGTGTCAAAAAGATTTCTTCCAAGAATAGTAACAGCTAAACATCAATTCAATCAAATTGGAAACGCAAACACGGAGCTCTGAAGGAAATTCACACGATTTTATTAGTTCGCTCATACAAATATGCATAAAGACTGGAATCGGTAAAGGCCAGTGAAATTATGATCTCATAGTGACATAAGTTCTATTTTTCTGGGAATTTATTTGCATTCGTTGATTTGAGTAAGGTCAGTTGATATTTATGTTTTACTATCTTAAAATTATATTCTGACCGAAGTGACATTGACTTCGTCTACGTATAGACTTTAGAATCAAGCTAAAGGGGAATAAATGATCATATAGTAAATAAAAATAGTAAATACATACCTATTGGAAAACATCACATACATTGCTCTGATCCTAAGGAAAGTAGCTAAAGCACTTATGTTATAGAAATCAGAAACAACGACGGTACCACAACACCCAGGCACGAGACAATATCGCAAAGTTCGTTTTCAACGTTGACCCGACCGGGGATCAAACCGGCGTGCTCGCCTCTCGGCTACGGAGGTTGTCACTTATTTTGTCATCATATTTCACAGGATACAAAAACGGTATAAAAAAAAAACAAAGATAATCTCGCTAGATCAATATCTAATATCTGTGACTTTAGCTGTCAAAGCGTGATTAAGTAACACATAATAAAACCTACAGGATTTCACATTCATAATTAGTAAGCTGGCCCAGCAGCAGTGCCCGACAAACAAGACGGTGTCGGGTCAGCTGTCAAACGATTATTGCGAACGAAGTTGCAAAAAATTACAGGAGGCAGCATTATCAGTATTTCCGAATTTTCCTGGAAAATTATCCCAATAAAAATTGTTTTAGCTACTGTTGTTACACAAAACATTTGCGATGAAACACAAGACACCTTGCCTTAAAAACATAAAAGTTTCCATTTGCGTTAAACTAGAGTATAATTGTAAATTGTGTTTTCTTTTATTTTGATTTTTGGTTTCATAGTTAAAACTAAAAATTAATGAGAAGACTCTGTTATCTACATCATTTTTGATAATCAATCAAAGGATGATGCCAAGAAATAAACCTAGCAGCACTTACAACAGCTGTAAGTAAGACACCATTAATTAGTTTTTGTGGAGCTGAACCAAAGTAACTAGGGTGCTTTGTCCCAAATCCTAGTCGATTCAGCGGAATTATGCTATACTGTACATTTGTTTCTACAATTTCCTAAGGTTACTAGCTAAAGCACTTGTGTTATAGAAATCAGACACAACGACGGTACCACAACACCCAGTCCCGAGCCAATATAGAAAAGATCGTTATCTACATTGACCCGACAGGGGATCGAACCCGGAACCTCAGGCGGCACCATTTTAAGTCCGGCGTGCTCGCCTCTCGGCTACTGAGGTCGTCGAAACTATGACTGTACTAAACATATCAGTTAAAAGCAAATAGTAACCAGACACATTGCTCTTTTGTGCATTACTACGATTAATAGCAACCTATCCTAGTAATAAATATTTTGACCAGGAAAACAGAATTAATAGTAACAACTGCAATATATCTGCATATCCAACACGACGCGCCTCTGCTCCTAACCTTGGAGCAGAGGCGCGTCGTGTTAGATATGGGGCTTCTTTATGATATTAGGATTAGGTAGGATTGATACTCCCAGCTTGTTATCTAAAATAACGTTTCGTACACCTAAATACCGCACCCGTAACACTCCACTATTAGACATGCCACGCCATCACACTAATTATTTCCACAACTCGGTACTACTGCGAATCGCTAAAACATATAATACTCGTTTTAAGTCTATCGATCTCTTTAAAGATTCAAAATGCCAATTCAAAGATAAAATAATTGAAGTGCTGGAGGAATCATTGTGCTAACTGAACGTTTTTTTTTTTTTTTACAGCAAGTTCGAATTTACTTTTCTTTAGGTTATTTTACATAGCTGATATTTTAATTAACTAACATAAGTAGGCATATTAATACTTTATGTCACTTTTAAAATTATGTTATACCTTAGTATTAACTGGTTATTTATAGGGAAATCTGTTATTGGCCTATTACTTTATACTAGATGTAAATATTTGTAATGTATGTGCTGTTGATTTTCTTAATAAATAAATAAACTGTGCCCGCAACTTCGTTTGCGTAGTAGACTATAGGATATTAGGTGTGTGCCGTATCAAACAACGCTGTGGACTGTGGTAAAGCGTTTCAGAATGTCGACTGTATATAATTTTCATTGTGGCTCTCCTCGTTTGACGGTAAAACGAGAATGGGAATTTAGATTGAGCCATTGGATATTCTCCGAAATGTATCCGATAAATAATAGATAAGTTAAGGCTACGGCAGACTGGTTAACCCACCCGTCACGACAGGAGTAGTAGAGTAGTTTTTATTTTTTTTAATTATTTTTCGATAAAAACCAATATTTTGCCAAAAAAATGCGATAAATCGCTATATCATATCATACCATATCGTGTTTTGTTGCTCATGCTAGAAGGGCTCCTTTTGAGTCGTCTGACTTTGACAATAAGCCTATGCATTTTAATCTTAAACGATACAGTACACAATCCAGCCTAAGATAAGCCTTACGTTCAAAGGTTGCTGAACGTTCCGGGTTCTAAGTTATTTGAAATTTTACTAAGTGTTGTTATGACCGTTGAAAAAATACAAAACCGATGACCTTGAAACATTTATAAGACAATGTTTTAATTAAATTCAAATGTTTTATTTGCTTTTAAATAGGGTGGGTACAAATAATGTTGATGGTAAATTTAAATAACATGGTGCACCTATTTAGCCATAAATAGCATGAAAATGTGTAGCAATAAATTAATGATAAATATTATTAAAATAGACAGTCTTAAAAAATAATAAATTTCAGATCAATATTGTATCGATTATTTTAGTATCATTAATTTTTAGTCCTTGTTCTCTAGAAAGTCTTTGACAGAATAAAAGATGTTTTCCATTAGCCATTTACGCAACGATTTGCTGAACATTTCGGCTGGCAGTTGCTTAATCGGTTTTGGAATTTTATTATAGACAACCGTGCACATAGCAGGACAATCCTTCAAGAAGCGCTTCGTTTTAGGCTCTGTGTCAAGTATTAGTTGGTTACGGTTTCTGAGATTTCTATCCGTAGTTTTATTTAATGGTAGGAATAGGTGATTATATTGTTTAACAAATTTCGCTACCTCGAGAATATACGGACAAGGTAACGGTAGTATATTGAGGCTTCTGAAACAGGGTAAGCATGATATATCAGACGGTATGCCACACAAAGCACGTATACATCTTTTCTGGGCAACGAAAACTTTTTCTATATTTGTGCCATTCCTCTAGATTATGAGCCCATTACCTACCTACTTTAATTTGTCACATCAATCACTTGCAGATTTATAAATCACCGCTTTGCTTTATCTTGTTGACACATTCGCGCAAGCAACGTATAGGTACGGCCAAAAACGACGACGAAATGTTAAACAACGTCTGAATACGTCGATTTATATTTATTATTTGCCTTAGGATAAGTATAGGGTACATTTTGATATTGAATTCTGATAGCTACGTCATTCCTCCACAACATAACTAATTCTGGAGATTCTAGCGCCGTATTGTATCGAAATTTCACACTGCCAAGTTAACACTACGCACACATGTACAAAGCCCCACTCACGCGACTCACAACGTCTTTACGCGGCGCTTGGCCATACATTTAGTATGTCTGCTCGACGGTGCGTGAAAAGTCGACTGCGCGGGGAAGTGTGCATTCTATTGAACTCGAAACTTGTTACGAATTTCCAAAATAGTAAGTACTTTTTCATTATGTTTATTATATTTTTAACTGGATAATATTATATCAACACTCAGGCTATAATATTATTACTGAAAAATAATACAAATTTATTGTTTTAGATGAATAAAAAGAGGCATACTAAGAAGAGCAATAAGCAGTGTAAAAAGGATTTAACTGAAGAACAGGAGCCATGCCCACTAACATTAAAATTGGCTATTACTTATACCATGTTGTACCCTCTTTGACGACCTCCGTAGTCAAGTGGTTATCATGGTGTCACCATTTCTGAGATCCCGGGTTCGATCCTATTTTTGACGACAGCTGTGATGTAGTGGTTCGCGTACCGGACTATAACACGCAGCGGTCGCGGGTTCGAATCCCGCAAGGGGCAGATGTGAGTGTGATGAGCACGAGCATTTGTACCCGAGTCATGGATGTTTATAAACGTATATGAGTATGTCTATCCATTATCCTAGTCACCATAGCACAAGCTCACGCTTAGTTTGGGGCTAGGTAATTGGTGTGATTGTGTGTGTATATCTATTATTTATTTATATTAGTTATTCTACATTGACTAGGGTCTGGGTGTTTTGTTGCCGTTGTTTTCCTGCAGCAGTACGCTACTCAACGTTGACGTGACTAGACGTTGCACTTTTCTGACATCCATGAAATATTTATCATGTGACAAATCGAACATTGACGTTGACGTCTATTGACATCAGTGACATTATTTGTCATATTTAATAGCTAAGATAAAGCGGAACGTATGTAAACGTTCCTATTTTTGTATAATAAAAATATGCGTCACAGTGGCCACTACAATAAAATCACCCTGATTACGCGAACGTGTTAAGTTAAAGGACCTAGGGGTGCTGTACAGACGCCGATATATCGATAAAAATATTACAAAGAGAATATACAATTCATAATTCTGAAAAAATCTTCCTTTGACTGTTATTTTTAAAGATATAAGATATCAGTATACATAGAATCCATTATTAAATGTGAATTGTAACTTTTTTTAGAGCTGTGGATTATGAATAAATAAATAATATAAAAAATACAAGAGAGAAGTATTATTAAAACCAAAGTAAAGTATATCATTATTTAATTACGGCAAGTTGTAGTTTATTGATATTATTCAACAACAACTATCCTCACCTATAAATAATCTAATTTACATTATTTCTTACACTATTATATCAGCTAATAATTAACTAAATATAACTTAAATTTTTGTTTTTAGCAATTACCATGCTAGGTTTATCTAAGATTTTTAATACTTAAAAAAAATCGTCCGCCTCAGGTGGGATCCGAACCCACGTCCATCGCATACCGGGCGAGTGCTTTGACCACTAAGCTACCGAGACGTTAGTCAACTCGACGAAATCTTTCAAGTGGTTCTCGCTGTCAAAGCCAGCGTATTTTCTAATCAATGTTGCAGCATATACTACGATTTTTTTCAAGTATTAAAAATCTTAAATATAACTATTATGTATGTAGTCGGTGGAGAAGCTTACTCCCACAGTATTCATCTAATTATATCTATGACACAAGATGTCGCATTATTGTAAACAATGATTATCAGAACCAAATTATTTCCTTTGTATTTTACATGATTAAGTATATTTATTATAGTCTCAAATAGGTTATAACAACACACAACAACATATTATTGTTAAAAACCAATATTGCAATTTTTTTATGTGCTTAAAATCCATTTCTTTGCGACAGAAGTGTCTATACGCATACAGTCTTGATTTTTCATAAAACTGTTGAAATAATCCTTTATTTTTTTGTTTTTTCACTTCCCGATACCACCGGCGCTAGAACTGGCTTGCGACTGCGCACTTCCCGTACCGGCCCCAATGCTAATGCTTTTCGAAATACTGATGGAAGGAAGCACGCTAGGGCCACCAAAACCAGGGCCACCGAATCCAGGGCCGCCAAATCCGGGGCCACCAAATCCAGGGCCACCAAACCCAGGGCCGCCGAATCCAGGGCCACCAAATCCGGGGCCACCAAATCCGGAGCCACCATAACCAGGCCCGTATCCTCCCCCAAAGCCACGGTGACGATGACCGTACCTATCAAAGCCTCCGCCAAAACCAGGGCCGAACCCAGGACCGTAGCCACCTCCAAATGCACCGGATGAGGACTGGCTAAACCCGCCAAACTGGGGTGAGCGTACTACTCTGGTAGCTAAAAAGAAAAAATATTATATTTATTGACTCTAGATTTAGTTAACACATAAGTAATTCTAGCTTTTTTAACACCAAGCAAACTGATAAAAAATAGCATTAAACAAAGATTTCAGTTAGGTACATCAAGATATCATAAAGATTGTGCGAGCATATTAAATGGAAAAGCAGATATGTATGCACTGTTACTTTTTAACCTCTGTTTAAATTTGACCGTAATCTGTAACTTTTTTAAAAAACATTATTGAAAATTACTATTTGTTTTTTTGTGATAAACTAATAAGAATAAACCACGGCATTGCGTCTGATGATCTTAAAATTATAAGTGTGGAAAACACGAACCTCCATTAACTCTAGATAGAAGAACCAACAGGACAGCGAATCCAGCGCACAATATAAACCGCGCCATTATATCTCCTTCGATTCTTTGCTCTCAGCCAATAATGACGGCAACTGTTGCGTATGAGCCCATTTATATACGCGTCCACAAAATTATTTAATGTCAACAGAATTTCCATTTCGAGCCTAAGTGAGAATAATACACAACGAATATTTCACGAGAGCGTGCTAAAACCGTACGTCATGATTATTTTCCTGGTTTGATTTAGATTGTTTAAGGGTTTTTTGAGCAATGAATAATATTTATGGGAAACCAAATATTAGTCGTCAGGATTTGTAGCATTTTACTTACAGGTAAAAAAAGCTTGTGGAGATTTGGTATGCTCTGGTGGCCCAATATGCCTTTTCGTTGCTATCCAGCGTGAAGTCGATGCCAAACATCGGATTTGCAAGAAGTCTCTGTGTATGAGGTGTTGTCGGCTGGTTTAAAGCGGCCTGCATCTAGCTACTTCCAGCAACCTTTACTTACCAGGTCCAGTCCAGGTCATCTGTGCACCTTTTGGGTAGAACGCTGCGCTTGCTGGTACAAAGCCTCTATTCTAGATCCTTTGCCCCATCAGCCGTCAGTTCTTCGTGCTGTGTGTCCCGCGCACTGCCACTTTAGTTTGGTAAGTCGTTGTCAGGCTACTTCAAACCTATGTTGCCTCTATTCAGCAGTGGACGTGGAAAGTGATGGAATATTATTGATGTGAAACTAGCAGGTTTTTTTCAATAGGAAAGTTCAAAGAAATTAACAATTACCTGTACGGTCATTTGATGATAAGAGAATCTTGTTAAATGCGCTTGATTATAAATACGTGTACTAGGAAACAACCTAGAAAAAAGATCCATCGTCTGCTAACTTTTAACATAAGATTGTAAGTAGTTCCTTACTTCCAAAACAAGATGGTTTAGTAGTTTACGATGTCCAAATATCAAGTTTTTTGTGTCCTGCGCGTTAAGCAGCAGTACTAGGTTTGAATAGTTGCGTCCACTTTCCTTTATTAAAATAGTATTGCAAACGAATCAAAATACTTTGTTTTAAGTACCAGTTAAGGGTATAAGGGTTAGCCAAGCTAAATAGTTTAGCTACTTACTTAACAATGTTCGTATTATTCGAAGAGAATAAAATTAACTAAAAGTAATTTTGTAAATTAGTATTTATTACCTTTATGAGGATTGTTTCCTAAGTAAAAATAAAACACAAGAATTTAGTTTTTCAGAATACCAATTAATTTTGTCACGATTTGGTTTCAAAAAGTTATTACGTACAGCCTATCAATGCAATGATATTATAACTCATAACACGAAGGAATACAAAACCAAACATTATTCATTTACAATTAATTTATTGTAACATATTTTTTAATTTTTATCACACGTTAAGCAAATACATTATTAATTGCGACCACCGATCACAGTTCGAGCCACCAACTTATTTTTCAATCACTTCCCACGGGCACCAGCGTTGGAGCTCGCCTGTGATTGCGCACTCCCAGATCCTTTACTAATGCTGATACTCTTCGAAATACTGATAGATTCACCTCCTCTGTTTGGACGGCCAAACCCAGGACCACCAAAACCAGGACCACCGAAACCAGGACGCCCAAAGCCGGGTCCTCCTACACCAGGGCCACCGAAATTGGGACCTCTTGCTCCCGGGCCACCGAAACTAGGACCGCGGGGCCTGGGACCTCCAAAATTGGGACCACCAAAGCCGGGACCACCGAAGCCTCCACCACCACTTGATGCTTGGGCACTGGCTTGACTGAAGCTATTACCGCCTCGTTGAGCTGAAATTATATCAGGAAATTTATTACGGATAACTTTTTTACTAAGGGCTTATAGAGGAATGCTGTTTAGCTCTACATTTTTTGTATTTAAGAAAAAGATAATTTACCGACCACAGCCGGAAAATTCCTATGCGTTGCGTAAATGCGTTGGAAAAAAATATCAGTTATCAAAACTGAGTGTGCGGACTTGCAATCGCACGGCTGTCGTCCGGCTAAGACTGCCTTTAGCCCTTATTTGTTAGAGGATATATTTTGAAATTTTAAAAAGTAAAAAAAAATGCACCTTCACTAGTTTCAAAGAAGCTGAAAACCAGGACACTCAATACGATAAACAAAACACGAGACATCTTGATAATAGGCAGGAACTAAGTAATACGTACTTGTGACCAGACTGCTATTTATATACCTACCGATCCGATCTTCTTTTAAACATCATTTTGAGAGCCAGTGAGAATTTTCACACGATTAATAATTCTTCGAACATTTTTTTTGTGATGTTACTTTGACTTGTATCTAAGCAAATATTTTTTGGAACTTTTCTTCCATGAATATGTTTGTTTATGTTTCCATAATATTTGCAACGTTTGTTTGTTTGATAAATACCATAATTTATGTTCCCAATAATTTACTTCACCGTAAAAAATAACTGATGGGATCAGCTATTATGATTAGTTTTAAACGTTTCGATGTTCGTCACCTATTAAAGTATTTTTTCAGCAGATGATCGGTCCATTCGTTCGATAAATTCTGTTTTTCAATGTCCTACATTTATCACAGCGTCGTTACTCTCAAGTATATTAAATTTGTTAGCATAAGAGCGGATAGCAGGCACCAAAAGTAGTTACGTAAAAACTGTGTTTAATGTAAAATTGAGTTTTTACAAGAAATGCTAACTCACCTCGTTGTCCTCCACCTGAAAGTTATTTAGAAGATATCGCTCTTTGCTTAAAATGTACATTACCAGAACCATCTCATATCAAATAATTTTTGAGTTTTATGTCGTATAAATAAATTACATTTCAGCTCTTTGGTCAGTATGTGCCTTAGAGCATTCAACCAACGTATGTGCTCATGAAGTCGCAAAACTTAATTTCCAATTTTATCTTTCAGGTAATTGTTGTCTACCTATCCTGTTGTACCCATAGACTTAGGATTCGCTATTGTAGCTGAGCGTAGCAAGTTTTACTTGTTCTGTGGTTACCTATGTCTAAATTTCGGTATAAACAATACGCATAGTCACTAATTACTTATCAAATAATTTACTGATTTTAAGTTTATTTGCAAGTAACTGGTTTGTCCCACTATATTATAACTGCGAAATTTTGCGAGGATGTTTGGATGTAACGGCTGAACGGATTTGAATGAAATTTTGCACATATAGAATATAATATAAATACTTTTTATCCCGTGACTATGATACAAATCAATGTTCTTGTCCCCATTTTTTATACACGGTGTTACTTTGCATCCTTGCCATATTCACAGAGATAAAAGTAGGGAACAATACCTATTGTTTAGATAAAAAAGAGACTCCCATAAATAAAGCACACTAAGTTTTTAGTAAATTTAGTTTTGCAGTACACATAGGAATAAACCTATATTGTCTCGAACGGTACGCGATCACTAATCAAGTAATACTACAAAGTCTTTTGTGCTGATGAATAAGAACAGTGATGTGCATGCATTTCGATAGTAGTATTAGTAGTTTAGTGTTGATTTTAATAGATTGTCGATAAAATAAAATACTCAAGATTAAAAAAAAAATCAGTTCTTACTTTTTTACTGATTTACTATGTGAATATGTGAGTGATATAGTTACCTCTGTAAATATGGCAAGGATGCAAAGTAACACCGTGTATTATATTGTTCTTTATTTACGTTACATCCTGTGTCCACACAAACGAAGTTGCGGATACAGCTTGCTATACATAAAAATGTTACATTGTTATTAGGTAGTGATTGTTAATTGCAATAAAGCTATTTATTTCTCAATATTACAGATCAGGGACTTCACCGAGTACCTACCTAGTAGCAAATAGTTTCAATATTTGCTTATAAGATTATCACCTCAGCTGTAGTTAGTACGCACTACGTATCATGACATTTGATACCTATTAACATATACGTATAGCAAAATCCTGTTAAAATATTTTCTAATAAACCAGTAAACTCCCCGGTTTCGCACAAAGATTGTAATTGTAGGTATTTAGGTATACCTACAAAATTTCAGAATAAGCACTCGGCACCACTTTTCCCTATCTTTATAGTTTTCCTCTGCCTGAAGTTTGTCTGGAAGATATCGCTCTTAGCGATAAGACCGCCGCAATTGTCCATCCTTCTGGTAATACTAATTGTAACTTCTTTGTTTGGTGTGCAATAAAGAGAATCTATTTATCTATATGAAGCATTTTTTTTACGATTTCGATGTTGCTGCTCTGCACAATTATTGTAAATCATCAGCTGATGACGTGGTTTTAGATGTGTGTGTGTGTAGTGTCTCATTCTTTTGTACACCCTGTAAATGCAATTAAGTCAATCCTGAAGGTAAACTTAAGTGTTCTAAATAAAACTCGATTTAGTTCCGGAAATTAGGTGGTTCTGATTACATGGAAATCTACAAACGATAAATAAATACTTAAAACCAGAGAATATTTAATAATACTACAATAAAATAGCAAAATAAAAGCCTCTTTATAGTATTACAAATAACTAAGTAGGTACTACGTAGGTATGTATTTCGCTAAAAACCTTTTTTGTTCACAACAATACTTTTTTATGGGTTTAGAAAAAGTGACAGTTTGTGTTATCTGTGAAAATAACTCAAATGTCATTTTGTAGATTAACCGACCAATTGCGAATCGGACTTCGCACCGAGGGTTTCGTACTAACAGTACTAATAACAAAACCGTTTTTTTCTGTTGCCTAGCTGGAAGTATTTTGTTTAATTTTAACGATGGTTTACCATTGATTTTAAACTTTTATTCTTTTTTTTTTGTGATTAAGAACAAATTAACTTTTTCTGTTTTTTTTTAATTATGCTGAAACCTATAACGCTCTGTAAGTCATTATTGTTACGAAATATCTTTTTCAAGTATTATGTTTCTAATTATTCATTTTTATGAGTATGGTGTTGAAAATACAGTGTACTGATTGCTGGAATGGAATGTTTATTCATCTTGTTAAGGACATAGCACCATCTAAAGATTAGTCAACCAATTGAAAATGTTTGTTAATAATATGTCTCAAATGACAGATGTGTCAATATTTTAAATTGGATTGGAATTCTTTAAACATAGTTTAATTAAATCTAGTATATCTTTTTTGTAATAATCCCGCTTAAGTTTTTATTCTTTTCACTTTCAGAACCCTAAAAATAGAGCCATTTGGTCATTACTGGTCTGTATTTTACGAAGTGATATTACCTGGCCAATGATTATCCTAGTTTATATTGCATAATGGATTTTTCTAATACTGAAGATGAAGATAGTAAAAAGCCATCCAGAAGTAAGTTTCAGAGGCATATAAACGCGCTCACCTGGAAAAGTTACTTACAAAGGCAGTAAGTACGAAGCATGCCAATTTCACAGTTGTAAATCATCATCATCATCATCACTTCAGCCACAGGACGTCCACTGCTGAATATAGGCCTCTCCCAGTGACTTCCAGATCAGCCGGTTAGAAGCGACCTGCATCCAGCAGCTTCCTGCAACCGTCACCAGGTCGTCTGCTCAGAAAATATTTGTTATTACAATCTCAAGACTTTTCTAGCCCCAAACTAAGCAACTAAGCTTGTACTATGGCGACTATAAAAACGGATGAACATACTTGAATATATTTTTATAATATCCATGACTTAGGTAGAAATTCTCGTGCTCATCAGACTAAAGAGGTTTACATGGGCCGATTTTCGCCGTGCGGCTAGTCGCTTCACAAATCGCTAGCCCACTTTTTAAAATCACATGCGGCTCGGTCTATTCATTCGAAAATGTTGAGCAGAATGGGTTTTCATGCCGAAATTGAAATAGTTATTCAATTATTTGGTTGCTTACCAAACGATCTGTGAATATTTTGCGATACCTGAGATTGATTGATGAATGATTTGAACCTTAATTTTTGATCATAGGATCTTCAAAACACAAGAGATAAAGCTTTTTATGTTGTTTTTTTAACTACGTTATTGTTTGATTTCAAATTTCAGAAGACGGTGGCGTTTACTACTCGCTGAGACACTTATCGCGTTTTGTTTGGTCCTGATGGCGGTTTTCATAGCCAAGCCAGTGTTCCTGACCCCACTCCAAGATAATCCTGAACCCCCCTTGACTTCAGCCGATCTGTTCGCCTCACTGAACTCCAATAACTTGTTGGGGTTTGCTCCTAATGTCGAACCTTATGTTGCCATAATGGCAAGGGCGGCTGAACTACTACAAACAGGTTTTTTTTTCTGCTTGAGATAAAGTTGTGATAATTTAAATACTTCCCCGGACACATTGCTTAAACGTGGCCTCTCCAATTATGTACTTTGAGCTACAGCTATATCCACATGCGTTTGAGTTGAAACTGTACAATTTTCAGAAATAATGAATGCTAAAACAGAAGAAGATTTGAATAACATACTTTACAATCGCTCTATGGGAATTCCACTAAGCTATCCAGTCGTATGGGTCATTTGGAGTCCAAAGGTTTGATATACAAAACTAAATAGCAAGGCAGTATTAAAATGATTTTCAGGACAGTAACATGACGCTTTGAGGTATTATGATTTTCAGGATGGTAACATGTGGAAGTTCAGTATTCGGAGTACCGAGCGAGCCCGCTACGCCACCAGTGAAGGCAGCAACCTGAAGCCAAACCCTCACCTGCGTGCGGGGTTCCTGGCTGTGCAGGTGGCCGTCAGCCAAGCGGTGCTAGAACACGACAGCACTAGCACTCCTTATTACGAGGTGACTAGTATTACTAGTTTCGTTAGCCAAGCAGTTGCCAGTGCTAGAACACACCAGCACTAGCACTCCTTATTAAGAGGTGACTGGCAACTAGAAATAGTTTCGTTTCGTTTCGTCAGCCAAGCGGTGCTAGAAGACGCCAGCACTAGCACTCCTTATTACGAGGCGACTAGTAGTAGTAGTTTTGTCAGCCAAGCGGTGCTAGAACCCGCCATCCCTAGCACTCCTTATTACGAGGTGATTAGCAGTAATAGTCTCGTCAGCCAAGCGGTGCTAGAACACGCCAGCACTATCACTCCTTATTACGACATTACGAGGCGACTAGTAGTAGTAGTTTTGTCAGCCAAGCGGTGCTAGAACCTGTCAGCCCTAGCACTCCTGATTACGAGGTGATAAGCATAGGTAATAGTCTCGTCAGCCAAGCGGTGCTAGAACACGCCAGCACTAGCACTCCTTATTACGAGGCGACTAGTAGTAGTAGTTTTGTCAGCCAAGCGATGCTAGAACCCGTCAGCCCTAGCACTCCTTATTACGAGGTGACTAGTATTACTAGTTTCGTTAGCCAAGCAGTGCTAGAACACATCAGCACTAGCACTCCTTATTACGAGGCGACTAGTAGTATTAGTTTTGTCAGCAAAGCGATGCTAGAACCCGTCAGGCCTAGCACTCCTTATTACGAGGTGACTAGTATTACTAGTTTCGTTAGCCAAACAGTGCTAGAACACGCCAGCACTAGCACTCCTTATTACGAGGCGACTAGTAGTAGTAGTTTTATCAGCGAAGCGATGCTAGACCACGCCAGTCCTAGCACTCCGTATTACGAGGTAACAGTACTTTTACTTCTTCTTTCTTGACGATCTTAAATACTTAGTATCGCTTTCTACTTGAGCTGATTCTGAAAAGTGTTGGATTGAGTAATAGGTGGGTAGCGGTCATTTCATATAAACATTTTATTTTTAATATTGCCAATTAACGCTTTTCAAGGGAACTTTTAAACCCCTTTTGGCTTTAGGGTTATTTTGTAATACCCTGTTTAATTAACAAATAAACTGACTAGATTTAAAATCTGATTAGATTTGATATAGTCTAAATCTAACTTCAATAGCTGTAAAAAAATCTGTCTCTGTCAAGAGTCTGGCAGCGGAATAAAAAAAAAGTTGGTCCACATACTTATGAAAGTTGCCGAAACCGATTACAGCAATATCAATTTATCTTCAATTCGATTCAAAAACTGACTCAAAATTACTTACATACGTTAGCATTGCTGTGAAGAAAATCCTGTATATTTTCATACCTACGGAGACTTCTTAATGAGTAGCCAATTCTTAAAATTACTGTATAATAGTTCGTCGTTTAATAATAGCTCTATGTAATTAGTCTAAGTATTTACAGAATGAATGGAAATAGCTGATATTTTCATTTGTCTTATAATAAAAGTTGTTCGTAATAATAAGTGGAAGACTAATTATAAAAAATATACATATTAAAGTCAACCTGTATTCAAATTAATTCACCGTTTGTCACAATTTTTTTTTGTTTTCATAGCATGAAGATTGCAAGTTCACAACTTCACGTAGCCTCACGTTGTTAAAGCATTTACCTTGGAACTTGTTGACGTATTTACGGTAAAAAACATCGCAAAATCAATGGGCAAAAAGAGAGTGCCAAACTTATGTTGCCGAAACCCGGGATTGAACCAGGGACCTTTAGATCTTCAGTCTAACGCTCTCCCAACTGAGCTATTTCGGCTGATACTATTAACGCAAATTTTAGGTTTGCTTACAACTTTGATAGTGCATAATATTACATACATAGACGACGTTATTTGTTCATTATGCACTATGACATCCGCAACACGATTTTGATAATTTTACATTTATTGTGTTAATTACATTCGTTTAATCAATGACTCATCAGCCTAATACAAAAAGTATAATTTTCGCAATCGATATTGAACTCTTGTATCTCCTTTGTCGCACCGCCCACAAAACAGCTTTTTCTCCCAATGCTCGACTGGTAGATGCCTCATAATTAAATATGGCATTAAGTCCACATATTGTATGTTTTTTTTAAATAAATAATAAATGAATCTACTATATAAAATTCTAAACTGATTGTTGGTCTATCAACGCACAGCCCAGGCCGCTGAACCTAGAGACTTGAAATTTTGATCATAGATACCTTATACAGTGTAGGCATCCACTAAGGAAGGATTTTTGGAAATTCCACCCTTAAGGGGGTAAAATAGGGGGTGAAAGTTTGTATGAAAATCCGTCAGTTTTGAGGTTAGGATCTCCCAATTTTGTGTTTAGGCTGACGTATAAAAATGAATGAATACGTGTCCCAGCGTTTTTGATAAATTTACCCCCTATGGGGTAAAAAGGGGGATTAAGTCGTGTATTGAAAGTCCGTCGTTTTCAAAGTCAAAATCACTAAAATAAAATTTTAGGCATATGGTTGGGAACTCAGTCAAAGTATATCGTTGTTGTTAGAATTTCAACCCTTAAAGGGGAATCATTTTTATTTGAAGTTCTATAATTCCTAAGTAAAAATCACAAAAAAAATATTTAGGCTTACGGTTGACAACTCACACAGAGTATGTTGTGAAAGGGGTGAAAAGGGGATACGTTTTGTATTTGCAGTTCTTTATTCTGTTAGTTAAAATCACTCTATTTATTATTTAGGCTTATGGTTAAAAACTCAAGCAAGGTACATCGTTGTTGTTGGAATTTCAACCCTTAAACTGTAACCTGTACTGTAACTGTAACTGTAATATTGTAATTGGATTACGTTAAAAGTTTATACTGTCCCTTATTTTTAAATCTAGATTATCGCGAGTGTAGCCGCGGGCAAATGCTAGTAAACTCTATTCCTACTGTTTTAAGTTGAAATTCAGATCTGTCATACTAGCTTAGGCTAGGACTACCTACTACAGGCATTTTTATTTTTAATGAATAAAAATACCGGCCAGCTGCGTGTCGTGCCACGCGCTTTATAGGGTTCCGTAGTTGCCCGTCGTTACCACAATATATTTCAGTAATTACTTTATTTAAATCACTTTTATTGTTTTCCTTTAAGGAATTTTTGAACGACTAAGTTGAACGACTATTACGGGCGTTTCATCGGTGGTAGGGCTAAGTTATATTTTGGGACGTGTATGAGTGCTTTTATTCTTTCTGCTTTCAACTTTTACATGCAAATTAATTTGTTGCCCGGACTAATTCAATTTCAATGATTTTTAGGGTTGCGTTTCAATTGTGGATTATTCTGTTTGTTTAAAAATTGTTTCTTAGTCTTCTACAGTTTTCAAATATTGTCAATAGACTCATTAACATTTAACCCCCTTTGGGCTTTAGGGGTTGTTAGGTTCCTTCGATTGAGTAGATGTTATTTTAATAAAAAGCGGACTGTTTAATAAAAAAGGTATAATCCAATATTAATGTTGATTCATTAATCTTGGATTATACCTTTTTTGGTACTTTGACCGCACACTTTGAAGATACTGAAGCGAGTATTCGACCGAGCATCCGTGTTCGCTCGCAAACCGAATGTAGCTCGCTGTCGTTCGCCGCCGTTCGCCAATCCTCGTTTACAGTTCCCACCGGTCTGTAGTACTATGCCCGTTCGTGGATCGGGTTTTTTTGTAACATTCTATAAAATGTTTCTTGATGTTGTCCACAGTTAAGTCTGGTGTCGATGCCAGTTTCGCCGCTCATGGAGGAGAAGCGGGTACGGCGAGCCTTATCCGGCATACTGCTGTGCCTCACGCTCGCGCTCATCCCGCCCGTCATCGAGACGCAGGCGCTGGTTGTCGCGGAAACAAAAAACGGGTTCAAGGTTTCAGAACAATAATTTTCTCTGAAAAATAAAAAAACGACCACCCCATGGGGCTTTTCACGTGAAGCGGACAACGAAAGAAAAGCCAAGTTTTAAAAGTTCCATACAATAATATACAAGGTACATACAATAACCAAATTATGAACAAATTTCAGAACCTGACATTTTTTGCGCTGACCGCTTTACGTGAAATCCCACGTCTTATAGTGTAATCGCAATATTGATGAGAAACCGCTTTGACTGTAACGAGCTGCGATGGCATGCATGCACAAACCTCACCCCTACCATGAGGTGGTTTGCGCCATACACCACCACGCAGGCCCAGAGCGAATTGGTGGAGAAGTGTTATAAGGCCAGTGACTAAACCTTACTGTCAGATGTAATCAAGCCGCTTATAGGTCTCTGACTAGGCTTCACGACTAGTATCAAGTGATATATGCCAGGACCAACTTTAACATGCCTTTCAAAGCACGGAGATACTTGTGATAAATGTTACTAGGTAAATATAGTTGGAGTGGTCACCCATCCACTCACGACTGAGGCGTGGGTTGCTTAACTTTAGTATCGATACGCTGCAGTTTGCTGCTAAATTGACACGGAGGAGGATGATCAGCCGCTCACAGTTTTTCCAGTAGTGACACGGCGTAAAACTTCGTTCGTTCGCATCTCAGGATTAGCGAATTTAATCTACTAACATATGGTATTAAACATTATTCTATAGCTGTCATTTTAAATGACGATGACAGTGACATAATGATGTCTTAGGGCCTGTTTCACAATGCATAGATAAGTTTTGTATAGGCTCTTTGTTTCTTATCTTTAGGATAAACACAATTTTTGCGTTTCAACACCGTCAAATAGCGCTATATGACACATTTCTTCAAGCACTTTTATCCTCTAACATAATTTTTATCTGTTACAGCTATTTGGCTCTTTATCCGTACATTGTAAAACAGGTCCTTAATCTAGAACTAAACTAATCCGGTTGTGTGTGCATGTCCACCTAGAATACTACGCTTATTTTCCAGCGTTGTGTACGAATGCGGAACGTGGATTTCTCAACGATGTACATAGCGTGGCTCGTGTACGCGTACCTGACAGTGCTGCCCATCTGCCTGCTCAGCTCCTTTGCCCTCATCCTAATCTTCCGCTGGATCCATCTCATGTATGCCCTGGTCATACTACTCGCCTATGTGTCCATCATGATCATGCTAGCTCTTATTATGGCGATGTTCCACCACAAAAGTAAGTTTAACTTAAAAAACCAGAGATTCGTTGTTGAATATGCTGTGTAGAAAAGAACAGACTAATAACAGTTAATCGAATCGAAATGAGTAATTAAAATGTCTGGAGACAGCTTATCATCCGGGCAACCTCTGAAATTGAACTTAAGTTTGAACTCAGTGTAGAGGTGACCCGAATTTCTAGCGAAAGTTAAAAAGCTTATGCAGATAAACGCTCACCATTAAATAGCATGGTCTAGACCTAGGCTGTCTAACGCCTAACTCTATATACCTACCTACTTTAAAAATTCCCTTCCTTTAATTGTAATTTGTGATTAACGGTGCAGGTAGCACAATTTTTTAAACTTTTGTGTAAAACTAGTGATATGTTATTTGATATGCTAATTTTTGTTTTCCTAAATAAACTTAAAAAACAAAGACAATTAGAAAAATTGAATTCTACCCTCTCATGGCGATTGCGCAATTAAAAGACGCAAATTACTATTGTGTCAGTAGTTTTAATTCTGATTGCAGCCTGGATTGCTTGCCTTTGGAGTACTATGTTCACACTGCTGCAGTCGTTCCTAGCGGAACTATTGGTCCACCATCATTACGATCAGACACACGAAGCCTTAAACTTTCTTTTGCATGTTCTGCTGCCGCCCTTGGGTCTAGTGCATGCTTTAAATGAGTTCGCGCTTCTTCAGACTGGACGTATGTGTTAAAGAAATCAATTGGACTATAATATCAGTGTTAATTGCCTTCAGCCGCGAATCCACTAGAGGCAGCCTCGGGTTGACCAGCTGCCTCGCTCCGAGGCCGCGTAAGTGGAGACGCTGCCTCGCTGCATGCCTTAGGTTGAGGCACGGTCGCCACTCGACTCGAGGCTGCCTATAGTGAATTCGCGGCTAAAGAGCAACGCAGTTCACATCGCTCACTTGTCGCTCACGGACAAGAAATTTCGAAACACTGAATCGTTTCGAGATCGTATACGTGAGTGCGTGTGAAAAAGAGACTTAACTTCTGATAACTATGATTAGTATTCTGTGATAGAGTAACTTTGCGCTTTAACTGCGCTCTTATGTATTGCAGAAGTAGTATTTTTGTTTTTAAAGTCAATAAAACGGGAATTAACGCGATCATAATTTAGGTACAAAATGTTACCTCTTTTACCTGACGTTTCGATCGGGTTACACCGACCGTGGTCACAGGCTGACTGCTGAATTCCCGTTTCATTGAGTTTTAAATTATGCAACGCGAAAGTTTAAAAGTAATTATTTTTGTTTTGACTATACTTGATGAAGAAATATAATAATATCGTGTCTACCTCACGTCATTGCGCTTCTTTACGATACTAATTTTTAATTCTTTATTTTAAGGGGGTGCTTTGGTTAGTACGAAACACTCAATATTTTTCACAATTATGTCTTGGATCGTACTGAATACGCTTTACTTTGGCTTACTGATGTTGATGCAACGGACTATGCGTGATCAAGCAATCGGAGGTCAGGTCTCGTGGAAGTCCATCATCTTCAAGAAAGACGAGGTATTGAGAAAAAAAATACAGAACAAAGAAATGATAGATCTTGTAAATGATTGATTAATGAAATAATAATTGTACTCCAAACTGATAATTCTTTGTTCAAGGATAAAAATCAATTAAATAGGATACCCACACCGACTGGAAGAGAACGCGAAAAGTTGCAAGAAGTAGATGAATTGGTTGCCAAAGCAATAAGTTTTCGTAACGTTTCCAAGGTAAGTCAAGTTCAACGAGAAGATACTGTTTGGTTTAATTAATGAGTAACTATTGGATAGCAAGTTAGCAACCTCTTTTTAAACAGAGCATCTCAGAATATCTGTTTTTTGGGCCAAAAGTATTTATTTCTTGGGCTATTCCACTCCTATCATACTGGTTTCCTGCCAGAGGATTTAAGTATATCGTTGCACAGTTAAGTTGGAGATTTGGCAGTTGCAAGATCAGTTGATCTTTGTCCCTGCTTTGGCCAGTCCTCTAGCGTCCTGGGTCCAATGGCTGCTTCTCGTCTTGGCCAAACTCAATAAATAAATATTGGATAACACCACCTACATCTCTGATCCTAAGGTACTGGTAAGTAGCTATAACATTTCTGTTATAGAAATCAGAAACAACGATGCACCCAGACCCGAGAAAATAAAGAAAATTGATTATTGATGTAGAACAGATATCAAACATTGACCTAACCAGGAATCGAACCCGGGACCTCAAAGATCGCAACGCTAAGTCCTGCGTGTTCGCCTCTCGGCGGAGGTCGTCAATGATTCAGTTACATGCGTACGTCCTCTACTTGTTAAAAGTTTTTTGATTAGCCTGCTAATAACAGCAACAATGTTATCAAACATTTTTTTATCTATTTACTCTGTATGTGCAATATGGATTACAATACAAAAATCTGATACTATTTAGCTAATCTGATAAGAACTCCAAGAGGTGGACAGCAGGCTCTGCAATGGCACGACCGTTGAAGTGTCCCAATATTTCATTTGCTTCCATTTGACGAGCCCCTCTACTCCATATACAGGGTGTTTGGTAAAGGGCATATCAAGCCGAAACTAGCCTATGTTACTTATGCATATAAGTAGTATGTTGAAGTCAGCAATTTTTTATCATTTTTTTAATTTTTTTACAAAATATGATTTTTAAAATCCCATTTGTATGTTTTTTTTAATAATGTTTAGAATAGTCTTAAGTAATTATGTTTTGTTAATACCTACTTTTAAAGGTGAGTTCAGCCTAAAGTAAGCAATATAAATATTTTGCACGTATAACGACGCGGATTAACGTAAGTTATATTGTTATTTGTAAACTTTTTATTTTCAATAAAGAATTTTGAAAAAGAAAGAAAAGAATTATGATATCAAATTTCTGACTTACACCATAGTATTTATATGCATATGTTAACACAGGCTAGTCTCGGCTTGATATAGGCCATTTATAACACTAACCCTGTGTAGTGTATTTTAAAAGTTTTCTTCGATATTTTCCAGAGCATCATGAAAGTGCCAGTCCTAAGCAACATCACGCTGGACATCTATCGCGGTGAATTCACCATGCTGTTCGCAGAACGTATCCAAGAGGAGACGATCAAATGTATCGAGGATTTGTTGACAGGTTGTATTATATTATTTATTAATAACATTTTTAATCGGGTGTTGTGATAATGCAGTTGGCTTATCAGTTCAGAGTTCAGTCAGACCACAATTATTAACTTGATAAAATACATATCCGCGAGGCATACGTTCGGTAAGTGCCAAATTTTTAAGTGTCTCAGAATCAGTTTATCTGAAAATACGTAATAAAATACGCTATCCGTAAAGTTTTTTTTTTATCTGCTGTTGAAAAATGGAACTCGTGTTAAGTACTACATATAATTTACAGTGGCGTGCGGTGCATATAGGCAATAAGGCAGTGCCTACCTGGTAAATGAAATGAGGTAGGCAGAAGGTACATAAAAATATGTGTTATTGACGAAAACGACTGATTTTCACCAATAAAACACATGTGTAAGTATCTACTGCCTACCTCGAAATAAAAAATGTCTGTTATTGACGAAAACCACAGATTTTCATCAATAAAACTCATTTCTAAGTATATACTGCCTACGTTGAAATAAAACCAATGCCCGCCACTGATAATTTACATACTACTTCCCGGACACGTTGTACATATATGCTTAAGAAGTTGTATTCGGTACACTTCTTCAGAAATCAAATAACATTTATGACCCTTTGCAAGGCTAGGGCTTTGCATACATCTTCTGTGACAATGCCCTGCATATACAGCATATACGTAAGTCAGCTAACTAGGCCGGATCCAAAACTAGGTCTACTTGAAGATAAATTACACTTGAAAAAAATCATCGATCTCAGGTGGGACTCGAACCCACGTCCCATCGCATGCCGGGCGAGTGCTTTCCAACTAAGCTGCCGAGGACGTCACGTGACTTTTTTCAAGTGTTATTTATCTTCAATTAAAACTTGCATAGAATTGCTCAAAACAAAAAATTTTAACTAGGTCTTCTTGTTGACAAAAATACCTACACTTCAATGGGTCGTTGCGGTCGGTCTCTTAATTAGTGTTAAATTAAAATAGTTTTAAAAGAAGAGTAATCTATTTATCGGTCATCATTCTATAGCTGTCACCTGTCAGTTTATATGACGATGACAGAGACTAACGGCCTTACTTATAAAAATCGACTAATCAACATCTTAGTAACTGATTAACTATTCACTGCTTAACTTCATAAGTAGTGCATAACTATTTTTCAGTCATAAACGCTACTTAGGCGTTAGTTAGTTAATTACCACAATTTTTATTTTACTCTGCCAACACCGGACTCTAGTCATTATGAAAGATCCAAAATACTGTCATTGAACCAAATATTCAAAAAAAGGATGTTCAAAGCAATGTCACTTGTCAATTAATCTTGAGACCAAAGAGTAATACTTGTATTTTTCCACGAAGGGAAAGGTGATGGCTAGAGCCATACAGCCATTATTAAGAAATCTCATAAGTCATTTAGGAGTGTTTAACACATCACTGTATGCGTCCCCCCTAGATGACAGCTAGCTAGACAGAAAACAGCTGTTGCTGCGACGGTAATTGAATTTTACACAAGGGTACGATGCTGCTTATCTTGACAGCTAGTTACGAGGTTTAATTAGCTTTTATGAGTAAAGATATTTTTAATAAGCTGTTCAGCAGTGTCTTAAATTTAATCAACGTTTATAAGTAAGACCGAGAATGTCTTAAATTCGTACTAAAATAATTCGTACCCTTATTCTTGAAAAATTATCATCAGCAATAATCGCACAGTCATCGCCCGATTGATGGTTAGTGTCAAAATCTTTGGGCAGCACTGGCAGTAGATTGCTTTGTTTTTGTTTTTTGCTGTCAATTTGCAATTTTTAAAGCTAGAATTGGACAATTTTCGCACTCTCATTGCTTTTGCAAGATACGAAATCAGGATACCGGTTGTGCGCAAGTCCACATCCTTTAGTCAACGTTCGTAACTGATCTATGATAACCAGTTACGAATATGGAAAATTTTGGAATGGCGAATACGCCGTACTATATGGCGTCGCCATCTCTGAGGTTCCGGATTCGATTTCCGGTCGGGTCAATGTAGAAAATGAACTTTTCTATATTGCCGCGGGTCTGAGTGTTGTGGTACCGTCGTTGTTTCTGATTTCTATAACACAAGTGCTTTAGTTACTTACCCTAGGATCAGAGCAATGTATGTGATGTTGTCTAATATTTAAAAAAAAAAAGTATTTCAGCGGCATTGATATTTAAACAAATCACTTGCTACATAGGTTTAACACAGCCAGACGAAGGCACAATTTCCGTGCTGGGCCAGACTCAAACTCCAGGGACTTACTTCATGGCGACACCTAACATGATGGGGTACTGTCACCATGGCTGCATGCTCATCGATGACCTCACTGTGGAAGAACACATCATTCTGTTTGCTGATGTACGTTCATGTTTTGGTAACTACAGAGTAGCTAAATCTTTGGTTTATTTTTTTTAAATAAAAAAATAGATGATGTCCGGGGCATGAAATTTCATTACTATCGTAATATAGATAGATAGATAGATACTCTTTATTGCACACCAAACAAAGAAGTTACATTTGATATTTAGACAAAGATGTACAATTTAGGCGGTCTTATCGCTAAAAAGCGTTCTCTTCCAGACAACCTTCAGGTTAATATATTTATAATGTAATACTTTCATCCATAGCAACCGCAGCAGATATTTTTTAAACACCTTATACATATAGCTTTATCAATTACCTAATTTTTCTGTCGGATAATCTCTTTATTTTATCCTTCAAAGAAATTTCGAGCAAGTTGTGGACCGTTACCTATCGATAGAATGTCGATGATTAATGGATCATAGATCGTTGTTTCCTACATAATCTTATGTTCAGAGGACGTGTCTATTCTACCATTGATGGCACTGATCAAATATGATTGATGGCATTAATCGACAAGCGAAGGATTCAATCGATTATTTAATTCGTTAGCCCGATCAGCACCATTGGTTCTAATAATCGTGTCATCAAGTCCTAATAACAAAAAAAATTCAACCTCATAATATACCTTTAATTTACAAGTAAAATGCGGATAAGATTATATAATTAATAATAATATGTTCACATAAAACACATTTATCTTCTATACATAATTTATATATTATGGTTAAACAGTGCGCTCTTTTTTATGCTGGGCATCTATGGAAGACCAGCGTCGCGTCGTAGCATTAGTAATATGCTCCGACATATGCTGAGAAGATACCATTTCAGTATCATGTGCCGTTGTTTACTTATAAATAACACTGTTATCATTTTTTAAGTTTTCTGTAACAATATTGTATGCTAGTATGATTCTGAATAAACGATCTTCTATTCTATTCTATTCATATAACAATTAGATGGTAAACATTTTAAATTATAACCGTATTTTGTACTTCACCACAGATCTATTTCTGGCAAGAGTCGCAGCAATTCGTGGACGAATTCTTACTCATGCGCTTGCGACGCCTGCTGCATGAGTGCGATCTGAAGTCAGTGCTCACACTGCATGTGCACCAGCTGGGACAGTACTACCGCGCTCAGCTGAGCTGGGCACTTGCGTTGCTGTTAGAACCGAGGGTAAAGCCACAGCATATATTTATACAGTAAAGAAACTACCTACAAACGTTCAAAATGACGTAGGTACTGCTTACTCATGCGCTTGCGACGCCTGCTGCATGAGTGCGATCTGAAGTCAGTGCTCACACTGCATGTGCACCAGCTGGGACAGTACTACCGCGCTCAGCTGAGCTGGGCACTTGCGTTGCTGTTAGAACCAAGGGTAAGGCCAAAGCATATATTTATACAGTAATGAAACTACCTACAAACGTTCAAAATGACGTAGGTACTTCTTACTCATGCGCATGCGACGCCTGCTGCATGAGTGCGATCTGAAGTCAGTGCTCACACTGCATGTGCACCAGCTGGGACAGTACTACCGAGCTCAGCTGAGCTGGACACTTGCGTTGCTGTTAAAACCGAGGGTAAGGCGCTCCTGATTGACAATATATCCTCTGGTAAAACCCTTTAATAGGGATGAAGAGTAACTTTTTTTGCTCCGTCTATCAGGTAGATTATCAAAAACCGGCCAAGTGCGAGTTGGACTCGCGCACGAAGGGTTCCGTACCATTATCGGACGGACGGACGGACGGACGGACAGCGGAGCCTTAGTAACCCTTAAGTACGGAACCCTAAAAAGTATTAAACACGTATTTTTTCTTTTTACAAAAGAAAAAAAATTACAGAGATATTATATTGATTTGAAATGTCGCATGACGCCAGCCACGAGCCACCTTTCCCGAACTTGACGCGCTATAACTTTGTAATTTTTTGATTGATTGATAAAAGAAAAAATAAGAGTCGATACTTTTTCAAATCTACCTGACGGGCTAACTAGAATTTCATTTTCTTTAACCAGTCGTTATACCCATTTACCATTTACTAACTCCATGTCATACTTCTTTATTCTTTATGTCTAACTCTAACCCTCACACCTGTATGACTTCCAAAATCCTACTAAAATTTCTTTCCTTCTTTTGTAGAAGCTCTGACAGTAGGGTTTAAAGGTTGAATATGCTTTCCATTTACCAAGATAGTAGTGAATTACCAAAATGAAAACCATTAACAGCGGAAATTACTTATTTTTCAGGTGATCTTTATACCGAACTTTATAGATAAACCACATTATGTTCAAGTGCTGAAAGACAAGATCATGGTATGTATTTACAACATACTTAAACATTCGATACTGCAGCGCAACGTACAGTTCATAGTCTAATGCCCATTGCAGTGGCTGTAATGTAAATGGTATTAAAATTATTAATATGTTTTGAATTTTCCAGCGATATAAAAAGTACGTGACGATCATATTTTTGTGCTACGCTAGCATAAACTTGGAGTACGCTGACCGAGTATTTATCTTTGATAGCAAATTTCTGGTTTTCGGGGGCACACCGGCCTACATGTTCTTCAAGTACGGTAAGTCTAGAATTTTAAAATCCGGTAGGCGAAAAAGAAATAAAGAATTTAAGGTGTCTACCTTAGAATGTTGGCCGTTACAAGTAGTCACAATGGGGAGGAACACGCATAGCTTTTTGTAGATGGCGCGATCGGCGCTTGTACCCTGTTGACTGCTAGTGTCAAGTGTCTATTTGCGATTTTATCGCATTTAAAGTTTTTTAGCGTTTAAAATGTATTCATTAATGTCTTTTTCTGAGATTCAAAGCGGACTTTGTAAAAGAACCAGAACAATTAACGGAAACGTTGTGATTTGATAGAGAGGTAAGCATTGAAAATATTGAAGGTTACATTCTATTTCCTGTGCATAATAGTGTTTAATTTGGACTATATCTGTTATTTCTTCTAGATTGGAGGCTTATGAGCGGAACCGAAACTTTGGCGCTGACTATAAATAACATTACAGATGATGTTGCATATGCCTCTCTGGCGATAGAAAAATTCAGAGACATTGATGCCGATTTTCCACTTCCTAGCTTAAGGAAACATGAAATACATCGTTATTTAGAAAGGTAAGGAAGTATGAACTTATATTCAAATAATTTCCTGATATTTATTCAATACACTTTTTAAATAATAAGTATTCATCATCTGATGCTTTTTTTTTCACAGATACAACAGCAAGCAAGACAAAGTTCTGTATAAAGCATGTCATCTTCTAACTGTTCACCTCTACTCTGCTGTTGATATCACATACATGAAAGGATAATGTAAAACAAGGATGGAGAAAGTTAATTTTATACCATTGTGAGCGCTGCGGATAGTGGCATGTATGCATGATGTAAACATGTATCTCTAATTCAATACCAGAGGTCATGAAAGTTCTCCAGATTATGGGAAGTGTTTTTAGGATATGTGGTGGACAAGCGTGGATTGGATTGTGAATTTCTAAGGAGTCTTGATAAACTTCTAAGCAATGATACAATAATTAAATTAACCCCCCTTATAAAGCTAAAAAAAAGCTTGATATATGAAATTACTTCGCCTTAGTTAAGTATTAGTGTTAGAGAGTTGTCCTTTAAAAAGAAAATTTCTTACTACACACAAACACATAGATATTTATTTTGTACTGGTAGGAAATTCTGCAATATGATTGATGCATAGCATTTAGTCGTTATACTATTTCTTTATTAATAAGTATGATACTCACATTTGTGAAATGTTGATTTTTTTTATAATCATCATTATGAAGTAATGGTATATTTAAAGTAAGTAACATGTTTGAAGGTTATTTGAAAATAATAATAAAAAAACAGATATAACTTCCTAGACTTTTATTGATTTTTTTAATAAATAGATTCCCTAAAATTGCAGCACTTGAAAATTTCTTAGTTCTTCATAATACTGAGGTCTAGTAAGTAATTTAGATTTTCCTATATGAAAAGGAGGTACCTGTTCTAACTATTACATTTCTTTCTGTCTCTTTTGTAAGTCCATTATCAGCGAGTATATTGCCTCCGCTTTGTCATTTAGTTAAAAGTTCACAGCACTCTACAGTAGAGAGACAGGCAAGTAGTGGAGTCCTTCATAAATTCAAGAAGAAGACAGGGTAAAGCACTTACTAATATTTTCAATGTATTAGTATGTTTAAAACTGCTCCATGAAGCTGGTCATGATTTGGGCTTTTTAGGTTTCTGTACTTTTGTTTCAGTGCCAGTGAATTCACTAAACTGTTACCCGTTTAGTATATTATACTTTCTCCAAAATAGTCTTCTTCTATGAAATATGCTGTGAGTAATCGTGCAATTTTTAAACCGTAAAGCAGATTCCCACTGATTTCTGCGTTTATAGTCCTTAGGGAATAAATGAACTACTTCAATTTTACAGTTTAAAGCACCACACTGTTGTATTGCGACTTTAATCCTCGAAAATATGGTAAACAAACAAAAATGATTGCAAATTTCCATACAATCTGACAGATGTTATGTCAGATCTAGGTACAAGACAATAAGCGCCCCTGGCGTGATAAAAAGTTAGTTTTTCTCCCCATTAGTTTTCTTGGGGAATAAATGGTTGAACTTAGCCGTCTCTTTGTGTTTTTTATTTTCCTATAAAAAGTGAACAAAAATCCTGTTCAACCTAAATACAAAAACCGATTTTAAAAGACTGATTCTACTGCTCAATTGCAAAAATTTTATCACCAACTTTTGGGTCGAACGGATTTTTCGTTACCAGGGTGTAACTGATGGTGTTAGAAAATCATCAATTTTATCATGCCGTCATATTTAGATACATGACGCCTATTAGCAATTAAATACGACGAATCAAGATAATAATAAAAGTAACTTACACAATCCGTTATTTTCTCTAGGTCGAGAATACCGAGTCCGAATGACCTTTCGCCACGGCAGCAGCACGGATAGTGAAAGCATTTCGGAACTCCTGCAACGCGCTGCGGAAGCAGGTGCTACAGTCCGAGCGCATCTAGGATCGTTGCTCATTTTGCGACTACCCGCCAGCCCTACCACAAACGTCGCGGCTTTCGTTAAAGATCTGAACGACAAAGCCAACCAGTATGGTATAACCTCGTTGAATATTAGCTTGCCTGATGCTGAAGAAGTCAGTCGCAGGTAAATAATTAGTATTTTAACAGACATTCCACGTCTGCTGGTATAGCATGTCCTCGATGCTCCACCAATATTTCCTTTTTTAAGGCCTCCCACACACTAGCGTCTTTCGAGCTTCGACGTAGCTTCGCGTCGTGGCAGTGTCCAATCAGCGTTAAGTAAACGCCGCTTTGCAAGCGTTGCGTCAACATTGATTGGATGCTGCCACGACGTTGACGCTCGAAAGACAAAAGTGTGGTCTCTAGAAGAGGCCGAAGGTTTAGAAGCCCCTTCAGCTGATGATGCATGCATGTTTTCAGAGCCATTAACGAAGCAAGAGCTGCTATACATGAGACTTCTCCTTTCCACCATAATCTCGCAAGAGAAGCTCTTAGAGAAATATCTGGTAAAGAAACATATTTAATTGAAAGAGTTTTGTTAAATGCTTGGAGCCTACACACACTGCAGTGCAGACTTTTAATTGGCCGAAAGTCGGTTCGGTATTTGCTATGGAGCAGAATGTAATAATGGCATAGATAGGCTAGAATGGAAACTTCCAAAAAATTGCTTTGTATGCTATTTGATGAATTCAGGTAATACAGATTACAGATATTTAATAATCCAACTAATTTTGTTACGAGAAATTAGGTATTGTTACCTAGACATGAAAATAGCACATATCTTTCTTTAAATAAGTATTTCCTTAAATTAAAATACGTACTTTCTGTTATCCTCCGACCGGTCCAGTGCCTCTGATAACACTTTATCATTTTCATCAAACCAATCCTCGTTCTTACGGACTTTACGACCTAGTGTCACTGTTGCAATGTTTAAAATTAGAGAAGACAAAGTGTCCCAGCCACTTTCAATATCATCGGCCTCTTTATACGTCGAAGGCAGCGAGGAAGCCAAGGCGTCAACATAGTTCTTCCTAGTCTCGCGATCTTTCAAACTGTCTATAATTACTTTTAAACTTTCGCGTTGCATAATTTAAAACTCAATGAAACGGGAATTAACGCGATCATAATTTAGGTACAAAATGTTACCTCTTTTGCCTGACGTTTCGAACCACCGCTGAAAGGCTTAAAGAGCATATAGCTGCTGTGAAAAACCGCCAAACTGCGAAATCAGCGATTGCCGAACACCTTCTTGAATCGGGCACTAATCACTGGATTGAATTTCATCAAACGCAAGTTCTTTCCACGGATCGCCACTTTTATTCAAGAGTTGTGCGTGAAGCTATTGAAATCAAAAAGTATAAAAATTTCAATCGGGAAGACGGTTACAAATTATCCGCGACATGGAATCCAGTGATTAAAAATAAACAATCTCGTTTTGTTTCGCGATCGAGTTCTCGCCTGAATACGGACGCGGCGGTTAGTGTGCAGAATAGGGACACAGTGAGTGTAGTGTGTGACGGTACTTGGCGTGTAAATAATATCATGAGGGTAGATGAAGAATCTGCCTCTCATACGGAGTGAAGACATCGCTGTTCCAGTCAGCCTGTGACCACGGTCGGTGTAACCCGATCGAAACGTCAGGCAAAAGAGGTAACATTTTGTACCTAAATTATGATCGCGTTAATTCCCGTTTCATTGAGTTTTAAACTGTCTATGTTTAAAGAGACAGATTTGGATTTCGCGGACCTATGAGGACGTCTTAGGCGGAGACGCAGCTTAGTCACTACAAGTCGATGGTCAGTCCAGCAGTGCGCACCACGCATGACGCGGGTGATTTGGACTTGAGAGACATCCCTTTGTCTTACGATGACATAGTCTATTAAATGCCAGTGTTTGGATCGGGGGTGCATCCACGTGTTTTTGTGCTTAGCGGAAAGCCTGAACATGGTGTTCGTGATCGCAAGATGGAATTGAGCACATAAACTAAGTAGCAGCTGACCGTTACTATTCATGCTACCCACTCCGTGTCTGCCCAAGACATCAGGCCAGGCCTCATAGTCTTGTCCTACTCTGGCATTGAAATCCCCCAACAGCAAGATGTTTTCTCTGGGGCGTATATTCCCAATACTTCGGGCCAATTCTTCATAAAATTTGTCCTTAATATCATCAGACTTATCTAGCGTAGGAGCGTAGACACTGATGATATTTCATTCTCCAGGTGAAGGCGCAGTGTGGAAACGCGGTCTGATATGTGCACCGGATATTCCTGTAGTTGCTTTACGAGCTGGTTCTTGATTGCAAAACCAACCCCGGACCTTCGAGGTTCAGGAGCAGGGACACCTTTCCAGAAGAAAATGTAACCCCTGCCATGCTCTACCAACTCTCCTTCTTCAGCAAGATGTGTTTCGCTGAGAGCAGCCACATCAAACTTTATAGCGACGAAGTTCACGAGAAACAATGGCAGTTTTCCTTTCTGGACAGGCGTTGATCTCGCGATCGAGAAGTGTTCGCACGTTCCACGCACCAAATATCATGTTAGATGTTGTTGGATTATTATTTTTGTAACGTCGACCGCGAATTTAATGATGCGGAGGCAGCCGCGGTTGCTACCATCCTAGTAGACGGGGTGAGCAGTTTTTGTGACACCTTTTCTAGTCCCCTCCCCGGCTTAACAGGGAAAGCAGTGCCTCCCTAAATAGGGCTGCTTTGTCACTCCAGGTGCTGCCGAATCCCCTCTGTCACCCTAGTGCAGATTGGAAGCGACCACGGCATTTAAGAAACACCCCCAGAGCCGCCCGTGTGCAAGCCTCAGACAAAGCCCAGTCTGCATCAAACTGGACCTCTCTACCTCGGCTCATCGCCACGAGACTTTGCGAAATCAGAGTCCATGTTCGGAAGCAGTCAGGTGCGCAGGAGATATTTAAGTGCATAAGTGTACGCGCAAACACAGATGCACTCTCTCGTCCTAACCCTTCTTGGTCCAGTGTAACGGAGAACCGCTACGACTGGAGAAGAGATGGATGCAGTGTCTGGCCGACGATTGGGATCTGGACCTCTATCGTCGCCCTCGGCCTTCCACAATGCCTTGCTGTCTCGCCGCGTCCGCCAAGGTCCGTTGCTAATCAGCGTGGGTTGCCTTCTGCGCCAAGACAGACTTCGTGCTACTCATGCGGGAGGCATCCGCATCAGACCTCTCTGCCGAAACACAAAAAGTCCCCCTCGATCAGGTTTAGCCCGCGCGCCGACGCGGTTTACCGGGATGTGGCCGCTGCGAGCACTACAGCTACTTGGAGCCACTGGCGAGAGTTGCTGGCCGCCAGTACCTTTCGATGCACCACCCAATAGGGTCGGCTGGTACACCTAAACGGAAACATACGCCCCGCTACATCCCAACTTTACTTACTTTCTGTATCGTATGTATGAAGAAAATTAAATAATTATGAAAAGGCAAAAATCCAAATTTGATCCAAAAATATTTCTATGCCTTTACATAATTTGAATACTTAAAGCCCATTTTCATTTTGCACTGTGTGTAACTATAACTGAAAAATTGGTCTCCTAATTGTTATTTTTTAAAATATATTTTTATATCCTCACCTTAAATGCGTAACTTTTATCGACAATGAAACGATCAAAAACCGGTAAAGCTCTCGGCCGATCAAAAGCCAAGCCGTGTGCGGGAGCTCTGACTGAATGACTAATTTATTTTTTTGGTATGTTTGTCATAGAACGTCCATGGGTCAGGAATAAAACGCGATTTATTAACATATCGCAAATCAGAATAATGGCATGGAAGTTTGGGTCATACTATAAATACTACAGGACGCACCTAGTATTCACGGTAACTATGCTTTTTAAAGCCGAAAGTTTAAAAGTAACTGGCAAATATGTAGTTGTACCTATGTAGTTTTTTTTTCGGTTTTATAAAACCGTTGTCTTTCTTTTGCAGCTCATATCAACGGTATTGGCTGGAATAGTTATTGGGCTATCACTGAGTAATATTTTAAATCAACTTGACAACAATCGCTATGCTAAAAATATACTTCACGGAGAGGTAGACATAACTTCATATTAATTCAGATTTCAGATTTCAGAGTGGCGCAATCAGTAACGGGGACTAGCTCATCTTGAAATTACAACTCTACTTGCCAGAAACCAGAGAATATATGCAACGACAAATTTTAACTACAGACTAAAATGTATCATTCTTGTTTCAAAGTTAAAATCACATTTTTTGATGCAAGACAGAATACTAATTCATAGCAATTAAAATAACGACAGGAAAACGACGGGCAAAACACACACATAAAAAGTCTAATAATTTCAACCTGCAAACTAAGAAAATCCCCAACAACGTTTTTAAAAAATCGAAAACAACAAAATATAAATTTGAGCACATGGAGCTTCCAACCGGGCGATCTGGAAGTCACTGGGGGAGAGCTATGTTCAGCAGTGGCTGTCCTGTGGCTGAAATGATGATAATGATGACATGGAGATGATTCAGATTGGTCCCGGTGCGTAACTGTTTGGGCCACTCTGTATAAGGGTTGCTACACACATGTTCCGGCCAGCATTATTCAGAGTTTGCAGAGTGCGTCTTCTGTACCCTAGTAATATTATACAATACGAGATGGGCGCTACTTCTAACCCGTTAAGGCTAAGTACGATAACCAATTTTATCGACAAAAAAAAAACTTGGGCGTCAAGCCCTCACCCCCTATGGATAGCGGTCATTTTAGTTTTTTCATTAAATTATTTTCAAATAAAAAATCAATTTTGTATTTTTTGCAGATTTTTTTTGACCCCAAAATATGATTTATGACATTAAAAGTACCGCCCATATCACATTGTATTTATTATATTTTCTGTGACTCAGTTGAGAAAACTTGACGTATTATAGATTGAGTAGATTGGTGTGCTATTGCTTGTAACATTGTTTTTGTGGTCATAGATACTCACAGTGGAAGCACTGCAGCAGCGGACCACTCTAGTTTTGCGCTCTGACACGAACTCAGCGGACGCCACATCGATAGCCAATGCGTTTGTATCTGACATTTTACTTTTTAAACCTTCACTCTTCAACGCACCTTTATCATCCACGTACAGTCACGAATGGGAAATGAATACACTTCGTAACTTTATCCGTTGTGATAAGGTTATACCACTGAGTAGGTATGTTATACTTAGGATTAAGGTCCAATTAAATTCGATTAATTCAATTATTATGCTCGTGACTGTACTACTGCTACAGACCATCTTACTTGCCATTGCCAATTGTATGCACATTTGATGTCCTGCCTTCTTTATCCATAAAGCCTGGGAAAATTACAGTTACGTTTCAGCAAAGTTTTTCTTTAAGTAAAGACAATAGGTAGCTCATTAACCTACTACAATAACTGCAAATTTTCTAAATTGATATTGTTTTCTAAATTAGTTACTTGGACGTATAAAATGATATTAAAAATCAGTAGAATGACCGCTAACTTTTTGTGTAGGTTTACCTGCCGTTGACTGTACTCAAGTGTTGGGTTCCCAACACTAACTTGTTTCCTTCACTTTGCTTTTTACTCCTATCGGATAGGGTCATCAACGTGCTCTGCTCATTAGCGACCAAGTCTAAAGTGCTGCGAGAGGCGAGCACGCCAGACTTGGTGTCGCCATCTCTGCAGTCCCGGGTTCGATTCCCAGTCATGTCAATGTAGAAAACGAACTTTTCTATATTGGCTCGGGTCTGGGTGTTGTTTCTGATTTCTACCTTCGTTGTTTCTGATTTCTGTAATCAAGTGCCATGCTACATTTGGCTACTTGCACTAGAATCAGAGCAATGTATGTGGTGTTGTCCAATATTTATTTTTATATACTTGGCAATCGTACTTATTTACCGGCCTGTGCTTTGCTAAACTAAATATTGATGAACAAAACAATAAAGAACGGTGGAACCAGCATTCAAATTCTCTACAGACCGCTGCTCTACATTTTTTTTGCGAAGATGTTGTTTAGAAATTCTGTTGGTCTTCATTGAAAAATGTAGTGTATTTTTTTCATGAATAAGTATACAGTTGTTTTTGTGTGTAAAGTTTCTTAACCCACTTCTGTGCTATTTTTTTCTTCACCAGTTATGTTTTATCTGAAACTAAAGCTACTGAGCGTGAAGTCGAGAACATGGTTTATACGGCGCTATCAAATACTGAGGTATTTATGCTTCTTTATATTATTTGTTTTGTTTTTAGGGTTCCCTATCGTGCCCAAAGGGTACCAATGCCAATGCATTAGCACCCTTTGGGCACGATACGGGGGGTCAAGGGGACTCTATTATTCTGGCACAGTTGTATGTCTATATTTATCCTTCTGTCACAGGGCTATATAATATTTTAACCGCAATAGGTTCACTAATAATATTTTTATGGCAATAGTATATGTTAAGGATCCTCTTACAAAAACGTATTTTTTGCTTGATCTTAATAATGGCAATAGAAAAAAACTTAACTATTTACGCGTGCTCGTAAAATCAAGCAACAAATAATAAAAACCGGCAAGGAGATTTAGACTCGCACTAAATTCCTGCACCGAAAAAAGGGGTCAATTTTTAAAGTCGGTTTTACGGGATCCTTCGTATGCGAGTCTGGCACACACGGCCAGTTTTTTTCTCCCAAAAGGGTTTTCAAATTGCGTCAACGATTTAAGCTGACGCACAATTGTGAGGGTTGCTAACTTTCTCTACACACCTATTCGGGCTGGCACCAAACAGCAAACCCGTACCCAGATTCCCTATCTCGCAAAAGCAATGCGATAGCGAAAATTGTCCAATTCTAACTTTAAAATCGCAAATTGACAGCAAAAACAAAAACAAGGAATCTACTGTCAGAGCTGCTTAAAGATTTTGACACTAACAATCAATCGGGCGATGACTGCGCGATTATTGCTGATTGCTAAATTTTTGGGAATAAGGGGGGTACCCTTATTGGGGTGGCAAAGCCAAATATGTAACGATGCAGGTAATATAGTAGATGCCTCGGGTCGGCTTTGTTGTCCGACATATTATACTGCCGAACCAACAATGACGGCCTGAATATGCGTGTAGCTGCCTTGACTCTTCGACATAATGTTGTTAATATGTAATTGTATTTCATCGCAGAGCCTAACGGAGTACTTGGTGACGCGCGCCATCGATTCTCCCCAGCAATACGTGTACATGTACGCCTACGGGATGGACGTCTCCAATGAGGGAATGCATAAACTCATGGTTAGATCACGAATATTATGTTGTTCGTCTAATTTATATTATTGTACATAAGCGTCATTTCGATAACGCACTCATTGGCAATGCGTTTACTCGCCATCTCGGACGATTCCGGCCAGAACTTCAGCGGGCTGTCACTCACGACACGACAGTTTACTTAGCATAACACACTCCACGAAGCTCAGTTTTGGTTAGAAACGAATAAAAAAATTGCGTAACATGGACGAATATGACAGAAATACAATTTTTTGAATAATATCAGGCTGAACCTATTTTATGGAACTTCTATATCGATAAAAGTTGCAAACTTTTTGCGAAACCACCGCGAATTATTTGCGAGTGTAGAGTTTTGGTTATGTTGGCGGAAACTTCGCACCGCGAATATTGCTCTGTCTTTCCATTTAAGCCTGGACGTATGATAAGATGAATGTATAAACTAATCGATGTGTCAGTGTAATAAAACACTCTTACTTATTTCAAAAATTCAGAATAGCATCCCTAGGTAGTAAGCCTAATTTTGGCAGTTGTTTTCGAGAACGGTGGGAGTGGCCCTTTTGTATTTTTTCTATTTTACGCTCACTAGCGTCTTTCGGAAGTCGACGTCGTGGCAGCGTCCAATCAGAGTTGACGCAACGCTTGCGCAGCAGCATTTACTTAACGCTGATTGGACACTGCCATGACGTCGACGCTCGAAAGACACTAGTGTGGGGGAGGCCTTAGAACCCGCTACCGGCTTTAGAACCGCTAAAACGGCTCCAGGCAAGCCCGAGTTTAATCCGTCGCTCAGACAAACATGATATTTTTTACTTTGATTACACACGATCAGGTAGGTACATAACAGGAAGCCGGTTATTAAACGGGTTCTAAAAATCCGGCTGAATAATAGTCAGAGCCTTATTTTTTAAAACTACAAAAACTAAGGGCTCCCTCAATTATTATTAAGACGTTTTTAGCAATACGTTGTCGACGTGGACGCATTTGCAGAACTGCACACCGAAAATTGTTTCTGCGTCGGAAAAAACGCAGCACACAATGCGCGCTATTAGGCCGTGACCCACAAGTCTCTTCCTGCGCTTTTTCCAGCCAGCATTAAACCAGCTGTCAACAAAGTTTCATGCGCTTGATTTATATCACCGTATTATCAACCAACTTCAAAAAAGGAAGAGGTTCTCAATTCGACTGAATATTGTTTTTTTTTAAACGACATAACTAATAAAACAGTTTCCACGTAGGTCCAAGCGCTCTACAGCCCAATCCACCACGACGAGGGCGCAGCAGCCAGGTCGCTTGCCAGGGTGCACATGGCGTTGCTCCGACACTACACCAAGAAGCTAAACGCATCTATACAGGTCACAGATGATCCTTTAGCGCTGGACCTTACACCGGTTAGTAAATTATACAGGTTGTTAGAAAATTACCCAAATTTTAGTAGGTGGTTTAGAATCGAGTCCTTATCGACAGGGCGTACGAGAGAATGGGACACTCCTTAAAACCACGTGATCATGCAGCTGGTCATGTAAAAGTTTTTTTTTCTATGAGAGTAACATCGAAATCGAGTTTTTTTTAAGCTGCTCCATACAAACTTACTTGCTCGATGATAATGTATGGAGCATCTGAAAATAAAATCACGATTTCGATGTTGCATAGGAAAAGTTGTTCTACATCACCGGCTGATCATTTGGTTTGAAGGACTGTTTCATTCTTTTGTACACCTGTATATATTCTATACAGAAAATAAATAGAAATTTTAATCCATAGCCCAAGTATATATAAGTTATTCTATTGCAATAATTAAGTTGAGTTGTAATTCGTTTTTTTTTTAATGACAATCATCTTAAGATACGGAGAAAATAGTTAAATTGTCCAATATTTCGTCTGCAGTGGATGTCGCACGCCGGGCGACCTCCACTTTTGATTCAGTTTCTGCTGATACTGACTATTTCACACATCACTCTCATACCTTCGAGGGAGCACGGAATCGTCAGACATTTGCAGGTATTAAGGCTTTTCATTTATCTTTATAATTTACTAGCTGACCCGGCGAACTTCGTACCACCTAACAGTTTTTTTTCATAAGCTTTTCCAATGTTTTTATTATTTATTCTGCCATTCGGGACGGAGACGAATAAAACAAATTATAAACCATAAAAAACGGTTCAGCCGTTCTCGAGTTATAAGTGTTGTAACATACCCAACTTTGTTTTATATATTACGATTAGACATGGCCTATAAACTAGTATTTGTTACGGGGTACAGGAAGATTGGCTAGGGTTTCATTGGTATCAAAGTATTTAAACAGCAGAATCTAAAGTTTCTTGTCGTAGACTAAAAAGTACACCTACAAATAAATATGAGTAAACTTTATTTCAGAATAGATACAATTATATTGCATACCATACATACAAAGTTGATGTTAAAATCAATTTAGATGCCTTATCGCTCAAAGCGATCACTCTTTAACAACATTCAAGTACATAAAGAACAACTATGTAAAAAGGCAAGTGTGGCAGTGTGAAAACCAGTTACCTACTTATCTGATGAAAATACACTGGCACACTGAGGTTAACGGATAACGAAACGGAAAACTTTTTCAAAAGCCCATTCAATGTCTTTTTAACTTTCTGATACCATTAAATAAAAATAGATATTCCGAGCTATTTTATTTAAAAATAATATTTAGGTATAATTACCACAAGGTGGACAGACGACCTGGTATTAAAGGTAGCAGGAAGCCGCTAGATGCAGGCCGCTTTCAACTGGCCAATCTGGAAGTCACTGGGGTAGGCCTATGTTCAGCAGTGGACATCCCGTAGCTGAAATGATGATGATGATTACCAGTTTTCTTCTCCAGTGCCAAGCGATGAACTTCTCACCTGCCCGGTATTGGTTCACAATGTTCTTGTGTGACTTGGTGCTGTACTGGATGTTGGTGATAATAATGACCCTCACCATGTTTATCGTCATTCACATCATGGTGCCGAATGACTATTTGATTCACTTAGACCTTGGTAAGTTTACTGTTATTATTATGGATTTCCCCTTTCTTTGCAGGATGAGATTGGTCGTCCACTTCTGAACTTAACTTTTACATTTTATTTACGACTGAGTCAGAATCTAACTTCAATTTCACTAGATATAATAAATATGGAATTACGTTAAAGCATCTTACTCAGTAAATAATACACAATCTTGAAAAGTATTTGATGATTTTGAGTAGCAATTTTATACACCTTTCCCACCGGGGTGCCTGGTGCGAGTATCACAAAACAACCAAGTGGCATACAGTCACAAATCAATCGAAAAGTTATAGAAATTAACATTGACATTTCGATCGAAGTAAGCGACGCGATAATTTTGTGGCACTCCCATTAGGCCGTCTGGTATCAGCCAAAGCCACGATGGAACAAACTTCATAGTCTGCAATCGTTCCTACTAATCGTTTCAGTATTATAAAATGACGAAGGTGACCACGGGCTCTAAGGCTATAAAGCAAGGGAGTGCGATCAGTATGAGGATGGGACGGGACAGCAAGGCATTTTTGGTGACAAATATTAATGTACCTTATTATTAAAACACTTGGGATAAATTTGCAATGATGGTCGTCTTAGCAAGCCACGGTATGCTTAGGAATACTAAATTATTAATTTCAACCTAAGGTTCATAATTTAATATTAATTATAGGTACATTATTATTCATCACCTAAATATCCCTTGCCGTGCCGTCCCGAATGGGCGCAGTCCCTAAGGCAAACAGATTGTGTGTCGGTCGGAATATTGCTCATTTACCGTTTGGGATTCCTTTGAAAGTGATTCTTAGGAGATTCATCCATCCATCCATCCATAAGCCGAAAGACGTCCACTGCTGGACATAGGCCTCCAAGGATTTCCACAATGATCGGTCCTGTGCCACCCGCATCCAGCGGTTTCCCGCGACCTTCACCAGATCTTCGGTCCACCTTGTGGGGGGGCTACCAACACTACGCCTTCCGGCCCGCGGCCGCCATTAGGAGATTAACCGATCCGATTTATTTTCTTTCAGTTGTGGTTCCCATAATGCTGCTCGTATATGGCATAGGCTGCATCCCGCAAGCATACCTCTTCAGCATTGGCCCCCAAGCAGCTCTCAACACTATGACATTCATTATTGTGAACGTCGTATTTGGTACGAAGTCATTCCTTTTTTGCTTTTGTTGCAGATGTAGGTATTTTCGTCATCATAAACAATAGCCCGGAGAAGCATCAGAATTGCAATTCGAATACGAAATGGCAAGATTCGCTTGAGAATACCGAAAACCACTATTTTTGAAAATTTATTGCATGTATTCTGCTACGTGGTCTTTCCACCACAGACCTATATATGTCTGTCTATAGGCTACCCACTCGTTTTTAGACTTCTTTCTACTAGTAAAAGCTTCGGAAGAATGACACTAGTTAACAATAAGCTTGGCAGATTATGCTTTTTAACCGGCAAAAAAACGGAGGAGGTTTTCAAGTCGACGCGAATATTATTTTTTTATGTATGCATCACGCATCAATTTTTGCAGAGTAGTCTGATTTTGATAATTCATTTTTTATTAAAAAAGGTTAATACCCCGAACTTGGACCCATATAAATTTAGAAAAAAATCCAACCCTAAGGGTAGGAATACAGGGGATGATTGATTGTTCACTCACTGATTGTAATGTATGACCACGTTTAACTTTTTACAGAGTAGTCCGATTTCGATGTTTTTTTTTATTAGACGGTATACCTCGAATTTGGTCGCATATAAATTTGGAAAAGAAATCCAAGAGGTGAGAAAATAAGGGTGATTTATTGTTCACTCTCAGATTTTAATAAATGCTGATTGATTTTATATCCACAGAAAATCAAAAAATAAAAGCTTTTTAACAAAAAATAATTACCGGCGATAAACCGATAAGCAAAAAATAATAAATTCTTTTTCATTTTACCTTAATTAATAACTAAGTTCTATAACTAATATAAGTATACCTAATCAGCTCTTTTTGGAGTCGGTGCCAGCCATTGAGAGTTAAAATGTAGTCATTCGCACCGGCTCCGGCACCGGCACCGGCATTTATGTTATACCCCGTTTTTAGATGCATTTATAGTCGGAAACGGCTCCGGGTAAGCCCAACCAAAAAGCTCGTTTTTTGGACGGGTTCTCAAAATTGCAGCTGCTTATAGAGAGTCTTTAAACGCTTCTTGTGGTATTCCAGGAGAGACTACGGTTATAGCGACACTGTTCTACGGTAGCACCCTCAACTACGCGCTATACATTATTCGGCTTTCCCCACAATTTAACCTGGCGTATGCTTATGTGAAGCTCAAACAGATATTCCTTTATAATAGCGAGTGTGTTATTTTTAAAGCTAAGAACCTATGTTCGACGAAGATTCTGCATAAATGCTGTGGTAAGTATAAGTACCTTCTTTTAGTAATTCCACCCTGTGTCTCTTATTCTTCTTCGTGACACTCTTGTCAGAGCGGTCGTGATCATCATGTGCCAGCTTTGAGGCCGATTGCGCTTCACGATTTCTCTACATACATACTTTTTACTGGTTGTCTTTCCGTAAAGATTTGGTCTAAACTGTTTTAGAGTTCCGTACCCAAAGGGTAAAACCCTATTACTAAGGCTCCGCTGTCCGTCTGTCATCAGGCTGTATCTCATGAACCGTGATAGTTAGAGAGTTGGAATTTTCACAAATGATGTATTTCTGTTGCCGCAACGAGAAATACTAAAAAACAGAATACAAAAAATATTTAAGGGGGCTCCCGTACAACTAACGTGATTTTTTTGCCGTTTTTATAGATAATTTTACGGAACCCCTCGGGCACGAGTCCGCTTCGCACATGGCCGATTTTTTGATTATTCAACTACAAAAATATTATCTAAATTTTACTTAATGAATTGAAGGTACTAGGTAGGTACCTACTGATATGCATGCTACTGGAACTGTTATGCTGAGGAAAGACAACCGGTAAAAATTCATGGTGTACTTTTAAGTACGGACAACAGCTCGTCGACCTACCACAAAATGTCAAATTTTCTCATTTGAAAATGATCTCTATATGTCAGGCTTAAAGTTGAAAATCTATTGGAGAATTTTTTACTTTTTGGGTAGCTCGACGTGCTGTTGACTACATATGCACGGGGATTCGTATTTCAGAAATATTTATCTAATTTAAGTCAATAATGTTTAGTGTAATGATAAGGATTTCAAAATTTTGCTTGTAAACTTGACATAAAGAAGTGTTTTCTTTGTTTATGCTTAGAAAAATGTGGCGTTCTCCAAGAATGTTTTAAGTGGAGAAGCTACTTTACGATGCAATCAGGCATCCTCGTGGAGCTATTCTCGATCTTAGCTACAGCGGCTTTCTTCATCACCCTACTCCTGCTGTGGGAGTACCGCATCTTCCAAAGGTTCCGCAGATACTTTGTGTCCCTTTTCTGGATCTCCGAGGAGCAGCCCGAGCAAGAGGTTCTCACCCGGGGCGCCGCGAGGGAGAAGGCTGATGTACAGGAAAAGGTGGCGCAGATTAAATCCAAAAAAAAGAGTGAGTCTACACATTAAATGCATACTTAATGTTTTTTTAATTAAAAACATTATATTAAATGCCTGTTTCACAATGTCGGATAAAGTTATGTAAAAGATAAAAATATGTAGAGGGTAAGTGCTTGAAAATCGTGTCAAAAATCGTATTATCCTTCAGATAAGTTAAATATAGCTTATTCGGAACATAAACAGAGCTTATCTGTACATTGTGAAACAGGTATTTTTACATTTTGTGACACAGCAAAAGAAACTGAGTGACTTTATTTGTAGTCTATTCAATTTAACTAACTGTGGTTAGTTAAATTGGATAGACTACACATAAAATATTCGTACAAACAAACATGGTTTCAGCAACTCTACTTATTTGGTGATTACCGAGGATCATTTAAATGATAAATTGAAAATAAGAGGCCGCCATGTTATGTAAAATAAATAAAATAACATTTTAGAGCAGGAATACTATTATAGTTCATCTCGATTCAAGAAAGGTTATTTAAGTGCTTAGCCCTTGAAAACGACGTGTGACGATAATGTTCTTAATCAGCCTACATTAGTCGAAGGCTACGTAGCCTCTTCTAACACAAGCCACTAAGTCCGACCCTCGGGATTTCATCATCTCAGCCACAGGACGTCCACTGCTGAATATAGGCCTCCCCCAGTGACTTCCAGATCGGCCGATTGGAAGCGGCCTGCATCCAGCGTCGTCCTGCAACCTTTACCAGGTCGTCTGCCCACCTTGTGGGTGGGCGTCCTACGCTGCGCTTGCCGATAGCTCCGTAGCCGAGAGGCAAGCACGCCGGACTACATTATGGTGTCGCCATCTCTGAGGTTCCAGGTTCGATTTTGTAAGTTCGTTTTCTCATTGACCCGACCGGGGTGAACATGTCTACAGCTTCCTCATTACTCTAAAACGAATTCTAAGCCTGCCATAGTTTAACGCATAATGAGAGCCATCGAAACGTTCCAGTCATATAATTGCAGCAATCAGATCTTCGTTACTATGAGGTGTTTTTTGTGTGTCAGCCGACGAAACGTGTCTCCAGCTGACACATGCCGTTTAGGCAAACCAGGAAGGTTAGGGTTTTAGAATATAGTTAGAAATTTAACTAATAATGACAGCAATGATAGCCAAAAAAACTAGCCATCACACTGAATTACTGTTGAAACTACGATCGCAAAACTATGTGCGAGCTAGAGACCCATGTCTCTGGCTTGCACATCTGTATCTTCGTAATTACTCAAGATACGATCATAATTTATACCTCAAAATTCGCGGTCGAATTGCAGCATTCGACTCCAAATATATCAAAACTTAATCTTGAATAGTTTAAGAGCTACGAACCGATAAGTATGTGTAAGCTGGAGACCCATGTCTCCAGCTGACACATGGTGAATTAGAGTAACTGTATAAGTTAGAGTATCATTTTAAACATGAAATGATTCGTTGTAATAGCAGCACAAACGATGTTTAATTTCAAATCTCTGGGCCTCTTGGTTTCATAATTATAAGCCAAAACCTGTTTTCCCGCCAAAAAATTCAAAATAATGGCTCGGAAGCGGGCAAAGCGCGACGTTGCCGTTCCGTGCACTACACTATTGTAGTCGAGTTTGAACTCAAGAGCTAGTATTATTTGGAGTCATTTTAATTTGCGCTCTCGATCGTTTTTAATTCTATACTAAGAATGATAGACAAGGAGCCTTAAACATAAGGACAAAATAGTTCCTCAATAAGTTTTTATATTTAATTTTGGTGGTAGTGATTTCACACGCGGATGATTTTATATTTGTAATTTTTTGATGAGAATGTAATCTGTTTTTTCACATTTCGCTAATTTACATTAAAATATCATTCCAATAAACAAACTAATCTATTCTATTGATTTATTTACTATTTTTAATGTTTTTAAACAAAGTAAGTAATGGTTCAAAATAATATCTATGGTCGATCTCATAAGTTTTTTAACGGCATACGGTAACCTTACATCCGCTCGTTATTTACACAGAAAAGCCATTTTGTCATCGGCTCGGACCGGGCCGACGATTGAAGTAAAGTAAATTAAAATATTTTTACGTTCTAAATTGCGCTAAAAGCACTCAGCGTAAAACCGACCAAATATAATAGTCACAATTAATATTACACAAAATAGGGTTTCTTTACCTACCTGTTGCATTTATATGGATTCGTGCTAATAGTGCTTTAGTGCAATTCAGAACAAAGGGTTATTATAGCGCGACTTCCGTTTGATACTTTATATATGGTAGACTCTGACTTATCTGTGGTATATATCAGGATTAGCGTTGGGATTCCACCCGGGTATATTCCCAAAAATGTGTGTTGTGGAAATATTTAGTACTGTGGGGTAACCATGTAACCAATTACGATCTACATAACATAATATTTTGTCTGTAATGGCGCCGCCATCTCTGAGGTTCCGGGTATATATGATCCCCGGTCGGGTCAATGTAGAAAACGAACTTTTCTATATTGTCTCGGTTCTGGATTTTGTGTTACCGTCGTTGTTTCTGATTTTTATAACACAAGTGCTTTAAGTAATACTGACCTTCGAATCAGAGCAATTTATGTGATGTTGTCCTATATTTACTATTTATTTATTGACACCTCAACTGGTTTTTGGTGGTGACTGGTGATGCCTGTGCCCTGCCTGCAGCGGGACGTATATTATATAGGCATAATTTCATCATCATCATTTCAGCCACAGGACGTCCACTGCTGAACATAGCCCTACCCCAGTGACTTCCAGCATCGGCCTGCAACCTTTACCAGGTCGTCTGCCCACCTTGTAGACGTCCCACGCTGCGTTTGCTGGCATAATTTACTTTACTTTTATTTACAAATTATTTCCACGGTCACACCAATTAGCTAGCTAGCCCCAAACTAAGCATAGCTTGTACTATGGCGACTTGATAACGTATAAACATACTTAAATACGTTTATAAACACTTATGACTTAGGTACAAATGCTCGTGCTCATCACACTAACATTTGCCCCTTGCGGGATTCGAACCCGCAACCGCCAGGCTTTGTAGTCCGGAGTCCGAACCACTACACCAGACGATCTTCAAAATATTAACATAATTGACAAACCGGTTTTACACCATAGGTCAAAAGGTGATCACATACGGAGAATACCTTCTAGCGTCCAACGTCTCGAAGAAAGGACCTGGCGTTTTCACTCTTCGCAACATTAACCTGGGGCTGGGCAAGGGGGAGGCGTTGGCATTGTCAGGACTGAAGAGACACGGCCGTTTGAAGCTGTGCGAAATTTTGGCTGGATACAAAATACCTCACTCCGGTGAAATGTACTGCATGTCCAAGTGGAGGTTGAAGTCGCAGCCTTATTTTGTAATTATTTAAGTGTATTTCTCTATCTGTCTTATTCAGAGTGTACGTACGTACCTTAGTCCCGGAATAGCAAATGCACTCTGAATAAGACAGTATTAGTATTTAGAGCCATATACTGCTATCGGGCCTCCTTAGCTGGACAGGGAAATCAGACCATTTTTGGATCATAGCTAACACATCTAGGGTTATTTGAATGTGCAGGCAGTCTCAACCTTACAGCCTGTCGAACCCCGGGCGCCCCGCTCTGCCGAATGTGGCAGACAGATTTTGTTGACACCGTGTTCTCTTTTAGTACATTATACCTCAATGGTTAGCACCGACTCCAAAACTAACCGCATAATTTGATTTTTAGGGTTCCGTACCCAAAGCACAGAATAGCCCAAAGGGTAAAACGGGACCCTATTACTAAGGCCCCGCTGTCCGTCTGTCTGTCCATCTGTCACCAGGATGTATCTCAAGAACCCTAATAGTTACATAGTTAGACAGACAACATTTTCACAGATGATGTATTTCTGTTGCCGCTAAAGTAACAAATACTAAAAACTCGAATAAAATAAATATTTAAATGGGCTCCCATACAACAAATGTGTTTTTTTTGCCGTTTTTATAGATAATGGTACTGAACACTTGGCCCGTTTTTAGCTTTTGTTTTTGAAGTTGATTAGTTTTTAGACATTGTTTCTTTTTCTATTCAATTCATTCTTTCACCATAAGAAAATCTCATCAAGACGAATATTTTATTTTATTCGAAACACGGGCCAACAGCAAAATCCGTTTTACCTACACCACAATCGGTGTGGGTACAACGGTTTTTTTTTAGGTATTTCTCACCGGGCGTTATTGTGGCTACATGTTATTTTGTTTCAGTACGCCCGTAACGTATCTCTTTGCTGCGAGAGGGAGCCGCTGCCAACCTGGATGACGGTGTACGACGCATTGTTACTCCTGGCCTTGCTAAGGGGAGTGCCTCGGAAACACGTCGCCAAAGAGCTGCACAATTACATTGATGCTTTGGGTAATTCATCATTCATCATCAGCTTTTGGAAGTCCACTGGATACGAGGTCTCCCCCTAGTACCTATAAATATAAATTGCTCTGGTCCTAAGGTAAGTAGTTAAAGCACTTGTGTTGTAGAAATCAGAAACAACGACGTTACCAAGAACACCCAGACCCGAGACAATATTGAAAAGTTCTTTTTCTACATTGACCCGGTCGGGGATCGAACCCGGAACCTCGGAGATGGCGACGCCATAAAGTCCGTCGTGCTCGCCTTTCGGCTTCGAGGGTCGTCAAACATAACAGCGGCTTCCTGTTACCCTTACTAGGCAGTCAGTCTAACGGGTCGGAGGCGTGCCTAGGTACGCCTTATCTTCCAGTACGTAGTTGCCACCCGAAAACCTTTCTGCCTTATTAGTTGTCGCTAACGATGTAGCCTACCCAATGCCCCTATAGCTTTGCATTTCAAGGAACTTTGGTGCAAACAAATAAGCGACTTATTTGTTGATAACCGAGGGATCATTTAAAAGATAAATTGAATATAAGAGGCCGCTATGCGGTCATATTATTTGATGATATTAATATTGATTCAGTACAGAACTTTGGTTCTTTTCCTAATACCTTTATGCCTTAATTTCGCATAATTTAGTTTTTTTAACAGACATAGCCCTAAAACCACCCACAAGGTGGACAGACGACCTGATAAAGGTTGAATGCAGGTCGCTTCCCCAACCCGCTGGATCAACCTTATTAAAACAACTACCGGATCGGCTGCCATACAATGTGCTCGCGATGCGGAAAACCGGCAGAGATGAAGAGACATCACAAGACGTGCTGCAGCCCTGAAAGTGAACGGCGACAGCGAGCCGCAACCCTGTCCATCAACAGCCACGACCACTCTGCCAAGCGTGCCCGACTAAGAAGAAGAAGAAGCGCATCGACCGGCTGATCTGGAAGTCACTGGGAGAGGCCTATGTTCAGCAGTGGATGGACGTCCTGTGGCTGAGATGATGATGATAGCCCGAAGCGATAGTGGCATATCTTTAGTATTTTAATCTCAATTTAATTTTCATCAGAGCTTCACGACCAAGCTAAGTCGCGCATCTGCGATTTGCTACCGAACGAAAAGGCCCGTGTTCATTTTGCGGCTGCAGTGGTCGGGGCCCCGCCTATTCTGGTCCTGGACGAGTGCACGTCCTATCAGAAGTACTCAACTAGGAGAGCAATGTACCACATTCTGTACACGCTGAGGAAACGCGGGCATGCCATCTTCATCAGCTCTAGCAAGTATGAGAAATGACTGGAAATTCAAAAATATTATGCTTAACTTTCTTATCCCTTGATAAAAAATTGCCCTTGCCCTTGGTGGGTTGTACCTGGTTCTATCCACGCGGACTGCTCCACCGGTACAAGTAAATACATTACATATCTACTTATGCCTTCTATATTTTATAATTAAACTCCTTTGCGAATTGATAATAATAATGGCATGTAGTCGTGAGGTGACAAAATTAAATATCGTACATAACTCGTTTGAACTAAGAGCAGCCTAGTTGCAGCTTTAATGATTAAAAATAAGTACTTGCTCATAATGTTAAGGTCAATAGAACATTGTTTTTTTGTTATGCCATATTATTATTATCATCCCTTGTGGTTTTAAATTGAAGTGTTAACAGAATGTGCAGGTATCGCCCCCCCCCCCCCCTTTCCAGCCTCACGTGATTAATGGACGACCTCTTTCTCATATATTGTACAAACGTCTTTGTTTTTGGTGCTGCAGTGTCGAGAGCCACTTGCCAGTAACTAACAACCTGGCCATCCTAGTGGACGGGTACATCTACGACAACGACTCGGTGGACACGCTGGTCGAGCGGTACAGCAACAAGGGCTACACCGTCGTCGTGCACCTCAAAGACGAGGTTGAGGTCACAAGCATGTTCGGGGAACATTTTCAGAACTTCGTCATTAATGATACGACTGAGGTGCGTACTAGGTACCTAGTTTTTTTTTTTATAAATATTGGACAACATCACACATTGCTCTGATCCTAAGGTAAGTAGCTAAAGCACTTGTGTTATAGAAATCAGAAACAAAGACGGTACCACAACACCCAGACCCGAGACAATATAGAAAAGTTCGTTTTCTACATTGACCCGACCGGGGATCGAACCCGGAACCTCAGAGATGGGCACGCCTTAAATAGTCCGGCGTGCTCGCCTCTCGGCTACGGAGGTCGTCAAAAAAGTATGGAGCCTTGTGGGACTCCGTGTTTAGTCCATTAAAGTTCCAATGGCCAAAATGACCCCGTTCGTTGATTGCTCACTTTAAATGTTTGTTAAATATCTCTATAAAGTATGTATCTAAAAATTATAAAGTTAATACTCGTATACCTAAGGTATATTTTCACTTTATGGTAATAATAAAACCAGCCCTTTGTACCTTAGGATTGCCACACACATTCGGGCCGGCATAATCTGCAAAGCTGGGCGGCAAACCCGAACATATTGTGTTGATTGTGGATGGATGTAAATGTAATATACTTAGTAGTAGATATCCTTGTCCATTGCTGTTTTATGTTTTTTATTTATTCTATTTAAGTATTGTTGTGACTTGTGTCTAATAAAATATTATTCCGTCTTTCTCTCTCTCTCTCTTCGGGACTGCTTTGTTGTTCGATAAATACTGCGCAACCGAAAATGCCGCGCCGGCCCGAATTATGTGTGTAGCTACCCTAACCTAAGAACAAAACAACATTCATTTTTCGCAGGTATTAGTCAACGTTCAGGTGCAAGACGACCTCAACTGGGCGCAAGTTTTCGAAAAGATGGAAACGTTGCAAGCTATGAATCCTCAAGTCTACTCATACATAGTATCGGCTATACCTATAGATTACATTTACAACTCAATCATAACCAGAGAACAAGGTTTGGCGCTGGTTAACGACTTTTTTTCAATGCTCTGTTTGAAGAAAACCTTAGCTGAAAAACCTAGAAAAAAGCCACGGGAAATAAAGATGAAACAGCTTCTGCCTTTCGAACAAAAATACGACATTACGAAACTGAAGGAGTTGCCGTGGTCAGTCATTTTCCAAAAGTAGATTATCAAGATGTTACCTACTTATCTGTTTCTCATTTTTAACGGGGTGACCGTCTGGTCAGTTTTCCAGGAAAAGCAAATTAAGGACCCATAACCATAGTGTAACTATTCACACATTGATGTTGTGTTACGATGATAAGCGAAACAAAATCGTCTTTTCCAAAGATTCAGTTAGTGATGCCGAACTGTCACAGTTCTGCTATCGATAGTTGTGCTTGAAAATATCGATACTTATAAGTACCATTTTGATGACTTGATTAGTGTCTACTACTTCTACACTACCGGTAGTGGTGGATTGTTTATTATCTATAGACTAACTGGTCAGTATACCTTTCATCAGTTTTTTTTCGGAGGTAGCTAAGTTTTTTTTTTAAGTTAGGGTTAGTGGCAGTGGCGTGGCCTGCCTTATTAAGCACTCGATTTAATTTAAAATGTAATGATGTTAGTAATTATAATTAAGCACCAAGCTTGAATTACGTAAGCTAGATACTTAGTGAAAGCTTAAGCTTTTAGCTGCCAGTGTTCTAAGTTATTTGTTAGACTATGGTAATAAAAAAAATTATGTTAGCAGGATGAGTTTAATTTAAGATTATATGTTTAGTAATACTGTTAGATACATTTAGACACTCAGCTTTGATTATAACTGCAACACCAAGCAAGCAATTTTCAGTTACAAAAATTACGAAATGCACAATTCCCATTCTGTATCCTCACCCATACATTACCACAACAATATACTAGCTGAATTGGGCGCTTTACCATTAAACCGTACGGCACGTCACAGAGGCGATGACGGAGACGGCTCATTTTTCGCACAAAATGTATGAAAGCCGAGAAGCATAAAAGGGGAATTATTAACCGGGCGAATAAAAAATATATGGACGACTGTGACTGAGATTACTCAGATACTTTACTACTAAACCGAGCGGTGTTGTTATGTTTACGAAAAATTTACTAAACTGGCGATAATTATGAATGACTAAAATAAAATAAACGTGAAACGAGCTACTAACAGTGGAAAACAGTTAATGTAAGCTAGCACCTAAAATTTCAAGTGTCGTAATACCAATATTAAATTGGGCTAACAAATACTGAGTGTGCGACAAAAATATTGAGTGTCGTCGTCATAATTTGAATTTATATTCAATCATTTAAATACTGCCATAAACAAACAATATTTTAAGTTAAAAGTAAAATGTGTTGGAGGTTGAATCCATATCGATATTCCATAACATCTATGCGCTGGCCGTGCATGCAGTGCCGTGTGTTGCCGTGCCGTGTAGTGGAAAAGCGCACAATTATACAATTTTGAAATATAAATTGAGATTTTCACTCGGAAATGCCTTTGTGGCGTGGCGCCCAAAAGGTTAAGATAGCTACCGTGAATATAAACAATCAAGACATGCGCCATTGCTTCAACATCACCCTTGATTGATTGTCCATATTCTAACTAAGTAGGGCAGCAGCCGGGCTGTTGCGAGACCTCGAACTCTCGATGCGAGACTAGATGAAGAGTTTAAGTAAACAAAAGCATTGATATTAAAATAGTCTTTAAAACCGACGACCAACTGGTGTAGTGGTTCGCGCTCCGGATTGCAAAGCTTAGTGGAGAGGGTTTGATTCCCGAAAAAAGGTAAAAAAGGCGACCTTTGCCCGCGACTTCGCTCGAGTGGTCTAGTTTACTAAATACATCCCACGTGAACATTTAACTGGGATAAAAAGTATCCTTTATATTTAATCCAGATCATATTCTATGTATGCAATATTTCATCCTAATCCGTTCAGCCATTGACGCGTGATTGAGTCACACACATCCAAACATCCTCAGAAACTTTAAGTGGGATCAAAATAAAAATATTTGAACATATTCTCCATCCACCATGGCCCAAGTATAAGTGAGATTCTAAATCCAAGAGACAAGTACGAATACTGCACCAAGACAAAAGACTTACATAGCCAGCGGCCAAGGGAACTGTGGGTGAGACGAAAATGTAGAGCTCTATGGAACGAAACATAACAATAGAGCGCCATATACATTTCGAAATCACCTTGTCTGAGATTTTTGTATCAAGTTTCTAAATGCTAGTCGATTTTGTGGTAATGTTAGTTTTAAAACTACCTACTGAATACTGAAGCGTTACATGTTTTGTTGAAACACTGACATGATGGCTAGATTGGCAAAAGAGAAACTAGTAAAGGTTCTCTATCTAGGTAGAGTAGCTGTCATATCAGGACATTGCTCATTGATTCATATGCAAGGCTCAAATTGATAATTACTATGAGAATACTGGCTTTTTTGTGTTATTCGCACTATTGTAAAAAATGCAAACAAATATCAAAATTTTACACCAAGCTGAATGCCATTGTCTATGTCAGGAAAACCACTAAATTAATTAGTAGCTTTTACATTGCAAGATGAATCAATACGCAATGTGTCGAACATGTAAAAAATAATGTTAGTAGCCACTCCCTAATGCAATGTAGTGTGAGATCTATGCAGTTCCGCTGTGGAGCCCCTAGCATGTGCCATCATGTTCTCAATCCTATTAGTAGTTTCCCGAACCATAGAAAACTCTGACAAATCTGGCAAATCAAGAACAATGTGAGCAGAGAGACGTTTATAAACTGAATTAGAATCTTTTTTATTTCTCCTCGCTTCCTCATATTTCAACTGTTGCTTTAAAAATATTGATTGCTTTAACATTTCTTGTATGTTCTGAAAACTGGTTGCAGCACCATCCATTGACTTTACAGCCCTGAAATAAAAATGGATATATTTGATGTGTGAATATTAGAAGCATAGTTATGTTATTTAAAAAAATATGAATAACAATAAGTAATAGCTATGACAATTGTAAATTTTAGTTTTTAGCAATCCATGCAAGGTTTAATTGAAGATAAATAACACTTGAAAAAAATCATCGACCTCAGGTGGGACTCGAACCCACGTCCCATCGCAAGCCGGGCGAGTGCTTTACCAACTAAGCTACCGAGAAAGTCACGTGACTACACTCGTGACACTACTCAGCTATACATATAGCTACAACATTGATCAGAATTCACTCGCTTTGACAGCGAGAAAAAACACTTGAAGAATTTCATCTTGTCAGGTGAAGTTCTCGGTAGCTTAGTTGGTAAAACACTCACCCGGCTTGCGATGGGACGTGGGTTCGAGTCCCACCTGAGGTCGATGATTTTTTTTCAAGTGTTATTTATCTTCAGCTATGACAATGTTTTAAAATACATACCCTTTGGTTGGCTTACTTAGCTTAGAACATTGGAAATAAACAATACAAAGGATGCCAATGGTTTGCATGATATAAAGATTGAGTGAATGATTGTTTGTGGTTGATCAAAGAAACAAATTGTAAGTAGGAGTAAAATAGAGCTTACCCTAATGCGTACTCCACATCGTAACACCTTCCTTGCAGTTCGTGTTGTAGTTTAGTGACCTCTACTCGCCTGTCCACCATCGGTGGCAGGGCTTTTCTAACGTGTTCTTGGAGTCTGAAGAGCGCTAAAGATGGCTCGTTGGCTACTATGTGCATATTCTCTGATATCCTCTCCGCAGCTAAATAGAAAGAATAGTCATAAAAAGAATTACATCACAGCGCCTCTTCGGAAGCAGCTTTAACTAACCTTTTTTTGCTTTAGCCTCTAACTCTTGGTCCCCCTGATAAACAAATGCCATTTTGTTACAATAAAGACTCACTGAAAATCCATAAAATATGGGCTGTTTTATTGTTTTGCGTCCACTAAGTAATGACAAACCATGAAACCATAACAAAATGAGTTATTTTAACGTTTCGCTCTGCTTAATGTCAATTACCAAATATCGATGCTCTAAGCGCGTTACCTTTGGTATTTCAGCCAAGGATGTGTAACGTGTAAGTGAAATCAGCTGCCACTGCTGCATACTCAATGTGTGCTCTGCTGCCATTCTGCCAGTCCATCATATATTGATCTGTGGTCGGTCAGCCATATATTAATCTGTGCCAGTCAGTGTCACTTTGTCAGGTGCACGTCAGTGTCAGTCAGCTTCAGCTTATTTTTATTTGATCAGCGATTGTATTTTTTTATGCTTTTGGTTGGTCCTATGTTGTTTTGTATTCCAAAATATTGGTACCCATTGATTGATCAATCTAATAACATCTGCTTGTTTTTATATTATGTGCAATATGTGATGCGTTTTTCTAGATAGGTACGTTCTTAAGCATACACACCCACTGGACCCGGTGACATGCTCTGCTGTTATCATTGCCAGTAGTATAGGTAGGTAGGTACCCAATGAAATTATCAACCTAAAATACCTATTAACTTTGAATTGAACAACGAATGGCTAAATTGGTTTTAGCTTAGATAACGATTACAAGTTTTAATTTTAACATTTTACTTGCAATACCTGGATTTCTATTCAAAAACATTTTTCTATTTCTAACAATATCCACTGAAAAAAATTAAATGGTAAGTACGCCAACCTTTTTTTTTTATGATAACAATTAAGGCCCAATCAAATGTTCCAAAAAATATATTCTTATTCTAAACATTTTCTAGACCTCATAGACTAAGAAACTCATAAGGATGTTTTAGACCTATAAAATGATTCAGTTTTAGAATGAATCACCACGATTTTCATATGTATTTACTACCAGTTGTATAATAATGAATAATATTCAATCAAGATTTTAGTTATTATTTACTGCTGCTGATGCTGGCACGTCCCTACTAGGTATTTTCACCACATATTTTAATATGTTTGGTAATGTGTATATAGTTTTGTGTTATTAAACCGATTAACTTGAATCTTCCAGGAATCCCGGCTGCTGGACAACTTTTTAGGTTTATTTTTAAACTTAATGTTTCCTCTGAAAATGCTGCTGCGTGCATACTCTTTGTGCATCTTGATGATCGACATCTCATGGGTGGTGGTGAACGCCATTTGTGCTATATTCCAATCCATTTATGAGTTATTCAAACCTCCTCCGTTGAAGTCGGTAAAAATGGAAACTGCTCTGGTAAGATTCTGATGACTATTATGACAAGTGCTCTTATTGCAATTTAATAAGTATGATAAGTAAAAAAATGAATAACATGATTAAAGCAATTTTTTTTAAACCTATTGATATAAAATTACAGATAATTGGCACTGGAAGAGGAATAGGCCGTGAGCTTGCAATCCAGCTGGCTGATCTAGGAGCTATTGTCATCTGTGTGGACAAAAACCAAAGAAATAATCAAGACACGGTAGATTTTATCAAGAGAAAAGGTGGTTCTGCTGTCGGCTATTTGTGTGATGTCACCCAAAAGGAGAATGTTAGCAGTTTGACAGCGAAAATAAAAAAAGAATTAGGATTCGTCAGCATGCTCTTCTACTGCTGCGGTATTCCAAGTCCAAGATCTTTGCTGACGAAGCCACCAAAAGATATTCATGAAACATTGGATCTGGCGTTCACTTCTTACTATTGGGTAAGTTGTATGTAAAGATTCTTCTGAAAAAACTAAAAGCTAATTAATTATTTCAACTTGAAGCATATTCGATCAGTTTTTTGACTACTCTTTTTATATCTCATGTCTTCGCCTAAAAATTAGACAACACTGACCCTCTAGCATAATTTTTATAGCAATACACTGTTTTTTTAATGTATTACTTTGTGTATTATTAAATTAGCAATTTCCTTTTTTTTTGCAGCTCATCGATCAATTCATGCCAGACATGAAGATTAAAAACCATGGTCATATCGTAGTGTTGACCTCAGTGGCTGGGCTCAGCTACATCAAAGACCAGATACCACTTAGCGTTGCTCAATTTGCGGTGCAGGGCTTAGCTGAGTCGCTCATGGCCGACTTGAGGATGAACAAGATAGATGGTGTCCATGTCACACTTATACACATCTACCCATTCATTGTCAGCGATGATAATACTGATTTGAGATTAAGGTAAGAACGCACTATTCAATATTAATGAGCTTTAAAACGTTACGACAAAATTCATAGCTGATACTCCGCTCGTATGATTGTCAATTTCGCCAAATGAGCGTATTTTTCGTAAGTTGTAAGACTGTGTTTCGTGGCATTGCTGCATTCGATTTGAACCACATAACATTTTAAAATTTTCCGTATTTTAACATCGATTAATTTTATTTTCATATTATGAAGTAAAGTTCAGAAGCTGAACGTTATACCGCAATTCTATTACAACTATGTACTCCTTTTACAAAAAAAAAACTCCTAAAATTAAGTCAAATATGGGATCCTTAAGGGGAGGCCTTAATAGAATCTCAGAATGACGCTCGGCAGTGGCGGGCATTGGTTTTATTTCGAGGTAGGCAGTAGGTACTTACTGATGTGTTTTATTGATGAAAATCAGTGGTTTTCATTAATAAGAAACATTTGCAAGTACCTACTGCCTACCTCATTTCATTTATCAGGTAGGCACTGCCTAACCTGCGCTAGTGTGTGGGAAGGCTTTAAAAGAATCTCTTTTTTTTTACCCACTGGTCATTCCTATTCCCTTTGTTCAATAGAATCCCGAGCTACTTCGGCACAACCACAAGCGCGTCGGCCGCGACGAGCGTACTCGACGCGGTGCGTCGTCAGCGCGCGCATGCGTCCCTGCCGCGCCGCGCGCTGCCCGCCGCGCGCCTGCTGCGCCTGCTGCCGCGACGCGCCACCGACCTGCTGCGAGACCTGCTCGATACTGGGGTAGACTTCGCGTGACCTGCGCTAATATCTGACCCCGTCCCCCCACCCTCCGCACGCATCCCCGCCGCGCGCCTGCTGCGCCTGCTGCCGCGACGCGCCACCGACCTGCTGCGAGACCTGCTCGATACTGGGGTAGACTTCGCGTGACCTGCGCTAATATCTGACCCCGTCCCCCCACCCTCCGCACGCATCCCCGCCGCGCGCCTGCTGCGCCTGCTGCCGCGACGCGCCACCGACCTGCTGCGAGACCTGCTCGATACTGGGGTAGACTTCGCGTGACCTGCGCTAATATCTGACCCCGTCCCCCCACCCTCCGCACGCATCCCCGCCGCGCGCCTGCTGCGCCTGCTGCCGCGACGCGCCACCGACCTGCTGCGAGACCTGCTCGATACTGGGGTAGACTTCGCGTGACCTGCGCTAATATCTGACCCCGTCCCCCCACCCTCCGCACGCATCCCCGCCGCGCGCCTGCTGCGCCTGCTGCCGCGACGCGCCACCGACCTGCTGCGAGACCTGCTCGATACTGGGGTAGACTTCGCGTGACCTGCGCTAATATCTGACCCCGTCCCCCCACCCTCCGCACGCATCCCCGCCGCGCGCCTGCTGCGCCTGCTGCCGCGACGCGCCACCGACCTGCTGCGAGACCTGCTCGATACTGGGGTAGACTTCGCGTGACCTGCGCTAATATCTGACCCCGTCCCCCCACCCTCCGCACGCATCCCCGCCGCGCGCCTGCTGCGCCTGCTGCCGCGACGCGCCACCGACCTGCTGCGAGACCTGCTCGATACTGGGGTAGACTTCGCGTGACCTGCGCTAATATCTGACCCCGTCCCCCCACCCTCCGCACGCATCCCCGCCGCGCGCCTGCTGCGCCTGCTGCCGCGACGCGCCACCGACCTGCTGCGAGACCTGCTCGATACTGGGGTAGACTTCGCGTGACCTGCGCTAATATCTGACCCCGTCCCCCCACCCTCCGCACGCATCCCCGCCGCGCGCCTGCTGCGCCTGCTGCCGCGACGCGCCACCGACCTGCTGCGAGACCTGCTCGATACTGGGGTAGACTTCGCGTGACCTGCGCTAATATCTGACCCCGTCCCCCCACCCTCCGCACGCATCCCCGCCGCGCGCCTGCTGCGCCTGCTGCCGCGACGCGCCACCGACCTGCTGCGAGACCTGCTCGATACTGGGGTAGACTTCGCGTGACCTGCGCTAATATCTGACCCCGTCCCCCCACCCTCCGCACGCATCCCCGCCGCGCGCCTGCTGCGCCTGCTGCCGCGACGCGCCACCGACCTGCTGCGAGACCTGCTCGATACTGGGGTAGACTTCGCGTGACCTGCGCTAATATCTGACCCCGTCCCCCCACCCTCCGCACGCATCCCCGCCGCGCGCCTGCTGCCGCGACGCGCCACCGACCTGCTGCGAGACCTGCTCGATACTGGGGTAGACTTCGCGTGACCTGCGCTAATATCTGACCCCGTCCCCCCACCCTCCGCACGCATCCCCGCCGCGCGCCTGCTGCGCCTGCTGCCGCGACGCGCCACCGACCTGCTGCGAGACCTGCTCGATACTGGGGTAGACTTCGCGTGACCTGCGCTAATATCTGACCCCGTCCCCCCACCCTCCGCACGCATCCCCGCCGCGCGCCTGCTGCCGCGACGTGCCACCGACCTGCTGCGAGACCTGCTCGATACTGGGGTAGACTTCGCGTGACCTGCGCTAATATCTGACCCCGTCCCCCCACCCTCCGCACGCATCCCCGCCGCGCGCCTGCTGCGCCTGCTGCCGCGACGCGCCACCGACCTGCTGCGAGACCTGCTCGATACTGGGGTAGACTTCGCGTGACCTGCGCTAATATCTGACCCCGTCCCCCCACCCTCCGCACGCATCCCCGCCGCGCGCCTGCTGCCGCGACGCGCCACCGACCTGCTGCGAGACCTGCTCGATACTGGGGTAGACTTCGCGTGACCTGCGCTAATATCTGACCCCGTCCCCCCACCCTCCGCACGCATCCCCGCCGCGCGCCTGCTGCGCCTGCTGCCGCGACGCGCCACCGACCTGCTGCGAGACCTGCTCGATACTGGGGTAGACTTCGCGTGACCTGCGCTAATATCTGACCCCGTCCCCCCACCCTCCGCACGCATCCCCGCCGCGCGCCTGCTGCGCCTGCTGCCGCGACGCGCCACCGACCTGCTGCGAGACCTGCTCGATACTGGGGTAGACTTCGCGTGACCTGCGCTAATATCTGACCCCGTCCCCCCACCCTCCGCACGCATCCCCGCCGCGCGCCTGCTGCCGCGACGCGCCACCGACCTGCTGCGAGACCTGCTCGATACTGGGGTAGACTTCGCGTGACCTGCGCTAATATCTGACCCCGTCCCCCCACCCTCCGCACGCATCCCCGCCGCGCGCCTGCTGCGCCTGCTGCCGCGACGCGCCACCGACCTGCTGCGAGACCTGCTCGATACTGGGGTAGACTTCGCGTGACCTGCGCTAATATCTGACCCCGTCCCCCCACCCTCCGCACGCATCCCCGCCGCGCGCCTGCTGCGCCTGCTGCCGCGACGCGCCACCGACCTGCTGCGAGACCTGCTCGATACTGGGGTAGACTTCGCGTGACCTGCGCTAATATCTGACCCCGTCCCCCCACCCTCCGCACGCATCCCCGCCGCGCGCCTGCTGCGTCTGCTGCCGAGACGCGCCACCGACCTGCTGCGAGACCTGCTCGATACTGGGGTAGACTTCGCGTGACCTGCGCTAATATCTGACCCCGTCCCCCCACCCTCCGCACGCATCCCCGCCGCGCGCCTGCTGCGTCTGCTGCCGAGACGCGCCACCGACCTGCTGCGAGACCTGCTCGATACTGGGGTAGACTTCGCGTGACCTGCGCCAATATCTGACCCCGCCCCTCACCCTCGATACTGGTGTGATGCAATTTAATCTTCCTCGGGCGCTGACCACAACCCACTGCGCGCCTGCTGCCGCGACGCGCTACCGACCTGTGCTCGATACTGGACTTCGCAAAACCTGGACAGATACGTCACACCGCCCGCACCCTCTGCCTTGGTAGCTGACGAACACTACAAGAGAGGTGCCTTCCAATTGTCCCCTCCCTCCACACACTGCACACACGAACGCACACTACAAGGGAGATGCCTCCAAATCTTCCACGAGCACTGACCACAACTCGCCGCGCGCCCTCTGCGCCTGCTGTTGTGATGTGCTACCAATCTGCTGCGAGACCTGCTCGATACTGGGGTAGACTTCGCGTGACTCCGCACGCATCCCCGCCGTGTGCCTGCTGCCCAGAGGTGCCACCGATCTACTGCGAGACCTGCTCCAAAACCTGCTCGATACTGGGGTAGACTTCGCGTGACCAGGATAGATATTTCACCCCGCTCCCCAGCCTTGGTAGTTGACGCACACTAGCACACGACCTCCTATCGTACTCGAGCACAACCAACATTGCCCTGGTGGCGACCCAACCGCGCCTGCTGCGCCTGCTGCCGCGACGCGCTACCGACTTGCTGCTAGACTTGCTCGATACTGGGGTAGACTTTGCGAGACCTGCCGTAAAACAAAATAAATACTAAATTACTGCCCTGATGAAACGCTGCCCTGATACAAAATTACTCGAGTAACTATGCCCTGAATAGCTGATTCACACTAGCACACGACATCGCGAGAGAGGTAGCTTTTAACTTCCAATCTTCCACGGGTGGCGGCATCACCTGACCCAAAGATCAAGTTTATGTTAGTCAGGTCAGGGGGCAACTGAGGCAACTGCTCTCATAACCCTTATCCTGATACACATTTGCTCACTACAGCACAAGAAATGCCTTTCAATCATCCACCACGAACTAATTTCGCCTAACTCCTGCCCTGGAAGCCCTGCCCTGATGCAGCACGCAACAACAAAGAAGAATTCATTTTCAATCTTTCACGAGTGATGACTCTGCCTGACTCCTGCCTTGGTAGCCTTGTCCTGGCGCACACCTGCCACGACATCACTAGAAAAGTGCTTACTGAATTAAAATTTTCCACGGGCGTCGACATTGCCTGTGGTAAATGGTAAAATAGTACAGGACAATCAGCTCTGATGCATACGGCGTCACGAGGAAACTGTCTTTCCACACGAATTTCAATCGCCGATAGCTGAACGATATATTTGTATACATAAAAAGCAATAAATATTGCTTTTTAGTTTAATATAATAAAATAACGTTATATGCTCCGTCATCATTATTTCGGGACTACATAATCGGTGTAATTGTTTAAAGAATTTTATTATTTGTTTAAAAAAATCTAACTAAGTCAAACTGTAACTTGTATCGTATTTAATGTTTTCTGGCTTGGCAAGGCAATTTAAGGGCAAGTGCAACTTGAATTTATCTAACATTTTGGTTAAGCTGTAGGTATGTAAGCATACTGTCAATGTATTAAAATCGCAAGCTCTATTGTGAGTTCCACAATGAAATCGCTTCGCATAAATCGACCGAAAAATAATAAATAGGTTTACATACTATTTGATCGCATTATGCAAAATTAGCGTGGCCATCTGTCCGGGTTTCCCCGGATTTGTCCTAGTTCAGGCTTGGTCTAAACCCAGCTGGAAACCGGACCGGGTTTACGCGGATTCAATCCATTGCTTAAACAATAAGGTCGTTTTTTGAACAGATTCTCGCGGAGCCTTAGAGGGCGTTCGGGGAGCGACCGGGCGGAGTTTAATTCGGGTTTTCGGGCTCCCAAATCCGGAGTTATCGCGTGATTTTTCCTGGTTGCTAAACTTAAGAGAAGGGCAAGCAACCCTACGAACCGGCCATTTTGCACAGCTCGCACTAGGCACACAGAACCTCTTTTAGGGACCCCCCACACTATCGTCCTTTGGGCGTCGACATCGTAGCAGAGTCCAATCAGTGTTGACGCAACGCTTGCGCAGCAGCATTTAATTAACGCTGATTGGACACTGCCACGACGTCGACGCTCGAAAGACGCTAGTGTGGGGGAGGTCTTTAATATAAAAAGAGCATTTATCTTTTATGGTCGAGGGTAGCACATTGTAATTTATGCCGCAATAAGACTCCTAGGTTTATTTATGATTTTTAATACTTGAAAAAGAAAAGTTTTTTTTAAGTATTATAAATCATAGCTAAAGGTTACTTCAGTGTGTCAGAAACATTCAAATTGTCGCAATAAAAGTGTTCTTAAGAATGTAAGTGTAAGTGGTAAAGTGCGTACCCTGTTAAATAACGAGTTTTTATTACAATCACTGAATGTAATAATCACCCGTATAAGATCGCGACTGATTATGGTGTTCAAACAATTTTACTCTGTACAAAATTAATTTTAAAAATGCTGCACAATTGGTAACTTTTCTTATTTGTATTCGGGTTGTTAATGTTGCTTACTAAAGTTTTATTACATAACGTGTGTCTATATGTTTGTCATTTGAAGGCAAAAGTTTTTTTTTTTAGTAAGGGCCATTAAATGTCGCAGAACAATAACTTGTCGTATTGTAACTGATTGCGACGAACCATACCAAAATGTATGAGCTAGAGTGAAATCTGTAAAATGGTGTGTGTTGCACACGATATTCGGCGGATGTGCGAATGAAATTAAGTACAGGGTGTCCTTATTGTAAGAGACTGAATTTTATAAATCATTTTATAGATGCATTTACGATTTATTGATAAGTGTTAGATTATATTTTATTACTATTTTTATTTGAATTCATAATTAATAAGGTAATATTCCAAACCAAAAATTTCTATATATTGTATGTGTATAGGTAAATTATTATTTTAAAGAGTAAATGTTTTATTTTGAAATACCTTATATTTTTTATTATCACCTATTTAGTCGATAATTTCATATACAACTTAATATGCAGTACCAATATTTATTATGTAAGTAAGTGAAATGTAGTAGGTAATACTTTTACGTAGTATAATTCTTTCTCTATGGTAATACCCAAGTTACATATTTTTTAGCCGCGTAAAAAAAAAGTACTAATTCTTAGCTCGTACCTTACTAAATACTTAATTCTAATCTTCCATCCAGAGGATCCTTGGATGATTCATTCAATTCTACGGACTCTCTTTCAACGTTAATGCGTTTCCGCGAGTTGCTTAAGTTCGTTATTGTTTACATAGATTTCGTAAGCGACTTTTATGTCTATGGTTTTGTTTCCCTCGTCCTTCCTTCCTCAAGACTTCGCATTGGTTGCGCTATAATCACGAAAAAAAATGTGTAATGGTATAAAAAAATGTGTAAATACTAGGTAATTGCTGTAGCTAGACTGATTTTGATCTATCTTCGGACTTACTACCGCGCTCAGAGTAGGTAGGTACTTACGTCACTTATCGTTAATGGTTACTTTAAAAAACTATTACTAAAGTTGATACGTAGTAATCTATAGGTATTAAATGAACAGAGACGTTAATCAACACCACTGCTTTGATTTTTAATAGGTTAGTGTAGTAATCTATCAAGCTATTAAAGTAACAGAAACTGTGTTGTACAAACTTAGCTTGTCTAATCTCTAATAAAAGGTATTTAAAACCAAAAATCAACCTTTACGCATGTCATGAGAGAAAGAAGCAAGCCGTCGGTGAAAAGCGTTATTATGCTTCTCTAAATACATAATTTACTCAGCTAAGAAATAACTTCACCTCTAAAGTCGACTTTGTTTATCGTTATACCTACGTGCGGAATCAGTTGCGGATTATTTTTGTGATCGATTAGGAATTAGGATAGCCTGAACTCGCTGCATGAGATGGTGAACTGTCGTTTAAGCATTACTTAGGTTAGGCCTTGCTTGTCCGTTTACTGTCATCCTTTCTTCTTCTTTCACTTATAAATATTGGACAACATCACAGAAATCAGAAATAACAACGGTACCTACCACTGATCAAATAATACTACGGTACCTACCACAACACTAGAATCGGGACAATATAGATAAGTTCCGTTTTCTACATTGACCCGACCGGGGATCGAACCCGGTACCTCAGAGCTGGTTACGTACGCCTGTGGTGATGCCATTTTATTAGTCCGGCAAATGCTCGTCTCTCGGCTACGGACTTAGAGCATTCAACCAACTGAATGCTCTAAGGTTACGGTGGACGTCAAACTAAAAAAGTGTACCTACCTATCATATTAATTATTCTGTTTATTAATTTAAAATGGCAACATTTTTCGACATATGTCACAGACTGGACTGACAGACTGACAGATACCGCCGCACTAGCGCCATCACCGACGGAATACTTCGTTTGTTGGTTTACTTTTGCGGTTTTGTTTCGTTCTTTCTTGAGGTTTGCGATTAAAAACAAAAAACTATAGAATAAAGTTCAATGTGATTTTGATAAAGTGTGTGTTTTTGTAGCAGTTCTAATAAGATTTTAGTGCATCCATCTAACCAATTTGTGGCGATCCCGGCAATCGTAAGTTTGCTCCATTTTTTTACTTTACCGACACCTACGTAGCCGATCGATATTTTATTATAAAACTTATAATGTATGTTGTTAAATTGTAAATAACATGTTTGCTTTTTGTTCTTTCAAGTCTCTTTGATAATCCGGTGAGGTTTTATTGCTTTGACCCATTTATGTATTGTGACAAAAAGTGACTTTCACAAAGGACTGGTTTATTTTTCATCATTAACTACCGTATGTTTTGTTGAGCAACGTTGTATCGTGAACTCGTGAATATAACTTTTCTTTTTGAGGTCAGGATGCTAAAATGAAAAATAAAATTGTTCACTGTTTCACTTACAAAATTTGCTTTATCCAAAACATTTAAAAGTCTAACTAAACCAACCAACACTACTAACTACATAAAATGTAGCTTCCTATTTGAAATCCAAATGAACTCTACACTATTGTTTCAAAAGGCCACTAGGTTTATGTTTTGTAATTAACATACAATTCCACCATAAAATATGTTCACCATATTGAATTTTAATGAATTGGAGAGTTAGTTATAGATACTGTTTAGAGTTCAAGATCATAAATGCTTATATGTATAAAATACTAGCCCAGAATAATAACTCAATAGCAACTTATTAGTGTAATCCTACTTGTTGGGGTTCTACCCGTTAAAAGGAATTTATTATTTAACAGTAATGGACTATTAAATAATATCAACTTATACAAGACAGACAAAATCAGTTATAGTCGTTTTTTTAAGACGCCAAAATAACAAGGAGTTCAAGTACATACCTAACAATTATAATTATTTTGTTGTTTTTCCAGATGTCCAAAGCCCATCCCACATTCCAACACCTGACTATCCTGGCTTACCCTAGTCCTGAAGATAATCTAAAAGAAATTTATGATGATGTGTAATATCCACAAGAGATCTAGGAGTTATGAAGTTATATAATATCAAAGTTTTGCACGAGACTGAATTTGTTATTTCATCGATTATTACTGTGACATAATATTTATGAGACCACTCTGTCTTGTCTCTGTTTTCTATGCAGAGGGCTTTATGCCACAAATAGCCCCTGCCATAAGTTATTCAGCTTGATGAGTCTGAGGACTCCCTTGATGCCAGGTATAGTAGTAGTATTTATCCACGAAGGGAAAGGCAATAGTACAGAGCCATACAGCCAAATCTTAAGTTTGGTGCCAGGTATACCCACTGAGACTTCTTTTTCCCCCAGACCGATAATAATAGGGTGACAGAGGTTGACCCATCGCACACATTTTCTGCAATTTGGTCCAATTATGTTGTCACGATGATACATGATACAGGTACCAGTAACTACTATTTGATGTACTTACCATCTGTGCTTACTTTAATGGTACTTAAGAGAGTAGGAATAATAAATGTTGTGTTTTAAATATTTCTTATCCAGTTAGATGAGTATTCTTTATTTTTACCATTTAAAAAAATATTGTAGGAATTGTAGAATACATTATTAGGCCATTGAGGTATAATGTACACAAACAAATGTCAGTAAGATAAGTTCTAGGTGTTATTATGTTTATATAAATATTTTGTTGTTATTAATTCACTTTTGTTAAAAGTGTAAGTAATTGTAGGCTCATAAGTATAAGCGCAAACAACCTGTTTTAAACATGCAATAAAACACAAAACGGCAACTATAAAGTAATAAAATTTGGTTATTTACCAGCTGGTTATTTCATGAAATTACTAGCTACCTTAGCCAGTATGTATATAGTTACATTAGCCAGTATGTATATACTGGTTACATTAGCCAGTATGTATATACTGGCTAATGTAACATAGATTTTATTATTTTTTTTTATTCTATTTTAGTAGGTAGGTTTTATCATCTGCACATCCAAAAAAATTATTATAATCACATTTATCTAAAAAAAACATAATTTCTACTAAGATCAAAATAATTAATAATTTTATGTGCTAGGTACCTACTATAAAATTGAGCTTCAATTTTATTCACTTATTTAATTATTTTTCCAGGTCATGGTCCTCCATGACCTCGAAAAATAAGACCTCGATTCGAATAAGGTTCAACTTACTTACTTTTTTATACTGTGACAATTCACATTTTACGAAGTTTTGAGAATTAATAAAGTTATCGCGTATCGTATACGATGACTTCTTGGTACGACAGACCGAGTTCCACGCAGCAGGCCTAGCCGCAAATATTCGCAAGTTAACGGGAATCGAACCTTAAAGGTGGCGACCACAGAAATCCGGCTTACTTTCCTCTCGGCTAAGGAGGTCGCTAACTTACAGAGTGACTTTTTTATCACCGTCCAAACCTTCTGAGATATCTCTCGTGATACTAACGATCAACTCTTACTATTTGTATCAACTCTCTAACTGCAAGATAAATCAGCTGTTCCATACAAAACATCAATATTCATTCGACCAAAATGTGTGAAACAGTTGAATTTTATTTTCGAGTTAGGGAGTTGGTCGAATTGTAAGAGTTGTTCGTTTGTATCACGGGAGTCATCTCAGACGGTTTAAACGGTGATAAAAAAACAATTAGTATTTATAAAGCGACTAGTTGCCTAAGGCATTAGGTTTTGTAAAATGAAATGATCAGAAGCCTGATCCTGATAAAAAAAAATACGTTACGATTGGTGTGGTGAATAGTGCATGCATTATTTGTACGACCTCCGTAGCCGAGAGGCGAGCACACCTGACTAAATGGTGCCGCAATTTCTAAGGTTCCGGGTTCGATTCCCGGTTGGGTCAATGTAGAAAACGAACTTTTCTATATTGACTCGGGTCTGGGTGTTATGGTAACGTCGTTGTTTCTGATTTCTATAACACAAGTGTTTAGCTACTTACCTTAGGATCAGAGCAAGTATGTGATGTTGTCCAATATTTATTTATTTATTATACTATATTTTATAAGATTTTAAATCATCAATAAACAAAAAAACAGATAGAATTACAAAAATAAAGCAATTGGATTGAATTAAAATTAAAAAAGCGAATCAAATAAAAAACACAGAAAGGTACTTAATAGTCGTATCACACAAAAATTAGATAACCACCACCTTTATAAGTGGGGGCTGAAGGAGTCACCGGCCTGCGATTGTGGTGCCGCGGATCAAACTCTGGCTCACATCGTCAACGATTGCCGGCTTCACTTTTTCCCTGGTGGCTTGCGGGAACTTAACCTTCTCACCCCAGCCGCTGAGGACTGGTTGCGTCAACTGAAAAACGACATTTAATTATAGGATTCTGGCAGCAAAACGCCTTACGATATGATGATGCAGGAATCGAACACGCAACGCTGGTTTCGTAGTTCTGATTGCAAGTCACTGGACCAACTGAATGTAAATTTCCATAAAAAGTAATTATATTTTGTGTACTACCACAGAGAAAGAATAATACTACGTAAAACAGAGGGACAGTCTCGGTACTTTGAAATCTTCCAAAAGACTGCGAAGGTGGTGAGTAAATGGAACTAAAATATAACTACGCCATCGTTTGTTTCCCTCTCTGACTAGATGGCACTATCTGCGCAATGATAGATAACTTGCCCATAATTCATAGAACCATAGAGAAAGAATTATACTACGTCAAAATAGAACATTTATTTACATTAATTTCTGTTTTGGTCCGTCAGAGAATGCCAAACCACCATAAGGTTTACAATTGTTTGCACACTCTGTCAAAAAGTATAAACTAACACTTGACAAATTTCAAAAATCGTTCTAACGTCCTCGTAGCTTAGTTGAAAAGGCACTCGCTCGTAGTTTCTATGAGATATGGGTTCGGAGCCCACATGATGCGGTCTTTTTTTTTCAAGTTGTTATATTATCTTGAATAACTTTTTGTGCGAAATATTTATCTTCATTTTAGTCGGTTGCTGATTTCACTAGAGTATGATCCTAATTTTTATGAAAACTGATGACGGCAAGCTGGGACCCATTTTCTATTTGTTATTTATTTTGTGAATATTATGTAAAAAAAAACAAAAGTTCAGTACTGAGTTTAGTTTTTAAAAATGGTTTTAAACGTGAATAAACAATTTTTATCAAACTATTTTACATACAAGTCTGGATTTCGAAAAAATATTGTCGCCGACTAAGATTCGAAGTCGCGCCCATGGAATATTAGCCCGAATTCTTAGCACTTTGGGCATCGATACTTGACAATACATAACGAAATTACTAATTAGGTTATAGCTTGAAACGACCGTTTATGACATATTTACGTCATTTAGACGTGACCTTTGGACGTTCGTGACACACAAATGCCTTTAAATTAATTTCATTGTTTATCAAAGTTGATAAAAAAAATTGGAACAGGGTTACCAAATTGTCTTTTTTTAGATTAACCTTAAGAATTTATTCCAAAAATTATTGCTTTTGGGATCAAAGAAAAATCGCTTAAATCCATTTTAGCCATTTTAAATATTTTTTTACCTTATGTAAAACAAACGTCGATGCAGCATTTTATTTTCAAAGTTAGAGAGTAAGCTTGTAAATCGTATGCCATGCAATATTTTGCAAAGAGAAAGTTGTGCCAAATGAAACATTTGATTAAATGAAACATGACAAACAATTATTTGTTAAACAATAATATCCCAAAAAAAGATTTGCTAACTAAAAAAATGCAATGAGTTGTTTTGACAAATGTTTTTTTGCCAAATGAAAATTTGTGTGGGTTGTGATATTTTGGGAAACGTTTTTGGCTAAACATTAGTAATCCAGATTTTTCTCCTAAAAATTGATTTTTAAAATCACTTCCCATATTAAAACAAATCCCCATATTATAAAACTGCAATAATACACACACTGGTAGCCCTACAAACAAATATTTGACAATTGTCGAAAAGCTACATTATTTTGAAGCTTCTTGCTTTTGACCGTTACTTACCAGAGAGTATATAATTACTCATTTAAAAAATATACTTACATTTTAAAATTTGGTTTTCCTTTGTTTATTTTTTCAAATTATTTGATAAAATAATACGAAATGCATATTACCTCTATAATCAACATAAATGCCGTGTTTAGTTTTTTTCAATCCAATAGCTGATGTTGCGTTTCCATAAAAGATAGTTTAAGTTAAAACCGGTAGATGGCATTATACCGAAATTGTTTTAAATTTTAGTTAAAATGTTTTTGTTTTGAAATAAATGTAAAAATTATATTAACATTTCATTGTTAAAAAACAAGTGTTAAAAAAGTGTTTTGATAACGTTTTTATCAAGACTTATCGTTCATTGATATCAAGCCCAATCCTAATGAGCCTTGTAGTGACATCTATTCGTTTTTAATATGTACTAATCCTACGATATAAGGCGTTGACCAGACATGGTACTACGGAACGTCAATTACGTTAGCTATAGTTATAGCACTCATTTTTAAGGCTTCCATTCCTCGCTTTTTGATTAATTGCTTCATAATGACAGAAAGCATTAGCGGTGGTAATTTATTGTTAATTTGATGGAAAGCGGTTCGCCAATTCAATCTTATTTAGCGGGCGGATTATAATTGTCAATGGGTTCGTGCCATTTAGAAGATTTAATATTTACCAAGTATAATAGGTATACAAAAAGACCCTTGTATTTAAATACTTAGTAACCTATTTTGGATTACTTTTTTCTTATGCAAAATCCATTTTATTTTTGCACAGTCAACATTAACACTACAAAACATTTGGTTCCTTGATTGATATAAAACTATTAACTTTAAATTCGAAAGCGTTCAATTGTGCGGTAAATTATGAAAGAACGTAAGTATGTTTCTAGTTTATATCGTAAATATCGATATTGTAGTTAGGTATATTCTCTGGGGAACCTTGAGAAGCGAGTCCCGTTCACACCGATAAATTTACTTTTTTCCGGATCGTATTACATACAGTTTGATTATTTTGTATTGTTGCGACGTCAAAATTGCAATATCCTCCTTTCTTATTTGTTATAATTACTCCATTTGTATTCTGGAGGCAATTATTTAACTGACAAAATAAGTATTTTGTAAAGACGAATCGATTTACTAGCGGTGATAGTTTGATTACAAATGTGTAATAGTATTATGTCGACCCGATTGTTGAATGAATTGCTGAGAAGCGCGGCAATCCTCGTTGAACGTAGAGTCGGGTTCGATTACTGGTTCAAGTCAAAACGATCTTTCTTAATTTGATGGGGTTTGGGATGACCTGGTAAAGGTTGCAGGAAGGCGCTGGATGCAGGCCGCGCGCAACCGGCCGATCTGAAAGTCACTCGGGTAGGCCATGTTCAGTGGACGTCCTATGGCATAATGGATAATGGCTGGCTAAGATGTTTATTCCTTACTTCAAAACCACGACAGTTTGTGTTTTTTCTGGCACATATTTACTTATGTTTTTTTTTTAATATTTGCTGTTCCAAAGAATGTTATTATTGAACAAAATCACAGGGCCATATACTGAATTTATCTGAAGTGTACTAAATACCTAGTAATTTACTGACAGAAATAAATGAGATGCTAGTACACTATACGTCGATGTAAGATGCAGTGAATTTTTTCGTAAAACGAAACTAGTGTTGCTTGATATCGATACAAAGAGCGAATATTTCTCATTTTAAAGCGGCCCGATTACTGGACGCTACATAACAGCGCACATACCATCATCGATTCCAATTTTCCCGGGAAATCAAGTCAGCCGAGAGCATTGCGCTATAACTTTACATATTTTCCGAAGCCCATCATCGAAGGTAAATAGTCTCAGTAAATCGAAAGGGGGATTGAGATGTTTTACGATGTTCCCAGTGGTTTTAAAACTTTCTGAAATAATCGTGCACGCTGTGCTATGTAAAGAGATCCTCTAATGTTATTAAATTATTCCTACTCCTCGTCCGTGTAATCTGTCTGTTGAATTAGGTGAGTGTATGCAAATATTTGCACCTTGCTACTTATTTTCAGAAATGTGCTGCAAATCAAAGTGGATGTTAATTTAGTTAATTTATTATTCAGTATAGTATAATTTCCTTTATTTACCTACTTCTCAAAGGAAAGTCGAATATGGCTTCGTTATTTAGATTATTTAGATGTCTTTGTTGATTATTTAGAAAATTAATTAAACATTCTGTTCTAAGTTTTAATGTTTGTATGTTAGGCACGGTTTAACGCGCAAGTCATGTCCACCGTAGCCGTTAACCAAAAACCAGTACAGAATCAGATGTCATCTCGTTCGTGGCAGCAGTTTACATACGCCCGCAACTCCGCAAGGCATGGCAAATCCCTAGGATTAGATGTCTATAAATTCTACAATTGCCATCTAAATTTTACCAAAACATGGTAATAGTAAATGGTATACTACTTAACCTAATGTTTATTTGTTGTTTACCTTCGAAAACGGCACCTACCCAAATTTTAAACGAAACGTCTATACTATGGTTCGCAAAATAATTGACCAGCTCAGAGTTATGCTAAAAAGGTTCCGAGGCGCAGGTGCGTCTCGAGCCGATTGCTTCCAAAACTGCGGTTTTTCCGCCGTTAAATTTGAATAAACCATTATTCCGGGAGCGGTTCCTATTATTGTACGCCTGGTTTCTTACGTTCAATCTGGACTTACAAGTTTCGCAATTCCTCTCTTGTGGTATAGTACTCGTATCCGTGAGGAAGGCGTTTTCGAAGGTACAATGTCACGTTTGAGGTTACTATCGGTTTATTTGAGGTTGGTATCGGAGCTGTTTCATACCCTCTAAAGCAAAATCCGTGCAAAGTTACAAACTTGTAAAATTGTTAGTAGTTATATAAATAATTTACCCAGCATAACTATCTCGTTATGTTCGCATTGTAGATAATGTCAGTATTGTAAAGTATCAACTTTATATCTAAACTCATTTAAATATCTCAAGTGACAAATTAATCCGGAGCAGTAATGCGGTAGAAACTGGCGGACAAATTTACCGCGCTGATCGCCCCGCTAGGCTTACCTAGGTTTTAATTACCGCGGGTAGTGCGTCCGAGAGATAAAACAGGAGAAATCTAGGTCAGCCTGCCAGGGCCACAATCTAAGAAGATATGGCAAGCCATCTTTATGTAAATAATCTTAGCTTCAACAGGAAACGTGGAAACAGGCGAGTTGGCTTTGATTTTGATTTCTGTGTGGGATACATGTAAACAATTGAAATTATTTAATTCTTGGGATCCGTTTGATCCTGCCAGGAACTGACGGACACACAGACAAAGACTTTAAAGGTCATTGCACGTATTTTAACAATAACAATAAAAGAACAAGGACATATTCGCTTTCGTAAGGGAGCTGAAATGTGCGCATGGCTGAGTTAGTTAGCAGTCCTTCTGAATCTTTCCACTTTATGGCCTGACCTGGCGTTTTAAATGTCAAATAGATAAACCTACGTCTATTTCCCAGCACTAAATTTAATGAAAGTACAGACTTGTTTTTGCTAAGATGTCTTTTAGTTTTTATTAGCGAACGCGAAAATGTTGGAGAATTTGAAATGACTGAAAAACGTTTAGAGTTAAGGTATGATTCCGAAGTCCGAACTCAGCAGCACGGAGCAGTGCTGCATGCTGCTGAGTTCGGACATACCTTTAGACTGCCCTTCGTAAATGAAAAAGTTCAAAGATAAAAAAAGATGGAAACTTGTATTAGGTACCGTAAAAACAAAGTTTTCAATCTAGGTCATTCCTATAGATAGAATGTCAGGTTCTATTGAGACCACTCCACAAAGGATGAAATTCGAGGAAAGGCTTGCGATTTTCTTATCGGATGGACTTGTTCTCGGTCCCTCTAAAGTACCTATACCTACAGAAAAAAGACAGTAAAAAAGACTGCACAATTTGAATAGCAGTATCGCTAGAAACAATTTAATTGCAATCGCAGTAAATAAAAAATTGAAAGGGGTTGTGGAGGGTCCCAAAATATTAAAGGTAGGTACCTAATAAAGTTTTTAATTTTAATGTACAAATAAAATATCGAATATACTACCTATTGGTGGTGGAGGAGGATATAATCTACAAATAACATGCACAATAGGCGTGAGAAAATTATTAAATTGATCGTTCGATTAACGTTGGAAATTGATCGTTCGATTAACGTTGGAAATTGATCGTTCGATTAACTCAAAGAACCAAGATCTTAATACATTTTTTGTCGCTAAATCGAAATCTATGCTGTTGTTCGTAATTTTCATGATTTTTAAACTTGATAAAGAACTGTGAAAAAAGGTGGCATGTTATGACATTAACAACACTTACAGCAGATTTAATCAACGCTGATTCACGTTTTATAACATAACATGTCATATTCAAAAGCCTCCCCCTTTGTCAATCCGACATGTCATGTGCCGGTTATACTTATATCTACACCCTCACACATTATTTACGTAAGCTAAACTTGTTAACGTAGCTTGCCTATCTAACTATGATTCATTATCTTTTAAAAACCATACTTAATAGTGATATTAAATATGTCATCTCCATAAAACTAACCCTTTGTCAATCGACACGTCATCTACCCTTAATATCCGCGTCTGACTAGGTAACATTAACGGATGATGAACTGCCATGGCGCAAACTACCCGAGTTTTCCTGACAGCTTTGCGTTTCGGCTTTTACAGGCGAGCTGCCGCGCGGAGTTGAGCGGAACTTTAATTACGCACACATGACTAGCGAAAATAACTCCACTATCCCTATAGAGGAGATGGTATCAGTAGACTAACTCCCTAACTTTTGTGCACACAGAGACTACGTATCACGTCAGACGCACACCATTTGACAGATTTGAGATTGTTCTAAGATTTCATGCTTACCCCCCAGTTCTCTGCAGCGCTGAAGAAAGTACTTTTTGTAACTAATCTAAGACGAAAAAAAATATCCTCACGTTACATGTATGGCAGCTACCCTTAAAAAATATTTAAAAATAATATTCTATCACTTTGTTGGTGGCGTGATTGATAAACCTACATATATCCACAATATTACAGCTCTCTAGGGTCAACAGTCTCCAAGCAAATTTGCCCACGCCTCGGACGGTCAGACAGACAACGGACCTATAAGAATAATGAAACTATAAGGGTTCCTTGTCAGGACTACGGAACCCTAAAAACATCTACATGTAGCAGACAAAAATCTACCAGCTACGAACCTTCAAGCAAAGTAGGGTCACAGAATAGTAGGGTATAGAATAGGTTTTTGCAGTGAGGATTGAATGATTTCTCATTCCAAATTGCATCTACCTTTTTCAAGACTGACAGAGAAAGGACTACAGGCTAGTCATATTTTTGTTATTTTTTTCGTTATAACTTGGTGTACTATACGTAGTCACGAGTACATCACCGTCACCTAGGTATCTGGCTTAGCATATAAGCCCCTCAAGGCCCGTCAGCTAACTTGTCCATCTGCCTTTGTGTATTACTAAAGAGAGGCTTTGTTGCCGCTACAATACGTAAACGTACGAACTCATCACTCGATCATTTGTAACATTACAATGTTATATTGCGTTGACCCACCTTATCTTCACGTCGCAATTTGCAAAGCCTAATTCGTTCTTATGTTATAAATTGTTTTGGGCAGCATTTGCGAGATTAATAGTGGCTGTTCTTGACGCGTGCAGAGTTAAGTAAGCCCGAGTTTCGAGTAAATTAAAAAGCAATGGACACTACGATTTTTCTTTTCAACCTTGTAAACGCCATATACGTTTTATAAATGCGCAACATGCGTTCGGCGTTCATTTCAACGTCGTTTGAGCAAAATAATTTGGAGCAAAGGAATCTTGCTGAAAGGCTTTTACGTTTTCCGGACATTCGCGGCTCGGGAAACTCTTAGCGCAATTTATGGCGTGGGCACATTATTGAGAGCGGCTATAAGTACCCACCGTAATTAAGATTTTATATCATTTAGCGAAATGATTCTGGGCCTGGACATAATATTTTATTGCTGATGGAGTTTATTATGACAAAAACGTTTCGTCATTTTTCGTATTCGAGGTAAGTGAGGTATAATGTGCTCTTAGTACCTCGATACCAACAATTAAATTAAATTAGGTAAGCCTCTTACATACCAAAAAAACAAAATAAGGTTCAAGGAATAGTGTTTTATGAGCTTGTTGTCAGTTGTTACTTCTAATAAATAGCAAAGTAGGTATGAGTAAAGACAAAAATTTAAAATATTCGTTCGACTTAACAGACAGCTATATCTACTTAAAGTAACACAAAAACGCTCTAAATAGTATAACAAGGCGGTAACCACGAACTCTAAAAACAATCTCAAATCTGTCAAACATTATCAAATCTGTCAATTTTGTATGTAATGACGTACCAAAATTTGACAGCTTTGAGATTGTTTTAGGAGTTCATGGTTACCCCGCAGGATTCAACTTCAGAGGCCAGATAAATATCTCTGGAAAATCCCCGCCTTGAGAATTTCCATTCGCCTATCCAGATAAAACGAATAGGACTAAGCATATAATTGGTAAGAAATATGAGAGCAGGTGGCGTCGTTCGTCGGGTAACGATAAATAATGTCTAAATAAACCGTCTTAAAAGTTACTCCAAACAGTATTTATTGTCAGGACAACAAGGTAACTTGGAAGTAGGGTTGCCAGGTGGCTGTTATGTTATGGTGGCGGTTTTTACGCGTGAGACAATTAAGTTAGGTTACAATTTGTCATGTGGTGTGTTCTTCTTAAATAAGATGGTTTTTATCCTATTAGCTAGTTAGTTGTCCACGATCACCGATCTTCATGTACCAGGCCTGTCGGACGTCAGGACGGTTAAAACCGTTAACGTTATGGCAAAACAGGAAAAAAAATCTATTGTAAAAATAGTCTTAGCGAACAAATTTTCAAGGCAATTATGTGTCTGCTAATCTTATTTTGTCGTTTTTAAAGCGCCACCATACGCATTGAGTCCATTTTTCTAAATTGGCTTCTGAGCTGATACGCGTACGGGTTACGACGCGAATACGCGATACGCGTCCGGCAAATGTCTGGTTACTTTTAACACAATTGTTTTAATACTTTACAAGAAAGTTAAGACACCTTGACAGTTAAGTGTGTTGTATGGCGCAAATATAACAATTGAATTATTTACTTGTAAATTAAGAGTAGGTATAATAAATAACATTACGAGGCGTAATGTTGCAGAAAAAATAATTAGGTGAATTCAAGACTTGATCCATGCTAGCCCTGCAAAGGTTATCGTTAGAATTCCAAATACGAAAGTCAACAGTAATTCTTTAACGGCTATTTTTGTCTAAAACATTTATTAGAGCGCCATTTATTATATTTATTTACTTAAACAAACGGTCTGTGTAGGAAGTTTGTTCTGGATTAATGAAGGTTCAGTTCGCCAGTGTTGCCATTCACGGGGATTGGTTACTTTTTATTTAAATCCGCCAGGACGATTGGACTAACGATCGGATTTGTATGAAGTTAGCAGATTATTGAACGACTGATTATGTAGAAATGTCACCACCGCAGTCTCCTTTTTTGTTGGTTTCTTAGACTTATTTTCTTGAGGAACAGCGAAGTTTATTTTACATAAAATATAGTAAATATTGGACAATATTACATACATTGCTCTGATCCTAAGGTAAGTTGCTAAAGCACTTGTGTTATAGAAATCAGAAACAACGACGGTACCACAACACCCAGACCCGAGCCAATTTAGAAAAGTTCGTTTTCTATATTGACCCGACCGGGGATCGAACCCGGAACCTCAGAGATGGCGGCGCCATTTTAAGTCCGGCGTGCTCGCCTCTCGGCTACGGAGGTCGTCTATACTCAAATAATTAGAGTATAGTTTGCCGTATCAAGGATCATCGTCAAGCCTGACCTACTTACTTAAGCGATTCGAACCATCAAAAGTTAGGTTTAGCCAGACAAAACATTATTGATGATGTTGAGCTGTTAAGCGTCATGTTTTTCGCCTTAATTGTTAATTCATCGGAAAGTTATTGAACCAATAAATAAAAAAATTATTAATGCAAATTACTTAACATCAAATTGCAGTTCTGTTTTTGGCTCGGAACAACTTATTCCGAAGACAAGAAAATTTGTTTCCAAAAGACTGCATGTGTCCTTGTCCTCATTTCATTCTGGTTATGTATGATTAAATTCATGCATGAAATATACATCAAATAAACGGTTGTCGTATTTATTCAAGCCCCTCGCACTGAATACAGAGTGTGGCAGACAGATCGCAGGATTTTGATCACGTTTCGTTCTAATGGGAGTGTGTATTCACTTTTGGAAAATATAAATCCAGCTTTCCTATTACCTGACAAGACGTAATAATGTGTTATGTGCATTATAGATTTAGCATAAACATGCTCGTCTTGCATTAGGGCTGACATGAAAATGCATCAGTAGCTCTGGGTTATGGACCTGCAATTGTCCGGGGCTTCTGGTTTGGCTCTCATTATAGTTTGACCACTTTAGTCCACTGCTGGACATAGCCATCCCCCTATGGTAGCTGCTGAGCCTCAGCTTTTAATTTACTGGCAGCAGCTTTGCGTGTAAAATCGCGCTACCTTGTTGGAGGTTCAGACTAGTGACAAAACTGACAAATTTATTAGTGTATTTTTTGGCTTAGTGCATGCGAATTACGAGTAGCGATTCTGTCCCGCGTATTTCATCGTTTTAATAATGAGCGCGAACAGTTAGTACCTAGTACAATGTTTAGACTGAGTGCATGCGAGTTACGATCAGGGAATGTGTCCCGCCCGCGTAAAGCAGCGTTTTATTCATGAGCGGGAGAAGTTAGTAGTACCTACTACCTAGTACTACACTAAAGGTATTTGGCGACTATAGTATCATAGTATTCGAGATCGTAAAGTGTCAAATGAAGTTTTGTTCCTATAGTTACTAGAGTGGCTCCGATCCCGTATCGGTTTCAGCCTGTTGCTGGTAACCGGAGATTAGGTACATTCTCGTTTCTCACCCGCTCGCTAGACGTTTTAGGTCAACGAGTTTGTTTATTTTATTAGCGAGGATAAAATATGCAAACATTTTTATCTTTATTTGGTCGTTTTATCGAAACAAAATTAATCAAATAACGCTACTAAATTCTTCTTTCTTACTAATAAAAAAATTAGACTGAACAGAACAGTTTCAAAAACATTCTGAATGTTTCTCATCGCTAAAAAAGAAGGTTTATATTACTTTGTTAAAAATATACTACAGAACAGACATTACCAGTGGGTTTAGATGTCCACAACAAATAAAGACGACTGGAAGATACCTGTCCCTGTCAAAAAAAATTCTCGGGATTTGTTTTTGGGTTTGATTTCAAAATTTGCTACCTCGATGTTTTTGATGGCTGATTTCAGCGAAAAATAGCCTATGAATTACTACTTTGTTATTATTATGAAAGCTTAGAGTCAAGCGCATTCTCTGAAGCTACTTAAAAACTATCAGTTAAGATTTTTTAATTTTAAGTTGAAAATTTAAATGATAACTCACTTAACATATTTTTTAAACTTTAGGTCAATTTTGTAGTAACTTCCATAAAGTTATGAGGCTGTTTATTTTATGCATAAATGCACAGTTCATAGAGATTTAGCTGCAAGAAAAAAATCGAAGAAACCTTATATATTTTTTTTGAAATTTTGCTAACTGATCCGGTCGTAATTTTGCAAAAATCCATAAAAAAAATCGTAACTCGAAAACTACGAAAAATCGTAGAACATACAAAGGGGTGATTCAGATACCTCTCACTCAACACAAGGCACCTTAAAACATTTTTTGGACGTCACTTCTCTGTCTTTGTTCAGGTATAGGTGTTGTGGTACCGTCGTTTGTTCGGATTTATATGAAACAAGTTCTTTAGCCAGTTACCATAAGATCAGAAAAATATGTCTAATATTTATAAATGTAATAATTTCAGAAAGTTTGTTTTTTTGTACTGCACCGAACCGAGATTCCAACCCGGAAACATTAGCGTTCAAGATTATGTCAATTAGATTTTCAAATATCAACGAAAGCTAAAATCCCCCGTCAAGACACTTCGATATGCGTAACTTTTGCCTGTTGCATGTTTGGTAACCGGAGACTAAGTACATTTCCCATCGGTTCTCACTCTCCTGAGTAAAGGAATACGTTTTAGGTCAACAATCTGGTTTATTGTATAGGCCCACCCAATAGAATAATACGGTCGTTTGCTTTTAGTGCTGTTTACATAATCATGGGTTTGAATTGTTTTGCGGTGATGCCTTCGAGATTTATTAGATTGCTATCTTGAACATAACCTATCGATGTGTACGGTGTAAAAAGAGAGTCGACACATAATAACCAAAGACATTCCAACCATACCCAGTCCCGATTTAAAATTATATTTCCGTTACCAATTACCTTCTTCATAACAAAACGTCCATCTTAAAAAGGCTTAAATTCCCAAGAATTACTGTAATCTGATTAGATTAGGCACAAATTAGAATCGAATTCGATGGTTTTGGCTGAGACCATAAAATGCATCCTCACATAATATAAGCTACTCAGCTTAAGTGGGTTACTCAGAAGGGTTCCGTAGCTATTAATCATTCTTCCTGAGTGCAAATCCTTGTCTGATACCTTGAACGGGGTCGCTAATACAATACTAATATTAGCTGAGTAGATAGGCCAATTTGGTATACTTTCTTTGTGGTAATAAAGTATCTAAGTGTCCATATTATTTTCTTGCCGGGAAGAAAGCTGGTCCTTGCAAGAGTGTGCCTATAGGTGTTTATTAAATCACGGATTTTGTAAAGATATAGATGTTGATCTATCTATCCATCCAGCCTATTGCAGTCCTCTGCTGGACGTTAAAACCTTCCTCAAAAAGCGCCAAAGAGCACGATCTACCGCTTTTTTATCCAGCCACTGCCAGCCATCTTCCTTAGGCCGTTGGTCCATCGGGCTGGGGGGCATTTGCCAAGGCGTGTTCTCCACTCGATTATTTATGTAGTTATTACCCGTTTTTATTTCCTTCCCTTTCCCCATTTTCAATTCTTACCAAAAGAAAAGAATATCAATACATATACGTAGTCACTAAATCTCATCGTTTTCTAATAACAAATGCCAATGAATCTTTTTAAACCATTAAAATCCTAATCGTCTAGCCAATTGAAGCTCGGTCCATTCTCACCATCCATAATACCATTAATGGGATTACCGCTCAATTCCCATTTCAATAACCTAATGGGAGCCTCGCTAAATGTCGTCGTGCGATTGGCAGTGGCTTGCAAAATGAAGATTTACGGACAACAACAGAACGCTAGCATACCTATTGTGTACAGCACGAACCTCATTTTTGTACATCTATGTATGCAAAGAGTTACTACGTAAACAGGATAGCGACCAGTTGCCATCAGCATCAGCATCAAGCTATCCTACAATTGACGGATAATAGCGGCTTAAATAAGATACAGGTACCTACCACTTGTTCCTACAGCTTACAGACTCTACGAGATCGAGCAAGACAAATAATGAAATAACCCTCGATGCCAAACATCATGTTAGATTTAGGGAAGCAAAAAAACTGGTTTTTTATAGCTTTACAATTCAAACTTAAAAACACCACCGTTAGCGCTGTATAAAGAATAAAAAAACGCAATTTTGTAGGTAAAACTATACCTAAAGTTTTTAAAAGCTTGCACAGTAAAGAATATTTACAGGTTGGTTTACTTTTAATTAAGTAAATACAAAAAGGGATTCTTTAATTTATAAACTTTAAAATAATATTAAGATGGAGAACATCTTTTATTTGGTGTACTTGTCTTAGTGAGACATCTATCTAAAGTATGTATATCCTTTAACTTTAACTGGGGGGTAACCATGAACTCTTAAAACAATCTCTAATCTGTCTAATTTCGTATGTAATGACGTACGAAAGATTGATTTAAGAGTTCATGGTTACCCCGCTGACCACACAACCCCATAGTATTTTGCAGCAATTGCCGCGCCACTGATTATGTCTGCTTTCCGTAATACATGCAAGCCCGCTCTATACTAGTATAAATACTATGAATGTTTTGTCGGAGTGTTAATTTTAAATGAGTTAGCCGCCGGTTTTGATTGATTACTGCGTTCCATTATTTGGCACGCCAGATTCGGTGAAAGCAAACGAGGCGTTAACGCAATTTAACTGTTCCGTTTTACTTTATTTTCAATAAGGTTTGCTGTCATCACCATCATTATCAGCTCACAATAGTCCACTGCTAGACAGGCTTTTCCCAAAGCCACCACTGAGCCCAAAGCTATAGCATCTGTTGCCATCAGCTTTGTGTATTATCATAGCTTCGCTTTGGTGTTAGTGCCCTATGCTGCGATTCCAGAGTCCCAAGTCGTGGTCTTTACTTAAAAACACCTACCCCATCGGTAATCGGTACTACGGCAAATTTGATCTGCCCCTCTAGCACGATCAACAAAACACGATATGATATAGCGATTTATCGCCTATTTACTTAAAAAATATGATAACATAGTCGCCATCTTGAACTTTTATTGAAACAGTAAGGATGTCCTTGCCGGCGACGTCATGGTTATGCTCGCTTTTTTGATAAAAGTTCATATTTTGAAAAAAATATGCGATAAATCGCTATATCATATCGCATCATATCGTGTTTTGTTGCACATGCTAGAGGGGCAGGTCAGTGCCACTTTAGCTTGCTTATCTTTTGGGTTCAGCTTTTCGATAAATTTGTTTTCTGTCGGATGACCTTATTTCTGATTTTATCCTTTACAAAAATACCGTGCACACCTCTGACCATAGTTTACTGTTAAACTTTAAAAAGGGTGTAACGTTAAAAACCTTGTATGGGAAATCGTCATTACGCGGATAAAATCGAGTGCAACTGCTAGTTGTCCAAACACAGACGCGCAGTCGATCCGAATCTGTCGTTACCATACATCCTGGCTGTTTGCAGAGCCGCACAGAGGGCGCTGTTTGCGCTCCATTTGCCTGTCTGACAACTGTCGATACAATTTGTCGCTTTGCCAATGCGTAGTGCTTAGTTAGCGTGGAGGGACAAAATTAGTATCGACAACAATTATATCCCTCCTCCTAGGTTTTGGTTGCAAAATTATAGAAAATGTTAATTTCTATCTGTTTGATCTTTCAAATAATCTCAGTACGTTCTTCTGTTCTGTTAAGAATCCATCCAAAGTTTTAACTTATTTGCCGGTGAGGACCGATCCTAGATGGATCCTGCTTATGGTGGTGGTGTCTTGGTTAGGTACAGGACGTCGTAGAAGGCAGAAAAGTGCATAGTTGGACACAAAACACCAATTGCTTGGAATAGTGTATTGCGTGAATCGTTGATTGCTACCAGAAAGTTGCTATTTATGCGTTTGCATAGGTCTAACAATCGCTAGTTACCGATTCCACTAAACTGCTACATCCATTGAAGTGTGAAAACTCCATTAAATCTTCCCTTAAACTTGGTGTTCTCAGTCCAGTACTGAGTGTAAATTAAAGAGCACATTGTTTACTAGAAGTTGGAGCGGTGCTGCGACGGGGCTGCGATTCGCGACGCAATTACGCGCCGGCTGGAGTTTGACTTTATGGGTTGCTAGTTGCTACCAGCTACTGTGTACTATTAGCTTCAAGTTTTCCCAGCAATCGCAACAAAAAAAGTTTACCATCGATTTAAAAAATGCCGTAATAATACACACTAAAAATCGAGTTAATAAATTCATAAAATTTAAAGGTCAAATTCTCCAAGAATGAATGCACTTTTGTCTTAAAATGTAAAGGGATTAGTACCTTAACCTACTAACAATATTTTGCGTTCTAAATTCCAAATAACACTTTATCCAACACTTGCCTTAGCAGCATTAAAATTCTTTCTGTGTACTTTAGAGCGATTTAAGATTACAGTTTTCATTTTTCCCACAAAGTGGAAGGTCGTTTCTTTCTACTTCTAGTGTCATAAATTTTTATTAAGTCAAACAGCAAGGGCCCTTACTTTTTAATGGGGACATAATTTAAATGAACAATTTATTTTTATCGTTATGGGCTGCCATAACGGGATTTGCTGTAATTTGGCGATACAAAGTTGCAATCGTTAGATACCATAAGTGATTGCCCATTTCTTGACATTTTACCCGGCTAATTTCCATAACGTTTATTTAATTTTGTAATTTTTGCTGAATCTGTTTGAATTAGTACTACGCGTAAATCTAATTTCATTTTTATATGCAAAACGATTTCCGCAATCGTGGCGCGGTTAATAATTTCTTTTGTAGTGAAGTACCCGGTTCACGGGGTGAATTAATTTTGCACCAGTGGGCCAGACCACCTGTCAAAGACACGAGGTGCAAATGGCTTATTGGTGCTCAAACAAAAACTATGGGGCAAAGACATTATACCTATAGGGCTATTTTTTAAACACAATATTTAGGTACTCAAACAAGACCTTGTTTAGGAATGAATTACCAGAATAAGATCCTAGGCGTTTATTAGTGTTTCGAAAATAATCTCTTTTTTTCTATGTTCAGGGGACGTACGTAATGACGTACGAAATTTACAGATTTGAGATTGTTTTAAGAGTTCATGGTTAACCCCGCAGGTTTGTTTTATGATTGCGTTTGTCGAGTTTGTATTGGTTTTGTGTGCTATCAATGCTAGTTTATGTTTCTGTTTTCTTACTAAATATTTAGATTACATATTACATACACGCACTTTATATTACAAATATGACAGCAAATGTAATTGTCGTCCATACAAATCCCAAATCAGTCTGATCTGAACGAAAGCAGATAGATAGTTCAGGTATTTTTAAAGCCGAGCGTTCTTTGTCATTTTCAGACGATCTACGATTTTATGCGACTTTTATTAAACTAAAACAAAAGGTAAAGTGAAGCTAAGTAACTAAGGAAAGTTATTCCTAATTTATTAAATCTACTCGAGCTGAACCCCTAGCACTTATGGGATTGCATTTAGGTTATTTAGGCGATAAAACGAACTTTGTCTCCGTGCGACTTGAACTAATTAGGTTAAAACACTAATTGCCCGGTATAATCCGTGCCGTCGGTTCTAAGACTGGATCTGGATAGTTTGCGTCATAGATACGATCTAGCTAGACCATTAAACAGGAGCCTGTCGAAACTCGAAACCCTTTGGCGCGTAAACAAATGGTACTGTCTGGTTGAATAATGAGTTTGGTTGGGGCATTATTATTTTTAGTTACTCATTTCACTGATGTCATTAAAAGTAATTCTACATACTAATTGCTCTACTATTTGCGCTCTACACTAATTGAAGAATCGGTTCTGTAGGTCTGTGCTTACGAACATACGTTACAAACAGTTAAGTAGTATTCTTATTATTGTACTTATCTTTACTAAAAAACTACTTTTTTTAATCTTTCACGACTTCAGACATCATCACTTTATATTTACAGTCAAATTATTAAGTTCAACTTCACTCTATCATATAATTTTGTCAACAAATCCATCATTAACTGTAGTTACATTCCAATAAATGCAAATAGGTGGCATCGTACCGATAGTTCATGGACACGCTGAGCATAAATCACTAGACTAGAGGCTCTGACAGGCCGTGCCTCATCCTCGCACTTGTTATTCAGCGCGCGTGTGTCCGTGCAGGTATAGGTCCTCGGAAGAGTATGTCACTTTGTACCTTATTGATTTGATATTCAGGTTGTCCCGTCATAAAGGACATACAACGGCGGTGCCATGTGCCAGCCGGGCGTAGATTGTAGAGGGGCGTAGAACTTACGGTCGACCAAGAAACTGGTTTACCAACGTCTTTAAACATATTATATTTAATTTGTGTTACCACCCTAAGTTTGCATTTCACTTGCTCATAGAAAAACTAGAAAGAAAATTTTTGCTTGCTTTTATTTACTTCATAATTTACGTGTTCCATTAGTTGTGCTATTTCATATTTGCAATTATTTGAACATGGGATTGATTACAGATAAACACTTCAATGAAGCTTAGTATAGGTTTTAAATGAACCTCTTTCGACTTCAGCCTTTTTTGTGTTTTTTTCTTAACGAAATCTCGTTTTACTGGGATATGTCATCAAAAGTGGTAAAGTTCTTCCTTGGTCGCCCAAGGAAGAACTTTTAACGGACCGTACCCATTTTAACGGAGCCCCTATATGGTCATCATAGTCTACAGCGCTGAACTGAATTCCTCATACATTACTGTCATCACAACTATTAACATAACGTTACTAAGTAGTAGGGAATTTGTGATACGAAGTTACTATATTATTTAAGCATATTTTTTTATTGCTTATAAGTGTCCCAAGTTTTTACCCTACACTGCTCGAGGACATTGTTGGCCAAGCAAAACCAGTGCCAGAAACTTAATCATCATTCAGACTCTTGTATGTGATTGTTAAAAGATAATTGTATCAGTGCGAGCTAGGCAGTATATTCACACATTTTTATTGTTTATCGTAATGACAGCGCAAAAACGACCTTTAATTTAGGTGCAGTAAGAGTGGTTTATTAATTAACAGGCAGTAAAATGGAGTTCCATGAAAACAAGCCAATATGTTTAAAAGAAAACGCGTAATATATTACACGTAAACCGAAAGCTACTTAGTTAACCGTGCCTATTTAATATAGGGTGGAAATATAGGTAGTAAACATTGAGTTAAGTTAACCGCCGCATATTATCAGCTCGCCCGAATACACAATTAGGCAGGACGCAGCAGGTCCATTCTTAAGATTTAACTACTAACCTAACTCCTTAAAGAACTATCTTAAATACTGACGATGACCCAATCGGGTGCAGTGCCTTGTGCAGTTCGTGTCATATTTTTTTTGTTTGTATTAATCCTTTAACTCCCAATCGGTATTCGTTTATCGCACGTCCATTGTTATTTGATGCCCCTGGAAATAATATTCGCCTGGTATTTTGCAACGCAAGGATGGAAATTCCTTACTTGCAAGATTATCAGATTTGATGTGTTCTGTATATAGCGCATTAAGAAAAACTCCGTTCATTTTCTTTCCTCTCCTCTCAGTTTTGGAACGCAACTCCGGTGAAGAATCCCTGTGTGTCTCTAGTGGCTCATGGGCCTACCGTAAGCTCGTGTATTTGCCTCGACCGGAGATTACAGGTGGTGATTACTGGTTTTGTGTTTTTCCGTATTTTAACTCTACATCTTTGCTTGATGCAAAAATAACAGAAGTCTGAATGGTCACTTGTTTTTTTTTTGTAGACAAAGTATGACAAGTATTTCTGTTTTACATCTTAAGCTCTGAAAGTAAGAGACCGGTCTACTCGTATATCAGACGGATTGAGAAACTGTTCCTCTTTTAAATTTGGTTAGAAATTAGTCAGTCATGGCATTAAAGTTTAAATAACAATTCTTCTTCTTCTTTGCGTGTCGACTCACTCAGGCTTTTATATATTTGAGGATCAAAACTCGGCCACCGGTGGCTATCCTCGCGTGTGCAGGTGCAGGGACACGCAGGGCATGACAGGAGATGTGCCATGGTCTGGGGGGAAATGCCACATAGGCCATGCGCTCTCCAAGCTGTAACCCCACTTGTGCATGTTGTCCTTGCTTTGGCCTACTTGGGTCCGTAGTCTATTTAGGGACATCCAGGTTGCCCAAGGTAGATCATGACCTTGAATAACTATTGATGACCATTTAAACAGCGATTTGGTTGCGTTCCTAGGTCCATGCTGGAACAGCTATGCGGCGTGTCGGAAAATCGGCCAGTTTCCGTGGTCGGCGATTGTTTTTTTTATTGCAGTATAGGTTAAACAAACGTTAAAAATAAGGGAATGAATAGAATTCACCCTGTATAAGTGAGTAGTGTCAAGGCTTTCCGCCACTTTAGCGAGCGCTACTCATGTCGCGTCGGCTCGACACTGCGCACGCTTGATCATTTTGTTGGGCACACTCTGTACAAATGCATGGCTAACTCGTTCTCTACTTTAACATATTATTAGATTATTTTAAAACTTTCTAAAGTTTAAAAACCTACCACGCAATGTCTACTAAACAACTCTGTTCATTCAAACATTGACGACCTTTGAAGCCGAGAGGCGAGCACGCCGGACTATATACATATATGGCGCCGCCATCTCTGAGGTTCTAGGTTCGATCCCCGACTGTCAATGTACAAAACGAAATTTTCTATATAGGCTCGGGTCTGGGTGTTGTGGTACCGTCGTTGTTTCTGATTTCTAAAACAGAAGTGCTTTAGCTACTGACCTTAGGATCGGAGCAAGGTATGTGTTGTTGTCCAATATTAAGTAAGTAAGTACCTATGTAAATGTTAGGATTGTTAGTTATTGTATTCAAAGAGAAAACACAGTATAATGCTTGATTAGCCCCAGTCTGCACAACACAGAAAACTTAAGCACTTTAATGGCAGTGCTGTAGCCTGTACCACATGCGCTTGCCAACTTTGGTACTTAGTCTGCCACTCGCTGCTTTCGCTAACATTTTTAGCACTAAGTATAAAGAAATAGGTGAGAAAATTAAATTCAACAGGCATTTGTGTCAAATACAACACATTTGTGTATTGTATATGTGTATTGCAATCTATTTAGAATCAAATCTGAATAAATTTTCTTGTACTTTTTTCTATACGATTCAGTTAAATATGTTTAGCGCAGTAATTTGCCTCGCAAATTAATTAAAAACTTGATGATGATCTGATTACTGTTCATATATAGGTACATGTATATCTACTATATAGATATACATGACACCTTAGACTAGATATTACATACTATAATATAGATATTCACCCTAGGCCCAATTGCGCATGTCAGGATTAGCGAATTTAATCCCGAACTATCCACTAACACGGTATTAAAAATCATTCTATAGCTGTCAGTTTGTATGACAATGACAGAGACAGAAAGATGTCTTAATCTCGTACTAAACTAATCCGGTGGTGCGTAAGTCCACGTTAGGGTGCTAACAGACGAGCGACAGTATACCGGCGACTTCTTGCGACGTAAGTCGGCGACAATCGGCGACAGTCGCCGATAACTGCCGACGACACTTATTCAAATTGGACGATCGTCGCCGACGCACCGCGAGTACCGCCGATAGTCGCCGACAGTCGCCGAAGCAATTTTATAAAAATACGCTAATAACTGCGCAATATGTCATTCCTATGGGTGTCGTAAGAGGTGACTACAGGAGAACCGCCATAAGAAGACGGGCAGCAGCGTCTCCTCTCCACCATTGGCTAAACTGCGATCGCCAAGCCGCCCGCCAAGCGTGGCGATTATGGCAAAGTTTCCTTTTGGAGAGGCCTGTGTCCAGCAGTGGACTGATATATGCTGGTGATGATGTCATGACAGTGACAATTGCGCCGCGTCAGCGGATAGTTTCGCCGACCGTCGCCTACTATCGCAAGCAGTCGCCGACATACTGTCGCTCGTCTGTGAGCTCTCTTAGACTCTCATAGGTAGGTACTCAATCACTCGTACATACTCGTACTACCCAGCCACTGTGAAATGTATAACCTGACTGGCAGTTTCCGCAGTCTTAATCCCACCTAAGCGTTCTATTTATCCTGTCTAAGCCCTAAGCCTACTTAAGTAACAAATTCCTTTTCTCTTAAACAGTTTATCAAACTGTAGCCGGGGCACTGCCGGCTTTGACAGTCAAGAACCGATATATCACCGGCTCTTTATAATTTTAGCCCGTATTCTTAGCAAGTGAAAGAACCTAAAGAATGGTGATCGAGTATAAACTTCTTTGTTAGTTTTGATATACACCGCAGGAATGTTACAGATACTGCATTGTGGGTTTTTTTAACTGCAATTTCGTTATTTTATAAAAGTTTTGGCTTTTTAGTTTCTATGAATGTTGTTTTTGTATGATTTTATTTGTCTATTTTATTGTAATTTTTGTGTGTGTATGTGTGTTAGTTCTACAATACTCGAGTACTCTTTTTTATAAACAAAAACAAAAAATCATTTAAATCTGATCATTTTTGACAAAGATAGGTAACGCGTAATACACACAAAACTTATCCTCGATTCCAAAACTTCCTCCTTATTTATGTCGGTTGAAAAGACTGTAATAGAAGAAACCGGCCAAGTGCGAGTCGGACTTGCGCACGAAAGGTTCCGTTCCGTACCATTATCTATAAAAACGAGCAAAATCACGTTTGTTGTATTAATAATGACTCAGGGCGTTCCCCTCCTGAATAGCTGAATAGTCTTAGTCATAGCGTCCCGTTTTACCGTTTGGGTACGGAACCCTAAAAAAATAAATCCTCCTTTTGTACACTAACTCTAAGTTTGTGCTATTGCACAATTAACTTTATTAAGTTTTAAAAAATGCAAATAGATGTCTAAATTGGTCTTTTATTTTTTCGTTATTTTCCATCAAAATATTCAAAATGTCAAACTTTCGTGAGTACAATTTTCAGATTGGCACATGGCAAACGGTATGGCAATTTGTCTGTATAACCACTTTAACTAATTCCTGATAAAGAGATAAACGCATTGCGCTATCTTATCGTGTAAGCGCCGTTCGTTTTGAGAGCTTTTCAGTGAAACATGTGATATTTCCTACTATAGCTTGTTAACCCCAACTCGTACTCGTATTACTTATCTTGCAAAAGCAATGCCGTAGCAAAAATTGAGCAATTCTGACTTTAAAATCCGAAATTGACAGCAAAAACAAAAAACAAAGCAATCTACTGAGAGTGCTGCCAATAGATTTTGACACTAAGCAGCAATCGGGCGATGACTGCGCGATTATTGCTGATTGCAAATTTTTAGGTATTAAGAGTGCTGGACAGATGAGCCCGATCTAGTTGAGGTCGCAGACATGCTAGAAGCCGTCGGATGGAAACAGCCCACGGGGCTTAGACAAGTGGCAAATTTTTATGGCATTCGCACCGATATCGAAATTCGTCATCATCTGTCAGACAACTATAACGATGACAATTTACCACGTGCATGTGGGATTTGTGCATCATCATCATTTCAGCCACAGGACGTCCGTTGCTGAACATAGGCCTCCCTCAGTGAATTCCAGATTGGCCGGTTGGAAGCGACCTGCATCCAGCGGCTTTCTGCAACCTTTAACAGGTCGTTTGTCCATCTTGTGAGTGGACGTCCCACCTGCGCTTGCTGCATCCCATACATTTTATTATTTTCTACATTCGTTATCGTTTTTAAATTGTTACTTTGGTTACGGTCTGTAAGCTACTTCCTGTGGCGTTCCATGGGGGAAAGGCCTATTCTAGCAGTTGAAAAATCGATGCCCTGATTCCGTTTAAGTAATGCAAAATCAATGCAACAGCGAAAATTGAGCAATTCTGGCTTTACAACCGCAAATTGACAGCAAAAAACAAAAACAAAGTAGGTAATCTACTGTCAGTGCTGCCAATAGTTTTTGACACTAGCATCAATCGGGCGATGACTGCGCGATTATTGCTGATTGCTAATTTTTAGGGAATAAGGGTGCACTGCAACCTTACCGTCAGGCTGATTTATTTCTAAGATCATCGTTTGGCATTTGAATCATAACACTTTCTATTCTTTTACATTTCACATTACCAAAAACTTCATCGTGTGTGTCTACTAGATTGCCAAAAATATCATACTAAAAAAAATACAAAATTCATGCAGCATGTGTACAAAAAAAAATTGTTTTGTTATCTCAATCATGCACGCAATTGGCGGCCGTTTGATTTTCGTTACGCACATTTGTGCTGGATCCGGCTCGGGACGTTATCTTTACGGCACGGGACGAAACATCCGGCATTATGGACGTTCGGCATTTCGGCTGTTTACGTTTTTAAGTGCAACTCATGCCTCGAGACCCGTACCATAAAAATACAATCAGATTTTGCGCAGTGACAGTCGCAGTCAAACTTGAAATTTATCCCTGCAATGGCCGACATTACAACCGATTATCGCGTATAGTCTCTTTTGAGTTTCATAATACAAGGTGCAAGGCCGCTATTCTGACCGAAGGTTTCCGTGTGCGATAAAAGGTACAGTGCCGCTCGTAAAGTATGTTAGGGCTGGAAGCTGTAACTCTGTAGTTACAGTTAGTATCCGCTCTAACCGGTGGGTGGCGCTGGCTGACATTAAGCATATTTGACTTCTTGGAATTTTGATACAATATATTGAATATTTTTTAAATTTTTTCCACGATGTACGAAAACGATTGGTTAGATAATGGATAAATATATTAAATACTTATTACTCGGGTACAAATGCTCGTTCTCATTCTACAATTTAATACTTATTACATATGACTGAATTTTTTTGTTTTTAGCAATTCCATGCAAGGTTTAATAAAATTGAAGATAAATAACACTTGAAAAAAAAATCATCGACCTCAGGTGGGACTCGAACCCACGTCCCATCGCATGCTGGGCGAGTGCTTTAAAGCACTCGCCCTTATCTTTACTTATCACATATGTTTATTTTGTCTGCAATAATAAATGAGCAAGAATAAAAGTTTTTCTTTTGTTTCAGGCCGATTTCTCGACTACGCTGAGCTGCAAAATCTACTATTTCATGCCCATGTAAGTAGTGCTATATGTTGTCATGTCAATGGGAAAACTAGAATAGTTAGTACTTTTTAAAGGTACCTAGTGTACTGTGCATGTGATGTGTAGTGAAAAAGTCATAACAACCCTTTGTGAAGACCCTATAGTGAGTGTGGCCCATAATTTCCGAAAATCAAAATTTTTTGGTTGCAAATTTTCTGTTCCCATTTTTTCCCAGTGGCATTTTGTTACAATATTTTAATTTCCATGCACATTTTTTCATAAAATATTTTTTTCCATTAATCATATTTTTTCTTTTTTTTAAAATTCCAATGGTAAAAATAGCCAGAATCTTTTTTTCAGAAAGTTAACTTTCCTTCTTCACATATTTGAACAGTTTCGGTTAACATTGATATTTAAATATTTTTTTCATCATAATAATTATTATGAGTTAGTGCACAACTCGCCATTTTCCTTCATCCGTCATTTTTGTTAACTGGTCACTTTTATAACTTGTCAATAATGTAAAAATCTATAATTCGTCTGTTTCCCTAACTCGTCATTGTTTTTAATTCGTCATTTTTATCAAATGGTCAATTTTATGCATTCGTCAGTTGTCATTGCTTGTATAGTCACTTATATAGGTAGTTATAAATAAACCGTTTAAAACCAAAACACACGGTTTTAAACCGAATGAAATTGAATAAAATAAAATAAAATGAAATAAAATATACTAAAATAAAATAAAATAAATCAAGTCAAGTCAAGTTAAATCAAATCAAATTAAACTTTTCTTAAGGTTCCGTAGCCAAATGGCAAAAAAACGGAACCCATATGGATTCGTCATGTCTGTCTGTCCGTCCGTCCGTATGTCACAGCCACTTTTTTCCGAAACTATAAGAACTATACTGTTAAAACTTAGTAAGTAGAAGATGTATTTTGTGAACCGCATTAAGATTTTCACACAAAAATAGAAAAAAAAACAATAAATTTTGGGGGATCCCCATACTTAGAACTTTAGAACTGAAACTCTACAAAATTCTTCATCAAATCAATACGTGTGGTATATATAGATAGGTCTTCAAAAATGATAGTGAGGTTTCTAATATCATTTTTTTCTAAACTGAATAGTTTGCACGAGTGACACTTCCAAAGTGGTAAAATGTGTCCCTCTGTAACTTTTAAAATAAGAGAATTATAAAACTAAAAAAAATATATAATGTACATTACCATGCCAACTTCCACTATAAGTTGGTTTGAACGAGATAATAAGTAGTTTTTTTTAATACGTCATAAATCGTAAACAGCAATTAGATAATGGTACGGAACCCTTCGTGCGCGAGTCCGACTCGCACCTGGCCGGTTTTTATAAACCTAGTTCATCACCATTTTAAACCAATTTTGGATTTAAACCGATTGTTTAGATTCGTTTTAAGCCGACCTTACATATACATATACTTAGCCATGTAACATATAAATTTGAAGATATAAATTTCTACAGAATTGACAAAGGACTGAGTTTGTTGTGCCATGCCACTTCTTCTCATCATCAGCCAATACAATACATAATCCCAAAAGTGGTGTTAGGGCAACGCTTTAAAGTGTGTATAACTTTGAAATTAAAATTACTATGAATATAAAATAATAAGAAAAAAAGCAACAAAATTAATCAACACTATTAAAATATGATACCAATAAAATATTATTCTAGATATTTCAAAGAATGGAAAAAAGGATGAGAAAAATAGAAAAACTATTAAAAATAGGGGACTGGAGAAAAATGCCACTGGGAAAATATTGGAACAGAATAATTGCGACCAAGAAAATTTGATTTTCGGAAATTATTGGCCACACTCACAGGGTTACATTGCAAGGTGGTGCCAAGTTTTCAGGGACCACTCGGAATCAGTAACTAAATCGATCTACGATATAAACGATCTAAAAAACAAACTTTTTTTTTATTACTCTCCGCTGTTCAAAGATGGTACGCGTGGATAATCTTGTCTCATTCATAAAAAATACGCACGCCCTATCTCTATGCAACCTAGAACTGCAGTTCAATGCAATAATAGTCACAATGGCGCGCGAAAACAAAAATTAGCCTTTTTGATGTAAGGTACATTTCTAACAACAAGAGCGCCCGCGCATACCAGAGGTTCAAATCGACAACAAATACCTGAAGCAGTGTACCTCTAGATCTTATTTTTTTGAATTTGGCACAACCTTTCAATGTAACCCTGTATACCCGAAACGTTTTTAACTATCAGTCAGTTAGTGTGTTTGTGTACTCCTGTATTCATTCATAAAGTGTTATACTTGCGTTCACTTCAAAGGTCGGTTTAAGCGAAGCTTTATCAAAGAGTTGGCGAGTTAGTCCGCAAAGCGGCTCTATTGGGCCTCTGCAATATCCGGTGTCGGTCCTCCGGTTATGGAGGGCCGGTATCGGCAAAAACGAAGCTGTTTTACATGATAAGATGAGATAACATATGTTCGTTGGTTAATTTATCACCAATGCACCAAAAACAAATTACCAGTAAACAAAATTTGTGTTAATTAAAGATAAATAACACTTGAAAAAAATTATCGACCTCAGGTTCCACTCGAACCCACATTGATCAGAATACGCTGGCTTTGACAGCGAGAAAAAACACTTGAGGAATTTCATCTTGTCACGTGACGTCCTCGGTAGCTTAGTGGTCAAAGCACTCGCCCGGTATGCGATGGGACGTGGGTTCGAGTCCCACCTGAGGTCGATAATTTTTTTAAAGTGTTATTTATCTTCAATTAAACCTTGCATGGAATTGCTAAAAACAAAAATTTACAACGACATAGCTCCATAAATATGAAAAAAGTACTATATAGGTCTGGACCGAATTATAAATAATGTCACAAAGAAACTTATGAAGTGTGAAGAAAGGAAAAATCATTGGTTTTGCTTTGAAGGGAACGGCAGTAAATCGCACCCCAGCAATTATGGAGAGTTCGAGTGGCTCCCTATCTGATTCGTAGGAATTACTGGGGCAAGCGGCGGGGAATACCACAGCATAGGTATAGCCAGTAAGCTTCCTCCGAACTTGTAGATACCTCTTTGACGACTAGAATGGGTTAGCGATTATTCACCTCGAACACAAAGGATTTGATTACCAGTTATTTTTTTATTCTTAATTAAAAAGAATAATATCGTTAAAAAGAAAAAAAAAAAGAAATTGGCTCTTAACTGAGTATGCTACGTGGGAAGAACTGTGTCTTGTAGATTACCATGTAACACTAGAATCATAGGATGTTCATTTCTTGCTTATCATCTTGACATCATCATCATCATGAAATGGTAATACGTCAAAAATTAATATTTTTATCTACGATAAAATTTTCTGACTTGAAAAAAATTCTGTATATTCTTATTTTGTGGCACTACGGCACTTCTCCCTTTCACTGGCGTTTATTAAGAATAGGGTGGACACTTTATTTTCGTGATAGATTTGCCGCAGTCTTTTCATAATATAACATTGAAGTACCTGATTCATTGGATTTGAGGCCAAGTGGTCCAAATACCAGGAGTCTTAAACATTGCTGGGGATTGTATGGCGGGTAATCTAAGGCGTCGAGGGGAAACTTAGCATGAAAACTTCGTTAAGAAGCTAGATTTAGCTCGAGTCTAAAACAGCATGAAAACTTCGTAAAGAAACTAGATTTAGCTCGAGTCTAAAACAGCATGAAAACTTCGTTAAGAAGCTAGATTTAGCTCGAGTCTAATACAGCATGAACTCCTTCGTAAAGAAACTAGATTTAGCTCGAGTCTAAAACAGCATGAAAACTTCGGAAAGAAGCTAGATTAGCTCGAGTCTAAAACAGCATGAAAACTTCGTAAAGAAACTAGATTTAGTTCGAGTCTGGGTGTGGTAGCATTCGTCTCGTCTGTAGCAAAATTAATTGGTAACTCGCAACAACAAGATATTCCTTACTTCAAAATCATGAAATTGGCCTATTGTTTAGCGCATATTGGTACCTTTATTTGCTATTAATTTTACTGTGTTGTAGGAAATGCCACAATTAATCATACATAGCCCAACAGGGCAAAAAACATATTAACATTTGTAACCATACATATATCTACTGAAGGTAAAGCTATTTAAAAGCTAAAAAGTATTGATCACACCACTCTATAAAGTATTCTGACTTATGCGATTGAACATCTATAAAATGTTAAAGTAGCCTAAACTCAACTCATTAAATATGAGTCGGTAGGTAGGTACTTACCAGAGACGCCCCACCATCATGCCCCGTTTTGTCTCACCGCTTATCGAAAGAGCCATTCATTCGTTCATTAGGCAGGCACGTCTTAGCGATTTTAAGGACACCTTTTATGGACCCTCAGGGCTATTTTTGGACAAGTTTTCGATCGATAATCTCCCAACCTTATTATACAGTGAAGTGACGCTACATCATTTATCAGCAGCGGGACCAGGTGTCCCTGAAGCCAAGGGATGTCCCAACCCAATTTTAGTTAAAATGTAATTTTAAAATGTTTTTTTTTACTTTAAAATAGCAATTTGTCGAAATATAAAATAGAACTTAAAAAATTGCCACTTTATATTCTAATAAAGCTGTATATCGTTATTTTATTGGCCTACCTGCTACAAAATGTAGTTTTCTTTTTACATTTTCAAGTAAAAGTCAAATAAACCAATTTTAAAAGCGAGTGATTTTTACATTATGTAGTAAGTTTATGAGCTGTTAAATATTCCTACTTGTAAGAAATATAAATAATATTCAAATAAAAATTAGATTGAGTAATATTGACTGATTAAAAAATTAAATAACTTTTAAGGCCAAAACACTTAAAAATCATCATCATCATCAACAAATAAATTCTAAATGCAGACAGAAGAGTTAAGTTTAGAAATGAAATAGATTTATTTGCGTAGAAACATGGTGCAAAAAAGGTTACAATAATATTTTGTCGATTGATGCCGTATGTTTCGTCTAGGTAAAAATGCTCAATTTTCAAATAAATTACTTATACCTGACATCATGCAAGTTTGTAATAGTATCTGGCTAGTATTCTATTAAATAGTTTAACAGCCATAAGTCAAATCAAGAACAGAGTTTCAATCTTTAAGCATCTTCTGTCCCAAAAGAATCGGATTTCGTAACGTCACTATTTGGCAGCCTATTCCCGCCGTCCCAGCACATATTTTGTCTCTGGTTAGGCCACCTTCTCTTTGTATTACCGCTTTCCATTGCCCATTGTGTGATTTATTGTTTTTGTGTTCACTCCTGGATATTTATTATCGGCCATTTCCCGGCAGATGTTTTTGTTTTATCCACAGGAGCGATCGGTTTCATATCGTAAATAATCTCTGCGATCGTATATGTTTACGATATATTATTCATACGGTTCTGTCTCTTGTACGTTGTCGTTTTTAGAACGGGTAATATTTACTATTATCACGAATACTGTCTTATTTAGACAGGGTCGCGAAATGAGTCACATGGACATCGCGCAAGGCGTCTTGTTGACAAGCAATTTATGGGTGATTCAGTGTTCTACTCTACCCATCCGCGTCAGACACTATCCAATTGTGACTGAAAGAGACGGATAATAGAATATGTTTAATAGTAGAATACTTTGAAAAATAGGACCTGTAAAAAATAAAAGATATAGATATAGAAGAAGATATATAAGAAGTGAAAGTTAGTGCACTGCTTATTCTTTTTTGCAACTATTATAACCTACTCTAATAATTATTTAATGGAGAATGTTAATAGGCATGCCAAATAGGTTGAAAGTTTGTTACAGTCAAGCTTGTATATGTATATACAAATACACTAGTTTTTGTTGTAGTCAAAAATACATATTAGTTTTGATTTTACAGGCATTTAAACTTACGATAAATATCGAGTCCCGTAAACAGTCACGTGACCGCATGTAACGTCAATTTACAACGCTCCGCTCCGTTTACACCTATAAATCGGAAACTAATTGACGTATCGAAGTAATTCTTTCAATTGTGTTTTTTATTTTTGACAGAAAATATGGATCATTTTTTATGAGGCTGCTATGGTATTACGAAATTACGAATATGAATATGCATAATAAAGTCAGTTGTACATTTAAGAAATCGGACCCTATTTCTCTTGCTGACCTAGGTTTTGACTTTTGACTATCTCCACATTTTTAAATTCGTATTTAAATGAGCTAATATTTCGTTATACGCTTATTCAGCGACTACCAAATATTCGGACATTGCTTAGCAAATAATATTTCATAATATATGAATATAAATCAATTTAACTAAGTTGCGAGTTGTGCCCACGCCGGGGACAGTTTTTGAAGTAAATTGAAGACCATTGCAAACAAAATCGCGGGCAGTAGCTTAGCCCGTTTTAAAAATGGGCGTGGATCAATTTTGTTGTCACCGCACGAATCGCTTTCTTGGACAATTATGGCATTACAAAAAGACAGACTAGTGTTAAACGCTAGTCTAAAGATTAGCCAACCAATTTGAAATGTTTGTTAGTAATATGTCTCTAATGTCTGATGTGTCAACATTTCAAATTGGTTGACTAATTTTAGACAAGTGTTTAACCCTAGTCTTTTTTATAGTAAGGCCATTACAGTTTTTAATCGTGATTGTCGAGTTCGACGTTCGTCGGAAGGTGAAAAACGTGTTATGAAATGATTGTTTCTCTTTAAACAGGTTACGACACAACGACCAAAAATCCCCTAAAATCATTCTTTTGGTTTCGTTATAAAAATGTTGACTGAACTATGTCGATATTTTTCATATTAGTCGTTACGGCTAGTTAAAGTTCAACACAAATGGACGAAGTTCAACCCTATTAGGATTATAAGGTAACTCACGATATATTGCTGAAATTATAGGTTTCTAAATCTAATGTCACCATAGTTAGGGTTCATAAAATATAATTGATTTCGATGTTTTGTCATCAAACTAAATTATATTTCATATTTTGTAATTTAAGTATGAAGAGTTTAAGGTTGCAATCCATTATGTCGGTAATAACATAATACGATATTTTCGGTGAAACCGGTTGTTCTGTCCGACCTGAGCCATAACCATGAACTTTTAAAACAATCTCAAAGTTGTCAAATCTGTCAATTTTGGTACGTCATTTCATACAAAATTTGACAGAAATGATAATGTTTGACAGATTTGTGATTGTTTTACCAGTTCATGGTTAGGGCCCTGGTATATGGCAGTTCACCCTAACAGTAATATTGATGTGATAATAGCGAATAGGTAAAGTGTGGAATATTCTTATTACAAAATATTTAGTTTACTAAGTTCCTATTTTGGCTCCTTGGGTAACTTCTTAATTTTGTTGCCATATATTTAAACAAATACCAACCCCATAAAACGTGCGATTCAAAAAAAAAACATCTTCAAGCATATTAAAGCATTTTCTGCCTAACGAATGATGAAGGCGATTAAATTCATTAGGAACAATCTTTTATCTCGCGCGATGAAAAATATTTATACACTGCACCACAGTTGGTTCCCTCCGTGTCCCCCAGAGTGCCGACCCTCCGACCACAGAGCCAGGGGCTGGGGTGAGTCACTCCGACAGCTGACTAATACGAAGACTGATACCACAGGCTGTTAAGAACAAACAGCCCGTTTGAAACACTTATTAGCTTTACTTTAACTAACTATGTAACAACTTACGACCTCCGTAGCCGAGAATCGAGCATGTCGGACTCTGAGATCCCGGGTTAGATTCCCGAGAGGGTCGATGTAGAAAATTGTCGTTGTTTCTGATTCCTTGAGATCTGGGCCAATATCATGAACTCTCAATACAATCTCAAAGTTGTCAAATCTGTCAATTTAGTTACGTCATTTCATACAAAATTTGACAGAAATGATAATGTTTGACAGATTTGAGATTTTTAAAGAGTTCTTGGTTACCGCCCAGAGCAATGTATGTGATCAAATTTTATAATCAATTCTTTCGTGTATTTTGTAATCAAATCTTGGTAGCAGATATCTTCATACCTAAACCTATATCTGACGTTCGGATTGCAATACAATCCTTGGGAGAATTTTTGGGATTTGCTAAAAAGCCATTGTTTATCGGGTTGATTCCTCTTCTTATCTTTTGAGGTTTAACAGACAAAAATCCATACTTACTGCCCCGAAAGCTTTCAGCTTGAGCTGTCAAATCGCTTTGAATGCCTAGAAAACTGCGAGTCAGTGGACGAGATTAACAACAGGTTTGTAGAAACTGTCCAGGCGGTCGGGTCGAAATTTTTCAAGCCCCGTCGAAGAGACAGACCGCAAAAACTTACCGACCACACCCTCAAACTCATGGCAGAACGACGTTTACTGGCACTGCAGTCCTCCGCTGACGCTAAGTTGTATCGGCAGCACAATAGACGGATATGGAAGTCCTTGCGACATGATATCCGCAACTTTAATACGAATAGTATTAAAGAGGCGATAGAGCGGAACCAAGGCTCCAAAGTGTTTGCAAGAGACATGTCTATTGGGCAGAGCCAGCTGACGAAGCTGAAGACGGAGGATGGTAGTATAATGTCGACAAAAGCCGAAGTTTTGAGGGAGATCGAAAAGTTCTATGGGCAGTTATACACCTCGGTCACTAAACCTGTTAGTAGTTCAGCCGCAGATCCAAGAGCTAAGCTTACCCGACACTATACCGAAGATATCCCGGACATCAGCCTATATGAGATTAGGATGGCTCTCAAACAGCTCAGGAACAACAAGGCGCCGGGTGATGACGGGATTACCTCAGAGATTCTGAAAGCGGGTGGAACACCGGTACTGAAGGTCCTTCAGAAACTCTTTAACTCCGTCTTGCTCGAGGGAATAACGCCGGAGGCATGGAATAGAGGTGTGGTGGTGCTCTTCTTCAAGAAAGGAGATAACACCTTGCTGAAGAACTACAGACCCATCTCGCTTCTGAGCCATGTCTACAAGTTGTTTTCGAGGGTCATCACGAATCGTCTCGCACGTAGGTTCGATGACTTCCAGCCTCCCGAACAAGCAGGTTTCCGAAAAGGCTTTAGTACCATAGACCACATCCATACGCTGCGACAAGTTATACAGAAGACCGAAGAGTATAACGTACCACTATGCTTGGCGTTTGTGGACTATGAGAAGGCCTTCGATTCAATCGAGACTTGGGCAGTGCTACAGTCTCTACAGCGGTGCCATATTGACTATCGGTACATCGAGGTGCTGAAATGTTTATATAAAAACGCCACCATGACGGTCCGAGTACAGGAGCAGAGCACAAAAGCTATTCCTCTGCAGCGAGGCGTAAGGCAGGGAGACGTTATTTCTCCGAAACTGTTTACCGCCGCATTGGAAGATGCTTTTAAACTCCTGGAATGGGAAGGATTCGGCATCAACATTAATGGCGAATACATTACTCACCTTCGGTTTGCCGACGATATTGTGGTCATGGCAGAGTCGCTGGAAGACCTCGGTACAATGCTCGATGGCCTTAATAGAGTTTCCCAACAGGTAGGTCTTCAGATGAACATGGACAAAACAAAGATTATGTCGAATGCCCATGTTGCGCCCTACCCAGTACCAGTTGGGAGCTCTATTCTTGAAATTGTTGACAAATATGTTTACCTGGGACAAGTGATCCAGTTGAGTAGGTCCAATTTTGAGAAAGAGGTCAATCGACGAATCCAACTCGGATGGGCAGCGTTCGGGAAACTACGCAACATCTTCTCGTCCAAAATACCTCAGTGCCTAAAGACGAAAGTATACAACCAGTGTGTGTTACCAGTGATGACATACGGAACTGAAACGTGGCCTCTTACTATGGGCCTTATTAAGAAGCTTAAAGTTGCACAGCGCGCTATGGAAAGGGCTATGCTCGGTGTTTCTTTGCGAGATCAAATCAGAAATGAGGAGATCCGTGAACGAACCAAAGTCGCTGACATAGCTCGACGGATTAGCCGGCTGAAGTGGCAGTGGGCGGGGCACATAGCACGTAGAACTGACGGCCGATGGGGCAGAAAGGTTCTGGAATGGAGGCCGCGTATAGGCAAGCGCAGCGTAGGACGCCCACCCACAAGGTGGGCAGACGACCTGGTAAAGGTTGCGGGACGACGCTGGATGCAGGCCGCTTCCAATCGGCCGATCTGGAAGTCACTGGGGGAGGCCTATGTTCAGCAGTGGACGTCCTGTGGCTGAGATGATGATGATGATGAGACAAAAATCAATTTCAACAATTTGGACCTACAAATTATATAAACGTAGAACTTTTGGTGCAAAATCTTTAAAAAAATTGTTGCACCTATTTTAAAAATAAATAAACTAAAGTTACCTAAACTGTTCTAATTTGAGCTACGCGAATACGCCCTCGTAAATACAATTCTAACGCAGGCATCGGCCTACGTATAACTGATCAGATAAAACGTTTTCTGGGATAACTTTAGATTGGGTAAGATGCTGTTTTATTTTCTTGTCAAAATAGTTGGGCATTGCGAATATTGAGGCAATCGGTGAAATTAGTTTAGGTTATACGTTACATTCATTATTTAATTTTGATTCTGTGTAATAGATCATTTTTTTATTAACGAGTATGTGTTGGGTCTTCTACCATTGTTTATGACTTTTCAAAATTGTTTGGTTATGAAAACATTTCAATAATGTTGCTTGCTCAAGCATGTTCCTGCTTAGGAATTATGTTTGTTTTAACAATAATTAGGGTCAAAGCCAGACATTATAAAAATGAATACTTTTTTGAATAAAAAATAAATCTAATCGATAATTTTATTTTATCTAAAAAGTATTTTATACATCTGTTAGGGTAGCTACTATTCGGGCCGACAATGTCGGTTGGCTAGGGCAAGCCGAGGCCTATGTTCAGCAGTCAGTCCTGTAGCTGAAATAAATGATGACGATGATGATGATGATTATTGTCGGTTCGGCAGTATGTGTCGAAAAACAAAGCCTACCCGAAGCATCTGCATATACTACCAGGGGAGTGCGGTGCATATAGGCAATTAGGCACTGCCTACTTGGTAAATGAAATGAGATAGGCAGAAGGTACTTACAAACGTGTGTCATTGACAAAAACCCTGATTTTCATCAAAAAACACACAAGTAAGTATCTACCGCCTACCTCGAAACAAAACCAATGCCCGCCACTATCTACTACATTCCAGCCATCTACATATATCCGGTTTTACCGCCCGGCTTTGCTGATTAAAGCCGCGACCGGCCCGAAAGTGTGGGTAGTAGCCCTTCCTTGAAACATCCATCGACAACCCTGTTTTTTCAATCTGAAAGAGTATTCGAAATTCGCCCTCTGCCTTTAAAAGGGCATAATTGTAAACAATTTCTCATAAAATCAGAGGCAGAACAAAAGCATTTCCGCGCTCCAACTGCCTTTGTCCTTCCACTGCTGCTTGCGGCGCGGAAACTCCGCCACTCGACTCAGCTCCGCCTCGAACACTGAAGTTTTTCGCAGCAATCTTCGGAGTTCATTAACCAAGAGAAATGTTTGCGGCTAACCTGTTGAATGCTTAGAGTTGAAGCCGCTATTATTCAGTTTTGATGAAACTATTAGACATTATATCAAGATCTGGCTTGTAAGGCGGCAAACCACAAATACAAGTAATAAACAAAAAAAAAGTGTATTTCAATCTGTTAAACCTTTGTTCTTAGGGACATAATCTTTTATTATTAACTAGCCGTTACCCGCGTCTTGGCTCGCGTGGTCTTTAGTCTATTCAAAATATCTCACAGGAACATTTAACCGGGATCAAAAGTATCCTATATGATAATCCAGATCATATTATATATGTGTGCAAAATTTCATCCAAGTCCGTTCAGTAGCTTTTGCGTTAAAGAGTAACAAACATCCATACATCCATACTTACAAACTTTTGCATTTATAATATTAGTAGGAAATATAGGTCTACGGTCCCTTAAAGTGTTATTTTTTGTTTGTTTACAAAAGCTAGGTTAATATGATTACTTAAATTAAGCTAAGGAACCCGAACTAAAAAGAACTAATTACTATAGTAAAGAACTCTCTGTATGTTAGTCGACTTGCGCTTTGCCCGTTTAAATTACTTATGAGATCATATTTAGATCAGGTCAACTGCACTATGTTTTATAATTAACATAGTACTTATACAAAGGCACATTGCACTGCATCGACTTTTTTATCAATTATCGTAACTCATCAAAGAAGAGTATTTACACCAAATAGAATTTGTGATGAACCTGTTGAATGTGCCGGCTGAAGCAAGTGTTGTGGTGTAAGTGTAATTAAACTAAGTGAGATATTGACGGTCCATGCCAATTGCCAACAGAGATTGTGGACTAATTGCCAAAGCAAACAGTAAATCGTACTTTTTTTCTCAGTTCCATTTGGGCCAGAGTTGGTTCGATCCTTCATAAACTGATGTAAGTATAAAAATATTTATGTAACACCAATACGCAAACGCATTTCTAAATGACTATTGAACGATTGGGAATAAATGCATTCATCTGTATGTTTTATTTATAAATCCTTCAAGGAAACTGAAAAATCCATCCATTACAAGACGTCAGATCCACTCTGCCATAAATTGGAGCAGCAAAAAATAAATTCGATATTGAAAGGTGCATTTCAGAAGCGAGGCCACGGGCCCTAGGCGTCTCTGCAACGCAAATTCATTTAGCTGTAGCAAGAGGCGTCATGGCATAGACTCGATGGCATAGATGGGAAAAGTCTGATGATATTTTCAGACTTAAATTGATCAGCTGTCGCTTTACTGAGTAAATGGGAATGGCGATTCTTATTCAAAGCTAGTGCTTTAATAGACTCGCTGCCTTAGAGAAACGAGAAGCTTTTAAAATTGGAAATATATACTTGGTTCAATTTCGGCTTTTTAGTCGTCTGTTAATATTTATGTATTCACAAAGTAGTGTGCCTCTCCAAAACTTAATATATTGCTTTGAGTTCTTACCTTTTAAAACAGAGTACACAGAAATAATTGTAAGTAGATACTTACTATGTATTTAGAAATAGAATTTACTGACAGGAATGTAGGTCCACCGTTTCGTTCAGACTTAGTGTTATCTTTATTGCTCATAAAAACTGCATTAGTACATTTTGCCACTAGACAATTCCCAGAATCACCCTCTAATCCGATTCCGGCGTATCCGTATAAAGTATTATCAAACTTCATTTCGCCGAAAGCGACAAAGGTCGCTCGCGGTGTATCACTTTGAAATCTAATTTTCGTCTCATCCATTTTGTTTTTCCGTATTTATTACCTTTTCAATTTATTTTTGGGGATCACTGCCCTAGTCGAAATCACGGTTTCATTGACTGTTTTCCTAACTGCCAATATTTCCAAAAGAGATGGTATAAAGTGTTAACCATAATAAAATAAAGGCATGTAGCTAAAGAGGTCCCTTTTTAAAGGTCGCCAGTAATAGGTCCGTCCGTTAAAGCGGAAGAAAAAAACATTTGAGTAAACGATTTTAAAGCTTGAAAGGAGTAAGTATTCTGTAAAGGTTTCATTGAGAAAACGACTACCTATTTTCATTATCGGAATAGTTATAAGAAGAACATTTTTGTACTTTTCTATTTTCTACGAAGTTAAAGGTATTCTTTTAGTTTTGGCTACAAATGAAATCTTTATAACCTTAATTTTTATGCGCCAACTTTACATTACATATACTTCGACAAAATCAAGAGATGTCTGTGGCACGTCTATCATTTGTTTCATAATTATTATCCAAAGACATTGATACAATATCTTTGCTATTATCATACTGCATTTAAATTCTCTAAACTTCGACATCACTTCACTAATCGACGATAATTAATAATGTGAACTACCGTTGTAACCAAATAGTCTTATAACACTGCACACATTTAAAATGTTAAACAGAGTCTTGTTTTTACTGCTTAGGTCACTTTAACGCTGAAGTCACTTATTATTATTGACAATGATAACTTTAACCCACTTCTTAGCGAAATAGAGGCTGTTTGTTTGTATCGCGTAGGTGATATTTTCTCTGCATGAATCCGTACACAAACGGTCATTGTGATCTATGTTCATCGGCTGTGAACTTCCAAAGACTAGTGATGATGCGTCTGTTTGTAACATCATTATGGTTTTGATTTTTGCTGATTAAAATTTAATATAGAGATATTAAATTTTACCAGAGGGTAACGCTGTAAACGGCTGATATTGCATATTTCCGTTGTTTTCCTAAATAATCGCCCCAATCTGCGTGATAACAGCCACTTGTCTTCGCTTTCATTTGGGCTGCCTTCGCGAACTTTTCATTTGATTGCGTTTTTACTTTGTTGTTTTAATGTTTGCGGCCTGTTGGTTTGGGACGCCATGTTTTTGTTTAAAGAATACTTTGTTTTAGCTTTGTTTATTCTATCTGCGTATTGGTTCGTGTGATAAATTCGCAAATATGTTGTGCATGGTGTTTACGTTTCATAGTTCATGAATTGTTTGGGTCATTGGTGTGGGATACTTAGGTTATGGATTAAAAAAAAATAACAATACTCTTTTTGTGACATATTGTCATCTCTTCTGATGCAGTTAACGGCTCATCAACCTACCAGAAACCGTATTTTTTCGATTGATATCGAATTATGTGTTGGTTGGACTTGAGTAAATTTCGGTACAGGGTTTTATCATTTTTGGGGTAGGTTGACTGTCGTTTAGTTATACTTGCAGAGTTTTGTGATGGGTTTGATTATATCCTATTTTGTTAAGATAATTTAATACATACTATAGTTTAATCAGTACCTTTGTTTTCCAAGTAGGTACCTTTGTTTAGTTACGGAACAATTACTTTATAATTATTATTTAATTTCAAAGTACAACCTACTCTGTAATAACAACCAGTATTTAAATCAGCTGCAAGTAACCTTCGCAATATTATATTTACACAATCACTTTTCAAAAATACCTATAGTTTTGTATGTTGCCTGTGTATATAGCGATGTCTGATTATTATGTCTGTCACTACCAAGAAACTAGACAATATTAAATGTGTTGTGGATATTAATGCAGACATTAATATCCTTACATTAATATATGCACTTAAACCTGTCGATCTTTGTTGCAATTTTTTCGGGTTATGTGCTCTTGCAACAAAGAAGATATAATTAATTCGTGAATTAATCATGTTGTACCGTTCCGTCAACCAGTCAAATCTCTCGATATTCGCATTGCCTCAAAACCTGAACACGAGTTCAATAGTCGATAATCGATCAGGCGATTATCGACTATTGACACGGACACTGCTACCTCACTCGAAATACAGGCCAATGTGCCCCGAACCGGTTTAATATTGCAACTCGATATTAAGGCCTTTCTTACACTGCGACTTTCTACAGCGTTTCAAACGCGATTCAGCCTCGATGCTGCATCGATACAGTCGCAACTCGTCATACTTTTACACATGCAACTTAATGCAGTCTTGCTCAGATTTCGATTCAGTAGCTGGCCGTCTAGCTGCAGTGGTGATAGAGTCGCGAAGCAAACGCGATACGCATCGATACAAATGCGTGTGTGCTACAAGCGCGCGTTTGTTGATCGCTGGTGTTCATGTAAGCGCGCGACTTTCAAACGCGCGTTTGTATCGCTGCAAAAAGTCGCAGTGTCTAAGGGGTCTAAGGCCACTTATTCACTGCGACTTTTTGCAGCGATACAAACGCGTAGCTCTCAGAATCGCAAACCTGGGCAGTGGGCGGGGCACATTGCTCGCAGGACTGATGGCCGTTGGGGCAGGAAGGTCCTTGAATGGCGGCCGCGGGCCGGAAGGCGTAGTGTTGGTAGGCCCCCCACAAGGTGGACCGACGATCTGGTGAAGGTCGCGGGAAGCCGCTGGATGCGGGTGGCACAGGACCGATCTTCGTGGAAATCCTTGGGGGAGGCCTATGTCCAGCAGTGGACGTCTTTGGGCTGATGGATGGATGGATGACAAACGCGTGACTGTATCGTGACACCAGCGTTTTACAAACATATTTTTTATCGACTTTTATGGCGAATTGGCGATGCAGTCATACGCCTATCAAATGCGCGTTTATTTGTATTGCTACAAAAAATCGCAGTGTATAAAGGACCTAAAAAGTACCACAATTAGCCTTTTAAAGTTATTTTGCTGCCAAAATCCGTCGTTCCCGTTATCGTTTAAAATATTGAAGACATAATTTTCCCTATCTTCATTTGTAGAATTTGAGTAAAATACAAGCAAACAGTTGCTAAAAATCGGCCAGTACTCCAGAATGAAATGTCACCGTATACAAAATAGCATTATTTATCGACACTTGAGCTTTGATTTTACGATGAATCTTTTGAACGTTTTCAATGGCCAAAATTTTCACACTATGTTTGCCTAAATACTGCCGTCGTAGTATCAACAAAGATGGTGACAATTAAAACTTGACTAGGCTTGAAGGGGACTAGGATTAGGAAACTTCTGTGAGGGAATAGGTAGAAGGTTTTGGAAGGTATCTTTGCCCAGCGGTGCGATAACAAATGTGAAAATATTTTTAGGATAATAAGCTTCCTCAATAAAGAAGGAAGGAAGCCAAAGAAAAGAGTTCCTAGGGCCACGGGCTACGTCAAGCGGTAGGCATTATAATTCAGCTCTGCATATCCATTTCATTCAGAGTTCATAACCACACTTGCCTTACTCCCCAGGAACTGTGTGTACTGGTTTTGCATTGATTATTGCGTCACGATTAGCGAATGTATTTACGTAATAGCCCAGTCGACCAGTTGGTCCTTCGTTAGTTGTCAGGACATAACGTGTGTCGATTTTATTCGTGCTTTGTTTACACTCGACGCTCTTTTGTTTTTGTTTTGTATTCAACGTATAGTAAATATTCAATATTTAGATAAAAAAGACATTCGAATTTGTGTAAGTACGAGTACTTTATTAAGTGCGTTAACTTGTGCGTGTTGCTTTTGTTTATGCATTTTTTTTAATAATACACGTACTAGATTTATGATTTTACTAATCTATTTAGTTAATGTACGCAAAACTTGGTTTAGTATTACATGCAGTGACTCTTAGACGAACACTTTTCCACATTTTCAACTAGTGCAATGTTCGGTGTGTGAGTGTATTAGTTATCGTGGACGATATTAAGTTTTTTTGTAAATAAACAATGGAATTTGTTTAGTGTTGTAAAAAAGCTATATTATGGAATATACGAGTAGTTGCTAGCCAAAATATTAAGTAAGTATCCTGCTGATTTCTGGATCAGTATTAATTTAGTTTTATCACACTCATTTAGTAAGGAATTAGGAAACTAAGTGAGCTCACTGTATTGTGACAAACTGCGTCATTTTGTTTGTGGTTAGCATTTAATTTTGATGCACGACATTTAAGTTTGTCTGTGGCCGGTCTGTGACCGTTTATTTTGGATTGTTCATTAGACAAACAAGTTGATTCAAAACATGGGATACGGTTTATGAATATGGCATACTATAATATAAAACCTTGCCAGTAGCCAAATTCTGGACTTCATTTAATTTCTGAATACCTGTATGTCGATTACGAATATTTGTATCCAAGTAATTTGGTCGCAATTTTTGAGATTTACTTAGTTTGGGTTATCGTGTTTTTGGAAGATTAACTGAACAACTTAAACTTTATTCGACAAGCTTAAAAACCAGAGTCAGTAATTGTTACAAATAAAAAAAACCGGCCAAGTACTAGTCGGACTCGTGCACGAAGGGTTCCGTGCCATTATCTATAAAAACGGCAAAAAAAACATGTTTGTTGTATGGGAGCCCCCTTAAATATTCATTGTTTTTTGTTCTTTAGTATTTGTTGTTATCGCGGCAACAGAAATGCAAATTTCAACTATCACGGTTTATGAGATACAGCCTGGTGACAGACGGACAGACGGACAGACGGACAGACGGACAGACAGATGGACAGCGGAGCCTTAGTAATAGAGTCCGGTTTGACTCCAAAGGGTAAATCAAATCCGTACCCAAAGGTACGGAACCCTAAAAATTGATTTATAGAAGCCCTTTGGCTGCCCCAAAAAGCTTAAGAGAGGATTTCAATGTTTCTAGCCAGCGAAAACAGCTAGCAGTCAAATCTGTAGCCTACAAGATGGATGCAACCTAACACGGCCATTACTCTCGTTCGACTCAATAGGACGGGAAAATAATTGAAAATGCTGCAGAAAGCATTTGTTAGGTTGCTGGCCGTATTTCCATTTTACCATTTCGCATTCCAAAAAAAGGATATCCTACACTCATTGCTATTTTCTAATAATGTCGTGGCGAAATTGTTAAATTGATGACTGGCTTCATGGCATGACAGATCATTTCATGAAATTGACCAGAATTTGCTGCCCACATCAAGATAAAGATTGCTAGATCAATGAATACTTAGCGTTTGACGATGTGATCAACTAAACGTACGATTAATTCATGAAATCGTCGAACATAAGCGATCTAAACGATAAAATGAAATAGTCGGACATTTCATGAAATAAACAATTTTGAGATCTGACCACGAAATTTACAAAGTTGTAAATATTTCATGGTGACATTGTACGATTGTTGAGATTTGAGTGAATCATTAAGAGCTTTTGCATATTTGGTTGTAGCTAGTCGTAGAGGTCGAAGCTCCAGTCGATGCACTACGTTTAACGAGCACTTCGTTTGATGTCCCGTTTGCTTGACAATTTGATAACATAACACTAGTGCATGAACGTAAAAGCTAAACGAGCTAATACTGGGTGCTTTATAGGCAAATTTAACTATCAAAGTCGGATTGTTGAAGTTCTTTGAAATCTTTAAAATTTTCATTATTAATTCTACTCCCGTCAGTTCTCGTAGCAGCTGTTATATAAATTTTAGCTTCTGAAATTCCTTTGTTTGAGGTGTAGCCCTTTGTATATCAATGATTTGGAGTGTAAAGTAGGTTTACGGCTTTTGTTTAGAAACAAAATTTCAGAAATGAAATAAAATTATTTGTTCTATATGTAGGCCTTCCGGGCACTTATACTATAGATTAATAAGATTTGAATGATTGATTTTTTATTTATTTTACTAGAAGAGCAGAACCGATTTCGTCGGCTAAGCTTATTCTAACGTTGAACTGAAGGCTGGCTTATCGTAAACGAATTTGTGACGTCAAATGTATCATGGTCGCTGTGTTAATTTTAATTAATTAATTAAGTGTTTGAACTCGCTCTTCAAAATGCGTACATTTTCTAAAAATGTCTAGGTTTACTCACACAAGATTTAAATCCCGTGCTACTATTATTAGGTGTTCGGAAAGTCATCAAAAATCATAATATGGTATAAAAGTGATTAGTATAATACAAAAAATTATTTCTATAAAATAATGAATGTTTTTTACATCATTGTCAACATGTAGAAATTATTTCTTCTCATAAATCACTAGGATCTTTAACAGCTAGACTATCATTTGAAAAAAATGTGTCCAATCAAGCTTCAATTACCCACCGGTGGCCGTGTAACAATAAAATTGTCATTGTGTCTCTTTGCCGTGGCCTGGCATTTTATCTTGAACAATACTCTCTTTAATTTACATAAAAACGTTTTCATTGTTTAAAAAATGTATACCTTTGTTATGCAATACTAAAGCTTGAATTGAAATGTGGAAATCCATTCTTGAAAGAGATTTTCGGGTGCTATAGCGATTCGGAGTCTGCATAATTTATTCTCAAATGATTTGTCTGGATTTTATTTATCAAAAGAGTTTTAAAGGTATAATATTTTTTTACAACTTTTTTGTAACATTTTAATTAAGTACTTTAAATTTTCAAAAAGAGCTGATACCTCAATATGTTAACTTCAAAATCGATAGAAATTACTTCAATTAGGTGGCTATTGAACATAAAAGTGTTATGAAATGTCTTGCAAAGGTTATAAACCTGATATAACTTCAAGATATATGTATAGTAAGCAAGCATCCATCTGCAATTGCAGCCTCGTTTATATCTGTTTGATGTTCCGTCAAGTTGTCGGGTTGATAACGCCACGCTCTAATGCCATCACATAAATAGGACATACGGTGGATGGTTCTTTATGGCATTTGAAACGGCTTTAATCCGATTGAGACGCGCCATTAGTGCGTCAGTCGCTAGTGCACCGCTTAACAGAAAGTTGTTACTTTCGCCGGTTAATATGGATATTATCCAGCGCTTGGAGAGGATAATTATACTTAATGCAATATGTTAGTAACTTTCCATGTCAGTTTCTGCTTTCATGCCCACTGTGTTCTTCCATCACCATCGCCATTTTAAAATGTGGAAGGTATATTTTTGAATAATCGGTCGAAGATTTTGGCAAGGAGATCGAGCTCTATTTGATTTGAGTCGCATGTTTGGTTGAGAACTGCGATATTTAATTTCACAACACGATAACTAACTTAAATGTTTCCTTGTTCATATTTTCGGGTTCTCCCTAAACACTGAAGAACATACATAATGTCTCTCTCGTGCCTTAGTTTGTACCTAATTGACCTTCAAGCTTCATGCACATTTATCGGTACTATGCAGCGTGTATGTCGATGACATGACGTAAATAGTGCACAGCGTAGGTATTGAGCAACTGATATTAGTACCAGGTCATTGGTTCGCACGGGCTTTGCATACGCTAATGGTTAGCGATGCCAGACATGGCTATGAAGCTATGCATTGATTTGTTTTTAATGGTCTACGAGCTATTGTTGCATTTTTTTATTGTCTGGGTAAGATAGTTGAGTAGATGATTCTGTTATTATGACAGTTTTAAACCAATTCAGTACAGCTTACTGTATTATCATGCTTTAAATGCGAATTAAGAGATTTTACAATAAACCCATAGATTCGGTGTATCAGAAGCTTTTACAAATGTAAAATGAATATCCTAGAGAGAAATTGAATAAAACAATTCTTTATAAAGCTAGGAGCTAAATTGAAGGCTTTAAAATAGGATAAAATCAGCGTCTGATCTCTGAAATCTGAAGTAAGCCTTGAATTCACCCAACTAGATAAAGGCTTTGATTTTCAGGCTATTTTGACTATTTCGAAACAGAATTTGAGAGTCGGATAAGCCTATTGACGGATTGCACTTTTTGTTTGGCGCGCTCGCTCTGGCGCGGCGTGAAATCCGACTGCATATGGCCGGCTGAGATAACCCACCCATTTATCGCTCCGCCAAAGCTGCTCTCAATTTAGTGAATAAACCTATAGTAAAATTGGGACACTTTGTTCAGAAAAAAATCTTGTCTCTTAAATCGATGACCCGATTGTTGCAGTATCCCAGTTGTATTCGGTATTATACATACCTAACATACATACATAACATCGGATTCGGTACTGTGTTCAATACAACACGGTGCAATTGTTGTGTTTTCCAGCGCATATTATTTTATTTTAATTTGTTATCCTTTGCTTAGAAATATATCGCAAAAATCTTACTAGATTTTTTTTTCGAAAGTCTTAGATTTCGCGGTCTACTTGAATTGTTTTTCCGCCTGTGCTCTTTACGTTGTAACGGTTACATCAGTGTTAAATAGGGGTTTCGATTATTTTAGTTACCGCTAAGCAGAATCATTAGAAAATGTAGGTTATTCATAATCTAACTTTCCGTAAAGCACATAGTTTTACTTAAGGTCCAAAACTAAGAATATTATAAAGGAAACCCCAAATGCATGCAACTAGATATCCTTTTCAGGCTTCTATTCCAAAACAGTATTCGAGAGGCTCTCGCATAAGCCCATTGGCGGATTGGCACTTTTTGTCTGGCGCGGCGTGAAATCCGACCGTCTGGCCGGCTGAGATAACTCGTATATATTTTCGTTTCGCAAAAACGAAATACCATTTGAATGTTTTAATAAAAGTGATGGAATTTATTAATTATATTAGGACTATTTTTTTAGATGTTAGTTAATCTCTTTCTTTGAAATTTTAACTTCAGCCCCAAAATGTTTGCATTGCATTAAAAATAATGAAGTACATCGTATCGTTTTAATGGATATTCTTATTTTTTAATGTTGTATTATATTGGTGCTAGGTCTCGGCAGTAAGTATACCGAAACAAAATCAAAAAGATATGATAATTCTAAATAGTACAGACTACTACAGCTCTAATAGGATTAAAAAGCACAGATAAAGAAGTGCTCTAATAAGGGTTCCTTTTTAAGTTTAGAGGACAAAACCCTTACTTAAATTTTATAACGCTTTGGCTCAAAGCTGTTAGTGGAGAGTGCAATTGAACATTTAAAAAAAAAGCAAATTGGTTAGGTAGGTTTTTTTAGTTTTTGGAATGAAAGAAATATGTTATATTCCAGTGGGTAATAAGTAGGTGAATGAATGCTTGTGTTTAACTCACCATCATTTGCCCTTTACAGTATTCGAACCCACAATCACTATTTTTTTCATCCTAAACTCAAAGCTGTTTGCTCTAATGGGCATAATATCCTTTAGCAGCGAATACCTCGTCTTACCAACCATCCTGTATAATAGTTGTCACGCCACCAAGTCAAGTCCTACTCACAAGCATAAGTATGTCAGACTCCCGGCGTTCGCTGTAATCGCATTTGCGATATACGCCGTAGTTCCAGCTCGTACTCGTAATTTGTTCGCGAGCCTTATTAAATTCGTAAGTATGCGTCTCACTACGGTGCAAGTTGTCTCCAGAAGACTTATGAGGACGAATACTTTGCACATCAGTTCGTTATAAGTCGGGAACTTACATAAATTATCATCTGAGTTGTGTTCTTAATTGGAACGGGAATTATTGTAATTTTATTTGAATACCAGCTGTTTTCCAGCGTCTTCGCCCGCGTAAATGGCCTATATCTCACCCGCATATAATGTGAGTTCCCGTAGGAGAAAGAATTTTTAAAATCGGTCCAGTAGTTTTGGAGCCTATTTAATGCAGACAAAAAAACAATCAAATATTTTCTCTTTATAATATTACTTTAGATTCCATGTTTTTATATGTGTACGGGACAAACAGTAGTATTTTTTTTATATTAAAATTAGACAGCGCTGCAACAAGTTAGCTCGATCCACCGTATGTTCAATGGTGGGTACTGACCGGCGTTACGAGGCGTAATTTAAAATTCGCAGCGAGCATTTTATTGTGTTATGTTGTGTGCCAAAAATCGTTTTAATCCTGGTTCTTACTCATTTTTCACCCCGTACTAATTGCACGAATGCTCGCTTTGTAACGTGCTACAATACGACCTGTAACGCCGGTCAGCGCCCACCTTTAGACTTCATCAGCAGTGAGATTGATTAAAGTTAAACGGAAAAATGACTTAAACTAAAAAATTCTTATTTTCAAACTTTAAAGCTACAAAAACAATTCAGTAAATGAACATTGAACATGAACTACGCATGCTTAATTACTACTAAAATTTATTATAATATTTATGCTACTGATATATCATATTATACTACTAAAATTTATATATCAGAAGACCTATTGGTCTTGGTTATATCGGGTGAATCATGGCAGATCTACCCTAACTCATATTTTATTACTATTTGTTTTTTTTACAATTAATCAAAAGTTTTTTTATTTCCTTTTCAGGTACGTATTTAAGTCAGCCGTTTTTGGTATGTAATATGCTTAGCTGTTACTTGTCATACATTTGACGACTGTAAGACCACGTGGATAACTAAATAAGCCTTAGCCCATAGATTCTAGGTATCAGAAGCTTTTAGAAATGGAAAATGAATATCCTCGAGAGAAAATGAATAAAACAATTATTTATAAAGCTAGGAGCAAATTGAAGGCTTTAAAATAGGATAAAATCAGCGTCTGATCTCTGAAATCTGAAGTAACCCTTGAATTCACCCAACTAGATAAAGGATTTGATTTTCAGGCTATTTTGACTATTTCGAAACAGAATTTCAGACCTCGTGGATAACTTCTGAAAATATACCGGTTGCCAAATAACAAGTTTTTCTGATTGTTAAAAACTTGTTAAACTAAGTCGTTGTAGCAATGATGTAACTCAAGCTTACATTATTCGCAATATCATATACTAAGAGATCGCAAAGTTACGTCATTATCTGGAATTTAACTTGGGATTTAATTCTTAATGAAGCTAAGCCGCTAAGTTCTCAGTAACTATGAGTTGCCAGTCAAGTCTGAGCCGAGGTTTAATACCGCAATTTTCGTTGTATTATTAATAATCCCTAGGTATTCCTGGCTATTTATTCAGTAAGATTAAATATAATAAATAAATATTGGACAACTTCACATACATTGCTCTGATCCTAAGGTTAGTAGCTAAAGCACTTGTGTTTTAGCAATCAGAAAGAACGACGGTACCACAACACCCAGACCCGAGCCAATATAGAAAAGTTCGTTTTCTACATTGACCCGACCGGGGAACGAACCCGGAACCTCAGAGATGGGCGGCGCCATTTAAAGTCCGGCGTGCTCGCCTCTCGGCTACGGAGATTGGAAGATTCCAAGGCACGATTGTAAATCAGATTTCTGATTTGCTGCAGCTAATATAAGTATATTTTTACGTCTACATTCCCTGTTCGAGTGTCATAAACGTCAAAAAATATATACGCCAACTGTTGGCGCCCAAGTTTGTTTCACCTGCTCAGTGGCGCGCTTGTTACCATAGCAACCCATAATTGTTACTCACTCAAATCTGGCCTGTTCTTTTAGTGACAATTGCAGCACCACACTCTAAGATTTCTACATGCTGATAAACATACTTGCATATATTTATTAACATCCTTAACTTGGGTACAAATGCTCTTGCTAACATAAGTTTCTGCTGATTGCGGAATTCGCTATGCAGAGAAAAATATAACCTATGCTAATTCCAAAACCATTTGGAGATTTTACGCTTAAAAACTGTATTTTACTATTTAGATCACTTCGAATTACAAGACGACGTTTATATTTACTAAAATACAAAAAAATATTTGCCATTTATACGACCTGTAATAACGAAGAAACTAACATCTACATAGAGTTTGCATTAAATATGTAAGTGAAGATACGTTAACATGCTTACAAAATACGTAATCAAGTCAATAAGTTCCAAAAAATATTTTCCAATTGGTTAGTTAATACTTAAAATCACTATACATACCGAATTCGACCTGCAAACGACATCAACTAATCAAGAACGTCGTCTTTGAAATCAAAGTTGCCACTAGTGGAATATTCTGCATTATTAGAATCGCTAACGGCTCAGGGCCCTAACCATGAGCTGTTAAAACAATCACAAATCTGTCAAACATTATCATTTCTGACAAATTTTGTATGAAATGACGTACCAAAATTGACAGATTTGACAACTTTGAGATTGTTTTAAGAGTTCATGGTTATGGCCCAGGTATTAGTTTCAGTTAAACGATCAGTATTTCATCAGCCTGGTCCATTAGTCTTTGAGTGACTTAAATTTCCTAACGTGTTTGTGTAAGAATTCCTTATTTTCGATTATTATATTAGCGATATAATTTCTAATATTATTAGCAATACTGTATTTTTTTGCAAAATATTCTACGCGCAGCAGTCTGGATTTTGCTGGCTAAATATCAATTTGCAAGATGGTAATATCAGTCAGTATTCCGTCAATCAGTGGGTTTCACGATTACTCTACCATCATTCCATTTAGACTGATGAACCGGTCTGATAAAATATTGAGCGTGTAAAAACCCCACAAAGTCCATATAAAACTCGACTTTGCACGGCACTGGAGAAGTGAAGACAGACTTGGCTTGGCACCGCCAACTTTTCGGCTCCATGCAAAATCGCGTTCCATTTTAATGACGAAGATTTACGAATGTGCTGTTACGAGGAGCGTGACATGCGAGCTAATGTGCTGAATGTCGTATAAACGCAATTAAATTGTTCAAACATTATCATGACAGGTGCGGCGCATTTTTGGCGCCATAATTAGTTTATTCATTAGTCCGATTTTTGTTTAGGGATGTTTTTTTTGAGCGAATGTACCACAGACCAGAGTAATAGACGACGTATCTGCTTCAAAATAAAAGAAAATTAAACGAGTACAATTGTTCGTTTAAGAAGTACCTAATTATAACTTCACCGTAAGGAAATATTTCCATTCTGTGTCGGTCAAATGTATTTGTGATTTTTTACAACCAAATATGGCTCAATGAATGATTTTCGTGTCCTATCTAACCCGTGTTATCGCGGCAACTTGTCATAAGAAACCTAGATGTAGTAGATTTAGCTTTACATCTCCGCCCTGAGCCACCAGCATGTGGAATATACTGAAATACATGTCGGTGGAATAGGAATTTATGCGTACTGGATGAAAGTCACCACTAAACGACTAATCTCTATATGTCAGACTCCGTCCTGGCAGTTACAGCACAAAAGGCATAGCATAACATCGTTTTCAATATCTACTTGTAAGCAGGTAGTTAATATTTATGCTGACCCGAACTTTGTACTGCCTAACAGTATTTTTTTCATGTCAGCTTTTCCAATGATTTTATTATTTATTCTGCTATTCGGGGCGGAGACAAATCCAACACATTAAAAACCATAAATCTTCATCGGCATTAAACACCTAAACCTGTTTACTCCGTCCCCGCCATTAGCCTCTTCTACACATCTCGCCAAGGCCGAGCTGGCTTCAACAAAGACACATTGTCGACACGTTTAAATATCCTTTCATACTTTATTGGAATATACGAAGTTTCTAACAAATAGGCTGTGTAGTAACAGGAAAGCTGTAGCGATGTAGTTCTTTCTAATAATTGTGTTTTTAAATATATTTTGTTGATTTAGGGGTACATTGACAAAGCACCTAAGCAAAGAACTTTGTCAATGTTGCACAAAATATGCGTTGAAGAATTGAGTTACAAAAATGAATGAAAATCATAATTGGTGATTGTGGCTTATGCAGGACACGTGTACCTTATTTATTGACTTTGGTAGAGTTAAAAAAAGTTTGAATTTGCAAGATGGTAATATTCAAAGCGTTGTTTTTTTCTTTTTTTGTCTTTTATTAGTATCGGTTCAGTAAGTTAAAATAAAGTATTTATCCTCCCTTTTTTAGAAGATGTCAATCGAAGTGACTGCCAATCACATTGTCAAAGTTGAAAGCATTTTTATTCTTTCCATTTGCACTGCGTACGGCCGCAAGAAAAATTTATTTTTATGGTGGACACTTTATTCGTTTCCGGTAGTCCCGGTTTTATTCCCTCGCCGTTCGCTTGCGGAGGTTTGGGGAAGATAGATGTACACCCAGTTTATTTACTGGCTCCCGATAAAAATATCCGTAGTTTTTCACGTACTGGCCAATTCTGCGTTGCGCGAAATTAATTTGGAACTGTGTTGACATTCTTCCGCGTGTATTGATAAGTGTAAAAATTAAACCGATTTATTGTCATACAACTCATTATGAAGCTGGTATTCATAAACAACGATTTTAAAGCATTTTATTTAAAAAAAAAGCCCATTCCCAACACAATAACCTTATTTCCTTATATATGTAGGTTTACTCGTACGTATAGTTATCGCCTAAAATGAATTATTTTTATTCAATATTGGCCTTTTTAAACGCATTAGACTCTTATTTATTGCTGCCAGCCATTGAACCCTTCCATCATTAAATCCTTTTTACTTTCCTATTATAATATGTAATTAAAATGTAAATACGGAACGCTGAAAAGGTATTTTTTATGTTGTTTGTGTACAATATCAACGACCAATTGAAATCGTAAATATGCTGTAATAAATAATAAAAATCCTTTTTCTAGTTCGTGTAGCATTATTTTACATCTGTCGAGCGTCTAGTAAAACCTGTGTTGCAATATGTATTCCCAATGCACGTTTTGTTCCCGTTCCTGGTTTCGGAAGACGAATGGACTGCTTTCTATTTACTGGTTCTCGATAAAGTCTTTATGTCTGCGTTACGGAAACAATGTACTCGAGAAAGAGCTGAAATACTAGATAGAGTTACAAAAAAAACTTCTGTTTGTACCGACGATGATGTGTTTCTAAAGATTTCTTACACGCTTTTATGAGAAAACTACAAGTGTGACCGATAAAGGTGTCACCTTCAATAAAATGTACATTTTGCATTTCCCGCGTGTTCTTACTTATACCTCTTATCTTAGTTACAAATATTTTAAGTTATCACATCCTATTTTTCTATATAGCGGTTTGCTAAGATCAAGATTTATCATTCTACCAAAATGCGGACAGTCCTTAAAACCTCTATCCACGTTTGTACATATTAAAACGTAATCCCAAATCCATAATTAAACCGTTTAGGTTAGGAAGTGAACATAAACTGGTATGACTAGCACCAGCATTAAATAGAATTACTTAGTTAAATTCTGACGTTTGATAACGGTTTCCACCCATCTCGGAATGTAATAACAAAACGCCAAATTAATTCAATGTCTTTACTTATAATAATCTGAAACAAAGTATCTAGGGACGGCTGTCGCTGATATACTCGACTCGTTTTAAATTCCATCTCCAGGCATCGCGTCGGGTTGAAGATAAATTCAAATTTGCATACACGTATACAAGTATTTGTCACCCGGTCCCGACGAAACCACAAAGCGTTGTCGTAATCCGGTTATCCGGCTTGCTGCCAACCGGGTGCTAAGTGATGCCTGGCACTGACAGCTCTATGAAAATGGCGGCCGTTTTGTAAAAAGAACCCATGAGTGCTTACGTTCTGAAATTTGAAATCCGCGACATTATTCTGTCATATTGCGTTTAATCCGCTTGTATTCAAAGGAGCGTTTTCAAGTATGGAAATTTAAATATTTGGTGGCGTTTGTCAGCCAAGCAAAACCGCAGCGTGCGGTTGTAATCCGGTTATCCGGTTTCGTGTGTGACGGAATTTATACCCGGACATGCGTAAGCTTGTGGCGTACACCCCTGTTGATTATTTACTTATAATATGCTGTTGAACATACAAATGTGAAAACATTGGGATAAAAGATACCATGAATTTGTTCTTGTATTTTTATAAGTTATTTGTAAAGTTACCGCTAAAATACAGTACAATGCAATAGTTTCTAAATACAGTGTTAAATTATCTTAACTATCGTACTACAATGGTACCATTAAATTACTTTTATTAGTTGTTTCGATCTATTCCAATCGTGAGACAATAAAAAAGGACAAACAATACGAACATTCCTTCATCAAACTAAACTTAAGTTTTAAAGATCGTATTTTCGAATAGTTTAATAATAACTGTTTTTGCTCTCCAAAGCACAGTTAGGTACGATTTATTGTTATAAGAAAATAAAACGAAACGAAAGTTCTTAAAACTTAAACTAACTGAGAAACTTTGTTTTGTTAAAACGAAATTTACCCAGGGCAGTCATTTCTGAACGTAATTCACTTTAGCATGCTATAGTTAATCTTCTGTTGCCTTGCTTTTGTTATCAATTTTCTTACCAAATATTTGTATATTCCTAATATCTCCGAAAAATAGACTCACATAGACCCTTTGTTTTGGTGGTGTGTCATCTACAAGTACGTCATCAATTTTTATTGGATTTGTAAACATACCTACTCGTAGAAATAGTAGTTGTTGTTTAGGGAAAGAAATTGTGATTTTTGCGGTCTCAACACCAACGAGAATTCCAGTGTATTCCTGTCTACTCTTGGGCGTTGTTATGGCCCTCTGAATGTCTATGATCTCTACTATCCTACTAATATTTCTTAATGCAAAAGTTTGAAATTATGTTTGTTTCTCTTTCACGCAAAAATTACTGAACTGATCTGGATGGAATTTTGCACACATATAGAATATGATCTGGATTAACATATATCATACTTTGTATCCCGGTTTGGTTCTTGTGGGATAAGTATGTTAAATAAACTAAAGTCCACGCGAGCGCAGTCGCGGGCATCAGCTGTTTCTATTTTTATATATTTACTTTTTAAAAGACTTTACCGTACAAAATCTTGGAAAATCAATGAGACGGAACTAACACTTAACACAGAATGAAGGACATAAATCTTTACAGACGACACTAACGAATACAATTTGAGAAAAAAATATAATAATATAATGCTATTTTGGCTAAACCCTTGTTAACTTAATGTGGTAACTAGTAATGTTTCTCAAACAATTTATTTGTAAACCAACTTCTCTAATGAAATAATGGATAAAACAAATATGTTTAAAAGAAAACTTATCAATATCATTGCGCTGATGGCGGGATCAAAGCTGACGGGCTTCCCAAGGGAGCAAAGTTTAAAATATTATTTGATTGCTATAACTTCCATCCACCCAGACAGACCAAATGAAAGCGGTTAATCGTATTATTGTTAAATTAAAGTCCTAATTAATTAGTTAACTTAATTCTATGGGGTGGGTCTACTGCTCAAATACAAAATCTCTCTCTATGGGACCAAATCATAAATCATATAACTTCTTTATAGTTGTCATAGTATAATATTTTCTCTATGTCCATACTCAACCGCCGATCAGACGACTACAGTTTGTAAAGAGATGTGAAAATTTGTTTTAAAATGTTGATGTTTATTCCATGGAAAAAGCTGCTGTGATTCATGTAAAATTACCCTTAAAAAAGTTTTCTAACAAATTGGGACCCTTTTTCGTCACTAGATACAGTGAATCTTTAAAGATGCATTCTATTTCTTAAATACAAACACTTTTTTTAATATAATAAAAAGCAGATTAAAAAAAAAGATTTAAAAAACCATCATCCTCTTGGTCGTCCTTCAAGTCCTCTTATTTGTTGGAAATGCAAAGATCTATGGCGGAGTGCTGTAACATACCGACGTTTCCAAAGCATCTTGTTATTTAACTAGTATTTGAGCCGTGGAGTCGCTGACAGCCAACGGCTGGTCCCTCCGGAGTGAGACCCGATAATTGCATTGTTGATTTAACTTCAATCCACACAGACTGCTCCTTAATGACAGCAGAACTTACAGCATTAATAACACCAATCTACCGCGCTCCGCAAACCCCTGGGCACTCGAACTTTCTAAGATTTACTAGTACCAAAAAACTCCCGTCTTACAAGTTTTTATTATATTGTTCTCGCCGGAGGTTTGAAATTGAATTATTACTTTATTTTTGTTTGATACTCAGCAACAAATATTCTTTAGTATCTTTGGGTGTGAGTGTACATTTTATATATCAAGTTTAGAAAGTGCGCAGAATTCCCATATTTCACTTTGATGTCCTTTCTAATGAGTTTTGTTTATAACCAAATAGATTAACTTTTTGACGACAATGTCTTGTAGTTATGATGTCGCGTTGAGGATTTTAGTAATTAGTTTTATGTTTACTGTGCTGTTTGTGAGTTGCTAATATTGTTAGTTGAGGCAAAATCACAAATTGAGTCTGTACCAGAACGGGTTTTTGCCTATTCTTAAAATTGTTTAGAAACTGCCCATTTGGGCTCGGCTCGCTTGCTAGTGATTAGCGCTACTTGTTTTGACGTGTATATAGCGGCGATGCTGTACAGAGCCACTTAGTTCATACGTTTAAGCAAGTCGCGTGGTGTTGAAGACCCGCTACCGTCGTCGCCGATACGCTGCTTCTATTGTACATACACTTAGGCCCTGATCCCCATTCTAGCGCTTATTTAGTTTGTAAACGCAATGCTTAAACGCTCCGCTGGACGCCCCGCCTTTCGAATATGCAATTTTTAATTGTTTCTCGTCATCTGGATCATCTTTCACAACAGTGAGAGAGTCTGGTTCATTTGCTAATCTCTTGACATTCATAATTTATTTTTGCTTGCTTTAACATAAATGAGCGGGTCGTTTTTAATTTACAAGCTATTTACTAATTCTCTATAAAATTAGAATCGCATTTATGTTTAAACATAGGAAGTTTATTTATTGACTTTTTTGTATTTTAGAAGTGTTTGTCACTACACTACGCTGCACCCTTTTAAACATCTTTGATTCCGAATCTAGAACGTTCCATTTTAAAATCGACTGCAGCATCCTATTTGGTTTGGTCTTGATATCAATACCAAAAGGAATATTTGAACACAAGAACGTCGGAAGATGGGCAGTACAGATTCATTCAGACTCGTACTATGCATAGTACAAATCTGCGCGATTCAGTTAGCTGCACAGACACTGAACTGCCTGGAATTTGAGTAGATAGTGTAAAGCTCATGGTAACTCCCCAGGTACGTCTGTAGTTCCGATGTCACATAGCGCCCAATAAATTGCAAAGATCGTAAATCGCACGCCCAATGTGGAGTCACTGCGCCCTAATAGCGCTTCTAATGAAACTCTTGGGAAACTTGTACCAATTTGTAGAGGTGAAATAGGTATATGGGTAGTAGCAGTAGGGTATACGCAAGAGTTAAACGGTGTCCGTATTACCATGTGTATTCCTGTTAGGGACCGTTCAAGTATTACGTAAGCACTATAGGGGGGCGGGGGGGTCTCTGCTTTGCTTATTTTTGATGACATGGGGGGTGGGGGAGTCTAGATGGTGATTACGTCAGCATCAGTCGCGTAAAAACAAATTAACTATACTTTTTAACCGACTGCCAAACGAGAAATATTTACTCATATATGGCATTTTCGGGGATTCCCACAAATAAATGAACACGTTACTCGCTTAGAAGCGAGTAGGGGAATTACTGCGCGCTGCTGACTTGTGTAATTTTTTTCCGTCAATTTATTATTTCGTTTCGGTACAATTGATGATTTGACGTGTTTATTTATTTTTTAAACTTTATTGCACAGACAAACAATATAAGGCGTAATTACAACTTACGCTGCTACCTGATGCAGGCTTAGTGGTATAAAAGAGCGCTACGGTCACTAATATAAAAATATAATTTTATAAAATATTATTATTTAAAAAAAAAGCAACAATTATAATATTTGTACCTTACTCTTATATTGAATACCGTGTTAGCCCTTTTTTCTCAATTCTAGATTATATCTGCTGCTCATGAATCAATTTAAAAAAAAATACATTAAAAGAAGAAAAATGTATAATAATGTTTACGTTACCATGGGGGGGGGGGGGGGGAAGAGCTTTGATTACTTTTGCTGACAAGGGGGAAGGGGGGGTAAATAATTGTAGTAAATCTGCTTACGTAATACTTGAACGGCCCCTTAGTAAAGCTATATACAAATGGATTGCCGGATGTATGACAGGGCGGTAACCACGAACTCTTAAAACAATCTCAAATCCGTCAAACATTATCATATATTTCAAAAAAAAAAAATCGTCCGCCTCGGGTGGGATCCAAACCCACTTTGACGGTAGTAGTATACCACAACATTGAACAGAAAATACGCTGGCTTTGACAGCGAGAACCACTTGAAAGATTTCGTCGAGTCGACTAACGTCTTGGTAGCTTAGTAGCACTCGCCCGGTATGCGATGGACGTGGGTTCGGATCCCACCTGAGACGGACGATTTTTTTCAAGTATTAAAAATCTTACTAGATAAACCAAGCATGGTAATTGCTAAAACAAAAATTTTAATTATCAAATCTGTCAAATTTTGTGTGGAATGACGTACCAAAATTGACAGATTTGACAGCTTTGAGATTGTTTTAAGAGTTCATGGTTACCCCGCATATCATCACTGCTCGACCGACTGCTAGCTGTTTTTTTTTCGTCGTGTTTCGAGATAGTTGTGTGTGTTCACAGGAAAAGTGATCGTCCTTTAGACTTCAATTGGATTTTTGCTTATAATACGTATGCCAATATTGTTATGTTACATAAAAGACTCGTCGCCTATTTAATGCCTCAGCACTCAGACAGGACCCAATCATCACAGCCACAAAATGGTGTCATCAACCCATCACCGAAACGCTATTCACGTAGGTAAGTATATTATGTATTCAAATATTATTGGTCTGTGGTATCGGGTCAAAGGATTAAACTGCAATTCAATTAAAATGCTTTTTTAGATATATTTTTTGTTTTATCTAAGTTATTTTTTTGTGGTTCTCATTTTTTGATAACTTCATTCGCGAGTAGCTTTCGTATTCGGGCATTGGTGTATAATCGACGTTATCGTACACAAAATAGCAGTAGTTACACAGTTCTTCACTCTCATAAATAGAGGAATATCAACAACAGCTGTTGCACTTTGCCAAATGGAGTGTAGACGTCGCCGAGTGTCAGGCCGTGTAGGAATCTGGGTCGGGCTGCGAGCACTAAATAGGTCACAACTAGCTCGCTGATGAAATTGCTGAGTTTAAAAAGCCTATATGGCTATAAACTTTCATTGAAGTAACTTAAAAAAATCTTGAAACTATTAATACAGGGTATGTTTAGTTATTATATCCCTTAAGACATTCACGGACAGAAAGTAGTTAGGTATTGTACAAACAGTAGAAGTTTTGTTATCACGGCCATAGCCGTTCATCGTCGGCCAAGGCGTTAAGTTCTAAAATACAGGGTGTCCCGTAAATCAAGGACAACCTTCTAACAACTTATTCTATACATCATGTAACTTTTTTTTATGGTGTATAACTTTTCAAAATTCAGATTATTTGTTAACGTGGCTTAATAAATGATTTTTATAAAAAAACTATTACTGTGTTGTTTTTGAAAGGACACGTGTTTCCATTGCTTTAAAATTTTAAAAGGTAAAATATGGTTATTGAAACCGTCCACTGATAGACCCTAGGAATCTAGGTCAGGTTGTAAGCATTGAGTAGGTCGTAGCTCGCCTATGCAGGTTAGTCGCGGTATATAAACTCACCTTAATAATGTATGAAGACAGGATTTTAATAATTCGCCAGAGAACACACCAACTGTCATGTTCCCAAGGTAAGCAATTAACATTTTTGTCTTAAGAAACAATGTATTCCTTTGCGAGTTTAGAAAATATAGTTTTCCAAAATGTCCCGAAGCGGGAATCTAACCTGGGACTATTGAACAACATTACATCATTGCTCTGACCATATAGTAAGTAGCGAAAGCACTTGTGTTATAGAAATCAGAAACAACGAAGGGACCACAACACCCAGACCCGAGATATAGAAAAGTTCGTTTTATACATTGACCCGACCGGGTATTGAACCCGGGACTACAGAGATGGCGATGCCTAGTACGGCACGCCGAGGTACTCAAAACTGTGTTTATAGCGAATTATAGCCCACTACTGGTTTGTTAGTCCTAATAATATTATCTGTTTACTAAAAATACTTTTTTTGCAATTTGAATGTAGCTCTCATGCTTCACCTACGTGACGCCTAACGTTCAAATAAAGGCATGACTAGCGTTAACTAAATTAAAGTATTTAGCTACGCGCTAAGTGCGTGGCCACACTTATTTGAGGTTTGATTCTAGCGTCTAACGACTTAGTTAGCGTGTGATCTGTGAGTGTGTCTTTAAAATAAAATAAAACGCTTTCAAGAACTCAATACTTTTATTATTTTGTCTACTCCATCCTAACTTAATAACTATGCACTTTAACATTTATTTCACAAAGAGTTTTTAAATGTGACCGTGTTTTAATATGTTTAGTATAGTAGGTGTAGCCACAACAACGCACTAAACGCCCGCTTAATCCCTTTGATGTGTCAAAAGTTACCGCGGTCCGAGCTATCGACTAACGTCTAATGTTATTAAAGCAAATTAGCGCACAAAGACCGGCCACACCTGCGTATTACGTCAAATAGAGCACTAAATAACGACACTAGACGCAGGTGAAGCCCCAACATCACAGTATAAGCCGTTATATTTAGAGAAATACACGACTGTAAACCCGTATCTGTAAATGTATTTCTCTCAAAGTTTCCATTCAGATACAGAACCCGGGTACACAATAAGCAGTTATGAGTAGTTCCCCTGCCTAATTAAAAAAATCTTAATTATATCTCTTACTTTAATCGAATCATAATTGTAATACACTTATGGAGACACAAACTGCCCGCATTGCATCATCCAACCAGCAAACTGTCAAACTATCCAATCAAGTAACTAGTTATCGACGAACATGTATGCGGTTGTATGCGCCCTAACTTTATTACCAGATGCCCGTCATCATGTCATTTAGCGCCATGCGGCATGCGCCCTAGTCATATAAACGTTACCCTATAACGTTACAAAATTTGTGGTTTGTCCAGAGTTTAGTATGTATTATTCTTTCTCTATGGTATAGAGCAGCTAGCACACTGGCCATATAAAAGAATGAATTTTGGCTGGATTCGTGATTTTACAATTTTTATATTAACTGGCCAATGGCGTTGGCGATTGACTGGCCCGGGAAAAGAAAATAAGGGCTTTTAAATAAAATAAAATCCTAAATAAAAAATAGCACCATGAAATCTACACGTGATTTAATGGTCCTTACTGTTTTTTTTTTCAAATTATAAAGAACTTTATCACCCACGTCTTATGCATAATCTATTTACTTTTCGACATATAACTATCACCTTGGATCGTTCTTTGTATCTTGGCTTGGACTTTATTAGCGAATAAATATGCTGTGGCTTATTAACACTTAAACTTTGTCTTTGTCTGCAAAGGTTTCTAAATCTCACAAGTCAACTAAATATTTAGCAAATAGTCGCGTTTTAACAATATTCCGCAGCGTTGTAATAAACTTTGCAGGATCTCTTGAATCCAGACTAAAATTGTAGACCAACAAGCAACGAAAACCTGTTGGCTGTTCCTAAAGTCTAAATCATGAAGTTCACAATATGGCCGTTTAAATGTTTTCCACATAATGGAATCTAAGAACAAACCGTCGCTGGCAAACAACTATTTTAGTCTGGAGTCCACTCGAGTGGGCAGTCGAACCATAGCTTGAAAGTAAACAGCTAGGTCAGTTTTTAAAGTACGGTCTTTACAACCGCAACCTGCGGGGTTACCATGAACTCGTAAAACAATCACAAAGCTGTCAAATCTGTCAATTTTGGTACGTCATTACATACAAAATTTGACAGATTTGATAATGTTTGACAGATTTGAGATTTTTTTAAGAGTTTGTGGTTACAGCCCTGTACAATCTATCACTACAGATAAAAAAAATCTTAAATGAAATATTTGCCTAATTTTAAATTATTCTCTCACTTGAAATTCTTAAGTGTCTTATGTCTTTAGAATTGAATATTCGTCGAGCTTTAATCCAGTTAGCAAGTTCACTCCGTGAAGGAAACGATGTTTATGCAACTTGCTGTGGTTGTAGACTCTCATCGTTGCGTGGTTACAATTACCATTAGATATTTCTCTATGAATTTACATATCAAAAATTGACGACCTCCATAGCTGAGAGGCAAGCACGCCGGACTATAGGTATATGGCCGCGCCATCTATGAGGTTTCGAGTTCGATCCCAGGTCGGGTCAATATTGAAAACGATCTTTTCTATATTGTCTCTGGTCTGGGTGTTGTGGTACCGTCGTTGTTTCTATAGGTTACACAAGTGCTTTAGCTACTTACCTTAACATCAGAGCAATGTATCTGATGTTGTTATTTTTTTTTAAATGCAATTAAAATTGTGGCAACTTTTGTGCATACGAGAACGATTCTAACTGCAATTGCCATTTGGTTTTTATTGCACATTTCGATTCCGTGCCATTTGAGTTGGCTGTTTTCCAGCGTCTGTTCGTTGCGAGGTGCACGTACTACCGAGCGAGCTCCACACTAAACTTCTCGGTAATAAATTGCATTGCGTGAATGGCTTTTGGGCTATTGTTCGTGCTCATCGCTTAGTTCTACTCTTACATTAGGCTTAATTAATTAGTGTTTTTTTCTTGTTAGATCACTTCTGCAGTTTCCAACCTTTTCTAATTATGTCGACCGACACAGACGAAAACCTTTATGAGTTTGCCGATTTTTTTTTTGTTTCTCAACCAAAACATTAGATGAGTTCCGATTTAAGCCGTGTTCGCTGCGAACGCTAGTTTCTTCACCATACATTAAAGAATAAAATAGAATAAAAATAAGAACAATTTATTTGCATAAAACACGGTAAAATACAATGGTGACATTAATTAAAATCAATCAACTCAACATGTTTTGTCTAGTTAAGACGTACAAATATTTATATATTCAATTAATTATTATTATTCAGACAGTACAGTACAATTCACTTACATTTATTAAATGCTGCAGCTTCACAGTAAAAAGCATATTAATGTGGTTACGATTAAATTTAGGCGAAAAAACGCTTATTGTCATCTTAAACTGGTACTTGTTAAATGTATAAGTTGTTGATTTTCCATTAGCTTTAGTATAATGCTGTTTACGTACTTAAAAAAACTCGTAATATTCGACTACCACTAGCTGTTTTAGTATACGGTAATAGTACATTATGATACAAGTGTGCTACGTTGGTCATTATACACGAGGCATTATTATAAGCGCGAGCCGCAGGCGAGCGCGGTAAGGAAGCCGAGTGTGATAATGATCAATGCACACGAGTTGCATACGACGTTTTTCAACACAATTGCGAGGAAAAAACAAACTAAAATCTAAAAATACCTTCTCCGAATATGACTTGGCGTTTTTGCTGTTTTTCTATGCATTTTGGCGGCAACAGGCTATCACTCGCGTTTCGTGCCTCGATAAGTATTTCCGACGGGGTTGAATAACATTTTACTCGTCTTTACTATTTTAAAGTAGACATTTTTGATAGTAATTAACCACACAGCAACAACTTTATCAAATAATAATGGACAATAGCACGTAAGTTTTGTTTTTTTCGCGCGCCGCAATTTCGATGCGCGCGCAGGTTCAATAATGGCACAGGAAAAACTGGGTGTTCAGCCGAGTAGCAGCAATTTAAAAAATAAAATAAACTATAAATTATTGTTTCTAAAAATGATAGTTAAGTTAGTTTGTGTTTATTAATATACAATTTAATAAAATGAAATACTTATTTGTCATCTTAACCCTTAAATAATTTAATATTCGTAAAATATTCAATGTTCTTAGACACAAACTTTTGCTGGATTTTTTTAAAAAAAGTTTACATTACCGCACTAGTGCGATAATCTTTTTACAGCACAAGTGCGTAATATGATGAGTTATGATACTAAAAACGGTGTTATAAGAGTAAATTTACGAGCAACTGTGTTGAATAATTAATTTCATCATAAATAATTCACTCTTTTGTATTAGGGTTAGCGAATCTAATTTTCAAAGAAGTATTCCACTACCAAGACACATCGATCATTGTAATTCTAAAGAGCGTTTTACTATTTTTCTTTAACCTCGTTTAGGCTAGCTGTTTTATTTTTTCTGTGTGTTGGGTGGCGAGTCACACGTACCTACTGGCTCCACACTAAACTTCTCAGTAATAAATTGCATTGCGTGAATGGCTCCGGGGCTATTGTTTGTGCTCATCGCCTCACCTCTACTCTCGAGTAAGTTTAGTATGGTACTAAAATAACAAAAGGCAAAGTCGTATTATTTTTGATTTTAATGACTCAAATGTTTATTGCAAACATAATTTAGATTCTTCAAAACGAAACTTTTTTGAAAATAGGTTAATTTGTATACTGCTGTAAATAGGTTAAATAAAAAAAAAGTAAAGAAAAATGACATTTGATCTCCGTTATATGGGTGACCTATTTACATACATTTAGTTACAGAACGTCCGACTCGCACTTAACCGGGTTTTTTACAGTAGATAGTTAAATAGGCAGGAAGGTCCTTGAGTGGCGGCCGCGGGCCGGAAGGCGTAGTGTTGGCAAGCCCCCCACAAGGTGGACCGACGATCTGGTGAAGGTCGCGGGAAGCCGCTGGATGCGGGTGGCACAGATCCGATCTTCGTGGAAATCCTTGGGGGAGGCCTATGTCCAGCAGTGGACGTCTTTCGGCTGATGGATGGATGGATGAGATAGTTTAATGTTTTTCCATTGTCTTATTAACATCACATTCCTCCACACCACTCTCTTCTGTTCACTGTTTCTGTTTATTACAGATCTTTAATTTTAGTTCCTCCGTCTTATTACCATCATATTCCTCCCATCCAGAGCATAGCTTTTGTTCTCGTAGTAATTTAAAGCTAAATTGGTTCAGCTCAGGATTATAGTGGAGTGGACGCTTTATGCGGGGCGCAGGCTGCTCTCAACCGATTAATGGCGGAAAATTTGCATATTATCACATGCGAAATTAAACTAATATTCTACCCATTGAAGGTGCAAGCACAGGTGCAAGGGTGGAGAGGAGACGGCGACCGTCTTTTGATTTACAAAAAATCTAAGTTGACGTTAGAACGTGACTAAAATTCTTTAACGCTAAGGAGGTAAACGCAACTACTCATTACAATTTGTCGAATTCCGGACATTCAATGATAATGATAAATAATTTATTTCTAAGAAAATGGTAACACAAGATCTTAAAGCTATTCACAAGTACAACATATTCTGCTATTGTTTTAGGCGTAGATATACACCGTGAATTTTTAATTACCCGAGAAAATTAACTGACATACTCAGATATCGATATACATCGAATTTGGCGAATAAAAAAAAATGAGAAATTTATTTAAAAGATCCCTAACATTCCTTAAAAAATGCACCATAAAAGTCCTGCTAATTCAAATAGTAATCATTATCATTCCAACATTAACGGAACCAAAATCCACCTAATTTGGTCGCGTAATATTGGCGTACGGAAGGAATGACTATGAATGTTTTTTTTTTTCATTCATAGTTATTCCTTCCGTACGCCAACGCCGTACGCCGTTCCGTTTTTTTTATTCGCCAAATTCGATGTATATCGATATCTGAGTATGTTAGTTAATTTTCTCGGGTAATTAAAAATTCACGGTGTATTAACACATTTAAAAAAAAAATACACATCATCAAATATATAACCTGCATGTATATTGAAGTTGAACTCCGGTTAAAACGCAGATCATTATCCGAATCGCTCGGCAACAAGTCGGACGCCAGCGTGCCAAACGAAGCCAATCTCGGTTGAACTGAACCTCGAAAATTGTTACTGGATGGAGTATTTCTGAACCATTTTACGGGTTAATGTCTGTTTCGTTAATATGTAAAACTATACGACGGTAGAAATAAAAAACAGAAATATGACACGATCTCCATGGTATTCATAATTCGACTGATTTTATCTTTCGTGGCATTACCATTTAAATACCTGATCGGGATTGACCATGTACCTAGTTTTTCGAATTTCAAGTACAGTCAAAGGCAGGTCAAACTATCCAGAAAAAGTACAGGCGCCTCAATAAAATTGGATACTATTCAAAACCACACCTTTACGCATCTCAATTTGCAAATCGTTAGAGTATAGCGTTGCTTGTTTCCTAAGCTCAAACAATTTGTAGGTCTCAATTGTGAAATGTGAATTAACAGTCGTCACCATCCCGGTTATCTTTAGCCCCGCCTCGATATATTTTCATTAGACAGCGTCCTCTGGCGGGGACAGACTAATTTATTGCTGTGCTGTGTAACGCGGAATTTAATAAGGTGGGAGTGAGCTAGAGGCGTCATGAGAGCTGGCAGACATTGTTTTTGTCTAGGCTTTGACTAGCTAGACTCATTTATAGTGATGTATCCGATAACGATATATCGGCGATACTTCAGGTTTGCCGATATATCGACGCTATTTTTATGACCAATTGAACGAAACTTTTCAATGCTCTTTATAGAAATGTAATGTAAACGCACGTGTTGTCTCGTCTATTTCGTTGCAAACGAGGCACAAACTAACTATGCTCTGGGAAACCCCGCGCTTTATTCAGTTATACTTTGTTTTTTAAACAAAAATCTTATCAACGTTCATTTTAATTAATAAAACTATTAATTAACTACTATATACCTGTCTACATTTTTACATTAATTTAAAGAATACCCTGACATGTCTTATTCAATTTACCTTGATTTAAAAAAAAAAAATGCCCAAAAGAAACAAAAAATGTCAGAAAATACATTTTACACGTTCGAACAATAAACGAAAACTATAATCGAAACTGTACCTAGAAAATTGAAAATATATTAGGTAATCGAAAAACGTTTACTATACGTATTGAAATACATCCTACGCCCGGCACGTAAGTTCTTTTTAATTTTTCCTATTGCCTCCGAAAACCGTTAGGCGTCTCTGGAGAATTCGATTTATAAATAAATATGGCGGCGGACGGTCCGCCATTTTGGCTCAGACGTTGCGTGAGGAGCATGCTTAGCAGCCCCCGAGTCAGCTGCTTCGATAACTGTCAGAATCCACCAATGGCTTGTCATTGGCAGTTCAAGATAAATGCATGTATGACTAGCAAAATTGAATTTGTAACACGGATTAAATACAGGTTGTCCGTAAAAACATTGCTAAGAAAAAGTCCAAGGATAGTTCTCCCCTATTTCCCTACCTAAATCATCATCATCATGGAAAATCAATATAAAACGAGTTTGTCCATGCAAAACCCAATTTTAACGGGATCAATAATAATATTTATGCAATATATAACAAGAAATTACCTAATGCATTTATCAAAATGTACCTATTTTTTTATTTACAATCAATTGCACTCTTCACTATCGTCTTGTAAATCAAGTGCCTTTCGTTTTATAACTATTTTAAAAACGTACGAATTAGTTGAATATTATTCAACTTTGAGTTTTTTTAACTTTGAATTGAATATTATTCAACTAATTACTATTCAATGAATAAACTACTAACACTGTTGAAAATGTCCTCCAGACAACACACCGATTGTCATAGTCTTGGAATAAGGAACTAACAAATAATTCTTTGATGAATAACCAGACAATTTTCCAGCGGCACATCCAGCCGCGAGGTATATAAAATGACATTTGAAAAGTTCTTATAGTTTTTCTCCATAAACATAGTAAAGAAAATTATTACTCAACCAGATTAAAGTGGCAAGTTGACATTTATAGCTTTAATAAACTGCGTAGATTGTATGAATGTTTATTTTTCAGGCCAGTCGATACAGTTACACAAAAGCCGCATTCGTTTCCCCAAGGTATAAATCAATGTCCCACCTTAATGCTGCATGCTATTACCCCACTTAATTCGGAGGGTAAACCTTGCATTTGCATATGCTGCCACGAAATGCACAATGAAAAGGGGGAAATCCAGGAATAAAGACGTAACATATTTGGAATTTTTCCTTTCTAGAATGTTCCAGTTTTTTAAAAGATCCTGTGAACATGGCGTCAAAAATTGTTATAGTATCCATTTTTGTATTAGCTCTAATAACGCTACAACTATAATCTCAGACCCAATTTGAAATACCCACTGAATCGGGTCTTCAAAATTTTAACATTCTCGGTCCATTGTGCAAAAGTTCATCATAAAATGGAAATTCATAACTTGTTTTGTAGCCCTCCAGCATTAGGTAAATCGACCGGTTGGACGTTCACATAAACGTTTCAGCGAAAACTGGATAGAAACTATCTCGTGTAAAAAAGAGCTCTTACAAAATGTACTTATTTGTAATCCCATTTAAATCACGATTCTAAAATCTGTCTCAAAAACTTTGACAAAATTCTACGGCCAGAACTAGTAAATTCGTTGAAGGTAGGATTTAATTATCGAATTAAGCTATTTCCCCCAGCGATCACGCGGATAATTCCATTTGCGCCGAACTGACGACGCCGACGAATCTCTTCCGACCGTGCTTCTTGGCTTGAGATTCGATTAATGATAGATTTCATTCGATAGTGCGACACCACTAACTGATAAGCCACATCAACCAAATAAATTTTACGCAAACTAAGCCTTGGCTAGTTTGTTACACACTTTTTTAAGGGTTCCGTGTCCGTATTTACTTCGTACCCAATGATCCGTGATAGTTAGACAGTTGAAAATTTTCACAGATGGTGTATTTTTGTTGCCGCTATAACAAGAAATAATAATAAATAGAATAAAATAAATATTTAATGGGGCTGGTCGTCTTTTTTTTTTTTGCTCGATGTTGATAACGGCAAAAGGTAGTCGCTTGAAAAATTCACAGAAAATTTAGTTATATATATATTCACTTTAAAAATAAAGAATTATTTAAATAAAAACAAATATTTATACAACAAACGTTTATAGATAATGGCGCGGAGCGAAAGTTTCCTCGTTAAATTCAGTTCTTCCTCCTACTATTTTATAGATTGGGTACGCTTAACCATACTCCTTGATGTGATAAGGCTAGTTATTTTATTTGGAGCTAATGCTATTAGGCCCTCGTATGCCTTACTTAGAAAGAGGAGCAAATCCCGTTTTGACCTTGAGACCATGACATGTGACAAGTGTTCACGTCACGTGTTCTCCCTCCCTCACCCACCGCAGGTAAGTGCTATTAATCAAACAGACCACAACCACTGACCTATCACCACTCACTAAATTCAATGAAAGATTATTGTAAGAGTTCATTCCATCACGTTCATGTTCAACGTGAGATGAAGTAAGCTGTCTAGTTTCTTTGGGCTGTGGTATCTCGCTTCAAACTGAAACTTAACATGTAGAGTAAACAGAAACTACACTGTGATTCGTGTGTAGTGTTACCATACTAAGAAGGTTTAAGCAAGACTAAGATTTTATATTGCTTTCGAATAAATCGAATGATAACTGCGATTATATCACAGTATTATCTGTAAATATACGTTGATAATTTCGAACAAAATGACTGCACCTTTTTAAACTATTGAAACAGGTACCCAAGCCGCGATCAGGAGAGGATGGGTGACTACTATGTTCAAATTACGTTTGTGTTTAACTTTTTGTGTCTTGTATGTTTTTTTTTGAGAGTGCACTCGGGTAAAGCGTCGTTTACTTAGGAAAAAAATTGGCCAGGCGCATTTTTTTTTTGTTGAAAGAATAAGTAACATATTTTAACAGTTGTATTATTATTAGTAGTAGTAGTACCCTCGTAAAAATCAAACCAAGTCACATCACATCAATTCAAGTGGGCCCTTCACTTAATGATTGTTTGTGTAAATACACGTTTGACTTTAAGACTAGTTTTATGTATGTGTCGTAGCCCGATCTTAAAATTAAACCAACATCATGATGTGGCCAGCGGGTACTGTGCCGCATCATGAAAAACGACCATTTTATGAAACGGTTGGCCACATCATGAAGTGATTAATTCTAAGATCGGGCCACGACATATGTACTGTATTGTTTCTGAGTGCAGGGCCATAACCATGAACTCTCAAAACAATCTCAAAGTTGTCAAATCTGTCAATTTTGGTATGTCATTTCATACAAAATTCGACAGAAATGATAATGTTTGACAGATTTGTGATTGTTTTAACAGTTCATGGTAAGGGCCCAGGGCGGTAACCACGAACTCTTAAAACAAGCTCATCATCATCAGCCACAGGACGTCCACTGCTCAATATAGGCATTCCCCAGTGACTTCCAGATCGGCCGATTGGAAGCGGCCTGCATCCAGCGTCGTCCTGCAACCTTTACCAGGTCGTCTGCCCACCTTGTGGGTGGGCGTCCTACGCTGCGCTCAAATCTGTCAAATTTCGTATGGAATGACGTACCAAAATTGACAGATTTGACAGCTTTGAGATTGTTTTAAGAGTTCATGGTTACCCCGCTGGTAAGACTACTATAATAACTTTTTTGTTTTATTATTGTCAATTACCCACATTTCTATTCTAAACTTTAGAATCTTACAAATCGCCAAAATTTAGTCAAAACATATGCTTCACTATCTTTTATTGATGTAAGGATTTGAAGGTTTAACAAAACTTTCTTTAATTAATTGCCTGACTACCAGACCGAATATACTCGAAAACTCGAAAGTTTGAAACTCAAAGATTTATTTTGCGACTATCATACTGAGTCATGCGTCACCCAATTTCGTCTGAGTCACAGTTGAAGAAACCCTCATCTTAAGACGACGAAAATTTTATATTCACCATCTCTGATTAAAAATGGAAAGTGATTTGATAATCCCCCATTAATTTGTTAATTAAATTGCGGTTAAGTATGGACAGTTTATGATGGTAATAAATAACAACATGTACACTAAAACTAAATTGAATGTAGGCAATCAACTTGAAACAATGTGTGATAGGTTTCAGGGTAAAAAGTAAATAAGTAAACATAAGTTTTTCTTTTTTACCACCACCAGAGACTTCTTAGTAAATACTAGTTCTAAAAGTTACCTAACTTTCTTGAATCTACATTCATTCAAATTCATATTCATTTATGTTATCTTTTGGTAAAAATATTACACGTAGATACGTCATTTTACAATTTAGAGTTAATAAAATAAAATATTAGCAATCTAGAGCTTCGTCAAATGTACAAAAATGAAAATGAAAATACAATAAGATAACGATAAATATAAGTCAATGGATACAATATTAAGTTTTAAATATATTAATGTCAATAAGAGCTTAATCTATATTGTAGTAGTATCTATATCTACCTGAAAAAGACAGTCTTTCTTTCTATCTATCTATCTTTCTGTAATCTCCACCTGGTACGGTTTAGCCGTGCTGATTCACCGTGACCGTGATTTCCCCCGAGGACGCAGGCGACCGTTTGCACCTGATATTTTCATTAAACGACTGTCTACCCTAGACTGAGGTTATTTTTTTGTCCGATCTCTGTTCTTGTTTGTAAAAGTTTATTAATTTATGTATTAGATACCAGTTAGATATTAATTTGTAAATGGTTAGTAAATTACCCAATTAATTTACGAGCTCCACTCTTTAAATTATTTATTTTTACCATTTTGCTATAGTACTTGATATTTAATCAGTTCATCACATAAAACTCTTTCGGCAGTCGGGTCAAAATTGTATGTATTATAAGTTGAAGAATCTCCCTTTTTGGATGGATATGGATACGCCACTGGTGCCACAAAGTTACACGTTGTGTTGCAGCGCCTAGAGCGTGAAAATGTTTATTTATAGGGCAGTTTACGCTAATTAACGAACGAATACGCGTTTAGATTCGTATTCGTAAAAAAAAAAAATCTTAATAGTAATAGTAACTCTTTTGCAATCAGTTTATTGAAGTACTCCTTACATGATAATTTTGTCGTCATATTCCGCCAAATGTTGACTGCGCTAAGAAAGTCAAAGAACATGATTAAACAATTACTTTTTAGGGTTTCGTACGCAAAGGGTATAACGGGACCCTAGCACTAAGACTCCGCTGTCCGTCTGTCTGTTCATCTGTCACCAGGCTGTATCTTATGAACCGTGATATATAGATAGACAGTTTTTTTTCCGAAATTTTCACAGATGATGTATTTCTGTTGCCGCTAACAACAAATACTAAAAACAAGAATAAAATAAATATTTAAGAGAGAGCCCATACAACAATCGTGATTTTATGCTCGTTTTTATTGATAATGGTGCGGAACCCTTCTTGCGCGAGTCCGATTCGCAATTGGCCGGTTTTTAATAGATAACGGCATTTTTAGAATTTGAATTAATTGACACCTGTTTTTTTAAGATGACTTTATTCTTTTAATTTAAGATTAAGTAATTTCAAGTACAAGCCGAAGGGGGTCAGTAGTTAGCATGCGACGATGTTAAATATTTAAATATTACCGAGCAGGTGCGGTTATTGCCAACTTGTTATTTATGTCTTTTCTGTCTGAAACTTTAAAGAAATGTACTTACAGATGTTTCTGACTAGTTCTAGTAACGTTAAGCGACGCTGTTTCCTACTTTATATTCAGAGAGCGACCTTACGTCTTGCAACGTCGGAGAACCCATAATCGACGGTGGTGCAGTAGAGATGTGACAAACAGCCCGCACCCTTATTCCCTAAAAATGAGCAATCAGCAATAATCGCGCAGTCATCAGCCGATTGATGCTTAGTGTCAAAATCTATTGGCAGCACTGACAGTAGGTTGCTTTGTTTTTGTTTTTTGCGATTTTAAAGCCAGAATTGCTCAATTTTCGCTATCGCATTGCTATTGCAAGATACGGAGTCAGGGTAGTGTTCACACATGGTCTCCGTATTAACAACAGCCGTTTGAACGGAGACGCCAAATAATTATGCTCTGTACACACACAGGCACCGTTCTAGCACAAATTACGTATAGCGGCGCGGCGCGCTTTGTGGTTCTAGCCTAGCCACACAGTACGTATTCGGTAAAGTTGACGGATACATGACGGATACGTATTCCGTTCATCCAGTTCATTCGATGACAAAACGGAATGTCATAATTTAACGGATCGATATTTTTACTGTATGCAGAATACTGTGTCATGTGTAAAGTCGCTCATACAACTCTATACGCCATCGATGAAAAAAACTATCCGATAAAACGGACCAGCAAAACGGAGACCATGTGTGTACGGGCTGTAACAATGCATTTGGGAACGTGTTTACGTCACACGACGATACTAGTGATGTATTAGGCACAGTGTCTATCACTACATACGGATTCTCGCACTTTGGAAGATAACAGCCCAACATAAATAGCTTACAGACTAGACAGATGGATAAATAATTTATTTGCAATTTAATAGCACAATACATGAAAAATACAATAGAATTATTAAATACCATGAATTAATTTGTTTGTAAGCCAGCGATGCCAATTTAACATTTAATTAATTATAGTTAAAGAACTAAAAAAAAATATCAAATAATTATTTATGATTTTGCCGCATCATAAATACCTACTCATCATATATTATACGAGTATCACACATTCAACGTAAGCTCAACACATCACACACATCAGTCAAAGAAACAAGAAGTTTGAAGTCAAACCTTACACCGTTCAAAATAAAAACTATTTTTGTGTAAACTATGCATATTTTATATGGATTTGATCCCGAGTGAACATCGCAGACATAAATGTTTAATGCGCTTCAAAGCGAAGTTAGAATATGAAATGTTTGAAATATTGTAAGCAGGCTCTTTACATCTTATTCTCAGAATCTGTTTCATATGTGTAGTGTAGTGGCAGTTTGATAGTGCATGTTTTACTACTTTAGTATCTTAGGATCAGCGAGTTTAATCCCGTGCTAGGCTAATCCGATTGCGTCCGAATCCGAATCGAAAATCTTTATAATTATCATCAACAGCATTTCAGCCACAGGACGTTTACTTGTGAACATAGACCTGCCCCAATGACTTCCAGATTAAATTTAAATAAAAATAAATAAATAAATATTGGACAACATCACATACATACATTGCTCTGATCCTAAGCTAAAGCACTTGTGTTATAGAAATCAGAATCAACGACGGTCACCCAGACCCGAGCCAATATAGAAAACTTCGTTTTCGTCATTGACCCGACCGGGAATCAAACCCGGAACCTCCGAGATGGCGGCGCCATTTAAAGACCGGCGTGCTCGCCTCTCGGCTACGGAGGACGTCGAAGATCGGTCAGTTGGTAGCAGCCTGCATCCTGCCAGCCAGACCAGCGGCTTCCTGAAACCTTTGCCCAGGTGGTCTGTCCTCCTTGTGAGTGTACGTCTACGCTACAGTTTGTCTGTACGCGACCTCCATTCCGAATCTTTATGCTCCATCGGCCGTCAGTTTTTTCTTTAATAAGACTTACCAACAACTGTTCACGCACGCATTAATATAAGTAATAGGTTTACTCAAAGTAGTATGCGTAAAACCTATGCTACCTATAGCACGTAAGTCCTCAATGTGACTTGGGCACTTTACTTGCATCATCGTATTATTAATATTTTTGAGTTTCTTGGATATTTTTCCAATAATTAGATTTGATTACAGACCATTTACGTACATAAATAGATTATTCTTGTTTTTTTTTATTTTCAAAATCGTAGCCTAGGCAACCAATATATAGCCTGCCAGCCTTTGTTAATAACGCCTAATGCCTTTATAACAAAGGCTTTATTAAGGCTAATATTGTCTGGTCTGGCTTTAACAATTATTTGAATAAATTATCCTGGGTTTTTCTAATTCGTAGCCTGAGTATTTAATACAATAAAACCTTTTTACTAGAACCTCAAATATGCTGGCTTATGTATATTTGAATAAAACATCCCACATTAAAATCACAATGTTTGTGTTAAGGCTTCTCTACACTCGCAATCTGCAGTAGTCAGTGGCGTTAAGGCTTCTCTACACTCGCAATCCGCAGTAGTCAGTGGCGTTAACGAACTACATAGCAGCACACACGGGCGCGCCGCATTTTTCTTCCCCCTGTCTGCGACCCTTTAATGAGACAGAAACTATTCTAAAACACACGGGAAACTTTCGGGGCGGGCGCGCTAACGAAAAATAGGTTACAAAACAAAGATTTAAGGTCGCTTTTTGAACGGAAGAAATAAAGGTGAAGGAACAAGCTTTCTTGAATTTCGCTACACATGCGCTCCAGCAGAACCCAGTAATGACGAAGTTAGTTTCCAGAGTTTAGAACGAGTCTACTCCCAAACTAGAGTACTTTAAAGAAAGTTTTAAATCTGGTTGAAAAATACAGCTTCAAATAAAGCTAATAATCGAAATTATAATCGAAATAATCAAATTAGTAATAAAAAAAGGCATTGTTATTTATGTTTTCTATTGAACAAAAATGTGGTTTATAGACATTATATGATAAGACCTTTTGATTTTAAAGTAGTAGTGATCGACTGGTTTGGGTGTCGAGGAACATATAACTAACTGATCTCGGAGCTATGTCACAAAAGGGGGGTTATTAAAAAAACGGCCAAGTGCGAGTCGGATTCGAGTAGCAGAAGTTCCACCGCATTCTTCGCAGGAATCTTACGACTTCACCTCACGTGTTTTTTTCTAAAAATAACAATAGTCATTGACGGCTGCTCCTCTGACCTCAAGGCCATTGACGCCGGAGTTCCTCAGGGCTCTGTGCTCTCTGCGACTCTTTTCCTGCTGCACATCAATGACCTGCTATCTTCAGGTATTGTTGGGTACGCAGATGACAGTACTGTCGCGGAGAAGTATCTGTCTAGTGCAGGAGCCGGTGGAGTTGAGGTCCAAAGACTGAGAGAGGCCATGGTTGAGCGTACGAGCCTGACGTTAAGTAACGTCTCCCAGTGGGGCGATGACAATCTCGTCAGCTTCAATGCCTCTAAAACGCAGGCGTGTCTTTTTTCCACAAAAAGGAGTCCTTTCACCCTTTCTCCTACTTTCCGAGGTACATCTGTTCCAGTGACCGGCACTCTACAACTTCTTGGCATGGAGTTGTCCTCTGACCTCAACTTTGGCACCACCATCGAGTCTAAGGCTCAAATTGCAGCTAGAAAGTTGGGCGTCCTGAATAAAGTCAAGCGGTACTTCACGCCTGGACAGCTTTTAACTCTTTACAAAGCCCAAGTCCGATCTTGCATGGAGTACTGCTGCCACCTTTGGGACGGCTCGGCGAAATACCAACTTGCTGCACTTGACTCGGTGGAACGCAGAGCCAAGAGAATAATAGGCGATAAAAAACTGGTGGCGTCCAAGCTGCACAGCCTGGCTCACCGCCGCAAGGTTGCTTGCCTATCGGTCTTCTATAGATTGTACTTCGGAGAGTGTGCTCATGAGCTGCATGAACTCATACCACCGTCACCTTTCTTCCATCGGACATCCAGACGCACGGCCGGCTACCATCCGTTCTTAGTTGATATACCCATAACCCGCACTAAGCGCTTCTCATCATCTTTTATAATGCGCACAGCTAAGGATTGGAATTCCCTGCCTGCGTCTGTATTTCCGAGTGCATATAACCTGACTCTCTTTAAGTCCAGAGTGAATAGGCATCTTCTGGGCAAGCTCGCTCTATCGTAGATCCCATCTATGCTCTAGAGCAAGATTGGGGTCAAGAGTAAGCCCATCTCAAATAAAAAAAAAAAAATAAAAAAAAAAAAACAACTTCTATCTAAAAATTACAACTTTTTGAAAACTACAGAGACAGTCGTCTTGTCTATTGCGGTGGCAGGTTCCCATTACGCACGGGACAAGTTTTTGAGCACAAGCATTTGAAACATGAGCCATGCATAAATAAAGTATCAAAGTCTATCTGTTATCTAGTCAACAGAGTACAAGCTATGGTTACTTTGAGGCTACAGAATGATACCCATTTGTTGGAAATGTTGGAATAATTAATTCACTTATTTTGCATTCTAAGTTGTAGATGCGGGTGCAATTCTTTCACGTGAATACTCCTTTAAAATATTCTACAAGCTCGGGTGCAATAAGCTCATTTAGATCGTAAAATTACGGTTCCAGCATAACAACGTTCCTTAATTAATTCTGTAAAGTAGTGTACCTATTTCTTGAAAGTTCTTTAAATATGTATGACTGAGTTCCCTTCATTAAAAAGCTGATTAAATATAAACAAGAAATAGATTTTAGGTTTTATGAATAAAAACACAAGTACCTAATGTTCTAGATTCATTACAAGGAAGTAATGGTATCATCAGAGATTAAATAATTAGCATTATGCATGCATGTCGTGTAGCATAAATAGTTACGATATACCAATTAAATATACAGGGTGTTAAATCCGAAAAAGGTTGTTCAAATATATGCATATAAATGCTATGGTTAAGTCAGAGATTTGAAATTATAATATCTTTAAAACTATGCCTATTGTTTTCACTTATAAGTACCTATACTTTTATTGCCACCAAATATATGAATATCGAAAGGAACCAATTAATAAAAGACTTCCGTTATCCCTTTACAATACGCCAATATATATTTTCCTTTCTTTTATTAATGTATTTCTTGCATCCAGCTTCAAACACATTGTTTGTTGTAAAGATACCGATCGCAAGATTGTAGTTCCTTGTGTACAATTCTAAATGCATTCGCTACGGTAAAGCTACGGCCAAACCAACGCGGGGGCGTGGGGGTGCGCGGTGGCGTGGGCGTGGGCGTGCAGGCCAGTTCACACCAAACCCGCGGACACTACGCGTTCAGGAGGCCTAGCACGAAAATGTATCTTTCGCTCGGATGTTTCAACTTAACAAGAAAGAGATAAGTCATGAATGAAGTCACAGAAGATTAAAAATGCATAATAAGGATATCTAATGATGTTGTAGAAATTATGATTTAACAATAATTTATCAGATTATTTGCAGATATACTACAAATATAAAAGCTCAACCCCTTTTACTAAATAAACAAATATTTTTTGTAGAGTTTTTAAATCCATTTATTTACTGAGTTTCGTATTAATTAATTCCAACGCGGTTACCCGAGCGAAGCTATTTGAAGATAAAGGAAAGAAAAAAGCTAGTTGGCTTCACTCATTGCTACTCGGAAAAAAAAAATAGCTTTTCACTCAATTATTTATATCATATTTATTTATTTTATTTATAAAACAAACAACAGTTTACAGTTGGAATATAGTAGTCCCACAAAACTATTTACATAGTTTGTCTGTGGGATCATGAGTCTCTAACTTACTAAATAAACTTAAATACTAATCTAAGTTAGCTAAAAAATACTGTTTAAGTTTTCTTTTAAATACATTTTTATCTTGTTCCCGGCGTATATCCTCGGGCAAACTATTTAATAGGTATGGTAACCGTTTTTTTAATGTTCTATCACCAAAGTAGTTATTTACTTTAGGTACCTCAAATTTGCCCGCATTGCAGACATTGACCGGGTACAATTACTATGATTGACCAATGTTGGGCTATACTTCTGACTGTCGTGGTTATTTATTGCTAATTGGTACTTATGTTTTAAACTGACCGGGAGAATTCTACAAATTTAAATAATTTATAATAATTATCTTTACAATTTGCCTTCGTTTTATTATTTACTAGTAGTTTAATAAATCTAATTTGCATTGCTTCAAGCTTATTAATGTGTGTTTTAAATGTTAGTCCGTAACTGTCAAGAGCGTAACCCAAAATAGATTCCACTAATGACAGGTATAATAATTTTAATGTAGAAGTAGGAACTTTAATATAGTATATAGTAGCGCACCATCTGTCTGTTGAGCCTGTCACGTCAAATGTCATGTCCGCGCGTGCATAAGCTGAATGTTAAGCTGCACACCGCCGCTGTCCGCACCGGTGTGAAATCGTCGATACAAATGCTATGGCACGATCTGAACGCCCACGCCGGCCGGTTTGGCCGGGACTTTACTGAGGAACATGAACTTTATGTATTTTGTATCGTATCTCAAAGTTCTAGAGTTATTGCTTTTTGAAGCTAAATAAAATTGAAATTCTGTTCACGTTTGTTTCGTACGAAGACATAATTGTGCATTATTTATTAAGGACAGAAGCGAAGCTTTGATAGAAGACCGCCGAGTCGAGTTTTCTTGTAAATTAACTAAACATTACATATTCTTTGCATGTAAATCGATAGAACATGGGATTGCATTCAAAAGAAACAATATATTCCTAAGGATCTACGCAACCAATTACGATAGACTTACTTATGAGAGAGTTGGTAAACCCCAGTGCAGCGGTCGCATGTAGCCGCGGATGTCTCGTGCGAACGTTTTTAGCGTTTTTAACACTATCGAATAGTTAATGGCTCCTGATAGGCTTGTGACAAATAATAGAAACAGCCTCTGCCAGTTGTTACGTTTTTAAAAAAAAATATCACAAAAATACACTCGGATGCACAAAAAAAAAAAACTATCACAAGATTACGTATTTACTTGAGTAGCAAAATATATTCCTATAATCCTAAAATCATTTCAGTACAGGAATAAAACAAGGGTTAAATAACTGTAAGATGGGATAATATCACTCAAGAAATCAGTCTAGTATAAAATTTTAGTATTGATGTTTCTACTGGTACCTACTATAAAGAATTTTATGCCGATATACAGTTCCCGGTCCGGTCTACTTCTTCTTATTTTGATCCACCAAAACATTCTCATCTCTGATGCATCTTTACTAATCATCCACCTTTTTAACGGCCCAGCATTCAGCTCGTCATACTGATTTTAGTAACGATACTTCTAATTAATGCGGTCATTGTATAGCTAACTTAAGCATAAGCTGTCCGTGCATTAGTGAGGATGTAAAAAAACGGCTTAGTGCGAGTCGGGCTCCTATATGCTACCTAAGACTGAAAATGATGATGGCGAAAAGAAAAAGTTAAGCGCTAATTAAGGTCTAAATTTGCGCTTAACTTTTTCTTTTCGCCATCATCATTTTCAGTCTTAGGTCCACTGCAGTGGTGCTGACATAGGCCTCCTCCAATGATTTTCAGATTAGCCGGCTTTTCTTTTACTTTGCATTAATTTATTATGTTTATACAGTCCGCTAGAGTCCACTCCATTTCGTAAGTGACATATAGTCTATCGCAGCATTCGCAGCCACCCATTTCGTTAGTGGCTAACACGTGTACTTACCTAGAGTAGGTATCAAGCTAGGTACCATAGTGTATTAATTTTGAATGTAGGCAGTGCTGAGGTGTACTCTTTATGCCTATAGATAGATAGATAGATAGATAGATACTCTTTATTGCACACCACACAAAACAAACACAAGAGTTTACAAAGTCAAGAGGGGAAGGCGGTGAAGAGTTAAAAAAAGAAAAATTAAATAACAATATATCTACGAAAATTAATATATATAGTGTTAAATAAAAGATTTCGTTTCTCTTTTCTTATCTATAATTTATTATTTATTTAAGACAATAAAAAAAGAGTTACAGTGGTGGGTTGAATCTGGTATTTAAGAAGCTACAGAAAAAAAAGTTACGAGCCAGCCAGTCAGCGGTCGGGAAATGTGGGTATTTTAGAATAAGTTTTAAGCCTACGGGGTTGAACTAGTATCGATTTGGTTGAGCTTATTTGGTTAATTAATAGTGGGCGCCATACCCTTAAGGTGGGTAAACCCTATAAAAAAAATAAAAATATAAGTTAGTTGCCTATGCGCAACTTTCGCAAGATAAAAAAAAACAAACTGTCACTGAGGTTATGTTTGTGTTATGTTTCAGTTTTATTTCCAGACTTTAGCAAAATACAACAATTGAGTAATCTAAGTTATTTTTGAATGTAACAAGGGATGCAAGTGAAAAATGTGCTGCAAATTGACTAGTGACAGGTAAAATAAGTATCCCTGAGCGGTTCTAAAATTACTACGTAACAGTACCCCTCCTGCCAGAAGAATTTTACGCAAGTAAAATTCGAGCTGGCCCTCCAGCTCATAAACAAAAAACGAAACCACGAAGGAAAGCGAAAAAAAATAAAAACGCCACAAGGCAAAACAAAACAAATAGTCCTAAAGCGGACTAAGTTCCAAAATAATAAAAAGGAACATGTTGGGTGGTCAACGGCGGCGGTGTGGCGAGCAGAAAATTAACGCGGGCCACACGTCCGTCGATAACCAGGACCACAACAAGCTAATCCACCAATGGGATTGGATTCTAACGGGGAATCCGTAAAAATGTTAGGAGCTAAATTAAAAATTCTCCAAAAGTCTACGCCAAGAAGAATTGGGGTGGAAACATCAGGGACCACATAAAATTTAATAGCTTTTGTGACTTGTCCTAATGTTACGTCCAAAAACACATGACCGCAGACGGGAACCAACGAGTTGTTAGCCGTGGCAATGTTCTTAATGTCACTGTCACGGTGTAACGTTGCTCCAGCCGCAACAAAATGTTGACCTGTATCCAAGCCTAATATGGAAATACTCGAGCCCGAATCAAGTAAACCATGATAATTATTATTATCAATGCTAACGGTTAAATGAGGACGCTCATCTTTAGAAGTTGTGGTCTGAAGCACAGCAACTTTACCATTTTTCTGCTTGGCATTTTGGTCAACACCTTTGGAGCGGTTCGGGGGTGGTGTTTTCCTATGAATGGTAGGCACAGTGTTGCCAGAACTCTTGGTCTTGTTGCAATTCGGACACTTAGGCTTAGTCACCCCTTTCTTTCCACAAGCGTAGCAAACTACTTCTGTCGATTTGCAATCAGAAAGCCAATGGCCTGATTGTCGACAGCGGACACAAAAAGAGTTAGATACATCTTTGACCTCATTAACCCTAGGCTGATTATTGGGCGCAACATATGCTAAGTCCCTAGCAAGTGTAGACTCAGTAGCTTTTGGAGGTTCCCTAAAGTCAGCAGCATAGGCGAAACTCTGCTCTAATAGTCTACACTTGGTTTTAAGCTCAACGATTGTGTCGATCTGTTGCAGCGCCAATGCCAAAATATAATTCGGTCTTAGATTGTATCGAATGATAGACAACTTCTCAGACTCACTAACAACATAAGATAGCCTACTGAAATAATTTTCCATTATGGCAATATAAATAAAGGCCGGCTCAGTCAAACCCTGAGTCCGTTTGCGAATCTCATCCATCAGTCGCCTATCAAAATCAGGAGGAGAAAATTCAAAAATTAAAAGTCGTTTAAGAGAAAGCCAATCCGTAACAGAGTCTTTGATGCTGCGGTACCAAACTAAGGCTATATCCGAAAATAGTTCATAAGCGGACCGAAACAAGGTAGCATCACTAATCTCCCTAGAATGTGACAACTCCTCAAGTGTTTGCAGATAGGTTCTAACGCAAGCATGACCATCAAATTTATGATTTAGATTACGAACGGATTTTTCACTGTCACAGCTGCCACAGGAGACACGTAAAGGAGAAGGTGTGACGCTCGCAATCGGCTCCTCCACGACCGAACCAAAGTGGCTATTAAAACTTTGACTTAAAGTGTCAATCTTTGCTAAATGTGTATTTAAGCATTTCTGAATACAGGCATATTCAGCCTCTAAATCATCGCTAGGCTCAACTCTACTAAGTCGATGATATAAATGATTTGCTAAAGCTTTAACCCTATTAAACTTTTTAAAATGAGATGAGCTTGTTGATAAAGTTTGTTCGAGTTCAGTCAGTTTCCCTTTAATAATTAGGAGTTCAGAAGCAGGATCCAGAGTGGTGTCTGCAACATCATCGGCAGAAACCTCCCTGGCTAACCGACGCATCTGAACACGGAGAGCAACTACTGTATTTTCAGGCTTCTCATCACGGATTGCAACTTCATAAATAAGCTCATCTTTGTGTAATAAATTGTAGTTGATTGGACGCTCCATATTTAAAAATTAAAACTGTCAGGCTGGCTTTACAAAATAAAAACGTGTAGGTTAATTAGCTGATAAATACACTTCGTAAAAAATATAGTATTCTGACCGTTTTAAAACAAAATAAAATGGTAACAATTAATCAGAATTAGTCAATGTCAAAAAATTGACAAAATTAAATTATATAAATTTGTAAATGTGAAGAAAAAAAAATTGAGGGTGTGGTTTTAAACCAAAACTAACAAATAAAACCCTCTGTTATAAGCTCAACCAAACGCCAAACCAAATTTAAAGAAAGGAAAGAAGAGAGAAAAAAAATTAAAAAAAAAAAAAAAAAGTGCACCAGATGTTAGGGCAAAAGTAAGTAAGTCCCTTAGTCGGCTCTTACGACACCCAAGGAAGAACTGGGGTGGTCCTATTCTGGCCCGAGACCACACAGGCTGGTAGGCTTAAAACTCAGGTTGCAGCGAAGACACAACCCTTTCCAAAATAAAAAGGCCCCACGTACGGGCGCTACTGTTAAATAAAAGATTTCGTTTCTCTTTTCTTATCTATAATTTATTATTTATTTAAGACAATAAAAAAAGAGTTACAGTGGTGGGTTGAATCTGGTATTTAAGAAGCTACAGAAAAAAAAGTTACGAGCCAGCCAGTCAGCGGTCGGGAAATGTGGGTATTTTAGAATAAGTTTTAAGCCTACGGGGTTGAACTAGTATCGATTTGGTTGAGCTTATTTGGTTAATTAATAGTGGGCGCCATACCCTTAAGGTGGGTAAACCCTATAAAAAAAATAAAAATATAAGTTAGTTGCCTATGCGCAACTTTCGCAAGATAAAAAAAAACAAACTGTCACTGAGGTTATGTTTGTGTTATGTTTCAGTTTTATTTCCAGACTTTAGCAAAATACAACAATTGAGTAATCTAATTACTTTTAAACTTTCGCGTTGCATAATTTAAAACTCAATGAAACGGGAATTAACGCGATCATAATTTAGGTACAAAATGTTACCTCTTTTGCCTGACGTTTCGATCGGGTTACACCGACCGTGGTCACAGGCTGACTGGAACAGCGATGTCTTCACTCCGTATGAGAGGCAGATTCTTCATCTACCCTCATGATATTATTTTCACGCCAAGTACCGTCACACACTACACTCACTGTGTCCCTATTCTGCACACTAACCGCCGCGTCCGTATTCAGGTGAGAACTCGATCGCGAAACAAAACGAGATTGTTTATTTTTAATCACTGGATTCCATGTCGCGGATAATTTGTAACCGTCTTCCCGATTGAAATTTTTATACTTTTTGATTTCAATAGCTTCACGCACAACTCTTGAATAAAAGTCAGCCTGTGACCACGGTCGGTGTAACCCGATCGAAACGTCAGGCAAAAGAGGTAACATTTTGTACCTAAATTATGATCGCGTTAATTCCCGTTTCATTGAGTAATCTAAGTTATTTTTGAATGTAACAAGGGATGCTAGTGAAAAATGTGCTGCAAATTGACTAGTGACAGGTAAAATAAGTATCCCTGAGCGGTTCTAAAATTACTACGTAACAATAGTTAATAATACATATACGTAAATTAACAAAATAAATAATAAACATACTTATATTATCCTAAATAAAGCATACATACATAATACCTTATACATAAATACAATAAATGCAAACCCAATTAACATGAAAGAATCATGACGAAAAGACAAAAAAACAAAAAAGCTAAAGGGAAAGGAGATAGGTTTTAGGTTTACTTTTAAAGCTTATAAGTGATCCGGACTGTGTTATATAAGGTCCGATTTTATTAGTGTTCATCCTGTAAACCTGTGACTATATAGGTGAAAAGCAATCGTAAAAACCAACTTTCAAAAGTCTATCATGAAAACAGTTAAAAATAAATTACAAAATAACAACATCGACTTCATATTGCATAAACTACTCGTACCTATCTTCAACTCTTTCTCGCTCTGTACAAGGGGAAGGAATAAGACGGATAACCAAATGGTTAAACGTAGCAAAGATAGGACGAGTTTATGCAATATGAAGTTAATGTTGTTGATTTTTAACTTTTTTAGTTTTGATGGTACACATTTGAAAATTGGTTTTTACGATTGCTTTTCACCTATATAGTCACAGGTTAACAGGATGAACACTAATAAAATCGGACCTTATATATTCAGCCGAAAGCGGACCATGTCAACGTTGCCTGGGCAGTGCAGACTTCTCAAGTGTTCTTGGGATTCTACAGATTTTGGCCCTCTTTTGTATAAAAAGAGTACTAAAATAAATTTACTGCTTATTTAGAGGGTACGAATTCTCACTTAACTCTTTTTGGCTGAATAGATAAATTCAACTATGTATGATAATTTACAAAATAATATAAGGCCTTCAATCTTTTGCTCTCTACCTTGTTTGTGTAGTCTTTAGAAATATAATTATAAAAATAAATAAATATCATCCTATTAGATTCCATTTTAGGAGATATATTAAGCTGGATCGACGTCTACACAGTAAATTTTCATTGGTATTGGAGACTTAAAGACAAAAACGTCCCATTCTCTAAAACTTTTTCTATGGCACCAACATGGAAATCATGAAAAAGGTTCGTTTTCTCAAACAAATCATCGCATAGAACGTAATTTAGTATCGAAGAGTAAGCTTCTTACATTGTTGTAATTGAGCAGGAGAGTGTGACTTCTGTAGCTGAAACACCAAACAAAAATTCACCGTTTTAAGCGTTAAGCCATTAAAGCCTGATCAAGTAAGTATAAGCAGTGATCCAAATAAACAAGCTTTTTATTTATGATATAAATAAGATTGTGTTTTACATTGTAACTAAAACACCAATAGCCGTTTTATTGCGTCCTCATTTTGCCGCAATCAGTGTTATATTACACTCGTTAAGCCACAGAAGCATCCAGACAACACCGCAGGTTCTATCTAGTATCAGATACGGAACTAACAATATCATCAAGAGACTTTGTGCTCGCGTTTTGTATAGCGGCAAATGTAAAGATGCGTGCTCACCAAGATCATTCGTAGATAATAAAATACATTTTTAAAGAATAAACTGTCTGTGGCCTGGTCACATTTTCCGTAGAAAGTATGCAGTCGTTGTTTATTTATTTACCATTTATCGTACATACTGTGAAACGTAAAAGTCGCTCACATTATTGCCCAGCGAATAAGCAAGCTGAAGTGGCAGTGGGCGGAGCACATAGTAGTTAGAACTTGACGGCCGAATGGGCTGAAGGGTTCTAGAATGGAGGCCACGACATCGACAAGTGCAGCGTAGGACGTCCACCCACAAGGTGGACTTACGACCTGGTAGAGGTTGCAGGAAGCCGCTGGATGCAGGCCGCTTCGAACAGGGCAATTTGAAAATTATTGGGGAAGGCCCAGTTATAATTTGGAAATTTTTGCTACTGACTGAGATTATCACAGCATCTTGATGAAACAGATACACAGCATTAAGATTAGGTTAATAATAGAAAAATATTGTTAATAATCTGTTCCCAAATATATTTTTGCTGACTTTAACTTGAATGTTAACTGTTATTAAATGCTTGCGAACGAACGCAATTAGTGAGAACGCACCTTTAGTCCTTTGTTCCGCGGTTATCATCACCGCCGGTTAATGTTGTTAAATTTTAGTGCCTATTTGGTATTGGATGCAAGTTTCAATATGGCCTTTGTGTTTACTAATGCTAAAATGTATTTGGCTTTAATTTAAATTGTTATTTATTTTCAGGTAAGTACGCCAAGAAAACGCCAAGCTGCAGATGACAAATATGTAAGACAAGACATTTAAAGTTTGCTAGGCCGTTATTTTGAACGCACATTTTTAAGGGGCCTATAAAATAAAACCTTGTTCCAATACGACGAAAACCTGTCAAACTTATTCGTCTTAAAAAATATATCTGAAAAGTCGACTCCTAAGTCTTGAAACAACCAAAGGTACATCCTCTGGTTTATTTATTTTAATTAAAACAATTATAAAATAAAACATTTCATATTTACCTCTTATGAAAATCAAGAAGTAAAATATTTGTTTTAATTCTTAACTTCACAACATCACAACAGCGAGATAACCGCAAGCCGCAATAAAATAGGAATTAAATTTCCAAGGAATTAATGTCACCCCCTACCCTACCTCGGCTGTTACGTCGGGATCGCGTAATTAGAGCGCGAATGGGTACAATCGCGCGTATCGTACGTCACTCGATGAGTACGCGCGAGCGCTGTGTAATGGCGCATACGAATTTGTCTATGGCAATCGCTTTATTAGGGTTGACAGCGGTAATAACAAAAGGTTATGGTTGAAATCAATTATTTTTAGGACCGGTTTTTCAAACTCCAATTAACTTATATCCAACGAATAAAACTGATGTTTTGACACATATTCTATACTAAAACGGTCAACATGTCAAATTTAATCGTCAGTTAGAAGATATCTGGCTATTTAAAAATCGGCTCTTAGTAAATGAACGCGAGGCTTCTTTGCGACTCAAGAAATAACACAAGGAGCGTGACGGTACCTAAATACTTGTACCTATATATTTTCATACAACTAATTATGAACAGTCAACGGCATACAAAACGTCAAATTTTCTCAATTATCATTAAACTAAAAATAAAAGAAAGTCGTTCGACTAAAGTTAAATATTGTGTGCATAGAATAATAGGTTAGTACTTAGTAGTAAGAATATACAGGGTGACTTTTTTATCATTGTCCAAACCTTCTGAGATGACTCTCGTGATACAAACGATTAACTCTTACTATTTTACCAACTCTCTGACTGCAAAATAAATCAGCTGTTCCATACAAAACATCAATATGTGTACGACCAAAATGCACTTAAATTTTATTTTCAAGTTAGGGAATTTGTCCAATTGTAAGAGTTGTTCGTTTATATCAAGGGTTCGTTTGTATCGCAGAAGGTTTGAACGGTGATAAAAAAAGTCACCATGTATATGTTTTTAGACACACATTTTTATTTTAACGTAACAGTGATGCCTAATTCCCAATCCAAACCAAATGTATTGCACTTGCCAACCCTGTCAGACGGAGTGGAAACAGCAACGTAATGACAGAATTAAACTTCCAAAATGCCATTTGTAGAAAACGCCGTTCGATCGAATAGGTGGAGCTTCACCAAGTTAGTACGCTTCATTTGTTGCATACACCTTCAAATTGTGACGAAACTTACCCGCAGCTAAAGTTGTAAGCTGTTTAGTTAAACATTATACGCCAGATGTCACAGAACTTTTCATGGTCTCGAAGTAAAGAATCATCTTGTGTAACGAATCTTTAAGTAGACAATTATTTATGCAATGAGCAATTCTCAGTTAAAAAAAATGTATTAAAAAAATATTGTTTATAGAAAAACCTAAGTAGCGAAAACTGTTTAAGGCATACTTGTAACTAATATTTTTGTCTACATCTGTTTTAAAAGTGCTGTTTGTTTTCCATGAAAATAAAATAAAATAAAAAAATAAGTTTTTCAAATAGACTCGTACCTGAAATCGAATCTAGAACCATTTTCGTTCGAAATGTCAAATGTTATGACGTGTATTTATGTTTAACTTACTTTTATTTTTAATGAGTTTGCTTAAGTTTTATTTTGTTTAATTAGCATTGTTTTTAATTTATGGTATATTTAAACAAGAAATATTTAAATATTTTGTTTTAATTACAACTGCCTACAATACCTACTGTAAGCCGTTGTACTTATAACTATGTACAACATAAGGTTATACTTCGTTGACCTTCTGCGCCTCTCCAATTAATCATTTAATCTTTCAAGATCTCAAGTGGGTCAGTAGGCTCTCTAAAAGTTCTCACTGAGCGCGTGAAAGACGAAGCGGGTTATTTTTAAGACCATAATACGACCTTCGATGACCCTACCTGATAAAGTAATGAACCCTCATTGCATTGATTTTTGCAGTAAAGATACGGCCGATAGAGCAAATCACATCTAAACATTCGCCGTACATGACATTATTGACATAATGCCATCTATTAAAACTACTCTAAACTTTGATGTCAACCATACCATATTGAAGCAAATAAAAATGGGACAACATCACATACATTGTTCTGATTCTTAAGTAATTAGCTAAAGAACTTGCGTTATACAAATCAGAAAAAACGACGGCACTACAACACCCAGACCCGAGACAATATTGAAATGTTCGTTTTTCACATTGACCCGACCGGGAATCGACCCCGGAACCTCAGAGATGACGACGCCAAGTCCGGCATGCTCGCATCTCGGCTACATAGAAGAAGAAATATTTATGATTATATGAACGATCAATTGCTCCATGAATGTCATCACTTCTTAATATGCCAAGCAGTGAAAAGGTGCGGAAACTAAGTTTTTCTCAAAAAAAGTTCAGGTACTAAGGGGGCGTTTATAGATATTATTTCCTAGTTTCCTTGGGTAAGATTACTGTACCTCCTTCTATTATTGTCTACCTTACCTTAGCGCCAACTGTGCTTAGCTTAAAAAATGTGTTTGTTATTTTTAAACCTTCATAAAGTATGAAGGTTAGTTACAAAGGAGCTTTAACAATGTCTGAGATAAATCTTTCTTTTCTTTCTTAGGTACTTAGATTTTTATAACGAGCCTTGTTATTTGTACTACTGTTAGTCTTGCTCCAGACCAAATATTTAATATCCGTAAATGGTTTTCCTACAATTTATTTATTATAGTACTCTAGGTCGGTGTTTATTCTCTACTTAGGGACCATTTCACAAAGTACGGATAAGTTATGCGTTAGTTCTGAATAAGCTATATTTAACTTATCTGAAGGATTAACACGATTTTTGCGTTTCACGATCGTCAAATAGCGCTATATGACACATGCATTCAATAACTTTTTTTTACATAACTTTTTACATACATTGTGAAACAGCCCCTTAATGTAGTTGATTTTCAAATCACGTCAACAGTGAAACTATGGCACAGTTTGCTTTAAATGTAATTGCAAGCTTACAACGCTATGCAAAGTTGTAGGGCACGGCCAATCGATGGCCAGGCGCGATGGCGCCCGCCGGCCGTCGACCGCACTGATTGTCGGGTTCATACTACTTATACTGCAATCCAGGAATTACTGGCCACTAGCTGGGTTATAACTACGTTAACACATTATTAAAAAAAATAATGGTTGCCTGTAAATTCGGTATACGGACGAAAATTTTACGTGATAACGTCTTAAAAAAACATTGATGCATACTCGGCCTATGGAGTGGAAGAGATATAGATGCGTCACAAGCCGAACGCTTAGGCCGATCGTGCCTGTCTATCGCTTGTTCCGCGCTCTCGCTTGTTCGAGGAACGTGACATTGTTTCGTGCGTGATGCCGTTCATCCATTTATAAGACGTTAAGTATCGCGTCAAAATGATTTAAACCATGACTACAAAAGTATGTCGCTATTACCGAGACATGTCTGACAACATTTCAGATTAAACGAGTTTAATCCATAGATTAACATTGTTGTAAAGTTATTTTTAGGATAAAACGAGTATTTATACGATAAGGTTTTACTGACCATCCAAAATTTGACAGACATTGACAGAGCTTCCCTTCGACCTAACAATAATCAGGGTTGCAGCATATATGTGATCATGGTCAAGCTCCTAACAAAAACGAGACAACGCGAAAGCTTATTTCTAGCGAAAGAAGAGTAATTTTCAGACAACATCATAATACATTGTAGTCATAGATATAGAATGTACGAATCCTAAGTCTATGATTGTAGTACATTACCTCAATGTCATAATCAGATCAGTTGACAGCCATGCCAAATTAGGATAAAATAAACATGTGTCTTTCATAAAGTAACGAATTTATATCCTTGTGCTACTAAGGTACCAGAAAATGGATTTTACCAGAGGCGTCTCCTATCTAACCCCTGAACCGAGACAATTTAGATAAGTTTGATTTATATGAATTGACCCGCGACTCCAACCCGAGGTCCTTTCGCGTTCCAGGCTAATTAACACGCGTTACGCCAATCTGTTTGTCGATTTCATAGTTGCCATATTTATAACTGGAACCCCTCTAGATTTCAAACAGTTACCTTGCAAGTGACTTACACTGTTGCCTGTAAGAGTATTTTGTATGAAAACTCGAGTTTGCTGGAAGCATCTAACTCAGCTAAGTTTCAGCAATCGCATATTAATTATTACAAAGATATTAACTATTAGAAAGAGAACGAAAACGTTATTAAATTAGGTGATCCGACGGAAAGAGAAAAAAACTATTCATTTATTGATTTAAGGGCACAACTACAGAATATAATTCAATGTATTTTTACAAAATCGTAATCCAGGTTTCACATTGAAATTGAATTTCAGCTAATGCTGTACACAACGTTCACATGAAAAAATAATAACATGAAAGAAAAATGATAGTTGAAGAGCTAAACGGCTGTTTAACTTCATTCATGGACATTCGGTGTGTGTATCAAAATTAAACATCAGTATCTATTGGCTCTTGTGTAGTTTATTACAACTCTTATTCTCATATTATACATACATATTCTGCTTTTTAATAAACCGTGATAATAAATATAAACAAAGAGAGAGAGCAATAGAAGTTGTCGACCTAGCGGGTCAACTGGCCTGGGCCTGGGTCCATACCCAAAGGGTAAAACGGGACCCTATTACTGAGGCTCCGCTGTCCGTCTGTCTGTCCGTCTGTCTGTCTGTCTGTCTGTCTGTCTGTCTGTCTGTCTGTCTGTCTGTCTGTCTGTCTGTCTGTCTGTCGGTCTGTCGGTCTGTCTGTCTGTCCGTCCGTCTGCCTGTCCGTCTGTCACCGGGCTGTATCTCATGAACCGTGGTAGCTAGACAGTTGAAATTTTCACAGATGATATATTTCTGGTGCTGCTATAACAACAAATACTGAAATCCAGAATTAAATTATTATTTAAGGGGGCTCTAATACAACAAACGTCATTTTTTTTTTGCTCTTTTTTAAATATAATGGTGCGGAACCCTTCGTACGCGAGTCTGACTCGCACTTAGCAGGTTTTTTTAAAATTTAATAGTGTCTGTCTGTCAGCGCGAATGCGGCCAATTTTAGTAGTCACTGATATTACACAAAACAGGGTTTTTTACCTCCCTACTGCGTTTACATGGAATCGTGCTAATAGTGATTTTAGTGCAATTCGAATCAAGGGGCTGGAAGAGCTGTTTTTTTTCCTTCAAGACCATAGCGATGTTTTTCGAATATCAATTATGAAGTCATATTTAACTAATAGGCAATCCTCAATAGCAGTGTTTTCGAATCATCGCAAAGTTTTTGAAAGTATTGTAACTGACACATACTACGTTATATTATTTATTGAGGAAACCATTATTCCAGCAAGAAAGCTTCAAATTAAATTAACAAACTTAAAAATATTATTGGCAACCGAATATTTCCTGTGAATTTCAACGCGAATCGTATTTTTTAAATAACAGCTTTTCAAAAAGTTATTATTATAAATCCTGCTACACTCGTTTAATTTCATCATGAAAATACTCGCGAAATAGTTAAGTTTATCGATTTTTTTTAAATGCTTTTTAAATAACAGTACACTGCGAATTTAGGTCATTATATATCACGAAATATCACGAAATGTTGTTTTTACGTAAAGTCAAGTTTTATTATTTCCTATTGCTTAGTTTGGTTTGTGTACATATTATTATGCTTATTCTTTAACATGTTTAGGTATAATGCTATCAAAAATAATTCGGAAATCAATACTTCTAAAATGACGAGGGTGTTAACTAACAGATATTCCTGAAAAATTTATAGTGGTAATTTGCACCACAATTTCAAGAACAGGCATACTGAGTTGATGACGACCGTAGCCGAGAGGCGAGCACGTCGGACTATATGGCGTCGCCATCTCTGAGGTTCCGGGTTCGATCCCCGGTCGGGTCAATGTAGAAAACGAAATTTTCTATATTGTCTCGGGTGTTGTGGTATCGTCGTTGTTTCTAATGTCTATAACACAACTGCTTCAGCTACTTACCTTAGGATCAAAGCAATGTATGTTGTCTAATTAATATTTATAGTTGATAGCGTGTTTTTTATAGTGACAAAGTCAGTAGCGGCGTTAGGGTAGGGCGCGGTAGGGCGACCGCCCCAGGGCGCCAGATATAAAGGGGCGCTCAAGAGCCCAAGTGCCCACCCTAGCTTTTCTTATTGTTTATTACTAGACGTCCTTTTCTCTCTTATAAAATCTTGATTACTTCAAAAGAACGGCATTAAAGGAAGAAAAAGAAACATTGCAGCTTGTATTAGCATTCGCCAATTTTTTCGCGCTCGCTTCGCTCGCGAATTTTATTTTTACTGCTTAGAATTTTACTCCACCTACAACGGTGCGATCCTATTAAAAAAAATTGATTTCGTCATAAATACTTGCTTCTCACCTTAGACCATAAGAACAAGAATTCACGTTAAAAATATTATGTTAGTTTCTCAAAACTTTTCGAAAATAAATATTAATTACACGTCATCCATGTCAAAAGAGCTTGCTTGTTTTCCCTTGCAAAGGTGAAGGTATAAATGTATGAAAGTGCAAAAGCATTGCACGGCTCATTTTGCATGCTGCTGCTGCAGTTGAATTCACCAGTGCCGTCGCCGGTGCCGTGCCCTCTTGTGTTAAAATTCATAATTACTTAATAAGCTTTCGCGCTCGCAGTTTTTCCGATTACATTAAAATAGTATTTCACCCCACTTATTAATTTGTAGTGAAATACTTAGCTTTAAAAGATTTAAAACGCAAAAAAAGTTCTAGTACGCTTTATGAATCTTATTATACTGGGTACATAATGTTCATTATTAATTTTTTTCCAGATAATAAAAGCCTCGGACGAATTCCCTTTGGTTACCTACGTCCGAAGTTTACGTAGACTAATTTCTTTCTATCTCTTGCCTTGTTTTGAATGTCAGGTGGGGGCGCTGTAGAAATCTCGCCCAGGGCGCTGGTAGAGCTAAAACCGGCACTGGACAAAGTAATAACTAATCGCTACTCTTTAGGATGTTGGAAATTATTTTTTCCTTGGAAAAGGCACGTAAGGTGGATTACCTTGATGCCTGATGTAAAAAAATTGTCTTGTATTTTGATTGAATTACATTATGTAATCCAATAAATTCAATCCACGTCTGTAAAGTAGCCAATCGGAAGAATTGTATTAAAAATAATCTCGTAACAGCCTCGATTTCCGTGCGCCATCGCTAAAAACATTCGAAAATTAATCCGAAGAGGTTCCTCTCGTCGGAATTCTTTCATTAACGCCTCCAGGAATGGGAAACGAAAGAGCACGTTTTTTATCACCGGGAACGAGGTTCAGGGATAACAGCCTGCTCATATCGTTCAACAATGTGTATAAAGACTAATTAAAACTATTTTTTTTAATCATTTGTTTGTTCTCACTTAAAAAGGTATTTTTAAAATTTATTTTCGAATTAAAGTTTTAAAATTCTTTGTTGCTTGCCAATAAATTAAAATGTAATAAGTAGTACTGGAAATAAAACATGTTTTAGCGCTCATAAATCTATAAGGATAGGAAAGCTTAACTGCCAATGGTTTGGTCACTTTTTCTGTAGTAGACCCGATAACCGATGGAGACGACTTGGCTAGGCAGCACAAGACGCCCTTTAACAAGCTGGAGCGAAATCTACGCAAACCTGCTTGCAATTGATATCTTAAAGGAATATCCGAGGATTCGGCGCAGTGGCGTGCATTGGGAGAGGCCTATACCTACATATGTCCAGCTGTGGACTAACGTGGACTGATAATGATGAGTGTTGTCTTGTTGTGTTGATACGAGAGAGGTGTCGCTGGTGTCTTCAGGCAACGATAACATCAAGAATTGTTAAAGTAATAGCAGTCTCTTTTCACTCGATTCAATGTGTCCTCGAGGCCTAGCACGAAAATGTATCTTTTCCATTTGGTCTTATAAACCTAACAATTTGAAATAGCCAGTCTCATGAGTCAATTCTTTGATAAAATATGACCAACTCAATCTTACCGTGTCAAAAACCCGACCGTTTTCAATTGTTCATAAATTGTCAAACCTTTGATTTATACAGGTGAATGGATATTTTAATTTGATCAGATAATACGACCGAACGATGCGCTTTCGTATTAGGCCTCCTGACTCTTCTCCTCGAGCTATCGAGAACGAAACGTTTGTAAAGACTCCAGGCGGACCGCTGAGCCAGTTCATTATTATAGTGAGATAGTAGATGGAAAATACAAAAGAACATTTGGAAATTAAAAACCGTTGCGGCTCAGTAATGACGAGGGCTTTTAAGCTGAAGCCCTATTATGTTACGGCCACACTGCCGTGATATGGGAAACAACACCTAGGTGTAGCCACGATTTATGGCCATAATTTTACAATATCAATCAATACGGCATAAGACGGTACTCCCGTTTATGGATGGATGGTATTACCGGTTATGACCATTGTAAAAGTATGACCTTTAATTACTATGTATTACATAAATCTTTTACAATATTACAAAACCATATGCGTCAAACTTATATGGGCACATGAGAATACATTTAAAATTTAAATTTAGGGGTACTTACTAACATAGTTAGTAAGCAAATTGTTACTAACACTAATATTGATTGTAGTCCGAAATAAATGTTTTTTAATTTAATTTAATTTAAACTAAACCAAGACTTAAGCATTCCTTAAAAATTTGAGGACCCTTTCATTTGACCACTCCATATCGGTCAGCACGTGCTTTTCGGTCGAGCTCATGTCGCACACTGAACAAACGGTAGTGTGGCCAGTTCACGCAAATTACCGCGGTAATCGTCTTTGGTATGCGAAAAAGACCGCCACCGGAGCTATTACCTACCGTTGGCGGTAGGTAATAAGCTCGACCGAAAAGCACGTGCTGACCGATATGGAGTGGTCAAATGAAAGGGTGCTCAAATTTTTAAGGAATGCTTAAGTCTTGGGTTAGTTTTGTAATATTGTAAAAGATTTATGTACTAGTAATTGACGGTCATAAAGTACAACACCGCCGCAACTTCAGCCTCCATCTTGAAAAATGGCATATTAATTGCCTAGTTCATTGCCGTATCTCGGTAATCTCTAGTGTAACCACACCACTTATGGCGTGAATTCGGGCAGTAATTTAATGGCATAATTAATGTAGTAAACGGGCGGTAAACGGTAAGGTAGTGTGGACGTAGCATTAGCGCGTGTTCATTGTCTACGGCATTATGATGAGAGATTTACGGGCCTTTCGGAATTTAATTTACTTGAAAATTGAGGATGTGTTTCTATACTATTATCGTTGGATTTCTGCAAGAGGCAGTCAACTGTCATTTTGAGGGTCTTGCGACTGTTTATTGATATCGCTGTAGACTGTTTAATGGTTCGAACCGGACTACATAAACTAAGCTGTTTTAGTCCCAGGTTCGAATCCTGCAATGGTTATTGTTTGTGTAATGTAATTATTTTTCAACTTCACTATTTTTTATCATCATTATCACCAGCCTATATAAGTCCACTGCTGGACACAGGCCTCTCCAAAAGGAGGATTTTGCCATAATCGCCACGTTTGCAGGCGGGTTGGCGATCGCAGTTTGGCCAATGGTGGAGAGGAGACGCTGCTGTCCGTCTTCTCATGGCTGTTCTCCTGTAGTCGCCTCTTACGACAACCATAGGAAGAGAAGGGGTGGTGCAATTCTTTTAACGTGTCGGCACCACACGACACTTCACTATTAACTATCATAAATGCAGTTCAAATCTTACGTAATACTAAAGCACAAAATTTGAGTTATAAAAACAATATTGACCATCTTTCGGAGTTTAAAATATTTTTTCTCAAAAGAAAGTACGGGTTATCTCTTCCGCTTTTATGACTAACTAGCAGCCCGTCCCGGCTTCGCACGGGGTAGACAATTATCGCTAATAGTTTCGGCAGCGCATTCGACGAAAGACATTTTAAGACTCATTTTTCTACACCTTCGGTTACATTGTTCAAATTTTACCAAGGATCCCTTTTTTTTTTCAAAATGAAATGTAGCCTATGTCAAATTGGAAGAATGTAGCATTCTATTGGTGAAAGAATTTTTTAAATCGGCCCAGTACTTTCTGAGCCTGAATAGGCTGTTTATAATGAATATTACAAATATACAAAAATAGGTACAAATCTTTCCTCTTTATAATATTAGTATAGATATAGATAATCTTTCTTTACCATAGGGATGACGAGAAACTTTTTTTCTTTGTCTATCAAGTAGATTATCAAAAAGTATTGGTCACGTATTTTTTCTTTTTTCACATAATCAAAATATTACAGAGATATATTGATTTGAAATGTCGCATGACGTCACGTCACGTGACGTTTACTTAAAAGTGACGTCAAGAGCCCCCCTCATCCGAATCTTGGCGCACTTCATCTTTGTAATTTTTAGGTTGATTGACAATAGAAAAAATTAGAGTCCATTATTTTTTGATAATCTAACTGACTGACTAAATAGAATTATAATTCTTTACCCAGTCGTCATCCCTATTATACGCTTGTTACCTCTTTGCTAAATTTTCACGCAAGCCGAAATTATTATTTGCTTGTCTGTTTGCGGTTGATTTAATTTCACAGCCACATAACTGCGCAGTTGGCATCGCGAAACAATTGAAGTGACATTGATATTTAACCATTTTAATTACTCAGAGCTTATTCAATTTATTAATTTCCCATTATAAATGTTTCCGACCCAAGCTGTTATTCCCTTTGTGTTGGAAATCAAATTGTTCTTTGAAATGACATGTAACCACGTAAGTCAAACCAAAAACTGGGTTATAAGTTTATTTTATACTTACTTCTTACTCCTTTGGTGCAGCGACCCAAAGTGTTTCTTGTCCTCCGACACAAGAGAACGCCATCTGATCCGGTCTTGCGCCGCCTCTTGCCAGTCCGCAACTTGTAGCTCCTGCAGATCTGATATGACGGCGTCCTTCCAGCGGTATCTGGGCCGGCCGACGGGGCGGCGGCCACGAGGTATTCCAAGATACGCTGCTTTGGCGCTACAATCCTCCCCCATTCTTTCGAGATGGCCCATCCAACGGAGTCTCTGGGCTTTGGCTTCTCCCAAGATGTTGGGTTCGGCGACCAGCTCCTCGATCTCTTGGTTTTTCGGGACCCTCCAGCTGCCATCTTCTCTCTGAGTTGGACCCAAAATATTCCTCATGATCTTTCTCTCCGGCACTAAAAGCTTTTCTTCTTCCTTGAGGGTTAGCGTTCAAACTTCACTGCTATACATCAAGATCGGTCTTATAACAGTTTTGTATATCCGTATCTTGGTTCTCCTGCTAAGAAGCTTAGACACCAGCACCTTGTGAAGGGCAGCTGTACAACGCAGGGCATTCTGGATGCGGGTATCTATCTCCTCTTCCCTTGTGTTTGTGTCAGTGATGGTACACCCCTTTTCACCCAAGTTTCTTTTATACTAGGAAGTTAATGCTAGAAAAACATGGATTCTGCGGATTTTAGTAGCTTTATAGGTACATTCGTTCTTCATTCACACTTGAACCATAGACATAGAACAACAATACCGAGTATAATATATTCCTCAAGTAAGCTGGAAAAGCGTAACCCAAGTTATCCAAGACTAAATTCAAGGGGTGAAGTTAGTCTCGTAATTAGTAAACTGGGATAACTATGTTTGGTCGATTTGGGCCTTAATAAGATACTTAAATTTTGTTTATAGCAATTATGTGCAAGCATTATTCAAGATAATATAACGCTTGAAAAAAATCAACCGCCTCAAGCCACGATTCATCTACACACCGAGTGACTCCATTTCCAACTAAGCTACCGAACCTGCCGAAATTTGTCAAGTGTTTCTCGCTGTCGAAGCCAGTGTTTTTTTTTCTGACCATTATGATTTATAACATTTGTCCTTTAATAAATAATGTCCATGCCTTTTACTTAATATACTTAAAATAATTCTTCAATTAAACATTTAGATATATTGGTTATTGAACATAAATATTGGTTAATCAATAAAGTTTCGTTGCAAATGTAGCGGTATAATGAAAGTGTCTGTTGATTCTCATGCCCGATGAATATGAATATGCAAAAAGATTTAACATCACCTTCAGTTGATTTTACTTTTTAATTACCATATTTAGTTATTGTGCGAGTTCAATGCTCTCTGCACAGCTATTCTAATCACAATTTGTCGATCTTTTCGTTACCAAATGATATAACCGATCGGGGTTAGGGGAAGGTTTGACACGACCATTATGCGAATCCATCCCTACGCAGGGCGGCGCGCATGCGCGGACTAGGACGGCCGTCGCAGTCGGCCCGCTACGCCCCACCGCTTAACCCGCGTCGCGTCGCTACGGCCCTCGTAGCGCCAGCCCGTAGCACGTAGCAAACCCGCAGTGACGTTACGACGCGCTATCGATAATATAATTCAACACGTTCGAAAATTCACATCGAGTGCTCACGTGATTGTGTTACATTCTGTGATTTGACGCACTGTGCTGTGATGAAAGTTACACAACCTCCGCATGGATAATAACGCTCTGTAAAACGTGATAAACAAGAAACCTTCGCCAGCTTTCTGTAAGTAAATTTGGCAGCGTTATATAACCTATTTCTAATGAATCGTGCATGACGACGGCCGCTGGGTTTTCCGAACCATTAAAGACGTCAATTTTTTACTTCCAATCCCCTGAGTAATTTATACTGTGCGCCTTATATTTCTTCATTCCGCTGTGTCCTGTGTCCCTTGTCAATTTCGACTAAGTGTGTAATTTATTTTTATGCCCACGTGAACAATGACGGATCACGGCTTAGGGTTTGTGTGTGGAGCGTGATAATTTGTATTCTAACTCGACTCGTTTATTGTGATGAAAATGATACGAATCTTATTACTGAGACGGCTAATAAATAATGTGTTACATTTCGCTTGTCTATCTATCTTAGTATCTTCTAAACTTATACGAAGATATGCTTCATCTTTTTATTATCATCATAAAAAAACCAACAGAAAACCTATCTTTAAAATATTATTAGAAAACCCTATAATAAATCCCATAAGTAGACACTGTTGACAAAACCATTATTATGAATCAAATGTGATTAAATCTGATTACTGTTACTCATACTGCTTGATTTTGATTATGATTTCCCACGACAAAGGCAGTTCAGTAATAGCTATAACATTGTGTCCTTAATTGGACCTTATATATACCAAGCCCTTAGCTGTAATATAGGTAACTATAGTGAAAGTTTTAATAGGACAGCTGAAGGTAGACGTCGGAAAACGACCTATCCCAGTTCGGATTCCCTTTGTTTCACACGTCAGTTTTCAAACGTGCCCTTTAACACAGCTGAACGGCAAACAGGTTTTTCCAAATTGGACCCTAAAACATCTGCTAACGCAATATGGATTGTGTAAATATCAGCGCCGTGATAAAAATAGATTGTTTGACTTAAAATTAATGTTACTTTTGATTCTAATCAAATCAAATCAAATTTATTTATTGTGAATCACAGGTACAGAGAGGTGGCAATATAATAAAAATAAACATCTGTGCCCCGCCGCATGGGCATACAATAATAAGTGTTATTCAATTAAATTAAATTTTAATGTCAAATCCATGTCAAACTATTTTACGTTATTAAATAAAAATTACAAAAGATATTATCTTTGTACTGTTTGTTTTGTGTGGAGTGCAATAAAGAGTATTATATTTTTATCTGTCTATTATTATTTTTAAATAAATGTCTGTCGAAATCAACTTTAAGTTTCCTTATTGTAAGATAAGTTAAAATATATACATGACGTATATGTCATCAAATATGTATGCTTTATTACTTACTTATTTTTTCTAGCAATATATTGTTTTTTTGCATTTTCTATCAGATTTATTTATGTTGCCATGCTACCAACGCATGTTTTTTTTACATTTGTTCAGTTGGAGTATACTTTTACAGAAGTCGCGTTTTATATGGGATTCACTCGCATTACTTATTAAGAGATTTATGCTCTTGTTGTTGGGATTTTCCCCATTCATGACTGTTTTATATCATTTATGTTATGGAATTATGTATATCTCTTTTGTATGCAATGACATAAAGTTACTGAACACTTTTTAAATAGAGAGCTTCAACAGAATTGTTTTTGCTACCAACTCGGCAGTGCAAAGGAAATAATAACTCTACACAAGCGGAGTGTGCAAAGCAACCCGGTGACAACGACACTACGATGAAAACCTCTGTTATTTTTAGCATGGTATAGCGTTTGCTATTATGTTAGGCTGGAACAGCAAAATTTATCGTAGGTCTAATAGCGTCATTAAAAATGACAGATATATTAAGCACAAACGAATGGTTTTTGTAAAAAAAAAAAACAAGTTCAAACCCAAGGAAATTTTATTATACCTTGCTTCGAGTCCGTGACAATCAGTGTGTTACCTGTCGGTAACATGATCATTATGTCATAATTTTCTATCTAATATCATTTTTTTCTAGCTATGTATTTCCCCACCTGACAAAACATGTTCATGAAAGCTCCAAATGTAATTTGAGTGATTGGCGTAGACGTGGTTAGTATTGTCAGACTTTTCCCGATGTGCCCGCAAGTCGTTTGCGAGATTACCCCAATGGCAAAGTTTGCGCAACGTCGTAAAAGTTAATGTTCCACGTGTAAACAGAATTGTAATTAAATCTATTATACTTGCGCTTTCCTGTGACTTTGACGAGTCGGATTCGTTTGGACGTTGAAAGATGTAAAATAAGTAAATCATTAAATTCTTTCATAAATAACGCTAATCATTAGCCCCAAACTGAACAAAACTTGTAGTACTAATATAGCGACTAAATGACGCTATATGTGGTATTATTAGTTTTCTAGGCTACCGTCGTTGTTGCTGATTCCTTTAACAGTCCTTTGGTAGTATGAGGATCAGAGCAATAAATGACTTGTAATATATTTATTTAACTAATATTTATTTATTTCAAATGTATACATTCAAACAATCGTAAATTCTACATGATTATATTTTTCAATAGTAAATAAGTATATATACTCATTTAAATTAATTTTTTTTTTCTTTCAGTATTACTGTATTGATTTTTAAATAGCTCTCGGTATACCGTGACAAAACAATTTTGATCGATGATATCGACTGTCACCTTCCTTACAGTGATGAGTAACACCAGTGGCGGACATTGGTATTACTTTGAGGTAGGCAGTAGATACTTAGTAATGTGTGTTACTGATGAAAATAATAGGTTTTTACAAATAACACACATTTGAAAGTACCTACTGCCTACCTCATTTCATTTATCAGGTAGGCACTGCCTAATTGCCTATATGCACCGCACGCCCCTGAGTAACACAAAGTTTACAACTTTAGCGACCTTCCAACTATTATACCTACAATCCCTTTGTTAATGAATTTATGTTCTCTACTATCTCTCTCTATGTAACTCTAATTCATATCAAAGTATAATAATTAAACTGTACGGAGACATCAATGGACATTTCCATAAATCTAAATAATATCGTATTACGGGCAACGGGAGACGACGACGGCGACTTCTTTCGGAACACTCGAAATAGTGATGCGACGAATATGACTTTTTCGATTATGACGTATTCGGTTCACGGGAATGCCTATGAACTCTAAGCTGCTGTGGATTCTGTAAACAAAAAAAACTGAGTTCACTACGACATTATTTCACTTAGCGACGATAAATAATGTGAACTAACTTTGTAACAAAATATACTCGTAGTTCATGTTCGTTACCGCTTAGGTCTTAGGTGATTGATAGTTGCTATCACTTTGGCACTGAATTCACTCATCGACAATAAGTAATGTGAACCCACTTCTTAACAAAATAGAGGCTATGTTTGTTTGTACTGTTTAGCTGATATTAAGAGCCAGTTTTCTTGCGTTTGCTCACGGAATCGACAGGCTGTACGTAAATAAATCAATGTTTAATATATGCGCCACACAACAAACTGTCGGTCTCGAAGTAAAGACTTAATTTCCTTGTGTTACGAGGTACCAGATATTGTTTCTTGCCAGGGGCGTCTCCTATCACACCCAGATCTGAGCCAATTTAAGACGATCGTTTTCTGAATTAACCTTAACATGAGATTGAGTCAGGGACCCTTTGCAATCAGGTCGTTGGTTGGTCGTTAAAGCAGAGCTATTTTGACGATAAACTCTACATAGTTAAAAAGGAATATAAATAAACAAAATCGTTTATTTAGTATAAGTAACGCAGATATGTATCTAAATTTGCATGCATGGCTTATCTTTGCCTGAACAAGGCAAAACCTTGCTTCAGTCTTAATTGCTAAGTATTAGAAAAAAAATGTATTTATACAATATCTAAATTTAAAATTCCGAACTGAGTTCCAAACCTAAATATACCTAATCAGCGCATCACTCGAAACAATTACATGAAAGGGATGAGTCATACACGCTATGTCGAGCGGAATCTCGTAATTAGTTCGAATAATCGAAACGAAAAAGAACCCCAAATCTACAATAGATCATAATGAAATCGTCTACTGCTGCGAAATTAACAAGGTTGGATGCTGGAAATTATGCGGATTACGCTAATTTTTTTAACGATTTAGCGGCGTAAAATACGTAAATTACTGGTTTCTCCTTCAGGGGTTGATTCCACTGCTTAAAAATACATCACCTTATATGTAATGTTGTCCAATATAAAAAAAAAACTATATCTATGAGATCAACATCGAAATCGTATATAATATACTTCCTATACAAGCCGCCTACTAGCTGACTATTATTATAATTTAGTTTATTAGATAAGAGGTTTTGATGTTGGTAAGCGATGTTGTATTTAATTAAGAAGAAAAATGACCTCTATAGAAGGTAGCTGTCTAATAAATTGGAACCTTGTATTGTTGCTATGCTGTTCCTCTTCTATAATTAGATCTTTACATAAATTTAAATGAATATGCTGTTTAATTACCTATAATAAAGTCATAAATTGCAAACGGAAAAAACATGCAATAAATAATGAACTGATAAATATTATAAATACAAGTAAGATGATTGCTAATATACTTTAATAATTTCTAGCGCGAATTATAAATATATCATCAGATACCCATTGCTGTTACCACTAATCTGCCAAGAATTGATTATTTGATGGTCGCCAAACATAGTTGAAAGTTGAGTGTTTCATATGTTCTGACTTCACGAACCAAGGTATCATGGCGGCTAGCGTTTACTCGCAAGATTTCAAAATGTAAAATTAAAATGCTTTTTAAGGTACTTATCTGCTTTATTAAATATAATTAAAAATTCTGGTCACCTATTACCCACCTAAAGGATCAAATTAAGAGACACATATACAAAAAAAAAGTACTCATACACGATATGGATAATAAAGAAAATTAAAAATGTTTACACTGCAACAGACAAACTGCGTTCTAGTTATGCCGTTGATTCGATAAATAATTAAGTTTAGAGCTTTTATTGATTTCGTCTTCTCTGCTGAAATATCATTGTCGCTTCTAGCACTCAGTTCCAAACACAAAGAGCTATTTGTGCGAATGTATGTCTGTGTGTGTAAGCTCAGCACAAAGGGATTTCCTAAATCAATTACGTAGGTACAGTTTATACGGGAAATCAAGTTGCCAATTCGAACTTCATTGCATTGTTATTTTAAATAACGCGACGTTACTACGACATCGTTAGGCAAATTATCGGAAAAATACACGACTATGCAATACTCGTGGTCTACTTATCGTGTTTTTCATTTTAAGTATGATGATGATGATGATTCTCCAGACCGTTTTCGGTCACAGCGACTGCATTACATTTTAGGAGCCTTGTTCGTCAGCTCTGTCGTGTGCCCTCATATGGCATTTTAAGTATACCTTTTATAACAAAACAGATTATTTACTAAGTTTGCCTGTGTGTGATACATTGTACGTATCCAAATGTGGCAAATGTATCACGTACATGTAAACGTACAGTAAGTACACCAATGCGTCGCCTTGGTGCAAGCAGTGCTAGTTTTCAAAACGGGGGATTCTAGCGTATCATTGCACAGGTTCAGATGTGGTCTGAAACATCTCCTGTATCGTCAGGCTTGCACTGGAGAATCTATGGTACAGCAGAGACAAAAGACCTTTGCCGCACCTCGGTTATACTAATTTAAGAAAACGGCAGTTTGGTACATCGCAGGATTTTGGTGGGTATTACAAAGGTATGCGTAAATCATTTCCACGTAAAAAAGGCAGAGCTTGGATTAAACCTTATGTCTGCTAGTTTACCAACCGAAATAAATAAACTAAATAACCAAAGCCTATCTACAGTGAGCAGTATAACTTTAAAAATAAGATGAACTACTAATAATTAGACTTAGATCTAAATCAATCATGTATTTCTACATCAGATTATACCCACGTCTGCTCAGACTCAGGTACACGGAGGCGCACGATGATTCGTTTATTTTGCCGTGGTACAACACCAGGCAATATGGCGGCCGCAGCAGGCCGGAGTGAACACGGTATATTGAATTTTGTTATCTTTAATTTACAAATTTTTTGCTACACAACTCGGATTGAAATTATTGTGGATCCCGCTGAGACGTGTTTGATACCCTTGAGGATTACGAATGACAGTTTTATTAACGTGTATAGCTCTGAATTTGATTTCAACTTTAAACCAATGGAAATGTTAAGAGGATTGTGTAGTGCCGATATGCGTCGAGAACTCGAGAGTAGGTATTAGCAAACATTTGCCTAATTCCTCCCTCGTGCGATACAGAGAGTTGCATGTCGTAGAGGCGATTGATTACATTAGTCTTTTGAAATATTGTTTCAGGCGATTACGTCTCCATCCCCCTAAATCAATTATGATTGAGGGAGAGGGGGTGTTTAAAGTTGTCACTTTTTGTATGAAAATGTACAGCTCTACACAATCCTCTTAATATTAGTTACGTTTTTAGAGATGTAAGTAAGGCAATGAACTGCTAATGTAATCGATATTTCTTAAAGAATAAGCAAGCTGAATTGGCGGCGGGCTAAACACATTTGCTGTGGAACCGATAAGCGATGGAGTAGACGGTTCTTGAGTCGAGAACGAGACCACGACTTGGCTTGACCTGACACGCCACGTAGGATGCCTTCCTACAATGTAGAACGGTGATACTCATTACACGCAAAGCTGGCAAGGGTCTTAGGAATTTACAGTCTGAGCAAAGCTGACATTATTTACCTATGTATCTTTGATAATAAGTTTTAGACTAATCTCAAATTGTGTTATGGCTGGCTTGAGCACTTTTTTAATTTTTTTTAGTTTTTTAATTCAGTATAACTAGAATGCAAATCAGCTAAAGTAAGAAATTACTTTTCGATGCATATTCTTGTGGATAGAAATTTCGCATTTCGCTTGAAAAATGTTTTTAAAACAGGTCACCGTGTGAATAGGATCATCCATATTCATGCTGGCCTATTCACAGAGCACTCGAGTCGCGCGAAATATTTTTTTGTACGTCTGTTTCATGACTCTCAGAATTTTCAAGTTCTCATAAGTGTTTTGGGAGTGCTGGCCCCAAAACGTTTGACGTTTAGTAATGTGAAGTTTAAATGTCGGTGTACGTGGATCGAAAACGATTTCGTAAGTATAATCAAGTCTATTTTCAATACTGGTTTAGCGCCAAAGTTTTACAGTTACAAAGCATAACTCTCGAGTCCGGCTACTTACAATTATCAGATCTAAATTCCTGTCACTAAAATAAGAAGTTTTTCGAATTGATATTATTTATTCTACACCTAGCGGCACGGATGTTGAGCATTGGGCGAAAGAAAAAGATGATAACGATTACGTGATTGGCTAGTCGTGCGACGCGTCTGTACCACCGGCCGGGATAGGTTGTTAGCTCTGCGCACAAGCGTCTCTGATACGATGCTCGTCTCGTTAGATGCGCATAGCGATCCCCACTCTATGCCCCAGCGCTAAACATCGGTGCCAGGTACTGCAGGTATGGCTCTAGCTCTTTATCATTGCCTTAAACGGACGACCTCCGTAGCCGAGAGGCGAGTACGCCGGACTATATGGCGTCGCCATCTCTGAGGTTCCGGGTTTAATCCCCGGTCGGATCAATGTAGAAAACGAACTTTTCTATATTGGCTCGGGTCTGGGTGTTGTGGTACCGTCGTTGTTTCTGATTTCTATAACACAAGTGCTTTAGCTACTTACCTTAGGATCAAAGCAATGTATGTATGTGATGTTGTTGCCTTCCCCATCGTAAATAAACGTTTGTACTGCTACTTTTACTGTCAATCTGACACTGTGACTGTGTTCATAAGTGTGCAATGTGCATTGTGCATAGTTTACCAACTAACCAGATAGTTTATTTACGACGATAGAATGCTTCATAAGACGACAACATTTTGTTTTTAAATTTACCTTATAAAAAAATGTAATTAATATTTAACACTAATTGTCAAGGGTTAATTAATGACAAAGTAAATTGTTATAATAAATTGTTCGTAATGTCAAAACGGGCCTATTAGGTCTCGATGGCTTTAAACACAACCGCCACCAAACTCACAGATTGATCGTATGTTTTGTCCAAAACTAAACAGTAAATACATAATATAATAAAATATTTTACTATTAGTTTTGAGGTATAAAAATTGTTACAGACTTAAATATTCATTATGTAGGTATATGATCCGTCCCCAGCATGTTTAGTAGGTAGTAATAAATATTCATTTATTTATATGTTACAGCATGTTATGTAGGTACTTGGTAAGCTAAATAAAACCTATTAGATTACCTACTCATGTAACCGCAGACCACTTGTGAACACATACATTGTGTACTAGTGTTGTTTAGTGTTTACTGTAGTGATGTTTACACCGCAATGCAATTATAATCGATCTGTACTTAAATCCCCTTACATTCTGCATTACATCTGTCATTTCACACATATTCATTGATTTGTTGAATGTGTACTGTACTTTCTATGGAAATAAATTTATTCTTATTCTTCAGTTGTTAGGTACGAAGATAAACCAATACTAACAGATAGAACGACAGACTAAACCCGTTTAGTGACTTTTTTATAATTATTTAAGACACTAGACTGTATTATCTGTTTCATATCGATACTTCCAGTTCAAGAGACACTTTTTGTTAAGTTTTGTGATTATAAAGAAAATACCTCAACGACAAAGAAACTGCCATTACAATACGTATTTAGTCAGAGGCCAGAGTCCACAAAAATTTCAACAACTCTCAGTCCTTTTGAAATTTAAAAGAAACTTGCCAGCGTTACAATAAAGCATTGCAGATTCCCGTCAAACTCGGAAAACGTAAAGAAAACTCCGAATGATTGTGGCTTATAAAAATATCATAGAAACCTTGCGTTGCCGGGACGTTCAGAAAAACTTGACCTAGTTACTTTGCACAGCCTAAATAAAACGGACAGCAAAAGTGACTTTAGCAAAAATAAACAGCGAAATAAAAACTAAATAAATGTATGACACTCACAAATGCATAACGACAAAAACCAGTAACTAAAATGTCTAAAAATCAATCGCAAAATGCGACTTTTAAAATTGGTGACATTATAACAAGCTAAATTGGCTACCATGTTATTAAAAACGCATTTTGTAGGGAAATAACTAATACTTAGACATAAAGTCGAACATCCAAAAACAGCGTTTGATGTTTCATACTTTAAACTACCGAAAACGAGATCTCCCACTGCGGCACCGTAGAGATAGGTACTTAAATGTTATACAGGGTGTACAAAAGAATGGGACACTCCTTAAAACCACGTGATCAGCTGGTCATATACAACAACTTTTCCTATGGGAGCACCATCGAAATCGTGATTTAATTTTCAGATGCTCCATACATTATCATACCTCATGCGAGTAGGTTTGTATGGAGAAGCTGAAAAAAAATTCTCGATTTCGATGTTGCTCCCATAGGAAAAGTTGTTGTATATGACCAGCTGATCACGCGCTTTTAAGGAGTGTCCTATTTTCTTGGACAGTAGAATAATTATTTATTAAATTTTACTCACGTACGTACACAATACTTAACGTAAGTAATAACATAGGTGACAAAATGACAGCTGAGATCAGTGATTAGGATAAAAGTTGCTGTGAATTCTTTTATAGAACACGGGCCATATTAAATTATCAGTTTCGCACAATTGACCGGTGTCTGAGTGACTGTTCTATTTACTCTATCAGAGTATTATGCGTCTATTCATCTCGGAACAATGAAGCTGCCATGAAGGAACTGACAATCGAACCAACTCTTATGCTATGATGCATGTGACGTTTCTATTCGGGGGATTCTGATAGTCACTCTATGTATAATGGCACTCATAAGGCTTATTGTGACTTGCAATACTGTTAGGGGAACCGCGGCCCTTATTACGTATCTTGCAAAAGCAATGCGATTGCGAAAATTGAGCAACTCTGGATTTAAAATTGAAAATTGACATCAAAAAACAAAAACAAACCAATCTCTGACAGTATTCTGAAACTAGACATCAACCGGGCGATTGATTGCGCGATTATTGCTGATTGCTAGTTTTAGATAATAAGGGTGCCGTTACACAGAAATTATCAACATTTTCTTCAAGAGTTGGTCGTAGTGACCATTAATAAACATCGTTATTGATGAATTTAATTTAAAAAGGTTTTTTTTAAAATAAGTTAATAAAAAAATATTGGTTTTTACAAGTAGCAGATCACTAATGAAATTTAAGTCGTTTTAGGCGGTTTATATTAGAAAAAGCCTATTGCCAGGAGTAAACTTCCATAAGAATATTTTAAATAAAACTCCTTTGCCAATGATTCGAAAAGAGTCAGTTTCAGAGCCGCTATGTCAAAAGTCAAATTGCTAATTGATTATCATAATATCAATTAAGAAAGTTGTCGCAAAGATATCCAAATTATGACTATTTTATTCCGTTGTGTTCATTATCGTAACCCTTAGAAACTAATGTTTCACCCCGTATCGCAGTAATCTGGGGGTGAAAGTTCCGTCCGTGTGTCCGCGGCGATCGTTAGCGGGTCGTCGACCCCACTGCGGCGACCGTTTCTTGTGTGCTGACAAATGTACTGGAAAGTACAGGTGCATAGTCATTATCATAGGTATTGTCGGCAGTAAAGTGGGTTAATATTTCTGGCCTAAGTTGACTTTTGGTTATAGTAAAGACATCTATTTAATAAAAAATATATATAATCGGGTAGACCGATTTGGCGATTTTTTTATTTGTTCGGGTTGTGAATATAAATTTTTTATCTTTCCCGTTGCATTTTGCAAACTGACACTATAGAGGTATACAACACGGGTGTTGCATAAATAACCGTGCTATGTATTGTATTAGTTCATATTGTGAAGACAATGTTTATATGGAAAATATACTAAACGTCCTTTTTTCTGCAGGATCGTTAATACTTCGTGCGCAATTGTAATCTGGGGGTCGATTCTCTAAAAAAAAACTTAAGTAAACTCACTCTTAATATCACCTGAGCGATACAAACAAACCCAGCAGTTGTTGTCTGCTAACTGCTGTGCTATTCGGCTAGTTTAATGTAAATAAGCGAACAACGTGCTGTCGACTGTACACATGTAGATTCCGCGTTGTTATCGATTCTTTTTTTTATTGCATTAGAATCTTTTTGGATTATTTAATAATAGTAAGTAAATGCAGTGTGTTTATGATACCAAATGAAATGGATTACCACGAGTTCTGTTGTGCAGATCGATTTATTATAATTATGCTATTTCACCCAAGGCGGTCAAGGACGTTTTTTTGCATTCGTGTATTTCACTGAAAAGTATTAAGATTTTCCCTGAATAAAGTTGACTGACGGCGGAAGGGACAGAAAGGTTCTGGAATGGAGGCCACGTACCGGCAAGCGCAGCGTGGGACGTCCACCCACAAGGTGGACAGACGATCTGGTAAAGGTTGCTGGAAGCCGAAGACACTGGGGGAGGCCATGTTCATCAGTGGTCGTCCTGTGGCTGAAATGATGATGAATGTAGACTGGACTGTTACAGTGTAACTAAAATGAAAATGTATTATTTTAATATAGTCAAATGTTTAATGCAATTTTTTTTTGTTTTAGGTAAGTATCAATTTCTATGAGTAGCGTATTCAGAAACGTTATCTACGGAATGCACCAAGGAGGTTAGTCACATACAATAGATTAACTGAGATATTATTCGATTTAAAAAAAACATACCAAACGCTTTGTCCCGTTCCTTTAATTAATGGGTACGCTTGACCATAATTCTTAATGTCTAATTATTACATTTGAATCTATTTTGGACCTAGCTGTGTTATCTAACTGTGCAGGTTTTCTCAAGATGTAGGAAAACATCTTGCAGAATCGGCCACCGAGCCAGTCATTATAGAACTGAGGATTAACCATGAACTCATAAAACAATCTCAAATATGTCAAATTTTCTACGTAATGACGTAAGAAATTTACAGATTTGACAGATTTGAGATTGTTTTAATTAAGGCTTCATGGTTACCCCGCTGTACCCGCTGTAGATTCGGGAAAATCTAGAAATACGTGCTGAATCACGCACGACCCACGAATATGAGGATACACACTGACCACTGACCACCATAATTACAATATGAATTTCACTTTATAAATACCAAACACCTATCCAAAAAATAAAGCGAGTTATTACCTTATATGTGGGTTACTCATGAAAATTAAAGAACGAAAGTTTGCATCTATGGAGAAAAATCTTTAATCTATTTTGCAACAACCATATTCTTTTCTTTAAACTCTGTAACGCTAATGATTTTAATTTTATATCCAGCCTGTTAGTTTCCCATATTAATAAAACAAGCCACTGGAAGGAATCAAGCATTATCTTTCTTAATTCGACGACCGCGTGGTGTAGTGGTTGGTTTGCGCTCCAAACAAAAAATAGAGGAGGCAGTGGCGGGCATTGGTTTTATTTCGAGGTAGGCAATAGATACTTATAATGTGTTTTATTGATGAAAATCAGTGGTTTTCATCAATAATCCACGTTTGTAAGCACCTACTGCCTACCTCATTTCAATTATCAGGTAGGCACTACTTAATTGCCTATATGCACCGCACGCCCCTGAGAGGAGGTTACGTTTTAGAATCTCGCAGGGGCTATTTTTTGTGGGATGAGCATAAACATTTGTTACTATATTAGAAATGTATAAAATATTTAATTATGTTTATTCGTGATCTGTGGAATGAAAATAAAGAATTATTGTTTTTAATTTAGTTAAGTATCAAAATGCGCAAATGCCCGGGACGATTCGTCCATGACCTGGCCCAGTTTGTTAGCATTGTTTTGGGCTGGTGGCCAAGCTTCCAACCTTCAATACCTGTGATTTGAGGCATTCCTGCTAAATGCTGGTGTACATACTCCAGAAAATTTGTTTCGTGTAGGCGAGATAAAATGTTAAGAAACTCTTATCTACAAAACTAAACAAAGCCTTTATTGTGTTGTGGCGTCTAGTTAGCGAATAAACATTAGACTTAACGCGCAAGCGGACGAAACACGGCTAATAGTTCAGTCAAGAAATGACTCAAAAGAGGGTATAGAGTGCGTCAGCGGGAACCTAAGCGATTTATTCAGAAACTTGTTCAAGGTGCTTAGGGACAAGTCATACTCAAAGTTCTAACGTCTAGGTGGTGACGCTGACTGGACTGATAGCTGAAATAAAAATAAAACTTATACCTATTGTGTCTAGAATACCTACTGTCTGTGAATGTGTTAAATTACATTTATAATGCTTGTCCTTACTAAACAAACATTTGCCCCTTGCGGGATTCGAAGCCGCAACCGCTTTTGTAGTCCTGAGCAGTAACCACTGAACAGACGTTCGTCGAATCAAAAATTGATAAATTTTAACTCACTTTCATAGTTTTTTTTTTATATTTTTATTTATTAATCTTATTTTAAATTAATTAATTAATTAAGAATTATTTGATATAAAAAGGTACTAAAAGAATTTGGCTTTGACCTTGCTAGATATTGTTATAAAATCCTTGTCTAGGTAATATTTGCTCGAGAGTTGGATACAGAGGACTGACAACAAGCAAAACATTAAACCCAGAGGACCGTATAACGACCCGTCATCAGATATCCTCTACCCTAAACATACTCCTCTCTTTTGTAGGGTTGCCAACCACGAAACCTTTGAAACATTAATAAAGCTTGAACTAGCTTATCACAAAAAAATGCGTTTATTTTTATTAATACCAACTAATCTTTTTATCGTTTTTGTCACATTTAACTATGTAATAGATAGATTGTTGTTATAGCGGCAACAGAAATACATCATCTGTGAAAATTCCAACTGTCTAATCTATCTCTAGTTATGTAGTCTCCCATATTTAGTATGAATACATACCTTAGTTTGAGGCTAGACCGGCTAGAAACTGGTGGAGTTGATAGAAGTATTTATTCAAAAAAGTTGATGCAGAACAGTAGGAAAACTAAGATAGTATTTAATCCTAACAAAAAATAATATGCTGTCATAAAATAACTCATTTATTCAGTCCAAAAAAAACATTTTGTTGCAATATTATTTGTTTAACTGAAAAAAATAACTTTTAAAAATGTGTATAGACAACCCTACATTCGTAGACAATGAGTTTTGGGTCCCAACTGTAACGTAAAGGGATTTCTATCCTATAATAGAAAACGATGGGGATTGTAAAGACGTATTCTGACTTTGTCTTGTCACACTTAAACTACGTTTATTCGTAGAATTACGTCTACAAGTTTTTTGGGATGTTGGAGCATCCATTTTGTTTATTTTATCAAGAAATCCTGCCATTTTACGAACACTGAAACGAATCAAACTTTGTGTCTTTGAAATGATTATTTTATAAAATAAACAAATGAACTCTTTTAATTAATTATACATATAGCATTTAATTGAACAATCTTTATATGCATAAGCTACTAGACATTAGAGATATACAGGACAGGGTGTCTCAAGATAGGTATGCTGGTACGGGAGCCTAGTCTTAGAGGACACTAATACCTACCTAGGACACTATGACCCCGTGTATGTTTAGAGAAACTGACTCATTCTCGAGATATGAGAACTGTAAGGAAGTTGTCTAGTTAGGAAGTTTTTAAGATACGTACTAAAAACCAAGTGGTTTGTAGATTTTGAACTGAAAAGTATCGTATTAAGAAGCAGAACGTCAACATGCATTGTAGTTTAAAATCCAAACTCACAAAAAGACTATGTCGCTTGAGAATACAAAAGTATTTGTTTCTAAAACTAAACAGTACTCACGAACCACGTAATTGAACTGTGCTCCGGATAAGGCTAGCGTTTTTCCAATTTAGAAAAAGATACAATAAAGAACAAACGTCTCATATTTCAAAGATCTAGACACCTCTGGGACCGGAACGTGTGTTGTACATTTCGTAAAAATAAAGACGCTACATATTTAGAATGTTCCCCTCCTTTTGCTTTGTCCCCTTATTTTTTGCCTAGTTTATCCCTGTCTCCTAAATTTTATATTCCCTGTGTCGTAGGATTAGCTTCTCCCTAAGCTACTTTGTTGTTGTGAGCGAGTCCTATCGACATTCATTTTTAATTACTTCTCGTTTCATAATCGACAACCGACATTAACGTTGAGATGTTTGCGATTATGCGATGCTTACTTTATTTATTATGTCACTTAATATGTACCAAGGTTATAAAAATGTGCAAAGAATAATTAAGTCCCGTTCTGTCCTTTTTGGTTATTCTATCACTACAAGTAGGACAGTTTCCTGAAAAACTAAAAGTTACAATAGTAAAACCACTACACAAAAAAGGTGACAAATTTGATGTGACGAATTATCGTCCAATAGCACTCGTACCAGTTTTATCAATTTTTTTTGAAAAGGTCATGCATTACCATGCATTAGCTATTATTATTATTATTATTAGCTTACAGAATTCTTTAAAAAAATTTAAATAATATATCAAAATCAGTTCGGGTTCCAAAAAAATAAATCAACGACCCATGCTGGATTCGAGTTGGTAAGTAGAGTCATGCAAAATATAAATATGAAAAAAAATACATCAGTGCTATTTCTTGATATGTCCAAAGCCTTTGACTGCGTTGATCATGCAAAACTTTTAAAGAAGTTAGAACTAAATGGCATTAGAGGACCTGCTCTGAGTTGGCTAGGATCCCATCTGGAAAACCGAACCCAATGCGTTGAGATAGTTCAGCTTAATTCTAAGTGTACAGCTGAAAGCTATAGATCTGAATTCAAAAAAATAAAGGCTGGTGTCCCCCAAGGTAGCGTACTTGGTCCGTTATTATTCATATTATACATTAATGACCTTTCAGATGCAACGGAACAGGACGCAGTTTTATTCGCAGACGATGTGTCTGTTATTGTCACTTCTAATAAAAAATCCTCATTAGAACAGCATAAAAATGACATTATTATTATCCTGACATTGCTAATTGAATGGCTTAAAAAAAATAACTTGACATTAAATTTATCGAAAACAAAACTTATTAATTTTAATAACTTAAAGAACCAATCTGCTGACATTTTTTTATAACGGACAATTTTTGCAAAATGCTACTAACACGACATTTCTGGGCTAAATTATTGATCCAAAATTGTCCTGGAAAGACCAAATTGAAATGGTATCAAATAAAATTAATGGATTCGCCTTTGCTTTATACAAATTAACCAAAGTAGCTACTGTACGTACGGCTATCACTGCTTATTTTGCTTATGTTGAATCGGTTTTGAGATACGGTTTGGCAATATGGGGAAATGGCACTAACATCAAGAAACTATTTGTCTCCCAAAAACGCTGTATCAGATCTATATGCAATATAGCACCGGATGTTTCATGTGTGCCTTATTTTAAATCGCTTAACATATTACCGCTGCCCTGTTTAAATATTCTGGTTGTGTGTATTTGTTAAGCAAAATACTAATAAATTCACGCTAGCACAAGATACGACACAAAGATCTATGCGAAATCCAAATAAATTGCTACTGAACTGTGTACCCAAAACATGTGTATAACAGTATACAATAAAATACCCGATCATTTGAAGAAACTTCCTATGCACCGGTTTAAATCGTCGCTGCGTATGTGGTTATTAAATAACACATTTTATACCATTGACGAATTCTTAAAATACAAATAAACCTAATAAAATGTATAATTGACATGCGTGACTGGCTTGTTTACTTGCACCTTGTTGTCCATCTAAATATTTTTTTTCTTCTCATCAAAGTGAATTTTATTATTATTATTGAGAAACTTACTTTTTATTTTATAAATAAATAACAATGACTAATGTTTACTTGCTGTTTTATTATTTGACTTATTTTAATATTGTATTGTGATTTTATTGGATTATTTTGAATTAAGTATTGTTAATCAAAATTTGTATGCTGATCAAATTGGCGAAACATGCTTGCACAATTACTGTACCTACACTAACCATCTCTGTATCTACCATGTTTCTATGTAAATAAAGAATTTGAATTTGAATTTATAGTTATTTGCGCAAGTAAGATGACGGATAAAAATATTCTTGCAATCATAGGGTTTCTTCTATTAGTAACGCTTGATTGTAATACGTTTATTATATGGTTGTACTTCTGTTTTGCGCAACCAACTTATCTTTGAGTCGGTAGAACAGTGAGGCAGCATTTGGAACCTGGCACGAAGTCATTACTACCGAAGCTCAATCAAAACAAAACAAAATCGAGAGACGTCCGAAGCGATAAAAAGTTATTATTTTCCTTTAGAAAATGTTTATCGAATTTAACGGTGTTTCTCGCTATTCTCAACGAGGGGGAAGACCCGGATGTCAGATTAAAAATCATAATAAATAACAAGTGGAGAGGGAGGTAGGATGGACCGGATTATAAGGGGTGATGCTGGACAGAGATCAACAGTCTTAGAGATTTTCGGTTTTATTAAAGAGAGAACTGAGTCCGTCTCTGTGTAGGGAAATAAAGTATATAATGGATAATACTACCTTGATTTACGTGACATTTTTGGGAACAATAAACTACGATATTAGCTACGAAATAGAGTTATCCGTGTTTTGTTTTCGTCTGAGTAGTATCAAAGTACTTGGTCGTTTCTCTCTAAATTATACACCGTGAATTTTGAGATACCCGAGAAAATTAACTAACATACTCAGATATCGATATACATCGAATTCGGCGAATAAAAAAATTTTTTTTTATGAGAAATTTATTATATAGGTCCGTAACATTCCTTAAAAAATATGCACTATAAAAGTCCTGCTAATTCAAATAGTAATCATTATCATTCCAACATTAACGGAACCAAAATCCACCTCATTTAGTCGCGTAAGATTGGCGTACGGAAGGAATAACTATGAATGTTTTTTTTTTTTTCATTCATAGTTATTCCTTCCGTACGCCGTTCCGTTTTTTTATTCGCCAAATTCGATGTATATCGATATCTGAGTATGTTAGTTAATTTTCTCGTGTATCTCAAAATTCACGGTGTATAAAGCTAACCTACCTACCAAAAAAAATCGAGATGGAGCCATATGAAATTGGGCACGAAAGCGGATTGATTGTTTTAAAAATAGTTTATTTTAGCAATTTATTTATTTATTTATAATATGAGCAAATTTACTATTATCCCCGTCCGTAAATAATTGACAAAGAAGGTGTCATTTTTTTTTACTTATCCAGGAGACATAACAGAACTTAATATTAATTAAATAGACATACTTTATATTCCTAAGGTCGTCGGTCCAGCTCGATGGACCGATGACCTTAGGAAGATGGCTGGCAGTGGATTGATGAAAAAAGCGGGAGATTGACTCTTTGGCGCTCTTTGGGGGAGGCCTACGCCCAGCAGTGGACTGCAATAGGCTGAGATGATGATGACTTTATAAAAGCCAAAAACCAATTGCACATAGCACTATATGCACACAAATAAGTGAACTGCTATATCGCGGGTATAGAAAGGGCTATGCTTAATGAATCAGTGTGCAATGTGCATCGTGCCATTCGCTTTATTGAACCAATACGAGTAATTGAACTGTCGAATCAAATATGGCGGTTTCTATGAAGCATACGAGCTGCAAGTCTTCCTAGATACATTTACATAACCATTCACATATGGTTGACTAATATGTCGAAACTAGAATTTAAATTGATGTACCTTTTTTAAGGGCATTTTTTTTAAAAAATAATTGAAAAAGGGAATTATTTTTTAATAAAACGTAACCGCAATATCTTTGACAGACATCGGCCAAGATTAAAAAGTCCTCTGAAAAATATAGCACAATTTTATGACGAAAAGCGAAAGTGCTAATAGAGTGGTCCGGTCCCAAGTCTGACGGCAAACTCCGGGAACACCCATGCAAATGAGTGGGATCATGATGTTCCTTGATGGAAATGTTTTTATTTCATATTCCGTTGTTACATAATAAATTCGCCTTTTATGAAGGGCGGGTATTAGGGTTTCAAATTTGGTTTTCCTTGTGTCCCGAAGTTTCAACAACGAGGTCGGGATAAAATTGCTAATTTGTTTCGGACTTTTTCCGCTTCGAAAGGAAGTGTATCGGTTCGCAATAATACGAAAAATGTTCGACCGCTCGTTGGTGTTTGATCTCCGCCAATGCAATTTACAACTAGATTCTTTTGTTATCGTTTTTTACTCTCAGTAAAATATGAACTATATACTATTATTATCTTTGTTTATGGAAAAGTTGCGGCACTGCTGTCCGAAATCTTTATAGCGAAAGCATTTGTTGAATAAAATATATTATAAGACTGTAACATTATAGGTAAATACAATTCTGAATTCTAGCTATTGTATTAAACTTGACCAGACTCATGAAAGAGTATCTTAGGTGGATGAAAAGGGATACGTTTTCTTGAAAAGACTGTCTCAAACTGTCACGTAATCCCACCAAAGGAGCTTTAAAAAGATACGATAAATTCTAGTAAAACATTTCTCGGCTTGTACACAGCACAAATGTCATCGGTCCCATGGAGGTGCTAAAGGAAAGGCGCTTTTTTTTCTCTTTCCCCCCTCAAGAGGAGGAGGGAAAATCGAATTGATTTACACTAGAACTTGGACAGTTCCTATATAGGATTCTGTCTCCGGGGACGTGATGATTTACCTATTTGAAATTACTTCTGTCTAATTCCTTAACATTTTTGCTTCTTTGCATCTTACGGCCCATCAAATGACCACTGCTGTTGTTAATATTTATATATTTAGGAATTTTGTGAAATAACATTATAGCTGTCAGACGTCTGTTGCAATTTAATTAATATTAAATTACTCGTAGAATAATACACTTATTACGTTCTCGACACAGATATTGCTAAATTCCTAGGTTTAGTCTGAAGACACATGGAATACTTGATAGGTATTCGTAGGTACTCGTAAACCGTTTGTTTAGACTGAAAATGATTTATTATTTACTTAAGAGCAGTTATCCAGTTACTGGTGGTATATTTCTTACCAAAACGATCTAAATTCTTTGAAAATAAAACGGAGTTATAATAAATTGTCTTCCAGTTTTAAAGAAAATGTTTCCACTTTCACAGGAAACGGAACACAACGCGAAAGCTCCATTTTAAATATACTGTCTTGTTTTGTGTGTAAGTCGTCCATATTGTTGATTCCTCCATATTGATCTTTTGTGTTACTTTTATAAAAAATATTTATTTTTATTAAAGTTTAAGTGTCCCCATAATCTTGGATATGTTTGTGTTATTGCGTCATACTTTCGGATTCACCATTAAGCGTCAGTTACCCTTCCGCACGTTTAAATTACTGTGACACATAAAAAGAGTTCCAAATATCAGGTCGGCTTATATGCGGACTATTTATTTGGGATTTACGAGTATTCCGAATAAGGAACCCTTATCTACGTTTATTGGTGGTTCCATTGATAGCTTGTGGTATGTTGGTGGATTTATTGTGCGCAGGAAAACGAGGGTGAACACTTGTGATAATATGTGAAAGTAAAGTAACTCGGGAGGAATATGTAAATAAAATCAATAAAATCAAGATCAGGAGAGTTATTACTACGAACTTACTAAATCATTTAATATTGTGAAGTTAATGTTTTTAGTTTTAATTTAATATGTGGCGATTAATTAAACGTAATATTTTAAGAAAGTGAATAAGGGTAAATTAAATCGAAATTTTCAAATTAAAAAATAGTCGAAACGCGTATCTGTTTTTTTTGTCACGTACTTTCATAAGTTGTCTAAATTTGAAACTTCTGATATTTTACGTTTTTCTATCTTCATTTTGTAAAAATGCAAGTCATTTTAAGTATCGAATAAAATCGTTTTGTGAAAACGAAACAAAAACCATAAACGTAACAAATAATGAAAAATCGACTACTCAAAATCGAAGCACCTACAGAAAAAAATGAAATTCAATATTGTTTTTTTGAAAGCAATAAGGTTTACGTTAGGGAAACAACAACTTGATTTATTGTAAACGCTGCGACCCAGCTCGTTACGGAGATTTTGCGTATTATTTGTTTGGACGCAGAAGGCAAATTCCCTTTTGATAGGGCACTAAACAAACGGTTTATTGATCGTTAATATTCGAACACACATAGCGACGACTCTATAATTGGTCTCTGTGCTCACACAATACAGTCGCTTCAATGAAATTTTAGTATAGCAATGCAGTCAATCGAGTTTGTTTCTATCACACGTTTGATTGTCTGCGTTTTCAGTCTTTTGTTTTACCTTTAAAATCATTCCCTTTGATAAAATATTTTTTTTATCAATAAATTGTGTTTATGTCCATCAAATGACATTCAGACAACGATTCAATTAAACTAAAGGACTATTATGTATCAAGTACCTGCTAAAAATTATTAATTGTTTATTTGATAACATTGAATGCTTAGTTTTATAAATAAAGCATATTTTATTAATAACATAATTTTACAGTTAGTAACGGTATCATATTATGAGCTGTCTTTAAATACAATGTTGTAATTTGTTCGTATTTTTTTCTAAACAAAATAACCTCTAAAGGTGAAACTTAAGATTCTTTCAAACATAACTTATGCAAATCAGATACTCCTATTGCTTTCACAGGCGTTTATCATGCACTAGAGGTAATATTCTGCCGTCATACAGCTCTAAATAGTCCCCAGAATACCGTATCACATTATGAACTGGCTGTATATCATACTACGGATGCAGACAAGCTGTTAGCACATCGTTGCCGACTGCGAATGAGTATGGTTCACGTCGTAAACTGGTGCATAAATTATGGTTTTCAGTCATGCGTTTGATAAAGTTCATTATGAATCTAACTTGCGAATTATGACGTATGAAAACATTCCATTGTTTCAATCAAATCAAGTCTCTAGGACTTCGAGAAAGATATTAGAATATACAAACCACAAACATATTATAATATACAAATACAAACCACGACATCTAGCTAGAAGTATACTAGTACAAAATTGATTATTTTTAAGACTTTCCCAAGGAGCGCACATAAGACCACTGTTAGTTCTAATGATATTCAATTGGAAAATATTAAAATTTCACTGTTTTGTTAGAATTGTAACATATCTTCATAAATATCCTGAATTCGCTGTGATTTTGTATTAATTTAATGGACAGTCGCTGCGTTTGATTCGCTTACGCCGCATGGTAATATTTCAAGTGGCCAATGTCCACTCGTTACTGTCAACAGCACGAACGAAACGTTTAATCTGTGTTTAATGTGACTTTGATAAATGCCTTAAAATACGATGAATGTATTTTGCAGACTTACTCATTTCAGTAAATGGTGTCTGTATTTTTGTTGTTAATGTAAATTTAACTGCTAGTCTATTAATAGTTATCCATTTTTAATTCCTGAATCTGATTGTTTATGGACTCTCTCTCTAATTTTTTTGATTTTGCCACCGGCCTGACTTAATTTCCTTAATAAAAGAGGGATTATTTCGCCGTGCTCGTCCATTACCTTCTAGGATTAGTCACCATCCTAGACCGCTCAAATTTTCAAATCTCAAAAGCGGTGCCTTTGTCAGTAACAAATGATTTCCTGAACGCTATTTCGTCCGTAAATTTTCTCGTAAAACTAAACATAACAGAACTCCGGAGGAGGGCGTTATAATTAAACTTTAAGATTGTGGCCTCCCAACGTTTTCCTAACAGTCGTTTAAACGCACATTAAAAGTCGTTAGTCCGAGTTAGCGATACGTAAACTCGACCTTATAATTAAGCGACTGAGAGGAGCGATGCAATTTTATTAAGGTACGGGTTATAAATGTCGCGAAGTAAATAGACTTAATAAATGGCCTTTTTTATTCGCCGTGGTTCAAGAAACGTGCTCTGCTACGTTATATGGTTCCGGCAGTAAATTGGGTCACCCTCGTTCTTTGCTGTCATCAAATCTACATTGCCTTTCACACTTCACGTTTGAGGTGTTGATGTAAATAAATGTAATTCGATTTCCTTGTAACAAATAAAGTATAATACCCAGCATAAATACGAACTTGTTAAAGTTTGAGATTGATGTAAGAAGTTATTCACAAAACATATCTGTCATTACCTACTTAGACATGAATCACATGCAGTGGCGGGCATTGGTTTTATTTCGAGCTAGGCAGTATATTGTTTGATTAATGAAAATCAGTGGTTTTCATCAATGACACACACTTGCAAGTATCTACTGCCTACCTCATTTCGTTTACGAGGTAGGCACTGCCTTATTGCTTATATGCACTGCACGCCCCTGATCACATGTCAAGATGATGAGATTACGGAACATCTATCACCGAAACTAATTAGTGATTTTTCACAATACTAAAGTATGTATAGGTTAAGTCTTATCAACTCTCGCCCGCACTCAAACAGTACGTCACAAATCACAGTACAAGTAAGACTAAGGAATTTATATGTACTACGTAGTAAGACTCGCAACGCTCCGCTACGCGCAGTACGTCACATCAAATATTAGCGAAATTATTTTCGAAACGAAAAATCATTGTCTGCTATAGGGATGTAGGTACTAAAAAATATATCTATCGCACGAGGAACACCCTCCTTTGTTGAATACAGCGCCTACAAAGTCGTGTTTCAAAGCGTGTAGAGCAAAGGTTAGAAAAACATTTATTAAAACGTGCGCCATTTTAGTTTCACCTAAACGTTGAAAGCAGCATTTGGAAACCCATTTTGAATTTCCAGGTCAGTACAAATTAATCCGGTCTAAACCCTCAAAGGGTATTCAAACGAATTTTCCACTGAAAATTGTGCCACGACTAGCCTGTTATTTCAATGCAAGCTTATTTATTTGTGTACACGTGATATTCTAATATCCATGGTTTCGCAAACCAGTGTTGTGACTAATATCGAGGAAATATATCAGTCGTGTATCGATAGTGCAATTGGTGCAGTTTACGTGGCAGTGAAAAATAATAAAATATATGCTGCCTACGATGAAATACTATAGCACAAAAAGAGTGATTAACGTGTGCAATCGACATCAATGATAAATATGCGTATATCGACTATAGATTTGATTCATTTTTGGCAGGCTTATGCGGACTTCGGATACAAAAATGAGGTACCTACCTCATTTTGGTAAATTACATTTTGTGCTAATAATAAATAATACTCATAGTTATTATTTTTGTAATTTAACAGTAAAACTGACACGCGATTGTTTTTCAATTGTTAAATACGAAAAAAACATGTCGATATTTAAAAAAAAAAACACTTTTTCGCATCACTTAACCAAACGCTACAAAGCAGAATTTTCTCGAATTCCAAGCCTATTCGCACGCATGGCCGAAGTTTATGTATCGTGGCGTGGCGCAGTTCATTCCGCAAACATTTGCCGACAGAGTCACTAATTAAGTGATATTACGGACGAAAGCTCTTCTAAAACAGCACCAAATTGACCTATTTCAGCGCTGAATGTCCACTTCAACTTAACATTTCATTGGACGATGTAAAGGACGGCGATATAGCTTAGATTTAACAGCCAATCAGTTTAACATGCGCTAGATCGCTAGATCAATCTCCGCAGCCGAGAGCAGAGCACGACTTGGCGTTGTGATTTCGGAGGGTTTAGATCCCAGATAGGGCAATGTAGACTAAACTTTTCTATATTGTCTTGGGTCTGGGTGGTTCCGTCGTTCTTTCTATTAAGTAAGTGTTTTAGCTACTTACGTGCATGGCTTATTAATACATTTACTTATATTATGCAGTTAGATGTATGTTCGGTGCAGTTTATTCCATTCTTCTCTTTTTCGTGCCATATCATTGACCCCCTGAAACGTCTATCGTTTATCATGAAATCTCTTATTTAGATTTTTCAATTTTCGACGCATGGAAATGTACGTATGCTGCCTATGGGGCTGTACAGCATACGGGGTATCAATGCGTCATAAATATTTTTATTTAGTTTTTGGGTCTTGCTAAGCGTTTGTTAATGAATAACCGATAACGACACCAAGTTAATAACATTTTAAACGGTCTTGTTGTATCAATACTGTATTTTTAACTAATATTATATGAGCCAAGACTTTTATAGTTTAAATTCATAATACATATTATCCAATTGACTGACTTATCTCCCTGGCTTGTACCTTTATGCTGCAGTTTAATTTATCTGGCGCTGCAGTGTAGTGAACTCAAGAGTCCGTTGTCAAGGATCGCCGCCGTTCTAACAGGATTTGCATTAAATCTTGCATCGCAGCTACACATTTTAGCTTATTTTTAAGCACAGTCTTTAGATCATGTAACACTTTAAAAAAAAACGACTGCCCAGGTGGGACCCGGACCCATGTCTCATCGCATACCGGGCGATTGCTTTTCGAACTGAGCTACCGAGGACTTTAGATAGCCGATCTGTCAAAATTTGACAAGTATTTCTCGCTGTCGAAGATAAGTTATTTAATATCTTCTAAACAAAATTAGATATTTTAGATAAGTTATTTAATATCTTCTAAAAAAAGGAATTTCCTTTGCGAATCGGAATTGAATTAGTGCTTCAAAAATATGCCTCCTGCTTGAACTGGCTTCTATTCTTAGCTTGTGGCTGCGTTCGCTGCAGTTTAATATATCCAGCGCTGCAGCGGCTTGAGGGTGCTACTGTCTAGGACCGCCGCTACTCCAAAGCGATTTACATTAAATCTTGCTTCACACGCAGATGAGATGCAATTACACCTCTAAGCTTTTGTTTAGAAGGGCACTTTGTTTCACTTTTCTTGGTCGAACAGTAACACCAAATTGATAAAACACACACATAGGTATACACAATCCTTTTACCTACACGTGATCAGCTGCTCATGTACAATAACTTTTGCTACATAAACAATATCGAAATCGTGATTTTTTTAGAGTATTCATTCATTGTGATTGATGTACATAAGTGTAGTTTGCATAGAGCATCTAAAAAAATACGATTTCGATATTGTTCTCATAGAAAAAGTTGTTGTATATGAGCAGCTGATATCGTGGTTTTAAGGAGTATCCTAATCTTTGTACATCTTGTATATGGAGCACTCGAAGATGCCCTTTGCGAAATGCATTTTCTGGTACCATAACAAAACGATATCAATTCCTAACTTCAAGTATTACAATAAATGAGTTGTCTGGCCTATAAAAAGTATTTATATACTTATACTATTTTAAAACTATAAAGTAAACCAAAACTTCAAAGTACACCTTTTAGTGTTTAAGTACTGCAACGCCCAGCACTGAAGGGCCCTCATACTCGAGTACCCTATCAAACGCGCCTACATTAAACTCCCACCAATGAGATGCAATTATTTCGTCTTCAAACTTCGCGAATAAAGAGCCTTGACTTTTACTTTTAGGTTCGTTTTAAGATTTTAAAGCGACTTTTGATTTTGCGAACTTTCAAGTTCCAATACTAAGTATCCGTAATTCTTCGTGTAAGTATGATTTAAAAAAAAAAAAAATTGAACTATTGGCAGCCAAAACGTTCCGCCTAAATAAAAATTAACAAATATAATTTGTTGAATGTGTAGACATGGTGAAAAAAGGAAAGATGACCGTAAATATTCCAATCTTAATAACTAACCGCAAATATGAAGAGTATTCTGACCAGAAAAAGAGGAAACGCTACTTAAAGGAAATACAAAATACAATGTAAGATTATTTAGTTGAATTGCGGTTTAAATATTTCATGTCAAAGAAAATAAGCTAAGGTCGGAAAATATATTTCCGGGCTCGGGTTCGGCAACAAATTAATGCGTCGCATGGGAAATCGATGGTGTCCCAGAACTATGGGCTTATCAGCCCAAACAAAATGTAATCACTTTTTTTTTTTAAATTACTATGTAAACTTAAACGGTCATCTTGGATTGAAAAGGCATTTAATTGCCGATTGAAATCTTTTTTCTAGAATAATAGAAGTTGCTACTACCATTACTAGTAAAGTGAACGATTTAATGTCCATCCTATACCCTATATATTCGAGAGAATCCACATCCTATCAAGGCCTGGCTATTTGCTGGAACTCACCAGTTAATGCGCCTCTCTCGTCCGAGTTTAAAACTCATTGTAACAGCTAAGGCTGCCCACCTTCAATTAAATAACTCGTTTATTGTCACTTTTAAAATTGTAGCTAATTGTTACGTTTTTACGATTTATACTCAGTGACGAAGGCATATTAAGTAGTGGTAGACTCATACAAATTAAAAAGCATAATCTTTTGTTTACTATACTCACCTACGAGATTAACTTTGCAATCTAAAGCCTTCATACGACAGTGATTATTTTGTCTGCATGCATCGATTAAGTCATAGCAGTCAAAAGAAAATATTTACTTGATTCTGCAAACAATCGACCTATGTCTCCGTGTGAGCGGCACGTAAAGTATCAACTTTGTAGTTAGATAGTTGTTGAAAAATATATATAACTTTTATTGTGCGAATCGTTTTTCGTTTCACGCCCAACAGTTGCAATTGCTAAAGGACATGATTTTGATGATTGTCCGACAGAGATTTTTTCTTTTGACACACATTATTTATTGAATCAGGGTCGTTGATTTAAGCTCTTTCAGGTTATAGAAAATTTTAAGGACACGTTGAACAGGGTAAGCTGGTAGTCATTGGACACCAGACAGTTATTGGACAGTTCCATGTACAATAAATCCTTTTAACTTTATCAAGAAACAATAAGCAGTAGAAGTTGATTCTAACCTATCAAGCTTCAATTACCCACCGGTGCCCTGACGGGGACATTATATGTTGTTCAAAGCCATTGGTATTCTTAATAAATGTGTTTAAATTGGAACTTTCCACTAACTGTCTGGTGTCCAATGACTGCCGATTTACCTAGATATGTTGAACCAGTAGTGGGATATCATTTTGCGTTACTACTACTTTTCCACGTCACAGCTTTGACATCTACGCGACTGACTGGCGACGTTATCTACGTGCATGTACAAACCCTGAACCTAGATGATAACACTTATAATAGCGCTCTGACTACAGCCACAAAATTACACAACAAAGTGAAACGACCTAGCTATTTTCCAGTATTCCTTCCTACTCGCTGGTTAGTAAGTGCCACTTTCGTCCGCGTTTTAAACTCGCTAAAGTTAGGGTTGCCGAAGTAATTTTAGCCTAGGTTATTATATTGGAACGGAATTTGAATAGAATTCGTTGTATATGAAACTCAAAAGTTTCCTTTACACGATCAGAAGCAAGATAGTTATTTATTGAAAAGAAGTCTCTATCCATTGCTTTTATTGCCAGTGTAGGTTCCCCTTTGCAGGATAAAAACTATTCAAGATATAAACACTTCACTTTTCATCCAAAGTTTAGCCATTGATGCATACATAATTGAGTATCAATATTGACTTGAAGACAAGTCTTTGTTGTCATAAAACCTTGTCACTTCTCTAGCCAGTTAGCGCAGGCAGGTTACAAGCTAAATTGGTTCACATTGTTTCATTTTGAAATGATTTATAAGATTGCAGTGACGCGTCAATGAATATCAGAGATATGAAAAGCTCATTCAGCTCGTATTTAATAAAATTAGTTCTTAGGAAAATAAGATGTAGATGAATACCTGTTTATTTACAGTTATCTATCTGTCTAGCTGATACTTTTCCTCAGCATTGTATATATTTTCCGTAACAGTACAGTTTTATCTGCTTTTCCCAAAAGGTTTTTCGTAAGCAACAAAAAATCAGTGTTCTAAAGAGAACCATTGTTTCGTGCAGCGGTGCTAGAAAATAAAGTTTCGTTTTGTTCGATTCCCCGAAGCCCTGGATGTAATATTGTTATTTGTTTCCCACTTGACAGCCCTACGGTGGACTGCGCAGTTTTGAACTCCGTTGAGAACAATTTCTTTAAAACTCAGGTTGAAACCACACTCTCTGAATGGCTAAATAAGTAAGCGACAACGCTCTCTGGCAACTAGAGACTGAATTTTATATCAAAGAAGTGTATTGCACAACTTGTGATTGCGATAACTTGGATGGTAAAACTCTGAATAACTGAACATTTGAATATTATTAAAATGATGTAAATAAAAGACGAAGGTTTTAACAATGATAAAACGTTGCGCCTTGTTTTAACATTTTTATCCATATAAAATTAAAATAAGCAATTTTTCGATAAAAATGCCTGCCTAAATCATATAATATACCATTCAAGGACACGGGTCTCACCCATGTTGCAAGGCAAGTAAACCGTACTGTCATATTAAACCTCGCTGTCAGATGTAAGGCATCTGACAGTAAGGTTTACCATTGTTGCCCTAAGATCTAACTTAGTATCGAGCGATATTATCGTTTTAACGTGCCTTTCGTTACACGAAGATGCTTATTTTAAATATCAATAAATGGGTACTCATCCACTCACAACCAATCGAGTTTGGTAATTCCGCCTCAGATTTCAGTGATCTATAAACACAAGTATTTTGACATAAGTTCATAACATATTTACTGTTAATAAATATACTATGTGAATAACTAACATGAAATCTTCACGAAAGTATGTCAAGTCGAATTTTACCTAAAAGGAAATATAATATTCTAATATTATTACACATTCGTGGAAATATTTGGAATACCTAACCAATATCAACCCATATTGAGACCCAAATCCGTGTTTCTATTTAACGACAGTCGCCCATTTAACAAGTTCATCGGCATTACTCAATGATCAAAGCCCTGAAGGCACTCCATAAAAATACTCGTATCAACTGCTTCAAAGAACATCGTCCTCAATACGTTTACGGCAAAGCCGGAGCCGGAGTATTTCCCCTGCGTAACAGTATTCCTTTATTTCTGTATCGAATATGTTTTTCGAGGCAATCCGGGGATTGTATTTATTCATATTTCTTAATTTCGCTGAGTTTTTTATAGCGAGCGCGTCTTCAATATCGAGATGAAGGCGTTTATGTAAGTCTTGATTGTGAGTTGACAAGTGATTTTATCTTGTTCATTGTTTAACTTGTAAAGGTATTTTAGTGGGTAATGCTTTTATGTGCTTCTGTATTCGGAACAGAGCCTTTTTCACGGATACAATGCTTTTAGGGATCATGCTTGAGGTGACGGTCCTGGGGGCCTAGCGCGAAAGTGTATCGTTTGGTCGGTCGTATTAACCGATCAAATTAAAACACCCATTCCCCCGTATTAAAAAAGATTTGACAATTTATAAACAATTGAAAACAGTCGGGTTTTTTACACGGCTAGATTGAGTTGGTCATATTTTATCAAAGGATTGCCGAATGAAAGATACACTTTCGCGCTAGGTCCCCTGGTTATGAGGTAGGGACCTTAGATCAGAGAAAGAACTAATATTTCTATGTGTGGGTCTGACGAGCGGTGGCCTCCACTCGGGATGTATATTTTTCATTGGTTTACGTACGACAATTGACAAAGTATGGTGGGAACAATTTTTCCTCACTGCAACTTGAATATACTTGGTTGTCCTAGCAACAGCCTGTGCCTACTGGTACTAGCGTAACATCCAAGGTATCCCTTAGAAACGACAAATTTGTCAGATTATACAGCGCCATATAGAAATTATAGCATGTAGATTGGGTAAATAAATATACAGGCTGTAGATTTCAATCTGAGCAGTCTTTATAGGGATGATTCTATCCTTATACATATCACGAAAAAAATGACTTAAGGTTTTTTTTTTTGTAATAATGAAACTTCTTAAAATTTTAATGGATTAAACTTCAAGAATAACAAGGACGGCAGATAAAAGTTATCAATGCCAGCAAGCTTCCCGCGGTATTGCGCGTGGATTCTACTTGTGCAGTTCAAACTTTATCGCAGTATCTTACGCCACAATACAGTAAGGTTTTACAAAAAATATTCGCGTTATTTTTATTTTCATTAAGTAGTTCTCAATTCGTGTTCTGTGGTCATACGTCTTTTACTGAATATTGCTCTGATTGAAATCTACACTCAGTATAGCTGGAATGCTGATATTGATAAGTTAATAAAACTATTTTAGAATTGCCGTGCGAGTATTTTAAACGCTTTCAAATTTTATTGCATTTCTTCTTTCTGACTGTTTTCAAATTAATTTAATGAAAAAATATAATAATAACGAGGCCGGATAAAGCGTATTTGTTTAATTCGAGTGGCAGCGGAATAACTGTGGATTTATTCAAAAAAGGCGATCGCAAACATCAGCTCCTGGCTGTTTACATAATTGAACGATTGTATTCCTTTTACTGATCATTTTTATTTTTAGGTCAATGAACTTTAGTGCTGTGTGCCAGCAATAAAACAAAAGAGTAATCATCTCGTGTGTAAATACTAATTGATTTTCGTTTGAAGCAAGAATGCCTTTGCCAATTTTAATTGAACTGCCACTAGTGATCTATGTTGAAATTGTAATAGGTAGCGTTTATGTTCTACTGAAAAGCAATTAAGACTTTTCGTTAGGTAAAAGTTAATTATTGGTGCTGAATAAGTTAATAAAATTGGCTTCATCACATAAAGTGAATAGTTTTTACAAATTGAATTCATTATTACAGAATTTAATCAGAGCACAATACAAAGCTTGTTTACTTTTCATTTTAATTATGAGTCAAGTTTCTCACCGCACATTACAACCACAATAGAAAAAAAAACAATGGTCTGAAAATGGCACTCTGAGAGACGCTTGTTTTGAAATTTCCAATGTTATATGCTTCCTTTGTTTACGGTGTTAGTGAGACTATTACTATAATAAATAATCATAAAAAGTTGCAGCCTGCGAGTTTAATCCTCTTGCTCAACTCTCGCACACATTTGAAAAAAAAACCAAATCCTTTCGAAAAATGCTGGCAGTCTTTACTATTATTAAGAGGCCACAAATTAAGTCATCTCTTACAAAAAAAAAAACTACTTTGGCGCGGAATGTAGGTAGCAAATACCACAGATTAGTCAGAGTATGTTGGCAAATACGCTGTCTAGTCAGATTTAAAAAACATTTCAATGTTAGATTTCCATTGTTTTTTGCTGTCGCCCGAAGGCTACCTTCATATTGCAGGTTTTGCAGCAAACGCAGTCTAATCAAACCGCCTGCACGTTAATTAATTATGTCTTCATAAAGTTGGAGTGCCAGAGCGAGCGCCTTAAAACGTTTACCCTGGCCAAACAATGGACACAGCCTGAAGAGAAAAGTCATCTCATGCTGATAGCTTTGTGCTAAAGTATTTTAGTTTAACTCATTAACTAAGGACCTTACGGCCGAACGCTGAAATATGACATACCTTGTCGTTATTACCCCTTGTCGTGATATGAAATTAGTTTAGCCTTAGTAGGTCGATTTTAATTGAGGACATCTGGTGTTTTCCTTATTTATATCATGCGGCCTTCAAACACCGGGTTTTTGAAAGTTTTTAACACTTTCTATTTTTCCACTTTGTATTCTAAAAGTTGTAGCTTCTTTTATTTTGAATTCGAAAACTAAATTAATAATACTGGATGAGTTTTTTTACCGTCAAGAAAATAAACGTGTGACATAGGTAAACGATATAGGTGATGATAACATGATAATTTAAAAAAAGTTTAATTTTTTATTTTATCTTTATCAATGATTTATCCTCATAACCATCAAATTCTAAGTTAATTTTGACTAACTGAACATTAAAAAAAGAATATTGGTAAAATAATAATAAAAATATGAAACCGACCAAAACTCAAACGCATATTCACTGATGTATTCTATGTTTATGCATATTTTTGGACATTCCAGAATTTATGAAATCAGTTGTATTTTATAAACACTCTCACATATTATCACATAGTTTCAGGTACATAATACACAGTATTTTTTTCCGGACGGAAAAAAAGTCATCCAGTATATTGACGAAAAATTGTGTGTGTACGTATTTTTCGTCAATATATTATTAATTAGGTTTTCGAAAATACGTCTTTAGTTCAGCTTCAAAGTGGAGTGGCTGTATTTATAGTGCTGTGTGTGGTAGGAGAGCCTTATTCCTATATAGACAAAGACAAAATCACTTCGTCTTCTTTGTATGGCCGGCTGTTTTGTACGGAAAATAGACTGGAAGAAAGGACGTCAAAGAAAATATGGACAGTTATGGTAAAATGCTAAATTTGAAATGGGTCGAGAGATTGGTAGGCGAGTTTTAGGGCTAAGTTATTTTTGGGATGTGTTTAAGTGCCCGGAGGAGGCCCTACATACTGAATAAATGACTTTGACTGTGTACTTTGTAGGTCTATGTCTCGAATTAGTTTAAACAGTCAACCAGATTTCTCTGACTAATTTTCGCACGTCTGTCTCTCTGTGTACATCAAAACTGAATGCCATATCTTTGTTGTAATATCCTGAAGATTCAGCGTCTCACAAATTCCCTGCTACTAATCACATAAATACATTATTATCATATTCCCCGCCTAGATTTGCAAACAAATGTTTCTCTTGTAAGCAAACATTTGTACAAATGTTTGGTTACGCGGCGCTGCGCTCGCATTTATTGCTTCATTTAAAGGGTTTTAAAGCGATAAGTGCTTTCCACGGCCTGATGAGGCCCTGTGTATACGATTTAACGAGCAATGGGACTGTTAACACGAGCGAGACCGGTCGCGATAATTGTTGTCAACTTCCACTTTCTTCATACGATTTTCGGTTCAGTTGTGTAACCATTGTGGAAGGCGTGCGGAATTTTTGTTGTCACATACCAATAGAGTTTCGATAAAAGTTGTCAGTGCTTGTGCAAATTATATAATTTGTTATAGTATAAATACTATACAAACAGTACAAAATATTATGGGTTCGAAAATTGGGTGGTTTGAAGTTAACTGATCTGCTTACTCCGTCAATGATAATTGAGTATTTAACTAAAAAGTAACGAAACTCACGGTAAACTAAACGCACGGTAGAGCTACCCCTTAAATATCTGTTGTATTTACTATTTATAAATGTATTTACTTAAGTAGTATGTAAAAAAGTTAACCGATTTTGGCTTAAATAACATCAAACTTAGTCACTTTAGGATTAGGCAAGTAAACTTGATGAAAATGAGAACGCAATGGACAAGTACTCATGTCGTGTTCGACTTACCTTATAACCGGTCAAGTTTTGCAAGCTGTTTAGGGTTCGCAGTGACCTTTCATTTTCGTTGGTTACGCCAAACAACGAAAATGAAATGCTCTTAATTTGAATAGGCGGCTAACCAGTCGGGCCGTTAGTGATAAAGCTACTTCCAGTTTTATCGTTTTTAAAACGGTTTTGTTAGTTTACTTTTAATAAAGTAAGTAATGTTATCAAATCTTTTAGGTCGCTTTTAAATACTTAGTGTTTGTTTCACAATGTACGGATAAGTTCTGTTTAAGTTCTGTATAGGCTATTTGTTACTTATCTTTAGGATAAACACTATTTTTGCATTTCACCACCGTCAAATAGCGCTATATGAAACATCAATTCAAGAACTTTTAACCTTTACATATTTTTATCTGTTACATACCCATTTTACACTTTATCCGCACATTGTGTAACAGGCAATTAGTATAATTGTTTACTTTAAGGACGCCCACTAGCCATCTGGTGGTCCACGGTGGCCAAGGACTTAGAGCTTGCCCAAAAAAATGTTTCGACAACCCAGCGAGGTAACCATGAACTCTTAAAACAATCTCAAAGCTGTCAAATCTGTCAATTTTGGTACGTCATTACATACAAAATTTGACAGATTTGATAATGTTTGACAGATTTTAGATTGTTTTAAGAGTTTATGTTTAGGACCCAGGACAGACTGGCGCCGCAGAATGAGGAGAGCCGACCCAAAATAATGAGAAGTGGCTAGGATAAAGAAGAAGTACTTATAATTGATTTCTTTATTATTTATAATTATTTATTTGGCACCAAGTTTGGGTTAACTTAGCTACATGAATAAAATATATAAATTAAAATGTGCCTAAAGGCGCTCAGCATTAGTCGTAGTTAAAAACAGCTGTTATCTGATACTATGACAAAGTATTGATTGGAAACTTTTAATGTTATAAGAATTCGGATTATAAAATTTATTCGAGATAACCTTATATATCAATCGTCGAGACTGTGAAAACTTTTTCATTTAACATAGTGACAGCAGTATCTATTACAAACTTAGAAAGATCAATTACATTTGAAATTCAAAGTGCTTAGATACCTAGATCTTTTTTTACGTTCTAGCATTCCATTTTAGAAAATCCTCTTTGTCTCTCAGTCAAATATTTTCCGAGCCATTGTTTTCTCTCTGTTATTTGAACAAAAACATTCATATCAAAATGGAAATTCCATTGCAAAAGCACTATTTTTAATTACACGTAGCTACTACTCTTTGCTATGTCGAATGTAAAATATTTTTCGATTGAATACAAAACCCACTCATGTGTGTTTTGTTTTAGTGTGAAAATAAAATAAATTAATTAAAAACAACAAAAAAACCCGACTGCCGAAAAAGTAAGCTTAAAAGATGAAAACAAGATTTAAAGAATCAATTTGCAGTCTGAGGCATTGTCAAAAGTCGTGGAGTTCGATACGTAATTTAGGAGGTTAGTTAGGTTATTTAAATCTTTTTATTTAATAGTTTTCTTTCAAAATTACAAATATTTATAATATTTTACTTATCTATTGAGAATTAATATTAAACAAATTCCTGTAGCTTGTAAGCGTATTTATACCTATTTTAATGATATGGCCAGATGTTGATTAACATATCATCAAACGTTGACGTTTAAACGATATAGATAGTTTGGTTTTACCGTTTTATGAAATACGACTATTTTTTAAAATGGCCGGCCACATCATGAAGTGTTTAATTTTAAGATCGGGCCACGACATGTCCACTTTATGTTATTATATACTGAAAAAGAAAGACCCTACTAGTTAAACCCCTTGGCTCAGAAAAACAACAGATTTTTTTTTGTACGAGGTCTCTTACGACCGTTCCGGGCATTACTCTTTTGTCAGAATTACCCGTTTTCTTTGTTTAAACAAAACTTACAACGAAATAGTAATTCTGCCTTTACAGCAAGCCGTTAATTGGTAATATTTCGGTTCTAATAACCTCTATTTATGTACGATATATCTCGGAGCCGTACATTCGGCGGCACGCAGTAAAGACCGTATGGCGTGCGGCCGTGGCCTTCATCGATCAAAATTGTCGTGCGTACTAACTTAGTACTACTAAGTTTGCTCTCTACAAAGAATTTTTACTGAACTTCAAATTGATTAACCCGTACCCTGACTCTGTATCTTGCAAAAGCAATGCCATAGCGAAAATTGACCAATTCTGGCTTCCAAAATCGAAAATTGACAACAAAAAACAAAAACAAAGCAATCTACTGTCAGTGCTGCCCATGGGTTTTGGCACTAATAATCAATCGGGCGAGATGACTTCGCGATTATTGCTGATTGCTATTTTTAGGTCGTGTGTGTGTGTGTCGTGTGGTGCCGGCACGTTAAAAGAATTGCACCACCCCTTCTCTTCCTATGGGTGTCGTAAGAGGCGACTACAGGAGAACTGCCACAAGAAGACGGGCAGCAGCGTCTCCTCTCCACCATTGGCCAAACTGCGATCGCCAACCCGCCTGCCAAGCGTGGCGATTACGGCAAAATCCTCCTTTTGGAGAGGCCTGTGTCCAGCAGTGGACTAATATAGGCTGGTGATGTGATGCTATTTTTAGGGAATAAGGGCCTTATGCTCGGAAATCGATAACAATTGAATAAAATATAGCCCCGTCCACATGTGTTCACGAACTGAGCGAAAGAGTTAGCATATCAAGTTTGTTATTGCAAACAAAGGATGCCGGCCTAAAGTCGGAGGTTCCAGCGTTTTATAGGAGAGGCGTATGTTTAGCAGTGGACTGTAAGGGGCTGATGATAAAGATTAAGTTTGGACACTGGACAAGCAATGTTTTAAATTCAAATCAAGCAAGCAACTGTAATCGAGAAACCGACCGAACCAGAAACTTTCCTTTACAACCGAAGCGAATTTATTTGGTTGTCAAAGGCATACACGATCTGACATCACATGCTGCTTGTTGTAGGCTATGTTTCGGAATGCCTCATCCTGTGTTTTTTATTGTGTATTTTTTTTAAATAACATATTTAAATTCTAACGAATAGTTGCTTTACTCGAATGTAACAATTTCTCTAAAATGTACTAACGGTTACTTCCAACATATAAAATATAACGGTTCATGTGTGAACTTCTACTCGTATAAATAAAATGAATGTTAAAAATGTTCTTAAACTTTAAATTAGTCTTTTTCCTTATCATATATCCTTAGTTCATTTTTTTTCAAACTTTTGAAATGTGTACCTATAGGTGCGCGGAAGTGAAATATTTAATTAATGAATATTATGACTATTAAATGGCCCGTGGTCCATTCAATTTGGTCCTTGGTCTTATTAAATTAAATAACAAGTACATTTTTTAAATATTTACGCTAGATTTTGAAAATCCAGAAATAGGAAACATGTTTCGCAGGCGTTTCACATAAACCGCTCGTAATTTTCCGCCCAGACGCGCTCGTCTCTTACAAAATCAATTTGAAGAGCGGCTCTATCGCGGCATAGTTACTTTGAGATAGTGCCGATAGGAAACTGGCTCACCCTATATAACTATAGCTAGTTATCATCTAGGCGGCTTCTGTTATTTAATAAAATATACAGGGTAGTATTTTTTTTTTAATGGCTTCTACGATATTAACTTAATTTCGACCAAGGCACAGCTTAAACTCAATAATGGCCTTACTACAAAAAGATAGACTAGTGTTAAACACTTGTCTGAAGATAGGCAACCAATTTGAAATGTTTCTTAATAATATGTCTGGAATGTCTGATGTTATGTTGACTAATCTTTAGACAAGTGTTCAACACTAGTATATCTTTTTGTAGTAAGGCCATTACTGTCTTATTCAGAGTGCATTTGCTATTCCGGGACTAAGGTTAAACCACTGTTTTAACGTAAAAAAATCAGTGGTTTAAATTAGTCTGGACTAGTTAATGTACTGGGAGACAGTAATGGCCTTACTACAAAAAAATAGACTAGGCTTAAACACTGTCTCAAAATTAGTCAACCAATTTGAAATGTTGACACATCAGACATTCGAGACATAATAATAACAAACATGTAATCTTTAGACAAGTGTTTAAACCTAGTCTATCGCTTTGTAGTTAGGCCGCAATGGTTTAATAAATAATTAAATTAATAAAGCACGAACTCGTAAAGGGGTCAGGGGTGGAACACAGAGACCGGCCTCGGTAAAGTGGTTGGCTGTTAGCTAGAGGGACTTATTGGATGCTGAATGGTTCCATAAGGCCGTTTAATAGTTGTATCTCGACTTGATGGGCTGAAGGTTTACATCGCATTGCTTTGAATATGAATAAAAGCAACATAATCCAAAAATAAAAATAAATTTATTTACTAAAACACGTGTTTAATATATCACGTAGCACGCATATGGTTGTTGTTCCGTACATTTCCTAAAGATGTCAAACAATTAAATATTTACATTTTTATTTACTTTCCTATATTCGTATATAAAAAAAAACTGATAGGTACCCAAAGACAGACTTGGATGGACCATTGTGGAATCAGAAAGGTTTAATTTTGCTTAAAAGTGGTACAAGGATGTCAAATTCGTTAATGATCACACATTTCACTACATATGTATACTTGTTATAGTATCCCTGCAACATATACATACATCCACTGTTACCATCTGTATGTGTGCAGGTTTCCCCACAAAATTAAATCCAGAGGTACCTGCTGGGATTCAAACCCACGACTCACCAAAGTGTGAGGCTGGACCTCGTATCACTGAGCTATTTCCCATCGCACGATTTACATTAGAGTATAAATAAGATTCTCTTTATGGTTTAATATTAAAATGGCGCGATTTATCCGCCTAGTGAATACAAATAAAGTAGATTGCTAACACAGTTAAGTTATAAACAGCAAGCTCATCTTACACTTAAAGTTGAGGGCCTTTGCATACCACAGATGAATTAAAACTATCATAATTCATTAATTAATCAAACATGTTTCAAATTTTTGTTGTACTTTAATTCCACCAAGTGTATTACATACTATGTTTCCGCAATTTACGAATTTATTTACGTAGTGAATATAGAATGATATATTACAATTTTAAATTAGAAATCAAAACGTGTGACGTTATATCGTGTGTGCCTTTGGATTTTGAATGGCTGAGTCAGAAAGTTAGAGTTACAAATTTGATTTTGCTTAGCGTTGTTCCCATAGTTAACTTTGTCTCTGAGCCGTAGAATTACCCCCTAAAACTAATAGTACTTATAAAATAGGACCTTTAGAAGCATAATATATTTTTACCGACTTGAAAGGAGGAGTTTCTAGATTCAGTTGTTGTTTTTTTTTTCAAGCAACCAGCCATTGTTGCTATTTACAAATAAGTATTCAGGCCCTGAATTTCAGGGGGATAGTGGCCCAGGAGTGAGATCTCTGTTCCTTTTTCTATCACGTCGCCAGTATCAGAATGTCGGGAAATTGCCTCTGACCCCTTCCGATCCGACCTCCAGCGACCCCATTGATTTAATTTGACGATCACTGTTTTGCGTCAACGGGCCTTTTGACTCAATTCGACGAACATTCTATTATTTGACCTAAGAATATTTTGTCCAATTTACACATGCGAACTTTAAAATACATAGATTTTTTAATAACTGTATTGTAATGACTGGAAAACTTGAAGACCGGGTGAAAAAAAATTTTATTTCATTATTTTAAAAGAATTAATTTTATATAAGAGTAATATGTTTTGAAAACATTGCATCCTACATACAATGATTGAAAGTAATTTAGCAAAAAATATGAATATAGCATAGTTTTATAGTGGAGACCATCTTACGATACAAAAAATGCACTTAACTCAAGTTTAGGTACTTCAACGATTTTGTATGGTGCATCAATAGTTTTTTCACGATTTCGGTATTGTTTCTTTGCCAAAAGTTCTATAGATAAACGAGAAGACACAGTAATACTTGTGTGATAGTCCCAGTGGCGGGCATTGGTTTTATTTCGAGGTAGGCAGTAGAACTTATACTCAAGTGTTGTTTGATGAGAATCTGTGGTATTCGTTAACGACACATTTGTAAGTGGCTACTCCTATCTCATTTAATATAGCAGATAGCCTACTTATAGGTACCTAAGTATAAGAATAATTTATTTGCGTTTGTATAAGGTACAAAATGATGACAGAAATAATATATTAATTACAGTAGTATAGCTTACTCAGCCATATGAAATAGCATGCAAATACTTACATTAAATATAATCAATTATTAAACATTAAATGTCATTACAATTTTACATGTTCTTACACAATACAGGTGCATTAAATATGTATGTAAGTTATCAGTAATTATAGCAATGTCAAGATCTCAATGTCATTACAATATAATTACATGAGAATTAAAATTTATATGTCAGATAATCTTTTATTTAGTAAAAACAGCCCCTAACCAATAAATCAAATAATTTTCGATTAAATAAGCTCCCTTTGAGTTCTTTTAATTCATTTGGTAATTTATTAAAAATAGTATAAGTAATAGGTAGTGCTTCCTATTGCCTATATGCACCGCACGCCACTGTCATAGTCCCCAGTTCCTCACCTTGTATGTACGAGACTCGTTAAACCTAATGTAATAAGTCCTAACTAAAAGGTTTCACGATATATGTTTACGGTGGTCAAAATTCTTGGAACTTTATTCGGAGTAAAACATTTTACCAGACTTACGTTTATTTTGATCAGTACCTAATATCGATTAATCCTGAGTCTAGACAGTTCGGTATAAAAGTAAGGGTGTAATCAATACTGAAGACGCAAATAGGTCTTGTCAAACTTGAAAAAAGGGAATATTTAACATTATAAGTGGACTATTATTAGCTGATTAAGGTGATTGAAAAGTATTTTGCTGAATAAGTAAAACTGACTAATAGAATGATGTCAATATAATTGGAATTCACTTTACAGTCATTTTATTGTCATGGAAAGTACCTATTGATATTGAGTCTCCGCCTCACGTCTTGGAAACCCGTCCGAAAAATAATGCGTCATTTTTTACATCAAATGTTTAAGAATAGTAAAATAAGTAATTACATACGGCAAAATTAAACTAATGCGATATACCTAAGCAATATACGCATTAACAAATGCATTTGCTAACTTTTCATTGCCTTGATATTTTGCATCCCTTAAAAGCCTTTCACTTCCTCAAACGCCGGCAGTGAGCTCAATCACCAATTCAGATTTCGACTCTTCTCGTTGTAATGTAACGTGTATAAGTACTTATGTCAGTGCAATGCGAAAGTAAAGCTATATACACACAGCAATACATGTATGTGAGTATACAGTAACGAACCGCAGACGCTCGGAAGCCGGACCGCGACATTTCCCGTGGCGAACCGTCTATATACACTACGCCTTATGCAGAATGGAAGTTCTACTTTATAGGCGTAGAAGCATGGATGCATTATGAGGAAACACATATCATCAACATCATATTATGCTTAGTAATTTTCTATACTTACTGTCAATGAATAGTGTTACTTGCGATTCGTTCAATGTTGTCCCTTTTAAGTATGGTAGGTTAGGTAAGATTCGAAACGAGGTTGTCATCATTCTGAAATTGCCCTTGAAGAAATGAAAGGCCGGCTGAGAATTGTAGGTATGTTGTTTCGTTGAATAGGCTGTTAATTAGTAACAGCTGTCACTTTTCTTCTGTTGTACAATTGGTCCCATGGTACTAATACTTCATTTGCGAGAGAAACTTGGAAGTGTGATCCTAGTTCTATGACTCATTAGATTTAACCGCTCAAAAACAAGCCGCTTGATGCTTTGAGGCACGCCCCACATCACATCGCAAAGGAGGTGAAATATTAAAGACTTAGCTGATGAGGTAAACATCTTACCTAATAATAATCAATGTTTATTTATGCTGCAAAAATACACGAACAGCAACTGCACGTACGGTCTCCTGAATACATTTCATAATTTAGTAGGTTATTAATCAGCGCTGTATTTCATAACATTTATTTATGACGTCTGAAGTATAATTGCAGGGTGCGGACCCCAGACCGCACGCTTCCGTTGTGGGGACGTCCTCACGGCAATATTGCAATTTGCGACTTGAATACAATACACTGAGTAGTTTTGCCGCACAATTTGCAATTGCATTTAGTTGAGACAACTTGATATTCCATACAGGGTGATAACATTGAAAATGTGCACGTATTTAACACGCTTCACTCCATCATAATCAGCCCATGTCAGTCCATTCTTATAATAGGCCTCTCCCAATGCACGCCACTGATCCTGATCATCAGCTATTTCTTGGTAGATGAGTTCAATGATTTACATTATTCATGAGCTGAGGTTGAAGACAAGTGTTTTCCTTAGTAGTGGTGGTAGTGGTAAATTAGATAATAGATAGCCAACACTCATAAGGACTTACTTACCATATTTTTTTGTTTTTGGCTGGGGTCGTCCTTTGGGACACTAGAGCCAAAATTTAAAGAAGTGTAAACCAAATTGACCTGACCGGGATTCGAAAAGTGCTAAAAGCGACTTACTTTGTTACTGCAGAAATCATTTGCTATCATATTATAGGCAGAAGAGAGAAGCCTGAAACAATATTCGATAAAATTTAGCGTCTGTTGATTGCAGGTTATGGTTTGTGACAGTTATCATGTTCCTTTAATAATGTTCATAATGTAACAGCAGTATTATTAATATACATTAACATTAAAGCTAAATTACAACATTTATGAGGCATTCGTGAACTCAAACAATTTATTTTCTTAAGCTCCCAACTCGTGCCTGAATATGAGCATCAATTTTCTTTTTTCGTTCTTAAAGCATTTAACTATTTTCACGAGAAATTCAAATAAAACAAAGCTTATGTAGGTTGTCCCTGAATTTACTATCACGTGTTTGGGTAAAATCATGTAGGTAGTACACGGCACACGCGTGTATACCTGAGTTGTTCCTCAAAATAAACAAGTAAATAAGCAAGTCGCCCCTCCGGAGTCACAATTTAGGCTGCTTTTAAGAAATAACATGAGATCCTTAACATCGTTTCCTCTTAATGCTTATAGCCTTTTCCTCACGTTATATAAGAGTTTGTTTCCACTGTTTGTAATAATTTTGAACTGACATAGTCTTTATGGACTGGTACGCATTAGAAAATGCTTCAGATTTTCATTTGGATGCTAACTTCTGCCTTTTTATAGCGGCAAAGGCAATAAACTTTTAAAGTGGTTTAAACCAGAATAGATACAGCTAAAACTTTTAAAACACGAGGTCCAGAATAAAAGCGATTGACATTTAGCTATCTTTTAGGCATATTATAATCCCCACGTGTCGTGTGGTGCCGGCACGTTAAAAGAATAGCACCACCCCTTCTCTTCCTATGGGTGTCGTAAGAGGCGACTACAGGAGAACCGCCACAAGAAGACGGGCAGCAGCGTCTCCTTTCCACCATTGGCCAAACTGCGATCGCCAACCCGCCTGCCAAGCGTGGCGATTATGGCAAAATCCTCCTTTTGGAGAGGCCTGTGTCCAGCAGTGGACTGTTATAGGCTGGTGATGATGACGAGAATCCCCACAACTAGGCAACTATGTGATTTCCAAAATCGTTTAATGCGTCGAAGAGCTATCGTTTTAATCTTTATTTGCCTTGAAGCACTTATAGTGCATTCATAATCTTTAAAGCGCTGAAATCATGTAAGTTTTACTAAACGAAAGAAACTAGATGAAATAAACTTCTTTGCTTTTAAGATAATATTACTTCTTTTGCTTATTTTTTTTGTGCTTTCCTTACAACATTTTGTCTTCCCGTCTTCGTTTAACAGTGGAAACATGCTTTTCCGTGGAGGCAGATGGTTGCCTCCAAATGGGTTGGCCGAGGTATTCATTACATAGATGCTAGTGTTATGTTCGGCTTTTTGATTGATGGCCCCGATAATATCTTCACGGTCTATGGTAGGGGTCCGGCTGACGTGATCGAAGATATGTTTTTTTAAGAACTAGAGATTTTGTTGCGTCATGATGTGGTGAAATATGACCAGCCTCCGTGTATTGAGTTTGAGTATCATAGCCAAGACTATCCCTGTAAGGAACGAAATATAGAAAGTAGAAGAAGAAATTGCTTAACGTGTAAAGTATTTTTGCTGTAATGTTTATTATAGATAGGTATTGATAACGTGTAAGGTAGGTACATCAATCAAAAACATTCATCTTAAATTAGAAGAAGAACATGCCTTCATGACTATGATCATGCGCGATCTGATTACATAATTTGACTTTTGTACTGGGTGCCTAGTAAAAATTGCGCAAAACAACCATCATCATCACTATCATTTCAGTCACAGGACGTCCACTGCTGAACATAGGCCTCCCCCAGTGACTTCCAGATCGGTCGGTAGGAAGCGGCCTGCATCCAGCGTCGTCCTGCAACCTTTACCAGGTCGTCTGCCCACCTTGTGGGTGGCGCTTGCCGGTACGTGGCCTCCATTCCAGAACCTTTCTGCCCCATCGGCCGTCAGTTCTACGTGCTATGTGCCCCGCCCATTGCCACTTTAGCTGGCTATTCCGGACGGACGGATTAGCAAAACAGCCAAGTCACTCTTAAATCGATCAAAAAGTAATACAAAGTAAGTGACGTGATTATTTTGTGTCACGCGCACTAGGCTCTCTGGTTATGGGCTTGAATCGCATGAGTGATAAGCACAAGCATTGATACCTAAGTCACAAGTATAATTATATATAGAGCTAGTTAATTGGTGTGAAAAAGATGCGAGTAAGATGCTATTCCTTAAGCTATGGTTGACTAGTGTCACAGCTGTTCACGCAAGTTCCTACTTCGTACCACTGAAAACGAGATCAAGATGGTATTGGTCTCATAATTATTAGTTTGTCACATGATAAGAAGAATAAAATTGATATTAAAGTATTAAACGAGCTTGCCGGACAATTTCCAAGCCAACGCAGTTGTCTCATACAAAACAATCAATAACCATTTAGCGATTAAATGAAATTAAATCATCATTAGCACAATTATTTCAAAGCAGCTTTTACAAATGAAGTACCACAAAACAAACCTGAGTTTGCGAATTCAACAATTATTTTTAAGCTATCGTAAACAATGGAAAGGCAAGAAATATCATTAAAACTGTAAAACAGCCGTCTCATTTACATAAGGTAAACAGTTGAATAGACCTGCCTTCTTGTATTTACGCCGGTGTTTTGTTAAGAAATAAAGCCACGAAATTGTTTTGCTAATTGTGCTGCGTAGGACTAAAGGCACTTTAGGAAAAACACTATATTATTTTCTTTTAGAGAAACACCTTATCATTAGATTCTCATAGGGTAAAGAAAATAATTTGTCGCAGAACCGATGAAAGGTGGAGTAAACAAGTTCTCGAGTGGCGACCACACCTAACGCAGTGTAGGACGGCCCCCAGCTCGATTGACCGACGACCTTAGGAAGATGATTACTTTTAAACTTTCGCGTTGCATAATTTAAAACTCAATTTAATAATTTAAATTTGAAACGTCAGGCAAAAGAGGTAACATTTTGTACTGAAATTATTCCCGTTTCATTGAGTTTTAACTTAGTAGGAAGATGGCTGGCAGTGGATGGATGAAAAAAGTGGGAGATCGTGCTGTTGGCGCTCTTTGGGGAGGCTTACATCCGGCAGTGGACTGCAATAGGCTGAGGATGATGATGATGATGATGGGAAAGAATAGATCTGGGTGTGCCAGGAAATGCCTTTGGTAAAATAATTGTGTGTTCGACCGTCTGGTGTAGTCGTTCGCGCTTCTGACTACAAAGCCAGGCGGTTGCGAGTTCGAATCCCGCGAGGAGCAAATGTTTATGTGATGAGCACAAGCATTTGTACCTAAGTAATGGATGTTTATAATTGCATCTACTTGTGTTTATCCGTTGTCTAGTCGCCATAATACAAGTCTTGCTATGTTTGGGGCTAGATAATTGGTGTGATTGTGAAAACAATGTATTATTTACTTGTAAAACTATTTTAATGCCTTACTTGGAGCCCATGTCTGCCTGGCTGGTTAAATAAATCCTCATCAAAAAAAATCCTAAGTCGGTCCGTTATTCTATGTAATATTCGCGGATTTGTCTGTCTAGACGTGGACATAATATCAAACCGCAGGCAGGAAGGGTGCATTCGAATAGGGCTGTAAAGGATATGAGTTTTCGGATCCTGATTCGAATAATATGTTGTGCCGAGTATAAGTCAACCAATTACAAAAGTCTGTCACTATCACTGCCACTGACTAATCTCATTATTACATTACACTTCAATCTGTCTGCATACCTAATTTCGGACATGTCTTGGACTTTGTCAAACTTATCAAAACATTTTCGTATCTTTTTCCTTTCACAACTGATTCTGTGTACGCATAATTATGATGTTTAACAACTAAGTAATCTTTAGTTCTTTGAGTCTCAACGGGGGGTCCTGGTGACCTGTGTATCAGGTTTTTCTGAAATCTACTTCAGGCACTAGTCTCTCATAATGAATAGGAGCTATCTCATTGTCATAATTTAGCCTAATCAAATGTACCTACTGTTTGTAATCCTAATTTGTGAAGAGAAAATCAACGCTTTATTTATTTTTATTTATTTAGATACGTTTCGGACACGAGTATCGTAGATCTTATTTATGATCGTCATGTTTATGGTAGACAATAGTCTACCTTCTAATATTCTTATAAAGATGCGATATTTAAAAACCTTATACAATGTTCTAGTAGACGGTTAAAAAGCCGTTGTGCTGAGTGAGGGGCATATTTATAAATTCTAAACAGAAACTTTATTAGTTTTCATTTATGTATAGACATAAAACAACAAAACATGGATTAAGTAATACATATTTTTTCTCTATGGTAATACTGTTATAAAAGCCACTATTTTGACCCCAGCGGGGTAACCATGAACTCTTAAAATAATCTCAAAGCTGTCAAATCTGTCAGTTTTGGTACGTCATTACATACAAAATTTGACAGATTTGAGATTGTTTAAGAGTTCGTGGTTACCACCCTGGTGTCTCTAACATGTCTAACATCCTCGAATCTCAAAGCGCGAGCACAGGGACGTAATCCGCAAAGAACGTACGTCGTTATAAACTGTCTGTAAGCGTACGGGGACTTCTAGGGAATTAGGCAGCCTTAGTTTGTAAAACGTGAGTGAGACAAGCGATGAACAACAACCTTTTTCTATGTTACGAGTAGGATTTGTTATCGGAAATTTGACTGCAATCATACCTACGGAAAGTATACTTGTAATCTGCTTTAAAACAAATAAATATATTCTTTTTCTATGTGAAAATATCCATATCATGCTAGCTTCTTAAGCTAGCATAATGTGGACATAATCAAATGTAGTTGTATTATATAATTTATTCGATGAGAACAACATCTACTACAATTAAATACCATGTACAATACCAAAACCATGTATATTTGTCAAAATATGAAGACGTATCGCTTCTTTCTCGAAACTCAAACACCAAACTCCCCTGCGGTGTTCCGCCCGCCGCAAAATTTGCTCTGATTAAAATATACACGCAGTGTATCATTTATCGTACCTGCCGCACTTTTCGACTCATTATTATTAACAGACAGACTGCGACTTAATTTGAGCAAAATAATGTTACCACCATCATGGTTAACTTTCCATTGCGTACGGTTGCTTACTGTTGTAGAGGTCAAATTTAATAATGATTTTGCTTTTTACTTATACCTTTATGTTTTTATTTATTTAGTAATTACATTGTAACCTGAAGCGGTTGCAGGAGGCTGTGTAACAATGAAAAGGTTCTCGTTTTGCCGGTTTAAGGGGTAATACTTCCTTTTTTACTCAGAAATTTTTATTATTAAATAAAATTCATAAGACCAATAAAACGTTATTTCTTTCTAAAAATGACTCAAAATTAACCTTTCATACACGTCCCAATTTCTAATCCTTCGATTGCATTGGGACAATATAAAGTATGTTTTTCCAAGAAAAAAAAAGAAAAAAACATACTTTGCTTGCAGAATACACAATTGTGTAAAGTCCCTGGCACCAGTTGGTTAAATTGTACATCTAAAGATTACGCATTACGCTCTTTCGTTACGAATATTCTGAAGTGAACAAACTTTGTTGAGTATGTTTTCTCCCTCGGGCTGTAAGAATAAGAAGCGAGGAGCATTTCCCTTGCAGAACCACGTTTTATACTAGGGGTGGCACATTAGAAAAACATGTTAAAATTATAACTGAATGTTACGCAATTCTAATGCCACTCGTACAATAAGTTTATTAAGTTTTATGTTTCAAACGGAATATATATATATATATAGGGTGGTAACAATTTTAAGCCAATTTTTAGGGAGTGGTGTAGGATCGAAACGTGTATGGATTGGTTACTCGTTCATGTATGGGAAACTTCTTTTTACACATTCAGCGCCTACGCGATCAACGTTGACCCCCAAACAATAGATATTGTATTGTGTCTAGTTTGTGGCAGTCAAATGCTTAAGATATCGATAAATTGCCGCATTAATTTAGCAAAATAGTAAATAAACAAGCTTTTTCTTGCTAGAATATAAATAGTAAAGGTCTTAATAAAAGTAATTAAACAAACAAAAGAAATGACAACCCTACTCTTCGATCTGATAAAATGAAGTTTAGTTCTACTGAATATTTGTTATTCCATTTAGCGAGACAAAGGATTCGGATTCTGACATAGGTTTTTCCTATAACGGTTCTATTATGTGCTCGTTTTTTAAACATAAGTAGGTACTTAAGAAGGGTGAACTAGTGAAACTAATTTGTTTGTATTTCTAAATTATAAAAGACGCATTTCAAATTTTGGCAGTACTTGCAAAGATTTGACCATGAAACTAGATTTACTACTATAGCATTTAAGTCGGTAAGAGTTTAAGCCCACTACGTTCCCAAAAACCTTTTTTTTTTACTTTTCGATCCCTACCCAGAGTCAGACCTATTAATATTATTACATTTATAAAGCACTGTTAACTAACATTAAGTTAAAATATCTGCCTCTGATGTTTAAAAATTATTTACCTCTGCCAAACTAGATTTCTCTGTTTATCTATCGCAGCTCAGCACAAACAACCTATATAACTTAGTTGTTAACTTACCACTGAACATCAGTAAATGAACATTCAATCAAACCACTCCGTCTTTTAACCCTTTTACCATAGAGATAGTATACTAGTTTTTACTAAGCCTTTTACATACCAACTTGCGTTCCATTCCAAACAACACACATGCAAACGAATGATGCCTAATTTTGTCTGTGAATCTAGAATCCATTGACATTTATTTGACAATAGTAGTACCTAGTTATATTTATCCATGAAGGGAAAGGCAATGGTACATAGCCATACAGCTTGATAGCTGACATTTCACATCGGCACCACTTTAACGTAGTGATTAAATGGATTATAACCTGATCATGGACTCTACAACTTGTTTCTATAATCTAACTCTTCTACTTTATTCTTCTACCTAGATGCCAAAGTAAAAACATATAACTTGTCGTCATAAATATGAGTACTTTTATTTATTCAAAGGCGTTGACACATGCAGTAATACGAAAAATCCAGGCTGGTCATAACGCAACCAGCCCGGCGTGTCTTGAAAGATGTTTATTCAAAAGCTCGACCTACTTAGAATAAATACTTTCCTTGCACGTTTCGTTCGGCTTGTACCAATAATAAGGCCAGTGATGGGTTTTTAATAATGCCTCCCATTATGTAATAGGGGTCATGTACATTAAATATGCCGGTTATCGTGAAGAAAAGTTTCGAGTGTCTAGGTCAGGGGCGCCAGGGCATGTAATGGCTGTCTGATGTAAATGTTTTTTTTTAATAGTTTCACTTTAACTTGACCGTCATACCAAGTATTATTGTTATTAATGATTTTTTCATTTTTAAAATTTCATTTTTTTCTGGTCACTTGTAATACAGGTATTTCTATACCTTTGTCGAACACCAGACTCACACATGGATAGATTTTCTCTTGTACGTAACTAAGCTACGTACCACATGTAGCATTTAAAACCTTGTCTCATGATAATACATTTATTATATTATTTAAATATTATTTGTAGAGATACTTTTTGCAAATTTAGGTATTTATAAATGTACTTTACCAAAATCAGTCTACATTCTTTAATTTATTTATAACTAGGTATCTTGAGTTATCGTTAGTAGTATTTAAACTATAATCTCATAGATAGCAAACCGTTTGAATAAAAAAACATGATGGTATGGAGGTCCACTTTATTTATTAAAAAAGTTGTCAAATTCCATAGACAACGTTTCTAAACGAACCCCCTTTCGTACATTCGTGTTTAAGGCAAACTTATCTACGTGCGGCAAGTTGGGACTGTTGGCAGCCCTGCCAAGCAAGATGGCTGCCGTTCCCGCCAAATTGTCCAACTTCGTTTATTTCTGTTATTAATGGCAATTTGTTGTTACAGGTATAAGCCCGGAATCATGTTGAGGAAAGGTTGGTATGTACTTTGTGTCTGATTATACTTACCTTATAATATTTGTTAGTAACTCGTTCTTTAGAAGCTATTGTTAATTGAATATCATGTTTTATCCTGTCATACTGGACTATGCCTGTCGTAAATAGTAACAATTTCTGTAATTGACTCATATGTACTTTCAGAATGAAACAACAAAGTAAAAAAACTTATTTAGAAGCTCTGCAATTTACAAATGAGTTAATAAGGGCCTGTTTCACATTCGCTAAGTAAGTCTCGGTTAGTCTAATCTGCCAGATACCTCATACAAAATGTGTTCTTTATCTTTATTCAAATTTATTTAATGAGTAGTGCTTACTTTTCGATTGTGAAACCTGCCCTTAATAACGTAATTTTAGCAAAGAATTAGTCCCTTCGAGTTTTTTATACCTTGTATTGGGAATTGATTGATTTATTGTTGCATACATTTTTGGGGGTATTGTGTGCAACTAGAGAAGAACTGGGCTAATGAGATGTTTCCCGGTTTTGTTGTGATGTCCTTTCGTTCTGAAAGTCCCTTCCGTTTCAAATGAGTAAGCATGTCATACTGTAGATGTTTCTATCACACACTCGATTATGTTCTTATACATTAATTATATGTAAAAATCTTTTAAATCTAATGATTTAGTTAGAAAAATTGTAGGTAATCTTTTCTATATTCTGTATTGTTTAATATAACTTAGTAAGTACATTGTTGTATTCTGTTACTTTTTATTTTTTTAACCTTTAACAAAATATTGCCCACTATTCTTTTAACCCTAATTCTTCTGTGTTCAAATCTAAAACAATTGATACATACCTCAACAAACAAGACCTGCTACAAAGAAAAGAGTTCACCGGTTAACAAAATATTGAGTCAGATTAAAATACGCCAAGTTTAAACGAATTCAATGTTGAGCAATAACATAAACAAGACCAAAGACGTCGGTATTCGACCAATCGCTGCTGCTTTAGGAAATTGAAAATCACGACCTAATCTTAATTTGAGACAAAGAATGCTCCCGGATTGTGTTTTACACAAGTTCTCGGTCTCAAAAGGTTTTCACGGCACGTCGCGTTCAATTTTTATCCCTTTCATGTTTTAAAGTAATTATAATTCGTTTCCACAAGGGTTCCTTCTTAAAATTCTGTCTGCGAGTGCGGGTAACGGTTTTTGGAAATTAGGGGCGCCATTGCATGTTTTTATCGACCAATCGATGAGTTAAGAATGTTGGTAGATCAGTGGTCGGAGTCTAACTTTAACATCAGAGAGTCTTGGGTTTGCTTGAAGGCACCTCTAGCATAGAGATGGGAGTACAAAAACAAATTATTTTAAATCTATGTCCGTTCATAGATTTCAAAATATCCAAGATATACGTGGATTCATACCTCTAGCTCGGCGGTGAGAGAAAACATAGTAAGAAAACCAGCACATGATAAAGCTAGATGTGTAGACATGGTTCAAAACGGTCTGTATCCTCTGTCACAATATTACGGAGGTCTCATGGAAATCGTTTCAAATGTTACTAGACATCTTGCATCTCGGAATAAGTTGAATGTACAAAGCACTACAAACGGGCAAAGCGCAAAGAGTAAGAGGGAATGATAATAGGTAGGTTGTTGTTTTAGTTGCCATCCTTTTAAAGGGATGTGATATTAAAGATAAATAACACTTGAAAAAAATCATCAACCTCAGGTGGGACTCGAACCCACGTCCCATCGCATACCGGGCGAGTGCTTTGACCACTAAGCTACCGAGGACGTCACGTGACAAGATGAAATTCCTCAAGTGTTTTTTCTCGCTGTCAAAGCCAGCGTATTCTGATCAATGTTGTAGCTATATGTATAGCTGAGTAGTATACTACCGTCAACACCCTATAGAAATATTTTTTCAAATATTTGACTATTGGTTAAGATCAGAAATGCTTAAACATTGTAAATTTTGTTTTTAGCAATTCCATGCAAGGTTTAATTGAAGATAAATAACACTTGAAAAAATCATCGACCTCAGGTGGGACTCGAACCCACGTCCCATCGCATACCGGGCGAGTGCTTTGACCACTAAGCTACCGAGGACGTCACGTGACAAGATGAAATTCCTCAAGTGTTTTTTCTCCCTGTCAAAGCCAGCGTATTCTGATCAATGTTGAAGCTATATGTATAGGTGAGTAGTATACTACCGTCAACACCCTATAGAAATATTTTTACAAATATTTGACTATTGGTTAAGATCAGAAATGCTTAAACATTGTAAATTTTTGTTTTTAGCAATTCCATGCAAGGTTTAATTGAAGATAAATAACACTTGAAAAAAATCATCGACCTCAGGTGGGACTCGAACCCACTTCCCATCGCATACCGGGCGAGTGCTTTGACCACTAAGCTACCGAGAATGAACATCGCTTCCGAAACAAGTCACACCACTCGTTAATCACAGCTCAGACCTACAACAATAATGTTCTCCGATATTATTGCAAAATGCCGAATTATTGTGAAGTTACGTGCAGAAACAGAAGTGAAACGAAAAACTACAAGAATTATTGAGTCACTTACCTAAATTAAATATTAGGATTTCATTTTTATTTAGCTTAGAAGTAAAAAAAAAACGTAACAATATCACGAATACATTCAGTGCCGAATGAGCTACCATAATGCCGAACTTGATTGTGATGTTTATTTAGACATGTTAGGGCTTAGTACAGCAACCACATAATATTACATCTAATGACACCGCAATGTATTCTGATGCTACCGATATCCACTGCGTCGTGAAAATACCATGGTGCGGCCGCATGCGCCGTTCGCGAAGTAGTGGTGGTAGTGCCGTGCTAGCTAGTGTTTATTGCAGTTTTAAAGTGTGCGTGAAGTGCCTTTAGGCCAATCACAACACCTATATACGTACGTGTTGTCGTAGACTCAGGCCACATGAGTAAACTTTACTCATATGTGCTCAGGCTCCTCCTGTTGTTTTGTTTTTACACAGTTTCATGTGTGTGTGGTAGCTATGGTAGGAGAAATCCGGCGACACCGGTGCTCTTCGAAATTACGTACGATGCGACTTCTCCTCCATTATTATTACTATGATTTAAAAGCATGGTTCACACAAACTTATGCTCTACCGCATAACAAACAATTCCTATGCACTCTTCCGCCTACAACCTCATATTAAAAGTTTAATTGTGTGTATAGTAATGTGTATGTGTTCATTTAGGTTTCTATGGATTTATTGCATAATAAAGTACTCGATTGTATTAAGATATTTATTATGTACCTATTCTTGCCGAAGATAATAACTTTTTTTTTTATCCATCAGATATGCAGAAATTGGAGTTCATCCCTTTCAAGGGGTAAAATTGCTATACACAAACTAATTTAAATAAATGTAATTGAAAAATAAATATCCATGTAGATTATTTTCCATTAATCTAGCCGTTGCTTAAGTTTATTTTAAAAAGTTGCCACAGAGTTTTAAAGGGTTTTTCTTGTACATTTTCTGAGTATCTGCAAGGAACTTGTAAAGATTTTTCTTTGTTTTTACGCCCAATAACTTTTGAGGAACAAGGGTTTGGTTGTTTTGAAACCTGCAGCTGTTTTGCGGATTCTTGTTTCAACAAGCTTTTAAATAGATGTTACATTTCTTTGTGACCAGGGAAATGTATGTACGCTTTTAAATTTTCCAGTCTTTAATGTACATAATTTTGCTAGAACGACCAGTTCAAAGGTCGTTTTGCCTTACATCTATCTGTAATTTTGTTACGTCATGAGTTGAATAATACTTAAATCCCTGATTTTTTTAGTTTTGGAAAAACTCAAGAATAAACTCATACAGACAACACTAGATGTATATTCATAGTAAAAATGCTAGATTAGAGTATTATAAGGGTATGGAGGACTGAGTACATTAACTTCAAACGTAATATACGTAGTATAATACTTACTCTGTGGTAATATCAAGATTTTCTGCCTCAAGACTTAAGCTAGCATCAAGGCCAAGCGTAGCCCACCTATGAACGGGACAATACACTAGGGATAAGAGTGTTTCATATTTCTGTTCGTCTGTCAACACACGTTTGTTTGTAGATTACTTAAAATAACTCGTGAATTTGTCTACACAAACCTTTATATCGTGTAGAATGGCCTTACACTAGGACATGATTCGCGTAACATGATTTCATGACGCTTTTGATTTTTCTACTGAAACAACCCACTTTTAAACATCATAATGTATCTTGTAAGAATTGTACTCTGTTAGTCAAGTAGAATTTCTTTTCTTTACTTGTCCTAAGCTATGATGAGACTAAATTTCATAATATTTCACTTCATTGGAAAATTAATGATTTCGTCAGCCATACCAAATTCATATCATATAGCTAGCTATGAAAGTGGAGTTACGTCTTCTTCAGCCTGACCTTTCTTTATGGGTTTCAAATGCCGAATGCCAACGGCCTCGATATTTGCACCATAAATTTATAAAGAATTTCACGACATTTACGACTAGTGATGTCAGGTATCTGCAAATATAGGGTCATAAAAATAAAATTATGTTCTTACGGGACAAGTATAGGTCTGTTGATTAATTCATTAAAACAACGGTCTCGTGATTCTAAGACTTTCAAGTCGATACAAGAAGTTTGAACTATTGCAAAGTTTTCGAAAACTTTCGAGACTGTTACGAGGTAAAGGTCTAATTATGTAACCTATATATCATTGTAATATTATTTACTTATACTATAATATATGTGAAGGTAGATGTTTATTAAACAAAGCTAAACGACGATATAATATTACTTAGACTACTAGCTTTTCTCAGAAACAGCGAAATCCATCAAATTTGTGAATGCATTATACTAAAGTGTCTTTTAACTTTCTGGCTTTAGCAGCTAGAAAGATAGTTATTATATAAAGATACGATGACTGTTGACTGAATTACGTACGAGTATTGCAACAACGGTTCATCACAGCAGATTTCACTCAGGTTTTTTTCATTCGGTTTGTTGACAGTTTTTTTTACTTTTGTCTATTTTGGCAATGTTACACTTTTTGTAAAAGCTATTTATTGTCTAGCAAGCAAGCATTGATGTAGTAAGCAAGATGCAATCTTTCGGACCAGTTAAAATTGGGACTCCTCGCTTAAATCGGGCGGGCGACTCTATATAAGACATTACAAATGCGAAAGCCCGATATCGGGTATTGGAGCGCGAGTCTTTCGGTTACGGTATCTGATAGGCCTGCCGCACAATGATTCGATATATCGTCTATATACGATTCCATCCTTATGTCAGCATTTCACTGTGAGTGAGTGACAAAGACATATAAATAAATTCAACGAAATCGTAATGCTTCGGGTAACCACTGTTTATGCACATCTGTAAATTTTTACTGATTTCAAAACATTCTTTTCGTATTTTTGACTTCGACTTTGAAGTTAACTCGCTCTAAATATCACCTAAGCGTTACAAACAAACATAGCCCCTATTTTCCTAAGAAATGGGTTTACATTGTCGATGACTGATTTCGGTGTGATTTAAAGTGACTGCGCGTATCACCTAAGGGCGGGTCCGCAGCGCCAATTTTTTTAAACAAAACATCAAAACATGTTAGCAAAACAGCCAGTCCGCTACGGCATTGTTGATATTGTTTTTGTTTCATTTCAAAAATCTGAATTGACACTCAAAACAACAAAATTCAAACGATATGTCAACTTGTGTCACTTCCCCTCCCCGCAGGCGAACGCGGGGGATGTTATCCATTCGTGACGGCAAACATGTTATCGTGTTTTTACTAACAAAACTCTTAGGCCACGCCCCTATTCGGTTAGCAAGCAATGTTATCGTGTTTGCAAACACGAAAACACGGCGCTGCGGACCCAGCTTAAGCAGTACAAACAAACATAGAATCTATTTTGTTTAAACCAACACAGCAGGGCTAGCATGCGCAACACGATACAATTTTGTTGTGATATTTTATCGACTTTTGACGTAAATATGTCGTTATGTCTTCGACAATAACAAAAAAAAAACAAAATATCATAGCAATGCCGTGTTATAACGTAAAAATAAATGGCTACGAATAACGGGAGACCCTGAAATTGTTAAGAAAAAGGATTCGAGACGTCTGTGATCCTTAAGGTTAGGGAAAACGACAAACTATCGTCGAAGACAAAATTTGTCTTGTCTATCGATAAAATAACCGATGCGCGCATGCTAGCCCTTGGTTTACATTATTAATCGTCGTTTAGTAAAGTTATGTCGAAGTGGCCGCGTTTTTGTTTAGAGAATCGCCAGGCTGAGCTATTCTCTTCCAAATAGGTAACCGATTACCTTAGCTTTTGCTGTGTTACTTACTTGTACTATTTTTATTTTTTAAATAAAAAAAACTGGCTCTAGCTAAAATTTAACTATTTTGATTGATTTATTTCTGAAACTGGCTCCTGAATTTATATGAGAGGTATACAATAGGATATAGGATTCGCTTGTTAAAATACATTTTGTGACAAATTGTCGTTGTTTCAGAATATGGACTTTAAATAAAACATTTTAAAATGAACATCCTACTAGAGAGAGTACCAAATAAGTAGTAATATTGAAAAAACTGTACTGTATTAATCTTACTGTTATTTAATAACATACTGCCAAAAAATGTTTTAAAATTTCGCAAAAAAAAAAATCAAACGCTTTTTAATGTTTCTAGTACGATATTGTACAAACTTAATCCAGCCTGAGACATAAATTCATTATAAAATGACTAAAGAAAGCTTAATCTAGCGTGGGCAAAATGAAAAGACGGAAAAATATCCCTCATTAAGATTAAATCCTTTAATGTACTGCGGAGTAAATAGTATTATTATGGTAAGTCCAGCAAATGAAATTATGACGAGAAAATATGAGCGTCTTTTTTCATAATAGGTCATTTTAATTCTGTAACAAAATATTTTACGAAGTTTTTTTTTACAAAACTCATTTATTTCGGTCTTAATTATGAAAGACTGGAGAAAAACGTGACTATGGGCCCGCTTTGAGTTTTAAAATGGGCACATTTATTCAAATGGCTCAATGAACGAAATTTATACTAAGTATTTTGTTGCCTTACTTGATTGGCGTCAACCATACATGGTAAATTAAAATAAATAAATATTTTTTTCCACAATCACAGAAATTAACTAACCCCAAACTAAGCACAGCTTGTACTATGGCCACTAGGTAACGGATTAACATACTTAAATACTTTTATAAATGTCCATGACTTAAGACAAATGCTCGTAATCATCACAAACATTTGCCCCTCGCGGGATTCGAACCTGCAACCGCCAGGCTTTGTAGTCCGGAGCACGAACCACTACACCAGTCGTATGTCAACTATTTAACAAAATCCTGAGCATTAGGACTTATTAAAAATTGTTAAGGAATAGAAGGCGAATGACCTAGGCGCGTATCTAGTTAGTTAGCCATATCTTACTTTACCTAGGTTCCGTATTATTTGGGATCCCAACCGCGAGCCTGACTCACACTTAGCCGGTTTTCATTATTCGTCCATACAAAATCATCTGAGATTAGGCACACATATGTGTTTTAAAAATATCTGCCGCGGCTGCTATGGATTAAAGTATTACTAGATTAGGACAGTAAAGAAATTTCATGCCTCGGACGTCATCTATTTTATTTTATTTAAGAAAATAAATAACTAAATAGGTACTAGACTTTTTTTTTTAAACCATCCACACATGTCCAACTAGCGCGAGACGTAGTAAGACGGGGCTGGTTGGACAGTTTGTGGATGGTTTTAAACAAAATTAAACAAAGTGAAGCTTAATTTTTAGTTTATTATTAATAGATGACGTCCAGTATTTATTCATAATCAATCAAGCTAAACTCAAATCTTTTTTATTACATTATTCCTCTTTGATTCAATTTTAAAGCCTATACAGACAGATTCACAGACAGAAGCTAATAGTTGTTTATTAAATAAACTGCTATTTATTTAAAACACTTATCTCGTGGGACAACTGTCATCACTAACTGTTTTATAACGAAGGTACGTTAAATATTATCAATTTCGGCCGTAACGATTTTTAGTGACTGTTTTTATGAAAAAAATTTACCGCAAAACGTCGAAATGGGTGATTCGTGTTTTATCACCATTTTTACGTTTTCCCATATAAAACATCGCGTGTCGAAAACATTGAATTGAAATTGCAGAAACCAGAACATTTTTGCCACTGAAATTTTTATTCTTTTTTTTAGCAAAGGCAATTTTTTTTTCTAACGCACAATGAGTAAGCTGCTGTTGTCAATGTAACACTGTTCGCATAATATTTGAGATAAATAATGTTTCATAAACTATCTGTTATCATCGAGTTCCTTCGCGTGGTCTTCTAAAGATACCATTTCAATGGATCAAAAACCTGCGATATATCTTTTTTTATTTATATTGGTACTTCAGTTAATTAAAAGAGATTATATCAATAATTAACATTTTAAAATACCTAATTTAGCTTATAACAAAATCCATAAAATTATCATTACAGTATAAATTAACGTCTGTAAACTATACGACCAACAACTCATACTGTAAATTAGATCTTCGGTTTCACGTGGTTTCACTGAGGCACTTTCCATAGCCTGGAGGCCTACTACGAAAGTGTTTCGTTTGTTCGAACGTATTAACCTATCAAATCATAATAACCATTCACTTGTATCAAACTTTGACAATTTCGGAACTATGTAACGGTCGCGTTTTTTACACACCTAGTTTGAGTTGCTCATATTTTGTCGAAGGATTGATAGAATGAGATGGTAACTTTAATCTGTTAGGTTTATACGTGCAAAGGAACGAAACATTTTCGTATTAGGCTATCGACTGCTAGTGATAAACAGAAATTGCATCCCTTGGAACTCCCACTCTATCTTCCTCCCTTTAGGAAGAAAATAATATTTCCATCGCAGCATAGAAACCTTTGCGTAATATCCACCCTCTATTAAGGGAATATTCAATTTTCCGGCCCTTGGCTGACCCGCGAATAATAGCATAACTTAGTAATCAACCGAGATGCCCGAGTAAATGGTGTTTAATTATTTTCGAGTGACGCCCATTCTTTCAAGGAATTCATTAAATAACACAGCTAGCAACTAATTGGTAGTTCTGCCACAGTGGAAACGGGAAGAGAATGTTAACTCTCATTGATGCAATGATTTCAAACACCGCCGCGAGGTGGCGGTGTTTTACGGGTTACATAAGATTATTGGGGGTTACAAATTTCTAGATCTATGTATAATATCTAGTCGATTAGCACACCTAAATGCAAGCCAATTCAGCATGCCTCGTGATCTTTGGCAGATCGTATCCATTTTGCTGACGTTGTAATCTGTAGATGTCGTGCCAAGGCATTCGTCATCCTAGGTGGATTGAGTTTACTCTATGTTAATAAAAAGACGCAAGGCTATGTAAGACAAAATTATTGTGTTGACAAAAAAAATAACAAAAAGGCATTTGATCCTATGCAGTACATAATACAAATGATAATAATTTAATTTATAATTGTGTTTACAAATTTTTCAAGCCCCAAAGGCTAGGTGTGATTGGCTAAACAAATGTTGTACTATGGCGACTAAATAACGAATAAACATACTTAATTACATTATAAACATTGTGTCTTGGGTACAAACAAATGAATGAGCTTATCACATTTGCCCCTTGCGGGTTTTGAACCCGCGACCACTGACTTCGTAATATGGAGCGTAAACCAAAAGACAATGTCGTCTATCTTTTAAAATCTACAAAAAATATATTTTCACAATATGTTTATGGATAAACTGGATCGAGATTAAATCAGGCTGTTAATTGTTGGTTTCTACTATAGTTCTTCACCTACTGTATTTAATTTTACTATGGCGCCAGTCAGCCCAAGAGGCTGTCACCGTGCCACTCTTCTTGAGAGCAATTAGAGAATTTGAGCTAAATTAATTTATGTTACCTACAATTTAAGTTTCCATTTCAACTGCAGACCCTTTTAAATGTCTGAATATAGTAAATAATAAATTGCGTTTATGCCATTATGTGCTCTTTAGATCAAAGAGTTAAGGCATTGTAGGAGCGATTCAATTAGGGAATTAAAGGGAATAGAGAGCAAATGCAAATCTTGTAAAGTGTTTTAACTTTGAAGCCTTTGACAAAATTAGGACATTGAATTAGAAAAAGCTTTTTATTTTTTTACCTTTATAGTCCGAGACCGATAAGCGATATTGGTGTCTTCGCCTAAAAGAATTCTAAAGTTTCTATTTTTTTCTTCTGTAGATACATTTATACCTAAATAACTTAATTTAGCGTTTTGTGTCTGATCTTGCTATCCTTTTTTTAGAAATTAATTTTTATTTGTCTGTTTTATTTAATTCGATTTAAAACTCCCAAAATCAATTAAAAGTTTAAAATTATAATTGTTATGTTCCTAATATAGTATACATATAATACAAGCCTAGTTTGTGTCACTTTCGTCCAGTAAAAACTGACATAGAAAAAGTACCAAATAACTTTGCCAAAAAAAATTTCTAATTTAAAAAGTTTACTTTATGTATCTCAGTTCATATAGATATGCTTTTTATATAATTTTGTGCCAAATTAAGGGATAAACTTATAAGAATTTTAATTATTTAGGTAATCCAAGCTGCACACGCTTCAAAAAAATTTACAAATTGTTACAGTTAACATACTTCATATCACAAATACATCAAAAATCGATTATGTTAATTTGTGTCACTTTCGACTACAATCTATTTAATTAAACACAAGAAACTGCGCTCGAAGCGGACGCAGGCGGGTAGGAGAGGTTGTGACGGGGCCATTGTCATTCAATTGATATCTTTTTTCGGCACTTATACTCATATGCTCGGGCATATGAGTTAAGCGTTCGTGTTAAGTAACAAACGAGGATATGGATAAAAAATAATGACAATGCATTTCGTACAACACTAAACTTATTTATATCGAGTGAATTAATCTTTTGATTAGTCTACCTATGGAGTTATCAATGTGCCATACAATTACCGCACTTAGCTTCAAGTAGTGTACGGTCAGCAAAACTGTACCATACCTACTTACTTACTGAATTAAGATAATTATTTCACATTATGCTGTTTTTGTTTTTAACCTTACCCCTTTCCACACACATGCAAAGCCTAACTCATTTTAAAGGGCCTATTCAACGATATCCCACATGATGGGGTAGACATTGAAAAAATTAATCATCCCCACTTTATACGTATGGGTGCTACCCTAAAAAAAAATTTTAACATATCCGCACAAAATTACAACTCTCCAGGGTCAATAGTCTCCAAGCGAAATCTCGGACGGGCAGACAGACAGACAGACGGACATGACGAAACTATAAGGGTTCCTTGTCAGGACTACGGAACCCTAAAAATCTGACGTAAAAAAAATACTGTAAGCGGTACGAAGTTATCCCGGTCAGCTAGTTACATAAAGAATAATCATGGCTTAGCTCACTCTTTCACTCTTAAATTATCGAGGAACGTCAAATTAGGAGTGAGTCGTACTTGCAAAATCCAATACAGGGTTCCCTAGATGGGTACGTTATTAAAACCAGCGTCAAAAATCAGAAATCAGACGCCCAATTCCCGTAATTTAAAAGTTACTAATAATAATCCAGTGTATATCCACGGGGCCTAACACGAAAGTGTATCTTTTGTTCGGTCGTATAAACCTAACAAATTAAAATGGCGAGTCGCATGTGCCAATCCTTTGATAAAATATAACCAACCCAATCTAGCCGAGTAAAAGCCCCGACCATTTTCAATTGTTCATAAATCGTCAAACCTTTGATACGGGCAATGATGGATGTTTTAATCTGATTGCATAATACGACCGACCGAACGATGCGCTTTCCTATTAGGATTCCAACTGTCTTGCCAACATCAACCTCTTAAACGGTATTCTTTTATTCTAAAATGACAATGTCAAATTGACAAATTAAGAAAATGGCCAAATGGTAGGTACTTCTACTAATTTTAATGTTGACTTAATTTGTGAAAATTGTCACCATGGATTTAATAGTCAAACTGGATAGAGCATTCGATAGACAGAGAAAAATTTCTCTGGTTTGTGCCTCTCACTAGAAACAAGAGGCCTAATACGAAAGCGTATCGTTCGTTCGGTCGTATTATCCGATCAAATTAAATATCTATTCACTTGTATCAAAAGTTTGACAATTTATGAACATTTGTAAAGGGTCGTGTTTTTTACACGGCTAGATTGAGTTAGTCATATTTTATTAAAGAATTGCCACATGATACTGGTTATTATAATTTGTTAGGTGTATACGTCCGAAAAAATTATATAATTTCGTGCTAGGCGTCCAGTATTTCAATTTGGTTGCATCAAATAAATATTTTGTTTACTGCTAAGGCCGAAAGTGTAAGTTACTTGCAAAATTTTAGAAGTACTCTATCCAGTTTCACTACTAAGTCCATGATTGACACAATCATATCCTGCTCATCATGATCATATTTCGTGCGCACGTATAAATAGCGACTAGAATTCAGATTTTTAGTAACATCATAATCGCATCATATTAAAATCTTCGTAACCAACTACGGGAATTACGGTAATCGACCCCCAGGTTTCTTAATACTTGCAAATATTTATTTTATTGCAATGATTTAAAGAACGAAGTCGCGTGTCTAGACCTAACTAGTTTAAAACATAGAACAGTTTGTAGATATAAGCAAGGGATTGCAGTCCGGATTATCCGTAATCCAAAATATCCGGATTACACCGTTTTATTTTAAATATTTATAGATGCTTCCGCAAACAAAAAAGTGACGATCCAATTGACGGATTGTCCCAGACAGACGCGGCCTGAGGTGGCGGCCGCGGCTGCGGCCTGTTGTGTAGTATGAAAGTCTTAGCACTATTCAAATCTATGCGGCTTGCGCGCGGTCAAATGTGGCTAGCCGCGGCCGGGAGCTCCGCCCACTTCCCGCCCTGCTTGGTGTGTGCGCTCACGCCGCCTGCGGCGCGGCCTGCTGCAATTTTTACAACTAGCCGCAGCGGCCAATTTATAATATACGTCGTCTGCTTCTTTTCTGCACTAGCCCACAATAGTCCCGAAGCAGTGTTAGGAAAAAAAAATGTGACATGTAAATGATTTTGATTTTTTTTATTTTTGGTTTGTATTGACATAATGTAATATCTTATTTATCATGTTTCAAATTGTTTGGGTAATATTTAGTCTAAGTATAAACCTAGTCTTATATTTTTGGAATAAGGGAATATAAAGTTTATTTCATTATGAAACAATCGCAGGCTATATAGTAAGAAGCAAACAAAATAAGTTTTGTCACCGTGGTCATAGGCTGACTGGAACAGCGATGCTTCACTCCGTATGAGAGGCAGATTCTTCATCTACCCTTGTAATATTATTTTCACGCGAAGTAACACACTACACTCACTGTGTCCCTATTCTGCTCACTAACCGCCTCGAATAGAATTAATTAGGAGTAATAGTCATTCAACTTAGTCGTTCCAAAATTCCTTAGAGCAAAACATTAAAAGTGACTTAAATGAAGTAAATGCGGAAATATATTGTGGTACAATGGGCAACTACGGATCCTTCTACTGCGCGTGCCACTACACGCACTTGGCCGGTTTTTTTTTTTCATTTCATAGATTTCCAACAAAATTCAATAAATTCGGATTTATCCGGATTAGTCACGAAACCCGTTTATGAAATCCGGATTGCAAATATGGGTAAGCCAAATTAATTCAAATTAAAAATATATAACGCTTCCCGTGATGACATTTTCTTGGTTTTTTGATTTCTAGCAAAACAATTCTAACACATGCCTGTTTTCTTGCAAATAAAAATTACACGTTTATTAAAAGTTTGGTGAATTGAAATTTTGGCAAATAAAACAGCGGTGTAATAAATGTTGGGAAACATAATACTTCGAACAAACGTTACCGCATTATTGATCAGACGAAAGCAAACTTCTTTAATCATTGTTGTTAAAGTGTTCCGAAAAATGTTTTTTTACCAGGAAACCGTTTTTAGGGTTCCGTATCCAGAGGGTAAAACAGCATCCTATTACTAAGGCTCCGCTGTCTGTCTGTCTGTTTGTCCGTCTATCACCAGGCTGCGTCTCATGAACCGTGATAGTAAGATAGTTGAAATTTTCACAGATGATGTATTTCTGCCGCCGCTACAACAACAAATACTAAAAACCAGAATAAAATAAATATTTATGCGGGCTCAGATACCACGAACATGATTTTTTGTTTTTTTTTCTATAGACCATGGTAAGGAACCCTTCTTCGGCGGAGGTCAGGCAATGAAGGCTTATCAAGGTTCGACAAATGTTAAAAAATTTTTAACGTGAGGAAATACATTAACGCACCTCCCTCCAACCGCGAAGGAAAGGCTGGAGGTGTGTGCGGGACTCCGGGCTCAGAAGGAGCCCGCCTACTAACTAAAACCTCACGGTGCTCACCGGTGCTTTAAGTGATATGGAGCCAAGGGTTTCGCCATTGGCCGCAGCCGCAGGATGGTCTTTGACTCGGCTTCGGCTGCGGCCCGTTTTATGGCGGGCTGGAGAAGGAGCTGTCACCTCCACTCTACTGCGAACGGCACGCGGGGTCATACGCTGCGCCGTTGTGAGTCCCGGAGATACCCTCGTGTCTGTAGCCCGGGACCCATTTGGAAGGAGCAGGTGGAGGAGGTTTGCCCTCATCCGACACCCAACGCGCCTAAGGTGGATCATTGGGGCGGAAGCTGAGTCCTCCCGTTCCCTCTCCGCCGCTTCCTTCTGCGAGATGACTGCCTCGCAGATGGTGAGCATTGCCTGCCACGGTTTCACGCTTGAAGCCATCCTCGCGACGATCGCCGGGAGAGAGAGGTCACCCCCCACCACTGAGACCAGGACACTGCGCTCCATGTAGCAAGCTCAAGTGGCAGTGGGCTAGCCAAATTTGCCGCAGAACAACAATAAGGCAAGGTGGAGTCAACGGTTAGATATTATTATGTATACGGTTCTATAAGGTGTAAGTGAATTAGTGTCAGATATTTTTAGGAGTAGCTTAGACTATCACATGGATCACATATAAGATAAATTTAAAATTATAGAACAAACTTTAATTCACGCACCAAGTAATATGATATTATGATGAGCAGTGTAATATAATTATTTGAGTGCATGAATGTGATTCTGGACAGATTATGAATCGGCTAGCGTTGTGTGACTAGTCTACTTGTGGTGTTTGGGTACATGTTCAGGATGATGTAGATTCTCTATTTTAAACTTTTTATTTTTTTTTCGATTTTTTAGTTTGTTCTATAAATTTAAATTTATCTTATATGTGATCCATGTGATAGTCTAAGTTACTCCTAAAAATATCTGACACTAATTCACTTACACCTTATATATTATTATGGCTGTATAATTTATTACACTCCCGTAAAAAAAAAATGTATTTCAATTTTGATGAGGTATGTTCAATGTAGTGTAGTACGCCCCATACTTTCAAGCCAAAATGCAAATTAAAAAATTTAACCGAATTATCAGAATATTGACTTACTAGATATCCGAATTATAAATATTCGGCGGATATCCGAATAATTTGAATATCCGGATCGCAAGCCCTAAGTGTGCTTCCCTAATTGGCTTGTCATAGAATCCGAGCAATTTATAGGTGATATTGTCATATAATTATTTATAAAAAATCTGTTACAGCTACCATTATCTTATCCACAAAACTGTTCTATGTTTTGAACTATGTAGTTCCGATCACGCGATTTTATTCTTAAATACGGCATGATAAGGTCTTCTTTCGCATAAAAAATTAAATACATAACCATGGTTTTTGCGATAGTATTTAGGGTTTACGTCCAATATATGATCATATTGAACACATTAATTGTTTTCAACCTCCATTTTAGCATTTCCTATGCATGATCTTTTGTAATTTTACATACATACATGTTGCAACGCAACGCGCACCGAAAACAAATAATAATACTGCCAATACCGCGTTCGCGCTAGACCGATCGGTAGAAGTGTGCGGGCGCGGGGGGCGCCGCGTCTATGCAACTCTCTTCCGCGTGTGACCTTTGCGCGTAAACATACCTGTTTTTTTTTCAAATAATAAAATTTTGTTGATAAAAATGACACAAATTCTGAAAATAGTATCATTATACTATAACAATAATAATGCCTAGAACTCTAGAAACTTGCATTTTCTTTTGGGGCTTTTTACAGGCTTTTATATGAAAAAACAAAAATACAACCAATATTATGGATGGATTTGACACAAAACATTTCGAGTAACAGATACCAATGACCCAAAACTCTTAAAACTTATTTAGGCTACTACAATTTTCTTTTAGAGCTATTTTGGAGACATTTTAGGTACTGGTTAAATAACAGTAATTTTGTGGACAGAGGTGACACAAAAGGCCTATGTACATCAGTTACTACTTCATTATTAACATGAAAGTTAAATTTTGATCTATAATATTCTTTTCGTCCGTTAATAGCCGAAAAGGCAAATACCTAAATTTCTACCTAAGTAAGCACCAAAAATGACACAAATTAACATGTTAGGTTTGGAAACTGGTCCGAAAACTATATGCGAAAAATCACAAACTTTAGTATTCTTGAAACCTCACAACCCAGCGGGCTCGGCCTATTATATGATATGATTTTACCTAAAATTGAATAACCGATTAGCGCAGTGGTGTGTTGCGGTAATTCACTTTGAGTGCAAGGACTTCAAATTTGATTCTCTTTGAGTCAATACAGAAACCGATTATTTCTTAATTACCTCGCGTCAACGTCAATATTACGCAGAATATTAACCGCTCATCAAACTTCAACAACAACGTTTTTTTTTTCTCACAATAGAAAACGATTTTTTCTATATTGTCTCAGGTCTGGGTGTTATGGTACCGTGCTTAGGATCAGTGCAATGTATGTTATATTGTCTAGTATTTATTTAGATTTTTTAAATATTGATCTCTACGTGTAGAACCTATAACTAGTTGAAAATCGGTAGAAATTATAACTTTTTTATGTAGGTTGACCTACTTGACTATAGTAAGTTTTTTATGTATTCTCTTACAAAATGTCTGCTCAGCTTACCAATGCTCGTTTTAAACTAGGTCTGCGCTGGTTCGCCGCATCGCCAAGAGCTCACAATGAACTCGTTATCTTGAAGATCACAGAGCGTGAAACGACTCTGTACAGATACGAAGTGAATTTATTGCCTATGTTATGTGCAGTATCTTAAAGTAAATTAAATCCTTTCTCTAGCTCAAAATTAGGCAAAGCTTGTATTATGGCAACAGGTAAGTGTTTGTAACCAAACTACTCCGAAACGGCTCCTATATTCAGTAGGTCTAAGAATAGGGCGTGAAGAATATTTCCTACCGCTATGGGATCAGGGTGTCCCCGTGCGAACAAAGTCGCTGGCAACAGCTAGTAATATTGTAAAATGCTTAATCGAATCGAGTTATGTCAATCGAATTATCGTCACTAAGAATAATATCGTGTGTGGTAAATGATACTACTGCCGAAGTTCTTACTTGGATTTATTTAACATAACTTGCCATATTAACTTATTACAAACTCTCCACTTCCTAAATTAGAAATTATGTCCCTACATTAATGATTACTTCGACTGACATAGTAACTGCTTAGCAACTGCCTACTTCAAATGCTCTCGAGCAACTGACCGAGTAGCGATCTCTACCGATACTACTGCGGTGTTTCCCCACCACAACTCAATTACGTCATGTCTTTTTCCCGGTCGACCAGTTAGTGTTGCCAACATTTGATAAAAATACACCGAATCACGACATTCGGCCATCCGGCACAGTGCAACCTCCCGGTGCACGTCCGCTACTAAATCAGTTGCTTTAACTATAGTTCCTTAACCTTAAATATTATATTCTGGGTACATTATATAAATTTACAAGGCTGGGATATGTTTACTTAACATTGTGAACAGGTCAATGAAAATAATTAAGCACGTCTACTACTGAATTAGTTGACTTAACTATAGTTTCCTAATTGATATATTAAATTCTGGATACATTATGTAAATTCAACATTGGAAACATATGAATAACTTAAATAACACATACAATTTCAGACATCAATAATACTCATAACAAATCATAATCACGACATTCGTAAACATAACTAAACTAGATCTGCGTTTATTAGTTACTTTATTAAGTCGAAAATTTACGAGTTTGGTGACACTTAACATTGCTGGGTAAATATACTACTTACGAACTAGATCATTTAATATTTTCCAATTAAAAAAAAACGTTTTCTTTACAAATAATACTTTACGAATATTATTTCCGAAAAACATGGTAAGTTATTGAGGTTATTGCATGATTAGGGAGTGCACATGTTTCGCTATTACAAGTAATATGGAAGATTAAAAAAAACAGTAAATCTTTTAATTAATTACTTATTATCAATTAGTGATATGACAGACTTTGTGTCTCATTACAATTAAATTAAAATAAAGATAAAATATGTCAGGTAAAGTCAATTGTATTATTATTTACTATTCCTAATTTAAATTCAAATTCTATTCCTAAATAGTCAAAATCTTTCATGCCATGTATTAATTTATCAATAAGCCACTTATAGTATATAGATTTTAATTGATTGGGATCTAGTTGATTTATGTCATCTAAAATCCTTTTGTAGGTATGTCTTTAAACACTCTGTAATGCAGAACACTAGTCTATTTGCATCCCGTTTTGGTCTAGTGTTCCTATCACTTGCTTTCGTGATCAATTTACTATTAAATTAAACATTTTAAATGCTTAAGAATTATTAAAATAAAATCTTCTATGGTAGGTACTTTATACACGAAACGTAACGAGATTGGTACTGCGACTGCCTAATCGAAACTCAGTCTATGAATCGGCAGATTCAATGCGGTAATTCCGCAAAAACCTAACAATGGCGTCGGTCAATAAGAATGCGTATGTCTAGTATGTGTTTTCTGCTATTAATTAATCATATTATTGTTTTGTAATGTGTAAAATAAATAATTACTAAGGTAAATAAAATGTATATTAAACATGCCCTGTTAATTTTCTCGATTCTCACAAAAATAAATCGGACGGATTTCGTAAAGATGCAATGCAACCAACAGTTCAGACAGGGTTGGTACTTCGCTCACTTCAAAAAAAAACTATCTAGAATCACATGTAGGTATACTATTCTAGAAATATGAGAATATTCATTATACTCTAAAATTTAATGTTAACCCATGGCCTTATCCTATCTGCAGCAACAATGCTAATATATATTTAAAATAATAGCCCGTGAGGTCATCTTTAAAAACTTGAACAGAGTGTTCCGATAATTACTAGGGTGAAAATGAATAATAATTAATCGTTTTGGCAATCACACCAACTAGCTAGGCCTAAACTAAGCAAATCTTGAACTATGGTTACTAGATAATGAATATACTTATTTCATTAGGTACATGACTTAGGCACAATTACCTGTGCTCATCACACAAACATTTGCCCCGCGATACGAACCCGCAGCCAGGCTTTGTAGTCCGGAGCAGGAACCACTACACCAGACGGTCGTCCAATTAATTTTCCAACATTACAATCTTAAACGGGCTTACAAATTTTCACAACTATTTAGAACAATTTTATAATATTTTAGCGTGGTTATTTTAACAAGGTCCCCTTTATAAAATATTGGCTCTAAAACTTTATAGTGTGAAATATATTAATAAGTGCAATACGCTCATTTTTAGCTTTGTTTGCATCACCCCTGCAACAAGCACCCACAGATCCAACAGGACCACGCATTGTCGTACTAACTGACGAAGCGTAACTACAATTATTGTCTGAACCCTTTCCACTGTTTAAGATAAACGTTAATGTTCTTCACACTTCAAAATAAAACTATAAACGGAACCTTTTTATCAAAGACCTGTTGAACATAAAAAACCCGGCTGAAATGAAATCAAAAGAGGGCACACAAAAATTAATAAAAATAGTAGCTAAAAAGGTATTAATAACTTTATAAAATTTTAACTACTTAGTCAGATGTGAAGTTCGGTACCATTTTTAGTAACTTGCACACTTTTTGTTATTTAAAATATTCTAATATTTATGCACCTTATAATGTAATAAGTACAAATAAATTAAATTTAATTATAGCCAACGTGGTACCATTATGCCTGTGTCATAAATAATAATTTCCTATTATAATGTGCAAGTAGGTATACAACTTGCGTAGTGTACGTATTTAGAAACCTAGATTAGTAGCATGAATATATTGATAATCTTATACTATTAGCACGATTACTTTCTTTTTTATACAACGATTTATTAGTATGTGTCGATATCATTGTATGTTTACACCGAACTGTAAACATTACTTTAATAAACTCTGATGTTTGTTTTACAAAGTTATTTTTGCTGTCCTTAATCTTTCGTCATTACCTGATTTAAGAATTTCTACTAAACATAATTGATTCGGTTTAGTTAGTTGGAAGACTATTTCTATATTCAAAAATAGAATAGACTAAAATTTCCAGTCCTCCCCTCCAAAATATTATTATCCCATCGCAAGCAAGCAACAACAGCGTCTCCTTTAGATTCTGAACCCCATCACATATCAACACAAATCCTAATGTGATTCTTAGCATTAAGCATCAATAAATGATTTTTTTTTTATCAAAATACTATTGTGTATATAAGTTGCTATACATAATAGTATTTTGAAGGCTAGCTAATGTAGCAATTAATTTTAGCCTACTTTAACCCATTTTACCTACCCCATCAATTGCACGAAATGTTTGAGTCTGAGACACTGGACCTCTTTTCTTATTAATTAGAGAATATCCAACAATTGGAAAGGCTTCTAAGTCTAAACTTTTTTAAAATGTAATTTGTACAGGGCAAAATTTATGGCCTGCTTCTGTTTCATTGATTAATGCTATTGCACTCGTTAGCCTTTACAATCTATCTATTCATATTCTATGAGGATCAATGTGTAAGCTGGCCTGGCTGGTACGGCCTCATTGAGCAAACTATTTAAATATAGTAAAATTAATGATGAAATATTTTTAAAACAAGACAATTGCCAATATACACAATAATATAGACAACTTACTGTTATATTACTATTATACTAAGTACTACTGCAAATAATAAGATTATTCGTTAGAAACACGTATGAACAATACTTTTATGAAGGACCGGGGTATTAACAAAATTAAATGATCTGTAGTAAACCTTAAGGATTGATGAGTAGGGGTGGATCATCCTGGTGTTGGTAGAATTGATCTCGCTGGGCTGATCCTTGCGACACCCATCCCAATATAAAAATTTCTTGTCTCGATCTGAAGGGAGCTACGAGCGACCTCACTCGTGTCTGCAGTCGCCTCTGCCAACAGCAGATCTCATCCATGGTCCCGAAAATAATTAAAACAAAAGCATTAGATATATACTCATTCTTATCATTATTCTTAAAGGGTAAGTCAAGTAGTCAACCTAATTATTAAACCTTTGGTCGATATAACATGTAAGTAGGCACATCTAAATTTGATGATTTATAAACTAATGTCCCTGCTGGACAAAAATAAAAATAGTAGTACCTAATCAGGCAGAGTAGAATACACTTAGTAGAGGGCTTTATAATTGCTCTTTTCTAATAAGCTTATTGTAAGCATTATAATGAGATTTACATCGGGAACCATATAATACGTTTTTATTGAGAGCTTCTGCTTTAAATGTGCGATAAACCTAGCCTAATGAACTGAAGGTTCATGATGATCATGATTTACATGTATGCATTAAAATTGTAGCATCACAAAAAGTTTATACGGCGTCATAGGTACTGTCACCAACATTCCTTATTGCAGATTAAATCGTAATATGTTCTAGGGTTCACTTAACCCTTAGCTCACTACGCACTTAGCCGCTACGCTTAACTACTAGAACCTAGGGCACACTTAACCGTTAGTACAAAACACACACCTTGCCGCTACGTTTTAATACTAAAATCTAGGGCACACTTGACCCTTAGCGCACGACACACTTAGCCGCTATTCGTAACTACTAGAATCTGGGGCACACTTTACCCTTAGCGCACGACACAACTAGCCGCTACGCTTAACTACAAGAATCTAGGATACACTTAACCCTTGGCGTACGACAGACTTAGCCGCTACGCGTAACTACTAGAATCTAGGGCACACTTGACCCTTAGCGCACGACACACTTAGCCGCCCTGCCTAACAATAAAATTTAGAGTATACTTAACCCCAATCCAAATATATTTTTAAGGCAAATATTAAATATTGGACCATAAAACACACAACACATTCATTGCTGATCGTAAGGTAAGTAGCCAAAGTACTTTTGTTATGAAAATCAGAAAACAATGATGGTACCACAACACCCATACCCAATTTAGTAAAGTTCGTTTTCCACATTGACCCGACCGGGAATCGAACCCAGAACCTCAGATATGGCAGCGGCGCCATAGACAGTCCGATGAGCTTGCCTCTCGGCTACGGAGGCCGTTTTTTTTTTGTAGAACAACTATCATCATTGTTTTATTTGAGACTTTTCGAGTTTTTAAACCTAGTCAGGGATGTGACATGTTTTGCGCTTTAGTTTAGCTCAAAAATGTTGCAAAATTGTGTATATTCTATTAAAGCAATAAAATGAATAGTGGCACACATGGCCTTAAATCATTGCTACACGTCACAACTACACGTTAAATAACTACATGTCTCACTGCTCTGTAGCTTTCATCGAATACTCAAAAGCTGGCCTACTCTATTTACACAACTGCTACAAGTTATGAATGCTCCTATATTAATTAGTATACTTAGCCAATCCCTATTCATATATTTTTTTCTTTGGTCAAAGACCGACGTACTTAATCAGTTTGACTCCAAATTCCATATACATCATATAGCCCACTTAGCTATAACTCTTTAAAACTAAATCAGAGGAACTAACATACTTAAGCGAATTTCGTCAACGAATTCGTTTATTCAGACCTTTTACTAAATTACACATAGTAAGTTCTGGTGCTCCACATTATGTCAGTAAAAGTTTATAATAAATTACCACTATAAAAAAACATAAAGAAGGATACTAAATTTCACGGAACATTGAAAGAGTACTTGACGCAAAAAAGTTTCTTTTGGGCATTGTATAAATTTTAATTTACGATTTTTTTGTCTCTATTACCTTAAATTGTAATGCCCTAACAGGGATCATTTTGAGGACATGTTAATAATTTTTTTTTGTCCTTATGTACCAAATGAAAGCAATAAATATAAGATTATGATTATGACTACTTAGTTAGCTTATAAATTCTTATTTTCGTTTGGACAGCACACTTAACTAGTCCCAAAAACAAAGATCGACACACTAATCTGCCTCAAAAGAAGAATTAACTTATATACAGATATGCTGGTATTGTGTCGGAGACTAGGTACCCCTTTAGTACTCAAACACTTTCGGTAGTTTCAAATTAAGGCGCGTCTAGAATGTGCCAGTATGGATGGTGATAGTCCCGACCACATGCAAGCGCGTCCCGTTACAAAAACTTTCAAATATCGCGCTACCGATTTCGTTGAAATGATCAGTTGGTAGCCTCGAATAAACGAATATATAATAAGTTATTATATAAGAATAATTATCTACATTATCGTAATACGAGTGCTTTGAATTGAGTAAGTATCATCAGAGAGTAGCCCCGACCATATACAAGCTCAACACAATATACTAAAAAAACATACGTTTTCAATTATGTTAATACTATCGGAGGGTAACCCCGATCAAATACAAACAATTATTACAACACAACCGTACTCAGTACCGTGCCTGTCATGTCGAAAATTAGCCCCAACCATGTCCAAACACATTCCAGATACAAATGTGGTTTATAATAAAATAATAATTACATAGTTAGATTAAAATAAATTAGCATCAAATTATGTTAGTATTATCGGAGGGTAGCCCCGACCATATACGAACACAATTTCAAATTCAAACACATGTGCTGTGCATTGTGCCCGTTCTATCAGAGAGTAGCCTCGACCATGATCGGAGCACAATACCGCACACATGAATTTAAAAATTACCCTTCAGACTTAGCTAGCAATTTTTATATCACTCCCTATCTTAATTGTATTTAAAACTTATAATTTCTTTAGGTACCTACATACAATTCAATTTTAAATAATTTAACATACCTTTGACTTATGTGGGCTGAAGATCACGGTGCCACTTCTGAGATGTGGTAAATGATACTACTGCCGAAGTTCTTACTTGGATTTATTTAACATAACTTGCCATATTAACTTATTACAAACTCTCCACTTCCTAAATTAGAAATTATGTCCCTACATTAATGATTACTTCGACTGACATAGTAACTGCTTAGCAACTGCCTACTTCAAATGCTCTCGAGCAACTGACCGAGTAGCGATCTCTACCGATACTACTGCGGTGTTTCCCCACCACAACTCAATTACGTCATGTCTTTTTCCCGGTCGACCAGTTAGTGTTGCCAACATTTGATAAAAATACACCGAATCACGACACGTGTTAGAAAGGTTTCTTGCTTATAGAACGTTAGACCTTAAACCTCATGCAAACTTTTCCGACTTCAATCGAGTAGAATCCAGTCTATACGATCACCACGGCTCCCGTGAGTCGTACCCTGCGAGTGAAACATCCATGCAGACCCGCAGCCAGTCGGCAATAAAACCATCCGAGATGCCAGAGCGTCGCCATCCAGCTCTGAATACCGGAACTTGAGTCAACGAAACTAGCGTTTTTGAGTCACAAAAGCTAAGTTTGAGTGCGAGTCATTTGTTTAAAATCAATGCACTTTATCTGCGGGGTAACCATGAACTCTTAAAACAATCTCAAAGCTGTCAAATTTGTCAAATTTGTTACGTCATTACATACAAAATTTAACAGATTTGATAATGCTTGACAGATTTGAGATTGTTTTATGAGTTCGTGGTTACCGCCCAGAACAATGTGAAACTACGTCCTTACAAGGATTAAATAATTATACCCATGACTAACTTAGGCTCGTACGTATAAGATGAGATCTATTTAATAACTTACCACAAGAACTCTGGAGACGCAACATATCTCAGCAAAAATATGACTATTAATTAATTATTTATCAATTAATAGTTTTATTTTTTACATACTCAAAAACGAGTATTAAGTAGCTAGGAAGGTTTTAGTTCATTCATGAACGATTAACTGTGTAACTGAGTGTGTTTGTTTAGAATCGGGCCGTATTCTTATTAAACTGGTGTTGTCCCCGGCATAACTTTACACTGAAGTTAATTTATGGATTAAACAATTGAAATGTTGCTGAATTTGAAAAACATTACAATTTCGTTAGCAAATCTTTATAGTTTAAATCTAATCAACATTTATTTACTAATAATGATCTAAGCAAGGCGTTACTAAAACGCACTTTTATTTTAATTTATATAACACTTCGTATGCAGAATTTGTACGACACTAAAGTGGATTTTATTTTCAAGCCATAGAATCAAGCATTAAAAATTATGACTAAATAGGCTTTATGTATTAAACACGCAAGCGAAGCGGTTGCCTTGTTTCGTGCTAGTTCACAATTTCAGGTCAACGACTCCTGTTAGAATTTAAGTGTGAATTTTGAAATCAGTATTGTTTTTTTATTGCAGATTTCATTACTACTACTACCTACTGCTTTCATTATGTTCACTTTAAAAATACTGTTATTAAAAGGTAAAAATAGGAAATTATATAGGTAATCATTATCACAGTCATACGCTCGTACACCCAAACATTCCCTTTATTTACTACTTCAATTATTGCTGAGTATGCTCTGTAATGTTGACATTTGAAGGTACTTAATTGTTTGAATTTATTCTCTGTAGACCGTCTGCGACCGTCTGTATTTTATGTAAAGTAAATCCTATTGGCTATAAAGTAAGCATATATTATTTAAACTTTGTTGATTAAGGGCTGTTATTAACATTAATGGTATAATAACTCGTACAAGCTGATATTATTTTGAATAAAAACATAACCCTCGTTTGGCAGTCGCTTTAAAAGATATTTGTTTTAGAATTAATAAAAAAAACCGGCCAAGTGCAAGTCGGACTCGCGCACGAAGGGTTCCGCACCATTATCTATAAAAACGGGCAATAAAATACACGTTTGTTGTATGGGAGCCCTTAATTATTTATTTTATTCTGGTTTTTAGTATTTGTTGTTATAGCGGCAACAGAAATCACATCATCTCACATCACACATTATCTGTGAAAATTTCAACTTTCTAACCATCACGGTTCATGAGATACAGCCTGGTGACAGACAGACCGACCGTCCCGGTTTACCCTTTGGGTACGGAACCCCAAAAATAGGTGTTGGTTTTTTTTTTTTTTTTTAATTTAAGTCGTGAAACCCCGAGTGGGTTCGCACGAGACCGCATAACAATAATTTCTATTGCTTCTCATTTTGTTAAGCAGAAAACAATTTTGATTTATAATAATCCACTTTCAGTCCATTTTTTTAAATTAAATACACTTTCCGCTGTTCTCGTGGCCACGTCTCTAATGCGGTATCGATTTCGTAGTTTGGCAGCCGTTACAGGCAGTGCCATGCGGCACACGTCATCGGCCTCGCTTGAACTCTGTACATGATCCATTTTCAACCTTAAAGTTACATGCATAAGGAAAATGTGTTGAGCAACTACTGCGGTGGACTGTGCTAGTGCGATACCCTCTGGTCTTAGGTGCTTTTATGAATAGGCAGGTCACCTGCATACAGTTAAATACTTGCAGATATTAAATTAAACTCGTTGTAAGTGTGACTTAAGTATCGCAATACTATAAGTCAAACACGCTGATCAAGTATAACAACTTTTGTATGGGGCCAAACATAAAAAAGTCTTCTCTATACCGTTCTAACATACTAAAAGCACCATCAACTGTTAAGATTCGACTCAGCAAGTAACGTTGGTATGAGCTAGACTTTTTACAAACTCTATTGGTACTATTACTACTCGTACGTAACATAGAATTAGGTCCTTTTTGTAGGGCTGTCACTGTCAGGCATTTAGCGTGAATTAACACAAATCCTATCAACTCTCGCCGATACTAAAACAAAAACTAAAATTATGTGTGAGTAAATGATGAAAACTCATGGAACGAAATAAATTGCATTTTTACTTTAAAGGGAATGCGCTCTATAAAGATAAATAACACTTGAAAACAATCATCGACCTCAGGTGGGACTCGAACCCACGTCCCATCGCATGCCGGGCGAGTGCTTTACCAACTAAGCTACCGAGGAAGTGACGAGGAGCTGAGTAGTATACTACTCAGCTATACATATAGCTACAACATTGATCAAAGATACGCTGGCTTCGACAGCGAGAAGAAACACTTAAGAAATTTCGTCGTGTCACATGACGTCCTCGGTAGCTTAGTTGGTAAAGCACTCGCCCGGCATGCGATGGGACGTGGGTTCGAGTCCCACCTGAGGTCGATGATTTTTTTTCAAGTGTTATTTATCTTTAATTAAACCTTGCATGGAATTCCTATAAACAAAAATTGACAATGCGCTCTATAATTTTAATTTAGCAAGTCCACGGTATATAACCCTATAGGTTACTGTAATAGGCTTCGTATATTGAAACAATCTTTGTACTGCAAAAATAATACCAGGGCCCTAACCATGAACTGTTAAAACAATCACAAATCTGTCAAACATTATCCTTTGTTGTCAAATTTTGTATGAAATAACGTACCAAAATTGACAGATTTGACAACTTTGAGATTCTTTTAAGAGTTCATGGTTATGGCCCAGTAGTACATAAGCATCTTTAAGATGAACATAGGCCTACTGCCTACTATAAATGGTGTACTGTGATTAATTTCTGCCTAGTCAGCCAAGTCCATACACATGTTTGGTTTGGCCAAGCGGAGTATAATAGCCGTACGGTTGTTGGGAATTGAGCGCTGGGCATTAACATGAGGCAGCTTGCCAGTCGCTTGTAGACGACAGTTAGATGGGACAATATGACGACGCTTGGTTTAGATATACGAGTTCTTTGCTTTCAAAACAGAACACTAAAGATTGCTTTGTTGTTTTCGTCTGTCTAAAACTTCTTTCGACGAAAGGCTTTAATTAAATTATCATTAAAAATATATGTCAGTTTTCGACTATTTTTGTAATTCGGTAAAAAATCTTATAAATAACGATACAAACTTGGTATAATTACAATCAATCGCCAATAAGAGCACAGGGATTCACCTGCCCTGTACTTAGATTTCCAGTTGAATCGAAGAACGAATCATTTGAACACCACTCAAATCACAGGGAATCTTACGGCAAAACAATCATACTTGTAACAAGCATATTATACTTCCGTTTAGTTCACGAATGTTTAAAAACATGTATTGTTTATTATATTTATTTCGATCATCAGATCGTGCATGCAGAGTAGATTATAAATCCATATCATTTGTCTTAGGAGCCATTGGGGCGTGACCGTGGCTGCGTCATGAGCGCGGCCGCGCTGCGGGCGGACGGCGCGGGCGACTCCACGCCCGGCTCCGACGTCGGCGAGCGGATCACGCGACTCTTCCCAAAGTGCCGCCCAAAGAACATGCAGCACCAACACGATAGGTGAGCCTTGTGGATCATCTATCTGTCCATGGCTACGGGCAGACGGCGCGGGCGACTCCACGCCCGGCTCCGACGTCGGCGAGCGGATCACGCGACTCTTCCCAAAGTGCCGCCCCAAGAACATGCAGCACTAACACGATAGGTGAGCCTTGTGGCCAGCTTCATCAGATAACGATAGTCTTCCTTACGTGCCGTGTCACGGACATCTAGGATGGTGCATGCGCCTCCACGCCCAACTCCGACGTCGGAAAGTTGCCGTATGGAACATCTATACAATACAAGACCGTGGACTGACGGTGCGTACGCCCTGTTTCAGCGGATGGGTCATGTGACTTTCCCCAAAGTGCCGCCCAAAGAATACGCAGCACCAACACTATAGGTGAGCCTTGTGGAGCATCTATCTTTCCAAGGCTACGGGCAGACGGCGCGGGCGACTTCACTCCCGGCTCCGACTTCAGCGAGCGGATTACCCGACTCTTCCATATGTGTCATCCCAAGAACATGCAGCACCAACACGATAGGTGAGCCTTGTGGAACAGCTACTTGAACAAGGCTGCGGGTGGAATCCGCGGGCGACTCCACGCCCGGCTCCGACGTCGGCGAGCGGATTACGCGACTCTTCCCAAAGTGCCGCCCCAAGAACATGCAGCACCAACACGATAGGTGAGCCTTGTGGCCAGCTTCATCAGATAACGATAGTCTTCCTTACGTGCCGTGTCACGGACATCTAGGATGGTGCAGGCGCCTCCACGCCCAACTCCGACGTCGGAGAAGAACTGAAGAACATGCAGCATCAACACGTAGATGAGCCTTATGGAACATCCAATACAAAACAAGATCGTGAATGGAACAGAGGATAGGCCACGTGACTTTTTTCTAAAGTGCCGCTCTAAGCACATGCAGCACCAACACGATAGGTAAGCCTTGTGGAACAGCTACTTGAACAAGGCTGCGGGTGGAAGCCGTGGGCGACTCCACGCACAACTCCGACGCCGGCGAGTGGATCCGGCGACTCTTCCCGAAGTGCCGCCCGAAGAACATGCAGCACCAACACGATAGGTGAGCCCTGTGGACCATCTACCTGTACACGGCCGCAGTCGACTCCACGCCCGGCTCCGACGTCGGCGAGCGGATCACGCAACTCTTCCCAAAGTGCCGCCCGAAGAACATGCAGCACCAACACGATAGGTGAGCCTTGTGGAACATCGAATACAAAACAAGATCGTGAATGGAACAGCGGATGGGCCACGTGACTTTTTTCTAAAGTTCCGCTCTAAGCACATGCAGCACCAACACGATAGGTGAGCCTTGTGGAACAGCTACTTGAACAAGGCTGCGGGTGGAAGCCGTGGGCGACTCCAGGCACAACTCCGACGCTGGCGAGTGGATCCGGCGACTCTTCCCGAAGTGCCGCCCGAAGAACATGCAGCACCAACACGATAGGTGAGCCTTGTGGCTAGCCTCATCAGATAACGATAGTCTTTCAAGTATACGACCCGTTTCAGCGGATGGGTCACGTGACTTTCCCCAAAGTGCCGCCCGAAGAATATGCAGCACCAACACTATAGGTAAGCCTTGTGGATCATCTATCTGTCCAAGGCTACGGGCAGACAGCGCGGGCGACTTCACTCCCGGCTCCGACGTCAGCAAGCGGATCACCTGACTCTTCCATATGTGTCATCCCAAGAACATGTAGCACACGATAGGTGAGCCTCGCAGAACATCTACCTATACAAGGCTTCAGCAAATCACGAATCTTCATTAAGAGACACTCCAGAACATGCAGCACGAACACTATTGGTGAACCTTGTGGAACATGCCACCCCTTGGTGTTCATTGAATTTACATCTAGCGTCGAGGTTAAATCTTGCTTCCCAAGTTCCGCCCCAACAAGGACTACACAGTGGTATGAAATCAGTACTATTCAGAGTGTATTGCTGTATTATTCAGAGTGCATTTGCTATTCCGGGACTAAGGTTAAACCACTGTTTTAACGTACAAAAATCAGTGGTTTAACCTTAGTCTGGACTAGCAAATGCACGCTGAATAAGACAGTACAAGGCTTAGCAAGGACTGCCGATTGCCCGTTAGTAAGCTTCTGGTTTCGCTGAGAGAACCAGTTACTAATCTAAATAAGGCTCTATATGTCTGGTCTGGTACCCTACGGAGGTTTCCTCTATTGTCCACTACAATACACAAGGTAAGTAGTCATTAGGTAGATAAGTAAAAGCATGTATAGTTTAGAATCTTGTCTTCATCTTATTATTAAATATGTTTAATGTAGTAAATTCAATTCAAAAATTCCTGGACAAATAATTCTAAATTCCCATTATAATGTCCTAATGAGAGTTATGGAATTAAAACATAATCAATATTTATAATTAGCCCTAGTGAATGCGGAAATTCCCTCTTTCGAAATTTCTTAACCAAGTAATCCTCCGGGACTTCATTAAAGCCTGGACATAATTAATTACACAAGCTACAAAGTTGGTGTCAACTTCTTCAATATTAACTTTCTGAAAAAACAACCCAAGTTCTTCTAACCCAGATGGGAGCAGACGTCGAGACAGGCAACTTTGGATAAAAGCCGATTTAACAAGATAGATTAAGCCAATTTTGTTTATGACATATAAAACTGGAACGAGTATAAGTGCCATTAATTTTTTTGTGATTTTTATTTATTTTAAGTATCTATTTTTAAAATAATTTGATAATCTAATTTCTGTTTCACGAAATCAGCTGTTCTTTAATATTTTGTTTACGGAGCTCCTTGGAAACTCAAAAAAGTTTAGTGTTTTAAATAGGCTATTTTAATTTAAGTTAGTTTTTTTTAAATAGAAATATCGATATTTTTCTCACGGTAAAACCTGTCATTTTTTAACATTAAAATTATCCCTTAAAAGGAATCTTACTTATTTTATAATGAGTACCTAATACTAAACTGCAAATTTAAATGTCGTGCCCTATGAATTACAAATAGCTAAGCTAAGAGCATAATATCACGTGGAAAACGTCCCCCCTCTCCCCCATGTTACTACTACCACGCGGTTTTACGAATTCATCAAAAGTTCTAGTGGTTTTGGCGTGAAAGCGTAACATACAGACAGACTTTTTCATTTATATCTCTAAAAAAAATAGAATAAAATTAGGTATAGAAATACCACTTGTTGCTGACTATACAATACTTCTAATATTATGTTTAAATTTATAGGCATACGGTATATGTTGTAGCTATATGTATAGCTGAGTAGTACTGAGTAGTGTTGACGGTAGTATACTACTCAGCTATACATATAGCTACAACATTGATCAGAGTACGCTGGCTTTGACAGCGAGAAAAAACACTTGAGGAATTTCATCTTGTCACGTGACGTCCTCGGTAGCTTAGTGGTCAAAGCACTCGCCCGGTATGCGATGGGACGTGGGTTCGAGTCCCACCTGAGGTCGATGATTTTTTTCAAGTGTTATTTATCTTCAATTAAACCTTGCATGGAATTGCTAAAAACAAAAATTTACAAATATGTATGTAAAATATTTATTTAAGCTATGGCACAGATTAAAAAAAAATACAATAGGTGGAGTTAATGCTATGAGGCATTCTCTACCAGTCGACCTTTAGGCTAAACAGAGAAATATCACATTAGGCACTCTTCACCAGTTTCCCCTTTCGTTAAATAGTTGTCTTCTAGCAACAAAACCAATGAAACCAATTTATTTCTAGAAATAGGTCTGAATTTAGCTGTTTTACATGTAATTTACGCCCACGCCGTACCATTGCTATAATTTTCGTCAAAAAAAGCGCTTATTGGGTGGCGCTACTTGTCTCCACCGAACACATATGCCAGTACTGAAAATTATTTTTACGAGACGCCAAGTATACATGTAGAGTTGTCTGGTAGAGATTGCTTTTACCGATAATCCCGCCTCAATTGTGCATCTTACTGTGAACAACTATAACCTCTTTGTATGATATGCAATAAATAGTATCTGTATTCAAGAAGACACGACAGAATTCTTCTTAACTCTTAAAGGATACACTCTTTTTCTTATACATACAAGCAACTTAACGTCGGGATCCCCGCCTAAAATCAGCGTCGTGATAGGTCCCTGAGACTGTCATGACAAATGCTGAGCGGGAGCCTTTTTGACACATAATACCCTATAAGGCCTTAATGTTATAATTATTTACTTGTTGCATTTCTTTTGTTATGTCAGAAAACCTTCTATTTATAGAAATAGAATACATAACAAATAGAATAGAATACAAACACAATACATAACAAAAGAAATAGTTCAACTATACCTAACCAATTTCGTTTTCATAAAGGCTAACTAGTATCTAGACGACGCAGAACATTGACCTTGCTCATGTACCTAGTTCCCAGAATATCTCATCTCGCTTTCTCTATGCCAGAGGCGCCACCGCAATCTCTGCGTCACAAACGACATACAAAGTGGAAATTCTCTGTACTTAACGGAAGTAATGTGTGCATTTCCATGTACACTGCTGAATTTTAAAGTAAGTGTTGTGTAATAGGGTTGACAAAAGTCACGTGTGTTGTTCCTTTTTGATGATTTATTAAAGTTTAATTACAAATTATTGAGCTGACGAATATGGAAGGACATCTAAAGAAAAAAAAAAAAATATTTATCGTAATATCAATATAAATATTACATTAATCAAGCTTCATCAATACAAAAGGATCAATTTATTTTTGCAAATTGGCAGCGCTTTTACAAGTCCAATTTTTTTTACTAGCCCACTACCGGTAATAGTACGTAAACCCCGACGATTTTACTACTTAAAACATGGCGGCTTACCTATAGTTGTTTAAACTTGATAACTTTTGACAGTGGTGAAAAGTTTCAAGTTTATATCACCGAAAATTGCCAATACTTCGTTTTGCTTCCTTGCTAAATAAAGATCGTGACATAAAACGAAACCCGAAGTATGGGAGTTCACCAATTCGCACTCGGTAAATGTGTATCTACTTTAGTTTAGAGTTTAGATAAACCAAGTTCACAACGCCAAAATTGACATCCCTAAAATGCTAGCAAAATACGTGGACCTACAACAGCGTCTGTTTGTAGACTTTGTAGTACTCCACTAATTAACATCACTAAACATGCATGAATTCAGGTCCTCTCGGTACGTGTTTTCTCATTTTTTGCGTAAACATTGTTCTGTACAACTGAAGGACAATGCGTTTCAGGTCTTTGTCTCCTAGTACAGTCAGAATACGAAAAGCTTACACTACGTTTACATACTTACAGTGCACCAATATGTCACGTTCATTTTACCAGGAGCGTCTAATACATCCACCATTTTTAGGGTTCCGTACCTAAAGGGTAAAACGGGACCCTATTACTGAGGATCCGCTGTCCGTCTGTCCGTCTGCTGTCGTGTCTTTCTGTCCCTCTGTCTGTCCGTCTGTCACCAGGCTGTATCTCCTGAACCGTGGTAGATAGACAGTTGAAATTTTCTCAGATGATGTATTTCTGTTGCCGCTATAACAACAAATACTAAAAACCAGAATAAAATAAATATTTAAGGGGGCTCCCATACAACAACCGTGATTTTTTTGCTCGTTTTTATAGATAATGGTGCGTGCCTTTGTGCCCTTCGTGCGCGAGTCCGACTTGCACTTGGCCGGTTTTTTTTACTAACCCTAATCGGGAATACAACTGTATTGCGTTTGAAGCGAGTGGCTATTATGCCAACCAAATTTATTCACCCATTGGTCCTTGAATAGTCTTAGTTAAAGTACTTAATCCTTTAACGTTCCACTGCAGGGCACAGGGATCGCTTTACCTATGAGGTGGTTTAAGCAAATTAAGTTTGCCACGCTGGTGCTTCAGCTAGGGTGCTAGGGTACTTTCTAGCAGAGGAACAGTGTTTTAAGGCAACTTCAAGTGACTAACCATACTATCAGTTTTAAGCTAGCTGCCCTGATGCCTCTATTATAGCATAAACATAACGATTAACTTAAAGTGATTTTTCTCGGAATCAACTTCTCTGATTAGGACTGAGTACTGAGAACTGACGTAATAAAAAGTAATTTAGTCTTAGTCGCAACGCAATCAACAAATTTTTGGTGCCGCCTGTACACGGAGCTCTGTTTTATTCCAATAAACGTCTGTATAATAAATTACTTTTCCGCATTGTTTCGCTCATCTTGTTTTTCGCACGATCGTTGCTCTAAAAATATGCTGTTTTTTTTTTTAAACGTATTGTAGTGTCCGTTTTTTTTTAAGTAGATTTCTTTGTAAGATATACGTGAATTTTGGTGCATCCTTAGTCAAATTCAATTAACTGAAAAAGAGCTTCATTTTCGATTTACCCAGCCACAATAACTCATTTTTGGCTTGTTAGGGTTTTACTTTGGATACATTAAATTTCCCAATGTTTTAAGACCTAATCCGATTTTGTTGAAATTCGTTGCACTTAACACCCATAAACAACTTATAACTTTAAATACGCAACAGCTCAAAGAATCTTCTCCTTTTCGATGTTGATTCCACATTAGTAAGTTGATCTATTAGCACAGCGAAATCAGCCCCTAAAAGAGGTTGTAAGTAGGTACATAATTGGAGTAACACGTTGTGTATTATTATTACTTCTAATTTATGTACACTTTTTAATTTTGTTGTAGCATGTTTCAAAAGAGCTGGTTGGAACGGACAAGATTATACCTACAGTCCTACACCATATTAACGACGACCTCCGTAGCCGAGAGGCGAGCACGCCAGACTTTAAATGGCGCCGCCAACTCTGAGGTTCCGGGTTCGATCCCCGGTCGGGTCAATGTAGAAAACGAACTTTTCTATATTGGCTCGGGTCTCGGGTTTGTGGTACCGTCGTTGTTTCTGATTTCTATAACACAAGTGCTTCAGCTACTTACCTTAGGATCAGAGCAATGTATGTGATGTTGTCCAATATTTATTTATTAAACACATCTTGCTTGCTTATTATACCCACTATGAGGTTTTATAGCTATTGCGATATTTTCGATTTCTAATCTGCTCTAACATACTCTTGACCTAGGGCCTAGCCATGAGTTTATAAAACAGAACTACTTCAACCTTGTTTTGTTAAGTTTGACATAAAAACAACTCTCTGTGGTATGTAGTAATTGTTTTAGACTTGAGCGTTCATGGGTCAAGTTTTTCGCTAATATTGTGGGTTCGTGATTCAAAATCTCAGCTCGCATCTACTACCAGCTAATAACGGAAACATGATGGGGAAATTTAATCATTAAAAAAACAATCTACGCCATTATTATGGTCTACTTGAACAACTGTCCAATTGTAACGGAGGGCAGATGGCAATCACTTAAAAAGCTTTTCCCCACAACATGCCACAGGCTTCAGAAGATATAACCTTAATCTCAGCATCAGAATCATTATATCTATCTCTTTTCCAGACTGAGCTCCACCCTGGAGGGGCGAGAGAGGGAGCGGGACAACAATGTCAACAACGCGTCCTCGGACGAGGAGCGTGGGGAGGGGCAGCTTGTCATCCTCAATTCCAAAGGCGGCACTTATAAACTCAGAGATTCTAGGTGAGAAAGTAGTTCGATTACTAGTTACATTTGACTAGATTATTCGGATCTATTATTTTTTTTCCTAGTATTTATAGTATAAGTTGATGTATATCAACTACTACTACTCATTTATTATACAGGATGTACAAAAGAATAGGACACTCCTTAAAGCCACGTGATCAGCTGGTCATATACAACAACTTTTTCTATGGGAGCACCATCGAAATCGATAAAAAATTTTCAGCTTCTCCATACAAACTTACTTGTATACCTCGATGATAATGTATGGAGCATCTGAAAATAAAATCATGATTTCTATGTTGCGTCATCACGTGGTTTTAAGAAGTGTCACATTCTTTTGTACATCCTGTATAACAAATGAGTAGTAGTAGTTGATATACAACAAACTAATACTATAAATACTAGGAAAAAAATAATTGATCCGAATAATTTTAGAAATGTGAAAGTTTGTGATGAGTGGTGAATGGATGGATGAATGTTTGTTACTCTTTCACGCAAAAACTACTGAACGTATTTGCTGAAATTTTACAGTAATAAAGCTTATACATCAGCATAGGCTATACAATTTAAAGTCGCGGGCAACAGCTTGTTCTTCATACACCATAATCGAGACTGTCGGGTTTTTTTCACAAATATAGTAATTGAATTTCTTGTCAGTTGTCACAAAGCCATATATTTAATTTCAAATTTTAATCCCAATTTTCTCATTTGTAACAAAGTACTCTCGTGCTACCAGGATAATAGAAATAGCGGGAGGCCGTGAGATATACTCGCAGAGCCGGACTAAGGCCGTCCGCAAGCTGCGCCACAACGCCACGCACAAACACAACATGAGGAACAAAGTGCGCTCCCTCAACAAGGACACCGTAGACTACGCGACGGAGAACATTACTAATGAGGTAGGAGTTGTTTGACTAAAATTAAATTTGTACAAAATGGCCAGGATTTTGTTTTGCTGTACCACTACTTAATGATTTAGGTAGTGGTACTGAATACAAAGTGATGGCCAAGATCGATGATAAAAGACAGTGAATTGGTGGCTTACATTACGTAACAGAGGTAAACCAAAAAACAAATCGAATGGTAGTAGAAGTAGTAGTAGTAGAAAGAGAGAGAGAGATTTTCATTAGGCTGAAGGTCACCCACCAGAGGTCAATAATAATCAACGTACTTAACAAAAACACCCGAGACGAAATCAAATTAAGGGTTACAAAAAAGTTGTTGCTTATACTCGTAGTACAGCTTGCTTATAGTACAACCGTGGCTCAGGCGTAAAACGTCCACTTCGCAAAATGTCTTCTCCTCCATTTCTCAGAATGTCTCTTTTTCTCAAAACGTCCACTTCAACCTTATGTATTTTTTTTTTCAGATCCCATTACACAGGATAAACAGTGAGCCCAAGAAGATGGTGTCTCGTCACACGTCGCCGTCTTACACGAATGGGGATAGGGAACCAATAATCGAACCTAACCCCATGGGCATTCCTAAGAACAGTTCACCAATACTAGACCCCCATAAGACGACAGACGTCAGTACCAAAAGCAGCCCCATTGCCGTTGTGGCAGATGGGGAAGTCGTTGTCTTTGATGACAACGATGATTGGAAAGGTGAATATATTTCTTTTATCTGTTTTTGGCTTTTCATTAAATAAAAGTGTTTTACTGACACTAGGATGAATGAACACCACATTTGTTCACTGAAGTAACTACAAACATTTAAAGTTTTTATTTATCTATTTTTATAAACTTTATGATTGACACTAATGAAGGTTCTAATTTTACTTCGGCTTCTAATTGTGTCTTCAACTAATGATTCTGATATTTTTCTTCATGTTTCATGTTAATTATCTTTGCTTTTGCTTTCTCCATTTTTCCATTTAACTAAGTATTTACTATTTCTTGAGGCAGTACATCATTATGATTTTGATTAATATTTTTGCTTTTGTTATCATTCTAACTTCCTATTACCAGTTTTGTTTTTGCTTGGTCTGCTTCTACACTAAATTAATGTCAATGGTGTGCTGTAACTGTGTTTCTGTTTAACCTTTTTCCATCCTTCCCCATTAACCATTGTTATTCACAAAATCTTTTTTTCCTTTTCTTTTCTTTTCAGTGATATTGAATTCTGTGTCCCTAGGTTTGAGGACGGAACCCGATGCTAGTGATGATGAGATAGATATGAGTGTTAAAAGGACTATAGACAATATTAAAAACGGTGATAGTGATATGATGAACAATAAGAGTGAACTGAGTTGTGATGGAGGGAGTGAGTCGACTCCGTCGAGGGAAGATGTGAGGTTGAGTGACGCTAGCCCCTCTGGGGTGTGGTTATCTGGTGATGAGGATAAGAACAGGGTTACTAGAGTGATAGGGGAACTGCCTATAGCTGAATACGAGGGGTCGCCGAGAAGGTACGGCGTTGTAGCTCAAAAAACAACAAACAGGTCACCGAGACCTGGCTTTCCACAGGTAAGATATCATAAGTTTATTACTACAGTATTTACATATAGTCTATCTTTAATCTAATCTATAATCTACATATAGAATTGATGTAATAATTTACATCAATTCTTGTTGTGTTTTCTGGTTACGACATTGAACTTCCTAAATTTATTGCATGACCTGAAAGAAACAACTTTAAATATTTGGCTTTCTGAAGACTGGAATTATTTTAAAGCCTTTAAATTCCAATTCGAATACGTAATCCCAAGAGTCGAATACAATTTGCAACGATTCTCTTGAGATGAGAATCGAATTGGGATTCTTCAATGCTTTTAAAATACCTCCGCCTTTACATTGCAATTTGCTTTTACATATACCGTGCATAGGTAACCATTTATTTTCTTCGGAGGTACATGAGTAACCTAGCGTCTTTAGTGAAAGTTGGTTCATATTATTACAATAATTATAAAGTTTAATAACTTTTACCCGACTACGTAAAAAAATTTAAAAACGAACGACCTCAAAGATATATTTTTACTTAAACTATATAATATAAGTACATAAATATTTGTAATGTGCCAAGAACTTTCTTTTGATACCAAACCTTAGAGCATTGCAGAAGTCAAACCTAAATAATACATTTAAAACTTACAATGATTGAACAAAATGTTGTAACTCAAAATCCTCAACCCTTACTACGTGTCTACGTGGGCCTCAGGAAAGTTGGTGAAATGCTCTAAATAGGTACCTAACACTTGGTGATTATCTCAGTTATATTTATTTCGAGTTTAAATTTGAGGTTTTAATTACGTCGTATAAACTTTATAACCTTTGTTGCCTGGGCCATTATTACAAATCTATTGACACCTCGTTCATTAAAATCGGTTTCGAAGTTTAGAGAATCGGTTTTGGTGAAACATACATACAAAACCTGCCAAAACCATTACCCTTCCTTTTGGCTTCGCCGTCGGTAGTCGGGTAAAAATATAGATGTAGTACTTGGACAACAGCTTCGTCGGTAGCGTGCAAGCATACTATTACTATGTCGTCGACTACAAAAACTCAAGCACTTAAAATGAAACGCAAATCAAGGTAGAACTACGACATATTTTGAAATAAATTACTTACCCTATTGGATTGCCCTTGACCTTGGTTATGCTTGGTCGATTTACCCGAAGCTTTTAGTAATGTCTTTTAGTAATCGATATTCAGGTAACAAATGTGGTAATCGATATTCAGGTAACAATAGGAACCTGAAGAATTTAAATGTCAGACCGAATACTGAAACGACATTTAGAGTTAAGGCGATAAAACGTTAATTAGTTTAATGACGGCCTATGTATTTCTTAAATTATTAGAAACGTTAAAATAGTTCTAACAATTACTAGGCTCACTATTACGAGCACTTATAGGTACGTGCTGTAATTATAGTAGGTACTATAGAATTGTATTTTAATTATTAAATTACATTTGATTAAATTAGTTTTATATTGAATTTTATTTTGAAAAGTTTTGATTTATCCTTCGAAAAATATATACTTAAAGGGTTTACAAAATAATAAGGCACACCTTAAAATTGCGCAATTGACAGATACTTTTAAACCTACGGACAACATTACAATTTAAACAGAATCGTGATTATTGAAAAATAAAAACCTCGATGATAATTAACGGAGGATCATTTTTTTTACTATTTCTATGTTGTTCCTATAGTGAAAGATGTTGAAAAGCTGATTACGTGGTTCTATGGGTTCCTATTATTTCGTAGGGTGTAGGTCATCATAAAAGGTAATAATTTACAATAGGCCATAGTTTCAAATGGGACCAACATCACAACCTCATACAAGATGTATCATCTTATCTTCCCGTCCCGTTTTGCTAGGCTGTTGGGTGACACCTGTTGTTATCTAATAAGACCTTAAAAAGGTTTTATAATTTGTCACTTTTTCTGTTTCAGAGGGTAGTCACAGAAAGCAGAGACATTTCGCCGCCGTCAGGCTCAGCCGCTTTCGACTACTTATACGAATTTTCGGAAACCAGAAAAGTATTAGAAGAGTTCTTCAGATGTCCGGCTGTTACGGGCCACGCGCAGTTAAACAGCAATGATGAGATTGTTAATTTTCAGGTTGGTTGGGCTAACTGCCATTGGGTCGCGTGTCTACTGAGGATGGGACGAGGAGAAAATTTGTAGAAAGCAAGAAGAGATTTATGCTGCGCATACATTAATCGGTTATGTCGTGTTTCTCGTAATTGATCACCAACGAAAATAAAATATCGGGTGTAAAAAAAGACTTAACGAAGCCGAATACTACATATTCTACATATTATTACGATCATTTTTTTCTTTTACACTATACCTGGGAAATGACGGGTTACCGAGTTATTGACAGTCAAAGTTACAATTTTTTTTCAAAGATTTTACAAAATTGACTTCTGTTTGATAATACTAAACTTTTTTACAAAGAAACATGATCCGCTTACACACACAGGCATAGTCTGTGGCGTGCGCGCTATACATTGCGGGTTAAATATAAGTTAATTTTTTTGATACCCAAAAATAAAAGTAATTTTCCCAGCAATTATTTTTTTTGCATTCTACTTGGTTTTATGTATAGAATTCGTGGTTTAAGGCTTCGTTAGGCCTTTTTTTACACCCTGTATACTTCGGTTTGGCTATAGTCGGCTGATAGTGCTTATCTGTTTTCGGTCAAATACTGCTAGTGTAAAGCGGTGGACGCATTCGGCCGCTGACCTAATTTACAAAATTTGTCTCCGCCTCAGTGGAAACGCAGCCTTATAGTCTAGCATTAGGTTGTCAGAAGCAAATCGTTGCTAGGTTTCTACTACATTAAAGAAAATGAACTTTTCTACATTGTCTCGGGTCTGGGTGTTGTGGTACTGTCGTTGTTTCTGCTTTCTATAACACAAGTGCTTTCGCTACTTACTTAAGGATCAGAGCCATGTATGTGATGTCCAACATTGATTTATTATTTACTTTTTCAAATAATAGCGTTCGCCAAGTAAACCAATATTAGCCAATGCTATCCCTGTCCTTGTCTATCTCTATAATACAGAATGTGATAACACGTCTTTCCGTTATGTTGGCTTATTTTAAAACCAAGACTGAAGCGGGATTTTTACCACGCAAGGCAATGAACGTAAAATTTGATGGTAGGCGTATAGGGTATTGCGGGCACAATGTTGTTATGCCTTTGAATTTATGGAGGTGGTGTTGAGAGCTGTTAGCTACAAAACAAGATACCGGGTGTAAACAATATACAACACTTAAGAAACCCTTGTAATCAGCTGCTGATATGCAATGAATTTCACTGTTTTCTGTGGAAACCATTGAGGAAGAGCGCATAATGATGTGAAAAAAAGAGTTTTTTAAAATACTTTTTAGGGTTCCGTACTCAAAGGGTAAAACGGGACCCTATTACTGAGGCTCCGCTGTCCGTCTGTCTGTCTGTCTGTCCGTCCGTCTGTCACCACGCTGTATCTTATGAACCGTGGTAGCTAGACAGTTTACAATTTCATAGATGATGTATTTCTTTTGCCGCTAATATTAAAAACCAAAATAAAGTAAATATTTAAGGGGGCTCCCATACAACAAACGTGATTTTTTTTGCTCGTTTTTTTAGATAATGGTGCGGGACCCTTCGTGCGCGAGTCCGACTCGCACTTGGCCGGTTTTTTTAATACTTTTTAAAGAATGTCTAACATCCGCAAAGTCTCTCGTCCAGGATCTCGACTACGAGCTCCGGAGGCAGACGCAGGAGTGCCCGTCGGAGAATGGAATCGACGCCGGCAGCGAGTCCGACTGGCCTCCCGTCACTGACACATTGAACTCACCGCAGACTGGCAACAACCATACCAACTTCTTGGGGTTACAGGTAATTATATTTAGCTGCTGGATTTTCCAGTTCCAGGTGTTGGTCTACCCATTAAAATGTGTTAAGAAGGTATAAATATTAACGATTCGTTCGTAGTCTCAAAATAAGTAATAAAAAGCAATATAATTTTCTCTTTATGTCTTTACTTTTAGACCTTCAATCGATAACGAAAAACAAAACAATATCAAAAAATAATCCAAAAAAGTCAATAAAAAAGTAAAAAATACAAAAAGTTATTAAAAAAGAGTCCATGCATGGACATCCTACCCTCTTCAAAGAAGTACACTTTTCCTAAGTGGGCGTATGTAATAGAAAGGTACATGGAACTTTAAGATAATTCTACTGCCCGATTTTATATAGGGAAATTATTATGATCGCATCAACTCCCGTTTCAGTGAGTTTTTTTATGGGAAAAACATTAAAATCTCAAAAAGAATGATCTTTATTGAACTAGAAACTTTTCAACATTGAACTCTTTACTTCTTAAGCATCGATTGTTTATGGGGTGTCCCATGGGGTGTATTCTTATGTACACTCTGTGTATTTATTTATTGGAATACAAATAAATGATCAAAATATATTATTCGAGGTATAGCTTGAAGTAGTTTGATAAACAAAACAAAATAAAACGCAATTTCGAATTGACCGATCTAAGGAGGTGTGTTCAAACAACTTTTAAGATGGGGTTAACAATGAAATGACACATTTATCATCGAGCGTTAATTTGTCTGAAGAAACAAAAACAATCGCGACTTTGACGACCTCCGTAGCCGAGAGGCGAGCATGCCGGACTTTAAATGGCCCGCCATCTCTGAGGTTCCGGGTTCGATTCCCGGTCGGGTCAATGTAGAAAACGAACTTTTCTATATTGGCTCGGGTCTGGGTGTTGTGGTACCGTCGTTGTTTCTGGTTTTTGATGATTGATGTTGTCCAATATTTATTTATTATTTTGATGTTGACTTGTCAATTTTCTATGGAGAGAAGTTTTTTGTATTAACAAACACATCCGCCTTCATAAGGGCCTGTTACACAATGTACGGATAAGTTCTCCGTAAGTTTCGAATAAGCTATAATAATAATAACATAGAGAAAAAATTATAATAATAATAATAATAAATTGTTTCCACAATCACACTAATTATCTAGCCCCAAACTAAGCAAAGCTTGTGCTATGGCGACTAGATAACGGATAAACATACTTAAATACGTTTATAAACATCCATGACTTAGGTGCAAATGCTCGTGCTTATCACACTAACATTTGCCCCTCGCGGGATTCGAACCCGCAACCGCCAGGCATTGTAGTCCGGAGCGCGAACCACTAAACCAGACGGTCGTCGCTATATTTTACTTATCTGAAGGATAAACACGATTTCTGCGTTTCACGACCAAAGTCAAATAGCGCTATATGACACATTTATTGAAGCACTATTATCAACTACATATTTATTCCCGTTTATCTTGGTACGGACATGTGATGAGAATGGAAGAGGGGCACGTAACGAGGATAGTGATGGGTATGAGTATTGATAGATGGAGGGGAAGAGGAGGACCTAAGAAGAGATGGATGGATTGTGTGAGGGCCGATATGACTGAGAAGGGAGTGAATGACTTGATGACGAGTGACCGTATTGCATGGAAGAGGAAAACATACTGCGCCGACCCCAGATAACCTGGGAACAGGGCAGGCGAATGATGATAAATTTATTCATTTACACAACTTATCCGTACATTATGAAACAGGACTTAAATCTAACAACTGTTCAAAAAATCACCCTGTAATATAAACTTTCCAGCAACAAAGATCAGTGTCCAAATCTAACAACTGTTCAAAAAATTACCCTACAAAACTCTTTCCAGCAACAATGATCAGTGTCCAAATCTCACTACTGTTCAAAAAATCACCCTACAAAACTCTTTCCAGCAACAAAGATCAGTGTCCAAATCTAACTACTGTTCAAAAAATCACACTATAAAACTCTTTCCAGCAACAAAGATCAGTGTCCCGATACCCCGAGCCGAACGTATCCGAGCTGAGCGTGGGCGCGGCGTGGAGCGGGTCCGCGTCGCCCGCGCCGCCCGGCCGGCGGGAGCGGGTGCCGTTCGCGCTGTCGTCCGACTCGAGTGACACTGGCAGCGACTTGTCGCTTATTATCATGGAGAACGACTTGGCTGAGATGAAGGGTGAGAAATATGTATTACATACAACTAAAATAAGCCAGGGCCCTAACCATAAACTGTTAAAACAATCCCAAATCTGTCAAACATTATCATTTCTGTCAAATTTTGTATGAAATGACGTACCAAAATTGACAGATTTGACAACTTTGAGATTGTTTTTAGAGTTCATGGTTAGGGGGCTGATCTACTTTGTTTAAAGTCGGTGTCATCAAATGGGAACTGAAAACCTGATTTGACATACAATAGACACACGCGCTATGGGGATCATCGGTGAGCCCAAACAACAGAGTTTCTATTGTGTCTAGTTTTGAAGCAACAAAAGGCTTAAGTAAACAGTTAATTTTTATTCTCTTAATTCCTTATTGACTTTTTAAATCTTGTTTTCTAGTAATCGTTTACTAAATTCAATAAGATAAACTAGTTGGTAATTCCTGATCGAGTGTAGCGAAGTTCAAAAAATCACTTAAATTGCAATCTACATCTACTTCTTTAGTCACACAACAGTGTATGAAACCAATTTTGAAAAAAATAATTTTAACCAAGTAGAATAGGCACTATTGATCTAGGTACTTACCTAATTCAAGTTTTTATATCAGAATCTTCACAATTTTTTCATGCTCGCTTTGCTTGGGGTTTATTTTCTTGTTGCTCGAAAATAGCTTCCGAAAACCTTAATACATTGAAAGAATCACTCTAAAATTGTTAGACCTTGCTGTATATCTGCTTATTGCTTTCAAATTCTTCTACTTTGAGCCCGCCTACGCATAGGTGCGAAAGAGTTTCCCGCTGTCTTATGGACAAAAACCTGGCGGTGATGAACGGTGGTCTACATAAATCTAGACGTAGCTCCTACCTAGAGTCTTAACTCAATACAGAATAAGCGGGTAACATTCTGTGGCAACTTGTGATAAAGCAAATTAAGATTGTGAGAGACTACCTAACTTTTTACCACTGATCTCAGAGTGTGTCGTCCGCTTATTATTCTCAGCATGAATACCAAAACATTAATTACAGATAGCGGACCTTGGGTAGCCGTGAAAGATTTGTCCGAACAGAAAGGTGAGACGCTAATAATTCGTAACACGATACACCTTTCGGTAACTAAGCCGCCACTGAGTGCATGTTCATTTGTTTTTAATCTTTAGCAGTGCAAGTGTCTGGCTGGATAAACTCTTAAAGTTTTTTTGTCCACAGCAAATGCGATTCAGATGGAAAGCGCGCGTGTGGTGGTGACTCATCTGCCTGTCGTCGAGGACGGTTTGTCTTCAGGTCATGCTTCCGACACTGACAATAATAATCAGGTTTGTACAAAACACGATTCTGCAGCTTTTATATCGCGATTCAAATAAGTCGATGTGATGTTTTCTGCTTTATTTGTTTAGTTTCACTCCACACACACACACATAACAAGGTTCTTTATTATGTACCGTCCGAACCTCTGTAATCTAATTTTACGATCCTGACATTGACTATAATATTATTAGGTGTAATTATTAGGGGGTCAGCCATTTATTTATACATGATTGTTAATCTAACCCTGACCGGGGACCCGTTAGCCAGAGCCAAACTTTATAAACAAAATTTACCGATGAATCTAATGTGTTTGGTCCAACGATATTTTGGTTTGGTCGGTGTCTTTCGCTTCGTGTTAAAATTAAGTCTATTTAAGTATAATAAAAAGTTTCAACGATATTTTTTTTACAGAACCATTCTTCGGTGATCATTGAAGAGATAATAGAAAACGGTACTGCAGACTCGCACGTGCCTCTGTCGGATGCTGATTTACACTCGCTGGACCCGCTAGGTATAAATGATGAATGAGAAGAGGTATTATCTGTTATTATTTAGTAGTATGTGAAACCTACTATGCAGTCACAATCATATTTATGCCCCTTAACCACCTGGCTGCCTTTGTAGGCCAGACTGTTTGGATCGTGACCCATGAGACCAGACTTTCGTCAAAATAAAGACAAAAAAATAAGAACATTAATAAGCAGCGACTGCCAAGATCCTAATAGTCGAAAGGTAGAAAAATAATTATTACTTAAGTAACACAAGATTGGTTACATTAACAGAGGTAGACTGTTTCCTTTTAAGTATAAGAGCATTTGTGCCAGGAGAGGCCGCTCTTTCATAGCATTTTAAATTCAATAAGGGCTACCGTTTTTGTGCTCACCAGTTGGTGCCACTGTCGAGTGAGGTCCAGAATAATACTAAATAATGTTTATTTACTCAGTATATAGGCCCTCTTCCGGGCACTTATACGTCCCAAAAATATGGCTTTTGACAAGCCAATTATTAAGGCAACCGGGAGTCTAATGATATTTTCAAAAACATTTTTGCACCTCTTTTTCTTAGCTCCACTTTTGATTTACTGGCATTCATTGACCCGTAACTCATATTTCCTACACTAAATCTCAGGTATCGCAAAATATTCACAATAATTCTAATAAACCTGGGTATGTAGCCACCCACATACTGACGTATTCATTCTGAGACCTCACGCGACACTAAGCCCTCTAGCGGCAAATTCACAAGCGATAGTCCTCATTATGGCTTTCCCCACAATAGCGCCTTTGAGCTTTGACGTCGTGGCAGTGTCCAATCAGCGTTAAGTAAATGCGGCTGCACAAGCGTTGCGTCAGAAATGAGGAGATCCGCTGACATAGCCCGACGGATTAGCAAGCTGATGTGGCAGTGGGCGGGACACATAGCACGTAGAACTGACGGCCCATGGTACAGAAAGGTTATGGAATTGAGGCCACGTACCGGCTAGCGCAGCGTGGGATGTCCACCCACAAGGTGGACATACGACCTGGTAAAGGTTGCAGGAAGCCGCTGGATGCAGGCCGATTCCAACCGGCCGATCTGGAAGTCACTGTGGGAGGCCTATGTTTAGCAGTGGACGTCCTGTGGTTAAAATGATGATGATGATGAAGCGTTGCGTCAACACTGATTGGACGCTGAAAGACGCTAGTGTGGGGGGGTCCCTAAAATGATATTTGTTTGCAGCGTGCAGCGAAGTGCCGCCGCCGCCGCCGGCTCCGGCGCCGCACCGGCCGCCCGACCCGACTCCGCCGGCCTCGCACAACTCGCTCGCCACGCACTCACCGCACGCGCACTCTCACGCGCCGCACTCGCAGCACTCGCAGCACACGCCGCATCACCATCACCCGCCGCACGCTCCGCATCTTGAAGACGTTTATCCGCCTAGGTAAGTAATAATTCTTTGGTCTTTTAATCCTTTCGCTCATTCAATTCGCGCACATATTTGACGGGGCCATTGTTATTCAATTGTTATCTTTTTTCCGAGCGAACGGGTTAAACTCAAACTAGGTACTATCGCGGGCTCCGACGTCTGACCCATCTTTAAGCTAAAATCGTTTGCAATCACCTCATTGCCACTCACTTCAAGCCACGCCCTACGTTTATTTATGTTTCGGGTTCAATCAAGACAATAGGTGTTTAGGCACAAGCAAGCAAGCTTATATTTGTATCTAATGGGTTGTAGTAAAACTTAGTAATAGGAAGGCTCCCGGCGAAGACGGAATCACATCTGAGCTCTTAAAAGCTGCAGGTCAACCTGTGCTTGGCGAACTTAAGAGGCTCTCCAATTCCGTCATAGCCAATGCTCCGGAAGCGTGGAGTGGGGACGTGGTGGCATTGTTTTTCAAGAAAGGAGACAAAAGTCTCCTGAAAAACTATAGACCAATCACGCTCCTGAGTCGTGTTTACAAGCTGTTTTCGAAAGTAATCACAAACCGTCTTTACGCAAGATTTGACGCTTTCCAGCTACCGGAACAGGCTGGGTTTCGCAAAGGTTACAGTACCATAGACCACATTCACACGGTGCGGCAGGTTATACAGAAGTCCGAAGAGTATAACCAGCCCCTGTGCCTGGCCTTTGTGGACTATGAGAAAGCCATCGACTCGGTCGAAACCTGGACTGTTCTGGAATCCCTGCAGCGATGCCAAGTCGATTGGCAGTACCTGAAGGTGCTAAGAAGCATTTACAGTATGGCATCAATGTCCGTCCAAGTACAAAACCACCGAACAAAACCCATCCAGCTGCTCCGAGGTGTGTTAGACAGGGAGATGTTATATCTCCGAAACTGTTCACCAACGCACTGGAGGATTTGTTCAAGACGCTGGATTGAAACGGACTGGGCATCAATGTAAATGGCGAATATTTTACGCATCTTTGCTTTGCTGATGACATAGTTATTATGGCAGAATCGCTGCAGGATTTGCAAAATATGCTGCACAGCCTTAATGCTGCCTCGAGACGTGTGGGGCTTGGGATGAATTTGGACAAGACAAAGGTAATGTTCAACGAACGTATCATCCCAGAACTAATTTCCGTCGAGGACATTACGCTCGAAGTTTTGAAGAGTATGTCTACCTTGGGCAAGTACTACAGCTCAGTAGAGACAACTTCGAGCGGGAAATTGCCAGAAGAGTGCAGCTTGGCTGGGCAGCATTTGAGAAATTGCGTCATATCTTCACGTCGACACTGCCGCAGTGCCTGAAAAGCCGGGTGTTTAACCAATGCGTCCTAACAGTTTTAACCTACGGAGCCAAAACGTGGAACATGACAGTCAAGTTGGCCTACCGACTACACTTCACTCTGCGTGTTATGGAAAGGTCTATGTTGGGGATCTCATTAAGGGATAAGATCCGGAACGAGGTCATACGACATAAGACTAAGGTGACTGATATTGTCCAAAAATGTAGCAAGCTGAAGTGGCAGTGGGCTGGCCATGTCTGTCGCAGAACCGACGAGAGGTGGAGCAGGAAGGTTCTCGAATGGAGACCACACTTAGGCAAACGTAGTGAAGGACGCCCCCGGGCTAGATGGACCAAAGACCTGAAGAAGGCAGCTGGCAGCGACTGGATGCAAAGGCCGGGAGATCGTGCGCTGTGGCGCTCCTTGGGGGAGGCCTATGTCCAGCAGTGGACTGCAACAGGCTGATATGAAAACGTAGTAAAATGCATAACCAATCGGGGCGGGTTGGGGCGTATCCGGCGCGATACGCTTACACAGGAATATTTCTACAAAGGGGTAAGGCGTCGGAGCCCGCGATAGTACATACGTCCTACATGTGGCCGCATAGCAATAAAAAACCGGCCAAGTGCGAGTCGGACTTGCGCACGAAGGGTTCCGTACTATTATCTCTAAAAACGGCAAGAAAATCACGTTTGTTGTGTGCGACTCTCTTAAATATTTATTTTATTCTGGTTTCTACAAGTAGTATTTGTTGCTATAGCGGCAACAGAAATAGATCATCTGTGAAATATTTCAACGGTCTAACTATCACGTTTCATGAGATACAAACTAGTAACAGACGGACAGATAGACAGACGGACAGACAGAAACACAGCGGAGTTTTAGTAATAAGGTCACGTTTTACTCTATGGGTACGGAACCCTAAAAAAGATTGTGTCTCGTTTCCGTGGCCTTACGGGAGGGCAGACAAAACCTGCCAAATACTATTCAATAAAATATAGAAACTTGATTGACATAGATAAATTATAGGCTCCTCCTTCCTTTTTTGATGTCGGTTAAAATCCGTTCTTGTCCCTTAAATATAACGAGGGAGCGAATGTGAGGCACTGTAGCTATTCATTACCCATGCGAAATTAACTCCAAAAAAATAAGTCGACAAGTAGCTTAATCGCACTTACAACGAGTGAGTGACGGCTACTTATGTCGCGATTGGTCATATTTACTATATATACAGCTCAACTTCAAGCGACAAAAATAATAATTTTCTATCTCTTTCTTCTACAAACAAAATTGAAGATAATAATATGCTCTTCGCACTAATTGAAAGAACATAATTTATGTATTCAAACCGCACCGCAACAAGCGTCTTAAGTTGTTTTTTTATTTCTCACAGAAAAAGACCATCTTCAGCGCAGAGTACGGAATCAGTAGAAATCAAACCGGCCAGTGGCGATGAAGGTAAGAAAAATGAATTAATTTGAATTATTTTACACTTTAAAACCAATAAATCCAATTTATTTTTGCAAATAGGCTTAAACTAAGCACTTTTACTCGTCCCATTGTTATTTTTTTCCCTACCACTGCTTCGGGACAAGTTTGGGCTAGTGCCGAGAAGAAGCAGCGCAAGAAACACGGTCACTATTGTCAGCCTCTTTTAAAAAGTTTTAAATCTACATAACAAAATATTTAATTACAAGACAGCACCTGTGCAAGCAAGGCAGTATTTATATCCAAACATTTTTATCATTTAAATAATCTATAACAGTATAATACCCTTTTTTCATGAGAATCTTTTTTACATGAGCTTTAAATTTAAAAATGGACAGTTCAGCAATAGATGCTGGTAATTTATTAAAAAAGCGAATACATTTCCCCATGAACGAATTACCTACTTTATGCAGTCTGAAATCTGGAACGGCAAGCTTATTCCTTTAAAATAATCATTCATATAATAAACTAACAAAACACGGTTTTCATTTCACTTGTCTATACAGGCTACTTAAGTTTTAATTAAGTCATCAAAATCGTGAAAAAAAACACTCCATACAATTTTGTATTGTCGATTGCAAAAATTTTTTGGACGTGAGTTCGGATCCCACCTGAGGCGGACGATTTTTTTCAAGTATTAAAAATCTTAGATAAACCCAGCATGGTAATTGCTAAAAACAAAAATTTAAGCTGTTTTCACTATCCCTTCCATAAAATTTAATGTTCCATAATAAAACAGTTTAAATAATGTCGTATGATTGTTTTCACCAAAATCAAAATATGCGCCTATGAACTCCTATGGTAATAAAGTGGTAATGTCCGTATGAAAATAAAGTGAAGCATGTTTTCCAGATGAAGCAGACACAGATCTCGAGACGGACAGATTACTGGGCCAGCAGAGAACAGACGACCAAGGGTTCTTTGACGACAAAGTAAGTTTTTCCTATTATTATTGTAATATTTACAAACACATAACGTAGAGACGTTAATAGGTTCCGTGCCTCGTGTTTAGATTAAGTCGAAAGATTTGTTTGTTTATATTAAATAAATTTGCATGCCTACACTTTAAGGTATAAGACTGTTGATACTTTTAAAAATTTATGACATGCCAACATCGAATATTGTACACAGTTTTAAAGCAAATAAAGATTATTTCTATTTCTATAAAATCAAATATTTTAAGGATTCCTATCCCCCCCCCCCCCTTTCTATTTTAGGCTGGATACTTGTAATAGGAATCTTAATAGGGAGTTCATTAAGGGATAAGATCCGGAACGAGGTCATACGACATAAAACTAAGGTAACTGATATTGTCCAAAAAATGTAGCAAGCTGAAGTGGCAATAGGCATGACGAGAGGTGGAGCAGGAAGGTTCTCGAATGGAGACCACGCTTAGGCAAACGTAGTGTACGACGCCCCCCGGCTAGATGGACCAATGACCTGAAGAAGGCAGCTGGCAGCGACTGGATGCAAAGGGCGGAAGATCGTGCGCTGTGGCGCTCCTTGGTCCCCCAGGGAGGCCTATGTCCAGCAGTGGACTGCAACAGGCTGATATGATGATGATGATGATGACTTATCATAGGAGAGTCTCTTTCTATATACACGCAAAACCTTAACCGGCTCGCTAAACAGACCGTAGACAAAAGCGACCAAGAGACTTCATAATAAATGATAATGGAGCTAGGAGTGTAAATATTTGAATAAAAAAGTACGAGCCTTTTATTGGGTAGTTCAAAATCTGGTTAAGAGTACAGTAAAAATTGTAAAATCTTTTGTTAATTAAGAAACAATAAAAAAAAACTGTATAAATCCAGTAAAAACAAATATTTAGAATGAAGTCAGATAAATAAAAACTGTTGTTTTTGGTCTAAGGCTCAATGACCTTATTTAATGTTTGTATTCTGGACTTTATTTTTAACCACCCCCAAAAATTGACTCAATCTTACTCCTTGAATTTTAACACCTTGTATTTTAAAGAAATAGAACATATTCGAAATAATAAATAGAGTAAAACTTGTAGTGTTGAGAAAACTCACATCAAACCTCATTAGCAGCTACCATTATCATAAGAAGAAGAAAAAAAGTGTGTTCGACGAGAGCGCGAGTCTTGTTTTTTTACCTGGACAACATGAGCCGTGCCCGTTTGCAGCAATTATTTTCGTTTATATAATTACTCGTATTTTCATATTACTTTATATACAATATTAAAATAATAACAATCATAGGAGTTAACACTGTTTTACTACTAATACACCAGCAAGATCTATGGAAAATTAACAAAGCCAAGAAACGCAGCAATAAGCGTCTTGCCTAATCATAAAACTTGGCACAGGTCATTGAAATCCAGTCATCTCGGTACATACGGCATTAATAACAACGTAACTACGCCAAATGAATGGTGATCTCAAGCCCAGACTATATATGTATTAGGACAATATACATTAACTTCATTTATATAACTTGACGACCTTGAACTCTCTGAACACTTGTAAACAAGTATTGAATAACTAATAACAACGAATATTGTTTCTTGTCAAATTAAAGATACCTACTCGTACCTATAGCAAAACAAATCCTGTTGTGCTACTAAGCATAAATAAAATCATTTGCAATTGAGTTTTATAAAATTAAATTCACTTTTTTAAAGTCTGTTTGTTCACTTGTTTAATATCTATTGATAAACATCTTGGCATGTCTTTTTACAAAAATATCAGTGTATAAATTTCAAGAAACTCTAAGAATAGAAAGTTTTTTTGTTTAATTATTAGTAAAATTAATAACTATAATATTATTTAAAAATATATATATATATATATCGTTAAAATACAAATAAAATTTGAATTTGAAAAATAAATGACAAAATTGTTTACAATAAAGAACAAGCAAAGAAAAACGTAACACTATAAACTGCATACGAAGATAAAGTATAATGTTTCGCAATAAGCAGTTAGGTTATTAAAACAGTGATTAAATACCGGTGGTACAATTGTACTATGAATGACTCAGATATGACGCAATGTCAGCTGCGCGCGCGCTTATACGAGAGCCGTGTGAGACCTTGCTCTGCTATATATTGCGAGTTCGCGGTCAAAGATTATGTTATTGAACGTAGAATTGTGACCCAAATTACTTTAGTAGCCACGGTAACAATTGTGCCTACGAAAAGTGTTGATCATTAACAAGCTATTATTATTTGGTTCTTGGATGTTTTATATTTGCAAATATTAAATATTTCACCCTTGCAGAGATTGATATTACATTCAACTGTTGTTAATGTAAATAAATGATAAATCAATTTAATAGACTTTGTGCTGTTTAGTGGCTACATTGACACTTAACACTAATTTATTTAAGGAAAACAACATCACTTAGTAATCATGATTCATAACAGTCAAAAAATTATTTAAGTAACATTGATCAACTAAATAGTCAGTCAAATTATAGAGTATTAACCCCTGTATTTTTTATTGCTTCATTAATTTGATCTTAAAACATATTAACACCTAATATATCTATCAAATAAAAAACTTAATTATCATGAAACCATTATATTATAGGTACAAAAACAAATATCCTTTTAGTCTTTGACGCGTAATGTTTACATTATTTGGAATAGCAGTCGCGCTGGCCGCTCCGTATTCTATTAACGTGTCCGCTCATCGCGTGTGTTTATTTATTTAATTATCTTTATCAAACTGACCAAGCGGTGATAACAACTTATCGACTTTCGCGGTTTTATGCCTAATATCGCCGTTTTACGACACGGCTACAAAAAAAAGTACCTAGTTATGCTCCAATATGTGCGAAGAAGAACGTGTGCCGTGTTTAGTAGTGAGTGATGAAATCGCTTGTGAAAATGCCGAAGTATGTAGTAAAAACAATTGTGAAAACGTGATACTAAATGAAAATATTACAACCATATGTGTAAATGATGAGGCTAGTGAAGTGGAACACAGTCATGATGCATCCAAAGATACAATTAGTTTAAGTGATGAGTCAAAGAGTAATAAAGATGACTCGAGTGATAATCAGTGTACCGGGGATGAGGTGCAAAATGAAAATGGCAAGAAGGAAAAAAAGAAAAAGAAGGTTCGGTTTTCGAGTTGTAATCCTAACAAGCTTATTAAACACATCATTAAAAATCAATAGATGTAACACGGTGCAGAATATAGAGTTTGATAAAAGCGTCCAAGCAAGATAGCTTATGAATATTTAAAATTATTTCTTTGCATTTACAAAATAGTACATGAACTTCGCGAGTAAATGCCGGAAAAATAGTAGGTAGAAAAATTAGCAAGTGATTCATTAAAGTAAATTTGAAAATACCTTGTTGTGAGTCAGATTACTTTAACATTTGCATTAAAATTTAAAAAAAAAATGTAAATGTATTAGTAAAAAATAAACGTAAATTGATTTGAGTCAGAGAAGAGTGTATCATGTCAGCCTAATGCAGTCCGCTGCTAGACGTTAGCCTCAAGACCTTAGCCCAAATAGCGCCAAAAACCGATCTCCCGCTTTTTCATCCAGCCATCCACCCAAAGTCGTCGGTTCATCGAGCTGGGGCTGTGACAGATGTACCCAGCCCACTGCTTTTTATCATCTGTTGGATGATATCATTTCGTATTCAATCCCTTACCGAAATCCCAAGCATCGTTAATGTTCACGTTTCGGCTCCGTAGGTAGGTCATCAGTGGTAGGGCGCTATTATCAATTACCCTGCTCATCCGGCATTGTGGCACTGGCGACGAGAAGATATGACGCGGATTCCCAAATTATGCCCAGCCAAGCTGCACTCTCCTAGAGATTTCCCGCTCAAAGCTGTCTCTATTTGCAGCACTTGTTTTAATGCTAATGGAATCTTGATAAAACAATTATTATTTAGTCAACCTGTCTAGGTAGTAGGCTTACTTACTTTAGTTTTTTTTGACGTTATAACATCTTGTAAATCGATGACCGGCTGCACGCACGATAAAGTGTCACGTTCCGCGTGTGAGCGAGACCGCGGAACAAGCAATAGAGGCTCGATCAGCCTAAGCGTTCGGCTTGTGGCGCATCAATCTCTCTTCCACTCCATCCTCTCCATCGGCTGATGCATCCGAGTAGCATCAATATTTTCTTATGACGTTCTTTTATTGTTGTGTCAGGGTTGGCGCAAACCGAAGTCGCGGACGGTGATGCCGGCGGGCAGCGTGTCGGGCGCGGCGCGATCACCGCCGCATGCGCACGACCCTGCCGAAGGACGGGAAGAAGACGCACTGCACAATGGCAAGGTAGGTAGATCATCAATATTTAAAGATACTTGCGAATCTTGGCAGTCCCTAGCGGTCCCGACCGGCCAGCAGTTGCCAAGTCGCAACGCAATCGCGAACGTTGAGCACCGACAGACAAGATCCGAATCATTCTTAATGCCTATTTAACGTGTTTTTTTTAGATTGCCCATAAATTCAAGATTATATTAAAGGATCAATGATAATATACTGTTGCTCAGTGCTGTGCGTAAAAAATGGCCTATGTCTAGCATTTTAAAAACAAATAGTAGGCTATATGTCTAGTTATTATGGCTAAAATAGAATACGTTGTGACAACTGTATCAGTAAATAACCCAATTCCCGTATAATTTAACCTTTTTTTTTGTCAATTTTACGTCATATAGAGAATTCCGTTTCATATAGTGACGTTACTAGGATCGTACCAAAACTGGATTGTGACTTAAACAACGGGAATAGAGGTTTAGATTTCATTCCCTTGAAGACTACTAATAATAACTTCATAATATTTTGTGATTGTTTCTTTGTTTTCAGGACAAGGATGGAAAGAAGAAAAGTAAAAACAAAGAAGGTGAGTGAGTTCTTTTAAAATACAGAAAAAATGCATTTATGTTTTTTTATATACGTAATTTGTTTATGTGTCTTATTTATATTATTATCTCTATTTATTTAAATGATTTACAAAACAGCCAATTTACTAACATCTGTTTTTATTTTTATGCCGCCTTCGGATTTGTCTCCATGGTAAGTTTATACTTCAACAAAAAAAAACTTATACACTTTCTATTCAATATTTATTCTACGTACAAAATAAAACCCTCTTACAATTCCCTAAAACGCGTCTATTGGAACAACACAAATCTAATTTTTTTCAACTTTTCTAGCTTGCCTAACTTAATTTGACACAATAAACATGATCGTACCAAAATGCATGTCAACCTTACCTTAACCAATATGTATTTTACTTATGTACAAAACAAACCTTATTTTTACCTTAAAATTATATCTTTAATGAAAGACTTTTTAACTTTACTAGCTTACTTAACCTTGAAGCAATAATCAAAATCTTGCTAAAATGCATGACAACCTACTTTAATCATTGCCTTTTTTTGTTTTTTTAATAGTTTTTATTGTTTCTCTATTCCAGACTGGGCCCCATCAGTTCTTATTGAAGGCGTGTTATTCCGTGCGCGGTATCTCGGCTCAACGCAACTGGCCTGCGAGGGCCAACCCACTAAAGCCACCAGGATGCTGCAGGCCGAGGAAGCAGTCTCTAGGATCAAGGTAACCTTTGTTGTTAACGGAATATAATAATAACGCTCTAGAGCTTTTATCTCTGGCCTACCGCAAGGAAGTATTTTTGGTCTAGTACTTTAAATTATTAATAATAAAAGAGTAGTTCGTATTTTTGATTAAATTATGTTACTGGCAGAGCAATAGTGTTTTTTTTTCATATTAGGCTAAAGGTTAAAGCTCTAGAATAAACTTTTTAAACTTAATATACTCAATATAAAACCTTAAAAATCTAACTCATCATTAACATTTTACTTTTAATAATAAAATAGTATTTTGGATACTTAAATGATAACTTGAGATTTTTATAAATAGTAAAATAGACTAGTCATAGATTTTTTAATAGCAGAATACACAATGTACTAACGATACATGCATTCTCATAAAATACCTACACAATTGTCTATGGCAAGCCATTTGCCCGTGTGAATCGGTATAAATGTAAAATGTGTCTGTTTCGTAGATGTTTATGATAAGAGCATGAAATTACTTGTCTCTCTCACTCTTGTGGTCTATGGCACTCTTTACACAGCTGTTGCGTTTCTAACACTGTCTGTTATTCGAGCAAATTTTTCTACCAACATTTCTTATTTAGATCCAGTTTAGGTATAAATTTGATTTGGTTTTGATTGAAGACTTCAATAAATATTAAACTATTTATTTCTTTACCTTATTACTATACTAGATACAGTTAGTTAATATCTAACTGATTTTGTCTTTCCGTCCCTTTTTAAACTTTTTCCTGACTATTATAATTCATACGGAACCTATTAGTTCTTCTACTAACTTTTGCACGCAAAACTGTTCTGTCTACCACATCATCTCTTTATTCTGTACATATTGTAATTTCATGCTCATTAGGATTTAGTGTTTTGAGAATGCTAGTGGGGATATCCTATTTATCCTATCCTTTGTACTTGTATAACCTAACATTGGTAATGTAAGCTAGAATTAGAAAAAAAACAAGACACCGATTTTAACCTATGGAATGTTTGGTTTTTAAAATTTCAATAAAGAACACCGCTCCAGGTGCAAGCCCTTTGAGCCAAAATTGTGGAACGCAAGACCACAACCAGTCAAACAGTTTTTGCTCTTATTGACTTGGCACTAGAGTATTTTTTTCAGTGTGCTCCTCACCCTCGACCTGACCCAGGAAGATTGTCGGATCCCGTACTGGCCGGCTAGCCTCCTTTGGACTGTTTATTATGTCGCTTACTGTTATGCTTGATGCTATGCTTTTACCATTATGTTTACCACCCTGTATGTGAAGGTCTTAAGGTAAGACTACCCAGCTCTGTGCTGTCTTAGTTTTGAGATTCAGCATGTTCAGTTTACGGTATGTACTTTGGTCCACTTTTTTTTAAGGCGCTTTCGTCCGCTCTTATTGGAAAAAGTAAGATGAAAATACCGTTTCGATACATAATTAATTGAATATTATAATAATGCGTTTATATAATATGACGATTTACGAAGAATGTTTTTATTGTATGTTTCAAAGGTTTAGAAGACATTTTTTTAAGTTTAAAAAAATACACTTGTAGATATTGCATTGTTTTTTAGAACATTCTTCGTAAACAGTCTCGCTTAGTAATTAAACAGTTACTTAAACGTTGGATCGGCTAAGTACTAACCAAAATCCGACCTTTGCATTTTGACTTATAATTTCAAAGCACATTCATGTATGCACTAGCATGTAACATGATCCGATTCACACCGGCTACGGTGCCTACACAATCGAGCGGTACGCAGTTACGCACGAACGGAATCCAATCCTATTCTAATACTGTTAAGGTTTATATTTCGTTAGGTCTGCTTTCATAATGACGAGAATCGCTCGCTCGCTTCTCACATACCATCGTTGAGTGTGTTGTATTCGAGTTGTTTTGCTTGCTTGCGCTGAAGTTTAAAGTTTGGAAATCAATGGATATTGTGGATCACTGCTTAAAGATTTGCTAAAAATGCCTGGAGACGATTAAGCTTTCATTGTATCGCAAAATCTAACATTTCAAGAACGTAAAATGCGTGCGGTATGTAGCAAGCACGAATAATAAGAATACATTGTTTCTCTCATCGTCGTTTTTGAGACCATCTATTATTTTCTTTAGAATTATCAAACATTTTGCCTCCCATTTTACTAAGTCGGTTCCGGCGTAGTTCTTCATGCGGTGCTATTGCTAAGAAAGGGATGGGATGGCGTTATGTGTAGTCAATCAGAGTACTGTCAAATCTGTGACCAATCGCGCGCATCGACATAGACCCGCTAACACAAACGTTAAATTCATTGGTGGTGTAGGTAGTACACTTCAATATTTTAACTGTTGTACACTTATAATAGTCAAATGAGCCTAAATAATGGCTCTACTAACCATTGAAGAGTAGTTCTACTAAACACATCTCGGCTCATGATGGCATCAGATTATTGTACTCATCAGTCAAAACGTACTAAGTGTCAAATCGATACAAGTGTGCTAATAATTGGGGTGTTGCGGTAACGTGGTTTTTTTACTGATTTATATAACACAAGTGCTCTAACTACTTACTATGAAATCAAAATAATGTATGTTTTGTTGTCCAATATTTATTTATTCGTAATTCGATAACTTTGGCGGGGACTGGGGTTCTAATAAAACGCTTACCACAACACAGTAATGTAACGTTCATGCTTTTCATTTCCAAAACTCGCACTGATTAACAAAATAGACAACGAAGGTCGAAAATTATAGTAGTAATAACAAGAGGGGCAAGTTGTCTATGGTGTTCCTATGGGCCATAATAAAGCTTGAATCTTGAAGATCACGCATCATCCTTCACTACACATAACCTTGGAACAAACTCAGTTGAAATGGTAGTTTTATAAAAAGTTAAGTTTATTCAAATATGGCTTCCATGTTTTGACTAACAACAACTGCGACAATTCGCGTTAGCCAGATCTTTACGCTTGCAAAATAAAAACCTCGAATACGCGCCACCATAATCGATAAACTCGATTACGTGCCATCACAATCAATAAAATTCGATTACGGGTCAGATAATTTGAAAATTCGATTACGCGTGTATCACGTGGTATGTGAGAGCGAAAGGAGGTTAGCCGGTTTGTCCGCGCAGTGGGCGTGCGAAGGGCCCTACTCGGGCGTGTACGCCGCGCCGGCGGCGGTGTTCCGCCTCACGTTCCTGGGCTCGGTCGAGGTGGACGAGGACTCGAGGCGGCGCAAGAGACGCCCCAAAAAGAACATGGTCGAGGAGGCCGTCACTAAAATCAAGGTTGTTTGGCTGCCAGTTTTGTTTTTTGAAAAAAGAACGCGCACGTTTAACCGGTGAAAGTGCTCTTTTTTCAATTCTACCCCCAGTTTCTGGTAAAATTGATCCGTGATACTAAATTTTATTTCTCATTGAGCGCTCTTACTGGTTAAACGGATTATTAGCATTCAAACTTAAAAACATCTATATAGCATGGCTATAAAAGAACGCAAAATGTTCACGCTAATTTAGTTCGGTATGTAGCGGCATTGTAATCAATGAGCTGAGAAATATTAGCTAATGGTAATATGCGGTGCATTTAAACACAAAAAGTAGAATTACAAAAAAGTACTCGTATGTTCAAAATTTGTATAGAAATACTATAGTTTTTGTAGCGTTTTGTTATACAATTATAATGTAATTAATAATTAAACTTGATACTTAGTGGTACGTTAAAAACTTTAGTAGTGGTAGGTACCTTACGTAATTTTAAGACGTAAAAGTTGAAATAAATGTATAATAATTCAATCTATTTTTTTCTGCTCTCTCGGACAATCAGGCTTTGGTAAGTTGAATATTATAATATTCAATTCAAAATTTCAAAAATGGCAACACCAAATCATGGCAATTGCAGCAACCCTGGTTTTGAAAAATCTGACCGTTATATTAAACGTAAACGTCTTTTGTCCACAGGCTCCCGAGGGCGAAAACCAGCCAAGCACAGAGGTTGACCTGTTCATATCGACAGAGAAGATCATGGTTCTGAATACGGAACTAAAGGAAATCATGATGGACCACGCTCTAAGAACAATCTCTTACATCGCCGATATTGGAGACTTGGTCGTACTGATGGCTCGGAGGAGATTCGTGCCACACGAGACAGATTCCGACCAACCGAAATTGAACCGTACGCCGAAGATGATATGTCACGTTTTTGAAAGCGAGGAGGTGAGTTTCATAGCATTCTTTGTAATTTTTGATAAGCTTTCACGTCACAAGATACTTGCAGAATCTATTACTTACCTAGTATTTGCTCTGAGGCCTTTGTGCCCTGCAACCGTAGCGAAGTATATGCCTGCAACAATCAGTGTTTTGACATTTGCATTAGACAATTGTCTTACGTTGCATATGTCATGCACCCTATCTTGTTTTAGCTGTTAGTAAAAACACGTCAAAAATCTTTATCATGGAAAAAATTATAGAAGTGACTAGATCGTATATTTACACAGTAATTGCTTTTTTAAATGACCCTCATTTTATACACCTTCATACCTCATAAGTCAAATTCGTGCTTAGTCAATAATATAAAGCATTATTCAGAAACCAAACTTCTTAGTTAAACTTTAAATAAAGAAACCTTGTTGTCTCTGTAACTGAGAAATGTCATTTGCAAAATTACTCATTTTAAAACAAATAATAACATTTCGAAATAGATATAGACAACTTGGTAATAAAAAAATATCAGTATAAAATTACCGTAGCTAATTGACAAAAGTGTAATTGAACATGTATTTTCGAGCTCCACTGTATTTAAGTAGACGTTATGCTTGTCAAATGTAACACATTGAAATGTGTTTGACGCTACTTACTTGAAAAACATTTTAACGCGACATTGATCCAGTTCACGGCTGTTATCGCATCTGAATGTTCTTGAGATAAAACGGTTAAACGGCACATTTCGTTTTGACTCACTTTTGAATGTAGACGTGTGTTAGTTTTGTGTTTATTTTGATTGATTATCGTTTTTTAAGAGATGATTTTATCGCCATTATGTAATAGCAAACTTTTGTTTGGTGACGGACTTCTCTGTGCTTAGAGTTTTCTTTTGATAAGTTTTTTTTAAGTTTATCAAAATAATGTAAATATGTAATAGGTAAGTTTTAGTTTAGTTCGGGTACACATTACTACTAGAATAAATACATTTACTTTCACATTTTGAAGTTAAGTAGGTACGTACATTTTAAATAGTAGTTAAATAAGTATTCGAGGTTAGTCTGTATTTCTACAATTCAAGAACAATCAAATACTTGTACCTATTTTTTGGTAGTTGTTGACTCAAATAACGGACAACCTCAGAGGGCTAACTCTAGTGCTCAACTTGAATACCTTTTATGAAACCAATCATTGATTTGAATCTCTTCCTCACACTAATTGTTATCGCAGATAGGACATTTAGTACAGTTTTTTTTTGTATTTTATTATTTACATGTTTGTCACATACAGAAGTTATTGTACTATTTGAACACAGGAGTCAGTCGTATTTAGTTAACAAAATACTGGCTCAATTAACGGTTCTCTTATTAGCAATTTGTGAAAATGAACCCAACTCCTCTTTCAGGCCCAATTCATAGCTCAATCCATAGGCCAAGCGTTCCAAGTGGCATACATGGAGTTCCTCAAAGCGAACGGTATCGAGGACCACAGTTTCGTCAAAGAGATGGACTACCAAGAAGTCCTGAACAGCCAGGAGATTTTCGGCGACGAACTCCAAATGTTCGCGAAGAAAGAGCTGCAGAAGGAAGTTGTGGTTCCCAAGACGAAAGGAGAGATACTAGGGGTGGTCGTTGTGGAGTCAGGATGGGGGTCTATGTTGCCGACTGTGGTCATAGCTAATTTGGCGCCGGCAGGCGCGGCTGCGAGATGCGGCCAGTTGAATATAGGTAAGTTACAATGCAGTGCATGTGAGCCTGAGCCACGAAAAATAAGCCTCAATTTAAAGAATGATAAAATACGAAAGGTTTAATACATTATGTGCTCAAAAAATAGTTTTGGGTACCTGCGCAAAAAAACTGCGAACGGTAGCATGTAGCACCATAACTAAAGCGAAGCAACTAAATGACTAGATGTTGCCCTCTTACTTTTTTCAGAATAGAAAATCTCTGATTTACCCGGTCTTTCATACACTGTGCGTGCATCCCATTACTATTTTAACCTACCGCTTGTCACCTACTTCAAGAAGATATCATGAGTGACTTTACAAATTTTTACATGTACTCCACAAAGCTGCCTGTATTGCGGACATCACAGTTTTAGTTCCATGCGTACTTTGCATCTGCTACTACACCTACAGCGCCAAAATCACAAAGACATTGCACTATAAAATACAATAACTTTGCAAAATCACGATTTTTTGAATTTAATTTGACATCTGCCAGTTCAGTGTAATATCAGTCAGGTCAGTGCTTTATTTTCTATTTACATTTACCTTTGTTCATTACCAGGTGATCAAATAATAGCCATCAACGGCGTGAGTCTAGTGGGGCTACCGCTGTCGACGTGCCAGACTTACATCAAGAACTCCAAAAACCAAACGGTGGTGAAGCTGACGGTGGTGCCGTGCGCGCCCGTTGTCGAAGTGAAGATCAAGAGGCCGGACACGAAATACCAGCTTGGATTCAGCGTCCAGAATGGTGTGGTGAGTTGACATATTTGAATTCTGCCTAAAATCTGATGACTATTAAAAGTTTTCCAAATTTTGAATCACTTTAATACAAGTGTTTGCAATAATGTTGTCTGTAAAAACGGATGGTTTTTGTGGTTGTGAAATCTAGAGGGGTCTTTAAATTGTAGGGAAATGATTACTCAGACAGATACATGTTTCTTGTATTTCTATGCTTCTAAAATTATTATCAAAGGACCAAAGTCAAGTTAAATTTACTTTGGACACCTTTTGCCTCGATTTCGTTAAATTATACTTGTACGTATTATCATTTTTGAAAGACTTCAAAGTCGATCGAAACACAACACGATCTCTAACAAGGCCGTATTCCGGGTTTTACTAGATAATTTTGAAAAGAGCGTAGATTTTTATAGATAATGTGGTTTCGTTAATGTAACACCAGGCGGTGCTTTAAAAATACTTGTTAAGGCTTTGAATCAAAGGCCTCGTGGAACGATTTTTTAAGGTCAGACTCCTGAGTCAGACCATTTGGACTATCAGCTGAGTAGACTTTGGCCTTGACTTTTTCTAACGAGAATACCTTTTCGAGGTTATTAGGTGGTTTCGCGCAAGGTTTTTGCTACATTTTTGAACTATGTCCGTTACTTTGGTCTTCTGCCTGATGAAATTTGCCTGATGTTTCGGATTTTATCCCTTTACGAAATTCCAAGCATCGACCTTTCCATAGCTCGCTGAGTGACGTGAAGTCGGTGGGCTAGCTTTACTGTTATGTTCCACGTTTCGGCTCTGATGGTCCAACGACCTTAGGAAGATGGCTGGCAGGGGATGGATAAAAAAAGCGGAAGATCGTGCTCTTTGGCGCTCTTTGGGGAAGGCTTACGTCCAGCAGTGGACTGCAATAGGCTGAGTAGATAGATAGATAGCGCTAGATGCCAAAAGCGTGGGACGTCCACCCACAAGGTGGACAGACGACCTGGTAAAGGTTGCAGGACGACGCTGGATGCAGGCCGCTTCCAACCGGCCGATGTGGAAGTTACTGGGGGAGGCCTATGTTCAGCAGTGGACATTCTGTGGCTGAAATGATGATGATGATGAGATGCCAAAAGTAGAAATCTACTGCTACGTTAAGGCCTTAACACCACCCAAGTGCCTAAAATCTCAAATATTAAAACCAAATTGTCAGAATACCTGTTACTTGAACCTAAAAACTTAAAATACGATATGCTAGAAGATTATTTAATCAACATCTTGAATTGAATAATTTAGATTTTTCTTTAAGTCCCTTGGATACATACACAACAAAGTGTCTATTTTTAATAAATTGCAAATGTTCGTTTAAACGGCACAAACTATTTCGGTACTGCTTTCACTCAAAACAAGATTGTGGAAATATACATGTTTTGAATTGAGAGTTTTATTTAAAAATTCTCGTTAAAGGCAATTATTTCATAAAATAACAGGTTTTTCCGATATTTAGAGGTCATCCACACGCGCGAAATTGTATGGGTGCAACGCGTCAAGGTCATTCAAGCGTGTTAAGGCCTTAAGATGAATTTGGTGCGCAGATATGCAGTTTACTCCGCGGCGGCATCGCGGAGCGCGGCGGCGTGCGCGTGGGCCACCGCATCATCGAGATCAACTCGCAGAGCGTCGTCGCCGTGCCGCACGAGCGCATCGTCAACTTGCTCGCCACTTCGGTGGGAGAGGTGAGCTTATTGATTCCATTAGGTGTAAAGAAAAGAGGGGAACGCTTTGCATCTTACGAGATGATTGTATCAGAGAAGCGTGTGCGCGGAGCTAACAACAAATCACGGCCGGCGTGCGACTAGCCAATCATGTAATCGTAATAATCTTCTGCGCATCTTTCGCCTAACGCTCAGCTTCCGTGCCGCTAGTTGTACATAAAGTTAACAGCGGTAAAGCGTACCAAAAAGGGAAATATTTCATCAAAACAAGACGGAGATAGTTTTCGCTCAAAGAATAGTTCTATCAATATCAACTGCTGAAAAATCAACTTTCGGGCTACTTGTTTAGGAAAGTTGAGATCTAAGAATGCGTCCATACCTGGCGAATGCGCCGCGAATACTCTATAGAGGTCAATTTAACCTCTTTACTAAGTATGAGAATATTAATGTACAGACAACAGCACGTCAACCTACCACAAAAAGTCAAATTTTGCCAATTGATATTAAACTCTATGGGTCGGCTTTAAAGTTGAAAACTCAGTTGGATGACCTTTAACTTTTTGGGTAGGTCGACCTGCCGTTGACTACTAACGACATGGTCGTTCTGTTAAAACGGTTTTTTACAACTCTACTCGTAATAAACCACGCGATCAGCTGGTGATATACAACAACTTTTCCTATGGGAGCAACATCGAAATCGTGATGCTATTTTCAGATGCTCCATACATTATCATTGAGGTATGCGAGTAAGTTTGTATGGAGAAGCTAAAAAAAATTTATCAATTTCGGTGTTGCTCCCATAGAAAAAGTTGTTGTATATGACCAGCTGATCACATGGTTTTACGGAGTGTCCTCTTCTCTTGTACAGCCTGTATAAGATTTAAATTGCTACTTACTTTGCCTTCACGCTCCATCATTCACAATTCCAGATCCTAATGAAGACGATGCCGACGTCGATGTTCCGCCTGCTGACCGGGCAAGAGAACCCCGTGTTCATCTAAGCGCGCGCGCCGCCGCCACAAGTGCCTGCTTACACGCGCCCACGCACGCTGCATTCTCGCCGGATGTCTGTCACTCAACGTGTTAACGAATGTTGCTTTTAAATTGACACTGGCCACGCATACGCAAGACAAATTAAGAAAAAAAATGGAATATTGCTGTTAATATCCTGGCCAGTTCAACTTCTGTGTTCGAAAATTGAATTCGTAATGCAAATAATGTTTTGTTTTTGGATTTTAAATGTCTTCAAAACTAACATAAAGAATAAGAACTCACTAAAGTATTTTATGGTGATAATGCTCGGTTAACCTCAATGTAATCTGTAACAAGTCGTTTTTAAAATGATTACCGACAGCGTCACAACAAAACAGCTTTGAGATCGACAGAGACATCTGAGTAGTTTTCTTTTAAAGTGTCTATAATTACTTCTCAGATTACATCATAAATTCTTGTTTTATATATTTTTTTAAACATAAGACAAAACAGCAACTTTTTACTAAAATAACAACGCAACTCAAAGAAATACGAAAACCTCTGCTATTGCAATCTCTTAGTAAAATACTCTTTCCCTTATACGTTTAGAATATTTGCTAAGTGAAAAAGTTTTGGGCCTCGGTATCACTACTACCAATTTAACGATCTGAACCAATCGTTATCAGGTTTATGGTTCCAACTTGATGCTATAATAATAAGAGGCACACGGCGTAAGCCATCCAAATACACGACACAGTACACACTTGATTATAATACTAATATCAGACATCGATAGGATAAGGCGAGAATGAAGTTAAACAGTAGCTTAGCTGACAAAAAATACTCCGACAACTAAGTTATGTGATGTCAAGTTTCAAATGCTTAAATTGCTTACGTGGCTAGTTAAGGTAGGTCATAAGTTATATTAACTCTCTTCATCTTGCCGGTTTGCATTTGCTACTTCAAAGTTTAGGAATAAGTTAAAAATGTATAGTAAACGATACTTAACGCCTGTTAAAACTCTGCTTGATATCAGTTTTGTAGCGTCTCTTCTGTCACTTCAAGACGTCATTTGACGTAACACCAATGGTGTTACGTTAAATGACAAGTGACGTCTTGGGTTTTAAGAGTGACAGAGAAAACGCTCTACAGAGTTGAAGTTGAAAGATCATTGGCGGGATCTCTTACTGAAAGTCGGTGTATATTATTTCTTGAAGACTATCACTTATAGTAGCAAATCCAAATCGGGCAACGTATTTTCATGACAATGTGTATACATACTCCATTTAACGTACCTATGAATAAATAATATCAACCCACTCATATCTGCTTAGATAGTTTCGTATTACTATTGTCAGTCAAGTATGTGTTGTATGTATGGTTTTATTAAAAATCTAGTTTTTTCCTTATTTTTTTCATGACACGTTTTTACCGAGAATATTAAATAGTTTTAATAAATGTTTAATGTAAGCGGTATTGTAAAGGGCCTAGTTGTAAAACTACCTTGGTATTATGGTTTTATTTGATAGATTGAACAATTGGAATTTGTAAAAAACTGTTTGGGTATGTAAGATGATTAAGAAAATGCGTTTCATAATACTACCAATTTACAATTTCATCTGTTTGTTGTCAGCTGTTGCCTTGAATGATTTGATAAACCAATAAAATTGCTCCAGCTGATTAATTGATGTTGAGAAACTAAGTACCCTGTTTGGTGAATTTGTATAAACACGCCATATTTTATTTCCATTATTGCCATTTTAAATTTAGGTTTTTTACGATCTGTTGTTGAATTAAGAACAATTTATACTGTTTTCTAAGTTTTTACTCGCAATTTTGTGTCAAATCATTCCAATGTTTGTTTTACGTTACACTTATTTATTCTATTATTTAGATATTTTGAATTATTCAGTTGTTATAATCTAAAAAAAAAAATATTGTGCATTATAATATCCGATTTTTTACGTCTGTCGACATTGCACCATAGTTCAAACCCATTTCATGCGATTTTGGCGTTCTTTGACGAAACAACACTCGAGGATTTCGCGCTCAAATTTGGGAATAGACAATATCCGCAGTAGAAATGTCAGATGAGTGAATTTGGACTGTTGTTTCGACGAAGCGTTCCATTGCAAGTGTATAGCTTAGATAGAATATTCAGGTTCTCAAAATGAATGTGATTCAGGCACATAGTTCGTTTGTGTCCGCATTTTTATCAAATGCCTGATTCACGCCATTTTCTCAACCGTGATCAAAAGAATTGATTAGTCGATATAGGTACCTATAAATAAAAAAGCATTATTTCTTGTAGCGTTTCAAAAGATATATCATATTTTGTAAATTTTATAGTGTCGCTATAGCATATGTAACCTATATTATATTGTATGTATGTCCTGTGTTCTTAGCTAAGCTTAGCGCTCTGAGGACGAGTTTCTATATATTTATTTATGTATAAAACATTGTTTTATGCTACACGATTAGTCTACCCGCAAGTAATCCGCTTTCAACTATTTAAAACATAATAACTCCTTGTTCAAAACTCCTTTTAAATTGGTATTTATTGGCCACTTTTCATACTTATAATTTATGCGTAGTAGCCATGGTCGGCGTCCCTATCAGTCTGTTTAGTATTGTTTTTACCTAATCCAGTGTTTTTGAAAGAAAATTATACTCCAAATATGTTTCAATAAGCGTTACGTGTTATAAGTTCCTCAAGACTTCAATGCGGTTAGCTTACAGTTTCTTGATGCGTAAAAGAAATGGCACGCGTAAAAAATATGTACTATGAGCCATGATAAACTATTTATCATCTTAGAATTGACCCAGTATAAGGCTCAGACTAAATGCATCCGAAATTTCGGGCGGTTTCAATGGCAAAAGGCCTCCGGATCGTATGTAGTCGATGCAGAAAATTTTCACATGTTTGATTAAGCGACGAATTGAATCTGGGCTTGTACTGGAAATTCGGATGTATGTTGTCCTAGCCTAATGATAGTAACAAACCTAACTTTTGTAAAACCGTTTTTTTTAAATAATAAGTTTTAATCGTAAGATTTTCTCATCCAGTGTTTTTTTTTTGTAAAGAAAACACTTACGAAGAAGTTTGTACATCGTAATAAACAACTCGCAAGATTTAAACTAGCTTCATGGGAATTCGTCACGAACTAACAACGCCGCGACGCAAAGCCAACTACATTAGTCCAGTTATGTACCTATCATGAATTTATTAAGTACTACTACTCCAATATGTTTATGGTCATTCACGTATTACATAAAATCGAAATCAAAGGGTCGTCGACCTCCCCGTGTTACGTTATACATTATATTAAAATAAATATATGTATACAGTCTGATATGTAATTTTATATTGCTAGCTGTTGTGAATAAGATTTATTTACATTGAGAAACACTGATAATAAATAGCCTTTTATTGTGAAAGCTGGTATATGGTAGGTACACTGTAACATGTGAAATAACTATTGTTGTTCTCATTTCTAAGAGTATTATTCTAGTCTGCATTAAAGTTAAGAATAAACTGAACAAACTGTTTTGTTGTTTTATTAAATTACATCATTATCTTTACATAATAACAATGGCGTCACTATTGAATTGCCATTCTAAAATTACGTCATGCGAATTTCATAATATTTTACTCCTAGTCACAGGTGGTCACATTTGTTTCCATTCATTTTTTAGGTATAACTTCCTAGTGTAACGTTACATACAATTGCAATTTTACATCTAGAAATAGATTTTTCGTATAAAGTACAAATTTTGTGTTTCGTTACCAAACATATTTCGAAATGTAACGTCGCGAAATTTAGGACCCACCCCTTGTCACATAAAATCACACTTTGTCGACCCCATCCAATCTTTAAAAGTGTAACGTAATTTATGGATTGGTAATTGAGTGACAAGCCAACCCTACCTCGCTAAAGGTTTCCCCAACAAAGGATAACCCATCTATGCAATATTATGGAAATTGATGCAGTTTCGAAAGTTCACTGCATGCCGCCGCGGCGCCGTTGTAGTTCTGCGAGTATGAAGCAAGAGGGTTCTAGTCTGCTGACAATACCAGGAGTTCATAATAGCAAAAGAGATTCGGAGGCCATCACATGATTCCAATACATTTTGATTATGTCTCTCTCACTCTCGCAGGGACGGATGCATGAGTGACAGAGACGCATAGACCTGCGACCTACCCACTTTTAATCGTTTGTCCTTTTCGTACCAATCTTACAATTGCATCGTTTTACTCGCTCTCACATGTTCAGTAATACTGGACTGCCATCTCATTTACACTTTTTGATTAGTGTAATGACTATCTCCTTTCATTTGAATTTATAGACACCTTCTTTTACTTTATGTGTTCCTAGTACTTCGATGTTTTCGTTTTCAATATTTCTTGCAGAGCTTCAAATGCACTGTAAATGTCTGTGTCTCCAGCTTTCTGGGTGCCTAGTACGAGTTGCACACAAAACAACCAAGTCACTCGAATCGATCTAAAATTAATACAAATTAACACTGTCTTTTCGGGAAAAGTATGCGACGCGGCTATTTTGTTGCACTCGCACTTGGCCCTCTGATGACGCTAAAGGAATTCTAAGCCTGCCTAGATATATTTTATGGCATGATGGGAGCAATCGAAACGTTTCAGTCAAGTAGTAGCAGCAACCACTAACATGTGGTTGCTTTATAGTCATTATACAGAATGTTTGGTAATTGGTATATCAAGCCGAAACCTGTGCTGAAACTATGATGATAAACACTACCTATAGTAAAGTCAGAAATTTGATTGTAGGATTAGATATTTTGTATGAAAATATTTATTTAAAAATGATGGTTCCAAAGAAGACTGATCAAAATTGCCCCACGTCCGTCCAGCAACGAATAGTTTCTCAAAAAATATAACATAACTTTTAAATGCCACCTTTCCTGCCAAAGTGCAAAAAATTGCTATGAATATTTTTTCAGGGGCAGTTATGTGTTCAAAGGAAAAACTATAGTATGTGAAATATTTTGATGTCTTAATCATACGAGTAATCAACCCATTCCATGTGTCAGTATCACAAACAAACATTTAAGAAAAATGCTCCCATTACTCCTTTCATGTTGACAAGCGTTGCTTCAAAAAATAACGGCGATGCACCATAAAGTTTGCCTTTATCATTAAAACCACTTTCGAAAAGCAGAGATACTTACCATGGGCGCTGCCAGTTTGTTTCAGGAAAATCTGAATCTGCACTATAAATAAGGCTAGGTAAGCGGCGCGGCCTCGGTGTTCACTGGAAAAGAGTTATGAGGATACTCTAGTACAGGGATGGCGAACTTTTTTGTAACATCGTGCCATTTTTTTAAAGAAATTTAATGTGTAATGTGGTCATAGACGTGCCATCAAATAATTTTGACTTTGCGATCATTGGGTTGATAGTACACTCCGTAGCGAGCGTAGGATCACTCGCGTTCGCTCGTCATATAATACATACTTCACACTTTTTTTCTCTTAGTGCATTATGAATTTTGTGATCGGTGACGTGCCCAAAATATTCTGTTGCGTGCCACTAATGGCACCCGTACCATTAGTTCGCCATCCCTGCTCTAGTACCTACAGTGTTCCGCAAACTTCTAGGAAAACGAACATTTTTGGAGGTACACCACAACCAAAAATATTTACAGTATTTTTCCTAGGTACCCTTATTTACTTACTAAAAATAAGTTTATAAGTTATCCTTATTTTTCTAAGGCACACCAACTAATGACCACGGTACACCGCTTGCGGCATACTCTGACTAATCTGTGGTTTGCGGAACACTGCTCTAGTATATCCCTTCCTGACACCGAAGCGGTGGTACGGCTAAGTTATATTTTGTGACCGGAGGAGGGCCTACATACAGAATAAATAATTTCATTTCATTTCAACGGGGTGCAAGTGCATCCCCTTGCACGCTGCTGCCGTCGCTCGTATCAATACTTACCAAGTTGTTCCATGCAGATAAATAATTAATTTCGGACATCACATACATTGCTCTGATCCTAAGTTAAGTAGCTAAAGAACTTGTTTGTGAAAAAGCGACGGAACCACAACACCCAGACCCGAGACAATATATAAAGTTCGTTTTCTACACATTGACCCGATCGGGGATCGAACTCGGAATCTCAGAGATGGCGACGCCATATCCAGTCCGACGTGCTCGCCTCTCGGCGGAGGTCGTCAGCAATGAGGGCTACCGTTTTTGTGCTAAACCAGTTTGTTGGCGCCACTGTTAAGTGAGGTCCTGAATAATATTTATTTATTCAGTATAGACCCTCTTCCGAGCACTTATACACGTCCCAAAAATGTATATATATATTTTAAATAAAATATATTATATATGCTAAAAGTAATTAATTGAAATCCTAACGGTATTTCTATCTTTAAAGGTAATACTCCGTTATACATATTGCTGTCTTTTTTAAAGCAATACTCTTTATTGCACACCACACAAACAAACAGTACACAGAAAAAAATACATTGAGAATGGTACAATTTAGGCGGTCTTATCGCTTGAAGCGATCTCTTCCAGACAACCTTCAGGTAGAGGACAGTTAAGTAAAAATTGAGAGGGGGAGGCGGTGAAGAGCCTTAGAAAATAAGAACTTAATAATAATATGTAATAATATATAACTTAACAGAATAAATAATAATGCGACATTAACTTTAAATATCGTTCTTGCAACTGCAGAATAGAATAACGAAAATAAAATTATCCTATTATTATGTTAAGTTAGGTTGATAATCACCATCATCAGTTGATAATCCCGTTAATAGTTTAGTTTATTATTATTGAGTAACAAACATCAGATTATAATTTGGGTAAGTATTTTATTTGGTTGCACCACAAAGGCGGTGTCCTAAAATGGATTTTTATTTATCAATATTTTTAAACCACAATTTTATAAATATTTAGTAAGAGCAATAAACCAGTAACATTCAACCAGTAAATCATATAATTATGTGAATCGAACCCACTTAATGCAAAATATGTTAGCCAAAATATATTTCATTCGGCCTGAAACTCAAATTATTGTCTAAAATATTAGAATTTAACAACTTTATTTATCGCAAAATATGAAACAACCTTAACACCGACACCTAAAAGTAAATGACCCGTAACCGATAACGATTGAAGATCACGGCTTATCATTGATAGTAAAAGAGAGTATAAAGAAATCTTTTATACCTACATAGTAAACAAAGCAAACAAAAATTCTTATCTTAAAACAAAATTTTCAAATCAAATATAATAAGTGCGCCATTCATCAAAAATAATAACAATTCACTTTGTCACTTGGTACAGTCAACAACATAATCTACTACAGTGTTTTTTTAACAAGTCAAACGTAAAGATAGAACAACTGAGATCAATAAAAAAATGGTTTTGTTAATAGGCTATGTGTAGTAAATAATGAACATAATATAATTTTATTCTAAGTAGGTAAGATATGCCCAAAATTCAGTAGTATGTAGAATGCACCGCACTTATAACAAAAGTACTTATTGCTTGACTTATTTAGCATTTCCAAACGATCCTTTAGAAAGGAGGTTCGCAATTTGTTAGCTCGATAGGACAACCCGACCACCCACACAAACACACACATTTCATTTACACTCATTAACACTCGTACTCATTACACCATTCATTCAGACCCAGACATTCACCCGCATGCAAGTATTCTCTTTGATTTTATTTTTTCTTCTTTACATAGGTAATATTTGTCTCATATAATTATCCCTTTGACAGGTATATATGTGAATTGTAACTTTTATAAGAGCTGTGGATTTTAAATAAAGAAAAAAAGGGATACCAAAAAAAAAATTGTAAAAGCATATCAGATTTTTGGCCACGGATTCAAGTTTTAGTTAAGACTTGGCATTTGGCAGAAATATTTATTGCTACAAGCTCCAGTTTGATTGATTACAGAGGTTTAAAAAAACTGGACAAGTGCAAATTCAAGTCGCGTGGATAGTTTGCACTTCTTTGGTTTTGGTTTTTACTGATTTGCTTGAGATGTTTGTACTTGACTGTACTTTTTATTGAATTAACCCCTGGAAATGTCAATAAGGACATTAAATGTGAAGATGTGATTCACCATTATTAGAGAATCGCAGTAGTCAAGGGCAAGGAAATAATGTTACTGCAGTTGATCCGAGTAAAAACCTTTTTCACTTGTAATGTTTAACCAACACTGACAGTGGTTTTTTGTTTATGACTGTACTTTAGCTGGATTAAAATTTACACAGGACCAAATTAATGTATCCCCATCCATATTATGGTACAAAAAAATTCCAATAAATCATTAGGTAAATATTTTGTTTTAAACTTTCATGGTCACTAACATTAGAATAGTTTTTTATGAGATTGCTACCATGTACCTGTTGTAACCTAAGTTAATATTGTCACAATGTAACAATTTTTTTAGTCCTCCTCACTATAATAGGAGGTACTGTAGCATTTATACAGGTGGCCCAAGCAGCAGCGATAAAAAACTAGGTACCTATCGTGACCTTTCTAAATCACATGTTCAGCGAAATTTGGTTGTTTCCGACATAAGTTTTTAAATTGTTTTTGTTTGTCAAATGATGATGATGATACACCATGGAATAGTGATTTAATAAATTTTCTTTTACTCCAATCACCAATTTGATGTTTTGTTTTACAAGTTGGTTTGCAATTTAAAAAGGGCTTATTGAAAAAGGCAGCTTGCTCCCAAGCTTATGGTTCATATTTCAGAATTAAATCAATTAAATTGATTCATCGTGCAACAATTTAGACCCTTCATCAAAACACTTGAAAGGGAAAATTGTTAAAGTCATTGACCAAAAAATGTTTGCTTTTCTTCCTTTTTAGTTTCTCCATAAACATCATAGTTTGAGTAAAATTATAAATGTATGACAATCAAACTTTGTTAAAACCACAGTTGAAACCCTAGAACAAAGCCATAATAAAGATAATACTCATCATGACTGGGTATTCCAGTAAGGGACAGGTCAAACAAATACAATTAATAGGATAAAATCCTTTGCAAGTCCAAAAAATTTGCAAGTTTAACATAAGGTAGGTTTGCAGTTAACTATGAAATAGGAGATAAAAAACAACTTTGTATTCACAAGTTCAATGTCTATATTCAATTAAATGTACAAAATCATCATAGTAAATTCAATGAAATTGGCCTGTCGCCTCAGCAACTCTGTATAAAGAGCGAATATATATAGAGAAAGTTATTATTGTATGAGCGACTCAATTTTTGTAGTAGGCTGACACGGTTCAATCCATGTTTATTGAACAGCAGTAACATATTAAATTAATAATCAACAGACTTCATTTGCTTAAAATTAACCTATTAATCAAGTGAAGTAGTAAACTGTATAGTTTATAAATAAATAATTAAGACTTCTGCTATCTAAATCGTGATGTTTTTAATAATGATTTAGCTCAAGTAATATGTCAGAGGTTATCATAAATAAACAATAATAATTAGGAAATACTGATGAAAATATTCAATAAATAAATGAGCGAATGTGTTGTATAAATAAAATATTGGTTAGCTTTTTGTATATTATGTATTTCGAAGTTGCTCACAAAGCCAAATTAAATTTACATAAATACAATTTAATGATAACTTTTATACAAGACGTAAATAGTACACAAAAGATTCAAAGTGAAATCATGTTGATGTAGCTTATTCAGTGAAAAACAAAATGGCTAATATGCTTTCACATTCTATTCAAGAGAAAATTAAATTACATTCAGAATCACTAGAGATCAGAAAACTGATATAATTAATCAAGCAATATTCTGCACTCAATCAAAGGGTGGTGTTGACATAACACTTACGAAGACATTCAACTTTGTGACAGTACACACTATCCTTTGTATAAAATTAACCAAATTTGTAACCATGAAATATATACATTTTAAGTCTCCAGATATTTAATATATTTGCTATTTTAATGATAGTAAAAAAATATGCATACCTAATATTGTAACGAAGCTACATGTGAATGGGTAAACAATTATCTGTCGGACCGTCGAAGCGACCGCTCCGGACACAAGGGGCGAGGCTACGTAGAAATGCAGGGAGGGCCTGAGCGAGCGTGGGCTGCCGCGGCACCGACCGGCGTGCCGCACGAACCCACTAATAATAAAAATTTATCCACAATTGTCTCTTCACAAGTTATTCGGTCTAAGGTGTATAACATAACTTGCACTCTTAAAATCATGATATCTGTTGTCTGGTCGCACCTCGAGTCGCGCGCGTGGGAGAGGCACTGATGGGTGTGTGCGGGGCACAGGCGCTCAGTTGTCCATCGCGTATCTTCGTGTCCACTCCTTTGCATTTCTAATCGCTTCCCCCTCGTTCACCTTCCAAAGCTCGGCCACGTCGTTTGCCAGGGGATCATCAGGGTTAGGCGCCGACAATAACGCCTGAATAGACAACAGCACCGTGCGGATCTGCAGTGCAGGGCTCCACTTATCCTTCAGTATGTCCAAGCATATACGACCAAGCCGATCTATGTTCGGATGGTATATTTTCGTTATAAACCTAACCTTAGGCGCTGACATGGGATAGTCCTCTGGTAGAAATAATTCTAATTTAAATAGTCCTCCTTCAAAGGGCGAGTCTTCTGGGCCGGTGACGATTACGTGGAAATAACGTGCATTGGTCTCGCTGGGCACCGCGCTGATTCCCGGCACAGGCTCCTGCATCAGTCGCTGTGTCTCTTTGATTATTCTACGTGGTAGGGCTGCCATTTTAAATATGCGGTCTAGCACAATTTGACAAATGAGAGCAAGTAATCATATAACTGTAAAAAATATCTAATTGTCTTATCACTGCACGTATTTACGACGATTATTGAGGCACGTCTTCTTATTAAAATAACATTTTAGCCATGATATTGCTAAAAATGCGAGTACAAAAGCGAAGGTACTTCAATTTTTAAACCATAGACAACATAGACTTTAAATCTATAGAGAACACGTGCAGTGTAGAAATTGATGCGTTCAAAGGAATTTAAAATATTTTACCGATAACTTACCGGTTTTTTTTAAATTAGGCTCGGTCTATACCCAGCCGGAAACCGGACCGGGTTAACGCGGATTTAATTCATAGCATAAGCAATAAGGTCATTTTTTGAACGGATACTTGCAGATGCTTACGGATTCCGGCAGCGTATAGACCGAGCCTTAGAATACAAAAATGATTCGTTTCCTGTGGTACGTGGTGACTGTGAGTTGTAAACTTGTCCTATTAAAAATCGCAAATACACACTTGACACTAGCAGTCAACAGGGTATAAGCGCCGATGGCGCCATCTATATAAAGCTTTGCGTGTTCCTCCCCATTGTTTAAAAATCTTTTTAAACCTCAGTTATAATAATGCCAACAAAATTATGAATTTCTTACGTGCCTATTAACTTTCATAATAATTATGATTATTTTAAACTTTCATGGTCACTAACATTAGAATAGTTTGTTACGGGATTGCTACCATGTACAGCGCCATGATCACGGAGTAACTGAGTTACTCCGTGATCATGGCGCTTGCAACAGTGCCGAAATATCGGGAACTCAAAAATAAGGTACATGGTAGCAATCCCGTAACAAACTATTCTAAAATTATGATTATTGTTTTAATAAACATAAATTGATCAATTCGACCTTCATTATTTATTTTTTGAATGTGGCCACCGTAACCACCAGCTTAATGCCGTCATTGTTAATATGAAAATCGCTGTCATAACCGGAGCATTATTTCAAGTTTTGCGTGCGCGCCTGACAAATAAGACTAAAATAAATATTTATAGATCTTTATTAGATACAGGATAGATTGTTGTAAACTTGTCCCTGAAAACATAGTGCGAGTTTTGGAAAGTAAAATCGACCGAAAAGTATCACAAACTTTTACTAGGTATTCGATTAATATAAGCGAAGCATACTAGAACAGATAGAATTAAAAATCTGGGTGTGTTTTGGGGACTTTGGGGAGTCCAAGGAAAACGAGTGGGTAGGGTAACTTTGATAAAATTGTTGTCGATGGGGAGCCGATTTGTGGATTGTTTGTAATTTGTTATCGTGACACCAGATGGCGTTGACCCTCTTGCTCTCTTAGGGATTTTAACCTTTTCAACTTAAAATTTTCTACCTCCTCTACCCTGCCAACTTCCGTCCCTGCTGGCACCTATCTACACATCATCACCATCATCATGGCAAATCTGCCATGATGATGGTTATAATCATCACAGTAAGCCTCCATCGCACTATGCCTCCACTGCAAAAAGCCCTCGTTTCATTTGACCACCAGTCCACGACCCACCCCCAACCATCTGAGGCCGTCGGTTCATATGCCCTATTTATTTAAAATAAATATACAGAGTGTAAAAGAGAATGGGACACTCCATATAACCACGTGATCAGTTGGTCATATACAACATTTTTTCTATGGGAGCAACATCGAAATCGATAATTTTTTTCAGCTTCTCCATACAAACTTACACGTATACCTCGATGATAATGTATGGAGCATCTGAAAATAGATATAGTATAATTGGTGTGACTGTGGAAACAATTTACGTGGGAAACCTTTTAGTTATTCATGCTGTTAAAGATGTACCTACCTATATGTATAACTATAGCTAGGTATGAAGTCCTCATAAAACAGTACATAGTATTTACGAGCACATAGGTAGACCTGTGTATCTCCCACATTTGCCTATGCAAATATCCCATCCATCCCATCTTCCTAAAGTGATTGTTAATGACACGCCTTGATCCAGACTTAATAGGCTATTAGGCCATTTTCGGGATCAATCGACTACAGAAATTGTTTTAACCTGCGACCACCGAGGCACCGACAAATTGCTATACAATACAATGAAGCTTCATCAAGTTCCGAGGGTAATATGCTGCCCGGTAGTTAATTAACTGTAAGTAATTATTATTCGAAAGTTTAATATGCAAACATGATACTGCAAGGATTGAGCCAAATCGAAGAAGATGTCTATAGATATATCTTCTTTGACCTTACTGAGTTATTAACTTAGTCGCAGGAACAAATTGTGGGTTGATCTTACACTATCTAATTGCGCCTAAAAATGTGAAATCGCAAAATTCGCAAGTAAAGTGCATAAACTTTTGTTATTTTGATATTCCTAGTCAGAGGGCTCGAGATGAGAGAAGAGAAGAGGGATGTAAAATTTAAGTTGAAATAAAACCATAATTTAGTAACAGGAAAAAACATATCCTAAACTCTGATATGAAATTTGTCGCTTCTATTAGGTCCTCTCGGCCTATTTAATTTATAGAGGAGAAAAGAGAAGAGGAGAGGATAGAAGAGGTAAGGGATGGAGTGGAGAGGGTAGGAGAGAAGAATATATTTAGTATGGGGAGTTGAAATCAAACCACTTGATATATTAACATGAAAAAATATGTATCTCAAACTCTGATATGGAATGTGGACAGGAAATCAGGCGCTCGCACCACCACGTGCTCGAAGTCCATGAAGGAGAGGCGGCCGTCCCCGTCCACGTCGGCCTCGTCCAGCACGCTGGTCACGATATCGGCTCTCTCCTGCGGGTGCAGTTCTCCCTTGGTGAGGAGACGGGTCGCTTCTAGCAGGTCCTCTCGGCCTATGTACATGTCGTCGTCTAGATCGTAGATTCTGAATGCGTACCTGTGTAGATAAAGTTAGATTGTATCAACATATCAATAACAAAAATTTAGGCCTGTGTTAATTAGAGCAAAATGACAACTCACGTTATCGGTAGCATGATTTATAAATGAATAAGTAAGCCCTACCCCTAGTTCTATTTGTCAGTGATTTTTTAAGTTTGTTCGCTTCAAATACGACAGGTATAAGATATCGGCTTTCGATGCTGAACTATGCTAATACCTCTTACCACGATCAATTAATAGTTAACTTAAGTATAACTAAACGTCTTACTCCAGGGCGCAGGCTTCAGCTGAACTATAAAGTGGTTTAAAGGCCATACTCGACAACGCGGGCCCAGTCAGTATTGATGGAGGGGTGCAATTGTAAGGCTATTGGCTAAACCTTAATGTCAAATGAAATTAAGCCGCCTTGGGGCCTCTGACTAGGCTGCACGACTAGTATCACGCGATATTAGTCAGGACCAACTAATAATAGTGTCGTAGTGAATTATTATAAAGGAATGGTTTACCAAGCCTTGATGTCTCTCGGGGCGGCCTCGCTGAATACAGACATCATGTCCAGGAAGTCTTCGAAGGTAAGGTTGCCGGAGCCGTCGTGGGAGAACACCTGGCAGATGCGCCGCTTGAATGGGTTTTCCTGGAAACATACACAATCACCATCATTTCAGGCACAAGACGTCCACTGCTGAACACTGGTCTCCCCCAATGACTTCTTTATCATTACATGAGCGCTATCATCTTCTTCAGACAATAATGATGGGAAAGATTGAGCTGAAAAGACGCGTAGGAAAAAGAAATAAGTCGTAGCTGAGATATATCAGAGTGGACTGGAATTGCTAGCGTGGAAAAACTGTTTCGGCTAGCGAGAGATAGGGAAAAATTCGCGAAGCTGATTGTAGTGTCCTCTTATAGACACACAACACAGGCACTGTTAACAATACTACATGATATCGTCTTTACTCCGCGCCTGTCACTTGCCAACTGCCCGAGCGCGCCCCAACCCGTCGCGCGGGTGACTGTGCCTGCGCAGTGCTTAGCCGAGACGACAGAAGTCACAGATGTCTATGTATCTATATTGTGATGTTTATGCCAATACACTACACTGATAGCCAACCTCGAGTAGTGGAGAGGCACTACAAGATTCTGATTGAAGAATGACTTCATGATAGGCCAGTTGGAAGCGGCCTGCATCCAGCGGCTTTATGCAATCTTTGCCCGGTCGTGTGTCCACTTTGTAGGTATACGTCCTACGCTGCGCTGACTCCCGACATACACAATACACATACAGAATCAAAATACATATAATCTTGAGGACATTAGACGATCCTATTGGCGTAATGGTGCCAATAATCTGTTTCTCTGTGCAGTGGTTTTGTCCTCTAAGAAACAGAATTAAATCTAAGTCGAAAACAAAATCTATTAACTCCAGGACCTACGATAACGTCGACCTGATAGTTTCGTATTAACACTACAATAACTTATTAAGAACACCATAGAAGTAGATCAGCAGGGCTAGCATGCGCAACACGATAAAATTTTGTCGTGGCATTTTATCGACTTTTGACGTAAATATGTCGTTTTGTCTTCGACGATAACAAAGAAAAAACTAAAATATCATAGCAAAATGCCGTGTTATAACGTAAAAATTAATGGCTACGAAGAATGGGAGACCCTGAAATTATTAATAAAAAGGATTCGAGATGTCTGTGATCCATTAGGTTAGGGAAAACAACAAAATTATCGTCGAAGACAAAATTAGTCTTGTCTATCGATAAAATAACCAATGCGCGCATGCTAGCCCTGCAGGTGGTTTACTTTGAGTTTACCTTTAATTCAGGCAGTTTTTCTATTTCCTCCACGGGTACCGCTATAGTGTGCGCCTGATTCTCTGTCATTCGCTTTGGCACCAAATCGGGGTTTACCTCCCGAAACCGTTTGAACACTCTGCAGAAAGTATTAAAAGGAGTTGTCAACATTTTACGTGTTTGTGTAAGTTCATCGTTGTGTAAAAAGGGTGTCCCTGTGTGGGTCAAGACGAACTGTTGCGTAGCGGGGGTTAAGCTGGAAACATACTATCGGACGCGGCTTACAGCCGCGACTGATAAGTGTGCACGGTCCTTCGGACGTTGCTTGCGGACGCCATGAGTGTGACCACTTTAAGTAGATTTCTACGTTTTTGGTAGGTTTGTGACAAAGAGGACGATGATTTAGTAGTAATTTCAGTAGACAATCTATATCGTTTAGTAGATTTTGGAAGAAAATTCTGAAAAATAGTAGCTAATTCAAAATAAAATTATCCAGGCCAAAAAAACCGGCCAAGTGCGAGTCGGACTCGCGCACGAAGGGTTCCGCACCATTATCTATAAAAACCGGCGAAGTGCGAGTCGGACTCGCGCACGAAGGTTTCCGTACCATTTTCTATAAAAACGACAAAAAAATCACGTTTGTTGTATGGAAGCCCCGTTAAATATTTATTCCAACTTTCTAGCTATCACGGTGCATGAGATACAGCTTGGTGACAGACGGAAAAACAGACAGACGGACAGCGGAGCCTTAGTAACGAGCAAAATAAATCACTTTGGTTGTATGGGAGCCCCTTAAATATTTAATTTATTCTGGTTTTTAGTATTTGTTGTTTTAGCGGCAACAAAAATACATCATCTATGAAAATTTCAACTGTCTAGCTATCACGGTTCATGAGATAGACGGACAGACGGACAGACAGACAGAGAGACAGACAGACGGACAGCGGAGCCTTAGTAATAGGGCCCCGTTTTACGCTTTAGGTACGGAACCCTAAATAAATCTTGTGCAGGTCCCGGGGATTTCCTGTAACATAATACTGAATACGGTGATGAGCGGGTTTCTTTTTCGCATACGTTATCAAATCGCTAGCTATCTTATAATAAAAATGTTCGTGCAATAAATAAGCACGTGCGAGCTCTCGCGCAGTCGTCGTCCTTCTGACGCTCGGACGCGTCCGCACCCCGTGCATACCGTCCGCGGACGTTTTCGGCTTACAGAAACATCCAGCGCGCCTGACGTCCGATGGTTTGCACACCTTAGTGTACATTCAATACCTAGATTCCTTTAAGTTGCGGCTGTAAGCCGCGTCCGATAGTATGTTTCCAGCTTTAGAACATAACGGGGATTATTCTCGAACTTTTTGGCTATATGAAAGTTGTGATTACGTATTTTTTATTTTTTTGTAACATCGCACAGAGCTTCCCAAAGCTTAATCAGACAAACTATCAAAAGCACATACCTACTTGAAGGGCTATTGGCTCAGTTTAGCAATGGCTATAGTTAGTAACGACATACGTTTTTTGTGTATTTGAATGTTACATAATCTGTAGGTCGTTTTGGGAATCTCGATACACGTGAGCTAAACTCGGAACCGTATAATCCAAGAAGTACGTCAGAGCAAAGCCGCTTAAGCCGGCCCCGCAGTTACGTCGGCGGTAAACTTTAGCTTGTGTTCTGTGTTCCGTTTTAATATCAATACTAAAAGGTTTTAGGACTAAACTAAGACTAAACTTACTTTTGACTATAGCAAAATCTTTTAATCCTATTTCATTAGCTGACTTCTTACCAAGGGATGAATCAACTGCTCAAATTCTTTAACTTTTAGGGGCGAACATCTGACACTCTTAACTCATCTCATCTGAACTGAAAGTGTGAAGCCCATCCATATAGCTGTTCTAGGTGATGATGATTTAGGTGAAGAAGAAGTTGTTTCCCCTTAGAAAGACGTTTTATGTTGATTGTTTAATTCTGTTGTTGTTGAGCAGAAGAACTACTGCCAAAAACTAATTAAATAAGACCTACTATATATACTATTCAAAGTAATGAAGCTTTCTGAGATCGATTCCTCTGAACATCTGAAATTCCAAAACCGAAGCGGGAGCTGAAGAGCTATAAAGTGCATGTAGTTCTCAATTTAACCTTTTTTGTCTTCCAGCTGGCTAGCATTTTTTTTTATCTTGAAAGAGATTATGACAGCAAATCTTCATTAAACCTATGGTTTTCACCACCCAGAAGTGTAGGTTATAATTCCTGAATTATAATGTTTACTTACCTTAGTATTTCTTTCCTCGTAAAAAAGGTGCAGTCCTAAACAAAAATAAGATTCTGTAGTATTTTTTCTAATTTCTAACGAGATTTTCATTTCGCTTGTTCGCAAATGGAGCAGTAAGCGAATCAGTGACCCAGATATCCAGAGATAGTACTGTCTTTATTTCGGCTAGATTAACGAGCATTTAATAGATATTTTAGTTGGCTTACCACTAATGCTATTTGTTTTACGAGTAGAATATTAACGTTACAAACACGTGAATGCCTACATAACCATTTTCGTGGAAAATTATACCTACTGGGCTACATTGTAAGGTAGCACCAAATTTTCAGGAGCGACTTAAATTCCGTATAAGCCTAGTATCTGACTCTACCTTAATCGAAACCGGGAGAAGTTGGGGTTTTGGTTTTAATTACAAGTTCAATTTAATTTTATTGACGTCCAAAGCATCATATATTTTTTTCTAAACGGAAAAAAATAAACAAACAGTTTTGGCGCGACAATTCATTTTGAACGTAAAGGGTCCCGGCTCCCGGGTTTATTTCCTGGTTTGCATCTGTTAGAAAAAATGAACTTTTTCAAATTAACTCGCATCTTTGTGTGTTCATAGGACCCCCCTCTCTAATAGACATTGCCTGGTGCCTTGTAACACGTGTGTTTAATTGAATTACAGAATAAAAGAATCGATTTCAGTATGATATATGTTTTATGTCTGCTAACTACAAAGAAACTTAATTCAGTTGAACAATAGCTCGAGTGTAGATGCCATCAACGCATACTGTTCAAATATTTAACTTACATCATTACGATTGAATAAAACTATTCTATTTCATTCCCCCTTCTCTTCCTATGGGTGTCGTAAGAGGCGACTACAGGAGAACCGCCACAAGAAGACGGGCAGCAGCGTCTTCTCTCCACCATTGGCCAAACTGCGATCGCCAACCCGCCTGCCAAGCATGGCGATTATGGCAATCCTCCTTTTGGAGGGGCCTGTGTCCAGCAGTGGACTGATATAGGCTGGTGATGTAATATGATTCTATTTCAAATCTTGGCTTACGAGATAAGATCAGAAATGAGGATATGTGTAGATGAACCAAAGTGACCGACATAGCTATTCAAATTTTAAAGCTGAAGTGGCAATAGGCAGGCCTAATCATTCGCAGATTTGTTGGAGAAGAAAGCTTTTCCAGAGACGCCAATAAGGAAGACAACGTCTTCCGAACCCTCGAATCGGTCGCCAGACTTGGGCTGCCCGCCCACGCCTGATAATCGGTGACCGGTTTGACGTGATGACGTCTTTTAAATCGATGAACGCCGGCTGCACGAAAAAGTATCACGTTCCGCGTGCAAGCGAGAGAGAGCGCAGAACAAGTTATAGAGATTGTAAATTTTTGTTTTTAGCATTTCCATGCAAGGTTTATTTAAAGATAAATAACACTTGAAAAAATCATCGACCCACCTGAGGTCGATGATTTTTTCAAGTGTTATTTATCTTTAAGTTATAGAGAGGCACGATCGGCCTAAACGGAGAGGCGAGCCGGACTTGGTATCAGATTTTTGAGGTTCTATGTTCAATTACTGGTCTGGTCTTTTTTTTTTAAATTTTTTTTTCTTGTCTCAGGTCTGAGTGTTGTGGTACCGTGTCATTTTTTCTGATTTCTATATCACAAGTGCTTTAGCTAACTTACCTTAGGATTAAAAAAATGTGGAAAGCCCCTCAATGTAAACGCCCTAGCTAGAGCCATGGAAGGATGGGAGCCCTTTATGTCCAGCAGTATTTTTTAAGGGCCAAAGAATTATGCAAAAGAATAGGGGACTATTTAAATGATAGGAGTAATTCTTGGTTATCAACTGTTAAGTTTTAAAAATTATTATGTTAAGGTTCTAAAATTAAAAATTTCTCGGTTCTAAAAAAGTAAATGTCATCTTCAGAACGTAGTAAAGTTTCTTCCACACTGAACATTATTCACACCACTTGTTATTGCTGGATTCCCTCACCTGATAGTCCTCCAACTGTTGCTCCGTGAAGGTGACCACTTTGTTCCCCATGATGCCGCGCGCGGCCCGACGCCGCGCCCGCTCTGCACTGTCTGGCTTAGTTTGGGCGCGGCGGTGGCGTTAGTGCGATTAGATACGGCAATTATTATTATTTATTTAAATGGAGAATTTTAATGGGTATGCCAAATCGGTTGAAAGTTTGTTACAGTAAAGCTCGTATGTATACATACAAATACACTAGTTTTTTACATTTACAGGTATTTAAACTTACGATAAATATCGAGTCCCGCTAACAGCCACGTGACCGCATGTGACGTCAATTTACAACGCTTAGTAGCAAGTCGACAGACTTGGGCCATAACCATGAACTCTTAAAACAATCTCAAAGTTGTCAAATCTGTCAATTTTGGTACGTCATTTCATACAAAATTTGACAGAAATGATAATGTTTGACAGATTTGAGATTGTTTTAACAGTTCATGGTTAGGGCCCTGCTAATAAGAGCGCGAGCGGACTGAGCGCGTGTTGAAATGACGTTACACAGTCACTCGTTTACTTCTATAAATCGGAAACTAATTGACGTATCGAAGTAATTCTTTCACTTATATTTTTTATTTTTGACAGAGAATATGGAGAGCTTATATTCAAAATTAGTGAATATTCTTCATTGTACATTGCACAATGTTGGTAAGGTACAAAACCCTGTAAGAGTATAGCAATTTTAACAGGTTAAAATACTACCCTACTATATACCTGTAATATTACCTTCACCATTTCGAGACAATAGTACCTAAATAATGTAAGATCTTCGTATGGGGAACAATATTTGTACTTAAGTAATATTATTAACACCGATTTAAGATAGTAAATAGTCTAATTAAGATCTTGTTTTTGCGCAGTTTAAGATTTACTTTACTAAAGGCCCTATTTATATGGTTTCTGTTTAGGCAATGATTTTAATGTTAAATCCTATTTTTCTTTATTATGTGACGAATATCTAAATCTCAAAGAGGTATTTTTCTTACAATGCCTACATAAAACCTGATTAGTTATTTGAAGGGTTTGGTCTTGCTCACCACACCAATAATTTTCATCATCAAAATTAGCCAACTGCTGAACATAGGTCTCTCCTAATGCACGCTACTGAGTCCATCTATTTCTTACTTCAACCGACAGAAGTTTTAAAGTATCTCCATGAATAGCATGGCATGGACTTGGACACATACCATTGCTGCTTAATATTACATTTGAAGGTACCTGGTAAAATGTTTTTGTTTGTTAATATTGACCTGCAATTTCCAGCTATTGAGCCAACTTTACTGTTCATTCTACCCACTACTTTTATGCTTTTCTGAAGGCCTACCATGAGCTTCTATAATAACTTTGCTCTATAGAACACTTTTAAACAGAGTAAAACTTTTTAGAAATATTTTTATGGTACCGACTGTTCATGGTTTCAAGACGCAGATCCATTAAACGCTTTCCTTTATAAATAGAAAATCGCATCGATTACTACAAAAGTGAAGTAACATTGCTTACAGTCAAATAAACCTCCTCCGTAGCCGAGAGACGAGCACACCGGACTATACGGCGTCGCCATCTCTGAGGTCTTGGGTTCGGAAGAAAACGAACTTTTCTATATTGTCTCGGGTCTAGGTGTTGTGGTACCATCGTTGTTTCTGATTTCTATAACACAAGTGCTTTAGCTACTTACCTTAGGATCAGAGCAATGTATGTGATGTTGTCCAAAATGTTTTTTTTTTAATTTATTATATTCATTTATTAGCTACAAGGTGCGCGTCGTAGCGTTCGTAGCTCTATGGCAGGAGCGGACTATTAGCCGCGCCCTGCCCTCGTCTGTTCTATGCTGATTGCGGTTATTTATAACCATTATTTTGTTTTATAACTAGTTGCTTTCTATAAAGTGATTAGCTTGAAAGCAAAAATTAAGCCTAATTACACCTTGAAATAAGAAAATAAAATAACCTACTACAAACTTATCCATTTAAAAATATGCTAGTGCGGTTTGATGTTTCAGGCACAGGACGTCCACTGCTGAACATAGGTCTTCCCCAGCGACTTCCAGATCGGCCGGTTGGAAGCGGCATGCATCCAGCGGCTTCCTACAACCTTAAACAAGCGTTCCACGCTGCGGTTGCCGGTTCGCGGCCTCCATTCCAGAACCTTTCTACCCCATTGACCCGCTCACTAGCTAATCCGTCGGGCTTTTTCGAATTTTTCGACGGATTTTGATGTTTGTCTAAAAGAAAAAGTTGCTGTGTTTGAGTAGCATAAGAATTTAGAACCTTATATCGGTATTCATAAGTATCGTAATCTAATCGTAACCAACCATTAAACATGCGACAGCAGTTAAAGCACTCGCCCGGCATGCGATGGGACGTGGGTTCGAGTCCCACCTGAGGTCGATAATTTTTTGCAAGTGTTATTTATCTTCAATGCGACAGCAGGCTCAAAACTCAGGAGGGACTCTACCATTTAGGCACAATATTTTACAAAATATACAACTGTCATTTCCGCGATCGAAATTTTACTGAACTGCCCCCTAACCATGAACTCTTAAAACAATCTCAAAGTTGTCAAATCTGTCAATTTTGGTACGTCATTTCATACAAAATTTGACAGAAATGATTTTGTTTGACAGATTTGTGATTGTTTTAACAGTTCATGGTTAGGGCCCAGGGATTACTTATGAGTACGAGAGTTGTATGATTGTCAGAAGTGCGAATAATTTTAATTATAGGATATTTTTAATGTGATTTATTCTATAAACGTAAGAACAACAATAATAAAAATCAAATAAACATTGAAAAACAAGTTATATTCAACAAAACATAATGATACATACATATTACATAGGATCTTTAGTATGCAATATACATATTAGGTATATATGACATGGCATCGTTCTTCTATGTCACTTACATACAAAGAAAAAATGCAACATGTGCCAATAACAATCAGGCGTATAGATTAAACTAATGACCCCTTATTAATAATTATTTTGTAATTTTGGGAATGCATATTATGCAAACGTAGTGTAGGACGCCCCCCGGCTAGATGGACGGATGACCTGAAGAAGGCAGCTGGCAGCGACTGGATGCAAAGGGCGGGAGATCGTGCGCTGGGGCGCTCCTTGGGGGAGGCCTATGTCCAGCAGTGGACTGCAACAGGCTGATATGATGATGATGATGATGATGATGATGATTATGATATTATGCCAAACAGACGCGGCTGCAGCGCCAAAAGCTATTTTTTGTTATAAAAACAGAATTAAGTCGTGAACCATGATTTAACAACTAAGTTACTTTGGAATTTAATCGTGAAAACAAAATATGAAGTAAAAAGGTTCATTTTTTATTATTTTATTTTAGAAAGCAAAGAAATACTCTCCTCGTCAAATTCATGCGCGTTACTTATGGTATTAGTAAGTAGAGAAGTGTTAAGCTTCTCCACTGCACTATCTACCGTTGCTGAACCTAGCTCACCTCAGCCCCGTCAGCCTCTGTCTGTAGCCATATGAGTATAGAAATAGAAAATTGTTTATTTGATACAAGATACAACACAGATAAAGAGAAAAACAAAACTCAGCATTTGTGGTAGGATTAAATTACAGTCTCTGTCGAAACACAGGAAGCTCGCCATCCCAGATAGTCCAGTGAGCCGCCGCACACAAGCACGGCACCAGAAAAAAGAAAACAGAAAACTATATATAACTTTAATAGTATCGCGCCTGACTTTGACGACCTACCTTACTGGACTTACTGCGTACTGTTTCATACTATAGCGCATCTCTATTACCTAATTTTAAAACGTCATTAGTAACTCAATACGTCGATGATCATTTCACTAGTCTATCATCACGCCCACCCGCTGCAATTGTCATTGCATTCCTCTTTGGTTCCGAAGTTGTTGGCGTTTTCAGGGTGCGGACAATCGTAGGCCCAGAGTACTGTTTTGCATTTTTGTTGATCCCAGTTCCAGACGTATCTAGAAATAAATAAATATATAAACATTAGACAACATTATATATATTGCTCTGATCCTAAGGTTAGTAGCTTAAGCACTCGTGTTATAGGAATCAGAAACAACGACAGAAGTTCGTTTTCTACATTGACCTGACCGGATTGAACCCGGGACCACAAAGATGGCGACGCCAAGTTCGGCGTGCTCGCCTCTCGGCTACGGAAGTCGTCAAAAATATATTTTATTATTTTACCATCATCTTCGTGGGCCGGTTATCACTTAAGCGTGGCGTGGCTTCTATAATTCAAATATAGTCAAAATAATGTTCGATCCAGTCCCAGTAAAAACTCGTTAAACGCCAAGCGAACCTATAAGACCGCTTTACAATAGCATTTCTTTTGTGTCGTGTTGCTCTGCTAAGAGAAATATCGCAAGGTTGCTTGCCTATCGGTCTTCTATAGATTGTACTTCGGAGAGAGTGCTCATGAGCTGCATGAGCTCATACCACCGTTACCTTTCTTCCATCGGAAATTCAGATGTACGGCCAGCTACAATCCGTTCTTAGTTGATATTCCCTTAATCCGCACTAAGCGCTTCTCATCATCTTTTATAATGCGCACAGCTAAAGAGTGGAATTCCCTGCCTGCGTCTGTATTTCCGAGTGCATATAACCTGACTCTCTTTAAGTCCAGAGTGAATAGGCATCTTCTGGGCAAGCTCGCTCCATCGTAGATCCCATCTATGCTCTAGAGCAAGATTGGGGTCTAGAGCAAGCCCATCTCAAATAAAAAAAAACAGTATTCTGGTGCAATAATTTAATGTCTTATTAGAAGATGTATAAAACTAGTATTTGAGATATAGATCAAGAGTGAGAGGCAATTGATTTACTTATATCTATTGTCCACGAGGTGGACAGATGACCTGGGCCCTAACCATGAACTGTTAAAACATTCACAAATCTGTCAAACAATATCATTTCTGTCAAATTTTGTATGAAATGACGTACCAAAATTGACAGATTTGACAACTTTGAGATTGTTTTAAGAGTTCCTGGTTATGGCCCTGGTAAAGGTTGCAGGAAGCCGCTGGATGCATGCCGCTTTCAACCGGCCAATCTGGAAGCGACTAGGTGAGGCCTATGTTAAGCAGTGCACTGTAGCTGAAATGATGATGATGAATAAAATAAATTTAAGTTAACATATTAGGCAGAAGTATACACTTATACTTTTGACTAATAAGCAGTGACAATAGTTTGTACCTGGGGTGATGAGGCTTGGAAACGGGCGCTCCAAAATCAGCCGTGCAACTTTTATCCTCCTTGACTTTACAATCATCTGCAGTGACTACCGAGAAAACAACTTGATTAGATAACTGCTTTAGGAAAAACTATACAAGGTGTAAAAAAAGGCTTAACGAAGCCTTAAACCACGAATTCTATACATAAAACCAAGTAGAATGCAAAAAAAAATTTGCTGGGAAATGAATTTTATTTTTGGGTATCAAAAAAAAATTACTTATTTGTAATCCGCAATGTATAGCGCGCACGCCACAGAAGAAAGAAGTACTGAACATTTTTATCATGTTTCCTTGTAAAAAAGTTTAGTATTATCAAACAGAAGGCAATTTTGAAAATCTTAAAAAAAAAATTGTAACTTTGACTGTCAATAACTCGGTAACCCGTCATTTCCCAGGTATAGTGTAAAAGAAAAAAAATGATCGTAATAATACGTAGAATATGTGGTATTCGGCTTCGTTAAGCCTTTTTTTACACCCGATATAATTATTTTCTAGGAATCATAATCGAAGAGTGCCACCATGCTAACGGATTGCGGACTCTAGAATAAAAATACGTCATAGGAACTTTGAGCATTTTTTCGGCATGGAACCCTAAAACAACTTATTAAAGGAGTTATGCCAATTCAATGTGATTTGCGCACAATATTCTAATTAATCTTTTATAGACATGTCAAATCACTGTGGTTTGCGCACTGCGGTACCTACATTGTAAATATTATGACAAAAGCTGCATATATTGTTAACTTGCTTTTGTCCGTAAGTAACGTCGTAATTTTGACATGTTCTTTCTTAGAGCATTGATTGCTCTAAGTGTTATTTTGTCAATTTAGAGCATTCAAATTAACTGTGATTTCCAACCAGGGCCATAACCATGAACTCTTAAAACAATCTCAAAGTTGTCAAATCTGTCAATTTTGGTACGTCATTTCATACAAAATTTACCAGAAATAATAATGTTTGACAGATTTGTGATTGTTTTAACAGTTCATAGTTAGGGCCCTGGAACCTAACCATGAACTGTTAAAACAATCACAAAGTTGTCAAATCTGTCAATTTTGGTACGTCATTTCATACAAAATTTGACAGAAATAATAATGTTTGACAGATTTGTGATTGTTTTAACAGTTTATAGTTAGGGCCCGTATTGGGGTTTGCTTACGATAGAGATGTAAGATCTAGTAAACTGTTGGAGACGAAATGTATCTTGGATTTAAAGTCAGACTAGAGACGTTCGCTGTATAAGCTTAATCAAAATCAGTTAAGTAGGTAGTTTTTAAGGTCTGCGAACTATTTATTTCTTGTATCTAAAGTACAGAAATTAGACAAATTTATAAGAATGGCACAATTTTCGTATTAATCTAATTAATAAGTGGTATCAACAATAAAGTAAGTATGAATTAAAAGTGTATTTGAATTTTGAACAACTTACGCTTAGCATCCAAATCAGACACTAAATAGAAAATAACTAAGATACAAAAGAGTTTGTACATTTTGTCGTCTCGATAAAACTGACTATCAGTCTCCTTATACAACACTTTATATTTATACAACTAGAACAAATAAAAGTAACTGATAAAATAAAATTGATTTAGTCCCCTTTTGAACTTGATTCGTAGTAACGTGTAAGGTTAATGTGCAGATTGATACGAATAGAAAGTGTGAAATTAAGTTATTCTTAAAACTTGATTTTTACTTAACCTCTAACTCCTAAGCAGCAACCCACACTACGGTTGTAAGTTCATTCTGATCAATTTTAGTGTCATTTATCACAAACATCTCCATGATTTGGAAAGCAGTTCAACTGTATGTATTTTTAAGGATGTTTATCGATATTGTCGTCAATAATTGACCGATTTCAAAATTTATTTATTTCCCTTAACAGGGTATACTCCCAATGCGGCCCCATTTTAAAGTTAGCATCTGATGATGAAATCTCAGGGAAATTAAGGAAAATCCCTATAACAGTTGTTTGTGTTTGTTAACAACCGCTACACTCATTTAAGCAGTCGTATTCGCTCGGAAAGTTGTTGGTCTTCGGAGGGGAAGGCACGTCCGGACAATGGGCGGACCAGCGTATCTCAAAGCATATCTGCATACTCCAGTCGAAGACGTATCTAAAAAAAATATTAAAACATCAGTTAGCCTAACATTAAAAAAGCTTCTCGTATGTTGCTGGCCGCTTGCCACACAAAAATTAAGGTGACATACCTTGGCTGACAAAAATAAATAAATAATGTGACTTAACTTTTTTTTTCGTAGGCCTTATTATCATGATAATGTAGTACTTTTGGTCGTTTAGTATGACTGGCTAGTAGCGTTATGAGATATTAAGTTTTTCAGTTTACATGAATGACAATAATTCCAGGTGACTCTAGTACCTACCTAGGTACATACATTTTTGTATAATAATAATAGTTTTTGTATACGAAATAAAATTGATTTAGTCCCCTTTTGAACTTGATTCGTAGTAACGTGTAAGGTTAATGTGCAGATTGATACGAATAGAAAGTGTGAAATTAAGTTATTCTTAAAACTTGATTTGTACTTAACCTCTAAGTGAGTAAGTTCATTCTGATCAATTTTAGTGTCATTTATCACAAACATCTCCATGATTTGGAAAGCAGTTCAACTGTATGTATTTTTAAGGATGTTTATCGATATTGTCGTCAATAATTGACCGATTTCAAAATTTATTTATTTCCCTTAACAGGGTATACTCCCAATGCGGCCCCATTTTTAAGTTGTCATCTGATGATGAAATCTCAGGGAAATCAAGGAAAATCCCTATAACAGTTGTTTATGTTTGTTAACTTTTAATAGTTATTCAGGTGTTGAAATGAAATGAAATGAAATGAAATGAAATGAAATGAAATGAAATAATGAAATGAAATAATTTATTTGCGCAAAACATGGTGTGACACAGGTGTTAATATTATTATAACAGTACTCACGTTTTACCTTTTTACATGGCATGCAAATATTTATAAGTAATTGCGAATAATAAAACAAATCTAATTAAAAAAATATCAAATGTCAAGTTAATTGGATGTCGAATATTTTTTAATTTATTGCGAAAAACAAATTAAATTGAAGTACCAAATGTCAAATAATATGTCAAGCTAATATTTTAGGATATCAAATTAATTTATTTATTAAAAATGTCACTGACTTTATAAAAATTCTTATCACTGAGCCATTTTACAAGTTTTCTTTTAAAGCATACATTTGGTAACTGTTTAATGTCATTTGGAAGTGCATTGTAAATCTTAACACACATAGCATCACATTGTCTATGATAATGTTGTAGTTTTGGTAAAAAATTATACACTAATTTATTTAGATCCCTGAGCCTTAAGCTATGATCGTCCCTTCGCTTTTTGAACAACATTATATTATTTTTGACAAATACAGCTACTTCAAGGATGTACATACAAGGTAATGGCAATATTTGTAAACTTCTAAATACAGGTTCACAAGACTGACGAGAGGACATACCACAAATTGCCCTTATGCACTTTTTTTGCGCTTTAAACAGAAAATTCAAGTCAGTGGAATTTCCCCAAACCAAAAGTCCATACTTCAGGATTGAGCCAATATATCCATGATATGCTGCAAGACAAGTTTGCAAGGTAGACGTGTGACGCAGTCTTCTCAAAACAAACACGTAGCGATTTATTTTATCCCTTAAGGCTCCAATTTGTAGTTTCCAATCACAATTATCATCTATTATAATCCCCAAAAATTTTGTATTGTCAACTTCTTGTATATTTATTCCATTATAATTAATATTAAGTTTTTGTTTAGTCTGTCTAATTGTACCAAATTGTATATAGTTCGTTTTGTTTATATTTACCGTCAAATTATTATCATAGAGCCATGTTACTATTTTGTCAATTGTAATATTAATGTCAGATTCATAGATTTCAGAATTTTCTCTAAAAGGAACTACTACAGAAACATCATCTGCAAATAATATACATTTTTGATTAGTTACTTCAGGAATGTCATTTATGTAAAGTAAAAAGAGTAATGGACCTAGGACACTTCCTTGTGGAACACCACATGCATTTATCAAAAACTGTGATCTGTGATTTATAACATTGAAATTCCGATCTAGACTCGCAATTTCTACAGCCTGTTTCCTATTTCTTAAGAAAGATTCTAACCAGTTTTGTGCCAAACCCCTCACTCCCATATTTTCTAGTTTAAGAAGTAGCAAGTCATGAGAAACAAAGTCAAAAGCACGAGTCATATCAAAGAAAATTGTTGTTGCAGGAATTTTTGCATTTATGTTTTTATTTATTTCACGCATCAAATGAAACATGGCGAGAGTTGTAGACTTATTTGCTTGAAATCCAAACTGTTCCTTTTTGAGTATGTCAAATTTCGAAATATAACCAAGCAGCCTAAGTTTCATAGCCTTCTCAAAGACTTTTGACAAAACTGGAACCAATGTTATGGGCCGGTAGTTTTCAAGTACTGATTTGCCTCCCTTCTTGTAAAGGGGCTTAACAATAGACAGCTTTAATAATTCAGGAAAGCAGCCTGTCTCAAAAGATAAGTTAATTAAGTATGTAAGTGGTTTGATTAGCTCGTCAGTGCAGTGCTTTATGACTTTTGTACATATTCCATCATAACCAGTTGCACTCGTATTGTTCAGTGATTTAACTATGGTTCTTACTTCTCTTGCGTCGTAAGGCTCCAAAAATATGCTATTGATCAACTTAGTTTTATTTGTATTTTTAAGTGTTGTTTTTTTATTTGTTAATTTTATGAAGTAATCGTTAAATTCACTCGCTATACTAGATGGATCATTAATCGTTTTATCTTTAATTACTATTTTGTCAATTATTCTGTCATCATCTAAGTTTTTTGTCTCATTTTTAATAATTTTCCATGTCGTCTTGCATTTGTTTTTTGCGTTTGTTACAAGCTTCTGGTTATATTTTTTTTGAGATATACTAAAACATTTGCGGAGAAGCTTTGAATATAGTTTATAGTGTTTCTTTTTAGCGGTAGATTTTGCTTTGTAGTATTCAAATCTTAACTTCCTTTTTGTTTGACAACTTTTTATCAGCCCGTTAGTTATCCAACATGGTTTTTTATATTTACAAGATAATTTAATTCTTTTTATGGGAAAGCATAAATTATAGAGGGTAGTCAAAACATTATGAAATGAAAGCATTGCTTTGTTAATGTCAGACTCTGACAGAATCTCAGAGAAAGACAAACACTTTAGGTGGTCTCGAAACTTATTTAAATTTTCAGAGCTGTAGTCCCTCTTGTTTATAAAATAATGAGCCGGTTTATCATTTGGGTTTTGGATTGGTATATGTAACATTTGTGATGTATTATGGTCAGACAGATATAAATGATGTAATTCAGCAGTGGCGTCGTCAATGTTACTAATTATATGGTCAATGCAAGATTTTAGCCTAGTTGGTTCAGTTATGTGTAATGTCAGATTATAATTCTTTACTATGTCCATAAGATATCTAGTACTATTCGATAATTCAAGAGTATTTATATTTATGTCTCCTACCAATACTATTCGCGCCTTAGGGTTTTTGAGAAATTTGTGTAAAATTTCATCTAAGTACGACAGGAAGATATCGACATTAGAATCAGGGGTTCTGTAAAGACAAATAATGAAAATATCGCATCCAAGTAGTTTAATACCACAACATTCAAATGTCATATCTCGTCCGAATTGTTTGATGTCAATTATCTCACTAAATTTAAGTCCTTTTCTAATTAAAATACATACTCCTCCCCTATTTTTACCATTTCTTCTACAATATGCCGATGCAATATGATAACCAGCTAGGTTTATACAGCACTCGCTGCCAGCCCTTATAAACGTTTCGGATAAGCAAACAATGTCAGGCTTATTACCTGTTTCATTTAACTCTGTTAATGCAATTTCCAACACATCCCTTTTAGAAAATAGTCCCGCTATGTTTTGATGGAACAATTTTAAGGCACGTTGGTTAGCCACGAAAAAACTCCCCCTCTTTGCCTACGCTCTCCATTGATGGACTTTTGTTTTGGTTGTACATGTAGTGCTTCGAAATTTTAGCTATCAGTCTATTCAGGTCAGAAAATATAATTCGATAACAGACATTTTTTAAATTGCCATGAAAACCAGTAAACATTTCTGGAGTATATCTTAGATTTCTATTTGAGTCTAAAATGTAGGCATACTCATGTATGGTATTATCCGAAAAAAGTAATTTTCCAAACATCTCAATTCTTCTATTAAATAAAATCATATGTTTTGAAAATCTAAATGTAGGTAGGCAAATTATAATGTTTGTATGAGATATTTTTTGTAATGTCATGCGTATAAAATTTATTGTATCGTGGTAATTATTAGTTTCATTAAAGTCGGCATCGCCGATAAAAATTACACAGAAGTCCCGAAGGGTAAAATCAGTCAACTTATTATCTAATCCTTTTAACAATTGTCTAATGCCAGCGCCGGGAGTTTTGTAGTGACAAATTTCTGTGTGATTTATCATATTTATAGTGTTATGTAAAATTCTTCCTCGACTATTGCTACTTAACAAGCATAGCTTCCTTGTTTTGGTTGAAATTTGTTCATCAAGTTTCGCTTCAGAAAACTCTTGAAGATTTTTTTCTGGTGTTGTAATGTTTTGAGGCAAATCATTTGTAGTATCCTGTATAATTCGCATATTATCGTTGACCTTATTTATAGTTTTTCTTCGCTTCTTCACTGAACTACTTTTACAGTTTGGTGACACTGTTGTGCATATTTGCTTTAAGTTTTCTATACTTAATTTGTAGTCAGCAATTTGTTTTTTTAGAGCAGTGTTCTCCAGCAATAGTTCTTCAATCTGGCTATCTGCACTGGCCAGTTTGTTTTGTAACACAACATTCTTATTTTCCATTTCTTTTAGCTCTTCCTTGAGGTTGACTCTTATTTCTGGACAACTTCTGTTATGTTTTCCTGGCTGCGATAAAAATGTGTCCTCTTCTTCACCATCTGATTCAATAGGCTCTGAAAGTGATTCAAACGAATTTTCAACTGCTACATTGTATACGCTCTTGTTGGCACTTTTCTCTGGAGTTGAATTTATTAGACCAGACGATGACAAGCTCAGGTTTTTAGGTGAAATTTGTATAAGCTGCTTATTTCTTGTCTGTAACTTTGGTGTAATTTGTTTATATATTTTCAAACAAGCTTTGCACTTCCATTGCTTTTTCTTTTCTCCAGACATTAATTGGTACAATTTCTCTGATATGCCTGCACAGTCAAATTCATATTTTTTTTGGCATATATTACACAATATTGTGCCCCTTTGGTCTACTCTCACTTTACATTTGTTGCAGATTACTAAAGTTGTATTTTGAGTTCTTCTCATTCTTTGTGTCGTATGTGATGCCATTGTAATATATTTACTAAGTGCAAGTCTTCTATTTATTATAATTGTATTTTAATTCAATTAATAATAAATTTATAATAAAAATGTCAATTTCATAAAATACATGTCAAAATTGCAATCGAAAAAAGTAAAAAAAAAAAACAGGTCATATCATGGATCCGATCTTGGTGTCCACAGATGTTCACGCAGCCCGATATAGAAGCACGTCCACTACACCAGATATGTTGTATCATAGGCGATGAATTTATTAGTTACTATCTATTTGTCAATTTTTGTATGTCTTGGAATCGTTGATAGATGTCGCTACTGCATGCTTCAATAGCAGATAAATGTCGTCAATAAGTTTGTTAATTAGTTCATACGTGATCCACGGGATGGCGCTTCAGAAAACAAATGTTGCAAAAAGACGAAGGTGAGGTTTGTAATATGGTTCTGACGAATATTTAGTCTCACGCTTACACCACTAGACCAAATTGATCTTTACGTACTTGATGAAATGTTAATACAGATTGTTCGTATCGTAAGTTTAAATTCGTCAAAGGCGGTTATTATGAGTCATGCTAATGGAATTTTGCACTATTCAACGAGTCACTGTGAATGCACTTTTTTATGATTTTCGACTTTACTGTTTATAAAGTTCACTTATCACAAGTTTGTTATTACACTTATATGTTTAATGTTATACGCTTTTCCACTATTTAAGGTTTGTTTACATTATTTACGCGCCACTTGTCACTTTTTATTGTATTGTTATATTTACATGATGTGATGATTTGTACCTTCTGCTAACACTCACTCATAAACTAAACTTTATTTACAACTGTTTTAAATTGTTTTATGGTCCAGATTGGATGATTTATTATTTTTATTTTTATTTAACACACTGAGCCGTAGTTAACGTGACGGCAGCGCCATCTAAGTTTCTGTTGTTTCTGATGATGAAAGCCACAGGTTGGTAGATAATCCGGCGATGTGCCGATAGGAAGAGTTTATAGTCTTGGGCAGACGTGGTGCTTAGAGAAACCAGTCAGCAATTTTATTTATTAAGGTCGTAAACCAGTACTGATTAGAACCACAAATATATCGATATAATTCTGTGATTACAACCTACCGAATTTTATAGTTGGACTATGACATGTTTTCCAGTTGTAACTGGAAAAAATATTATAAGCGAGAGAGAGAGAGAGAGAGAGAGAGAGAGAGAGAGAGAGAGAGAGAGAGAGAGAGAGAGAGAGAGAGAGAGAGAGAGAGAGAGAGAGAGAGAGAGAGAGAGATAGAGAGAGAGAGAGAGAGAGAGAGAGACCATTAAAACCATTAAACCAAAACCATTAAAACCAATTTATTTCTGTAAATAGGCTTAAACTAAGCGCTTTTACAGACGAGAGAGAGACGGTTTGATCTTGACCTAGCCTAATATGTAGCGATTTTTCAAGGTTCAAACAGCTAATTTAAATTATACGGCTATTGTTTCCGGGTTTTCTATGTAAATTGTATTTTTTTTATACCAGTAAAGTACATCTGGTAGCACAGAGAAAACTTCTTAGTAAATTAATAATTTCTATTTTCAAAGTATTTTTTTTTGTTTTTGCTCCACGGTAACTAAATCTAATTTCATTTATGTTTTGTCTTATATCTACTATAATCTTCTAAAGATAGCGTATGTAAAAACATCAATGGATTATAATATGACACGTCTCCTGATATTTATAAAAATAAAAATGAATTCAGTGGAAACTGTTACACCAACCCTGTATCCTGTATCTTTAATTGCATTTTCATGTAAGTTGTTTTTATAATGAAATTGGAAATAAAATAACAAAATGTCGTAGGTTTATTTATTTAAAAGTAGTTAATACGTCGGGAAATGTGTATTTTTTTTTAAACTTATTGTTTACACAGATAATTTATAAGTTAAACAACTCACTTGAAATTTTTGACAAACATTGCTACAAACACAAATAAAACACAAAGCAATAGCAATAAGGAGTATCCCATTCCTTTGTACACCCTGTATAAATCAAAGTTTGTTACAACTCTATCTAATTTTCATGGTTTTTATAATTTGTTTGATTTGTCTCCGCCACATGTGTGCAATAAACAATTTGAATTTGAAATTGAATTCGAAATGGAATTTGAAATAGAATTTGAAATTGAAATTGACATTAAAATTGAATTTGAATAGCAGAATCAATAATAAAACTATTGGAAAAGCGGTCGATAAAAAAATGTACTGTAGGCGGTACGAAGTTTACCGGGTCAGCAGTTTTGTATGAATTACGAAAGAAGCAGCCATGCCACGTCGAGCCCTGACGCCTCATGAAATTTGTCCCACGCCTTAATTTACAAGTATAATGTCAAGGGTCAAGCCCACCCGCTACACTCGTTTAAGCAGTCGTATTCGCTCGGAAAGTTGTTGGTCTTCGGAGGGGATGGCACGTCCGGACAATGGGCGGACCAGCGTATCTCAAAGCATTTCTGCATACTCCAGTCGAAGACGTATCTAAAAAAAATATTTAAACATCAGTTAACCTGAAAGAACATTGAAAAAACTTCTCGTATGTTGCTGGCCGCTTGCCACACAAAAAGTAAGGTGACTTACCTTGCCTGACAATAAAAAAGAAATAATGTGACTATAATGTTGTACTTTTTGCTCGTCTAGTCTGACTGGCCAGTAACGTCATTAGATATTAGGTTTTTTCGGTTAACATGAATGACAATAATTCCAGGTGACTCTAGTATCTACCTAGGTACATCAATTTTTGTATAATACAAGATATTTAATCATTGAAACAAGCAAGTTATTTTTATCGACAAGACCGTTTGCTTGAAGCATTCTAGCCTCTTTGATCAAAATCAGACTTAATGGTCAGTGTCAGCGTTTTTTTGCCTAGTTTAAGTGAATCTACTATTTACTTCCATCCTTAATTATGTCCGTGGCTCTGGGATTGAGAGACAGAATGCAGAAATCTGGCAAAGCGCCGAGATTAATGAAACAAGGCCCAGCTAACAATACCTGACTTGGTGAGGCCAGCGTCCCCTCACAGCCCATTCTATCAAGCAGTGTTTCTCTAGTGGCTTCTCTTTGCATTTGTCTGAATCCACTGTAAAAAAAAGTGAGTACCAAATTTAATCATTTTGCAAATAGTTTAGTCATTTTTTTAATAGCATTGCAGAATGTCCCAAAAATTGACAAATTCCGAAGAATTGAAATATTTAATGGTACATATATAGTTATTTGGTTATGAAGAAACTTGAAACCTAAGGGTTGAACGATAAAGTCTTGTGACAAACCAAATAGAAGCGAGAGCTTTTAATCCGTTGTTAAAAATTGAAAGATTATTTTTCTGCAATTAACATAAGTGATAGATACTACCGTTTGCATTTAATTATGATGAGCAAAATCGCTGGAAAGAAGCAAGTTGACGGCAAAAAGTCTAGGCTCCACAACATTTGGGAATAGGCCGCAAAAACAAATGCAACTCAATTATACCTTGCCAAATACAAACAGGAGGTTCCAGGAGGTGATAGCCATTTTTCAACAGACTCTAAAAAAGGAGGAGGTTCTCAATTCGACTGAATGTTGTTTTTGTAGAAACAACAGCAGAAGGTAAGGTTATTTGGTGGTTCTATAGGGATCACACATTTAAGGCAGAAATTTAAAAGAATAAGAATATATTTTCCACTCACTTCGCTATATTAAAAAAGTTGTGCCTATTTTTTTTTATTTGTATTAGATAATTATACTTTTAATGCGGTGTATTAGTTTATTAGCCATTATGTGCGAATATTTTTATTTTTTGTGCTAATAATGGTGAAGCTGTGTGACTGAAAATGATATCAAATAAATAGACTAGTATTTTTAAAAATGAAGTTCTATATTTATAGAAAAATATTTGTATTAGCTTGAGGAATAAAGATAAAAGAAAAATGAATTTAAAAACTTACACCTGGCATCGAAATCAGGGATAAACAGGAATATCAGTAAGATAATACAAAAGACCTTGCACATTTTACTGATAAGAGGTTATCGGTACAACACTCAGTTGTTACAACAAGCACAATGAGAATAACTGATTAATATCAATAAATTTGTTAGTCATCTCGTTGTGTAACTAGTTTACTTTTGTTTATATTGCAGATTTATTAAATCTATACAGGGTGATATGAATAATTAAAATTCGTTATTCTCAGTCATATTTTTTGAATCTTTAATTTTATGTGCAGTGAAGTTGCATGATTTTATTAGTTTATTACTTGTGTGCCATTAATTACTAGATACGATAATATTTTAGAAATCATCGGTTCCAATCCTCTTTCTTATTGCATGATCCTTCAGACACCAATGGCCTTACTACAAAAAAGATAGACAAGCGTTAAACACTTGTCTAAAATTAATCAACCAATTTAAAATGTTGACACATCTGACATTCGAGACATATTACTAACAAACAGTTCAAAATGGTTGACTTATATGTAAACAGGTGTTCAACACGTGTTCAAACTAGTCTATCTTTTTGTAGTAAGGCCGTAAATGTTAGTTTGGATGCTAAACTGTTTATGTTATGATAATAAATAAAATAAACAAACTACAACTAACTTGAAACTCGAACTAATAAACATATTGGAAAGCTGCAAGCCATCATCGGGTAAAGATGGAGTTGTTTGGTTCGCACACTCTAAACTTTGGTCGTAGTTTCCGCTGGGTGGAGTCAAAGTGTCATGAAACTTAAAGTTCTTGCAGTTTCAGTCATAAATCATAGTGATAGGGTTTTATGAAGAGTAAACAAAACAATATCATGTCCTAAGATTTTATAATACTTGAAAAAATTCGACCTTAAACAAACCAAGCTAGCATTGTAATTGCTTAGAAACAACATTTAAATATCTTGTCGTACTTATAGTCGTGATTGTATTGAAATATGATTGAAGTGTATCTATAGTTAACCTTTAGTTTAATCACAGAGTTATATTGAGAAATCGCCTTAGTAGTTCTTAAATGCTATCGCTTTTGTAACACGCTGTAATATTCGAGTCAATGATAACACAAAGAAAAAAAACAGCATCATGTTAATAGTACGATGAAAAGGAATGGTCATACTGAATAAAGAACCTTCCCTCATCAGATCTATTATTTGACAATGACCAAGATTATTTGTTAGATAAATTGCATATGAGTCGCCTCACTCCTTTGACGACCTCCGTAGCCGAGAGACGAGCGACGACTTTATATGGCGCCACCATCTCTGAGGTTTCGGGTTCGATCCCCGGTCAGGTCAATGTAGAGAACGAACTTTTCTATATTGTCTCGGGTCTGGGTGTTGTTGTACCGTCGTTGTTTCTGATTTCTACAGAACAAGTGCGTTCGCTACTACTTACCATCCGAGCAATGTATGTGATGTTATCCAATATATAGAAAAAACGCTAAATCACGCTCAGATGCTTTTTTTCTATTTACATTTTTTAACAGCTTTCTTATTTTTTTTATTTATAAAATTAAGCATTCGTAGATAGTTATACAAAGAACAGGATAAATAAAGGTATAAACAACTCAGGCTGGATGCAAACAGCCCAGGGGGCTCGACCAGTGGCAATCGGTCCTTAGGGAAACGATAGCGAAATTCATCATAGCCTGTCAGATATGATAACGATGGCAATTTGCCACGTGATTTCGCGACGCCATTTGTCAGTCCCATACATTTTATTATCGAACTTCGTTATTGTTTTCAATTTTTTACTTTGGCTACGGCATCAGAGCCGCTCGCTGTCGTCTGGCGTTCTCTAAGAGAGGCCAGTTCAGCAGCCTTCCAAAGGCTTTTAATTATGATCATCATCATCACCATCTTCAGCCTATTGCAGTCCACTGCTGGACGTAAGACTCCGCCAAAGAGCGCCAACAAGCACGATCTCCCGCTTTTTCATTCAGCTACTGCTAGCCATCTTTTTAAGGTCGTCGGTCCATCAAGCTGGGCGGCGACCTACAATACGTTTACCAAGGCGTGGTCTCCACTTAAGACTACGTTTACTCCACCCTATATTGGTGTCGCGACAAATGTGGCCAGCCCAATGCCACTAAATCTTGCTACATTTTTTAGGACTATGTTACTTCGATCTTCTGCCTGATGATCGCGTTTCGGAACGAAATCCCAAGCACCGAACTTTCCATAGCTCGCTAAGTGACATGGAGTCGGTGGACCAGCTTTACTGTCATGTTCCATGTTTCGACACGTAGCTCATCACCGGTAGGAAGCACTGATCGAATGGTATTTTTTTAAATTAGGTTGAAAAAAATTTGCAGTAAAAAAAACTAGTTCGCGGTAAGTAATTAGTAAAAAATAGCAAATTATTGCGTCAAGCAACAACACAACAGCTCACATACAATCGGACATTAACCAGAAAATATTTAAGCAAGTTATTGTAGAATAACGATATCTTGATAAAAAGGCTATCAATGCAGTAAAACTTTGCCCTACAGGTTGTTCAAAATAATTATAAAAAAATGTTCTTTATCAACGTTTTATGTTTAGTTCATATTAATGAGTCGATTGTTATTTGATCGAAATGATTTTTTGTTACTACGATTTATGTTAGGTTGTATTTAAAATATACAACCTACATAGTAATAACAAAAAAATATCGAATTTTGAACTTTCGGTTACTAAGTCGCCAATCAGCTGACATCAGTTTGTATGGAGTGTATTTTTGACGTCTTTTAAACCGATGACCGGCTGCATGCACAAAAAAAATGACACGTTCAGCGTGCGAGCGAGAGCGCGGGACAGGCGATAGAGGGGCACGATCGGCCTAAGACGTTCGGCTTGTGACGCATCTATCTCTCTTCCTCTCCATCGGCCGATGCGTCCGAGTAGCATCAAAGGTTTCTTTAACGTTATTACCTAAAATTAAGGCCTTAACACGCTCGAATGACCTTGACGCGTCGCGCCTATACAATTTCGCGCGTGCGGATGACCTCTAAAAATCGGAAAAACATGTATTTTTATGAAATTAATGTCTTTAACGAGAATTTTCAAATAAAACTCTCAATTCAAAACATGTATAGGTATTTCCAAAATCTTGTTTTGTGGGAAAACAGTAATGAAATAGCTTGTGCCGTTTAAGAGAACATTTGCAATTTATGAAAAAATAGACATTTTTTTGTGCATGTTTTAATCTAAGGGACTATATTGTCTCGGGTCTAGGTGTTGTGGTACCGTCGTTGTTTCTGATTTCTATAGCACAAGTGCTTTCGCTACTACTTACCATACAATCAGAGCAATGTATGTGATGTTATCCAATATATAAAAAAACGCAAAGGGACTTAACGGAAAATCAAAATTATTCAATTCAAGATGTTTATTAAATCCTCATCTAGCATATCCTATTTTAAAGTTTTAGGTTTAAGTAAAAGGTATTCTGACAATTTGATTTTCATATTCGAGATTTTAGGCACTTGCGTGGTGTTAAGGCCTTAACACCCGTAAACCGACTTAACAGACAACCACAATGAATCGAATCCGGGAGCCATTGCGATAAAAAGTTACCTATAGTACTTAATTGATATTGACTCGTAAAGAAAGAATATGAAGGCTTTATTATTAGATCTTTAATCCTTATTTCAGGGACTTAAAAAATTCTTGTTCTTGTTAAAGATATCAAAAGTCAATCTCAATAAGTGGTTTTATCAATTAAGAAATCCAGCCCCACGTTCGGAATAAAACTGTCCATCAAAATTTTAATTTTAGACGGCATGGCTGACGGGAATGACGGGACTTCAAAAAAAACAGTAGGTAATATTAAAATTTCATTTTTCATTTTTGTCACCAGCCCCCTAACCATGAACTGTTAAAACAATCACAAATCTGTCAAACATTATAATTTCTGTCAAATTTTGTATTAAATGACGTACCAAAATTGACAGATTTGACAACTTTGAGATTGTTTTAAAAGTTCATGGTTATGGCCCTGTAATGAATGAACGATGATAACTGATAAGTTACCATGTTATGTAATGTAAAGTTACCATGTAATCATTATATTTTATTATAATATAATAGATAAAATACACTTTATTTTGCAGCAAGTGATTTTTCATAATGATTTTTACTGCTGACTTTTGCGTGGTTCCTTGTTATTTTAGAAAATCCCTAGTAAAGCTCTCTTCATAAATAAATAGAGAATTTTCTTTGAGATCTCTTATATCTTTCATATTTTTTTCAAATTCAAAATCTTACAACGTAAGTTTTAAATATTTGAAAGATTTTGAGATTAAGGTCTGCACAATGCAAATCTTATTTGATTCATATCTTCAGCTCACGACGTCATTTGGTGTAAAAGCGAGTGTGATTTATTTTTATGGCTCGCTCTAATACACTCTTAAATAAGTAATTAAGTGAGGAGTCACCTTTGTTTCTATTAGGTACAGTTCGTGTGAAATTAGAATTTACATACATTACAAAATTATAAGGAGGTCATTATAATTTTGAGGCATCAATCCTCATGATTTTCGTTGCACGCTATAATACACTCTTACATACTTACGTAGGAGTCATTTTTGTTTAGGTACAGTTTGTGTAAAATTAGCATTTACATACATTACAAAATTATAAGGAGGTCATTATAATTTTGAGGCATCAATCCTCATGATTTTCGTTGCACGCTATAATACACTCTTACACACTAACGTAGGAGTCACTTTTGTTTAGGTACAGTTTGTGTGAAAAATAAGAATTTACATACAACACAAAATTATAAGGAGGTCATTATAATTTTGAGGCATCAATTCTCATGATTTTCGTTGCACGCTATTATACACTCTTACATACTTACGTAGGAGTCATTTTTGCTTAGGTACAGTTTGTGTAAAATTAGCATTTACATACATTACAAAATTATAAGGAGGTCATTATAATTTTGAGGCATCAATCCTCATGATTTTCATTGCACGCTATTATACACTCTTACATACTTACGTAGGATTCATTTTTGTTTAGGTACAGTTTATGTGAAATTAGAATTTACATACATTACAAAATAATAAGGAGGTCATTATAATTTTGAGGCATCAATCCTCATGATTTTCGTTGCACGCTATTATACACTCTTACACACTAACGTAGGAGTCACTTTTGTTTAGGTACAGTTTTTCGTGAAAAATAAGAATTTACATGCAACACAAAATTATAAGGAGGTCATAATTTTGAGGCATCAATCCTCATGAATTTCGTTATAAGGCAACGGTTTCCTCTATTAAATGTAATGCATAGACTTTTTACTATGTGTAAAGTTTGCTTTTATTGTGTATTGTTGTTATCATAAGTGACTGTAATTGTACTTTTTTAAATTATTATTATGATTGTTTTAATTTGTTTTTTTGTACAACTATAGAGGCAGATTACAGCTGAGCTGAAAATTCCTATAACCTCCTTGTACCTACTTACCTGTTAAACAATAAAGAATTTTTGAATTATAAAAAAACTTTTTTGATAAATGACGGGAAATTCTAATGTGGTAACTTGTACTGTTCATATAAAACCCTTTTTTTTCTATAAATCTTCAAAATGAAATAAATAAAACATTATATTTACCTTTGTCTGAATGTTCCCTGAAAAGCTTTCTAAGCTGTTGACTGTTGTTTTGTTTCTTTTTTTTTTGTTAAGTGTTTTAGTATCACACTTTTTTGTTGCGGTAATTTGATCAAAGATTTTGAATAAACTTATTATTATTGTATTCTCATTGCAACAATGTATTTTCTTATCTCATATAAAGTTTAAACACCGTACTAAATTAAAGTAAACACGATAGATAGAGTTATTAGATAAATACTCTTTATTGCATACCACACAAAAAAAACAGTAAAAAGAAAAAAAAGTAGTATATGTTTAGGTGGTCTTATCGCTAGAAGCGATCTCTTCCAGACAACCTTCAGTCTTAGTAGTCAGAAGTATTTTAATTACAAAACTTTAGCCCCGCCGCGACAGTGAGACACTGCCGTGACCAGGATTCGAACCTGGGTTACTACGGCCACAACGTAGGGTCCTAACCACTAGACGATCACGGCTACCGGGGCTGGTGATTGCAACTCCAAAAACTCAATTACTTACTTGCAATGCTACTGCGCCGAATTGAAAAGTCGAGCAAAATTACTGTTTGCAAAAGGTAAATGCGCTATTCAATTTGTTCGGGTTTTATTTGAAAACTGGATCACTTTTTGCTTGCGGCAATAGTCGATAACGTACCGTGTGATTTAATTCATTGATACTTTTTGGAGTGTTTTATCGACACAAACTGATACTGCGGATTTGGATTGTTTTATTTTTTTTACTACGCGCATTATGATTTACTTATTTTTGTCATACTTATTGCCATAGTCTCGTAAATAAGGCAATTAGCATTCTTGTATTACGAGGTACCAGTCATATAATTTTGCCTTGGGTCTCTTCTCGTACGGTTTGTGTTAGTTTTCATTTACTCAAACCGTGAATCGAAACCGAGACTGTGCATTCTAGACAATTATTGTGTCAGTACTTAGTAAGTAATACAAGGTGAAGTGCGAGTAGATTCGCGCACTGAGGGTTTCGTATAAACTTGTAGGATGTAAATAGTCGATAATCGAAATCGATTTTTTGTGATGTGCTTAACTGATTTTCAGATTACACCTTTACTTATACATAGCTTATAGCATATAGCTATAGCATAGCTTCTCACCTTTCATGGTTCTAGGTCAACGGGAAGTACCCTAAATGTTTTGATTCCCTTGCTAGAGTTGCCAGTAAACATGATGCTCAAACGGTCTCAAGTTTTGATTGAATAGAATAGAATAGAAGAATAGAAGATCGTTTATTCAGAATAATGCATAGCATACAATATTGTTACAGGAAATTAAAAAAATGATAACAGTGTTATTTACTTATATGTATACAACGGTACATGATACTAAAAAGGTATCTACTCAGCATATGTCGGAGCATATTACTAATGCTACGACGCTGGTCTTCCGTAGATGCCCAGGATAAAAAAGAGCGCACTGCTACACCATAATATATAACTTATGTATAGAGAATAAATGTATTTTATGTGAACATATTATTAATTATATAATCTTATCTGTATTTGACTTGTAAATTAAAGGTATATTATTAAGTTGAAATATAGGTACTTATATAAAAGTTTAACTAATATTAACATTATTACTCAAATATAAAGTTTTACTTATTATTTTTTTGTATAAAACCTGTACAGCGTTGTATTTTATTTATTATAACGTTTTCTTTTGTAAATTCAGCAGATAGTTTTTGTATTTGCATTTGAAGGAATGTAATGTTAGGGATTGGGTTGATATATCTATATATTTAGGCTTTAGCCTGTTGCAGTCCACTGCTGGAAGTAAGCCTCCCCTAAAGAGCGCCATAGAACACGATCTCCCGCTTTTTTCATCCAGCCACTGCCAGCCATGTTCCTTAGGTCGTCGGTCCATCGGGCTGGGAGGCGTCCTTTCATCGGTTCTGCTACAGATGTGGCCAGCCCACTGCCACTTAAGCTTGCTATATTTTGGACTATGTCCGTTACTTTGGTCATTTGCCTGATGATCTATATTCGGATTTTATCCCTTAACGAAATCCCGAGCATTGATCTTTCCATAGCTCGCTGAGTGACGTGAAGTCGGTGGCTTTACTGTGATGTTCCACGTTTCGACTCCGTAGGTCATCACCGGTATGAAATGAAATGAAATTCTTTATTCTGTATATAGGCCCTCTTTCGGGCACTTATACACGTCCCAACATATAACTTAGCCCTACCACCGCTTCGGGACAACATATCGGCTGGTGATGAGAAGAAACGGCGGAAGAAACTCAGTCACCTTTGTCAGCCTGATTTTATTACAGGAAATACAATTACAAGATAGTGTAAGTGCGAGCTAGGCAGGCTATTAAGTCCATGCACTCTTGTCGTTCAAGTAATCTTCAACAAGGTAGGAAGTTATTAATATAGATTTTTTATTTTTAATATCTTCGAGGATTTCTGTTTCAAGTATTTGAAATTAATTTCAATTTGATGATACCTCCACGCGATCCTGAGAAAAAGGCTCCTGTCAGATCGGCCGACAGACAATCAAGTGTAAGGGTTCATTAATCCATTTGTGTACGTAACCCTGAAAATGTCTCCGAGTTTATTTTGGTAAAAAAAGTAAAAGTAAACTGATTTCGTGCGCCCACGCAATGATACGGTTGGTAAGTTTTAATTGCAAGTGACCCAGTTTTATCATTACATCGCTATTTTCGCTCACTTAGTCACCAGCCTCGGTAGCCGTGATCGTCTAGTGGTTAGGACCCTACGTTGTGGCCGTAGTAACCCAGGTTCGAATCCTGGTCACGGCAGTGTCTCACTGTCGCGGCGGGGCTTATAATTTTGGTTTATGTTATGGTGAATGATGCAAGTAATAAATGAATATTATGCATTTTTAATGCTAGAGACTTTTTCATAACAATGAGATAAAACTATATTATTTTTTAATTAAAATAATGCAAAAGTAAAAAACATACTGCATAACGTTGTTTTTTTTTCTTAAACTAATAAAATGCTGATGCAACTAAAGTCTACATTTTTTTGCCAAATAAAAAGTGTTATATTATTAACGCAAGGCCTTTTTGGTGTTCAAATGCAACAGGTTTTGCATAGCACCAAAATAGGGGACGACTATTTTTTTTTCTTTCTCTATCAGGTAGATTATCAAAAAGTATTGGGAACGTATTTTCTTCTTTTTTCACATATTACAAAAATAATATTGTCACATGACGTCACGCCTAGGTTCAATTTTAACTTAGAAGTGACGGCACGAGCAGGGGCTCCTGAACTTTGACGCGCGTTATGATCTTTGTAATGTATTGGTTGATTGAAAAAATTAGAGTACATTATTTTATTGATAATCTCACCATCTAACTGACAGACAACTCATTTTCTTCGTCATGTCTATTGTAAATACGAGTTGCTTTTGCGTCCCTAATATCTTAGATCTTAAATAGGTAGGTATTTGAGCACCAAAATTAATAATTATAATGGGTTAATCCCAGCCACATTAGGTTCACACCTGAAAAGGCTGGGATTCATCGGCGGCTCGCTTCCAGCAAAGATGCAGTAAGCGGTGGTGCTTGATACCGCACGCATCGTCCGTTGATTTCTCTCTCTTTTGCCCTGAACCCGGCCAAATGTGCATCTGCCGGTTATTACCGCCCAAGAGGCGAGAGGTTTTCGGCCTATGGAGATAATAATAATGATAATGATAAAATGTTTAGAATTTTAATTTTTTGTAAAATATTGTTAAACATACTAAGTTAAAGTTAAAATGTAAATACCTACTTCATATACCTGAAAGGGTAAAGCATAGAGTTCGCATTTAAACAACTCACAACCTTTGTATGTACCTATGTTTATAAAGGAATAAATGATTATCATTATGATTATGAAAATTAGATTTTAACTATTTTGTGCTTGTTATTTGGTGATTTTAAATGAACTTATGTGTGTTAATATACTTTGTAAACATAACATAGCTGCTCATCTCCCGTATCTTATTTCACCAAACGAGAACACTCTAATTAAACTACCTGTCACTCAAGCAGTTTTAAAAGCCTTACCTGTTGAGACACTGGTACGTTTGCTCGAGCCCGTCTGGGGCTTAAGAGACAAAGTGTTCACACAGTGAGCTTGTGGACTTACGGAGATTTATACTGTCTGCAGGCTGGACAAATTCCAGCTTGAGTACTTAACGGACGATGCACTTAATAAAATGTGTATCTAGTTAGTTACGTGTCTGCAAAGGCTTTTGTGAGGTAATAGTTATGTAATGTAAAATAAACCTGTACTGAGAACTAATAGTATAGTCTAAACATTTGTGTTAGGACGATATTTTTCTTAATTAGTGACCAATTGTCTTGTCTTGGCTTGTCTTGTCTCAAAGTAAGAAATGGACATCCATGTTTTACGAGGTAATTAATTCATTAAGAGGAACAATTATTATTTCATCGAGGCGTTTGTGCTGCCTCCTAGCATTCCCAGAACTCAATTTAGTTTTTTTTTTCTGAGTAGCCAGGAATCAAAACCTGTACGGACCACTACGGCAATCTGCGGGTCTAAAACGGCCGCATTGGATGTTTCATATTCCGTTCATAATATATTTTATTTAGCAAATCTTAAACTGAAATGTTATTTGATGAATCATAAAATGAGCCTCGAACATTTCATATTTGCAGTTCATCTAATTTGACAGTTTTGTATGGAAATTCGTAATATGGTCCACTTATTATGAAAAGAGTAATTCATATTAAATGTCAAATTGGTGAACCACCATTTTAATGTTATTTTTATTATTATTTTGTATTGATATTTGTAGAACACACAAAACTTGAGTATTTCGAAACATTTTGTTCCTTTGTGTAAACATTCATTTTCACAAAAACCTTAATGTAAGATAGGACGCGTCACTATATTTTTTTAACGTCATCAAATATGATCAATTTGATGAAATGAATTGCATATGATTCATTTATTAATGTGGCCGTTTTAGGATTTGCAAATCATTTCCGCTACATTTCACTAAATGAATCAGATTAAAAATGAAACATACAATGCGGCCGTTTTAGACCCGCTGGGCATCAATTAAAAAAAAGAATAAATATTTGTGTACTGGCCATCTCTAATGCATTAGCTTTAGAATCGACCGTTAATTGGATCGTCAAATTATCATGATGATGAATGTTTATTTTGAATTCAACGAGTAATACATTATATCTCTTAGTTCGTATGCTTTCATTCATAACGTCTGAAATTTTAAGCCATTATTCCGACGCACGGGTATCTTAAAACGAATGCTTAATTGCGCGATCCTTGTAAACGTACCTTCATTATGTTTGTATTAAATTTTAATTTGCTCCTCGACTCAGATTTCGAGAACCTCATACAAATAGACACAGTAGGATCAGTCCTCAATTGCTGTACTCACCAATTCTTCAATCACGATGTAATGCAAATACGAGGTGTAAAAAACCCTGTTCGAACCAAAACCGGTTAATTATGATGCTTAAAAACAGCAATTTTATTGCACTAAGTATCAAGAAAGTATTTTACGTTCTTTTGTTCTAACAACATTATGGCTTTCTCTGCATTGATCTTGAACATATAGTATTTTGAAATAAAAGTAGTTTGCCCACATCTAAATACGTCACTGGCAGTGGTCAGGCCCCCCTGACCTGAATTGATATAGAAGGGATCATCTTCATCCTTGACTGATGCCGTGTGATGCTGTAAGCTAAATCGCGCTCAAATTTGTCAAATATTGTCAAATCAGTCAAATTTTGTACGTAATGACGTACGAAATTGATAAATTTGAGATTGTTTTAAGAGTTCATGGTTACCCCGCTGTCCACTCTATCCATTCTGTAAGCTACTCGCAGATAAACTCGCTCTAAATAAACTAACTTAGCCTCTTTTTCTGTTATGAAGTAAAATTACATTATTTATCGTCAAAGTGAGTTTAGAGTCGAAGTCAGCGCGATTTAGCTTACAGCGTCACACGGCATCAGTCAAGGATGAAGATGATCCCTTCTATATCAATTTTTATTATTTCATGCCTGCTTTTAATGAATGTGTATTACGTTATACGACTTCGAGTTGCTTTAAAAATAAAGAAAATCGCATTATCATATAATACTCGTGTACCAAAATGTAGAGGTGCTTCTTTCTGAGTGGCGACAGCGATTTTGTAGTGATTGCAAAGCAACACACACTGCGGTGTTTGTTAGTTTAGTTGTAGTAGTAAGGATAATAATAAGTTATATACAGTCCGGGTTTTGACCGGCGATAATAATTCATAAAAATTGATGAATTAAAAGCTCTTACATTTCCGCCAGTCGAAACCCGGACACACTGTGCAGTGACATCTATCACAAGAAAGAACCTCAATGCTTTACGAGCTACATTAAAAGTTGTTCCTATTAACATAACTTCTTGATGTTAATCGCTTACCCTAGCCAGAGGCATTGGAACGGGTTGATAACTAAATTTTATAGTAAAGTCTTAAATTGTCTTTAATTTATGTACAGAATCCGTACACTTAGTAAGGCCCAGACCACTGGCCCTACTACAAAAAGATAGACTAGGTTTGAACACTTGTCTAAACATTAGTCAACCAATTCGAAATGTTTGTTAATAATATGTCCCGAATGTCTGATGTGTCAACATTTCAAATTGGTTAACTAATCTTTAGACAAGTGTTTAACACTAGTCTATCTTTTTACTAATAAAACGTCTGTCCTAACTACCCCCTTTAGAGCAGTTGCCAACGGCTATTTCCATAATACGACCCTAAACTTGCCTAGTGGCGCATTTGAATAAACCTCATTTTAAACTCTCGCAACTCGTACTCCACATTAACATAGCACTATAAAATGTTAATAACCTTTTTTAACCAGTGCAGTAACTATCTGTGTGACACGGCGTTGCACTGGTAGTGGACTTTTTCTGTCTTTATCAGAGTGCATTTGCTAGTCCAGGACTAAGGTTAAACCACTGTACAAACGTACATAAATCAGTGGTTTAACCTTAGTCCCGTACTAGCAAATGCACTCTGTATAATGTTTACAGTAAAAATATGGACAGTCTAGAGTCTAGACGTTGCTGACGTCATGGTCCATGTGTCTATAAAATGTTATAAGTCCAACCAATTTTTCAAGGATAAATCACAAAAGCGTGATCTGTCATGATACGCCCGCCGACATTCACGACGCTAATAAAACGACTTTAAGTGTTTCATACACTTTATTGCTTCACGGATATTATTCTCCATAAAATCTCAAACAACCACGATTATAACGACGAAACGAGCGGCGCTTCCGACGGAGGCGCCCGTAGACTATACGAGGCACTGAGAGACAGGAATCACAGATTGACAGAGCTTAGAAGATAGACGGACATCAATAGAGGAAGCTGGAGGGGGGCGGACGCGGGGAAGGGGCAGGGCGGGCCAGGCGCGGATGGAAAGCACCCAGTGCTGCTTCATTCGTAGAAGAAGGCCGCTCCTCACGGACCCTCAACTGAGGGAGTCTCCACGCCGCACACGCTGATGTGAGCGCATGTCTGTTCAACACCCAGTAGGCTACCGCATTCAGGGCAGAGTGGGCGTATCCCAATAGCAACGCGTATTGAGTAACTACTAGAGGAGCGTGGACGCCAAATGTGCTGGCTATGACGATGGCTGCGTGTGGGCACCAGCATCCAGCGAATATAGCAGCTATTCCGACGAGAACGTTGCCGAGTCTTCTCCGCGAACGAAGAGTTGACGTTTGAGGTTGAGGGCCAAGAAGGCTCGGTTGTAGTTTCTTTTTTGATCGGACATCGCCTACGTCGACGGCGTCTCGGCGTTCTCTGGGCCCGACGCCGGCGACGATGATGACGTGTGTTGGTCGCCTCATGAGAGGCACTGGGAGTGGTAGCTCCCCGTGTGCGGCTCGGGCTGTGAGTGATAGAGCTGTGAGTTTCACGCGGACGGCCCAGTGGCAACGCGCTACGACTAGCACTGGGAAGCAGTATGTGACCAGCGCATGCGCTGCTGCTAGAGGTGGATATGACATGCATGTCGTGATCACTGCTGCTGCACCTGTAAAGCAAAATTTTAAGGTCAAGCAAAGGTTGGTACTTGATAGGTACCAGTATTACTTTCATAGTGATTTGTAAGTCGATATTTGTTGGTACCTAATAAAAACGCCAACAGCCAGACTACACCGACCGCGATTGAGGGTCGGGCACACGCGGAAGAACCTCGGCCACGTCTAACAGCACCACACCTATCAGCTGCGATTGCCACTAGCGATAGAGTGCTTGCTGCCACAGGGAATGACTGTAAAAAAAAAAAAAATTTTTTTGAGAAAAGTAAAATTATGTATCTTATTTTAGTAGTAGTAAATAAGCTAATACATTCAGCCTCCTATTACTAAAACTTATAAATACTTGCCTGTAACTATACTCCGTCATCATACTTTTAGGCAATAATCGTTTACTTCTGGAATATAGATCCTATTTATCTCTAGCGAGAGAGCTTCACAGTGTGGCCTCAAACAGTGATTCACACATAGCATCACCATTATCATCATAATCAGCAAATAAATTGTGCCATTCTAAATGTATTTTTCTCTCTAAACTGTTTGTTTTATGTATTGTCCATTAGAGAGTATCTTTTTATGTATCAGGTATCAGCCCAAGTTATTCCACTTCTGAACATAAGCCTTTCTAAATGCATACCACTAAGCCCAATTCTCGGCTATTCATTTCGCTGCAAGCAGCAATTATCATCACTCCACTTTGTCAGAGGGCACAATACACTGCGTTTGCCAAGTCATTCCTCTCTAAAGAGAGTCCACTCCATCGAATATCAGCTCTACTCATCATCATCATCATTTCAGCCACAGGAAGTCCACTGCTGAACATAGGCCTCCCCCTGTGACTTCCAGATCAACCTGTCGGAAGCGATCTGCATTCAGCGGCTTCCTGCAACCTTTACCGTATGGGGACAGCCGTAAAGAATACACCACCAACAGGAGGAGTGTCGTAAGAGGCGACTAAATCCTGTAGCTCGAGACGGGGAGCAGCGTCTGCGTGCGAAATATTATAAAAAAACTGCGCTCGCCAACTGTGACCAGTCTGGCCGTCCCGATGACAGTTCTACTCACCTCAATATAATAAGTGACGTGGCAAGGCAGGTGGTGCACCTTCGCCGCCCTTGTGGCAGCGAGCGGCGCGCTGGCCGCACACACCAGCAAGTCAGCTGCGCACGCGCTGAGGAGCTGCGGTGTGCGGAGTCGCGCAGCACCACCAGATGCTAATGCAGCCATAAGGCTTACATTACCTGGTGGGGGAAACAAGCGTTAAGGTTTTAAGGGTTCTGTACGTCTGTAGAAACAGTGATAAAATTGTAAACCAAGCGGTTGATAACTATCCAACCAATCGCCGCTGACGACTACACTAAGAGCGATGAAGGCAGCGAGTGCCATATGCCTATTGATAGACAACACATTTACGGCCCATTCAATAGGTAAGTATATCTTAGAAAATGAGAGTTTTACTGTCTCTCTCCCTTTCTTTTCTCTCTAAAACTTTCTATTACCAATAACCAATGATAGAGATGAATCATCTACCTAGGGCAACTTGGATTTTTTTTACCCAAGTAGGCCGAAGCAGGAAGAACATGCACAGGTGGGGTTACAGCTTGGAGAGCGCGATGTCTGATGTGTTATTTTACCCCAGACAATGGAACATCTCCTATTCTGCCCTGCGTGTCCCTACACCTGCACACGCGAGGATCTTTACAAGCCCACCGATAGTGCTATATCGCTGATTTTTGGTCCTCATATATAATTATAAAAACCTGAATCGACACGCAAAGAAGAAGACAGGGCATTCAACAGGTAACAGTTTCTGTTTCTATCTCTTTCTCTCTCTCTCTTACTTACCAATAATACCAATGACGGAGACGAGCACGTAGAGAGCGACGAGGGCGGCGAGCGCGTGCGCATCCTCGCCCTGCCCCGCGCCCGCCGCCTCCGAGCTGCCGTTACCGAACATCACCACGCATCGTCTAAGCCTGGAACAAACATACGAATAATTGTTATAATACGAAAAAAAACACTGGACAACATCACATACATTGCATGTTGTTCACATCACATACTGAAGTAAGTAGGTATCTAAATTGTGTTATAAATACTCGTAGAAATCAGAAACAATGACGATACCATAACACCAGGGCCCTAACCATGAACTGTTAAAACAATCACAAATCTGTCAAACATTATCATTTCTGTCAAATTTTGTATGAAATGACGTACCAAAACTGACAGATTTGACAACTTTGAGATTGTTTTTAGAGTTCATGGTTAGGGGGCTGATATGATTAATAATACTTTTAAAAAAGTTATACAACAAAAGTTATTCACTATGATGTATAAAATATGTGGTTACAAGGTTGAACTTGATGTACGGGGTACCATGTAGAAAAGTTCGTTTTCTGCTTTGGCCCGACTGGTAGTCCAGCCTGGGACTTCAGATAGTAAGTTCGGCGTAGTCGCTTCTCGGCTACGGAGGTCACCAAAACATATGTATGTATACATTTTTTTTTCCTTTTGTATTCTGTGTGTGTCAAATAAATCTTTTTCTATTCTATTCTAGTCTATTCTATTCTATTCTATATGGTCCTCTTACTATCTTTCTTCTAGAGGGTGATTTTACACGAAGATGTCAGCTATTAGTCAATGGGTTTAACCTAATACCATTTCCATTTTAAATTACCATTTTCGTTTAAAAACTTAATACCTATAATATGTTTAATAATTCCTGAAAAAACACGATCGTTTTAATGAGTACACATTCAAAGGAAGGAAAAGTCCTACGGAAAGATTAAAAACAAATAAACAAGGACCGAGTTTTCTCTAATTAGCAATTTCGTGTACATCTCATTAAAAGAAAAAATATCATTCAGAATGGTTCTCCAGTCGTGGAGGGTCGCTATAAACGTTAAATCATTTATGATCATGCCCAAAAAATGCCTAGTAGACATTATTTTGTATTGTCGGAATATTTTCCAAGAATTCTTTGAGGGCGATTTCTTTGAAAACGTAGGAAAATTTTGCGCAAGGACAAAGATCTAAATATTTTATAAGAAAGCTTGGATAATTTATCCCGAATACGGGACTGGCTAACACGGATTTTTAGTAACGAAGCCTACCAGAGGGTCCCGTAGAGGGGCTCAAAGGGAACGTTTTTATTTGATTTCAGTAAACAACTCTGAATAAAAACCTTTAGAAATATAAAATGTGTGACAGATTCTCTAAATCTTGTTTGCCCGGTTTCTTCATTTTGATATAATAATAATATAATATGTTTAACTTTTTTTTTTTGTTTACAGGATGTACAAAATAATACGATAACCTTTAAAACAACCAACTTTGATACTCACTTTTACTACGGGAGCAAAATCGAAACCGTGAACATTTTTTCGCGGTATTGCGTTAAGTAGTTTGTATGGAGAATCTGAATTTCAATATTGCTCGCATATTAAAAGTTAATAATATATAGTAGCAGCAGATTGCATGGTGTAAGTAGTGTCCTATTCTTTTGAACCTGTATAATAGATCTGATAGCAAATGTATCTAATTCTGCTAAATGTCCAAATGTGTGTGATTTACCGCTCCTGGGATCACAGCGGGCGAATCACGACGATTTGAACGAAACATAGCGACTAACGCACATAGCGTTAAAAAAAAAAAGTATGAATTAAATTTAAGAAATAGGTAGTTTTATAATTTGTTGATTGTTCATTGTTGCAATTTGAAATCAAGTAAAAATAATTAATTAATATAAAATACTCGTATCTCATACCGTGCTGATAACGCTCCATTATGCTATTGCTATGTTCCAAAACTAAAATGTTTTAGATATTAAAAGCGAAACCACGTATATCTTAACTCGCTTTGCCATCTTTTAGTATCGAATAAGTAGAGACAAAACTCGAGTATCGAAAAAATGCAATTTTAACAGAACCACATAATGCCGTAATATTGGCGTTGTTTCGAGATATCGCCTATAGAAACGCGCATTTCGCAAGGCAACGAAATATTCGATGAATCTTTATTATTAAATTCTTGTATGCGATATTTTTTCTAAGCTCGTAGTAAAAAAATAATTGTTCCTGAAATCACATCAGTTATTATAGTAAATCTTATAAGTAAGAAATCTTTTACTCGGCGATTTTACACCTTAAATATACCATGGGACCGACATGGAGATAGTTATAGAGAAGTCCTTACTTCTCTGTTATTTAATAGGGTATATCATTGTCTATTCTTCTTCTTCCTTGCGTGCGTGTCGACTCAGGCTTTCATATATAAGGTGTAAACTTATTATTTAACTCTTTTCTAGGGGATGATTCTACTGCTTAAATAGAACAAATTTTCTATGGGACTAACTTCAAAATCGCAAAACAAAAAACCATTTCCCCATACAAAACGGCATACCAGCTGAGATCAGTTTGTATAAATAGAGGAAATATTTTTTTACGATTTCGAAGTTGGTCTCATACAAAAAGTTGTTTTATTTGAGCAGTAGAACCACCTCCTAGAAAAGAGTTAACTGATAAGTTTACACCTTATATATGTAAGGACCAAAACTCAGCCACTGATATAGCACTATCGGTGGCCTTGTAAAGATCCTCGCGTGTGCAGTGATGTCTTCTACCATGCCCTGCGTGTCCATACACCTAGGCCATAACCATGAACTCTTAAAACAATCTCAAAGTTGTCAAATCTGTCAATTTTGGTACGACATTTCATACAAAATTTGATAGAAATGATAATGTTTGACAGATTTGTGATTGTTTTAACAGTTCATGGTTAGGGCCCAGGGCCATAACCATGAACTCTTAAAACAATCTCAAAGTTGTCAAATCTGTCAATTTTGGTACGTCATTTCATACAAAATTTGACAGAAATGATAATGTTTGACATATTTGTGATTGTTTTAACAGTTCATGGTTAGGGCCCTGGTGTAGGGACAAATACTGTCTATTAAGACAGACAGACAAACAACGAAGAGATCGTATAATGCACAGATCCTATAAACAAGGTTAAAGTAACGCTGTTTGGAAATCTCATAGTTTGGCATCTTTAGCGCTTAACGACGCTTACCACCTTCAGTCCGTTAAATAAAAGTTAAAGGCTAAAATTTTCTCTGCGTTTTAATATTGCCTTTCGATTTGAAATCCCTTCACCCGTCAGCATTAGAAATTGACTGTCTAGGAATTAAGTGGGAAATAAAAAGGCTGAAAATGCCGGGTGCAAGTGGCGCAACTCAATATCGAGTCTAGACTGGCCAATCGGTTTGGATTGCTGAAAGTCTGGATCCTTTGTTTTGCGATTTATCTTTTTTTAAAGTATCCAGAGAAAAATAGTCAAGCGAATTGAAGTTTTAAAAATGTAGTTAAGATGAGATAAAATTAAACAAATACGCCATTAAATACTTGGTATCGTGGTCTATGTCCTTTACGAGGTAATGCATTTTTGGCAATGGCTATTTTCTGCACATCAAGAATTACAAACCCGAAGCAAAGAAAAACTGGAATAAAAATGGTACCTATACCACAGCGTATACTGGCAATGCTCTTATTTAATCACGAATTAACTACCGATGAAATGGCCGGAACAATGCCGGTATATAAATAAATAAATAAATATTGGACAACATCACATACATTGCTCTGATCCTAAGGTAAGTAGCTAAAGCACTTGTGTTATAGAAATGAGAAACAACGACGGTACCACAACACCCAGACCCGAGACAATATAGAAAAGTTCGTTTTCCACATTGACCCGACCGGGGATCGAACCCGGAACCTCAGAGATGGTATAATAAAATGCTTCGCAAGAAAAAATGTTACAATGGTACTATTCTTAAAATAATCATATAATTGCAAATGCTACATAATACAGTATAATTTTTTCTCTATGATAATACTATAATACATACAAAAAGTACTCCATATAAATGTACTACTGTGTTTATAGTAAAAACAGCATTTACTAGTAAAATATAATTGAATAAAAACAAAAAAATATAGCCCCGCCGCGACAGTGAGACACTGCCGTGACCAGGATTCGAACCTGGGTTACTACGGCCACAACGTAGGGTCCTAACCACTAGACGATCACGGCTACCGGGGCTGGTGTCTTAACCGTTGAAATAAACGACTAAACTCTGCAAGAGGTAAACAAGTAATGATTTAAAAAGTACGTTTTTCGTACTAAAAGGTACTGTTGTCGGTGATTGTTAATTTAGTCGGGTTTGATCAGAACTGGAGCACTTTCTCCCCTCGCGGCGATCGGTGAGATTGCGTAGGCCCAATGAACGAAAACGGCATAAAAGCATAACAATCTATGAAAATATTTTCACAGACTTTTATGTTTTTATTTGCGAAAGTCTATTAAAGACGCGATTGGTGAAGTAGCAAGGCAAATCCAGGCTAATGTCTATTCAGCCTATGGCAGACCATAGAGCACGATCTCCCGCTTTTTTTATCCAGCCACTGATAGTCATCTTCCTAAGATCTTAGGTCCATAGGGTGGGGGCCGTCCTACACTACGTTTGCCTAGGCGTTTCATTCAATCCAGGTTTGTTTTATTTGACAAAAAAGCAATGATGACTAGGACTGAGTTAAAAAAAGGAAATTCTATTTAGTCCGCCAGTTAAAGATTATCAAAAAATAATGAATTTTTATATTTTCTTTTGAAAGAAAATACGTGTCCAATACTTTTTGATCTACGTGATAGACGACGAAAAAAAAGTTAGTGTAATGTCTGGTGCATATTTATTAATCAATTTATTAAAAAAATAATTAGGTAATTGTTTAGTGTCACGCTGTTAGATGATTACTTAGTTACTTTAAATGAATTTTACTGGTAGTTGAAACGATTAACTCTGAATTAAAATTAAGTACTAAGAGAGGATTTTGAAAAGGCAAAACGAACGATCTAAAATGGCAACCTCCATGCAAATCAATTATGCATAATACGTAAAGTAGAAAACATGATCAATGCTGAAAATATGTTTATATTCTATTAGAACCGAGTATTTACTTAAAATGTATTAAATACTAAGATTTAAATTTGTGTTACAGAATAATCAAAAACAACGATAGTACCCCAACACCCAGACACGAGACTATATAAAAAAGTTTTTCCAGAACAGGAATCGCACCCAAGACCTCGTAGATGGCAATCTTCAAGCGTAAGTATATCACTACATTTAAGAAATACTACCAATTTCTTTTTCTATACATTTGTCGTTGGTTACATAGCCTAATTGGTAAAGTAATTATATCAACAATGTATTAGTAGTATGTTAGATCATTACATACTTGTACGTATTTGTTATTTCTGTTCGCATTTGGGTAGAAAATTATACGTTCATTTTTAGGGTTTTATAGTCAATACGGAACCTTAAAGGCTTAACATTTTTGGGAGGGTATAATAATAATAATATAGCCTTTTATTCAGATCCGTAAAATTACACGTTTTTTTCTAATAAAACTTAAGTTTAATCTAAACGTTAATCTAGTCTTTTATTTGAATTTTACTTATTTTCTGTATATCTGTTTGCCAGTCGACAAAGGCCTCCTCCAACCTTTTCCACTCATGTCTTTCTTGAGCCACTCTGTTCCATGTGACGCCTGCCACTTGTCTTAGGTCGTCATCCCATCTTTTCTGTGGTCTACCTCTTTTCCTTTTACCTTCTCTAGGATACCATCGTGTCACAATTTTGCTCCATTTGTCATTTCCTCTTATTATATGCCCTGCCCATCACCATTTAAGCCTTATAATTTTGCATGTTATGTCTATAACCTTTGTTTTGCTTCTTATTACACGGCTTCTCAGTCGGTCTGACTTTTTCACATTCATCATGCTCCTTTTCATTGCGTATTGACATGTTGCAAGTTTGCTAGTTGTTAGAATAGTTTGTTACGGGATTGCTACCATGTACCTTATTTTTGAGTTCCCGATATTTCGGCACTGTTGCAAGCGCCATGATCACGGAGTAACTGAAGATCTTGCGGGTAAGTTAACGCCACTACATACCAAGAATGGTCAGGGAAGCGATTGAAATTACAAAGTACAAAAATTTCAATCGCGAGGATGGGTTTAAATTGTCAAGTGTCTGGAATCCAGTGATTCGTATGTGCAAAAACCGGAAAAAACAACAAACTGCTATTTCGCGGTCAGATACTGTTAGTGTTGTGCGTCGAGAACAGTGTACACAGTTACTCAGTACAGTTACAGAACAGTTACTCCGTGATCATGGCGCTTGCAACAGTGCCGAAATATCGGGAACTCAAAAATAAGGTACATGGTAGCAATCCCGTAACAAACTATTCTAATGTTAGTGACCATGAAAGTTTAAAACAATATTTTGCTAGTTGTGTTTTGTGATAAGGTCCACGTTTTGCTGCCGTTTGGGAGGGTATACCTTGAAATAAAATTCTCAAGTCAAACCTGGTGTACTACGTAGCTATTGTCTTAAAAAGTCTGATTACCCTGTCTTAGATTTGCGTAAGTCATCTACCATAGCATACAGGCATGATGGGTTAGATTTTTAGATGTTGTATTAATTTTAACAATACATTAACTAATTAGAATTTCATTAGCATCTGTTGAGAAGGGTGGAGAAACTAGGCTCTTGTTGGATAAAGCAAATATCTACTTTCCTTTTACATCGCAATTAATATTCATTATGACCCTAGAACACATTAATCTCAATGAAAGTTTCATATTAAATTTTACGTTAAAGCTGATTAAAAGTAACTCCGAAACTGGCGGTCACTGAAAAGTTCAGCGAAACGGCAAAATTTGAGTTCGTTGGTTGTTTAATGTAGTTTGCGTGGTTTCTATCTTAGCTTGGTTAATTAGTATCTATAATAATTGTTAACTTTATTTTATGGGTGCAATGTTAGATGACCGTTGGTCTAGCTAGTGGTTCGCGCTTTAGACATAAGCCAGGCGGTTGCAGGTTTGAATCCAGTAAACTGTAAAGGGCAAATACTTGTGTGATGAACACGAGTGTTCGTATTTGAGTCATTGATGTTTATGATGTTTAAGTATATTTCAATATCCGTTATCTAGTTTAGGACTAGGACTAGCATTATAGTTAGGAGAATTATTTTTAGTACTGATTGGTTACATTAGTGAAAATAAACTACGAGTTAAACACGCGATCAAATTACGCTGCTCAAATAAAATACTTTTCCTTTGAAAAATATTTTCAAGGCTCAAATAGTTTTTTTTTAAGTTTACCATTATACATTTTGATAATCAGATCATTTAGTGTAGAAAAGTATATTTATATATTTTAAACTTGTTTCCATTTAAAACAATTGTTGTTTCGAGAAACAGTCCGATTTTGATGCTAAAAAGATTTTATTTCTTCTAGCCATAGACTTAGAATTAGCTACTTCTAGCTACCCCTTAGTAATATTTTTATTTCACTATAGTATTATAAACTGAACTTTTATGAAATGAAAATATGTCTTCAAGTCGTCAAATAAATGTCACAAAAATATTTTCACAGTTCACTTGTTCAATTTAAAAATGAATTACCAAAAAGCAAATACATTTCGTCACCTATCGCACATTTAACACGGATAAAGCTATTTATATTCAGCAGATATTAATTAAACCGATGAATTTACAAAATGGCGCCGCAGTAATTGGCTGCCTTGGACTGCTCCTGAATATTCCGATCACTGATTAAATATACTGAATCATTGCGTTGAGATTGAAAAATGATAATATTTTGTAGGTAAATATTTTTTAAATAGTACAACGATTTTCAGTTAAGAATTACTTTGTAACTTCTTTTATAATTTCATAATATTTTGTCGCTAAGGAAACTACATGTTATTTTACTTTTTTGGGAAACTTAAAACAGAATTATCCTACTAATATTATAAATGCGAAAGTTTGTAAGTATTGATGGATGTTTGCTACACTCTCACGCAAAAACTACTGAACGGATTTAGATGAAATTTTGCATACATATAGAATATGATCTGGAGTAGAATATAGGATACTTTTTATTTCCGATAAATGATCCTGTGAGATACATTGAATAAATTAAAGAGCACGCGAGCGAAGTCGCGGGCAACAGCTAGTTATTAAATAGAATATTTAAAAATGTTGCACAATACTGAATGCAGAAAAATCAGTATTTAGCAGACAATCGCTAACTAGATTCAGCAAGTAATTTAATTGTCTGTTACTCGCCGTAACGATTCTACTCGGCATTAAAGGGCAGCCATGAAGATAATTAGTTTCGTAACTAATTACATTTGCCGAAGTAACGTTTAGTAGGTAAGTGGGAAAATTGGGGGGTAAACGTGCGTATCCGAAACGCTTCTCTTCCCGCGGGCATTGAGCCATTATAACATACATCCGGCATTTGAAGAACCATGCAGTTAGGGTTGCCAACTTGAAATAGGTACTTCTACTATAAAATTAATAATAAATAAAAATATGGTATTCTATTTATGATTTTTTTAAAAATCATTTTAATACAACAGAGACTTTGTTTTATAAATGTGGGCGTCCTTTATCTAAAAAGTTTAGTGTTTTTACGAAAATTTCAAAGTCAAATATTTTATTTTTCATCAAGTAACTGTTCATAAAAAATGTGATATTCAATAGTTAGCATGCAAGTATTTTATACAAGTATTCGGCGCACGTAATGACGCGATGCGACGGAAACAGATTTGTTATAACTATTCTTCAAATATCTCGCTGCACACTTTTCCTCTTAAGTGGCAACCCTATTGGTAACAAAGAAGGATTCCCGACTCAATGATACGCAGGATGGACTGGTGGAGTGCGGGACAAGACAAATGAATCGTCTTATCTATCGGACGAGATATACAGGGTGTTTCAAACCTCTGAACTTGGATTTAGAGTGCTCACATTAATTACTAAAGTTGAAATTAAAACTAAATTCAATTTATTGAATTATTTGCTATGTTTTTTTCTAGGTCCAATTTAATGTTATAATATTATGATAGCTTCTCGTTTTCGTTTACGTGGTACTTCAAAAATATAAAAATACAATGGTTAAAAACGAAAATTGAATTGTACGTTTAAACAGTAGTAGGTTTTTTATAGTAGCCAAAATGAAAGAGGTGTATGTGTTCTTCCATACATACTACTTTTCTATGGTCAACATCGAAATCGCTAATTTTTGTTTTGCTTTGCCATTCAAATTAACGCTATATCTCTATTATCATTATGTATGGAGAGCAGAAATTTTGATTAAACCTCAAGCTTATTAAATGAATTAAAAATGTAGGTATTAATAATTTGTAACATCCTGTATGTACTACACAGAGTGATGCAAATTCTACTGACCCATTTGCAAATAGTAATAGATTGAGGCGCTACTCAATGTGGTTTCCTGTTTCATTCAGGAACGCCTAGGGCTTGAAATGTATCGCTTACATCCCTTTTGGTCGCATGCAAATAGCTATGGGCAAATAACATTAACCGTTAGATAAGCTTTTCATTGGTTTATGTCTTCAGATATAGAGTGACAATAGAATAGTTTGTTACGGGATTGCTACCATGTACCTTATTTTTGAATTCCCGATATTTCGGCACTGTTACAAGCGCCATGATCACGGAGTTCATGGCGCTTGCAACAGTGCCATTCTATTCTAATGTTAGTGCCCATGAAAGTTTAAAACAATATAGAGTGACGATGTTATTTATTTCGCTTGGCAATTGTTTCATGATATCAAACATATATAGAGCGATAAAGTAAAATATAATTTATTTTGTTTGAAAAGTTTTACTATTAGTCATTGATCAAAGTGACGTGCTGTTTTAGTGTAGGCAAGAGTTGATAATATTACTGTAGTGTAGGTATGTGTAAAATCACTGCTACGTTCGAATGGTCACAAACTAAATAAAAACCAATAAAATCAATTTATTATTGCAAATGGTGTCGTTTGGTGCCGGCACGTTTAAAGAATAGCACCACCCCTTCTCTTCCTATGGGTGTCGTAAGAGGCGACTACAGGAGAACCGCCATAAGAAGACGGGCAGCAGCGTCTCCTCTCCACCATTGGCCAAACTGCGATCGCAAACCCGCCTGCCAAGCGTGGCGATTATGCCCAAATCCTCCTTTTGGAGAGGCCTGTGTGCAGCAGTGGACTGATATAGGCTGGTGATGTGATGATTGCAAATGGGCTTAAACTACGCGCGTAAACACTACACATTTTTTTTTACACTACCACTGCTTCGGGACAGATTTGAGCTATTACAATTAAGAACATTCTTTACTCGTTAAGTAATTCTTAATGTGATGGTGACATACTTACATAAGTCTTTTTGTGTGTGTTTTTGTTAACATTTTATATTCCTCTATATGATTCGTAATAATATGGTAAAGTACTAAATAAGTTAGTGTCAAATAATAAGAAAACCAAACAAAATACCATCGTATTACACCCCGTTAAGTAATCGATATAACGTCGACAGCTATAGCTCAGCAGTCCTTTAACAAAAAGGGTCAATCGGTCCCGTAAACTTGATTGAGACTTTCTCTTCGTAACCCCATTTTCTGAAACCGAATAGCCCAGCCCAGGGCTTTCTCATCTCCCACAAAATTATATTATCCTGAAAAGAGAAACGTGTAAGGCTGAGGTTACACTGAGCGACAGGCGATCGCTGGGATGCTTACGCTGGGTAATAATAAGTAGCAAAGCGCTTAATCTATGTTATGTCAAAAAAAGTTATAAGTCGCACCTGGTACATACCATTTATATTAGAAATGACATAATATTTGGTCGAAAAACCGCCATTTTTGAGTCTGTATTTGTACGCTTTTAGTTTAATTATTAAAGTACTAATATCAATACTATTGAAAAATGAGAGTTGGTAAATTTTTTAATGCCGAATCATAAAAAAATAATAATAAAAATGTTGTCTAAAAAATTGGAGTGGACCTTATCACTTAGGGGTATGAAAAATAGTTTACGTCCTATCCTTATACCTACTGAATGTATAATAAATAGAAATAATATCCACTGAATATACACACAAAATTTCATAAGAATTGGTCAAGCCGTTTCGGAGTTGTTTTGTTACAAACACTGTGACACGAGAATTTTCTATGGCTGGTGCTCTATGTGCTCGATGCCGTATGTGCTAGGGGGCTTGGATGTTAAATAAAAAATCTAATAAAGTCAAATGTTTATATTTATTAAGAACTTAAAGCGCAGAATTTACCTTTATCAAGGCATCTTCCAGAAAATTGCTAAACAGAAACTTCTAAATTTGTCTCTTAAAAATAAGTTAGCCTATTCACATTTACTGCACATGGTTTGGGTTTTTTGGTCTATAGATTTCAGACAGCTACAGTCAGGCTAAACATTTTTGGTCTTACTACAAAAAGATAAGACTAGTGTTAAACACTTGTCTAAAGACAAGTCAACCAATTTGAAATGTTGACACATCAGTCAAATGAGACATATTATTAACAAAGATTTCAAATTAGTTGACTAATCTTTAGACAAGTTTTAAACACTAGTCTATCGTTTTGTAGTAAGGCCATTTATTATCATACTTTGGTCCTGACTGTATCATTCTGACGGCAAATTATTATCTTGACGATCCCTGCAATATCAGACCCAGTGTAGATGGATACCTATCACCCGATTAATGTTCCTCAATTTATTTAAATTTCTCGCACATACTTATTTTATTTATTGAATTATTAACATTTGTTTACACTGATATATGAGTACAGTACAATTTCTATATCTAGGTTAAGTGCAACAAAGTATTTTAGGTAAATACAGCATGTTCCATAAACATCGAGCAGACAATAACTTAATAGCTAGGACTTAGTTTGATATAGTACTTGATAACATTGAACAAAACAAAACAAAAACAGTAGCAAGCACAGCGGGGTAACCATGAAATCTTAAAACAATCTCAAGTCTGTCAAATCTGTCAATTTTATACGTCATTACGTACGAAATTTGACAGATTTGACAAGATTTGACAGATTTGGGATTGTTTTAAGAGTTCATGGTTACCCCTCAGGGCATACTCTCTATTGCTCTACGATAAGGCGCTCGGCTATAGCAGACCGAACGATACGAACTAAAAATGTGTCGTAAAGTAGGTGATCTATTAGAGGACACACACGAAAAGGACGCAGCAAAAGCAATCAAATTAAGTATGTAAAGAAGTAAATTATTCACATAGCTGTCTAAACATTTGGTATATACCACTGTGAACTTACAGAAGGTGTACACTGCTGTAGGTTAGCTTAACACTTAATCAAATCATGTTTGACTTTTTATCGAACACATATTTTTACACCCAGGAGTGATATTCTTCTGACAAGCCCAAGCATAGGAAAACATGTTCCCCTTTACAGGTAAACTTTGCTTTAAACTGCAAAAATATGGCAATTGATATACCTGCGGGGTAACCTTAGACTCTTAAAATAATCTTAAATCTGTCAATTTCGTATGTCATCACGTACGAAATTTGACAGATTTGACAAGATTAGACAAATTTGAGATTGTTTTAAGAGTTCATGGTTACCCCCCTGAGATGGGTGACTCACTTCCCTAGAATCAGGGAAACTATGTTGTGTTTCCCTGTTGAAGTAAAGTCACGAGCAATGACATGTATCTACAATTTATTCATTTGAAGTAAGGTTTCAAGTTCAATGGAATTGTATATGTTTATCCTCGTGACTGTACAGTACCTACCTACGAGATTTTTAAAAGTCGTTTTTCAACTACTTTCCTCTAAAAGAATGTGACCTTAAAAACAAAAGTGTTCCTAGTAATAGCCTAAGCTGAACAATCGTGTTAAACCCGCACTCTTTTTATGTTACAGCTGTGACCTTAAAAATAAAAGCTTTAAGCGAAACAATCAATACGTTTTAAAACGGCACTTTAAGTTATAGTGGTCTGTGGACTTAAGACTTTTTCAAATTGCAATAGAATAATAAGATATGTGACAAGCAAGCCGATAAATTTGAACGGTAAAGAAACATCGATTTGAAGCATCCGCAGCAGCGAGAAAGAAAGGTCTCGAGCCTCCGTCAGGGCGAGCAGCGCACGCGCAGCGCTACGTCCTGACTTATCTGGAATATTAAACTTACATTATTTATGCCGGAGTTAAAATTAATTTAGTTTAATAATATCAGGATATTAACTTAAATTAATTTCACAGTGCCTAAATAATAGAGGCCCAAAATAATCGAAGCTAGTAGCAAGCAAACTAAGTATACTATAGCGATGTAAAAACGGAATTTGCGTTCTTAAATACGTTAAACACTCATGACTTGAACTCGCAAGTCACGCTCGTAGTCCGGAGCGCATATCACTTATACCAGATGGTTGTGTTAAAATAGATTTAAAGAAAATTCATTGATGTTTATCATCATTAACATCATTTCAGTCACTAAGACGTCCCTGGTGAACATGTTCTTCACTGTTTGAATACTTACATTGGACCACAAAAAGGGTCAGTTAGAAAAATTGAAAGCTTGAATTCATTTTTTTTTATTTTCATTTAAGCACATTACAATATTTTTGAATTAAGTCTTTATTTCATAAAGCTAGGCCAGGTTGAAGATATTGAAGATTTTCTAACTTTCTTTTTATATGCGGTCCTGTGTAGTTGAGCAGAACTTACCAAGGTTGTCCTTCTCGTAGAGTCTGGCAGCAATGAGCTCCCTTAACCGCTTGACTTCGCCGTGGACTCGGTCGCCAAATATGCACGGTGAAAACAGTGTTAGCATCTCCATTGCCATGGCATTGAAGTCCGTTAACATGATCACCGTGATACGCTGTAATATTTTTCTCAATATCTTATTTTATTTTATTAACCACCACCACTTTACACTATCATTACAGGAGAACCCCAATACGATAGTATCAGCCTGATAAATTTACATTTAATTTTATGGATTACATAAACATATTTATAATTTCTTAATTTAACTTATAAATGATATAATGTGCTAACCCTTGTGAATTCGCTCATAGTAATGAATACAGAAAAATAGGTCTAGCTCCACCGATATAAGGTTTAGAATACGCAGCGCATGCGTCAGCGGTGCGCCCGCGCGGCAGGGCTAGCAGTTGCGGCATCATCATCATCATTCACCTGCCCAGAGTACCAGGTTATCTGAGGTCGGTGCAGTATGTTTTACTCTTCCATGCAATTCGGTCACTCGTCATCCAGTCATTCACTCCTTTCTCAGTCGTATCACTCCTAGCACAATCCATCCATCTTTTCATAGGTCATTCTCTACCAATTCACTCATCAATACACATACCTATTACTCTCATCGTTACATGCTCATGTCTTTCTCATCACATGTCCATACCAAACCTTAATATTGTGTTACGTAAGCATTTTAATTATTTTACCTCTTCGCGAATAAGTTCGCTTGCAAGATTGTAACATAACTTCAGTGTGCCCGTAAACGTCGTTATGATAATCACTAGTAGCTGAAACATTTTAAAACAACTTTACTCTTTGACGACGGAATTACGGACGGCGGATTAGCAAGCTAAAGTGGCAGTGAACTGACTTCCGATGGGGCAGAAATATTCTGGAATGGAGGTCACGTACCGGCAAGCGCAGCATGTCGTCCACCCACAAGGTGGACAAACGACCAGGTAAAGGCTGCAGGAAGCTGTTAGATGCAGGCCGCCTCCAACCGGCCAATCTGGAAGTCACTGGGGTAGGCCTCTGTTCAGCCTTGGACGTCCTGTGGCTGAAAAAATAGTTACGTATAATTTCAATCACCTGCCATTTTATTGCTTCAACCAAGAAGTCATACGCTTTTATGACAATGTAGTAATTATCCATTAGCTTCTTCATGTCAGTATTTTTGGGATTTTTAGTTTTGAACGTAGTGAATTTGACAATATTCGGACAAGTAGCAGGCTCCCTATTAGACACAGCAGTCTCCATGAAATAATTTATAAGACGAAGCCGCGAGATCAAAAGGCTAAGGAGATGACCGTAGTAAAACAATTCTAGAGAATGAAGGAGATTTATCAGAATTCCCTGGTAAAAAAAAGATTTCTTCGGATTACCTCTCCAAATATGCGAAAACCAAAAGGAAAATGGTAAAAATACATTGTATAACACCATCAAAACCAGGTTGTTTATAGACAAGGCAGTCATTTTAGGTCTGCAGCCCACTTCAGCATCGAATTTGTTGAGCTCCTTGTAGTATCGCTCCATTCTTTTCCAAGTGACAAAACTAAATGTGATATCAAAAAAGTATTCAACCAAAGCCGTCACTCCTATGACGTAGGTGTAGGTCTTAAGAACATATGTCATATAAAGAACACAAGAACATAAGAATATAGAATACGCGATAGCTACAGAATTAAGGATGCATTTTGCTTCGTTAATTATAACAGGCAACCTGTTCATGCCCAGCAAACTCCCGACTGCGATATATATTTTAGAAATAGGGTCTACGAACGGTTTTTGCTTTTTTTTTAAAAAAGTGTTTCTTTTCACGTTTGGAGACGCCATGACGACTAAACCGCTATTACTACAATGACCAAGAGCCTCGATGTGTCATTACTTAGTGATCGTAAATAAAATGTACCTACATTACTAATAAAGTACCTACTACGCCATAAAAGTAATTAATTAAGTCTGAAGAAACATATCATTAGTACTGAGTAGATCAAATATGAATGTATATACATAAGTTTAATGCCGCGTGTATGTGTTGAATACATAAATTAATTCATATTTTTTCAATGATGTGCCGCCAGACAGCGCCACCCCGAAGTTCCATACAAAACGATTACTTTTTATTGATTAATTCATTAAAAACTTTCACTAGCTTTTCAGAGTACAGGTAAACTTACACTAGGCAAGATAACTTATGTCATATCTTCTTTATGATAAAAATGTCTATTGGTTTTAACAAATCAATAAAAAAAATATCATAAAGAAGATAAGACAAATATGTCTCGCATGTTTCTGCTTTTTTTGAACCATCCATCCAATTGAGTTGAAACTTTTATTAGTTTTGCAAATGCAAAAAAAAAGTACTATGCAAACGAATACTATGGAAACATATAACCAAATAACGATTGAAAATTTACGGATTGGATCGACAAAAGTGTAGCCTTAGCTTAAATAAAATATATTTAGAAAGCATTCTGCAATTGACTCTATGAAGAAACAAAAAAGGAACAAAATAAGTTTGTACACTTTTGTATCAGGTTTCAGTTCGCACAAGTAAGAAATATGGGAAGGCGACTATGTGAACTTTTTTTTAAACATTCAAGCTACGGGCTAAACACAGCGGAATTTATTGTTACGCATTTGCATGCAACCGCTCGGCAGCTAATATGTTATTATTATTTTGTATCATTATTTAAAAAAAAATGCGCCGTTTTACTACAGTATAGTCATAATAGTTTTGTTTGTGTTTAAATAACGCATTCTATCATAACTTCAGCTGTTGTTATACTCTAATTTTGTTAGGGTAAGTTATGAAGAGTGCTGTATTCGAATCTTTTTTCCTATTTCCAAATTTTATTTGTTACTAAACCACCCTGCCTGACCCAAAAACTTTTCGGTAGAGCCGTTCTCGCGTTTAAGGATGACTAATAGCGTATGGAAATTGGTAAAATATGTATCAAATCAAATCAAATCAAATCAATTTATTTCTCTCTCACAACAGGACTCTTAAAACTATAAAGCATTTACAGTAAAAATACAAAAATATGTCCTAAGGTGTGAGAGTCTGGTGCCTGAGATGGGTTTTAAGAAAAGGCCCCCTCCAAAGGGGGGGGGGGCTGGTGGGAGGCAAGAATGTACTATATTATCGATTGAAGTGAGAACTGTATGTTGTATGTAAAATGTATATCTTTTCCAATAAGTTAATGACCCGGAAAAATCTTCGTTTCCTTTTTGTATCCTCTCATAACTGACCATAACATCTTGCCTAACCGCCCTTTCTCAATCGCGCTATTCACAAAACTTTGAAGTGATAAAAGAAGCAGAACTTTGTCAAGGGATCTTAACATCCCCAAGGGTCTGCCGAAGGGTCTTAGAAGTTAATTAAACTTTACCGGGTTAATCCTTCCGTGTCCTGTGGGATCGACGAATTTATATTGTGAGGGACTGATAATGATCGGCGAGTAGCCACAATCCCGATAAAATATCTTTTTCATGTCAAGTTTTATAAGTTACAAAGCTGAAATAAAAAAAATAAGTTTCTTGTTATAAACATAATGCTACATATACAGTATGAGTCTTTATAAAGTGATAAAATTAAGCATTGTAAACCCTATTTCAATATGAGTAACACTGTACATCCTTTTGTGAATTGATTTTTCAGACGTTTTGACCTAAATGTATAGGCAGTGGTCACGGGATGACATCATCACCGAAACGACGGGAAAACCAATTCCCAAAAATGTGTTGCCTTAATACCCGTGTGTGTATTGTACAATGTTACTAAGCCTTAGTTATTGATTCAAATGGCAGTACTTCATAGTAGGTCAATGGGCAATTATAACGAAAATTTAATAAAAATGATTATTATTTCTGTAAATACTAAATAAATACTAAACGATGGTTCAGAAAAGTTCTGCATTAGAGGCCACGTACCGGAAAGCGCAGGGTGAGAAGTCCACCCACAAGGACAGACGGTACTTCCAACTGACCAATCTGGAAGTCACTGAGGCAGGTCTATGTTCAACAGTGGTCGCCCTGTGGCTGAAATGATGATGATGGTGATGAAACATTAATTGTATTATTCCTTTTTATCGTGTGCAGTAAAAAGTATGCATCTATCCATAATTAGTTGATCTTTAATTTGTGCTTAGCCCTATTTGTTGTTGGACCGAAATCTGTTTGCAAATCCCTCAATCTCATCCCAAATAGTGGCCAATAAAAACTCATGCATAATTATGAATCAACTTGTAATGAATGCTACTCCACCTGCCGCCGATATAACTTTTAATAACTTTCAAACAACTTGTTGCTGAAGTTCAGAGAATAAAGAAATTTGAAGTTTGGGAGTACCCAATTTTTATCTAAAACGATTTTCGAGGAGAGCAACGTATAATTTCAACGTTGGTTAACATTATGTAAAGCTTCAATTCAAACTACTACAAATTATAATATCGGACAACATTACATTATATTGCTCTGTTCTTAAGGTGAGCTTAAGAACTTGTGTTAAAGAAATCAATATAGAAAAGTTCGTTTTCTACACTGACCCGACCAGAGATCGAACCCGGAACCTCAGAGTGGCTGGATGAAAAACGCGGGACTGAAATGGGCTGAAATAATGATGATTTTATATTTTCGAAACGGAAGGGATTATCAGCAGATTTAAACAAACTAGAAATCCTCCAGCTGATATGAAAGAGAAACCCGGATCACAACAGGTGAGCGCGTTATAACCGGACAGCTCTATTCGAACGGAAAGCGGTTCAAATCAGTGATGTGCAATTTTTTATTGTACAGTCAACAGCATGTCGACCTACCCCAAAAGTATAAAATTCTCCAATAGATTTTCAACTTTAAGCCACTCCGAGGCTATTAATGCAACACACATAGCCCTTTTTACGGAATTGTTTTTTTTCGATGTTTTGGCTTATGCAACTATGCATAAGCTGTGGTTACGGAATGACAGCCGATATACGGTTTCGTCTGCCCAAGCGCAATGAAAACTAATGATTTGTATAGTTAAGTGAATATGGAAGCGATTTTTAGCGATTTCAATATTAGTCCCCGATGTAAGTCCCCGTTATGGACTTCCCTCGAAAACTGTGTATACTATAGCCTATAATCTAGCTAGACTATCCTGCAAACTACATCTAAAACTTTTTAGCTATTTTGACGTAATTGAGTAACAACATCAAATCATTTTACTTCCACATTTATAGTATCATTTGCATTTTACACATATTACCTTATCGATATCGATAAACTATTTTTCCCAGCACTATCCCAAGCCGACCAAACGAAATGTACTGAGTCGTGAATCACGGATGGGTAAAAATATCGGAGCACCTTAGAGCTATGGACCGGTGAGATATATTTTGTAATAAAATGAAGTGTGAGAAGCAGAGATTCCGGATTGTATAAGTGCCCGGAAGAATAAATAATTTTATTTCATTTCATTTCATTGGACCTTAAGGGGTTAAAAATTACAAGAAAACGCTTTAAAAAATGACGATTTTCATTCAATAAAATGATTACAGATTATTATTGCAGCACATTTTAAATCAAGAGTATTTTTATTAGAAGAAGAAGAAGAAGAAGAAGGAACATCAAATTTAATGTATTGATTATAGAGTTAACGAAAGTACTTTTTTAAAATAATTTATTATACTGTTTGCCTAGCACTTTAAAGCGTTTATAAACAAAGTCATTATGTCATTTTTAGTATTTTCGGTGTAGTATAGCTAATAGGTACAAGGCCAAAAAGGTTTCATTAACTAACTTCAATCAAAATCATACACTGAATAACAATTTTATAAGTGAAATTTACATATTTGAATAGTACCTTCTAAATTTTCATTATAGACACAAATCCGAAATAGATAATAGTTAAACATAAGTAAACATAAATAATTATAATATACATACATACAACATTAGCCATTAGCATAGTTACCAACAGATTGTTAAATAAGTGCTTAGTTAAATAAGGAAGAGTGGAATCTCCAGTACCTACAGGCATATTTTCTTGCTAAAAAGGGGATTCCAGCAACTATTTATGAAATTCTGTAATCTGTTTCAGCAAATAAATATTTTTGAATTTTAAACTGAATTGAATTAATAATATTGTTTAACACAATTATTATATCCGTTCTGAAACTACAAACGAGTGGAATTCGTAATACATGAAGCAATTTTGTAAGAAGATTTGTAGTTGAAGCGGCAGCTTTAGCCTGCGCTCTAATTAGTGCTTGCATATAATGTAGTAACTAATTTTGCAGGAAGATTCCAATCTACAAGGTAGTTACATGTCGTAGCTAATTTGTAGAATCTGCCGTCTGAAGATCTGACAAGATCTGACAAAGCCGCTGGATGCAGGCCGCTTCCAACTGGCCAATCTGGAAGACACTGGGGAAAGCCTATGTTCAGCAGTTGACGTCCTATGGCTAAGATGGTAATGATGATGATGAACAATAATAATGCCTAAATGATATTCAAAGCTTGCGTCTACTCAAATACACAAAAACATATGGCTCAAAGAGATAAAGTATAGAAAATACATGAATGAAAAGGGCATTAATACAATTCTATGAGATCAACCAGCTCACTACGAAAAGTTACATAGTTATATTGCTAGCAATAAGTCGTGTAACATCTTATCACGATCTACAATCTAGCTTTGACGTCGGTGCCTAGACCTAGCTTTTGCATAAGCCGAGGAATGGTTAGCAGCTATGAAATATACGCGAGGCCCCTAAATCGGCGAACATCATTTAAGATTTCATTCGAATTATATTGTTTTTCTCTTACCGCGCATACAGGTTTGGCGTACGTAACTTCTACCTAAAGTATATTTGTGTATTTTCTTTTAAAGTGAGATATAAATAAGCAACGCTGCTGCTGCCGCTGTCCGAGCTAGGTAGCTCAGTTCACTCAAAAAGAAGATCCCTTTTATAATGTAGCGGTGCACAAACGACATGAATTTAAGTTAGTTACTGGTTTTTACTTTATTTGTAGTTACTGTTCCATTTCCTTTTCATTCTTTTAAAAGGAAATGAAACACACACACACACTTACTTTAAAAAGATAAAATTTTAGTTCACTTCGAATGCGATCATTTTGTTGTCTTCTCAAGAACCTTTTTACCACAAACGCGTGGAAATTATTATTAACATCCAAGTCTGCATTCTTTTAAAACTGTAAAAAAATATTGTCTAAGTCGATGTCATCAAAAGATATGGATGAAAATTTGAATGATACAAAAAAAAACTTTAAATTAGGAAAATCTTTGTGACTCGATCATTATGGGCGAACGATTGAAATTTGTATCTTATGAAGATTTAATGGTTGCCCTTGGTGCTTGAGTCTGACTCTGTAGATCTGCCTCATCTTAAAAAGAAGGATCTAAATTTATTTAGTAATACCTTCGTCGTCATCATCATTTCAGCCACGGACGTCCACTGCTGAACAAAGGCCTCCCCTAGTGACTTCCAGATTGGCTGGTTGGAAGCGGCCTGCATCCAGCGGCTTCCTGCAACCTTTACCAAGTCGACTGTCCACCTATTACGAATAACTTTCGCCTAATTTATTAAGGTTAATGTTCCGTTCTTTCATTAGCTTTAGATATTTATAGCACAAAAAATATTTCTTATTATTTTCTCTTTTCGAAACATTTATTTAGAGGCACAATCCCAATTCCCAGCGCCGTGACAAAACGAAGTCACTAGTGCTGCCTTCTAAAAAAAAAAACTCTTCACATTCTGTCTTCAACTTGCAACGCGGCGCGCGGGCACCTTTTCCTAAACCCTTTCGAAAAAACGAATTAACGCTAAATCAAACACGAACAACGATTAACTTCGAGAGACCAGAACCGGACACCAGATTGGAGGTACCTCCTAAGAAGACATCGCGAGGATATCAGGTGAGTGCCTCTGGTTTATAAAATTAGAAGTAGGTAATAATTATCGTTTTTCCATACAGTTAATAACGAGTCAGTTTAGTGGCCGCGCTGCCCGTTTGCGGCCACGAATCGCCCCGTAGGGCGTTATTACGGTACTTTGCGGTGTAGATCCTAGGCGCATCCTGCGCCAATCACTAAATTGTAGTCTCTAGGTACTCATAGTATTCAAATGGGTATTTAAAACTTGAAGATAAGGATGTTATGTAGGGTGTGTTTTTGAACAATAGCCTTTATGGAGGTTAATGTGTACATTAATATAAACCCTTAAAATATGGGGCAAACATCGAAATCGATAATTAAATCTTTTGTTTCGTATTCGTCATACAAACTTACGCTCTACCTAGGTACCATACCTACCATAAATGTATGGTACAACATTTTTTTTCAGCCTCCTAAGTCAAACATGTTGCCAATTTTTATTCGAGTTCGAAGAATGAGGTTTTAAATATTATGATGTTTATTAAATGGATAGAAAGTTACAAATAGTTCAGCGATACAAATAGTAATTTATACAAAGTGATATGGGCAGTACTTCTAACCCATTAAGGCTAAGTGCAATATCAAATGTTATTGTCAAAAATAATAATTTTGGGGGTCAAACCCTCACCCCCTATGAAAAGCGGCCATTTTGGTTTTTTAACACTTTAGGCAATAAGAAAGGTTTTATGTGTCGTAGAAACATGAAAGAAATACCGAAAGTTAGCTAAAAGAACAGAGTAACTGACCATAAACTTCATTTCTGATGTAAAGTGTTTCCTTGGCTAGAAAAAAAACAATAATATATTTTCGAAAAAAACTATTTTTGCAGATCTATTTTTACCCCAAATTACTTTTTTTGTCAGTAAAATTACATACCAAACTCAGCCTTAACGGGTTAGAAGTACCACCCATATCACATTGTATATATTTAGCTCTCACTGCCATGTGATCAATAACCCGAACGAAAATAAATAAGTGGATTTATCATTACCAGATAGATACATATTTAGTATACAAATTGAAATAAACATTACCAGTTGAAGGTTAATTTAACTCCCGTCGGTCTATTTTCCTTGCTTTTGAGTGTGATCATGCATGAGTTTGAGTGCATTGGAAACTCAGGTAGATTTTGAGTATCGTTCAAATGGTTAACTCAATTTTATTAATGGTTATAACTTACATTCATTTCATGCTTTGATGAACGAAAAATTTCGTTAAAATTGACAAAACAAGAAAATACCGAAAAAATCAAAATAAAAATCATAATTCCTTTAGCGTTTTTGATGAAATAAACTTTTGTGAATGTTTCCTAAAATGAAAATAGTCCCGAAATTTAAAAAGTCTCAGGTAAAGATTATTTTAATATCAATAAAAATATTACATACGTATTTTTAAAATTATTTGCTTAAGTTTCTCGCTTTTTTCGTCCCTCTACAAAGTAAATACTTGTTTATACAGTAAAGTATACCCTTTCAAATAGATATTGCTTTTGGCCAAAAATAAATGGATTTTTATTTGTCGTTTTTTGAACAACACTCTTTGAAAGGTACTTCAATAGTTTGATTTAATATTGACTGCACAAATTCCATTAGGTACTTACATACCTTGGTTAATGCGTATAAGCCCTTAAGTGCTTACTATAATCGACTAGCTGTTTAGGCACGTGATTGTAAATTAAATAAGTCAATTTTTTTGAATTTTTCCTGGCACAATAACTCACAATTTTTATAAAGAAATTGTTGTATTTGAGCAGTAAGATAAAAAAAAAGAATTACCCCAAAGAACATTCAAACGAATTGAGAACCTCCTCCTTTTTTGAAGTCGTTTGATAAGTGCATTTTATTAAAACTTTATCTTTTGTTAACTCTGAGGACCAATTCTAGTGCACAAATAAAAACAATACTATGAAGCGGACAGCAAAATTCTAAAATAAATTACATTATTAACCCTTCTAGGTATTTGTATAATTCTGATCAACTATTAAAAGTACCCCTTCTCTTCCTATGGGTGTCGTAAGAGGCGACTACAGGAGAGCCGCCATAAGAAGACGGGCAGCAGCGTCTCCTCTCCACCATTGGCCAAACTGCGATCGCCAACCCGCCTGCCAAGCGTGGCGATTATGGCAAAATCCTCCGTTTGGAGAGGCTAATGGCTGGTGATGTGATTAAAAGTATCGAGAAGTTTTTTAAAATTTCGATGTTACAAGTTATTATAGTAGCCTTAGGAGGTTTTGCGTACACAATAATAAGTTATGACAGTATGTGACTTTTCAAAATATTTTTTGCACTCTGTTTTATTGTTCATTGCATAATTTTATTCCCACCCCGTATTACAAGAAGAAAGTTTATATTATTTAATCAATTCCGAACGACACCTTATCCTTTTCCCGTGATTTGTTCACGCCATCAACAAAACGCGTAATCCTGAACGGATCTGAGGGAATCTCATTTTCAACAGATCATTTTGGATCCAGCCTTCTTATAGTAACAAGATCTGATTGAGAAGTAGGCGTTTCTATTCCATCTGCGTCGAGCGGTAATGTCAGAAAGCCACAGTAAAATTAAATACAGTAAAACTATCGGCACAGAAGTTGAGCGCTCGGCGAAAGTATCGCATAAGACCATAACGATTACGTGAGTCGCGCCACGCCTCAACGCCAGCCGTGATTGGTTGTTAGCTCTGCGCACACGTGTCTCTGATACAATGATCACGTAAGATGCGCAAAGCGATCCCCACTCTTTGCCCTATCGCCCAACATCGATGCCGCCTACTGAAAGCTCGGTAAAGGACGCGCATAGACCTCATCGCGCAGATACGAGTTAAGGCTGGAGCAGGGTGCGCGGCAGGATTGCTAATAAGGCGTGTTTACCCTGACAAGGAAGAATTATAGTTATTAAATGGGTATGAGATACGTGCTACAGAAACGCACAAATAGACATCTCTCACGAACGCGATGTCGGAACACTTTGGGATCTAGAATGTTCCGAGATTTTGTGTCCCTGAGAGCTCATTCTGTGAACCTAGCCTTCTTCTTACTGTGCCATCCACTTCTTAGAGTTATGTGGCATTTCTTACTGTTAAGGAACTATGAATAAATAAATTCTTCCAATAATTACACAAATTTAGTTAGCTTCACGACAATGATTGTACTATAACGACTAGTTATCAGATAAATATCTTCGTAATCAAACCACGTCAGTCCATTGCTAGACTCTCTAATTCTAATCCACGCTAGCTCGATCTTCGGCTATTCTTTTCCATTCGCTGCCAGCCAAGCAACTTTGCGTAAATCATCGTATAGCCTTGCCTTGCCACTTCAGCTTGCTTATCCTTCCTCAGCTATATCGATTACTTGTTTGGTTATCCATACTTAAATCAATTTTATCTTAGTTAAATCTGTGCGTACACGATGGAAAGCATATGAACGATTTTCGTAAGAACTACTGATAAGAAATGAGTCTACTTATTTTACTTTCATTGTTTTGGAGCAAAGCCTATAAGAAATTCATGTCGGAATAGAACCATTAAAGGGTATTTCTAAAACTAGTAACGTGTTAGAATTGTAAGTGGGTTACTTCTATTTTAGGGGTTAGAAAAGGTCTGAAAGTACATTGATAATGTAAGGATTCTCTACATGTTACGTCTTTCAGTTGGAGAAAAACACTACCATTATTGGTGATTCGGTTGCTTAACTATACTGAACTAAGTATCTCTTTTGCTCCTCAGTAAATAAAAAGGGACAGATTTATAAAACAATATAATATCAAATTTATCTGTGGATATTTGGTTAAATATTTACGGCCTTACTACAAAAAGATAGACAGTTTAAACACTTGTCTAAAGATTAGTCAACCAATTAAAAATGTTTGTTAATAATATGTCTGGAATGTCTGATATGTCAACATTTCAAATTGGTTGACTAATTTTTGACAGTGTTTAAACCTAGTCTATCTTTTTTTGTTAAAAAGCCATCATAGTTTCAAAGCAGTACGCCGTATCTTACAAATCATTTACGACGAAAGTATCAATTTTGACTTTTATCTCAATAAATTTTATTCTTTAAAATATCTTAAGTCAATTCACTAAATCAATAAAGAACTTTAATGAAATTATCCTAGCTAAGCGTTTGTTCCTTTAATTAAAACTTTAACCAATTAGCGACATGCAAAGATGTGAATCAACGCAGCTAGTTTTAGTCGTGTTTCCAATTTCAGTCTTAGTAACTTTCGAGATTGAATTCAACTTGTATTACATGGTACGGTGCAAATGTATAGGTTCTTAAACTATCTAAACAACCCATTCATTGGTTGCTGAATACGGGTCAAAGTAAATAAAGTTATTTAATTATTTGGCTGTAGAGCGGTTACACAGTTTAAAAAAACATTATTCAAAGTTAAAAGGATGAATCAAATCATAAGAAAAAAAATTATGGCCTTTCTTTTCCTAGTCTTCGTAAAAAAAAACAATAACTTTACAGAAAGGAGTTGACAAGTGCTTTATTTTGGATTGTCATTTTACTAAAATTGTGCAAGTTTTTAACATTTCAACGGACTTGAAACTATTTTAATGTAAATAATTTGTTAAATGTCTTTTAGTTATGCTTATTTAAGAGCATGTATTGACGTATTTGTATTTACAAAAATATTGCTATGTGACTACGCTTCCCTATGAGAATGGACGCGATTCCATTTTTATTTTGGGTTCAAAACGTATTCTATTAACTTCATGAGAAGAATACAAATAGAAAAAAATTGGTAACTATATTTTACGTACTGCACAAGTGCACAGTACCTTTCGGTCATCATTCTAGTCTGCAAAGTTGTGTAGAAGTTTTTTAATAATGCCCCTGGGGGAGAGGGGGGGGGGGGTATTGCATTTTCTTCACTATGAAGTGCATTGTCATTTATAAGTTCGCAAGAGTTTGGAGCCGTAAAAATATACGCGTCGCGTTTCTCGTTTTAAGCTATATTGCAGTCTGAGACGTTTTATGTTTGATTTTGACGACCGTCTAGTGGTTTTGCGCGCGAACTACAAGGTTACTTCTAATGGTTAGGTAGGTAAGGTTAGGTCTATGTTTTTATGATAACAACAAACATTTAAGTAGTCAGAGTCACTCACAGTTTAGTCGTCGAAGCGCAGCCGAGGCGACAACATCTTTCCTGGGCCCTAACCATGAACTGTTAAAACAATCACAAATCTGTCAAACATTATCATTTCTGTCAAATTTTGTATGAAATGACGTGCCAAAATTAACAGATTTGACAACTTTGAGATTGTTTTAAGAGTTCATGGTTATGGCCCTGAGGATGCCACGTGAAGTGGCGAAACGCGCGTCGAGGTTTTTATGTCGGTGTTGGGTACTAACTTTTGCATTCGTCTGTTTCGCATGCAATTTGAGGGTGGGAGGGCGGTGCTCTTTGCATGTGCCTGTGTTTGTCCTCAGATTGTGGGTTACAGGTGGTGTAATTGGGGTTCCTATGCCGGCGTATCTGAGCGGAAGTTGTAAGCAAAATAATTACATTTTTATAATAATTTAACATTATGTAGGTCTGTTGAATTACGCCTAGACGCGAATTACCCCTAAAATAAAATAAAAACGTAGACACACTATCGCCAAATTGAATCTTAAAGCCTACGAATAAGATTAACACGTCCCGACGCAGTCACATACCCCTTAATTCACACACTGTTCTGTTTTTGTGCTTTCCTTTATTTTATTGTAACATAGAGCAAATTAGTGTCAGCCCTAGGTAGGCGTGATTTGACAGACCTACCTTAGATGTGTCACGAATCTAAATAATGGATGTGTATAAATGTATTAAAGAACATATTACGTTATCTGATCGTCTAAGTACAAGCTTTACTTAGGTTGGGGCAAAAAAAAAAAGATTGTTAAAGTAGCTTACTTATTTAAACCTATCAGTAATACTTATTAAATAAATCCGTGTGATATTAAAATGTAGTGTTTATGGTTCCGTATTTTAATAACTAGATAAACTAAACATTAATTGAATCAAATTCTTAGGTAAAGTCCGTTTTTTTTGCTGGGCGAATACACTATTACCTATCAGCCCTTAAAACACCCTTGTACATAAGTAGATTTTTGTTTCATTATTTGTGAAGTAAAAAGTATATAAATAACTGTCTTTTATTTCAATACTACCTGTTAACGCATTTATTCTTATAAAACATCACCCTTATCTTGCCGTCAGCATCTTCGTTCTAACGCGACAAGACATTATTTAAAATGTATATGTAAATAAAACATTATCATATTTCATAAAAGTTGGCCGAACAAGGCTCATTTTAGCCGAATTTTCCTTTGAGTTTTTTTACAAAGTTTCCTGCTCGTTACTAGATTGTAATACTAGTTAAAAAGTAAAAGATTTACATTACTTTTATGTTTTTTATCGCGATAAATTTTTGTATTACTTAGATTAAAAACTTGGTAACCTTTATTAGGTCGCCTGTCCACCTTGTGGGTGGACATCCCACGCTGCGCTTGCCGGTACGTGGCCTCCATTCCAGAACCTTTTTGCCCCATCGGCCGTCAGTTCTACGTGCTATTTGCCCCGCCCACTTCCACAAGGTGGACAGGCGACCTGATAAAGGTTGCAGGAAGTCGGGATGCAGGTCGCTTCCAACCGGCCGATCTAGCTATATATATATATAAGGTCCGATTTTATTAGTGTTCATCCTGTTAACCTGTGACTATATAGGTGAATAGCAATCGTAAAAACCAACTTTCAAATGTCTATCATAAAAACTAAAAAAGTTAAAAATAAATTTAAAAAAAACAACATCGACTTCATATTGCATAAACTGGTCCTATCTTCAACTCTTTCTCGCTCTGTACAAGGGGAAGGAATAAGACGGATAATCAGATGGTTAAACGTAGCAAAGATAGGACGAGTTTATGCAATATGAAGTCAATCAAATCAAATCAAAATCAAATTATTTATTTTCAGAAAACAGGTTCCATAGTATTAGTAAAACATAACTTATATTATTAAGGGTTAGTATGGAGATAAATTAATAATAAAAAGAAAAGAAAACATAATAATAATAATTTTATCCGGTGTGGAGCTTTACCCAGTGTCGCAGCATAGGGGTGTCCCACCGGTCTTTTAAACACACTCAGGAGACCGTAAGTGCTGTCGCGGAGCCTGGTGAGCATGGAGGCGGACCTCAATGTTGTTGATTTTTAACTTTTTTAGTTTTTATGGTACACATTTGAAAATTGGTTTTTACGATTGCTTTTCACCTATATAGTCACAGGTTAACAGGATGAACACTAATAAAATCAGACCTTATATAGCACTGGGGGAGGGGAGGCCTATGTTTAGCAGTGGACGTCCTGTGGCTGAAATGATGATGATGATGATGGAGAAAACTTAATAAAGGTAATAATTGGCTTTATAATAAACAACTTAAAATAATAACAAGTATCTTTTGACTGAAAAACCGGTCACCATGGCTATTATGTATTCTATGGCTACGGCCATGTATTCTATGTTTGAACGAAAGCTACGATATTGTTTAAGCATTCTGAATCCCTGCTTTTAAAGAAATCTGGAAAGGCTTGAGTTATACCAAACCTACCATTTTATGAACATGATTATCATTTTCTGGAAGACCCAGTCTTTCTTTAGGATGTAAATTCAAATGAAAAGTTTGTTTAATATCATTTTTGTATGTGTTAGTGTGGGGGAGGCCTAAGTTTAGCAGTGGTCGTTCTGTGGCTGAAATGATGATGATGATGTGTAGGTTATTATGTAAAGGTGTTGTAAATTTTCACAGCTCACGTTTTACCTTTAACTATTTGTTTTAATAATTATATTACTGCAGTTGATTTTAATACTCATGTACAAAAATATGAGTGCTTTGATAATAAGGGTGTTTATAACTCTCAACTTTTTGAAACCAGACATTTTATTTTGGGCCAATTTTTTTACATTAACTGTCTTATTCAGAGGTGCTTTGCTATTCCGGGACTAAGGTTAAACCACTGTACTAACGTACAAAAATCTGTGGTTTAAACTTAGTCCCGTACTAGCAAATGCACTCTGAATAAGACAGTAGGTGTCGAGAATTTAAAACGAAAACAAGGCGCGCTTTTTATTAACCCTCTCCCTCTCTAGTTACTGCCTTATTCAACAGACTAGCTAACTTCATTCCTTAAGGCCATAATAGGGTACACGTGCCTTCAGGATCTTAAAGTTTAATGCTGGGTATAAAACTCTTGTTGTGTTTATAGTAATACTACGCGTACATTTCTGATTGAAACATTGACGACTCGGTTGGCGTAAGTTGAGTCAATTTAGAAATCTTTTCCAAATTAATTCGGGTCTGGATATTCTGGAAGAAGCCTCAAAATTCATTGAATGCTAATTTCTTACTTCCAGAAAAATTGTGTGCGTTGTGTTGTTTAATTTAGTGTTATAGTTTGGGCCTACAATTGATGCGTGGTGTGGTACGACCCGTACGACAAATTCGATTGGAGTCGCCCCTTTGACGGTGCCCAAATAAAAGCTTCATCCCATCTCTACCCGATCCCATCTCTACCCGATTAAAAAATACCTAACAAAAAATCCCAACTCTACCCGATATGATAAAAAGTACAGTCAAAATGAAAAACATTTAAACGATATAAAAATTCACTTTAATAATTAACATTTTTTATCAAAAATTCAATAATCAACATTTAAAATAATATAATAAAAATAATCTTTTTTCTCAAAACACTAAACTAACAAAGATAAATTGTAAAAATTTACTTTACATGCAAAATCACAGATTGTGTTTTAAGAACATAGTTTATTATAAGTAGTAATGGGTCGCCAGCGCTTGCAACCTTACAACAATAATTCTTTTGTTTGAACAGCCTCGTAACTCCGTCATCCCAATCATAATATCGTGATATAATCATTTTTTCCGTAACTGTTTTTTTTGTTAGGTATTTTTTAATCTGGTAGAGATGGGATCAGGTAGAGTTGGGACGAAGCCCAAATAAGTAAAGACTTGCAAACAGGTTTGTTTGCGACTGTACCCTGCTCAAAAAAACATTTACCTAAAAATGTGCATAAAGAAAAATAGTGAACGTACATCGACGTAAGCTAGATGAGTTTTCAGACATACAAAAGCGTGGAAAGGGAGACGAAAAATAAATTGGATCCCGCTGTGACTGTATTTTTGTGTTACGAAAAAGTTTTGTCAACTCACTGGGTTTTTTTTTTGTAGAATTTGCTGCTTAAAAATATTTTCTGTACGCATGAATTAAATATCAGACATTGTATTAATACATTGTTCTGAACCTAAGGTAAGTAGCTTTAGCACTTGGGTTAGGGAAATCAGAAACAACAACGGTACCACAACACCTAGACCCGGGACCACATAGAACAGCCGGTCGATTCTGTAAAGAAAACCGCGCTCACTTCGACACTGAACTCGCTTATCGAAGATAAGTAATATGAACCTACTTATAAACAAGATAGAGGCTATGTTCGTTTGTATCGCTTAGTCGAGTTTTAGAGCGAGTTCATCGCGTTTTTCTTAGAGCATCGACCCGCCTGGGAATTTAAAATTATCATAGAACTATGTATCAATTGGTTTGCGGCGGGTTTAATAAATGACAGTTTTTACAATAATTTTCGTACAATAATTATGTAAGTAGGATTTGTATAATTTATTAATTAATCGTTTTAAATCCAAATGCTTTTAACCTTCCATAATTTTAAAAACCAATATAGCCTGGTATTTCAATTGAAAATGAATTATGTGGGTGTTATTATTACAACCCTGTATGTTTGGTTGGCGAAATGTTCAAATCTCTACGTGTCCACGCGCCTGGGAGCAGGCTTTGTGGGTTTGTTACACGAGCTTTAAAACAATATTAATAAGTAGCCTAGTTTAACTGAAACTCACTTCGTTTGTAGGTTGCCGTTTCAGGAGCATAATAAATACAAGTTGGACAATATCACATTGCGTCATTCTAAGGTACGTATATAAGCACTTGTGTTAAGACCCAGAAGGCTTTCCACGAAAATATATCGTTTGTTCGAAAGTAATAAACTATCAAATTGAAGTAACCATTCACTTGTATCAATCCTTTGACAAAATATGACCAACTCAATTTAGCCGTGTAAAAAACACAACCATTTTCAATGTTCACAAGTTTTCAAAAGTTTGATAGAAGTAAATGGTTATTTTAAATTGATAGGTTAATACGTCTAAACGAGCGAAATATTTTTGTAGTAGGCCTCCAGACCTATTATTAGAAATATATAGAATACCTAGATATTGTAGAAAAGTTCGTTTTCTTCATTGCCCTGACCGGGAATCGAACCCACAAAGACGGTGACGCCAAGTCCGATGCTCGCCTCGCAAATTCAACAATCGCACCAATCATGTACTATGGGGACTTTAACACATACATAAATAAAAACTTATACTATAAACGCCAGTTTAAATCCTGATATTTCTGAATATGAACTTCACAAATTAAAAAAAAGTGTATAAAAAGTAGACTTAATGCCAAGAGGAATTTCTGTATAGATCATTAATCATTACCAATTATTCCTTGTCTTATGAATATTAAAATATTTAAATAATTCTAAAATCTGTTTTAAAATAAACTACGAGCTCATCAAATCTTCTAGACTCGACGAATAATTTTACTCGAAAATAAAACAGAATTGGTGCAAAGTAAAATTGAATTCGTTTCTAAAATGTCTTGTAACTTTAGACGGCGTTCAAACTTTTTATTTTATTTTTAAATGTGAGAGAATTTCCAGACGATTATACAGAGTGTTTCTTTAGTTAGGAACTTAAAAACTAACGCTATACTTAGGTAGTATGACAATTTGTATTAATATTCTTCCAACAGTCACTGCATATTATTATTTAACCTGGAATTAAGCAAAACTTGTACTGTAGCGACTCGATAGATTAAGGAATAAACATACTTAAATATTATGTCCATAGACTTGTCTAAGGTATGTTTGATAAGCACGATCATTTGCAATGATCGTGCTTATCAAACATACACTCTTGCTGGATTTTGACCCTAACCTTCAGGGATTGCAGCGCGAACTACTAACCCGAAGAAGGTTGTCGTGTGATATGTGGAGCATTTCCAATTTTTTTTACGACATAGATGTCGACCATGGAAAAGTTGTTTGTTTGATAGATAAACACATGCGCTTTCTTTATTTCGAGGAATTAAATAAAACCGACGATTGCAGTTTTTTTATTCAGGTATTATTTCATTTAGTAGTTAAGTCATGAAGTATTGCTTTTTAGCTGTACCTAAAGGAAGTCTTGAAGAGTTCGCTCGTAGCGGTAACCTTCCTAAATTGTGCATTTTTCTGTAAAAGTCAACTGTGATTTAATTTTGAATTTTAGTGCCAGTGCGAAATTATATATATCTCTTAAATGTTTTATCTGTTAGTGGTTTATTAATAAAATATACCTAGATTTTTTTTATATTACCATAGTGCTTCTCGTGCAAAATTTGATTGTTCGTTCTCTGAGCCAAGTGTTTTAGTTTTTAAATGGTGAAATGTTTCCAATAAATAAATAAACAAACATTACTTTATTTAAATGTTGTATGATCTATATATTTTGATTAATCAAATTAGTATTGTTGGATTTTATTTTGTCAACTAAAATTGCTGATATTTTAACACTTTTTGTTAGAAAGTCACTATTTTATTTTACAAATTCCGGATTGGCTAAATCTGCATCGAGCGGCTTCCTGCAACCTTTACCAGGTCGTCTGTCCACCTTGTGGGTGGACGTTTTACGTTGTGCTTGCCGGTACGCGGCATCCATTTCTGCACCACCTGATATGAGTTCTACGTGCTATCCCGGCCACTTTTGTCCGTTTACGAATCACCTTATTTCTGATTTGTGGTCGCAAAGAAACACCGTTACGTTACTATAATTTCACCTGGATTTAATGCCAGGGTTAATTAGCAAGCGTTATTATCAAGTCTCTTATTTTTCTACGTCGCTGCGTAATTAATTATACACTTGTAAATCGAATTTGACGCGCGAGGGAACCGCAATCTAATAACATGGTTGTATAACCGCTTTTACCAAAATACTTACTTAATACTACTAAGGAATCTATGGCGGGCGCTGCTATTAGATAAATTGATATCTCGACCTCTCTACAGGGTGTAATCCGAAACTAGCCTATGTTAACATATGCATATAAATATTATGGTGGATAGCAGAAATTTTATATCATCATTTTTTAAAATTATTATTTGAAAAAAAAAGTATGAAAATATGTTTAAACAAAAATTATGATCTCTATCAAATAATTTCTGATTTCACCATACTATTTATGTGCTTACGCTAACATGATCAGGGCCATAACCATGAACTCTTAAAACAATCTCAAAGTTGTCAAATCTGTCAATTTTGGTACGTCATTTCATACAAAATTTGACAGAAATGATAATGTTTGACAGATTTGTGATTGTTTTAACAGTTCATGGTTAGGGCCCAGGGCCATAACCATGAACTCTTAAAACAATCTCAAAGTTGTCAAATCTGTCAATTCTGGTATGTCATTTCATACAAAATTTGACAGAAATGATAATGTTTGACAGATTTGAGATTGTTTTAAGAGTTCGTGGTTACCGCCCTGGTTTTGGCTAGTTACCATTTACATTCTGTATAAAACAGTCTAGTCGCACGCAAAGTGCAGTGTTAAATAAAAACAACAAAGTGATCTTATAAGAGTTCCGTTTTTCTCTTTTGAGGTACGTTACCCTAAAAACGAGTCTATTTTTGATTAATTTATTGTATTAAAGCAATATTAGATAAGGTGACAAAAATACTTACTTGGTAATAGGTTCTAATAAAATCAAATATTTTTTTTTAATTGGGATTTTGATGTTGGTGGCATAGGAAAAGTTGTTGTCTAACACCGGGTTCCTATATTGTACTATGCGTAAGTGTACATCAGCAACTGATCGTATTGGTGTCAAAAGTAACGAGCCGTTATAGTCGCTCCTATAAAATTTGACGAAACATCATGTATAGGTACGCTTTTGAGTATGTCAAGTTGACAACTCCTACCATTCGTTAGCAAAACCAACCGTTTCTCGGATATAGGAACCGGGCTTTAGAGCTTTACAATCACCCCCTTCAAGGAAGTTAGCAAAGTTTGATAAAATAGGACCATAATAATATGGAATAGTATGTACACAAAACGTTATGTTTTGTACCCAAACGTCCAAGTGAAACTTCGATGAAACCGTCAGTTATATTAATAACTACTATCCTCTAAACTCAATGAAGTTTACTGTCAAATTAAGTTTCACGGCTTAAATTTGACACAAGTACCGAGTAATTAATTTTAATTTATTACGTCCGAAGTTCCGAACGAACGAAACACTTTCGTAGTAGCTTAAGCTTACAAGATTTTCCTTGAGACGTGTCGAGAGCCTAATTTCAAATTCAAATAGGTTAACGAAGTAAATAAGCCGAAAAGGCACTCTTGGTGCCCGCCGAAACAGTTGCGAATGACTCTTTGGCGGCTTAGATGTGGTTAATACTTTGATGCCCTTTTACTACTACCGACTTTTAGCTTACGTCAGTTTACTGCTGGACATGGACCTCTTCCAATGCTTGCCACTGATGTACAAGCATGGCGGAAATGTTAAGAGGTTTGATTCACCATTGACTTTTAATTTTTTTTTATTCTTTCCTCACTCACACCGATTATCTAGCCCCAAAATAAGCAAAGCTTGTATTATGGCGGCTAGAATAACGGATAAACATACGTTTATAAATATCCATGGCTGAGGTAAAATTGCTCGTGTTCATCACACAAACATTTGCCCCTCGCGGGATTCGATCCCGCTACCGCCAGGCATTGTAGTTCGGAGCGCGAACCACTGCACTAGACGGTCAATTAGAAGGCCAGCCGCACTTTGGGTCCGTTTTCGTACGAATAAAAACATTAAATCGGAATCGCAGCTAGTCGGATCCACATCCGCAGTACTTTGAGAATCCAGACCGCTTGTATGTTGACGCATGACTCAAATTCGTTCAAAAACTCGTTGAAGTTTATGTGTTCTGTATCCAGGTGGCCATACATAGCTAGTTTAAAAATTGCACATAGCATATAAAAAATTACTAGTAAAAAAAAAAAGAACAATCAATCTTACTACCTTTTTTTGCTCTAGATATTGTAAAACTGAATAATTAACATGAATATGTCAAATTATTAACCTGACCACGCGTAAGTCCGATATTCATTTTATCAATAATTTTTGATTAATTGAATTTTGGATACATTTTATGAAATTAGCACTTGAGTAACTACAATCATGGACAAGCCGTTGCTAACTCACCATTCAATTTTAAAGCGGGTAATCAGCTATTTGGGTAGCTTTTTAAGTCTAGTGCCATCTTTGGAATGAAAAATATTACAAATTATTTTTAACCAACAACTAAACATCACGTCTGAGGGGTTTATACCCAAAGGGTAAAACGGGATTATTACTAAGACTCTGCTGACCGTCTGTCTGTCTGTCTGTCCGTCTGTCACCAGGCTGTATCTCATGAAGTCATGAACCGTGATAGTAAGCCATTTGAAATTCCTAGACAACAGATACTAAAAACCATTAAAAAAAATCTCTCGTTTTTATAAATAATAAGCGGAACCCTTCGTGCGCGAGACTTGCACTTGGCCGGCTTTTTAATTTAATATTTAAGAATTGACCTATTGACCTGTATGATTCAGAAAGAGCCTCAACGGTGTATATAGCTACATTATCTAACCACGAGTATAAGGAGCCTTAGTAAACATGTTATTGAAAAGCTAGCAAGCGCCATTGCCTTTCACTATTCAGGCGGTGTGTATACTGCTTTACATACCGAAGAGCGGGTCAATGTGTTGCGGAGTTGCGGTGAAATGTACGGGTCTTCCGGAAAACTCACCGATGCGGAATTCCAGATGGTATTTAGGTCAAATGTAGAAACGGGAAAATAGATAAATTGAATTTTACTTGTGTCAAATTTAAGCCGTGAAACTTAATTTGACAGTAAACTTCATTGAGTTTAGAGGATAGTAGTTATTAATATAACTGACGGTTTCATCGAAGTTTCACTTGGACGTTTGGGTACAAAACATAACGTTTTGTGTACATACTATTCCATATTATTATGGTCCTATTTTATCAAACTTTGCTAACTTCCTTGAAGGGGGTGATTGTAAAGCTCTAAAGCCCGGTTCCTATATCCGAGAAACGGTTGGTTTTGCTAACGAATGGTAGGAGTTGTCAACTTGACATACTCAAAAGCGTACCTATACATGATGTTTCGTCAAATTTTATAGGAGCGACTATAACGGCTCGTTACTTTTGACACCAATACGATCAGTTGCTGATGTACACTTACGCATAGTACAATATAGGAACCCGGTGTTAGAGGTATTTAGGTCAAATGTAGAAACGGGAAAATAGATAAATTGAATTTTAAAAAACTACACACGAGCTATACTTTAAATTAAAAGACAGACAAGTACTTACTTAATACCATGGAGGTCACGAGAGAAAGCTAGTGTTCCCCTGAACACTGTTTTTTTTTGTTTGTTTTGTGCAAGTCTCCGATATTTCGGAAATGAAATCCGCCATGGCTAATAACAAACTTTTGTGAGACGTATGCGCAGGCTTGAAAAAAATAGCGAAAAGAAGGATGTATTGCATTTGGCTGTTCTAATAGAAATAATGATCCAAACCTCAAGTTCTTATCACTCCCGAGTGACATGTGTGTGTGACCCTGTATAAAAGATCAAGTACGGACAACAGCACGTCGACCTACCTACCACAAAATATCAAACTTTCTCATTTGAAAATGAACTCTATATGTCAGGCTTAAAGTTGAAAATCTATTGGAGAATTTTTGACTTTTAGGGTAGGTCGACGTGCTGTTGACTGTACCTAATTAAAACTTGTTTCATTTTTTCTTCTAAGAATTTTATGGAAAAACAACCAAATTTTTAATGGCCTGAGGATGAATCATCATAAGGTAGTAGGATATCTTTTTTAACTATTCTGTGAGTAGGAATAATTCAACCCAGATCGTGAGCTAATTCAGATTACATGATCTGATTCCAAGCCTTATCAAACAGTTCGATTGCAACTATCGAAATTGAAACGTAATTACTTAGAATTGGTATGACAAGAACAGTTCACAAGAAATAAGTTGTAATGGCACTTTGAAACTAATGTTACAGTGATATTTCACCTCACATACGTGATTGCCGGGATTGAAAAGTGACGAGAATGATTAAACGTGCATGGGATTTTATTTTATTTATTAAAAGAATTGTATAGTTTTATAAAAAAATGTTTACAATTACTGATACCTATTGTACAACTACTCGTAGCATCACTATCCCCTTCTTACATAATGTAAAAGTTTTAGTCCTTTTATTTTATACTATTTTTAAAATAAAATAAACAAAAGACCTCCGTAGCCGAGAGGCGAGCACGCCGGACTATATGGCGTTACCATTTCTGAGGTTCCGGGTTCGATCTCCAATCGGGTCAATCTAGAAAACGAACTTTTCTATATTGGTTCGGGTCTGGGTGTTGTGGTGCCGTCGTTGTTTCTGATTTCTATAACACAAGTGCTTTAGCTACTTACCTTAGGATCAGAGCAAAGTTTGTGATGTTGTCCATATGTAAGTTGATTGCAACCATCGGGCATTAAATTTGATGTAAACATGACAAGGACCATTAATAGGTAAAAAACAGCCTATTATACCTGTAAACCGAGCGTATCCGTTGTTTTTTTGTGTACCTTTATGTATTCTTTTATTCAAGTAGCGGTACAAATTGCAAGAAAGAATATATATACTTGTAAACAAACCATAACGCTTTCTATGCGATTCGCGCTATGAAAGAACTGTAAATGATGTCGAATATTAATTCCGACAATAAGTCAAGATCCTATTAAATACTAAGTAGACATAATGTAGGCTCAGTAACGCTACATTTCATTGCGAATTAACTTTATAAACGTCAAATTGATAAATTGTAATTCAATTCATGAAAACCTGAGCGTGCAGGGATTTTAAAGTTAGTATGCCAAATCTATGGATGTGAATTAGAATTCACATTGACATTTGCCGACCTCAGCACATTGGTCAGGTTTCGAACTGGTAGTCGATTAATCAAGAGAGATTCTCCAAATTGCAGATGCATCAGATGATTGATTGATGCAATTTTAGTAACTACTAAAATGGCCTCATTCAATCTTTTAATTTGATTTTCGTCATCGTTGATTTTGTTGGTTAAATTATCGAAAGCTTCTCAATTTCTTACGTAATTTATCTGAGTAGTGATACTTAGTCTCTTTACTATAAACGAATAAAAAAGTCATCATTTCAGCCACAGGACATCCACTGCTGAACATAGGCCTCCCCCAGTGACTTCTGTCATCAGGGGATTGTTGCCATACTCGCCACGCTTGGCAGGCGGGTTGGTGAGCGCAGTTTTTTTTATTATTTCGCACGCAGACGCTGCTTCCCGTCTCGTGCTACAGGATTTAGTCGCCTCTTACGACACGCCTCCTGTTCGCGGTGGAGAACTGTATTCTTTACTGCCGTCCCCACACGGCATAAAAAAGTAATTAAAAAGTAACTATGGTCAACTTAAAACTAACAGTTTATCTAATCGGGATCAGACCTTAATACCCACTGCTGGGTACACCGCACTACGTCTTACGGTCTTCCAATACCTATCTTTTCACCCAGCAGCGTAGCGAGTCTTACTTGTTCTGTGTTTTCCCCGCTTTCACTATATCGGGAAACCATCAAGCTGAATCATCCTCAGTCTTCCGAAGTCCACTAGGCCATTAAACACTACAGTGAGAGGCTTTGAACTGACAGAAATTTGTCTTCCATATTGGTGTAGAAAGAACATGAAAAAACAACTACCTTCGTCCTACTTTTGCATGAGTATAAAAATTTATAACAAAATTCCTGACAAATTCAAACATGGTCCGGTTCAATTAATGACCAAAAAACTTCGGGAATTGCTGATTACCTCCTGTTTTTACAGTGTTAAGGAATTCCTTGACCAAGAAAAATTTGCATGTTAATGTATTTTAATGCTGGGGCTTCACCTGCATGACGCCTAACGTTCAAATAACGGCATGATTAGCGTTAAATAAATTAAAGCATTAAGCTACGCGCTAAGTGCGTGGCCACACTTATTTGACGTTTGATTCTAGCGTCTAGCGACTTAGTTAGCGTGTGATCTGTGAGTGTGTCTTTAAAATAAAAAAAAACGCTTCCAAGAACTCAATGCTTTTCTTATTTTGTCTACTCCATCCTAACTTAATAACTATGCACTTTAACATTTATTTCACAAAGAGTTTTTGAATGTAACCTAGTTTTAATATATTTAGTGTAGTAGGTGTAGCCACAACAACGCACTAAACGCCCGCTTAATCTCTTTGATGTGTCAAAAGTTACCGCCGTCCGAGCTATCGCCTAACGTCTAATGTTATCGAAGCAAATTAGCGCACAAAGACCGGCCACACCTGCGTATTATGTCAAATAGAGCACTAATTAACGACATTAGACGCAGGTGAAGCCCCAGCATAACAGAATAGAGCACAACTATAATCAAAATGTAATGAGAACCTGTAAAACCTATTCTTAGCAAATAAATATCTTTTATCTTTATCTTTACTTATACTTACCTATTCTTAGTAAATTAATATGTTTTATCGTTACTTTCCAAATACTTATACGAGAATTCGTAAAATAAGTTGTATTATTATTATGCTATGCGTTGGTCAAAATTGACAATTCTGTTGTACTAATGGAAAATTTATTATTATTTATTTACATACATATTGCACAAAATAAATGTACCATTGGCGAACTTAATGCCTTAGAAAATTTATGAAATATTTAAATGAAAAATAATATTCAAATTCTCACAGGCAGTCTTGTCCTTGATTAGTTTTGACCAATCACCGATTTGGGGCTATCTAGATTCGGCTGGTGATTAGAAATCTAATGCTTGACAAAGTATTCAGTGTCCTTAAAAAATCCAATATCCTGTTGCCCATTAGGTACTTTCCGAAGCCGGAAAACGAATTTAATTTTACGGGAACGTGCCCTAACCGAAATCAATTTAGCAATCGGATTACTAACCCAAGTTTGCTGCGAATCGGTTGATGAAATGATCAAACTACAACTAAATAGGGTTATAGAATGAATTCCCCATTTACATCAAGCAAATGGGTGGGATAAGATCAAGTGCGTTTGATTTTATAGGATAACATAAAATAGTTTTAAATTATGTGCCAGTAACAACACAAGTGAACACACAACGCTATGATCATCATCATCATCATGTCAGCCTATAATAAATATTGCAGTCAACTGCTGCACGTACAGTCTCCCGGTTTTTAGGGGTCCGTAGGCTTGACCAGAAACCCTTATAGTTTCCTCATGTTCGTCTGTTTGTCTGTCTGTCCGTCCGAGGTTTTGCTTGGAGACTGTTGACCCTAGAGAGCTGTAATTTTGTATATACCACGCCGACAAAGTGGTAGAAAAAAAAATTTAAAAAAATTTTGAACACATTTTTTTTTGGGTAGTTCCCTAGCACGTAACGTAGGGATGATTTTTTTTTCATCGTCTTCCCCATCGTGTGGGCTATCGTTGAATAGGTCCTTTAAAATGACTTAGGGGTTGCTAAGACTATTTTTCGATTAATGAATCCGGTTGCGAAATATTAAACTTTAAAGTGCCAATTTTTGTTCGAGTAGGGCGTCCCCCCTCTAATAGCTAAACTATTGGCTTGAAAAATCCAGAAAAAAATGTGATAATAGTGTCTTTTATGAACTTTTGAGGAAAATGATAAAGATAGCTCAGTTAGTTTCAGAGTAACAGTCGTTCAACTCACTCGTTCAAAAAATCCTTTGAACGAAGTAATTGCTGAAATACATTGTGATAATTACGGGCAACTACGGAACCCTATACTGCGCGTGGCACGACACGCACTTGGCCGGTTTTTTCCATCCAACCACTGCCATCTTCCTAAGGTCGTCGGTCCGTATACAAAGTCTAATCTGCTTTTAAATATAGGGTACACAGAATAAGATAAGATGAGAATAAATAATTTGGTATAAAACTTAAGCTACGTACAGTGATATTAATAATAATAACACATGCTTAAAAATAATTATTTACAAAAGAAAGGAGCGGTAATGACATTACGTAACAATGCTTGCGCTACTAAAATTATATTAATAATACTATGTATACTGTGCAAGGTTTATGCTTGCATGTCTTATAGTAAGTTATTATGACATAAGCATGTAGGTTAGGTTTGTTTATTTAGATGCCTAAACTAAGTAAATAATTACTTGTATCTCAGGCATCATTTTTGTACTTATTGCATTATTTATTAGGTGCATACATACAAGTATTTTAAATAACAATTACTGTGCAATTTTACTAGAAATAGTGTACAACTTAACAGCTAACTATTTAAAACTTATATAACATGGAATTAAACTATTGGTAGAACGAAGAATGGTGGTAAGTCAGGATAAACATACAGTACGTTAAAAAACAGAGGGCGTTTCATTTAAGCCCGTATATATACATCATTAGTAGATTATAATAATATCAATATAAAAAATAAGCAAAAATAAAAAGTTCGTTACGTCCTGTAAAATAACTAAAATAGTAGCGCGGAATAGTACCTAGCGTATTTGCGCTGCTCAAATCCCACTCATAAGCCTTTGGCGGTATTGAGAGAAAGTGGGCATAAATAGAGTGTTTAATTTTACGTATCTATAAAAAATTTTTTTCGATCTTTTGAAATAAAAAATATTTTATCTCATATGTACTGACGTTATACTGTTACGGGTTAACGGGAACGCCTTTCGAACATAATGTATAATAATAGTATTTCATGACAAACTGCATGCGACGTCACAAAACCGCAACGTATAGTTGAAATGTTGTCAGGAGACTCGGATATAGTACTAGGACTGCTGAATATGTATGCTGATATAAAAACTAGGTTTACGACAGAGTCACGTATTGTACGGTATATATAACCTCCTGCAAGATGAATAACTTTTACATATTGCGTCAAAATTTGACGTTTGTGAGCTAAACGCATTAGGTACTCATGACATTCTCTACCAGTCGACCCAACTTTCTTATCTTAGGCATTAATTGAACATTTGACATTTACCTTGGTAAATGACATAGATTTTAACATAAATGTTAGTGAGCGGAAAGATCTTTTCCGTTTAACTTTTATTTACGAAATATTTACTTTTTTATTTTAAAAACTTTTGACAAGTTCAGCTTTCATTGTAAACTAATATTGTATTTTAACCAAAGTTAATAAATAATTTACAAGACCAGCTGACATCAGATTGTGTACAGTGCTTTTTTGGGATTTAAAAAAAATCCTATATATTTAAGCTTTATAATAACTTATCATAGAAGTGAACTAATAAATTAGTACCTTAAAAGTGTATACTGATGGTATTATAAATAACGTGTGTGTATTATTCTGTATTTTTCTGTACTTTTGTCAAATAAACGTTTGTTCATTTATTCCAATTGCAATATCGCACATGGTTATTTCAAATGTTAAACTCAATTGTATTGATGGCCGCAATTCACGTGACTGCCTCTCAAATTCAATCGTATTCGGTTTTAACACACACCAACACACCAAGTTGTCGTGTACGTTGTACGTGACGTCACGTACAATCTGCCCCTAGGTATTGACTCCATTGTACGGATATCGAATTGATGTCTTTGTTCCCAGCAATAATACTGTACGATTGATAAATTTTGCTATAGGATTATTTTCTGATACTAAGTATCTACATCGAAGATACAGGGTGTAACAAAAAGGCGAAATAATATTTAAGGGTATGTATGTATGTAATGTGAACATTCAGTAGTAAAAGTTTTAGTTAAAAATAAACAACTTATTTTTCCCATACTAAGTAAATAAATTGTTTTTTTACCGAAAGTGTTGACAACCCTGAATCTGCGGTCATTCGTTAGCGAACCTCCGCCCGCAACCCTCGCCCGTCGCACGATCAGCTGATGCTGATGTGATATTTAAGGTTGTCACCGATAAGTTTTTGTTAAAACTTTAGCATCAATTTACTCAGTAATTTATACTCGCACGAGTTTGTGGTTTTGCATAGGAACTACACATTTACTACTCTACACGTCCTTTAAATTGTATTTCGCCTTTTTGTTACACCCTGTATATCTCACGAAAGTTGTGAATGTAAACTACTTTTGATTCAGTTCTCCAATGGAGAAAAAAATACTCCTTCGACAGAAATGTATGAAACATAATAATAATCTTTCTATAGTAATTTTAAATTTGAATCCCAGTTAAAGTATAAAAAGTTTTGAAATAATCAAATCTAACAGAAAGTGTTAAAGATTTAAAAATGCCTGAAATGTAAGTTTTATGCATGTTATTAAACTACGCTGTAAATCTATAAACAGTTTCTTACAAGGTGTTGTTGTTATAGCTATGATTCATCTACTTAGGTACGTGTTTATTGGTTGTATTGGTGGTTCCTATTAACTCGTTACTGACTAATTGAAATCACATCTTAATCTGTTTGCGAGTTAATGTGTGATCTAATGACCAACGTGATTGCAGTTGCATTACATTGTTAGATGACGTCTAGCGTACGATCTGTCGTTAAATAAAGGTACGAATACATGCTTGTAACTAGCATTATTAATAAAGACAGGTTTACAATATGTTTTTTTATTATACTCAATGGGCTCAATAGCATCAAATTCTATTTTAATTTCGGAAAAAAAAATGCTGGATCGGTCTTCAAAGGAACTTATTAACTGTTAACATGAATAGAAAAGAATGTATTTATTTGTCTCAAGGCAGATTACAGATACAACATAAAATGCAAACTTAATGTTTTATGACAAAATGCTATATGGCTTAGTGGATGCAGGAAACCCGCAAACTCTTACGAGAACGTGATTCTCTAAGTTTCAGGCTGGATACATTAAGGTATTCGTCTGTTATTTGAAATGAACAACAAAAAAGCATCGAGCTATAATTACGTTAGTACGTGACGTTGGACACAGATGAAAAAGTGTAATTAGACAATCACACCGCTGGATAGCAAGAACTCAGAGGAGAAATGAGAAATAGCTAATTGTTTTTTTCTGGGATAAACCAGGACTGACGACTAATTCTGCAAGAAATGTAAGTTCTTGAATTATTTTTATGGTGTGCACATCTATCTTCTATCCAATGGTACCTAGATCTCACCAGTACTAAATAGAATAGGGTGCGTTCGAAATCGGCGAGGTTATACTACCTATACAGGGTGTAAGGTAAATGGTATATCAAAACTACACTAACCTATGTTAACATAAAATATGCATAAAAATAGTATAATGAAGTCTAAAATTTGATATCATCATCATTGTATACAGGTAGTCTGTCGTTAAAACAACACTGTTTAGGTACTGTTTATAGTTAAGTATTACTACGTAGTACGCACTAAAACCTTAGTCAAGACAGCACGTGCGTCAACCCAAACTATTTGTAGGACGTGTAGCCTTACAGCAACTAGGCTACATTATCCCTGTTTAGGTATTGTTTATAGTTAAGTATTATAACGTACTACGCACTAAAACCTTAGTCAGGACTCACGACAGGACTAAGTAACCCAAGCTATTTGTGTGTGTAGTCTAGCCTTACAGCAACTCGTCTACAATTATCCTTGACGATAATCGTCATTCATGCATGACGTGAACAATCAGTTATGACGAGCACAAAGTCAGACTGCAACTTGATTGCCATTGCTTGATGTTCATCCCCTGTGAGATGAGAAATGATTACCTGTTTGTACAACAAACAATAGAAACCATGTTGTGGTTATGACGTCACATTGGGGAAGAGTCTATTGTCAATTTTACTGACTTGATTGAAATAGGCTTTTGATTAGGTATTGGGGCTTAAACGTTAGATCTTAAAACAGTATTACTTCAACCTCGTTTTGTATTTTTTTGAATTGATTAAGTTTTAATTACAAAATGTGAATTCTTTTTTAGCACAAACTACTGACAGCTGTAACACTATAAATTTATAAATGAAACTACTTTTACGGATTATTTCGCGATTTATTAACAGTTTGTCTATCTGTGACCAAGAACACCAAGAATGTCAAGTGTTCGAAACGTCAGGTTAAATGAGATGTTAATAAATCGCGAAATAATCCGTAAAAGTAGTTTCATTTAAATGTATCGTGTTTGCTTAAATAAAAGACAACTATACATATTGATTAGTCTTAATAATAAAAGCAGTAGATAATATTAAAAAGTGCAAGTAAAGATACGGATGGTAATTACGTGCAACAGTACCTACGGTTTTTAATTACAATAATAAGAAATATCATTGATTTAGAGGCGTTAAAAATACATTTTATGCATATACTTTAATGACGTGGACATTAACTTAACCTTTATTAACTTAAATAATTTCGTTTTATACCGTTTGTTGGTTATTAAAATAGCTTAAAATCTGTTACATAAAGTTTTCAGTGTAATTCTCTCCTATGTTTAGAAATGGACGGCTTTATGGAGGGTTCGTCAGCGTCCATTAGGATTTACGAAACAGGAACTAATGGTGAGCTGCGGTTTTAAATCCGCCACGGAAATGTTGAATTCCACTCGGGTGCAGAATCGTTCTAGTTTGTTTGTTTAAAATAGTTACAATTATGTTTATGTTTAAAAATTGTACATACGCCAATATTTACTTACTCTGAGCTCCTACATTTGGGTCACAGAATGCAAGAGCCGTTCATCAGATTGTATTGATGCTAAAGAAATGGATGCAGGTCGCATCCAACCAGCCGATCTGGAAGTCACTCGGGGAGGCCTATCTTAAGCAGTGGGCGTTTTGTGGCTGAAATGATGATGCTAGTATAAAGAAATAAAAACAACTACATTTTTAAATTTATTTTGAGTAATCTGACATAAATAAATATTCATAATTACTTCTCCGTAAATTAAGAATAATTTTATTTCGATTAAAAGTACAAATGGTCTTTAAAACTCAATGAAACGGGAATAACGTGATCATAATTTAGGTACGAAATGTTACCAGAAATGTTGTCAGATGTTCTGCCTGACGTTTTGATCGGGCTACACCGACCGTGGTCACAGGCTGTCAGTTTTAAATTATGCAACGCGAAAGTTTAAAAGTAATTATTACAAATGGTCTTACTATATGCCATCTAAATATATTGTTATGCCATCGATATTCGACTAAGTTTCAACTCTAGCGGAACTGCGGCGGTTATATTTCAAAGTGGATAAATACGACCCGCATAAAATTCCAAGTAACTGATCTTCCAAATAAACTACGGGTAAATTGGAGTTTGCAATTTCTGTTCTAGTAACAACTCCGATGTGCATTCCTCGTTACAAAGGTATTGTTCGAGCTACGTTCATTATGTTGGCAAAAGTCCGTAACTTCGTTAGTAAAACTTTTTTTGCAAGTCGATACTTGAATAAGCCGGGGTTAAACAATTTGAATATCCAAACCGAAGAATTATCTTTGGGATGCGAATAAACTTTACATCAGCTAAAACCGTTAAATAAATTTCGTTAAAACCGTTAAATAAATTCTATTTTTGACTCGGGACGATCTAAGGATAGAGTCAAATAAAGAAAAGAGGGCTGAATAATGACTGAATGAATTCCTTAACGCAACAAATTGTAAATTTTATTGAAACGAAAATGTACCTAAATGAAAAAAAAGAAATACTGTCAGAATCGCCAGATAATGTTATCTACCTACCGCACTATGATTGCATGGCAGCATCAAATTCTTTGCAGGATCTAGTTTTTGAGCAAAAGTAATAATCGTACACACGTTGAAACTAGCATCCGGTTCTAATCACTCTAAAATTATAGTAAACATGATAGTTTAAAACAAGATTATTCTCATTATCATCTCTCAAGTCAAAAGCTAAGAACGATATTAAATATCTTATATTGTGATAATGTAGTTAGCTACTCGTAGTCATTCGCTAGTCTGAAATAAGGTTTATAATAGTTCACGTAATTTGTGACCCACCTCACTGAAAAGTTTTGGCAGATTCACTTACAACTTGACATGCTTCTAATAGACCGTGATATAGGACAGAAGGCCTATTCTAAGTTTACTCAATAGTTTTCGATGAGTAAATACTAATTCATTATAATGAATTCAAAAAATATATAATTTGTAAACGTGCCACTGGAACTTTTATAATGGCTAATAGTAAAACCGTAGTGTTTAGAATCATTCGATTCGTTTCGACGAGACCCATACTTAATTATAAAAGATGTTCTGTAATATTTCAATTAAAATTATTAGCCTCATGTAGGAAATCTCAGATCTGATATGTCACGAGGTATGTCAAAAGTTTTAGTCTCTTAGGATATCTAAGGTCATGTCACGAGGAAAAAAATCGCCTATTGGTCATATAAAAGAATCCCTCAGAGTAAAACATTTCAATCAACGAAAGCGATATGTCTGTAACCAGGACGGACGTTCACGACCTGCGCTTTTTGCTCTAGACTGCTCTGGAGGATCCAATTAATCAGTGCTCGACGCATCCATCGGTCGAGGGATATCGGACAAAATGAGAGCAACTGAAATAAATGGACGTGGAAAATGATTTTTCCGTTAATTGTGAAGCGAGATCATTCTGACGGAATTTACATGGAAGTTCGAATGCGTACCTACCTAAAATAAAAAATGTTGATTCATCATGAGTACCTACAATCTTTTAGCGATGTTTGTAGAATATGATTGTATTAATTACTTTTAAACTTTCGCGTTGCATAATTTAAACTCAATCAAACGCAAGTTCTTTCCACGGATCGCCACTTTTATTCAAGAGTTGTGCGTGAAGCTATTGAAATCAAAAAGTATCAAAATTTCAATCGGGAAGACGGTTTCAAATTATCCGCGACATGGAATCCAGTGATTAAAAATAAACAATCTCGTTTTGTTTCGCAATCGAGTTCTCACCTGAATACGGACGCGGTGGTTAGTGTGCAGAATAGGGACACAGTGAGTGTAGTGTGTGACGGTACTTGGCGTGAAAATAATATTATGAGGGTAGATGAAGAATCTGCCTCTCATACGGAGTGAGGACATCGCTGTTCCAGTCAGCCTGTGACCACGGTCGGTGTAACCCGATCGAAACGTCAGGCAAAAGAGGTAACATTTTGTACCCAAATTATGATCGCGTTAATTCTCGTTTCATTGAGTTTAAATTACTACTACCACTTTATAAGTATTATTGTGTTATAGCTAACAAAATACAATAGATTCGAAATAAGTCTGACAAAAGTGACAGAGTTTCTTGTGCTGCTTTTTTAAAAGGCGACCAGCTTATGGGTAAGTATTGGAATAGCAGTGTGTTTGTTTCAATTAGATGATAAAAATAACAGTTACTTCCATAGCGGTGTATAAAGTAACTAGTATCCCCAGATCCAATATTCGCCTTTTTGATGAAAAATTATGGATTCGTCGGAGGCTCTGTTCAATCATTCAATGTCACCTCGGCAATGCCGCCTTATCTGAGATGAGCAGGTAGATAAGGCCTCGTCCTTAGCTGCGGATGAAAATGTATTCTAAAATTATCGGATACCAGTTTCATTGATGCTTTTTGTTTGTGTTGACATTATTTTTGGGATGAAAAATTGTGCCAACAATAACGATGGTTTAATTTTGTATAATATAACTGGCTGTTGCCCGCGGCTTCGTTCGCGTGGTCTTAAGTTTTAAATAAAAAAAACTGTATATTTACACCCTAATCCACGGTACGAAATATAGTTTACGGTCAAGCCAAAACTCTGTGACTGTGACACGACACACTGACACATTTTATTTAAGTATTAGATGTAGGATTCGGTGGAGGGTAGTCGTACGAAAAGCATGGTCTATCTGTTAAATAATTTTTATATAATTTAAAGAGCTTGAGGGTGCAAGTTTAATGTTGTTTGTGTTCTATCTAATTTTGGTTTAAAAAAAAAAAATTTTTTTTTAAAAGTGTGCATGCGTAGTTTATTTATTTTATTTATTTAGAGGCACAACTACAGAATACAATTAAATATACATATATTCAGTTCTGTTGGGATTGTAGTTTATTATATGGGGTCGTTGTCGTTACGTACTATGTTCTTAAACTCTCGAATAAACCAAACTCAAATTCCGCACATATTCAAAAATGAGTAAATTCTTTCAAATTCAAATCCCGCTAAAGCATAACAAAGTAATGCCAAAGTTCCCGAGGGTCGAAAGGATCCGATTATACAGAGTGTTCGCGATGCCTTAATTTTGTTAATTAACGTCAATTATTCTCTCAACGAATTAATTCAGGGCTCCCGGGCAGGGGCGATAAAATCATTTTAGATTCGTGACCGCGCTGGTATTTTGGGGTTAACAATATACCGATTGGTAATATTTGACACAAACAGGCGGAAGACTGGAGGTTTTTCGTTGCAAGATTTGATTTGAGATTGTCTGGAATTGGATTTGAGGTTTCTGTAGGTGATAATGCGAAAGAAATATATGTCAAAATTACATTTAAATAGAGGGTTTTATAATTTTGCTTTTATAAAAAGACCGCAAAAAGCAATTATTTCGAGGTTATGATTTTTTCTGAAGTGTAGATGTATGTAACTTGGATCTAGTTTGAAAAGTAAATGAAGTGTGAACTCAGTCGAAAAAGACTACAATAATTCGGTAATCCACAATTGTTCAAAGAAAGACATTTATTATAATCATAAGATTTATAAGTTACAAATACGGTGCGTGGTGTAGAGAGTATATTGTTCTCTCAGGATAAGGGACGTCTCAATCGTAATTTGATTTAATTAAAACTTGTGTCTTAAGTAGCAAATATTACCAATCTCCTTGAATAAGTTTATTATTTTCTTAGTTGAACTCCAAGGAAAGAGTTCGCAAGATTGATGGAAGTTTTACAAAATTATGGGCTATTCACACGTAGATGACACAAAGTTTGAATCATGTTCTCTTACCAAGGTTAGGGCGACGCTAAATTGTTTATGTAAAAAAGGTTTTTCGTAAAATAATTTTCTTTACGTTACCGAGTTTGGACTTAAGCGAGAGCGAGTTTTTAAACATTTTGTAAGTCATAGAGTTAACAGTCTTTTTAGTAGAAAAGTTATTTCATTTTACTCATGAAATTCAGAATTCGGAGTTGTCAAAAAATTTCCTGGTGAACACTGATCGAATAATCACTATGCTGGTGAATTTGAATGATTTCTTTTTATCAAAGAATCTACAGCTATATTTCCCCATGAACAATAAAGAGATATAGAGTTTTTAAAGAAGCTCTTGGATATTTTTTTTCACTTACTTGTAATCTGCATACTGATGCTTGCATTAAATTTATTGATTTATTTGAGGATTGCGTGGACATTATTCTTGTTGTAAAATTTATAGCGTATCTCAGAAACAGCTTTTGCAGCTGGATTTGAATGAAGTTTTGTATTATTGTGTATTATAAAAAATAAATGAATAAGAATATATTTAGATGATTTTATTTTGCTTTTTAAGTTTACCTATAAAGTTGTACTTATATCTTTTAAATACGCAATTGTACACTATATATAAAAAAAATACTAAGTAATTATCATCTAAAATTTTCTAGCGCTTGTTTTGTTGCCGACGAATAAGCTTTTACTTCAAAATTTGCGAAAATAACGTTATGTAATACCGAGCCTTGCTCGTTACCCTCAAATATAAAAGAGTTTATCATCGTTCTCTTGTTTCTTAAGTTTTTATCGTACCAATAGTATGTACCTAACGTAATGTTGATGACATTGCATTATTTTGACGTGCAACTTTTGCCACAAATAAAAGTAGAAATAAACAATTCACAAAAGTGCTGATACAAACGGAGCTTTTTGCCAACTAGGACAACACTATCCACTACAGTGACATGTACAAAATTGCAAACGGAATATGTAACGGGGGATACACAAAAAAGTTATTCACTATGTAGTTGATCACTCGTGACATTTATAAAGCAAAAGAATATTAAATTTTGTCAAATACAAACAGTCAGATTGAGATTCATTCGCAGATGTATCTAATACATTTCTAACTATTAAGGGTATTAATTAATTGAAACATGTTTTTTTTACGAAGAAACTCTTTTTTTATACTAAGACATCAAAATACTAATTGGCCTCTATTTAAAATTGTGTTTAATTAGAATAGGAAAAGAAGTTCGTTTGGAAAAACAATTACTTCAACGCATTGATGCTCAAAAAAGTCTTGTAAATAAAATAGATAATATATCTCCTATTTTATTTAACCTAAAAAAAATTTTCAAGCCTAATTTGATATATTGTTTGGAAAATACGTCACGCTGCTATACGGATGCGCACACACGTTGTACAAACACCGACCATTTTCATCAAAACAAAAGGGGTAACGAAGCGCGAGAATGATTTCAGACAACGAAAGCATAAAGTTTCCACATCAGAAATTGTAACGTTAAAAATCCTACTAATGTAACAAATGTGAAAGTTTGTAAGGATGTTTGTTTATTACGACGGATGAGCCAGCTAAAGTGGCAATGGGCGGAGCAGAAAGGTTCTGGAATGGAGGCCACGTACCCGCAAGCGCAGCTTGGGACGTCACCCACAAGGTGGGCAGACGACCTGCTAAAGGTTGCAGGACGACGCTAAATGCAGGCCGCTTCCAACCGGCCGATTTGGAAGTCACTGGGGGCGGCCTATGTTCAGTAGTGGACGTCCTGTGGCTGAAATGATGATGATGATAATTTAATGTTTGTGACTCAATCAAGCGTAAAGGGCTAACCGGATTTGGATCAATATTAAGTATACTTTTTACCCCGGTTAAATGTTCCTATGGTTTTTTATCAATAGTAAGATACCAAACAACGTTCACGCAAACGAAGTTGCGGGCACAGCTAGTGAGATTAAGTGATTTACTGTATCAAGGGTTTGTTTCTATGACCTCAATTTGACTTAGTACGAGTACCTATATATTTTTTTAAATTATGCTATATCTTTGCCAAAAGTAGTTTTTAAAAATACCTACCGGTAGTAGTCCACCCCTAAGGACAAAAAAAGATGTGAAATAATGATAGAAGATAATTGTTTGGACCTTAATGTGATTGTGTAACCAACGGTAATAAAACATTTTTCATTTTGGGACTACTCATGGATATAGTTAGGTTGTTGAAGCTAAAACGGACAGACCCAAAAACAGCAACAATTTACTAACAGGGTGATCCCTTGGGCAATGAACCTGAAAATCAACTCTTGTCACTAAGGATTAATGAGATCTCATCTTTTAATCATCTAAAAATATCCGTTGATATATTGCTCAGCAAACACGCCACATCGCACCCAAGAGAGGGGGGGGGGGGAGAAGCACACGTTTTACAAACACCAACCATTTCCATCTGTCAACAAAAGGGGTCCATCCGACAACAAATGAGTTGCGAGGCTGATTAAAATTTTAAATTACGAAATAGGAGTGACTGAAAAATTGTGGGTTCCGTAACAATTCATGTATGTGTGTGTTAGGACAACAACAACGGTACTACACCACCCAGACTCGAGACTATGTAGAAAAGCTCCTTTTCTTCATTGACTGGACAGGGAATCGAATTCGAGAATACAGAGATGGCGTCGCCAAAACCGTCGAGTTTGCCTATCGGGTATGGAAGACGTCCTTATTTGTGGTTAACAAAAAAAAATATTAAAAAGAACAGTTCTAAAAAAAAAAAAACAAGCTAAATTAAAACTAAAATCTAGATAGGAAATAAAATAAACGTAAATAAACACAAATCTATAAAACATTGATTACTTTTACTTACATTGAGTACTGCTTGTGTAATCGCAATAATCGCTTGCATAATAACTAGCTTATCTGCTTTAATAAGTTGTATGTTTTTCATAGATTTGGTATTTTTTTAATTATTTATTTAAACTCCACCTTTAAGGAAGTCAACATAAATAAAATACGATATTATTACCTTTTTTTCTAACAGATGACGGGACTCAAAATTAAATACTTTTCAAGCATTCCCATATAGTTTTTTCTACAAATATAACCCTTGGGATAAGCCCGTCGGTATTCACCTTCCTAAAACTCGAAAAAACTTGCACAAAAATATACCCAGGTATAAACTATATTGTGAACAAATGGATTTGAAATGACGTTTTCTGAGACTCAAGGGATAGGAGTGTATCCAAGAAAACCCTCATGTAAATTTCCTGTTTAAAATGTATAACAGGAATAAATTGGCTATACGATGTAGGAGGAGGAGGTTAAATAAGATGTTTTGAAACCTCTGGATGTTCCTCTACTTTGACACAGTTTTCTGTATTGTATCTCATGACAATGTTTTCAGCAGAAAACTCAGGTTATTCATATAAAGTTTATTCACATTAGAATCAGAAAATCAGCATTTAAGAAGATTGTGTAGCTGTAAATTTTCATACACAAAGCGATAATGTTTTCCACCCCTTAAGCATTGAACCAATTTTGGTATTTTTTTTTTCATTTAAGTTAATTATTTTTTTTAGTTTTAGCAATTCCATGCAAGGTTTAATTATAAATGAAAAACACTTGAAAAAAATATAATCGACCTCATGTGGGACTCGAACCCACGTCCCATCGCATGCAAATGCAAAATGCAAAGCACTCGCCCGGCATGCGATGGGACGTGGGTTCGAGTTCAGGTGGGACCTGAGGTCGATGATTTTTTTTCAAATGTTATTTATTTTCAATGTTAAGTTAAACTAAACCGCATTACCTACTAAAAAAACCGTACATTGCAGCCCTAGATTAAGGTATACTGAATCTAACGACATCAAAATTGCCTCAATTCGTAAAGTTTTAGGGGGGCGGAAACGTTACCGCCTGCAACCATATTTCAGAAGAAAAAAGTAGGCAATCGCCTTTAGGACTTACAACTCTCTCTATCTCACGAGGAAGGAAGGAAGCACAGCAGCGCGAAACAGATGGAATTTAAAAAAAAAAACCTGCTCTCGACGCGTATCGGCACTACACAATCCTCTTAAGTAGGTCTGGTACTCGCTAATAATTGCGATATGTTACTTAAAACAGGTCCAAATTCCCTTTTTAGGGTTCCGTATCCAAAGGGTAACACGGAAACCTATGACTAAGACTCCGCTGTCCATCTGTCTGTCTGTCATTAGGCTGTATCTCATGAACCCTGATACTGAGACAGTTGAAATTTTCACAGATGATATAGTACTGTTGCCGCGCTTTAACAACAAATACTAAAAACCAGAATAAAGTTTATATTTAAGGGGGCTCCCATACAACAAACGTATTTTTTTTGCTTGTTTTTATAGATAATGGTGCGGAACCCTTCTTGCGCGAGTCCTACTCTCACTCGGTCGTTTGATTTAAATACTCGTTTTGTTAGTAGTAGTAGGCATTATTTTTAATTTACATATAAAGATTCTGAGTATTTATTTTATAACTGCATTGTGTTTTTAAATTAAACGCTAGTTATTACTTATTTTCTTTACCAATTTGCATCTTCATTTATTCAGTGTGTAAACCCTCTTTTACGAAGGTTTTATGCACGTCGCAAAAATCGCAGAAATTGCGACTACATATCGGCTGGAGATCAGAAGAAGCGGTGCAACAAACTCAGTCATCTTTGTCAGCCTTTCCTAATCATCTCTTCGTCATCAAATCTGGATTGAGAATGAGTTATTGTTTTGTAAGTCGCCTCTAATTTGAATAGTCTCACACTTATTATTATCTCGCACGAGTGCAAACTTATGTTCGATTATCTCAATAATAGATATGTGAAAATGAAAAGATATTATGATAATTTCAACGAAATTTTCTTGCAATACAAATTCGGCTTTTTAAAAGAAATGGGTTTAGTCTCGAAGCTTTCCATTTTGCTAATAGAGGCGACCAGTTGAAACAACCCGTGCCTTATTATGTCAGTAATGGTGGGACGTTGTAGGTTAAGCAGTTTCAACGGGATTCGAGGGTTAAATTGCTTCAAATCTCAGAAATGGCGCATCTATCTCGAGCACTCTGATAATCTGCTGCGATTATGGGGTATTTTCTACTGAATTTTCTAAGAGTGTTTTAGTGTAAACTCGCTTACAGCTAGATTGGTCATTAGAATTTAATGAGGTGAAATGAAAAATGCTGTTTTGGTCCTACATTATTGGAGTTAGATAAAGACGACCTATGTATATAAGAGTCTCTGGGTCGATTACCGGTTAGGACAATGTGGAAAACGAATTATCTTTATTGCCTCGGTCCGGGGTAATTTGGTAACTACCTACAGTCGTTGTTTCTGATTACTAAAACGCTATAGCTCCTAAGGTAAGAAGCTGAATCACTTGCGTTATAAAAACATCGACGGTGCCACAACACCCAGACCTAAGACTATATAAAAAAGTTTATTTTCTGCTTTACCTGACCAGGAATCGAGCCCAAGGCCTCAGAGATGGCAACGTAAAGTGCGGCGTGTATGTCTCTCAGCTACGGAGGTCGTCAAACTTAGTCTTTGAATTTGGCTATGGTAGTCACATATAGACCTAAACCTATTTAGAATGGTTAATGCTGACTCTACTGAATACTGGGACAGTTCCCGTTAACCCACTACCCCAATCGAGTCGTCAAAAAACTTTACTATTACAAACGTATCCAATATTAGAATATCGTACACAGCTCTGCAACATCCGTGATCTGTAAAGCTAAGTTTACATTTGTTGTTCCTAGATACAATTTCGTGACCTGCAGAGCTAGCATGCGCGCATCGGTTATTTTATCGATAGATATGAGAAATTTTGTCTTCGACGATAATTTTGTCGTTTTCCCTAACCTAACGGATCACAGACGTCTCGAATACTTTTTCTGAATATTTTCACGGTCTCCCGTTCTTCGTAGCCACTTATTTTTACGTTATAACACGGCATATAGCATCGCCAAGATATTTTGGTTTTTTCTTTGATAGCGTCGATGACAAAACGACATATTTACGTCAAAAGTCGATAAAATGCTGAATAAGAGTTTATTTTAAAAAAGTAGAATATTGTCTATTTGAACTTAATAAAAGTAGTAAATAAGGAACATAATGAAGGAATGAAATGAACATAAAAAGTATAAGTCAACAATTGCATGCCGGTTTCCAAGTCGTTTAAAAACAATCATCATCATCATTTTGTCTATAGGACGTCAACTGTTAAACTATAGGCCTCCCCCAATGACTTCCAGATTTAGCGGTTTTAAAAGAGGCCTGCATCCAGGATTAAATACAAATCATCATCATTATCATTTCAGCTACAGGACGTCCACTGCTGAACATAGGCGTCCCCCAGTGACTTCCAGATTGGCCGGTTGGAAGCGGCCTGCATCCAGCGTCGTCCTGAAACCTTTACCAGGTCATCCGCCCACCTTAAAACACAAATAAATAGACAAAAATGTTAAAAAAAAACTTAACAGGTGAACCGAAAAGTAAAGTGTAAGTAGTTTGTTAATGGCGTGTTACTATACAGAATGTCCCGTAAATTAAAGATAACCTTGTAACCACATATTCTATACATCATAGTTAACAACTTTTGTTCCATCACTTTTGCAAATCATGAAAATTAATCGACTTAACAAACATCGCTTACCAATCAAGCGATTAAAGTTAGAAAGACAAAAAAAATGCATAAAAAAGTTATAGAACAAAAGTTGTTCATTACGTATAGAATAAGTGGTTACAAGGTTATTCTTTTTACGGGACAACCTGTATACTGGTTAGTATTACCTCGTCACGTTTGTAGCCGCGCCCTAACATCCGCTGACGTCACACCTTGCCGGTCTGAATCCGCCCAAGTGCGTATTTAGTATCCGACGTCACTAGCATCATCCTCGTTCACCCACAACCAGGAAGAACATTTCAGGTATGGTTGTTTCGAATTTATAATACGTCTTTCTCAATTAAAAATACATATGCAAACAAATACGTTACGAAATGTAGGTAATCAATTAATTGAGTTATAAAATGTATTAGAAAAATCTTTATTAAAAAAATTACCTTCTTTGTTAATTAGTTTAAAATTCAAAGTTGAAACATTACCGTACCGTTACAAAGGTTGTTGCCATGTTATACTTCAATTAACCAGAAAAGTATGTAATTATGTTATAGGGCTTAGTAAAATTACATAATTATGTTGTTGACGTGCTCTACTAATAATTAAAAGGATAAAGGTGACCATAAAATATTAAGTAATAAAGTAATTTTAACTTTCGTAAAGATGCGTAGGTACTGTAGAACGTTATTTCAAATTTGGAACAATTTTCTTGACGTGGAAAAAACAGTTGTTTCTGAATTCATTCAAATAACGTGGGCCAAACAGAAGATGAAACGTTTTACAATTTAAATAGTATGTATTATCATCGCACACAAGGTTTCAAAGTGATTAACCTGTAATACTAATTCTCAAGAATAAATACTTAAAAAATCATATGAATATTCTTCATTTCGACTATTCCCCTGAGCATAGGGCACCATAGTACTCTGTATTTGTCTTTTTTTATTTGAATTTGAGAAGACAAAATCATTCACAAAGCCATTACTTGCAACAAAATAATGTGTGTTTTAAAATTCAACCCACTTTTCGTTTCACCTCGCTTATTCAGGACGCAGAAGGATAATTTGTCTCCCGAAGGAAGACGCATTACGAAGACATACACTTGTACAGTCTTCCTACAAAAATAGATATTTTTTTTCTCAATTGATATTGAACTCTATGTGATAAGCTGTGTGTTGAAAATCGAATGAAAGAACTTTGACTCCTTCAGGGAGGTTGACCTGCTAATGACTGTAAAAAAAGTAACGACACAACTTTTTACTTGAAATAACTTAAATATTCTTGGTTATTTCATGTAAATACTCGCATGATGATAGATTACGTTGTGTTTGCGTGATGAGATGTATTTTTGGATGAGGGCTTTTATTTTTCTGCTTATTTTTTTTAATGATGTTCTTATTAAATAAATTACAGTTAAAACAAATATAAGTAGGTAAATAAAGCACTTTACTTACAAGTCAACATCTTTGACTAAAATATACCTATTTAGTTTAGGTACCGCATATCCTCTAAAGGATTGATGATACTGGTGCTCAAAGACGACAAGTAGTAATTATTGTTTATAGATAAAACATAAATAAATATACATAAATATTAGACAACATCACATACATTGCTCTAATCCTAAGGTAAGTAGCTAAACCACTTGTGTTATAGAAATCAGAAACAACGACGGTACCACAACACTCAGACCCGAGACAATAAAGAAAAGTTCGTTTTCTACATTGACCCAACCGGAAAACAAACCCGGAACCTCAGAGATGGTGACGCCATACATTATCCGGCGTGCTCGCCTCTCGGCTACGGAGGTCGTATAGAATCAACAAAATATACACGATGTGCGGTAATTACGTTACATCTTGTATATATCAAATAATTGGCTTCTGCACGAGTACTTCTATTCTATTAAGTTTTAATTTGACTGCGAAGAACTTATTAAGAATTATTTACATTGTATCAATTTATATTCTTTGTAATCAAGTATTCTTATTCTTAATTTAATTGTTACTAGGTGAACTTAATTGTATATAACATGCGAAATGAAATATTATTCCCTATTCTATTATAAAGATTTACAGTGTCTTATCAACTAATTTGAATTTGTATATTTCTACGTCAACATATTTTTTTTCGGACGGACCTGTCGCTGAGGGCCCATTAAAAGGATACAATCGGGCAGTTTTGGCGAGCGCTGAAGGCGCTCAGTCTAAGTCCACCCCACTAGCGGTCTCCGCGAGCCGTCCGAGTGTGAGGCTTCGCGCAGCGAAGCCTCAGGCTCGTATGTACGTGTCGGACTCGGGCCCCATACTAGCGGGCGTGATCGGGCCAACATGGAAGAATATGTTTTATTTGTTTACAACCCTAGCGTTGCTACCGAGATTTTTGGTATAAATAATTTATTTATCGTTATCACAAACTTGTATTCGAGATTCAAATAACGAGAGATCTCGCGTCCCGAACAAATACGGCACAGCGAGAATCTTGAATAATTAATTCTCATATGGAGTCTGAACATGGACAATCAAACAATAGGGGTGGATGACGTTTGAATTATTAATGCCGACTACGCAGCAAACTTTAGTTGTAGATTAATGTTCTTTGACAGTTGTTTCAAGCACGTTCTTAGCAGCGTTGATAAATTAAACTCAAATTATATTATCCACGCAGACGCTTTCTAGATCTTTATTTATTAGATCCTTCTTTTAGTGTGTGATTCTGTTGCTAACTGTTGCTCAAATACAATAAATGTTCCTACGGTTTCTTGATTGTTGACTTCATGTCACATTTTTTTTTTTCAAACTCAACTTGAGATTTTAATTGGCCACAGACATCATTATTGAAACCATTGGTCCAAAAAAAATGGTATAGCCTCGGCAACCGAAAATAAAAATCATTCAATCATTTATCACTAATCGTTATTCATCAATCGTCTAATCAACTTACTTAGAAGTTAAAAGTTACACCTTAAGACTTAAGCAGTATTTAAAAAATCGGCCAAGTGCGAGTCGTCGTGCCAAATGTCAAATTTAGTAAATTTACTTGACACTGATTATAACTCAGAATCCAAAGTCAGCTGTTAGATATATGGATTGACGCCATTTTGCTAATTAGCTCCTAATACAGGTGCAGCGATTGTTTAATTTGACATGTAACAGCCTAATCTGTTGAATAAGTTAGGCATTGAAATGCTTTCCTATCGTTAAATAACTTTTATGAGTAACAGCCTTTGAGAGAACTCAGTATTATACTAAAAGTACTGTAAAACATTACAAAAACCGGCCAAGTGCAAGTAGAACTCGCGCACGAAGGGTTCCGTACCCATTATCTATAAAAACGGCAAAAAAAACACGTTTGTTTTAAGGGAGCCCCCTTTAATATTTATTGTATTCTGTTTTTAATAGCGGCAACAGAAATACATCATCTGTGAAAATTTTAACTCTCTTACTAGCACGGTTCATGAGATACAGCCTGGTGACAGACGGACAGACAAACAGACTGAGTCAGACAGACAGACAAACAGACGAACAGCGGAGCCTTAGTAATAGGGTCCCGTTTTACCCTTTGGGTACGGAACCCTAAAAAGCAGATAAACACTAAATGTAATGAAATTCTTTACGTAATAAAGTTTTTTTTTACCAAAGCCCGTTTATGGCCCTTTCAAAAATATGCTTTTACAGCTATAGCTATATTTATACAGGCATTTTTGAAGGTCCAACTTATACTTCTCGTCAAATCTGGAAAGCAAACGTTGGAAAAATATGCAAATTCAGAATCCCATATAAAAATATGAGCCCTCGAATTGATGTGGACACCAAACAACTTATCTAGAACAACGCATTATTTGTTTAAGCGAAAGTTCAGCCTTTTTATATTTTATCTCTGTTGTAACAAACGTCTACACGTTAACGTATAGATAATGCATCTTGTAGACCGTTTGCAAAATGTTTTTTTTATAAAAAGTAAATCCTTTATTGGCTGTAAGGTAAGCATATTACTCGTCCGTTTGCGCAATGTTTTTTTATAAAAATTAAATCTATTATTGGCTGTAAGGTAAGCATATTTACTCGTATATTATTCAAACTTTGTTAATTAAGAGCTGTGGATTTTTTTTTTAAATAAAATAAATCTTAGGTATTCTAACAACATAACCATACATTATGTTTATTGATGTCTTGTTTTCTTTCTTTTAGGAAAATACAAATATTAATAACTATTGCCTTATGATTTTTTCTTATCCCATACACAATGTAAAAAACTACTCTGACATAGCGTAACCTATCTCATTTTTACACAAACTAGGTATTAACCGCCCAGCGGCGACACCGATTAGATAAGATTATAAAGATTATTTTAAACAACAAGTATCGTAAAAATAAACAGTAAAAGATTTCCTGAATTTTTATCACCTGTACGAGTGATCATCTGGGACATTTCAAAATGTTATTTCGGTGTCACGGCCCGAGGCGGACGCACTTTTATTTTTTAAGATGACGGGGCATTGGTTTGGCTCTCGGCTGTTACAGCCACGGTTAAAGAAAGAAGCGGTATTTTTAATAATAAACGTTTTTTTCTTACCTCGCTGGGTGGTCTAGTACCCAGGACGTAAAACCCTCCTTTTTTGTGATAAGTAACTACATTTCCTGTAACGGCTGACAATGATAACATGCACCGCTTTTTGTCACTAGCACAAAGGCCCTGAAGCGGTTGTAGATCAAAGCTATATTTTGGGACGTGTGTAAGTAGTATCTGGAAGAGGGTCTGTTTATAGAATAAATGTTTGTTATTTGGTATTAAAGTAGGTTCTATTAATAATTATTACAAAAGTAAACAATCGTGGAGTTTAAATATAATCTGTACAACGAATAATTTACACGGGGGATTTCAAGGGGTTGACGATCCATAGATTAAATAAAAACTAGTATTTCTAATAAACGATATCACTGTCAACTGTTGTCAACTCCTCAAGCTTTGTACCAAAATTACACATCCTCTGAACTCTTGTTTTTCGAGAATCTTAGTTTCTTAATCGTTTACTCAGTCTAGAGATTGATTGTCAATTCCCTAAACAAAACCGCGAATACTTCGACATCACTTCATTAATCGACGATTAAGTAAATAATGCGAATCAACTCTGTAACAAAATAGTCTATAAACACCAAATGAACACAAACATGTTTGTTTGTACGCAGCACATATACATTTCTTAGGTTGGGTTGCTCCATAGCATCAGTTAAAGTTAAGGTCAAAGTCAAATTTAACTTTAACTGTAACGCTAACTTTAACTATTTGAGCGACATGGGTTGCACCATCGTATTCGGTAGCACAGTTAAAGTTACCAGGGTTACAAGTCTAATGACGCCTTATTTACACCTAACTCGTTGTAGAAAACTATTTGTGACATGGCAATGTTCCACGTAACGTCAAAAAGCTGATACGGTGTTATCAGTTTATTTGATCAGTGGTGTTATCAGTCATTGAATTGTCAAATCATTCAGCTGTCAAACTACAACAAAGTTTTTCAATTTCTTTAATTTAATTAATAATTTAACCACTGAATTTGGGAAGAGCATCATGAGACTTGTTAAATAAAATAAATTGTATCAAATCGACGCTAGGTACGAAAATTAATGGACACCTTGCTCACAAACATTCCAACAAAGTAAGTATCTATGAGTTGCGTGTTATTTTTTGCACTGTTATTTTATGTTTTGTAACTTTAGTTATTTAATTCTTAACGTTTCAGGGAACTTCAGGAAAGTGGAGATGGAGAGATTGCAATCAATTGTTGCTAAACATAAAAACATATTATTCTGCAAAAAGACCGACGGTGTTAACTCGAAACAAAAACACAGTGCGTGGAGTGTGATCCATTATGAATTCAATGCTCTCGGAGACACTCCACGCACAATGAGACAGCTTAAACTGCAGGAGCTGGAGCTCCAGAAAATAAGGGATTCAATCAGACAAGCTCAGGAGGTCCATGACGTTACAATGATGAGAAATACAAATTACAATTCGAAAATATACATTTAGAGATAGAATTGTTAAATAAGTAAATATTAATGAGTACCTATGTTCTATTTTTTTATCCCATACTAATAGTAGAGACTAGCCGTGCCCTGCGACTTCGCTCCCGTGGGTTTTCGGGATACTACTTATACATATATAGCATTTCCTCATGAATATCGCTATCGACCTCGGTAGCAGAGAGGTGAGCATGCCAAACTAGGCGTCGCAATCTCTAAGGTCCCGGGACTCCGGGATCCGTGTAGAAACCGAAATTCTCTATATTGTCTTGGTTCTGGGAGTTATGGTACCTACCGTCGTTGTTTCTGATTTCTGTAACACAAGTAATTTCGCTACTTACCATAGGATGAGAGCATTCTATGTGATATTGTCTTATATTTATTATTAGGTATGCAAATCCGTCACCAGCAAACTTTTGTGTATGCGAGCCGAAGTGATGTTTTTTTTGTTTGATACAAATAAATATAATTTATAATTTACTTGTAGCTTTATTACATAAATTACTTTTACCCCGTGGATTTCATTTCATGGGTTTACTGAGATAAATAGTAATTTCGGATATACTCTACCTGTGCACCAAATTTCATCTTAATTCTTAGAGCCGTTTTGCACCAGGCACAAACAAACAAAATACTTTACATCTAATTAAACTAATATTATAAAGCTGAAGAGTTTGCTGGTGACGGATTTGCATACCTAATAACAAATATAAGACAATATCACATAGAATGCTCCTATGGTAAGTAGCGAAATTACTTGTGTTACAGAAATCAGAAACAACGACGGTAGGTACCATAACTCCCAGAGCCAAGACAATATAGAGAATTTCGGTTTCTACACGGATCCCGGAGTCCCGGGACCTTAGAGATTGCGACGCCTAGTTTGGCATGCTCACCTCTCTGCTACCGAGGTCGATAGCGATATTCATGAGGAAAAGCTATATATGTATAAGTAGTATCCCGAAAACCCACGGGAGCGAAGCCGCAGGGCACGGCTAGTCTCTACTATTAGTATGGGATAAAAAAATAGAACATAGGTACTCATTAATATTTACTTATTTAATAATTCTATTTCTAAATGTATATTTTCGAATTGTAATTTGTATTTCTCATCATTGTAACGTCATGGACCTCCTGAGCTTGTCTGATTGAATCCCTTATTTTCTGGAGCTCCAGCTACTGCAGTTTAAGCTGTCTCATTGTGCGTGGAGTGTCTCCGAGAGCATTGAATTCACAATGGATCACACTCCACGCACTGTGTTTTTGTTTCGAGCTAACACCGTCTGTCTTTTTGCAGAATAATATGTTTTTAGTTTAGCAACAATTGATTGCAATCTCACCATCTCCACTTTCCTAAAGTTCCCTGAAACGTTAAGAATTAAATTACTAAAGTTACAATACATAAAATAACAGTGCAAAAAATAACACGCAACTCATAGATACTTACTTTGTTGGAATGTTTGTGAGCAGGGTGTCCATAAATTTTCGTACCTAGCGTCGATTTGATACAATTTATTTTATTTAACAAGTCTCATGATGCTCTTCGCAAATTCAGTGGTTAAATTATTAATTAAATTAAAGAAATTTAAAAACTTTGTTGTAGTTTGACAGCTGAATGATTTGACAATTCAATGACTGATAACACCACTGATCAAATAAACTGATAACACCGTATCAGCTTTTTGACGTTACGTGGAACATTGCCATGTCACAAATAGTTTTCTACAACGAGTTAGGTGTAAATAAGGCGTCGTTAGACTTGTAACCCTGGTAACTTTAACTGTGCTACCGAATACGATGGTGCAACCCATGTCGCTCAAATAGTTAAAGTTAGCGTTACAGTTAAAGTTAAATTTGACTTTGACCTTAACTTTAACTGATACTATGGAGCAACCCAACCTTAGTGTGTACTGCTTACACTTACATACGCGCTGTCACTTTAACACTGAAGTCACTGATTGACAGTACCTATAAATTTGAACCCACTTCTTAACGAAATAAAGGCTTTGTTCGTTTGAATCACTTATAATATATTTAGAGCGATTTTACTTGCATTTTTTGTTAAAAATCGACCCCAAGGCTCTAGAGCCTAGAGTAGGTACCTAAAATTATCTAGTATTGTCGATATGGAACCCTAAAAAAGTTTATAAGCCCGACAACAGCATCTGGTTGAATACTACTTATGTTTTAAGTTTGAGTTCTCTACCTCTAGCTTAAGTTTGGTTGAGAGTCTTGACTTGTGAGGAAAAGTTCTCAATATCGACGGCTTTAGTGTTGAAGGCACTACACGGTGAGGAGACAATGCCTTCTTATGTGAGATCTTTATTTCTTTTTTTACCTACATATCAGTAAAAAGGTAAGACAAGGAAGGTTTTGGGGAGATACTTATTTTGGTAAATTTCAAATAAAATATTTGTTCGCCTCGGATAGTTTTTAAAATCTAAAACTTTTAAGCCTAAAGCCCTTAATGTCGTTATGTTCAATGTACATACCCTGCACTATCACATATTTTAGTACTGTCAGTTAATTTTCGATGAAATAATATTCGTGTATTTAACAGTAAATTCTATTAAGGCTTGCAAAACAGAGATACTATGATTTTGCCTTTGTCAACTAAAATTATCTTGTAAGTATAATATCCTTTTTAGTCTTTTGTCACATTCAAAATTCTCGTGTTTTCTTAAAAGAAAAATATTTGTATATATTTTATTAAAAACAAATTATTATTGCATTTTTGACTGACTTACTATATGCAATATATTGGAATGATGAAATAACCTGGTTTTTATTGTGCTATCCTGAAAAGTGACAATTGTACATATTCTTGGTTTAAGGTAAAGAAAAAAAAAACTCAATCCGGACATAGGTGCATTTCTAAAACGCCAGACAACACATAAGTACAATTATTGTGGTATATAAGTAAGAGATATACTGTTATGCATCGATCAAGCAACGAAAATGAAGTTATAATTTTAAAGCTAGGGCTACCACAGCACTAAATTGGCTGCAAACTCAGATCATCTGTTGTGAGGATAACCTAAGTAAGTAGGACTACACTGCAGAAGACAGAGGCTACACTGATGAAACGTATAATAAGTGTGATTGCGATGCTTCTCCCCAAACTGTACACTTCTTTCATGTCCAATGAACGGACAGACAGCTGTCCGTGTACAGACACGTGAAGGCACCACCGTTGCCATCGATAACGCGGTTCGTAATGTGGCAAAATACTGGCCACATAAAAAAAATACTAAACCGACTTCGACATAAAAAAACAGTCGACGGAACTAAGAGAATGTCCTACAACTGCAAGGTAGACAGAGAAACTAATGAAAATAAGAATGAATGAAATGAAACTTTCCTTCCAGCAAAGCAACTAGGACCTACTAAAATACCCAAATGCACAGGCATAATAAATGAATGATTTTTCATCAAAAACCCAACCGTTTGTCATGTCTCTGGCCATTTTTATTTATTCATCTGTTTGTCGAGCGTTATTCTGACCTTACATAATTTGTACACGGACCGTCCGCATCCCCAGGCGAACAAGGCTCGCGATGTTTGTCTTAAGACCAAAGAGAATAAAGTAATTTTTGTCCACCGTACAGTTGGCAATCGCTTGCTACAGACAATAAAAATAAGGTCGTCATTCGTTTATCTGTTTTGGTTTATTTTGAGAGCTGTACAACCCTTGTTATCTCCAAGGCAAGATTCGGCACAAAAGTTTACTTGAACTGGGAGGAGTTGCATTGCTCGCAGAAATTATGATAGCGTTGAGAGGGCTCGATTTTGCTCAGATAGCTATTTTAGCGAATATTAAACTAAAAACTTATTTCAAATCTAATTGAATATCAGCAAATTTTAATAGCTTCGTTAAATAGAGTTTTATTTCTGAAACGAATCGAGCTTATAGTTAAAAAACCTAAATCGTCATCATCATCATGATCATCATTATTTTGCTTATTTGATTTGACTTAATTTACATTATGTAAGTATTCTGTTATAAAATAACAACTCAACTTTTCTTTATTATAAATCCTGAGCCTTTTAGACACATTTTCTTTTATTTTCATGTTAGGTATTTTTTCTTTTTCGTTCTGTATTAAGTGGCAAATAAACGATTTTCTATTTGCTATAATATTATTAATTATTAACATGCTTTCGTAAAATCATGCATTTAAAAGTGCCTACAATAATACTAATCAATTGTGATTTTCTGTGTACCAAAATCAGTAGCAAATAAATTATTCTTTATCATATCCATTTTGTTCCGACCTCTTTTGCTATACCCTATACTTGGTCTTGCGAAACTCAACCACTTCAACGAATGTTTATCTGTTGGCAGCTACAATTACTCGCCCCTTTTGTTTCGGTCTCGATTCCAAATTAATGAGAAGGGCCCAAGATAAGCGACGTTATCAATGGACTTGCGAATCATTACTTAGGAGGAACTCGACAGTATTGGACACACGAACAAAGCAATAAATAAATCGCGGGTGGTCATCGGATAAACGAACGTTTTGTTGGGAAGCTAATCAATGAGAATATATTCAAATATGACAGTAATAGAAATAATAATATCGTATCGCGTCTCTTGCAGACGATTGGAGATATAATTTCAAACATCATCCAGCATTGGGGGATTAAAATTATTTTATTTTATTTAGCACGAAAGACATTCGCTTAAAGTCTACCACAAAACTAGAATATCAATTTTTTTAAACGATAATGTAAATACATGACATTGGGTTGTATTTCAAATTTTAAGGTAGGGTAAATAAGAGATAATGGTAAGTTATTAATTTAAAATTTTCCATTCATAGGTTTTATTCAGAAAATTTCAATTTTTGTAAAAAAAAAATTACGTTGAAACAGACAAAAAAACGAGAGAGAATGTGTCCGAATAAAAAGCAACCAAACCTAAATGCAAAATTTAATCTAATGCATAAGAATTTTCTTTTATTATTTTGGCCACGATGTCCATGTCCACGAATGTAAAGGACCAAGACAAAGTTAGGATGATAAAAAATCCATTCTTTGTTCTGCTTTTTTAATCACCGAACTGTGCCAATTACATTTCTTAATTGCAAGTTTACATCACATTCAGCTCCAGTGAGTTATTACATGATTGGTTGGGTTGTACTCAATGGCTTATACCTATTAAGTATTGAAATTTGTTGGAAATTAATGGTCCAAATTCGTTTTTTATTCTTTTTTACTGTAAAAACAAGACTGCTTTCGTTCTGCTTAAATTACATGATGAGATCCCTGCACAATGAGATATCATAGGAATGATAAACGATAAATACAGTGACAAATCTCTGTCAATTACAAATGAATTAATGTTTAAACGGGTTTTAAATGAAACCCAACTTAAGTAAAATTAAGGTTGATGTGAAAATTGCTTAATTGTATTACAACCTGTACAACTGATTTTGTAGACAAGATATAGGCAGTCTCAAAATTGGATTTTGGATGTCTTTCAAGTATAATTCCATTGGTCGTCCATTCTAAAGGACAGCCTTTGAGAATTCGCTCAGACAGTCCTAATATTCAGGATTTTATCAAATAATATAGTTAGATTTTATTTAGAAGATAAGTTTTAAGAACATCTCCTTTTATTCAAATAGACTAGATTTTTGTTTTGGGTTATAATTTATTGGAATCAGTCAGTCCACTGCTTTGACGACCTCCGTAGCCGAGAGGCGAGCACACCGGACTATAATATATGGCGCCGCCATCTCTGAGTTTCCGGGTTCGATCCCCGGTCGGGTCAATGTAGAAAACGAACTTATTGTCTCGGGTCTGGGTGTTGTGGTACAGTCGTTGTTTCTGATTTCTGTAACACAAGTGCTTTAGCTACTTACCTTAGGATCAGAGCAATGTATGTGATGTTGTCCAATATTTATTTATTTGGACATACATATAACTCTCCCAATTTCCGTTACTGAGACCAATTCTCGGCTATTATTTTCTATCAACTATGATTTACATCAAATTATAATTTCAATACGCAAACGAATTCACTAGAATCGCATACGAACTCCTAGAAATGTAAATAAATTAAATAAATAATAAATAAATAAATATTGGACAACATCACATACATTGCTCTGATCCTAAGGTAAGTAGCGAAAGCACTTGTGTTATACAAATCAGAAACAACGACGGTACCACAACACTCAACCCGAGCCAATATAGAAAAGTTCGTTTTCTACATTGACCCGACCGGGGATCGAACCCGGAACCTCAGAGATGGCGGCGCCATTTAAAGTCCGGCGTGCTCGCCTCTCGGCTACGGAGGTCGTCAAATGTGTATACGATTCTTAGGATTTGGTATGCGAATTTGGAACTCTAACGCTTCAAAAATAGGCCTCCAGGTCAGGTAGGCAATATAACATTATACCATTTGAACCATTACTCATTTTATTCTTTTAAACTTTCATGGTCACTAACATTAGAATAGTTTGTTACGGGATTGCTTGAGTTACTCCGTGATCATGGCGCTTGCAACAGTGCCGAAATATCGGGAACTCAAAAATAAGGTACATGGTAGCAATCCCGTAACAAACTATTCTAATTACTCATTTTATAAGCAATTGAGAAATAAGTTCAAGTTCTGTACTAATCCCAATAGTAACTGATAGTTTTCTTAAAAAAACATTTTTTTTAAGAAATCAATCCCACTAGATTTACTTCTCAAGTTGATTTTAAGCTACCTGAGGTTTGAAAGCAATGGCTAGCTAGGTATCGCACACAAAGAACGCGAACCACAACACAATTGAGAATATTTTTCTTGGCTTTACTTATTTTCTGTTAAAATAACTGCAATACGGATATTAAATGTCATTTTCAGTAAACATGCCGAAGCTATCAGCTTGCAATCTACGAAAAAGGTACATAAACTTTTTTAACTATAAAAAGATCGGTATAGCGGTAAGACCAATTATAACTTTTTAAGAAACGCGATTTATTTTATACGTAGCGCCAAACCTTTAACTCGTTTTGAAGTTGTTTCATGCAGGAGTAAATAATTAAGAAACAGTATTTCAAGTTTCTTCTCTACACCATATTATTAAATATTTTACTTCAGAGTTAAGACTACGACTAAGAATAACATGCTGAAACGACTATCAGGTACAGAAGGCCTATACTACGAAAATTAGTCGTTAGTTCGGACGTACTAAACAAATTACAATAACCTGTTAATAATAAATTTGTATGAATCCTTTGACAAAATATGACCAACTTTAACGAGCCGTGTAAAATACACGACCCTTTTTTGTTCGTAAATTGTCAAAGGTTTAATATGAGATAATAGTTATTTCATTTGATAGGTTAATACGTTCGAACGAACAAACGAAACACATTCATAGTAGGCCTCTAGAAATTTGGCTCACAAACTTGGGTCCTACAAACTATTCAGTAATCTGTGGTTGACACACTGTAATCGTTATGCCGTTGCCATTTTAAAAAAAATCGTTCCTACAACCCAGAGTGACTGGGACAGATGGAAATAACCGAATATATTGAAACGTTTTTCTACTGAAAAAGGGCCTGTAAAATTACGCGTGACATCGTTGCAGTAAATCACCTACAATCCACCACAACTTCCTTTCATTTACTTTTCTAAAACTATTCAGTAATTTGTAGTTCACACAACGATATCGTTAATTTAGTTGCCAACTCTGACTTTCGTTTCAACAACCTTAATGAGTAAGAGAGACGGATAGAATATATTAAATATTTTTTTACTGAAAAATGGCCTGTTATTTGCTCGCGACGCGTCGTCAGAGTAAATTACTCAAAATCGATCACCACAACTTAATTTCATTTACCTACTCTATTTAACGGAATTGACTCAAATTGCCTTGATTTTTATTTGATATTACACAGGGAAACCTAAACATTTTGGACCGTAACCATATTAAATAATAAATAAATAAATTGTTTCCACAATTACGCCAATTAGCTAGCCCCTAAATAAGCATAAGCTTGTACTATTTCGACTAGATAACGGATTAACATACTTTAATACGTTTATAAACAACCATGACTTAGGTTCAAATGCTCTTGCTCATCACACAAACATTTGCCCCTTGCGGGATTCGAATCCACAACTACTTGGCTTTGTAGTCCGGAGTGCGAGCCTGGAGGCCCATAATAAACCAATAAAACCAATTTATTTTTTCAAATTGGCTTAAACTATGCACTTTTACACGTTTCATTATTTTTTCCCCTACCACCGCTTCGGGACAAGTTTTGGCTAATACGAAAGCGCATCGTTCGGCCGGTCGTATTATCCGATCAAATTAAAACATCCGTACCCCAGTATCAAAGGTTTTACAATTTATGAACAATCGAAAACGGTCGGGTTTTTTACACGGCTAGATTGAGGTGGTCATATTTTATCAAAAGATTGACACATGAGACTGGCCATTTTAATTTTTTAGGTTTATACGACCGAACGAAAAATACACTGTCGTGCTAGGCCCCCAGTATATCAGACGGTCGTCAAACTAATGAGGAAAAGACACGGATGGAATATATTGAATCTTTTTGCTACTGAAAAAGGGCCTGTAAATTACCTACAATCGATCACCACGACACAATTTCCTTTAATTCCATTTATTTAACGAAAATGACTCAAATTGCATTAAACGTTATTTTGTATTAGCTGTGTGTTACACACAGAAACCATAATTTTGGACCATAACCATAATACAATCACAAGTTTATTTTTAAATCAGAAACTTAGAAAACCACTTAATATAACCCATTGAAGTCATACTAGGCGACAGGCATTGGCTAGGACGACATATTATCAAGGTAATAGACTCCATTAAATACTCCATTGTATATACCAAGCCATTGCCACTCCCAATACCTAACCTAATTCGTCCCCTTCAACGTTTATCGCCCCACATGTGTATCGTGTACAAATTTCATGGCCTTTATGTAGGTAGTTTTTTTATATAAACCTTTGTCATATTTGGTATACTTAATAATACATCTTCTTTTTCTTCTCCTTCTTCTTCTGATATTAAAGACAACTGTTACTGACTGACTGATTTATCAACGCACAGCTCGAAATACTGAACGGATTGCGCTGAAATTTGGCACACATTTATAACTATCATGATGTAGGCGTGCGCTAAGAAAGGATTATTCCAAACTCGGGTTCAAAGTTTTATGGAGCACCAAGATCGCGAGGTTCATCACATCGTCATCACCAGCCTATATTAGTCCACTGCTGGACACAGGCCTTTCCAAAAGGAGGATTTGCCATAATCGCCACGCTTGGCAGGCGGGTTGGCGATCGCAGTTTGGCCAATGGTGGAAAGGAGACGCTGCTGCCCGTCTTCTTGTGGCGGTTCTCCTGTAGTCGCCTCTTACGACACCCATAGGAAGAGAAGGAGTGGTGCTATTCTTTTAACGTGCCGGCACCACACGACACGCGATCGCGAGGTTAATCCTTTAACTAAATACTTCAAGGTTGGTAAAGGAAGTTTTGTAGAGTTTTTTTTATATTTACTCAGCTTGTATAAAATTTAACGCAAGCGTAGCCGCGGGCAAAAGCTAGTCGCATCCGTATATAAAGGTAATCATTGACTTTGGTTTGCTACACGGTACTCATCCTTAACCCGAAATAAGCTTCAGGCTTTTGATTGGTCGCTATTCAACTCGACCAACCTCTACAATGGTCAGCTTTAGTGACTTTATTCAAAGAGCTGGGTCAATCTTCGGCTATTGTTAGATGGAAGCGTGTTATTGGAAAATGTATTATGAAAATCTTAATATGTTTTTCAATTTGTTTGTCTTACTTTTTCCGACTATTATTATAATTTTCGTCAAATAAAAAAGCGCTGAAGGTTGGCGCTACTTGTCTTGAACGAACACCTAAAGCAGTACGGAAAATTTTAGTTACTATTTTGGCCATCACTTTTTTTACGTTACGCCAAGTATTGGGTCCAGAATTTTTGTTTCCTTCCCATATTTTTTTTAAGTTGTACATCCCGACCCGTGGGACGTCCACCCACAAGGTGGACAGACGACCTGGTAAAGGTTGTAGGAAGCCGCTGGATGCAGATCGCTTCCAATCGGCCTATCTGGAACTGGGGGAGGCCTATGTTCAGCAGTGGCCGTCCTGTGACTGAAATGATGATAATGACAGTAAAAATATTGTTTTTTTATTGTAACAGCTCGTAATATAACGGTGACAATAATTTGACAATTTCAAATCACTTTTACCAACCTGAATAGTACTTTTACCTAAATAAAACACTTCAACGGAAATGAAACTCTTTCAGCTGAAAATAAAAGCCTATTTCAACAATTGACATACGAGTTTGTCGGCTTTGCTGCGTTGAACTCACAATAGTGGGCCTGAACAATAAAAACCGTCCAATCTGTATGTCATTGTTACCGAGGAAAACTTGATTTGTAAAAAGATATAAAATCTGGGCATTGTTCCTAAAATTTTGAACAAGGGAAAAAGGGGTTGTCTGATAGCAATTCTTTTGAAGTACCTACTGGCAGATATGCTCATAAACAAGGCTCCCGGGGAAGCCTTGACCCTAGGGAGCGCGTCCTCAAGGTGGCGGATAGGGGAAGGCCCGTCAGCGGTCAAATGACTAATGAAGGGTAGGAGGAAAATAAAATACCTCCCGCGGACCATAAAGGCCGGAGAGAAAACTACGTAAACCAACCCGATCCTGGAGCTTCTTCGACATATTCGATGCAGAGGTCCATGGTTGTGATAGGCGCTTAGGTCGGAGAGACCATTATAGTGTCGGCGGAAGAGCCCTTATTGGCCCAACGGCGGCACTGAAACCTTCCAGGAAGGTTACGACCTTGGTGTCAGGTAGCAACCGACCGTAAAACTCACAAGCCAAATCTTCATACCAATCATGAAACAACACAGCCACGTGGCGTCGCATGATTGAGAAAGCCGACCCCGTGTAGCGGGAAAAGGCGAGGCCAAGGATGCGAAAAAAGAGTGTTAAAAGGTTCCGCTTAGCATTTGTCGTTACAGCCAAAGCCATAACGACGCTGGTTTTCAGAGGAGACCCCGGCGGTAGGACGAGGGACGAGTAGGCGACATTAGATCAAATTCAAATTCAAATTCTTTATTCAGTATCAGGTTTTTACATTTCTGCTTTACGATTGGGAATTTATTTTAAGTAATTAATTACTTGTGTTAGAAAACCCCGCTCTTCATACATTAATTTATTTTGATAAAAGATACCTTAAGATACAGTTACAATGTTTTGTTTGCTAACTTATTGCCTAAACACAAGTACCTATGTTAAAATTTGTGTGTGTGCGCGAGCGCGTGCGTGTGTGCGTGCGTGCGTGTGTGTGTGTGTATGTGTGTGTGTGTGTGTGTGTGTGTGTGTGTGTGTGTGTGTGTGTGTGTGTGTGTGTGTGTGTGTGTGTGTGTGACTGCTTCCTCATTTGTTTAAGGTTGTTTAAGTATTTTAAGTTAGTTAAAGATCACCAAAGAACCCCAAATCCCTCCATCATAATGTTCGTTTGTTTATTTGTGGCAGTAAAGAATTTTCTCGTTATAAAACATAGAAGCTAGAAAGTTATACTGCATTTAAATCCATCAAATGCAGTTGTTTGTAATGCTGAATGCGTAACTTGCCTTGGAAAGTTACCCTTTGAAAACTAACGCGAACGATTGAATTGTCGACCTAGTTTGTAATAGAAATTAGTAACTGTTGTATAAGTTAGAGAATTACTAGATTCTAATGGGAATCTACAAGTAGGTACTTTTAGTATGGCATTGTAGATACTCTAGGCTTTTTCCTATAGCTTTAATATCAATCATGAATTGCCTTGAAAATACAATAGTACCTATCTCCTTACCTAATAAACTGTTGTTTAACAACTACTATTATAAAAATATAAAATATGTGAATATTTTTCATAAAAAAATAGGATTTACAGCGGCCCCACGTAATTCCTGTGTCACGGTTTTCTAGAATACTCAAAAGGTTTAAAAACCACTGTAATTTTATAAATATTATATTATATACCATAATTACGCACATAGTAATTACAATAAAAATAATTAGTGCCGTGTGGTGCCGGCAAGAGTAGCACCACCTCTTCTCTTCCTATGGGTGTCGTAAGAGGCGACTACAGGAGAACCGCCACAAGAAGACGGGCAGCAGCGTCTCCTCTCCACCATTGGCCAAACTGCGCTCGCCAACCCGCCTGCCAAGCGTGGCGATTATGGCAAAATCCTCCTTTTGGAGAGGCCTATGTCCAGCAGTGGACTGATATAGGCTGGTGATGTGATGTGATGAATTACATTAACCTCATGCTAAAAAAATGTTCATAGCCCATTCATTCTAACGCCCATCAGAAATTAGAAATGAGAAACTTTATTTGCGTAAAAACACGGTATACGTATAAGGATGATACAATTTAGATGAGCACATGTTTCGCTATCAAAAATAGCATGCAAAATTTAAACAATGAAATAAATAATAAAATCTGGACAAATATAAATTACAATAATATTCATTACATTAATAAATAAATTCTATGTCAATAAATTATTTTTATAAATAAATACTATATTTGACACTAATTATTAAAATATTTGACGACCTCCATAGCCGAGAGGCGAGCACGCCGGACTTTAAATGGCGTCGCCATCTCTGAGGTTCCGGGTTCGATCCCCGGTCGAGTCATTTTTTTTTTTTTGAGATGGGCTTACTCTTGACCCCAATCTTGCTCTAGAGCATAGATGGGATCTACGATGGAGCGAGCTTGCCCAGAAGATGCCTATTCACTCTGGACTTAAAGAAAGTCAGGTTATATGCATTTGGAAATACAGACGCAGGCAGGGAATTCCAATCTTTAGCTGTGCGCATTATAAAAGATGATGAGAAGCGCTTAGTGCGGATTATGGGTATTTCAACTAAGAACGGATGGTAGCCTGCCGTGCGTCTGGATGTCCGCTTGACTTTATTCAGGACGCCCAACTTTCTAGCTGCAATTTGAGCCTTAGACTCGATGGTGGTGCCAAAGTTGAGGTCAGAGGACAACTCCATGCCAAGAAGTTGTAGAGTGTCGGTCACTGGAACAGATGTACCTCGGAAAGTAGGAGAAAGGGTGAAAGGACTCCTTTTTGTAGAGAAAAGACACGCCTGCGTCTTAGAGGCATTGAAGCTGACGAGATTGTCATCGCCCCACTGGGAGACATTACTTAACGTCAGGTTAGTACGCTCAACCATGGCCTCTCTCAGTCTTTGGACCTCAACTCCACTGGCTCCTGCACTAGACAGATACTTCTCCGTGACAGTACTGTCATCTGCGTACCCAACAATACCTGAAGATAGCAGGTCATTGATGTGCAGCAGGAAAAGAGTCGCAGAGAGCACAGACCCCTGAGGAACTCCGGCGTCAATGGCCTTGAGGTCAGAGGAGCAGCCGTCAATGACTACTCAGATCGACCGTTCTCTCAGGAAGTCAGCCACCCAGCTACAGAAGCCAGTGGGGATACCGTATGCTGGAAGCTTGCTCAGCAGACTCGCATGCCAAACCCTGTCGAAAGCCTTCGAAATATCCAGCGACACTGCGATTGCTTCGCCGTGGTTTTCGATGGCTTCGCCCCAGCAATGCGTTACATACACTAGAAGATCCCCATTTGAACGTCCCCGGTGGAAGCCATATTGACGATCACTGAGAAGATCATTGTCTTCTAGGTATGAAAGCAGTTTGCAATTTAGAACTTTTTCCATAACCTTACAGAGTACGGAAGTGATGGCGATCGGTCTGTAGTTACCAGGGTCGGCACGGCTACCCTTCTTGGGTACTGGTTGCACATTGGCAAGCTTCCAAGATTTTGGTACGATTTTTGTCGTGAGAGAGAGGCGGTACAGTCGCGTCAGTACGGGAGACAACTCAGGCGCACAATAACTTTCAATCTTTTCAATGTAGAAAACGAACTTTTCTATATTGGCTCGGGTCTGGGTGTTGTGGTACCGTCGTTGTTTCTGATTTCTATAACACAAGTGCTTTAGCTACTTACCTTAGGATCAGAGCAATGTATGTGACGTTGTCCAATATTTATTTATAATTTATTTATTATTTGTAAGTAATTACAGCACATCTACACGACTATACTCCATTCAAGAACCTAGTTTACAGCTGAATCGCACTCTATAGAGTTATAAACTCTACATAAATAATAACTGCATCGTAATTAAGGGGAATACTGATTAGTTTAGGTGGCCGCACATCTATCATTACTGCAGTACCTGCACGCCAAGCAGTATTTGCATTTACTGATGGCCTCGATACCTAGGCACGCAAAAGCAGCGCAGCCACAGAAGGCCGCAGGCACGCGGCTAGGTGAGTGGGGTTCCATACGATTTCATAGAAAGGATATTGATATGGATACGACGACCTCCGTAGCCGAGAGGCGAGCTCGCCTGACTCTAGGGCGTCGACATCTTTGAGGTTACGGGTTCAATCTCCGGTCGGGTCAATGTAGAAAACTTCATTCAGTCGGGTCGGTTGGGTCTGGGTGTTGTGGTACCGTCGTTGTTTCTGATTTCAATAACACAAGTGCTTTAGCTACGGCCTTAGGATCAGAGCAATTTATGTGATGCTGTCCAATATTTAAAAAAAAAGGTGAATACTGCGGTGCGTGCAGCTACTGCAGAGTTAATAGATACGCGGCCACCTTTAATATGCATAGATTATTATCGCACATCGCACGCTCATTTATACCAACCTTGATAATAATATCAAGAATATCAGGATGCAATCTAAGTAGGTCGGGGAAATTATCTCCCCTCTAAAGAGCATTTCAGTGTAGTGTACTGTGAATTCTCTTTTCTATTCTATTCCGTTCTGAAAAAACCGTCAAAGTGCGAGTCGGGGTCACACATGATGGGTTCTGTATGGTGATGACAGTAATTATGTAACAGCAAATATTTTTTACAAAAAACCCACGTTTCTTGCCTCTGGACCCCCTGGAATGGTTCTGACACTTAGCGTAAGGAATTAGTAATAAAAAGACAAGTTACTAATAGAAATTCACAAATGCTTATTCTAAAAATAAACACGATAACAGGTAATAGTAAAATGGTAAAAATTGGTGACATGTTATGAGTGAAAAAAAAAAACAATTTTACTTTGACCCAAATTGACAAATCATAAAAATTTAAAGATCGTACGGTTTGTCTCGTACAAACCGTACGATCTTAAGATTACATAACACTTTTTTTTTGTTGGTAGTATAGTACAGTACTAACACTGAATGAAAATTTTAGGTTTTTACCCATTACGGTTCAAATATACAGTCCTGTCACCGATAAATATCGTAGCTAAGGCTAATTTGGTCCTGATGGAACCCCATGGGTACGGAACTCTAAAAAATGTGTCCGAGAAGTAAAACTCAAAACTTATTCCACAACACGAGATGGCTTTTAACAGAACAAAAGTAAAATACTTCCGACACTCGGAAATAGTAGGTTTGTGACATTCTCATCACATATTATACATTTTATAATCGATTACGATTTAGAAATAGGTCAAATTGACTTACAAGATTTGAATATTATGCTAAAAATTAAAGTTAAAATCTGTATAGATAAATAGAATCGATAAACCAACTGATCGACATAGCCAAATCAATAATGAAACTATTACGTCGTTACGTACGAAATTTGACAGATTTGACAAGATTTGACAGTTTTGAGATTGTTTTATAGTAACCCCCCCCCCTGGATTGCGTTGGCAATGGTGTCTTTCATAGACATTTTTAAATTCTTAACTCAACAAATGGATTCTCAGCTAAAAAGCACCGTTTCACTTTTTTTTTGCGTTAACAACTGTTAACAAATTTAAACGTTAACATTGTTTTCGGTATAATCTGTAGTTTTCTGTTAATATTGTTGGTATAATTTTTAAAAAGCTATTAGTTTTAGTAATAAAACTTGATCACAAACTAATGTTTTCGGCTGAGTGCATGTATTTGTATAGCTTTTGTAATCATATCTAACCTACTCAAGAGAATATTATGAAATTTTGCCAACAAATTTTCAGGGGTATAGTATAGGTCATGGACTATACTTTTATCCTATAAAAAAAGGAGGGTGAGAAGACGGCAGGCCACAATAGTCAATTTCAACATCTGTCATATTTTGATATGACAGATGTTGAAAGTGCTAAAAGTGCAAAGCTTGGTATCACCATACCACGACCCTAGGAAGATACCTATATGGCTGGCAGTGGTTTGATGAAAAAACTGGACAAGTGCGAGTTGGACTCGCTCACGAAGTGCTCACGAACTGCAAAAAAATCACGTTTTTTGTATGGGAGCCCCCTTAAATATTTATTGTATCCTGTTTTTTAGTATTTGTTGTTATAGCGGCAACAGAATAATATCATCTGCAAAAATTTCAACTGTCTAACTATCACGGTTCATGAGATACAGCCCTGGTGACAGACGGACAGCGGAGCCTTAGTAATAGGGTCCCGTTTTACCCTTTGGGTACGGAACGCTAAAAAGCATTATATCGTGCTCTTTGGCGCTCTTTGGGAGGCTTACGTCCAGCAGTTTACTACAATAGGCATATTTTGCGTACAAGACCGGCCTAGTAAAAACTCTCTCATTATACTTTTGTTAATCAATTCCCTAAACACACAAAACTTTTGGACCCCTCGTCAAGTAAACAAAACTTGAGTAGCCATCGTATCAGAGGATTTTCCCAGATTTTTCGTCACGTACCGTCACACTACACAACCTTAAATAGGACGTCCCATAGGTGAATACTTTGGTCTCCCAAATTGCGTCCCTGAGGGCTTGCTTTGTTGCTGTTTGATACGTGACTGAGGGATGGACTCACAAATAAACTGTCGCGCTGTTCGTTCTCACTTAAGTGTCAATCTGACGGTAACAAGGCTTTGTGAGCTATGTGACATGAATACACGACAAAGATAAGCTCGTCGTTCCAAATTTGAGGCTAAAGTGGGAAATTCGTGTAAGGGAAAATGTATTAAGCATTTAAGAGTATACCTGTGACGCTTCTTGATTATTATATCACCATAGCCAATTGCTTTTTGATAGTTAGTATCTGTAGGTACTTAAAATTTTTGTGGGTACATTTTCATTAGAGTCAATACTTATAAAAGCGTCACGGTAATTGTACCTATATAACACGAACAAAAAGAATGTCAGTTTTACACACATTAATATCAATCCTACTACTATTATAAATGCGAAAGTTTGTAAGTATGGATGGATGTTTGTTACTCCTTCACGCAAAAACTACTGAAAGGATTTGGAATAAAAATTTGACATAAAGAATATGATCTGAATTAACATAAAGGATACTTTTTATCTCCAATAAATTATCCTGTGAGATATATTGAATAAACTAAAGATTACGCGAGTAACACATATTCTTGTTTTTTTTTTCCAAGAGAACTATAAATCTAGTAAAAGTTTTAAAAAACAATTGGAAGTTCATAATATGTTATATCTTAGTAGAAAATTAAAAGAATTAATTAAATGCTCTTGGTTTGATGACTTCTTTGACGACAGTCTGGTGTAGTGGTTCCCGCTCCGGACTACAATGCGTGGCGGTTGTGGGTTCGAATCCCGCAAGGGGCTAATGTCTGTGTGATGAGCACAAGCATTTTGTACCTAAGTCATAGATGTTTATAAACGTATTTATGTATTGTACCCGTTATTCTAGTCGCCATAATACAAGCTTTACTTAGTTTGGGGCTAGATATAACTGGTGTGATTGTAAAAATAATTAAATTAAGTTGGTTATCTTTGGATAAGAGAACTTAAAACTAGGTACCATGGTAGCGAGAAATCTCCTGTTTATGAGAAAGAGTTGCCTACCCTACAGTGTTGATAATTGGCGGACGCGCTAGCTCCCTGCGGTCCGAGATTTATCGCCCAATCAGGGCAATGGACGACTTAATATAGACATTAAGTATCAACGGGTATCCCCTTATTTAGGGTTAATAGTAGGGTACTTTTATAACCCTATCTCATTTACATCACAATGAAGTTTTTGATGTTTAATGGTTAATTAAAGCACGTCTGGCTCCGGGTTCGATCCCCGGTCGGGTCAATGACGACCTCCATAGCCGAGAGGCTAGCACGGCGGACTTTAAATGGCGTCGCCATCTCTGAGGTTCCGGGTTCGATCCCCGTTTGGGTCAATGTAGGAAACGAACTTTTCTATGTTGGCTCGGGTCTGGGTGTTGTGGTACCGTCGTTGTTTCTGATTTCTATAACACAAGTGCTTTCGCTACTTACCTTAGGATCAGATCAATGTATGTGATGTTGTTCAATATTTATTTATTTATTATTTTAATCATAGACTTAGCATTTGCTACGCTCTTATAGCTTTGACAAATGATGTTTTAAGTTAAGGATTAGTTAGAAGCGTTAGTAATTATACGATCTGACTAACGTGGTGTACTAGTGTGGTGCGGTGTTCGCGTTGAACGTTCCCAGGTTTGATTTTCGGTTACAGTCAAATAAGGGATTATTTAAATTACTTTGCATATATTGTGAAATACATATTTAGGCCCTGTTTCACAATGTTTGTTTATATTCTGCATTAGTTCTAATTAAGCTATATTTCACTTATCTGAAGGATAAACACGATTTTTGACACGATTTTCGAGCACTTTTATCCTGTACATATTTTTATCTTTTTTATTACTTAATTCGTACGTCGTGTAACAGGCCCTTAGTCTTTTAAATAAGGGTGTCCTGGGAGAAGCCTCTGGCAAAATTATTTGTGTATAATACAAACAACTTAAGACCATTATATTGTCGGCGGAAAAGACCTTATTGGGCCAACGGCGGCACTGAAACCTTCCAGGAAGGTTACGACCTTGGTGTCAGGTAGCAACCGACCGTAAAACTCACAAGCCAAATCTTCATACCAATCATGAAACAACACAGCCACGTGGCGTCGCATGATTGGGAAAGCCGACCCCGTGTAGCGGGAAAAGGCGAGGCCAAGGATGCGAAAAAAGAGTGTTAAAAGGTTCCGCTTAGCATTTGTCGTTACAGCCAAAGCCATAACGACGCTGGTTTTCAGAGGAGACCCCGGCGGTAGGACGAGGGACGAGTAGGCGACATTAGATCAAATTCAAATTCAAATTCTTTATTCAGTATCAGGTTTTTACATTTCTGCTTTACGATTGGGAATTTCTTTTAAGTAATTAATTACTTGTGTTAGAAAACCCCGCTCTTCATACATTAATTTATTTTGATAAAAGATACCTTAAGATACAGTTACAATGTTTTGTTTGCTAACTTATTGCCTAAACACAAGTACCTATGTTAAAATTTGTGTGTGTGCGCGAGCGCGTGCGTGTGTGCGTGCGTGCGTGCGTGTGTGTGTGTGTGTGTGTGGGTGTGTGTGTGTGTGTGTGTGTGTGTGTGTGTGTGTGTGTGTGTGTGTGTGTGTGTGTGTGTGTGTGTGTGTGTGTGTGTGTGTGTGTGTGTGTGTGTGTGTGTGTGACTGCTTCCTCATTTGTTTAAGGTTGTTTAAGTATTTTAAGTTAGTTAAAGATCACCAAAGAACCCCAAATCCCTCCATCATAATGTTCGTTTGTTTATTTGTGGCAGTAAAGAATTTTCTCGTTATAAAACATAGAAGCTAGAAAGTTATACTGCATTTAAATCCATCAAATGCAGTTGTTTGTAATGCTGAATGCGTAACTTGCCTTGGAAAGTTACCCTTTGAAAACTAACGCGAACGATTGAATTGTCGACCTAGTTTGTAATAGAAATTAGTAACTGTTGTATAAGTTAGAGGATTACTAGATTCTAATGTGAATCTACAAGTACGTACTTTTAGTATGGCAGTGTAGATACTCTAGGCTTTCTCCTATAGCTTTAATTTCATCATCATCACTAGCCTATATCAATCCACTGCTGGACACAGGCCTCTCCAAAAGGAGGATTTTGCCATAATCGCCCGTCTTGGCAGGCGGGTTGGCGATCGCAGTTTGGCCAATGGTGGAGAGGAGACGCTGCTGCCCGTCTTCTTATGGTGGTTCTCCTGTAGTCGCCTCTTACGACACCCATAGAAAGAGAAGGGGTGGTGCAATTCTTTTAACGTGCCGGCACCACACGACACACGACGACAGCTTTAATATCAAAATCATGTATTGCCTTAAAAATAAAATAGTATCTCCTTACCTAATAAACTGTTGTTTAACAACTTCTATTATAAAAATTTAAAATATGTGAATATTTTTCATAAAAAAATAGTATTTACAGCGGCCTCACGTAATTCCTGTGTCACGGTTTTCTAGAATACTCAAAAGGTTTAAAAACAACTATAATATTATAAATATTATATCATCATCATCAACAGCCTATATCAGTCCACTGCTGGACACAGGCCTCTCCAAAAGGAGGATTTTGCCATAATCGCCACGCTTGGCAGGCGGGTTGACGATCGCAGTTTAGCCCATGGTGGAGAGGAGACGCTGCTGCCCGTCTTCTTGTGGCGGTTCTCCTGTAGTCGCCTCTTACGACACCCATAGGAAGAGAAGGGGTAATTATATATTATATACCATAATTAAGCACATAGTAATTACATTAAAAATAATTAGTGCCGTGTGGTGCCGGCAAGAGTAGCACCACCCCTTCTCTTCCTATGGGTGTCATAAGAGGCGACTACAGGAGAACCGCCACAAGAAGACGGGCAGCAGCGTCTCCTCTCCACCATTGGCCAAACTGCGATCGCCAACCCGCCTGCCAAGCGTGGCGATTTTGGCAAAATCCTCCTTTTGGAGAGGCCTATGTCCAGCAGTGGACTGATATAGGCTGGTGATGTGATGTGATGAATTACATTAACCTCATGCTTAAAATGTTCATAGCCCATTCATTCTAACGCCCATCAGAAATTAGAAATGAGAAACTTTATTTGCGTAAAAACACGGTATACGTATAAGGATGATACAATTTAGATGAGCACATGTTTCGCTATCAAAAATAGCATGCAAAATTTAAACAATGAAATAAATAATAAAATCTGAATAAATATAAATTACAATAATATTCATTACATTAATAAATAAATTCTATGTCAATAAATTATTTTTATAAATAAATACTATATTTGACACTAATTATTAAAATATTTGACGACCTCCATAGCCGAGAGGCGAGCACGCCGGACTTTAAATGGCGTCGCCATCTCTGAGGTTCCGGGTTCGATCCCCGGTCGAGTCATTTTTTTTTTTAGATGGGCTTACTCTTGACCCCAATCTTGCTCTAGAGCATAGATGGGATCTACGATGGAGCGAGCTTGCTCAGAAGATGCCTATTCACTCTGGACTTAAAGAGAGTCAGGTTATATGCATTTGGAAATACAGACGCAGGCAGGGAATTCCAATCTTTAGCTGTGCGCATTATAAAAGATGATGAGAAGCGCTTAGTGCGGATTATGGGTATTTCAACTAAGAACGGATGGTAGCCGGCCGTGCGTCTGGATGTCCGATGGAAGAAAGGTGACGGTGGTATGAGCTCATGCAGCTCATGAGCACACTCTCCGAAGTACAATCTATAGAAGACCAATAGGCAAGCAACTTTGCGGCGGTGAACCAGGCTGTGCAGCTTGGACGCCACCAGTTTTTTATCGCCTATTATTCTCTTGGCTCTGCGTTCCACCGAGTCTAGTGCAGCAAGTTGGTATTTCGCCGAGCCGTCCCAAAGGTGGCTGCAGTACTCCATGCAAGATCGGACTTAAGCTTTGTAAAGAGTTAAAAGCTATCCAGGCGTGAAGTACCGCTTGACTTTATTCAGGACGCCCAACTTTCCAGCTGCAATTTGAGCCTTAGACTCGATGGTGGTGCCAAAGTTGAGGTCAGAGGACAACTCCATGCCAAGAAGTTGTAGAGTGTCGGTCACTGGAACAGATGTACCTCGGAAAGTAGGAGAAAGGGTGAAAGGACTCCTTTTTGTAGAGAAAAGACACGCCTGCGTCTTAGAGGCATTGAAGCTGACGAGATTGTCATCGCCCCACTGGGAGACATTACTTAACATCAGGTTAGTACGCTTAACCATGGCCTCTCTCAGTCTTTGGACCTCAACTCCACTGGCTCCTGCACTAGACAGATACTTCTCCGTGACAGTACTGTCATCTGCGTACCCAACAATACCTGAAGATAGCAGGTCATTGATGTGCAGCAGGAAAAGAGTCGCAGAGAGCACAGACCCCTGAGGAACTCCGGCGTCAATGGCCTTGAGGTCAGAGGAGCAGCCGTCAATGACTACTCAGATCGACCGTTCTTTAAGGAAGTCAGCCACCCAGCTACAGAAGCCAGTGGGGATACCGTATGCTGGAAGCTTGCTCAGCAGACTCGCATGCCAAACCCTGTCGAAAGCCTTCGAAATATCCAGCGACACTGCGATTGCTTCGCCGTGGTTTTCGATGGCTTCGCCCCAGCAATGCGTTACATACACTAGAAGATCCCCAGTTGAACGTCCCCGGTGGAAGCCATATTGACGATCACTGAGAAGATCATTGTCTTCTAGGTATGAAAGCAGTTTGCAATTTAGAACTTTTTCCATAACCTTACAGAGTACGGAAGTGATGGCGATCGGTCTGTAGTTACTAGGGTCGGCACGGCTACCCTTCTTGGGTACTGGTTGCACATTGGCAAGCTTCCAAGATTTTGGTACGATTTTTGTCGTGAGAGAGAGGCGGTACAGTCGCGTCAGTACGGGAGACAACTCAGGCGCACAATAACATTCAATCTTTTCAATGTAGAAAACGAACTTTTCTATATTGGCTCGGGTCTGGGTGTTGTGGTACCGTCGTTGTTTCTGATTTCTATAACACAAGTGCTTTAGCTACTTACCTTAGGATCAGAGCAATGTATGTGACGTTGTCCAATATTTATTTATAATTTATTTATTATTTGTAAGTAATTACAGCACATCTACACGACTATACTGCATTCAAGAACCTAGTTTACAGCTGAATCGCACTCTATAGAGTTATAAACTCTACATAAATAATAACTGCATCGTAATTAAGGGGAATACTGATTAGTTTAGGTGGCCGCACATCTATCATTACTGCAGTACCTGCACGCCAAGCAGTATTTGCATTTACTGATGGCCTCGATACCTAGGCACGCAAAAGCAGCGTATCGGCCACAGAAGGCCGCAGGCACGCGGCTAGGTGAGTGGGGTTCCATACGATTTCATAGAAAGGATATTGATATGGATACGACGACCTCCGTAGCCGAGAGGCGAGCTCGCCTGACTCTAGGGCGTCGATATCTTTGAGGTTACGGGTTCAATCCCCGGTCGGGTCAATGTAGAAAACTTCATTCAGTCGGGTCGGTTGGGTCTGGGTGTTGTGGTACCGTCGTTGTTTCTGATTTCTATAACACAAGTGTTTTAGCTACGGCCTTAGGATCAGAGCAATGTATGTGATGCTGTCCAATATTTAAAAAAAAAGGTGAAGACTGCGGTGCGTGCATTTACTGCAGAGTTAATAGATACGCGGCCACCTTTAATATGCATAGATTATTATCGCACGCTCATTTATATCAACCTTGATAATAATGTCAAGAATATCAGGATGCAATCTAAGTAGGTCAGGGAAATTATCTCCCCTCTAAAGAGCATTTCAGTGTAGTGTACTGTGAACTCTGTTCTATTCTATTTCGTTCTGAAAAAACCGTCAAAGTGCGAGTCGGGGTCACACATGATGGGTTCCGTATGGTGATGACAGTAATTATGTAACAGCAAATATTTTTTTACAAAAAACCCACATTTTTTGCCTCTGGATCCCCTCGAATGGTTCTGACACTTAGCGTAAGGAATTGGTAATAAAAATAAAAGTTACTGGTAGAAATTTACAAATGCTTATTCTAAAAATAAACACGATTAAAGGTAAAAGTAAAATGGTAAAAATTGGTGAGATGTTATGAGTGAAAAAAAGTCAATATTAATAAAAAAACAATTTTACTTTGACCCAAATTCACAAATCATAAAAATTTAAAGATCGTAGGTTTGTGACATTCTCATCACATATTATACATTTTATAATCGATTATGATTTAGAAATAGGTCAAATTGACTTACAAGATTTAAATATTATGCTAACAATTGAAGTTAAAATCTGTATAGATAAATAGAATCGATAAACCAACTGATCGACATAGCCAAATCGATAATGAAACTATAGACAGTTTTACAACACTACCAACCTCATACCTGCGTACAATCTACCTACCTACAATCTCAAATCTGTCAAGTCTTGTCAAATTTCGTACGTAATGACGTACGAAATTGACAGATTTGAGATTGTTTAAAGAGTTCATGGTTACCCCCCTGCATTGCGTTGGCAATGGCGTCTTTGATAGTCGCCAAGAAACTGGAGCAATAGTGTATCATATTTATGTAGCTATGTGTGTGAATAATGCTATTTAGAGCAGCCTGCTTTCTGAGGGCCCACTGTGAGTGCATCGTTGAAACGCGTTATTATTGTAACTCTTACTTTTGAAGCATTTTCTAACGTGATAAGAAAGCTCCTCTTTCTCACTATTTAAAATAATTGGAATTTATTTGTACACAGTTATTATATAGGCTCAGGTAGGCTCAGGTATCGCTAAAAGCACATAATAAGGGTATTAATAATTCCTTATTTCGTGACCATGAAAAAATTGGTGTTAGTTGGTTTTATACAATGTTTATATTTTTAAAGCTTGCAACAAGTTTCCTTTTTTAAAAACGTGAGGTAACGTCTTTTTGAAGTAATTTTTAAATTCTTAACTCAACAAATGGATTCTCAGCTGTAAAGCACCGTTTTACTTTTTTTTGCAAATGCTGAGATGGTGCTCATTAAACCCCAAATTTTTACGTTAACAGTTGTTTTCGGTATAATCTTTATGTTTCTCTGTTAATATTGTTGGTATAATTTTAAAAAAGCTATTGGTTTTAGTAATAAAACTTGATCACAAACTAATGTTATCGGCTGAGTGTATGTAAGTGTATAACTTTTGTAATCATATCTAACCTACTCAAGAGAATATTATGAAATTTTGCCTACAAATTTTCAGGGGTATAGTATAGGTCATGGACAATACTTTTGTCCTATAATAAAAAAGGAGGGTGAGAAGACGGCAGGCCACAATAGTCACTTTCAACATCTGTCATATTTTGATATGACAGATGTTGAAAGTGCTAAAAGTGCAAAGCTTGGTATCACCATACCACGACCCTATGAGGATACCTATATGGCTGGCAGTGGTTTGATGAAAAAACTGGCCAAGTGCGAGTTGGACTCGCTCACGAAGTGCTCACGAACTGCAAAAAAATCTCGTTTTTTGTATGGAAGCCCCCTTAAATATTTATTGTATTCTGTTTTTTAGTATTTGTTGTTATAGCGGCAACAGAATAACATCATCTGCAAAAATTTCAACTCTCTAACTATCACGGTTCATGAGATACAGCCCTGGTGACAGACGGACAGCGGAGCCTTGGTAATAGGGTCCCGTTTTACCCCTTGGGTACGGAACGCTAAAAAGCATTATATTGTGCTCTTTGGCGCTCTTTGGGAGGCTTACGTCCAGCAGTTGACTACAATAGGCATATTTTGCGTACAAGACCGGCCTAGTAAAAACTCTCTAATCATAGTTTTGTTAATCAATTCCCTAAACACACAAAACTTTTTGACCCCTCGTCAAGTAAACAAAACTTGAGTAGCCATCGTATCAGAGGATTTTCCCAGATTTTCGTCACGTATCGTCACACTACACAACCTTAAATAGGACGTCCCATATGTGAATACTTTGGTCTCCCAAATTGCGTCCCTAAGGGCTTGCTTTGTTGCTGTTTGATACGTGACTGAGGAATGGACTCACAAATAAACTGTCGCGCTGTTCGTTCTCACTTAAGTGTCAATCTGACGGTAACAAGGCTTTGTGAGCTATGTGACATGAATACACGACATAAAGATAAGCTCGTCGTTCCAAATTTGAGGATAAAGTGGGAAATTCGTGTAAGGGAAAATGTATTAAGCATTTAAGAGTATACCTGTGACGCTTCTTGATTATTATATCACTATAGCCAATTGCTTTTCAATATGTAGAATCTGTAGGTACTTTAAATTTTTGTAGGTACTTACATTTTCATTAAAGTCAATACTTATAAAAGCGTCACGGTAATTGTACCTATATGACACGAACAAAAAGAAGGTCAGTTTTACACACATTAACATCAATCCTACTACTATTATAAATGCGAAAGTTTGTAAGTATGGATGGATGTTTGTTACTCTTTCACGCAAAAACTAATGAAAGGATTTGGAATAAAAATTTTCACACATCAAGAATATGATCTGAATTAACATAAAGGATACTTTTTATCTCCAATAAATTATCCTGTGAGATATATTGAATAAACTAAAGATTACGCGAGTAACACATATTCTTGTTTTTTTTTTCCAAGAGAACAATAAATCTAGTAAAAAGTTTTAAAAAACAATTGGAAGTTCATAATATGTTATATCTTAGCAGAAAATTAGAAGAATTAATTAAATGCTCTTGGTTTGATGAATTCTTTGACGACAGTCTGGTGTAGTGGTTCCCGCGGTTCCCGCTCTGGACTACAATGCCTGGCGGTTGCGGGTTCGAATCCCGCAAGGGGCTAATGTCTGTGTGATGAGCACGAGCATTTTGTACCTAAGTCATAGATGTTTATAAACGTATTTATGTATGGTACCCGTTATTCTAGTCGCCATAATACAAGCTTTACTTAGATTGGGGCTAGATATAATTGGAGTGATTGTAAAAATAATTAAATTAAGTTGGTTATCTTTGGATAAGAGAACTTAAAACTAGATGCCATGGTAACGAGAAATCTCCTGTTTATGAGAAAGAGTTGCCTACCCTACAGTGTTGATAATTGGCGGACGCGTTCGCTCCCTGCGGTCCGAGATTTATCGCCCAATCAGGGCAATGGACGACTTAATATAGACATTAAGTATCAACGGGTATTCCCTCATTTAGGGTTAATAGTAGGGTACTTTTATAACCCTATCTCATTTACATTACAATGAAGTTTTTGATGTTTAATGGTTAATTAAAGCACGTCTGGCTTAATCATAGACTTAGCATTTGCTACTATCTATGGGCTTAATAGCTTTGACAAATGATGTTTTAAGTTACGGGTTAGTTAGAAGCGTTAGTAATTAAACGATCTGACTAACGTGGTGTACTAGTGTGGTGCGGTGTTTCGCCTTGAACGGTCCCAGGTTTGATTTTCGGTTACAGTGAAGTAAGGGTTTATTTAAATTACTTTGCATAATTATGTTCCATAATCTCGTCCTCGTTTTGTACTATGTAGTAGGCACCTTTGTGTAACTACGCGATCTACAATGTTTAAAGTATAGCGCCTTAGAGCGCTATTTATACTGAAAAAAAAAATAAAAAACACAACCAATGGCATCCTGTCCCTGGTGTCACGTTTGACATCTGTCAATCTTAATGTCATTGTACTTTTTTGTACGCTGCGCGATCGTACGTAAATTTTTTCACACGCGTTTATTTTTAGTATTTTACTGGATTAGTAACGTGTTTAGACTATAAAATATTGGCCAGTAAGGTTGACGAAGTCTCAAGAAAGAAAGAGTGCCAATTGGAGATGTTTTATAACTATTTGTGATTCAAAACGACGTCGACACCGCCTATCTATTGCAGTCCCGCTTCTGCTTGGCATACAGTTTCTTTTTCAGCCGTGTTTCTGAAGTCGTCGGTCCGTGGAGTTAAGAGAAGTCCTACACTACGTTTACCGAAACATGACCTCCATAACCTGCAAGAATTTAATCAAGAAAACAAGGGAGTGCTGCTATGCTGACTTGACATCGGGGCTTTTACGAGGATTTCCTCGTAATCGACAGCCACAACAAATTGGCCGTGATGATAGTATGATCATTTTAGCTGTTCACCCCACATTCAACATAGCCCGTGAGAAATTAATCAAGAAAACAACGGATGTCAACTCAGAACCAATGATCAATGACGACCCGGAGCCTTCAAGGGAGGTTGGCCGTGGTGATCGCATGTTCATTCTAGCCGCTGCGTTGTCTCAGAATGACTACAAAACAGAGCCTTGATGGTGGATTGGGCTATTCATTCTAAAGTGTCGTCACAAGATATTGACCTGAGACTGAACATGACATTTGCTCTAGTAGTCTTCATGAAGGGTTGACTATGAGACCAAAGCCTGTAAGAAATTAATCAAGAAAATAACGGAAGTCAACTCAGAACCAATGATCAATGACGACCCGGAGCCTTCACGGGAGGTTGGCCGTGGTGATCACATGTTCATTCTAGCTGCTGCGTTGTCTCAGAATGACTACAAAACAGAGCCTTGATGGTGGATTGGGCTATTCATTCTAAAGTGTCATCACAAGATATTGACCTGAGACAACATGACATCGGCCCTAGTAGTCTTGATGAAGGGTTGACCGTGAAACGAATAAATGTCTTGCACCACAAATATACTACAAAGGATTAATAATATCAGCAGGTAAGTTGTAAACATCACACATGTGTTCCAGCTTATTTGATGTCACATAAATAATTACCAAAAGCACAGTATAATTATCTTTTCTATCTCGCAGCAGAATTTTACCACTTCCACTTGCTTTCACGAGGGGTCAGCTTGTGGCTTAACATTATTAATTAACATATTGTGGATCTGCAATTCATTATATAAAGCAATCATAGACTGACTTCATCAATTGAAATTGAATATATATTTGAATACAAAATGTCAAGGTGACACTGCTCCTTGAGCACCACTGAAGCTGAAGAAAAAGAGGAGGGGGTAAATATTGGTACTGAGACACCAAGACAGTGTCCACCCTCTACCCAACATTTTGACTCAAGAGAAATCACAGAAAGAAGCTCCTTTATCAGCTGATATTAAAGGCTAAAAGACTTCTGAGTAACCAAGTCACAGACTCATACCTAGACAATTTCAATTAGATTTTAAATTTTTGACATTTCATATGTTTCTAATATATTTACTAATTTAGAATTGGGCCTTCCACATATATAAGGCTACCAAGTCTCAGATACACTTGGCCTTTTTTGCTGCATTCACATACATACAAGACAATGAAATAGCACTTATACCAATTGTGACTTCTCGCAGTGTGGATTTCCATCTCAAGCATTTAATATTATTGATGTACATCTTGATGTTGGCCCAAGAGGAAGAACATTATAAAGCATAGCCAGTTTATAATAGTTGGCATACACATACTTAAAATCTAAACCACAGTTTTGTGTTTTTTAATATATATATATATTTTTTTTTTCTCTCTTTCATAAAATTGTAAGTTTGAATAAATAGATAAACATAAATTGCAATCACTAAATAATATCTGTAATCAAAGGATATTCTGTTTACCAGATTGGTGTAGTGGTTTAACATTGGAAGTTACAGGGTTTGATTCCCAATCGGGTCGAGCATACTGCCCTTGGTCATATGCATAATCTTGTACCTTGTAACATGGGAATGCTAGGTCCTTGCTTGAAGAACATTACAATTGGTCTGTTAACTAGTGCATATTTGTGTTATTGTTTCCTATGTTTCATAAGTTATGTGAAATCTCTTTTTTAGACTTACATTAAATCTAATACATTAAGTCCTAAACAAAATTCTAAGTTTTTATAATAACCTATAAATGCACTTAATAATACCTATTCTAATAGTCTGGCTGAAAGTCAAGGCTAGGCTACTTGCCTTCATCAAGTGTGAACAATTCAAGAGAAAGGCACACTCATCTTATTGGTTACAAATAAAAGGTTTATTTACTTTTTGGCAATAATATAATGTAACCATTGTAAAAAGCATTTTATAAACACTAATCACTGTATTCCAAAATTTTTAGAGTCAGTCAAAAATCCATGGCAAGATTTATGAAGCCTTATTAATAGGCATTTTCAAAAATGATACACTATTATATGACCCTTTACACTTGTTATATGGTTTTGTAACAAATAATTTTATTTTACAGTTAAATAGACCATGGAAGACTAAGAAACATTTTTAAATCAGTTCAGTTTTTGTAATACCATTATATGACCCTTATACACTTGTCATATGGTTTTGTAACAAATAATTTTATTTTACAGTTGAGTAGACCATGGAAGACTAAGAAACATTTTCAGATCAGTTCAGATTTTGTAAATAGAACATAAAACATCCCAAAGAAGTTAAAATTGTCTTAATATGATACCTACTAATTATGTTTCATAAAAACTACAAGCTATTATTAAGCTCCAAACTTAAGAGTACCTACCTGTATGACATGTTATTTTATCAAAGTAGCAAGTATATGGAGATGATTAATATAAAATGAAAATATCAACTGAAAATTTGAAAATAAACCGAATACAATTGGCAATCAAGGCATTGGTGACAGCTGGCAGTAGTTGACAAATATGTTCACACTCCTCGTTATTGGATTGAGGCTGTCAGGGTACCAGATTGATGCCTGGACCACAGAAAAATTCAAGTTTGAATATTTTTTCTATCTTATTAGATGGGACTTATTGGTAAGTTTTTATTTTTTATTTTATCAGTTGAACAAGCATTGATCAGTTAAGTGTTGAATCTTTCTCTTATTAGGTTTCAGAAACTGTGTTGTTTCAGTAACCTATTATTTCCCCCCTGGAGATCCACATACAGTGCAGGAGTTTCAAACTGATTTCCAGTTGTATATTATTAATTTGTTTTCTATCAATGGTTTTCTAACAAGATTAATCAAAAATTAATCTCATCAACTATAATTATGTTGAAACCATCGTTAACTAAAGGAAACTAATCTCAATCTACGCGGAATCGGTGGGTTATTCCTTGCCAGTAAATATGTATGTGAATCCCTCTCCGACTGAATCAATACTTGCAGTATTTCTATTAGTTTTATTTTTTATTTAATAACACATAGGTAACGAAGTATATATATATAGTATGTTAAACACTAATATTGATTTATTTTGAACCATTGATAAGTACAGACAACAGCTCGTCGACCTACCACAAATCATCGTTTTTATCAATTGAAAATGATTTCTACAAGTCAGGCTTAAAGTTAAAAATCTGTTGAAGAACTTTTAACTTTTTGGGTGGTAACTTTAAACGTGCTGTTTACCGTACATTGAACAGATGGTTCATTAAAGTTATTTACCAAGATTTCTATTTGAATATAATAAAATAATCATTTTTATAAAATTATTACCATATACCACTTGTACTGGGGTAAAGATACCTTTTTAAATACCTACCTATTTACTCAGTATGTACATTCTTTTAGATAAATGAGACTAGGTTTAGCTTAAATCATTTTCTTGTTTTCATGGTAACATTAAGCAAGCTGATGCCCGCGACTCCGTTTGTGTGAACTTTAGTTTATGCATAAATAATTTCTATTGCGAAAATCGCTATTGCGTCAGTTTCATTTCCCATTTCCATTTAGATTACTTTTTTCGAGTTTATGAGTGATTTGCTTCTTCTTCTTGGTTCACCTGTAAGTATGGTACAACGGTCGTCGGTGTCATCAGTTGACTGCATCAATATACAGAGTTGTATTATCATACGGGGCTGTACCTCCATACAGGGTAGTACCATCAAACAGGATTGTACCATCATACAGGGTTGCACCGTCATACAGGGTTGCACCGTCATACAGGGTTGTACCACTATACAGGGTTGTCCCAGCATACAGGGTTGTAACATCATACAAGGTTGTATTATCATACAGGGTTGCACCATTATACATGGTGGTTAAATCATGCAAAGTTATATTATCATACAGGGTTGTATAGATCTGAAGATGTTTTGATATTCAGAGTTGATTGATTAATTCCAATGATGAATCAAACAACTACACCCGCGTTAGATAAAATTTGAATGAAGTATCTACTTACTAACAGATACTTCATAAAATAACACCTAAAAATTGTTACATCTCAAACTTCAGCAAATCATTAGGTTTGTGATCATAATAAATGATTTATTGATTTTGCAACACAACTTTCCTCTTTGAACATCTACATAGTACAAAACGAGGACGAGATTATGGAACATAATTTATTGATTGGACTAACTTACCTAGTGACGTCCAATCCTAATTATGTGAAGTAATCTCGTCCTCGTTCTAATCCCAGCCCAGCCCTGATTCTAGGTTTTTTAGAAATATATATATACGAATGTATATATAATTATATATATAGTTATATATATAGTCCTTAATATATGTATACGCTTTTATGACCCCTTTTTTGATGTTGAAAGTTGTGTACCTATTCTTTGAAATAATGACATTAAGATTGACAGATGTCAAACGTGACACCAGGGACAGGATGCCATTGGTTGTGTTTTTTATTTTTTTTTTCAGTATAAATAGCGCTCTAAGGCGCTATACTTTAAACATTGTAGATCGCGTAGTTACACAAAGGTGCCTACTACATAGTACAAAACGAGGACGAGATTACTTCACATAATTAGGATTGGACGTCACTAGGTAAGTTAGTCCAATCAATAAATTATATTGTGAAATACATATTTAATCCCTGTTTCACAATGTTCGTATAAGTTCTGCATTAGTTTTAAATAAGCTATGTTTCACATATCTGAAGGATAAACACGATTTTTGACACGATTTTCGAGCACTTTTATCCTGTACATACTTTTATCTTATATATAAAATTCTCGTGTCACAATGTTCGTTCCCGTACTCCTCCGAAACGGCTTGACCGATTCTCATGAAATTTTGTGAGCATATTGAGTAGGTCTGAGAATCGGCTAACATCTATTTTTCATACCCCTTAGTGATAAGGGTTGGCCACCCTTAACATTTTTCATTTATATGACAAACCAACGTTTGCCGGGTCAGCTAGTTTTTTATATTACTTTATCCATACATCGTGAAACAGGCCCTTAGTCTTTAAATAAGGGTGACCTGGGAGAAGCCTCTGGCAAAATTATTTGTGTATAATACATGATGTTTAATACTTATCTTGCAGACCATGTCAATAAGCATGTTGTTTGTTTTTATTTCTTTTATATTAACATGGTTACCCTGAAAACGAGACGCAAATGGTTCGAGCTTATATTTCTCCACAAAATATAACATTCTTTAATTGATTCTCCATCTTTGCTTGCATCGATTAGCATAAACACTCACTACAGGGCCCGTGACCACAAGCCTAAGCTGTTCTCACTCTAAGTGTACCGCAACAACACGTTATATTACAACCCAGTAGTGCGGATGTGTCGCCTCTACAATGATCTATGCCAGGACCATCCAAATGTCGATATTCTAGGTTCGAGTCTTCAACAGATTTATCAGTGATATTCTAAAATAATTGGTTTCATGTGCGAGACTTCATATAGATTATAAGCTTTTGTTTAGTATTGGAATCTGTAACTTTTCCTCTTATAATTTTCTAGATGGGTGATTGCAAAACCAAACTTTTGCTAATTTTGTATTTGGTATTTTAACTATAAAATCCACATAAAATGTAACTCATTTAATTGTAACTTCACATACACATGTTTTGGCTTACAGTTTAGTACTTACTTATGATTTAAAAATTACAATGTTTATCCACAACTGTAAACAGTTTTGTGTTAATAAAATAAAATAAAATAAAATAAAATCCACTTAAAGATCATTATGCAACATTACTGAACTTTTTATTTCTTTTATATCAGTCAACTTAAAGATCATTATGACTGAACTATCAAAGATAATAAATACTTAAAAAATATTTCATCATAGAATTTCATATTTCATTAGACTCATCACCAGCCTATATCAGTCCACTGCTGGACACAGTCCTCTCCAAAAGGAGGATTTTGCTATTAAAAAAAACAATTTATTTCTGTAAATAGGCTTAAACTAAGCGCTTTTACACGTCCCAATATTTTTTTTCCCTACCACTACTTCGGGACAATTTTGGGCTAGCGCCGAGAAGAAGTAGCGCAAGAAACTCGGTCACTATTGTCAGCCTCTTTTTAAATAGTATATATTTTACATTACAAGATAAATGTACCTGTGCGAGCAGGGCAGTATTTATTTCCAAATATTTTTATCGTTTATATAATCATTTACAGTATAATATCCTTTTTTCATTAAAGTTGTTTTAATATGCGATTTAAATTTTAACAGGGGCAGTTCTACAATAGACGCTGGTAATTTATTAAAAAAGCGAATACATTTTCCCATAAACGAATTACCCACTTTATGCAGTCTGAAATTGGGAACGGCAAGCTTATTCTTATTCCGTGTGTTAAGATTATGAATGTCACTTTTCTTAAAGAATAAGGACAGGTTTTTGCGGATGTACATTATATTTTCATAAATAAATTGGGATGCTACTGTAAGTATATTAATTTCTTTAAACAGTTCTTTTAAGGAGTCTCGGGGTCCAAGGCCGTAAATTGCCCGTACAGCTCTCTTCTGCAGTACAAATATAGATTCAATATCTGCTGCTGAGCCCCATAACAATATTCCATATGACATTATACTATGAAAATAGCTAAAATACACCAATCTTGCCGTTTCAACATCAGTCAGTTTTCTTATCTTTCTCACGGCATAAGCAGCAGAGCTAAGTCTTCCCGACAGAGTCTCGATATGCGCACCCCATTGCAAACGGGAATCTAAAGTGATTCCTAAAAATGTAGTGGAACTAGATGTATTAAGTTGTTCATCTTTTACAGTAATATGTGTTGAGACAAGTTTTACGTTGGGCATTGTGAATTTGATGCACTTTGTTTTATTTGCATTGAGCATAAGATTATTGGTGGTGAACCAATGCAATACTTGCGAGAGTGCATTATTTACATCGTCAAATGAGTCTTTACCTCTCTTGATTTTAAAAATCAATGAAGTATCATCTGCAAATACCACTGTCTCACAGAGGTCTTTCGTAAAAGATGGAAGGTCATTTATGTAAATTAGAAAGAGCAGAGGCCCTAATATCGATCCCTGCGGCACGCCCATAGTAAGAGGCGACCCAGAAGACTCAGCTCCATTGATACAAACTTTTTGTTTTCTGCCTGTGAGATAAGAATTTACTAAATCTGAGGCATCGCATGAAACACCATAGTGTCTAAGTTTTTTCAGTAAAGTTTGATGGTCCACACAATCAAAAGCCTTAGAAAGATCACAAAAAACTCCCAAAGCGTCCTGCCTACTTTCCCAAGCATCAAACACGTGTTTCAAGAGTGCAACTCCAGCATCTGTAGTGCTTCTACCTTTCGTGAAGCCATATTGTTTGCTATGTAACAATTTATTAAGGACAAAGTGTGATAAAAGTTGATTGAAAATTACTTTTTCAGGTGTAAGTTTAATGAATGGGCTACACCTGGTATTTACAAAAGTAGAAGAACATTATATGACTTGTATAGTCTAAAAGCAAACACTCAGAACCCACAGATCATAGATCATGTTAGAAATTACTCTAAAATATTTAAAAAAGTATGTGCCACTGCAAAATCAAATCATCTTCGAAATATTATTTTGGGTTCTGATAATAAAGCAAAGGCCACATGGAACATAATAAATAAAGAAACATGTAGGCGTAAACAGAATGATCACTCTTACTCTCTTAAAATTGGGGATAAACTAATTAACTCACATGCAGAAGTTGCAAATGCTTTCGAGGAATTCTTTTCGAATATAGCTCCCTCTACAACTAAAGAACTGGCTTCTTCTGCTGAACTAGCTGAATCCCTTCTCAAGTCGGGTGTTGATGAGTGCAAAACTCCATTTAATTTTAGACATATTAATCCTAATATACTAATAAAAACTTTCAAGGAATTGAACATGAAAAAAACTGAAGACTTATGGGGGATCTCAGTCAATATTATCAATACAATTATAAATACGATAGCCCCTTATCTTACAATTCTTTTTAATAAATGTATTGATGATAAACAGTTTCCTACTTTGATGAAATTTAGTAAGATAATTCCTTTATATAAATCAGGCGAGAAAAATGATCCTTCAAATTTTCGACCAATTTCAATTTTACCGGTACTTAGTAAAGTTTTTGAAAAAGTAATTTTCAATCAACTTTTATCACACTTTGTCCTTAATAAATTGTTACATAGCAAACAATATGGCTTCACGAAAGGTAGAAGCACTACAGATGCTGGAGTTGCACTCTTGAAACACGTGTTTGATGCTTGGGAAAGTAGGCAGGACGCTTTGGGAGTTTTTTGTGATCTTTCTAAGGCTTTTGATTGTGTGGACCATCAAACTTTACTGAAAAAACTTAGACACTATGGTGTTTCATGCGATGCCTCAGATTTAGTAAACTCTTATCTCACAGGCAGAACACAAAAAGTTTGTATCAATGGAGCTGAGTCTTCTGGGTCGCCTCTTACTATGGGTGTGCCGCAGGGATCGATATTAGGGCCTCTGCTCTTTCTAATTTACATAAATGACCTTCCATCTTTTACGAAAGACCTCTGTGAGACAGTGCTATTTGCAGATGATACTTCATTGATTTTTAAAATCAAGAGAGGTAAAGACTCATTTGACGATGTAAATAATGCACTTTCGGAAGTATTGCATTGGTTCACCACCAATAATCTTATGCTCAATGCAAATAAAACAAAGTGCATCAAATTCACAATGCCCAACGTAAAACTTGTCTCAACACATATTACTGTAAAAGATGAACAACTTAATACATCTAGTTCCACTACATTTTTAGGAATCACTTTAGATTCCCGTTTGCAATGGGGTGCGCATATCGAGACTCTGTCGGGAAGACTTAGCTCTGCTGCTTATGCCGTGAGAAAGATAAGACAACTGACTGATGTTGAAACGGCAAGATTGGTGTATTTTAGCTATTTTCATAGTATAATGTCATATGGAATATTGTTATGGGGCTCAGCAGCAGATATTGAATCTATATTTGTACTGCAGAAGAGAGCTGTACGGGCAATTTACGGCCTTGGACCCCGAGACTCCTTAAAAGAACTGTTTAAAGAAATTAATATACTTACAGTAGCATCCCAATTTATTTATGAAAATATAATGTACATCCGCAAAAACCTGTCCTTATTCTTTAAGAAAAGTGACATTCATAATCTTAACACACGGAATAAGAATAAGCTTGCCGTTCCCAATTTCAGACTGCATAAAGTGGGTAATTCGTTTATGGGAAAATGTATTCGCTTTTTTAATAAATTACCAGCGTCTATTGTAGAACTGCCCCTGTTAAAATTTAAATCGCATATTAAAACAACTTTAATGAAAAAAGGATATTATACTGTAAATGATTATATAAACGATAAAAATATTTGGAAATAAATACTGCCCTGCTCGCACAGGTACATTTATCTTGTAATGTAAATATATACTATTTAAAAAGAGGCTGACAATAGTGACCGAGTTTCTTGCGCTACTTCTTCTCGGCGCTAGCCCAAAATTGTCCTGAAGTAGTGGTAGGGAAAAAAAATATTGGGACGTGTAAAAGCGCTTAGTTTAAGCCTATTTACAGAAATAAATTGGTTTTAATGGTTTTAATGGTTTTCAAAAACTTTACTAAGTACCGGTAAAATTGAAATTGGTCGAAAATTTGAAGGATCATTTTTCTCGCCTGATTTATATAAAGGAATTATCTTACTAAATTTCATCAAAGTAGGAAACTGTTTATCATCAATACATTTATTAAAAAGAATTGTAAGATAAGGGGCTATCGTATTTATAATTGTATTGATAATATTGACTGAGATCCCCCATAAGTCTTTAGTTTTTTTCATGTTTAATTCCTTGAAAGTTTTTATTAGTATATCAGGATTAATATGTCTAAAATTAAATGGAGTTTTGCACTCATCAACAGCCGACTTGAGAAGGGATTCAGCTAGTTCAGCAGAAGAAGCCAGTTCTTTAGTTGTAGAGGGAGCTATATTCGAAAAGAATTCCTCGAAAGCATTTGCAACTTCTGCATGTGTGTTAATTAGTTCATCCCCAATTTTAAGAGAGTAAAAGTGATCATTCTGTTTACGCCTACATGTTTCTTCATTTATTATGTTCCATGTGGCCTTTGCTTTATTATCAGAACCCAAAATAATATTTCGAAGATGATTTGATTTTGCAGTGGCACATACCATTTTAAATATTTTAGAGTAATTTCTAACATGATCTATGATCTGTGGGTTCTGAGTGTTTGCTTTTAGACTATACAAGTCATATAATGTTCTTCTACTTTTGTAAATAACAGGTGTAGCCCATTCATTAAACTTACACCTGACTTTATTTGCTTTTATTTTTTTTTGTGTAAAAATTTTATCAAACTCATTTTTAATCAAGCCAAAAAGATCCTCATATAACAGATCAACACTATGGCTACTGGTAGACTTTAATAAATCTATACCATTACACATTTTTTCTTTAAATCGGTCTATTCTATTTACGGTTATTGGCCTGCAGACAGCATCTATAATTTCTCGGACATGATGGTGCTCAAACGACGCCCTCTGGCCACTATGGTCAGACCTTAAATAATTTATAACTGATTTATCTATTACATTGCTATTGCAAAAAATATTATCTAAGCAAGTAGCTGTTGTGGGAGTCACTCTTGTTGGTTCATTAAATAAGTTAATTAAATTAAACGATTTAAAAAGATTAAGAAAACGAGTTGAATTCGGTGAATTTACTAATATATTGACATTAAAATCTCCACACACAACTATTTTCTTACTAGAACTACAGCCTTTTTTCAAAGCCTCTTTTACGATCTTTAAAGTTTAACTCACTTTTTAATAGTATAAGTGACCCCCCCCTAGTAGTGGACTTCCTTGTGAACGAACTGCCGATTTTATAATTTTCAATGTTTATCATTAACTCATATTGATTAATCCAATGCTCTGTTAAACATAGTTTATGTACATTAAAATCTTGTAAGAATAAGGCTAATTCTAACTCTTTGCCAGCCAAGCCTTGCATATTTTGGAGCACAATATTAAATGTAGGTTTAGCTTTTGTCTGCTCTCTTAGTTTAAATTATTTGAGATTGTCACAGGAATAATATTAAAATTAGTACTGCTACTAATATGTTGGTCACAGTAAATGGTTTCATTTTTGTATTTTAAATCAATACAGTTAATATTATATGCTAACAAAGTAGCTACTCGTTTCTTTAGTTTATAAGGCAAGTGTAAAGAGCTGCAAGTCAATTGAAAGCTATTATTAATAAATTTATTTGTGTCAAAAAACACAAATTTGTCGTTATGACGTTGAGTCATATTATAAATTAATGTATTCAATGAGTGAATACTGTCATTTTCTTGCGCTATTTGATTTTTACAAAAAGGTAGGGCACAAAATATTATTTTCCTTACATTTAAGCCGGACAAAATTGAGTAACTTTGAATGATTTTTGTCTTATTAAGGTTTTGACTATTTCCTAGCATTATAACAAGGATAGAGTCAGAGTTTAATTTACTATTTTGTATACGATTAATTATTATATCAAGTGATGCACCTGGCATACAGTTATTAACAACATTACAACTTAATTTCTTACTTAGTAGAGGACCATTGCCATAATCGTCACGCTTGGCAGGCGGGTTGGCGATCGCAGTTTAGCCAATGGTGGAGAGGAGACGCTGCTGCCCGTCTTCTTGTGGCGGTTCTCATGTAGTCGCCTCTTACGACACCCATAGGAAGAGAAGGGGTGGTGCAATTCTTTTAACGTGCCGGCACCACACGACATCACTAGGCTCAAAAGAATCTCAATAAACAAATATGCGCCAGACAAAACATTGTCATGTGCTCGAAGTTCGGAATGAACATCCTTGTGCTACTTAGAATAGAATGGAATATAATATTACTTATTTGACACAAGTCCAGAACAAAATACTACAAACAATAAAAAATTGGGCATGTGTCAAGAAGGCTGAGCATTTATTGTGACAGCCAGGGACTTACCACGACGCCGATTTTCAAGGGACTCATTGATTTTATCTATTTGACGTCAAACTTGAGCCAACTTAACTAATACCGTTGCTTCCGTAGTTCTGACAAGGAACCCTCATAGTTTCGTCATGTCAGTCTGTCTGTCCGTCTGTGGTTTCGCTTGTAGACTGTTGATACTAGAGATCCCCCCCCCCTCTAAAAGCTAAACTATTGGCTTGAAAAATCAGGGAATATTCACGATAATATTGCTTTTCATGAGCTTTTAAGGATAATCATTACGGTTAGGATAGATCAGTTAGTTTAAGAGTAATAGTCGTTTTAAGAATTTTTCTTATACATAAGTTGTTTTTCTTTTTAAAAGAAATCATTAAAAGTGACTTAAATGAAGTAATTCCTGAAATATATTGTGGTTACGACGGGCAACTACGGAACCCTACACTGCGCGTGGTACGACACGCACTTGGCCGGTTTTTATTATTTGACCTTAATCCGGAAATCGGCATTTACCCAACTAAACTACTCCAGCACTTAAATGTATGTTAAAAGATAATAAAAAGACACTACTGCATTTCACTGTTGATTGGCAGACGCTCCCAACGAGCTCCGAGGTCCGGGATTTATCACCCAATCAGTACAACGAACGACTTAATATCTTACATCGAGTGCTCGTCGTCATTAATTGCTTAATGCTTACCCTGTTTTAATTAATTTGAGTACCTGCCCTGCCCTTATTTATTATTTATTAATTATCATGAAACATGTAACAGATAATAATTTATAAAAAAGAAATAATAATCACGTCCAACGCCAAAGATAAGTATCTCAAAAAATTGATTAAAATCTGTATACAATTAATACATACTTTTGAACGTCATCCTTACTATCAATGATCAAAAATTTGCTATGAAATTGCGTTCAGGGGTAGTAAATGTGTTCAATAAAAGTTTGTCAAAACCTTTTCAGTTCTTTATTTATTTAAATAAGCCAGAATTTAATTGTCAAATAGTTCTAGTGTGTTTGTGTTGTTATTGTGATAAGTTACTATTTTTTTCTTTTTTTTCATGATATTGTTATTCGTATTTTTTATTTGTCTTATTAGTTAAGAATTATACTTTATCAGCCTATGTTTCTTTAAAATGTCCTTTGTGTTTTTTTTTTGCTTTTTAACTCTTCATTTCATTAGCCTTCCAGATACACAACATAAAAATATATATCATAAATTGCAACTGTTATCTTTTAGATACACTTCCGAGAATCCATGATTGCTAAAGTTAAGGATTAGATACGCTGTATCACTATGGAAATTAATATACAAATATTTTATTAAGTAGGTAACCACCTATTTATACAATTAATTTTACTTAATTAACCCCTTTAACATAAGCTTACTTGTACTCACCACCAAAACTTAAAACGGAGATCGAACCTGCGCCTTCCATAGCACTGATTCCAAAACCTCACTATTTGTTTTCATTAGAAAAATAAACACGGAAACGTGCACACATTTATAACGCACTATACTAAAACACGTACACGATGTTTATTTGTTTAGTTTGCGAGTTACGTCTGTTTTCCGTTGGGCGGGCGGCGTGCGCTCCCTTCCACGTCTGGGCGCGTACTGAAAATAAAAACGTCCGAAGCTTCAACGGACGTAAACAAAGCTTTCGAGATATCGTTTGTACTGTCTTTAGTAAACTGTAGTTGAAGCTGTATGTTTGTGGACGCATTTGGTCATAATGTGTTTGGGGAATTCGCAGGATGATAAATAGAGCTATTTTGGTGTTGTAGAAGGGTTGTAAACTTGTAATTTGTGGGTTTTAGACTAGTGAGTGGTTTGTTTAGAAACGATGTTCATATTTTGTCTTTAGGACTTAGGACAAAACTCAAGAACATGACAAATTCTCAAATTGAGCATTTCTGTTATACAGGGTGACAGGTTTTGAGTAGCGGAGCCTTCAAGGGGGATAGCAGAGTTTATTTCCATTCATTTTTACTCTACAATGTGCTGTCATAAAATTAGCCAATTTTAAGAAAGCTGAAATTTTAAGTTGTTTTAAAAATATCGTTATCTTTACCCTTATAAGCTAAATCACCCTTATAAGACAAAATAAACGCTTCAGCGTTCTTTTGAAATTTACTTCAAAAAAGGAAATATCTTGTTCCCTTATCATCCCATAAAATGTTGCCCCAAGCCTGTCAAACCTTCAACCCATCGGATGCCAAAAAAATCTTTTGGCGATATGTCCACCTGATTGCACATATACCTAATTGTGTTTTCTTTTGTAAAAGCCTTTTTAATGATTCATGCGGAAACAAGAGTCTACATATCAATCTGTCGTAGCCCGACCTTAAAATTAAATACTTCATGATGTGGCCGGCCATTTCATAAAATGTTCGTATTTCATAAAATGGCCAAACAAAATTGGTCATATCGTTTAAACATCAGTGTTTGATGATATGTCAATCAACGTTCGGCCTTATTATTAAAATAGGTATAAATACTTTTACTAGTTATTGGAATTCGTATAATATTAATTTTTGGCAATAGATAAATAAAACATTATAGATATTTGTAATTTTAAAAGGAAACTAATAAATAAAAAGATTTAAATAACCTAACTAACCTCCAAATTACGTGTCGAACTCCACAATAATTTGACGTTGCGCTTTTTTTCGAGTGATTTCCATAAAATCACATAGCTTGATTACTGCAATTTAATCTTCTGTTTACACTTATTATTCACTTTCACAATTCACAAGAACAGAATAATAATTGTCCGCCGCCATGTTGTGCCACAATAACAAAGCGTCATCAGCGCCTCTACCGGTGAATAATACAACTGTTTTACGATATGACCACCAACGTTTGGCCATTTCATGAAGTAGTCGGTCATATCATCAAACGCTGAGTGATTCATTGATCTGACCTATCAACATCATGATGTGGCCAGCGGGTACTTTGCCGCATCATGAAAAACGACCATTTTATGAAATGGTTGGCCACATCATGATGTGAATAATTCTAAGATCGGGCCACGACATATCTAAGCAAAAAAGAAGGTAACTTTAGTAAACAATTCGTTAAGTAAATAAAGAAAAGCTATAGTCTATCTATCCTAACTAATTCCAAAACCATTTGTAGTTATTCTTATAAACTCTATTTTGCTATTTACATCACGTAGGACCTGTTTCACAATTTACGGATAAAGTAATATAAAAGATAAAAATATTAAGAGGATAAAAGTGCGTGAATTAATGTGTCATTTAGCGCTATTTGACGGTCGTAAAATGCAAAAATCGTGTTTATCCTTCAGATAAGTAAATAAAAAAGTAAGTTTAAAAAACTATAACCCGAATACGTAAGAAAGTGGTCTAAAAAGGACGAAACAAGTAAATAATTAAGATAGAAATCCAGAAATGCACAGGTACAAAAATGGTCAAGGTAGAGCCGTGGTCGCACCCACTGTATGTAACCTACCATCACAGTACCATTTCTGTTCAATGGAAGTGTTCCTGGCACCCAAAATATCATAGTAGGTATACAGTGGGTACGACCACGGCTCTTGACCTTGAAGATTTTTGTACCTGTGCATTTCTGGATTTCTATCTTAATTATTTACTTGTTTCGTCCTTTTTAGACCACTTTCTTACGTAGTCGGGTTATAGTTTTTTAAACTTACTTTTTTATTTAATATTTTTCCGTTTCCCGATCGACATAATACACTAGCCATTTTGTATCTACATGGTAGCATTCTAGAAAAGAAGTTAAGGTGAGCTAAACGCGCGCATCACGCGATCCGTTAAGCCTTGCACGGTGGCATTCAGATAGTTCAATACCATTTGTAGCGACGAGTTCAAACCGGTGCGTCCTGCGCAGCTGCGGCTTGAAATACAGCGTTCGCACGCGCGATCGGGCGGCCGCGTTCATTTGATGTCATGGACAGATATGATAGTATGATAATATCCATATTACTTTTATTGTAATGTTTGATTTTTTACGAATTGTTTAAAAGAAACCCGCGTCAATAATGATTACCAGATTGATTATAAATTAATTTATTTCAAATGATACTTTTTTTTTTCATTTTCAATAACTGCTGCTTATAGAAGCATTTCAGCTTTGATTTTAGTTTCGCTATCTTCCATTATGACGACCTCCTTAGCCAAGAGGCGAGCATGCCGGACTTTAAATGGCGCCACCATCTCTGAGGTTCCGGGTTCGATCCCCAGTCGGTTCAATGTAGAAAACGAACTTTTCTATATTGGTTTGGGTCTGGGTGTTGTGGTACCGTCGTTGTTTCTGATCTCTATAACACAAGTGCTTTAGCAACTTACCTTAGGATCAGAGCAATGTATGTGATGTTGTCCAATATTTATATTTATTTATTTATTATTTATTATTATCACCAAATCCATTAGGTAGGAGTATGTTCGGAACGGAAGGTAGATGCAGACTGGACTAAACGCGTACCTAGGCCGCGCGTTTGATGTACACTGGCATTGCACGCGAGAAGTCGCCAACGCGCATGCAGGCTGAACGCGTTGGTTTGGTTGAAGCTTAACTGCAATCGTTTGGTGCGCCTTCATAGCGCAACTCATGCAAGGCTTTGATCTGCACGCGTGTATTTATTATTTATATTCGTTCACTTTTCAGGTAGCTCACAGGCCGTGCTGCGCGCGACCTGCGCTTTCGCGGCGCGTTCGCCAGATCTGGTCTTAACCTAAGACCGCGTTCAAGTCTGGCGAATGCGCCGCGCGACCTATGAGCTACCTGGAAAGTAAACTGGAAATGCACGCGCGCAGATCGCGCGCTCTGTCTTAAGCCTAGCATAAGTTGCGCTAAGGAGGCGCACCAAACGATTGAGTAACGGAACGCGTGCTGCGTGCGTACAGCTCACGAGCGGATCGGGCGCGGCGCTACCTATCAGTATTATTGGGGTTATTTCCTGTAACAGTAGTGTTTGTAAATAACAAAAGTAAACTAAGTTAAGTAAAGAGCTAAGACAAAATTAAAGAAAAGAAATTTATTTTTAATTATGTTTATAAACTAAACATAAAAACATTATACCTAGGTCCTAACTCAATACTTAAAATTACAATTAATACATCTTTATTCTCATTACAATTTTTGGCCCAACTTAAACCTTAATATCTGTTGTCATAATGCGATGTTCTACTTAAACCTGGAAATGGATGGAAAAGAATAGCCAAGGATTGGGATCACTGTCGTGCATTTAGAGAGGCCTCTGTCCATCAGTAGACTGACGTCATCACATCATTATCACACCATCATTGTCTGTAGGTACAGTAGGTAGGTATCTTGGCTTGTTGGTATGCTATATCAAATCTCATTCGTTTTAGTAACGTCTCTTCTGTCGTGTTCATGGTCAGAATTAACAGAGCGAGGCTGCAGTCCGCCTTATTTTACTTGGCTAGCCCCAAATGATAATAGCGTCCAAGTACATTATCCCCAATGATTGCTTCACCTGATCCTGCTTCAAAAAATGGTCTCTAGACTGCCTTTTACTACCTCCATCGTAGCGTCAGAACTTCATTGTAATATAGAAATCTTGTAGTTCCAGTCTTCAGATCAGTCAGTTTACTTTTATTAATAACTAGCTGACCCGGCGAACTTCGTAACGCCTAACAGTTTTTTCTTTCGTCAGCTTTTCCATTTTTTAATTATTTATTCTACTATTCGGGGCGGAGACAAATCCAACAGATTACAAACCATGAAACTCGGTCCAGCCGTTCTCGAGTTATAAGTGTTGTAAGAAATACGACTTTGTTTTATATATAAAGAAGATTACATAGATATGTAGCGAATCCTAAGTTTAAGGAAGCTTACGAACACATCTTTTTCACATCAAAATAATGTATTTGCAATGTCTTTGTGTTTGACACTACATGACAATGATATGACAACCGTCTTTAAAATAAATTATTTTTTAATCTTCATTTATAGCTTCGCTAAGGAGTGTTGATATCAACTTCGAAGCAAATCACCCCCAAAATAGCTTCCTACCCCTATTTAACCCCGCTAGGGGATGCATTTCAATAAAATACAAAACATGTCTTCCGTCAATGCTGTTAAAGAATGTTTATGCAAAATTTGAAGTAGATTGGACCATGGAATCACGTTGTCCCATACAAACTTTTCCCCCCAGTTTCACCCACTTTGGGGTTGAATTTCGCAATCTCCTTTCTTATCGAATGCCTACGTCATACAAAAAACACACACTCCAAGTTTCAGGTCTCTACGATCAGCGGCTTAGGCTGTGCGTTGATCCGTCAGGCAGTCATTCAGGACAAAGCATTTAAATGTATAGATTATGACTGAAACAATATGATATATATACATATTCGTAATGTGCTAGCCAAGAACTTTCTTTTGATACCAAACACGTGATGATTATCACAATCTAAGTTCTTTTTTTGGTTAAAAACTGACGTTTTAATTCCGTCTGAGACAATTTTGATAAAATTTATACAGCCTATTTTACCCGGGCCATTAATACGAATCTATTGACACCTCGTTCATTAAAATCGGTTCAGTAGTTTAGGTGCTACGGTGGAACATACAAACATATATACATACATACATACATACATACATACATAGACTGCCAAGATCATTACCCTTCCTTTTGGCTTCGCCGTAATCGGGTAAAAATAGCTAATTCAGAAATCGTGAAATAGGCCCTTAGATTTACAAGATGTTTATTTTTAAAAAAATATAAAAAATAATGTCCTTCATATGACCTCTAATCACGGAGAAGCTTACTTCTAACGTCACATCGTTTGCGTGTGTGTGTGTGTGTGTGCATGAAAAATGCCACAGATTTGAATGACAGCAAATTTCAAACGTAAATGTGTTAGTGAAGATACGTTGTACAGGCTTACAAAGTACGTCATCAAGTCAAAAATTTCAAGAAATCATTAAAAAATACTATTGTTCTAAAAAATATTCAAATTTATTTATTTATTTCATAACAAAACATACATACCTAATAACAGTTTAAAGGTAGGATGCACTCCAGAACCAATAAAGAGAAGAAGATTCTGATAAAGTTCCGACCAGCAGTTTCCTAACGAAATTTCAATTTTAACTTTGTTCAATACATTTAAGTGACTTGCAATTTTGCATACATTTTAAGGCTATAAGCACTTACGATTATACGATGTGATCGTCCCATCTAAAAAAGATGATATTTCTCATCAATCTATAGCTATGGGACTACATTTTAAAATAAGTACCTAAGTAAGTAAAACTAATTAGTGCCCGGAAGAGGGCCTTACTTTGACTTTAAAATTGGATGTAATTTTGTTTGACTGTTCTAACTTTTCAAACTCTGTCACGAAACACGATCTTCAATTATGTTCTAGACAAATCCTAAACAATCAGCAAGGCAAAGGTAGAGAAACTTGTGGTAAGGGGCCATTTTGTTTTTTTTACCCCTTGTTTCATAAAGATCATAAGTTCACAACAAAGTTTTACCTATACAGTTCCTTGAAATCAAACTTAATTATTTTTTAAATTAAACTAACGTGTCTGTATATTATGTCAAAATGAACAGGTTTTGCTAAATGCAAGAATTATATTTCGCCGAGTTATAAGAGTCGGACTCGCGCACGAAGGGTTCAGTACCATTATCTTTAAAAACGGCAAAAAAAACACGATTGTTGTATGGGAGACCCCTTACATATTTATAGTATTCTATTTTTTAGTATTTGTTGTTATAGCGGAAACAGAAATACATCATCTGTGAAAATTTCAACTCTCTAACTATCAAGGTTCATGGGATACAGCCTGGTGATGGACAGACAGACAGACAGACGGACAGCGGAGCCTTATTAATAGGGTCCCGTTTTACCCTTTGGGTACGGAACCCTAAAACTAACTAAAAACTGTATTTGTTTCGGCTTATTTCCGAAACGGCTTAACGATTTTGACGAGACATCATTGGCAGAAAGCTGAGCTAAGCTAAGCCACTTTTTTAGAACTTATATAATTGTGACAAAATTTGATTTAAATACAGAAGTTTCGGAGTTGTTTTATCGCGTCTATACGAGGACGAAGTCACGGGTAATAGCTAGTCTAACCTATGAGTTTTCGCGCCACCAGGAAATGCGATTTAACGCTTTTGTTGTGCAAGGAAAGTGAAAATCGTTTTTAAAGTGCACTTAGGATTCTAGCTCAAGGTGTGGTTGGAAAATGGAAAATATTTGCATGGGTTGTTATTGAAAAGGTTTTAACAAAAGCTTTCTGTTTGCTCTGAGGCGCTAAATAAAAATGCGCTCGAATATTTTTATTCGAATATTTTGTACGATTTTCTTCTGTTTCCCGATCAACTAAATCTGTCACTATCAGTTTTGAGGAATGTTTCCGATCAAAATTCGTTTTCCTAGCCTTTGTCTAGCCTAACAAAAGCTATTAAAACAGTACACCCAACCCTAGTATTGTTTCAATAATTAAGAAAGGTATGTGCAGAGGCCTTCCATGAAATTCACGAAAATATGTGGCATAAAAGCTTAAACGCCGAGCTTTTTCGACAAAAAGAGCAGGGCATGGTTTTTTAAGAGTCATAGTCGTTAAACTTACCAAATAAAAAATCCTTAGGAAAAAACATTAAATGTAACTTAGGTGAAAATAAATACAACAAAAACTCCTTCTGAAATATATTGCTTTAATGACAGCCAACTACGGAACCCTACACTGCGCGTAGCACGACACGCACTTGGTTTTTAGTTTTTTAGTGATGCAACCGAACTCGAGCACGAGTGGACAGCGCCTGATAGGAAATGGTTACCTACAGTAAGAACTAAAGAGAATTGCTGATGAGTTTTTGTGGTTATATAGCGTTGCTACGCTAAGTAATTGCGGCGTTAGAGGTCAAAAGCAAATTTTAATTGTAAAATTACCTTTGATACAATTGTTACGCTACCCCATAGGAACCCTTTTTTGGTGTAAAGTAGAATTTGTCATTCTCTGACCTCTAAATTAATGTTTCCTAGTTTGTTACAAAACACAAACAAATCTATTCCAAGGAAACCGGTAATTTTTTCGGGATTCCCATGTATGTCCATACTCGTTCAGTTTTTCTGACGTTATCCAAACTTTTACATTTCCAATGGTGTAAGCTATTTGACGTGCTTGGTTTTCAACCAGCTTAAACTAGTTACACTAGGTTGCAACTTAATTATAAGTATTTGATTAATCTTGAAAGGTTTCAGTCGCAGGGTTCTTGCTTATTGCAGAACCCTAAAAAGATCACATGATCAACCATTAAAAGGGATGGAGTATTTACCGAATTGAATCAAACGAGTCGGAAGAAGAGCGAGACTTCCACATATCGAGTCGAAGCGTTAATTTAATGGGTTTTATGCGAATCAATAAAATCCGATTACTCATTCTTTTGAGACGATCTTAAATCGATTGTCTGGAAAGCGAATAAAAGCCACCAGTCATTGTCTGTCATTTACAATAAAATTTCCATTGCAATGAAAAATAAATAATCGTCATGAAAATGTATGCATTAGCAGAGCCCTAATCAGACGCATTTGCGGCTCATCTTACGTCTTATGATGTGTGGTTCTTATTTGTGGCTCATTGCAGGCTACTTTATGCTGTTTTCAAGGTTTTGGTCAAAGGTTTACGGGAATATTAATCATGAAAGCGCTACCTACGGTAGCATCATAAGTATTCATAAGTAACTATTTAATCGGCGTTCACGAATTCAAACTCCATGGTTTGAATCTTTAATAACCTTAAATGAGGATGTTCCCTTTGTTCCTCCTGCTTATAGTGGCAATAGTACTTATATAGTAGTTCGAAAGTTAAATTTTGTATATGTATAGACTATTTTGATCGTATTTAGCACATGCATCTTTTTCATGGGGCTGTCTGTTACTCTCATGTTTAACCGGTGTTTGTTTAAAGAACAGTCGCCGGTTATAACACCTATAATCTTGCGAAGTTTGTCCCTTTTTAGTCTGAAGAGGGCAAGCTTTTTTGAGGGAGGCCTTATTAACGCAATAATGACAATGATGTTTTGATTATCACACTCACCTTTCCTGCCCGAAAGAAAGAAACAAAAGGAATGCGGCAAACCACAGCAAGGGGCTAAAATAAATAAAAACCGTTATTAAAAGCAATCGTTAACCCAGAACTGCAGAGTTTATAGAAAACCGATAGTGTTTTGTCATTAGCCCATAAACGAACGTACTAAAAGGAGGACGCAGCTTTGAAAACGTCCGGATTAGCTTCAAGCGGACTTTGGACTTAAGGTTTTATTGTTGTATGTACTAACTTATCGTTTAGATCAAAGTAGTACAGCCATTGAATAGAGAAGAGTTAAACGTCATAAAGTTTGTTTTATTAATATTTCTTTGATTTATGTGACGTAACTATTTATGCATATATGCAATATATGCAATAAGAGTTGACAAGACTTGTGTAGTTAAAGTTAGTTTAAAAACACACTATCTAGTTTTGGAGATCGATGGTTCACATAGCTGCTTTTTAAGGTATGTGCTTATTGACTACAATTAAATAGTAATTACAATGAGTATTTATACGGTTAATAATTTATCATGTGTTAAAAAAACACGATAAAATACACGATGTTTTAAACGTAAACTCTATAATACGTCTTAATGAAACATTTTGAAACATTATTTAGGACTATCTACAATATATTTTTTGGAGAAATGCCCTACATTGCTAATAATTTTCTAGCAGTCATTCAGCCTTCACTTATTGAATGGGGTGTGTGACGTCAGTAATCAAATTGGTGACGTAGGCTGTGTCCACACTACTGAGTCACACAGTCTATCAACTTCCAAAGTGTCACAACAAAAAAAAATCTTGGAGACTAATATAGGAAGAAACACAAAAGCTACCTATTCTTACTTTAACAAAAAAGAGCACCTACAAAGAAATCGTTGAGCGCGTCAATACCTTAGTGTAATAAGCACCTACTTCTCTTTAAGCAACATCCAATTCTTACACTCTATTATTCCTGGAAAATAGCTTTGTACACGAAATTTTTATTTCTTTTGTGAGTTAACTCCTTTGTCGCCGTTCGCGATAATCCCTATTTATTGCGTTTCCTGGGCGATGAAAGAAATAAGCGCAGAAAATGTTCGTATAAATGAAATTTAATTAAAGCTCGTTTGATCGTATCACGTATTTTTTATATGTATGTCACATTTTATTCATTTATTTGTATTTACATGAATGATTCATTTTTACACATAAAGCTTTTATTGACTCTGTTTAATATCTTTACGCTTTTTTCTAACTAGTCATTTTCTTTTATAGTTGTAACTATAGCGAAACACCAATAGTGATTGCACAATTTTAGTGGCCTGGGCGGTAACCACGAACTCTTAAAACAATCTCAAATCTGTCAAACATTATCATTTCTGTCAAATTTTGTATGTAATGACGTAGCAAAATTGACAGATTTGACAGCTTTGAGATTGTTTAAAGAGTTCATGGTTATGGCCATATTTCTACGCTTATCTTGTTGACCGTGAACGAAGTGTCCTAGGAACTATTATCTAATCTGTGGTCGTAGGTTATGGTTGAATTTCACTACCGTTAAGCTGAAAGAAGTATTTCTTTCCGGATTTCGCTCTTTGTCCAATTGTTTCTTCATAGTTCTTGCGGCTGCGATCTCGACTTGACGAGCCTCTATTTAATAACACAAGGGAATAAAAATTGAAGCAAAAACCAACCTTCCGCATCTTGTCAAGTTCTAGCATTTACCTAAAGTTGTAGTCCATCAGGCTATCCCAGTCGTAAATCCCAGTAAGACTACCTACCAAAAAATTGGACACCAAGTAATTCGCTGCTTATGATACAATTTTTTCTATAGTATATATTTTTTTGTACATACTCCACACAAATTAAGGCGCTACCTTCCTTTGAATTAAATTTTACCTGAGAATAAATAATTCGGCTGTCATACACGGTTCGATAGACATTCGATATCAATTCGTTATCAGGTCACGTGGGCAATTTGTTGCGCGAATGCGTCTAGATTACAGAGAAGCTTATTCGAGTTCCACTCGATAAATTTTGGTGAACGTTAACATGAATTTGTATGGTATTATACCTATTCGGTATGATGGCACTCCAGCAAAACCAATGTTTAAAGTTCAACGCATAATTCTTAGTTTCTGTCTGTCTGTGGCATCGTGATTCCCAAACCGATGGATGAATTCTGATGCGGTTTTTGATGAAAGGCTTCTTTATAGAATATGTTGGAAAATAATTACATTTTAAGAACACATTGTAACCATATTCTGGCAAAGAAATAAATGAATTGAATTGAATTAAATTGAATTTACCTAGGGTTGGTACATGGTTCTTACCTATATGTGCGATGGAGAAGTTGGAAAATCCAATTATAATTTTCTCAGCTTTTTTTCAATTCAAAGTTTCAATTTGAAAAACATTGAAATTTAAATTATATTCAATTTTTAAAAATTAAGCATAAAAAATTGAACTGTTTTTTTTTGGAAGTGTCGCTGTTATTTTACAAAAACCTTGCGGCCTAAAACGGCTGGTCGTGGCGTTCTGGCGTTTGAAGGAGGCCTATATCCCAACAGTGGACTTCCAAACACTGCTAATTAGGATGATAATTGTTTTCTGCAGTGGGACGTACAATATGCTTAATATTTTGCATTTATAAGTCAGGACTAAACAATGCCGTTGTTGGCTGAACGTTTTCGACACGTGGCACTAAAGCGGAGAGAACGCAATTTTCACAGGTAATTGAAAGCAAATCCTCCGATAACCAGACTATGTTCGACAGGTATTTTAGCACCGAGCTAAATCGTACTCTATTCCAAGTGAAATAAGTTTAAAACTAAATAGATTAGATCATTAGAATATGTATAGCTACGTGATCTAAAACAAATATGGATTGAAAGCCTAAAATCAGAAGTAGATATTACTTAACTAATAATATAATTTGATGAACTAATAGTCGTGGTGCCGCGGTAATTCACGGTTGTCAATCCCGTGTTTTGCCGTTTTGGGTCATTTCAGAATGTTAACCTTTCTTAATTGGCTAACGTCGGAGTGTACTGGGAGACGAGACAATTTGTATATTGTGTGGTACAAATTTGGTTAACCTAAGTAGGTAGGCTTGACCATGATCCTAAATGTGGCAAGCCAACTTATATAAGGTCCGATTTTATTAGTGTTCATCCTGTTAACCTGTGACTATATAGGTGAAATGCAATCGTAAAAACCAATTTTCAAATTTGTACAATAAAAACTAAAAAAGTTAAAAATCAACAACATTGACTTCATATTGCATAAACTCGTCCTATCTTTGCTTCGTTTAACCATCTGGTTATGCGTCTTATTCCTTCCCTTTGTACAGAGTAAGAAAGAGTTGAAGATAGGTAGTTAATGCAATATGAAGTCGATGTTGTTATTTTGTAATTTATTTTTAACTTTTTTAGTTTTTATGATAGAAAAAGGTGATAATGAAGAAAAGAAAATCTCCGATTTAAATTACCGTTCAAATGACAGAAGAAAGCTAGTTAGTAATTGAACGAATAATTAACTCACTGTCTCACAATCTTCTTAAAGCATAGTTTAAACCAGTGTAGCAATTTATAAGTTATATTTAAGAGAAAACTAATTTGTAGAAACTTAATAAAACGTGTTACTTATTCTGATAGTTAATTATGCAAGCTATTTTAAAACAATTTTGAGAGTCATTTGTTTTAAAGTTGAACATAGCTATAATTCTTGAGACTTTAAGCAAATAACATTCATTATCGTTTGTGCTGTAATTAAACTAAGTCGATGAATCAAAAAGACCAAGGCTTATCCTTCTGAAAAGTAATAAAAGCTAGATCGACGATACGCCCACTATACGAATAGGTATCACTGAAAAATATAAGGTATAATACAAGATTGGAGTCTCATTGACCATAGTATCAATACTTTCTTTAATCACTGAACTTATTTGTAATATATAACGTTTAAATGAAACTACTTTTACGGATTATTTGGCGATTTATTAACATTTTATTTAACCTGACGTTTCGAACACTTTACAGCGTTCGTGGTCACAGGTAGACTAAGGTGTTATTCGTATTTTCAAAATATTGTAAAGACGAATAACACCTTAGTCTACATGTGACCACGAACGCTGTTAAGTGTTCGAAACGTCAGGTTAAATAAAATGTTAATAAATCGCCAAATAATCCGTAAAAGTAGATTCATTTAAATGTATCGTGTTCGCGTAAATAAAAGACAACAGTATATATAACGTTACTATCTTCAATTGATTTAATTGGGATTAAACTATATACAAAAAATCAGTATTTTATTGGCTTGGCTTGGCTCTGAAAATACTAATAAAAATAAACGATAATATTGCAGTTTTATCTTAGAATTTTCTTTATAAAATCATATTTTACCAAAGACATTGCACTATAAATATATCTTTGTATTTTACTATAAGATTTAGTTCTAGTATTAGCATAGACATTTAATTATCATCCTAGTAGATGCAAAAAAGTAGGTATGTGCCGTTTCCGAACGGTAAACACATGTCATTTTCTTTGACTGAACTGTCATTGTATTTTCCTATATTATAATGTACTCTGTGCATTGTATATTCTTGGGACGCAAAACACCCGTGTTTTATTGTAAACACTAATAAAAATATTACTCGACATTGGCAGAAATAAACCTCACACATAGAGGATTAGTTGCCACAGAAAAAAAAAAAGAAAAAAAAAAAGAACTGGATTTGGTGAAGGGTAGTCGAACGTAGAGCATGGTCGATCTGTTTATATGGTTTTATTTATCATTTATGGAGCTTTTGAGTGCAAGTTTGGTGTAGTTTGTGTTTTTAAGTTTGGTGAAGTGATAGAGATGCAGAACCATTGAAATATGATTGAATTCAACACGCATCGAGTGTCAAGTGATTTGTCTCGTAGACATCTTGCTTTAAACCCGATGGCGTTTGAAACCTGCTTCTACGTGAAGAGTAGCCTTCAAGGAATCCAGAAGAGGCAATAAAACACTGAACACCTGTATTTTATTTTAAACACTAATAAAAATATTACTCGACATTGGCAGAAATAAACCTCGCACGACGCACACAGACGTTTGGTTGCCATAGGAAAAAACAAAAAAAAAAGTACTCTGTGCATTGTATATTCTTGGGACTCAAAAAAAACCTGGGAAACTCGAAAAAAATTACCACTATTAACGTATACTTATCAAATAAAGCAAAAAAGATAGCCCCGCCGCGACAGTGAGACACTGCCGTGACCAGGATTCGAACCTGGGTTACTACGGCCACAACGTAGGGTCCTAACCACTAGAAGATCACGGCTACCGGGGCTGGTGACCGAGTGAACGAAATTGTACACCTTATTCCACCAGTTGAAGCACTTTCTTAACCGATTTGGTACGGTTGCGCAGGCGGCTGTAAAAAGTGCCGATCAATTTACGATAATGCACTTTGTAAAGTATATTGAAGAGACGAGACGCTTAGTCATTGTTGTATTATTTACTAGCTTGCTTACGACTTTGTTCACGAACACATAAAAAAAACAAAAAAGTTTATAGCAATTGGATACACTTTATAAATATACACTTGACTGCACCCTATCATTTTTTTAAGTAAGATAATAATACATTGCTGAACACAATTTTCACATTTATTATTTTAACGGCTAACCGGAATTATGAACAGTTAATAACTTCGTCAATGAAGTCTCCTACATTGCAATTTATAGAGAAATTACTCTAAGCATTGACAGAGAAACCTACAAGTGTATATTCAATCATCAATTCTGCCACAGGACGTCCACTGCTGAACTGAACATCATCATCATCTCAGCCACTGGACGTCCACAGCTGAACATAGCTCTCCCCAATGACTTCCAGATAGGCGGTTTGTAAGCGGCTTTCATCAAACCACTTCCTACAACCTTCAGGTTATCCGTCTACCCGGTGGCCACCTTTGCTAGATTGTCTGTGTGTGGTGGCCGTCCTATACGCTGCACATTCTGGTACGTGGCATTCATTAATTCAATACGTGTAGTATATTTGTTATTTTCTCATACAAAATCCGTCAGCGACAACTCATATTCATAACTAATGATATAATAAATAAATCTTTATTTTTTTTCTTCACAAAGTATCAGATATGTTAGTACAATAGATATTCTTTTTTTAGAAAACACATAGTTTATAGGGAATGTTTTGTGAAGACTGGTATTTGAAATGAATTGAAACAATCTGTTATACAATAACTAGCCGTATCCGCAGTTTTGCCTGTGTAGTATGCTTTGTCATCCCCTAATTTACATTTTTATTGGGGGAGGATTAAAAAAGTGGAAGTTTAGTGATCTCTAGGTCCTTTATCCGTGTAAAAAATCATTAAAACTGATTGGTGGTTTTGCCTTGAAAGCGTAACTTAGATAGAGTTACTTTTGCATTTATAATAATAAATAAATAAATACGTTATCCAGAATATTAGAAAAAGCGAGTGGATGTTAACCAGAGACAAACTAGGGCTAAAATAATGAATCGATTGTACCAGCCTCCTTGTCGCAAACAAATATATAGAACCTTTTTTAAATGTGTATTGTATTATTCAATAAACTCCTTGACAAAATAAAAAGAATAAGTGACACAAAATCTTTCAAAACGATATTGACAAAATGACTGTGGCAACATTGCTTCTAGTGTTAAGGAAATTTAAGAATATAAGTTAATTTTAATTTATAAACTTAATGACATGCCAATAAATATTATGATGAATTAAGCCAATTTATAAATTAATAAACATTGTTAATAACATTTGCATGCATTCTTTGGTGGAGTGCACCGTATTTAGTTTTTAAACATCACAAATGTACTGCATTCTTGAAAATAAACGTTTTGTTTTGATTTGATTAAATATTATATGTACCTACATTAATATTTCGTGACGTTAATAAAGAATCCTACAGGAAATGCACAGTCATCAGCTTTATTACCCTGTGCATTTTGACGTAGGTCAAGTGCTTTTTCTTGTTAAAACAAGGGTCATTACTTGGGTCCAGTCCCCCTTTATTGTAATGGTGACGTATCTTTCATTAAAATATCGTTTATCACTGTCATTCAAAATAACGTTTCTTTCTGTTCTGTTAAGTCATAGAGAGCAGAAATGTTTGTGACTCAAAATGATTTTACAAGATTTATTTGTGACAATAGGGAAATAAAAGGAAAGTTAGCCTATTCATTATGTTCCACTGCAGGGCACACTCCTCACCTCAACTAATATTAATCTTAATATATAAAACAAAGTCGGGTTTGTTACAACACTTATAACTTGAGAACGGCTGAACCGATTTTCATTTTTTATAATTTGTTGGATTTTTCTCCGCCCCGAATAGCAGAATACATTTTAAAATATTGAAAAAGCAGACAAATAAAAATATAATTGCTAGGCGGTACGAAGTACGCCGGGACAGCTAGTATAATATCAAATCAAAATCAAATCAATTCAAATCGTTTATTTGCTTTAAATAGGTGGTTACAGAGCTCCGAAGATATTATACAGATATTTGTGTTGCTTAATACCTATTTAGCCATAATCTATGACATGCAAAATTTAAAAGTATAATAATGTACAGTATAATAATGAGTACTGCGTAACTATGAGGTGGTTTGGCCTAATCTACAGCACGCGTGCCCAGTGCAAATTGGTGGAGGGATATTTGTAAGGCCAGTGACTAACCTCACTGCCTGATGGAATCAAGCCACCCTAAGTATGGCAAGGCTTTTTTACCTTTTCGATGAGTATTTCATAGTAAAAGTGTTATTGAGCTCCTGATTCGCCCTTAAGAGGTATCGCGTTATCAAAAAAACAGGTCAAGTGCGAGTCATAATGGCGCAAGGTTCGCTACAACACCTATACTAAGTTTCAAGCATCTATGTAATACTCGTAGTTCGTCTATAATGGGAACCGCGGACTCGAAGATTTTCACTCCCTTTTTACTTTAAACTGTTTAAGTACTATCCAAGTGTTAAAAATGATATTAACTAAATTAGTTATTTATTTATTTAATCTTTATTGCACAGGTGAGTACAATTGGCGGACTTAATGCTATACAGCATTCTCTACTAGTCAACCTTGAGGTAATGCTGATAATGTAGTTTGTATTTAAAAATACAACGCTTGCAGTAACTAACGTTTGTGTTAAGTGCTTGCGTGACGATGATTGCCGACCGTAACCGTTGCGACTCTTACGAAAGTAGTTCAATTGTTGGAATAACACTCGAAATTTCGTTCAGTCGGTCACCAGCCCCGGTAGCCGTGATCGTCTAGTGGTTAGGACCCTACGTTGTGGCCGTAGTAACCCAGGTTCGAATCCTGGTCACGGCAGTGTCTCACTGTCGCGGCGGGGCAATTATTTTTAGTTTTGAAACTCTAACGAAATAAGAAGAGTGTTATAATTGCCTTACCCATTTATGTAGCTGCCCAAACAATAAATTTCTCTATAATTTAATTAACTAAAATATCCTCATTTTAATTTTTCTAATTTAAATAAAGTTTTTTTAAACCAAAACTCGTGAAAAAATAAACTAAGTCTATATATTTGAAGTCTCTTGGCGTCGCCATCTCTGATGTTACGGTTTCAATTCCCGGTCAGGTCAATTTAGAAAACGCATCTATATTGTCTCGGCCCTGCGCGTTGCGGTACCACCGTCGCGTCGTCGTTTCTGATTTCTATAACACAAGTGCTTTGGCTACTTACCATATTATCAGAGCAATGTATATGATGCTGTTCAAAATTTATTATTATTTATATTCGTTTGTGATACTGGAGGGCACAAGCTTCCCCTCAACAACGAGGTGGTTCAGTACCACCCTCCATCACGAGGGTCCAGTGCGGCTTGATTGAGGGGTGTTGTAGGGCCAGTGGCTAACCTTACTGTCAGATGTAATCGAGCCCCCTAAGGCTAAACTAGACTTTACGACTTGTTGAAGCGACATTGAGCCTTCCAAAGCAGGGAGATGGTTGTGATAAATGTCACTAAATGTAGTCGGAAATTCGGAATGTTCGCCATCCACTCAAAACTGCGGCGTGATTTGCTTTACTAAAAATGGCACATATTTGAACTAGGTTTATGAAATTTTATTTTTAAAAAATGTTGAAGCCTTAACACGCCTGAATAATCACTAAAAACAGAAAAAACACGTTTTTTGTGGAATTAATACTAAAATAAGGAAAAATAAAATAAAACTCTCAAGTGAAAACAGTAAATAAATAATAAGTAAATAAAAAAATAACAAAATTATTTGATTCAAGGTGCTTAATAAATCCTCTTTTAGCATATTATATTTTAAGTTTTTGAATTAAGTAACAGGTATCTTGATAATTTGATTTTCATATCCAAAGTTTTAGGCATTTCACTCATCTTAAGGCATTTTAATACGAGAACTTAATTTGAGGTCGCTTGAAGGGCATAATGCGTAGGTAATCATTTTATTTTACGAAACAGAATGTTATTGCCTTTATTAAGTTTAACGCGAAAACTTGTACGTTTTGATATATTCTACAGACAAAAGTTATAAAGTCGACAACTTCTCGTATGAAAGTCGTAAAATAATTTGAATATATATCAGCCTGACCTAATTCCCCCTTCACCTAGTTCAGAATTGTTCAGTTTAACTTTTAAAGTGAATAAAAATTTGTTTGTCTGATCTACGGGAGAGACGACTCATTTATGTTTCGACAGAAGTCAGTGCGTAATTATAGTGTTTTTAAAGAACAATTGATGATTTATTATTTATTTAAATTACAAAAACCATATTGGAATCATGAGGGTGTTTGTGAGATGGGTAGGTAAACCTCCATGTAATACTTAAGTAATAAAATATAATAAAGTTAAATTTATTTATGTAAATTTTATTATGATTTATAAGCATATCCATTGCTGTTACTTAAACTAACGTATAAGTAAATTGTTACTAACCATGTTTATGGACCTGGGCCCTAACCATGAACTGTTAAAACAATCACAAATCTGTCAAACATTATCATTTCTGTCAAATTTTGTATGAAATGATCGCTCTAATCAATAATTTTGATTAGTGTGATTGTTGAAAGAATGTATTTATTGCAACCTCTTCGTCATAAACATAAAAAATATACACGTAAAATGAAAACTAGGCTACTACCCACAGTATAATTCAAAGCAGCCAACCACACCACTAGTCTGCCATTAAGCCAGTGCTAAAGAGGAGTTGGAATAAAATAGTTTAGAGCATTTTTATTACGACACGGTTTTACTGCGGCGCAAACGACCAGTAGGTGGCGTTCATTGAATTTAATACTTCATAGAGGAATAGACAGACATCATGAAGTTTCCTTGCCATTTCTTGCAGTTCATACTTCTGTTGGGAACTATATACGCTGTGACATGTATTGTCATGTATACAGGGTGTTTGGTAAAGGGTATATCAACCCGATACTAGCCCGACCCGATGCATATGTTAACCCGATGTTAACATATGCATATAAATAGTATGGTGAGGACAGGATCTTGATATCATCATTTAATTTTTAACTTTTCGTACAAAACATGTGCCCCGCCCATTGCCACTTTAGCTGGCTTATGCGACGGGCTATGTCAGCGACTTTTATTCGTTCACGGATCTCGTATTTCTGATTTTATCTTGCAAAGAAACACCGAGCATAGCCCTTTTCATAGCACGCAGAACTGACGGCCGATGGGGCAGAAAGGTTCTGGAATGGAGGCCACGTACCGGCAAACGCAGCGTGGAACGTCCACCACACAAGGTGAGCAGACGACCTGGTAAAGGTTGCAGGACGACGCTGGATGCAGGCCGCTTCCAACCAGCCGATCTGGAAGTCACTGGGGGAGGCTTATGGTTAGCAGTGGACGTCCTGTGGCTGAAATGATGATGATGATGATACAAAACATAATTTTTAGAATCCGATTTGTATAAAAATATTTTGTTCAAAGATGATGATATCAAACTTGTGACTTTACCATAGTATTTGTATGCATATGTTAACGGCTATTTTTGGCTTGATATTCCATTTACCTAACACCCTGTTTTGTAAGTTACGAGAGAAGTGAATAACGTTTTTTTTCTAGTTCTCTTCCGCCGCTTCCTTTTAGGAAGTTTTATAAACGCGCCAGACACCACACCTTTGTTTTGGTCTCAAAGTTATAGAACTAGCTATTGCCCGCGACTTCGCTCGCGTGGTCTTTAGTTTATTCAATAATATATCCCACAGGAACATTTAAACGGGATAAAAAGTATTCTATATGTTAATTTAGATCATATTCTATATGTGTGCAAAATTTAATCTAAACCCGTTCAGTAGTTTTTGTGTGAAAGTGTAACAAACATCCATAGATACTTACAAACTTTCGCATTTATAATATTAGTAGGAAGTAGGATTAACGAAGGTTTCACAAAGTGACAGGGAATATTTTGGCAGGGGTATCTCTCATTACACCCAGAATCGATCCAATTTAGAAAAAAAAAGTTTTTTGTGTTGACCTAAACCGGGAATTAAGGCAAATTAAATTAAATAAATTTGTATTTTAGACCAGCCCCCTAACCATGAACTCTAAAAACAATCTCAAAGTTGTCAAATCTGTCAATTTTGGTACGTCATTTCATACAAAATTTGACAGAAATGATAATGTTTGACAGATTTGTGATTGTTTTAACAGCTCATGGTTAGGGCCCTGGGCCCTAACCATAAACTGTTAAAACAATCCCAAAGTTGTCAAATCTGTCAATTTTGGTACGTCATTTCATACAAAATTTGACAGAAATGATAATGTTTGACAGATTTGTGATTGTTTTAACAGTTCATGGTTAGGGCCCAGGTCCATAAACATGGTTAGTAACAATTTACTTATTTAAGCATACGTTAGTTTAAGTAACAGCAATGGATATGCTTATAAATCATAATAAAATATAATAAAGTTAAATTTATTTATGTAAATTTTATTATGATTTATAAGCATTCATATATATATAATATAATACATATATAATCATTCATTGTACTCGTAATATTCTCTCGAATATAGAGAGGCTCGACTTTATTAGACTGTCCAGAACTCTTTTGTTAGATCAATGAAGACTACTAGGATATTGTAATTCTATTTTGAACTAGTGTCATCATCTCCGTCATTTCAGCCTCAGGTCATTCACTGCCTTCAACTTCTAGTTTGGCTTGCATCCAGCGGCTACCTACAACCTTTACAGGTCGTCTGTCCTGTGTTTGGACGTCGTACGCTGCACATCCCGGTGCATAGCCTTCGTTCTAGATTTCTAGAACCTTTCTAGATAGGCCGATCCCTATCGGCCGTTGGTTCTACGTCTATGTGCATCGCCCACTGCCACTTTAGCTTGCTAAGCCATCGGGCTATGTCAGCGACTTTTGTTCGTTCACGGATCTCGTCATTACTGTTCTAATTCTAACTAGTACCGCCATCTTTTAAACCTCGTTGACAAATGATTTTGCCTCAAAGCATGCGCACTCACGCGCAACAAAAGAGAAAGTGATCTTATTTAGGCAAAAAATCAAATTACCGAAACTGGCACCTAAATTCGAACAAACATTCACCAGCCCCGGTAGCCGTGATCGTCTAGTGGTTAGGACCCTACGTTGTGGCCGTAGTAACCCAGGTTCGAATCCTGGTCACGGCAGTGTCTCACTGTCTCGGCGGGGCTATATTTTTATACTTTTTTGATACACCAGAAAATACATTATTTGTCTTGGTTACGAAGTTAAGAATTATCCTTTTGTTACAAATTGCCAGACTATCCCAGCGAGGTATTATAGCATACCAGACACGAGTCACTTTAAAAAAAGTTTATTTTCTCAATTGACCGGGAATCGAACCCCTTTGCGTTCTAGGCGAATCACGGCGCCCCACCGTGAAACTGTATCTTAATATTCACAGCGTAAACACAATTTACGAGCTATGGAAAGGTCGATGCTTGGGATTTCCGAAACGAGATCATCAGGCAGAGGACTAAAGTAACAGACATAGTTCAAAAATGTAGCAAGTTTAAGTGGCAGTGGGCTGGCCACATTTGTCGCAGAACCGATGAAAGGTGGAGTAAACGGGTTCTCGAGTGGAGACCACTCCTACGCAAACGTAGTGTAGGACGCCACCTAGCTCGATGGACCGACGACCTTAGGAAAATGGCTGGCAGTGGATGGATTAAAAAAGCGGGAAATCGTGCTCTTTGGCACTCTTTGGGGGAGGCTTAAGTCCAGAAGTGGACTGCAATAGTCTGAGATGAAACAAAATTTAGTGTATTATTTTGTATTTTTTCACATGTTCGACTTATTTTTTCGCCACAAAAAATATTTTCTTTATTCAATAGTAAGTTATTCCCACAACCCCATAATTCAAACCTCTATTTAAATAAGACGGAGTCTATTAGAAGCCCTTTTGGGACATTTTTATTCGTCGTATAAATAACCTCAATTCGTTTAATAACTCCGGGAAACAATTTCTGGGCTTTCGGTCTATACCGTAGGTATATAAGTATGCGAGGTACATTTTAATAAGGGCCTTTATCTAAGTGTATAGGGTTAAATACATACCTACAAGGGTTTTTATTTTTGTTTGTAGGTAGTTTTTATTTATACATAAGATAACAAATGACTTTCTCCAGACACCCGTGACTTATCTAAACTTGAGATAGGTTACTAGTTTTTTGGGCAAAAGTTCTTCGTTATCATGAGTATTTATATACAAACCCTTAAATATTTTACACTAAGAAAATCTAACATGTATGTGTATAAAATTTAAATTTGTAACTACATTTCTATGATATAAATGAAGTTACGAATTTTTATTTTGCCAATAACTTTTAAGGATACGTTTCCTTTTCCGTTTACAATTCCTACCTTAAATATTATAAAATACCCATAGTTCAAATGGTTCCATACACATTTTTTTGAATAAAAAACCACTTGTTAGTGTAGTTAGGCAATCACATCTCTTGTAATATAAGATCTTGATATATCATGTAAGAAAAAATTGGCAGAGGTATTTTTAGAACGCCGCTTCTCTCATCTCAATTAATCAGGCACTTTAAATCATAAACCACATAATTATTTAAAGCACGACGCTATTCAGTTTCCAAAAATAGAATGCGCTACAAAAACTGCCACTGCGATTGGAATTTCTAATTTCCAAACCATGTAATTATTTACATTAATGCTAATTAACAGTAAGTTGTGATTTTTAAACATTCTTTCTTTTAGCGCTTTGTCCCACTCAGATACTAGTGGCAAGGATCTTGAGCGCTAGGCGAAAGATGCGCAGAAGACCATTACGATTTCGTGATTGGCTAGTCATGCGACGCACCTGCACGACCGGAATTGGTTGTTGGCACCGCGCACACGCGTCTCAATGACATGGGCGTGCGCTGCATAAAGGCAAATTTTAGGCAGTGCCTACCTGGTAAATGAAATAAGGTAAGCAGTAGGTACTTACAAACGTGTGTCAGTGATGAAATCCACTGATTTTCATCAATTTAACACATAAGTTAGTATCTACTGCCTACCTCGAAATAAAACGAATGCCCGCCATTGCTCAATGATGGTCTCAAAAGATGCGCAAGCGTTCCGCACTTTTTGACTATGCGCTCAACATCTATGCCGATCACATAGATGCATGCTTGAGGATAGTAGATTAAACAACTCTAGTTAGGTATACAGGGTAACATGGCAAGGTAGTGCCAAATTTTTAAAAAAATAAGATCTAGAGGTGCACTTCATAAGGTCCTTGTTGGCAATTTGAACCTCTGGCTTGTGCGCTCCTGCTGTTAGAAATGTACCATACATCGAAAAGGCTAAGGTTTCGCGCGCCATTGTGACTATTATTGCATTGAACTTTGCGGTTCTAGGTTGCACAGAGATAGTGCGTGGGTATTTTTTATGAATGAGACAAGATTATCCACGCGTACAATCTTTTAACAGCGGATAGTAATAATAAAAAATGGGTTCTTTTCTTACACGTAGATCGATTTAGTTACTAATTCTGAGTGGTCCCTGAAAAATTGGCACTAACTCGCAATGTAACCCTGTATATATTTTTTGAATAATTAAAATATTGAATTCCCTACCTATTATTTTTAAATAAGAATCTTGACAGTGTATGCAGGTTTTTTACCTTGCAATGCCGTTCATGAGGTAAAAAACGGCAGAATATAGGTACATTTACAGTTTATGTACCTATCCATTTCACACTCTTATTTATATTTACATATTGAACAATACTAATTATTATTGAAGTAGAATAAGACGCTCTAAGAATCCCTGACGATAGCGGCTAAGTACAAATAAGAGTTCAAACGATGGAGGCAAGGTGCTGGCATCAAAAACTTCATAACATGAACATTGACCGAAGTCACAATTTTAAGCAAAATGCCTGTACCAGGTGACTTCGCAATGTCGTAACAACTAATAATAGAGTTTATTTATTATCTAGGCTTACAAAAATAAAAAATATGAATAAATATAAATATTGGACAACATCACATACATTGCTCTGATCCTAAGGAAAGTAGCTAAGCACTTGTGTTATAGAAATTAGACACAACGACGGTACCACAACACCCAGACCCGAGCCAATATAGAAAAGTTCGTTTTCTACATTGACCAGACCGGGGATCGAACCCGGAACCTCAGAGATGACGGCGCCATTTACAGTCCGGCGTGCTCGCCTCTTGGCTACGGAGGTCGTCATCGTCGAAAAAGAAAAATATTCGTAAAATACAACTTCTAACAGAAATATAACTATAACTTTTAACATATACAAATATGTATGTATGTTTAATGTATCTCTATTAACCAATTCGCAATCTCGGACATTTGTAACCAAGCATATTTTTAATATTGATTGTGACATTTATAAAATATTTTCTAAATTGTATTCACAAATGACATTTACATGCTAATCCCCGTAGCCTAACATGTGACTCATAAATGTAACAAAGAACTGTTAATACCATGTTTGATACAAATAAAGTATTATGATTATGATTATGATTATGTAGTGTAATGTATTTGCATGTGTATTTGTATTAATATTTGCGATTATTGATCGGGTAGAGCAGTTGGATACGCAATGCACCTATTGTTAGTTATTATTTTACTGTCGATGTCGACACAATCAAACGTGGCAACAACACGCCTAAATGATCCGTAGTAAAGTTTTCAATAAATGATCCGTAGTAAAGTTTTCAATAAAAGTGCGTTCCAATAAAAACGTTGCTTAATTCGAGCCCCGTTTCGATATTTACAGACAAATTGGATTCGATTGTCTCCGTAAATATTCTTCGCGATTGATTTTAGAAATAATTATTTAGAAAGGCGACACGGGGTATATTTTAGCTTAAACGTACCTTGGTATACAAGTAGCAATAATATAAAACGATTCTAATTTATTCTACGGGGTAATTCTGCTGCTCGATAGAATTTTTTATTCTATTCTATTCTTGAATGCAAAAAACTATTATTATATTCTATAATGCAAAAACTATTACAATGAGACCAACATCAAAATAAATAAATAATAATAAATAAATATTAGACAACATCACATACATAGCTCTGATCCTAAGCAGCTAAAACACTTGTGTTATAGACAACAGAAACAACGACGGCATTACAACACCCAGACCCGAGCCAATATAGAAAAGTTCGTTTTCTACATTGACCCGACCGGGGATCGAACCCGGAACCTCAGAGATGGCAGCGCCATTTACAGTCTGGCGTGCTCGCCTCTCGGCTAAGGAGGTCGTCAATCGCAAAATAAAATCGCAAAAAAACATTCCCAACAATAAACCAATCCTCAAAATCTTAAGTATTTTTTTATTCTTTTGAATATAGATCAAGTATTATTATAATTAACACTTATGTTACGTTCCTTTGTATTACCTTAAATACTTTTGACTGTAAATTATTATAATTTTACCACCATCAAAGTAAGAAATAAAACAATTACGTAGAAGCCTAGTTAAATACGTTTACAAAGTACAAACATCCGATACCTTCAAAAGGTAATCAAATTATTATGTTTCACAGGGCGCGGTGTTTGTCCGGAAAATATAAACGAAACGATAAGTCAGTCTCGAAAAAAATATATTGTATATGAACAAAAAAACTTATTGGCGGTCGATCGGTCACATGACTAAGATACCTAATAACTCTATTATTATTTCTATCTTTTATTATATTTTTGTTACTGTCTTTATAATTTGTATCAAATTCGTCAGCGGATCGGATGTAAATAAATTACTTCGAATATTGCTCTGCGTTTTTGCTTCGCGTGGCTTTCGGAGAATAGTAAACGAAGATAAAATAATAATGAGAAACCTTTTAGCATGTCCTTGTCATTTAAAATTACCCACTGTAACGAAAAGATATTAATTTCAATATAAAACAGCGCTTCTTTTCCCCTGTTATAATACAGAATGGCAATAATATTTTTTACATTTGTAATAACTTTTAAAAAGGTTTCTTTTATTCCCAATTATACAGATAAAGTTAACATTATATAAAATAATTAATAACCAACCAATTTGCATTCAATATTTATCTATTTGTGTACATGTATTTCACCACATTGACACAATGACAGCGGGGTAACCATGAACTCTTAAAACAATCTCAAATTTGTCAAATCTTGTCAATGACGTACGAAATTGACAGATTTGAGATTGTTTTAAGAATTCATGGTTACCCTGCAAGTGACAGGTAGGCTAATGACACTCGTTTCGAATTGTCAGACTACTCTTTAGTCTTCAAACATTAACTACGGAATAATATCACCTTAGTAGGAGCTTTGCTTAGTTTGGTGCTAGCCAATTGGTGTGATTGTGGAAACAATTTATTCAATTCGTTTATTTTTGTATCATTACCACTCTCTAGAAGTTCACTGTTACACATAGGTATACCCTATAGATTATTATATCCATCATTTCATACACTGTCATTTTTTTGGGAATAAGCTAATGTTAATTGTGGATACAGTCCATATCATAAAAACCACGACACGTTCTCTTTTTTAACTTATTTTAAAAAAAGAAGAGGTTCTTACTTCGGTGCGCATATTGGTTAATGAGGTCCTATACGAGTATAACTTAAACTTTAATACTTATCGTTTTGATTAATTTAATATCACACATGTTACATCTAGACAGATTTCTCGTGATAACTACTTTAAAGACATAACACTAAAAATCGTGAAAATGAAAACAGTAGAACAAGGAAATATTAATTTTAAGGTTATTTATACGGAAGAACAAAACATGAATGCTAAACATTATTTTGTCGAACGATCGACTTCAAAGTATATATTTTTAATTGAATTTGTTTTTATATTATTTAATGGCATATTTTTAAATTCAATCTCAACTGGGCAATACGTAATAATTACTTGTACCTACCGATATCTAGTGGAATTCAAAATAATGTTTACTGATTTTTATTTGAATTTGTTTTTATTTTTTGTTTAATGATTTTATGTTTTTATTAAATATCAACCGGGCAATACGTAATACCTACTAACGTCCATTACACGTTTCGGTTGGACTGCGACGACTTGTCGCAACGTAATGGAATCTCGCAAGTGAAAGTGCTCTTATTTCGGCAACAAAACATTGTCTACAGTATAAGTAGATGCAGATGGCTCAGTCGAGTGGCTAGTCAGTTTTTTTTAATTTAATGCAAATTTGTATTGTATTTGTGGATTCTGATGCTTGCTTGTTGGCTCATCAAAGTCTTATTTAATATGTTTTAAAATCTTTGATATTTTGAGTGTGTAAAAATTAAAACGAAATAGTCTTTGGCATGTCAGATCATGATTAGTGATATGTCATTTATTTTCATCGACATACATTTAAGTTTTTTACTTTAAATATGAAGTACTAATATGATATCTGATATTCTTTAAAAGTACTACGTCCCTCCTTATTATTTTACGTAGTATAATACTTACTCGGTGCTATTAGTAAATCTTTACTATAATATAAAACAAAAATGAACATAAAAATCACCTTATAAATAACGTTACTAGATAGTTACATTGCAAAAGCAAATGCCTCGACGATAAAAAGGCGTTTGAAATGTTTCGCGCGATTTTAATGTTGACTTCGAGTGTAGAATGTAATACCGAAACATGTTTCACCGATGTAATCTTTCAAAGAATGCACTGTTGACAGAAATATCTATTCCTAGAAATCACGTTTTGCCGAAACTCTGTTTATAGAAAGCACTCTCCGTCGAAGCACGAACGGCAGAAAGTATATTAGACAGAAAGCTTTTTTACTAGACATCATTTTAACTGACGGTAAAAAAGCTTTCTGTCAAATATACTTTCTGCCGACCGCGCTTTGACAGAGAGTGCTTTCTCGTTGACTCCATATTAAAAGTTGAAACCAGCTGCTGTCATACGCATTTTCAAAAATGACTTCGTATTCAACTTGTTTGTGTGCCCCACCTGATTCACGCTGCCCTACGTAGAGAACCTACTCTACATAACTGCATTGTGCATTAACTGAGATTCAAGTGATGCTGTTATTCGGCACCTTAGTCACCAGCCCCGGTAGCCGTGATCGTCTAGTGGTTAGGACCCTACGTTGTGGCCGTAGTAACCCAGGTTCGAATCCTGGTCACGGCAGTGTCTCACTGTCGCGGCGGGGCTTATTTTTTGTTTCGAGATTAAATAGTTTAGAATGCATGTATAAATTTGGATTTGTGATCAAAAATTTAAACAAACATTTTGTTTTCCTTGTAATGAACACGTTATTATTGTGAATCACAAAAGTTATATTTTTATATATTTTATCAAACTTTAAATGTCTTCAAAGAGGTATAAAATATCTGTTAGCAAAATAACTTATTCTAAGATTTAATAAATTGTCTGTTTATTATAGTAAATTTTACGAACTAATAGACTATTATTAATCTAACACCCATTAGAAATTTAGTTATTTACACACGTCGTTAAAGCGAAGAACCATTAAACGTTATGAAAATAAATGCATAATTAATGCATAAGCCACCCCTCTATGGATTATTTCTGTTCGGATAGCGTCGATCATTTATAATTAACTAACCAAAATACAATGTGTGAGACAAACAATACAAGGGTGGATTACGAACCCATTTCGGCAAGGAATTACCTATAGAAGAGAAAATAAACCCCTTACCTACTATGTTTGTCAAGTAAAATTAAATAAAGCAGCCGTTACACGTCCCACTGCAGGGCACAGATATCTTTCACTATGAGGTGCCGTTACATTTGACGCCATACTAGATTCTTAGAGTGCTGCTGTAAGCCAGTGACTAACCTTACTGTCAAAAGTATCAATTGATATAAGAAGGACTAACTTTTCACATGCCTTCATGCACGGTTATTGAGAAAATGTCACACAATTTAGCTAGGTATGGCATGGTGTGGTCACCCATCCGCTTACAACCACGGCATGTATTGTTTGTTGTATTGTAATCAATGACGAAACGCTTCCGACACTACACTGAACACCTAAACTACAAAATCTCGATGTCTACGATTGAATTTCATCTAATGCATAACCAAAAGATTTAAAAAACAAATGATAACTATAACCAAAGGATAAAAAAACAAATGACAACTTTAATCAAACGATTTAAAAAAACAAATGACAACTCTCGACTTAATCTGTCATGAAGTCATTAAAACAACAAATGAACGTTGCGTTTGTTTTTTTTTAAGTTTATTTATTCTGATTATTAAAAATGGCCAGTAACCGTCGCTCCACCAAAAATATTGAAGTATCCACTCGCCTAACAGAGTGTGCCAGTGATGATTAACTCTGACGGTTAGAGTGCACTTTTCCTGAAAAATACCCTTTGTTTTATAGTTCAGTCCTATTTCAAAGGTAGGAAATGCAAGTTTAGCTAAGTAAAAGAATAAAGGATATTTCAGTAATGGAGACATAAAAAAACTTTTCTAATTGAGGAAATATATTATGTCATTGTCTTTTACGATAAAAGAGCAAGTATGTCTGTGACTCTATGCTAAGACATAATATTTTTAATTTGTAAATGACACCGAAGAACCTTTCTTTTTTAAAGTCTGGTGAAAAGTGAGTTTAAAAATATACATCTAATCGTTTAAAAAACTAACATTGATCTACTTATTTAAATTATGCATTATTCACGCAATATGTTCCTTTTGAAATGATTTGAGTAATCCAACTATATGTAGCTCTCCATTGTTAATAATTGCTCATTGAAACTCATGAAATGAAATGATACTGTCATTGAACAGGTCAATGACCTAAAATGTTCAATGACAGAGGCATAATTTTGGTACTAAATATTTTTACCGATAAAGATATTTTTATGAAATCCAACTTAGTAGTCAAGTCAATCGTTAGCCTCGATAAATCGGTATACACTATAAATGGAATGGATATGTGGAAAAAGCCTTTTACAGGCTAAAGCAATCCAGCTTAAATTGGAGCTGAGAATCTAATTTAGCAGTTTTTTCGAGAAGATCACTTGGCTTAACTTCAAAGTAGAGTAAATTAAATAAAAGAGTACTAATACTACTGCAATATAACTAGGGAGTGTATGTTATTCTAATAACATTGTAGTAATAATGTTTGGCAGAGCTTTATACAAGGTTTATTACTGCGATAAGTCAAATTGGGAATAATAACAATACCTACCAATTGGGATGTGGACAACAATCATAAATAATTCTAAGACATCATTTATTAAATCTCACACCTTATTTTAGTTCCGATAACCAGGTACATGATCATTTATTAAAAATATCGGATTTTTGTTTACTTCAAAACCAATAAAAAGTTAGGCAGTTGAGTCCGGTAAACAATGACGTCATAGCTTGCTATCGCCATACAAATTATAAGGCAGAGGTGCGTTTTGACAGCACATAAAAAGTATGTCAATTGATTGGTGGTATCAACTAGCCTGTTACAAAACACGACATTTTTGGTGCATTCCTATTACCGATTTGAAAAATGGGTGGTGTTCAGAACATATTCAGCTGTATGTTTTTCTAAGTATCGGAAGACTACACGTGATTATAGGATAAGGGTACGCATAACGCGGCTGGCTAAATATGATGTGATGTGAATCAAATTAATTATTTTCTTGTTTCTTTTTAGCCGCGCAAACTGGCTGCAAGATAAATAATGTAAGTTTATATAAAACTGATTTGAGCACACGCTGCGATTAAAAAGAGTAAGTTTTACAAACATATCAATTCAATTTTTCAATTTCAACACCGCGCCTTTCACAAATGCAACTTAGCATGGTGCGTTAAAGTATTTTTGTGCATTTTGGTAAATTAGAATTAAAAGCTAATAAATAAATAAAAAGCTTTACGAGCCACAACGCATATAGAAAACATTTGCAAGACTAGCGAAAATATTTATAGTTATTAAAAAACCGGCCAAGTGCAAGTCGGACTCGCGCACGAAGGGTTCCGTGCCATTATCTATAAAAACGGTAAAAAAACACGTTCGTTGTATGGGAGCCCCCTTAAATATTTATTATTCCGTTTTTTTAGTATTTGTTGCTATAGCAGCAACATAAATACATCATCTGTAAACATTTCAACTGTCTAACTATTACGGTTCATGAGATACAGCCTGGTGACAGACGGCCAGATAGACAGACAGACGGACACAGAGCCTTAGTAATAGGGTCGCCGTTTTACCCTTTGGGTACGGAACCCTAAAGACTGGTAACATTTGAGACCATTAAACAGTTCTTGGCTTTTTAATTTATTGTTATCTTTTGACCGCACTAGCGAATGGCTATGAGGCCATTCTATAAAATAAGCTGAACTGTCTTAAATGGTATGTGTTTTGATAAAAGTCCAGCTTATTGTGGAAATGTGGAAGCTTTTTGTTCTATTATGATGAAAAAATAAATTAACTATCGACCTATTTTAGATTTTGAACGCCACAAAACTTATTCTCAACTAAATTTCCATTATAAGCTGGTAAAATCAAAGTATGCCAAAGTGAGTTTAAAAACTAAAATCCTGCTACTAAATTATTTCGGAATGCCCGAACAACGTTTAAATTATCCGCAACTTTGTCGGCCGCTAAATTTTGTTTTGAAACATTCATTTTTATTCATTTTCGAGTCGGCCACTGAACGAATTTACACGGTCGTGTTTTCGTAATTAAATTGAGTTTTCGTTGTTATAAAACTTTTTTTAGGTCCTTAAAAAGTTGTCTTAAAAAAGTTCTTCTGCAACTTTATGTTTCTACATTATCTATTACTTAAATACCTTATTAAAATTTTGTGTTAAAAAATTAGTATTAAATCATACTTATTACTTTGTGCCTTGTTATGGTCTACACCAGTCCGTCAAGAAGGTACGTGATACAAACTTTGCTTAGCTTGGGTACGCAGTACTCATTATTATATTAAGGTTTGGGGCTAGAATTGGTGTGATTGTGAAAAAAAAAGGCCAAAAACTTCTCGCCTTTTTTGGAGTAATGACCCGCAATAGCACAGCCAGGCTTCGTACCCCGGTATAGAATATTGATACTGATATAACGTTATGGTATATACAGCGTTAATTCGATTAGACTTTTAAAACTACTCATCTAATAAGCATCCATATTATAAGACGACCTCCATAGCCGAGAGGCGAGCACGCCGAACTTTAAATGGCACCGCCATCTCTGAGGTTCCGGGTTCGATCCCCGGTCGGGTCAATGTAGAAAACGAACTTTTCTATATTGGCTCGGTCTGTGTGTTGTGGTACCGCCGTTGTTTCTGATTTCTATAACACAAGTGCTTTAGCCACTTACCTTGGGATCAGAGCAATGTATGTGATGTTGTCCTTTATTTATATTTATTTATAAAAAAATAAGGTACCTTGCGAGCATTTTAAATTACAAATGGCGCCTGCGGTGATGCCCCGTCGACGGAGTTCATCAAATTCCACTCGTTGAAATCAAACAATCCGTCTTCCGTGTAATACAAGTTCCACAAGTTAAAGTGGGTTCTTGTGTTGAATCAACGGAACTTGTTAAAATAATCATGATTGTACTCAAACTTTACGTCAAGAAGTTTACATATTACTGTCAGAGTCTAATGCATTATCTTTCAAACCATTTTTCTTATTAGTAATTTTATTAATTTGTCTTCTGCAAATAGTCTTAGTTTTCAAAGAGATACTTGGAAAGGTTTTGATCCTGATCTGATCTTTCTTTTGATTTAATTGATTTTGAGTTGATCTGATTTCGGAAGCTTATGAGATTGGGTAATCTATAAAAATGCATTATAAAATGGAACTGTTAACTAATATGTAACAATATTTTTTTTGTTTGAGTATGTGATAGTAATATAAATATCTATGTTCCTAAGTCGTAGCACATAAACATATTTCCTACCTCTAAAATAAAGTTATCATCCCTCTTTATTGCAGAAAAAGCTGAAATCATCGAACCGTAGGAAGTTACATTTCTACACCGTCAAATATTCGTAGCAATCCGTAGCGAGCGCCTGCTACTATTTATGACTCAGACTACAAAAAGGAACTACGAACCCAACTTTCGTAGTAAGTCGTAGTATTAGTAAATACATTCGAAGCAAGCTTGTACAGCCCCCTAACCATGAACTCTTAAAACAATCTCAAAGTTGTCAAATCTGTCAATTTTGGTACGTCATTTCATACAAAATTTGACATAAATGATAATGTTTGACAGATTTGTGATTGTTTTAACAGTACATGGTTAGGGCCCCGGTCTCCTTTAAAAAAAAAGATGGTCTCAATGTCTGATGCAGCCGAATCCTACAGGAGTCTATATTATGAAATAATATTGTGGAATAACTTTAATAAACTAATATTGCCGTTCCAATATCAGTTATTTTTTTACCAGATGTCAGGTTTTTGTTATATTGTCAGGTTTAGCATTTGTAATATTAGTAAGATAAATATTTTAATATGTAAAATGCGCAGTTTGTGACTACAACATATATTTCAAAGAAGTACTATTGGCTGAAAATAGTCTCTAATGCGATTGGTCGGCGTGGCTCATGCATCATGCATCAACTCACTCAGAAAATGCAGTTTGCAGCGAAGTGCGCTTTTTATGGGAAGATCCGAGCACGAATACAGGGCTGCTATAAAATGCTGACTCAGTTTTAGTTGATTCTAGGGTTTCAAACAGTAGTTTTGTGTACATCCGGCCGCTAAGCCAGAGTCTTAAAAAGATCTCGCATATCTAGGCTAATTACGAATCGTAGGTGACGGCAATATCCGCATTGTTACTCTAAATGAACAAAACCTGGCTCAGACAGCCCGAATTTCACCTGTTCGGACACTCTGGATTTCAACTTCTAAAGGGGTTTTTGGACCCCGTTTCTTATAAAAAGTATAGTGACGCGATATTTGAGGGCATCCCTCACTAATTTACTTATTTTATAAAAGCTTGTTTTAACTGACCCAAACTGTGATTCCCCAATCTTTCGCCATCTTTTGCGTTCCAAGTGAATCACCGGGCCACTATGCCAATGGGTACAATGCACAATGTAGGTACGTAAACTTCCTTGCACTCTACCTTTGCGAACTACTTTACTCTCTACAAGCTGCTTGCCCGCGACTTCGCTCGCGTGCTTTTTAGTTTATTCCATATATCCCACTGGAACATTTAACCGGGATAAAAATCTATATTGGGTGTAAAAAAAGGCTTAACGAAGCCGAATACCACATATTCTACGTATTATTACGATCATTTTTTTCTTTTACACTATACCTGGGAAATGACGGGTTACCGAGTTATTGACAGTCAAAGTTACAATTTTTTTTAATGATTTTTACAAAATTGTCTTCTGTTTGATAATACTAAACTTTTTTGCAAAGAAACATGATCCGCTTACACACACAGGCATAGTCTGTGGCGAGCGCGCTATACATTGCGGGTTAGAAATATGTTATTTTTTTTGATACCCAAAAATAAAAGTCATTTCCCAGTAATCATTTTTTGCATTCTACTTGGTTTTATGTATAGAATTCGTGGTTTAAAGCTTCGTTAAGCCTTTTTTTACACCCTGTATAACCTACATGTTAATCCAGATCATTCTGTATGCAAAATTTCATTCAAATCTGTTCAGTAGTTTTTGCGTGAAAGAGTAACAAACATCCATCCATACTTACAAACTTTCGCATTTATAATATTAGTGGGACATTGTCAGATCTCAAGTTAACGACCTTATCAGTATGCCATAGATTCTGCAATCTCACAGTACATTTGCGACGATACTGACAATATTGACAATCGGCAGACGCTTGCAATATCGCATGTAGGTCATTCAGCAGTTGCATTTTACGTTGAGTCGACTTAAAAGAGTATTATCCTATATTTCGTTCGCAAAGATTTACGAGCGATGCGGGTATAAGTGGCTATTCGTAGCAGAAGTAGTCGCTAAAATGTTATTGTTGTGTTCTGATTTTAGATAGCAGTGAAAGATTTTAGTTGTATTTTTATTTGAGTTGGTTCATTTTTCTTTGCATTTTATTGAAGATGTAAGTATGATGAATAAATATAAATGTATGCGACGGACAATACAAAAATGTATATTCTCTGGAAGGAAGGAATCATAATTGTGTTAAATTTTTGTTATTTATATTAAAAATAAAATAACTCTCGATTTTATTTATAAAATAAACTTTATAATTAACAGCTGCTTGCCAATTGAATTGATTAAAAAAGATAAGTAATTGACGATACAAATCAACTGACTTTTTAAACAGTTTATGATGAAATGGCTCTTTTTTTAATCAATTCAATTTGGTAGTATTTACATCGAGAGTTTCAGGGCACTATGTTCTCAATAATATCAAAACATCTAGCAAAAGAATCATAATCACCTCAAAAATATTCCCTGTTACGCTAACAACACTTTGAATATGGATTTCTAGGAAATAAAAGTCCAAGTATTTTGGGGTACCTTCGCGAAATTGCATTCTGTGTTGCATCCACGGTGAGTTTCTAGCGCGCACTCGAGAATAACAAGCGCCAGGGGTGCTAAAATGTCTACTCAAAATATATTATTTTGTCTCCAAAAGTTACAAAATACTAAAAAACACTCATAGAATTATCGATGATCGTTATAAGCGGCCTATTAACATATTAATTATACTAACATTGAAGTAAAGTATGCCTATATACGTCCCACTGCAGGCACAGGCCTTACTTCCACTATGAGGTGGTTTGGGCCATACTCCACCACGCGGGCCTAGTGCGGATTGGTGAAACATTGAATTACGAAATAATTAATTGGTTTTCTTTAATTGTCTTAATAAATCGACTCTCGACTTAAGTTGTTATGTTAAGACTAGATAACACGGACACACGAATTTCGTATCCTCATTTTTATGTAAATATATTTTCGATGTTTAAATAGTAGCTCTGCTATTTGGGACGGAGACATCCGGCAAATTAAATATCTTAAAATTGGTCAAGCCGTTTATGAGTTATAAATGGTTTAACTAACCCGATTTTGTTTAATAACGAAACAGAATAGTTACAAGTAATATTACATTGTTTGTGTGTTTGTAACTACGTGATTTTAATGCATTAAATTTTTATCTAGCTTTATTCCGCATTACAAAATATTTTCACTTCGAAACCATTCTTGAAGAGGACACCTTTTGGCAACCCTAGCAAATGCTTCAAAAAGAAATTCTCTTGTAGTTTTCAATACCTACTATGCTTACAATGTGCGAAATTGCCTCCTCACCACACTGTTTTATTTAGTAGAATCTTGGGTAAGTGCAGTGTGTCTCGCCATAAAAAGTTGTTGGGATTAGTGCAACATAGAAAATATCACGAAATACTGGAAAATTTTACCAAAATAGAATGTCATGAATCAAGCACATATTAAAAGAATCCATCACATGTCATTTTTATAGAGGATAGTTACTTACTTTAGTTGAAATCGCGCAAATTCAAAGTGCTATCCGCTTGAACTGACTGAGTCAATTCCGTCACTGACCCGAGCCTGCGAAGATTATGCCAAAACTTTTATTATTTAAAAAAAAACGATTAAATAATAAAACTTAATTTCGTCCCAAAATGACATTGTACTAAATTCCTAGACATTGCAAACATTACCTAGGCAGAGATAGTTTATCAAATATCTACCTATAGTCAAGAAAAACCCGGTACTGCAATCATACCTAGCTGTTTAACAAGCACTAACAATTTAAAACGAAGGAATCTAAATATCCAACTATTAAACACCATCATTCAGCAAAAGTGCGTAAAAGCAGATTTCATTAAAAGTACACTACCTAAAGATTGACATAGTTAATACGACGACAGCGACAAAATAAATTCCCTTAGCACTGATCTCGGCTTCCTCTGACCTATTTTTTATTAGCCCCAACATATTTTAATCCCAGTTACTTACCCACGAGGTGTTAAAAAACTGTGAGGGTTTACGAGTACGACCCTCGTAAACTTATAAAACGAAAAAACATTAAGCATTATACAAAGTGTGCACTTTTTGAACAATTTATGAATGAATGAGGGCACTTCTGTAAATCTACGTTTCTTGGGAAACGTGATTTAATTTAAAGCAATGTTTTATGATAATTTTAAATGTGAAGTAGTATTCTAATACTGTGTATGTTGGATAATCAAGACGACATATTTTTCTTTGTAACTTAATCACTGAGTCATAAAACGTATAATTGTTGAAAGTTTTTTGGAAATCCAAATTATGTTAACACAATTTGATTAATTTTTAATCATAGCTTCTAATTTAACTAAACATCTTTTAAATTTAATAACATATTTTAAACAGCTATGGAAATAAATCCAGTATTAAGGCACCTTTTGCAACCATTGATCTAATATCACAAGTTTGTTACAGAAAAAAAGAAATTAAACTCCTGAAATTCTGAATTCAAATTTTAGCTGTGTCTCCCAGTTCGTGGTCGACATCGGAACAAAATTGTTCACCTTTCTTTACAAATGACATTTACCTTAACTATAATTGTTTTTTCCTCAAAATTTCTGCATTAGCTCCTTAGTAAAAGCTATTTACTTCATGAACTAAACATCCTGTAAAAGCCATTTCCTAGTTTACCCTGTCATCCCGTATAGATGTTCGCGCAAACGGTACTGTTCACTTACAAATTGTCCAGGGACGCGCTCACGCGCCAATGTTAATCAGAGTCCGAGCACTGCGGCCTGCACCGCAGTGCAGTTAGAAGTGGAGACAGAAGGTTCATTTCTCATTAATCAAATATTAAAAAAATAAAAAATAGTTTTGACTTTCAAAGAGTTACAGACATACATTTATATTGTTTTCAGCATTTTAACACACGATGCTAAGGTATCATAAAATTTACCCTTCGACCGTGCCAAACTTGAAAGGCGACGAAGTTACTCTGTAGCTCCTGGTTTCCCCACTCGTACAGTCTTTGCAAGGCAGCAATATATATCTCAAGCGCCCCACCTCTACAATAAAATAAACCAAAAGCTCAATATTTACCCCATGCCACTGTACGAGTGTAAGAAGACTTTGTGTGAGTGGCTCTCTTCTCTTAATTATGAAGACGTAGAACACCTATTGGTAAGGTAAAGGGAACCTGGATAATGTATGTGTATATATATATATAAGTAAGTAAGTTTAGTAATGCCTATAATGATATAAATCCACACACACACTTTGGACACACACTCATCCGCACGCACGCGCCCACCCACCCACACACACTCACTCACTCACACACACACACACACACCACACACACACACACACACACACACACACACACACACACACACACACATACACACACACACACACACACACACACACACACACACACACACACACACACGCACGCACGCACGCACGCACGCACGCACGCACGCACGCACGCTCACACAGCCTGTACTAACCTTATTTTAATTATTTTACTTTCTTTGTAAATCTTAACTGATATCGAAAAGGAAGAGCGAGGCTATCCCAACACAAGTATCGCTTTGATAACTTTTTGGGAAGCCCTTGCAATTTGTACGTAAAGATTTTGGACATAAATACATTTTTATTTATTTTTTATTATTTTATTTAGGAAAACAATTTTATTTAATTGACAAAGAAAACAATAACAAATTCGATATCATGCAGTCCAATTTAATATTGGACAACATCACTTAAATTGCTCTGATCCTAAGGAAAGTAGCGAAAGCACTTGTGTTATATTATAGAAATCAGAAACAACGACGGTACCACAACACTCAGACCCGAGACAATACAGAAAAGTTCGTTTTCTACATTGACCGACATTGACCGATTTTCTACATAGATGGCGACGCCATATAAAGTCTGACGTGCTCGCCTCTCGGCTACGGAGGTCGTCATAATTGTCAGGCCAAAACAGGTTCTTCTTAAATTATCTAAAAAATAACGTGTATGGAGATTATATAATTATTATTAGAAGTCAAAATATTAAGCAAGCAATCGTTGGGCTATTCATACATAAGTAAATAATAATATATGATTTCCCTTCATAAATCTAAATTAACGCGACCGAGTGAGAGTTCCGCCATCTCCTGGGACCACTCTATCTCTTTATCTCCGTGCTCTTCTAGATCGACGGCTTCTATTCGCACTAATAATAAAAATGATAATGATGAAAATGTTTGGATGTATAGATGTTTGTGACTCAATCACGCGTAAACGGATTTGGATGAAATTTTGCACACATATTGAATACCTTCTCTTCCTATGGGTGTCGTAAGAGGCGACTACAGGTGAACCGCCACAAGAAGACGGGCAGCAGCGTCTCCTCTCCACCATTGGCCAAACTGCGATCACCAACCTGCCTGCCAAGCGTGGCGATTATGGCAAAATCCTCCTTTTGGAGAGGCCTGTGTCCAGCAGTGGACTGATATAGGCCGGTGATAGATATTGAATACCTAAGATCTGGATGAACATACTTATAAGATTACTTTTCATCCCGGTTCAATGTTCCTGTGGGATAATTTTAATATACCAAACATTATGTAGTCCACGCAAACGAAGTTACAGGCACAGCTAGTCTCTTATAATTCGAATATTCGCCGTACAAACTAATGTCGAAGTTAGGTACAGCCTGTATATTTCTATTATAACCACTGCTGCAAGTTCCCGACTCCCGGCGGGGCGAGCGTCTGGAAAACAAACACGACTTATTAATCCACGACTACAAATAATCTGCTAAAAGCGAATTTAAAAAATACTGCTATTTTGCAGCTGCAAGAGTGAAAAAATATGGAGTAGTTTTTACTTAAAATAGACTCAAATTTCTTGTTTTGATTTTAGCTATGGTAGCTCATTTGTTTTAAGAGTCTGTCCTTAAATTTGAGAGTCGTGATGTCGCAAAGATCTAATCAAATACTATATCTATGCTAATACATAGCTAATTGTTTAAAATTAATGAACGTTTACTACTGGTTCAGCGGTGAGGCAACCTGGACATTTATATTAACATTAGATGTGTAGCGGTGGTGCTAACATGTTTTTTTTAAATAAAATACATCCATTTACCCAAGATGGGATACGAAAATATAAGCTCATAACTTTTCAAAGTTAAGCAGCAAGACAGCTCCGTTTTTAAAAGAAGAAACCCAGTCACGTCGATGAAATATTGCAGCTAAACGAAAACAGGAGTAGTCTAAGTCTACAGTGATGATGAGTAGTGAGTTCAGTGTCAGAGCGTTAGTTAGATGGTATATCAAGCCAAGACTAGCAATTATGTTAACATTTGCTTATAAGTAATAATACTATGGTGAAGTCAGAAATTAGATATCATTTTTTTAAAATATACAATAGGATTTTAAAAATTGTATTTTGTATTAAAAAAATAAAATTATGATATTCAATTTCTGACTTCACTATAGTATTAATATGCATTTTATGTTAACATAGGCTTGTCTTAGCTTGATATAACTACTAATTCATTTACTTAACACCTATAATAAGTATACTTTTCAAATAATGTTACAGTCAGTCTTTATTTGCAATAACAAACAGTTAGTAAGTATATTACTAGCTTTAAGGTTAAATTACTCAGAGCAATAAAGCCCTACTTTTCACTTAAAATAACAAAACAAAGTGCCGTAGTACTAATAAGAAAAGTGTAAATCACATTGACAAGGGAACTTCGTTAGCGCGTCCGTAAGCGCCTAACAAATAATTGACAGCAACAAGAGTCACTGAAACTTTATTGCGTTAAGGAAAATAAATCATTAACTTTTGCAACTAAAATACTTTCTGACTTAAAACTATTATTTCTGATTTGTTAACTTAATGTAGATACTGGCAACTGTTGCAATAAACACATAAACAAGAATAATTTCCTACTCCTTAAATAGCGTTTTTAAAACAGCAACTGCTTAACTGTAGGTATTAGTCAGATACTGTCATATACGATACCTACTTAAAACAAGTGAGTATGAATGGACCTAGTTTTTAGGGTTCCGTACCCAAAGGGTGAAACGGGACCCTATTACTAAGACTCCCCTGTCCGTCTGTCACCAGGCTGTATCTCATGAACCGTGATAGTTAGAGAGTTGAAATTTTCACAGATCATGTATTTCTGTTGCCGCTATAAAAACAAATACTAAAAAACAGAATACAATAAATATTTAAGGAAGCTCCCATACAACAAACGTATTTTTTTGCCGTTTCTATAGATAATGGTACGGCACCCTTCGTGCGCGAGTCCGACTCGCACTTGCCCGGATTTTAAGGATTAAACATGGTGGTTTATCATTAATAATAACCATTAGGATGCTTTTGGTATTCTGCTGTACCAGTGGCAGGCATTAGTTTTATTTCGAGATAATAATTCTTGGTACTTACAAATGTGTGTTATTGATGAAAAACACTGATTTTCATCAATAAAACACCTAAGTAAGTATCTATTGCCTACCTCGTTACATTTATAAGGTAGACACTGCCTAACTGCCTATATGCACCGCAGGTCCCTGTGCTGTACCTACGTACACAATTGGTTTCAAATAAAACCATAAAAATTACGAACTCCACCGCAATCGCGTAATTTCATATTGCAAATGTGACTTGTGAAATTAGCAAAGTATAATTAAGGCTGGCCTTTCTTTGTATATTTATTTTCGCATTGACGCAAAATATTGGACCGCTTTAAATACACAAGATCGTTTTTGCGCAAAGTGAAAAATGTTGTTGCAACTAATGAATGCCAGTTGCGGTGTTTGTCCAGCAAACGACCCGGCGGATGTGACACCAAAATGCAGTCATCAACCGACGAAAAAAAACGGACGAAAATACGCGTCGACTTGAGAACCTCTCAAGTCGACGCGTATTTTTTTTTATAATCACGCATAACTTTTTACAAAGTAGTCAGATTTTGATAATTCTTTTTTTATTAGAAACGGTATAGTCCGAAGGGGGTCCCATATAAATTTGTAAAAAAAAAACAAACCCTAGGGGTAGGAAAACCGGGAACGATTGATTGTTTATTTACTGATTGTAATTTGTAATATTTGACCACGCATAACTTTGTACAGAGTAGTCCGATTTTGATAATTCTTTTTTTATTAGATAGGGTATACCTCGAAATTGGTCGCATATAAATTTGAAAAAATATAACTTATCCTAAGGGTGGAATAATAGGGGTGATGTATTGTTCATTCTCAGATTTTAATGCTGATCTTATATCCACAGAAAATCATTAAATAAAAACTTTTTAACAAAAAAATTAAATCGCCGAAAAACTGAAAACCAAGCACCGATTCCAAAAAGAGCTGATTAGGTATACTTACATTAGTTAAGGTACTTAGTTATAAAGGTTAAATGAAAAAAAGTTAATTATTTTTTGCAAGCACGGATTGAGGCACTATAGGCACATTTAAATGATTACATAAATGTGCCAGAAAAAAAACAGCGATTGTCATCCCTTCTTCATCATCCTCGACGACCTCCGTAGCCAAGAGGCGAGCACGCATGTGGCGTCGCCATCTCTGAGGTTCCGGGTTTTAAACGAACATTTCTATATTGTCTCGGGTCTAGTTGTTGTGGTACCATCGTTGTATCCGATTTCTATAACACAAGTGCTTTAGCTACTTACCTTAGGATTAGAGCAATGTATGCGATGTTGTCCAATATTTATTTATTTAATATTTTATGTCATGTTCTCGAAGAAAGATTATTCCTTGTAACGCCAGCACGAATGTTGAACATCCTTGCATTACGAGGCTACTAGGAATATATAGCAAACACCATGACAATGTATTTTCTACGGGCGTCTCTTAACATACTTACTTGACTTGGTTTGTTTTTTATTATGAACTCGCTGCGTTCCATCCTGTTCCATCCTGGTATTTGAATGAGTGGTATTGCCAGTTTAAAGGTGTTAATTTGCACCGACTCAATACTGATTGGTTGCGTGTTACTAAATACTAATTTTCGCTTTTTATTTTATTATTGGAGCCGTTTTTTTTAAACATATTTTTTTTGTGTACGAAATACGTTCTGTTGAAAAACCGCAGTGTTATCTTCTTGGATTCATACTAACGACCCATAGATGCCAGTGAACCCCCGACCTCTACTCATCATCATTTCAGCCACAGGACGTCCACTGCTGAACATGGCCTGCCCTAGTGACTTCCAGATCAGCCGGTTGGAAGCGACCTGCATCCAGCGGCTTTTTACAACCTTAACCAGTCTGTCCACCTTGTGGGTGACCTCTACTCAATGTCAATGTTAGTTAGTCCAGCCCAAATTAATGGTACTGATAAATGTGTATACTTAAATCGGTATCTCAATAAAGTCTCCACTTTGATTTATTTCTCGATACCTTTACTGACACCTATTCAAGTTAAATGAGACGCCATTAAAGGAAACAGATAATAAATAAAAACCAATTTTGCTAATGGACCCGTCTTGTCACGCAGAATCTAGAGCTTCACAAAGATAAATATTTTCGAGAAATTCACTTTAAGTAATAGGTTTTCGTGGAGGTCAAATAAAACAAATAAATTACTTATGTATTATTTATGTATTTACTAGTTGTGCTCGCAACTTCGTTCGCGTGGATTTTATGATATGTAACAAAAAACGTTTAAATAAAGAACATTAAAAAGAAAAATTAATATCCCCACAGGGACATTGAACCCGGTTTTTTTTTCGAATAATAAAACGTATCCTGTACATATGTTAATCCACGTCATATTCTTAAGGTGTGAAATTTTTCATTCAAATTCGTTAAGTAGTTTTTGCGTGAAAGAGTAAGGAGATACATCCGTACATACAAACTGTCGCGTTTTAAATATTAGTAAGGATTATTTATGCTCATGTATTGTAAGATTTAGTCAAAACAAAGCAGAGCTGCCCACTGTGGTGTTCTATGGGGCAGGCCTACGCCCAACAAAGGACTTCTATAGGGCAGAATTGAATAGTTATGTATTGTAACCGACATCTATTGATTAAATACTTGACGACTTAATTTCGACACATTTTTCTAATACAAGAAATATTGGAAAGATAGGTAGGAAAGAAAAACAAACGAAAAGATCTTTTATGTTCACAAATATCTAACCTAGCCGAGTGATACTTCCGGGCCGCGCCACTATTCAGTGCCAAAACGCCAATACACTACATAGTAGCTTCCTTAACACTACTTTATTTTGCTTATCGAGGAAAAAAGAGTACCTTAAAAATATAAGGAATAATTAGCATCGAAAGTGGTCCAGCCAAAGAGTAGTAAAAGAACTTTGACATTTCCACGGTTTACTCTACGAAAAACTACGAAGTCCCAGGCAGAAGCTAGTATTTACTAAATAGCTTCATCGTCGGCCAGAAATCTTTCCCTACTTATACGTTAAATAGAAACACGTATATTATAAGGTCTGATTTATTAGTGTACATCCTGTTAACCTGTGACTATATAGGTGAAAAGCGATTGTAAAAAAACACTTTCAAATGTCTATCATAAAAACTAAAAATGTTAAAAATAAAATACAAAATAACAACATCGACTTCATATTGCATAAACTCGTCCTATCTTCAACTCTTTCTCGCTCTGTACAAGTAAGGAATAAGACGGATAATCAGATGGCTTAACGTACCAAAGATAGGACGAGTTTATGCAATATGAAGTCGATGTTGTTTTTTTGTATTTTTATTTTTAACTTTTTTTAGTATTTATGATAGACAGTTGAAAGTTGTTTTTTACAATCGCTTTTCACCTATATAGTCACAGGTTAACAGGATGTACACTAATAAATCAGACCTTATAATTTACGTGTTGTTGTAAATATGAAGTCAATGTTTTTGATTTTGATTTTTAACTTTTTTAGTTTTTATGGTACACATTTGAAAATTGGTTTTTACGATTACTTTTCACCTATATAGTCACAGGTTAACAGGATGTACACTAATAAATTCGGACCTTATATATTAAATATTAATCATTATAAAGAAACCGCATCGCAAGTGAGCGCGCGTAACTAGGTGCCTTTCGCGGAGCGCATTTAAATATTTTAATCGCCCTCCACAGGTGCGGCGTTTGACTCGCAAATCGCGACCGCATCCTGGTTGTTATTAAACTTGCCATGCTTCAGTTTGTTAGGAAAACTGTTCCATACAAAAGTTTTGTGTTATTTTAATTTAAAAAATCTATATCAATAATGCTAGTTTTTATATTAAATAATCATAATTTCTTTAATGCGGAGCACAGGTGTACAATAATGGGTTTACAAATAATGATTTGTTTTAATGCAAGCCGTGTCCTGCCTACAATCGTAAATACAAGTTATAAAAATAAGAGTTACATTTTAATTATGTACAACAAATACATTGAATACATGCAAGTCAACATAGAAAATTATTATTTAGTTTATCTGTCATAAATTCATTAATTTATTGAATAAAAGCGACGACCTCCGTATCCGAGAGGCGAGCACGCCGGACTTATATGGTGTCGCCATCTCTGAGGTTCCGGGTTCAATCCCCGGTCGGGTCAATGTAGGAAACGAACTTTTCTATATTGTCTCGGGTCTGGGTGTTGTGGTACCGTCTTTGTTTCTGATGTCTATAACACAAGTGCTTTAGCTACTCACCATAGGATCAGAGCAATGTATGTAATCCAATATTTATTTATGTCCAATATTTATTTATTTAAAAAAAAGCAATTGTTGCAATAGGTGATACGGAAAGCCTTGGATAATCTTACTTAAGTATTGTAAATAGAAAGTTTGTTACTTAAACAATAAACGCCTAAACGAAATTCGTTTTAATTTAAGGCACAGATAGTGATCTAGTGTAGTTTAAGGTATATGATTTAATCTCGTTATTAAGTATGTTCCCGTTGAGTGAGATTATTCAATTATCTTTAGCGGTTAGTGTTAGCTAAAGAGAAATAATAAAACATTGCAGCAAAAGTCATAGAAGGGGGATGTTTATACGATTTTTATTATCTATGTTTCATGTCGGTTTAAAAAAACGTATTTTAATTTTATTTTTTTCTTAAAAGAGACTTGCATTAATCACCAGTGGAAGGGTTCCAGAAAAACTATTATAAAACCCTTTAATTTCCATAAAATGTCTTCATTCATTTCATCAATTTCCTCTGTAAAAAATGGCTACGAAAAGCCAAAAAAATGTGTAAAATGTTTCACCTACTGCTAGATATACCTCCTATCTTTTCGATCCCTCATCTATTTTGTGCCGATCACATGTAGTAATTTGTAAAGAATTTTCAAATAAATATAAATTCCTAAATGTAAGATCAACGATAAAATAAACGATAAAATAATATAAAATAATCCCGCAATATCCCGGGACGCGGCATCCCTAGCGTATAGAAGTAGGCGCGTACCTACAAAACATTTAATGGTTCGTGACGTGAAAGTTCCCAACTGTCGTCGCAATTTGCCAAAATAAGTCGGTGTCAATCTGCGATCTGCGGGCCTACCACGAGTTTGTTTTTGAAAAGGATAAAATAATTCATTTCACGAAAACATTAAAAACTTCGTTTCGTTGGAATATACTGTTTTCAGAATCGACTAAGAGCTGTAATCGAAATGGCGCCCCTTAACGTAATTACCGAATTACATGACCTCATTCATAACTAATTAATCTACATTAAATTGTATTATCTTGTACGTTACGTTGTTCAGAATAATATGTTTTAACTATTTTAACATTTTTATGATTTTATATCATTGAAAGGGTGTTATTTTTATTATTAAAGTGTTTATAATATCCGGTGAAGAGTCAGTATACCTACTCAATTTTGTTTTTTTTTCTGAAACAAGCCTAATGCTTGTTTCAAAAACATAAAACATACCTGAATTATGTGGTTGAATTGGTTATTTTGATGTGAGGCGCAGGGGCGTGCGGTGCATATAGCCAATTAGGCAGTGCCTACCTGATAAATGAAATGAGGTAGGCAGAAGGTTCCTACAAATGTGTTTTATTAAAGAAAACCACTGATTATCTGCCTACCTTGAAATAAAACCAATGCCCGCCACTGCGAGGCGAGAACCAGATTCTCCTTAGCTATTACAAATAAGTCCAAAAATGTACGAGAATATTATCGAAAGCCACCATGATATCGTCTGTAGGTAGTCGTTTATCCTGTGAGTTTCACCTTCGTAAACTTATGGTAGGCTGAATGGACGATGATCCATTTACTCCCATTTTGGCAATAAAAACGTTTCGTAAAATAAGTTTTCGCGGCACTAATGGACGATGAAATTGTGTATTTTTTCGATTATGACAATCCAGAATAAGAAGGTATCTGTGATTTATGCTACGACTTTACGATAGAGGCAAGGTGTCAAAGCCGTTGATAAAAAGGGGGTAAACCAAATACAACATCTCTTTCTATGTGGCCAACGTTGAGATGTTTTTTTTCTATTATTTCCCCGACGTTTCGGCCTAATTGCATAGGCCGTATCTGCAGGAAAACTGGCGATGTTAAGACGCGCCGTACAACGCCGGTCTTCCCGCGACCACGGCTTATGCAATTAAGTCGATACGTCGGTAAAACAATATATAAATAAAATAGATATGTGTTGCATAAATACCCGTGTTCAGTATCGTGTTAGTTTAAAAACGAACAGGTTTTTTTACACATCGTAGAATATTTTATGAACACACCTTTCAAATAATCAATAATTACCAGGGCCCCAAGTCTGCTAATATAAAAGTGGCATAATTGAATATCAATTGGATCTCTTTGTTATTGGTTGACACATTTGGTATTCTGCTACTAATTTAAGACTAAAATTTAAGTTCTAAATTAAAGTCTACATAAGTTAAGTACTAATTAAGACTTAAATTTTAGTTACATTTAAATTAAATTAAATTTTAGTAGCAGAATACCAAACGAGTCAAAATATTACAATGACATCAAATTGATATTCAATTATGCCACTTTTTAATTATCGGACTGGGGCCCCTAAACATAAGATAGGGTAGGGATTCCGAGTTTAAAAAAAACAGTATCCATCCTATAATGTCACAGACTTGCCTCCTAAAGGTGCAAAGACTCCGAGCTATGGCAAACTAAGTTTCAGCCACGAGCTGGACTCCATTAAACATATTACGGGCAACGTTGCGACGTGCCCTGACTCAAAAGTTGGAAGTTTGAAGTAAGATTGCATTACTGTTTCAATCAAGTATGAAGGTATATCATTTCAAGTGAAGTGTCATTCATCATCTCATATTTGATTCTACTTCTAAAACTACACTCTGTATTGGATAAAAAAACAAATACAATAGAATAGAATCGAATACAATAACATTTATTTGCAAGAATACATTTCAGTTTGTTACATGGTGTTCAGTATTGCTAGACATCGTATTCAGTCTGTGTACAAACGTATATTTTTTTTTAAAAATCTAGGTACTTAAATTAAACTATACTTAACAGTGGTTTTGGTAGGTACTCATGCAATAATAATAATTGCTTGCTCCTTTCGACAACTCAATTGTAGCAGTGGCGAGGCAATTCACCTTAAACGTCTTTTTAGGGTTCCGTAACCAATGGGTAAAACGGGATCCTAGTACTAAGGCTCCGCTGTCCATCTGTCCGTCTGTCACCAGGCTGTATCACAATCACAAGCACCGTTGATAGTTAGACAGTTGAATTTGTTACAAATGATGTAATATATTACTATTGCCGCTATAACAACAAATACTAAAAACAGAATAAAATAAATATAAAATGGAGCTCCCATACAACAAACGTGATTACTTTGCCGTTTTTATAGATAATGGTACGGAACCCTTCTTGCGCGAGTCTGACTCTCAGCCGGCCGGTTTTTCTAAATAGATACAGGCTCGGATCAGAGAGTGTTAGGGTGGAAAAATACATTTCCCCAATATATTACCCTGTACCTTATATGGACGCTACGTTGTCGATGTCAGGTGCTGGGTTTTGACTAGGTACAACAAGGTCCGAATTCGATTGCTCTGACCTGTACCCAAATTTAAGATCATGTGACCATAATATGGTCACAATGATCTTAAATATTCTTTCTTGAAAGGAAATAAATCTAACCTATCTAATCTTAGTATTCGGGCCACATCACGCACTCGACAAAAAAAAACATAAGTCCCAACACAAAAGACAAACTACAGTCTACAAACAAATAAAATTACTCATATCACAATATTTTAACATATAATATGTTCTGTCTACTGACAGGTAGGTATAACTAGAATAGTTTTATGAATAAGACAATGAACCCTCTCGGATGAACGTAAATTTTTGAATCATATAGAAGATATTACACAATCGACACATGTTTATAATATTTTCTCAGCAATCAAGTTGGGTATAGTACCACTTCTTTGCGTATAAGGTGAATACCAATAGGTATTTATGTCATTTCAAATTTTTCTTTACCCTAAACTTCTTAAACAGATTACGACATTTATATACTTAGTAAAAGCTATTTGAATGTGATGTGTTTACTACTAAAAAAATAGCATCAAATAACCTGAAACAGAAAATCGTAAAAACAGCGTTTCTTTATCATATCTTTTATAAAACATGAGATTTAAGTTCAGGTAAACATAAGATTTTCCCTCAAGCGAATTTTCCACCACCTGTTAATATTAGGAATATAATGCGAAATGACCGGCTGCACGAATCCGCGTAGTAATAAAATTTTATATTGTGCCTTATATTGTTGGAATGAAATAGAAATAGAAATAGAAATAGAAATAGAAAAAACTTTATTGACACAGTACAACACATAAAAAAATTACAAAGAAGACTATAAAACAAAATTAGACTGTGCCAAATAGGCTTCCGCTCAGCAATTGTCATGATATGCTTGCAAGCATGTCATGACGCTGGTCTTCCGCGGACACCCATTGTTGGCATTGCGCATCCTTTCGAGGAGACACTCTTGAAAAATTATATGAGTGTTAGGTTATCCTAAGAGAATGGATGCGACTTTGATTGTCTCTCAAAAGGGTGCGCAAGGCGGGGACGCTTTAAACAATAAACTATTGCCAACAACATTTGCATAAACAGACAATGCCACGGAAAAAGAAAAAGAAAAAAAACATATAAATTTACAAATAACTAAATGAAAATTATACACATACTTAACCAAACTTAATTACTTCTGGCTGTATGACTGTGTACCATTGCCTGTCCCACAGCTTATTTGATCAGTGGCCCCACCGTGGATAAATCCAACTAGGTACTACTGTCAAGCCACAGATTAATATATGTCAAGCTATATAATGACGCCTACAATTCTTTTTTAATTGTAAAAGATTTAATATTTGTAATATAGAATATTATAAAGATGACCTCCGTAGCCGAGAGGCGAGTACGCCGGACTATATATTATGGCGTCGCCATCTCTGAGGTTCCGGGTTCGATCCCCGGTCGGGTGAATGTAGGAAATGAACTTTTCTACATTGTCTCCGGTCTGGGTGTTGTGGTACCGTCGTTGTTTGTGATTTCTACATCACAAGTGCTTCCGCTACTTACCTTAGGATCAGAGCAACGTATGTGATGTTGTAAAAAAGGAAAAGAAAGAAGAAAAGAAATACATGCAGAATACTAAACAGGATATTTTTTCTACGGTGGATTATAATTCCTAAGCCTGTCACTGCAAGGCATTTCACAGGCAGATTTAAGATGAAAATCTTTGTGATTACATAATGAGGTTATCATGCAAGTTTGCAGTCATAAAGCGTAGTGCTCTTGTCAGAAACGACCCGTTTCATTTTCCACCCCTTAAGTCCAGTAGTGAATAACTGTGCTAATAAGCAGGTGCATGATAAGACGTATAGTTATTTGTATCATTTATTTCAGATAAATAAAAAAAGATAAATATTGCATAAGACTTCAAATATATTATAAATAATAATAAACCTAGTAGTAGTCTAGTCTGAGCTTTTACTTCATAGCTTTCGATGAGAATGTAAACTAAAATTTGTAATAATAAAGAAAAATAACGTTTTGTTAATGTGCCGCCAGACGGCGCCACCCCGGAGTCCACACTTATTGTTTACTTTTCGATCGAAAACCATTAAAGGAAAACTCAGAATACACCCTCAGTTTATAATCTTAAATCAATAAGTCATATTTATTTCATTCTCATATATTTCTAATGAATTACGTTCTATTGTAATAAAAAAAATACTTTTACAGGCATTGTTTTATAGTTGATTCATTATTATCATTTATTTTTCACAATATAACAAAGAAGATATAACTTTATCCAAGTAAGTTCAAAGGCAGAATTAAAATTACGGTACCAAATTTTTCAAATAAAAATTATATTATATACTTAAATAAAATAAGCTACAGTTAGAGTACCGTGTAATAACCGTTGAGGCCTTTTTAAATATAAGTCGGAATAAGAATCATTTAGTTGCCATCGAATAAGGTACACATATGAAGATCTCAATTTTATATTAGGTTCACTTGTCACTACTGACAATATTTCAATTAAAGATGTTTGACAATTATTGATTGTTACCACCGGGGTACCATGAACTCTTAAAACAATCTCAAATCTGTCAAAGCTGTTAATTTCTTACGTCATTACGTACGAAATTTGACAGATTTGACAAGATTTGACAGATATGAGATTATTTTAAGAGTTCATGGTTACCCCCTTCTGTAATAATTATGATAATGTTTCAACGTCATTATTGGCAGTATGTGTTAAACCTATTTTATACGATCTTATGCAACCACTTTCTAAGAAATAAATACTTTTCATTTCATTTTTAAACCAGTCAAAAGCAGTGTTGTTAGAGAGTCACAAAATTTATTTGCTAATGACTTTAACTAGTAACACAGAAGCATCGTTCTGAACATAGATACAATTATTGTGACTATTTGACTCACGTTTTTCCTCATAGCAAAACTTGATCACTAATTTAAATAAAACTACGTCATATAAGTTGGATACAGGGCCCTAACCATGAACTGTTAAAACAATCACAAATCTGTCAAACATTATCATTTCTGTCAAATTTTGTATGAAATGACGTACCAAAATTGACAGATTTGACAACTTTGAGATTGTTTTAAGAGTTCATGGTTATGGCCCTGGTCGCTTCCAACCGACCGATCTGGAAGTCTCAGCCACAAACCGGGAGGCCTATGTTCAGCAGTGGACACTGGACGTCCTGTGGCTAAAACGATGATGAAGTTTTGCTTTAGGCTGGCTAAATATTTTGAAAGACCAAATACAATGCGACATCTATCGATATAAGTGTACAAACATTAGTTTAGAATTAAAAAAAAAGTTTTTTGACGTTTCTGACACTTGTTAATCTGTCGTCGTCTTCACATATATTCGTATGTCTTGATAAATAGTGATCCGTCGTCGTAGATGGCACTTAACTCCGGTAACCTAGCTTTATGATGTCTACAATACTCATACAGCTAGATAACCAAAGATAATTAACCAATCTACAGCTATTCTTCTATATTATCTTCTTTTCTTGAATACGCGTGGCGTCTTTTGTTTTTACTCTTCCATTTCTTGCTTGAATGTTCTAGTGTTTCACCGAGAATAATGTTGGTTTCTTCTAATATCTTCGTATTTTTTTAACATTGAAATAACAAGTATAAAATACTTAACTAAATAAAGGTTATTTCGTAAACAAAAGCCATGTTCTAAAGGTTTTTGTTTTTAGGATTAGGTTAAGTTACTTAACTAACTTTTTCTAAATCAAAATATACACGTTCTAAGTACCTAGATAGGTTCATGGACTTAAAATACAAGAATCTATTACAATCTTCAATAGAATATACGCAAATATTATACAAAACAGCTGATTCATTGGGAATTCTAAGCAAGGTTTTACTAAAATAAACAAATTTGTATGCGTTTCATATTATTAAGGTACTTCGCAAGTCATGAGTCACTTCTGCTGTTTGCATCAACCACAGAATAAATAATATTACAAATCTTGGGAAACTGCCAGGGTTCGTACCTACATTTATTGATTGGACATTCATTAAAAAATATATATCAACAATTCAACCTAGAGGTCGTATTTCATTTGTAAATTTCCTCTAAGGAGGTAAGGAAATTTCACAGTGTTTCTTTCTTTGACAAAGTTAAGATTCTGTTAGACAGACATTATGATAACGGGCTTAGATAAATCGCGTTTACACCATGCTTGTCTGTGTCACCTCAAAAGCAAAATGTCACGATGACAGTTGAATTAACAGAGCCTTAACTTTTAACAGTCGATTTAGTTCTTTTAAACCTAAATAGTATATAAATACAATGTTTACTACTAAAAACTATGTTTCAAATGTTATACATTACTAACTAAAAATATATATATGTTGCAGTATGATAGTTAAAGCCGTAATATAGTTATATCCTTAGGGATATTATTATATACCATAACATAGTTATACGAAAGTGATTTATTACTATCTTAATAGGAATATAATTATAATACGGTTAAAGTTTAGTAATATTTATCTGTCATACTGCGACTTAAACATAACATTCTTTTTTGTCTAAATACTCACTATTGAATTAACTCGAACCATTGCTCGACTTCCAATTTCGTCGACGTCGACTTAAATTGACAGCTTGTCAAGTCCGATGGGATGAGTTTTCTTTGCTCCTTCCACTCGTCTGAAGAAAGCCGCGAGCCCTGGAAAGTGACAGGAAATCCATTTAATTTTCTTTGTTAACACTAATTTATGATTGACCCTGAAAAGCAAATTAAAACAGGGTGGTAACAGTAAAATTTATTAAACTGAGTTTTTTAATTGTTCAATTTAAATACTAACTTTTTTATTTCATTAAAGCTTGTATCTCTTGCTCACTTTGTGACAACTAATTTACTGTTTTTACAACAAATTAATATCATACTTTAATAATTCGAAATATGTTTCTAGTTACAACAAAAAAACTAACAAGCAATTAATTTTCCACACAAATACAGCAAACCTAAACTTGATTCACAAAGGGGTTTCGCATAAACGTTTTACTTTGTCGACCAAATGGCTATTTCATTTCCGAAATTAAAGGTACACTTAAATTCAACCGAGAGGTATAAAAAGACGGACTTAATAATTAAAGTATATCACTTTAGTACCCTTTTAAATAATCGTGGGCGTCCCGGGACAATTTGATTTGATTAACAACCACCATTTAATGATGGCAGTTCTTTTCTTTACCCCGTTTTATTTTACAAAAACAAAACATTAATTTCGCTGAGTTGATTATTTTTTAACTTTTTCATTAATTCTAGTTTTATTTTTAGTGTATTAAAAATATATCATCTTTACGAGTATTATTGCACACCTTACGAAGTAAAGTACAATTTAGGCGGTCATTTCGCTAAAAGTGATCTCTTCCAGACAACCGTAATACACTCGCTAATACCAATGACATTCAATCTTAATATAATATAATTCTGTATATTTTCTTAGCAATTCAATTAATTATAAATACTACGGTTATAACCGTATCTGAAGGCCTAGGAAAATGTATCTTTAGTTCGGACGTATAAACCGAACAAATTGAAATGAACATCTTCTTGTATCAATCCTTTGACAAAATATGACCAACTCAAACTAGCCGTGTAAAGAACCTTACCGTTTTCAATTGTTCTTTAATTTGATAGGTTAATACGTTCGAACGAACAAAACGCTTTAGTAGTAGGCCTCCAGACTCAACATCGCGCCTCTAATCGTTAAAATAGCGTTAGATGATAAATGATTAAAAACTTATTTTCAACAACAGGCGCGCAAATTATTTTTAAATAGATTTGGCTAGACAAGCACTGGCCGTCAAGAAAAAAAAAAATGTCACGTTTTACCGCGAAAGGAGTTTTTACACAAAGCCCACCGGCCACAGGCGGTGTGGTCACTCGACTGCGAATGAGTTGTGTAAAGATATTCGTCAGTTCGCGGAACTGTTTGGTTAGGTTAATACACTGTTGAGTAAACAACGACCAGTCTGACAGACCTTCCCCACCCCGCGTGCTTCTAAGCAACTCCGCAAAACCTAACAAAGACACCTTGAGTTCAGGTGTCTCATTTAAATGGCCGCGGCAAACGCATGACCATGACAGAAAAGACATTCATAGAGGAAACAGCGCCCCATAAAATGGAGGCTGTCGGTTAATTTTCCTTAGCGATTTAAATCTTCCGCAGCTATACACTTTGATCTCTACCTGTTATTACGATGTGTGTTTAAGTTAAATATATAATTAAATTTTGTTGCAAGATTATGAATTTATGAGCCTACTTCACCATCAGCCGTTAAAAAATATTTGACTGTAAAAATAGTCATATGATAATAATTGATGATGTCATTACTTAATCAGGCGGATAATTATAGTAAGCTCTCAAACGTAGATAGCCTTAAAGTACATACAGTCAACGGTTAAAATAGTAGTTGTCATCCAAAACAAATGAACTCTCCATAAGTGTACACAATGATGACGCAATCAACCCAAATCGATATGAAAATCATTGCTCTAACACGTAGGTATTTCACAAAAAGGGAGTTGTTACCTTCTCAAAAACCTTGACTTGCGACAACGAAACTGCTCTACCCAGTAATAGTAAAATTAGTTCGTGACACCGCCATTGACGTAACGTGCCCGAAATGGTAAAAGCCTACGATTACCGGCAGCGTGGGGTTAGGCCTGTTTACACGAGACGGTAAGACAACGACCTTGTGTCACTTAGGCCTTAAAACAATCATAAGCTGACCAAAACGGTGTTTAACTGACTGCTACGTTAAATACCTGGAGCCGTAGTTATAGACTACGATAAATGCATGATAAATCGACAGGACCTTAAATGACTACATTACTAAAACTTATCTATACTCGTACGTATATAAGTTTCACAATCATCTAGCTAGATGATGGTTTGATCTCAGTTAGTATCACACATGAGAAAAAAGAATTCTTTAGACTATAGCAACAAAAAAAACTACATTATTTAATAGCTTATTTGTTGGCAACACCCAATCAATCTTTAAACACTAGGTAGCTGTATTTTTTACCGTCAAATTAAGTATCGAAAAACAACAACGTGACCAAGACGACATATAAATACGGTCTCATGCGACCTCCCGGCATAAGTTAAAATAGTATTTCGATTGTAAATCGTCAAGTGTAAACTCAATTTGGCGTCGAAGCCAACGACCAAACGCGGCCTTGCCAAGATTCCTGCTTAGACGCTCTTTGTTATATTTGCCCATTTTGTTATGAGCTACGTTAGTTTACACACAATGGATAACGTCTATTTCTATCTCGAATGAATCGTTCATATTGGCTATTCTGACCGTTTGACGAATGTTTTGAATCTTTTTGTATCTTCTTTATCAAGTAACTTACTTAATATTGTTCATCAAGCTAATCACAGTTCAAAGAAATCTAGACAACGTAATAGGATTCAATCACTCCTTATCACACAAACTTTGATTACTAGCGGGATTTAAAACCGCAAATTCCTGGTTTTGTATTCCAGAGCGCGAACCTATCAAACCAGTCGGTAGTCAAATTACTTAGCTGTAATTAATTTGAACGTATTTTCAAAACTCGTAGGTAGCTTTAGTAATTATAATAGGCTAATTCCTTATTAACTAAACTTATATTATAGCCAAAATCTTTGATGGTTACAGATGGAATCAAATGAAGTCTGCTAGTTACCTGGGTAACCATGAACTTTTCTAATCCGTCAAATCTTGTCATATCTGTCAAATTGAGATTGTTTTAAGAGTTCATGGTTACCCCGCTGATTGTAACTAACTTGATGAAGTTAATCGCAAAAGGCTGCATTTCCAATTTAGGTAAATTTCAAGGAACTTATCTTCATTAAGTCTGGTCTATGTGTGCTATACGCTAATTGATTTTAAATTAATAATACTAGCAAAAAATATTTTAGTTATAGTTTCTGGACATTACTTTTGGTGTTAATATTATTTACCGTTTTACTAAATTTAAAAAAAATGCTACTTTAATATATATTAATTTGATAATAATACATGTCTTTAATCTAATGTAGTTTTCAAAACATTCTACCGAACAGAGACAAAATTGACACAAATGGCTGTCTGTTCCAAATTCCACATTACAAAAGGGTGTTTATTTTTTACTTTGAGACTAGAGTATCTTTCTTGGAAGCGTAACTCAGGTTTTGAGTTTGCATATGGTCACACTAGTACAAAATGGGTTTGAATTCCAACTAGCATAACGTCACCAGCTGTAACCCCCACGTCCCCGCGTCGTCCATATAAACTCAATAGACAGTTCCTAGTACTGGATAGGAATTTCCACGGCGCCAACGAACGTTAGCTGTTCACGGCGGACATACAAATGACGCGCGCCTGACTTGAATCCACGAGCCCTTAAGGCAGAAACAGGTTAACTACCTTAGGTTTTATCTTAGTACTGAAGCAACGTAAAATTTAACACTATTCTTAGTCCTATAATTGATCCTTGCGCAACAAAAAAACCGGCCAAGTGCGAGTAGGACTCGCGCACGAAGGGTTCCGTATCATTATTTATAAAAACGGCAAAAAATCAGCAGACAGACAAACGGACAGCGAAGCCTTAGTAAAAGGGTCCGTTTTAACCTTTGGGTACGGAACCCTAAAATGTAACGGCAAATGTGAATGTGAGGTTGCTGTTCGCTTCAGCAAACGTTGCATGGCTATAGAGGTAAAAACAATAATACCTCTATACGTCAGTTTTGTGTCTGAAATACTCTCTGCGAATAAGTTGTAATATAAACTCGTTTGCCCAAAACCTCCGTACTCAGCCAATTAAAAAAAAACTCGCGATAATGAGAGACAAAACAAGTACATTATTTACTTCTAAAATTGCTTTCATTTATCAAAAAGCTTTATAAAAGTATTTCAATGGTGAAATGAACATGAATAAAGTCTGTTTGAAACAATTTTCCGATCAGGATTTATTAACTTTTCAGCTACACCGCTTCAAAGCTCTGCAACTTTCAAATTGAACGTTCATCGGACAATACACCAATGTCGAGCTTTAAAAGTTTCGGTATATTTTGTATTTCAAAGTCATAAATAGCTCTTCTGTAGAGAAGCAAATATTTCTACAAATATATTCATGATTACAAAGTTAAAGATTTACGGCCTTACTACAAAAAGATAGACTAGGTTTGAACGCTTGTCTAAAGATTAGTCAACCAATTTGAAATGGTGACCCATCAGACATTCGAGACATATTATTAACAAACATTTCAAATTGGTTGGCTAAATTTTAGACAAGTGTTAAACACTAGTCTATATTTTTGTAGTAAGGCCGTTAATGTTGAAAAAATAGCTCTAAGTTAGACTTTGAGAAAATTAAAACATGAATAATGGTATTTTAAGAGATCATGTTAAGGCCCCTGTTTAAGTCTTACATAAACATCGTGACAAAAAGCAGAATTCTCTAATGACAAAAAGCAGAATTCTCCCAGTTAAGGGAACCATAAAGTTCGTCAATTCAAACTCTAGACATCATTTTCAATGCATTGATTTTTTAATTCAACTGCAGGATCCCACATTATAATGCGGATTATAAAAACCGCAATTGGATATGCAACCCATTTATGTATGCGCATCATTCATTCAGTTTCCAAAAACACGAGTTTAGTTTGCAAATTCGGGTGTGACTCAGTTCAGTTAGCTAGGGCTGTCTCAAATACATCGTCGAGTTTGATTTGATTCGTGATTTTGGCAAAAAATAATAACAGGACAACCTAATTTTAATAGAACAACCTAATTTTGGCTCACTAAACCTAGTTCAGTGTGCGTAAATTAGTCTTGTGGCGAATTTAATACAATTTTGAAAGTAGCTGTGTTCAACAAAAACTAGTATTTAATTAATTATGCTTTAGTTGAGTTAATTTACGATCGCAATAACGCATTACCTGACTAAATGCATAATACAATGTAAAAAATCTTTGTTTAGTTTTTTTTTAATTTGTTTTTGTGTTAATAGTAAAAAGTAAATTTAAAAAAGCTAACTCCAATCTAAATGTTAATTGTTGAGTTAAAACTATAGAAGGCCACATAACAAAATATGTTAAGCTTAAACTTTTGTTGTTTCATTATATTTTAATATCACTTGATATTAGTATATCGAGACAACATAAAATATCGGTTTTTAGAGCTCGCATTCCCTACCTAACTTAGCGTCCGTTCACATCACGTCCACACAAGGCGATTCCGACTAGGTACAAAACACTTTATTCAAACGTTTACATATGAATACTAATACACAGACGGAATCGAATTCAAATTGCACTTGTGTAGTTTGCTCACGCGCGCCGAAGGACGAAGCGCGTCGTCCGATAGCATTCGTGACGTCCTGTTAACGAACTTTCTGGCCCTAAGATTGAGTTAAAGAATTCAACGGTTTAAATATTTTTTTAAATCATTCTAGCACCCCCAGATTAAGCCTGTTTCACAATATACCTATAAATGGCATATAACAGATGTGATTATGTGGAGGATAAAAGTACTTGAACTTAATGCGTCATATAGTGCTATCAAATAGCACTATAAAACGCAACTATGGTGTTAATCCTTAAGAAAAGTAACACATCGCCTACACAGAACTTATGCAGAACTAATCCGTACATTGAGAAAACCATTAAACACTTTGCTCCGACAGATAGACGCACTACAAAATTGAAATTATTGACACCTAATTTAATAAAGTTGAGTGCAATATCTTTCTGCAAATGCATCATCTTCATGAATATTAAATCATAATACATTCATTATCTATGGCTATGTAGGTACCTTACACGTTCGTAAGTTACATAGATAAATGCTAAGGTCGATTTAATGGATGGATGGATAATGTTTAAGGGTGAAATACCGCATCCCATATTTAACTTTATTTAGTATTTAATCAAGAAGAGACACTACTTATATTCTTGATTAAATTGAGCAAAATATTAAATAAGGTATTTTACTTGTCATCTTCATTAATAAAATAAGACTGAATAGATGGGGTATTTGATAGGCGGGCTTTATTTCTTACTCTTCCTTTTTATCCACAATAGACGCAGCCGATTCCGATCCATTTCTCAGTTATTTGAATCATTTGTTAACTTAAGTGCTTGTTGAAAATACGCTGTGACACTTGCTGAAAATTTGTGGAAAATGATATCCATTTGTACCGAATCACCACCGATTTAGGGTTAGTGTATTTGGCAAGGTGTAAAAGCTTTGACATTAACACCTAGTTTTCAACCAACTTCAAAAAAGGTGGAGGTTCCTATTCGACCGACCCGTAATAAATGTCACTAACAAAACTTAGTTTTGGTGAAGAAATTCCCAGCATTTACAATAGAATGTTTAGAGTGTCAATCAATTGCTTTATAACAAAATAATGCCGTATCATTGGCTTCACACAGCGCCATCAGTCTGTGCCTATACCAAGTATTGACAACAAACCGGCTTATTCTCAAATATATTCACGTCGTTGGTATCGAATGCATAAATCGACTATCGGTAATAGTATCAGCAATTATACTCCATTCTTTAAGAACTCGAACAATGAATCCAAAAACGACAACCTCGTTGGACACTGCGCAAGCGGCCCGACGCGATGCCCTTATATGGGCATCGTAATTGCCGCAGAAAATCCTGTAATAGCTTATTCAATCGATCGGACCAGCTTGCAATGTTGCCTTACAGGGTTGTCTGGTCTAGTACTAAAAACACTTAAAATTGCCACCACTTTATATGTTGCCGCAAGAAATAATTTGACGCGTTTTCGCAATGGAATGAAGTCATAGTGGGCGGTTTGGTCAAAGAGATTTAATTTAGGATAGGAGGTTATTGAAACGAAACTAGTACTCGAAGAATGGGTATAGTTAAACACTTTAAACTTACTTGTTGCATTCTTCCCGCGGCCACGGCCCATGTAATTGGGCCGAAACGTCGGGACAATAATTAATAAAAAGAAGTATGTTGCATCAATACCCGTGTTGTGTATAGTGTTATAATTGGTATAGTGGCGCATGGCGCGAAATGTCACCTTGAACGCGAAGGTATGGTTCATTTAGCAAACAAAATTTTGATCATAAAAATGTTAGTTACAAAAACTAGTGTAGTAAATATGGTATACAGCACCGACGAACTCTAAAGTGTGCATCTAAGATTTCAGGACTGCTATTTAATCAATTTAAAGCTACACATTATTCCAAATCGATTTTCTATCACGTATTCTTTCGGTATTCCCAAGAATCGAAAATATCTTAGTTGCAATTTCATGCAAAATTTCCCGACCACAAAATAACCAAACGAATACAAAAACCAAATCATGAAATTTGATTGGAGGCGCCATGAAAGCGTAACAAACGGACAAAAAGCAAGTAATACTATTTGGCGCCACTACAAACGTACAATTCATTTCTAATCGCATTGTCTGGGGTGGAAACAATGCTGAATTGGTTGAGTAATCTCTTTGTAAGACTCACTCCCTCCTCCGAGGATGCGTAGGTAGCGGACTCACTTTCGGAAATACTTAAGTTAACCTTACTTTTTGGTCATCTTTCTTGAAACCGTATGTCTAAAATATTTTTGTAATAGTAACTTAACATACATTATTTTGTATGTGGCTTTGTTAAATTATGAAAAGCTGATAAAAAAACACGAGCAACGATTAGTAAGTATCTCAAAAATATATATATAAATAAGCAAAAAATGATGGTATACTTTTAAACACCACACTTACTGTCAAATTACAAATTAATGCCATGAAACTTTGTTCAGTCAGGGGCAGTAATGTGTTATATTATGTAAACCCATAGCATTACAATTCATACATGTTAAGGAATCGTATACAAATAAATAAGAGGGTAAATGAATTCAAACCTCTTGTTGCCCAAAACTGTCTAAGTCAAGGGCCGTCCGCTATAAACCAGGAAATTATGGTCACGGTAGTTACCCATTTATGGCCCCACGCTTGACCTTAGATCAAAGCGTCCCTTCGGCACTCGATTTCGGTTAAACGCGTTAAAGGAAGAGCATTGTGTGACCTCTATAAAGCAAAAAACGATGTATGTACGACGAGAACGAGACAGATAAGATTATTAGGACAAAAAGAGGACTTCTAAGTACATCCAAATACTTTTTAAAATATTATCTTAACATTACAATCTAATGCTCTTTTTTACCACCTAGATCTGACAGAGAACCGTAATATGGTACTTGTAAATTTAAATAAACGTAATTCAAATAACATTATGACCTAAGTGTTTTTGCTTGCTAACTTGTTTAGTCTGATCTTAACAGAAAACACAAGTTTTATTTCAAAAACTTAAGCACACAAGTCCCCAAAACACCGCTTATTACATTTACTGAGCACGTGTTGTTTCTTACAGTCGCTTGCAGCAGACTAAACAGAGAAATTGTAACTGACTTTAAAAAAAAACAATACACCTGCGATCCGAATCCAAGGCTTTGTTATTTTAAATTTAGAAAACGAACCGTAACGATTTGTATTCTCGACCAAGCCGTTCCCGGTAAAGCACGTGATTGCGTTCTGAAATCGAATGACTTTATAATGCGGTAGTCGAGTAATTTCATCGATTGCACACATTAGCACCGATCGGTCCATTCATCCTCGCATCATAATCGATTCATTCATTACGCGGCACTATTGCAACGTTGTTATTACTGGCAGCCATTATGCTGTTACCGCGTGCGGTCTTTGAACAACATAATTACCATGGTAATTAGAATTTTTGAATTATGATAATGCTGCTTTTTGTTCGCCGTCTCCGGAGATGGATCGTGGTTGTAAATTGACGGTTTTATTTTAGAGGATTTGAAAGCGTGGACGCTTTTCTCAGAATGACACAAAGGGGGTTTTGACAAAGACATAATGGCCACAGGTGCTCGAATGCGAAGTCGGGCGGGACAGGTGAATGAAATCACACGTGCAAAAACAGACGAATAATGAACTTTACAATGCTGGATTAGGTTGTCTTAATGTATATCTAAGCATGTACTTACAATGCTAGTGTAATTTTAGATTCATTTGTGCATCCCTCGTAATGATCTTATAATTTAAATTACAATAATCACAAAAAAATAAAAAAAAATTCAAATGCAGCCACAAATATAGCTTTCAACACGTGTGTCGTGTTAATATTTAGTGATTTCTTAATTCTTTGAAGATACAGTGACCGAACAAAGCCTTTTCTGACTCAAAATTTAATCCTACTTCACCAGACATAAGCTGGCACTTAACAAAATGCACGAAAAAAAGAAAAAAACATACCTGAGCACCTCGACACAATAAAGCACTTTATCAACACACTACGAGCCGTGTTCCCCTCACAGGTGGCTGCATAAGACTGGCTGGTTTCGGCACATCTTCCCTGCCCCCCGCAACGCACGAAACGTAAGGCGCCAGAGGGGCACAGGTACAGACTACAACAGGTCAACGACAACAGGTGGCGGCGCGTACGCACGGTTACCTGCCGACGTACCTGCTATCCTGCCGGTCCTCAGATTAATTGCTCGAAACGGACAGAGGGGTCCCAAATATTGCAGTCCCAAATTGTGGTTACCGCATTTGCATAGAATTATTAATTAAGACATAAACAGGGGAGTGGTATGAGAGATTAGGATCGGAATAACTAAATTCAACTCTGATAAATAATGCAACTCAAAAATATTTTGACACAAATTTGTCACAAAATAAAATAAATACTCATAGTACCAGACTACAATGACAAACTTGTACATAACTGAGGAAAGAACACACGCGATATTTTTAGGGTTCCATACCCAAAGGATAAAACGGGACCCTATTACTAAGACTTCGCTGTCCGTCTGTCTGTCCGTCTGTCACAATCACCGGGCTGTATCTCATGAACCGTGATAGTTAGACAGTTGACATTTTCACAGATAATGTATTTCTGTTGCCGCTATAACAACAAATACTACAAAACATAATAAAATAAATATTTAAGGGGGGCTCCCATACAACAAACGTGATTTTTTTGCTCGTTATTGATAATGGTTGCAGGTAGACGCTTCAAATAATCACAGAATATTTAGTTACATATTTAGTCATTTATTTATATTGAATATATAAAAATAAATAAATAAATAAAATAAAACAAATATTTAAGGGGACCCCATACCACAAACGTGATTTTTTGCCATTTTTAAAAATAATGGTACGGAACCCTTCGCGCTTGAGTCAGACTCGCACTTGGCCGTTTTTGAGTTACCTTGCTTAAAATAATAAGACTGGATTTATCGCAAAATAAAAAAGATCAGATTCTAATGTAATTTGTATAGTCTTATCTAAAGCTTCTAAATCTAATATTTAATTATAAAAGGCATCAGCCCAGGCACTAATATAATCAATCTACATGCCTTCGGTTCCATAATTAAATCTCTCAGCCATTTTAAGGGTAATTAAAAGCTCTGAAGAACTTAATTGCCTATCGAGTATAGACTATAACTTTTAACACTCTTCGAAAGCTTTTACTTAGCTGTCGTAGGTGTGACTTTATAAAAATAGTTAGTACCTATTCATTATTATTATTTAGCTTGCAGACGTCTACTAATGCTAAACTTATTTATTTTTATTTAAGTGCGAATTGAATTTTGAGCTTTAATTTTTTTTTTAAGATAAATATGTAAGTTGGTGTTATTTGTATTTAAGGCCATAAACATTTTTAACGTAGGTAGAGCTCTCCCTTACAATATTAACATTAAAGATTATTAAAATGTTAAAACCTTTCTAAAATTAGCTGACTTTTAACCTAACATAACACCATTTCGCAATACACAATTTGTTTTTACCTAAACATTTGCACCACCTAGCACCAATAAACCCATAAGTGCTAATATACGTGTTAGAGTATGTAAGTTACTGCTATATATAAAGTATAAATAAATGACTGATTTACATCTGATAGTAAGGTAAGCTTCTTATCTAAGAGTACTCCACTCCACTAATCCGCTCTAGGTCCACGTAGTAGAGATATACAGGGTGTACAAAGAATGGGACACTTCTTAAAACCACGTGATCAGCTGGTTATATACAACAACTTTTCTTAAGGGAGCAACATCAAAATCGTGATTTTATTTTCAGATTCTCCATACATTATCAACGAGGTATGCGAGTAGGTTTGTATGGAGAAGCTGAAAAAAAATATCGATGGATCGAAAAAAATAGCTTATCACGTGGTTTTCAGGAGTGTCCTATTCCCTTGGACATCCTGTATTATGTATTATGAAGTCGAAACCACCTTAGTTTATGAAAGGCATACATAACTACTTTACTTTTTAAAGAACATAAACATTCTGAGTATCTACTTTGAAAAATAGACCTTAACCAAAATAGTTACGAGTATGATACCAATGACTCATACGACATATTGGGCTAAGCGGCTCATTATAGAAAATTGACCGTTCCCATGCTTGTAACAATCATTCTGCCCACAGAGATCTTTAAGTTGGAAACCCATACTTGGGCTTTACGAACCATTAGGCTCGTTACACAGAGAAATTGACCGTATCAAGGTACACTCATTTGCATACACATAAACCATTCGTTGGTAACACCCGAAATTTAGTAAATTTTGTGTTGTAAGATATTTCAATTTCAATGACAAATGAGACAAATACTTTAAAAAGTGTTTGATTAGCCAAATCACGTGCTTGACGTAAAAAACGTTGACTTAACGTATTTTTTCTTGGACATAAGAAGTGACCGTTTTAGATTTAATAGCTCTCCAAAATATACTAAAAGAACTCTTTAGATTTCTTTAAAGACAACTTATTGTTGTAATTTAAATAGAACTCATATTTAACCATCCTCTGTCTTATTCAGAGTGCATTTGCTAGTCCGGGACTGAGGTTAACCCACTGTACTAAACGTACAGTAGGTAGGTATAGAACAGGGGTAACCTTATTCCCGGACTAGCAAATGCACTCTGATTAAGACACCCATGGTTTAGGAAGCTATAATTTTATTAAATGTGACCTATAAAAAATATATCGCGCCCTAGACTTCTAAAGGCTTTAAGCGTTTTAAACCAAGGGTTCTCAACGTTAAAAACGAAACACTAGATAACTTTTTTCTACCTTTCTCGTACCTAAATCATCTTCATTCTAGTTAAAATACAGAAGAACGGTCATCACTCTATAATAATATGCGTGAATATAGTGTTGAGGAAAAACCCAGGCCCGTTAAATTTGCTTCGTACAAAGTATTTAGATGCGAGATAGTCACGCAGCGCGAGTCGCTGTCTTGCGAACGAAGTGTTTCGTATACGTGTGTTTAGGAGGAAACTATTAAGACTGAGTTGCACCACCTTTACTTTAACCATAACTATGACTATAACCGGTGATTCTTATGGATTTTGACAGATTTTTGACGTTTGTTAAAGTTAAAGTAAGATGGTGCAACCCAGCCTAAGTGTGACGGAAATATGGTAGGCTGCAATATGACAGTATCGTCTAAATATACAACATTATTTTTAGTATATACGAACCTGAAAACTGTTTGTTTAGAATTGGTAATAGAATCTTTTGCAATATTTTTTTAAATCATGTTATATTTTGACTTAACAAAAAAAGTTCCGCGCGCGGTAAGGTTGTCTACACTTGCGCGTGGACAACGAAGCAGTACAAAAAGCTGGTAACTTCGTGAGTTTAAAGGTGTCGTAATCATTTTTTTCATACTGATTCTAAAAAGGTACAAAATGAAATTGTACATATGTGACCCGTGTTTCGGCTTTCGTATAAACAAAAAAATTATGCTGTATAAAATATTCATCATTTATCTCCTATTGCAGTCCAGTGCTGGACGTAAGCCTTACCTAGAGAGCGCCATAGAGCACGATCTCTCGCTTTTATCATCCAGCTACTGCCAGTCATCTTCCTAAGGTCGTTGGTACATCGAGCTGGGAGGCATCCTACACTGCGTTTACCAAGGCGAGAACTCGAGAACCCTTTTACTCTACCTTTAAACGGTTCTGTAACAAATATCGCCTGCCCACATAAATTATTATTTAAAGGTAATAATAAAATAAACTCGATTCTCAGTTTTCTTTTTGTCGCTCGACGGCTTTAGTGATTAGCACAATCTCGTTGTGAACGTGATTGTGCTAATAAAAATTGGCAATATGCGACACACATACATTGTAATAATCATGAGCTCTTATAGCAGTATTAACTCAACCATTAGAATAGTTTGTTACGGGATTGCTACCATGTACCTTATTTTTGAGTTCCCGATATTTCGGCACTGTTGCAAGCGCCATGATACTCCGTGATCATGGCGCTTGCAACAGTGCCGAAATATCGGGAACTCAAAAATAAGGTACATGGTAGCAATCCCGTAACAAACTATTCTAATGTTAGTGACCATGAAAGTTTAACTCAACCATGTTTTGTTTTACTGTAAAGTAGTGCAATCTTAAACAACACTTTTTAAATAATGTTTAAAGTTCGTGTTAAGGGATATCTCTTTCTCATAAAATCTGTTGTTCCGATCACCTTTATACGATTTTTGTAGTATAACTATTACTAAATGAACATAATAAAAGAAATCACCCAAAATCAAAATTTTTGTGTCATCCATAAAAAAAACACTATAAGTTGTTACACCCACACATCTGCCATTCTACATGCATGATTAAACGTCATGGTAATCGAGAAAGACGCAATATTATATTAATATTATTTATTTTATTTAATGACCAAAAGTTTTCACTTGCCAAATACATTACAAGCAAATCACATTAAATTTTTGGATAGTATTGTATGCGTCTAAACACATGGTTTGGTAAGATTATTGCATATCTACGAATACATAACAACGAAATAATTTACTACAAGATGGTATTAATATTCATCTATTCACAGCGGCCACTTCATTTCAAACACGTAACCACAATTCAAAGTAGTACAGTAGTCCGAACAAATCTCTAACGACGTACTGTAGTAGGTTTATCTTTGTTTTATCTGAGGTGTCGTCTGTTTTGCCGAAAATCTGCATGCACTTTAAACTCAACGTAGCTTTGACGTCACAAATTACTTTGCTATTGCAGTAGTGCAACAACAATAACCAAGCAAAATATCGATAGGCTTCCAATTGACTAACCACCACCACTATATAAGTTGACTGGACGTAAGACGTAATGACGTACGAAATTGACAGATTTGAGATTGTTTTAAGAGTTCATGGTTACCCCAGGTTCTGCCAATAATTTGCCAGAATAGGTTTTGTTATATCAAGTGTATAAGCCTACTGTTTATCAATTTATTGTTACAGAACAAAGACTTCAAATTTACGTTAGAGCGAACTCAGTAATTTGATTATCACTGGCATGATATTAAAATCTACGTTTCGTGGGCGGCTTAATAAGAGTGGGTTGAATTTAAAAATTGCTGCGATTATTTTAAAAGCAATCGACAAGTCAAGGCTAACGAGATAAGAGATTTTAATTTATTAATGTATCAATTTGCATACCTAAGTGATACATGAAACAAGTTGTAAATTAAGATAATATCTGTCACATGTTGTAATTATGTACAACTTCGACCCACATTAATATTAACGGGGTGACGACAAACTGTTTAGATTAGTGATGTATATATTTATACATACACGGTATTTGAAATATAAGGCCAATATATTTACAATCGTACCGAGTGTAGTCACTGTAGTAAGTACTCGTATTTAAATAGGTTTTTGGTTGTTTGCAGCTTTAATAAAAGTAGAGCTTTTATTAAAGCACTGCTCTGCCATTTAACTACTTATTATTCAAACAGAAACTAAAATATTCATACAATTTTCAATTTCCTCTTCATTTCTTTGTTTCCTCGTTCAGTCAATCCAAAACCAAATCTTTTATTTAAATTTAAAAAAAATGGCTTATCTTCTAACTCTGTACGTGAGATGGGATTCCCAAAAATCTTTTAAGTGCTTACCCTTGTCATAAAATATCATTTTAAAACTCGAAGACTGTCAATGTGTATTTGTTTAAACATAAAAATTTGACAAAAAATGTTGTCTTACCTTCTTAGAAATAGAACTAGTAATTCTAAAGGTTCTTGAGTGTCGTAAATGTTATATTTGTTATCACAATGAGTCCCTTGGAGTTGAAAAGTGAGTATCATTATGGTACCGTCGTTGTTTCTGATTTCTATAACACAAGTGCTTTAGCTACTTACCTTAGGATCAGAGCATTGTATGTGATGTTGTCCAATATTCATATTTATATTCAAGTGTACAACAGTGCAAATAAACTATTACATTGTCAAGTCTAGAACCTTATGCATGCACATTGTACATCCATCCATCCTTTTTGAATGCCCATTTGACATTAAATGATGTATAATGAGTCTTGCAAAGATTATGTTTTTTGTTTTTGTTATACACTGTTGTTTTTATTCATATGACTGGCATGATTTATAATATAAAATTTGTTGCTTACCTTATTAATTATAAATGAGAAACTTTAAATTATTGGCATTTTGTTAATAATAACGCTTTAGCAAACATAGATATTGATCTAATACGATTTTAATTCCGTTTTTGTGTTCACGTGGTATTATTTATTGCTCTTAAACTTAATTCTGAAGTTTTCTTAGACGATGATACAGACAAAAGATAGTGTTTTAATATATAAATATACGTAGTAGGTTTGTTCAATCATTTCAGATCAAAGCTTTGGTGCCTCCTTTCCCTGTTGTATCCCCCGAGGGGTTTTGCAAACGTTTAGAGATTCCATGCATAGGTAGATATTCCGCATTCCCCAGTCATATTTTGATCCCGATACGTTGCGTTTACGGAAAACTCTTTGCATAATGTTTGCTGTAGCTCTTTAGATCAGTTGTTAGATTGCCTAAAGGCATACCTACTAAGCGTAATTTGACTATGTCAAGAGTGTTACAAAATGTTTAAGCAAATCTTCACGACTATTATCAAACGATATTACCATAGAGAAAAAATTATACTACGTAAAAATATTAGTAAGCTGGGTCAAAATTTGTCATTCCTTCCGAAGCATTGAGATGCTTGTGATAAACTTCACTAAACAGGGTCGGAATGGTACCCCTTCTACTCACAACCACGGCGAGGGTTGCTTAATTTTGGTAATCATTAACGAAGCGCTGTCGCTACTGACCATTAAAATTTTATTTTAATGAAAATCATAATAAAGGAAAATTATCGTTCATTTCAAACTAGCATTTATTACCTGCAAAATGGAAGTGCTTGTGTGGAATACTAAAATATATGTTAGAAATCAGATTTTTAATGGCCTTATAAAAATGTAGTCCATGATTTCGTATTCTTCAGCAATGTCTATGTGTGCGTTGCTCTAACCCGCATTATAGAGGTAATATAAATACTCTCCCAAACTATCATTTCTCCTGCGACTGTACCAAATAACATATTATGGTACTAAGTAACTAAATGGATCAAAAACGTGCCTTTATAGCATAAGCTAGGTCGTAAGTTTAGGTTTAGTGCTCGATAGACATCGGGGCACATCGCTCGGCGTGCGAACGCTGCCGATGGCGATGGCGCTGATACGAGCCCGCCGCGGCGAGCGTGACGCCACTGCTAATGCACCTCGAGATGGTAGGGAGACCATATTATAAGCAGCAGACGGGATATTCTTTTATTTGTAAAGAAGTTATACGAATAGACAATCCATGATGAAGATGGAAATTAGGTCATACGATCCAATAATCCACGATGCTGACGGAAAGTGGGTATAGTTGGACATTTGTGATATAACATCCTTTAAGAGGTTTTGTAAACGAGATTTTTGAAGACCCCATTGTATCGCAGAGTAATACAGAAGGTTACGGAACGATCTTTCTCTGTTATAGGACGATTAAAAATTACTTTATTTTGCATTTTGATGAATATATATTAAATTAATTAATATATTTTATCTCCGTTTTTAATTTAACGCAAAGATATGAAATCAAATTTAACTTATTAACACAATTATTTTGTGGAATGCAGTAATAAAAAATATTAACAAAAAGCATCCTCATAATTAAACATTTCCTCAACAAAATACAAAAACAAAACCACAAAGACTGCAAAAGTCAAATCATTATTACTCCAGCACAGATTCACCAAACCATACCGTTTCTAATTCAATTTAGTTGTCAACATCAAGTCGAAGTGAACGCTCTGCCGCAGTTCACACGAGAAATTCACGGTCACTGCCTATGCAAATGGGAGACGCACCAATGACTAATTCTCAGTTAGACAGAATACAGTTACAAGAACAAAGGGGGAGATTGTGATGAATACTCCAATTAGCACATGACGGTATTTTTGGATTCGTAGTTCTGTGGCTGGTGTTGCCTGTAGTTCGCGAATTACGCGTGGCAATACTAAACATAGATATTTAATTGTATGATTATCGTTAGTAGGCAAGCACATAATATTGTAACAAGTTCCCAGTTAAGCGGCATTGAAGATAGATAAACACTGATACTGCTGCCAAGAATAGATTTATATCCGTTGCTTTTATAAAAAAGGCCCTTACTACAAGACTTTAGAAGGAATTTAAAACATCGTACCTATAATAAGTATGTACTTAGCACATTCACAACAAAAAAACGAACAAATCATTATCATGGCTTAATTTTTTATTGATATTAAAAAATATATATTTGCATACATATTCCTAATGTTCTTACAGTTGACATTGCTTATTCGATATTAAAATCAGAATTGATTTTATGTCCAAAATTTTATAGTACACTAAAAAAATTAATTTTTTTGAATAATTCAAAAATCATAAATGTTTCCGTGCCCAAATCGCAGCCACCCTACGGATTGTTAGACTTTTCCGGGCGCATTCTTCGCCGGCGCGGATTCACACGCCTCGCATTCACGGTCAGTGGCTATGTAAATAGTGTAGGAACCCTAAACAATGTGGGGTTCTTACGGCCCCATTAATTAGCCGCAATTTGAATTAATTAATACATTATAATTAGTTGATAAACCTTTGGGGCTTATGTAAATTTTTTATTAAATTCAAATATTTATTAAAAATGCAATTGAGTGGTAAATCACTTTATAAATAATAAATATAATAGGCATCTTTAGTAAATCGATCTTAATTAAATTGAAAATTAAGTGCACATTTATTATCATGCCAACTAAATTGGATCGTCGATTAAGAACACTATACAATATCATCTTTGGAATATTCCACTAAATTAACTTGTGAATTGGTTTCATATGTAAAACTATACATATTCATTAACCGTAATACATGAATTCTATATGACTGTTCTGTCTGCTTCGTGAACAGTCAATATGTGATGAAGTGACACCAAGATGTTAATTGTTTTTTATTTTCAACATTACAACACAACTCTTAAACAATCTATACATTTGTAATACACGTTACGAGGTTGCCATTACGCAGACCAGCAATTACAACAATTAGGTACAAAAATGTCTCCGGCAGAAACGAGAAACCCGACGTTATTAACATTAAGTTGCCCAACGGTTTTGATGTGCAACTTATTTGTAAGTGCCGATATGTCGTGGCGAAACTTGTACGGTCTGCAAGAAGTCAGATGTCGAAAGAAGTAGGCCTTTAAGGCTTATGTAAAAGCAGTTTTTAATATTGCTATTAAAGGGTTCATGGAAAAAAGGTATTTCAATAAAAACAATACTAACTGACTGACAGATCTTTCGCAATAAAACACGAATTCTTACATACATGGCCGTGTGAGTAGTTGTTTTTATTCAAAGTTCTTTATTAGTACATTAAAGTTCTTAAATATGTAACTTTTTTGCTGATTTCTGTTTTTAATTGTTTAAATTAAACTAAGTATTATCTTAATTTCTATTTTATATCGAGTCCAGTTGCACTCAAATCGAAGTAAAATTTATGATTTTATTGACGCGACGTTTTGTAACATGTAACAATTAGTATTTCTGGCACACAAAACTATTTAACGTATTATTTAAACTTTAAATGTATCGAAGAGTAGTCTTAAAAAAATTATTTTGCTATCTCTCGCCGTCGTAAATAGAGATATACCTACATCATCAAATTCGCATTAATAGAAGCCTATTTTGTAACGACCCAATATGTCGGCGGTGTTATAAGTTTTTCAAACTGTCAATCCATTTGATTTATAACTAACGTTAGATATAGAACTATCTAAAAAATTACCCAAGCCACAGGTGATTAAAAGGCTGACAGCTACTTTGGGTTCATAATTAGCATCGCTACTCAGAGAGGCAATTATTTCAACCTTTTTGGCACCATCTCTAGTGGCAGTGTTGGGGCTGAAATCTTTTTAATTTTATATTATTTTTTTATTATTATTACTGAAAATTACATTTTGGTTATTACTATTTTTATAAAAGGTAATATTGTTATATTATTTTGTAAATATTAATAATAAGATTGTAAAAATGTAGACAGTTAATCTGTAAACATATAGTATCCTTAAAAATCCGAGTAAATAACAAAAAAACTAACGTTATCGTGTATATATTTTTAGCAAAATGCAAAATTAATTTAGTAAAATTCAATGTTATAAGATCTTTCCACTGATATTATAAACTATACGTCGTTTTTAATTCTTAAACTAGCAATCAAATGATTGTTTTATTAACAATACTTTAGAAGAAAAATGAGTTTTCTTTTCTCCTTACAGTTTCATCCGTAGACCCGTATCAACATTATTGAATCGAAAAAATTCCGAGATATGTAACGTAACTATCCGTTTCTAATAAAAGATATTCCGGAATGTTCTAATAAAATATTTGGGCAAAGATAGATTTCTTCACGTCCCGCTTATTGAGGACGAGGAAACTGAGCGAATAATATGAAATACCAGGAAATTCCATTACGATATTAGTTCCGATGTACGTACCTGTATCATTGTTATATATCGCAGCAACATTTTTTCAATAGGTAATATTTTTACTAGTTTTTTTATGACCATATTTTTCGACGACCGTCTGGTGTAGTGGTTCGCACTCCGGACTACAAAGCCTGGCGGTTGCGGGTTCCAATCCTGCTAGGGGCAAATGTTTGTGTGATGAGCACGAGCATTTGAACCTAAGTCAGATGTTTATAAAACGTATTTAGGTATGTTTATCCGTTATCTAGTCGCCATAGTACAAGCTATGCTTAGTTTGGGGCTAGCTATTGTGATCGTATATACTTTTATTTTTATTTATTTAGGTTAGATATATAAAATTAATAGAATGATAAAAATTATTTTGGTCACTTGTCTTTGTCATATTTGTATTAGGTAACGATATTAGAATGTTTATAATTTAGATATCTACTAAATTACAAGATATGTTTATCTGATGTAAGGTTAAAAAAATATGCAGAAGTTAAAAAAATATTGGATTTGACGAATGGTAGTAAATTTTATTATCATACATTTGCCTTTGTATTCCAGCTTTTTCTAATGCAATTTGATATTACTCAGACATATTTTGATTTAGTTCCACACTGCGTGGAACAATAATTATTCTTAATAAATTTAAATAATTGTATGGTTTAATAAGCATCTTATTTAAGATGATAGATACTTCTATTATTTGGTATCGGTAAATTAAAACAACTAGTTTTAGTTAACTATAAATATAGATTTTTTATCACAATGAACTGAACGTTAAATTGATATTTTTTTTTTTGTATTATAGTAAAATTTAAAATTATTATGGTTAAATAATCTAATCCATTTGTAATACTTCACATAATAGTACCAAAGAATCCCTCCCGTAACCAGCCAAGAGGCGGTACTTTACTAATTATAACTCAGCAAGGTACTATAATTATGTTAAAAATAGGAAAACCGTGTATAAACCGTGTGTATAAATTTAATTATGTATGTTAATCAGATACGTAGCTCGGCCCGCCCCTCCCCGTAGAAAAGACATCAACGCGCTAGACCTCGCAATCAATTATCCATACATTTTAAATGGCACTCAAAATCAATGTAAACCGAGCTATATTATGAACCAGAATAACAAAAAATACTATAAAATAGGAAAAAAAAACTATAACTTTAATATCTTTTAGTTATATTTTATTTTCATCTATATGGGCTTTAGTTATTTTTAATGGCAAATGAAACGCTTTTAGCTTTTTTTATAAATAACTAAAATTCATACTAAAAATATTTTCTGACAGTAAAGTTTTGAAACGATCTCGCTAGAATGTATTTCTACTAGAACAACCCATGAAATCTTCCCATAACCCACTTTAATTTACATCTAACAGAAATATCATTATTTTGAAACTAAAATACAGTTACTAAGCAATAAAAAATTGTCAATGAGTCCAAATACCTTTAGCTTGTCGTCAGACATAAAGATATCTAAGGAAAATCATATTTAGCGCGAGCCGCACTGAATCAGCGCAGATGGAGGCTGCGCGGGAGTTCGCGCCGGTCAAGGCTGCGTTGGCGGCTACGAACCCGGATGTACTTAGAGAACTCATATATTAGGCCTATGTCAAGACATTTGCCTATTCAATAATCAAAATCTTATTTAATTCTATGAACGTTTGAATAAACGCTTTTAATTTTTTTATTCAAATCGCTTTAATAAGCGTTGTGTGGGTAGATTTGCAAAAAGGTATGTATATTTAGCGGTATCTTTAAGATATGCCTGTTTAAAGACTTGAAAATCAAGACAGAATAATTTTTGTCATGTCGCTTTTTGATCTGCCAAACGGTCGTATGAGACCGTGCAACAGTTTTTTTTTCTAGTTTTGTAGGGTTGAGTGAAAATTTTATAGTTATATATTTTGAATGTAAAATGATTTTAAAAGAGTAGTCCCAATTTAAAATGAAATAGTATAATTATGAATCAATCATAAAAAGAACTTTTTATCTTTTAAAATCCATACGTTTTAATAGTTAGGAATTGTAAATGCTACGAGATTTTTATGTTGGAATTTACATAAAAAAATACATTTTAATGTAAATTACTTAAATACCGACCGAACACTGAGATTTATCCCACGCTTTTTCGCGTAGTTAATTGAGCGGTCTCGTTAACCGGTCTTTTTTATCGCATGTTCGTTTGACGTCATTAAAAAACGTTACTAACGCCAAGATATTATATCTACTTGAAAAGTTTTCAACAGTTAAGTTTAAAATTTGAAATGAACAAAAAACCGGTTGTCTATCATAGTTTAAACCTCGCTTTGTCACCCAATAATTAGTTGTTAACCCACGAATCGGAAAAGAGGTAAGAAAATTCCATACAACATATCCAAATTATTTCTACGTGTAATAGTTTATACAGTTATGTTTAAAAATATGAAATGCACCAAAAACTGGTTAGCTATATTTCGTTCCTCGTTATGCCGCCCAATCACTCTCCCACGCCTCAGAAAAGACGTTAAGAAAACCACCATCTAACCGAAACCGGTCTCGAAATAAAAAGCGGACTTACCTTAGTCGATCCGCACGGTTCGAGCTGTGTTTTTCACGAGCGCTCCAATTAAGAACCACACACTCACTGGTGAAGGCCAGGGGAGTTCAATCGCGCGGCGCACGGGCGTCCGGGGCGGCGGCGGGGCGCGACTGCCGCGCTGCGCGGACGCAGCCTGCGCGCGCGCCATTGGCCGGCGAGCGGTGACGTCACCGGAGTGGTTTGACTACCGAAACTAGTGGAGTCCAGATTTAAGGGCTTTTCCTCAATGTTCTTTGGATTTAAGAAAATTTTTACGCAAATTTACTCAATATGATGGCTAAGGATGGAGGAGGCTTTGATCCAAAAAGGGACTTTGTAGTTAAAAAATAAAACAACTAAAAAAACAAATAGAAACACAACATATATTGGGCATTATACGGGAAATAAAGTTTTATACTAATAAAAACGATAATAATATTAAATCCACTGTACTTTCTTATGCCAGCCGATTTTACTTACAACTGCTAATATGCTTGTTATTAGCTACCTATAGTGATCGACTAGAAGATAGATAGATAGATAGACACTCTTTATTGCACACCAAACAAAGAAGTTACATTTGATATTTATAGAAAGATGTACAATTTAGGCGGTCTTATCGCTAAACAGCGATCTCTTCCAGACAGCCTTTAGGCAGAGAACACTAAATGGCTTTAAATCCACCTTTAATAGGTTTGTTAAAAAGATCACTTACAGCATTGATTTAACGATTTAAAAATAAGCATTTTTTGGCAGATGTGACACTTTTATAAATTTACTGCCTTATTCAGAGTGCATTTACTAGTCCAGACTAAGGTTAAACCACTAATTTTTGTACGTTAAAACAGTGGTTTAACCTTAGTCCTGCAATAGCAAATGCACTCTGAATAAGACAGTGAAAGTACTGCCGGTCGATTCTCTAAGAAAAACGCAACGGACTCGCTCTAAAACTCGACTTAGCCGTACAAACGAACATAGCCTCTATCTTGTTAGTAAGAAGGTTCATATTATTTATCGTTGATGAGCGAGTGCAGCGACGAAGTGAGCGCGGTTTTTTTTACAGAATCGACAGGCAGGAAATCAAACAATACTTTTTACTGCTTTTTTATCTTTAACGTTGCTTATTATTAGTCTCGCGCATATCATCGTAACGCTAGCTACGAAATGCTGCAATCTGCATTATAGACAAAGCGTAGTTGAGCTACTATGAAGTATGTTGACTGTGGTATTACCATGACGTTTAGCGAATCTAAAAACTGCGGGAGCTACCTATCAAGTCCAACTGACATACACAAACATTTAATGCAAGATGTTGATGAACTTGCGAGTTTTACACGTGTATCAGATTTTAGGCAACATCGCTATAGGCATATAGGCAACATAGCGAGCATAATAATACTAGTTTTGTACAGTGAGGTCAATAAAGATGATCTAACGCCAGCAAGCTGAAGATTATTTGGAAATCGGATATAGACAATCTTATCATGAAAATATAAGCTGTTAATTCTGGTAACATATCGTTGCCAAACTAACATTTTGTAGTCAAGGGAGGAGGATAATGATATAAACATTAAATAAATAAATATTGGACAACATCACATACATTGCTCTGATCCCAAGGTAAGTAGCTAAAGCACTTGTATTATAGAAACCAGAAACAACGACGGTACCACAACACCCAGACCCGAGCCAATATAGAAAAGTTCGTTTTCTACATTGACCCGACCGGGGATCGAACCCGGAACCTCAGAGATGGCGGCGCCACTTAGAGTCTGGCATGCTCGCCTCTCGGCTACGGATGTCGAAAAACATTAAACTCAGCAATATTACATAGAAGAAAATACATATGTAAACTAAAATTGCAGAATTTTTTTTTTTAGTAGGCTTGACTTTGATACATTTGTATATGAACTAGACATATTTCAAATACTTTAAAATTTATTTACTAACTAGCATAGCTGTGTCTGAAACTTCGTTTGCGTGGACTACGGTTTGGTATGATAATGTAACAAAAAACATTCGAATAAACAACAATAGGTATATTAAAAAATTTAATATTTTGGGACAGGAACATTTAACCGGGGAAAATTTCATCCAAATCCGTTCAGTAGTTTTTGCGTGAAAGAGTAACAAACATCCATTCATCACCGTGATTATTAACAAAAGCATTATTTATCGTTTGAATATAAATAAAAAACTTTATCTATCAATAAATTCCGTAATTAATATAATATGTTTTTATTCGTTAATAATTTATCTTAATTTATAGTCTAGTTTCACTTCCTTACGGGATTGCACTTTCTTCTGGAACACATACACATAGCTAACACAACATAAATAAAAATATACATGCAATAATTTAAGCCGTTTTATTGTTTTGCTCCGGACATTGCTTTATCCTCTTTGGAATGATTCTAAAGTCTTCGCAAAAGAAATCGCCTGCAAAATCTAGTAAGCTATATATTTTCCACTGCTGAACATAATTCTCCCCCAGTGACTTCCATATTGCCCGGTTGGAAGCGACCTGCATCCAGGACGTCCTGTGGCTGAAATATATTGGACAGCATCACATTCATTGCTCTGATCCTAAGGTAAGTAGCTAAAGCACTTGTGTTATATAAATCAGAAACAACGACGGTACAACAACACCCAAACCCGAGACAATATAGAAAAGTTCGTTTTCGACATTGACCCGACCGGGGATCGAACCCGGAACCTCAGAGATGACGGCGCCATATACAGTCCGGCATGATGATGATGATGAAATATATTTTCCATTGATTGACATTTCGGTGCAGAACCTTGATATATTTGACGACCTCCGTAGCCGAGAGGCGAGCACGCCGGACTTTAAATGGCGCCGCCATCTCTGAGGTTCCGGATTCGATCACCGGTCGGGTCAATGTAGAAAACGAACCGTTCTATATTGGCTCGGGTCTGGGTGTTGTGGTACCGTCGTTGTTTCTGATTTATATAACACAAGTGCTTTAGCTACTTACCTTAGGATCAGAGCAATGTATGTGATGTTGTCCAACATTTATTTATTATTTATTTATTTATTATTATATTCAAAACGTAATTCATTTTTTTTAGTAGCAACCCTACGTTTAACCAGTCCAGTCCTCGACGTCATTTATATACGTGTTTTTGCCGCCAATATGGCCGAAATTTTGCAATGGCAATGGCGTCTTTCCTCGAACCGGCCGCTTGCAAAGCCGGTTCAGGGTCCGCGATTACCGAAGGACCGGCAAAACCTCTCCGATTTTATGTCCACTAAAAAGCGAGCGAATTTTATGCCCTCACTCCTTTCGAAATAATTTAATACAACGCAAGGCGTGTTCTGAGGAGCGCATTCAAGTTTGGTAGGTGTTTGATACAAACATAAATTTAAGTTCATTTTTTAAGAAAACATTAGTTAACGTTTTCATTATCTTTAATGTAATAGCGTTATTTAAATTGTCTTTGCCCAAATGTGCATTGTATTAAAAAAAAGTGTAGTCTATGGGCTGCACTATGATTTTTTCCTCTTTGCTATATTCGCCATTGTGTGAGCAACATTGTGTTGTTGTGTTGTTAAATTTGTGTTAATAATGTTAAAATTGTGTTTTATATATAATAAAAACTCAATTTGTTAAATACAACTGTTTCAATCAAACAGAAGGTACATAGAATGCAATACCTACTTATTCAGTCATTTATTTGTTTCACGGCTTACCTATCTATTTTAATTTTCAAAATTAAAAAACAACTACTTAGTAGTAAAGGCAAAGCACTTTGGCGACCATACGGTGATTCGCAATTAGCATTCCGGACTATAAATCCCGGAGGTGGCAGATTCGAATCCCAGAAGAAGATAACGTTTGTTTGATGAACACGAGCAGTTAAATATATTGGACAACATCACATAGGTACATTGCTCTGATCCTAAGGTAAGTAGCTAAAGCACTTTTGTTATAGAAATCAGAAACAACGACGGAACACAGTTAAGTATAGTATGTTTATCCATTATCACCATAGTACCAGCTTTGCTCAGATAAGGGCTAATTAATTGGTGTAATTATGAAAACAATTTATTTAATTACATTGTAATAAACGATTTATGTACATAAGTACCATGATGTGGAATTATATTATTGGCTAAGTGTTTTATTGCAAGTCTTTTATTTAAGCATGATTGTTTAGAAAAAGCTGTAGACTTTCCCAATAATTAAAATAAAATTATAACTGAAGTGTGGTCATCTTTGAATTCTCTGATTGACTTGAGATTATGTATAATGAGTTACAGTAAGAAAATGCTAATAAGCATATTTGTGTTGTGTGTTTTTCGTGTCTTTGAACTTGACTACACGAATCGCACGGCCTCAAATGAAGGCAAACATTATGCAATACGCAGACGCGTACGTATGAGTAAATATTAAAGGTACTGTCCAAAATAAGCCATATTCTATTATAAAAAAGTTGACATTTGAAATTCGAATTTAAATACCTACTTTAACAGGGGAGATCCCTGAGTAGAAGACAAGGCTTTCCCACATTTTAGAAGGGGATTTCCCTAGGGCCGATTTATCTTACCACTAGTTGGTCATGTCTGAGGCATAGTTATCGCGCTAGGGCTAAATGAAACATGCCAGGGGTAACATGGCGGAACGTGCAATCATCAAAACGCTTATCAGGACAACAGATTTTAAGCAGATTAAATTATGACTCGATTTTCGTCTAATGTTGCTCACTCAATTGTCAATCAGTTGATTTCACATTTAACAGAGAACTATCGGTAGGCTGGAACGTGGTAAGAACAACAATTAACTGATTCCTACTGTGTTGCGTTATAAACTGTCTTTAGTATATATAATAACAACATTTTTTTTTTTTTAAATAAAAAAATAAATATTAGACAACATCACATACATTGCTCTGATCCTATGGTAAGTAGCTAAAGCACTTGTGTTATAGAAATCAGAAACAACGACGGTACCACAACACCCAGACCCGCGACAATATAGAAAAGTTCGTTTCCTACATTGACCCGACCGGGGATCGAACCCGGGACCTCAGAGATGGCGACACCATATTAGTCCGGCGTGCTTCCCTCTCGGCTACGAAGGTCGTCGAATAGTATATTATAATATTCTGAACAACAACTCTGTACCTAGGGTCGATACTATCGTTGGCTTATAATTTATTATAAGCAAATCTACAGTCTTGCTATCGGTTGTTATCGATGAACTCTCGGTACACCATTGACATACAACTATTGCTTGAAAACATTACACCCATCTCGCCTCTCCCACACTCAATAAATGACTAACAACAGCGTACACTAACTCCACAACTAGCACCTAGACAATTTTTTTTTTTAATTTTGGCCGTACTTATCACCAACTGAAACATCTTTGTTAACACGTTACGATGCCCGTAACAGCTTTGTCAAATTATTCTTAACACGCAGACAGAGGCAGACAACACGTCGGCTAGTGAACAGAATTCGAAATAAAATTCAGACAGCGACCGGTTGCTAAGGGTTCCGTAACACAATTACGAACCCATGGGTAATTAAAAGTATACTCTTAATCAATAAGTCTATATGATCTTTACCTTACTTGCGTTCTTCTGCTGAGCATTATATCGGGTGTAAAAAAGGCTTAACGAAGCCGAACACCACATAATCTACGTATATATCATTACGATCATTTTTTTTTTACACTATACCTGGGAAATGATGGGTTACCGAGTTATTGACAGTCAAAGTTACAATTTTTTTCAAAGTTTTTTTTACAAAATTGAATTCTGTTTGATAATACTAAACTTTTTTACAAAGAAACATGATGTCTGTGGCGTGCGCACTATACATTGGGGGTTAGAAATAAGTTATTTTTTTTGATACCCAAAAATAAAAGTCATTTCCCAGCAATTATTTTTTTTGCATTCTACTTGGTTTTATGTATAGAATTCGTGGTTTAAGGCTACGTTAAGGCTTTTTTTACATCCTGTATGTATAAAACTTTAAAACAAATCTAGCCCAAAAAAGACTATGAGTAATAAACCTACTTATATAACATATTTGGCATGCTATTGCTCATAGCTGGATAAGTGAGACGAATACAAAATTGTGATCTTCATATTACTTTATTTAATAGCATATTTATAAATGATTCTGATTCTTTTTAGTCTGCCTTTAAAGCTTTTAAAAAACTATTGCGTAACAAATGTTTGTATAGAAATGTTTGTTTTACAATTAAAACACACTGTAACGGGAACTAACGCAATCATAATATTTTAGGTAAACCGACCGTGGTCGCAGGCTGACTGGCAAAAACGTCAGGCTAATAAAAGATAACAGTTTACATAAATTATTATGATCGCGTTAGTTCCCGTTACAATGTGTTTTAATCATGCAACGCGAAAGTTTAAAAGGTATTGTTTTACAATTGTTTTGTCGAAATCGTGAATGAAATAGCATTTCTTTCACCAGACATTTAAAGTGCTTGCCATTTATAATGTCAGTCGGCGCGTGAGTTCGTGACCGCGAGTCATGACTTACACTCGTGTGACACATGACTGTTTGACCCTTAAGCAACGATCCTGTTTGTTTTCCTACTGGCTTAACTAGCAGAGAACGGAGATTCGGTTTTAAATTGACTCCCCAAATGAGGCTATTCGTAAATCGATTTTTTCACTAACGGTGCTTTAGTGGATGATCACCTCTCTTCTCTGGTATTACGTCGTAATATTTTACCATTAATATATTTTCATGCCAATGTTTTTAGTAAGTAGGTACTTACCAAGAATAAATAGGTCGGCAAGTAAGCTTTAAAATTAAAAATTCCCTTTAAAACGTTAAGTTTTTTAGTACTATACTGAACTGCCTGAAATGAAATCTTCCCGGCACCTATACACGTCCCAAAATATAACTTAGCCCTACCACCGCTCCGGGACAACATATCGGCTGGTGATAAGGAGAAGCGGCGCAACAAACTCAGTCACCTTAAAAAGCGTGAACAGCACGTACCAATCTTAATGTGGACACTCAGCGGCTCATTAGACAGATCATGATCTGGTAAAAGCAGCTGGTTACTAGAATGACGGGATAACAGAATGGTGGAAAAGGCCAAAAAAGCATTCATGTTGCGAATTAATTGTGGATTTTAATAAAAGTCCCATCTAAAAATCGATAAAATAGATAATGGTAAAACTATGCATATTACAAATCTGAGCGATTCAGTTAGCTGCACAGACACTGAACTGAACTGCCTGGAATTTGAGCGGATAGTTTAAAGCTCATGGTAACCCCTTAATGCTTCAAATAGAGAAGAGTCAAGATCTAATAATAATAAATGGTAAAAAAAGCAGCCACTTTTGTTACCAATGGACATGAAATCAAATAAAAACATTTATCATATCAATTTTAAATAAACTGAACTATTTCTATTCCATTGTGGTTATTATTTCCATTGTTCCTTTATCCTCTCATAATGAGTATGCGTTTTTTCATAACATTGAAAAGGTATTATATAATGATATTATCCTAGTCCTTTCACAGGGGACCGCCTGCGGGCGCGCCTTTGAACGCGGAACAAAACCAGACTAGATAACATTACTAGTCTAGTGAGCATATAATGTGGTTAAATTGACATAATTTTGGGAAATGTTGAAAGGGGTAAGTTGCACTATTACATTAAAACCTTACTGGCTTCTGCCAGTGAGATTTTTCTGCACATTAGGATGCTAAAAAGGTAATTTCAGAGGGAAAACGGTTTTTGTCATGTCTTTTGAAAGGAAAAAAAAGACAGACGGACAGCGAAGTCTTATAGGGTCCCGTTTTACCCTTTAAAATAGTGTAAGTTAACATAGGTACGATGTATTTTAAATGTGTCAACTTTTGCAAAAAAAATGTAAAGGATGCCATCGGGAATTGTAGTGGGACAATTAAAATAAAGACACTGTGATTTTTTAATAACGTCTTTTCTGAAATGAAAAAATAATTCCAGCTTTGTTATCGTTGACCGTATACACAATGAAGAAGCAGCAGTAATTAAAATTCTGATTAAAAATATGACAATGTTTTTTGTGTTTTCAACCGGGCTCCCGGACTACAGTGCGGATACAATGCCAAGTCCGAGCGCCTTCATCTTTGTCAACAAAATGCCGTCTTTCGTTTTCTTCGGCCTTAGGTCTACCATACACGGACAGTTCAAGCAGTTACCCAGTGATCAACATGCACAGACCGCTCTTGCAGTCATAGTCAACAGCTTAAAGCTGGCATTGATAACTGCTGAAGCAGTTGGTATTAACTGCTCAACAAGTCACAATTTCATTTTCATTTAAATCTAGCAAACGTGGAATGAAGAGCGCACGCGGGTGGAGGTAACTGCACGAAAGCAGCCAGTGTATGCCTAGCGACTGCTTGACCACCCAACCGCCCAAAGCAGTCACAACTGCTCGAGCGGTTCCGTGTATGTGTGTACGTAGAATACAGTAGTTTCCTATGCAGTCGCAGCTTGAAGTTGACGATACTAACTGCTTTAAGCTGTCCGTGTATGGCGGGCCTTAGGATTATGTAATGCTGGGTATTTTTATTTGCTAGCCACATTTTTTATGTAAAAATAAAAAAAAACCAGCACTGGACAGCACACTGATAAAATAATCTCGAAGTAAGAGTTAACACCCTTACTGAGTGTGTACAACATCGGAATGGGAATCGAACCTGGAATCCTTTGTGTTAAGTCACCAGCATTACTGCACCTTAATCAGATCGTCGAAAAACCGATTGAGTCTAAAAATATCTGATAAAAAAATAAGAATCAGTGTAAAAAGTTATATTAAATCAGTTTTTTAAATTCTACAGACAAAAAAGTGCTTGACATCCAGCACTGACATGACGACCGTCTGGTGTAGTGGTTCGCGCTCCGGACTATAATACCTGGTGGTTGCGGGTTCGAATCCACGTTTTGTGTGATGAGCACGAGCATTTGCACCTAATCACGGAAAATTTATAAACGTATTTAAGTATGTTTATCCGTTATCTAGTCGCCATAGCACAAACTTTGCTTAGTTTGGGGCATGGTAATTGGTGTGATTGTGGAAACAATTTACTTATTTTTATTTTGTTTAAAAAAGTTCACCCACCAAGTCTTTACTTTACATACTTAAAGCTCCAAGCACTGGGTGTCCAGACGCTGCAGATAACGGAAGGACAAAGGCGTGCAAATAAAGTAAAATATCGGTTTGTATTTCGCAGATATGCACGCACAGGGATTCCATTCCTTACAAGGCGGAGTTCAGTCCGTAGGTACTACGAGTTTTAATCAAGCCAGTTTAATATCGACAAATTTCATAAATAAATAATAGGTCAGCTCTATCTTTGTAGTAAAATACTTTAAAGAGGTTTATAAATAATTATGAAAGCTAATTATTTATAGTTTTCTTAATGTCGTCAAGGTAACCTATAAAACTGATTTAAAAGGAAAATTTTAATACTACCAACTTTAACATGCCGACACAAATAAAAAAAAACCATTAAAAATTGGACCAAGTAAAAAAGTTATACATAATATGTTGTACTTCCACGTTTTTTGGAATCGGTTTATACTGGTACCGTCATAGGTTTCATGATTTGTGGCTAAATTATTAACATATGTAAGTATCTCAATTTAACTATCAACACTTAAAACAACACTAATTCTATCTATCTTCTGACACGTCCAATATATACACGACAGTTTTCCCTTAAAAAGTTATTATGAATGACTCGTGAAAAAAAAAACTAGCCGAACACGAAAGTCACTGATTCGGACGGTTAGAAGTTTTCATAGTACTTTAGCCCGGGATTCCTTGGGTCTATAAATGTGCACGCACCCCATGCAATGCTGGGTGAAATCGCAACCGGCCCGCGAGATAAGGCTCTTTGCAGCGCTGGATTTGCATGCGCAGGCGTTCGGTGGCCAAAGATTAAATAACAGATGTGCTAAAACTTGGGTTTATGCCTACGGAAAAACTTTATTAGAGCTAAATTTTAAGTATCTGTGTACAACAGCTGGTAGGACCTAACTGATTTAAAAAAAATAAAAACAGGTTTAGTTTCGTTTCTTGAGCTTTAAATTACTTTTTAGCGTCTGTCGTCTGCACGCAATACGCGAGTTTGGTGTACCTTATGCTGGGCTGTCTATCAAAAAAATATATATTAAATGCATGTCTATGAAAATCTCACTGTTTAAGCAATGTAAATACTAAGTTTTAATAAAGATCCACAGTTATAACTATACTTACCTAATTAGTTTAGTCATCATGCATGACACCAACAACTTATGAGTCATTTACATTCTTAAATTTTATTAATATATTCTGATTTCTCATTTTCTTTACACCACCACTTCCGCGTATATTTTCTCGAAACTCTCAACACTAATGAAATTAAACACTCTAACACTCTACGTCAGAGAAGTGACTTACCGAAAATATAAATAGTCTATGACATCACCGGCCATCACGTCCTGCGTAATGGATGTTCATCGACACCACGCGGTCACGTGGGCTTGCCATTAGCAGAGTACGCTGGTATTAACCGTGATTGGATCGACTTTCTGAATTTCTTTTTCGTTTTGAATTCCGAATATTTGTCACGCCAATCACATACGATACGACGTTAAACTCTCCTTTATCTGCTGCATCAAGCCTATTCTACGAGAAGATCTTCCTCTCTTACATTTTCCCTCTATCTTCCTTCTATAATCATCATTATCATCTCAGCCACAGGACTTCCAGTGCTGAACAAAGGTTTAGCACTGGAAGTCGATCTGGAAGTCACTGGGGGAGGCAAAGGCCTCTTACAGATCGGCCGGTCGGAAGCAACCTGCATATTGGCAAGCGCAGCGTGGGACGTGCACCTACAAGGTGGACAGACAACCTGCGGGCCTAAAACGACCGCATTGGATGTTTCATTTTTAATCTGATTCATTTAGTGAAATGTAGCGGAAATTATTTGCAAACCCTAAAACGGCCACATTAATAAATTAATCATAATGCAATTCATTTCATCAAATGGATCATATTTGATGACGTTAAAAAAATATAGTGACGCTTCCAATCTTACTTTACGGTTTTTGTGAAAATTAATGTTTTTAACAACACAAAGGAACAAAATGTTTCAAAATACTCAAGTTTTGTGTGTTCTACAAATATCAATACAAAATAATAATAAAAATAACATTAAAATGGTGGTTCACCAATTCGACAATTCATATTAAATATGAATTACTCTTTTCATATTGGACCATATTACGAATTAAAATTTCCATACAAAACTGTCAAATTAGATGAACTGCAAATATGAAATGTTCGAGGCTCATTTTATGATTCATCAAATATAATTTCATTTTAAGATTTGCTAAATGAAACATATTATGAACGGAATATGAAACATCCAATGCGGCCGTTTTAGACCCGCTGGTAAAGGTTGCAGGAAGCCTTCTATAATAGTCAATATTAAATAAAATAAATATAGGTATATTGGATAACATCATATTCATAAGGTTCTCTGATCATAAGGTAAAATGCTTTGGATACTCATCCAAATTATTTGTGATATAGAAATCGGAAACAATAACTGTACCTCCCAGACCAGGTACCAGACCCACCCAGGCGCAAGACAATAAATAAAAGTTAGTTAAAATCGAACCATGGACCTCAAAGATGACGATACTAAGTCCGGCGACGAAGTCACAGTACTCCTTAGTTTCTTTAAAAACCTGCCTTGTTTGAATACCATTTATGTAGGTTGGGACCAAATCTGCCAAAATTATTATTAAATATATTATTATTTATTATACATTTATAAAGCCTAACGCACATTTTAATAAAGATACGAAACTTGACATTTAAAACAAAATAATTGAAAATGTTACATAAACTTTTGTTACTATGAGCTAGCCTGTATGTCTGTGCTACAACAAAACTCGAATGGTTCCTATTATGACATCGACGTTCTTCTACGGGTCAATATCGCCTTAATTAAATTCTTGTAGTGAAGTGTAGGGTTCTTTATGAATAAAACTGCAATATCTTCAATACCAATGTCGGATACAGTCAACCTTAAAAATGCGTTTAGTAATTGAAGTTCTTTCGAACTACGTTTAACTACATAGAACCGTCGTGTGTGACCAACAGGTTTGGACCGCGTCCACTTTGTCCCACTATATTGTTTTCTGCATCTTCATGGGTGAGCTGGATTTATATTAACTATGTGCTCATATTAGGCCTCATCATAATCAGCTTGTCTATCCACTGCTAGACATAGGCGTTCCCCAGGGCACACAACTGATACCTATCGTTTGCTTTTTTCATCCATCCGCTATCAGCAGCTATTGGAAGGTGGTTGCCAAGGTGCGGTCTCGTCAAGTTTTTTAAGATTTTCTCAAATTTTCACAACCTAAGAAGCCAAGACAACACGCATGATACGATTAAAACAACCATTTAAAGTTTCTCAACAAGCTATAGGGATAGCCGAATGAAACAAATTAAGGTATAGCTCAAATGATTCATCTCGGCCTATTGCAGTCCACTGCTGGACGTAGGCCTTCCCCAAAGAGCGCCAAAGAGCACGATCTCCCGTTTTTTTCATCCATCCACTGCCAGTCATCTTCCTAAGGTCGTCGGTCCATCGAGCTGGGGGGCGTCCTACACTATGTTTGCCTAGGCGTGGTCTCCACTCGGGAACCCGTTTACTCCACCTTTCATCGGTTCTGCGACAGATGTGGCCAGCCCACTGCCACTTAAGCTTGCTACATTTTGCAGCTCAGAGGGTTAACAAGTTGAAAAGGCAGGGAGCTGGTCATTTTGGCCATAGAACCAATAACCGATGGCGCAGACTTGTTTTTGAGGGCAGACAAAATTTCCCGTTTATTTTTGTTTGAGATTGTCGATATTAATGACTGTCGGCGTGCTCTCGTTAGCCCCCCGTGGTGCACAACACGCTCTGGTACAATCTTCTTGAACTACATCCATAATGCGGACGGCTGTAGAATACTTTAGGATTTTTATTCAAAGATGGGTAGTGGATTTGAACACACATAACACGCGCCTAAGACTGGCCAGTATCAATTTCATCTGTGTGGTCGACTTATAGACATGGAATCCGGCATTTTTGAATTTGACTTCGGTTAGCCACATCGCAACGGCATGCCATTGACCGAAACTGAGGTAATCTTACCTCAGTTTCGGTCAATGAGATCGCTCTTAGCGATAAGACCGACTAAATTGTACATCTTTAAACTGTAAGCATCAACTGTAAGTTATTTGTTTGGTTTGCAACAAGGAGTATCTATCTATCTACCTGGTGACGTCATAGGATCAGTTTGGAAAAGGTTGCTTGGTATAGTGTTGCAACAACAACCTAGTCAAATGATCATCTACCAGTAGCCATGCTGAACGACCAAATTGTTGAAAAACTAATCTCAAGCAATTGACCAACCAGTGCTCCAAATTCAAAACAAAGTTAAGGCCCGAAGTACCTAGAATCGAGTTGTGCCACATGAAGTGGTATGACGACATGCCCCAGCGTACAGACTATAGTCATGTAATACTTTAAGGGATTCGCCAAAAAAAACCGAGAGAAGCAGGAGAACAATGAGCAACTCGTTTTTCACTTGTTTCCACCTAAGTACACAGGGTTACATTTCAAAGTAGTGCCCATTTTTAAAATAAGATATAGAGGTGCACTGCATAAGGTATTTGTTGACAATTTGAACCTCTGGTTTGCGCGGGCGCTCCTGCTGTTAGAAATGTACCTTACATCAAAAAGGCTAAGGTTCGTTTTCATGCGCCTTTGTTACTATTATTGCATTGAACTTTGCAGTTCTAGTTTGCACAGAGATAGTGCATGCGTATTTATTATGAATAAGATAAGATCATCCACGCGTACTATCTTTGAACAGCGGATAATAAAAAAATAAAAAATGAGTTTGTTTTTTAGATTGTTTATATCGTAGCTCGATTTACTGATTCTGAGTGGTCCTTAATAAATTAGCACTACCTTGTAATGAAACCCTGTATAATTATTCTGACTGCACGAATGTTCACTTTGTATAATGTTACATTACGCTTAGTTAAGCCGGTCAATAGTGTCAGTATCTACTTACTATAAGATCCAATGCTACCACGTAACAACAAAATTTATATATTGTCTAATTTTCTGGAAACGCAGTAGTCAAATGAAAAAAAACTTCAACAACGTGTCTGTCAACCGACACTTAGCTTACTCTATAGCAAGTACTTATTTCGTTTTAAAGTTCTAACCGCGCGTTTTTATTTCAATGCGTACTTCTTATTCTGTGTTCTGATTCTTAACTGTATTTGTTCGTCACTTTAGTTCGTTATTGGCTCATAAAACAAAACTTTCATACAGTGCATTTTATTCTTTCAGTAGGTAGTATGTGCCTTTTATTTTTTCATAATTGTAAAAACTCCAGTAAATACTATTACACAGTAAACCCACGATTAGTACACATTACATCAATAACAGTGATTTGCCCTGATCCTAGGTTCGTCTTCCAGTTCAAGTCAATTCAGAAAACTTGCTTGTCAGCGTGGAGACGTCTTAGCAAATTCAAATTAATTTATTCACATGAAACATGGTATTGAGATGATATTTTATAACATTTAGTATTCCGGCATGTCTCGCCATACTTAAGATGGCATGTAAATATTTACAATTATGCATCTAGCTACGTAGGTTATAGTTGTACTTTAAAATCATTGTTCTACCTAAGCAATACATATTGGTTATAATAATTAACATGCAAGTTTTTCTTGGTCAAGGAATTCCTTAACACTGTAAAAGCAGGAGTTGGTTAGCCATTCCCGAAATTCCCGAAAGGATCGTTGTCTGGTAATCGGTAACACATAGATGTTAATTTCTTGCCTATCAGTCAAACATGGGCCTACAATAAGTTTAAAGTCATGGCAGGCCCACGCTTCAATTATAAACTCTACTTGTGTTTTTTTAATTACGAAGAGATTGCTCGTTAGTTCTTTTCGCAGCTATGAAAACGTCAGTTTAGGCGTTTGTGTTAAGTTTAAATCATGATCAAGTAAGCAAGCAAGACTGCTGGGCAACCATGATTTGCCTTATATGTATTTTATTTCCATATGTAACTGGTAACTATGACGACCTCCGTAGCCGAGAGGCGAGCACGCCGGACTTTAAATGGCGCCGCCATCTCTGAGGTTCCGGGTTCGATCCCCGGTCGGGTCAATGTAGAAAACGAACTTTTCTATATTAGCTCGGGTCTGGGTGTTGTGGTGCCGTCGTTGTTTCTGATTTCTATAACACAAGTGCTTTAGCTACTTACCTTAGGATCAGAGCAATGTATGTGATGTTGTTTAAAAAAAAAACAGCCACTACATGAAGACTATCTTCTTTAAACACGAATGTATTTTGAAAAAAACGTTACGTAGTTTCCCGAACGCATTTAAAGATGAGATACTGCTACAATCTTACGTGACTGTGGACTGGTCGCCTTTATCCCCGATTTAATAAAACTTTTATTGCCGCTATGAACTATTTGCTGACGTCACCAGTAATAACTAATTCTAGTGGGATCTAAAAGTTTTGTTTGCGATTTTTATTTTACCTCACCTACACGCTGTCATTTTTTTGGACGAATATATGTTAAAGCTTTGAGTCGTTAATTTTCATCAGAATATATGCGTTAGTCATCGCGAATTACAGCTTATAAAAGTTTTATTAGTTTAATCATTTCGATGGAGATGAATGAAAACTTCATAACGAAATCTGCACACTGGTTGGTCAACACTCTAGATGGTATATAAAGTGAAGACGGCCTATTACCTATTTTATATGACTTACTGCCATGAACTTAGATATGTCGAGACCTTGTCCAAGTCCAGACCACTAGATGCCAAAATCCCAAAGGCACTCACTGAATTGATTTTGATGAGGAATGGTAGTCTTCATGAGTAAATATCATTTTGGAAGTCAGTCATCATTTAGGACCGTGATCTTTTGCTGGGTTATTTATTTAAAAAATCATAAATATTTACACATCTTGCAAAATGTTTTGACATTTAGACAAGTACGTGACCATGAGGGCACCAGCACAACCAAAGAACACTAGCAATGGTATAAAATGTTGTGATAATTGATAATAATTACCCTCAATCGACTTGCAGCATCGTAGGATCATGGTTGACCGTACCCCAACTAATAACAGAACAAAATCATAGCAGAAAAAAATTGTGTGTCAATAAATGGAATTGTCACAAATTAATGTATCACTTATTTATTGTTGTCAACGTAACTTGTCCCTAAGCTACTGAACCATCATCATTTCCGCCTGTTGCAGTCCATTCTGTCTACTGCTGACCGTAAGCCGCAAAGAGCGCCAAAGAGTACGATCTCCCGCTTTTTTCATCCATCCACTGTCAGCCAAACCCCAATGTCGTCGGCCCATGAGCTGGGGGGCGTCCTACACTACGTTTGCCAAGGCGTGGTCTGCACTCGACCATACTGAACCATAATATTTTAAAATGTTAATTACTTCTCAGCGCCAAAGCTCAAGTCTAAAAGTAATTCTGTACTTCTCGTTCACATGGGCCCGTTAATTAAACTTTAACTTGCTTAAGCTAATGACGTACGCGTCTAATCGCGATCGCTGCAAAAAGCCTTTGTAGAGATTACTTATCACTGAGGTCGTAGTGTCGCTGCACAAGGCAAGAACTATGAGGGCTTAACTTTGCTAAAATCTTTTACAAACCCGTAACGTACCTAGTGCTAATTACTGTCAAGATTACAACAGTGTTTTTCTTGCATAAGTAAGAGAGGACTTTTTGAACAAAGTCAAATTATCTTTGAATTCTTATTTGCTGCTATGTGCGGCGAACCTCACAAAATACTTTGATTTACTGTTCATATTAATGTGTCAAATACAAGCAGTGATTTTCTTTCTTTAATCTAAGTAAAAAAACTTTTTTCAATTGAACCATAGCAGCAAAAAATCAAAATTTATTTCCTTGTCTAATCGGTCTATCATTGTCTAGTTACCGAGGTCTAATAGCTATCGCTCCAAATATGGAACCAGAATTGCCAAATCTAGGGTCATGGTAAAAGCATACATAAGAATTCTATTTTCATCATCATCATCATTTCAGCCACAGGACGTCCACTGCTGAACATTGGCCTCCCCCAGTGACTTCCAGATCGGCCGGTTCGAAGCGGCCTGCATTCAGCGGCTATTACCATCCATTCTATTTTCAATAAAATAAAACTTAATTTACTGAACTCAATTTTACTATCAGTCCCAGAACTTCGAAGTCTGTTGAAAAGTTTTTTCTGAATAAGTAACGGCAAGGTATTAAAGATGCCTTTATTTGATATCTAATAGTGTAAGAAACACCAAATTACTTTCCCTGAAAATAATCCCAAAACACCAGTAAAACTACATTATTACAGGCTATAACAAAGTTTCTCATTAAACACACTTAATTTTAATTCGGAAACTCGACCTAAACAAGAAACAACCAAAGCCCCGAAATTTCCTCTTGAACAGGTCTTGTGAAGTAATAAGTTTTGACTGTAATTTCACACGATGTACCCCTTTTCAATGTTAATTAAAACATTGTAGTCGTCCCCTTTTAAAAGAGGGGGAGGCAACGAACAGCAGCAGACATTCCACCAGATAAAATGACGTATATTAATAATGGTAGATTCCCCCTTTCGTCAGAACCAGACGCACTTTTGTATCTGCATTGTTTGATGAATATCTTGGTGCTGGGGGATGCCCTAGAAATATCGTTGTGTGAACCCAAACTTGAAGGTTTTACTAGGAACCATTAAAGAGTTCTACTATTCAACTCTTGGCTCTATCATGATATTATCAGCTCGGGTTATCAAATTATTATATTATTACAAAAATGTCACCATCTTACAAAGTTATAAAGTGATATGACAGTTAGAAGGATTAAAATATCTTTCAAGATTGATGATATAGTTGAGCTAATAAAAGAATGTGCTAAAAAACAGTGTAGAAGAGTTCTTGAACATGACTAAAGAATGCTAGTATGCCAATGTAGAGTGTGATTCCCTTCCTTGGCCTGGTATGTCCAACAAACACTTATGAATTTCGAATCTTTCTAGAAGTTGCTTCCTCAAATTTGCGCCCGGAATAACGTCTATTAAGATTTAGCTAGTCTATAAACAAATCCAGCACTGGAAATGGTTCCGCTAACATCCGTGGGAGTATTCGGAGCAGTTGTATAGAGTCAGCTAGGGTTGCCAGCAGGTTTGGATTTGCCAAATCCAAGGGATTAGGCACAACCAAGGGAAAAGCACATGTAACACGATAATCTAAGATGGCGCCATTGTGTTTGGTCTTGTCAACTATTGTCAAAACATGGTTTTGTTGTGTGCGCTTAAATTTTGCCAATTATCTCCACTGCGTTTTGACTAGGTTCAAATACTTTTATTTATTCCTACCTATTTCTGCTTTTTACAAAGACGTTTACAGATTTGCCTAGATACTAAAGGCAGATGAAAGAGGAACATAGGAACAGCCCCAAAAGAGGTGGTAGAGAGGCAGTAAAAGCCACTGTTACCCGACAAGCATATAGGCTGACAACCCTGGCATGAGTGCACGTTCGTTGCCGAACCCGCGGTGTGACCTTCTCGGTGGTCGTTATAATCCAAACGGAGGTCAACGACCCCGGTGCAGAGATGCGTTGGCCGTTTCACATGTAGTGTTACAACCTCCCACGTGATCGGGCGCGAGGCACAAGCGATAGCGGGGTCACGAGGTTAATGTCTAGGGTCTTATTTTTATCTTAAAGAGATTAGCACAAGTTGGTATGCGACAGCCGACTAGGTTATCTTGTCGGTTGGGTCGTGTGGATAGTTTCCAGTCAAGAAAAAAAGAAAATGTTCCTAACACTTACTTCTACAGTCTTTCGTTTAAACATCAGTTAAGGGCACGGCCAAGTAATTATTTTACTTGTTAAAAGGTCAAGTCAAGATGATCTGGATGGATTTATAAAGAATACTAACAGTTTCGCAATGGTTTTTTAATTACCTACTTCCTAGATCTATTTACGTACTTAGCATTATTATAATATGTATTGGTCAATAAAGAAATAAGGCAGCATATTTACAGGGTCTGCTTGTGAAGTCCAAGTTTCATGTGCAGATTTAAATGTTTAATTATCGCTGACGCTCTTGCTCACTCCACCAGTTTATAAGAAGTCCGCCTCCTACACAATGAGTTTTCGAACTAAATCCGAGGTGATTTGAGATGTTTTTTGTTGGCATTTAAATTGGGTGCTCGTTACAAGCTAGTTCGCGCCACTCTGAGCCACTGACAGGCATCGCTGAGCGACGGTTTATGTAGATTGTTTGAGAACAAATTGTATTTTATCACGTAATAAGTGTATGTACACAGTAATAGGATAGTTGAAGCTCAGTAGTCAGTATTCGGATTTGGCCTCACAAACTTTAGTCGACAGTTGGTATCCCATTTAATATACGGAGTCAAACTTCTATACATTTTACGCATCGTCCTTTCTGACTTCATCATAGTCAGATGATATACCATTTACATAATGCCCCGTATAATAATAACTGTGAATTTTTCAGAATTTATGTACAAAAATTTACCAATTCTTCAGCTGTGAGGGCAAACCTGCACATTCACATATCAAAAGATATATTAACCATGGTCCAAATAGGTCTGGTCTGTCTGTCTCAGGGTTACCGAGGTCTATGGCCGAAAACGGTCGGAAAGATCATCAGTAGAATTAACTATGTCTATAGCAATCGAAGGTAATAACGACTTGCCGCATCTCGGGTCATGGTCAAACGCACGCCGACTACGGGCCAAAGCGCTAGGAGAAAGAAAAATACGTAAAAATCCAAACTACAGATACGTTTTAGTTTAGGGTTCTATTTAGTGCAATGATCAAACTATAGTTTTGACTACTAAAGAGACGCAGCTCTTTAAAAAAACCTTAAGTGTCGACCTGTCACGCGACCCCTACAGTATGCGCTACTAATCACAGAAATATATCGAAAGTGCCAATGTTGACCGCTGGGACAAGGAGTGGGGATCGCTTAGCGCATCTTACGAGACGATCATCGTATCAGGAGACGCGTGTGCGCGGAGATAGCAACCAATCCCTGCCGGCGGTGCAGGCACGTCACACTACTAGTCAATCACGTAATCGTAATAGTTTTCTGCGCATCTTTCGCGGAGCGCTCAACTTTCGTGCCGCTAGTTTAACTTCGCACTTATGTACTGACAGTGCGTCCACTAGCAGGGCTTAGAAGTAAAACCCTTTCTATCTAAAGCCATAAAGACTATCTTGATGGGCCAACGGGCTATTATTACAACGTACGACTTCGTATTGGCTTGTTTCTTACAAAAGAAAAAAGCTAAAAGCTCTCACCCGGCTTTGCATTTGTTATTTCGTTTAATACATTAGCAAAGTACTTAGTGGAAATGTCCTAATGAAATTTGAAAACATTATTTAAGTACTGACTAATACAAGAATTTTGACATGTGTATAATCATAGATGCTCTTCGTTGTGACTTGTTTCTGCTTGGTAAATACCAATTAGATTTTATTACCAAGCTATAAAAATTCTCACTAAATGTAGTGAGAATTTTTAGTGTGGTCTTAGACTAGATTTTTTAAAGAAAAGTCTTTTTCATTTAGTTAGTTACGTTACGTTAGTATTATTCTTGTGTTAGTATCATTAACGATTGCAAATACTCGTATATTACTATTCAAGATAAACGTGTAAAAAAAGAAGTATCTCGTGTACTTAGTTTAAAGAAGTGATTAGTCTTTTCGATCAACCTTCTCAATAGGTTTTCATATGAATCTGGCGAAATAGAGCTTTTCTAAGTAACCTTACCGCCGTACCATAGACTTATAGAGGTAGCGATCTAGAAGAAAATTGAACTGAAATTGCCAGCATTAAAGTGGTGGTGGTTAGGTGGCTATATGGATTTGGTGAATTGAAGTATAAAAGATAATTGAATTTTGTTCTTGTTGGAGAACGAAGTAACATAGTTTTCAGCCATTTTTTTTAAAGCAATAAAATACTGTTTTTTATAGTTACGCCAGATCTCAAAAGAAACAAATTAAACCTTATAGGTGACTTTTTTGCCCGTCTGTCTGTGTGTGTGTCAATAGTGTCACAAGCATCTCCGTGTTTCGGAGGGCAGTCATCGTCATCTTCTTCCCAGCAATTTTATTAAACTTCTGGAAGTAAACCATTCCTAAGAGCAGCAAAGAGCACGCTTTTTTCATCCAGCCTCTGCTAGTTCTGCATAAGGTCGGCTGTCCATAGATCTGGGGATCGTCCTATACTATTTTGTCGAGGCGTAGTGTCCAGGGGTAACCATGAACTCTTAAAACAATCTCAAATCTGTCAAATCTTGTCAAATTTGTCAAATTTCGTACGAAATATGACATATTTGACAAGATTTGACGTATTCGTACGTCAATCAATACGTACGAATTTTGACATTTTTGACAAGATGTGACAGATTTGAGATTATTTTAAGAGCTCTTCACTCAAAGAAAATTGATAATTTGCTTTATTTTGGATAAATCATTAAGTTTTTTATTAATTGTTACATAGGAACAGATAAAATTTTCTTTTACGTAAAACATTCATAAATTCTTTGAACACAATTACGGGACAATTCGTGCAATATTGATATTAATCCGTTTTACGTTACCAGCATTCCCTGTTCATAACGTTGGTCTATTCTATGGCTATGCGAAATGTTCATATTTCAAAATGCTGGACTTCATGTCGGCTGGTTGACACACCATAACTGACAGCGATGCCTGACAGTCGGTTCCCTATGCGTATTCCAAAGTTGATTGAGTTAAGAAGATGACCGCAGACCACAACTACCGACCACAACTGCCGACCGTTAAAAAACAATTAATTTACTAGGACGGAGATCTAAGCCACCTCATGTTAAGTAGTAAGTGTTTAATATAGATTTTATTTATAGGTTAGTGGCACTTAAGAAAAAAAATAGACCGAAAATAGCTCTTAAATTACGCTTAAAAATAAAAATTGGTCCAAAGGTCGTCACAGGAAACAAAGTCACAACGTCAACGTCACAATGACAGAAAAAAAAACCCAGTATAAGCCTCACTGAAAGCACTAAAGAAAATCATTTCGCTAATAAGAATACACCTCTAACTTTTTGTTTAGAAGGAGGGCGTGGCGCTTTGTGTGTCCATACCTTTACAAAGCTCAAGCTTTGTCTAGCAGTCTTGAGCCATGAATTAATCGTTGTATTTTCCATAGCAGTAAATAACGGGATAGTTTTATCATCGATCTCGGGTACAGTAGCGACGACAAATCGCTGTACTCGCCCACGCAAGTGCCTTCTGCGGCCTCTGGTTACCAGCCCATATATTTGAAGGAGACTTTTCATAAAGACTAGTAAAACTCTCTGGCTTCTCTTTGAATTAATTAATATTTAGAAGAACTGTACCCCACAGAAGAGCCTACTCAAGCGGTTGATAGACTTACTATACCTACGGGGCACCCTGGGCGACAATTTACCGATAGTTAAGTTGGAAATGCAGATTGTTTGATCATACTTACCAACACGATATCGACATGATGAGAAGAAGAAGTGTCTTTTTAACTTTAAAAGGAAAAGGTTCTCAATTTGTTTGTTTATAATTAGATTGCAAATCCAAGTTAAACGCGACTGCCAATTTGAACGCATATAAGTTGCTTTTATTGATGAATACAATCATCATCTCATTATCATCTCAGCCTATTGCAGTCCACTGCTGGGCGGTAACTACGAACTCTTAAAACAATCTCAAATCTGTCAAACATTATCATTTCTGTCAAATCTTGTATGAAATGACGTACCGAAATTGACAGATTTGACAACTTTGAGATTGTTTTAAGAGTTCATAGTTATGGCCCTGGACGTAGGCCTCCCCCAACGAGCGCCAAAGTGCACGATCTCCCGCTTATTTCATCCATCCACTGCCAGCCATCTTCCTAATGTCGTCGGTCCATCGAGCTGGGGGGCGTCCTACACTACGTTTGCCTAGGCGTGGTCTCCGCTCGAGAACCCGTTTACTACACCTTTTATCGGTTCTGCGACATATGTGACCAGTCCACTGCTACTTAAGCTTGCTACATTTTTGGACTATGTCCGTTACTTTCAAAAACCATAGTAGGATCAAGTTAGTAAATGTAATTTACACACAGCACTTTTAAGGCTATGTCGACACGACAGCGCACTTTCCTATCATGAAGCATGTCTGCGCTAGCCTTAAGATAAAGCTCCGATACTACTGTTGGTTTGAAAACTACTTACGAACCGTTTAGCCAGTCGAACTGACAAGAACAAGATAATGTCCAACTCTGTATCTTGGTAGGGATCGTTAAACAGGAACTTCCATTCTCCCTCACGATTTGAATGTAGTACGATTACAGAGTTGATTTTGTACTGTGAATGAATTACTTACTTGTATATAAAGTTTCTACGGCTATTATTTGAATTACCATTGGCATTTCGTTCGTATCAATGTAGAAAACGAACTTTTCTATAATATTGTTTTGGGTCTGGGTGTTGTGGTACCGTCGTTGTTTCTGATTTCTATAACACAAATTCTTTAGCTATTTACCTAGGATCAGAGCAATGTATGTAATGTTGTCCAATATTTATTTATTGCAACCTGATTGGTTCAGAGGGGCAGTGAATCGATGTGATCGCAATTTTCAATAACACGATGTTGATGTATTTAAAAATTCAGACCATAATTTTTCTAGTTGCTAAGTAGATATCACAAAAATCTTTACTGTTATTATATTAATTTACATACATTGCTCTGATCCTAAGGTAAGTAGCTAGCACTTGTGTTATAGAAATCGGAAACAACGACGGTACCACAACACCCAGACCCGAGAAAATATAGAAAAGTTCGTTTTCCCCACTGACCCGACCGGGGATCGAACCCGGAACCTCAGAGATGGTGATGCCATATAGTCCGGCGTGCTCGCCTCTCGGCTACGATGATCGTCTAATAAAGTGGGTCTTGCTCTTGACTGGGCACGAAATGGATGGATCTTGAAATGAATCTTGACCATGGTCTAGCTACCAAAGAGTAACATGGTCTGACGGCCATCGCTCTAAATATTATAAACTGGATTATGCTGAACTCTGCTAGAAACAGGAAAAAACGCTCAAAATACACTGAAAAAAGTATTAACATTCGAGAGGTATCATTCAAAATACAACATTGTTGCTAGCACATAAGCAACGAACAATGATGCGTTTTGAGTTGGAGATAAACTTTATGACCGTTTAATTATAGTCTTTGAGCGGCTTCCTCCGGTAAATGACAAAAGCGTCGAAGCAGCACACAATGTGAACCATCGTTTAACCATAGTTAAACTGTTCAACTCTTGTTTTGCAGATTTCAGGCTGTTATCTATTTTTACTAACTATGTTGGGTTCACAGTAATTTCTATTAGTTTATAAGTTAATCTTAACACATTTTTGAACTGTGAACTTGGTTGTGGTCCATGTTTATAATAAAAATAAAAATAAATTACTTGTGATATTTTGCCAACTGACTTACTGATATGACTGACTAGTAATTGGTTGCTGATAATAAATAAATACAAAATTATGGCGCAACTGCTGCTTAACACTGTTGTAAAACGACTGCCTCGTTGGTTGTATTTTTTTTATCAATAAAATTATATTTAAATACTTATTCGCCTACAATTTTAACATGATACTGCCATATTTTCTAAATTTCATAAGTAGATTAGTACACCAAGATCTTTTTATAATTGAATATTTTACTTCTATGTTTTTTCGGTTCACTCTCAGCGGACAAAGCGCGGTGCAACTGTAAATAGATAATATTGCTATGGAAATTATTGCTGTACCCCACTCCACTAAGAAGGTTAGATCTATATTTATTTAATATTTTATATTTCTGTAACCTGTTGAAGTTGAATTATTTAAAAAGTAATTTTGCACTCAATTTTACATTTAATTTTAAAAAATACACATGACGTTATAAGTTTTAAAACTAGGTATATCATTTGTTATTAAAAAATAAATCTTTAATAAACTACATTTTCATTAAATTGTACCTACATGCCTAAATCCTATCGATATGCCGATTGTAACTTCAAGGATTCGAACAATCGCTAAAACTTTATATTTGTTTCTTTAATGCTGGGGCTTCACCTGCGTCTAATGTCGTTAATTAGTGCTCTATTTGACGTAATACGCAGGTGTGGCCGGTCTTTGTGCGCTAATTTGCTTCAATAACATTAGACGTTAGGCGATAGCTTGGACGGCGGTAACTTTTGACACATCAAAGGGATTAAGCGGGCGTTTAGTGCGTTATTGTGGCTACACCTACTACACTAAACATGTTAAACACGGTCACATTCAAAAACTCTTTGTGAAATAAATGTTAAAGTGCATAGTTATTAAGTTAGGATGGAGTAGACAAAAAGAGAAAATTATTAAGTTCTTGAAAGCGTTTTATTTTATTTTAAAGACACACTCACAGATCACACACTAACTAAGTCGCTAGACGCTAGAATCAAACGTCAAATAAGTGTGGCCACGCACTTAGCGTGTAGCTTAATGCTTTAATTTAGTTAACGCTAATCATGCCTTTATTTGAACGTTAGGCGTCACGCAGGTGAAGCCCCAGCATAACACTATTTAATGAAGTACAACCAAATCGTGCGGCTCTCGTACGTGCTCGACGGTCCACAAGGCCACCGCGGCCGTTACACAAAGCGCCGAAATGTGCACAAAAACACACGGCACGCCTAGACGGCTGTCTAGTCACTATTCCAATGCTTATTTTTATTTTTTACGATTCTTTAAAAAAAGATTCTGGGTCACGCGGTCCCAATTTCGTTAGTCGGCTAGACTGCTGGGCCCTTAGATACAAATAGCTTTTGTTTCTTTTTCTGAGTAGGTATATTAACGAATTCCAATAACCGGATGAAGTTTTAAATGCGACACCATTTTATTATTTCGCGGTGTCGCTCGACATGTAATACTTGTAGTAATACAACAGTATAATACTTTTTTACCAATCTTTAGATCAGGGCCATAACCATGAACTCATAAAACAATCTCAAAGTTGTCAAATCTGTCAATTTTGGTACGTCATTTTATACAAAATTTGTCAGAAATGATAATGTTTGACAGATTTGTGATTGTTTTAACAGTTCATGGTTAGGGCCCAGGGCCATAACCATGAACTCTTAAAACAATCTCAAAGTTGTCAAATCTCTCAATTTTGGTACGTCATTTCATACAAAATTTGACAGAAATGATAATGTTTGAGAGATTTGTGATTGTTTTAACATTTCATGGTTAGGGCCCAGGTATATGATAGCATTTTTATTTTATAGGTTTTTTTTTGTACTTGTTGATATTGACATTGTAGGTATATAAATAAAATTACACAATAAGCACTCTGCACCACTTTCCCCTTTCTTTAAAGTTGTCCTCTGCCTAAAGGTTGTCTGGCAGAGATCGCTTTTTAGCGATAAGACCGCCTAAATTGTACATCTTTCTGTAAATATCAACTGTAACTACTTTGTTTGGTGTGCAATAAAGAGTATCTATCTATGATGTTGTCCAATATTTATTTGACCATCCTCATAATCATAAATCATAATTATTTTAGAAGCAGGACACTGCTTCCAAATTGGACGGTTGGTAGCGGCCTGCATCCTGCGGCATATAGCAACCATTAATAGGTCTTTTGTACGCCAGCCGTCAGTTTTACGCATAGATATAGAAGCGTAGCGAATCCTAAGTATATGGTTTTACGTGTCCCGTCCACTGCCACTTTAGTTTCATTTCTTATTTGTTCTATTGCAACGTGCTCTCAATTCCTTCTCCAATATCTCTTTGCCTACAGGATAGATCGAGGTCGCCGTGGATATCCTAGACTGCGTTACCTCTACGTGACCTCTTCTAGAACCTTTCTGCCCCATCGACCGTCAGTTCTACGTGCTTATTGCTACACTACATGAATGCATAGCTTTAGTCTCCGTAGCTGAGAGGCGAGCACGCCGGACTTGGCCGCTTCGCCATCTCTGAGGTTCTGGCTTCGATTCCCGGTCGGGTCAATGTAGAAAACGAACTTTTCTATATTGGCTCGGGTCTGGGTGTTGTGGTACCGTTGTTGTTTCTGATTTCTATAACACAAGTGATTTATCTACTTACCTTAGGAACAGAGCAATGTATAATATGTGATGTTGTCCAATTCCACTAATAATAAAAATGCAAAAGTTTGTGAGGACGTGTGGATATTTGGATTTTTGTGACTCAATCACGCGTTAACGGCTGAACGGATTTGGATGAAATTTTGCACACATATAGAGTATGATATGGATTAACATATAGAATACTTTTATCCCGGTTAAATGTTCCTGTGGGATATTTTTCCATATATTGTTCTTTATTTGAACGGTTTGCATTATGTGTCATACCAAACATCCCGTAGTCCACGCAAACGAAGTTGCGGGCACAGCCATTGAGGTATAATGTACTAGCGTACTAGAGAACACATCTCGAACTAGATGTTTCAGCCAAGCATTGTAGTATTGAACAATCAAGAAGCAGTTGTGACAACTTTAATTATTGACACTGACTGAAGCTTTGTAGTCCACTGGACTACAATTCTTGACTGAAACATTTAGTTCGAGATGTTTTTCTAGTATAGTACATTATACCTCAATTTATCATAAGTATTTATCATTATTCCTCTATTTCTTCCCCAATATCTCTTCGCCTAGAGGCTAGAGCGAGGTCGTGTGAGCCGTCACGGGAGATGGCGTGTCTCGCTACACTTGCGCCTGCGATGTTTGATGATACGTGCGTAATTACTGTAGAGGGTTCCGTCGGATACACTCAAATTAATACTTTTGGAACGAAAATGTTCCGGTAAGCTGAATAAAATTGGGTAAAGTATACCTGTCATTGCTTATGTGGAGATCGCCAACTCAAAAACAAGCTAGTTGTTAGTTGGTTAAGTTTAGAACTATGATCTGTCGTAGTGGTTCGCGCTTTAGACTGCATAGCCAGGGGGTTGCGGGTTTGAATCCCGCAAGGGGCAAATGTTTGTATGAAGAGAACGAGTATTTATATGGTATATATTATAGGTATGTTTACCCGTTATCTAGTCGCCATAATGTAAGCTTTGCATTCTTTAGAGCAAAATGATTAAGTTTAATTTTAGTCAAATCAACAAACAATCCTTACCTGCCACAACCAGTGAATACATACAGAATTCATTCTGTCTTAAATCTGATATCGTGTATATTTCAGAAAATATTTTTAATAAAAAAATAAATTATTTTAAACATCTGCGAGAATTCTCCCTTTTCCTAGCACTTTGTCAACTCAGCCCACGATGGTCTAGAATCTAAGGTGCATTTATAACCTTGAGTGCCAAATCGTTTCATTGCTCACCTACTAACAAAGAGTTTAGTTCGCGACTTGACATACTATAACCCTATGTACACTGGACACTCAAGAAAACCGTATAAACAAAGCTAATCAATTACCAATGCTTACTTGCGCGTACGCAAGCAACCGAACAAAGCGCAATTGGGCACGTTCTGCCCGCGGATCCCCAAAACAAAGCGCCGAAATACGAGCGCCCACGGTCGTGGGAGAGCCACTAACGAACCCAAGAAACAATGCACGCCACTCAACTCTTCCGGAACGTGAAATTTCATATAAGATTACTGACTACCTATTTCTTTGCTTGATTTTTGGGCCACATTTTTTAATGGGTAATAAACATGAACTGTTTGATATAGTGGTACTGTGGTTGTATCACGCAAACTTTTGCTGTCAATGTAGAATATATCATGGGATACATTATTTATAACAAAAATGTTTATTGAATGAAGCGTACAAACGATCAGGAGGCTTATTTTGGAAGCGTTCGAATTTCAATTCGCATACAAAATCCTTAGAATCGTACAATTTCCTAGCTAGGAGTTCGTATCCGAATAGGAATTCGGATGCTTGAAAAATACGTCTCCAGACCCTAATAATTGTGGCTCAACCAGTCTATTTTGACCATAGTTACACCATTTATTAATTTACTTAAACGTACGAACTAAGATTTGAGGCAAGACTTTGATTCTTCAATCATAGAGCTACCACTGGTTTTAACTAAAAGTAATGCTTAAGTATTTTTTATTCATTTAAAGTTTGTTTGAAATCGTTGACAGTGATTTTACAGGCTTAAAGTACCCGTATTGACAACATTAGCCTTCTGAAGTATTTACGAGATTTATCAAACTCGCACATAAAGAGTTTCTTTTAATTGCGCATAAACTCAGATCTCGCCCCTTTGGAATTGCAACGACGAGTATAGTAGCTATATATCAGAATTTAATAGCCTCGTACAAATTTCCTGTATTATAATTTAATCAAAATTACAAGAACCTGCGTGTACTGAACATTTAGTGCCGAAGTTCTTTGAAGTAAGTAAACGAAATGAAATAACATGATACGAAGACATTAAATTGTCGTTAACAAGTTTCATTTAGTTGTGAATTCTAACTTCACGTTTCTAAGAATATACTTGTACTGCGGTAGACGTCAATCGCTTCTCAACTGCGGCACTTCCTGTAATATGAGTACGTAATAAGTACTAGATATATTGTGTGGGGCGCATACATGCCTGGTTATACTATTTTGCGTAATATACTAATATTTAATAAACGTCATCATTATATCCACTCCACTATTCACCAGTCACCAGCGTACCAAAGTTAGCGAAGTCAGCAAAAAGGCACTCTAGGAGTAACTAGGCTACGTATGCCGTAGAGACGATGAAGAGTCACGAGGACCTGTTTTGGAGACCACGTACAGAAAGACGAAGTGTGGACAGGCCACAAGCTAAATAGATTTATTTAAAAAATACATCAGGACATATCAGGCATACCTATGTCTTACAGGGGATCAAACACTTATAGTTAAAGAAGAATCATCATCAGCCTTTTGAAATCTCCTGCTAGACATAGCTATTCCACCAAAGCGAGCAGCTTTGGGCCACTTGAATCCAGCAACAGGTCCTACTCTCACCATAACGGCCAGTCCAGCCAAACCAAGACTTTAAGAGGCACTCAAGACCAGAGACTTTAACAGGAACTCCTATCAATTTTTTTTTGTGATGCCCAGTGCATTCAATGCAACTTTCTGAGAAAAAGGGCAAAAGTTGGCTTTAAGATCCCAAGGTTCTGCCCATCATGGTTAAAAAAAACTCCAAAAGACAATCGGCAAAATTATCTGTGTCAAACTGAAAACTTCACAGACTAACCCACGGACAATTGTAAATAACACCAATGTCTTTGAAATGCCATGCTAAAGATCCGTTCATTTCACATAATAACCACAGAAAATCATACTATAAATAACCAGCACTTATAGTATTATCTACTCAGACGCGACTACATCAATGGACAATGGCGTCAGGTTTTCATTCGCTATTATGAAGCCCTCGGAAAATGCAATATTACCTCGAGGTCAGTCCAAACTAACCCTGTTTATCTCCTTTTATTGAACAAGGCATGTCTTTTCTTTTTATGGGCACTTTTGAAACATAGCCAATTGTACACTATCAGCAATAGATTTCTGAATTCATATCACATCTGCATCATTTTGTGAGATTAAATTAGTTTGGTAATTGGCTGAGAATCAATAAATTAACATAAGTTGTTTTAATGTAACGGAATTAGCGACAAAGATTCGAGTTAAAATATAATTATGATCATTAACTCAGCCAATTGCAACTGCTGAACATCATTTCAGCCACAGGACGTCCACTGCTGAATATAGGCCTCCCCCAGTGACTTCCATTTTGACCGGTTGCGCGCGGCCTGCATCCAGCGGCTTCCTGCAACCTATACCAGGTCGTCTGTCCACCTTGTGGTCGCTGCGCTTGCCGGTACGTGGCCTCCATTCCAGCACCTTTCAGCCCCATCGGCCGTCAGTTCTACGTGCTATGTGCCCCACCCACTGCCACTTCAGCTTGCTAATCCGTCGGGCTATGTCAGCGACTGCTGAACGTTAACCTCCAAAGATCGTCAAAGAGCAAAATCTCCTGCTTTTTTTTATCCAGCTACTGCCAGCCATTGTCCTAAGGTAGGACCTTAGGACGATGGCTGGCAGTAGCTGGACGTTTGCTAGGACGTGGTCCTCGAGAACCCTATTACACTACCTTTCAGCGGTTTTGCGTCGTATGTAAATAATGTGAACTTTTAAACGTTCAAGAAACTTTTTGTGTGTACAATCCACCATGTTTCCTAACTTAAGCTGCCTTTTCTTCAACTTCTCAACTCGCCCACTCCTCCCTTGCACATGTAAATATTCCACTATTGACGTCAAAGGTACGGTTAGCCTAAACAATGGTTCAGCATTCTGCATGCGCTTTCTCAAAATAAACTGCAATTGCAACTATGCATACAATGGCTAAGCCACATCCTAGCGTAGGCAGAATCGTGACTCAGTAGGATACTGACAATCTAGGCTCTAGGCTGGCGATCAGTGGTTCTCAAACTTTACGCTTATGCTTTTCAATCACAGCCTTTTCTCATTATTTTAGTTAACATTTAAAAATAACGTCAAAAAATGTAATATGTATTAAGTAAAGAATTAAACATAGCAAACGGATTCTCGAGTGTTGACCACTCCTAGACAAACGTAGTGTAGGACGCCCCGCAGCTCGATGGACCGACGACCTTAGGAAGATGGCTAGCCGTTGATGAATGAAGAAAGTGGGAGATCGTGCTTTTTGGCGCTCTTTGGCTTACGTTTACGTCTAGCAGTGGACTGCAATAGGCTAAGATGATGATGATGAAAGTATTAAATATAAAAAGAACAAACATTACGAAAATATCATTGACCTTTTTTTTATGTTGTGTGAATTACATTACTCATATACATGTACTTACATACTTTGAGAACTGCTCCTACACCACTTAGGTGCACTAGGCTTGATACTTACTAAACATAAATGGTTGTTTACCAGTTATTAGTCACAGAGTACAACATCACAATTTTCCTCTGCCCTCCTACGCTCAGTATAGCTGCTTTTAAGAACCAGTGTTCTAACTTGACCTAGGTGTAGTCAGCTTGATACTAGACGTAGGCGGCGCCTTTCTATCTGACGTAACACTAGAAAGTTTAATATAAAGTCTACGTTGCCTATACAGTGTGATAATAACTGCCTTATTAGGTGAAGTAAGTTTTCTACACCATTCCGGGATTAAAAACTATGTAAAGCTATATTTGGTGGTGAGATATAAGATTATGAAATTAGAAATTATGATGGATGACATTAAGCACTTGGAGTAAAATTACTTAGCCGTCCACTCTAGTCTACTCTACTCTAGAATATGAAGATCTTATTTTGACCAAGTATTTCAGGACTTAAGGATTCACATTCGTCATCATCATCATCCTTTCAGCCACAGGACGTCCACTGCCGAACATAGGCCTCCCCCAGTGACTTCCAGATCGGCCGGTTGGAAGCGGCCTGCATCCAGTGTCGTCCTGCAACCTTTACCAGGTCGTCTGCCCACCTTATGGGTGGACGTCCCACGCTGCGCTTGTCGGTACGTGGCCTCCATTCCAGAACCTTTCTGCCCCATCGGCCGTCAGTTCTACGTGCTATGGATTCAGATTAATTTGAGATATTTATGAGCATGTTATATTCTCGTACAAGCATTTGTATTGCAACTTAAAACAGTTGGGTTACTTATTATTTGTACTAAAATCTATTTAAGTTGTCATATTCCGGTAATAGTAATTCAAAACGGGTTTGAGCACGCTTAAATCGATTGCGGTTCAATTTGGAATGTATCGAGTAAAACTGAAAACTTCACAGGCTAAACCCCAAAACAATCGTTAATAACACCAATGCCTTTGAAATGCTCAATCGCTTCTCAACTGGGGCACTTCCTGTAATGTGAGTACGTAATAAGTACTAGATATATTGTGTGGGGCGCATACATGCATGGTTACACTATTTTGCGTAATATACTAATATTTAATAAACGTCATCATTATATCCACTCCACTATTCACCAGTCACCAGCGTACCAAAGTTAGCGAAGTCAGCAAAAAGGCACTCCAGGAGTATGCTAAAGATCAGTTAATTCCAACTCATAGGTACAGAATTTTTTATTTATGTCTTACCCTTAAACTAGGAACTCTAGATTTCTTTTCGTCTCCTTTTTCGAATAAAACCCTATTCATTTCGTGCCAGATTTAATAGAAATAATATTATGGCCTTCAAATATTTATTACACATAAACTACTCCAGCTAATCATTCGAAGAACTATTAACTTCTTATTTGGTCCATTTTTTAGGGTTCCGTAGCCAAATGGCAAAAAACGGAACCCTTATGGATTCTTTATGTCTGTCCGTCCGTATCTCACAGCCACTTTTTTCCGAAACTATAAGAACTATACTGTTGAAACTTAGTGAGTAGATGTATTCTGTGAACCGCATTAAGATTTTCACGCCAAAATAGAAAAAATACAATAAATTTTGGGGGTTCCCTATACTTTAAACTGAAACTTATTTTTTTTTCATCAAACCCTTACGTGTACGATATCTATGGATAGGTCTTCAAAAATGATATTGAGGTTTATAATATATATTTTCTAAACTGAATAGTTTGCGTGAGAGACACTTCCAAAGTAGTAAAATGTGTAACTTCTAAACTCCCTCCTGTAACTTCTAAAATAAGAGAATGATAAAACTAAAAACTATATAAATGTTGTACATTACCATGAAAACTTCCACCGAAAATTGGTTTTAACGAGTACTAAAAGTAGTTTTTTTTAATACGTCATAAATCGTAAACCGCAATTAGATAATGGTACGGAACCCTTAGCGCGCGAGTCCGACTCGCACTTGGCCGGGTTTTTTTCACGTTTTGTTTGACTATGAAAACGTGTACGCATAAAATATGAGAAACCATTATAATTAAGTCATTCGATAATATCCGTATTTAGATCCGACGCCATTATACATACGTATGATTATATAGTTATATCGATGGTTAGTAAAACTAGTTGTCAGAAATCCGGTTCAGTACAATAGTCGTTCTAAAGGTGCGGTCACAACGCGGGTAATTGTCCGCGAGAATTTAATTGTAAAGCTATCGCTCTACCTTATTCTTTGTGTATTTTATTTTTTTAGGATTCCGTAGTCCTGACAAGGAACCCTTATAGTTTCGTCATGTCCGTCTGTCTGTCTGTCCGTCCGATGTTATGCTTGGAGACTATAGACTCTAGAGAGCTGTAATTTTGCGGAAATATGTATATGAATTACGCCGACAAAGTGGTAGTATACATTTTTGAAAAGTATTTTTTTTTTAGGGTTGGTCATACAAGTAACGTAACGATGTTTTTTTTTTCATCGTCTACCCCATCGTGGGGGATATCGTTGAATAGGTTTATTAATTTTACCTATAGGGCCTAGTTATGAAAGCTAAACAAAAGTTAGCTAAGCATTAACATTAAAGTCTAACGTTGTATAAAAAAATCAAAATTTATAGTAATAACAGCACACACACGCAGCCTTGTGATTTACCTACATCAATAAATATCTAAGTTAATTTATTTTATGGCGTAGGGATAGAAAATTATAAATACTCTCAGTGTGTTCAAAGCTTTAGGCCGTAGGCGTCTGAACTGAGCTATATTTCACCTAGACTGACTTGCCTCGCGGCGTCGCTTGTTTTTTCGTTTTATTCTTATTATGAGATTATCTTTCCTTTTCCTTCCCTCAAGAAATTCCGACCATTTTGCACAGACAAAGGCGGTTTTGCCGGACACCGTGGAAATGCCTTTTAGCAGAATAGACTTATATTCTCAATCTGTTTTAAAGATTAAAAAATATTGCTACAATGGCCAATGGGTTCCATTATCTACTCGCTGTACCCGTAACTTCTTTTATATGGACTACAGTATTTTTGGTATGATATTGTAACTAAAACGTTTAAATAAAGAACAGTAATAAAGAATATCCCACAGGAACATAGAACCGGGATAAAAAGTATCCTATATGTTAATCCAGGTCATATTCTATATGTGAGCAAAATTTCATCCAAGTCCGTTCAGTATTATAACTTTCGTATGTATAATATTAGTAATATAAGGTTAATCATTGGTTAAGTAAAATCAATAAAACCTTATATACTTTTTCGTAGCAGCCATGATTGCACGATATATGAAAGAGTGAAGAAACGTTTGTCTATACAAGCACACCAGCAACATTAAATAAATAATAAAATAAATTAATATTACTACTACACTATGTTGCGGCGCCTATATCTCAGCATGCGATGAACCTAGAGTACCATACAGATCTTGGCAGCGACAGCCAAGATCCGAATAATACCTTTTACTTATTGGCTGCGGAGCGGTCGTTTGAGACCGCAATAGTAAAATTTATTTTGTGTCTCGTTTCACCTTTAAAAGGGAAAAGGGTCAATTTCCACTAACCAATAATAATACAACTAGCGGCACCGATGTTGAGCGTTGGGCAAAAGATGCGCAGAAAACCATTATTGGCTAGTAGTACGTCGTGCCTACACCTCCGGCCGTGATTGGTTGTCAGCTCCGCGCAAACGCATCTCTTGTCGTTGATCGTCTCGTGGTCGTTGATCGCAAAGCGTTCCCACTCTATGCCCCAGGGCTCAACATTTTGGGTTATTCGTCAACTCGGCCCACATGCATAAAACCCTTGGGACTACTTGCGGAAGATCAAAATAAATTAAATTTGTATACGTCAACTTGTCCCACGTTATTATTGATATGATTATAGGTACAATCAGGAGTAAAAGTGTTAGTGTAGAAATAATAAAGACTGTGCGTTTGATATAAAATGTTTATTCACCGCTGATTTAAACTGATTAAACACATAAGGCAATAATAAACACTTATAAAATTAATTAGACTTTTACATAAGATCAAAAAATTATAAAAGTGATAATAATCAATGATTAAAAAGGCCAATAATTAAAAAGTAGTTAACAATTTTAAAAGATCAACAATTATTAAGTTAATTATCAATAATCATAATTATTATAAATCAACAATTTTAAAAAAAATGTCTTGACCGTTTTAATATTACCTAATATAACATGAACACAACAGAAGCAATTATCATACATTCTTAAAAGAAACAGTTTCAAAAAAGAATGATATCTTCCTTAATAAACACTTTTCTTGGCAACTATACCAGACGTTAATAAGGTTGAAAATCCAACGAAAAAAGATGATGGGACGAGTTGACGATTTTAATTAATTTTGATCCTATACAATTCGTCCTCAGGGTTTTTACGTGTGGGCCGAGCTGACGAATAACTCAACATTGGTACCGGGAACTGTTAGAACCTTTTGTGTTATTTGTGCATTTAACAGATAAAAAAATCTTAAATCCAACTACGAATACAATAAAAACTCCTGAAATGCAAATTGCAAAACATATTTCCTACTTGAGAGTTTCAAAGGAAATGTTTCTGATTGTTCCATAACAATTCGTAACAGCGCTTACTTTTATATAAAAAAAATTCTTCGGCATTGAAAGATACAGTCCGAAGCTCCGAAGTATTTAAAACTTTTTTTATTTTATTTATTTCGATCACCAATCAGTATGCCAATTTAGAATGCTAATGACCTATTTCACCATCATCAATTAAAATGCCTTGACAGCTAAAGTACAATACGGCTGATTATTAAACGTCAATCAGTAACATTGCTTAGAAAATAGATGATGTCATTCTGCAATTGGAAGTATTTTATTTTAATCAGCAAGTAACTTCTAACTGGCGTTGGGGAAATAGACCCTTATAATAATAAATATGCAAGGTGTAAACTTAATTATGGGTGACAACAGCATTCACTAAAGATAACAGCAATACTATCATCATCATCATCATCATCATTTCAGCCACAGGACGTCCACTGCTGAACATAGGCCTCCCCCAGTGACTTTCAGATCGGCCGGTTGGAAGCGGCCTGCATCCAGCAATACTATACAATAAGAAAATAAGAGACAAAATTTTAACTTAAAGTTAAACAACTAACTACCCTGGGGAGCTAAGCGAAGCTTTTCCGCAAATATTGTAACAAAAGTTTATGTAATATATATTTTTATTTAGACATTTTTAGACTTTCTGTCCCGAGGGGATAAATCAATAATTTTGTGATGTAAGTAGTTCCTGAGTCTGTCACTTGGATAACAATCTTGTTGAGATGTTTTAAAGTTAATCTGTTTTGATGGCTAGCTAGCTGTAATAGTTTTCCTTTGGACTTTGTATATCTGCTACTAACTGTTATGGATTTTTTCAGAGTGTACATGTACCAGGTAACCTTCTGGGGTTACTAAACTTTTTTTGTCAGCCTCACATCAGCTATAAAGAAGTTTGAACTCCTCCAACGAATTACGAATTTGGATTTGTAGGGGGGGTATTGTTAAATGGCCAATGACAAAATCTTATTGTCTTTAAAATCAGGACGCCCAAAGGCTTCTGACTAGGCTTTACGAAAAAGTCTAGCGTATTAGCCGTAACGTAATTTATTCTTGCCTACCAAAGTAAATAGAAATGTCACATAATATTGGAATGGTTACTCATGAACTCATCGCCACACAACCGGGGCTTGGATTACTGAACTAAGTATTTTAATAATGAATAAATAATAATAAATAAATTGTTTCCACAATCACACCAATTAGCTAGCCCCAAACCAAGCATAGGTACTAAGGCGACAAGATAACGGATAAACATACTTAAATACGTTTATAAACGTCCATGACTCAGGTACAAATGCTTGTGCTCATCACACAAACATTTGCCCCTCGCGGGATTCGAACCCACAACCGCCAGGCTTTGTAGTCCAGAGCGCGAACCACTACACCAGGCGGTCGTCTCCGTAATGACTATCAGAGCACTACCACTGAACTACAAGCAACTCTACATATCTTTTTTTTCTGCCACATTCGTTCACCTGAGTCTTAGCCACCAGTATTTTCCTTATGAAAACGACAATCTACAGACATAGCGTGGTTGGTTAGTGTTGTATATCATATTATGTACTCTATGTAAGTGTGCCAACTGCCAGGCTGTTTCTCTGCCAAACAGGTCTTGGAGTCATCGACCCCGCATAGATCCGCCGACAAATTATGACGATACAGTTTGAGTCTTGTCTCGAACGTTCGGGATCAAGATTGATCGACGACCGTTAATTGATATGGATCTATTTAGATCTTCACATTATACTGTTGCTATGGAATTTAAATAGCGTGGGCTCATTATTACAAAAGGTCAACGTGATAACAAACCGCATTAGAAATGTTAGAACATCTAAACATTTAAATAAAGAACTTTGTCTTACAAATCTCATAAAAAGGACAAATGCGTGCATTTTTTCTGATGAAACAATATCGTATCAGGATTAAAACCAGTGATATGAACGGATCCCTTATAATTTCGTTAGTTTAATTCGTCCATCAGTCTGCCAATACGCATGCCACAGTCATTTTATTTACAGACAGTCAAATTACGAAATAGTATTCAAATGTTTCAAGTTTACCTTTTACTGTGAAATAGGTACTGTCCCCCTCATGTGTTAACCCTTCAAGCCCCAAGAAAATTGAGCGCTGGGCCAAAGAGTGGGGATCGCTATGCGAATCTTACGAGACGAGCATCGTATCAGAGACGCGTGTGCGCGGAACTAACAACCAATCCCGGCCGGCGGTACAGGCGTGGCGCGACTAGCCAATCTCGTAATCGTAATGGTCTACTGCGCATCTTTCGCCCAGCGCTCAACATCCCTGCCGCTAGTTATAATGGACGTGCGGAAGCTGGCTGCCGCTGGAATGTTGACGGATTAAAATAAATAAAGTGTAACTTTTAATAAAAGCACTTTTTGGTAAGTTAGATAATAAAATGAACACGACAATTGTCTAGCACCAAATAAGCAAGCACGTTTCGCACGAACGTCTCGATACTACAAGAACTCGGTATAAAGCAGCGTCTGTTTTCCACAGTACAACCTCGCATCCTGACATTCTTCGGACATGTTTCCCGGCGTGACAATCAGTCCATAGAAAACCTTGTTGTCCAAGGGAAGGTAGAGGGCACTAGACTGCGCGGAAGGTCACCCACGCGTTGGACTGACCAGATCAAAACTGCCGTTGGCGGCTCTCTTAACGAGTGCAGCAGGATGACCTCTAGCAGGCAGCGGTGGCGCAATGTCGTGAAGCGCATCACATCTGCCCCATCCACTACTGCTACGAGTACTTGACGATCACGACCGCTCTGTCAAGAGAGTACCGAATAAGAAGAAGAAATAAGCAAGCGCAGCGTGGGACGTCCACCCAAAAGGTGGACAGACGACCTGGTAAAGGTTGCAGGAAGCCGCTGGACGCAGGCCGCTTCCAACCGGCCGATCTGGAAGTGTGGGGGAAGCCTATGTTCAGCAGTAGAAGTTCTGAGGCTAAAATGATAATGATGATTATGAAATAAGCAAAGCTACAATAATGTCAGTACATTTGACAGTTCACACCACTGTTTAGCAATCTTGTTATATTCAGCTTATATGGCTTGTACTTATGTAACTCAAATCTCTTACATATTTTCAAAATATTTTAATTAGAAATTTTGTTGGCCAAGAAGCTGTAATCTACTTGTATTTAAATTCAAACGCAATAGAAAATATCTATTCCTAAATTGACTATCACCGGGAGTCGAAACTACCACACACCACAACACCAATCGGTTAAATGTACCTACTTGGAGTTTAAAAATAACGTCTAAATTAGATTTACTTCTAAATCATGTCTTGCCCTTATGCTGGGGCTTCACCTGCGTGACGCCTAACGTTTAAATAAAGGCATGATTAGCGTTAAATAAATTAAAGCATTAAGCTACGCGCTAAGTGCGTGGCCACACTTATTTGATGTTTGATTCTAGCGTCTAGCGACGTAGTTAGCGTGTGATATCTGTGAGTGTGTCTTTAAAATAAAATAAAAAGCTTCGAAGAACTCAATACTTTTTTCGTTTTGTCTACTCCATTCTAACTTAATAACTATTTCACAAAGAGTTTTTGAATGTGACCGTGTTTTAACATGTTTAGTGTAGTAGGTGTAGCCACAACAACGCACTAGACGCTCGCTTAATCCCTTTGATGTGTCAAAAGTCACCGCCGTCCGAGCTATCGCCTAACGTCTAATGTTATTGAAGCAAATTAGCACACAAAGACCGGCCACACCTGCGTACTACGTCAAATAGAGCACTAATTAACGACATTAGACTCAGATGAAGCCCCAGCATTATAAGTCAAGTTCAAACCATGGTTGGGCAACGCTCGTTATTTTTGCCAAATCACGTACCGAACTTGTGTGCGCCTACGCAGGCTGTGGTCGCGCATACGTGCTTTGTATTACTGAGGTGGTCTACCTGTTTGTTACATACAACCTGTCTATCAGCGTCTAACAAATATTCGATTGACTATGCTTGAAGGCCTAAAATAAAAATACTCGTTTCCAAGAAGTACATTAAAGAAGTGTGAATAAAACATTTGGAATTGTTTAAAAATTATTGTTAAAAAAGTTGTAAATTTTTGTTTTTAGCAATTTCATGCAAGGTTTAATTGAAGATAAATAACACTTGAAAATTCTATAGGGTGTTGACGGTAGTATACTACTTAGCTATACATATAGCTACAACATTGATCAGAGATACGCTGGCTTTGACAGCGAGAAAACAAAAACACTTGAGGAATTTCATCTTGTCACGTAACGTCCTCGGTAGCTTAGTTGGTAAAGCACTCGCCCGGCATGCGATGGGACGTGGGTTCGAGTCCCACCTGAGGTCGATGATTTTTTTCAAGTGTTATTTATCTTCAGTTAAAAAAGTTTATTATTAGAACGGTTATAGTATAATAACATAAACTTGGTCATATATTATTCACTCAAGGATAACCACTACAATATTTTGTTTTCTTTAAATTTTTAATTCTAAGGCCTCATATTCGGAACGGTGTGGTGCGTACGGCGGAGCTCAAGCGTTAAAGCGCTGCATTACTTATTATTACAATCTCAAACAGAGTCGGAAGTAGGTATTATAATGTAAAGTATATACTATTTAAAAAGAGGCTAACAATAGTGACCGAGTTTCTTGCGCTACTTCTTCTCGGCGCTAGGCCAAAATTGACCCGAAGTAGTGGTAGGAAAAAAAAAATTAAGTAAATAAAGTGTAAAAGCGCTTAGTTTAAGCCTGTTATAGAAATAAATTGGTTTTATTTGTTTATAAAAACTGGTTACTGGTGGTGCGTCCTACCGGTGATGACCTACGGAGCCGAAACGTGGAATATGACAGTAAAGCTGGCCCACCGACTACATGTCACTCAGCGAGCTATGGAAAGGTCGATGCTTGGGATTTCGTTAAAGGATAAAAGCCGAAATGAGATCATCAGGAGGACTAAAGTAACGGACATAGTTCAAAAATGTAGCTAGCTTAAGTGGTAGTGGGCTGGCCACATCTGTCGCAGAACCGATGAAAGGTGGAGTAAACGGGTTCTTGAGTGGAGATCACGCCTAGGCAAACGTAGTGTAGGACGACCCCCAGCTCGATGGACCGACGACCTTAGGAAGATGGCTGACAGTGGATGGATGAAAAAAGCGGGAGATCGTGCTCTTTGGCGCTCTTTGGGGGAGGCCTACGTCCAGCAGTGGACTGCAATAGGCTGAGATGATGATGATAAGATGATGAAAAACTGGTTAAAGGTAAAATATTCTAATTCCTTAAAAATCCTATTCCTCGTCCTACGCACGGGAGATGCGTAGGCACACCTTGTCCACTGCTGCGCATAAGAATTGGCGCCTGATAAATGAGTGCTGAGAACTAAATCGAGTAAAGAATGACGACCTCCGTAGCCGAGAGGCGAGCACGCCGGACTTGGCGTCGCCATCTCTGAGGTCCCGGGTTCGATTTCCGGTCGGGTCAATGTAGAAAACGATCTTTTCCATATTGGCTCGGGTCTGGGTGTTGTGGTACCATCGTTGTTTCTGATTTCTATAACACAAGTGCTTTAGCTACTTACCTCAGGATCAGAGCAATGTATGTGATGTTGTCCAATATTTATTTATTTAATGTTTATTTATTAAAGAATACCTTACTTAATACAAGTCCATAGAAAGCCTTGTTGTCCAAGGGAAGGTAGAGGGCACTACACCGCGTGGAAGGTCACCCACGCGTTGGACTGACCAGATCAAAACTGCCGTTGGCGGCTCTCTTAACGAGTGCAGCAGGATGACCTCTAGCAGGCAGCGGTGGCGCAATGTCGTGAAGCGCATCACATCTGCCCCATCCACTACTGCTACGAGTACTCGACGATCACGACCGCTCTCTCAAGAGCGTACCGAATAAGAAGAAGAAATAAGCAAGCGCAGCGTGGGACGTCCACCCAAAAGGTGGACAGACGACCTGGTAAAGGTTGCAGGAAGCCGCTGGACGCAGGCCGCTTCCAACCGGCCGATCTGGAAACCACTGGGGGAGGCCTATGTTCAGCAGTGGAAGTTCTGAGGCTAAAATGATACTGATGATTATGAAATAAGCAAAGCTACAATAATGTACTGTCACACCACAGTTTAGCAATCTTGTTATATTCAGCTTATATGGCTTGTACTTATGTAACTCAAATCTCTTACATATTTTCAAAATATTTTAATTAGAAATTTTGTTGGCCAAGAAGCTGTAATCTACTTGTATTTAAATTCAAACGCAATAGAAAATATCTATTCCTAAATTGACTATCACCGGGAGTCGAAACTACCACACACCACAACACCAATCGGTTAAATGTACCTATTTGGAGTTTAAAAATAACGTCTAAATTAGATTTACTTTTAAATCATGTATTGCCCTTATAAGTCAAGTTCAAACCATGGTTGGGCAACGCTCGTTATTTTTGCCAAATCACGTACCAAACTTGTGTGCGCCTACGCAGACTGTGGTCGCGCATACGTGCTTTGTATTACTGAGGTGGTCTACCTGTTTGTTACATACAACCTGTCTATCAGCGTCTAACAAATATTCGATTGACTTTGCTTGAAGGCCTAAAATAAAAATACTCGTTTTCAAGAAGTTCAATAAAGAAGTGTGAATAAAACATTTGGAATTGTTTAAAAATTATTGTTTAAAAAGTTTATTATTAGAACGGTTATAGTATGAAATATTATTACGTTAACTTGGTCATATGTTATTCACTCAAGGAAAACCACCACAATATTTTGTTTTCTTTAAATTTTTAATTCTAAGGCCTCATATTCGGAACGGTTTGGTGCGTACGGCGGAGCTCAAGCGTTAAAGCGCTGCATTACTAATTATTACAGACTCAAACAGAGTCGGAAGTAGGTCTTATAATGTAAACTATATACTATTAAAAAAGAGGCTAACAATAGTGACCGAGTTTCTGGCGCTACTTCTTCTCGACGCTAGGCCAAAATTGTCCCGAAGTAGTGGTAGGGAAAAAAAATATTGGGACGTGTAAAAGCGCTTAGTTTAAGACTATTTACAGAAATAAATTGGTTTTATTGGTTTATAAAAACGGGTTAAAGGTAAAATATTCTAATTGCTTAAATTTAATCCTATTCCTCGTCCTACGCACGGGAGATGCGTAGGCACACCTTGTCCACTGCTGCGCATAAGAATTGGCGCCTGATAAATGAGTGCTGAGAACTAAATCGAGTAAAGAATGAAGACCTCCGTAGCCGAGAGGCGAGCACGCCGGACTTGGCGTCGCCATCTCTGAGGTCCCGGGTTCGATTCCCGGTCGGGTCAATGTAGAAAACGATATTTTCCATATTGGCTCGGGTCTGGGTGTTGTGGTACCGTCGTTGTTTCTGATTTCTATAACACAAGTGCTTTAGCTACTTACCTCAGGATCAAATGTATGTTATGTTGTCCAATATTTATTTATTGTTTATTTATTAAAGAATACCTTACTTAATACAGGGTGTACAAAAGAATGGGACACTCCTTAAAACTACGTGATCAGCTGGTGATATACAACAACTTTCTCTATGGGAGCAACATCGAAATCGTGATTTAATAAATCCGATGCTACATTCATTATCATCGAGATATGTTTCCTCTTGCGGGAATAGCTCCACCAAGAGTCCGCAGAGAAGTGACATGTTCGCTTGAAAAACAAAAACAGGAAAGCGACCCGAGACATCCACTCTCTCTCCCCAGCCACAGGTCGGTTGAGAAGCCGCAAAAGCTTCCTGCGATCTACGCAGCCTACCGACGAAACCCCTACTGACATGAGGTGCAGGCTTTGGGCAAGCGAGTATCCACATTCACTATACCCCCCCGATGAAAATCTGCCTCCAGGCTATAAGGAACCTTGGCCAACCTGGAGAAGTCTAAACAGGCTGAGGACCCAGGTTGGTCGAAGTAAAGGTAACCTGTGTCGGTGGGGGTACTCAAGTAGCGCAGACGCCAGCTGTGAATGTGGAGAACGCCTGCAAACCATGGCTCACCTCACTAACTGTCCCGCGTGCCCGACCACCTGCTCGCGTGAGGACCTACTCGTCAGCAACCAGAGGGCTACCACGGTAGCCGCCTTCTGGGCAAGTAAGATCTAGCCCGTGTTCTTGCCGACACGAAAGAAGAAGAAGAAGATCGAGATATGCGATGCGAGTAAGTTTCTATCAAGCAGCTAAAAAAAAATCTCGTTTTCGATGTTGCTCCCATAGAAAAAGTTGTTCTATATGATCAGCTGATCACGTGGTTTTAATGAGTGTCCTATTCTCTTGTAAACTCTGTATAAAGTAACGAGGTACAATTCTACTGGTACAGTCAGCGTGAAGAGCTCAATTAACATTGCGGTAGATTCCCAAAAACATCAAATAAAGCTATATAGTGTTAGCGGGATTAAATTGAATCTACACATCACTACTCAATCGATGACTCGTGAACGTCACTACGATCTGTCACTTGACTTTTGGCTGCTTTTCGCGCGCTTACGCTGCACTAATTTTGTAAAACTAATTAAATTTGTTCTAAAGTTATTTTGCGTCTTTAATAAAGTCAGAAGTGAGATAATATAAACCCATAAATCTTACTTTGTACTATTTGAACATAATTTTAGTGTGTATGTGCAATAGACGCTATCTAATTTTGTTGGTATAAAAGATCTATATTTTCCGTGTTACTTTGCACAAAAATTGTGTGTGTATTTATTGTTTTCCTTCACATTTATTGCAAAACATAAGTGTTACGAACTTGTACTAGAAACAAGTTGTGACAAGTTTGTGTGGTCCCTTGCTTTGTTGGTGAATGATTTTAGGCTCTGGAATAGCTATCCAAGGTCAATCAGATCTTGTGTAAGAAGCCCTGATGTGGATGGATGCATGTGCATGCAATAACACACCCTGAAGTTTGCAATTATTGTTCCTGCTTGTTGGTGAGCTGTATCATTTTGAACTATTTAAATCTGAATTTAACTGATATTAAAGTGCAGTGAAATTAACTTATTTTATACTATTAGACATTCTGTATGCAAAATATATTTTATTCAGAGTTATAAAGTATTCTGAGCACTTATAATATCTGAACAATTTATATTGACAAAATTTAATTTTAATTCTTTGGTCTTCTAAGACTCATTTTTATGACTAATTTTGATTTTAATTTATTGAACTATATGTGCTGTTAATATAACAATTATGTGTGAGTGATATTTAGCTGTTTTGATTGTGCTACAATGGGTCGGTCAAAACATAATAAACGGTCACATAGCAGTTCAAGTTCATCTTTATCTGGTAGAGGAAAAAAGAAATATAAGAGAGAACTGAAGGATAAGAATAGGCGTATTGATGCTCTAGAGGTTTTGGTTAAAGAGTTACGGAAGACAAGTAATTATCACAGTGAATCAACACCGTCACTACCAGTTTCTGACTCTTTAGCAGGGTTGCCAAAGACTTGTAATTCTAGTGAAGCAACACCAAAGTCAGTTGTGCGTTATGTTGGACGCAATGATTTTATACCTGAGTTTAATCCACAAACTACATCGGTTTCTATAGAACATTGGATTCGCAATTAAGAAAGTACAGCTAAAATCATGGATGGGATGAACGCACCTTGATTTGTAATTGTACTGCTAAGTTGAGTGGTTATGCTATGGGATGGTATGAGCAACAAGCATCATATGAGATTACTTGGACCGAATGGAAGGAAAAACTTATTAAAGCCTTCCGTTTACTAAAAATGAATTATCACAGATTAGGGAGTTAGTGAACTGAGTCAGGCAACCTGTTGCCTAACGAAGAACCTATAGAATTTTATTATAATAAATTGGGAATAGGTATGTCATGTCACTTGAGTGATGAGCTGATCACAGAAGCCATCATTGGTACTCTTGGTAACCAACTGTTGGAAATTGGTGCGAAGTCAGCTGGGTGCCGAGATACTTCCTTTCTTCTTCAATACCTGGCCAGTATTAATAATTTTGATGCAAGTGTAGAACAGGACCGAGCTGTGGCACCATTAAACAGTGTCAGCTCTGTCAAAAACTTAAAATGCTATACTTGTGGCAAATTAGGTCATAAGACAAATAGATGTCGTAGTAAGGGCAAGGAACAGGAGCAATCGTCGAAAAATTACGAAGATGAGAAGTGTTCATTTTGTCAGGCCATGTTGAGTCAACTTGTTATAAAAAGAACAATCTAAATAAAAAATGCTTATTTTGTAACATTAATGGGCACACATTAGAAGAGTGCCGAAAAAGTCAAAGACTGGATCCCATTGTTGATGGTATAATTAATTGTAAATATTGTTTTTAGCAATTCCATGCAAGGTTTAATTGAAGATAAATAACACTTGAAAAAAATCATCGACCTCAGGTGGGACTCGACCCACGTCCCATCGCATACCGGGCGAGTGCTTTGACCACTAAGCTACCGAGGACGTCACGTGACAAGATGAAATTCCTCAAGTGTTTTCTCTCGCTGTCAAAAGCCAGCGTATTCTGATCAATGTTGTAGCTATATGTATAGCTGAGTAGTATACTACCGTCAACACCCTATAGGAATATTTTTACAAATATTTGACTATTGGTTTAGATCAGAAATGCTTAAACATTGTAAATTTTGTTTTTAGCAATTCCATGCAAGGTTTAATTGAAGATAAATAACACTTGAAAAAAATCATCGTCCTCAGGTGGGACTTGAACCCACGTCCCATAATTAATGTTAAAATATAAGACAAAATACTGAAAAAAAAAATGTTAAAGGTAGTGAGCAGAGGAAACCATTGAATGAAAATAATGTTCTTGTTGATCATATCGAATCATCTAATGGGTATGCTGTCATTAAGCTCGTGAATAGAACAATGTATTTGTATAGCAAGAGCAGAATAAGTGAAACCAGATATAAAGGGTGGTTGATAAAGTTAAGGAAGGTGATAAAGGAAGTCGAGAACTTAATTAAAATTTAAAACTGGAACAAGAGACTGATCAGAATAAGAATACTGTACTTTCCAAGGACTATAAAGTCGCTAATGTCAAGCTATATTGGCCAGTAGATAAATGTTATAAACCTGTTTTTGTGTAAGTACCAAAGGTGTAAGATTCCATATTTTGAAGTTGTATCATGACGAAAACGGACATTTGGGTGCAAAGAAGTGTTTGAAAGCCAGACAAACTAAATATTGGTTTCTTAAAATGCGCAAGCGTGTCGCGAAGTACGTGGCGAGCATTGCATATAGATCATCTGGGGCCATTTTGTAAAAGTAATGGGAATATAGGCTATATTGTGGCTATTATTGAGGGGTTCGCGAAATTCTTCTGGCTGGAAGAGGTAGCCAGTGCTAACGCTAAGGAAGCTATCGCAGCCTTGACCAAATTGAGTCAAGTTTTTGGTCATCCGAATCGAATTATCATTGACCGACCGATGATGCATATCTGTCGAAGGTACAATTAGGTATCAACTCTTCGGTCAGCCACGGGACTGGTAAGTCACCCTTAGAGTTGCTGTGTGGACTTAGACCTAGACCAGCCAATGACTTGCAATAAGGTGCAGTTTATAGTGGCAATATTGAAGCACTTAGAAATGAAGCTGTAGAAAATTTATATGAACGGTTCAAAAATGAAAGTTCGCTTTGACAGAAGTCGAAGGGGGGGTGCTCCACTATTAGTTGGGCAGTTAGTCATGGTTGAGCGAAAAATATTAAGACCTGGATTGCCAAGTGGAAAACTGGTTTCCAGATATGCTGGACCGTATAAGATTACTGACGTTTTACCCAAACGATCGCTTTGAGGTGACATCGTCTACAAAAGGGAAGCGAGCTTACAAAAATATTGTTACCCGTAACAGAATTAAGGTGTAGTGTCACAGAGAGGAATGTTCTTCATCGGGTGAAGGTCATCACTCACATCACTTATACCTAATACATGCCTACGGGGCTTATGTTTACTAGCTGCTTGAAGCTGCCTGTTATGGTTTTTCTATACTTTTATGCATTTAACGCTTGCCTGCGGGGCCTCCACAGCGGTTACTTAATACCATGCTTGCTTTCGGAGCCTGTTAGCACTTTGACTCGTAACACTTTATAACATTTGACGCTTTGCCTACGTACGGGGCCTCAGCGTCTACCTAATGTTTGCTCACGGCCCTCAATCACATACAAGTTTTGATGCTTGCCTTCGGGGCCTACATAGCGTAATGCTTGCTTTCGAAGCCATAATGCACATTGTCATACAGTGGCTGATGCACCTGCCTACGGGGCCAACACAGTGCCTCTATCTTAAATTGCTTTCGGAGCTCTAATGCACCTTATCATATAGCGGCTGATGTACTTTGCTTTAGGGGCCTATTAGTACTTGCCTTTGGGGACTATCAGTACTTTGCCTTCGGGGCCTATCAGTACTTTGCCTTCGGGGCCTATCAGTATTTGCCTTCGGGGACTATTAGTACTTTGCCTTCGGGGCCTACTAGAACTTGCCCTTGGGGCCTATCAGTACTTGCCTTCGGGGCCTATCAGTACTTTGCCTTCGGGGCCTATCAGTACTTGCCTTTGGGGCCTATCTGTACTTTGCCTTCGGGGCCTACCAGTACTTGCCTTTGGGGCCTATCAGTACTTGCCCTCGGGGCCTATCAGTACCTGCCCTCGGGGCCTATCAGTACTTGCCTTCGGGGCCTATTAGTACTTGCCTTCAGGACCTATCAGTACTTGCCTTCGGGGCCTATTAGTACTTGCCTTCGGGGCCTGTTAGTACTTGCCTTCGGGGCCTATTTTACTTGCCTTTGGGGCCTATTAGTACTTGCCTTCGGGGCCTGTTAGTACTTGCCTTCGGGGCCTATTAGTACTTGCCTTCGGGGCCTATTAGTACTTGCCTTCGGGGCCTATCAGTACTTTGCCTTCGGGGCCTTTTAGTACTTGCCTTCGGGGCCTATGAGTACTTGCCTTCGGGGCCTATCAGTACCTTGCCTTCGGGGCCTATCAGTACTTGCTCTCGGGGCCTATCAGTACTTGCCTTCGGGGCCTATCAGTACTTTGCCTTCGGGGCCTATCAGTACTTTGCCTTCGGGGCCTATCAATACTTGCCCTCGGGGCCTTTTAGTACTTGCCTTCAGGCCTATCAGTACTTTGCCTTCGGGGCCTATTAGGACTTGCCTTTGGGGCCTATCAGTACTTGCTTTCGGGGCCTATCAGTACAAGCCTTCGGGGCCTTATAATGCTAATTTAGTGGTTGCCTTCTGGGCCTGGCCACTATCAGTCTACTCTACTTTGGAAGAGGATACATCATCTTTGACGATCGCGGTGACGTGGCGTGGAGTGCGAGTTGTTGTGACGAGATGCCGCCCCATGCAGAAGTTCCGCTAGGAGGACCATCTTCTTCGGAGGAGGACCGAAGAATTGCAGGATGGCCGAACTGTTAGCGGGATTAAATTGAATCTACACATCACTACTCAATCGATGACTCGTGAACGTCACTACGATCTGTCACTTGACTTTTGGCTGCTTTTCGCGCGCTTACGCTGCACTAATTTTGTAAAACTAATTAAATTTGTTCTAAAGTTATTTTGCGTCTTTAATAATAGGTATCAAAGAGAAACAGATGTAATCAAGCTGCCTTAGAGCCTTTGACTACGCTTCGCTAGTATTAAGAGATTTTAGCCAAGACCAAATTTTACAGGTCTTCCGAATAACGGAGGTCTTTGTGACAAAGACTTAATAACCGGAAGGTTGCTAGCAGTGGATGGAAAAGAATAGCTGAAGACAGATCCTCAGACAGATCTTAGGGGCGTGCAGTAGGAGAGACTGGAGGCCTAGCACAAATATGTATCTTTCGTTCGGACGTATAAACCTAACAAATTAAAATAACCAGTCTCATGTGTCAATCCTTTGATAAAATATGACCAACTCAATCTAGCCGTGTAAAAAACCCAACCGTTTTCAATTGCTCATAAATTGTCAAACCTTTGATACAATCGAATGGATATTTTAATTTGATCGAATAATACGTCCGACCGAACGATACGCTTTCGTATTAGGCCTCCTGTGTCTAGCAGTGGAAGGACAAAAGCGCTACTTTCAACTAATTACAAGCCTACATATCTAAACCTTTGAAAGATCTCATCGTTAAAATTCAATTCATCATGACGTTTATAACGTGTGAAGAATGTAAGTAAAGGTATTTAACTCTTTAGCATCAACATAAACGGTCGATGTTTGTGGCACAAACGCGAACGCATAAGATTAAGTAAAAGAAACAAATGACCACTACCAAGAACTGGCGAGTGCCAAGTGCCACTTCAACTCGAGTGTTCTTTCTGAATCATGTGGTATTTCAATTAATCGAACGTAACCGGACCCGGCTTTGACTCACACGGCGAAGTTCAACGACCTCGCGAATTCTGATCATTGAATTGTATGAGTGGAGCCAAACGAAATGTGACAGACGAGAGGAGGAGCTACGGATGGAAAACTGATTAGGCCACGCCTACTTATCATTCTAATAGATGGATCATGACAGTTCGCAGTCCGAACATGACAGTCTGAAGCTAGTTACAGATTTGCTCAACATTATTATTGCGGACCACCTGCCGCATCCGTGCAATCACTGGGCATTTGTTTTTTAGGGTTCCGCAGATAGCCAAAAGAAACGGGATCCTATTACTAAAGCTCTACTTTTTGTCCGCTCATTTGTCATATCACGAGTATCATTGAACTACAGTTGAAAAGACACTAAATAATATAATTATTTACAGTGTATAGTATATTACTATAGTAGTAACTGGCTGCCATAAGAAATAACCGATAGAAAAGAAGCTAAAAAATACAAATCACCCCATTTTTGCTCGAGCAACACTTATTACTTAAAAGTCTAACAAGTATTTTCAGAAAAAGTTTAGTATCGCAAAAATTAAAACAATGGTATTAACTTTTGTATAATCACTTGGATAAACAGAGAATGGATTTATTTTGATCCATAATGTATTTGGAAGTTTTAAACAGTTTTTAATGTTTTTGTAGATACTAACTCTAAGACCGGACAACGAAAAGTATCTTAGATTTGATAAATGGATGAATAATTCATTGGAAGCAGAACATCCTCAAAACTAGTAAGGTCTTAAGTACCTACCCCCCATCAGTTAACAGATGTTTCAATCACTACAAATAACATGACGACTCAAAGTTCATATCACCCTTCAGTCTTTTCCAATTGTATTTATTAACTTCCAAAGAAAATAACAGTTAAGTATCAATTGCCAAAAATGCGCACCTGACGTTATCCTGTATTTCCCCGTTTGCCCCTATCAAAATATTACCCGACACTAATAATGTTTGCCCTGCCTCCTCACTTGGGTGCCCAAAGTTAACACCACACTGCAAACAACTCGTCGGAACCCCGTATTTTTACCTCCATAACTGAGGAAATAGTTAGCTGTACTCTATTTGAAGGCACAATTATTATTTGCGAGCAGAAAATACCCTTTTAGGTAGTAATTTATTCTCCGCGTCCACTTATGTAAGTAAGTACTTTTGGTTAAACATTAAACTCCTTACTACAAAAAAGATAGACTATGGTTGAACACTTGTCTAAAATTAGTCAACCAATTTAAAATGTTGACACATCAGACATTCGAGACATATTATTAACTAACATTTCAAATTGGTTGACTTATCTTTAGAAAAGTGTTCAACACTAGTCTATCTTTTTGTAGTAAGGCCATAACTGTCTTATTCAGAGTGCACTTGCTATTCCGGGACTAAGGTTAAATCACTGTTTTAACGTACAATATTCAGTGGTTTAACCTTAATCTGGACTAGTAAATGCACTCTAAATAAGACAGTAAATATAGAGCAGGAGGCCTACTATGAAAGCGTTTCGTTCGTAACAAATTAAAATAACCATGCATTCACTTGTATCAAACTTTTGATAATTTATCAACAATAGAAAACGGTCAGGTATTTACGCGGCTAATTTAAATTGGTCATATTTTGTTAAAGGATTGATACAAAGAGATGGTATTTTTAATTTGTTAAATTTACACGTCTTTACGAACGATACATTTCCGTAGTAGACCTTCAGGTTTTTTTTAATAAATAATTTTTAATAAAGCACCATGTGTACATTTTATTATTTAGTAGGAAAGTTTGTGTTTGATGTAATTAGTATTTATTTTTTTCTATATAGCCATTCATTATTCATTGTGTTACTCACAGAAATGTAATAGGAGCTGCAAATTAATCCATCATAATCATCATCATCATTTCAGCCACAGGACTGCCGAAGCCACTGAACAAAGTCTCCAGTGACTTCCAGATTGGCTTGTTGGATTAATTCATCGATACAAAATGAATTCTAAACCTTCATTCTCCAACAAATTAACATTGATTAACCCCTAGATTTTGCTTTTAAGGAGATGTCTACCTCATTTCATGGATCAATTTGCTGCAATTCCCTATTACTCGTACTCAAATCGATTCCTCATCTCATTAATTCAAAATTGTACCCGCTATTATGAAGCAGCATTCGTAATTAGATTTGCACATAAATACTTATACAACCGAACATTAGAAAGCAATAACCTGACATCAGTCAAGTAGATTAGAGGACCAGTAAGTGTCCCTATGCCAGGGGATACCGATAATGGCCAATCGTAAAATATACTGAAGTGCCAATTTACAACGACGCAACTATAAGGGGCCGTAACTCAGGTCCATTGGACAATACGCGTCAAGATTTTAATCTCTGAACAACGTGTAGCCATATACAACCCCACTTAGGGCTGTACGACTTTAGGGCCAAGGCCATAAAGATGGGAATCGCTTGTATTAAATCGTCTAGTATACAGCTCATTGTCGGACACAACCGCGATTATAAGATAGCGAATGAAGATGCGCTATTCACGCGCTCGAGAGATAATTTCTCGGGTGACGTCGATAAAAAATGTAATTATAAATAGGCCTTAAAGACGATTCAAATAAGCTCTTCTAAATATATTAAAATAGATTTTTTATTGATCCGGACGAACCTATTGCGTTCAGGACGTTAACCAATCATAAATAAAAGTTACTTTTCATCTTGTTTACATGTGTAGCAAATAAATGATCGTGTTTTAGGTTCACTGCTTGAGTTATAAATAGGTTTATATTTTATTGTCTTTTGAAGCGATATTTCAGCCAGACAAATTACATAGACTATTTAAACATTGGCGCAAAACGACAACTTAACCACAGTAAAAGCAGTCCACACATAAAGTTTCAAGCAAATTACAGAAGACATCGTGTTTCTTAAGTGCCGCATATATCTTTACAGCAGATACTAAAAATATAGTTATATATTTCTAGATCACCAAGAGAATGCGTGCAACTTGATACTAGTGGTAGATAAAGGCTCGCGCACATTAGGGCAGGCCGCATCGCTACGCATCGCAACGCAAAAAGCCTCTTACATCTCTTTCGTTTTTCATACATAAATTCAGGAAAAAATGTACCTACCTTTAGATTGTTATTGTTTTTCAAATTATTCTCATGATTCGATGTACTTAAAATGCTTATTTTGTTTTTTTTTTGATCGGTGACTCTCTTTACTTTAATGTTTTCCACAGAAAACCAACGTCATGGCAACCTTTGTCATGGCAAAATAGCTGAGTGCCAACCATTTTGGTATCATATCACAGTATTTGCTCTTTAATAACTGATTGTACGTTGTTTCTATTAATTATTTATGATATGAGCCAAATAAATACTTTTTCTTTCTTTCTTTTATAAAACCTTGATGTGCGCTAACCTTAACTTATCAAGTTGATAGTGTGCATTTTTTTATCAGTATAAAGCTTGCGTTTTTAATTAAACCAAGCAAATAGTAATAATCAGACTGGAACAGAGAGGGAAATCATTTTTCAGTTCATACCTTGTTTGTTATCCTTATTTCAAGGCATATTTAGGGAACAACGCTACTAAGGTATTTGTTACGTTAAGTAACAGTTTTGAACCTGGCACGTTTGCTAAATGTAATGCGCTATAAAATGCGAATAGCAGTCCTAGTGTGCCATCGAAAAATATCTCGAACACCACTATTTGAAACAGTTAGTCGTGAATAATTTTTAGACTGGACTAAGTCGTGCGATCTGGTAATAGCGCACTCGTTATTATATCACGACTTTCTGGCACAACTTTATAGAAAGCTAGGGCTTAGCCACGTGAACAAAGAAGATTAGGAGAGCAACATTATAATAAAACCTTGTCGGTTGAAAACAGCAATCTCATCTACTGGTAATAATAATAGTCGTACACTTATATGGGGCTTTTTGGTTCACTGATTGTTGTACTTTTTAAAAAGTAATTATAAAACTGTTTTAAAAAAAATATTTTCAGAAACAAACATTATTCAGTGAAACGGTAAGGGCTAGTACTATTATTATCTATTATGTAATAAGGGTCTTAAAATCTTATAAATGTGATTATTATTTATGATATTATTATTTTCCACTCATATATGTAAGATCAAATACTGGATACTACGAGAGGAGACGGTTATTTAAATTCGTTAGGTTTATACAATACATTTTCATAGTAGGCCTTCTGGTTTAACAGTATAAACGAGACAAAATTATTCAGCAAATTTTAATCAATAAATAGTACTTAAACGAAATACTATTTGCTCTCATAACAAAAAGTTTCTCACGGATTACTGCTCTTTGTTAAACAAAAAACAAACTACAAGTCCCTTAATCATGCACATTTACATATTACACGATCAAACAAAACACCTGACGATCTTGTGACAGATCCACTCTTTGAACCACTAAACCCCTATTTTAAAAGCCCTAAGGTTTCACTTGTTTCGAAGCTCCGAGCGTAATTGTACAGACTTCCATTTATGCACTAAACGTTTGTCATTGCTTGTTAACATCTGTCCTGTATATAAACTGTATCTCCTTTTATATGTATTGAACAACGCAGACATATAAATAGTTTGAGGTACACTTTTGTTAAACTTATTAAGAAAATACGTCTAGGTAACATAAAATCATATTGTACCTACCAATAACCTAATTATGATGACTTATTCTTCTGTGGTTAAAATGTTCTTTTCGACCTTTTTTTTCGTAAATATTTTTTAGTCATTTTAGTCACTGAGAATTGGATACCTACCTAGTTTAATGATTCCAAGCTATACGTATGTTTTACATTCGCATAAAAAAGTAGGTGGGTAGGTACTCAACTCAAACGGTGATTGGCTTTTATCAACAAGAGGCCTCTAGTTCTATCTATCTAGTTTAAAAATGGTTTTATATTATCACCTCAAATACAAATTACACAGATATAGCATAATGTTATATAAACTGACCATTCACAAATAAAATTAGTTCCACAGATAAACCAGCAGATGAAACCACACAACTTTCACCAAGTAGTGTCAATGTAACTATAACGCAAGAACAAAACCCATTCCAACTGAACCCAATACGTATAATGATCCCCAGAGAACGAGCAATAAATGTGATAACAAAAAACAACATTACATTACAAAGTTCGTCGCACTTTCTAGAGCTGTCAAAATTTAAATTACGCCGCATGACCTCACAATAGACACATAATGTAAAGCAAATAGTAGCGTTACTCTAAACTAATGACTATTGGCACAGTAACGCTTCTATTGGTAATTCGCCTTGAGGGCAAGAGTCCCGATTTTCATGACCAGTCTTATCAATGATATTCCGGCTCTCGGCAGAAAATATACAAAAATACTTTCTTTGTGACCATTGACTTGTATTGTATTACTTCTTTATTATTTAAATCAAGAAACACCAATACAGCACGGGTAAATGAAATACATACCTCTTTTTATTAATTTAGTATTCCCGCGACCACGGCTTATGCAATTAGGCCAATACGTCGTACGTAATGTATAGTGTTAGTTAAGAATGCAACAAGAAAGTTTAAAGTGTTATTTAAATCAATGTTGATGACCTCTAAAAACTAAACTTACTGCATTATTTTCTATTATTTTTGAAACGTCTACAGAGAAATTGACTACGCTATGCCAATTTGGACCTTATTGTAATAGACAAAGGAGTGTGGAGAAAAGGGTTGTTTGTGAAGGTGGTATATTGTCTCTTGGTGGTATCATTAGCAATTTGATTCGCTTCACACCGTCAAAGAACCACGCGTCGCCAGACCACCCTAGTGGGGTTAACGATACAATGTGGATACATTCAGAAGGCTCTCACTAAAACGGCAGGTATAAGTACTTAGGTAGGAAGAGTAATTTGCTTTTCGTAAAAGTAGGATTTCATTGTTCAGTAACGAGACAACTATTTAACTCAATAGCAAAACAGCATTACTACGTCCGACAAAATGCAAACGTTTCCAATGCAAATTTATATAGAGTAAGTCTTCCTTCTTTTGCTTTTTCTCTTTCTTAAACAGGATACGCTTGACAACAAGTCAGTGACAAGTCTAGTTATTAAATTTTGAGCGCTTGCTGACAGACCTCCAACCCTTACAAAAGGGAATCAAACTATTTGAGACCGTAGCTCAAAATATTTAATATGTTATCTGAATTTTCGTCACTCCTGGGCGGTAACCACGAACTCTTAAAACAATCTCAAATTTTAAACATTATAAAATCTGACAAATTTTGTATGTAATGACGTACCAAAATTGACAGATTTGACAGATTTGAGATTGTTTTAAGAGTTCATGGTTACCCCGCTGCACTAATGGTAAAATCTATACATAGATTATTTCTACAACCAGACGTGACCCAAATGTACTCTATAAATACGTGAGGATACGAAGTGATCCTACCAAATATATCTACATTATGTTCTAATAAAACTTAATTAAAATAAACTGTGGCTTGCTGCTTTTGAATTAGGCTCGACATCAGAATAATTTACATAATTTACCTGGAATTATCTCGGGAATGAGGACGTGCCCTAAGCTACCTAAGAATACAAAATTCTGGACCTATAAAGTTTATTAAGCTGCCGATCCCAGCTGCATTTTATTACTGTTGTGCCGCTTTAACTAAATCCCTGCTACATTTTGCAATATGGTATTGAGTAAGATCCAGTAACATAAAACATTATATTTAGAATAGATGCTAAAACTTGACTTGATGATTTCTTAGGTACCTATATGTTTTTAGGGTTCCGTACGGAAAGGTTTAAACGGGACCCTAATACTAAGACTCCGCTGTCCGTCTGTCTGTCTATCTGTCTGATGTCCGTCTGTCACCAGGCTGTATCTCATGAACCGTGATAGTAAGACAGTTGGAATTTTCACAGATGATGTATTTCTGTTGCCGGTATAACAACAAATACTAAAACCAGAATAAAATACATATTTAGGGGGGCTCCCATACAACAGACATGATTTTTTGCCGTTTTTATAGATAATGGTACGGAACCCTTCATGCGCGAGTCTGACTCGCACTTGCCCGGATTTTTTAATACTTTCTCACTTCTATTTCTAGAACTTAGCAAGGTAAGAGCAATAAGAATTAAGCAAATTACTTGTATTATAATACAGGGCCCTAACCATGAACTGTTAAAACAATCACAAATCTGTCAAACATTATCATTTCTGTCAAATTTTGTATGAAATAACGTACCAAAATTGACAGATTTGACAACTTTGAGATTGTTTTAAGAGTTCATGGTTATGGCCCAGGTATATTTGTTATTCTATTTAAGTACCTATGTTTATCCTTCATTTAGACTAGCCATAATACAAGTTTCGCTTAGTTTGGGGTTTGATATAATTGGTGTGACTGTAGGAAGAACTTTGAATAGAATAGAATGTTTATTTGCCTTTGAACGGGGTGTACAGAAGATCTACCATGATAACATGGTAAACCCGCCATCACCAATAGCACGCAAATACAAATATTTCGTTGCCTTAAAGCATGTTTAAGAAACATTAACCATATCGTCAGCGTAAGGCTTTGTGCTCGACGGATAGTTGATAGCCATTAGCGCGAGTTCCGGGTCGGGCTAGCGGGACTCTTAGAATATGTCCGGCGCTGCGCCGGCGCAGGTAATCTCAGAACCGCGAGCATATTCTATAGTTTCGTCAGCGAATGAGCTTATGGTCGCTTGCTTATAGGGCTTATGCCCTATAGTCTCGACTGCGTCTTTTTTCTTTATTTAGTAAGAGGGTTTTTAAAAAAAAAAAGTTTAATTGCTAGCCATATTGTTACGTTTTTTTAATATCTTTGATTCAGGCCTATTAAGACGACAAAGACAGACAGTGACAAAGCTAGAGAATAATATTGATATTATATAATACATATATAGGTTTGCATATAAAACATATATATATTGCTGTAAAATTTAGCTTTCTATCCGAATACATTCCATTATACATAGGTATTCCAACTGCATCCTATAAATGTCTAAACGAACATATTCAACCACATAGTGCCTAAGTCAATAATGGCGTCTACATTATAATAATAACTAAATAGACAAATGATTCTAGTGGTCATATAGAACACATTCTTCTATGGGATCAAGATTCCATTCTTAACGAAATAAATCACTTTATGAAAATTCTAAACGCAAAACGTTTAATAATAATTATTGTTTTTTAACGTCACACCATGTTTTGAGCAAATAAATAAATTTCATTTCATTTCAACAGCTAATTAATTGGTCTTTTAGTATCGACAAACAAATTATTTTTTACTATTTCAAAGTTCGCGCAATAGTCAAAAGTGATGTATTTGAGCTCTAATATCAAGCCCTGGTAGGTTTTGCGTTATTTTAATTACATCTTGTATACAGAATAGCAAAAGAACTGTCTGGGTATCGGCTGGCATCCACCTGGTGTCTTGATGATAGCACAACATATTAATAAACCTGCGAACAAACCCGCCATTCCTCGCCAATCGACCAAACTAATTAATTTCATTGAGTTACACGTCTGACGTCGTAATTACAGCTACTTTCTATGGTATAATAGGGAGGGATGTACTAGGGGTTAAATGGGGCCCTTCTTAATTAGTCTCTTTACTATAGACATGTCCTGTAGAGATGGTTTTTACAGAGCTTTTGCTCCACAAAAAGCATTTTAGTAAAAAAGATAAAAAATATTTACTTTTTAAAACTTTTAAAATAACCGTTGATCTTAGGGTTCATAAATTCAATTAAAATAAATAAATATTGGATAACATCAAATACTCTGATCCTATGCTAAGTAGCTCAAGCTACTTACCTTAAGTATTCCCAATATCATTATCATTAGCCTAAAGCTAATAGGTAACATTAATATTTAAAATTATCCTAAACTTATATGAACATGACGTACTGTTTATAATATTTGTCCATTAGTTTAAATAATAGGTACCGTTAATAAAGTAACCAGAACAAATCTATCCACACTATAAAAACTGGTCGAGGCACCTGGTGAATAATATTTTTTTTAATCATAAAAAAGCACTGGGGCCCCAAAAGCCCCTAATACGTCCTCACACTGAGCCTCTTAGCGCTCATACGGGCCCCTAGTCTTCCCAACAAGGCTGAACTGCCGAGTTTTTCCATTCACGCCATAAGAACCGGGTGAGTGATGAATGATGATGCTAAAAAGGGTCGGAATGAACTCGGCATCATTAGTAACCAAATGGCTTGTAGAGATGTTGGGATATTGATAGTGTTGAGGCTAAAGTCGCTCGATAGTGGAAGTGGATTATAATTGTATATCTATATCTATACTAATATTATAAAGAGGAAAGATTTGTACCTATTTTTGTATGTTTGTAATGAATAGGCTCAAAAAGTACTGGGCCGATTTAAAAAATTCTATCACCAATAGAATGCTACATTCTTCCAATTTGACATAGGCTACATTTCATTTTGAAAAAAATTAGGGATCCTTGGTAAAATTTGAACAATGTAACCGAAGGTGTAGAAAAATGAGTCTTAAAATGTCTTTCGTCGAATGCGCTGCCGAAACTATTAGCGATAATTGTCTACCCCGTGCGAAGCCGGGACGGGCTGCTAGTAATAAATAAATAAATTGTTTCCACAATCACACCAATTAGCTAGCCCCAAACTAAGCATAGCTTGTACTATGGCGACTAGTTTAACGGATAAACATACTTAAATATGTTTATAAACATCCATGACTTAGGTACAAACGCTCGTGCTCATCAACAAACATTTGCCCCTCGCGGGATTCGAACCCGCAACCGCCAGGCTTTGTAGTCCGGAGCGCGAACCACTACACCAGACGGTCGTCAAATTATGACAGTAATGTTCCTTGGAGCTGGGCGGTAACCACGAACTCTTAAAACAATCTCAAATTTGTCAAACATTATCATTTCTGTCAAGTTTTGTATGAAATGACGTACCAAAATTGACAGATTTGACAACTTTGAGATTGTTTTAAGAGTTCATGGTTATGGCCCTGTAATTTTAATATAGTAGTACTTATTTGTTGAGGTGATGCAATATCAGACAGACTATCCTTACGTTGTAAGTGGCGACCAGATCAGATAAACTATTTATGAGTGAGTATTTAAATGACTACTTCTAGTAACTACTTGGTTCGCTACAAGTTTGATAATGTGTTTGATGGTGGAAAATAATTAATTATCACAAAAGTAGAACAAATAACGAACTTAATGCTTAAAAGCATTATCTACCGGTCAACTACGTGGTTAATGTCTAAGTCTAAACTATTGCCACAGGTAACTGCTTATTAATTAGATTTGCATGTTCATGCATTACTTCTTTAGCGTGTGTTGCGATGAATATTTGAAGATAATTGGCCTTACTACAAAAAGAAAGACTAGCGTTGGACACTTGTCTAAAGATTAGTCAACCAATTTGAAATGTTGACATATCAGACATTCGAGACATTCATTATCAAACATTTCAAATTGGTTGATTTATCTTTAGACAAGTGTTCTACACTAGTCTATCTTTTTGTAGTAAGGCCATAATGTTTGGTTTGGCGATGATTTTTTTAACCTAAAGCGTTAAAACTATTGAAACTTTATTGTTTCACTAACGCACTGGCTATACCTACTTTTTACAATGGCTCTGTAAAGATTCAGTTGCTTGTGTTTTGTTTTATTGAAGCCAAACGCAAGTTCCTCCGAGATTTCTCTTAGGAATTTAATCAGAAATACGGTCGCCCACAAAGAACTAAATTAACCGATATAGTTTACCTTTCTACATTGAATTGATTGATTTTATACTCTGGAGAAAACTAGCATATTATATTCATTACGGGTCGAACAAAGGAACATAAATCTATACAAAACTATTACTATTTCTTTTTAAGAGACTAGTTCGTGCACATAACGTAAAGGAACTCTTTATTTTGTAACTACGATCTATCAATAACAGCCTCCGTACCAGTATAATAAGGTAGTAAACAGTAACTTGTAGTATCTTAATAATAATAAATAATAAAATTCTTTATTTATTAAAAAAAAATACAAATATATTTACAAAACATGTAGAAAAGTAATTAATGAGACAAATTGGTCTACGGCTCAGCTAATGATGCTAGGAAAGAAAATCCTTCAATTGTTTTTTGTGTTCCGTGACAAGTAAATGACTCTCGATGATTGCGGTGATTGAGTTTGTAGAGGTCTTACTCGTATAAAAATTAAAACCGGCCAAGTGCGAGTCGGACTCGCGCACGAAGGGTTCCGTACCATTATCTATAAAAACGGCAAAAACGGTTGTATCGGAGCTCCCTTAAATATTTATTGTATTTATTGTTATAGCGGCAACATAGATACATCATCTGTGAAAATTTCAACAGTCTGACTATCACTGTTCATAAGATACAGCCTGGTGACAGACGGATAGACAGGCAGACAGACAGACGGATGGATAAACGGCGGAGAAAGAGACCCTTAAAACTTAGTTTTTGGTAAAATACAAAATGCAGGTAAATAGATACCGTTTATAGTAACTTGGTAACACGTTGCAGTGCAGCCTAAGTAGAATATTACAAACTGTAGTCTATATTATTAAATATGATCCTAAATTATATACTTTGTTAAACTTTTTTAGTTTGACATTTCTATTAATGTAGCCATAATTTCTATTGAATGAAAAAATACGGATGCAAAATTTTAGTCCGATTGCATGTGTAAATAAAATATATTTCTTTTAAGGGTAAAAGAAGCGTACAGTAATAGTTGTAGTCAAGTAAGAGAAAATATTTTCTACAGTCGCTGACTAAAATTTAGCTTCTAACATGTTTTTTATATCCAATAGTGGTGACCCTTACCGCGATTAACTTAAGTTCTGCTTAACCTGCGGGAAACCTGTTTGCTTTTGTGGTTAAACTTATATTTATGAAAATAACTAAAAACGGTCGTTTTTCACCAAGTTACTGCAGCATTCTTTTAACTGTGGCTTCGACATCTCAACGGCCGTTTCTGTCAGGGCGAGCCGGTGAAAAAATAAGACAAAAAACACGAATAAAAAGCAGACCCCGCCTGTGGTCGCAGCCTCACTCTGACACAACTTTACACTCTTATCACAAGAGCCGTAAAGGTGAAAATAAAACGGCAGTTACGTATCGTCGAAGTTGATCGCACTCACATATTTTTAAACCAAGGTTACCTTTTCGCGACTCGGCGATACCACTATAGAGTTCGATGTGTTTGTGTGTATATTGTATCGGCTATCTGGCTTCGTGATCTGATATAAGACGAGATTGTGCGCAAAGGCATAGATGCTGTTCAGCCTGATAGCAGTAATTGCGTGAGATTGAATAATAATAGATAATTTGGTAGGCAGAATAAGCAAGCAAGAATCAGACATACTCGTACTAACCAAGTTCAAATAACTATGAACGTTCTATTTCGATCCGGTCCACATTTCGTCTTCAAAACATATTTGAATAAAAGGTTTTTATTTAAATTAATAAACAATAAACCTAAAATCAAAAGGAACAATTGAAACAACCATGAATTCTTTATTATTGCCGTAGACCTACTGGAAACGAATTTTAGAGTGATTGGGAATAATTCCCCGTAATGTCATAACAACAATTTTGGAGTCTTAAAAACCAAACCAGACTTATATTACCTTCATAAACATTTTTGCTAAGGAATGCCAATTTAAGTGTATTAACAAGTACCGTATATATTCAATAAAATTTATTGCATCAATAATATTTTTATCGGTACGCCGTACACTTGGCTTATAATTTAAGCCCTCTGATAAACCGATGAGTAAATGTGGCCATTCGTCTTGCCCATGGGAGTTTTGTGACCTTTCGAGTCATTTTTGTCCGTGTTCGAGATATCTCTGTGATCTATTGCGATCGGCTGACTTCTGCCTTAAATGCCATTGAAGTGCAACTCATTGTTTTCTAAGTAATGTACAGTTACAAACTTCTTAAATCTAGGTCAGTTTAAACTAACAACACACAACAAAAATATAATACGCAAAAATCAAAGTTATTTTCAGTGTAACTAAAAGTATTTTCTCGGAGGGATTATATGTTACTTTAGAAAATGTTGCTCTATTTGCAAGATAATCCAATATGAAGTATTGTTTTGAATGCTCTTCCTTAATATGTTTCGATTTGATGAATTAAAGATAGTGGCCAAAGACGACGTTTTTAAATGATGTTAAGTACTTAATCTTGTAAGTAAGTAACTCATTGGCCAATATCTCATCTTAGTTTCTTCCATGGATAGTAAGTATGAATTCAAGTGCCTACGACCTCTGGACGTATGAAATTGACAGATTTGAGATTCTTTTAAGAGCTCATGGTTACCCCGCAGATCTATGTACGGTATTAACCTCTTCTAAGTTCATAGTCAAGTTTGGAACTTTAAACTGAAAGACTCTTAGACCATACAAAAAACGGAAACGGTATTATTTACTGCCCAACAGTCTTTATTATTTACCATCACAGTAAATAAGAAAAAGAAGTACCTACATTTAATTATGCACCGGTCCCATCGCTTGAAGTGATTTCTTTGCCTAAAAATTTTTTTTCATAAATAAATGACGACTCGATTTCTCCCGCTGTTGTTTGACGAGACTATGAAGTTGGGTGTTTCGTCTACGAGTATATACATTTTTACTTACATATTTAAAAAGTTAAATTTGACCACGTACCCGTCTGTCTGATCTCGCCGTGGAGCAGACTCCCCACCGCAAATAATAGCACGTCTGCGGCTATAATTGCGGGCGGTTTACAACCATGTTCAGGGAACCTGTTGCCTGTTGCGGGAACTCTTTTAACTTCGTCTCGATGGGTTGCTTCGGATTCACAGTTTGATAAAGTAAAATACTAAATGATCAAACGGACTTCTAAGTGAAGTTAGTTGGTGCTAATGAGGTTACCAGTAGGAAGACAAAAGTATACCTGTTTAAAAAAGTTAAATAATTTTCTTTTTAAATACGTGCAATTCTGCCTAGCAAGTTAAGGAAACTACCTAGTTAAATAATATCTTCAAATGAACCAACTCGTATAATTGTGAAAATCATCGAAAATCATATTATAAATATCATATTTTAATTAGCTTTACTTGTAACTACAGGAGGCCTATTTTGAAGCGTTCGAAATTTCGAATTCCAATTCGTATACAAAATCCTAAGAATCGTATACAATTTCCTAAGAGTTCGTATGCGATTCTTGTGAATTCGTATGCGAATTGGTATTCAAATGCTTCAAGAATACACCTCCTGATAGTGCCATCCCCGAAAACATGATCCAATTTAGATATTAACGGTAGGTATATCGGGGTTAGTATATTTTTCTGCATGGACACATAGATATCATCATCAGTAACTAATAGAAAACATTTTATCAAATATTGGAAGCCATATTAACCTATGACATAGCCATATTAACATGATAGAAATCACCCACATTTTACCACCACACGCTCTCATACACACACACATACACATACACGCGCACACACACAAACACAAAGACATTTATACACATACGCACACATAATTCTAGTTTTTAAGTAATTTGTTGAAGCTCTGTCTAAACCTACATGGAGGCCCCCCTGGAGTCCTGAAATACAGGAATATCCTAGTTTAGGCTCCAGTCGTCCCGGGTGTTATATGTTTTCTGTTTTTATATTATATGTTTAATTCTCTTAGGCTTATTTTAACTTAAATTAGATATAACTTTGTGATTGAGCAGTAAGAGTATGTTTAATAGATTCGATTCAAAAATAAGAAACAATATAAACTATTAATGTAATCCAATTACCTAGACCAATATTAATAATAGTACTGGGTGGTAACCACGAACTCTTAAAACAATCTCAAATCTGTCAAACATTATCATTTCTGTCAAATTTTGTATGAAATGACGTACCAAAATTGACAGATTTAACAACTTAGAGATTGTTTTAAGAGTTCATGGTTACCCCGCAGAACGATGAAATTAAATTATTTGCCACTGCAGGGCCATAACCATGAACTCTTAAAACAATCTCAAAGTTGTCAAATCTGTCAATTTTGGTACGTCATTTCATACAAAACTTCACAGAAATGATAATGTTTGATAGATTTGAGATTGTTTTAAGCGTTCGTGGTTACCGCCCTGGTAATGTTTACTGTCATTAAATTATCTATCCTCTATTTAGACCGTGGATAAACCTAAGACAGTCTTTACAACATTCAAAGTATTATTTTTGAGGGAGGCCAAGCTGACAAAACAACATAAAGCTAACAAAATCCTTGTGTTAAACCATGCATATAAAGGATATAAGCTATTTTGCTTGAAGTACGGCGAAGTAGGTTTTTTGTGATTTGGTATTCATATACTAAAGGTTTTTTTTATTGAAGCAGCAGAATCATCTTCGAAAATAAAATAGGACCTTTTATCTCTTAAATGACCTTATAGAAAAAGCTTAGATGAATAAATAAAGAAAAATGCGTCTGAAAAGAGTCATCATTTATCTTGATGAAGGAAAGCGCGCTCCCAAGAAGCCAGTCACCGACTAATGCAATAAACGATATATTTCTCAACCTTAGATGTTTCTCAAGGAAAATTTAAAAAATTTAATTTGCTGCTTCTACTGCAAGCTTGGCAATTTTAAAAAAATTTAATTATCATACAATCAAGAATATTCGCAAATAACAACTTGGCGAGCTGTATAACTTTATAAATAGGTAAAGTTACTGCGTTTAATGTAAGTAATTTTATCTAGAAAGCTTAATAATAGTTAATAATACGCTATCGTAGTAATTAAACACATAAAAGCTAAGTGTTATTAAGTAAATCTCTAGAAGTCGTATGACATTAAGGATGAACTTTTTATATGAATAAAATATATTTTTCGTTTGTTTGCATTTCTAAACCATTTTTCTTTAGTTTTGTAGTGCGCACGCTGAGTTAGGATTCTGTATTGAACTTAACCACGAGAAAAAATTCAAATTAGAAATTGTATTAAAACGTGGTAAAGTGCCCTTTTCACCACGTTCTTAATTTAAATGCAATTTTGCACATAAAATACGAAATTGTTAAAAAATGATCAAGTTCGTTCTGTATTCGGCCAGTCTTTTTTATTAGGGTTCCGTACCCAAAGGGTAAAACGGGACCCTATTACTAAGGCTCCGCTGTCCGTCTGTCACCAGGCTGTATCTCATGAACCGTGATAGCTAGAGACTTGAAATTTTCACAGATGATGTATTTTTGTTGCCGCTATAACAACAAATACAGGATACAATAAATATTTAAGGGGGCTCCCATACAACAATCGTGATTTTTTGGCCGTTTTTATTGAAAATGGTACTGAACCGTGCGCGAGTCCGACTCGCACTTGGCTGGTTTTTTAATTTAAAATTACATATGAAAGTGAGCCATTGTTAAGGGAAAATATATAGCATAGCAAGAATAAAGTTCATTTATCTCCTAGCATATACGCAAGCTTATTCAAGCATTATTCTCGCTTTCGGACTGGTTCTGCTATTTTTAGCCCTTCGGCTCCACAATTAACTAGTACAGATACCTTTGCGATCAGTTTTACTATTTTTACTTTTGCAAATGTAAAAATAGCCGTTGCTATGCCATTGTAATACCACAATAGCTGCTTATAGGAGTGTTAGCTGCTAGAATAAGTTTATTGCAAATGGTTTTGATACTGATCTCTATCCTACTTGTAAAGTTTAAAAAACAATTAGATAGTAACGATGATAATCAAATGCAAGGACAGAATCAAACCTAAACTATGTATTAATATTGGCAGAAAGGTTCTGGAATGGAGGCCACGTACCGGCAAGTGCAGCGTAGGACGCCCACCCACAAGGTGGGCAGACGACCTCGTAAAGGTTTCAGGACGACGCTGGATGCAGGCCGCTTCCAATCGGCCGATCTGGAAGTCACTGGGGGAGGCCTATGTTCAGCAGTGGACGTCCTGTGGCTGAGATGATGCTGTCGAAGTAAGTAGCTCTTAAAGGAGACGAGTTATTTAAGAGATTGCAAAATTCGATGGACTTTCGATCAAGTCAAGTCGATCAATGTCGACAATAAATGAAAACATAGTTTTTACTAGATATATAACCAACTTTTACTGCGGGAGCAATATCAAAAAACATTTAATTATAACAAAATTGTCGATGAAAACAGTTAAGGTTTTCTAACTAAAATTTTCTGTTTTTTACGATTGCAATTTTACTGTTATATTAACTTAAAAAAAAACACTTTTGTGAGAGCCCCCTTAAATATTTATTTTATTCTATTTTTTAGTATTTGTTGTTTTAGCGGCAACAGAAATACATCATCTGGGAAAATTTCAACTGTCAAACCATCATGGTTCATGAGATACAGCCTGGTGACAGACGGACAGACAGACAGACGGACAGTGGAGCCCTAGTACTAGGGTCCCGTTTTTACCTTTGGATACGGAACCCTAAAACAGACGTGTACTTACAAAAATCACACTAATTTTATTATCTAGCCACAAATTGTTGTGTAGCTACTGGTACAGTTACAAGCTACACAACAAATTCTGGTTAGTTTCTTAGTTATCCAGATAAAAGATATATTTACTTAACTTTATAAGCATAATAAAAACGAAAACGCATTAAGCATGGATCCATTGTTGTTACATAACGTTGAAACGTTTAGCTAGCCAGCTTAACGTAAATGACATACAGGTTAGGAAATACATATTAACAAAACAAAAAAATATCCCAAAATGGTCCCAAAGCAGTACGTGGTAGGAAAAAAATTGGGACGTATAAAAGCGCTTAGTTTAAGCCTATTTACAGAAATAAATTGGTTTTATTGGTTATTATCAAAGCCGAAATAATAGTGCTTTAAAGCTCATGATTGGATGCGCCAAAAAAAATAAAACCATATCATTAAGTGCATTTTTTACTCAAGAAAATAACTGATAGGAGTAAAAATTCTCATAACAGCTAATGCCGAATTATAATCTAGACTTAAAATGGCAGAGTATTCATTTGTTTCCACTTGCGTATTACCGAAGTTCCCCGTTTCAATTAATCGAAATCCGGACTTTTTGTACCGAAAAACATTTCAAAGAGAAGCTACTAAGTCGGATTACAGAAGAAATTACAATTTCAAATGAAACCAACATCTCCTTTAACGATCTCCTCAAACAAGAAAAGATATACTTTTTATTCGAACATAGCCTGTATGTTTTTAAGATGCGGAATTTTATATTGGTGACAATATTTATGTAAAAACTCTGTCTATCTGTGTGTTATGTTGACTTAACTAATTAATAATTGAAAAATACTTATATTGTGTCAGTTTTACCTATAGGGAAGATATGGGCTTTTTGAGATAATATTTCAGTTTAAAAAAATGTGCGCCTCCTTTGGAAAACGAAGCCACGTCTCTACTGTCGAGGCCACTGCTCTTCCAACTATACAAATTCTTTAAAAGTATTTTGCTGTTAAAGCCAGCATTCTCTCATTTATGTTTCACTTAAACATAATACTCGTAATAAAGGTAATGTAATTTGACGACCGTCTGGTGTAGTGGTTCGCGCTCCGGACTATAATGCCTGGCGGTTGCGGGTTCGCATCCCGCGAGGGGCAAATGTTAGTGTGATGAGCACGAGCATTTGCACCTAAGTGATGGATGTTTATAAAACGCATTTAAGTATGTTTATCCGTTATCTAATCGCCATAGCACAAGTTTTGCTTAGTTTGGGGATAGATAATTGGTGTGATTGTGGAAACAATTTATTATTTATTATTATTAAATGCAAATATTTAACTATAATTGAGAAGAAAATAGCTTAATTAATCGTAACATGTATAAATTTACCATCATATAACTAGCATGCCAAAATGCAAATATATTTTCTTCAGGATTTTATCCAGAAAATACTTGCAGAACTATGATTTTTGTTAATTTTATTTTGATGAGTTTTTACTTTCTTTTAGCTTTCTTGCTATTTCTTTAGCTAGCTCTTTCTTCTCAGCAGCACGTAGCGTACACTATTAGACTATTTTATCAATTTTCTCGGTCTTTACATTATTAGCATTGTCGTGGGATGCTCGCGAGCGAACACTAGTCTGCAGTAAAATCCAAGTAACAACTTTTTTATAACGGGTATAAATTGTAAGAACATCCTTTGTTTTAAGGCGATCGGTCTCGTAGAGGCAAGGACACAAAGTAAAACATGGATAAATTGAATCGCAGCTATCTCTGTACTAATGCTGACAACTAATGTAAATGTAACTCAAACATTTGCAATAAAAAAAAGTTTGCGTTTTTACTACCAATTTACGAGTAGCTACATGCATAGAACTTTGTTACAATTCTAAATAACATTGTTTTTAGGGTTCCATACCAAAAAGGTAAAAAGGGACCCTATTACTAAGGCTCCGCTGTCCGTCCGTCTGTCTCTCCGTCTGTCACTAAGGCTGTATTTCATGAACCGTGATAGTTAGAGAGTTAAAATTTTCACAGATGATGTATTTCTGTTGCCGCTATAACACAGAATACAATAAATATTTAAGGGGGCTCTTATACAACAAACGTGTTTTTTTTGCCATTTTTGTAGATAATGGTACGGAACCCTTCGTGCGCGAGTCCAACTCGCACTTGGCCGGCCTTTTTTTTCAGATCGTACACTAAAAAGCACTGGAGGCGTATTTTTAAAGCAATTGAATTCCAATTCGCATACGAATTTATAAGAATCCTACGAAATTGTACACGATTCTTGGGATTTTGTATTCGAACTGGAATTCGAACGTTCGAAAATACGCCTCCTGAATTGTGGCTACAGACAATGCAAGTTAAAAAATAATATTTAACTTTGATATAACCATTTCGTTATTTGAAATTTTTTAAGTACCTATAAGCTCAAGCACTAATGTTTTTATGATAAGAGTTGAATTTTGTAACTCTACGTTGTATTTCATTGAAATTTTAAATTTTCTTTGCTCAATAAATACCTAAAATAATGCTTTGAGGTTCAAATAAATGAGTCCATTGCTCTCAAATGACCCGTAAGTATTTTTTTTTGAGTACACAAATATTTGAGATGATTTCGATGGTCATTCCGAACGATGACTCTTAAAATACCTTCAAAATTATCGAAAATCCAACTTATTATTTACTACACTTACACATAAATATTACCTACACGAATATGAGTCGTTCATTTGTAAAAAAAACTTTGATGACGATACAGGCATCATTTGAATGATCAGAATTTTTTTCTTATTTATTTTCTTTCATATTAATAGATTTTGACTTCTATTATATTTTAATTGTTCCTACTAGCTGGTTATGGTTTTCCTGCTTGGATACGCCTGACAACCAAACCGATATAACGGTTAGTTATTCCTTTTTTACGATTGCAACATGCAACATACCTGTCTTGGTATCGAAGAAAAAAAAATGTTGTTTCAAGAAGTAGCAGACAATGCCAGACACACACACATATTCGAGACAACTTGAGGTGTGACACACACACAGATTCGAGACAACTTAGAGAAAAACGTTTCGTGTTTAGACTTACGAGTTAACTAGGAATCAAACCTGCATTTAACGTGAATAACGCCACTACACCATTCGGTAGCATCTGTGATCTGTAGCGATCTTAATACGGTATCCATATACTGATTACTGATACAAAAGGAAGGTTTGTGTGTGTTTTGTAACCGCAAATACTTATCACTATCCTTACAAAGCTAGTTTAATGTAAACTATTAACTTTGACGACCGTCTGGAGCAGTTCGCGCTCCAAGCCACAAAGCCAGGCAGTTACGGATTAGATTCCCGCAAGAATCTCGTAAATCTTTGTATACGTTTTTTAGGTAATAATTATAAATAATTTGTTTCCACAATCACACCAATTATCTAGCCCCAAACTAAGCAAAGCTTGTGCTATTGCAACTAGATAACGGATAAACATACTTAAATACGTTTATAAACATCCATGACTTGTGCAAATGCTCGTGCTCATCACACTAACATTTGCCCTTCGCGGGATTCGAACCTTTATCTGTTATCTAGTCACCTTAGTACAACTGTCCTTAGTTTATTTTAGATAAATAATTTGTATAATTGTTAAAAATATATATTTTTACTTATAGAATAAGAGAGATACTACGAGTACTTTGTTACATATAAATATATATCTAACATGGAAACTTTGCTCCCAAAGTCTGAACAGGAACAAGACATATTTTGCTTATTAGGGCGCAACAAACGGCCGCTAAGCTAAAACAAATAAGTGTAATCCCTCAAAATACACAAGCAGTCCTCGAAACAGAGTCCTTCATAACGTTTAATCGGATTTACCTCATTGCCCAAGCTGACCCGCCTACGACGCTGAGGACTTAGGATAACATTATTTTTACATTTGAATACTTGGTAATATAAGATATCTGCATCGTATTATTTTTGTAATATTATGCAGCGATCAATACATATATTTTACACGTTCAATACGGTTTATTCACCTCATCGAGGGCTCAGTAGTTCCAACATCTTAAAAATGGTCCTTCTAGCACGAAATCCTACGCATACCTTATTTTCTTAGATGTAGTTTAAGTGGTCGCACCGTTTCTGACCTGGATTCTCCCATACGCGGTCGCTTTTTATTTTGATTCAATACTTTACTTTTACTACTCGGCTGACCTCCGCCAGCAAATGAGTAAAAAATACTGAAGGGGCCCCGGTGGCCATACTCGACTACGGTGTTAACGATTTAAGAAAATGATTTCGTATAAGAAAAATGAGATTTGTCTTTTTGTAACCATTTTGTATCTACTTTCTGTTGTTTGACGAATTCCTATCCCATGCCATAATTACACCTTAAAATTTAAAAAAAAAACATCGTCTCATTTAAATAATTTTGATCCATACATAATAAAAGTATTTCCCCGAATTTATCTACATAATTATAAATGTGATGCAATCTAGCTCAAATCCTTTGAGTATAATTCTGAATAAGACTCATCGTCGGAACAATACAAAGCTTGGTAAATCTTCTGTGAAATATTTATGATTTATTGTTACATACTTAGTAAACTTAATAATTAAAATGATTAAAAAAAAAACTATATTTTACGACCGGAAAGTATGCTAACAATAAAAGTATAAACCAAACGTACTCTTAAAACACAAATAAAAAAGCTCGCGAGTCCAGTATAGCCTTAGCAACGCGGGCTGCGCGGGCGCAGAGGCTGCGGCGCGCCTACCTGCGCCGACGCTCCCAAAACGAACAAGAGCCTGCATTCCTGCCGCACCCCGCGCCCCCCGCCGCCCTCGCCCGGCCGATGCGTAGGGGTGCCAATCCCAACATTTTTTTCTTCGATTTTTGACGGGCATAAAATAATATTTATATTATTCTCCGCCTTAAATTGTCTCGTTCTTTTTAATATCAAAGACCCATTTTTAATGTTCTAATTGCAAACGATTGTTAATCTTTACTCTGTTTATTTAACTAATTCAGTGTCAGGCTAACTGATTGTAAATAGTGAATCAGTTAAGTTTAGTACAACCTAATAAATTCAGTTAAACTAAAGACATTCCAAGCATCAGTTCCAAGAGTCTGAAAGACCACTAAAATAGGTAATCAATTTAGTAAACATGTTTTTTGACAGATATACTAACCAGGGATTTCAATAGACTTCCACAAATCAGAGCCACAGGGAATAAATATCTATCACTTTAAGATAGATTTACGACGAGAATGACAACGATTCTGATGACGAAACCGACAAACGTATTTCTAAAGTAGTTATTACAACACAACTGATTTAATCAGGTATCTTATATTAAATCTTAAACCCTTCAAAATAGGTAGCCCGAGAACTATTTTTTTTTAATACAGGCGCTAGACAAATCACCAATTTAAATATTGATACAAAAACTGATCTTAAGGTTAATATCTAAAGCACTTATAGAAATACACAGATACAGAAACGACGACGCGCAGTACAAAACACCTAATTGTAATAGTCTTGAAGTCAGGAATTTTTAATTTAACTTTATTGCATTGATTAAAATCATACAAAAGCACAATCATCTTTGCTTTGTTTACGGCTCGAAACTTGATGTGATTGTTATAAAAATCAATGTCCTCCTCCGTTGTTTTATTACATATTTTTTTTTACTTAATTTAACACTGACCACCGTAGACAACCCTACTCGGTCCGCATCCCCTGCATCCCGACACAATGCGGACCTGTTGCTCCCCGCTCCGACGCTCGCTCCATAAATAATTCAACGCGCCGATTAATTCGAGTACTGATTCAACTGTCAATTAATGAGCAAGAAAGGATAGCATTGCTAGTCCACACCTGGAGACGAGAGACGAGTCAATCAAGGCATAAAGCTAATTTTGTGTAGATAAATTAATACAACACTAGCATAGAATACTTTCATTATATAGTCTGGCACCGCGATACAAACAAATAGTACCTAATAGATACTATGTAGTTACATTTTAATTTTATTTTTAATGTTAGGTACCTATCATTTCCCAGCCTATTGTATTCCTCTGCTAGTCTCCCTTAAGAGCACCAAAGGGCATGATCTCACGCATTTTTAACCAATCACAGCAGACTTTTTTTTAAACACGCATAACATTATCAGGGATATTACCATGTACGCTAACTGTACCTATGAAAGTTGCATTGCAGTTTTGCTTCAAAATAAAAACAAGATTTAATATAAGAAATGGTTAGGCCCCAGGCCTTTGCCAGCCTTTAAATATCATTTCATATTACAATATTAATAATCTGGATACTAGTCAATTGAGAACTTATAAGCGATATAAAGCTTTTTTCTGAGATTTCACTGTTGTAATTACTATAGGTAGTGGCTTTTTTCACTGTTGTAATTACTATAGGTAGTGGCATAGGAAAAAGTCGAATGTGAAAACTCCTCCTTCTATGTAGTCGGTTGAAAAGGTAGAATTTGCAGGTATGAAAAAAAATGTTCAATCGTTATTAAATAATTACTAATTTTATTAACAAACTTTTTTGCATCTAGTCTCATCTAGATATGTTTTATTCACTAAATCCATTATTTATTTACCTCCTTAGCATTCTTATCGTTAGCATCTTTACCCAATAACGAACGTTAGATCCTAGTGATGAATGACGGGCTCATTTTTAACGATATTTTTTGCTTCCAGCAGAAAGGGTCATGGTAATCGGTCTCGGAAACTGACCGTCTATGATCGATGAGATGTGTGCTCACCATTAAAGGCCATCTTTGTTTTAAATCCTTCTCGAAAATATCCGAAAACATTTTTAATGGGAGCTGTCAAGTGAGCTGTTGATGGCGAGTTGAGCTCGGAGCTGAAGAACCCCAATTTCACTAGACTCTAACAGACGATAAGTTCATTTGACGTCAGTGATAATTGAAATCCTTTGTAAATCAAAGAGATTCGTGAAATCGGGTCTAAAAACCAAGAAGGTATCCTGTCTGGAATGAAATTAAAAGACTACTTCTTTTCTTGTCGAGGGCTAGTCGCACGAACCGCAACAACAGTGGCCCGTAAGTCTTCGCGTGTGCAAACGCGCAAATTTATGCGGGGCATAAAAGCAAATCGCATATAAGCCATTATAAGTAGTTGGATAAATGCACCACAAACTTATCGATGTAGACTCGCTTTTTTCAGTTATCCTCACAACGGTTAATCTGAATTTGCAGCTTATTCAAGGCTTGCCAGATCAGCTATGTCATATCTTTGCCTGGAACGAATCTCTCTGGCAGTTTGCAAGATTTCCACCAAACTTTTTGCCGATATACAAAAATCAAAAGTTTTTTGACGTGACAACGCCTTATAAATCTTGGCTGCACGCACGAAAAAGTGTCACGTTCGGCATACAAGCGAGAACGCGGAACAAGCGATAAAGAGGCACGATCGGCTTAAGCAATCGGCTTGTGACGCATCTATCTCTCTTCCACTCCATCGGCCGATGCGTCCGAACTTATCCCGTAAAATTAATGCCCGTGAACCGACATTACAGACAAACTTTTTTTTTGTGAATTCTGCACCTGTACCGAGCAGCTACTCCATGGTAAATAATACGTCATATTATCCAAATTCAAATTCAAATTCATTTATTTACATGAAACACGGTACATGTTATAAGGTGTTACATTTAAATATTATGTTCAAACATGTTTCGCTAACTTACTAGCATGCAAATCTCAAACTGCCACGTTCTACCTCTGCGGACCTGCAACCCACGCCCAGTGTTCGAGGATATACGAATAATTTCCCGCGTAATCGGATCTGTGACCAATTATAGTTACTCTTCTCTGATGACCACAATTTACAGTCTTAAAATTAAATATTGTATACCACTGCTAAATTATTTTAACTTGCCATCAAAAACGTCACATTGGCGATTGGAGAATACAATTTTTATAAATCGAGAATAAAATACAGAATTGTTATAAAGGATAACTAAATAACAAAGGCTGATTAAAAATCTACAACATTATTCACTTTTAATTGTGTTTGAGTTAATAAGTTAACTTTATGTTCTGAAACCTTACAGTTTTAATTATGTTTAAGTTAATATATCAACAAAAAATAAAGAAAGAACGTTGAGGTAGCTACAGAAAATATCAACTACGATACATTCCATAATTTTCATAACACTTTGTAATCCATCGTACCGAAGCGTTTATGCCAACATAGTACCATTTAAAACTATGATAATTCTGCCCTCATAACAACCAAGTCAAAAAGACGTTTCTACTGCATGCCTTAAGACAGCGCTTCCTAACATAAGGTATTACAAAGTGTTCAGAGCAGAATGAAAAACTGAAACAAAAAATAATAATAACCAAGTAACGAAAATCGAACAAATAAGACAACACCAAACAGCACAGTTGTCTCGTATTTGTAATAATATTTACTGACTTTTCAGTTACTTATAACTACTGTTTTCAAAATGTTGCAAAAATATAACCATAATTAATTATTTTAGTCATGGCACCCTAACAAATGAGCCAAGCAGTCCCAGAAGAGACGAGACCTAAAAAACCGATTAATCAAAAAGAGTGTAAGTTTTAAAACTTTTAACTAGTTTATATTTATTAAAAACACACCATCATGCAATGAATATCATAATGTAGTGCTTTGTGATTTGTGGTTTTAAATAACACAAAAAGATTGAGAATCCGAGGTCTAGGGAACTTTCTAGCCGCCCCGAGCTGCGCCCGCGTTGCAGTAAAATCGTATTAATATCTGAATAAATTTCCAGGCAGGTTTCACTGCCGAGCTGTTCTAGGTCTTGATCTAATTTACGGCAATTGCTTGGGAGGAGATAACGTCGTCATGCAGGAAAAGATAGTATTTTAAGTGTAATTACTTTTATACCGTTCTGAAAATTAAGTGTTAATTCTGAGTTCTGGAAACCCAACAAAGATAGTTTAAATTAATTTGAATACGTATTTATTGTAACTCTTTGCTTAAAACTACACCAAATTACTTTTAAAAAAAAAACATATTTTTTTTTTCAAAATTATGATAAATTTCTATCAGGCCCAATGGTAAAATTGACAAAAAAGGAGCTGTGCTACTACTTGGCTGAGTATCACTTATATTTTAGTATAGAACCGCTTGAGGTTTCACGAGTAAAAAGATAAAATAATCCATAGCTTTGAGTTACGAATGCAAAAAAATATAAATACTATTATGAAAAATTTACGATGTCGACGTCACGAGAGTCGCAGTCGCAGATAAATCACGTTCAACACGGGATTTTATCTGACACGAAACTATGACCAATTGCTGGCTCGCCGCAGTATATTTTATTTAAATAGAGAGGTTTATTTACGATATAAATGTAAGTAAAAACGAGTGATGGTTCTCCAGACCGATTTCGGTCACAGTGACTGCATTACATTTTAGAAGCCTTGTTGGTCAGCTCTGTCGTGTGCCCTCATATGGCTACAGAAACCAATTTTGCTAATGAACGAGTACCTAACTTAGGTAGGAACTCAAAACATGGATATAACATACACTTAGGAATACTTAGTCTTTTGGGATGAAAGTAAAACTGCCGCTGCACTGCCGATAAACTGTTCCACAGTTTGGCAGAATAACAATTATGTAATTTAACTTTGGTGTTTGAATAAATAAATTTAAAAAAGAAGTTATAAGATCCCCAGGTTTTTTTTTTGTTGACTATAATATGTAGAGAATGACGACTCGACTTAGATAGTCATCATTTTGTTATTGTGTAGTGTGACGTCATTAAATTTCTCTCTGAAGAGCTACAGTTACGTAATTTAAAATATCATTTCTGCAGTCACAATTTGATTCCCATTTGAGGTTGGCTTAGTTGCTTATCAACCAATAAATATTTTATTCTATTCTTTATGTAATTGTGTTCCAATTAAACCAATATCGATATAAACAACAAACTAAATGTTGACGCGATAACAAACGGTCATCTGTGACCCAATAATCTTAATAAATAGGTACAAAACAAAAATAGTTTTGTTTCTTTTAGTTAAAAGAATCATCCCAATTTTTTATCCTACAAACATTTTTGTGCGTTTTCCTCAAAACTAACAAATCCGCAATAATAACTTACAGAAGTAATCATGGATACCATTCTGTTATTCGCTGTTGGAATGGGAGAAGAAAACACATTTTTCTAAATGTCTGAATGCGAGTTACGGGCAATTTTTGCATTCCCCGCCGTAAGGCAAGACCCGCAAATGCAATTAGTTTTTTCAAAGAGTAGAAATACGTATTCATAGGGTGACTACATGATTCATGTAAAGAGGTACAAGTAGGAAATATTATACTCTTCAGTCCAAGGAAAAGAAACACCATGGAAATTTTCTTGTTATGCGGTCTCATGCCTTCCAATATGATTTGATTTTTAGGGTTCCGTAAAACGGAACCATATTACAAAGACTCCGCTGTCCATGTGTCTGCCAATAATAAAACCAATTTATTTCTTTAAATAAGCTTAAACTAAGACTTTTACACGTCCCACTTTTTTTCCATTACCACTAGCATCTTGTCTATCCGTCTGTCACAGGCTATCTCATGAACCGTGATAGTTAAAATTTTCACAGATGCCGTTGCCGCTATTACAACTAATACTAAAAACCAGAATAAAATAAATATTTAAAGGGGCTTCCATACAACAAACGTGTTTTTTGCCATTTTTAAAGATAATGGAAACGGAACCCTTCGTGCGCGAGTCCAACTCGCACTTGGCCGACACGACAATAAGGACATAATGAAACAGCCAACAACTTCCCAAACAAAGGGTCGATCAAAGAATTTCATTAAAGTTTAAAGAACCAATTTCAATTTAAAATTCTAATTGCAAGTTAGACAAGTGAGGCCTTCAGATCTCTGCCTCTAATTGGGCTTGTCAGAAACAGATGACGTCTGCAGTACTATTTACGATACGTATTAAGACAAAGTCTTTATGAATTTTATAATTGTAGCAAAGATGTCTTAATAAGGTTAATCAGCTTATTTTACTTATACACACTTTGAATATAACGTGCTAAATACGTTTCCTAAACACAATTTTAAATACCTGCGATCACTCATTACTTATTTGGCTGGATATTTGACTGTCTGACTATCTATCTTATGACGTCCATGGCCCTTAAAATATGCCATTATTACTTATTTTTTAGTCATAAATGGACTCTTGATTTTAAAGACAATAACACCCTTATTTATAAAGAAGCAATTACTTGTTGCTTAGCAACTTAGCATTATTATTATTTAAGCTTTATAAATATTGTATGTCTGAATCTAGACATTCTATTACTTTGCAGAATTGTAACTTTTGACAGTTCCTACTTCTGTCAATAACTTCACTATAAAAACGAAGTCGTTGCTTAATTACTTGAGTTAAAGCTATTACTTCCACTTGTCTATACATACGGATGTAAGTCTTGTACTAATCTATCTCCCTACGTCCACGACCCTTTGAATCTGCCTATAAAAAGTCGTACCGACCTACTATTAGATAATTCCTACTTGCCAAAATTACCGTGTGGCCACCCCAACATCTGCGTACGCGCTCGCTTAACACAATTAATTCCAATTACACGCGCGACGGGTTGAATGACGTCTCGTCTCGGTGTCCCTATGTTCCAACCTCGTATTCTTCCTTGGCTTTAGGGTTCAACGAGTTAGATTTATTTACCTTTTTTAAAGATGTATTTGCAGTGAGGAAATGTGAAGGATGGCCAAATTTGTTTGGAACCAAAAAGCAGATTATCCCGACATGTACAGTCAACAGCACACGAAGCTACCACAAACTGTCTTCCCCAATAAATAATAAACTCTATTTCTTGACTATTAAGTTGAATATCGATTGAAGAAATTTGACAGTTTTGAATACCATGACGTGCTCTTGACAGTCAAGCCGTCTTGACGTACAGACGTGCGCGATACTCATGCGGAGTGAGTGACAAGCATTGGCTGGGAAGACATACGCTAGGTATTATCAAGAACAAACAAAGAGGACGACCTCCGTAGCCAAGAGGCGAGCACGCTGGACTTTAAATGGCGCCGCCATCTCTGAGATTCCGGGTTCGATCCCCGGTCGGGTCAATGTAGAAATACGAACTTTTCTATATTGACTCGGGTCTGGGTGTTGTGGTACCGTCGTTGTTTCTGATTTCCATAACACAAGTGCTTTAGCTACTTATCTTAGGATCAGAGCAATGTATGTGATGTTGTCCAATGTTTATTTATTTAAGATATTAGTTAGTAGGAAAAATTATATCTTTCTTATTGGCACAAACTGCTGCTTCTAATATGTATCAGGGATAAGGTAAGGTATGTCCCTTAACTTGTCCCTTTGGGTCTAATGGGTATCGCACTCTAACTTATCAGCCTATTAATAGTTGGCCTGTACACTTGTACAAATGCACCTTTATAAGCTGTCTAGCTCATAATTTACATCGTTAGATTTAGTCAAAGACAATTACGTCTAGCTTAAAGTTTAATGTTTTTTTTTTTATTGGACAACACCACATACATTGCTCTGATCCTATGGAAAGTAGCTAAAGCACTTGTGTTATAGAAATCAGAAACAACGACGGTACCACAACACCCAGACCCGAGACAATATAGAAAAGTTCATTTTCTACATTGACCCGACCGGGGATCGAACCCGGAACCTCAGAGATGGCGACGCCATATAGTCCGGCGTGCTCGCCTCTCGGCTACGGAGGTCGTCTAATATGTTTCCGTATTGTGCTACGAAATACGAAATGAACCCTCAAAATATAACGAGAACCTAAGATACACTTATTAATCTGACTTGCCATATCTTCCATCTTATACAACAAGTTTTTCGCTAGATTGTAAGGAAATTAATTATTTTTTACCAACTGCACAAGACATTATTAGTAAACTGCTTAAGCATTCATCGAGCTTTGTAGCAATTATCTCGTGGAGATGAGTTCGTTTAGATTCCGTACGTAGCAAGTTGTCTTTGTAACTTACACCTTGAATGGTAATAACACTAATTACACAACTTTTTCAAATGTGGTGAACACTAGCAACATTGTAAACTTACCTATATTCTTTTGCAAATTTCAGGAAGCATATACTAGTACTTGCGAGATTCAAAGGATATATATATAGGAAAACATCACATACATTGCTCTGATCCTATGTTAAGTAGCTAAAGCACTTGTGTTATAGAAATCAGAAACAACTACGGTACCAAACACCCAGACCCGAGACAAGATAGAAAAGTTCGTTTTCTACACTGACCCGACTGGGAATCGAACCCGGAACCTCAGAGTGCCAGTGCCTCAGTGAACCAGTGACTGGCAACTTGTTCAGGTGATGGATGGAACTCCCAAAAGTGGTAGACTGGATGAAAAAAGCGACTAATGCAACCCAGACCCGAGACAAAATAGAAAAGTTCGTTTTCTACACTGACCCGACCGGGAATCGAACCCGGAACCTCAGAGTGCCAGTGCCTCAGTAAACCAGTGACTGGCAACGTGTTCAGGTGATGGATGGAACTTCCAAAAGTGGTAGACTGGATGAAGAAAGCGACTAATGCAACCCAGACCCGAGACAAAATAGAAAAGTTCGTTTTCTACACTGACCCGACCGGGAATCGAACCCGAAACCTCAGAGTGCAAGTGCCTCAGTGAACCAGTGACTGGCAACTTGTTCAGGTGATGGATGGAACTCCCAAAAGTAGTAGACTGGATGAAGAAAGCGACTAATGCAACTGTTTAAGTATTGCGTGGGAATAGCATATGGTAAGGGACGATGATCGGCTGATGGATGACCTATTTACTGAATATTAATAACGTAAATTATTAGTGTGTGAGTCATCTTTATTAGGCAACATGAGACATGCATACACAATATCTATTTTCTTTGTCTAAGTTTTCCTTCGAAAATTTTCACTTTCTTAAACTTAGGGGGTTTTAGGGTTTCGTACCCAAAGGCTAAAACGGGACCCTATTACTAAGGCTCCGCTGTCCGTCTGTCTGTCTGTCACCAGGCTGTATCTCATGAACCGTGATAGATAAACGGTTGAAAATTTCACAGATTATGTATTTCTGTTGCCGCTATAACAACAAATAAAAACCAGAATAAAATAAATATTTAAGGGGGCTCCCATACAACAAACGTGATTTTTTTGGCGTTTTTATAAACAATGGTACGGAACCCTTCATGCGCGAGTCCAATTCGCACTTAGCCGGTTTTTATCGTTTTATCATGAACCGTCTACGATTAATGTAACATTGTAAATAAACAAATTTAGGCATAGCTATACCTATTAGTACGGTAACTAACGCGATTACGCATAAGAAGTTTCGAATCGTTTAAGGATACAAGTAATCTAATTAAAACAAGACACTACAATCATAGAGCACAATCTCGTCGAGACTTCGCAGAATCAATTCAACAAAAACTATACAACAAATGGAATTGAAATAAGAACTATTAAAATGGAAGGCTTGCGAGTTAACTTCATCCCAACATCTCCTAATTATCCACCTCCTTTCCTCGATCCCCAACGGAATGCCTTTCGCATTGAACTATACGAGTCATCGCGAACAATAGGCACATAGACATAGACTATGTATTACATAGACAGGGCCTAGACAAGAGAAGACAATCTTCGTATAATCTCGGGTCCACTCGTGACTGACCTAGGGCTGCGACATGCTGGAAGCTTTTACGTGAATGCGATTTGTCAGATCGATATCACTGCTAAGATAGCGGATAAGTAGAGTCAAGTCTGTCTAGAGATGTGATTCTATTATTTAAACAAGGACTTAAGCTATTTAATACTGTACTCGCTCACCAATATTTCTGGTTAGGTTTTGTGATGCACCAATTGTTTAAACTTACATTTTGTACTCGTATATAAAACTCATTTCAGTCATGCTAGGAAAACTTTCTTGGATTACGATCTAGACTTGATTTAATTTAACATGTGCTTTAACTTCTTTGTATGATTTCTCTGTTTGTGTTTTTATATAAATAAATAAATAATGATAAAAATAGATGAATGCAAAAGTTAGTACCTTTAACTTACTATCACTAAATAACTAACTTTTACATCCATCTGTTTCGCATGCAATTTGAGGGAGGGAGGGCGGTGCTCTTTGGATGTGCCTGTGCTTGTCCTCAGATTGTGGGTTACAGGTGGTGTAATTGGGGTTCCTATGCCGGCGTAACTGAGCGGAAGTGGTAAGCAAAAAAATTTCATTTTCATAATTATTTTGTAATGGATTTTCGCAAAGTAACGCGTGATTCTATCAAAATTAATGATAAAAAACTTATTTATTCCTATACCTTAATTATCTGATGAAGCATAACATTTTTTCTTCTCTATCGTCAAGTCCGCTTTCAATTATGCTGCAATTACTCGTACGTATGCCTTATTCATCGATTTATCTTGAGCAGTCATACTATTAACATCTTTAATGTAGGTTTTTATTAATTCTTTAATAAGGGATAGATATAAATAAATAAATAATAAATATATAATAACACCCAGACCCGAGCCAATATAGAAAAGTTCTTTTTCTACATTGACCCGACCGGGGATCGAACCCGGAACCTATATAATATAATAAATGTACTTGAAGCATTAAGGATGAGTTTCAAAATTAGTGCTTACGACGTTCCCAGGCCAGCTGTCGCTTTAAAGACAGGACGTAGAATAATCTTTATTTTCCCTCTGTATCATTCTGGCACGGAGATACCTACATGGGAATCTTTGGAGGAGACCTTTACCCAATCCAGGGCTGACTGAATTTAAACTATGTATGTACAATAAGAATATCCTTATTTTATTTACTTTAAAATAAAATACTTAAAACCTAATTTTAATTAAAAAAGATAAATTGTTTTATTTTAATAGAGGTACTTTTCTCATTTAATTGAACTTTGTAGATGTAAGAAAAGGCTTATTTATTTATTTATCATTCTGACAACCCTGCATGTATCTCATGCGTCTGTGGGCGTTTCTCCGCGCTCGTGTGCGTGTGCGCGTGCGCCCCCGTCTCCATTCGCGGAGTAATAGCCGGCATTCAGCCGGAATCTCATACAGCTGACAATATTGTTACCAAGAATCGGCCACCCGAGAGCGAATTAAGAAGTTATGGCAAAGGAGTCTTTTAATTACTTCCTTTCAATAAATGGCCGCCCTGGAATATTTTAGTAGGGGCAAAGAGTGGGGATCGCTTTGCGCATCTTACGAGACGATCATTGTCACAGAAACGCGTGTGCGCGGAGCTAACAACCAATCACGGCCGGCGGTGCAGGCGCGTCACACGACTAGCCAATCATATAATCGTTATGGTCTTCTGCGCAATTTTAGCCCAGCGCTCAACATCAGTCCCGCTAGTTTTAGCTTATACATTTTCTCTCGAGATTTCTCTCCAACAGGGCTAGCATGCGCAACACGATAAAATTTTGTCGTTGCATTTTATCGACTTTCAACGTAAATATGTCGTTTTGTCTTCTAAAAAAACTATCATGGCAATGCCGTGTTGTAACGTAAAAATAAGTGGCTACGAAGAACGGGAGACCCTAAAAATATTGAGATAAAGGATTCGAGACGTCTATGATCCGTTAGGTTAGGGAAAACGACGAAATTATCGTCGAAGACAAAATTTGTCTTGTCTATAGATAAAATAACCGATGCGCGCATGCTAGCCCTGCAGGCCGTCACGTCATTCAGTCCACAGCTCTGCTTCAGCTTGTGGCCAGCTGAGTGAGTAATAAGATAGGAATATCTAGCTTTGGACTTTGACTCAAAATAGTGATGACGGAATAAAATGCAACCATTGGTCACGTGTTACTTTTTAATCATGGAGGGTCTTATCATCATTATCGTGTTTGCAAGCCCCCTTTGTGACTAAATAATTTAAAAAAAAAACATTTATTATCTTCCTAATCGTACCCCCCCCCCCCCCCCTGCTCTCGACAGATGATATTTGGAGCCATTTGTGATGGTAGTAAAGTGAAGTATCTTGATGTAGGCCTCTTTCAACCCTATCTACTTCATTATATCTTAGGCTATCAGCATAGAATTCTGATGTCGTTTTTTTATCGCATTTATTTTATCGTTATCGGTTTGGCAACTGGAGGCGTCTTTTAAAGCATTCGAATTCCCATTCGCATACGAATTCACCAGAATTGCACACGAATTAGGATTTCGTATGAGAATTGGAATTCGAAATCCTGGACTTTTTTTTGTACTCCCTTTCTAAGAGTGTATTCAAGGCTTTATTTATTTGTATCTTGTCTTGTCTATAAGACTCTTTGCTCCATCCCTTCTATAGGTGCAACGGAAACACGCTCGAACTCGTTTTCCGCACATAAGTGCTCTGTACACGTACACCTATCCTTAACAGCAGATGACCACTTTTAATCCTTATTTCCTAGTGCATAGAGTTGAATATAACGATCAAATTCTGTGGTGTACTGTACCCATAATCGGCTAAATGGTCCACCGGAGTCAACGCTCCGCAGATTCGGCCATGTTGCTTTTTTCGACAAGTCGAATACAATTATCGAGATAAGAGTATGGTATAAGTATATAAATTGCTGTCGTTGGTATGCCTTCGCACATTACAGATTTCTAATTAATTTAATTACCATCAATATACTTGTGAATACGCTAAGACGAATTGTAATGCGCGATCTTGAATGAAAAGTTAGTGCTATAGCCTTTATTGCAATCACTTACATAAACGATGTTTTAGATGCAGTCATTAAATTATATAACAGTATAAGGCATATAATTTTCTGCGAAAAGTAATACGTTCAATTGAATAAGAGTCAATTTTAAACTATAATGAGTTATTGAACAATTTAAAGCAAATAACTGGTTCCGCAATATTTATAATAGTAAAAAACGATTTCAGTATATTCTGTGTTTTCCAATGGTGACGGTAGGTGTCCTTTACATAATATGTAATCTTTAACTATATGAAAGTAAGACTATGGCCAAGTACTAGTTTGCCTCATGCGATACAAACAAACATTATAACTATTCTCCTTTTATCACCTTCAAATAATTTAAAACACACTAAACTCAAACGCTACGAATCGTACAGGAAACACGTAAGAAGGTTTTCTCAACAAAAATGTGACAACTGCTCGTGCTACAAAAGAAAGCCCTTAAAAAAACGGATAAGTGCGAGTCGGACACGCCCACCGAGGGTTCCCGAACAAAGTAGATGAAGCCCTTTCATACGATACCCTAAAATTTGGACCTCTGTATAGTTATCAAGTTTTTCCCTATACTTTATTTATTTTATTTTATTAGTACAACAAAATCCACAGCTCTCAAAAATTACTTATAAGTATAAGTAGTAGTATAAGACGGTATTACTTGCCTTTTTTAGTTTTAGGTCAACGGAAAATACCCTATACATTATGCTTCCCTTGAGATTGTCGAAATATACGTGTTTTGCGGCATATTTGGCCGTTTGTTTTTTTTTAATTTACTCAGAAGTTTGATTTTTTCGCGGCTTCAAGAAACTGTAGAGCTGAGTATATCGTTTTAATTTCAACTTGACACCTCCACGTGTTCACGAGATAAAGGATCTTGACAGACAGATGGACGTACGGACAACAGAGTGATCCTAAAGGGTTCCAGTTTTTCTGTTTGAGGTAAGGAACCCTAAAAATACCAATTTTCGTAGGTACAAACGCACCTTTCTGGACGGCATAGCAGTACCTACTCAGCTATATGATGCAGTATCGAAAACCCGTGTGAGAACGCGCCGGCCAGGAAGGAGGTTGCAAAAAACAGACCGGTCACGCGGGAACCGGTCCCGCGCAGCCGCCGGTGTAGCGCGGCCACTTCAGATCAGTCACCATCACTACCCATGAACTCAAATACAACTCGAGGCACCGAACTCGAGCGCTAGGCAAAAGATGCGCTGAAGACCATTACGATTACGTGATTGGCTAGTAGTGCGACGCGCTTCCGACGCCAGCCGTGAGTGGTTGTTAGCGAAGCACACGCGTCTCTGATACGATGATCGTCTCGTAAAGATGCGAAACAATCCCCACTCTGTGGGCTAGCGCTCAACATCGCTGCCTTACTGTAGCAATATTATTTTAACAAAATTTTGTGATTTGTGTATTTCGTTTGACAAAAAAACAACACTGCCTAGGTTCCTATGTTTTAGATTTCATGGATACTCCTCTAAAAATATTCTACCGTTCTCGTAGAGAGAAACAAGACACACATGGAATATTTTGACAAACTGAAAGGAATAGAGCGATGACTTTGACGACTATGATGTCGGTTTAAGCAGCTGGATTCATTATCCATTCCTCAATGACAGCTTGCTACATGTAAATTGCACAAGACAAGTCGAAAATGACTAGGTAAAAAAAGACCTCTCGTCCGTCGTTCGTTCTCCGGCTTAGACTGCTGCATAACACAAAAATTATACCTATAAGTACAGACTTTTCGAATATGGTGATACAAAAAATCGTAGGGAAACCTGCACCAGACTAAAATAAAGAAATAACGGCAAACCACTTCATTAAAATGACAATTTTATTAAAGACAGTACATTTTCCCTAAACAAGGTTTACATATTAAGCAATATAGTAATCATCATTGACTTTAGGACTGTTGTAAGCTTAATTGACTAGTATTGTAAGGCTAAGTTTATTTACTTTCATACATTTATCAAACTAACAGAAAGAGTATAATATTTTGTTGAACCACGTTATAGCGACGCCACTAGAGTCGTCAAGCAATACAGTCATAGCGTCCAATGCAAATTGGACTTCGATTTTTAAATTCAGCGAAACCGTTAAAGTTTTCGAGTTTCGCAAACGCAGGCGCACGCTGCGATCATCGCTGCCGAAACGAGGTTAGCCGATGTCGTTAAGTGCATCGTAATGCGAAGACCATGTGACAACTTTTAGTTGTAAAAAAAGAAATGTGTTCAAGGAAATAAGTTATATAATGTAAACTAAATTTGTAAACAAGAAAATAATAAGATATTCATTACGTAACAACGTCCTCGAAGATAATACTATTCGTTGTTGAATGAATATGTATATACCATCTGATATCAAAGCATACACAGAACCCCGAATACCGAATAATTACTAGTTTAGTTCTTCCACTGGTTATTAAGCTTTCTTTACTAACTTAGTAGGTTGTTGTTGCCCATGGTATTAAAGATGTGAAAAATATTGTTTTTAGTCAAAACATTTAAAAAAAACCGGCCAAGTGCTAGTCGGACTCGCGCACGAAGGTTTCCGTATCATTATCAATAAAAGCGGCAAAAAAATATGTTTATTTTTGGAGCCACCTTAAATATTTATTTTATTCTGCTTTTTAGTATTTGTTGTTAAAGCGGCAACAGAAATACATCATCGGTAAAAATTTTAACTGTACTATCACGGTTCATGAGATACAGGCTGGTGACAGACGGATAAACAGACAGACAGACGGACAGCGGAGCCCTTTTGGGTACGGAAACCTAAAAAGCAGTTTTAACAAGCATTTCCATTATACTCAAAAAGGCACAGATTAATTATTTCTAGTGTTAAAGCTTATATAGGCAGTATGTCAAATTAACGACTGTCTAATGGAGTTATTATAATACAGCAAAACAGATTTTCATAAATACATTTCACTTTAATCACACGCGCTGTTATGTTAGCCATTAAGAAAGCTATTCTAAAATGTTATTAAGCATTTAGTAAATGAAAGGTAAGTGATCAGCTCCCTCGGTAGCTACAACTCATCTAACACCCGCTGTTCACGACGACGTGAGAAGTGGCCGAACGAATGCAATAAACGAAGTAAACCATGATAATTAAAGGACAATAGGGATGACAACTGGGTAAAGAAAATGAAATTATATTTAGTTCGTCAGTTAGATTATCAAAAAATAATGGACTTTTAATATTTCTTTTGTCAATCAACCAAAAAATTAAAAAGATAAAGCACGTCGAAGTTCGGGAGAGGGGCTTGTGACGTCACTTCTAATTAAAAATCGTATCTAGGCGTGACGTCATGCGACATTTCAAATCAATATATCTCTGTAATATTTTGATTGTGTGAAAAATTAAAAAATACGTGTCCAATCCTTTTTGATAATCTACCTGATAGACGAAGAAAAAAAGTTAGTAGTCGTCATCCCTATTGGTTGTGCAGCATCTTATAGTGATGTCAGTTTCAAAGGTTTTAGAATAACGATAATCAGTGTCCCGATTAGCACATTGATGCAAATCTTTCATTTTTTTCTAAGTTGGGACAGTAAATAAAATGTTTTTCCCGTTAGATGTAATTCAACTCACTGACTTACATAACACAACTTGTTAACTGGTAGTCAGTAAACATCATTCAATTCAAAGAATGTACGATCCTACCTAGGATTGACTTTAACCTGTTTACCAAACAAAATGAACTTTTTATTAGCAATTATTGTAGCACCAAATAAAACTAAAAGAAGCCTGGACAAGCCTCTCACGGTAGACTGCCGACCTAATCAATATAACGGGAAGCCGGTGATGCAAACGGCAAAATTAGCCGAGGATTGCCAAAGGCATATAATGATGGGTAATTATGAAAAAAAAAACAATTTTTAATAGTTTGCCTGATGGAATAAAGTCACGTGTGCTATCAAATGAAATTTGACTGAACTATTATTTTTTTTTTCTCTTTCAACCCGGATTCCTGATTAAATAACACATTTTTAATTTAAAACTTTTTTGCACAAAATAACAAAGTGTACAAAAGGCGGACTTATCCTGACTTAAAGTAATTATCTGGCAGCTAACGCAGGGTTATGCAGAAAGCCAGTTATGGGTACGAAAAAGATCCAATAATTTTTTTTTTAACTTTGGAAGCATGTCCCAGCTTGTGGCGGATACTGGACAGTTTACATCACTATATTGCCACATCGTTAGTGTTTCTGCTTCTTGCGATAACACATAGCGCAATTTCTCGACAAGACAAGCGTATTTGCTCCCAGCAGTGCGGAGTGGACACAATTCCATTATACACATTCCGCACTCCTAGTCGCTAGTAGTTAAAGCCCTTATTAGCTTCTGTAATGTCTTTGAACAGTGATCGAGTTTAACTCGAACAATTAGCTTTGTCTACGGTTTCAGCTTGTTAGTCTGTCTAGATAAACTTCTACTTTTATTTTCATTGCGATCTTTGTAAGAAGTAATTACTTTTGCTAGTACCGTTTGCTGTATTTGAATCTAATACTTGGTGTAACCAGGATTATCAAACTTGACCTTATTATTTTGGACTAGGTTTTTAAATTGGTGATAAGAAAGGAACAAACTTACAAACAACTAGACCTTAAATTAATAAGAACTTTAATTATAATAAACAAGCTGTTGCCCGTGACTTCATTTGCGTCTCAATTTTATTCAGAATCCCTCTTAAACCTTATCGGATGTTCCTACCTACCAAAGTTTCATCACAATCCGATCAATGGTTGAGGAATGGTTGACGACAAGCACAAAAAATCGTTTTATATTTTAATACATTTATGCATAGAAGACATTCGCAAGACAACACACCTATTATCATGGTCTTGAAGTGAGTAATTAACATACATAAATTACCAATTTAACATACATTAGTTACTGACTAGTGTCCCAGAGATGACAGGAGAAGTAGAGGGCGTCAACAAACAAGATGGGAAGACGACCTAAAACTCACGGCTGGTCCATTGGAGAAGGGTAGCGCAAGACAGGTCCCAATGGAAAATGTTAAAGAGAGGCCTATGCCAAGAGGCAAACTGATATAAAACAAAAACATGTCTAATATTCATATTTCAGAAGTGCAGAATAAAAAGGATTATTATTAATACCAATTTAAAGTCAAAATAATGATTTCTAATTTGACTCGGACCGGGACTTAAACTCGATATCTTTTGTGTTCAGGTACTGTATGACGTAGTGGATTAGTTGATAGGCGTAAGCGTAGTGGCATAGTTGACTCTACATTTCATTCGTACAAACATCTAAACTTCCACAATTATAATTAGTACACCCATTCTATTGTCGCAGTTCCATTCTTAATGTGTGATCAAATCCAACGCTTTTCAGTCATCATCGTCATCCATCATCATTTTAGCCACATGAAGTCCACTGCTGAACATTGGCCTCCCCCAGTGACTTCTAGATCAGCCGGTCGGAAGCGACCTGCATCCAGTGGCTTTCTGCAACCTTTACCAGGTAATCTGTCCATATTGTGGGTGGACGTCCCACCTGCGCTTGCCGGTGCATGGGCTCCATGGCAAAACCTTTCTGCCCCATCGGCCGTCAGTTCTACGTGCTATGTGCCCCGCCCACTGCCACTTTAGCTTGCTAGTCCTTCGGGCTATATTTTAATGTAATTTGTTAAATTTAGTTAATAATATTTAGCGATCTGATGATAAAATATATCCGTTTCTAAGTAAATACATTTCGAATTGGCATAACGTTATCCAATACCGGTTTTTAGGTCAGCTTTTATACAATTTCCTTACATTTAAAACAGTTTCTACAACCATCCCTGGTTTCCCCAAGGGAAAAATTCTAAACCTCATCCCTTTTAAAAACAGCAGTTTCATTGAACAACAAACGAGTTACGAGCGAAGACTCCGGGATGTTATTTTATAATCTGGTACACGCTGAACGGAACTTAACGACAAGCCTCTATACTGAACAAACAACTAACTACGGCTAGGGTTGCCTAAGCTCTAAGATTTAATAGAAAATAACCTTATCATCAATCCAGAAACAGTATTTTTTCCACCTTGTTCTGTTTTTCTTATAGAATTTGACATTAAAATAAAAAAAGTTTTATAAAAAACTAAAAACCGACTTCAAAATAAAACTAAAAAGCCAAAAATAATATTGACTAAAACATACCTAATCAGTTCTTTTTGGAGTCGGTGCCAGCCATCGAGAGTTAAAATGTGTTCATTCGCACCGACTCCAAAAAGAACTGATTAGGTATGTTTTAGTCAATATTATTTTTGGCTTTTTAGTTTTATTTTGAAGTCGATTTTTAGTTTTTTATTAAACTTTTTTTATTTTACAATTTTAAGTGTTAAGTCCTATATTTTTCCTCCTAACTTCGCCAAAAATTACTTTACAGCAAAGTAACCGTAACTAATATTGGTCCTCTATGGACCCCCCATCCAATGGTATGATAAAAATAAGGTGTTATATAGGGTCAAATTTTCGACGAAAATTTTTAAGTCTTAAGAAAAGGGTTTACCTACACTCCAACCAGAACGGCGGCTATTTTGGTGTCGTAACCATAGGATAAGGTCTCGCGTTAAATAACAGGTTAAATTAAGAAAGGAACTTTCAATTTTTTTTTCGTTACTGGGTGTGCGGGTACGCCCCCAGTTAATAAAAATTGGCCGTCTGGTACCTCATAAGCTCCACGTCTGCTCAACACACTGCGAAATACGTGCTGTCGACAAATTGCAGTATTATCTTCTAACTCCTATCCGTTAAGGAGTTCTGTGGCTTCCATCATCAGGTCAACAACATGACATGATGATTACCAGACCCAAAAATCAGCATCGAGTCAGAAAATATATGCAAAACATTATGGGTGCCTATAAAAATTGAGGGTTGCCCTCGATTTTCCAGGGATCCCATCATCAGAATCTGACTTGGTGGAAATGGGACCACCGCGGGAGTATACCCTTTCAAACTAAAAAGTAAATTTTGAAATCGGTCCATAATTGACGGCGTAATCGCGTAACATACATACAAAAAAAAAAAAACAACATTCAGACGAATTGAGAACCTCCTCCTTTTTTTTGAAGTCGGTTAAAAATAAACGCTATAATATTAGTTAAGGTTACTTTGCTGTAAAGTAATTTTTGGCGAAGTTAGGAGGGAAAAAATAGTTCTTTTTGGAGTCGGTGCGAATGAACACATTTTAACTCTCGATGGCTGGCACCGACTCCAAAAAGAACTGATTAGGTATGTTTTAGTCAATATTATTTTTCGCTTTTTAGTTTCATTTTGAAGTCGGTTTTTAGTTTTTTATTAAACTTTTTTTATTGAGTAGGTAGTTTTTAATTTTTGGTTAGTTTCTTTTTAAACTTTAGGTACTTCTCAATTGCAAATTTATTGTCATGTAATAATAAGAAATATCCATTGATGTAAATACGAAGTAATATATAAGTCAATGGAAATATCATAATTTTAAAAACCAAAATATTAAAATTAAACCATAGAACTGGTGGACACAGCGTCACACAGCCCTAACATTGAAAACAGAGAACTCAAACTATCGAAGCAAATTGTACAAAGCATAGACGCAGCCTCAAGAAGCGAACCGATACTGGGACAAGAAAGATTCTTATCTCAATGCAGTTACATCGCCTGATACATAATAATACAGTTCATTAAACTGCACACATTTCAACCAAAAAGGAAGATGATTAGCACGATTATGAATATTTAAAAATAAATAAAAATTAAAAAAAATATTTATCGGACTACAGTGATCCATATGTGTTTGTAACATTAAGGGTCTGTTCCACTATGTACGGATAAGTTCGGCATTAGTTCTGTATAGGTTATTTGTTACTTATCTTCAGGATAAACACCATTTTTGCGTTTTACGACCGTCAAATAGCGCTATATGACACATTAATTAAAGCACTCTTAACCTCTACATATTTTTATCTGTTACATAACTATTTGGCTCTTTACCTTACATTATGATTATATTATAAAACAGGTTCTAAGACTTAATAACTAGTGTTAGTACTCAATAACTAAAAGGGATCATATAAGCCAGCAAAGGTGCTTGACTTTTCAGCTTTCGGTTTTATGTTGCCATTTTTTTTATGTTTCAGCAATTTAATTTTAATCAAGTAAAGTCTAGTTAGTCTACTTTGAATTGTTGCACGAGCGCAGTCATTTGCCTTGAGTCCTTATTTCGATTTCTAGTTAGTTAGTCTATTCAGAAAACTAAATTTTCAAACTTGGTTCGGGACACACACCTTGTGTAGCAATCTCCATGTTATTTTCTCAACTAACTTTCAAATATGTCTACGCGTAGTAAGTTTCATTATTGTTGGTTTATTCATGAATGACTTTAATTTCAAATCTGTATGTAATACCGTACAACATGATTGCTATATACAGAACTGTCATACTAGATCTTACCTGGGCCTCAGTAAATCAAATGCCGTGTGAAAGGCCCTTATTCGCCAAACACGAGTAATTCCGCTCAAAACAAGATAACTAATCAAGCGAAGTGTCCACTAACTTACTTGTACTAAATAGGGCTGTTCGTTTGACCACATCTCGGCCTAACGAGGTAATTGCGCGAACGCAGATTGGTATTAGCTCGGCCATTTGCTATGGCATATGTGCACACTGCTCTTTACGCAACGGCATCTATCGGTATTATAATTGATTTTTAGTCGACCATAAAGTAAATTTTGTTTTTAGGGGAATATAAAAAAAAATACGAGTGAGGTTTGAGAAATAACACCCAGCTTTCAGTTCTATAATTTGGTGGGAAATTGTTTTAGAGAATAATACATGCTATAGTTTTTATATTAAAAAGAATTTAAATTCGTAATCATGATCCATTTAGATCCTTGGCTTTGACAGCGAGAAAAAACACTTGAGGAATTTCATCTTGTCACGTGACGTCCTCGGTAGCTTAGTGGTCAAAGCACTCGCCCGGTATGCGATGGGACGTGGGTTCGAGTCCCACCTGAGGTCGATGATTTTTTCAAGTGTTATTTATCTTCAATTAAACCTTGCATGGAATTGCTAAAAACAAAAAATAACACCATTTAGATCCCTTATACTTTGACAGGATAAAAATAAGGTAAGGACTCATTCAGTCTAATTTTTAGTGGAGAAGCACTGCCATAATAATTTATGTTACTTCGTTTACATTCACAGACGCATAGCCATTACATTTCTTTAGTCATACCATGGACATATAGACTACACTATAAAATGTTCAGCATAAATCACGTTATCGTTTTCCTAGAACACGTGAAAAAGCTAAACCGTTTCAAATGCAAATGGTACAAACAACTCGGTCGACTTATATTTCCACCGCGTGAAAAGTGGTCTAGGGACAGACCGTGAAGCGTAACAGATATCGTTTGGAGTGGAGTGCTCTATCGGGAGCTGTATTATGTACAGTGATTGCAACTAGTCGCTTTGTAATCTAATAACAACTATAGGCGATTTAGAACCATTCATAACAGTCGACTGGAAAACCACTTGACACTAAATGATAACGTTATTGTTACTTGTACCGATTGGAAATTCCTGATCGGGGGATTAAGAAATACTTTTGACTTGTGTTCAAAATTCAAAATATTTATTCCACTCATGTGGTTTACAAAGGTGTTATATGTATTTGTTTACAGTACCATGACATGAACCCTGTTAGGGCATCGCAACATAGAGATTTATAATTTAAAGTAAAAATAATTGGGAAAACATAATTATCAAAAATTAATATTTAACTAAAACGAACCTAATCTAGACTGCTTTCAGAATCCAGAGTTAGAATTAACACGACAATACCTATAAAATAGCCGTTATTATTTATCATATTACCATAAGCATTTTTCTAATAAATACGATTTTAACACTTTCCAAAATGTGTCTATTTTTTTTTTCGTTTTTATGTGTTCGGGAATTTTATTATAGATTTTCACAGCCATAGCGAATGGACTATGAATGATAGCGTGTACTCTTAAAGTACCCACAAATAATAATGACTTTGCTGCATTTCAGAAAATTTGTTACATATTGCTAGTGTTTTTAGGGTTCCGTACACAAAGGGTAAAACGGGACCCTATTACTAAGGTTCCGCTGTGCGTCTGTCTGTTTTTCCGTCTGTCACCAGGCTGTATCTCAAGAACCGTGATAGACTGTTGAAATTTTCACAGATGGTGTATTTACTTTTGCCGCTATAACAAAAAATACTAAAAAGCAGAATAAAATAAATATTTAAGGGGCCTCTCATACAACAAACGTGTTTTTTTTTTGGCTTTTTATAAATACTGGTACGGAGCCTTACATGCGCGAGTCCGACTCGCACTTGGCCGGTTTTTTCTATTAGGCCGATCACTGCGAGCTTAATGCGCTCTACGCGCCTCTACGGCTCACAGCAAGTTCGTATCTACGTACTCACTTGATACAATATCAGATACGTTACTTGCTATACGGCTAGGTGAGTACCCTGCTTAATGTTGTTCATAATTAGGCCCCAGTTGCAATCGCAGTTAGACAATAATACGACAGCGACAATGACAAGTTGTCGACGACACTCCGGTATCGACACCCGTTTATCGGATCTCCGCATTTCCATACTCTAAAGGAATTCCGATTGTAGCAATCGCAGGTAGATAATACACTCATTTATTATAAATAATCAATTGTTTACTGCAAAGATAGAGAGAAATGCATTTAATTTGTAAAGCGTTTTGATAAGATTTGCCTATGTTACAAGTGCATTCAATTTGTAAGGCGTTTTTAAAAGGAATATTAACTAGGTACTTTGTTTAAAAAATAGGCAATACATATTAAATGAAATTAATGCCCTATTAGAAATAATTATTCCAACAATCACACCATTTATCGAAACCCAAACCACCCAAAACCAAGCAATGCTCGTGCTATTAGGAATTAAGTAACGGATAAACATTAAATTTATTTATAAACCCACCCGCTATGCCCACCACTTCGTTCTCGTGGACTTCAGGATTTTTTGTATGATATATAACAAAAAATGGTCAAATAAATAACAATAAATAAATAAATAAAAATATTGGACAACATCACATACATTGCTCTGATCCTATGACAAGTAGCTAAAGCATTCGTAGTATAGAAATCAGAAACAACGACGGTACCACAACACCCAGACCCGAGACAATGTAGGAAAGTTCGTTTTTTACATTGACCCGACCGGTAATCAAACCCGGAACCCCAGAGATGGCTCTAATATCCCATAAGAACATTTAACCGGAATAAAAGTATCCTAAGCACTATTTTAGAGTATAATAATTTTTTATAGTAAAAATCAAATGTTTGCACTCCTAAACTATGCACACAGTTGGAATAAATATTGTAAGTTATTGTGCACAAGCCGGGAAAGATTTCTAGTGTGAATTGACAGGTAGTTATACAATAAAAAAACAGAAAGGCAGTATGTAGGCATGTCTAGCAAGTTGACTCGCGCAGTCGCGCCACTCAGCAATTTGGATGCATGACTGTCGGAATGTGCCTGCTTTCAGCTCGCTCGTTTTCTTTAACGAAGGCAAGGATAATTGCAATTCGAACTACCGATGTTTTACTTATTTTGTTTTACACTTACGATGATTATTAGCGTATTACTAGAATTATCCTAATTCTCTCAAAATGTGTAGGGCTCGTGTCTTGTTGTTACTTCTGCTGGTAGTTAATCTTATTAGGTATCTAACTTCACCAAATTGGTTATTATCAGTGTCAAAGTGTATGTACTATACTGTCACTAAATGGTCAAAACTGAGCTAAAGAATCTTCAAAATATTGCGAGGGAGGAACCAAGCCCCTAATTTGAGGTACCTATTTCCATCGATAAAATAGTCTAAAGTTCACGCTCTTAAAGTTGGATTTCTTCTTCCTTGGACACAGCGAACCTATTTAGATCAAGCATCATAATCATACTTTGTCAAATAGACACTAATTAATCTTACATTCAACAGGATATTTTCATCCCTCTTTGTCTCGAGTCTGTAGGTACAGACGACGTCGGTGACCACAGAACAAGTCAAACTCGCTAAGCTTTTTCTTTTTCAGGGACATAAGCTAGAGTCAAAACCACTTTATCTTAGAAACTAAAAACCGTGCAAAATGAATTAATGAAACATTAAGTCTTGATTTTTAAGAGTCTTAAAAAGCACATTTAAGTTCATGTGAAGAAACCAACAATGCTATTTGAACAAGTATTAAACAGATCTAACGATGCGTGTTTACTGAGTATAAGTAGTTTATTAGAACATTGTTGTAAGGATACATGCGATGGCCAATACCCACACCTCAATGTTGGAAGTAATGTCAAAGATAGGATAGAAATGTCCACTTATTTTACGAGAAAATAAAGAAAAAGACATGATGAGTCTATTGTTATTCGGTGCAAATAGGAAAATAAAACCATTTTGGGTCAATTTTATAAATATTGTAGGTATTAGGTCTAAGTGTTCTGGCCGACGCTTCTAGCAAAATATTTATATTCTATGATCATCAAAAGTTTAAATAAACTTTTACCACGTGATATTCATAACTACTATGTACTAGGTCTGGAATGAAACTCAAATAACTATAAACAGTCTTCAAATTGTATTTCTACATTGAATTAGATAATCTGATACAATAAAATAGACGAATAACAATAAGATTTCCCATGTGGTAACATTTCTATTTTTACTGCTTAACAAGAGTAAAATGAAATCCATTTTCTGCATACAATCTATGAAAGTATGCGTTTGAAAAACAATTTTTATGAGTCAAACGTCTAGACGAGCGTGTAAAGGGCTCTCGAACAATCCCGACCGCTTCCAAGATGGCATGCAAACTAGATACATACAGCCTGGCCGTTTAAATAAATATCCCCGTATATTCTCTGCCAGATTTACTGTAATGACACATTTGCAGAGGCTAGTTTATAGTGCATTGTGCGAGCATGCCTCTGAGCGGCTTGCTGTAGGGATGTTCTTAATATCGATTATCGATAACCCGGGAACTGAGTATGATTTTTAATTACATAGAATACAAAATACGACGGGACGGGATGAGTTTGGTTAATTATTTGTCCTCTGGTGTAATTATTTGACCATGACCATTTAAAACAAATAAATATTTGTCAAGGTTTGTGTTTTTGTTAATGTGCTTTTCACGACCTTCTTCGTAACCTAAAAGCAAGCACGCCGTACTTGGCATATCATCTTTGAAGTCTTGCTGAGTTCCGTTCCTGGTCTGGGTATTGTAAAAAAACGAAGTTTTCTGTAAGTATTACCCCGGGTCTGGGTCTTTTATAACAAAGTGCTCAACTTACCTTAGATCTCAGTAAATATTTATTGCGGGTTAAATACTGTTATGTGCTATGCGTGTATTATTTCTCGTCAACGATGGGACAGTTTTTTAAAAGGTAATTTGACGTAACGTGTTCCTAAAGTCTTCCTATAAATTTGTCATTGACGATTCGTCGATAATGCGTATATTGCGGTAAATTTAAAGTTCATTATAACTATCAACTTTCTCACCAAGGAAATTCCATTTAGATTTATAGTTTTGAATTTACCATTTAAGACCAAACACCAAATGAAGTATAAAATCGTGGGCATATTGGTTGTCGCTCTTCATTACTAATATTTAACTATCGAATATTTATCAATATCGATACTTTTGGACTCTTACCATCTCTAGTTCGCTATCTTGATATTTTTGTGTAACCACAAACAAGTTGGTACAAAAGATGTTAGAAATAATACCCTTCCCCGCAGTTATTTGATTAAGGGGTAACCGGCGCATTCGGCGAAGAAACGTCAAATGTGTACAATTTTCAGAGCTTTTCAGTGCGTCTTAAAATCATTTTGATCTTGGAATAATATAACTATTTATATTATAATGACAAATTGCTAATACCGACATTATTTGATTAAATTGTCTGGTATAAATTATTAATAATAAATAAATAATAAATATTGGACAACATCACATACATTGCCCTGATCCTAAGGTAAATAGCTAAAGCACTTGTGTTATATAAATCAGAAACAACGGCGGTACCACAACACCCAGACCCGAGACAATATAGAAAACATCGTTTTCCAACATTGACCCGACCGAGGATCGAACCCGGAACCTCAAAGATGGCGATGCCATACCTATCGTTTTTTTAAGGCGTTTCGCCTCTCGGCTACGGAGGCCGTAAAAATTTATTTATAGTGATTTTTAACAAAAAATATTTTTCTTATTGATGTATTAGCTAATTAGAGTTTGGGACAAGACACTTAATAATCGTAATTTATTAAATTTACAGGACCTTCTTCAAGCACAATACGAGTACTGGCACGTTCCAAAATATTGCGTCGCTCTACCATCGCTTCAGATACTACTGGGGGTAACTATGAACTCTTAAAACAATCTCAAATCTTAGAATAGTTTGTTACGAGATTGTTACCATGTACCTTATTTTTGAGTTCCCGATATTTCGGCACTGTTGCAAGCGCCATGATCACGTGATAGCCGTGATAGCCGTGATCAGGGCGCTTGCAACAGTGCCGAAATATCGGGAACTCAAAAATAAGGTACATGGTAGCAATCTAGTAACAAACTATTCTAATGTTAGTGACCATGAAAGTTTAAAACAATATAATCTCAAATCTGTCAAATTTCGTACGTAATGACGTACGAAATTGATAGATTTGACAGATTGTTTGAGGAGTTCATGGTTACCCAGTGGGCCCTAACCATGAACTGTTAAAACAATCTGAAATCTGTCAAACATTATCATTTCTGTTAAATTTTGTATGAAATGACGTACCAAAATTGACAGATTTGACAACTTTGAGATTGTTTTAAGAGTTCATGGTTACCCAGCAGGTCTAATAAAGAATCGGCGTAACAAACTCAGTCACCTTTTTCAGCCTTTATTACAAGACAGATTAGAAATTCGCTTTGGTCGTTTAAATAAACGTCAACTATAGATTTATTCTTCGAAAGGATTTTTTTCTTAATCTGATTCTTCTTTGAACCCCATTTATTATTTACCCTAAATAAGGAAATCAATTAAAACCTGATTTACACAGTCTCAACTTTAAAAGTTTGTGCAAGTGGATCATGGTTAATTCAATTTTGAACGTGTGTTAACTAAACAACTTCATTTGTTTATTGATTTGCCCAAGATGAGCATTTAGAATAGATAGATACTTTTTATTGATATAATTACAGAAAAATGAACAATTTAGGCGATCTTATCGCTAAAACTTCTTCCAGACAACCTCTTCCAGAATCAAAGCTCGTGCCCAGGATCTTGTTGACTTGATTATAACCCACAGTAGAGATAACTTATTCACACCTCCCTACAATTACAAAAAACGTCTAATAAGCCCAAAACGCCATGTCAATAAAAACGAAAGTCTATTTGCCTCCGCCATGCCACGTGAAATGCCCCATCATTGCACCAAACACAGTTTAATAACGATACACTTTACATAAATACCAATTTAGCTCTTAAAATTATGGAGTAAGAGCGCAAATAGCTTGGTGGCAACAAGCCAGACAGATATAGACAAACAGTGAGTGTGAACAGTTTACGCAAACTGGGAACGTGTGGGCATTAGGGTTGTCACTTGGCGATACATGGAAACATTTTAGGAATTTTTAAAAAGAAGGATTTCTTTGTGACTAAAATTCAATTTTTATTGTATACTTATTCACGTACATTGATCGTAGGCAGACCTGCATACTTTGCATAAATTCTCTGATTTCGTAGGGGATACAAAACTATAGCATCAGTCAACTTGTATAATTTTTTCTAAACTTGTTTACCTTTCAACAAAACCCTAAGCATACAAGGTGGGTAACGCAATGCAATATTATATTCCGAATGTCTATTGGCAACGATCGACACGATAAAATCACAGAAAAAAACGTAGTTAATAAATGACTCGTACGAGACCCTTATATTTTTCTAAACTTTTAACCCTGCTTCGTTTCTGCGAGAGAAGGTAAATTTAAAATGATTTACCTCTACACAATTAAAAATGATATACAGTTAGTACACCAGACTTTGGTGGCAACCCTAAAAACTCTCAACTGAAGTGAAATGTCTTCGTGGGCGATATTATTCGTTGTCGTCTTGAAATTTTCATTAATATTCACGAATTTTACTGCCGTTCTCAACCTTATTGTATATTTGAGACGTTTATAGAAGAATATTGCAAATGAAACTGCTACTGAACGTTTTCATTGAAAACAAACGAGTGCTTTAGAAACTGAATATTTTACCATGGATGCACAGAAACGAAAAAGCTTTCTTTCATTGAAATATTAATTTTTTCCAAACTATTTTTTCTCCTATTGCAATAAAAATGGCAAAATGATTTAGAAAAAAAAACTATGGCGCTCCAATGCTGAGCAACTAAGTACTTATTTTATACTTTATAATTAACACGTTGCCTATCATTTGATTCTGACTTCAACAATATAAACGAGTCAGAATAAGTTGAACCAGCTTATATTATAAGTTATAACCTGTAAATTATGTAGCTAGATTTTAAAACATTGGGTAAAATTATTCATTACATAGTTTAAAATTTTTTCTAAATTAAAATAGATCGTTAACAATCATCACAAGCGCATATTTATCTCTAAACTGAACCAAGATCGAACCAATAAATTATCAATTAAAATAAATTTATTTACGTCAGCCATTTTGAGGTGTATTTCCGACATAAGGAATAGTCAAGAGGATAATTAGATTAGCGAGCAACATCAAAGCACTTTACTTTCCATAAAATATGATCTTTTAATTTTTCGGCTTCGAACCACGACTATACTATAATGTTTTAAGGAATTAAATCTTTTAGTGCTATACAAAGACTATGATTAGGTCTTTTGTGACGTACTCCTAGCTGCCACATTCAGTAGTTTTCTTTTTTTTATCAAAGAGTAACATATCTTTCATTTCGTACTGCCTATCTGATTTCGTGAATACAATGTTTTACATAATTTGTCAACTATCTCAATGTACTGTACGAGTAATATTCCACAAACTACAAATATTACAATTACTCTTAAGCAAAAACTCACATACAGACGGATGTACATTGTGCCAATGGCTCAGCTAGACGGATGTGGTCTAATGTTCGACGAGAACATTACAGCATCATCAAAATTCCTGCCTAAGCTATAATGATACCTTTCCCTTCAACAAACCAAATTAATAACTTTGTCTTATGAACGTATAAACCAACTGTAGGTACAAGGCTTGAAAAAAGATAAATATTATTTTACTAAATATAGATAGGATTATCTATATTTAGTAAAATACTATTTAAGTATCTTTTTTTAAACAGCTCTAATATGGCACTAAATTAACATCGGAAAATATAAAGCCAAGCTTGATGTAATGGCAGGTGTTGTTTTTTTTATTAATATACTTTGAATATTTCCAGATCTAAAGATCAAAACATAGGCAGATTATGAAGAGTTTCTGCCTGTAGTCATAGTTTCTTAGCACATCTCTGCTGTATGACGAAAGTAAAATAAAAGAACTTAGGTTATTATCACATACGAGTAGGAACAACTTAACTCTCCTATGACATATTATATTTTCAAAATCGTCTACGCACCATTCAAATACTTTAATAGTGGAAATAATAATAAACCAAAAACTATATTTCATTGAAAACGAATAGGCTACGGCTGTTACTGCACAATAGCCCTATGTTTTCAGCCATTCGACTAGCATCTTAAACCGATTACATTTGTCACGCACTCGAGAACCCTTATTACAGAACGTGACTTAATATCGGGTATAGTTTTTTTAAGAAGCGAGAAAAAACATGCAAGAATTCTTCTTTGCGTGTCGACTCACTCAGGCTCTTTTATATGTGAGGACCAAAACTCAGCCACCGATACAGCACTATCGGGGGCCTTGTAATGATCCTCGCATGTGCAGGTGTAAGGACACGCAGGGCATGACAGGAGATGTGCCATTGTCTGGGGGGAAATACCACATAGGCATGCGCTCTTCAGGCTGTAACCCCACCTCAATGCAAGAATTAACCATTGTCATTATATCCTGCACTCGTAAAGGGATACCATGATAAAACACCACCACTTTCTGTGCTGAGTACATAAGTCGGTCTTCTCAATTTCAATACATCGTCGGCCTTCTGACACTTCAGATGATTTATAACGGTGATGAGCCATGCTAAAGAAAAAGCTTGCTTTTGATACTCAGCTTCATTTACAGTTAGTAATTAAAAAAACTCAATGTTGTTAAAGAGCAGTTGTGTATTTTAAGTACTCCGCAATCTTTATGCGGCGATCTAGGCAGATGGTAACTTTCGACATCGACTTAATATAAACTATTGATTCGTAATTTCAGTTACCATCTGTTAATACGGGCCTGAGGTCGGAAGCGGTGAAGTTCCACCGCTACCTATAATGGTGATCGAACTTTTAATTACAACTACAGATGGGGCAAGTGATTTCAAAGGTAATTGAAAACTTTATATAGCCAGTTCGGAGTTGGCCAATAGTTGGTTAATGAACACTAAAGATTAATCTTTTGAGTTGGAGAGAAGCCGGTAGCAGAGGAAACTGTGTTGTGTTAGTAACTTAGCTTAGTACCTACAGTATTTATAAATCAACTACTGCAAGACCTTAAACTTTCTCATTTAATGCTCTTCAAGATATTGAGACAAAGTTAAGGCTAGCTCAATTTATCATTGCTACCCGTGACGAATAGCTTCTGAAAAGTCTTGAAATATAATTAGTAATAATAGTTAGTTTGCTAATCATATGACCGCTGCGTCTCTAGATAATTTAAAATGGGGAAAATAATTTTCGCATGTGTATGAACTAAGGTTTTTGTAACGAACATTCTCGATCTAATTACGAAATCTTTGAGAAAGCCTTTGTTTAGCAGTAGACGTCCTAGTGTGGTGCCGGCACTTTAAAAGAATTGCACCTCCCCTTCACTTCCTATGGGTGTCGTAAGAGGCGACTACAGGAGAACCGCCATAAGAAGACGGGCAGCGGCGTCTCCTCTCCACCATTGGCCAAACTGCGATCGCCAACCCACCTGCCAAGCGTGGCGATTATGGCAAAATCCTCCTTTTGGAAAGGCCTGTGTCCAGCAGTGGACTGATAATAGGCTGGTGATGCGAGACTTCCTATGGCTGAATGATAAGGTGAAACCTAGCTACTAAGCATAATTTAAAAGTAGCTAGATAACTTTCGTTCTTTTGTCTTTTATATTATTAAAACCCTGAAATACATATAAACGTAGGACCTACCAGATGCCATGTTGAAATTGTTCCCTATGATTCTTACCAAATGTTCTTAAAATTTTACTACTGTTTGGGTTTTGGAAGAATTATTTCTAAATTTTGTTAGTTTACACTTTGGTTGTATTTTTTTTTGGATTATATTACTTATACTGATGCATCCAACTAAATTATCAACTGGATATATAACCTATCGTTAAATTTTCCTACTTGTGTGTCGCTGTCTTTTATTTTTACTGCCCTTAGATATGCTTCCAGGAGGTGTATTTTTGAAACGTTCAAATTCCAATTCGCACTCGAAATCCTAAGAATGGTATACAGTTTCCTAGGAGTTTGTATGCGATTCTTGTGAATTCGTATGCGAATTCGAATTCGAGTGCTTTTAAAATACGTCTCCAGGTAACCACGTATTGAGCTGAGGTTTTAAGGAAGTAGTTTGTAAATTTATGTACTTTGAGGTCATAACGATTTGAGTCAGGCTCATGTAAATGTATTTGTTATTCTAATACGTTTTAAACTTTCAAGCACCAAAATACGCATATCTTTATTGAAGTTTAGTCTTTTATAAAAAAATCATATGACCATATGAGTCATATACTCGTGTGTAGTACGATCTCCTATCATTCCCCGAACACCAGCGCGCAGACTGCGCGTGACTCGCTGCGCCGGCGCAGCCCGCCAGTCACGAGCGTCGCGGCGTCGGGTAACGACTGGAATACATTTACTAGCCTCTTACCGATATAATTACTTAATAAACACTATTTTGCGGTGTTGTGAGGAGGGAAAGTTTATTTTTTTAAATAATTGTCAACTATATGGCATAAAGTTACTTTTATTGACAAACTTATTAATGTTGAGGAAATTTTATTAACAAATTGATGTTAAGCCGTAGTAATTCGCCTTAAATGCAAAGGGTTACTGGGTTCAAATCCCATTTCTGGTCAAATTCGATCAAAGATGGATGAGCTGGGAAAATTTACTGTCTAGCTAGGACCTCATCACAGAAACATAATAATTCCTTATTTCAAGACCATGAGTACAATTTTTGTTTTGTATGGCGGAATAAATTGGTGATGATGCTATAACTGGTTGAGGCTTAAAGTTTAAATTAGTTAAAGGTTACTTACTACTACATTTAATCTACGATAGTTGATCTTTTCTTATAAAATAGTTAGATTGTCTTTTAAAAAAAGATACAAAACTTTATATTGTTTTAAACTTTCATGGTCTCTAACATTAGAATAGTTTGTTACGGGATTGCTACCATGTACCTTATTTTTGAGTTCCCGATATTTCGGCACTGTTGCAAGCGCCATGATCACGGAGTAACTGAAGATCTTGCGGGTAAGTTGTTAAGAGCAAACATATCGGTCTACCCTCTTTCGCTGTCTTTTATTGCACGCGTCGGTACCATTGTCTACAAACTCACTATTTTCTCGCACCTGTTCTCGACACACAACACTAACAGTATCTGACCGCGACACAGCAGTTTGTTGTTTTTTCCGGTTTTTGCACATACGAAATCACGGAGTAATTGTCTTCAGTTACTCCGTGATCATGGCGCTTGCAACAGTGCCGATAAATCGGGAACTCAAAAATAAGGTACATGGTAGCAATCCCGTAACAAACTATTCTAATGATACAAAACTTTTTTCAACAGGGTGAAAATATTTAGTCTTGTTCAACATTTCACAAAGAATTTCTGTTGATTTCAAAATATCTCGATCCATTTTGGTTGACACGGGCACACAGCTCTAATAATAGGCAATTTGCCGTTGATTCTTCACATGAAGCGAAAACTGGTTGTTGCAAATGAACAATTTATTTTTAGAGTACCGTTGGACATCACAATTATGATGTTTTGTCTTAAGCTGTCGTTCCACACGTCGTAATTAAGTTGGATCAACTGTTCTTGTAACCATGCGATTCGTCATTTGTTTTTTTTTTACCTGATTTATGTAGGTAGGTGGACAACGTTTGTGGCGTGGCTTGTCCCAATTTGACAATTAACTTTCAAACTATTTGTGATTGTTAGCAAAAATCCAATAAAAAGAAGACGTTCTATAATTTTATCTTTGTCTTTCAATAACAGTGAGTAGGTACTAACATTTTAAATAAAAATAGCTGTTTGCACGTAATGCGCTTACCAACAAACATCATTTCATTTTTATTCCAATGGATTTGATTCTTGAAACCTAAAATGGTTGTTAACTGAACTCTAATTATAGGTCCACCTACCATTTTTAGAACTAGATATTACATTAATTTTATTTACGGCATCTAAATTAACCATTTCTTTTTAGGGTTTCCGTACCTCAATAGGAAAAAGGGACCCCTTATAGGATCACTTTGTTGTCCGTCCGTCTGTCTGTCTGTCAAGACCCTTTATCTCGGGAATGCGTGGAGGTATCGAGTTGAAATTGGAACGATGTACTCTGATCTAGAGTCTCTTGAAGCTGTGAAAAAATTTGACTTTCAAGTTAACGTAAAATAAGATACGGCCGTTTATGCCGCCAAAAAACGTATATTTCGACACTCCAAAGTAAATCAAAATTTATAGGGTATTTTCCGTTGACCTAGAAACTATGAAAAAAAAAATCAGTTGTTATACAATGTGATATGGGCGGTACTTCTAACCCGTTAAGGCTAAGTGCAATATCTAATTTTATTGACAAAAAAATTAATTTGGGGTCAAAACAAATCCGCAATATTTTTTTTTCGAAAGTAAATTATTGAATTTTTTTTTGTAGTCAAGGAAACCGTTAACATCAGAAATTAAGTTTATGGTCAGTTCTCTGTTCTTTTAGCTATCTTGTGGTATTTCTTTCATGTTTCTACGACACATAAAACCTTTGTTATTGCCTAAAGTGTTAAAAAACCAAAATCGCCGCTATTCATAGGGGGTTCATTATTTTTGTCGATAAAATAAGATATCGCAATTAGCCTTAACAGGTTAGAAGTTCCGCACATATCACATTGTATATCTAGCTAGTCAGTTCTATTACCGACACAAAACTTCTTAGGTAAGTACCCTACAAACCGTTTGAAGACTGCCTGATCTAGTATTTCATGTTTGATTCCCACAAGGGACAAATGTTTGTGTAATGAGTATGAGTTTTTGTACCTGAGTCATGGATGTTTATAGTATTTATTTTTCTCTATTTTATTATGTGTAAGTAGTGTTTATTTGTCATCAGTTAGCATAATACAATCGTTGCTTAATTTGGGGCTAAAATCGTCGTGAATATTGTAACTATTAATTTATTTATTAAATGCAATATTATAAGCACAGCAATAAATCAAAAACTACACTTCTAAGTCCATGAAAAATAAGCACAATCTCAGCTTCATTCGCGAGTACCGTTCGGGCCAGACGGGTCATATTTGGCAATAAGTGATATAAATGAATCGCGTAAGACTCGATTGTTTAAGCAGGTCGCCGACCCCGCTGCCCAAAAAACGAGTGGTGGACTGGCGGTTGGGCCGCAAGCAGACTTACGCTCTTATGTGGATGGTGTGACCGCGCTCACTATAGACATGGAACAAAAGTTTCACGAAAATAATTATTGCCAAACCCAGCATTATCAGTTTTTTTCTGACGGATTATTGAAATATTCTGATTACTGGATTTTAATAATAAAAAAAAAATATGCAAAATAAAATTTTGAAATTATTAGGGTAGAAAATTATGTACTTAATATGTAAGCTATTTATGCATAATAAATATCTTTTTTGAATTATTTATCTTAAAATAATCGTTGACATTTTATTGCAACGATTCGGCGACAGATTATAATTTTAAGTTTATAGCATAGGTTTGAAATCCTACAAAAGGTAGATTAAGGCCTTGAACATTGATTAATTGATAATATGAGCCGTTGGATGTAAGCCATAACGTCCATTAGCGAACTTCTAGAGTTCGGTAGTGTCGTGTGGTGCCGGCACGTTTAAAGAATTGCACCACCCCTTCTCTTCCTATGGTTATCGTAAGAGGCGACTACAGGAGAACCGCCACAAGAAGACGGGCAGCAGCGTCTCCTCTCCACCATTGGCCAAACTGCGATCGCCAACCCGCCTGCCAAGCGTGGCGATTATGGCAAAATCCTCCTTTTGGAGAGGCCTGTGTCCAGCAGTGGACTGATATATAGGCTGGTGGTGATGATGATGATGATGAGAGTTCGATGATGATGATCACTTTGGAAGCCATTCTGTAAAAAATATAGACAACACTGAAGAGATCGAAAGCCTATTCATGTCACGTTCTAACCAATAATGGTTCGTTTTATCTGGACCATCTATCAGTTTGCTGTTGTTTTCTAAAATGGTCCTGTAATTCAGAACGTCGTTTTTTCTACCATTTGTAGGTGTCACAACAGGGTTGAAACCGTTTGTAAAGCTTATACTATCTGCATCATTTCGTGAATGGACACGATCACACGACTAACTTAACACCAATCCATACAAACTGTTCTCAACGATGACAGAATGGGTCTACGAGTAAGGCTGGCTTGTTATTAACTTATTGTATGGCCAACGCAATGCTAATCGAGTACATCGTAAATTGGCATTAAGATACTTTTCACACAAAACTCAGGTCCAAAACGTGAACTCTAAACTATTTTAAAGCAGATTGTTTTTAAAACAAACTATATAAATAAATAAATAAATAAATATTGGACAACATCACATACATTGCTCTGATCCTAAGGTAAGTTGCTAAAGCACTTGTGTTATAGAAATCAGAAACAACGACGGTACCACAACACCCAGACCCGAGACAATATAGAAAAGTTCGTTTTCTACATTGACCCGACCGGGGATCGAACCCGGAACCTCAGAGATGGCGGCGCCTTATATAGTCCGGCGTGCTCGCCTCTCGGCTACGGAGGTTGTCAAACCTCCAAAAAACCAAAAAACATAGAAATAACAAAACAATATCTCTCTGTCTCTTTCTAGCTATCTATCCCACATGGCGGTGGGGTCAGCTGTCCTTTTTTTCTCTTTCACTTCGCTCTATCCTCGATATCGTCCTCGAAAACCTCGCACTCTCTCATGTCCTTCAGCTCTACACTCTCGTCACTCTCCCATCGTGTCTTGGGTCTTCCTCTGGATCTTCGACCGGGGAGGGAAAGCTTCAGTGCCAAATTTCCTACGTAATCAGGAGGCCTCTTAACGTGACCAACCAAACAGCCTACTCTTCTTTAACTTGTTGGCAATGTCAATGTCAGGAATAACAAAACATTGCTGAAGTAATACAGTTATAAAAGCTCGTGTATAAGTTATAAGAGCTGGTGATGAGTTTACCTGACCCACTTTAAACGTACATTACATATTATACAATACATATTGGACAAAAAATAACTTCTTTTAATCAATTGAATATCCTTTGCCACAAAAGATCACAAGTATATATGTATTTTTAAAAAATATGAAGGTGAACAAATCAGTGATTGTACCACATGATTGCTATAAATGATTTGAGTTTGAATTTGAAATCTTAAATATTTGCCATGACAATATTTGAAAACCATCTCATTCCCAAGCTTACCCAGTCACCCAGACCAGCACCTACACGATATAAAAGCTTATACAGATATCAATACACGCATATAGCTTAGGGGGTATCTCAGAAGACCGCATTCCAACGCCCTGCCCCGCGCGCCTACCCGCTACATGTTACTACCAACACCAACCACTTTTACTACTTCCCTATACCTTCATACCACCATAAGCAGAACGAAATAAGGATGAAATTCCATTGACAAGCTCTAGTGTAGCTGTAAAAACGCCAATGCGGCGGCGATCGGTCGTTTTTTAACCGCCGCGAAACCACGGAAGGATTAATTCGAAGCAAATAAAGTGTTATGTGGAAACGTCGGTACAAATATCGTCTGGTAATGGTCTTCCGACTGGCAACGGGAGATTAATTTCACCAAGCCGATTTTGGTGGGCGCCATTTTGTCGAAGAAAATTATTTACGTGTGAAAATTTCTTGGCAAAAATGTTTATATACTTTTTTCACAATTAGATTTAAAAAAAACTGACTAACTTATAATTTATTTCGTTAGTAAAACAAAAATTATATATTATTATTTACCGTGGGTTGTCTATCATTACAACCTCTATATAATGTCAAATTTGCTCGGTCGATTCATAACTTTCAGATCAACGTATTGGAGTTTAATATTATTTGAGCAATCTTGAAGTTTAGCGCTAGGTTGATTCATTCAAAAAAAAAATTTTTTTTTTTTTTTTAAATTTTAATTAAATAACTAACGATATCATATCACAAAGATTTAATTAATTTACTATAAGATAAAAATTACGTTATATCTTCCAAACATTCGCCACAGAATTTAATCATCCCTTCAACAAAATACCGCAGCACGTTCGCGACAGTATTCCCGACATAAATAAAGTTATAACATTACCTATTTGTGCCTACATAAACATCATCAAGGTATACGACAAATAAAAACATATTTTGTAATTATTCCTTTCTGCTGTTTAAAAATGGAACTTGTGGTGTTCGACAAATTCAAAGATTAAAACAAATTACGATCAAATAGTATTTTTAAATGTACTTTTTTTTCCGTAGCCATAAAGACAGTGTTGTCATGTCATCACTGTCAAATAAAAAATGTACTTTTTTTTTTATTTGGCACTACCATTCAAGTATACCCCTGTATAAACGTTTGAAAGTGCATCGTTAGGAGCAGTAGTGTGTAATGCGCATCAGAATGCCCTTTAGCGCGTCACGAACACGTAACGAGATTTGTAGCGAGAGAAAATCGGCGCAGACTCAGATTTATACGTCTGGAATTATACGTCTGAAGTACGGATTAGAAAGTTTGAAGTTAGAAGCAAGTTTAAACTGAGGTTTCTTTGAATCTTGGTCTAGACGAGACTTGGAACTTAAAATCCGCACTAAATCTCGGTGCGGAGAGTTAGGATACTTCGAAATAAAATACAAAGATTGAGTGCAGTTCTAAAGAAATTATAAACTTATCTTAAAAGTGTCAGCAGTAACGCTAAAATGTTACTAAAAGTTATTGGATACTAATCTTTTTTTAAAGCCACTTGCGAGAGTAAATTAAAATTAATTGATTTCGAGTTATGGTTACTGCGCCATAATTTTTAGAAGAATGAATGGTTCTCCGTTGAGTTTTCATGATTCAAAATTACTAGCCTAACCAGTAGATATGCAAATTAATTAAGAAGAAGCAAGCTTTAACCAATTGAGGAATTGTTAGTTACTAATGATTTTTGTACAATCACACTTACCAAGTAATCACCCACGACACGACGAGGCTAGACATTTCTGTCAAATTAATTAGTTTTACACTATAGAGTTCAATCAATAATTCCCGTTTCAGTGAGTTTTAAACATTTCTGTCTTTGCACAAAATGGCGCATCCTAGCAAGGATTATACTCGTAATAATAATACATTTTTATTTGACAAATATACTCGTAGATCGTAATGTGTTAGTAAAATAATAGAAATTAGGTTATATAGGTAGGTCCAAACGCAAAGCTCTGACTTTGGGGGCAGATAACAAATAAACATACCTACCTACTTAATTAATAAATATTCATAAAAGAGGTACAAAGCTCGAATGTATTGAACGCTTTTATGGCAATGTACTTTTAACCAAGAGTTGAGTCAGTGTTTATGTGTTGACTGCAGCGTCACCGTCCAATAATGAGGTAAGTATTTGTGGAGGCCCTCGAGTACTCTCCAGACCGGCACTGGCTGGCCCTCAACTTGCCTGCGAACTACAAATTAAAATACATACATTTTCATTTCATACTCAGTAAACACCTAAGATGACTCAGGGTTTGTCTGAGTTCAGTTTGACATAATCAAATTGAATGGGCCGCAGGCTATTCGACCTGGAACACAAAATTAAATGACCGTCCAGAAGGACTATATTGAATGGACCACGGGATATTTGATGTAGTCATTGAAACCGGAGACATTGCATTTAGGTTGATATTTTCTGGTTTATTTATATACTTAGGTACCAAAATTAAGTGTATTTATAGTCACATAAATTGTTTTTTTTTTTTTTTAATTTGTTTAGGGTCAATGAACTGCGGTTCCTACAATAATTTGGTTCAGCTAAGCTATAATAAAAATATGTGTAGTTCAACTTGTAGGTAGCATCGCTGCTTGTGGATACGAAATGCATCGTCTTGTGATTTTATTTCCCTTTCGCAAAATTGTGGTTTACTCGCTAAACCACAATCATAAAAATTACAAACTTTAGCAGAGCGAGAGAAAACTATTTTTTATTTAGCACAATCTGTTTCTCATAAAAATTGCCAATCATTTCGAATGGATAGTTATTACCTTCATTATCTGTATTATCCAGACCAGCAGGGCTAGCATGCGCAACACGATACAATTTTGTCGTGGCATTTTATCGACTTTTGACGTAAATATGTCGTTTTGTCTTCGACGATAAAAAAGGACAAACCAAAATATCATGGCAATGCCGTGTTATAACGTACAAATAAGTGGCTACGAAGAACGGGAGACCCTGAATTATTAAAAAAAAAGGATTCGAGACGTCTGTGATGTGTGAGGTTAGGGAAAACGACAAAATTATCGTCAAAGACAAAATTTGTCTTGTCTATCGATAAAATAACCGATGCGCGCATGCTAGCCCTGCAGAAATGAGAAAAATTATCTCATTTGTCTATTCCCGCCTACAACGCGGGGTCAGCGAGGTCAACGGGTCTTTTATTTAATAACTTTTGATATTATTATGAGCGGCGGATGAGTGTGGCAAATCGCGAGTCGTGCTGGCGGGTCAACAACCCCGCAGGCACGCTAGATCAGACCTGAATACATTCTAGCTCAGTGGTTCTCAATGTGTTAATCGCCAATCCCTGGGGCTTCAGCTTGGTTTGATTTAAGCAATAAGTTAAGCAAACCAAATAAAAAGTAAGTTTAGTTTAAAAAAGTGTGGATTCCATTTTTTACTTTTTCAAAACACTAAAAATGTAATTGCCATTGATGTTACTTATGTTGTTCTTCTTCTTGGCTTATTAAAATTGAAATCTATGTCGTGTCTTGATTTGACCAAGCATCGCTATACAGAGTCTATTTTTATTTAAAAGGAAAAACAGCTATGGCATACATTGCTCAAGTATAGCACTTAAAATTAGACTTCTATATGAAATAACAGTTTTTTGTCATCCTGCATCTATTTCCATAAAAGTTATTTATATTTGTGACTAGAACACATTTTTAATTAGCCTATCTAAGAATATGGTACATACCTGTCGCTTACTAATGAAACATAGCACTTAAAAGGAAGTTTTTAGGGTTTCGTACCCAAAGGGTAAAACGGGACCATATTACGCTATCCGTCTGTCTGTCTGTCTGCCCGTCTGTCACCAGGCTGTATCTTATGAACCGTGAGAGTTCGATAGTTGAAATTTTCATAGATGATGTATTTCTGTTGCCGCTATAACAACAAATACTAAAAAACAAAATAAAATAAATATTTAAAGGGGCTCCCATACAATAAACGTGATTTTTTTGCCGTTTTTATAGATAATGGTATCCTTCGTGCGCGAGTCCGACTAGCCCTTGGCCGGTTTTTTTTAATTGTGTGATGCAAGGGAATACATTATGATAAGTTTGAGAAACACCGTTAAAGCTTTATGGCCTAAGTTCGTGTCGTGAGCTGACGTAATGCTTACGTCCGATTGGAATTTCGGATATTCCAATCTATGAATAATTTCAAATTCTTTAATTAACCACAAGTTCAAGGGTATTTATAATGCCATACTCACTAATAATAGTGTCGTGTGGTGCCGGCACGTTAAAAGAATAGCACCCACCCCTTCTCTTCCTATGGGTGTCGTAAGAGGCGACTACAGGAGAACCGCCACAAGAAGACGGGCAGCAGCGTCTCCTCTCCACCATGGCCAAACTGCGATCGCCAATCCGCCTGCCAAGCGTGGCGATTATGGCAAAATCCTCCTTTTGGAGAGGCCTGTGTCCAGCAGTGGATTGATATAGGCTGGTGATGATGATGATGATGACTCACTAATAAAACACAACTTTAAACCTTAAAAAAGCTTGTTATAGCAATAACTGAAAGATATAAAGAGTCCTTAAATGATTATAAAACATTAGTCTCATCTAGCTATTCAATTACGTATACATATAATTATTTATACATCCTACTAATTTATTGAATGCGAAAGTTTGTATTTATGAATGTTTGTTACTCGTTCCCGCAAAAACTACAGATCGGAGTTGGATGAAATTTTGCACACATATAGAATATAATCTGAATTAACATAATATAGTATCCTAAGGAAGATGGCTGGCAGTGGATGAATGAAAAAAAACGGGAAATCGTGCTCTTTGGCGCTCTTTGGGGGAGACTTACGTCCAGCAGTGGATTGAGATGATGATGATGAACATATAGGATACTTTTAAACCCAGTTAAATGTTTTGACGACCTCCGTAGCCGAGAGGCGAGCACGCCAGACTTTAAATGGTGCCGCCATCTCTGAGGTTCCGGGTTCGATCCCCGGTCGGGTCAATGTAGAAAACCAACTTTTCTATATTGTCTCGGGTCTGAGTGTTGTGGTACCGTCGTTGTTTCTGATTTCTAAAACACAAGTGCTTTAGCTACTTACCTTAGGATCAGAGCAATGTATGTGATGTTGTCCAATATTTATTTATTTATATTATTTATTTAAATGTTCCTATGGGACATATTGAATAAACTGAAGACCACGTGAGCGAAGTCGCGGGCAACAGCTAGTTTTATTTAAGGCTTTGTCCAGACCCAAACCAATTGAAATGTTTGTTTTCTAAAACCCTAGTGCATTTAATGCATTAATTCCATTTCAAAATTGAGGGGTCCGAACTAATTTAGAAATTTTTATTTTATTTTATTTATTTATAACAAGGCCACAAATTATTTAATTAAATAATAAATAATATCGGGTGTAAAAAAAGGCTTAAGGAAGCCGAATACTACATATTCTACGTATTATTACGATTATTTTTTTCTTTTACACTATAACTGGGAAATGGCAGGTTACCGAGTTATTGACAGTCAAAGTAACAATATTTTTTCAAAGATTTTTATAAAATTAACTTCTGTTTGATAATACTAAACTTTTTAACAAAGAAACATGATCCGTTTTTACACAAATGCATAGTCTGTGGCTAGTGTGTGTAGTGAGGTTAGTAATAAGTTATTTTTTTTTGATACCCAAAAATAAAAGTCATTTCCCTTTCCCTTTCCCTGCAATTATTTTTTTTGCATTCTACTTGGTTTTATGTAAAGAATTCGTGGTCTAAGGCTTCGTTAAGCCTTTTTTTACACCTTTTATATACTAGACTTATCACATGTCAAGAATCATGGTCCAGAGACTATTATAAGCAGGTCAAAGCACAAGAAAGTATCTTCTTTGATAGTTACAATAATATTTTTAAATTACATAACCTAAAGTCAAAATGTTATTTTTAAACCAACGAAGTCTAAATAGTACCGAAGCACGAAGAAGGCAAATAAAAATGATGCGCTCGCCCCCCGCTCCGTAGCTGCATACAATAGACATCAACGCGCTACCTGCGCCCGCGCAACTCTTTGCTCCTAGGCTATTTTTATTACCATCTGTCTTTTTTTAAATAGATCTTGGACAACATCACATAAACATAAGGTAAGCTTGACCGTACACAACTACCAGACTCGAAACTATATAAAAAAGTTCATTTTCTACATTGACTCGACTGGAAATCGAGCTCGGGACCTCAGAGATGACGATGGCTCTCGGCTACGAGGTCGTAAGTATAGCGTAGCTGTATACAATAGACATAAACGCGCTACCTGCGCCCGCGCAGCCCGCCGCACTGATCCTTTGGCTATTTTTATTACTATCTGTTATTCGGCCGTTGCTATTTTTAGGGTTCTGTACCCAAAGGGTAAAACGGGAATCTATTACTAAGGCTCCGTTGTCCGTCTGTCTGTCACCAGGCTGTATCTCATGAACCGTAATAGTTAGACAGTTGAAATTTTCACAGATGATGTATTTCTGTTGCCGCTATAAGAACAAATTACTAAGAACCCGAATAAAATAAATATTTAAGGGAGCTCCCATACAACAAACTTGATTTTTCGCTGTTTTTATAGATAATGGTACAGAACCCTTCGAGCGCGAGTCCGACTCGCACTTGGCCGGTTTTTTACTTTTCGGAACGATAATCAGTTAAGTCTCGTTAGTCACAAAAGCAAAATCTTATATAAAGAAATGAAAATGCTTTTCGGTGTAGGCACAGAGCAAACAGATCTATGGCGGTGATAAGTTATAAAAGAATAATAAGTTCCAGAGTCTAACATCTACATCCAAACCAAATTTAACACCCATAAATTTGTCTATATAAAAAAATGTCTTGCTTGATTAACCCAGAAATAAACAAAACTAAATGATTGGAAGTCTCATTGTTTACTGCTTAGAGACCTCGGCCTCGCTCACTAAACGAACACGACCAGGTTTATTTTTTATTTTTTATTTTACGTTTTAGGGATTACAAACAAATGTGCTACATTTATTGGCTTATGGTTAAACTTATGTATTGTAAGTGGTAACACATCCCACCACGTAATCCACGTGTAGGTATACAAGAATAATAATTTTAATGCGAGGTAAAATACTTAGCTAGTAACTTTGTTAGGTATTTGTTAGGTAGGTTAACTTAAGAAATCATGAACGCCGCGCATTTGGATGCAAGGGCAAATGCAGTAGTTAAGTAGAGTAGTTTAAGCAAGTAGCTTAAAAATAAAATAATTACCTAATAAAAATAAAAAAAATAATTGGTAATTTGCAGTTTTGCACTAAAGTTTTACAAAACGTTTACATTCTTACTAATGTTTTACCAGGCAACCAGTAACTAAACAATAAACCTACCATCACAATTATGGAATAGACATACATTTAATAACCAAGGAGAAACAATTAACATTGCTAAAACATTCAAAATCTCGCTAAGGAATAAGGACATAATCAATACTCTACACAAACGAAGCAACAACAAAACAAAGTCAATCTCGGATTTCTTTGTAAACAATAATTGTAAAAGTTTAAATTTCGCTGCTCGTGTTTCAGTAGGCTGCTTGCGCCGCGATTCCGCGGGGTTGCCTTTTTAAAACGGTTTTTTAAATCTTTAATCGTAGGAGTAAAAGAAAATCCATAAAAAATATACGGATAATTTTGCTTATCCTACTTAATATTATAAATGCTAATATTATAATGTTAGTAAGTATGGATGGATGTTTGTTACTCTTTCACGCAAAAACTACTGAACGGATTTGGATGAAATTTTGCATACATATAGAATATGATCTTGATTAACATATAGAATACTTTTTATCCCCGATAAATGATCCTGTGAGATACATTGAATAAACTAAAGATCACGCGAGCGACGTCGCTGGCAACAGCTAATAGTAAATAAATCGGTACTTCGTCGAGGAAGAGCAGTAAAGTACGATGTAATTAATATTAGCCACTTCCCTCTTTGTCTCAGGAGGCCTTACCTTCCTCCGAACTCTGCTTAAAACATTAATTAGTGAATAGCAGTCTGAGAATAAGCTTAATAATTATTAAGCTTAGTAATTATTAAGCTTATTATTAAGTAACAATAACTTTTACGATGTAATTACTATAAAAGTTATTGTTACTTATAACATTATAATGTCATTATGTAATTTAAGTTAAAATTAAATATCATTTAATTACCTATTGATGGTCTTTGGTGTACAAAGAACTACAAACTGGTACCTAAAGTTTTTCTTATATAATAAACCACTTTTTGTAAGTATGTAGGTATACTTTTTTTTGTATGCGGTCTTACCAATTTACTAATAATAAGGTTTGTATGCTTTTTACTCATTCACTATTTATTTAACGGAATCAGATTGATATTTCTGAACACATGTTTATGGGAGTGATTTGTTTTTTTTCTCTTTTTATTTATTTGTAGATAAATTCACAACCAGAAGCTAGTAATTGACAAATGGGTACAATGTCAGGAGACGTATTTTTGAATCATGCGAATTCCAATTCGAATACTAAATGGGAAGATTCGCATGCGAATGACTAAAATCGCTATTTTTGAAAATTCATTCTGTGAATTCTGCATCGAGTGGTCCGACCCACTCGTATTTCGATTCTACTAGTAGAAAGTTTAGAAGAATGACTGACAAGTAAACATATGGTTCACAGATTAAAAACTTTTTTTTTCGTTCCGTTCCATGCGATTCATTGCCGGTTTTTTAAATCAATAAGTTTTTGCATTCCTGTTTTAAATATTTTCTGCGTGAAACGAAAATAGTTAAAGAATTTTACCATAATAGCAACACAGAATTCAAGTTATTCAAAAATGTGTAAAATCGGGAGTGATAGAAATAGAATTCGCACACGAATCGCATTCGTGTTCGAATTCAAGATTCATTTCGAGTGCTTCAAAAATACGTCTCCAGGTTTGTAGCCTTACCGCACCGCAGTTATAGGTATTAGGCTCAACTTTGTCTTAGTCTAGACTGGGACGGCTATATTTAAAAAAGACATTTAATTAAAAAATAACTAATTAGTTCAAAAAGTACATTTACACTATTGTATGGCTATTCTCATGGTTGGAAATTACTTAAGTCCGTTGAGGTTGAATTACTAAGTTAGTTTTGTACACCATGTAAAGTTCCCGTTCATGTTTTTATAATTATGTGCGAATCTATTTTTGAAAAACACGGTCCGCTCTACAAATAGTCGAATAATACAATCACAGAAGAATACTCGATGCTACACTTTTAACTTTTTTTAAACTAAGTAGCAGCTGGCAGCGACTGGATGCAAAGGGCGGGAGATCGTGCGCTGTGGCGCTCCTTAGGGGAGGCCTATGTCCAACAGTGGACTGCAACAGGCTGATATGATGATGATGATGAAAACTAAGAAGGTATCATAGAAGCGATAGCATGTGTCGCTACAAATCACGCAAAATTACATTTTGAACGCCTAATTTCTATTCAGCTTTATTGACAAAGCTCCTTAATTTTTTCAGCACAATAGATAGGAATAGTATCAATGGTACATAAAATAAGTCTCCGTTTATTGATCGCTTGCAAAGAATTGTAAAGATTACAGACAAGTTTCAGTGATACGAACACCACATCTTAGGTGCTGTGCAAACGTAGACACTTTTGCGTTTTGCATTGGAAATAAGCTGCCAGTAAATTTTGTATTTTAATGAAATCAATATGAATGAAATCATCGACAAAATGCAGGTGCGTCTGCTGCAATAGAGTGATAGACGTGAAGAGTTTGGCTCCGGACGAAGAACCAGGAAAAAACAAAGTGAAAAAGTGTTCTTGAAGGGTTCATACCCTTCTCCATTCCCCAATCATTCTCAATGTGTGAATGCGAGGTTTCCGAAGACGATGTCAAGGACAAAGCAAATTGGATAATGTGCCTGTATAAAAATGTATACCTATCAACCTAAAAATAATGTAAATATTTCTACGCCACTAATAGCAGAATGTGCTGAGCTTATTATATTTTATAAGATCTTGTATGTACCACTTCCTAAGAAATAAATGATTTGATTTGATTTGGAGAAGAAAAGCACGAAAGACTGAGCCAATTGCCATGTGAAAAACATCATCAGGAAGAGATATGGAATCAACCACTTCTTGTTCATGCGTAGATATTACTTGTATCTAGTTGCTTCCACTTGACACACACGTGTTGCAAATAAAAATCGGCCAAGTGCGAGTCGGACTCGCGCACGAAGGGTTACATATTTGTATGGGAGCCCCCTTAAATATTTATTTTATTCTGGTTTTTAGTATTTGTTGTTATAGCGGCAACACAAACACATCATCTGTGAAAATTTCAATTGTCTAACTATCACGGTTCATGACATACAGCCTGGTGACTGACAGATAGACGGACAGCGGAGCCTTACTAATAGGGTCCCGGCTTACCCTTTTGGGTACAGAACCCTAAAAAGTAAGTATTCGGTGTAGGCAACTACACACTAAAATTTGACATTTAAAGACACAGGCAACAAACGGTAACAATGGTAACAAACGTACAATTTTATTACTGTATGCTGCGGGCATAGAAACTACGGTATCCTCTTAAGGTGTCCCGTGTGCAACAAAAAGTGTCTACGTTTGGGTAGACCCTTATGGGATGACGCTACTTATTGTACATAATGCATTAATTGACGGAATCAAAGGTCCTTTTGCCCTTTTTTTATTGGGAGAGCACCTGTGCCTAAAAGCGGCCCGATAACTCCGATGACTGGTTATTTTTGGATAAATAAAACTATTAAATCGCAAAACCATCGAAAATAAACCTTAATATAAAAGTTTAGAGTTCATTTTTGTTTCTTGAATGTGTCATTTAAAAAATCAGTCCTCAGAATGGAGGGTGAGAATATTCGGCCACTGACAGTCCGGGGCAAGCAGGTAGAAAATCAATTGTTATTCGATGTCAGTCCAACACAATAATATAAATGCATTATAATAAAACTGTGAATTTTTGATTCAGACAGACAGCTGGGCAATGAAACTGGTAAAAAATAGCAACTTTGCGATGTGTGTATTATTATTTTTTTCGACGGAGCTTAAGCTTCTTATATTGTCCCATCCCATCTGACCCAGCAGTATAGATTTTTTTTTAATTCTTTTTTATATATTTTTAATTGCCATAAATACTAAAATACTACATTTTAGTAGTAGTTGTAGTAGGTATTTATGGCAATAAAAAAACTAAACTACCTTTTCTGCTTCCTTGTCTTCCATAACCCCTCAGTCGAAGATCGTGAACCCATCTATCTAGACACCTTGATGAACCGTCTCCTCATTTAAATCCTGCACCTGCCTGAATGACTTGTGAAACCCCATTTTTTAGATCTTTACTAGTAGATTCTATCATATCATCATCTCAGCCACAGGACGTCCACACATACACGCGCGCAATGCTAAACATAGGCCTCCCCCAGTGACTTCCAGATCGGCCGATTGGAAGCGGCCTGCATCCGGCGTCGTCCTGCAACCTTTACCAGGTCGTCTGCCCACCTTGTAGGTGGACGTCCTACGCTGCGCTTGCCGGTACGTGGCCTTCATTCCAGAACCATTCTGCCCCATCGGCAGTCAGTTCTACGTGCTATGTGCCCCGCCCACTGCCACTTCAGCCGGCTAATCCGTCGGGCTATGTCAGCGACTTTTGTTCATTCACGGATCTCCTCATTTCTGATTTGATCTCGCAAAGAAACCGAGCATAGCCTATGCCTGTTAGTCTATGCCAGAAGAATATCGTGTAAAATTGCATAGTGTATAGCCGGCATGTGCTCCAATCGCCAATTTGAAATCACCTAGAATAGCTGTAATCGTCCCGCTGATGTCATAAATTATGCTCTCGAAACCTTTACGGACGTCCTAATGGAAGTTGCGGCATAAATCGTAATTATGCTGCTCCTGAGTTTGTCACGACATCTCTACGGGACTCGAGAAATTATCCGCTATTAGTTTTATAACAACGCCTGCAATTACGCAGAGATATGAAAGGATATACACTGCACGAGATTTAGAAAGAAAAAAAACATTTCTTTTACATTGGACACAAGAACTTCGTATTGTACCTAAGTATTTGCTTCTTATGTTATAATATCACTCTCAAGAGTCGCATACTTACAATACGATACAACATTATTGAAAAAACAAACAAGTATTTTTTTTTAAAACGAGGATATAAACATGAAAGAACACGCGGTGCCTCTATATTTAGAGGTCTAAAGCAATAACATTTACTGAGCTTAGATTTTTTCATGTCACTTAAATATTCTAAAACTTTGGAGTTACTCAACAAAACTTAATATATAAACTTATTACTTAATTTATTGGAAGATATTAGTTTACTCAAATAAAACTGTCTCATTAATAAATATAGTTTTTTTATCGCATAGCTTCGGGCGTTTACTCCATCTCAACTCATCCCGAATATCCTATATGAAAAAAGGTAACGCTATGTATCTTACTCGCAGAAATGAGTAAGACTACAGAATATTATAACAAGATACTTATATATAGAAACGTTACTAACGTTTTCAGAAGTTACTGTTTAAAGTTATATGTATATAACTTAAAATGGCCCCGTTTATCAAAATAGGCGCCAAGAAGACATTCGTGGTGATATTTTTAAAGGCGATAATTAAAAGCCCAGTTCCGTGGCGTAGTAACGATAACAAGTTCCATTCGGCTTCAATTTGGCGGCGGAATCGAGTGTAGCCGAAGGGGCTCGGCCTGGCTGCGCCTGCGATGGACCAGGCGCGATCCGGCTCGCAGTTCGCTTTCGTCGACCTTACACAAAGATATTACTTAAACCACAGAGTGAGTAAGTATTATACTACGTAAAGCTTAAACCATGATAAACTTTTTCCGTCGTAAAAAGTATGTCTCGTATATGTACGTGTCTACATAATACGTAGTAGGTACTTTTTTTTCTCAGTTGTTATTAGGTTGTTTTATCCTCGGAATCTTTACCAAATCGTGTTTGACATGTTGTCAAATGTGTCATGTCTCAATGGGACATACTACCTACATCTTTTAATGGTCGGCTTATCTTAGTCATGGCTTAAATTAATCTGGTTGTGCCTAATATTACGACTCCATAAGTCTTTGTACGAATTCTGTTCTGACGATATACAGGATGTTTGGTAATTGGTACCTATATCTAGCCGCAACCTGTACCGAAACTAGCCTTTGTTAACATTATGCATATTAAATTAAATAATAATATGGTGAAGATAAATAACACTTGAAAAAAAAAAAAAAATCATCGACCTCAGGTGGGACTCGAACCCACGTCCCATCGCATACCGGGCGAGTGCTTTGACCACTAAGCTACCGAGGACGTCACGTGACAAGATGAAATTTCTCAAGTGTTTTTTCTCGCTGTCAAAGCCAGCGTATTCTGATCAATGTTGTAGCTATATGTATAGCTGAAGTATACTACCGTCAACACCCTATAGAAATATTTTTACAAATATTTGACTATTGGTTAAGATCAGAAATGCTTAAACATTGTAAATTTTTGTTTTAAGCAATTCCATGCAAGGTTTAATTGAAGATAAATAACACTTGAAAAAAAAATCATCGACCTCAGGTGGGACTCGAACCCACGTCCCATCGCATACCGGGCGAGTGCTTTGACCACTAAGCTACCGAGGACGTCACGTGACAAGATGAAATTTCTCAAGTGTTTTTTCTCGCTGTCAAAGCCAGCGTATTCTGATCAATGTTGTAGCTATATGTATAGCTGAAGTATACTACCGTCAACACCCTATAGAAATATTTTTACAAATATTTGACTATTGGTTAAGATCAGAAATGCTTAAACATTGTAAATTTTTGTTTTAAGCAATTCCATGCAAGGTTTAATTGAAGATAAATAACACTTGAAAAAAAATCATCGACCTCAGGTGGGACTCGAACCCACGTCCCATCGCATACCGGGCGAGTGCTTTGACCACTAAGCTACCGAGGACGTCACGTGACAAGATGAAATTTCTCAAGTGTTTTTTCTCGCTGTCAAAGCCAGCGTATTCTGATCAATGTTGTAGCTATATGTATAGCTGAAGTATACTACCGTCAACACCCTATAGAAATATTTTTACAAATATTTGACTATTGGTTAAGATCAGAAATGCTTAAACATTGTAAATTTTTGTTTTAAGCAATTCCATGCAAGGTTTAATTGAAGATAAATAACACTTGAAAAAAAAATCATCGACCTCAGGTGGGACTCGAACCCACGTCCCATCGCATACCGGGCGAGTGCTTTGACCACTAAGCTACCGAGGACGTCACGTGACAAGATGAAATTTCTCAAGTGTTTTTTCTCGCTGTCAAAGCCAGCGTATTCTGATCAATGTTGTAGCTATATGTATATCTGAAGTATACTACCGTCAACACCCTATAGAAATATTTTTACAAATATTTGACTATTGGTTAAGATCAGAAATGCTTAAACATTGTAAATTTTTGTTTTAAGCAATTCCATGCAAGGTTTAATTGAAGATAAATAACACTTGAAAAAAAATCATCGACCTCAGGTGGGACTCGAACCCACGTCCCATCGCATACCGGGCGAGTGCTTTGACCACTAAGCTACCGAGGACGTCACGTGACAAGATGAAATTTCTCAAGTGTTTTTTCTCGCTGTCAAAGCCAGCGTATTCTGATCAATGTTGTAGCTATATGTATAGCTGAAGTATACTACCGTCAACACCCTATAGAAATATTTTTACAAATATTTGACTATTGGTTAAGATCAGAAATGCTTAAACATTGTAAATTTTTGTTTTAAGCAATTCCATGCAAGGTTTAATTGAAGATAAATAACACTTGAAAAAAATCATCGACCTCAGGTGGGACTCGAACCCACGTCCCATCGCATACCGGGCGAGTGCTTTGACCACTAAGCTACCGAGGACGTCACGTGACAAGATGAAATTTCTCAAGTGTTTTTTCTCGCTGTCAAAGCCAGCGTATTCTGATCAATGTTGTAGCTATATGTATAGCTGAAGTATACTACCGTCAACACCCTATAGAAATATTTTTACAAATATTTGACTATTGGTTAAGATCAGAAATGCTTAAACATTGTAAATTTTTGTTTTAAGCAATTCCATGCAAGGTTTAATTGAAGATAAATAACACTTGAAAAAAAATCATCGACCTCAGGTGGGACTCGAACCCACGTCCCATCGCATACCGGGCGAGTGCTTTGACCACTAAGCTACCGAGGACGTCACGTGACAAGATGAAATTTCTCAAGTGTTTTTTCTCGCTGTCAAAGCCAGCGTATTCTGATCAATGTTGTAGCTATATGTATAGCTGAAGTATACTACCGTCAACACCCTATAGAAATATTTTTACAAATATTTGACTATTGGTTAAGATCAGAAATGCTTAAACATTGTAAATTTTTGTTTTAAGCAATTCCATGCAAGGTTTAATTGAAGATAAATAACACTTGAAAAAAAATCATCGACCTCAGGTGGGACTCGAACCCACGTCCCATCGCATACCGGGCGAGTGCTTTGACCACTAAGCTACCGAGGACGTCACGTGACAAGATGAAATTTCTCAAGTGTTTTTTCTCGCTGTCAAAGCCAGCGTATTCTGATCAATGTTGTAGCTATATGTATAGCTGAAGTATACTACCGTCAACACCCTATAGAAATATTTTTACAAATATTTGACTATTGGTTAAGATCAGAAATGCTTAAACATTGTAAATTTTTGTTTTAAGCAATTCCATGCAAGGTTTAATTGAAGATAAATAACACTTGAAAAAAAATCATCGACCTCAGGTGGGACTCGAACCCACGTCCCATCGCATACCGGGCGAGTGCTTTGACCACTAAGCTACCGAGGACGTCACGTGATAAGATGAAATTTCTCAAGTGTTTTTTCTCGCTGTCAAAGCCAGCGTATTCTGATCAATGTTGTAGCTATATGTATAGCTGAAGTATACTACCGTCAACACCCTATAGAAATATTTTTACAAATATTTGACTATTGGTTAAGATCAGAAATGCTTAAACATTGTAAATTTTTGTTTTAAGCAATTCCATGCAAGGTTTAATTGAAGATAAATAACACTTGAAAAAAAAATCATCGACCTCAGGTGGGACTCGAACCCACGTCCCATCGCATACCGGGCGAGTGCTTTGACCACTAAGCTACCGAGGACGTCACGTGACAAGATGAGGTCGATGATTTTTTTCAAGTGTTATTTATCTTCAATTAAACCTTGCATGGAATTGCTTAAAACAAAAATTTACAATATGGTGAAGTCAGAAATTGGATCTCACCATTTTTTTTTAATTTGCATACAACGCAAATCTTTTAAAATAACAATATTCTGACTTTACCATAGTATCCTGTATGCATATGCATATGATACATAGGCATGTTTCGGCTTTATAAAGCATTTACCTAACACCCTTGATAAATAAGTTTATATAACTTTTAACAATGAATTAATCAAATTTAATTGATAGAAGGTATACCCACGAAGGTTGACGAGATAAAGTTCCTTTCCATCCTATGCTACTACGGCAACTCCAAGCTTATGGATACGCTTAATTATCAACATGATCAGTCTTTTTGGGAATAATTCTGTAAATAATACTTCAAATAATGTTTTGTATCTTATAATAATAACGTGTATTCTGTCTGTTGAGCCGGATCGCGCGCCGATCAGACAGAAGAAAGTGCGCAGGCGCGGGATGATAGCGGCGGCCGACCGCCCCGACCGGTTATGCTAAACCCAATTGTGGTCAGTTTTTGTACTCTCCACCAGCAGCTCACGATCACCTCTATAGCTCACTAAATAAGGCCTAAAATCCCACGAAACGCACAACACAGCCTCCGCCGTAGACGCATAAACTCCTGCCCTCTTAATTCGAAAGCCATAAATGTGGGAATTAAATAACACAAGGTGAATTTAATAACAGTTGAACGTTGAAGTATTGCCATAGGTATTGCGGACCCCAAATGATTCGGGGCTTAATATGTATAGCGGCTTTATTACAAAAAAGATAGACTAGGTTTAAACCATGTCTTAAGATTTCAAGGATTTAATAAACAAATTTTATTATTATTCTCAGTATTTATTTTAATTCTTAAATTTAATATTTTACATTATTTTCTAAAGGAAAAAAACCTTATTATTACTATTAGCCAACCAATTTTAAATATGGGTAATTATTACCGAGATATGTCTGATGTGTCATAATTTTAAATTGGTTGGTTATTTTTTAAACATGGCTTAAACCTAGTCTATCTTTTTGTAATAAGGCCATAGAGTTAATAAATACCTACTTACAGCAACAATTATGAGTAGGTATTATGACCACCTACATCAAAATCCTACCTAAGTAATTGTTGTGGCGTTGTGACTTAGGTATAATTCTGTGAATACATTTAATTATATCAGCAAGTATTATCTAGAATAGAATAGAAAAAGATTTATTTGACATTATCTGGGATTCGTTCTCCTCCTACGAGTGTCATTTTGTTCTTGAACCTCTTTAACAAGATGGGAATATCGAGGTTCCGCTATATCGAATTAGGACCGTCGTGTAACTACAAAAATTGCAAATATTATGAAAATCATCTAATCAATCATCAGCAATCATCTAAACAAATATAACCTTTTAGAGCAAGAGCCAGCGACGGCCAGACCTTCGTTATATCATAAAAGCTGAAAGTTTTTCTATGTGTGCCTCTAGTATAGGTAGGAACGATCCCCACCTATGATACTTGGGTAGTGGTTCCTTTTAGAGCAAGAGCCAGCGACGGCCAGACCTTCGTTATATCATAAAAGCTGAAAGTTTTTCTATGTGTGCCTCTAGTATAGGTAGGAACGATCCCCACCTATGATACTTGGGTAGTGGTTCCTTTGGCAGGTAACAGGTAGCAAAGGTGTATAAAATTCCATCTAATATTTATTAATCTATTAAACTTAATTTTTTTATATTTTATTCATAACAACATTAAAACTCGCGTTACTCATTGCCAGACACTTAGTACGGTTCCAACCCCCTGCCGGACACCCCTAAACTATAATATTTTTTAATTCTACTTACGTTATCTTGTAAAAGCTAAATTTTATATATGTTTTTTGGGGAACTATTAAACGATGTTTCCCTAGTAGCCAGACATTTTCGAGGGTTCTATCATCCTGACAGACACATTGAATCGGGCAGAAGTTGTGAGAGCGCGGAGCATATGCAGTTACGGGTGTGAGTGAAACAGAGCGTTCGGTTTATTGCAACTTTTTACTGCACATCAGCTGTTGTTTATTTAGAATTGTCTCGTGATCTTTTTTTTTAATTTATCAAGAAGTTATATTAAATAAAATTATTCCAGTCCGGATACAAAATTTTTAATTTTAATTTTTAATTTTCGGTACGAAAAGAGGTAGCGACACTGAGAAAATTGCTGATTGTTGTCAAAATGGAACTTGAATTTGATTGCTCCTTGGAACATTTGCGTAAAATAAAACTTGAAAAAGAATAATATGAACGAGGAAGAACACTATACCAAGATAAAGATGAATTAGTCATTCGCACAGACGACGATAGCAGCAGCGATGACAGCTTTTCTGGTTTAGAAGATGATGAGTATATGGGTGTCGAATATTTGGAATCAAATGATAGCGAGTGATTTTGCTAATAATAATTAAATATTATACTTTTGGTGGGCAAAATAAACAAACATATTTGGATTTTAGTTTATTGTTTTAATAGTAACTTCAAGTGAGGCCTATGCCCTGCAGTGGGACGCATATAGGCATACTTAACTTGTATGGATATGACATTAGGTTTTCTTCTTTACCTCAATCTCTTTTTACGTTATGACCAATTTTTAATATAAAAAGAATTGAAAGAAATCGATTTATCTATTTTACCCCTAACAGGGATCCGCAGAGATCAGTCACCTATATATAAGGTCCGATTTTATTAGTGTTCATCCTGTTAACTTGTGACTATATAGGTGAAAAGCAATCGTAAAAACCAATTTTCAAATGTGTACCATAAAAACTAAAAGTAGTCACAGGTTGACAAGATGAACACTAATAAAATTGGACCTTATATATAGATTTTTTAAAATTTCAAACTATTTATTAGCCTCAATTAGGTACTTAGGTTACAAAAAATATATTACCAGTTAGCTTCTTATCGGTTTCTAACCTATTAAATGAAAGTTGCTTAAATTCTTCGGGTTGTTTATTAAATACTTATAAAATAATTATGCATTTTTATTAAACCTACTCTGGAGTAAAGGTATGATTCCGAACAATGAGTGTCGCGCAGAAGTTCTGCTACTGCTTGCTGCGTAGCTTAGAATGTAATCTCATATGAACTCGTAAATAATATATTATTATGGGGACCAGTAGTGCTGCGGTAGCACTGCTGCATTCTGCTGAGTTCGGAATCATACCTATAACCTACTTTTAGGTCTACGATACGGCAAGTTTGCCCATAATAAGGCTAGATTGTGATTCCAAAAAAACATGTCAGGAAATTTTGATACGGATTTAAAAAAACAATAAAAATCTGTAAGTATCAAAATCATTTTGGTCGCACTATACAGGGTTGCTACTTAAACAACAGTGGCGCCCTCATTTTATTTCATGACTTTTTAGACAAGCTGTAACTGCATATGCTCCGCGCTCTCACAACTTCTGCCCGATTCAATTTGTCTGTCAGGATGATGGAACCCTCGAAAATGTCTGGCTACTAGGGAAACATCGTTTAATAGTTCCCCAAAAAACATATATAAAATTTAGCTTTTACAAGATAACGTAAGTAGAATTAAAAAATATTATAGTTTAGGGGTGTCCGGCAAGGGGTTGGAACCGTACTAAGTGTCTGGCAATGAGTAACGCGAGTTTTAATGTTGTTATGAATAAAATATAAAAAAATTAAGTTTAATAGATTAATAAATATTAGATGGAATTTTATACACCTTTGCTACCTGTTACCTGCCAAAGGAACCACTACCCAAGTATCATAGGTGGGGATCGTTCCTACCTATACTAGAGGCACACATAGAAAAACTTTCAGCTTTTATGATATAACGAAGGTCTGGCCGTCGCTGGCTCTTGGACTATTTGGCAGGTAACAGGTAGCAAAGGTGTATAAAATTCCATCTAATATTTATTAATCTATTAAACTTAATTTTTTTATATTTTATTCATAACAACATTAAAACTCGCGTTACTCATTGCCAGACACTTAGTACGGTTCCAACCCCCTGCCGGACACCCCTAAACTATAATATTTTTTAATTCTACTTACGTTATCTTGTAAAAGCTAAATTTTATATATGTTTTTTGGGGAACTATTAAACGATGTTTCCCTAGTAGCCAGACATTTTCGAGGGTTCTATCATCCTGACAGACACATTGAATCGGGCAGAAGTTGTGAGAGCGCGGAGCATATGCAGTTACGGGTGTGAGTGAAACAGAGCGTTCGGTTTATTGCAACTTTTTACTGCACATCAGCTGTTGTTTATTTAGAATTGTCTCGTGATCTTTTTTTTTAATTTATCAAGAAGTTATATTAAATAAAATTATTCCAGTCCGGATACAAAATTTTTAATTTTAATTTTTAATTTTCGGTACGAAAAGAGGTAGCGACACTGAGAAAATTGCTGATTGTTGTCAAAATGGAACTTGAATTTGATTGCTCCTTGGAACATTTGCGTAAAATAAAACTTGAAAAAGAATAATATGAACGAGGAAGAACACTATACCAAGATAAAGATGAATTAGTCATTCGCACAGACGACGATAGCAGCAGCGATGACAGCTTTTCTGGTTTAGAAGATGATGAGTATATGGGTGTCGAATATTTGGAATCAAATGATAGCGAGTGATTTTGCTAATAATAATTAAATATTATACTTTTGGTGGGCAAAATAAACAAACATATTTGGATTTTAGTTTATTGTTTTAATAGTAACTTCAAGTGAGGCCTATGCCCTGCAGTGGGACGCATATAGGCATACTTAACTTGTATGGATATGACATTAGGTTTTCTTCTTTACCTCAATTTTTTTTTACGTTATGACCAATTTTTAATATAAAAAGAATTGAAAGAAATCGATTTATCTATTTTACCCCTAACAGGGATCCGCAGAGATCAGTCACCTATATATAAGGTCCGATTTTATTAGTGTTCATCCTGTTAACTTGTGACTATATAGGTGAAAAGCAATCGTAAAAACCAATTTTCAAATGTGTACCATAAAAACTAAAAGAAGTCACAGGTTGACAAGATGAACACTAATAAAATTGGACCTTATATATAGATTTTTTAAAATTTCAAACTATTTATTAGCCTCAATTAGGTACTTAGGTTACAAAAAATATATTACCAGTTAGCTTCTTATCGGTTTCTAACCTATTAAATGAAAGTTGCTTAAATTCTTCGGGTTGTTTATTAAATACTTATAAAATAATTATGCATTTTTATTAAACCTACTCTGGAGTAAAGGTATGATTCCGAACAATGAGTGTCGCGCAGAAGTTCTGCTACTGCTTGCTGCGTAGCTTAGAATGTAATCTCATATGAACTCGTAAATAATATATTATTATGGGGACCAGTAGTGCTGCGGTAGCACTGCTGCATTCTGCTGAGTTCGGAATCATACCTGTAACCTACTTTTAGGTCTACGATACGGCAAGTTTGCCCATAATAAGGCTAGATTGTGATTCCAAAAAAACATGTCAGGAAATTTTGATACGGATTTAAAAAAACAATAAAAATCTGTAAGTATCAAAATCATTTTGGTCGCACTATACAGGGTTGCTACTTAAACAACAGTGGCGCCCTCATTTTATTTCATGACTTTTTAGACAAGCTGTAACTGCATATGCTCCGCGCTCTCACAACTTCTGCCCGATTCAATTTGTCTGTCAGGATGATGGAACCCTCGAAAATGTCTGGCTACTAGGGAAACATCGTTTAATAGTTCCCCAAAAAACATATATAAAATTTAGCTTTTACAAGATAACGTAAGTAGAATTAAAAAATATTATAGTTTAGGGGTGTCCGGCAGGGGGTTGGAACCGTACTAAGTGTCTGGCAATGAGTAACGCGAGTTTTAATGTTGTTATGAATAAAATATAAAAAAATTAAGTTTAATAGATTAATAAATATTAGATGGAATTTTATACACCTTTGCTACCTGTTACCTGCCAAAGGAACCACTACCCAAGTATCATAGGTGGGGATCGTTCCTACCTATACTAGAGGCACACATAGAAAAACTTTCAGCTTTTATGATATAACGAAGGTCTGGCCGTCGCTGGCTCTTGGACTATTTATCACGGACGTAAAAAAAAATACGTAAATATTTTTTACGTCCGTGACCTTTATAATGTAAGTGGATGACTACTGTAGAGGATAATCAACCAAAATAAATAAGAACTAAAGTATGTTTTCTGTACTTCTGGAAAACATCCCTACACAGACAAGACCTGAAGAAAAGAAAAATTGCTTACCATCAGAAACACTGATCAGGCAATCTAAAAATCGTATAACAATTTGTAAATAAATACTTATAAATTAAATAAAAACAGAAAACCAAAATAAAAACTACTTGCAAAATTCTTGTTACTAGTGCCATCTATTAGTGTGCTAAGACATTACTTTTTAAAAAGTTTATCAATGATGCTACGGCTACACACATCGCGATAAAACTTCGTCTTCGGCCTACGGCGAATTTGCATGGCCACACTGCTATAGAGAGCAATGCCGCACAGTTTATCGCGGAAATATGGACGAAGCTGTCGCTTTGTATTTTATGGTGCTCAACGAATTTGTGCAAAATAAAAAAATAGAAACGTGAAGAAAAGGCGGCAATGGATGATAAAACTATTCATCGAGGTCCTCACCCATGCGTCGTAGATGAGATCCTTCTGTTTTTAGCCTGGTTCTTTAGGGTTCCATAGCATAGTAACATTCCAAGATTCTGTCATTACTTCAATCCATCGTAAACAGCCATCAAATCGTAAACAATACGTCGCCGCTTGCCGCTTGCAGTTGACAGTACGTCCGCTACGCACGATGAAGTTAAGTCGACTAGTGTGGCCACGCAAGCGAAGTTCATCGCGATAAAAGCCTTTGATGTGCGCAAATTTACCGACAGCGGAGCGAAGGGTCTGCGGCTGCGGGCGAAGTGCCGAAGTATTCACGAATATTCGGCTAAATACATTGCGATAATGCGAATATTTACGTTATCGCGATGTGTGTAGCCGTAGCATGAAAAAAGTACCAACATTAGAATATTGAACGGCCATAGAGTTATCATAAGAAAAGTGACATTTACTTACACAAGATTATGTCAAAAAATGAGATTTTGAGTTGCTTTGCCGAAAATAATATTTGATTACCATTTTTATAAACATGGGCGGTTCCCAAAGCACGCGAAAAGTTACTGTGGATAATGAAAATTCCATACAAGTGTCTCAAGAGGCTCTAGATCGGATACAGGCCCAACTATCCTCAAAAGTAAATATGTTGTTTCATTACATAATTTAGATCAATGTCAACTGTTGCAACTACATAGTAAATAAAAAAATTGTAGGTACATGACATCATTTACTTTTCTGACAATATTTTAACAAACCATAAATTTGTATATCATGGCATTTTAGATGACCTGTTATTGGATCAAACCTTGGGTTTTAGGTTAGTTTTTATAAATTTTATGGTGTTGTCTGCTCCTCACATAGCAGAAAAGCCTATGATGAAGACTGTGTTTCTTATAGTTTGCCTTAAAACACCACATAAAATGACTTGTTATTATACAGATTATAATTTGTTTATTTCTTTCACTTCAGCCAGCAGAACAGTCGCAACCACCACCTCAGTATGCTCAAACTCCCTACTATGATCAGAGGCGACAGACCGACTATGCAGCAGAGGAAGCATACTGGGCCCGTCGCATTGAGAACTTGAAACGAGCGCATGAAAAAATTAACGCTAGCATGCTTCTGGAGTACCAAAAAACTTTGAAGCTAACAAATGAGCTTTTCGAGCTAACACATTCTGATAAAGTTGCCAATAAGTTACCTCCTTGTCAGAACGAAAAAGCTAAGGTAAAAACAATATTCAACTACCTCCTAACAAGAAAACAGTTAAACATTTGAAATCAACATTGATTAGTTAAGAAAACAAATTTTGTTACCTTATTTGATAGAGCACCTGCATGCTTGTCAGAAATCCTTGGATCAAGACATATTGCCTTTTTAGATGGGCTCTCAGCTCAGGCCCAGCCCTGTGACTCGGAAGACAATGCAAATTCTATCAGTACTAGACTTGTAGGTCTGCTTGGTGTTTCACAAATTAATATGTATTCTATAATACTATAATCTGGAAGTCACTGGGGGAGGCCTATGTTCAGCAGTGGACGTCCTGCGGTTTAAATGATGATGATGATGATGAATAATATAATCAAAGTGATATATAAATGTATATTAGTAGATGACATCAAAGTGTGATTTATTTAATAAAATATAGGTCATTAAAAAGTTATTAATTCAATAAATAGGTAGTTTTCACAAACATTTGCCACTTGCGGGAATCGAACCTGCAACCGCCAGGCATTGTAGTCCAGAGAGCTAACCACTACACCAGACAGTTGTAATTTAAAATAAATATTCTATTTTCTGAATATAATAAACTCAAGTTCTCTTAATGGTTTTCAGGTTCTCGAGTGCTACAGTACAAATCCCAACAAGTCACTCTCATGTTCAGTGCTAGTGAATGAATTCAATGACTGTGTCTGCAAAAGCCGCGTCGCCGCCGTCTCTGCGTCCTCTTGAGCTCGGAGAGTTGTGTAAATAATAGTCAATAAAGACTTCATGCAATATTATGGGGCCGGCTCTGGATGTAGATTAAAATTTAATATTATAAAGCTGTATGAATAAACTGTTAATTTAAGATTGTGTTATTCTTTATTATGACAAGAGTGTAGCCTAAGCACTAATTTGATACAATACTTACATTAATACAGTGACATTCCTAGAAACATTATGGGTCCCAATAAAAAGTCCCTGAGGTAGAATCTCAAAACCAACAATACTGTTGTTTAGAACCTTTTTATTATTCTCAAGAACTATATTATCTGTTGTCACAGAGTAGGTTATTTTGTTTAAAAGCTGTTTCCATAGAAACAGAAAATGGCATCTGATTATCATCAGCCCAAATAAATGTAACTAAACAATGGCTCTTCGCGCGGCTACTTCAGTTGCCCCACAAGAAATTAAACGAAGGGTACCTCTCTATCCAGGCTTCCCAGAACTAGCCAGATCTGATGTCAGCATCTACCCTTCATATTCCAAATTGGCATTAGCATAGTAAGTAAGCATTTTGGTGTTACATCATCATAAACCTTTATTTTATTACTATGTAGCAGTTGCCCTCAACTCTGCCTGCATTTAAGTAGGTTAGGTACAACAATTGTATCATCCTGAGAACTGCAGTTTTTTTTAAACAGCCTGCCTGTATTAAAAGTTTTACCAGAAATCATTCCCTTATTGATCATTATTAAAATATAAATATCAAATAAAGTTTGGATATTTTGACTTGAAAACTAACAATTATTTTTAGCCGCGTGGTTTGCCGCCACCGCTACCACTGGGCCAGTGTTGCTCAGCGCAAACAGTTCATGCGGGAGTTGCACAGTTTCGAGAAACTCCAACCGAACGCGCTGGACGGCGTGAGAGTGCACCGTGAGTTCTCCCAAGGCATCCTGTCGCATAAGATACCCCCTCGGCGCTACATACAAAAGTTGACACCAGACCCTCTGAACTCCCATCAAAGAATGAGAGTAGAAGAAATTGTAAGTGGGAGGGTTAATCTTAGTGAAAAATAAGCTCCGAGAGAAAAAAATCAATGCCATTTAATCCTGATTTTTAAGTTTGGTAGTAATTAGTAGAATTAGCCAGAATTTAAAATAAAATCATTTTGCTGATATTAACATTTTATTTAGAATGTATATAGCTGTCCACAGAAACAGCTTCATGTACACTTATTTGTTATTAAAACAAAACCATATCATCAGAGCAACATTGACACTTTCATGACTGTACGACCAATATCATGGATAGACAATTTTTGTAATGGTATGGAAATAACATAAACATTTTACATTACGTTTATTAAAACAATAACAATACAATTAATGAACCTATTCAACTTCAAGGGCTTTTCTTTTTTTCATTTTCTTGCTTTTCTCAACATTGGTCTGTAAGTAGTGTGCCTCCTTCTTGGCTTGAGAGATTTCGGCCCTCAGCCTCTGTTTATATGCAGCTCTTTCATATGCCAACCTTTCACTCAAGTGTATCCACTTGAACCTGGGAATATACTTGATATTCCATATCATGTCATAGTAACGAGACTTTTTTCTACTACCAATTTTTGTATTGTTTAGTTTTGAAGCAACCTCCTTAGCCACTTTCTTCTTTTGAAATTCCACCCAACCTTCTGTAAACTGGTTAGGGACACGTTTGCGCTTCTCCCCTGGCTCTGAAATAGTGGTAAAAAGTCAATATTCCATAATTTTATACTGATCATTTCATACCTAAGAGACATAACCTCAAAATACTTACTGGCACTTGATTGGAGATAAACCCTTCCTAAATCACCAAACTGGGCAAATATCTCACGAATTTTAGCGACATTCATATATGGAGGTATCGTAGATAAATATATAATGCCCTTCTTTCTGATTTTCTTCTTTAGTACCACATTTTCAACGTCGGATAAACTGTCTCTTGTACTACAATCAGATCCGTTTTCTGGAACCCGTTCCATGTCCACGGCAGGAGGCATCTGTTGGATTTACTACGCACAGTTCAGGTTTAACGTTTAAAAAACATTAAAAGATGTAATTTTAATTATATGAACACAACAATCATCACATCAATCAACGCGGATTTTTTTTTTTTACTTGACATTATTGACACTCTTTGACGTCAAAAAAAGTCAATGACCACAGATTAGACAGGCCCGTTATTAGCCCAAAATTGAACTGCAAAAAGAATTAGGCACGTAAGCCATGGATTAAAATAGGGACGTGGTTTTAGCTTGGGTTTTTTTAGTCAATGACAGTTTTTGTATCTTCTTTCCATCCAAGTCAATGACGTTTTGACAATATTGATTGACGTAGACCAGACATATATTAATCTGTGACGTAAACCCATTGATTGAATTTACTATTTATCACCACAACACAGTCCCTGTTTTTCTGTTTTTTCTGGTAATTTTGTCTTTTGTTATTGATAAAACAGACTTTTTTCTGTTTTGTTGTAAAAATGGGATGTGATGGTGGTACTATACCTCGTCGTGACGAACTAGTGCGATTAAAAAAGAAGCCTGAACAAGTGAGTAAACATTTTACATTTTTATCTTGTTACCCCATCAAAGTGAGTATGCTAATGGTATTTAATGTTTCAATTGCAGAAAGACAAAGATGCAGAACGTTCGTTTAAGTGGCGCAACTGTGCACTGTCGCAGCAACCTCTGCAGGAACCAATAGTTGCTTGTGGTCTCGGGAGACTTTACAGTAAAAGCTCTGTACTGGAAGCGCTATTGGACAAAGAAACAAAGCCAGAGTCCATTAACCACATCAAAAATCTCAAGGTTAGTAAATATTTGAAGATTTAATAATTTAATTTGCCTTGTTCATTTCATGTGGCCGTAAATAAATGGTCAGATTATCTTAAAATGTAGTTTATAATTTCATATGGTATTAAAATACTTCTGTACTAAAGTCGAATCATCTTATAATCGTACAAACTCATTTTAGGACATCAAAGATTTGAAGCTAGTAAAGAACCCAGCTTATGTAGCAACCGAGCACACTGATGGTGCAGTTGGTGAAGGGAGCGCCCCATACATCTGCCCCATCAGTGGTCTGGAGATGACGGGCAAGTTCAGGTTTATCTTCTTATGGAACTGTGGCTGTGTACTGGCTGAGCGTGCTTTGAAGGAAGTCAAACAGAATATCTGTCATATGGTAAGAATTACTTTTATTGTAAAGAGACATGAATAATAAATAATTTATGTAAATAATCTCTCATTTTATATAGGTATGTCTATTTAATACTAATAGATAAATGCATTTTATTTGCAAAATCATCATACATTGTAATTTTATTATAAAAATGCAATAAGCTGAGATGATGGAGATAAAACTATCCAGTTTTTTTATGCCTTTTTTAATGGTTTAAACCTATTTATCTTTTCTTTCAGTGTCAACAACCTTTCACTGACAATGATGTTGTGGTTCTGAATGGAACTGAGGAGGACATCGAGAAACACAAAGAAAAGATGGCAGTCAGGGTTTCAAACCGCAAGAGCAGTAAAAAATCCAAGGCTAAAGAAGTTGACATTAAAGTTGAGCCGTCAACGTCTGCTGTTGCTTCAACATCCGCAGAAGTTCCATCTACTTCAGGATCAACTATAAAGAGTGAGAAAGATATAAAAGAAGAACCAGAAGAGGGACCCAGTCATGCGACTAAAAAGGAAATGATTGACACAATACCGTTATCATTGCCGAAGTATAACCCTAACAAGCAAATGAGAGGACACTTCGGCTCCAGCAAAAGAGCTCACCCAACAGAGCTTGTTGAAGACCCCTCATATAAAAAGACCAAAAAAGCTTACAGTATCGCAAAGGATCCACAGTCGAGTGAAGTTTACAAATCGCTATTTACGTCTCATAAGACCGATCAGGAGCAGAAAAGAGCTCACTGGGTAACATACAACCCTTTTTATAACTAGTGCTTGTTCATTGTATCTTAGGTAATTGTCTATCTATAGGTTCTATTGGCTACGAATAAAACTTACAAATATAATTTGTTTTTTTTTATTTATTGTATATTGAACAAAATATAATAACAAAATCAACATTGCACTATGAAGTATTGCACATAATATAAATAGCTATAATAATACCCAATAGTAGAAACAAAAATTTGTGCTCACTTTGGTTTGATGAACATAATCAGGTCACTTATGTTTTTGTACAACAAATAAAAATAAATAAATGGAATGTCTAAATCACAATCACACAATACAGTATGTGGCATCTATGTTGAGCGCTGAGTCAAATTGTGGGGATCCCTTTGCGCATTTTACGAGACGATCACGAGAGACCACAACAATTATATTCATAGATAGTTTAGTTTTGCTTTTAATTTTCGTCAGACAATCAAGGTTTGCCAGATACCCATTCGGTAGAAATTTTTTTTTTGTTAGAAAATCTGAACTCTTTATGTATCTTTGATTTTATTTTTTTATCACGGCCGGCAGAGCAGGCGCGGTCCACGACTAGCCAATCACGTCGTAATCTTAATGGTTTTCTGCGCAACTTTCGCTCAGCGCTCAACTTCGGTGCCCCTACAACAATAACTGTACTAGCTTATCACAAAGTTTAATAAAAAAGGCATAGCCAACTTAATCTATGGTATTTTACTATTGGTAAAACATTGCTAAGTAGTACACACTAAACCTTTGGCGCGTCGCTTGCCGTGTCAAGGCAAAGGCTTTCGAGGATAAATATATACATAACTTTAATTTGCACCATGATTCCTTTTTATCATTTATCCTTTTTGACACAAGGTTTATACAGTTACTTGCTTAGTTTTTATAAATTATTATTTATATAATTTGTAAAAGCTTAAATAAAAAATATCAATTAAATAAAGGAAAAACTGATAGTACGAATTAGAAGGGTGCGAAAAATGTTAAAATGTCCGACGCTCAAGGGTGGTCGGTCCCGTTTTGAGCTCGACGCGCCAGAGGTTGACGGCTCAAGTCACATGGCGCTTATAACTAGAAATCTTAGTAGCGTAGTACCAAACTATATGTCAACTGTAGTGGTTTGGTAGTGCCATGGTGCTTAGCCGTCTAATGTGCAGACACCTTTGCCTACTACTACCTACATATCTAATTAAGTACTATTCTTGTACTGAATGAATAAATAACATTTTTGGTTTGGACTTCACATAAAACTTAAACAAAATTGTACTGAAAACGTTTCTTATGATATGGCAAGAGAGTGGAGATAAATACCAAGTAGAGAAAGTCATGCTATTATCAACGTTGGCGACGAGAAAACACCATAAACAAGGGAGAGGTGAGAGGTTACTGAATGCTGATCCGCTAAGCCGGTAACATAGAGAAAAAAATATACTACGTAACCGGTAATATCCGAAAACCCTAATACAACTCGTTTACGCAGCGGTGTCCTGCTGAACCGACGCTAGGGTTGCCTCTATAATGAGATTAAAGTCCAGTTCGTTGAGACTGGCTTTAGCTGTCAGTAGGTCCAGGAACGTGTCTAATGGGGACAGGCGTTCGCCAGACGGCAACGCTGCTAAGCCTGGAAAAATACAGATTTTAAATTTATTTAAAAACTACACAAACTTACATGGTTACATTTTAACACATTCACACACCCACCATATTTAGTACCTATTTTTTTATTATTATAAAAACAACCTGATGTAATTGATATCAGCGTGCACTGAGGAGCGTGGCGGCGTGGTGCGCTAGTGTGGTGCGGGCGGGTAGCGGGTACTGTACTGTACTGTACTGACCGGTGTGTATGGCGGGGCGGTGGCGCGCGTGGTCCCGCGTGGAGGCCACGCCGCCACTGAGCAGCGTGGCGGCGTGGTGCGCTAGTGTGGTGCGGGCGGGTAGCGGGTACTGTACTGTACTGTACTGACCGGTGTGTATGGCGGGGCGGTGGCGCGCGTGGTCCCGCGTGGAGGCCACGCCGCCACTGAGCAGCGTGGCGGCGTGGTGCGCTAGTGTGGTGCGGGCGGGTAGCGGGTACTGTACTGTACTGTACTGACCGGTGTGTATGGCGGGGCGGTGGCGCGCGTGGTCCCGCGTGGAGGCCACGCCGCCACTGAGCAGCGTGGCGGCGTGGTGCGCTAGTGTGGTGCGGGCGGGTAGCGGGTACTGTACTGTACTGACCGGTGTGTATGGCGGGGCGGTGGCGCGCGTGGTCCCGCGTGGAGGCCACGCCGCCACTGAGGAGCGTGGCGGCGTGGTGCGCTAGTGTGGTGCGGGCGGGTAGCGGGTACTGTACTGTACTGTACTGACCGGTGTGTATGGCGGGGCGGTGGCGCGCGTGGTCCCGCGTGGAGGCCACGCCGCCACTGAGCAGCGTGGCGGCGTGGTGCGCTAGTGTGGTGCGGGCGGGTAGCGGGTACTGTACTGTACTGTACTGACCGGTGTGTATGGCGGGGCGGTGGCGCGCGTGGTCCCGCGTGGAGGCCACGCCGCCACTGAGCAGCGTGGCGGCGTGGTGCGCTAGTGTGGTGCGGGCGGGTAGCGGGTACTGTACTGTACTGACCGGTGTGTATGGCGGGGCGGTGGCGCGCGTGGTCCCGCGTGGAGGCCACGCCGCCACTGAGGAGCGTGGCGGCGTGGTGCGCTAGTGTGGTGCGGGCGGGTAGCGGGTACTGTACTGTACTGTACTGACCGGTGTGTATGGCGGGGCGGTGGCGCGCGTGGTCCCGCGTGGAGGCCACGCCGCCACTGAGCAGCGTGGCGGCGTGGTGCGCTAGTGTGGTGCGGGCGGGTAGCGGGTACTGTACTGTACTGACCGGTGTGTATGGCGGGGCGGTGGCGCGCGTGGTCCCGCGTGGAGGCCACGCCGCCACTGAGGAGCGTGGCGGCGTGGTGCGCTAGTGTGGTGCGGGCGGGTAGCGGGTACTGTACTGTACTGACCGGTGTGTATGGCGGGGCGGTGGCGCGCGTGGTCCCGCGTGGAGGCCACGCCGCCACTGAGGAGCGTGGCGGCGTGGTGCGCTAGTGTGGTGCGGGCGGGTAGCGGGTACTGTACTGTACTGACCGGTGTATGGCGGGGCGGTGGCGCGCGTGGTCCCGCGTGGAGGCCACGCCGCCACTGAGCAGCGTGGCGGCGTGGTGCGCTAGTGTGGTGCGGGCGGGTAGCGGGTACTGTACTGTACTGACCGGTGTGTATGGCGGGGCGGTGGCGCGCGTGGTCCCGCGTGGAGGCCACGCCGCCACTGATCAGCGTGGCGGCGTGGTGCGCTAGTGTGGTGCGGGCGGGTAGCGGGTACCGTACTGTACTGACCGGTGTGTATGGCGGGGCGGTGGCGCGCGTGGTCCCGCGTGGAGGCCACGCCGCCACTGAGCAGCGTGGCGGCGTGGTGCGCTAGTGTGGTGCGGGCGGGTAGCGGGTACCGTACTGTACTGACCGGTGTATGGCGGGGCGGTGGCGCGCGTGGTCCCGCGTGGAGGCCACGCCGCCACTGAGCAGCGTGGCGGCGTGGTGCGCTAGTGTGGTGCGGGCGGGTAGCGGGTACTGTACTGTACTGACCGGTGTGTATGGCGGGGCGGTGGCGCGCGTGGTCCCGCGTGGAGGCCACGCCGCCACTGAGCAGCGTGGCGGCGTGGTGCGCTAGTGTGGTGCGGGCGGGTAGCGGGTACCGTACTGTACTGACCGGTGTGTATGGCGGGGCGGTGGCGCGCGTGGTCCCGCGTGGAGGCCACGCCGCCACTGAGCAGCGTGGCGGCGTGGTGCGCTAGTGTGGTGCGCTAGTGTGGTGCGGGCGGGTAGCGGGTACCGTACTGTACTGACCGGTGTGTATGGCGGGGCGGTGGCGCGCGTGGTCCCGCGTGGAGGCCACGCCGCCACTGAGCAGCGTGGCGGCGTGGTGCGCTAGTGTGGTGCGCTAGTGTGGTGCGGGCGGGTAGCGGGTACCGTACTGTACTGACCGGTGTGTATGGCGGGGCGGTGGCGCGCGTGGTCCCGCGTGGAGGCCACGCCGCCACTGAGCAGCGTGGCGGCGTGGTGCGCTAGTGTGGTGCGGGCGGGTAGCGGGTACCGTACTGTACTGACCGGTGTGTATGGCGGGGCGGTGGCGCGCGTGGTCCCGCGTGGAGGCCACGCCGCCACTGAGCAGCGTGGCGGCGTGGTGCGCTAGTGTGGTGCGGGCGGGTAGCGGGTACCGTACTGTACTGACCGGTGTGTATGGCGGGGCGGTGGCGCGCGTGGTCCCGCGTGGAGGCCACGCCGCCACTGAGCAGCGTGGCGGCGTGGTGCGCTAGTGTGGTGCGGGCGGGTAGCGGGTACCGTACTGTACTGACCGGTGTGTATGGCGGGGCGGTGGCGCGCGTGGTCCCGCGTGGAGGCCACGCCGCCACTGAGGAGCGTGGCGGCGTGGTCTCGCGCGCGGAGGGCCACGGCGGCTCGATGCGGCCACGCTGCGAGGGCGCGTCGCGCTCGCCCTTCACCTACTAGCTGGATGAGGCGGAGCTTGTTGTTAACTGTTGTTTTATTGTCGTCGTCTTTGGCTGGAAAATATAGATTACATATCGTAAAGTTTTCTTTTAAATCGTACGGTCTAGGACAAATCTTGATAAAAAAAATACAGTACCCCGCCCCCTAAACAATCACAACAAACAACATCTAAATTTAAAAAAAACCATAGATTATTTTACAAATCTTCTACATGTATTTTGTGGGCGGAGTTTTGGGTGAGATATGATGCCATTCCATAATGTCAACAGATTTTTCGTATGGTCACAACACAAACCCTATAGTAAGTCTCTGTTCATGCAGAGGTATGATACACGCAACAACAATATGATTCTATCTTCATTTTATATGTAGTTTGTAAATTTTAGGGGTTATTCAAACCTCTCGAAATTCTCCTTAGACGACTATGGTTACACAAAAAATCATCATCATTTCAGCCGCAGTCTACTGCTGGACGTCAGCCTTCCAAAGAGCACGATCTGCCGCTTTTTTCATCCATCCACCGCCAACCATCTTCCTAAGGTTGTCGGTCCATCGAGCTGGGTGCGTCCTACACAAAGTTTGCCAAGGCGTGGTCTTTACTCAAGACACTGTTTTACGAACAAAAACACATATAACAATCTATCTCATAGTACTCACAAGCAATAATAGCTTTCATGACGTCGATTTGCAACTCGAACACGTTCCTATGCACGTACATGACGAACGCGTGGAACGGCAGCGTCCTGTACCCGAGGTACGTGAAGAATGAACTGAAGCCCTGCGGCAAGGGGTACGCGATGGAGTCCGCGGCCAAGTAGTACTGTTCCAACACTTTGAACACTATAAACGCGTGGCTCGGCTCCATATCGTCACTGAAATCGAAATAAAACCCGTCATGGAAAGAAATACACTGGCTGTGTCCAAACCACGCGCTTTATTGCGTCGCCTCACCGATTACGATATTACTGAAATATCGGGAACCTAGAAATAAGGTGCCTGAGGCCCTAGCGCGAAAGTGCATCTTTCGTTCGTTCGTATAAAACTAACAAATTAAAATGGCCAGTCTCATGTGTCAATCCTTTGATAAAATATGACCAACTCAATCTAGCCGAGTAAAAAACCCGACTGATTTCAATTGTTCATAAATTGTCAAACCATTGATACGGGGGAATGGGTGTCTTAATTTAATCGGTTAATACGACCGACCGAACGATACACTTTCGCGCTAGTCCCCCTTGTCCCGATCTAGTTGATCTTACATTGATACTGATTAATAAGGCAGAGCTACAACATAACTAGATAGAATAAATAAAATTTACCTTATGACGAAAAGCAAGTTTAAGCAATACCTATAAAATTAAATTTTTAGCTGTCTATTCACCATTTTATTTTGTGTGTTTCTGTAAGTTGTAGTCTATCTATAAAAAAGTAAGAACCAAACATTTTTATCAACAGTTGGATTTACACCAGACTATTTTGGATTGGAGATCTTTGATTCAGGATTTCAGGTCGTGGAGGATGGAACGTGGTTCCAACAAGTGTGCGTGGATGGAAAACGCCACGTCAACACGGCTTCTTTGGATCGCGGTCATAACGCGCGCAGTGGATCGCCCGGTGTCATCATCATCATCGTCATTTCCACTGGACGTCCACTGCTGAACATAGGCCTCCCCCAGTGACTTGCAGATCGGCAGGTTGGAAGTGACCTGCATACAGCGACTTCCTGCAACCTTTACCAGGTCGTTTGGCCACGTTTGTACACCGTCCGGTGTAGCCCAACCTTTTCATCATGAGGCTATATGAAGATATACTACCCCGAACCGTAAGCTGTGACTATACACATGTTGTGCGAGTGAAAGTGATCGCAAGTGTCGATATTTTAGCCACACAATAGTTATTATATTAATGCTAAAACGTTATGAAATTTAAATTGAACGATAACCGTAGATAAATACGGTTACGGGCAAGGTCATTGGTGCATATATGAGTGAAAATAAATGTGGTAAAATATGATTTTAAAAAGAACCCTTATTAAACCTCATAGTGTGTATGTTATGTAGCAAAACAATATGAGTGTAAATTGAACTAAAAACAAAATGAGCCACGCCAGAAAAATCTGCAAATAAACTAGAAACAACGGAACACCCAAATCAAAACAACACCAGCAACTAAAACCAAAAGTTCAGACAAAAAAACCACAAATACGAAGCGAACACACAGTCTAAACACCAGAATATAGACCAGAGTCAGCAACGTTGTTATTTTAAATTGAGATAAAAATCATAAACGATGCACTTTGAAATAACCTTCAGGCTAATACATAGTGTGCTACCAAACCGTTAGTGCCCCCAAAACACAAATTTAATGCAAATGTAATGTAAAGTTGATATTGATACATAAACATGGGTTGCCCACGGCGAAAAATTTTTTCGACTCTCCCTCAAAGGTTAACCGGTCGCCTTATAGATTAAGCATGACAAGTTTTAAAATATTTCTCATATTTCGGCCCGTGCTTCGTTAGTATAGCTTTTTAGCATAATGTCTTCAGCACAACCATTTCTTAACTCTTTAAAAATAAGCAGAAATTGACACGTTGCAAAGAAAATTGAGTTGAATTGAAACAATTGTAAAAATTAGTAGCGCGACAGAAATCGGTTTTCCGAATTGAAACATCAGTAACACAAATAGTTAACTACTCTAATAGTTTCTAATTCAAATGCCTACACTTCAAAGTATGGTATCGTAACAAACGTTGCGGACCCCGTCTACAGTAAGTACATGAAAGTGAATCCTCTCTGCTGGTTGGAGACGGGCGTGGCGGCGATGGCGCGGCAGAGCGCGCGGCACAACGCGCGCGACGCGTCCAACTGAGCCGCCGCCCAGCGCGTGCCCACCGCGTGCACGCCGCTCTCTACGCCCGCGCCTGCGCCACCGCCCGCGCCTGCGCTCGACCGCATCAGGTGCACGCTCACCTCGCGGAGATTCTGAGTCATTTTAAATAGCTCTTATTTTCATGAACGTAAGAACTATTTTAACAATTCCGATTTGTGCAAATTGCTCAGTGCGTGGCGACCGCGTGTACGCTGCGTTCCCAAACTAGTTTATGTCATTTTACACAGTTATAAGTATATTTTATTTGTCTTATCATTATCATCAGCTTTCGAATGCCTCATGTTGGCTTGAAAATAGCCCTCCACCATTAAAACGACACAGTGAGCGAATGCACACCGTTGTTCATGCCCGCACCTGCACCCTCGACCGCATCAGGTGAACGCTCACCTCGCGGAGATTCTGGGTTGATCATACACTGCTCTTATATTCGTGAACATAAGAACCATTCTAATAATACATCTAGTGTGCATGTCATTATATTGCGCTCGTTTTAAGGCAGTTGCGCGGCCGCACAGCGAGTGCCCACGGCGTGCACGCCGCTCTTTACGCCCGCACCTGCACCACCGCCCGCGCCTGCGCTCGACCGCATCAGGTGCACGCTCACCTCGCGGAGATTCTGGGTCGATTATACACCACTGCTCTTATGTTGCAAATATTACGCACCTATTTTACAGTCGGCTAGTTTAACTTATTGGTAGGAGTAGGACCCAAACAAACAATGTGTCTTATTCGCAGAACGTCAGAATAATTCTGACTTAACGTAGCTCTCACACTTTACACAGCTATATTTTATTTGTTTCATCATCATTAATTAGCCTTTGAAAGTCTCTGTTGGAAATACGCTTCCCCCGTAGAGCACCACAGCAAGCGAGTGCCGACTGCATGCACGCCGCTCTCTGCGCCCGTACCCGCGCCTGCACCCGCGCTCGACCGCATCAGGTTCACGGTCACCTCGCGGAGATTCTGGGTCATTTTTAAACAGCTCTTATTTTCATAAACATAAGAGCTATTCTAATAATGCGTCGTTTTACGACCGCTACGCAGTCGATCAGCGCACCGACAGCAGTTGATTGAATTAAAAGAAAGCTGAACTTACGCTACTTCTGACACTTTACACAGCTATAAGTATATTATATTTTTCTCATTATTAGTCTACTGTCGCAAATAAACCTCACTCACAGAAAGCCACAGCGGGCTATTGCACGCCGCTGTCCACGCCCGCACCCGCACTCGACCGCATCAGGTGCACGCTTACCTCGCGGAGATTCTAAGTTGATTATAATACACTGCTCTTATGATAGAAACGCAACGCGCGGGAAGAGTGCGGTCGGCGGATACTGAGATTCTGGGTTGATTATACACTGCTCTTATATTCGTGAACATAAGATCCATTCTAATAATGCGTCTAATATGCATGTTATTAAGTCACGCATAGTTTTATGGCCGTTACGCGGCCGCCTAGCGCGTGCACGCCGCTCTCTACGCCCGCACCCGCGCCTTCACCGGCGCCCGCGCTCGACCGCATCAGGTGCACGCTCACGTCGCGGATATTCTGAGTCATTCTACACAGCTATATTGTAAAACAGGGCCTAAGTTGGTACTGCATTTTTTTTTTTGAGATTTCGCTATAGACCTTATAGAAGAAGTTCTTGTATTTTGTAGTAGAATAACGCTTTATGTTGTAAATCTCGGTATATTTCTGTTTGTCGCTCAGGAGGATGAGTTATGTGGATCTGTCTAAGTCTCAGTAAGAACTCACAGCGGCTATGACGTGCTCCTGCTTGCTGGCCGTGCAGACGTCGAGCTCGAAGAACGGCAGCAGGTCTGCGGTGGAGGCGCGGCGCGTACTACCCGCGCCTAGCGACAGCGCGCCGCCGCCGCCGCTCGGCGACAGCGGCGTGCTGCAGCGGGATACCGCTTCCGGCTGGAATACGATAGTAATAGTAATAGTATTCTTTATTTGCATAAGTACATGGTATAAAAGATGTAACAAAATAATGTGCACATGTCTTGCTAAACTGTCAGCATCCAAATATCAATAATTCAAGCTGTACAAAAAATATAAGCTTTAAAATAAATTAACATCATTTAAAATTATTAATGTCAAACTATAATTAATACTATATACGATACTATCATTGATAGGGCGTTCCGATTTACGCTAAAATCGATTCCAGCATGCTCAAACTCGTTCCAAATTGTAAGCGCGCTAACGGGAGCTGTTGCTACGTCATTGCCTTCATTACTGGGCGCCATATTGAGCTTGAGTGCCGTGTGGGGACGGCCGTAAAGAATACACTTCCCCACCGCCAACAGGAGGCGTGTCGTATGAGGCGACTAAACCCTGTAACACGAGACAAGGAGCATCGTCTGCGTGCGAAATAATGCCCCGAACGCCCCGTAAAAAAACTCACACTTTCACACACACGCACACACGCACGCACGCACGCACGCACGCACGCAAGCACGCACGCACGCACACACACACACACACACACACACACACACACACACACACACACACACACACACACACACACACACACACACGCACTTCTCTCTTACACACACACACACTTTCTCTCTTACACACACACACTTTCTCTCTTACACACACACACACACTTTCTCTCTTACACACACACACTTTCTCTCTTACACACATACACTTTCTCTCTCTCTCTATGGTGAAGAGTAAAGCCAGGTTTGGTGCCGGCACGTTAAAAGAATTGCACCACCCCTTCTCTTCCTATCGGTGTCGTAAGAGGCGACTACAGGAGAACCGCCACAAGAAGACGGGATGCAGCGTCTCCTCTCCACCATTGGCCAAACTGCGATTGCCAAGCGTGGCGATTATGGCAAAATCCTTCATTTGGAGAGGCCTGTGTCCAGCAGTGGACTGATATAGGCTGGTGATGTGTGATGATGATGTGAAGCCCAAGTTTCACGCACGGTCCGTGTTTGACCGAGTGCTTAGGCAAAGGCAGAGAAAAATTAAAACAAAATAAAATGGACGGCACCATCAATCTGTTTTCGGCTTTAACCTATCAAGCTTCAATTACCCACCGGTGGCCGCGTAATAATAGATTTTTTATTGTGTCTGTTGACCTTGGCCTGACAGGGAGTACTAATTATTTTTTTTTCAATAAATTGCGAATAGAGTTCGCATCACTGACTTGAAATAAATTGGAATGGCTGTACAATTTAAATGAAAGATTTAAAATAGATTTATTTAATACTCCTTTTAATCAGTTTAGAACAAAATTCAACAATAGTTTTTTTATTAAATAATTTTGTAATCAATTACCTAAACCCATATTAATTTACTATCATTTTTTGCCCGCTGTTAAATAAGGTGTCTATCTAAATGTGGAAACTTGTAATTGACTATACTTCATCTATAAACACTACTCAATTGTAATATTAGCTGTAAGTTTTACGAAAAGTTGTAAAATAAAATTAAGAAAATTCGTGTGCGCTTTTGAAGCGCCACAAATGAGAGCACCGAGAACTAATTTTGACGTATGATACATATGATTGCCTGCCAACTGCCCGTTCAGTACAGCGCCAAAACAGCGATAATCAAAAAGGCATGAATTTATTTTTATCATAAATCATCATATCAGCCACAGGACGTCCACTGCTGAACATAGGCCTCCCCCAGTCATTTTTCATCGGGGGGTTGTTGCCATACTCGCCAGGCTTGGCAGGCGGGTTGGCGAGCGTTATTATTTCGCACGCAGACGCTGCTCCCCGTCTCGTGCTACAGGACTTAGTCGCCTCTTAGGACACGCCTCCTGTTGGCGGTGAGGTAGTGTATTCTTTACGGCCGTCCCCACACGGCACAGCGGGAATTTATTTTACCAGCAGCCTAGCCAGCCAGCGTAATTCATTCAACTCACTTGGTAGCAGTGCAGGCTGACTCGCAGCTTGTCGACGACCTGTCCCGGCGTAAGGCGCGGTGGTGGTTGCGCGTGTAGCGCGGCCCACACGCGCGTCCATACATCTTCCGCGAATTGGAGCACGCGCTGTCGAGGAGCTAACACTACGGCTGAGCCGCTCCAGAGCTTCTCTTGGCTGACGGATACTAGGGTGCTTCCCACCTGGATGGAAATTTAAAAAATAACATCAGCGTAGATAATTATGGAATTCAATGAACATGATCAAACAAATGACAGATCGAAACTTCAAACCTGCCCTATTCGCTAATCGCTAAGTAAAGAAAGCACGCGTTGTCGCGTCGCTAACAGTACGGCTGAGCCGCTCAAGAGCTTTTCTTGGCTGACCGATATTAAGGTCCTACCCATCGGATGAAAATAAAAATATATTAAAATCCATAATCATCCACTGATAGCTGAACATTATTAAAAAAATTACAGGTCGAAACTTCAAACCTGCTCTATTCGCTACGTAAAGAAGAATCGTACGTATGTTTAGTGTCAAACATCGTGTTCTCTAACATTCGTCTTCATGATCACCATCAGCCTTTGGGAGTCCACTGCTGGACATGATAGACCTTCCCTGCAGGATGCCACAGCGAACGGCTCTAGGCAGTTTGCATCAAAAATCTAATCTTTTATTTCTGTAAATTAGCTATAAAAGGCACTTTTACACAGTGCCCCCCTCAACATCAAGTGGCTTCCCTGAACCTTCATCTGGTCGTCAGTTTACCGGGTGAGGGGCCTGCTGCCCACGCTGCGTCTTCAAATGGAAGACGTGGTCGCCACTCACGAACCTTTCTTCCTCATCAGAATAACTTAACATTGTAAACCGTTATTTTTAGCTTAATTCATGTCTTCAAATTGGTCCGACTAGACAAAAATTGCATGTCAATGAATTCTGTCTAGGGCATTAGAAAGCTAAAGTGGCAGTGGTCGGCGCACATAGCACGTAGAACTGACGGCCGATGGGGCAGAAAGGTTCAAAAATGGAGGCCACGTACCGGCAAGCACAGTGTGGGACGTCCGGCTGGACAAGGTGGCCAGACGACCTGGTAAAAATTGCAGGAAGCTGAAGAAGGAGGTTACTGGGGGAGGCTTATGTTAAGCAGTGGGCGTCCTGTGGCTAAAATAAAGATTATGAATTTTGTCTAGAACCTTACCTTGACATCCGCGAAGCCAGCGTGCAGCGTGAACGGCAGCATTCGCGTGAGCGGTACGGCGGCGGCCGGCAACGAGCGGCGCGTTATAGCGAACGCGCTGCCCACCAGGTACTCCTGCATCACGCGCTCCAGCGCACCCAGTCCGTCGCGCTGGTTCACGCTCATCCACGAGATCAGCTGCAATCCGAACCACTTGCTTTGCAAAGCGGGTAGTGTTGCACTCATACTACTTGCCATAGGGACTAGGAAGAACATAGCGCGACAGGGGGAAATAGATCAGGGCATTGTAAAACGGAACAATGTGCTTCCACCAGATACTCCTGCATAACGCGCTTCAGCGCGCCCAGCCCGTCGCGCTGGTTTACGCTCATCCACGAGATCAGCTGCAATCCGAACCACTTGCTTTGCAGAGCGAGTACTGTTGCAGACTCACTCTACTTGGCATAGGGACTAGGAAGAACATAGCGCGACAGGAGGGAATAGATCAGGGCATTGTAAAACGGAACAATGTGCTTCCACCAGATACTCCTGCATAACGCGCTTCAGCGCGCTCAGCCCGTCGCGCTGGTTTACGCTCATCCACGAGATCAGCTGCAATCCGAACCACTTGCTTTGCAGAGCGAGTACTGTTGCAGACTCATTCTACTTGGCATAGGGACTAGGAAGAACATAGCGCGACAGGGGGGAATAGATCAGGGCATTGTAAAACTTTCTGTGCAGTCTGCATAGCGGTAGGGGGTCGTCCACATATTACGACAGTCATGGAGAGGTAGGGGTCATCTCTAACGTAACAATGCGCGTTAAAGATATGGAGAAAAAGCTTTTTAAAAAAAAAGGTAAAAGAAGAGAAACAACCAGAAACCCACAAACGTCACACTCACCTCTTCAGCCAACTCCAAGTTGCTGTCATGCAGGATCAGATAATGCATAATCGCCAACTTATTCTCAAGAACTGTTCCACTCTTAAAGGTTGTTGCAAAGTCTTTTTCTTGAACAGTCATCGTGACTACATCTAAGGTCTTCAGGTCTACCATGGCGTGGGGACCCCAGCCTACAAGTGGGGCTAGACTGGGCCCATCTTCTGTTTCTTCTAGAGGCAGCACGATGTGGCAGCAAGGCTCGTGGTACAAGCTGATGTCGATGAGGTGCGTGAACAGCATTGGAATGTTGACTAGGAGGTGATTGTCTGTGAAAAAGGTAAGAAATTAACTACGAGTGTTTGTCGATTTAAGTTAATTCATTTATTATTGGCTCTTTGCTAAAAAAATTCTACCACCACAAAAAAATAATATCATCTCAACCTGTATTGTACTTCACTGCTGAACGTAGCCTCACCAAAAGGGTGCCAGAGAGCTTTTTTCATCCCTATCTTCTTATGCCTTCATCAAACTAGCGTCTTTCGAGCGACGCCGTGGTAGTGTCCAATCAGCGTTAAGTAAATCCCGCTGCGCAAGCGTTGCGTCAACACTGATTGGATGCTGCCACGATGTCGACGCTCGAAAGACGCTGGTGTAGTGTGGGGGAAGCCCATGTCGTCATAAGGTCGTCGGTCTATCGAACTGGAGGGCGTCCTACACTACGTTTGCCGAGATGTGTTCACCACTTGGCAACCTGTTCGCTCCACCTTACATCGGTTTTGCGAGAGAGCCTTAAGGTCGTCGGTCTATCGAACTAGGGGGCGTCCTACACTACGTTTGCCGAGATGTGGTCTCCACTTGACAACCTGTTTGCTCCACTTTACATCGGTTTGGCGAGAGAGCCTTAAGGTCGTCGGCCTATCGAACTGGGGGGCTTCCTAAACCACGTTTTCCGAGATGTGGTCTCCACTTGACAAACTGTTTGCTCCACTTTACATCGGTTTGGCGAGAGAGCCTTAAGGTCGTCGGCCTATCGAACTGGAGGGCTTCCTAAACCACGTTTGCCGAGATGTGGTCTCCACTTGACAACCTGTTTGCTTCACTTTACATCGGTTTGGCGAGAGAGCCTTAAGGTCGTCGGTCTATCGAACTGGGGGGCTTCCTAAACCACGTTTGCCGAGACGGTGGTCTCCACTTGACAACCTTTTTGCTCCAACTTTCATTTGTTTTGCGACAGATGTGCCCAAAAATGAACCCACATTAAAATATCTACTGCGAAAGGTATTTTCAGTCTTGATGTTGTGCAGCATACTTTAGATGTATGTAGCCGTGTTAGACTAGCTAGAGTAACCAGTTTGCATAGACCGAAAACTTAGCTCTCGCCTAGGGCAGAACAGAAAAAAAATGGTTGTCTGTAAAGTCGGTTTACGGACGATAAGTTACGTAATAACGTTATAAGAAAACATTGATGCTAACTCGGATGCATCTGCCGATGGAGTGGAAGAGAAAGATGCGTCACAGAACGCTTATACCGATCGTGCCTCTCTATCGCTTGTTCCGCGGTCTCGCTTGCACGCGGAACGTGAAACTTTTTCGAGCGTGAAGTGCATAAGACGTTAGAACGTCAAAAACAATATGGACGATGTAAGTTGTGATAACAACGTAGAAAAAGCAGACGAAGGTTATTCTTTTTTGTTTTTTACTCACCAGCGTATAAAGTATACGAAGGCCGGAGAGACTTGGCCTTCGCCCAGGGCAGGTCAGGAACCACACTGTGGACCACGCAGCCATGTTGCAGCAAAGTGATTGAGTACGCGAAGTTCACGCCAGAATCCTTGAGGTCGGCGCTGTCTTCTAGGACTAAAGATGTTGTAGAGTCGTCTAGGGGCTGGAAACACACTTGGTCTTTAAGTACGTCTAAGCACAAATGAAATAATGGGAGTGAGAAAGGCCAAGCCCCCTAGCATGACCACCAAAACACGATATGATATGTTATAGCGATGTATCGCCACCCAACTGTCAATTATGATATACATAGCCGCCATCTTGAACTTTTATCGAAACAGCAGGCATGTCCGTGCCGTTGACGTCACGGTCATGCTCTCTGTTTCGTTTAAATAATCTATTTTGACAGTTGGGTGTTGATAAATCGCTATTATCATATCATGTTTTGTTGGTCATGCTAGGGGGGCTGGAGGCGTATTTTTGAAGCGTTCGAATTCCAATTCGCATACGAAGTCTTAAGAATCGTATACAATTTCCTAGGAGTTCGTATGCGATTCTTATGGATTTGTATGTGAATTAAAATACGAATGCTTCAAGAATACGTCTCCAGACATGTTTAGGAATGAAAGTTGCGGAAAACTTTGTCATCGTCGTTTAAGCGCTTGTTGTTGTTTATAAAGACTATCATTCACTTTATATGTATAGACTAGATACTGTAACCTAATGACGTCGGTGTAAGATTGATTGCATGGGGACGACAAAGCAAGGATGTATGTACGTAAATAACGTCATTTTCTGAACACGGAGTTTGATTCCGGCATGGGAGATGCCGGCGGACATAAACATTCACTTCAGAAGTACATGGACGTAAATTAGTTGAAACATCATACCTTATAGAGATAGTGGTGGCAAATGCAGAGTACGCCCCGCTGGTCGCAAAGTATTTGCAGGTCGAGACTGCAATCGTAAACCCGGAGCGGGATCGGGTCGTAAACCGACGCACCATATTTACTGAACACGGAGTATGATTCTGGCATGGGAGATGCCGGCGTACATAAACATCCATTTCAGAAGTACATGGACGTAATTTCGTTAAAACATCTCACCTTATAGAGATAGTGGTGGCAAATGCAGAGTACGCCCCGCTGATCGCAAATTATTTGCAGGTCGAGACTGCAATCGTGAACCCGGAGCGGGATCGAACTGAACACGGAGTTTGATTCCAGTATGGGAGATGCCGGCGTACATAAACATCCACTTCAGAAGAACATGGACATAAATTTCGTAAAAACATCTTACCTTATAGAGATAGTGGTGGCAAATGCAGAGTAAACCCTGCTAGTCCCAAAGTATTTGCAGGTCCAGACTGCAATCGTGAACCCGGAGCGGGATCGGGTCGTAAACCGACGCACCATATTAACTGAACACGGAGTATGATTCTGGCATGGGAGATGCCGGCGTACATAAACATCCACTTTAGAAGTACATGGACGTAATTTCGTTGAAACATCTCACCTTATAAAGATAGTGGTGGCAAATGCAGAGTACGCCCCGCTGATCGCAAAGTATTTGCAGGTCCAGACTGCAATCGTGAACCCGGAGCGGCACCGGATCGTCTTCATATGCGCCGCACGCCGCGCCCTCGCCCGAACTCGGCACGTGGGGAAGACTTAGTGGAATGTTTAGCTGAAAATAATTTTATTTATAACTAGCTGAGCCGGCGAACTTCGTACAGGCTAACAGTATTATTAGAATAGTTTGTTACGGGATTGCTACCATGTACCTTACTCAGTTACTCCGTGATCATGGCGCTTGCAACAGTGCCGAAATATCGGGAACTCAAAAATAAGGTACATGGTAGCAATCCCGTAACAAACTATTCTAATGTTAGTGACCATGAAAGTTTAAAATAACAGTATTATTTTTTGTCAGCTTTACGTTTTTTTTTGGTATTTATTCTTCTTCGCTCCGTATGATCGGAGAGAAATCCAACAAATTATTAACCATGAAAATTGGTCCAGCCGTTCTCGAGTTATAATTGTTGGAACAAACCCGACTTTGTTTACTAGTTACACAAGGGTATAATTAGAGAATTAACAATGTTCTGCTTATTAAAATTAACAACTTACACCATGGCACCGATATCGAAATAGGGAGAAAAACCTTATTTGCTTAGCGAACAGGAATTCTGGGTTTCATTCACAGCATGGTGGGCAAGTTGGGTTTTTAAATCTAAATATGTATTCCAAAATATTTTGTAATTTTCTAAAAGTTAATCTTATATTAAGATAAATTATTAGAATAAAAACCTTTAAATAGTTATTTATGTCGACGATAATAGAGTTATTTTATTTTGTGTTGCGACATTGCATTGGCATTCATGGCATTGTTGGAGCTGCCGCGATACTGCAGTGCCTCGAGCATGTTTGTGCACGCAGGGGTCGACAGTTTCCCCATACTGCGCAAAAAAGCCGGCTCACTCTTGCGCCGAATACGCGGCAGCAGCAACAGTGTTCTGCCGGTCGATTCTCTAAGAAAAACGCAACGGACTCGCTCTAAAACTCGACTTAGCCGTACAAACGAACATAGCCTCTATCTTGTTAGTAAGAAGGTTCATATTATTTATCGTTGATGAGCGAGTGCAGCGACGAAGTGAGCGCGGTTTTGTTTACAGAATCGACAGGCTGAAGGCAATCGCCGACGCCCGACAGTGGGGACTGTCCACTGGTCAAGCACCTATGCACGCTTACACGATCCCTCTTACTTATTAAGTACTAACACTAGTTATTAAGTCATAATAATGTTACTAACGGATATGCATCTCTGTAGTCTGATAAATAAACATTTCAATTTTTTTTAGTTGGATCCTTAATAAGAGTTCATTTTAATAAATAAATATTGGACAACATTACATACATTGCTCTGATCCTAAGGTAAGTAGCTAAAGCACTTGTGTTATAGAAGTCAGAAACAACGGCGGTACCACAACACCCGTGTCCAAGAGAGATATAGAAAAGTTCGTTTTCTACATTGACCCGATCGGGAATCCACGCGGAACCGCAGAGATGGCGACGCCAAGTCCGACGTGCTCTCCTTTCGGCTACGGAGGTCGTCATAGGCAGTACATCCTTTTAAAGTGATTCTCTAGATCCCTGTATAAATGGGGATTTAAAATATTGATAAAATCAGCAAGCTAGCTATTGGAAATTGCATAAAGTTTGTTCCTTCGACCTACTATCAAAAATATTGCTTTCATACAACAACACATGCAAGCCTTTATTAATATAAAATGGATACTTAGGATCATGTCTTGATCTTGTATTTTTAGGGTTCCGTACCCAAAGGGTAAAACGAAACGGTTAGTAATAGGGGACCCTATTACTAAGGCTCTGCTGTCCATCTGTCTGTCTGTCTGTCTGTCACCAGGCTGTATCTCATAAACCGTGATAGTTAGAGTTTAAATTTTCACAGATTATGTATTTCTGTTGCCGCTATAACAACAAATACTAAAAAACAGAAAACAATAAATATTTAAGGGGGCTCCCACACAACAAACATGTATTTTTTGCTGTTTTTATAGATCCGTGCGGAACCCTTCGTGCGCGAATCCGACTCGCACTCAGCCGGTTTTTTTTGTTAGAATCTAAGATTTTTGTATGAGAAGTGTCTTGTTAAGATTGTTATGTTCTAGCTACTGCAGTATTAAGTTGGTGTAGTAAGAAGATTTTTAAATAAGTAGAAAGATGATGTCTCAATGAATAGAGGTCATGTCTATCTACTTTCAGTAGCAGCTACGAGTGTCAATTTAATATAAATTAAGAGTTGGTATACATACAACAGTCTCATGTGGCAAGTCAGCATGGAACTGCAATGCAGACAGAGTCGGAGTCATTTCTGATGGTGACTTCACTTCTTCACCCTCCGCAAAGCTCTGGGAGGGTTGCCTGTAATGGATGTAGTACAGCACCTGCAAATATTTATAAAATGGTTGTTTTTTTTAGCTTTTTCCACCTGAGATGGAAATCCATTTAATATGTAGTCCAGAAAAACTATGGAGACTAAACCAAAGCTTTCTAAAAAACGTTTTAAAGTCAAAATAATTTTTAGCTTCTATTTAGAAGTTTATGGGATAATTTCATCTGAAAGTACATAAATATAACAAACAACTTTTAGTCATCTTGATATTAGTATAAATTTGTAAATTTTAAAAAGCAACTTAATCCAGACTATGTAGTCATAGTATAGAAATTTAGTCATCAGGTACGACCAACAGCACGTCGACCTACCACAAAATGTCAAATTTTCTCATTTGAAAATGAGCTCTACATGTCAAGCTTAAAGTTGAAAATCTATTGGAGAATTTTTGACTTTTGGGGTAGGTTGACGTGCTGTTGACTGTACTACAAAATTATACAGTATTTTTCTTTACCTGATTAACGCAATCCCACTGAGCCCAAGAGAAAACCTTGACAATGGTCTCAGGTTCTGGGTAGATGCCATCAAAACCCCATTTCTCTGTGCCATCATCACACTCATTCAAAAACATTGGGGTCCGATAAATCTTAATACCTAAAAAAAACAAGTAATAACTGACTGCAGTAGGCATATAACTTATTAAATGATATATTTAAAATGGTAAATCGTATTTTTACTCATTCAAAATAATAAGTACGTAACTTACATTCAAGATGTTTGAATAACAGGAATCTATCATTCCTAATGCCTGGGCTGTATTTATTGCTTTTCCCATAAACATACTGGACCATTATCTGCTTTGTAGAGCCCTCCTCAACTTCTACCTGTACCTTATCCTTTTCATTCAAGAGACAAATCAAATATGGACAATACAAAGGCTCCTTGATTTCATTGTCTTCTCTAGGCAACAATTTAACCACGTACACCAACAAACTTCTCGTAGCATTTACCGATGCTTGTACTATATTCAATTTCTCATCGAACGTATGAAGAGTAGTCAATGTCTTAGTTTTGTTTGTGTACACACCGATGTTAAATACTTCTTTATCTTGGTTATCTTTGGAGATCCAAGTCAACATTTGAGACCCATCCTGCTCCTGTCCTAATAACCGCCACTCATGTGCAGTTACATCTGAAAAGAAGAACATTGAACGTCCTTAGCTTTTTAATAACTAGCAGTCAATATTTTTAATGGTAAATTGTCGTACCTTCTTCCGACTGTGCCTGGAGCACTCCGCACAATTTTACCGCAATATTCTGTGCCGCCATCTCGGTTTACGTTATATGGGTCAAATTCACCTGTTAATTTAACATATTATTGTAATCTTACGACTCCGCCACGTTATCAATCAGAAATAGTGCACCTATATTGACTTTTCTCGCTCAATTTTCTATCAGCTGGCGCCCAGCTGTAGTTTGCCTTGAAGTAAGCAATTCCAATTAGACCAACATAACGACAAAAACATTAGCTACCAACGCCATCAAATATGGCGCTGCCGTTAAAACTCAACCAATCAGAAGCCGGCATAGCATTTACTAAAAAAAATCGTTATACGGAATGATAACGACTGCAAATGTTTTGGCTTGAAAATAAATACTTTTTTCGATGTTAAAATCATAGACCCGCCTAACTTTATTAATATGTTAGTCCTTAAAAATATTTAGCAATTAGCAAATATAAAAAAAACAATAAATACGAACTGTTACGCCATCTAAATTGAAATGAAATACAACGTTTATGCTTTCGTATAATTATTATTACTTACATATTAGGTTTGTAACACTAAAACTAAAATTGTAAATGTGGATGAGAAATGATATCTGCGTGAACTAGAACATTGTGACAAATGACATTTGATTTCAGTGGAAAATAACACTGAAGTTAGGCATTATTCCACTTGCTGAGCACCGAAGTTTAACCGCGACATTTTCGCGCGGAAAGCCGGGCGTTATCGAGCCGTGAAAAGCTGAAAAGAGATGTGTAACTTGAAATAAATATCTTAAGTGTAATCCTTATATTTATAATTAGTGTTATTGAAAGTGTGTGTGCTAAAAATATTGCAAAATTTGTAAATATTGTGGCTCAAGTCCCGTCCCCATATCTAGTGCTCAAGGAAATTTTGCTTCTTGGAATTTGTTATAATTTTTGAATGACCAGGTATGTTTTAGTTCATTATTTTAGATTTAGAAGATATGAAGCTTCTTCTAGCAGACAATATACCGATATATTTTTTATTCTTTACATAAAATTTAGGTTATAAAGCTTAGGGGGGCGATAAGCCAAGCCAATTATACGTTCAACGGTTATGTACATCTAGAGCCTAGAAAAACGTTTTAAAGTGCTCTATTTCAATTACAAATTAGGATTGTGAATGTGTCATGTCATCTATGTGCTATTTTTATCAATATCCAAAAGTGGATGGGGCGAGAAACCCAAGCTATCGACGTGTCTAATGGCGCTGACGGAGGATTTCGCGCGCGATTGTGACGGATTCGTGGCATTTTTTTAGACAGCTGATTAGCCTAAAGTTACATTTTAATGCAATTAATCAATTCTTTAGTTATTCTAGTGAACATTGAGTGCACTAAATTGAAGATTTTACCTTAAATTCGTGTCTAAAAGTGCTCGTGAAAAAAATCTCCCGCCAATCAGCAGGGGGCACGCTGAAGATTAACACTATTGCCGGAGGAATATTACCATTAATTTATCATGTTATGTCGTACTTAGGGTGGCCTCAGGTATCTATCACTACATAGGTAACCTCAGTAAATGAAAAAAATTGGAATTGAGCTCTCAATACGGTTGTCAAGTGACATAACCCTATTTGCAATGTGAATACGACATGCGGTAATTTTAGGTCAATAATCCTTAATTTAGAGTAATTTAATGATACAATGACCACGGGAACCTAATAAGCAGTATGTTTTAGGCACAGGAGATAAGGTACCAGCAAATTTGTACCACCTACAATGGCACAAACTGGGTATGTAACCAGCTGATAGCTTACACACATTTACTAGACGACCTTGATAAGTTCTTGTTTACATAGTCTTGTCACCAATTGTTTGCAGTTCTTCCAGTGATGACAATGAAAGACGGATGAACCTAAAACGTAAAAGGAACTCCTGTGACGATGAGGTTTGTAGAAATTAGCTAGTGCAAGTCTAAGCTCCTCTTGAGCCCTTCTCTTCATCCTCTGTTACTTATTGTAGGTGGAGAACATGCCTCCGGTGAAATATACACCGAAACTTGAAGAAGAACTATATGACCAACCAGCACACAATGTTGTTGTGGAATCATCATCCTGCTCCAGCGATGATGAAGGATATGGAAACCTAGAACAGCCTAGGAGTGTGTATACTGACTTAGACTTCAACGCAGACAGTTTGTTGAGCCCACAAAGTATACCAGAACTGACCAATTGTGTGCTGAGTCCATTAGAAAATGTTGCAAGAGGAGAGTCTACTCCTCACTCTAACAAAAGGCCTAGGTAAGTCCTACATAACATCGCAGCTAAGTGTATCAGAGCTGTTTCGGTTTACAAATTGTCTCAAACTATATGAACTATTCCACACCTATAATTAAATGTTTTGTCCTTGTCTATCAGGAATGAAATTCATCAGCCACCCTTCCCCTCTAGTACAAATAAATCAGAATGCCCCTTGCCAAAACGTAAATGTCCCCTGCCCGGGCTGTCCTGGGCAGACCCTGCAGATGTGTGGAACAGCATGTGCGAGTGTGATGCTAGGTCTAAGACAAAGAAGAACCCCAACATGTTTGACAAGCACCCCAGCCTGCAGCCACGCATGAGGGCCATACTCCTGGATTGGCTGAATGAGGTCAGTAAACAAATATCCTTTAAAAAAACTTTGAGTGCAATGAGGTATTTAGCTATTGATAAGTGTCTTAATTAATGAAAATACCTCATACCACCTAATTACATAAATAACTATGGTAATAATTAACGATTATCATTAAAGAAGCATAATTATTTATTTCATTTATTGTTTTTATGCATATAAATTTTATTATATTGTATCCCTGTTTTACATGCTGCACTTGAAGAGTCCTAGGTAAAGGTTAGTGTTTTTATTTCTAATAGAGCATTAATACATTCTACATTATTAGTACGAAAATTTGCAGATACAGCATTTTTTCACAAACAATGATTTTACATGTAAAATGATGTAATAGGAGGTTCATTGACCTCTTTTTTACAGTGTTCATTGACCCCTCCAGAACCAACGTGTTTGGTTTTGCACTATCCTTCTTAACTGCTTATTTAATGGTTTTTAGTTGACCCCATGATTTTAATGTAATTAGCATAACAATGTTGTTATTTTGGTTTTTATTTACTTAATTTTTGACCATGGAAAGATTAATAAGAAAGAGTACCATCTGTAACAATGTCACTTGCTGATATCTATTTTTAAACCGTCTACATATTTTTCTGTATGCATTGCTTAAAATTAAGAGGTTAATGAGTTGAATGCGAGTTCAGCAATTTCATGTGTCCTATTGATCATTGGGACATAGATAATAAAATAATGACGTCTTGAGAAAAAATATGTTAGTAGGTAATACATGATAAACAAATGTTAGGTATTGTCCACGATTATGTTGCGTAGACGGAAGCTAGTCTGCTTTTCTAAGAACAGTTTAGGTAAAGTCACGGGCTGTGTCGAGTGACCGTTATTTTTAGGACGTCGTTTAGTGCTAGCGATTTTTTATTCACGCCTCTATGTTTCGCGTACCCTCTTCGGGCCTCAGTGCTTTATTGATTTGAATACATTCAGTTCGGCTAGATAACTATTCACGATCCGATTCGTACCCAAACGACTGCGTAATGTGTGCTGTAAAGTCTTTTGAGTAAATTACCGGGGTTGCGAACTTAGTTTCTTACGTGTTTTGTCGATTAATAAATAGACTGGGCTAATTAGAAAATGACTCGTGTTCTTTGACAAATTTTTAAAAGATGATTATAAGTATTTTACAAATTACTTAGCTAAATATTCATTTTCGAAATTTCGGTTTCCCTTATCAATATTTTTTAAGAAATAACTATTTATTTTTAAAATCACGAAAGACAATATGTTATCAATAATAATAACAGTAAATAATGAAGAGCTAAGGTGCCGAAAAAAAAAAAGCATTTAGAGTTTACTGGAATTCAGTAGGGCCTTAATAATAACGAAAGCTAAAGATGTAATTATGAGACTTCTCCTTACGACTACAAATATGGATCTAGTCTTAATATACTTCGACCTAAGGAAGCGTATTTTTGAAGCATTTGAATTCCAATTCACGTACGAATTCACAAGAACCGCATACATTCTCAGATTTCTATGCAAATTGGAATTCGAACGCTTCAAAAATACGCCTCCCTCCAGGTCAGCTGCCGTAGAGTAGTAGTAGTAATAAGTGTTGTTTTTGTGGATGAGGCCCTTCTCAAACAACGGTACATCTAGTGTCCTGCCCTTTGTTTTTTTTTGTGTACTGACACGCGAAGACATATCCAACCGTAAACGCAGTGCCTAGAGTGAAATACGAGCTCGAAAAAAAAAATTGGCTTACCTCTTTAGGGTTCCGTACCTAAAGGGTAAAACGGGACCCTATTACTAAGGCAACGCTGTCTATCTGTGTCTGTCACCAGGCTGTACCTCATGAACCGTGATAGACAATTGAAATTTTCACAGATGATGTATTTCTGTTGCTGCTATAACAACAAATACAAAAAAACAGATTACAATAAATAATTTAGCGAGCCCGACTTGGCCGGTTCTATTTAAATTCTTGTCTTTTCCGTGTCTTATTTAGTATCTCAATTAAAATTAAGAAATAACAGCCGGAAAGATCCACTCGTAACAGAAAAATGCGGATCTACAGTAGGGTTGATGACGAAGGAGTTTGAGCCGAATAGTATGACAAAAATTACCGCTACCTTTCTGCTATGCTAGGAGCCTACGAACACAAAAAAGTTCTTCAGTCAATTGTGAGCGAGGCTTAAACCACGAGCTTCGTTTCGTGCATTGTATAAAAACACCTGACGTGCTCCATTCAATAAATTGTATGTCACTGTGCAAACGCGATCATTTTAAAATGTATTCTTGATAAAATTTATTGCAATTTTCGTCGGCAGACACTATCTGAATTATTTTAAGGCTGGAGATAATACCTACGAATTGTTTTAGATTCTGGGAACATACTAAAATACCGTTACAATGCCTAGCTCTGAGATTAAAATATAACAATGTCAAGGTCATATGCATACTTGACACTCCATCTATCCATTTCTAATATAAATCGGAATGAAATTTTGAATTGAAATTAAATCAAATCAATTGCAATCCGGCACCATTGGGATGTCGAGTTCATGAAAGTAGTACCTATAACTAAGCCAATGAGGCAGCTTTCTATCGTGTAAATTTTTTAGCACATCTTCACGAAATCATTAAATCTGCTAACTCGGTCGTGTGTCTTTCACTGAAACTAATGATCACGCTCCTCGGAATAAAGGACACGACTACACAGACATTCATTTGTTTCTAAAGAAAGCTAATTTTCACACCGCTTAAATCTTGCGAACTACGAATTAAAATGTGATTAGTACAAAAATAATAATAACGAAACGCCAAGAATAAAGGATGAGACGAATATTAATAAATTAAAATTGACATAATACAATAATTAGGCATCGAATCGAACAGTACCGTGTGTTTATCAGAAATATAACAAAAAACTTTATCGGTTGCATACCGCTCGACGATACGGGTTGGGTAGTTCATAATAAAGCGCTTAATACTGCAGTGTGTGGCGCCAGCAAGCGCTGATATGGCTGACTCAATAAAGCCTTGTCCGCACTGGTTGGATGCCTCACTCAGAGCAGGACTGCTAGCTTGCGAAGACGCCAAGCAAATGCTTCGAGTGAAAAGGCTGTACCCAACATGTTACGTGATCTTAAATCTGTATCCCTATGGTCACAAAATGGACGAAAGCAGGTGCGGAAACGTTGACGTATGCGGGTCCATCTCCATATACGTCAGCATTAGCGCACCTGCGCCCGCTGTAGTCCTTTCTTTTTAAATAAATATTGGACAACATCACATACATTGCTCTGATCCTAAGGTAAGTGTAGCTAAATCACTTGTGTTTTAGAAATCAGAAACAACGACAGTACCACAACACTCAGACCCGAGACAATATAGTAAAGTTCGTTTTCCACATTGACCCGACCGGGGATCGAACCCGGAACCTCAGAGATAGCGGTGCCATATACATTTCGGCGTGCTCGCCTCTCGGCTACGGAGGTCGTTGAACTCTAGTGGTGGAAGTCTAGTTTGTGGCATAGATGAATTATGCTAAAGGGCTAGCCGATCCCCTAAGAAACGTGATAAGCGCTTAGACTCAAAGCTTGAATGCTGCATGCTCGACCATCGCGAGTCCGCGGGATGCCGCGCCACCGATCAAGGGGGTCCCTACAAGTCCACCAATATAAGCTGAGCACTAAACAATGGGTCCGCCACTACAATGAAAGCTTTGCTTTTAATATAAATGTATACTCCTTCATCCTTTTAGCTTTCTACCGTTCCACCGTAGGGCAGGATGAAGTTCTTTCCCATCTTTCTTTACCTCATGTAAAGGTCATGTCGTCCTTGTGACCATTCGAACAACAAGTTACCTTGTCTGCGCTCACCGGCAACTACGAATTACACTTGCGGCCCGTTGAAAGTGTGTTTGAATGGAATATGCGGTGGTATAATCTTTTCTTTTAACCATGATATACTTATGTAACCACGAAACCTTAGCGGTCGCACGCTAAGCCCCAGAAAACTCTTACCTTGGTGGACAACTCTCTTCGTTCAAGAATTGTATAAAGTTTAAATAAATAGAGGCAGTTTTTTTGTTACTTCTGATAGGATTAAGGCCTACAGTGCGTTCGCGGCTTAACTCTGACTTACCTTCGCGTCTTTGTACAGTAATTATTTTTTATGGACACATTTAGCAAGTTCAGGCGTCATTCTAGAAGGGCATTTAAACTTTGTAATGGGTTAACAACTATATGTGCTGATCGAGGTTCGGATTTAATTTACATTCATAAATTTTATATGTAGGATCTCATTCTTATGTATTTTAACATCACAATTCATTCAATGTGTACGCCATGTAACGTAATGTACGGGATATACATAAGAGGATCCTCCTTTTAACCACGTAATCGACTACTCATAGTATTCATATACAACAACTTAACTAAAAGCAACATCGAAATTGCTTAAAAATATTTAGATGTTTTATACAAATTTAAACTCTATCCTCATGCCAATATTTAAAAGCTTTTTTAAAAACAATAAACTAAGAACCGACTTCAAAAGTAAAAAACCGGCCAAGTGCGAGTCGGACTCGCGCACGAAGGGTTCCGTAGCATTATCTATAAAAACGGCAAAAAAAATCACGTTTGTTGTTTGGAGCCCCCTTAAATATTTATTGTATTCTGTTTTTCAGTATTTGTTGTTATAGCGGCAACAGAAATACATCATCTGTAAAAATTTTAACTCTTACTATCACGGTTCATGAGATACAGCCTGGTGACAGACGGAACAGACAGACGGACAGCGGAGCCTTAGTAATAGGGTCCCGTTTTACCCTTTGGGTACGGAACCTTAAAAAGCGAAAAATAATATTCTCCTAAAACATACCTAATCAGTTATTTTTGGAGTCGGTGCAAGCAATTAAGAGAATGTGTTCAACTCATTCGCACCGACTCCAAAAATAACGCATTAGTAGGTAACATACGTATAGATTATACACAACTGGGTTAGGTATGTTAGAGAATATTATTTATCGCTTTTCAGGTCTTTATTTTTGAAGTCGGTTCGGAGTTTTAAAAAAAAAGCTTGTATATTTGCATTATCTTGAAGCGTTAGTTTGAATCTAACTCTTTTTTATTTGGTCTGTTAAAAAATTGGATATGGCTCCCATGGGAAAAGTGGTCGAATGTGAGCTGAGCATCTATTTACGTAGTGCTAAAGGTACATTATACAAATCCCTTGCAAAGAGGTGCATCGGCATCGACCCGGCATCCGCTATTTGCTTAAATCATATCTTTAAGGTACCAGTCGGATCAGTCGTTTAGAAGTGTCATAATCTTAATTATTTTAACTATTGCCCAAATTAAAATGGTACAAAAGATGGACTTATTGCCATGTAGCATTCATTCTCTGTCAATCGACCAATATATGATTTTAATTATTCTTTTGTACAACCGTATAAACGTGGTGCATTCGATAGCGATATGATATATCGGCGATATTTAGGTTTTTCCGATCTATCGATATCGGCGATAAAATCGGTGTAAACCAATTCGCTTAGAATTTCACGCGTCTCTAAAAATGTTTAAAGCATCATCGCGGCACCTTATCGGGTGCAAAGTATATTATGAACACGATTTATGTTCGGGAAATCCCCGCTGTTTATTTCGATTGTAGAATGGCTACTTTCGTCTGGTAATAGAGTGTTATTTGTACCAATCTCTAATTTAATGCTGTAAATAGCAGTGGCGGGCATTGGTATTATTTCGAGGTAGGCAGTAGGTACCACAAATGTGTATTAATGATAAAAATTAGTGGTTTTCACCATTAATACACACCCGTAGGCACCTTCTGCCTTCCTCATTTCATTTATCAGGTATAGGCACTGCCTAATTGCCTATATGCACCGCACGCTCCTGGTAAATAGCCATACTACATAATAGTTCACTACGTGTAAAATGCATATACAGGATGATTGGTAATTCGATACATTCCTCCTTATTACTTTTTCTTGTTTGCCCCAGCCAACAATACCAAAATTTTGAAAAACCGAACGGAACTTTTGAATAATAAAAAAAATCTAACCAGGCAATTTACTTTAGTCATTCAATAAAGGTGGTACGAAGTTTACTTTATTAAGTTAAGTTAAGTTTATAATATATACCTAGCGCGCTTATTCGCCATTCGCTGTTACAAAAACACCTCTTCCCAGGCCTTTTCACACACTATAATTATTTATGAAACCCCAAACTAAGCCAAGCTTGTACTTAATATCGGGTACACTTAACTTAAGTACATTAATAATCATCCAAGGCTCATTAAACGTTTGACTGCGGGATTCGATCCTAAAACCGCTTAGCTTTGTAGTCTGATGCAACAACTACACTTACACGCTGCCTTAAGTCCTAAAACAACTTCGTTAGATATTCCTAAAACATATAATTATTGTCTTAAAGTAAAAATTGAGCTAAAATCGCCTCTTGTTTTCACATACATCAACTGACAACCATTGATTACCTAGTCATACATATAAAGGATAATGCAATTGTATCGTGACGTCGACCCCCAAAGCCTCGGCTTCGATGATGATGCGGAACTAACGGCCCTAAAGAATCTTATTTGTCTTTTACAATGACCTCACAGCGTCTGCCTTCGGCTGTTCTCATCTTTATATGGAATTGTCGCTATCATTAGCCCGCTTTGTGTCTGTTAATTTATATCTGTGTTAAATACTGTCAAATATACGAGTTGTTCTTTAACTATGTGAGAGCTTATTCGCAATTTACTTTTGGTGACTTCTTTTAAGTTAAAATAAATATGCACCCAGTAATTATGTTATTTTGTCCTCGAATTTAGTGTTTGATTTGTTATCTTAAAATGGTCATAATTAAAGCTCTAAAAGTCTCATTTGATTGTTTCCTATATACCTGCTGCAACAAGACAACATTGTAAATTGTTATGAAAATATATCGTTTGTCTCTATGCTTACTATATCATGTCAATTAGAGCGACCATATTGATATCATTCTGCGTAGGTATTTTGTAATATCAACATCATGTCAGGCTATTGCAGTATTTGTAGTCCACTGCAGGACGGTAGCCTCCCCCAACGATCTGTAGCAACAAATAATTAAATGTTGAATTTGTTGGTCCCCAGGTATGCGAGGTTTACAAACTACACAGAGAGACGTTCCACCTGACAGTCGACTACGTAGACCGGTATCTTTCCAACACAGAAGATGTACACAAAGGCCGGTTGCAGCTTATAGGTAAGTCAACGAATAATAGCTACCTAATTATATTAATGACATTTCACACGTCAAAACAATTTCTGATCCTAAGGTAAGTAGTTAAAGTGTGTGTTATAGAAATCAGAATGAACGACGGTACTACCACAACCAGTCCCAAGTACAGATTAGTTTTGTTTACACTGACTTCTACGGGAATCGAACCCAGGACCTCAGAAATGGCGACGCCAAGTTCAGCGTGGTCATCTCTTGCCTATGGAGCTCTTCTTCAAATGAATTAATTCGGCCTTAGATCGTCATTTACTCCCTTCGGTATCTGCAAAGCTGCGCTACATCTCTCGAACTACCGCCTCTGGTCTAACCCCTTTTAGCACCAAAACTTAATACAAATTATAATCTTTTTATACTTAACTTCAGTTGATGTATGTATTACAATCTAAACTGACTGCAGCCTAAAATCGGTATATTGGTTTCCACACACAAAATAAGTTCTTTATTTGATGAATTCTGCTAAAATGAACATTTTGTACAATATAATGAATAAACATAATTCGCCATCGGTATCAAAGAAGATAAGTCAACCACAAACGGACATTGTGTACGATATCGAAATACTTTTTAAACTGGGCTATTACCACCATGCTCAGATGATTTCATTCATAATTTGACTAGCAATAATTTAAAACATAAAGGGCCTGATTCACAATGTACGAATAAGTTCTGCATTAGCTCTGAATATTTACTTATCTGCCCCTCTAGCATGAGCAACAAAAACACGATATGATATGATACGATATAGCGATTTAGCGACACTCAACTTTCAAAATGTGATAACATAGCCGCCATCTTGAACTTTTATCGAAACAGTGAGTACGTCCGTGCCGGCGACATCACGGTCGTGGCCGATTTCACGAAAAAAAATCATATTTTGACAAAAAATATGCGATAAATCGCTATATCATATCATACCATATCGTGTTTTGTTGCTCATGCTATAGGGGCTGATTTTTGACTCAATTTTCAAGCACTTTTGTACTCTAGATATTTTTATCTTTCACATATCTTTATCCATTTGTGAAACAGGCCCTAAAGTTAACTTTTACTGCTAGATAAAACCTCGTTTAAGGCTGCATTACTTATCGCTTGTGAGTGAGCAAGCTCAAATAGGGATATTATCAGCAACGCGAATTGCACATTCAAACGATAACGCACTAGATTTTCTACTACTCACTATCCTACTAGTTTCTAGAAAACTTGCGTTGCGATTTCACACCGCCCCGCTTTACCGCTTTTGTCGCTCGCAGTGCGTTATTTCGTTACTTTGGATTGAAATTGAATAGTTGTTTGACAGTATTTTGTCAAGAGCAAGTTATTTAAATTTCAAACAAGCTTGTTAATTTCTACTAGAATTCCAACCGAAGACATGGTATGTGTCTCTGTGTGTGTGTAGACTAGTAGTCTAGACTATTATCTAGACCGACTATTACAGACCAATATTTTATTGATAGAAAAAAGAAATAATCGTAAATAAATGGATATTATCATAAAACTACTTCTTATTTTCTATCAGTGCAATATTTAACAGACTGCGTTCAAACTAGACAGCTTTGTTTTTAGTTAGTTAGGCGAATCGTCGCCATGATTTTTTATCTTTTAAAAATAAAAAAGGCATTCAAAGTTTTTAGTTTTGGTCATGTTTTTAGTTGACTATCAACTAAATGTAAGAAATTCGTCATCTAAATTTAGAAGATTTCAATTTACTTGACCTGACCCCCTTGTTTCAGGTATAACATGTCTCTTCATAGCCGCAAAAGTTGAAGAGGTGTACCCTCCGAAGATAGGCGAGTTTGCATACGTCACGGACGGCGCTTGCACGTCTGAAGAAATCTTGACGGAAGAGCTTCTCATCCTGCGGATCTTGTCGTGGAGCATCACGCCGATAACAATTAACAGCTGGCTGAACGTGTATATGCAGTTAGCGAGTGAGGGGCGGAGTGCGAAACGCAGGTACGTACTCGATTAAGCATCTTTGATATTAAACCCTACTTTATTAAAACAAAAAAAATGTTACAAATACGGGTGCATAACACTGCAATTTCCCAATAAAGGGATTATAATAGTAAAAGAGCGTATTTCATAGTCAAAGCAGATTATAGTTACAACAGAATTGTTTGCAAATAATGTTTTAATTAAAGACAAAATTGGTCCATGACTCAGAGAGATTGCAGGAGACTGCAAACTGCTGTTCTGCCAAATCCCTTTGCTTGTAAATATGCTGCGTGCGGTGCATATAGGCAATTAAGCAGGGCCTACCTGATAAATTAAATGGGGAAGGCAGTAGGTACTTACAAATGTGTGTCATTGATGAAAACCACTGATTTTCATCAATAAAACACTTAAATATCTACTGCCTACTTCGAATTAAAACCAATGCCTGCCCCTGAGCCTCGTCACAGTTCTCTTTACAACGGTAATAGATTCATAAAATAGTCCCTGCCGTTTTAGCTTCTTAAGGGTGCTACCAGGCCAATCGATCGATGGTAGAAAAGATTAGTCGACATCATTCTTCCTCATTGGATCAGTCGATCAACTTCGCTCGATTGATCGATTGGTCTGGTAACACCCTTGGGCTCCCACACATAAACACGATACGACGTCGCGTCGTGCATCGTGACACGTTGCGACGTCGTTTTTTGGAAATCTACATAGAAAATAAAAAAAAACTAAAAACCGACTTCAAAATGCGAATGAACACATTTTAACTCTCGATGGCTGGCACCGACTTCAAATAGAACTGATTACGTATGTTTTAGTCAATATTATTTTTCACTTTTTAGTTTCATTTTGAAGTCGGTTTTTAGTGTTTTTTTTTAAACTTATTTTATTTCACAATTTTAAGTGTTTAGTCCTCTATTTTTCCCGTCCTAACTCCGCCAAAAATGACTTTACAGCAAAGTGACCTAGACAAATGTTGTTCTTCTGTGGACCACCCACCCAATGGTATAATAAAAATAGGGTGCTATTAATGATCAATTTTTCGACGAAATTTATTAGAAGTCCCAGACGCCTTTAAAATAAGCTTCAGTTTTCACCTTTCAACTCCGCCAAAAATGACTTGACAGCAAAGTAACCTTAGCTAATGTTGGTCCTCTATGGACCCCCCATCCAATGGTATGATAAAAATAAGGTGTGTTATATTGGGTTAATATTTCGACGAAAATTTGTAAATCTTAAGGAAAGGGTTTTCCTACACTCCAACCAGAACGGCGGCTATTTTGGTGTCGTAACCATAGGATAAGGTGTTGCATTAAATACCAAGTCAATTTAAGAAAGGAACTTTTAATTTTTTTTTCGTAACCGCACAGGGTATTCCCCCAGTAAATAAAAATTGGCGGTCTGGTACCTCATAAGCTCCACGTCTGCTCAACACACTGCGAAATACGTTCTGTCGACAAAAAGCAGTATTATCTTCTAACTCCTATCCGTTAAGGAGTTCTGTGGCTTCCATCATCAGGTCAGCAACATGACATGATGATTACCAGACCCAAAAATCAGCATTGAGTCAGAAAATATATGCAAAACATTATGGGTGCCTATAAAAATTGAGGGTTGCCCTCGATTTCTCAGGGATCCCATCATCAGAATCTGACTTGGTGTAAATGGGACCACCTCGGAAGTATACCCTTTCAAACTAAAAAATATTTTTTGAAATCGGTTCATAATTGACGGCGTAATCGCGTAACAAACATACAAAAAAAAAACAACATTCAGACGAATTGAGTACCTCCTCCGTCGTTGCGTGGTTTTTAACCGACTTTTTTTGAAGTCGGTTAAAAACCACGCAACGACGTCGCAACGTGTCACGATCTACGATACGACATCGTATCGTGTTTATGTGTTTGAGCCCTTATTCGTTCTCTCAGCATACCCCCTCTCGACAACTAATTTATACCGCACATAACGCACACTTACCGAGCTGTAAACCTTTCCAGGCTAATAAGCGAGAGCGACGTGGGCGCGAACGCACTCCGCGGCTACACGTTCGTGTTCCCGCAGTACTCGTCACTGGAGTTCGTTGTCTGCGGCCAGCTGATCGACCTGGCCGTGCTGCACGTGGACGTGAACCTGTTCTCGTACAGCGCGGTGGCCGCTGCGGCTATCGCGCACTCGTTCAGTAAGGAGCTGGCGGTCAGGGTGTCGGGTGAGTTGCAACTTTTTATTCTTTACTAGCTGGCCCGGCGAACTTAGTACCTTCTATCAGCATTTCTTTTTCGTCAGCTTTCCTATGTTTTAATTATTTTGCTATTCGGGACGGAGACAAATCCAATGAATCATAAACCATGAAAATCGGTCCAGTCGTTTTCGTGTTATAAGTTTTGTAACAAATCCGACTTTGTTTTATATATTAAATATGTCAAAAGTAACTTAATGATCGCTTACAGAGCATTTATGTGCCAAAACTGAGTAGTTCTTGTTAACAATTGAATGCTTCATTATCATCCCAGCCTATTGCAGTTCACTGCTGGACGTAAGCCTCTCCAAAGAACGCCAAAGAGCACGATCTCCCGCTTTTTTCATCACTGCCTGCCAGTCATCTTCCTAAGATGTTCTATACTTATGTAACATTAATTTTACTTTTCTAATTATCATATGTAATTATGACAAAGATTTACACATTTTATAGTGTCTTATATAGTTTAAATTACCTAGTTCTTTATGGAAGCAATAAGCGATTGAGTATTGAGGATTTGAGGCTTATGTTCAGCAGATGTTCTATAGCTAAAATTATGATGATGATATGAGTGTTCTCTTCCACAATAATTGTTTTTCTATCCAGCATTCGATCAAACGACTTATTTTAGAATAGTTTGTTACGAGATTGCTACCATGTACCACCTAAGACACAAATTAAGACACTTTAAAAACACAGTAGACATTTATCACGAGCATCTCCGTGCTTCGGAAGGCACGTTAAAAGTTGGTCCCGGCCAATATCGCTTGATATTGGTCGTGGAGCCTAGTCGGAGGCCTTAAGGCGGCTTGATTTCATCTGACAGAAAGGTTTAGTCACTGGCCTTACAACACCCCTCCACCGCACCGCACTGGCTCGCGTGGTGGAGTATGACCCGAACCAGCTCATAGTTTAAGTGAGGCCTGTGCCCTGCAGTGGGACGTATATAGGCATACTTTACTATTAACATCTTTTATTGTTAGGTTACAGCTATGAAGCGCTCGAACCGTGCTACCGATGGCTGGAGCCGTTCGTGCGCGTCGTGCGCGCGGAGGGCGCCGTGTGCGTCGTGCGCGGCGGCGACGGGGAGTTCCTGCAGCGCGCCGCCGGGCTCGACCTGCTGTGCCCCGGCCTCAACCGCGACGAGAGCCACCGCATCCAGTCGCACAACGTGTCGCTGGATATGTTTGTGAGTACGCCTGTGTACAACAGCGCACGCCGGGCTCGACCTGCTGTGCCCCGGCCTCAACCGCGACGAGAGCCACCGCATCCAGTCGCACAACGTGTCGCTGGATATGTTTGTGAGTACGCCTGTGTACAACAGCGCGCCGCCGGGCTCGACCTGCTGTGCCCCGGCCTCAACCGCGACGAGAGCCACCGCATCCAGTCGCACAACGTGTCGCTGGATATGTTTGTGAGTACGCCTGTGTACAACAGCGCGCCGCCGGGCTCGACCTGCTGTGCCCCGGCCTCAACCGCGACGAGAGCCACCGCATCCAGTCGCACAACGTGTCGCTGGATATGTTTGTGAGTACGCCTGTGTACAACAGCGCGCCGCCGGGCTCGACCTGCTGTGCCCCGGCCTCAACCGCGACGAGAGCCACCGCATCCAGTCGCACAACGTGTCGCTGGATATGTTTGTGAGTACGCCTGTGTACAACAGCGCGCCGCCGGGCTCGACCTGCTGTGCCCCGGCCTCAACCGCGACGAGAGCCACCGCATCCAGTCGCACAACGTGTCGCTGGATATGTTTGTGAGTACGCCTGTGTACAACAGCGCGCCGCCGGGCTCGACCTGCTGTGCCCCGGCCTCAACCGCGACGAGAGCCACCGCATCCAGTCGCACAACGTGTCGCTGGATATGTTTGTGAGTACGCCTGTGTACAACAGCGCGCCGCCGGGCTCGACCTGCTGTGCCCCGGCCTCAACCGCGACGAGAGCCACCGCATCCAGTCGCACAACGTGTCGCTGGATATGTTTGTGAGTACGCCTGTGTACAACAGCGCACGCCGGGCTCGACCTGCTGTGCCCCGGCCTCAACCGCGACGAGAGCCACCGCATCCAGTCGCACAACGTGTCGCTGGATATGTTTGTGAGTACGCCTGTGTACAACAGCGCGCCGCCGGGCTCGACCTGCTGTGCCCCGGCCTCAACCGCGACGAGAGCCACCGCATCCAGTCGCACAACGTGTCGCTGGATATGTTTGTGAGTACGCCTGTGTACAACAGCGCGCCGCCGGGCTCGACCTGCTGTGCCCCGGCCTCAACCGCGACGAGAGCCACCGCATCCAGTCGCACAACGTGTCGCTGGATATGTTTGTGAGTACGCCTGTGTACAACAGCGCGCCGCCGGGCTCGACCTGCTGTGCCCCGGCCTCAACCGCGACGAGAGCCACCGCATCCAGTCGCACAACGTGTCGCTGGATATGTTTGTGAGTACGCCTGTGTACAACAGCGCACGCCGGGCTCGACCTGCTGTGCCCCGGCCTCAACCGCGACGAGAGCCACCGCATCCAGTCGCACAACGTGTCGCTGGATATGTTTGTGAGTACGCCTGTGTACAACAGCGCGCCGCCGGGCTCGACCTGCTGTGCCCCGGCCTCAACCGCGACGAGAGCCACCGCATCCAGTCGCACAACGTGTCGCTGGATATGTTTGTGAGTACGCCTGTGTACAACAGCGCGCCGCCGGGCTCGACCTGCTGTGCCCCGGCCTCAACCGCGACGAGAGCCACCGCATCCAGTCGCACAACGTGTCGCTGGATATGTTTGTGAGTACGCCTGTGTACAACAGCGCGCCGCCGGGCTCGACCTGCTGTGCCCCGGCCTCAACCGCGACGAGAGCCACCGCATCCAGTCGCACAACGTGTCGCTGGATATGTTTGTGAGTACGCCTGTGTACAACAGCGCGCCGCCGGGCTCGACCTGCTGTGCCCCGGCCTCAACCGCGACGAGAGCCACCGCATCCAGTCGCACAACGTGTCGCTGGATATGTTTGTGAGTACGCCTGTGTACAACAGCGCGCCGCCGGGCTCGACCTGCTGTGCCCCGGCCTCAACCGCGACGAGAGCCACCGCATCCAGTCGCACAACGTGTCGCTGGATATGTTTGTGAGTACGCCTGTGTACAACAGCGCGCCGCCGGGCTCGACCTGCTGTGCCCCGGCCTCAACCGCGACGAGAGCCACCGCATCCAGTCGCACAACGTGTCGCTGGATATGTTTGTGAGTACGCCTGTGTACAACAGCGCGCCGCCGGGCTCGACCTGCTGTGCCCCGGCCTCAACCGCGACGAGAGCCACCGCATCCAGTCGCACAACGTGTCGCTGGATATGTTTGTGAGTACGCCTGTGTACAACAGCGCACGCCGGGCTCGACCTGCTGTGCCCCGGCCTCAACCGCGACGAGAGCCACCGCATCCAGTCGCACAACGTGTCGCTGGATATGTTTGTGAGTACGCCTGTGTACAACAGCGCGCCGCCGGGCTCGACCTGCTGTGCCCCGGCCTCAACCGCGACGAGAGCCACCGCATCCAGTCGCACAACGTGTCGCTGGATATGTTTGTGAGTACGCCTGTGTACAACAGCGCGCCGCCGGGCTCGACCTGCTGTGCCCCGGCCTCAACCGCGACGAGAGCCACCGCATCCAGTCGCACAACGTGTCGCTGGATATGTTTGTGAGTACGCCTGTGTACAACAGCGCGCCGCCGGGCTCGACCTGCTGTGCCCCGGCCTCAACCGCGACGAGAGCCACCGCATCCAGTCGCACAACGTGTCGCTGGATATGTTTGTGAGTACGCCTGTGTACAACAGCGCGCCGCCGGGCTCGACCTGCTGTGCCCCGGCCTCAACCGCGACGAGAGCCACCGCATCCAGTCGCACAACGTGTCGCTGGATATGTTTGTGAGTACGCCTGTGTACAACAGCGCGCCGCCGGGCTCGACCTGCTGTGCCCCGGCCTCAACCGCGACGAGAGCCACCGCATCCAGTCGCACAACGTGTCGCTGGATATGTTTGTGAGTACGCCTGTGTACAACAGCGCACGCCGGGCTCGACCTGCTGTGCCCCGGCCTCAACCGCGACGAGAGCCACCGCATCCAGTCGCACAACGTGTCGCTGGATATGTTTGTGAGTACGCCTGTGTACAACAGCGCGCCGCCGGGCTCGACCTGCTGTGCCCCGGCCTCAACCGCGACGAGAGCCACCGCATCCAGTCGCACAACGTGTCGCTGGATATGTTTGTGAGTACGCCTGTGTACTCTTATACAGGGTATCCCGTAAATCAAGGTCAACCTTGTAACCACATTCTATACATCATGGTGAACAAATTTTGTTTTATCACTTTTGCAAATTTACATGAAAATTTATCGACTTCCCATACAAAATTTACAAATTAGTCAATTAGATTTGTAAAGACAGAAAAGAAAAACATATGCATAATTTAAAAAGTGATGGAACAAAAGTTGTTCAATATGATGTATAGAATATGTGGTTATAAGGTTGACCGTGATTTACGGGACACCATGTATATCTCAACCTTTTTTAAGGGCCCCCTCGAGCCAATAAAGAACTCTTTACGCCAAATAGCTATATTCAACGGCCCTTACAGTAAGGCCGTTGTGGGTGGGTGGTGTAAGTCGCTTAGTTGAAGTCTATTTGCGGATACAAATTGGTTGGTATTTTGGTATTGGTATTGTTGGCCCATGCTATTTGAATATATTCATTAAGGAAGTAGCTAAAGCTTTTGGTTATAAAAATCTGAAATATCGAAGTTACTACAACACCCAGAACAATATAGAAAAGTTCCTTTTCTACATTGATTCGACGGGCAATCAAACCCGGGACCTCAGTGATGGCAACGCTAAGTCCGGGGTACTTCGGAAGTCGCCAAAATATGTATTATTCATCAGGTCATCAAAAACTACTTTTTTTCTGTTCGCCAACCTAGACTAGACTAGGAAAAATAGACTCCAGTTAAAAAAACTGCACTACCTTCACGAATGGCATTATTTCAGTTTCCAACTACTTTATCACGATGTCCATGCCTACCTCATATTACCAGCCCTTAACCAAAAATTTCATTTGCCAACAGGACAAAGTGTACCAACAGTTACTAGAGCAGGCGCCGCCGGACACAGAGCCCTCCACGTCTGCCCACACAGCGCACGTGTACCCGCCCACGCCGCCGCACTCCGACCAGAAGAGCCCCAAGACCCCCACCACCAAGACGCCCTCCACCAGGCATCCGGCCCCCGACCCCGACAGCCTCTACGCAGAACTGGAATGAGGTGAACCTACGTGACATAGTGTAGGTGTATACAGTAGGTTTACTCCGACGGGCGAGTCATAGGTAAGCGACTAAGGCTAAGGGACTGAATGTACCCATTATCGGGACGGCACGGCAAGGGATTTTGACGTGATAAATCGATGAACAGTTGCACGCACGAAAAAGTGTCACGTTCCGCGTGCGAGCGAGAGAGTCACAATCGGCCTAAGCGTTCGTCTTGTGACGCATCTATCTTTCTTCCACTCCATCGGCCGATGCGTGCAAGTAACATCAATGTTTTCTTATGACATTATCACGAAAAATTAACGTCCGTACCTAAACCGACTTTACAGACAACCATTTTTTTTAGGTGACGAATAGTAATGTACCTTAATATTATGAAACTAAGGTTGAAATTAATAATTCGGTATTCCTAAGCAAACCGTGGCTTGCTAATACTACTAAATTATCATCACTGAAATTTTAACCTTATTGTTATAATATTAAGGTACATTACTATTTGTCACCAAAAATACCTTGCCGTCCCGTCCTTGTACTGAGCACATTCCCTAACGGGTCGCAGGCTTCGGCGCAGAGAAGAGCAGATTTATGATGTGTTATACATAATTATAAATAAATAACATGTATGTCATACACAGAATATAGGTTGCGCGCGTGCTAGTCACAGTTAGCGGTTGGCCCCAGACTCATAAATTTTGACGAGAGAGTGACGTCTGAATCCACCTCTTCCTGGAGCGCGTTAAGCCTCAGTAGGTGACTGGCACGCGCGGTAATTATGTGTGTAGTAAAATACACACTTACTCGCTACGGTGCCAGCTATTATCGCAGTACTGACCCTTGTAAACATGTCTGTTAGTTGATTTTTGTTGTTGGTTGACAGTACCTATACAGGCTGTACAAGAGAATGGGACACTCCTTAAAACCACGTGATCAGCTGGTCATATACAACAACTTTTACTATGGGAGCAACATCGAATTCGATCAATTTTTTTTAGCTTCTCCATACAAACTTACTCGTATACCTCGATGATAATGTATAGAGCATCTGAAAATAAAATCTCGATTTTGATGATGCTCCCATAGGAAAGTTGTGGTATATGACCAGCTGCTCACGTGATTTTAAGGAGTGTCCCATTCTTTTGTACACCCTGTCTGTATACTGTGATACTGGCGTCACCGCCAACTTTGTCAATTTAACTTATTCTAATATTATCTCGATACGTTATGTTTTGTACCATGTTAAATAGTGCTAATAAACACTATCAAAATGACGACTAACTTACATGTTAACACGTTCATGTTATTGCCTATTTTGATACAATTAAGTTCTACTTTGTCATTTGTTTTGAGCATGTTTCCTCGTAACTCGCAACGCGATCTACCAGCCTACAGAGACGGCTTCTGACGCCCTGTACGAGTGTACCTACTGTATTATACCTCTATTATGTCTATGATGTGTATTATTATTCCTTGTTGTTGTTATCAATCTGTAGAAGTACAGTTCGCGTTGTAAGAATTTAAAACCGATAAGTATAATATACCTCATTTTTGACAATCTAACGGACATATTTTGTAAAAATGCATGTTGTATGTGTTGCATAATTCTATTGATTATGCACTTATTAAATCTGTCAAACAATTCAACTCGAATAAAGTTTACCACCAAATATTGTTTTTAAATAAAAGAAGAAAGTTGTCCACTCACGTAACTTTGCATGTTTATTATCTTTGGTATCCTTTAACGGTGCAACTTAGGCCGAAACAAGATCACATTTATATGGTGCATGTTTATATTTATTTGGTCAAGGAACGCGAATATTCGTATACTTATACCATTTAGATAATCCACATCACTCTTTTTCATTGTGTTGGTTTAAAGCTTCAGCGTAAGTGCCTGCATCCGCGACGTTAGCCACAGAAATATGATATGAACCAGGCAGGTAGGAGCCTCATTTGGCGGTTAGAGCTATGCTGTTAAGTGACTACTCTATCGACGGCAAACTAAATGTACCTGTACAGCGTTTTTGAACTTGTTTCGCGACATGCATGGCTACGTGATTGTCACGTAGATCGAGCTACCCGGCACACCAAGCAAAGCTCCTGCCTTGGTTTGACACTTACACAAAAAGCGCTCGACGGCCAGTACCGGCACACATCAATAAGTTTTTTTTTCAGACATTGCCCGTAGAAAAAAGAAACTAATAGTGATGTTATTAACTGCTTAGTGTGAGTGCAGCCTACTCATCAACTAATGTCACTAACTGCTAATTTTGAGGCATGTCATTAACTATACGGGTAGTGTCTGACCTTCACAAACTGTATAAATAGTCGCACCTGTGCAGTTTCATAGTAGTAAGTAAATTCTCTTCTAGCTTCATGACAACACTAGTAATTCTTATTAGAAAGACGTTGTATTGTTATAGGAAACCATATTATGAGTAAACTAAAAAATCTGTGAGTGGACACTTTAAAAAATGGAAACATCTAAATTGTAATGAAAGAAACACCTATTGACAAAAATAATGAAGACTGAAGATTTGATAACCGTTATGAATATGAAGTCATAATAATTGTTCCTAAACTTATCTAGGGATGCCACACTAAAAATGTTTATAGTAATAAACAAAATATTTTAGTTCTGACTCTGAATTGGCATTATTGCCAAGTGTAACAACATTCCAAACGTTTGTAATTATATTGTACGCTACTCGCTAGTAATGCGTTTTTTCCCATGTGTGTTGTGTGAAAATCCTAAACTTCGCACTTTTTAATTTTGTTTTTCGCGTATTTTTTCATTTTTATATTACTTTTTGTAAATAAAAGTATGAATGCATTACAATTTAATCACTACCTAATCAACATGTATATTGTTATCTCATCGTAAACGTATCAACTTTTTAAAATTAATATTACATGCAATTTGAGTTAACAATATAAGTCTAACAAACCACTTTGTTTTCTATGTGTTTTATAAAACTATCAAACAAACAAAAGCCCTGATATTATAATGATAAGTTTATAATTTTTCTTGCACTAGCAGGTTGTATAAATCAATTTTAGTTATCTGAATAAATTAATTCATTTCTATCAACCTATCTATGATACTCTTGTACTGTTTATAAAGCTTTAGTGTTTTCTATTATTCTCGTTGCTAATTCTGTAAATATAAATTAATCCTTAATTTATCACGCTAAATGAACACATTGTTCACGAGACTGATTAAAAAAATTAGAATGCATAAAAAATATTTTTTTAATATTGTAAAGAAATAATAAAATGCCGTTTATCAAATTAGCGTCGTTTTAGCCAAAGACCTAGGTGAAAAGTGCTAGCTAAATTATCAGTAAATGTGTATGAGGAAAAGGATTCCTTTTTATAATTTGAACAAAAAGAGGTAAAACGTTTTAGTTTTGTCAAAAGTATAATTATTATTAATTCTTAATGATGATGATCTTATGCAGTACACCATTTTTCTTGTGAAGGAAATAAATAAATAAATCGCATATTATGCTTATATTTGCAATGCATAACTTATGTTTCGTCTTGTAAATAAAATAAACATTATTACCAAATCTTTGTACGGAGTAGGCACGGCTCTTAATAAATTATTTATTGCTTGCTTTAGGCTTCTTTTTTCGATACAAAGACACGCAAAACCATTGATAATTAAAAGATTTGACATCTGGTTTCCTAAAATAAGGTTTTAAGATATAAACCACGTCTATAACTTACCTATACTTGCGCCAAGATCGAAATGGATACTTAAACAAACAAAATGACATTTCGAAGTTTAATACGTATAAATAATACAAAGTAATTTTTCATGATCTTTGATTTGTTGGATGACTTTATCCCGAATAACAGAAGCTCTAGGTATTAAAAAAATCCAAAAAATACACAAAAAAATATTATGAAGAGGCGGTACGGGATTCACCAGGTCAGCTAGTTTTTAATCAATATTACTTAATAAATTATCAAAATCTTTAAAAATATATATATATTGCTATTAGTTTTGTTTTGTTCATAAATTCCATTACGATGTTGGCCCGAGTATTCTACATAAATTATTTAGTTCACGCAATTAATTTCCTGAACTTCTGTTTCATAATCCGATATGTGTGATAATAATAACTTCGTCGATCGCTGACTTCTGTAGAAAGCAGTGTGATCATTCATAATTCTTACTCTTAAAACTGTATGTTAAATCATCAGGTGCAACGTAGAATCTAGTTTGGGAAAGTTATTGAAATCTTACAAATATAATTCAAAAATTAAAGCTGGATGTTTTGCATTTCTGGAGTGAACTGATGATCGTAGAATTAAGGCCAACGATTACGCTTATCTTTTAAGGCAAACTATCGCCTTATAAATAAGACTTTTAGAATTACTTTATATGTATTGTATTAACTTAAAATGTAACTATATTCATAACTGTACACTTAAGGCGCTTGTAGATTTAAGTAATTTTACATAAATTTATGAGCTAATATAAAAAAAACTAATGTAGTAGAATTTTCAATTGTATTCCCGAATAAGATGTGTGTGATCTCAGACAGTTCGACAGGAAGCCATAAACCTATTTGTTTGGAGTCGTATTATACTTTGTCACTTGTGCAATAATATGCATAGATCACATTTTGTGCGTTTGTTCGAGGTTATAGTATTAAATAAAATATGGTGTTGATTGTATTTCTATTATCTATGTAATGAAAAATAAAACAAGTTAAAAATATATAGTATATTATTCAAATCCTTAATATTCTTATAAAAGATTAAGATTCGGCGGGTAACAAAATGTCTAAATGTTTTACGCCTCTAAGGACATTTTGAATACCTTTGGTAAAAAATGGCAACACATAACTGGTGTGTTATAATAATTGTAATCATAAAAAATTAAAATCACTGGAATACTTAAAGTATGGTACGTACTACGGTCGTGGATCTGCCATTCTGTAAAATAAAGAAGAAGCAATAAGGACCATAAATGACATTCGTTAATCGTTTGACTAAACAGAACAACATTGTGGACAAGTTCGACTTATTTCCATTCCTAAATGATATAAAACATTTTTTGGGTCAAGAATCTGATATAATGTTATCGTATAAGTATACTCGAAGTAGGTAAACGTATTCTAATATAATTAGAAACGGACGAATAACGAAGATTACTACTATATGAGATTTTACTATTAGCCAGGAACATTAACACCGGACTACAAACCCTGCGGCAGTTGCGGGTACGTATCCCGAAAGGGGCAAAACAAAAAATATATTATGAACAGACAGTACAGGATTCGCCAGCTAGTTTTTAAAGTTCTGTTTTCATAAATTCCATTACGATGTTGGCCTGAATATTCTACATCAATTATTTAGTTCACGTAATTCAATCCAATTCAATCTTTTGCATAAAGTAGTGTGATGATTCATAATTCTTACAAATATAAAGCTGGATGTTTTGCATTTCTGGAGTGAACTGATGATCGTAGAATTAAGGCCAACGATAACGCTTATCTTTTAAGGCAAACTATCGCCTTATAACTAAGACTTTCAGAATTACTTTATATGTATTGATATGGGCAAATGTTTGTGTGATGAGCTCGAGCATTTTTAACAAGTCATGGATGGAGTCAATTGGAGTCGCCATAGTACAAGCTTAGCTGAATTTGGGCTTGATAATTGGTGTTATGGAGAAAATAATTTATTTACAATATTGGATATAACCGTAGGAAAAGATGGTGCGACGAGATGAACGAAAGAGTCTGTTTGTTTTTATCCCACTATCCAAGTTCCCACTAATATTATAAATGCGAAAGTTTGTGGCTCAATCACCCGTAAACGGCTGAACGGATTTGGATGAAATTTGCACACATAGAATAAGATCTGGATAAACAAATAAGATACTTTTTATCCCGGTTAAATCTACCTGTGGCATATATATCTATGTATTGTTCATTATTTGAATGTTTTGCGTTATGTATCATAATAACCAAACATCCTGTAGTCCACGCAAACGAAGTTGCGGGCACAACTAGTAGGTTAATAAAAACAAAATGAGGCGACAAATGAACGCTATACAAATACACCGTGCTTTTTTTACCGTCTTAAAGCCGAAGGCCATTTAAAGTATCCAATAACTACATGTCATTTGTATAATAAAACTTGGTAATTATTAATTATTCAAAAATTAAAATAATTATAAGCAAAGTTTAGTTTGAAACATCCTGTACACGGATATGATAGTCTACGTGGATGGTGCTGCACGCGTGGAGGCGGCAAGGCCAAGGACTATGCATTGTTGAAACCATAAACATTATAAACAGGATGATACATTACTATCTTGAATTATTTGTTATTTTTTACTTAAAAATGATATGGTTGATAATAGAAAAATAATACTTCCTAGACGTTTAGACGTTTATTAGGATGGTAACATAATATGGGTTTCGGCTTTAAGACGGTTAAAAAAACACTGTATATATGAGCGCGCTACTCACAAGTGTATGCTGATCTGCGGGCCGGCCTCGACGGCGGACGCGTCCTGCGGCGTCAGGAACACGAACTGGCGGCTCGTGTTCTTCAGAGCGTTGTCGATCAGCAGCTCCATCACGATCTTTCGGTTCACGTTGTCCTGTTAAAACAATGGTTTTGGTTTTTACGTCATCTCTGTCTTTCGTCACCATTTTTGTGCTCACCAGTTGGCGCCACTAGTGCTTACCCCCTTCGGGATCCATTTGGGCTTTCGGTGATGGTTTTCAGAAAAACAAATTGCGTATTTAGGACCTTCTATTTATGCTCTAACTACACTTAAATAATACTAATCGACGCTGGTTTTTTTTTAGGATCCCCTCCATGATTAGAGTACTAGTAGTAGTAGTAGGGTATTGCAAAGTCACACTTCGTTGAACATACCGTAGTCGAACTCGTCCATGAAGTAGAAGGGCAGCTCGACGCACTCCCACAGCGCCATGATGAAGGCGACGGTGGAGTAGGAGCGCTCGCCGCCCGACAGATATGATCAGCAAGGGTTTAGTGTGTGCGGTAGTGAGTAGTGAGTACTGACCATGAAGACGTCGAACTCGTCCATGAAGTAGAAGGGCAGCTCGACGCACTCCCACAGCGCCATGATGAAGGCGACGGTGGAGTAGGAGCGCTCGCCGCCCGACAGATATGATCAGCAAGGGTTTAGTGTGTGCGGTAGTGAGTAGTGAGTACTGACCATGAAGACGTCGAACTCGTCCATGAAGTAGAAGGGCAGCTCGACGCACTCCCACAGCGCCATGATGAAGGCGACGGTGGAGTAGGAGCGCTCGCCGCCCGACAGATATGATCAGCAAGGGTTTAGTGTGTGCGGTAGTGAGTAGTGAGTACTGACCATGAAGACGTCGAACTCGTCCATGAAGTAGAAGGGCAGCTCGACGCACTCCCACAGCGCCATGATGAAGGCGACGGTGGAGTAGGAGCGCTCGCCGCCCGACAGATATGATCAGCAAGGGTTTAGTGTGTGCGGTAGTGAGTAGTGAGTACTGACCATGAAGACGTCGAACTCGTCCATGAAGTAGAAGGGCAGCTCGACGCACTCCCACAGCGCCATGATGAAGGCGACGGTGGAGTAGGAGCGCTCGCCGCCCGACAGATATGATCAGCAAGGGTTTAGTGTGTGCGGTAGTGAGTAGTGAGTACTGACCATGAAGACGTCGAACTCGTCCATGAAGTAGAAGGGCAGCTCGACGCACTCCCACAGCGCCATGATGAAGGCGACGGTGGAGTAGGAGCGCTCGCCGCCCGACAGATATGATCAGCAAGGGTTTAGTGTGTGCGGTAGTGAGTAGTGAGTACTGACCATGAAGACGTCGAACTCGTCCATGAAGTAGAAGGGCAGCTCGACGCACTCCCACAGCGCCATGATGAAGGCGACGGTGGAGTAGGAGCGCTCGCCGCCCGACAGATATGATCAGCAAGGGTTTAGTGTGTGCGGTAGTGAGTAGTGAGTACTGACCATGAAGACGTTGAACTCGTCCATGAAGTAGAAGGGCAGCTCGACGCACTCCCACAGCGCCATGATGAAGGCGACGGTGGAGTAGGAGCGCTCGCCGCCCGACAGATATGATCAGCAAGGGTTTAGTGTGTGCGGTAGTGAGTAGTGAGTACTGACCATGAAGACGTCGAACTCGTCCATGAAGTAGAAGGGCAGCTCGACGCACTCCCACAGCGCCATGATGAAGGCGACGGTGGAGTAGGAGCGCTCGCCGCCCGACAGATATGATCAGCAAGGGTTTAGTGTGTGCGGTAGTGAGTAGTGAGTACTGACCATGAAGACGTCGAACTCGTCCATGAAGTAGAAGGGCAGCTCGACGCACTCCCACAGCGCCATGATGAAGGCGACGGTGGAGTAGGAGCGCTCGCCGCCCGACAGATATGATCAGCAAGGGTTTAGTGTGTGCGGTAGTGAGTAGTGAGTACTGACCATGAAGACGTCGAACTCGTCCATGAAGTAGAAGGGCAGCTCGACGCACTCCCACAGCGCCATGATGAAGGCGACGGTGGAGTAGGAGCGCTCGCCGCCCGACAGATATGATCAGCAAGGGTTTAGTGTGTGCGGTAGTGAGTAGTGAGTACTGACCATGAAGACGTCGAACTCGTCCATGAAGTAGAAGGGCAGCTCGACGCACTCCCACAGCGCCATGATGAAGGCGACGGTGGAGTAGGAGCGCTCGCCGCCCGACAGATATGATCAGCAAGGGTTTAGTGTGTGCGGTAGTGAGTAGTGAGTACTGACCATGAAGACGTCGAACTCGTCCATGAAGTAGAAGGGCAGCTCGACGCACTCCCACAGCGCCATGATGAAGGCGACGGTGGAGTAGGAGCGCTCGCCGCCCGACAGATATGATCAGCAAGGGTTTAGTGTGTGCGGTAGTGAGTAGTGAGTACTGACCATGAAGACGTCGAACTCGTCCATGAAGTAGAAGGGCAGCTCGACGCACTCCCACAGCGCCATGATGAAGGCGACGGTGGAGTAGGAGCGCTCGCCGCCCGACAGATATGATCAGCAAGGGTTTAGTGTGTGCGGTAGTGAGTAGTGAGTACTGACCATGAAGACGTCGAACTCGTCCATGAAGTAGAAGGGCAGCTCGACGCACTCCCACAGCGCCATGATGAAGGCGACGGTGGAGTAGGAGCGCTCGCCGCCCGACAGATATGATCAGCAAGGGTTTAGTGTGTGCGGTAGTGAGTAGTGAGTACTGACCATGAAGACGTCGAACTCGTCCATGAAGTAGAAGGGCAGCTCGACGCACTCCCACAGCGCCATGATGAAGGCGACGGTGGAGTAGGAGCGCTCGCCGCCCGACAGATATGATCAGCAAGGGTTTAGTGTGTGCGGTAGTGAGTAGTGAGTACTGACCATGAAGACGTCGAACTCGTCCATGAAGTAGAAGGGCAGCTCGACGCACTCCCACAGCGCCATGATGAAGGCGACGGTGGAGTAGGAGCGCTCGCCGCCCGACAGATATGATCAGCAAGGGTTTAGTGTGTGCGGTAGTGAGTAGTGAGTACTGACCATGAAGACGTCGAACTCGTCCATGAAGTAGAAGGGCAGCTCGACGCACTCCCACAGCGCCATGATGAAGGCGACGGTGGAGTAGGAGCGCTCGCCGCCCGACAGATATGATCAGCAAGGGTTTAGTGTGTGCGGTAGTGAGTAGTGAGTACTGACCATGAAGACGTCGAACTCGTCCATGAAGTAGAAGGGCAGCTCGACGCACTCCCACAGCGCCATGATGAAGGCGACGGTGGAGTAGGAGCGCTCGCCGCCCGACAGATATGATCAGCAAGGGTTTAGTGTGTGCGGTAGTGAGTAGTGAGTACTGACCATGAAGACGTCGAACTCGTCCATGAAGTAGAAGGGCAGCTCGACGCACTCCCACAGCGCCATGATGAAGGCGACGGTGGAGTAGGAGCGCTCGCCGCCCGACAGATATGATCAGCAAGGGTTTAGTGTGTGCGGTAGTGAGTAGTGAGTACTGACCATGAAGACGTCGAACTCGTCCATGAAGTAGAAGGGCAGCTCGACGCACTCCCACAGCGCCATGATGAAGGCGACGGTGGAGTAGGAGCGCTCGCCGCCCGACAGATATGATCAGCAAGGGTTTAGTGTGTGCGGTAGTGAGTAGTGAGTACTGACCATGAAGACGTCGAACTCGTCCATGAAGTAGAAGGGCAGCTCGACGCACTCCCACAGCGCCATGATGAAGGCGACGGTGGAGTAGGAGCGCTCGCCGCCCGACAGATATGATCAGCAAGGGTTTAGTGTGTGCGGTAGTGAGTAGTGAGTACTGACCATGAAGACGTCGAACTCGTCCATGAAGTAGAAGGGCAGCTCGACGCACTCCCACAGCGCCATGATGAAGGCGACGGTGGAGTAGGAGCGCTCGCCGCCCGACAGATATGATCAGCAAGGGTTTAGTGTGTGCGGTAGTGAGTAGTGAGTACTGACCATGAAGACGTCGAACTCGTCCATGAAGTAGAAGGGCAGCTCGACGCACTCCCACAGCGCCATGATGAAGGCGACGGTGGAGTAGGAGCGCTCGCCGCCCGACAGCGACGAGGTGGTCGCGGCGCGTCGCTTGGCTCCCTCGCGGCCCGTGCACACGATCTCCAGTGCGCCGCGAGCGTTGTCGATCTCCATTCGCCCCTGACACACACACATTCATTTACTTTGTCGATCCAAAACTGTACATGTAAGCCGGCATTAATGGGAAAAACCGATTATGAGTACAGCTAGCTGCATAAAAGTTTAACGCTGGGCGAAATATGCGCAGAAGATTATTACGATTACGTGATTGGCTAGTAGCGCGACGCTGACCGTGATTGGTTGTTAAATCGGGGAACACGCGTTTCTGATACGATCGTCTCGTAAGATGCGCAAAGCGATCCCCCACTTTTTGCCCCAGCGCTTAAACTCGGTGCCGCGAACTTTAGTGAATGAGATACGTACGGGGAGTTGACGATAAGCCCAAGCGCGCACTGGCGGCCAAGCCGCGGCGGCCACCGAAATGTATCATCAGTATGCATTGTATCATCAGTGCGCGCACTTGGCAGCATGAGATCAATGCGACGTAACCTGCGACCCGTATTGGCCGCTAGCCGTCGCGACCACTGGGATTCGAAAAATTGTAGGTTAGTGCGCCAGAGTGCGCGCACTGGCCGCCGCGGCCAGACTTTTTACTTGTTTACAGAGTGTTTGAATTACATCGCTATGCCTGTTCAAAAGTATTTAGTTTTACTTTACATTGACGTGGTGACGTTTTCTTTGTTTTATCTCATTTTTTGGAAAAGTTCATCAAACGAGGACTTGCTCATTCTTAAATAATTGAAAAACATTTCGTTTTAGGTCAGTAAAATACTAATATGTCTGAAATAATCCCTTACAATGTCTTCACTCAGTAATGGATAAATCCAAAATCTTTTCTTGTTTTTTCGCTTCTTACTTGCAAGATAAACCATCACAGCTATTTCATCGACGTCCATTTCAAAACACTCTGTACTCGGAACTGACAAATTTGGCCCCAGTTCCGGCCGCATGCTTGGTTGCGACACTTGCGGCCTGACCGCCAGTGCGCGCTTGGGCTTAGTCTTTATGTGTCGAAAGGATTTAAAGTGATAAATGTACAATGTTTTGTATGTATTTCCGCAGTGACACTGAAGAGAAAGACGGGACATCCAATTTCATACCATAGTTTTTTTTTAATTTAATGAATAGACATGAGAGATTTTAACGCGTTTACGCGATTTTTACAAAATTGACTTCTGTTTGATAATACTAAACTTTTTTACAAAGAAACATGATAAAAATTTCAGCACTTCTTTCATAAAAGGCCTTTATAGGGCACAGCCGGCAATGAATCGTGCGCACGCACACAACTACGCTGTCTTTCAAACCGGGCGCAGTGCTCTCGCGCCACCTGCTCGCCCGCCGACCGCTTACACACACAGGCATAGTCTGTGGCGTGCGCGCTATACATTGCGGGTTAGAAATAAGTTTTTTTTTTGATACCCATAAAATAAAAGTCATTTCCCAGCAATTATTTTTTTTGCATTCTACTTGGTTTTATGTATAGAATTCGTGGTTTAAGGCTTCGATAAGCCTTTTTTTCGTGTAATTTTTCATATATATACAGGGGTATATATATGAAAAATTACACGAGTATTAAACTTTTGGTGAAATGGAATTATGGCAAATAAAACAGTAGTGTAATGAATGTTCGGCAACATAATTCTTCGAACAAATGTTATTTCGGCCGAATATAACTTCGGCAAAAAGTTTATCGACCAAATGAAACATCGGAGTAATGAAAAAAACGAATTGATAATAGGTCAAATGATTGCTGGGCAAACGTGATTGCGACGAAGTAATAAAAAACAAAACGGAAATAGTCGAAAAGTTTTCCGTCAAGTGAAATTCAGTCAAAACATTTTCGATCTTTCGATAGGTAACCGTCCTCACCTCAACTATGAGGTGGTTTTAGATCATACTCCACGGCGCGGGCCCAGTGTAGATGTTGATGGAGGGGTATCATAAGGCCAGTTACTAACAGATAAAATTAAGCCACCTAAAGACTTTTTAACTATCACGACTAGAATAACGATATTAGCATGGGTCAAATTTTAAAGTGCCTATAGAAGTAAAAAGATGCTTGTGATTAAAGAAAAAATCTCGAAATTCGGTTGATATCAATTAATCATATTTTATTATCGGAATATTCAATCCTACGTTATAAAATAGGGGTGCGCCTTTTTTCACATAATTTTTTAAGTCCTATTATCGGAAATCCGGAAATATTTCCCATACCATTTTACATCCAAAAAAACCATTGTACATCCAAACCTGCCTAGGTCGCACTTACACTATTTTGTAATTGTATTTCCTGTAATAAAACCAGGCTGACAAAGGTGACCGAGTTTGTTGCGCCGCTTCTTCTTATCACCAGCCGATATGTAGTCCCGAAACGGTGGTAGGGCAAAGTTATATTTTGGGACGTGTTTAAGTGCCCGGAAGAGGGCCTATATACAGAATAAGAATTTCATTTCATTTCAGCGGCCGGCGAGCGCTTAATTACAATATTAGTTCAAAAATTGTGTCATTAAAATTAGTTTTCAAAAAATGTTATTTAACAATAATATAATTATGAGTTCAAATATTTTTTTAGTAATGCCATTATTAAAAACGCAAGTAAAACAAAAAATAGGAAAAAAAAAATGTAAGAAAATATGGACCCATAAAATAGTAATACAAATTATAGGTATTTACATTTTGCAGCACTTACCGAGTATCCGCGTAAAGTAAGTATTGATTGGAAACAAAACTGCACTCTTCTTGCGATGTAAGTCTGCACTCTGTGGCAGAAATTTAGATGCTTGTCTGTTGTATTATGAATCTGAAACGAAAGGGTAAGCTTAGTGACATTTTTGAATGTTAGAATAGTTTGTTACGGGATTGCTACCATGTACCTTATTTTTGAGTTCCCGATATTTCGGCACTGTTGCAAGCGCCATGATCACGGAGTAACTGAAGATCTTGCGGGTAAGTTGTTAAGGGCAAACATATCGGTCTACCCTCTTTCGCTGTCTTTTATTGCACGCGTCGGTACCATTGTCTACAAACTCACTTTTTTCTCGCACCTGTTCTCGACACACAACACAAACAGTATCTGACCGCGAAACAGCAGTTTGTTGTTTTTTTCGGTTTTTGCACATACGCAACCTACCCGCAAGATACCCACGCAACCTACCTACGCTTAACAACTTTACAACCCTCAACAACAACAACTTACCCGCAAGATCTACAGTTACTCCGTGTTCATGGCGCTTGCAACAGTGCCGAAATATCGGGAACTCAAAAATAAGGTTCATGGTAGCAATCCCGTAACAAACTATTCTAATGTTAGTGACCATGAAAGTTTAAAACAATATATTTTTAAATGTTCACTTAATATTTATTGATATCGATTCTATAGTAATATTAGCTCGCCTATAGTAATTTTAGCTCGCTCGCTAGCAGGACCCAAACTGCCATGGTCTACTTGGAAGTCCCCCCGTGCTCCAGACTCCGGTCCCAAGTGGGTAGATGCAAGGACACCATGTTCAGGTGGGGACTTTCCGATGGAACTGATCTGTCCTGTGTTTGCGGGTTCACTCCGCAAGACATGTCCCATTTGCTGTCTTGTCCTGCGTGCCCTGAATCATGCTTGCTAGAAGACCTTATGTGTGCCAACGACAAAACAATCTGCGTCGCCAATTACTGGGCACAAAAATTTAAGTCGCTTTACCATCGACACGATAAGAAGGAGAAGAAGCTCGCCAAACTCGACTGTGATATTACAAAAACCGGCCACGTGCGAGTCGGACTCGCACACGAAGGGTTCCGTACCATTATCTATAAAAAAGTTTGTTGTATGGGAGTCCCCTTAAATATTTATTGTATTCTGTTTTTCAGTATTTGTTTGTTATAGCGGCAACAGAAATACATAATCTGTGAAAATTTCAACTCTAGCCCTAGCTAACTCTAGCTATCACGGTTCATGAGAATGGCCTCTCGTTTGTACTCGTATTGCGAAAAATTTAATATATTTAACGACAATCAACATGGATTTCGTAAAAACAAGTCAACATCACTAGCCGTATTCAAATATACACAACATATTCTAAATATAATAGACAGTAAAAAGCATGCCGTGGGTCTACTCCTAGATATGAGTAAGGCTTACGACCGTGTTCTTTACCATATACTTTTAAAAAAACTAAATGGTATAGGTGTCAGAGGGCCGGCGTATAGTTGGTTTGAGTCTTACCTCAAAAATAGAACCCAATACGTAGAAATAGAACATCATGATCATAAAACGGGAAAAATTTTCAAAGTCAAATCGCAAAAACTTAATGTCCCTAAATCAATACCGCAGGGTAGCGTACTCGGCTGTGTGTTATTCCTGATATACATCAATGATCTCCCTAATGTAATAGACAGTCCGTGCACATTATTCGCCGACGATGTGTCTGCATTGATCTCATGTAAAAACAACATCGATCTAAACAATAATTTGGAACAAACTTTGTTAAAAATAAATAACTGGCTAAAAGATCACAACCTCGAAATAAATTTTGTAAAAACTAAACTTATGCAGTTCGGACCATATCAAAGAGAAAAATTACAAATAGATTATACCTTTCAAAATATTAAACTAGAAAGTGTTGGCGCTTATTCACTGCTGGGTATAGTCATAGATACTCACATGAATTGGAAAAACCACATTAATAAAATTGCTGCAAAATTGTCCAGGTTTACATATGCGTTGTATGAACTAAAAAAGTCGAGCGATAAACAGACCGCATTAAATGCATATTACGCGTATGCGCATTCCTGGCTTCAATATGGAATCATTTTGTGGGGAAATAGCGTAGATACTTTAAAACTATTCAAACTTCAAAAGAGATGTCTGAGAATTATTGTGAACATTAACCAAAGAACTAGTTGTCGGCCGTTTTTTATTAGCGTACGAGTTCTTACTCTCACATGTATATATATACTCGAAATGAGCATTTTTGTAAGAAAATACACACATCTCTTTCCCCAGCAAGAACGACCAAAAAATTTAAGACCGCGTCAGAGATTAGCCCCTCCCAGTTCCAAATTGCATTTGGTGCACACTGGTCCATTCGCTATGGCTGTGAAAATCTATAATAAAATTCCCGAACTCATAAAAAACGAAAAAAACATAGACAAATTTAGGAAAGTGTTAAAATCGTATTTATTAGAAAAATGCTTCTATTCGTTGCAAGAGTTTTTAGATTTAAAATAATCTTATGTTAATATATTTAATGGTAGCGGCTATTTTATGGGTATTTGTCGTGTTAATTCTAACTCTGGATTCTGAAAGCAGTCTGAATTATTAGGTTCGTTTTGGTTAAATATTGATTTTTGATAATTATGTTTTCGCAATTATTTTTACTTTAAATTATAAATCTCTATGTTGCGATGCCCTAACAGGGTTCATGTCATGGTACTGTAAACAAATACATATAACACCTTTGTAAACCACATGAGTGCAATAAATATATTGAATATTGAATTGAGATACAGCCTCGTGACAGGCACACAGACAGACAGACGGACAGCGGAGCCTTAGTAATAGGGTCCTGTTTTACCCTGTGGGTATTGGTCTACAGTGTCTTTTACACTGTAGACCAATATCTAAAGCACAATTGTGTTAATAATGCATGTACCTTGTAAGAGTTGAATTAGTTTTATACCACAGGCTTTGACATTTGTTTTATCTTTAATATTGACAGTAAGTATGACTGATTGCTTTTATAAAGTTGACATTTTATTTTCTTAAAGAATCAAATATTGAAATTTTATATAAATAATGCATGACTCTTAAAATTATTGAATTAAATAAATAATTAGGTACTGTAGCTAAATTGAATATATTTGTATGCAACATTGGTTAGCTGAAGAAAAGGATCGCAATAATATGTAACAACTGAAATGTACCTTCTTCAAGGACAAATATTAAATATTTCATTTATTTAAAAACTCAAAGTAATTTATAATTTATACATCGTAATCTCTGTATAATACTTTATGCGAAACAATAATCTGCACACCCTCTGCCTCGAGTCCGGGTCATGCCATCGGCGGACTTTCAGGGATTTTGTCTTTCACGGACTAAAATCCCTCGTGTATTTTACAAATTCCTTAAAATCAAGAACTTCATTTATAAAAAGTATGTTTTTTAAAAAATCAAACAAGAAAATCTATGGTACCGTACGATACGTTTTATTTAAAGGAATGAGAGTCAATGTAGGTTACTAATTTTAAATTACTAATTTGTTTTTTTTTTAAACTATCAGACAAGAAAAATCCATGGTATCGTAAGATTCTTTTTTTTATTTTTAAAGCAGTAAGTATAAGGGCCTTATGAATTCATGTTATAACGGCGTTATTTTTTTTCAAACTATTAGTGTCAATGTAGGAATCTAAAGTTTTGGATATTTTCACGTTACGACGGCGTTATCAATCCCAACTGACCTCGTCGATGAGCCCCTTGAGCCGGTCCAGCGTCTGCTTGGTGCGGCGGAACTTGCGCTCGACGTCGAGCAGGCGCTCCGCCACCTGCGCCTTGCTCAGCCCGTCGCTGCGGATGGCGCTCAGCTTCAACTGAGTCTTCTTTAGCTCGTTCGTTACTATTGCGCGGTCTCTGTGCGATGGGAAATTACGTTTTATTGTATTCCTCCGCGATACTATGGGCGTTATCAGACCAGTTGATCGACTGATCCAATGACGACGACTGACGTCGACTAATCCATTCTACCATCGATCGATGCCTTCGATAGAGATAGATCGATTGGTTTGACACCCTTTGACAGCAACGCGACTGCATCGCGACAAACATTTAATACTGGCACTTCACATCGCTATTCGTGTTCGCGTATTTGTCTTCTTCGCCCAAATAGGACGATATGAAGTGGCTTTATTCGTCTATTTTCACGAACAAGACCAATACGCGAATATACAAACACCCGTATCCACACACTTGTCGGGTTTTTTGACACATATCAAACTATTGCGAATATGCAGAATATGTGCGTTTGTTCGTCCACACATCGCTTGCACACTCAGTAGTGTACTGTATAGTATAGCAAAAATATTCGTTATATATTTATATATATATTTTATTTGAGATTACAGATTACAGATTTATATTATATATTTTATTTGAGATGGGCTTACTCTTGACCCCAATCTTGCTCTAAAGCATAGATGGGATCTACGATGGAGCGAGCTTGCCCAGAAGATGCCTATTCACTCTGGACTTAAAGAGAGTCAGGTTATATGCACTCGGAAATACAGACGCAGGCAGGGATTCCAATCTTTAGCTGTGCGCATTATAAAAGATGATGAGAAGCGCTTAGTGCGGATTATGGGTATATCAACTAAGAACGGATAGTAGCCGGCCGTGCGTCTGGATGTCCGATGGAAGAAAGGTGACGGTGGTATGAGCTCATGCAGCTCATGAGCACACTCTCTGAAGTACAATCTATAGAAGACCGATAGGCAAGCAACCTTGCGGCGGTGAGCCAGGCCGTGCAGCTTGGACGCCACCAGTTTTTTATCGCCTATTATTCTCTTGGCTCTGCGTTCCACCGAGTCAAGTGCAGCAAGTTGGTATTTCGCCGAGCCGTCCCAAAGGTGGCAGCAGTACTCCATGCAAGATCGGACTTGGGCTTTGTAAAGAGTTAAAAGCTGTCCAGGCGTCAAGTACCGTTTGACTTTATTCAGGACGCCCAACTTTCTAGCTGCAATTTGAGCCTTAGACTCGATGGTGGTGCCCATGCCATGCCAAGAAGTTGTAGAGTGTCGGTCACTGGAACAGATGTACCTCGGAAAGTAGGAGAAAGGGTGAAAGGACTCCTTTTTGTGGAGAAAAGACACGCCTGCGTCTTAGAGGCATTGAAGCTGACGAGATTGTCATCGCCCCACTGGGAGACGTTACTTAACGTCAGGCTCGTACGCTCAACCATGGCCACTCTCAGTCTTTGGACCTCAACTCCACTGGCTCCTGCACTAGACAGATACTTATCCGTGACAGTACTGTCATCTGCGTACCCAACAATACCTGAAGATAGCAGGTCATTGATGTGCAGCAGGAAAAGAGTCGCAGAGAGCACAGACCCCTGAGGAACTCCGGCGTCAATGGCCTTGAGGTCAGAGGAGCAGCCGTCAATGACTACTCGGATCGACCGTTCACTTAGGAAGTCAGCCACCCAGCTACAGAAGCCAGTGGGGATACCGTACGCTGGAAGCTTGCTCAGCAGACTCGCATGCTAAACCCTGTCGAAAGCCTTCGAAATATCCAGCGACAATGCGATTGCTTCGCCGTGGATTTCGATGGCTTCGCCCCAGCAATGCGTTACATACACTAGAAGATCCCCAGTTGAACGTCCCCGGCGGAAGCCATATTGACGATCACTGAGAAGATCATTGTCTTCTAGGTATGAAAGCAGTTTGCAATTTAGAACTTTTTCCATAACCTTACAGAGTATGGAAGTGATGGCGATCGGTCTGTAGTTACTAGGGTCGGCACGGCTACCCTTCTTGGGTACTGGTTGCACATTGGCAAGCTTCCAAGATTTTGGTACGATTTTTGTCGTGAGAGAGAGGCGGTACAGTCGCGTCAGTACGAGAGACAACTCAGGCGCACAATATTTTTTATAAATATTCGCCGCATATTCGCTGTTCGTGAACCATGTTTAGATGGTATATTCCTTTTAATCGGACTTCAACACGAATATAGAGAACAAAGCCGAAAAAACGCGAACATCGAATAGCGATGTGAAGTACCCCAATAATAAACAAGTGTTGAGCAAACATTTGTATCGATTCATGCGCGGTATTGTATTAAGGACGTATCACTGCAGTTAGACGGTTAGCTACTGTATCGTAGCTGAGACAAGGCGAAGCACAATCGTTTGTATCGAGCCGCGGGAGTGAATGGCGAAGGAACAGTCTAGCGTAATAGGATATTTGACAAAATTTTAAAACTTGGTTAATTATTTTCCTTAATGTCCAATTAACACAATAATAATACTTTTGAAAAAAAAAACATACGTTACATTATGTATTTTGCGTTTTAAAATAACGATTTAAAAGTGTCTAAATGATGTCACGTCCGGCAAAACGAATTGTGTAAGTCCTAATTCCAATGAATTTTACACTAGTCATTTTAAATATGATTTAAAAAACCGACAGATATTGCAAAATGGGATATTTATGAAATGAAACAATTTATTGTCCGAAAATGTTAAGATTATCAACGAAGTTTCGCATGGCGTGACGTAATTCTTTCAAATTGGTGTCCACTGTCACGTGACTGTAAGCCTAGTTTTGAAGAATTTGTTTCTTAAAGATATTGAAAATACTTGTTCAAAATTGAAAATAAACTTGTTTTGCGATTTCTTATTAGAAATATCAAACAAGCCAGTTTATGTGTAGTGGACACAAGCCTATTGAGACGCGGAGGTAGAGAATAAGGGAACAGTCAAACACGCACCTATAACCTATAAAAAAGAGGGTAGAATACTATTTACCTCGGGTTGTCGACCCTCTCGCACAGCGTGAGCGCTTCACCGGTGAGCTTCTCTATATGCGCGCGCTTCTCCTCGAGCACGCTCGCCACTTGAGCGAGCTTGTGCTCGTCTTCCTTCAGCTTGTGCTGGCACGCCTGCCGCTCGCTCGTGCCTTGCGCTAGCTTCATCTGTTCTTGCTCTATCTCTTCCTGGTGGATGTTATGAAATAAGTCAGCGTGATGTACATTTCACTGACCTGTTATAAATATCTGGACTGGCTGTTGTCAAATTAAATTCGTGCCTATTTGATTATCGCCAATTTGGCACTGTAGGCAAAGCAATTTATTTATAATAGTATGGGCAAATGCAGGTGTACATGAGGTGAACTAAAATAAATAATAATATTAAATAAAATTTTAATTTAATTTTACGACAGTGATTCATTCAAATTAAACATTTGATAGCCTTTCCAGGATAATGATCACATAATGTATTCCTTTACCGATATAGTCAACAGCCTAGTAACCATTATAAATTTACAATTTACTAGATCGATTTGGAACTAAAATTTATAATTCATCTATTTATTAGCTAAAGCATAGAGTTCCAGGGTGCAATCATTAAATTGATTTAGGTTTGTGAGTGGACACACTGCTGTTGCCTTTAAATGGCCTTAATTCTAAAACATTTCATTCATCATTCATTCAGGGTAGTAGCTGGTGTCGCTGACATAGCCCGACGGATTAGCAAGTGGCAGTAGGCGAGGAACATAGCACGTAGAACTGACGGCCGATGGCGCAGAAAGATCTTAGAATGGAGGCCACGTACCGGCAAGCGCAGCGTGGGACGTCCACTCACAAGGTGTACAGACGACCTGGTAAAGGTTGCAGAAAGTCGCTTGATGCATCTAACCGGCTAATCTGGAAGTCACTGGAGGAGACCTATCTTCAGCAGTGGACGTTCGATAGCTGAAATAATGATGAAGGAAGTCAACTCACACTAAGAGTCCTGCAGACGGACGAGGCTTGCGCGAGCTTGTTCTTGACAGTCCGCATGCTGACGTCGAGCTCGTCGATGCTGCGCCGCAGCTGTCGCTCCTGCTGAGCGTGCGTCTCTCGCTGCTGCTCTACGGTAGCCAGCTTGTCTTTTGAGATCTTTAGCTCGTCCAACTGTATGACAATTAGATTTTATATTTGTAAATTCAGTCAGTATTTAAACCTTTAGCTCAATTCGCGCAATTCATTATCTGTTTTCAAGCATACTGGTTAACAAATTTATAGTATAATCGTGCTATGTTTATGGACATAGAATGCGCCAAATGAAGAATCGAAGTTTTAAAACGAAAACAATGCTGAATCCAAAAAAAAACTAAGAATTTAAAATGTAATTTCGTTAAATCGACAAAAAATCTGGCAAAAAATCAGTGAAGTACTATTTTAACTTACGTCACCGATAAAATTACTTTAAGTATAAAGTAAAAATCACTAATTGGGCCGTAGTCAAAGTTACAACTTAAGAACAATAACAAATTTCGGAAATTATAAAATGCATGCATGCCATCGTGATATGGCAAATTTGGATACCGTATCGCTACAGAGCGATTGCCACTTGTAAACAGGGTGCACAAGAGAATAGGACACTCCTTTAAACCACGTGATCATCTATATCGAGATTTTTTTTCCTGTTCCGTACAAACTTACTCATATACCTCGATGATATTGTAAGGACTTATGGAGCATCGTAAAAAAATCACGATTTCGATGTTGCGCCCATAGGAAAAGTTGTTGTATATCACCAGTTGATCAAGTGGGTTTAAGGAGTGTCCTATTTTTTGTACGCCCTGTATATCCCCAGTTTCGAAGATAGATGTTCCATATTGCTCTTGAAGTAGCACTATGTTTTAGTGTTTAAGTTGCATTGTTTTGTTATTAAGTTCAGTCCGGAATATAGCGCTTGATCAAGTGAACATATGTTTTATTTGATCCCTACGTAATACTTCTATCTAAAGGAGCTCATGCTCGATGTTTACCTAAAGTTTCATATCTTCATCATCACATCACCAGCCTATATCAGTCCACTGCTGGACACAGGCCTCTCCAAAAGGAGGATTTTGCCATAATCGCCACGCTTGGCAGGCGGGTTGGCGATCGCAATTTGGCCAATGGTGGAGAGGAGACGCTGCTGCCCGTCTTCTTGTGGCGGTTCTCCTGTAGTCGCCTCTTACGTCACCCATAGGAAGAGAAGGGGTGGTGCAATTCTTTTAAAGTGCCGGCACCACACGGCTCCTCAAGGTTCATATGTATTTGATCAATTGTTTAAAGTTTCCCCTTAACAGTACACTTACCAAGACAGCGTGGTGTGGCGCTTGTTGCTGCTCTAAAGCGGCTGCAGCGCTTCGGGCCGCTTCGTCTTTCTCGTGCCGCTCCCCCACAAGCGCTTCAAGCAGCCGGCTAGACGCTCGCTCGTTCTCTCTCGCTTGACGCGCTTCTTGGTTCAACTCCTCGGCTTTGGCCTCTAACTCTCTGAGGTTGGACTCGGATTCTTGTATTTCGGCTTGCACTTGTCTGTGGAAAAGAGGGTTCATTTTATTAATGTTATCAAAGGGCATAGTAGGTTCGCTGTTGAACAAGATAAATAAGGTTAAAATAATTAGTATGCACCGTATTTATATTTTTAATGAGAACGTAGAATAGAACCTATTAAATCTAGATACATTCTATAGCCGGTCTTAGACATTTTTTATCGTCGTTTTGTATAGTTGACTAATCATCGATTGAGTGATAGATGTTTTGTTGTTGCATTAATTTAAGTTTTCGATATTCTTTGTAGAATCTAGTTTCATTCCTATTAAAATTGCAGTTCAGATATGCAAAAAAAGATAAATTTCCGCAAAAACTTCATAGTTCTTTAATAAGTCTATGTCGTAGTTACAGATATTGCCATCTACCCCCATGACATCTTAAAGACTCACTCGTGTTAACAATCCACTGCTCAATAATAGTGACACAATTTCCTCTATCTAACATAAAGATAATATGAGTTTCTCAGTGGGGAATGTTATCTTTAAAGCAAGTTATCCAACCTTTTTCATATTTCCAAACATACCAATATTGATTTGACATAAGTAGGAGATGAAAGTTATCTCTAATTAAACAATCATAAAACCTTGACGACCTCCGTAGCCGAGAGGCGAACACGCCGGACTATATTGCGTCGCCATCTCTGAGGTTCCGGGTTCGATCCCCGGAATGTAGAAAACTAACGTTTTCTCTCTCTGGTCTGGTTAGTGTGGTACCGTCGTTGTTTCTGATTTCTATAACGTAAGTGCTCTAGCGATTTACCTTACGATCAGAGCATTGTATGGTGATTGTAGGGTATAGAGATACACTTATCGATCATTTTTCTCGAGCGCATACGTCACGACGACGCGCTACCGAACGTAGTGGGAGTCAGTCGATGCCCGACTGCCGACCGAGAGGTGCGTGTGCGCGGTATTGCGTTGGCGAGCTAAATATGGTATAGTACAGTGATGTTGTCCAATATTTATTAATTATTGATATTTGTTTATTACCGTTTCCGCTCCGCAGTGCTGACTTGCAGGTACCTCGTGGCCCGGGCCACGCCGCCGTAGCAGCGGTAGTTGGGCGCGGGGTAGTAGTCACTGCAGTCCAGCGTCACCACGCGCGAACAGTTCTCCGGAACGTTCTCCACAGTGTCCGATAGGCGGACCGCGTCCTCTGGTAAAAGGGAAAAAAGTTTAGTAGACTAGACAGGGTTACTTTTGTTTTTTCCTGTTTTTCCAAACACAAAACAAAATTGTTGCCACTCGTTTGTTTTGTTTACTAAGTACAGGACGCAGCCGCCTTGTTGCTAAGTATCAAGCGCTAGGGTGATCAAACGAGCCTATGAATTAAGGATTTAAAAAGTGACTGTAAAATCCAGTTACATTTAAAAGAAAACATTTTTTCCCTTAAATTATATTTAATTTTGGCGGGAGGTCAAAAGTAACCTTATATAAGGTGTTTCAAAAATATCTGCCGCCGCTGCAATGGATCTAAGTAATAAATAGATTACGATAGTGAAGGAATTTTATGACCCGGACGTAATTCTTTTACTTAAATTACGCTTCATTTTGTTTAAAGCCCCACACCTGTCCAACTAGCTAGACTGTTGTAGCCCTAGCCTGCCGCGCCAGGAACTTGCTCGACGTCACCGCCGGCTCGCTGCTCTGCCGTACACCTGCGTCGCGCCACTCACTCACCGTGCGTAGGCACCAGCAGCACGCTCTCGACGCCGATGTTGTCGATGAGGTAGTTGGCGACGACCGGGTCGGCCGCGTCGTGCTGCCTGCCGCGCCAGGAACTTGCTCGACGTCACCGCCGGCTCGCTGCTCTGCCGTACACCTGCGTCGCGCCACTCACTCACCGTGCGTAGGCACCAGCAGCACGCTCTCGACGCCGATGTTGTCGATGAGGTAGTTGGCGACGACCGGGTCGGCCGCGTCGTGCTGCCTGCCGCGCCAGGAACTTGCTCGACGTCACCGCCGGCTCGCTGCTCTGCCGTACACCTGCGTCGCGCCACTCACTCACCGTGCGTAGGCACCAGCAGCACGCTCTCGACGCCGATGTTGTCGATGAGGTAGTTGGCGACGACCGGGTCGGCCGCGTCGTGCTGCCTGCCGCGCCAGGAACTTGCTCGACGTCACCGCCGGCTCGCTGCTCTGCCGTACACCTGCGTCGCGCCACTCACTCACCGTGCGTAGGCACCAGCAGCACGCTCTCGACGCCGATGTTGTCGATGAGGTAGTTGGCGACGACCGGGTCGGCCGCGTCGTGCTGCCTGCCGCGCCAGGAACTTGCTCGACGTCACCGCCGGCTCGCTGCTCTGCCGTACACCTGCGTCGCGCCACTCACTCACCGTGCGTAGGCACCAGCAGCACGCTCTCGACGCCGATGTTGTCGATGAGGTAGTTGGCGACGACCGGGTCGGCCGCGTCGTGCTGCCTGCCGCGCCAGGAACTTGCTCGACGTCACCGCCGGCTCGCTGCTCTGCCGTACACCTGCGTCGCGCCACTCACTCACCGTGCGTAGGCACCAGCAGCACGCTCTCGACGCCGATGTTGTCGATGAGGTAGTTGGCGACGACCGGGTCGGCCGCGTCGTGCTGCCTGCCGCGCCAGGAACTTGCTCGACGTCACCGCCGGCTCGCTGCTCTGCCGTACACCTGCGTCGCGCCACTCACTCACCGTGCGTAGGCACCAGCAGCACGCTCTCGACGCCGATGTTGTCGATGAGGTAGTTGGCGACGACCGGGTCGGCCGCGTCGTGCTGCCTGCCGCGCCAGGAACTTGCTCGACGTCACCGCCGGCTCGCTGCTCTGCCGTACACCTGCGTCGCGCCACTCACTCACCGTGCGTAGGCACCAGCAGCACGCTCTCGACGCCGATGTTGTCGATGAGGTAGTTGGCGACGACCGGGTCGGCCGCGTCGTGCTGCCTGCCGCGCCAGGAACTTGCTCGACGTCACCGCCGGCTCGCTGCTCTGCCGTACACCTGCGTCGCGCCACTCACTCACCGTGCGTAGGCACCAGCAGCACGCTCTCGACGCCGATGTTGTCGATGAGGTAGTTGGCGACGACCGGGTCGGCCGCGTCGTGCTGCCTGCCGCGCCAGGAACTTGCTCGACGTCACCGCCGGCTCGCTGCTCTGCCGTACACCTGCGTCGCGCCACTCACTCACCGTGCGTAGGCACCAGCAGCACGCTCTCGACGCCGATGTTGTCGATGAGGTAGTTGGCGACGACCGGGTCGGCCGCGTCGTGCTGCCTGCCGCGCCAGGAACTTGGTCGACGTCACCGCCGGCTCGCTGCTCTGCCGTACACCTGCGTCGCGCCACTCACTCACCGTGCGTAGGCACCAGCAGCACGCTCTCGACGCCGATGTTGTCGATGAGGTAGTTGGCGACGACCGGGTCGGCCGCGTCGTGCTGCCTGCCGCGCCAGGAACTTGCTCGACGTCACCGCCGGCTCGCTGCTCTGCCGTACACCTGCGTCGCGCCACTCACTCACCGTGCGTAGGCACCAGCAGCACGCTCTCGACGCCGATGTTGTCGATGAGGTAGTTGGCGACGACCGGGTCGGCCGCGTCGAGAGCGTCCAGCGCCGACGCGAATCCGCTCGCGCGCACCTTGTTGCGCCGCACGTCGTGCTGCCGCGTCAGGAACTTGCTTGATGTCACCGCTGGTTTCGCTGATCTGCCGTACACCTAAATTGGGAGTCATACTTTGAATAGTTACCGTGTTATGACAAATAATTAGGGTTTCTGATTCATCATCATCATTTCAACCATAGGACGTCAACTGCTGAACCTAGGCCTTCTCTAGCTAGAGACTTCCAGATTGGCCGGTACTCTTAAACCAATTGATCTATCTTAACAGTTATGATTTTCCTTGAAAGTTCATGTAAAGCACTATTAGCATTAATTTTTCTAGATTTTTCAAGCCAATAGTTTAGCTTTTAGAGGGGAGGGACGCCCTAATCGAGCAAAAATTGGCACTTTAAATTTTAATATATCGCAAACGGATCCCTAAATCGAAAAATTCTATTTGCAACCCCTAAGTCATTTTAAAGGACCTATTTAACGACACCCCACACGTTGGGATAAATGATGAAAAAAACCGGCCAAGTGCGAGTCGGACTCGCGCTCGGAGGGTTCCGTACCATTATCTATGAAAACGAGAAACTTTTGTTCTACCGTTTTGTAGGCGTGATTGATATACATAGCTCCACAAAATTACAACTCTCTAGCAGTGATGTGCCGAGTCAGACTGACTCGAGTACTGACTCGAATACCTAGCAAGTACTCACGTACTCGAGAATAGAAATTCTGTATTCGGATACTCAATACCCGAATACAGGTTTCGAGTACTTAAGGTATTCGAATCCTAAGTCGTGTAATTTAATAGCAACCTTCTAATTTCGCGCGTACAGTCGAATTTTGAATGCCCACTCCACATTAAAAGACCATCGTAAATTATTATATTTCATTATATTTAAGTTATGATTCTTACATCACATTTTCGTAAGAAGGTACAAAGAATTTTAATGAAGATTTTTACGTTTACGTTTTGAGCATAATTGTTATTTCTTATTTTTAACGAGTATTTTCCTTTTTTCTCAGCGAATATCAAAGCTAGTAAATCGTGCTTCTAGAACTGCAGAATTTCTTTGGTATACATACTTATTATGTACAAAAATCCAATTCGTAATTGATAGTTGCTAGCTTTATTTAATATGCTATGCCATAATTACCACAGAATGATTAAATGACTGTTTATACAACAATTTGTTATTAGGGACAATACTTTTATATATGATTTGTGGTGAAGCATTAGGATATGTCGTCAAAAGAAAATTACAAAATTCGATTCATAAAGTACACGAGTCTACTAAAGTATTCGAATTCTCGTGGTAGTACTCGAATACCTGTCCGAGTCTTCTGACTCGGGTAGGTATTCGAAACTTTTTTTAACGAATACCAAAATATTCAAATACCAAAAATTGGCACATCACTGCTCTCTAGGGTCAACAGTCTCCAAGCAAAACCTCGGACGAACAGACAGACAGACGGACATTACGAAACTATAAGGGTTCCTTGTTAGGACTACGGAACCCTAAAAAGCATAATTAATAGGCAATGAAATGTCGATTAATTTTAAAAGCCGCGGAAAAAATGAATGCCCTATTAGCAGAATTTCGCTTTTACGGACGCAAGTGTTGTTTGACAGCTGTCACATTAGAACAAGAGAATGTCTGCCGGGGCGGAATAATTTTCAATTGTTTTGCAATCACGCAGATCCCCAGCAGAATATACGGCACTTGGGTCGCTGCGTATATTTACCAACCGTTAAACATGCACACGGAACAATGACCAAGTAAAGCGGAACAAGATAATTCCTTATGTAACTTGAACTTACCTGGCCCATAATCTCGAAAAGCTTCCTCGAGTCCTCGGGCGAATTCACGCAGAAGGAGTTCAGTGACCCCCCCATTATGTGCTCCATCACGCCGCCCCATTTCTTATCTTTCACCTTTAGGTATGAACCTGCACAAACACAAGGCATGTGAAAATGTCTCTTCGTTACTGAGTTCACTTTCCGATTTGTACAATGGGCACTGTCAGCGCGAATCCGACCAAATATAGTAGTCACAAATATTACACAAGATAGGGTTATTTTACCTACCTACTGCATTTAAATGGATTCGCGCTGACGAGTTGAGTTGTCAGTTTGTTACTGAGATGTCTGTATTACTAAACACAATAAGAGAGACATCTTTGTAACAGAGATGTACATCTCGGTATTACAATTTCTGTGACAATGTGCATGTGACTTATAATTACCATAAAGCATTGTGACCATAAAGCTAAACGGTGTTGAACTCAAACGAGTTACAAAATTTAAATATCTAGGACACTTAGTAACTGACGACCTTAAAGACCATGAAGATATGGAGAGGGAACGTAGAGCGTTGGCGGTCAGATGTAACATGCTGGTGCGTAGGTTTGCACGGTGTAGTCAATCAGTGAAGATCACTCTTTTTAAAGCCTACTGTCAAGTATTCTACACCTGCAGCCTGTGGGCCAGCTTTACGCAAAAGACCGTTAATGCTCTGCGTGTCCAATATAACAATGGCTTTAGAATGTTGTTGGGGCTGCCCCGATTTTGCAGTGCGTCGGGGATGTTTGCTGAGGCACGCACTAGCGATTTCTATGCCATCATGCGTAAAAAAGCAGCGTCGTTGCTCTGCAGAGTACGGGCCAGCTCCAACTCTATTCTGAGGACCATAGCGGGAAGATATGACTCCCCTATTTTTCACCATCTTGCCAGGGTGCTTGTCAGTAGGAACGCCGATTAACCCGCTCCTGCCATCTGCGGTACATTATCGCCTGGTCGTATAATTGCTCAACTTGTGTGTTTTTGTTTTACTAATATAGTTTTAAGATTACTTTTTACTAATTAAAATGGACCTGCGTTGTCCGATGTGATTCAATAAATAATAATAATAATTGCACCTCTGTTCTACTGAGATGTCTATGTGTTACTAAGATGACAGCCCCACATGTAGGGGATCATCATCATCATCATATCTTATGGCGATCAGCTGCTAGAATCCTAATTTGAATTAAATGTCAATTGACAGTTGACGCACCAGTCCTCAGCGGCTGGGGTGAGAAGATTAAGTTCCCGCAAGCCGCCAGGGAAAAAGTGGAGCAGGCAATCTTTGGCGATGTGAGCTAAGGTTTGATCCGCGGTACTACGATCGTACAATGTAGGGGATGCATGGAGGATAAGAAACGCCACAGCACATGTTGCACGTGGAGGACCGTGGTAGAACATTCTCCAATCACCAGTATTGCTTTAAGAGCCCTGAGTCTGAAATGGCTGCTGAGCTGAGATGACCTGGACTTGTTAGAGCAGAAAAATGGCACGCACATGGCCCAATCAAGAGTCCTACTGCGGAAACAGCCAAGCTAAACTAACTATGTGTTACTGTAATAATGTCTGTGCTTCTGAGAGGCATATTTTTGCTAATGAGATGTCTTTGTGTTTATGCGTGGACAACTTGATTTTACTAAAATGTGTTTGGTTTTAGAGATTTAACCCAAAAATAAATCTGCATATGTGTTACTAAGGGACCCCACACACCAGCGTCTTTCAACTCGAAAGACGCTGGTGTGGGGGGCGCGTGCCCCGACTGTGGTGTGGGGGGCTGGTGTGGGGGACGCGACGCCAACGCTGCGTAAATCAAGCGTTCGGCAGCCGCTCAGCGTTAGCGTAATCGCCGACAAAACGACGACGCACGAAACACGCTAGTGTGGGGGAGGCCTAAGATGTGTCACCTATGGGACCAAATCCAGCGTTCGGCAGCCGCTCAGCGTTAGCGTAGCCGCCGACAAGACGACGACGCTTGAAAGACGCTAGTTTGAGGGAGGCCTAAGATGTGTCACCTATGGGACCAAATCCAGCGTTCGGCAGCCGCTCAGTGTTAGCGTAGCCACCGACAAGACGACGACGCACGAAACACGCTAGTGTGGGGTAGGCCTAAGATGTGTCACCTATGGGACCAAATCCAGCGTTCGGCAGCCGCTCAGCGTTAGCGTAGCCGCCGACAAGACGACGACGCTTGAAAGACGCTAGTGTGGGGGAGGCCTAAGATGTGTCACCTATGGGACCAAATCCAGCGTTCGGCAGCCGCTCAGCGTTAGCGTAGCCGCCGACAAGACGACGACGCACGAAACACGCTAGTGTGGGGGAGGCCTAAGATGTGTCACCTATGGGACCAAATCCAGCGTTCGGCAGCCGTTTAGCGTTAGCGTAGCCGCCGACAAGACGACGACGCACGAAACACGCTAGTGTGGGGGAGGCCTAAGATGTGTCACCTATGGGACCAAATCCAGCGTTCGGCAGCCGCTCAGCGTTAGCGTAGCCGCCGACAAGACGACGACGCTCAAAATACGCTAGAGTGGGGGAGGCCTAAGATGTGTCACCTATGGGACCAAATCCAGCGTTCGGCAGCCGCTCAGCGTTAGCGTAGCCGCCGACAAGACGACGACGCACGAAACACGCTAGTGTGGGGGAGGCCTAAGATGTGTCACCTATGGGACCAAATCCAGCGTTCGGCAGCCGCTCAGCGTCAGCGTAGCCGCCGACAAGACGACGACGCTCAAAATACGCTGGAGTGGGGGAGGCCTAAGATGTGTCACCTATGGGACCAAATCCAGCGTTCGGCAGCCGCTCAGCGTTAACGTAGCCGCCGACAAGACGACGACGCTCGAGATACCCTAGTGTGGGGAGGCCTAAGATGTCTCACCTATGGGACCTCTCGGCGGCGCGCTGAACTCGCCGCGGGCCACGGCTTGCTTGATGCGCTGGCACAGCTCCACCATGTTGTTCCCGTACACGGCCAACGAGTCGTTGCCGCGCGATTCCAGCTCGCGGAGCTGTTGCTTCAGTTGTTCTGTGTACACAAATGCATACGGTGACTAAGTGTTTCTATAAGTCTTTAATTTAAAAAATAAGATCTGGAAAATGGAGAATATTAATAGGTATGCCAAATCGGTTGAAAGTTTGTTACAGTAAAGCTTGTATGTATAAAAATACACTAGTTTTTGTTGTAGTCAAATATACTTATTAGTTTTGATTTTACAGCCATTTCAACTCACGATAAATATCGAGTCCCGCAAACAGTCACGTGACCGCAACCGCATGTGACGTCAATTTACAACGCTCCGCTTAGTAGCAATTCGCCAGACACCGTGCTGATGAGAGCGCGAGCGGACTAAGCGAGTGTTGTGAGATGACGTCACACGTTTACTTCTATAACTCGGAAACTAATTGACGTATCGAAGTAATTCTTTCACTTGATTTTCTTATTTTTTACAGAGAATGTGGAGATTTAATATTCAAAATTAGTGAACATTCATTATTATTTACTATTATTTTAATAACAATAACTCTCAATTAACGAAAAGAGTGCATGGACTTAATAGCCTGCCTAGCTTGCACTTACACTATCTTGTTATTGTATTTCCTGTAATAAAATCAGGCTGACAAAGGTGACTGAGTTTGTTACGCCGCTTCTTCTCATCACCAGCCGATATGTTCTCCCGAAGCGGTGGTAGGGCTAAGTTATATGTTGGGACGGGTATAAGTGCCCGGAAGAGGGCATATATACGATGTAAACTTATCAGGTAATTATTTTCTAGGAGGTGGTTCTACTGCTCAAATAAATCAACTTTTTGTATGAGACCAACTTTGAAATCGTAAAAAAATATTTCATATCTTTATACAAACTGATCTCAGCTGGTCTACCGTTTTGTATGGGGAAATGGTTTTTTGTTTTGCAATTTTGAAGTTGGTCTCATAGAAAAATTTGTTCTATTTAAGCAGTAGAATCATCCCCTAGAAAAGAGTTAACTGATAAGTTTACACCTTATATACAGAATAAACAATTTCATTTTGAACACTACTGAGGCGAAATTTAAATCTTAAGTTAATATCATTTTGGATAGCAGAAGATAGGAAGGCACGGTCACGTTCAAACTCGTTCATAAAACACTCTTAACCCACATAACCACCCACACACTTACACATAAACTCAAACATACACACATTTGATGGATGGTTTACATAGCTAGACTAGCATAGACGAATTGTTAATTTAAGAAAAACCTGTTATTGGCCTTACTAAAACACATGTACGTACTTTTAAGTATGTTTGTAAGTTACGCTGTTGGTTTTTTTAAATAAATAAATCATCATCATCATCTTATCAGCCTATTGCAGTCCACTGCTGGACATAGGCCTCCCCCAAGGAGCGCCACAGCGCACGATCTCCCGCCCTTTGCATCCAGTCGCTGCCAGCTGCCTTCTTCAGGTCATCGGTCCATCTAGCCGGGGGGCGTCTTACACTACGTTTGCCTAACCGTGGTCTCCATTCGAGAACCTTCCTGCTCCACCTCTCGTCGGTTCTGCGACAGACATGGCCAGCCCACTGCCGCTTCAGCTTGCTACATTTTTGGACAATATCAGTCACCTTAGTCTTATGCCGTATGATCTCGTTCGTTTGAAATAAATAAATTAAAAAAAAAATCATTCCACTGTCGCTACTCACTGAGCGTGTCGCGCGCGCGCTGCGCCTGCTGCGCCGCGCGCTCGTGCTGCTGGTGCGCGTGCTGCTGGTGCGCGCGCGCCTGCGTCGCGTCGTGGTGCGCGGTGTCGTAGCGCGCGCGAGCCGCCGCAGCCTCTTGCTCCGCGCGGCCAGCTTGCGCTTCTAGCTGCGCGCGCTTCGACGCTGACCGACCCGAACTATAGTGCAACGAAATAATACGGCTCAAAATCGAGTGTAGAACGTAATACCGAATCATGTTTGACCGATGTAATCTTTCACAGAATGCACTGTTGACAGAAATATCTAGTCCTAGAAAGCACGTTTCCCCGAAACTCTGTTCATAGAAAGCACGCTCCGTCGAAGCGCGGTTCGCAGAAAGTATCTTGCTGTAGCAGAAAGTATATCACGCCTCGGACAGACAGTATCGAACGGTTTATAGACATCTCTCATCTATTCATCATCATCATTCCAGCCACAGGACGTCCACTGCTGAACATAGGCCTCCCCCAGTGACTTCCGTCATCGGGGGGTTTTTGCCATAGGTACTCGCCACGCTTAGCATGCGGGTTCGCGAGCGCAGTTTTTTTTATTATTTCGCACGCAGACGCTGCTCTCCGTTTAGCGCTAGAGGATTTAGACATCATTATAATTGCAGCCACAGAAGTCCACTGCTAAATGAATTTCAGATTGGCCAGTTGGAAGCAGCCTTAATCCAGCAGCTTTCTGCAATAATAACCAGATATCTGTCTTCCTTGTGGAACTGAAGGAGACGTCCTACGCTGCGCTTTACGCTATGTGGCCTCCATTTTGGAGCCTTTCTGCCCCATCGGCGGTCAGTTCTCACCGCTAATTGCCCCGCCCACTGCCTACGAATCTAGGGCGAGACGATTCGTGTCGTGTTCACACAATCACAACCAATTATCTAGCTAGCCCCAAACTAAGCAAAGCTTTATTATGGCGACTAAATAATAGATAAAACACTTAAATACCCAGATTTACCCAGACGAAACATGTTGGTATTAAAATTATCATTGTGACCTTATATGTACATGTTTTACGCAAATAAATCTGAGGCCGTTTTCTGATTTGTCGGCGCAGCAGCGGCGCGGCATCAACATGCTCGGTATACGCGGTACAAAAAGCTTATTACCGAACGCCTAAATTTCAAAGGAGCGTTCCTGATTGGCTCGGTATCGAATATGTGCCACGCCGCTCCCACGCATAGTATTCTTTATTGAACGCCATGGTATAGCTACATGATTTCAAGCCTTCGCTATTAACATTTAATTACACAATTAAAGCGCACTTGCGTTGGCTGTCCGCATGACGCTTTTTTAGCAATCTCCTCATGGCTTTCTCCCCACCAGCCACTTTCCAGAACCATGGAACGCGGCGTGCGTTATCGCCCTTCAACTAGATAGATACAGCTACTGACTCTATGGCTATCTCAATGATAGCGGCTACTTTGCTTACCCTCGCAAGCATTCTGCATGTACCTAAGACAATGTAGCGGCTATTGAATCAATGCGCATAGCTAAGAACGTGGGCAAAATGGCTGTCAGGAATGTCAGGATAAAGTGCATCATACTACCGCCACACTACTGAAAATTTTGAGTATCGTGCTAACCAGCTTTTACCGATATCTGCACAACATTGCTCCACTGCGTGCTTAGCAACAAGAATGCCTCTATCCCGAAATCACTTTTCTGACCCCAATTGCACGACTGCAACTAAACGCTAACACTCAACCAAGATCCTGTGAATCCCAGCCAAGTTGCAATACGACTTTCCAGCCAAAACGCCTAGGTCTGACGTCACCAAAATCCCAGAGTGTCCTAGACATGACTATGCAAAGAACTGGCCTAAGTGCCGAGAGACACCCGTGGCAATCTCATCAGATCATTCATTTCACATCGCTGGCTCTCTCTCCCTTTTCCGAACTTGTGCACACAATAAGCCGTGGATTTAGAGTTACGAAATAGGCCGCCCAAACTATGCAACACGCAAAAGGATCGAATTACGAGAACCGCACCACAGGTTTATGCACAGAACAAGTAAGACTCGCTACGCTCCGCTACGCGGGTTTATGCCTAAAATGACTATGCCATGAGGAGCTTCCATGGGAGCCCAGAAAAATATGGAAGGGACAAATTGTATAAGGAAACACAGCAGCATTGCAGCAAACATGACATGATGGATGATTTATACAAATTTTATTAATAAACTTGTCATGTTAATATTATAGTTTACTTTGTGATAAATTATTATTCTTATTTTCTTATTTTAATCAATGCACCTGCTGTTCCCGCCATCATGTAAACACAACGAAACAGCGCGCTGCTTACGGCTTTTCAGTCAGCCGCGTAGCCGTGATGATAAAAAAAAAATGCCCAAAATGATTCATCTATAAAACTAGGCGTGTCGTTGAATAGCGTTGTTCAATAAAAGAGCTACCCGTCCAATTAAACGGCTATTTTACCCAGTTGGCTGCGACATATGCACATTTGCAAAAGTACAATTCAAAAACCTTTTTAGGGTTCTGTACCCAAAGGGTAAAACGGGACCCTATTACTAAGGCTCCGCTGTCCGTCTATCTGTCCGTCCGTCTGTCACCAGGCTGTATCTCATGAACCGTGATAGTTACAGTTGAAATTTTCACAGATGATGTATTTCTGTTACCGCTATACCACAAATACTAAAAAGTAGAATAAAATAAATATTTAAGGGAGCTCCCATACAACAAACGTGTTTTTTTTCTGCGTTTTTATGGTACGGAACCCTTCGTGCATGAGTCCGACTCGCACTTGGCCGGTTTTTTATGCAACGAAACATTTCAGCTAATTCGCAGCACTGCGTCTTTAAGTACGTTCTACATTGATACGTCCTGCGTTCGTGCCTCTGATCGATGAAACATTATGTGTAAATTGGTTGTAACTATAAACGTCACGCGTATAGAAGTTCGGTCTATAAAATTGCGAGTATACTCACTCCACATTGTTGATCTCCCGCTCAATGTCTGTGACCTTGCGCTTCTCCCGGTTCAGCAGCTCAGAGTGCTTGGCGGCGGCCTGCTGCGCCGCGCGGAACGCCACTTGTAACTCACGAACCTCCCCTTCTAACGCACGGAGCTCTTGCTCTAGAGCTGTTTTCTCAAGCGTCTTCTCGTCTAATTGAGATTTTAGCGCCCTAACATCAAAACATAGAATTAGTCTTGAAAAAGAGAGAAAAGTAGAGGTGTTTTGTTTTATTTGATTGGCGTAGTTCCGCGGCGACATACTGGATGTGAGGAAAAACTTCCCTAGCCAAAACTCACAGCACAAGGTTCTAAATTCCTTACTTTGTGACCATGAATATTCACACCAATATATTTTTATCTTAACTTAAAGTAACTAGAAACCTGGACTAGGAATTTATATTAACTATTACTGCATTCTAGTTTAACTTTAGAAAAGAAAAAAAAAATGAAAAGGACTGCCACTTACTCTATAGCCTCACTATTGTTCCCGTAATTATCCTTCATCTTGCTCAATTTCTCCACAAGCTTCTCCACCCTCACTGTCTGTTTGTCATACTGCGCTTGCACTAAGGCAGCCTCGCGTTCGAAGTCTGCTATCTCACTCCAGTAATACTCGTTTTGGAGAACTTGTTTCTGCGCCTCAATCTCGTCGCGAGATTGTAACTGTTCATGGCTGGTTTTCCACTTTTTATACTCTTTTTCTAATTCTTGACAGGCCTAGAAAATTGGCAAATAAAAAGTCATACTTTCTGTGTAGGTATTAATTCTAAGCAACTTAGAAATTGTATTGCAATAACATGTTTTTTATTTGGTTTTGAATTTTATTTATGTAAAACAAAGGAAATGTGCAATATGTCAGCAAATGACCATTATAAATAAGATATTAATGTTATATAAATAAATAAATAAATAAATTAGTACAGTCCACGCAGCGATGTTAAGCGCTAGGGCAAAGATCGGGGATCGCTTTGCGCATCTTACGAGACGAGCATCGTATCAGACACATGTGCGCGGAGCTAACATCTAATCACAGCCGGCAGTGAAGGTACGGCGCGTGACTAGACAATCGCTCAACATCCATGCCCCTTACAATATAGAAGACTTACATCATTTTTCCTGTTCCAAATAGCGGTAGCTTTGTTGCAGTTTTCAAGTGCTCTGATGTAATTGGTTTCAGTCTGATCCAAGTTTGTAGCTTTTCGGAATAAGGAATACTTCTTCTTTGCATCTGAAGCATGGAAACTTCTTGCATCGTCTTGGTTCAGCACTGAGATTGGGTTGTCTACTTGTATGTCATGAGCCAAGATTATGGCATTGACCTCTTCGAATTTGGTTGATATTACTTCACCTACAAATAAACATAATACATTATTGTACATTATCACATGTATTATTGTTTTTATTTATTTAAATTATACATTACAGTTTTCCATAAATTTAACATCAATATAGCTTTGTTTTGTTAAACAAGTGTTTTCCACACAACCTAATGTAGGTACTTCAACAAGTACATACTAAGAGTAGTGCTTCAGACAGATTAGGAAAGCTTCCTAATCCTGTGATTTTAAAGGTTTATAATATATTTTAGCATGCTTGTTATATCTTATAATTTTTTTAAAAAGAATATACCTACTCAAAATATTTTGTGAATACATAGTTGTTTTTTTTAAATTATTATACAAAATTATAAAAAGAAAAAGTAGAAGGGATGGAGTGTAGGAAAGGGTGCGCAGGACAGAAAAATTTCATCGAAAAATCCGACCCCGTATAACACCCCTTTCTTCAGTATCACTGGATGGGGATCCAAGGGGTGCATTTTATGTTAAGGTGACCTAGCCATAAAGTCAATACCCGCGGATTTAGCTGGATGCCAAACCACAAGGTTAGGTTAGGTTAGAACAGCGACCCGAAAACGCGCGAAGGCGAGAGAGCGAAGCGAGCGTGCCGCGGCAGCGGCCGCCGAGCGCCAGAAATCACCGGACCCAGTGTACGAAAGGGTGCGCAGGACATAGCCGATTTCGCGAGGGGTGGTGGTGTCATATTTACCCCTCTTTTTTCTCACGGGGTTGGATAGAGGAGATGAAGCGTAACAATGTTTGTATTGGACACTTTTGCATTAACTCCCTCCTGCACCCCCCAATCGGACCCAGAGTACGAAAGGCTGCTGGGGCGGGGGGGGATAAGGTGGTTCGATTCCCAGGGGGTCATTTTGATTGCAGATTCGGAAGAATATATATTGGGGGGGCTGGGAGGGTCAAAAATGTTATGGCAGATTCGGAAGCATATATTATATTTGGGGGGGGGAGTCAAAAGTAGGTTCCTCTTCCCTCAACTCCCACTTCCCCCAGGTCCCGATTAGGCGTTTTTTTTTTGCTAATTTTTAGTGTGCGCACCCTTTGCGACACTGACCAGTAGAAGAATAAACTTTTCATTGGGTACTTTACTTAGGTAGTTGTTTGTGGTTTAATGTTTCAATGTCAGGTCTGAACTGCTGTTCTTAGTTTGTACTTCAGTGATAGTATATTAAGGACATACAATGATACAAGCAATCAACTATAAGTTTTATTGAGTATTGTTTTAAAAATTAACATGACTGTCACAGTTTATTTGGTAGATGATTACTATGATATGAACTGAAATTAATTATGAATTGAGAAATGAAAGTTAAAAATTTTATGGGTATTTATGTACTTTGGATTCAGATTTGCACATAACCATACTACATACAACTATATTTATATATTTGAAAAAAAATAACACAGCAGAATAAATTAAGTGTTGGGATGGTTTACCTGATGCAGACTTTACTTTGTAGCCAGAGCCCCCTGAAGCATTGATATTTCTTACAATTGTTATGAAATCCCCATATATGTTGTGCTTGTATGCTTTTGGGCTGTTGTTCTTTATTTTAATTTCCACAGAGGCAGAATTTGCACCCTTTTTTATGAATGCTGTAAAAAAAGGTTAAATGTGTTTTTGACCATACCACCATATCAAATACTTTGGACCATATCAAATTAGAAACTTTTAAAAATATTTTTTACAGTCTTATGATCTTAGCAGAACAAGTGTCATGAAATAAGTTTAATACTGTCGTAGGAACTCATGCAAACCACTTACAGTGTAAGTTACTTCCACGGTTTGTGGCTGAAGCTCTGCCTCCTAATCCAACAACCAAAGCAGTCAAAATTGCACTTTTACCACTACCATTACGACCAACAATAAAGTTTACATTTCTGTTCAAATTTATTTCTAAATTTTCGTGACAGAAGAAATTACGGACATGTATACTGTGAATACATCCGTCAATGTCTTCTTCTATTATGTCTTCCTCCATTTCTTTTGCAATGAAAACGACCAAATATAAAATAAATATCACCGCTCAAATACCGCGAAATAGAAGCAGTGCTAAAACAAGAAAACACAAAACAATTATTTTGACGGCATTGACAGAATATTACGTCAGTCGGTCATAGACAATGCAAATTAATAAAACTGCCAACCAAAACAAATAAGATAATCGTACACTGACCTGCTATTACCCCTGGACTGGATATTTTATGCAAAAAAAATACATACAGATTAGTAATAAAAATGAGATACTAACTAAGGCTCGGTCTTTCTATACGCTGCCGAAATCCGTAAGCAACTGCAAGAATCCGTTCAATAAACGATGGATTGAATCCGCGTTAACCCGGTCCGATTTCCGGCTGGGTATAGACCGAGCCTTAGTTCTTTAGACTCGGCTCACGCTCGGTTCGGCTCCGGAACTGTATTTTTAAAATTTTGGGATAGTGGAGGAAAGCTTGGATAATAAACAGTCATGGATTTGTGCTCAATAGAATGTGCTGACTGACTGACGTAATGAACTAGACAGGCTGCAGTCACACACATAGCGCCCAGCAGGCCCTGCAGCACTGAACCGTGGCAAGCAAGTGGGTAAAACTGAGCTCTGTGCTGAGCTAAGCATATTTGATCAGTAATTTTCGGATCCATGGCAACATATACGTAGTGATTACATGCTCTTTGCAACTAGATTTTCAAACGCCATTTTTGCTTGAAAATCACGAGAAATAAATTGGATTGTTGTTGCGTGAAATTTGTGGATTTTTCTTGATAATTTAGCGATTTCTTTCAAACAATTTGATAATTTCATTCACTTATATTTTTTTGCTGTTTTCGCCACTAATTTCAAGGTAAACAACTTTTACACATGAAAACATTAACTTTGTTAGTCTCATTTGTCGCTCGCGGTATGTTTTAGTTTTATTACAGTTGAATAATTGTTGTTTGTTGCAAGACGTTTTTATTATGGGTCATTCGATATACAATTCTTGATGCTCATTTATACTCTGCATTAGAGGGTAAACTACGAAAGTGTCCTGATTAATACATGGCCACGGGTACTAATCCTATCTATTATCCCAATTTCCAACATTTATGTTTTGAATCTTTACATTATGCTAATTGGCCACTCAATAATTGAGTTATTATGATCAATCCCTTCCTCTACCATGTTTGAGATGGAGCTAAATGTGCTTCTATTAATTTCCCAAGGGTACACTACACCATGCCCATTTAATAATTAAGTAACTCTCTTGAAATAATTATGACTGTAAAATAATATGTGGTTTCAAAACTTTAATAAGTGTGACGAAATATTAACCAAAATTCAACTGTCATCTCTACTCTTTGTTATACCTGAATTTGTAGAGTAGTGATGTCCATATTAATTATTAAATCATTATTGCTGAAAGGTTCTATGACCTTGATTCTCCTTGTTCTGGAAGCTATATTTGTATTCACATTATTGTACTGCATTGAATTATAAAAATTTGGTTTATTTTCAGACTTCAATATGAGTGATTCACCAGATCAGAATGACCCTCCAAAGGATGTAAGTAGCCTTGATTTATGAATCGTCAATTTTGTACAACACTTTTTAAATTTGTTTTATGTAAATTTTTAGCCTAAAGAATTGGAGAAACTCGAAGAAGCAAAACTTAAGGCAAAGTTCCCTAATGCAATGTTAGGGAGAGGACCAGGAGGACACTCGGCTTTCCTGCAGAAGAGGCTGGCTAAAGGAGTAAGTAGCCCGATTATATCTGCTCTTGGGCAGCAGACTAAACCTAAAACTAAATAAATTGATAGATGTATAATTTGTAACCTATATGAAAGAAGAGTGTTCTATGTGTTGAACTACCTGAAATGATTGCTAGGAAGTATATGATAAAGATTTTAATTTTTCTAGATATTTATAAGTTAATAGGCATGATGGCTGGGTGAAGAAAATGAAATTTTATTAAGTCCATCAGTTAGATTATAAAAAAAGAAACAGCCAAGTGTGAGTGAGAGTCTCACATGAACGGTTCTGTAAAAACGGCAAAAAAAAATTGCTCTGTTGTATGTGAGCCCCCTTAAATATTTATTTTATTCTGTTTTTTAAATATTTGTTGTTATTGTGACAACAGAAATACATCATCTCTGAAAATTTCAACTATCACAGTTCATGAATACAGCCGTGACAGATGGACAGACAGAACTTGAAACTTCATTACCTTACTGATCTCACTGCTCATTAGTACACAAATGATTAAGTGTCTAAAACTAAACTCAATCATAAATACTTCTCTTAAAATAGCTTATTTATTTAACTACAATAACAACATTTTAATTTCAGCAAAAATTCTTCGACTCTGGCGATTACCAAATGGCTAAACAAAGGCCTGGAAATCTTACTGCCCCCTTCAAAACACCTGCAGTCCCCGCCAAGCAGCCGACCGGTGACGCCATCCCAACCCCAGAGACTGTGCCAATGAGGAAAACGTCCATCATCCAGCCTAAATACCAGGCACCAAGTCAGACCTCCTAGCCTTGCCTGTCCACTATAGGCAAAAGGCATGTCACTAATTACTAATTTTACCATTCCAAACTTAATTTCGCTATGCATCGCACTCAAGCATCGCTTATAATTTTATCGATCATAACACCAATTCAGTAGTGTATTTGTGTTCATTCTCATCACATCAACTTGGGCACTGAAACATTCTTCGTAATTTGATTTTTCATCATAATTAGTTATGTATGTTGAAATTTATCAAAACTTTTATAAGAACAACTGTTATTGTATAAAGCAATTAGGTATAAATGTGATATTGCATGTTCGGGATGTGAATATTATGTCATTCTTAATATTGCAGTTGTGGAATTTTCTGTGGCTGGCTCTCCTTTTCATGATTGATTAAATTTGTGAGAAGTTCACATGTACTTGCCATAAAATAATAGCATCTGATTCTTATATCCATAGACAGATTTGTAAATTAATTCCAAATTCGCATGTATGACCTCATAAATGTTGGTCGTTAAATGTTATGTATTGTTGCTAACATTAAATCAGATCTTCTGTACATAGCCTAGCCTATATTCATGCTATTAGCAGCCAAATGCAACAGCAGTGTACATTTAAGAACATACCACACAATGCCATGTAATTAGAGATAGGTTGTAAAATTAAGGAGGTAAATTTTTTTGAATAAAAAATGGGTCACTTAAATATTGTGTTTCACGCTTTCAATAAATGGTCTTTCATTAAATTGTCTTACAATAATATAAATTACGAGATAGTTCCCTAGTAGGTAAATTGCCATTAATATTTTGGTCCCTATATATAAAATTGGGTAAAAAATACTAAATAGTTATTAAAGTATGGACACTAACAGGTCTGCTCTCTAATTTGACCACTGGGATAAACTAAGACAGTTTTATAAGAGCTAGTACCTACCTTTATTATACAATAAATGTAATGGGTATCTTATTTTTTTATGTAATGTAATTTTAATTGAACAACAAATCAATCAACCGTCATTTACAACATCATTGATGTCTAACTGAATAATAATAGTGGGTATAATAACTTTCATTTTAGTGCAGATTTTTAGGACTTAAAAAAACGGAATAGTAGATTGTCATACCATATAAAATAAGAACCGTTTAATGTGTTTGAAATTGTATACTTTAGGCCCAGTAATCCTAAACGGACTTAACTAAAATGAAAGTAATTTCTTTTGTTAATTTTAATCTTGGTCCCTACTATCACCTACCAATGGACTAAGGAACCAAGTGATTCTTCTTGTAGTGTAGAAGATTACAAAGTTTTGAGTAGGATGGCAATCGATTCCAAAACATTAACACATTTGGATCTTATCTCATTTTCTTATAAAAAAAAATATGTATATAGAAATATGTATTTTGCTTACAATAATATTATGAAAAATCCCAAAATAGAAAAGCATAATATGGAAAGACAATGGACATCATGAACAAACGACAGAGTGAATGCTCACGTGATATTTGATTATGGAACTGATGAAATGTTGATGTTGAAGAATTAGCAGTTAATGTAATAAAAAGATCTTGATACAAAAGGAAAATAGTTTTATTTCAACTTCGGTACATCTAATCTACTCTATTATTCGAGAAGAACCGAGGGTGCATCCTGAAACTTTTTTCAAGCTTTCTCTTATTTTCACATCACATTCATTGCTTTCATTCTAGGGTGGTTAGTAGCTATGGTGGCTATAGCATTTGTGCTAAAGTAATTAGAAACAACCGAGATAACATAAATTAAAAAAAACCGACATGACCGGAAATCGAACCCGAAACGGAACCTCAAATCGTCAAAACTTTTTTTTCTGTAAATAGGCTTAAACTAAGCGCTTTTACAGGTCCCATTTTTTCCCTGGGGACAATTTTGGGCTTCACTATCACAGCGAGATAATCGAGAGAGAGAGATATGGCCATTCGAAATGTCTTTCAAACTAGGCAGTTTTCACTCTTGCCTGACCTAGTTTTTTTTATTATAATAAATGCCTATCGGGCTCTACTTAAGGTGGGCTCATACAATGACAACATGTTCAAACAATAGAGAGAATATTCACATGATATTTGACTAATGAAACAGCTAAAACATTAAAGAGTACAGATAATGAAATCCTTGATAAAAAAGCAAAATCGTTTTATTTAACTTCTTGCGAGTACATCTTTTATTCGAGAAGAATTTGAGTGAACAATATGAGATTATTATAACATAAAATGGCACAATGGTTAAACAAAAACTTAAATAACAACTGTGAGTTAGTCCTCCAACTTCGCCTGATTCCAACTTCGCTTCCTTGGATACTGTTCCATTCCATCTTGTTTTTAACTTATTCCCATTTTTTACAAATTCATCAACTGTTATATTTGACTGCTCTCTGAAACAAGAAAGATAAGGCTGTAAGTCCAACAACTTCTAAAGACTATCAAAAAGCATGCTTAGGAAAAGGTAATGAGCCGATGGAAGCTTTCTGTTTACTCTGTGTCTCCATTTCTTGCATTAAGCTCCATCCACTTATATTTTATGGGAAGGACTTGGATGACGAGTGACCATTCGGCTCAGTCACCCAGATTTGTTTTATACAAACTTCTTCTTCTTCGATACTTGCGTTGTCACTGTAACTGAAAAATACAGAACAGGTTCCCGTGCACGTAGTCGGGCGTGTCGGCGGCCTGGTAGTGTACTCACCCGGGTTCCAGTGCACGTAGTCGGGCGTGGCGGCGGCCTGGTAGTGTACTCACCCGGGTTCCCGTGCACGTAGTCGGGCGTGGCGGCGGCCTGGTAGTGTACTCACCCGGGTTCCAATGCACGTAGTCGGGCGTGGCGGCGGCCTGGTACTCCCGCACTAGGTCGTCGACAACGGCACGCGACTCGTCGAACTCCTCGAGCGACTCGCGGAACATCGGCTCCTTCCGAAAAACTTCCAGAAACGCTTCGCGCTTGCGCAGCTTGTCATACTGCTGCAGGCACCGGTCGAACAACTGTAGGGAAAGATGAGATATTAGAAAAAGATTAAGAGTGTATTGCGCGAAATTGTGAAAATTAAGGTATTTTTATATCACTTTTTCTAGACGCTGAATTGATTAAATACATTAAAACCACCTTTGTAGGCTAGCCTGAACCTGGATCTAGGTCGCCGCCTTGTTGAAATTTTGAAAAAATACCTTTTAAATAAAAAAAATACACATGAAAGGTAATAACTTCTAAAATCATTTTTTTTCGATTACTTTATCAATTTTACGCATTAAACAATGATTCTCACATGAAAATGTTTGTATTGCAATTCCGCAGACCGCCCCCTTCTTAAAATTTAGTATAAATATAAAAAATATGAATATTTTAAGATTTCTTAATTTAAGACACAAACGCCTGATATATTTTAAAAGGAAACATTGCTCTTATTAATTTACTAGGCGCACTTAATTGAATGGTGTGATGCGTATTTTCTATAGATTCCTTGGTGAGGTCATGCACATGAAGCACAGATATTATTTCACACCAGCCTGCCAGCTGATGATCATTCCCGAATTCTTCCCCGATGTCCCCAACTAAAGGCAGCCGTGTTACAAATCTATACTTTGCAGTACATTTTAGTGTTTTTGCTGTCTTTCAACTCAAATGTCAAGTCTTATCCCGTACAGAGTAGTGCAAACGCAGAGCATGTAAACCAATAGGTATCTAGCTTAAACATAAAAGAGTATATGATAATTATGGATGTCATCAATAATGTATAAATAATAATAAAAATTGTAAATTCAATGTTTCGTTCACTTTTTCGTCAGCTGTGAGATTTATTATAAGCAAACGGTGCATATTTTTGTTTCGGGGTAATTTAAAATGTTATAATACCTACTTGGAAAATAGATTTTTATCAAGTAGGTATTATAAAATTTTGGTGGTCCCGATCAGATGGAACCCGAACCCTGGACCATTGCATACCGGGTGAGTGCTTTTCCAACTAAGCTACTGAGACGTTAGCAGAGTTGACAAATTTTCAAGTGCCAAAAGAATATAATTTTTTTTAAAGATTTTCTGATCTTAATCAATAGTTAAATTTTATTTTTACTTAATTTTTGTGACATCCAACCCAAGGGCTCAGTCATTATCTAACATTCACTTATAATCACCATTCACAAGAGCCCAAAAACGCTGTATCGGCTGCCTAGGTGTTGATTACCTTACCATATACTTTCAATATCATTGAAATAACACGGTACCAAATTTCTATCTTTAAAATAAATATAATCTTTAGCCTGCCGCTAACACTCTTGCGCCTCACACAGACACTACAATATACATGACCTGCACCCCTCGCGTGAAATGTACAGACAGTAGTCGGTGATCCGCCGGGAAAACAATTTTTGTGGAAATTAGTGTTGTTTTTGTACAAATTACGTCGAAGCACGACAATCTAATTTTGTAACGGGTATGTGATCTTTGAGCCAGCAGTCATTTTAATGTCATCCTCATCAAAATGACTGCTGGCCCAAGGTGGAGGCGAGTAACCCAGGATAGACCTCAGTGGAAACTATTAGAGGAGGCCTATGTCAAGAGGCACACTGAGATTAGAGATATTTTATAAGCTAAGTTACCAACAATGTGTATGTTATCTCTAATACCAGAATAAAGGGCTTTATTATTATTATTATGTGATCTTAAATGTGACTGAATTTATTATTATTTGTAGCCCAATATGTTTGCGAATAATAATCTTAAAATATGTAATGGCAGTACATTATATTGTATATTTATAAATAAATTATCTTTATCTTTATACCTATAAACGTAGCCATTTCGTTGTTATCACACCAAAACCTTTAATGTCTGATTATCCTGCCACTCTTTACCCTGTTCTGAAAGCAGGTTAATGAGATTGAACCTCCACAGCTGAACATAGGACTCCCACAGTGAATTCCAGATCGGCTGGTTGGAACCAACCTATATGGACCACTAGGAATAGCTTTTGTGCTCTGCTCCTCCAGTCGGAACGACATGGTGGCGTTTTTATATAAACACTTCAGCACCTCGATGTACCTATAGTTAATATTGCGCAGTTGGAGAGACTGTAGTACTGCCCAAGTCTCGATCGAAGCGAAGGGCTTGTCATAGTCCACAAACGCTAAGCATTGTAGCAAGTTATACTTTTCTGTCTTCTGCATAACTTGTCGCAGCGTATGGATAGGGTCTAAAGCCTTTTTGGACTACTAAAACTATGTGCGAGACGATTCGTGATGATCCTCGAAAACAATTTGTAGATATTGCTCAGAAGCGAGATTGGTCTGTTATTTTTCAGCAAGGTGTTATCCCCTTTCTTGAAGATGAGCACCACCGTACATCTGTTTCATGCCTCCGGCGTTATCTCCTCGAGCAAGACGGAGCTGAAGAGTTTCTAATGAACTTTCAGTATCTGTGTTGTATTGAATCACTAAGGTAATTCCACCGTCACCCGGCGTCTTTTTGTTCCTACGCTGTTTGTGCATGTCAGGTTGGTAATAAAAAGCTGATTTTGCATGGTTAACTGTTTTTTTTTCTACTTTCCAGTTCAATTTTCTTTAACTTAGTACCGTTTCTCATTAACCTGTACAAAAGCTCTTTAACCTGTGAGGCAAAAATTTTAAAAGGCTGTATTTTCCATATTTATGTCTAAACTCCGTTCCCTTCAACTAATTATGAACACAAAGTATACATTGATTCGATTTACATTTACAAAATTCCATATTTGACACATTTTTAAAAATCGTTAAAATAATACAAACGGTGCCACTTTTTTGAGAACGATCCTTATCTATGACACAAAAACTAAACGAGAATCGGTTCATCTGCTTGAGAGCTACGATACCACAGACAGACACGTTAAAGTTATAACACCCCTCTCTTTTGCATTGGGTTCTAAAAACGCTGGCTCCGACAGCTTCTCGCTGTCAGAGCCAGCGTTTTTGACACTTGAAAGATTACGTCTGCTCTGCAAACGTTTCGGTAGCTTGGTTGGAAAAGCACTCGCCCGGTATGCGATGATCGTGGGTTCGGGTCCCAAGTCCCAACCCTTACACACACACTTACACACCCCAATTCTCAATTTGGTTGCAATTTAAGTGATTCAAATATTACTGGAGAAAATAAAAATGGTTTTCATTACTACTTTTATATGGTGTGCAAAATTAAAATTGGAGAGTTGTAGAAATCCTCAAAGCAGCAAAGAACTGACACACAATCACGAGTAACATTATGTCTATCTATAGGTATGGGAGTAGGTGCCCTCGAGTATGTCAAAAATCCTCTTGATATACCCTACATATCGGAAAATCTTTAATGCTAAATGTCATGCTAAAGTATGTGAACTCTGGGAGCTGGCCAAAGAGAAATTCATATAGGAAATAGCAAAAAAGGGAGCCGAGAAGAATTTGAGTGGCTATTGCTAAAAATGGTGACGTGAATGCATGTGGCGTACCGATGATAACAGTTGTAGCCTCTTACTCCATCATGCATTGTTGGAGTAAGAGGTCGTATAGAAAAACATAAATAACATTATCAGGAGCTGCAATTATCATTGGCTACAGAAAAAGCTCTCTACATTTGCTGATAAAAATGAATAGTGTATGGTATGCGCGTGAGCTTAGAATGCAATCTTGAAGTACCTGAGCATGTGTGCTATAAAAATTACTCTGGATCATCTAGCGGTACGGAGTCAACTGCCATAGTAGAAGGCTTTAAAAGTACATTAAAAACTAATTACATACTCATGGCTGATGGTATTCCGCAAATTTTGTACCGCGGCACACTGGTGTGCTGTGGTCATTAGTTAGTATGCCTCGGAATAATAAGGTTATCCCTGTCAATGATTACACAAAATTAATTTCGAACAATAAAAATAGTGTACTCTATTATTTAGATCGCCTATGTTCAATTAAACTGGCCTGTGTTTCACATTCCTTATCTAAATACTTTTTCTGCAATTTAAAGCTTAGGTTTGATTTTCAATAAAAACAATGTTTCGTTAATTAATAATAAAGTTTGTAAATATTATTTAGAACAAAAGTTTAGGTAGGTATTTATAAACTAAATATTATGTATGATCTTAAATAGTATTTACTTCTTTACATTATTTTTTCTTTAAGAAAAAATAGCAGGTAATGTTTACTCTGTCGTTCAGCCTACTCTGTAAAGCTATTTTTCTATGTGTAAGTGTTCACGTACGGGCCCGATCGGCTCTCTCCGAAGTTTTTCGTTCGAATGGCACCCCCTTAAGAATCGTGCTATAACTAACTATTAATCTTGGTTCTTCTACTGCGGATTGAGGGACAGTTGTTAACAGTTTTGTTAATCCAACACTTAGAATTTTAAAGTAGAGTAGGTAGTTTCCAAGCCATAGTAGGGCAAAGCTATATTTTTGGTACATGTATAAAGTGTACGAAGAAAGCCTATACGACTTGTAACGGTCCAGCAAGCAGCAGGGTACATACCGAGCATATATGTTGGTGTGGTTGGCGAGCAGCAGGGTACATACCGAGCATATGTTGGTGAGCAGCAGGGTACATACCGAGCATATGTTGGTGTGTTGGCGAGCAGCAGGGTACATACCGAGCATATGTTGGTGTGTTGGCGAGCAGCAGGGTACATACCGAGCATATGTTGCTGTGTTGGCGAGCAGCAGGGTACATACCGAGCATATGTTGGTGTGGTTGGTGATCAGCAGGGCACATACCGAGCATATGTTGGTGTGGTTGGCGAGCAGCAGGGTACATACCGAGCATATGTTGGTGTGGTTGGCGAACAGCAGGGTACATACCGAGCATATGTTGGTACTTGATGTGTTGGCGTGGCGAGCAACAGGGTACATACCGAGCATATGTTGGTGTGGTTGGCGAGCAGCAGGGTACATACCGAGCATATGTTGGTGTGGTTGGCGAGCAGCAGGGTACATACCGAGCATATGTTGGTACTTGATGTGTTGGCGTGGCGAGCAACAGGGTACATACCGAGCATATGTTGGTGTGGTTGGCGAGCAGCAGGGTACATACCGAGCATATGTTGGTGTGGTTGGCGAGCAGCAGGCCGGACACCTTGTGCGAGGCGTGCACGTATGGCGAGCGGCGCGAGAGGGCCACCTGTATGGAGGCAGGCCCCCACGGGATGAACGACGCCAGTTTACGCTCGCGGATCCTTTGCAGAGACTTGTGCACTTGCGACGGGTCCACCTCACCCTACATCAAAATAGCAATCATTCATTTCTACGTGTTTTGTTTTATACCAACTACTTCTCATATTCATATTTATTTTTCATTTTTTGGTAATAACAGTTTCTCTGGGCTCAGAGTAGCTACACACATTTGTCGGCCTCGTCTCAGTCGGTAGCAACAACTCATTTGAAACACAATTGACTATCATCTTTATCGTACGTCATGTCATAGGGTTGAGTGAGACTATTATCTTAGTGCAAAAACCCAAAAATCGTAAGTATTATTCTGTTTTTGTGTTTGGATTTCAGATAGTTTATACTTACTGGTAGTTGTAAAATTGGGTCTATCGGTTTTCCTTTCGATAATAATAATTGTTCTTGTTTATTACATGTTCTTTGAACCTATAAGAGTTATTTTATACGTTAAATAAATAATTAAGTGAGAATAACCATGGATATTTATTCCTAATTTTGTGACAACACCCAAAAACGGCTTCCACTACCTACACTAGGGAGCGGCATCGCTATACATCAAAGGCAGTTACTAACTGTAACGTTGCTACACTGTGCTCACGTCATATTCCATCCCTTTCTTTGACACATCCCCCATAAATATTTTCAAAGTTTATAATGTTGAAAGAGTGTCAAAAACATATATATTTTTTAATTGCGTTGTATGCTTACACAACGTGATAGCAGTAGTTGTGTAGAAACATATGCCATGGTAAGCCAGAAACTGAAAAGCACTTACTGGATTATTATTAAATGTAATTTTCGATATCTCTGACTTCCATTTTAGACACTTCTTTCGGAACACCGGCTTATTTATTATTCAAAATCGATATTTAACTTAACCGCGAATTCGAATAGAGAATTTAAAATACAATTACATTTTGGTCCTTCGAGCCGGATACCGCAGGTGATTACACGCAACTATAACAAATATTATCTATAGTTTACCTGTATAATGTTCAGTATTGATATGTAGCAATGCTGATTCGTCCTGTCTGGACTGAGTGAGACCATCATATTCTTGGGTTGTAGTAATCTCTGCATCACATCTAGGACTGTGGTTTTCCGAATTTTTGGTGCCTGAAAGGGTTTATTAGATTAGAAAGGTAAGTAATAAAACTGGATTAGCGACAGACTAGAAGTATTACTACATACAGTATTTAATTCATGGTCTGCTGTGAGCGGCGTGTATCCCGTCATTAGGAAATGTAGGCGGGGAGTCGGGATCAGCGGTGCTACCAGGCTGATGAGGTCGTTGTTCATGTATGAAGGGTACCTAATACAAAAACATGAAAATTATCGAGCTAAGAAATCATTCTCTCCCTCTTTTCATTATGCTGCACTGAGATTTTGTGTCCGCATGTGATGTCTACTTTCTGTTTGTTATGTCTGATTCCCATAACTACTATTTATTCTGTGACTGAGAGAGTGTCTCCAATCTGACAGAGTTTAACTTTTAGAAGTTTTCTTGCCTGGCGATGGCTATTGTCTAATTTACTAGTGTTTAATATTAGCTGTATGCTGTTTTCATTTACAAAGCAAAATAAGATATATATAATAGATCGTGAAAATCTCAGAATCTATTGTGTTACCTAAGAGTAGCAGTACTGGCACTCATGATAGTAGAGACAAGAGTGTTGATCTGCGCGAACGAGGGGTTCTGTATGTGCAGGCGGTCGCTGGCGATGCGGTTGAGCGCCGTGTTGTCGAGCACCATCACGCAGTCCGCGCTCTCCGTCAGGCGCTTCAGCGTGAGCAGTGAGTTGTACGGCTGGACCACTACATCACTGTGAATATACCAAGATCTTGTTAGTATAGTATGCGGCATCGATGTTGAGGGCTAGGGCAGAGTGGGGATCACTGCTCATCTTATGAGACGGTCATGGTATCAGAAACGCGTGTGCGTGGACTGTGGAGCTAACAACCAATCACGCCCGGAGGTGCAGGCGCGGCGCGCAACTAGCCAATCGGGTAATCGTAATGGTCTTCAGCGCAACTTTGGACCAGCGCTCAACTTCTGTGCTGCTAGTGTAAGCAATATCAAAAAAATGTCTAGCATGCTTATATGTTACGCTGTAAGGCACAGGCCCCACTTCAACTATGAGGTGAATTGGGCCATACTCCACCATGTGGGCCTAGTGAAGACTGGTGGACAGGTGTTGTTAGGCCAGTGATTAAATATTATTGACCGATATAATCAAGCAATTTGATACACTGGAAAGCTAGTATCTATAAGATAAATAATATTAAAGAGAACTTTAGATGTTTTTATTAAACGGTACTCAAATTTTGTAATAATGTAACTTAGTATTTACCTTATTTCATCCAAATTGGGGAAGACACTGTAAGTCTGTACCAGTTTCTTTGGGAACCTGTCTGAGAGATGTTCTAGGATGTATGAGCCCATGCCTGAACCGGTACCACCGGCTATCGAATGGCACAGCACAAAACCCTGGCAACAAAATATTTTTCTTTTATTTTTTTTTTAAGTTCTAATGTGGTAGTTCCGTTGTACGTTACCAGGTTGAAAAATGTGATCAACCAACTAAAAACTTGTTTAATAGGACAACATTTTAATGTACTAGAAATAGTAACACAACCTCCTGATGTCTTATGTCAACTACCCTGCATAGAGATATCAAAGCTTACTCATATTATGGGAAAAAAATAATAGAGAGAACAATATAAGAATAGAAATTACATGAAAGTAAATTAGTTCCTTAAATATTCTCAAGGCTTCAAGCAAGATCCAGTAGTATGTATATTATATATTAATGCTAGATGCTTTATGGTTCAATAGTCACCTCTAAATTATCACTACCGTCAGCTTCTCTGTTGATGATATCAAATACTTCTTCATTGAGTTTCTCGCCCTGAGCATAACCAGATGCCCAGTTGTTACCTGCACCTCCTCCGTGTTTGGACAAGTATACATTCTCAGGGTTGTATAGCTGTAATTTCAAATAAGTATATAAATTTATTTTTTTGTGTTCTGGACAATTAAAATTAATTTAAGTCATTTTTGTATGTTACACATCACATATGCTTGCAACACTATCCTTCTGTAATTATTTTATTTATAATATAGAATGTACTAATGGCAGACTTAATGCCAAATCCATTTGTTACTGGTGAACCAGTACAATAAAATGCCTAGTAATTTTAGGAAAATGTATCATACCTTAGCATATGGAGAGTTCATTATAGTGTGTATAACTCGAGGCTCCAGGTCCAGAAGCACAGCCCTCGGTATGTAGTGATCATCGTCGGCTTGGTAGAAGAACACATCTTTGCGATCCGATCCGGCCGAGGCGAATTCCTCTAGAATGCCTTCAGGCGATATACCATGTTCTATGCATAGTTGTTTCCAAAATTCAAAGCCAACTGCAAATTATAATCATCTTTTAGCATGATTATTAGGATTAATAAAATTTTAAGTAGGTAGGTTAGAACTTACTTTGATTCCCACACTGGCCAAGCTGCAATGTTATCATTTCACTTGGCATTGTAGTGGTTTGAGTTATTACTACCTTTGTTCAATATCTCTCTATTCAAAATTGATGGACAAATTAAATGATAAACAAAACATCAACATCAACCAACATCAACCGCCTTCCATCACAAGTCTGTTCTTTCTTGCAATTTTTTTAATTACAATAGTTTGACGTACAATACAATAATCTAAAGGGATTGGTTCATTTTGTAAGCAGTGAAGATTTTACCAATCACAAAATTGAATTTTATTCTACGCTAATAGTTTTTTTTGTCTTCAAAATGATGCCAAAGGAACATAAATATCGCGTTTACGTGGGTTTGAAACTAACTATCGTCGTTCGAACGTTATATTAATCATCACCGTTTGGCTTTTTGATTAAAATTATTCTGAAATGACTTTATTTATTGAGAAGACAGTAAAATAACAATATCTCACAATAAGCAAAAGCTTTAGTAAACACAACCATTAAATAATAAATAAATAAATTATTGGTATTAATTATTTATGAACGCAGCGAATTTGGCTGACAGATGGAGACAGGCGACAGCTGATGCTGACAGCGACAGCTTGTTACCCCTGTAAATGTCAAAAAGTTTCTTCCTTCCTCGAACTTGACCAAGTTTTTTATTTCTTTGTAAAAATGCTGAATTAAGATTCATAACTCTTTTTGTTACTGAAGTATCGCTAATTTATGGTTAAGGAAGCCTATTTTTGTCATATGTAGTGTAGTTTATCACTTTATGAACATTTACCAGTGTCTAAGGTTTGTACTTTGAGCTAACTTGGCATGTTGATGGCCTTCAACTAACATATTTCTCAACTTCGTCGTCCACTGCCTACGGACGTGAGAAGTTTTAAGAATAATGTCATCGTGGGCGTATCTTTCGTAATTACAAGGCTCTCATTTACCCCGGCAGTAGTTAGTACTAAGAAATAATAAAGTTTTTAGTCACAAAATTCGAAACTTGATTAAACACAGTTAGCGACGAAGCATGCTGGTATTGCTGATTGCCCGCGTTTGTTTAATTACATAATTTAATAAATTACCATAAATAAACATTTTATGTGTGTGTCTGCCTGTTCCATAGGAAGTCAATGTCGCTTTGCGCTTACATTCTTCATGTGTAATTGTTAGTGAAGTGGTTATAAGTTCGCGTGGACAACAGCAAAAATGCCGAGGAAACTGTTGAAATTCCTAATCGTGTTTGATAACACATCATTGCTATATTTTCCTGGTCAGTTCCTGTCTGGGAAAGTGTTAATGGAATTGCAGGATGACACTCCAGTTTTAGGTAAGTTAGGCATAAAATAGTTATTATGTGAAGATTACATTGATAAAGAAATGATGCTGTAGTTTTTTGTAATATAATAAGAATAATAACAAGTATTATTATACTAAAGGTACAATAGTTTTGCATATTTCAGATGTTAAACAAGTATAGTATTATTCCAACAACTTGTGTTCTTTTTATAGCTAACTTTTATTCCTTTCCAGGTCTACATTTCCATGTAGTTGGAGAAGGAGTGGTCAGAGTAGGATCTGGACGACATGAGAGGCTGTTTGATAAAGAAAATTATATTGATTTTCGAATGAGACTGCTTGGCGAACCAGGTTATTACATTTAAAACTTTTGTTACTACTATTATTTTTTTTAATAAATTATATTTTTTATGCAATATTCTTGCAACCTTTACAAAGTCATCTGTCTACCTTGTACAACTGGTCAATCTGGAAGTTACTGGGTGAGGCCTATGTTCAGCAGTGAACATCATGTGGCTGAAATGATGATGAAATATTATTTAAAATAATAATAATAGCAGATTTATTAATATTTTAACACAAGTTTTTTTTTATAAATGAGATCCATTAAATTAAACTTTAAAAAAAAACCCATACTACTTCATATAGTTTAGTCTTAGAGTTTTGTTTTACTGTATTTTTTAGGTCATGGAACTTCAGTTCTTTCACCTGGCATCCATAGCTTCCCATTTAAGTTGGGTTTGCCAATGGGCCTGCCTTCAACATTCCTCGGTACACATGGATGGGTTCAGTACTACTGTAAAGCTGCACTGCGGGAACCCAATGGCTTAACGCATAAGAACCAACAGGTTTTTATAGTGATGAATCCTATTGATTTGAATTTGGAGCCACCAGTATTAGCTGTGAGTGTTTGTTTCTTTATATTGTATATTTAAAAATAATTAAAGGAAAAGCCAAGAAGCTTTCTAAACCCGTCAACTAGAAGCGAAACAGAGGGTACAGGTGGCACATCACTAAAGGATTTTTTCTTAACATTTAAAACATATTTTATTTTAAAAAAACTTATCTTGTTGCTTTATTGGATAATGGATTTAGTAAAAAAAATCCAGTGTTGAAGAATAATTGTGTAGTAATAAGATACTAGTATTAAGTTTCAAGGTGTTCTCATATTATGATCCTTGAATGTTGTATCATAATATTATTATATCTACATAAGTATGTATTGTCCATTGTTCTGTGACTGATAATAATATTGTTTACCATGGTATCTGAAGAATGTTGATATCATAGGCATTTGTTTTAACGTGGTGTGCTACTCAGCAATAAATAGGTAACTGGTATTTACACAAGTTGTCTATTGTAACTTAGCTATGGTATTGCCACACAACTCTACATGTTAGGTTTAAGTATTTCAACATGGAGCACAAACAGCTGTGTTTCTTTTATTATCGATTTAGTATGAGTGCCCTTCTATCTTCTAATACCAGTACAGTAACAGCATCTGTGAGTCTTTACGTCATATGTGCTGAATTACTACTGAAACTACAATAAATTAAAATTTCTTACTATGTCTGTTTGTACGTTCTATCTGTCTAACAGGCTTTTTTCCAATACGATTTTTACTTTATCGATATAACAATTCACCAGGAAAGGAATGTTTATGAATAGTACCTACCTATCTATAACTTGGACTAGCGGCCATCATCGGCGGCTTCTTCTCGGCGCTAGCTCAAAATTGTCCCGAAGTAGTGGTAGGGAAAAAAATATTGGGACGTGTAAAAGCGCTTAGTTTAAACCTATAAAGAAATAAATTGGTGTTATTGGTTTTTTATCGGCATTCATAAGGGCTAAAATAATAAGTTAAATTCTCTACTAACTGACAGTTTTAAATCGTAAAAAACTCTGTTACATAGTTGAGAAGACCTATGCGCAAAAACGTACAGCTATGCTGGATAGTTTGTTTTATACAATTTATTTAGAGATTGGAGATAGTTACTCCTACCCACAGTAATCTCCCGATTAAATCGTGATTCAAGAAAAAGGCACATAGCTGTGGCACATAACCTGGCAAACACAGCGTAGGGTGCCCTCTGGAAAAGTAGAGCGAAAATGTGGCTCAGTGGCGTTTTAGGGTGAGGCCTTTGTCCAGCAGGAACTGATGTGATGTGATGTGGGCTGATTATGACGATGATGAGGCACATTTTGTTTCAATTAGTGACACCACTGATGGCCTTAATCCTTACAAAATCCAGCAAGAATTCGAGTGCAGCATCGAGCACCGCCTGGGCGTGGGCTGCGTGGGCGGCGGCGCCGTGGCCTGCCGCGTGGTGCTGGACCGCGGCGCGTACGTGCCGGGCGAGAGCGTGGCGCTCAGCGCGCACCTCGTCAACAACTCCAAGACCACCATCAAGGCCACCAGGGCGGCGCTCACTGAGGTTAATAATATTAGCCTTCTCTCTCACACAGTGACTTTCAGCAGCAGCGATCGAAAAGATGGAAGAGACAGGACATAAAGGAGTGCGAGGTTTCCGATGAAAATGTCGAGGTCAGAGAGTAGTGAAAAAGAAGATGCAGAAGGATGACTGATACTACCACCATGTGGGATAAACGATAGGTAGGAAGAGAGAGAGAGAGTGATCGATAAACTGCCAATAGAATCTCAAATAAAAGTCGTGAAAACTTGATACGTTAGCCACGTTGATCAATGTGTACAAACAAAGAGTCACAAAAACAAGATACAGCATAGATACAGCTGCCGACTAAATGACTCTAAAATATTGTGACGCATTCACTACATAACTTTAAAATACAATTTTGATTACAGACGATTCAATACTCAGCTCACGGCAAAGTAGCGGCCAAAGAAGTCCGTGAGTTAGCATCTCGCGCGCACGGCAAGACGCGGCCGGGCGAGAGCGACGTGTGGCGGCAGGAGCTGCTGTACGTGCCGCCGCTGCCGCCCACCAACCTGCGCGGCTGCCACCTCATCTCCGTGCAGTACGACGTGCAAGTGAGTGCAGCTTCACAGGCTATACTCGGCGACAGTACATAGGCGCGGCCGGCGAGAGCGACGTGTGGCGGCAGGAGCTGCTGTACGTGCCGCCGCTGCCGCCCACCAACCTGCGCGGCTGCCACCTCATCTCCGTGCAGTACGACGTGCAAGTGAGTGCAGCTTCACAGGCTATACTCGGCGACAGTACATAGGCGCGGCCGGCGAGAGCGACGTGTGGCGGCAGGAGCTGCTGTACGTGCCGCCGCTGCCGCCCACCAACCTGCGCGGCTGCCACCTCATCTCCGTGCAGTACGACGTGCAAGTGAGTGCAGCTTCACAGGCTATACTCGGCGACAGTACATAGGCGCGGCCGGCGAGAGCGACGTGTGGCGGCAGGAGCTGCTGTACGTGCCGCCGCTGCCGCCCACCAACCTGCGCGGCTGCCACCTCATCTCCGTGCAGTACGACGTGCAAGTGAGTGCAGCTTCACAGGCTATACTCGGCGACAGTACATAGGCGCGGCCGGCGAGAGCGACGTGTGGCGGCAGGAGCTGCTGTACGTGCCGCCGCTGCCGCCCACCAACCTGCGCGGCTGCCACCTCATCTCCGTGCAGTACGACGTGCAAGTGAGTGCAGCTTCACAGGCTATACTCGGCGACAGTACATAGGCGCGGCCGGCGAGAGCGACGTGTGGCGGCAGGAGCTGCGTTCTATGGCGACTAGTTAACTATTTACCTGAGTTCTCAAAATATACAAACGGCATGCTCATCACACAAACATTTTTCTTTTCAGGATTAGTACCTGCAACCGCCAGGTTTTAAACAAATTACTAGACCGAACGGTCTAGTAATTTGCTTAATTGACAGTGGCTTGACTGTCGCGAACAATTTTCTCTTTTTGATTGTCGAAATGTTAAGTTCGGTCCGTGTTGTTCCAGTTCATAATCGAGCCGAAGAGCATGGAGAAGGACGTAAAGCTGCAACTACCGGTGCTGCTGGGAACGTTCCCCTTCCGCGAGCCCGGCGCCGCGCCCCCGCCCGCCATCTACCCCTCCACGCTGCCCATCTTCCGCCCCTGGCTGCACGACAAGCCCGCGCACTGAGCCCGCCATCTACCCCTCCACGCTGCCCATCTTCCGCCCCTGGCTGCACGACAAGCCCGCGCACTGAGCCCGCCATCTACCCCTCCACGCTGCCCATCTTCCGCCCCTGGCTGCACGACAAGCCCGCGCACTGAGCCCGCCATCTACCCCTCCACGCTGCCCATCTTCCGCCCCTGGCTGCACGACAAGCCCGCGCACTGAGCCCGCCATCTACCCCTCCACGCTGCCCATCTTCCGCCCCTGGCTGCACGACAAGCCCGCGCACTGAGCCCGCCATCTACCCCTCCACGCTGCCCATCTTCCGCCCCTGGCTGCACGACAAGCCCGCGCACTGAGCCCGCCATCTACCCCTCCACGCTGCCCATCTTCCGCCCCTGGCTGCACGACAAGCCCGCGCACTGAGCCCGCCATCTACCCCTCCACGCTGCCCATCTTCCGCCCCTGGCTGCACGACAAGCCCGCGCACTGAGCCCGCCATCTACCCCTCCACGCTGCCCATCTTCCGCCCCTGGCTGCACGACAAGCCCGCGCACTGAGCCCGCCATCTACCCCTCCACGCTGCCCATCTTCCGCCCCTGGCTGCACGACAAGCCCGCGCACTGAGCCCGCCATCTACCCCTCCACGCTGCCCATCTTCCGCCCCTGGCTGCACGACAAGCCCGCGCACTGAGCCCGCCATCTACCCCTCCACGCTGCCCATCTTCCGCCCCTGGCTGCACGACAAGCCCGCGCACTGAGCCCGCCATCTACCCCTCCACGCTGCCCATCTTCCGCCCCTGGCTGCACGACAAGCCTGCGCACTGATCCCGCCATCTACCCCTCCACGCTGCCCATTTTCCGCCCCTGGCTGCACGACAAGCCCGCGCACTGAGTACCGAATAAGTAGTGCTTTGTAGGCCTTTTGTAGTCGTCACACAGCTCGACGTCATCCGTCTACGATACGATACAAAATATTTACAATGTGCACAACACAAACACTAATAATTCTGTCTGTAAAGTTCTGTGACGGAGCTTGAATCCACAGATAAAACGATTTATGAATGAAATTCTATCTTCAGCCAATTATACAAACGTATTTTTAAAACATCAGATCTCAAGAATCACAATTTCCTAAGAATTCGTATGCAATTCTAGCGATTTTGTACGCGACTTGGAATTCTAATGCGACAAAAATACGTATTCTATTGTATTCATGTTATTATTTAACTGCACTAAAATTACACATGGTCACAAATGTGCTGGTTTTTTCTTGTTCATATTACTTACATTTATTTCTTTAGCAAAGAAATTTCCAATTCTATTTTATTATTATACTTTAATTATAGGTTACTTTTATTTTATAAATAAATATTATCAAGCAGGAGTAGAGCTTTTTCGTGTGTAAGGAGTCATTTATTTGTAAGTAGATATTTTTGATGTATTTTAAAGAGTTAAATGTATTTGTGTATATTTTTATTTTATGAAGCTTAGATAATATTTGAAAAATAGTATATCTTGTGTGTATGAGAGATTGAAAGAACATCTTTTTGTATTTTTGAAACTATGTTATACTGTAAATTTATTTTTGTGCCGTTTTATGTGGTGCTTCTTAATTTACGACATTGCGTCCAGTGACTAATATTTTTTGTAATCTGTATAAAACGATGTGTTCATAAATTACATATCCAAATTAACGTAATTATAAAATGTTATGTACTAATGACAACAACATGTCTTGTTTTAATTAATGTATGAACTTATTTTAGTGCCATTAAACCAACATTCATTATGAAACTCAATCTAAAACATTAACGAATCTACACAATAAACTATTATTTAAAAACTGTACTTAATTTTAAGAGTTGTTTAAACTAACCTGTGATACATCAATCCGTCCATTCTATGCTGTGGTTTTACAGTGGAATAATTACTAGTTTATTTTTATATTAAATAAAAGAATAATTATATTAAAAACGAGTTTATTTCTAACCAATTGCACTGGGAAGTATACCTTTTTCCATAATTCATTTTTGTTCAATTGCCAAAAATACATGTTTTTGAATAAATAAAGGCTGCTAGCTTTGGGTGTAGATTACAATTGGCAATGAACAGAGTAGGACGTAGTCATCGGCCGAACTTGAATGTAACATTTATATCATTGTCGTAGTTTTGAGCGTTAGTAATACGTCCAAGCGGGCACAAACAACTGTATGGCTTGATCAAACATGGGCACAAGAGAACTTTCAGTTCAAGGCTTCCGTGTATAGTACAAAATCTATTGGCGACAAATATTTACATTTACATCAGATGGCATGTACGTACAAGTTCTACACACACAACATTCAGAGCAATTAACAATGAGGGGTCTGGCTTGATTGTACAACACATTGTATCTATAAAATGGTTCACAACACGAGGTTTAAACACAAACAACAAAACAAGAGTTTTAATTTGAGACCATAAATGTAAACAAAGATACTTAAAAATAAATGTTTTTTACGGTACTTGCAAAATGTAAAACATTAAAAAAGAATGCTACTTACATTTTTTTAATGTTTAGTGATGAAGTACAAAAGACAGCTCATTTCCTTTTTTTACCTGACTGCCAAAAGATGGTTATGATTTCTCTAATCGTAATCACATTTCAATATCATCGCATTATAGTTTTTTATTTTATTTTTAGCAATGGCAACATTTATTTTGAACCTGCCAACAATGACAGATATGACTGTTATTTGTTTACATTTTATGCTCCCTAATTAAGAATCAAAAGTTAAGTTTTGTTGCAACTTTATCGATACAGTACACAAAACGAATTGCAGTCTAAGTGAGATATCACATACTGTTTGTTCATAACAATGCATGGTAATGTGCTGCTTTTTCACTTTGCTGAATTATCACATACATGAGTATTTACATAATATTGAACACAATTACAATTAATCTTAAACTTGTTCCCGTAGCGTTCATCATTTATGGTTACACTGCGATTTTTAGGACCCGCGATATGCGATTTCGTGATTTATAAAATGATCGTGGCACCTAGTGACTGGACTTAAATGCCAAATAGTTAATACAATACTAAAAAAATATATAAACTTTTTGTTAGAACAAGCATTATATTATCCTTTTCCAGTTCAAAATTTCTGCTTCTAGTTTTATCGTCTACGAAGAACGGAACGAATGTATGACGCAATCAAGCGCACGTCATCATTCAATTTCAAGAGCAGTTCGTTACCCAAACTCTACCAACGCCGGCCAACAAAGTGTTTTGAATGAGTTTTGGTAACCAACTGCTCTTGAAATTGAATAATGCTTGTTCTAACACTTTTACTATCAAAACGTCGTAAAACGCGATGCCGTCGCTGATCGCGGATGCGTGCGATCGTCCGTAGAGTCGCCAAAACGCGATAAAGTATCGATGCAAATACGATGACGGATGCTAAGTCGCAGTATATTTGCAGGGTCTTAAAAAATACCACGAAATTTCTTGGAACTAATTTAATAAAGGTACCGGCGCCTTGCTAGCGTCAAATAACGCTTGTCACCCCTTATTTTACTTCCTAGGGGTGGATTAAGAAAGTCACTATTATTTACTACGATTAAAGTGTTTCCGTGCCAAATTTCATCGCAATCAGTTTAGAAGTATTGCCGCGAAAGCGTTACAGACAGACAGAGATATGTTTGCATTTACAATGTTAATATATATTAAAGTTCATTTATGAATACTAAAAAATAAACATAATTTCTGCTACGGGAACTGTACTATGGTTATCACAATGTACAGTCAAGCCAGTTCGATATCTGCAAGCTTGGTCACGTAAGCTTTGCAACGTAATCAAGTAAGACATACACAATTTTCTTAATGTTTGTAAAATTTTTACAGTATGTATTTTGTTTAGTCTAATCAGCATTCTATAAAGATAAACTTAAAACAACCTGTTCGGCAGTATTAGGCAGCCAAGCCACTATGACGCCCGCGGGATCTTGTATATGCGTTGTTTTGTGTGTGTGAGTGCGTCATTCCGCCCGTGTGTAGGTATTATATATACTATGGTGGTATTAGCTGGCTGGCTGGCTAATTGTTGACGCGTGCGTCACACCGAAAGTGTATAAATGAAGTGTACCTAGTGTGTGGTGGTGGTGGGTAGGTACTGCACGTTAGGCCATCCTACTGGCGAGCGCTCGTTGCAGCGCAGCGAGCTGCGCGGTCCACTTCTCTTTGACGCTTGCGTGTTTGAGTGCGTCACTTGTACGAAGTATACTGTAGTGTTGGTATGGCGATGTAGTGTGTACGAGTGCAGCTACAGGCTAGGCCACCCTGTTGGCGACCGCTTTGTGCAGCGCGGCGAGTTGCGCGGCCCACTTCCCTTTGACGCTGGCGTGTGTGTGTGCGTCACTGTGTAGCATACTATAAGTGTGTTGGTGGTGGTGGTATAAGGCTAAGATTCTGCTGGCGAGCTGCGCGTTTCACTTGTCTTTAAGGCGCGCGTGTGTGAGTGCGTCACTCCGAAGTTGTGTACGTAGTATACATGATGTAGTGTGTACGAGTGCGGCTAAGCCATCCTGTTGGCGAGCGCGCAGCTCCACTCATCTTTTCATTTCTCTTTGACGCTGGCGTGTGTGAGTGCGTCACTCCGAAGTTGTGAGTGCAGCGTGGCGAGTTGCGTGGTCTACTTCTCTTTTCATTAGTCTTTGACGCTTGCGTGTGTGAGTGCGTCACTTGTACGTAGCATACAGCAGTGTTGGTGTTGTGGTGAGCAGTACTGTTAAGGCTAGGCCATCCTGTTGGCGAGCTGCGCGGTCCACTTCTCTTTGACGCTTGCGTGTATGAGTGCGTCACTGTGTAGCATACTATAAGTGTGTTGGTGGTGGCGGTATAAGGCTAAGATCCATCCTGCAGGCGAGCGCGCTGTCTACTTGTCTTTAAGGCGCGCGTGTGTGAGTGCGTCACTCCGAACGTGTGTAGCATACTGTAGTGTGTTGTGTGGCGGTGTGTACGGTTACGTCTAAGCCAGCCTGTTGGTAAGCGCGCGATGCAGCGCGGAGAGTTGCGTGGTCTTCTTTTCTCTTTGACGCTGGCGTGTGTGAGTGCGTCACTTGTACGTAGCATACATGCAGCGATGTTGGTGGTTGAGTGTTGTGGCTAGGCCATCCTGTTGGCGAGCGCTTTGTGCAGCGCGGCGAGCTGCGCGGTCCATTTCTTGGTTCTTTTTTCGTCACTTCCCATTGACGCTGGCGTGTGTGAGTGCGTCACTTGTACGTAGCATACTGCAGTGTTGGTGTGGTGGTGGGCAGTACTGTTAAGGCTAGGCCATCCTGTTGGCGAGCGCGCGATGCAGCGCGGCGAGCTGCGCGGTCCACTTGTCGGTGGCCGCGTAGCGCGCCGCGCCGCCCGCGCCGCCGCCGCCGCCCACCAGCTGAAGCACCGAGTTCACCTGGTCTATGCGCCCGCTGATCGTGCTAAGGGGACAACGAACACTTCAAATACCAATCGACTGATTCGTGCTGGGAGGAAGAGCAGCAGAGTTCAAATAGTAATAGACTAATACAACGTGTAACTCCAAATAGGTGACCGCTTTAGGCAATGTGTAGGTGAAGGAAGAATCTTAAATATAATTACATAGTATAAAACAAAGTCGCTTCCCGCTATCTGTCTTTACCTATGCATTGCGTATGCTTAGATGTTTAAAACTACGCAACGGATTTTGATGAGTTTTTTTTTTAATAGAGTGATTCCAGAGGAAGGCTGGAACTGAACTGAAGGAAGCCGCTTAGATCAAAATAATGTACTACAGTATTGTACACATTAAAAAGGTCTGCAAAAAAGTCCAATACGGTATATGTCTATCTCTTAGGGATAGCCCACAATAACCATTTTTATCCTTTACTTTTTATAAGAAATAATGGCTTATTTACGAAGCGATTTTCAGCAATACAGTCAAAGTCATTTATTGCATTCATGAGTACAAATTATAGGTAATAAATACAGTATTAATCCTTATCCGATCCTTATAGAGCATTTAATTTAAATGAATATTTTCGAAGATATTACAGATTTAAAATGCAGGGTTATAGCGGTTGCGGCGGTACCGACCGGGCCACCCCTGCCAAGCCAATAAAGCAAATCCGGGTTTGTTACAACACTTATAACTCGAGAACGGCTGGACCGATTTTAATGGTTAATGATTTGTTAGTTTTGTCTTCGCCTCAAATGGCATAAGTAAGTATAAAAACATTGGAAAAGCTGACAAAAAAAAACTGTAAGGCGGTACGAAGTTCGCCAGGTCAACTAGTACTACATAGACTTTGGTTAACCGTATATACACCGTGAATTTTGAGATACCCGAGAAAATTAACTAACATACTCAGATATCGATATACATCGGATTTGGCGAATAAAAAAAACGGAACGGCGTACGGCGTTGGCGTACGGAAGGAATAACTATGAATGAAAAAAAAATCGTTCATAGTTATTCCTTCCGTACGCCAATATTACGCGACTAAATTAGGAGGATTTTGGTTCCGTTAATGTTGGAATGATAATGATTACTATTTGAATTAGCAGGACTTTTATTGTGCATATTTTTTAAGGAATGTTAGGGACCTATTAAATAAATTTCTCATAAAAAAAAAATTTTTTATTCGCCGAATTCGATGTATATCGATATCTGAGTATGTTAGTTAATTTTCTCGGGTACCTCAAAATTCACGGTGTATATACGATCGTGCAAGCAGCCCGTAGAGTAAAAATACTATTAGACTCTGGGTATACACTACGAATTTGCATATACGGATATGCCGTTTCCATGAGCTAAGATGTCAAAGAGATGCTTAATCTGCTCAAATGTAACAAAACTTTTTATGGGTTTTTTTTAAAATTTTTGGACGTACATGTATTATATCACGTAACCAAGAAGTTTATTAACAAAACATCATTTTTTTTATTTTGCCCGATGTCCTATTGAAAACGTGTTTTGTATTTTGTTGTAGTTAAATCATGTTTTCAGAGATTTTGCATATTTGGAGTTACACGTCGTATAAACGATAGCATTATACGTACGTTATACGTATTATATATATTATATATATAACCCTATAATTGGTTATAACAGAGACAACATTTTACGAAACAATTATTTCAAAACTATTGGGTAAACAAACATCAACTTTTAAATGTCTAATGCTTGCACATTAGCCGGGGGAGCCTTTGATTGTCGAGTGGATTATCGCCTTTATAGTGTCCTGATTTGATTCTTGAATTCAGAAAACGAAATGATCTAACAATGTAGAGGCGCCGAAAGCAAATTATACTGTTTAGTACCTCGTAACAAAGGACATGAATTCCTTACTCCGAGACCATGCCATGTTTATCTTGCGAATAATTATTGTTTTTTATTTTACACTAAAACAACAAGGAGTTTTTTTGTCCACAATCACACCATTTATCTAGCTCCGAACTAAGCAAAGCTTGTGCTATGGCGGCTAGATAACGGATAAACATACTTAAATACGTTTATAAACATCCATGACTTAGGTGCAAATATTCGTGCTCATCACACTAACATTTGCGCCTCGCGGGATTCGAACCCGCAACCGCCAGGCATTATAGTCCGGAGCGCGAACCACTACACCAGACGGTCGTCAATTGTCATTTCGTCATTTGATCTAAACCTACCATTAATCGAAATTAAAAACATAAAGGTACTTACTTGTCTAAAATACAGGTAACAAGCAAATTCTCGACTTCCTTCTCGTCTATATTCAACTCCTTCGATATAAAAGGTATATGAATCCTAGTGTATGGGCCTATCAGTTTGATCAGCACTTGCGTTCTGATGTTCCTCAGGAGGTCTTCTATGTGTTCCCTGATGAACGGGTCGTCCATTATGTTGTTTCTATTGTGCTTCAGGATGGACTCAAAGTCGTTGATATCGTTGTTCTGGTAGGCCATCACTAGGTTCGTCATAGCAAGGATCTCGGGATCGTTCTTGTATGGCTTCGCTTCTTGCGAGTCGAATGGATTGATGCCCGACTTCATGAGCCTGATGACCAAATGATATAACTTTAAGAGACTGTGCATACTGAAGTCCGTTCATCTATAGCAGGGTACTCACTTAGCCGTGTAGCATGTAACGTATCTGATACTGTATCAAGTTAGTACAAAGGCACGACTTTGCTGTGAGCCGCTGGCGCATAGAGCGCATTAATCTTGCGGTGATCCGCCGATATACAGTATCAGATACGTTACATGCTACACGGCTAGGGTACCCTAGTACCCTGCTTTTAGTTGGCAAATATAAGGTGTTGCAAATATATCTGCCACGGCTGCTATGGATGAAAGAAAGTATTACTTTTAAAGGTTACGATAGTGAAGACTGATTTACAAATTGTGAGAAACAGGACTCGAAATCGACGAGAAACAGTAGAATCTCTTTAAAATGAAGCGTTATAATAATAATAATAATAAATATTTATTTGCTCATAAACATGATATACATTGATGTTCAGTGAATTTAAGGTGCTAGACATGTTCAACCTGATTAGAGGTATGCAAATTTTATGTCAAAGTAATACTACATTATAATTAAATCGAAGATAATTAAATATTAATGATACACAATTATTCTTATTAGTAAATTAGCATTAATTCCTTACTTTACTAAGAAATTCTTTCAAGTCATAAAATGTATGTGATAGCAGCCATATAAACAATTGCTTCCTAAATTCAATGAGACTTAGTGACCTTAGTTCCCTGGGTAAATGATTAAAAATATTTACGCACATATATAAGCAGCTTTTTTTGTATTGTGTAGTTTTTGTGGTTTCTTTTAATACAAGTCTATTAGGATTTCTTGTATTGCGGGGATATATGTCACATGCTTTTTTAATTTATAGATTTTTATTTTGTACTACAAATACACATATTTTAAAAATGTACAACGATGTCAATGTTAAAATTTGCATTTGGGGAAATATAGTGCGGCAGGATGTGAGTGGAGGAATACCGCGAATTGCCCTTATACATTTCTTTTGTGCAATAAATGGTCTGTTTATATCTGTGCTATTTCCCCATAGTAGTAGCCCGTACGTTCGTCAGGGGCGTATGGGCGCCGTCGCAACGGGCGCGGTCAGCGGTACGTGTAACAGTACAGTCTAGTGAGTTGTTACCTACTATTGTTTTTCACGCTTTCGAGTTGTTGAATATATTATTTTGATTATTCGAACACACAAATATGTTATTTTCAAAATTCTACTTAGTGAATCGAAAGTACTACTGATACCTAGTGGTTCTGCTGCGGAAAGATAACCGGTAAAAATACACGTTGTAGACTGTTGACGTGATGATACATTGATGATTTTCAATGGTTTGCCATTTGTTGTAAAAAAATATAACACAATAAATATTACATGTATACTCACATATTAGCTAACACTAAATATTTCAAACAGGTTGTTCTCCTCGGGCTGCCAGACTCGTCGTAGTTCTTGAAGGCTTCGAAGAAGTCTGTGTGCGCTTTCTCGAATTCGCCTTCGCGTAAGTGCATTTTGCCACCACATTCTACAACATGAGGTGTTTAATAAATACAGGAAGATGCAATACAGAAAATTGTTCTAACAATTCTCTAGCCAAAAACTTAGCAAAGCTTCGATTATGGCGACTGGATAACAGATGAACATGCTTTAATACATTAACTTACAAATGTCTTAGATTCAGGTACAAATACTTGTGCTCAAAACACATATATTTCCTTAAATTTGAATTCGAGAAGAGAAGCGAATGTAGACAACTCAAGACCATTTAAAATGGCCTGCTATGGGGGATACTTCAACTCAGCATTGGTAGCTGGTCGAAAAAGAAGGAATTCGAAACCGCTGATTTTGTATTCTAGGTCTCTCAGCATTACTCCTTGTTCCGAATTGCGCTAAAAGCACTATTAGCAAGCATCCATGTAAATGCAGTGGGTAGGTAAAATAACCCTATTTTGTATAATATTTAAAACTATTATATTTGGCTAGTTTCGCGCTGACAGCCCTTTAAGTGCAGTTCGGAATTCATCATATTATAATAAATACTAGCTGCGCTCGAGGATTCGCTAGGGTCGCTTTCTTTTTTTTGGCAAAGGGATGTGACAGATTAGCGCCATCTACATCACTTGATCTCGCACTCATTGGAAAATGTGGATTTTTCGGGATTTAATGTACCCATATCCACCCGAAAGGTTTATTCAAACATTATTTAGTCCCTGTGATAACCTTCGACATCGAAACAAACTTTAGCTCTATAGTATAAAAATAATAATTACCTCTAATCACGCCCATAATAAGTGGATGCGGTATCGCCGATTTGATGTGTAAGGATTGTTCATAGAGAGCCTTCAGCTTTTTGTTATTCTTCTGGGCGGTGTACATTTGAATTTCCAACGCGTATATTTCTAGAAGCTGCGTGCCTTTCTTTAGGTCGTCTTCGCCTTCGTCCGTCTAAAAAGAGAATTAATTATTACTTTAACCCTTTTAGAGCGATTCGTATAAAATATAACACAATAAAGCCACGATTTTTTTTTGCAAGAGACAGTTATCCACGCAGAAATAGGCGTGTAACTTATAACATGGACACCCCTCTTTTACGTCGTGGGTTAAAAAGTCTGGGGTATTGTAATGACACTTGTAAGGGTGCAGCGTAGACGACAGACTATCTGTGACGCACTTTTTAGTCTGTGAAAATATAACCTTTGTAATTGTATGCATTAACGCTGTAACCCACACGACGAGCATAATGTCCGGCGCACAAAAAATCCGTGGTATTCGGGCAGCAGACCGCGCCGCGCAGCTCCGCACAAAAAGTTTGCGGTAATAATTGAACGTTTGCTTCAACGCGCGCTAACGCAGACGGCGCACACTTTAGTCTGCAATCTACGTCTCTACAGTTCTGCCGAAAGAATGATCGGAGATGTGGTCGTGTCCGTGCGAGTCTGTGAAACATCCGCGGCCGACTTTTTGTGCGCCGCAGATTCGATCACACAAAATGTGTGCCGTCTGCGCTGCACCGAAAGGTGTCTGAGGATACTGATATTGGAGGAGAGGTATGATAAAGATCTTTGCCCAGCAGTGGGATAGTTGACAACTTACCTGACAACTTTGATGCAGCTGTTTTAATATTTTAGCTAATTTGTTGAAGTCTCCCCTATCGTAATAAAGCTTGCCTAGTTTAGTGTTAGTTTTGAACCACAGCCTATCGTTCTTAGCGTCTTTCAGCGCTTCGAGTGTGGTCTCATAGAAGTCTTGTAATAGTTCCATCTATAAAATTAAAACAAATTTTATTATTACCGAGTCCTATAAGTGAAATAAATAAAAAGATGTAATAAGTAATGTAAATAGTTCATACATTTCTAGAAGTCGAAATGTAATCCAGAATCGAGTTGATAGATTTCTCAGAGTGATTCCTTGTGACTGCACTCTTGATGTATGTTAAAAGTTGCTTGTACCTCGCCATCATTTCTGTGAAATTATTCTGCAAACAAACATTATTATAATACAGTTATTATACAAAACGCAGGCAAAGTTAATTTAAACTTCTTAAGCAAACTAAAATGTTTCGTCAGCCCGCAGCCTGATCCAGAGGTTTTAGTGGGTACTTGTCGAGTGGTAGTGACAAGCGCCGCCACTAGTAACACAAGGATTTCTCCGTAACCCGCTGTTACGATATCGATTACAGCTACATTCTAAAAATTAAAAAAAATATATAAATATTGGACAACATCACATACATTGCTCTGATCCTAAGTAGCTAAAGCAGTTGTGTTATACACAACTGTGAAACAACGACGGTAACACAACACCCAGACCCGGGACAATATAGAAAAGTCCGTTTTCCACATTGACCCGACCGGGGATCGAACCCGTAACCTCAGAGATGGTGACGCCATATATAGTCCGGCGTGCTCGAAAGCGTTTAGCGTTGGGCGAAAGTTGCACAAAAGATTATTACGATTACGTGATTGGCTAGTAGCGCGCCGCGCCAGCACCGCCGGTCGGAATTGGTTGTTAGCTCCGCGCACACGCGTCTCTGATACGATGTTCGTCTCCTAAGATTCGCAAAGCGATCCCCACTCTTTGCCCCAGAGCTAAACTTATGTGCCGCTGGCTGTGCACAGCAGCAGATACGTCTAAAGCATTTCGTCAGCATAAAAAGGCAGTGTACTCACTAATTTAAAATTAATCTTAATCATCTGTTTGAGGGCCTTGAACCCCCACTCGCCCTTGTCGCCACCCTCCAGTTCCAGAACCTTCTGGAAGCTGAGCAGCGCGGCGTGTGGCTCGTCTTCCTTCAGCGCCTTGCTGTTGTAGTACTGGTTCTCTAGGTCCACATCCGGTTCAGAGTTACTGTCCTCTGAGTATTCCTGCATCATAAAAAAAATTATTAAATACACTTGCTATGAGCTATGGAAATGTCGATGATTGGAATTTCGTTAAAGGATAAAATTCGAAACGAAATCATTAGGCAGAAGACCAAAGTAACGGACATAGGTAGGCCAGTTAAGTGGCAGTGGGCATCGTAAAACCGATGAAGGTGGAGTAAACGGGTTCTCGAGTGGAGACCAGGCCTTGGTAAACATAGTGTAGGACGCCCCCCACCCCCAGCACACCTGGCTGGCAGTGGATGGATAACAAAAGCGGGAGATCGTGCTCTTTGGCGCTTTTTGGGGGAGGCTTACGTCTAGCAGTGGACTGCAATAGGCTGAATAGAAATACACTTAGGAAGGAATAATGAAATGAGGATGTTAATGATTTGGTTGCCCGAAATAATATAAATTCCATTGTACAGTGAGTTACATAAGGGGTCAAAATTATCATTTATTCTTCATTAAAAATCGAAAATAGATAAAAAAAATTAAAACTAGGGAGAACATGGATTTTAAAATAAAATAGAATATATTTATTTGTCTCAAGGCAGATTACAGATGAGTAAAAACTTATGCAAACTCAATGCTATAAGACAAAATGATATATGGCTCAGTCGATGCACGAATCCCGTAAACTCTGTTATTCCAATTTTCGTAGGTCACCATTCACACATAATACTTAACTTCAACCAGATTGTAATATTTATTAAAGAAACCACATTTATAGGTTAAACTGTATGGATATGAAATGTTGTAATTATTTGCTTTTGCAATGGGGTATTAGGGCATGTGTGCTATCAATCTGTCCACGCTATTAATGCAAAAATTACATCATCAACATTAAATAAAGTGAAAATTAAATAAAAAACAAACAATAAAACCTCACCCAATTTATATTAATTTTCATGATAAATGTTTTACAATAAATTTTGAGAAAATATGGTATTATTAAAATGAATTAATTTGTGTCAAAACAAAAAAACAATGTCTCTATTTAAAAACAGAACATGGTAATCTTACTATCGAAAAAGTTATAAGTAAACAGAGGTCTGCATTACTCCTTTCCTGATCCAAGTATCCAACCCCCAATATATTTACTTTATACTATAGTTAGGGGTAGTTATCCCTACCACATGATAAGGGGAGTCCCTCTAAACCACATTTTCATTTTTCTGTTTTTTTGTTGCTAACTGGACACCTCATGTGCACTTTTTCCACAATTTTTGAAATCATTGACTAATTGCAAAAATTGTGGAAAAAGTATTATTCTATTAAACTATTCTGGTACAATATCTCAAATACAGAGAAGCAACGGCTATCAAGAAAAAACATCCTAAAGTTCACTATGGGATTAAACAAGCAAAAATTTTTGGGGAAAATAAAAATAAAATACTAATTTTGAGTTCTCATGCACTGGCAAATTTTTGAGTACATGTAAAAAGTAATTACCTATTTTACTCTCAAACAATTCTATATTTTTACCAAAGCGGCAAAATACTTAGTAAATTATGTTAATAAAAACCGGCCAAGTGCGAGTCGGACTAGCACACGAAGGGTTCCATAGCATTATCTATAAAAACTGCAAAAAAATCATGTTTGTTGTGTGGAAGCCCCTTAAATATTTATTTCTCTGTTTTTTTTTATTATAGAGACAACAGAAATACATCATCTGTGACAATTACAACTGTCTATTACGGTGCATGAGATACAGCCTGGTGACAGATGGAGAGACAGAAAGACACCGGAGTCTTAGTAACAGGGTCCTGATTTACCCTTTGGGGAACCCTAAAAATCAACTATTTAATGGTTTTTATACAATTCTCCAACAATCACCAATTATCTAGCCCCAAATTAAGCAGAGCTTGTAGTAGAATGCTGTACTATGGTAACTTTCTTAGCATCATTCAGTTACAAATGCTCAAACTCATCACACAAGCATTTGCCCCTTTCAAAGCCATGGTTTATAACCTGTTATGCTAACAACTAGACACCATAGTCATTGATAATATTTATGAGGACTAAGTTAATCTTCTGCATTATTATTATTAGAAGTGAAGAGGGTTAAAATTGTACACAAATGTTGAATTCTGAGCATTATTAATTTCTTGAAATTGTCTAAGTTTAAATTATTTTTCCAATTGCTTGAAGGAACAGCCTTTCAAGCAAAACAAAACAAGGTGGTTACATTCCCAAAGCCTCCTTTGAAGTTACTGGTGGATCATCTGCAAAGTTATGGAGTTCATGATCTCATACAAAACGTACAATAATCTTAGTAAGTATTAAGTAAAACTAGAGTTGTTTGGGCAATCGAAAGGAAATTTTGAGCACCGTGAGAAAGAGTCAACAACGAATTAATGTGTAGTACGAAGTAAGGGTTATTTGTTTACCAAGCCATAGTCCTCCTCTTCCTCGCACATATTATAATCGTCATCGTTGTCAGACATATTTAAAGTTACACTAATATCCTAAAAACTCCAATTTTTAATACGAAAAATTAATTTACAAGAGTGACGGCAGACAGCAAGCCAAATCTCAAAATTCATAGAATGACATTTTACTTTTTTTGCAAGAGACTGTGACATGGCAGCACGGATAATAGTGTTTATACAACCAAACTTCCACATTTATAATACACCTAGATTCGATTCCCGGTTCAGTCAAATCAAATATAGCTATATTAACTCGGGTCTAAATCTCTGGGAGCCTTGGTGAGATACATCTTAATAATTATTTTCGAATCGGTCAGAGACAGTTGTTTTTTTTTATTTGAGATGGGCTTGCTCTTGACCTCAATCTTGCTCTAGAGCATAGATGGGATCTACGATGGAGCGAGCTTGCCCAGAAGATGCCTATTCACTCTGGACTTAAAGACAGTCAGGTTATATGCACTCGGAAAATACAGACGCAGGCAGGGAATTCCACTCTTTAGCTGTGCGCATTATAAAAGATGATGAGAAGCGCTTAGTGCGGATTAAGGGTATATCAACTAAGAACGGATGGTAGCCGGCCGTGCGTCTGGATGTCCGATGGAAGAAAGGTGACGGTGGTATGAGCTCATTCAGCTCATGAGCACACTCTCCGAAGTACAATCTATAGAAGACCGATAGGCAAGCAACCTTGCGGCGGTGAGCCAGGCTGTGCAACTTGGACGCCACCAGTTTTTTATCGCATATTATTCTCTTGGCTCTGCGATCCACCGAGTCAAGTGCAGCAAGTTGGTATTTCGCCGAGCCGTCCCAAAGGTGGCAGCAGTACTCCATGCAAGATCGGACTTGAGCTTTGTAAAGAGTTAAAAGCTGTCCAGGCGTGAAGTACCGCTTGACTTTATTCAGGACGCCCAACTTTCTAGCTGCAATTTGAGCCTTAGACTCGATGGTGGTGCCAAAGTTGAGGTCAGAGGACAACTCCATGCCAAGAAGTTGTAGAGTGTCGGTCACTGGAACAGATGTACCTCGGAAAGTAGGAGAAAGGGTGAAAGTACTCCTTTTTGCGGAGAAAAGACACGCCTGCGTCTTAGAGGCATTGAAGCTGACGAGATTGTCATCGCCCCACTGGGAGACGTTACTTAACGTCAGGCTCGTACGCTCAACCATGGACTCTCTCAGTCTTTGGACCTCAACTCCACCGGCTCCTGCACTAGACAGATACTTCTCCGTAACAGTACTGTCATTTGCGTACCCAACAATACCTGAAGATAGCAGGTCATTGATGTGCAGCAGGAAAAGAGTCGCAAAAAGCACAGACCCCTGAGGAACTCCGGCGTCAATAGGCTTGAGGTCAGAGGAGCAGCCGTCAATGACTACTCGGATTGACCGTTCACTCAGAAAGTCAGCCACCCAGCTACAGAAGCCAGTGGGGATACCGTACGCTGGAAGCTTGCTCAGCAGACTCGCATGCCAAACCTTGTCGAAAGCCTTCGAAATATCCAGCGACACTGCGATTGCTTCGCCGTGGTTTTCGATGGCTTCGCCCCAGCAATGCGTTACATATACTAGAAGATCCCCAGTTGAACGTCCCCGGCGGAAGCCATATTGACGATCACTGAGAAGATCATTGTCTTCTAGGTATGAGTAAAGTACTCATTGAGGTATAATGTACTATTCCTCAATGAAAGTACTTCCAAAAATCGCCTCCTCGAATCTTGAACGAATATGTCCAGCGTCCACACTTCTAATAAATTTTACTTTACTGTAAACTAACAATTAAAAAGGTCCTATGATGCAAGCAGTCTAGAAAAGTGCCTATTTTATTGTTCAAATACTTTTATCAAAACAAAAATATTCTAGATCAAGAAAACTTTTTTCTTGAAGTTTAGAAAATGAAGCGCCAGCCACTGTGGCGCCTGCGCCAAATGGCAGTTGATGGCAGTGGCAGTAAGGCCAGTAGTAAGCCATTGAGATAGTAAACATTGTTCACTATCTCAATGGCTTACTACTAGCATTAAGCAGTGAGCGAAGCGCTTAAGAAAAATCGTTACTACTTACTACTAATCCTCTTTGCTTACTACTTACTTACTTATGCTGTGGCTTCACCTGCGTGACGCCTAACGTTTTAGATAACGGCATGATTAGCGTTAATTAAATTAAAGCATTAATCTACGCGCTAAGTGCGTGGCTACACTTATTTGACGTTTGATTCTAGCGTCTAGCAACTTAGTTAACGTGTGATCTGTGACTGTATCTTTTCTAATAAATAAAAAACGCTTCCAAGAACTCAATACTTTTCTCATTTTGTCTACTCCATCCTAACTTAAAAACTATGCATGTTTTAACATGTTTAGTGTAGTAGGTGTAGAATGTAACCGTGTTTTAACATGTTTAGTGTAGTAGGTGTAGACACAACAACGCACTAAACGCCAGCTTAATCTCTTTAATGTGTCAAAAGTTACCGCCGTCCGAGCTATCTCCTAACGTCTAATGTTATTGAAGCAAATTAGCGCACAAAGACCGGCCACACCTGCGTACTACGTCAAATAGAGCATTAATTAACGACATTAGACGCAGGTGAAGCCCCAGCATTATAAAAGCCTACTTACGTACCTTTTTATAAAAAAGTACCTACTATGTACTTTTAAAAAACCCGCGCACGCGCTCTGAATGACCTGCCTCATTGCTGAAAGTAATTGGTTAAAAAAACAGCCAATGATGTTCCTCGAAATAAGAACATTATTTACGCGGGAAAATAATAATTCGTTGTATAGCCCTAGTTATGAAATATATTTTCAACATTACCTGAAACACGGTGTAAAGTACCATTTTAATAGTTCTTAATATTTTAATTATGAGATAAGTGGCTTAAAAATTTAGATATTTCGTTAAAATGTATTGCAATGGTGGGAGTAGTTTATTTCCCGCTAATAATAAAGAAACAGCTGTGAATGGTTCAATGAACTTGGTTGTGTTGTTCCGAAATTATCTATAGCTTTTTAGGCAAGTATGTGTAAATAATCAGGTGATTTAATCCTTACTTTTAAGAGAAAGAAGGATACACTAATATATTAATTAAGTAGTAAGTTATCAATTTATCAATTTTCGCTTACCACTACATGTTCTGTACATATTGTGAGGGCAGTAGTGTTGTTAGCAGCTGGATTCGGAACAAATATGATTTCCCGCCAAGTGGCGTCATTATTGAAAGCGGTCACAAAATATCATACGCTGCTGCTGAACCAGTGTTAAAAAATTAAAAATTCGTTAGCCTGGAATATTCTTCCAGCAAAGTGGCCTTACTTAGCACAACGTTTAAAGAGCTAATTTTTAATTAATCACTGAACAAAAGAATATTACAAAATGTCTACTATTATTACCGACAAGGAAAATCTTACGAATGGAATCAACAATGTGCACATCAAGGTACCTTTGTCATTTATTTTTTAGTAGAGTTGTAATATGTATGCTAGTATTTAGTTATAACTATTGAAGCGCTAAAACTATATAACCTAGATTTTAACGCTTCTAGTCTTCATTTTACGGACATTAATTTGCTAACAATAACCTCTGCGTGTTGCGTGCTATTTTTCTCATTAGGAGTACCTATTTGTAACGAATGAATTACTTACAGTCTCCAGTGAAAAACAACATTCTGACTCTACGAAATGCTAACGTGACTGATGATAAAATGGAGGTTGAAAAATTGCCCAAGGAGGGAGAATTTGACCCTCAGCTAGAGCCGCTGCTGCGGGAGAATCCGCGCCGGTTCGTCATCTTCCCCATCAAGTACCCTGACATCTGGAACATGTACAAGAAGGCTGAGGCCTCCTTTTGGACTGTAGAGGAGGTTGACCTCTCTAAGGTTAGTTTACCTATTTTTTGTTATCACTCTGGATGGTATTGTCCATTCTTGTAGGTATTTACATGTAATACAAAGCCCATACTACTCATTTGAATTGTTACAATTGCATGTAATCATTTATTATGATTTGAACATAATAATGATTTGACTTATTTAGCTTAAAATGATTTAGGTACCACTTCTTAAATAAAATCAATCAACAGTGGAATACTGTATACCTGTATTTTTTATCTTAATTTAAATTTGCATGCCACACTATGGTAAAACTCATTAATATAAATTGTACCGCCACATTTTGATTTCATTTTATTTTCCTCACTCCTAATGACTAGTAGTCATTCTAAAATCTAATTGTTTAATTCTTATATTATACTTTTCCTGTAGGACTTATCAGACTGGGAAACATTGAAAGACTGCGAGAGACATTTTATCAAGCATGTGCTGGCTTTCTTTGCTGCATCTGATGGGATTGTCAACGAGAACCTAGTAGAGCGCTTCTCTCAAGAAGTGCAAGTGACTGAAGCTCGGTGCTTCTATGGATTCCAAATTGCAATGGAGAATGTACATTCTGAAATGTACTCGTTACTCATTGACACCTACATTAGAGACCCACAAGAAAGGTTTGTATTTCTTGGTGTTAATTTGTATGTTAGCCTATTTTGTAAACTTGCACAATGATAACAAGGCAAGCAGATAACAAATTATTTATCACTATAAAAGAGGCTTGTTTTAAACCTGTTACAACAGGCTTTTAACTCAACACATTATCCTGCCTGGCAAGATAATAATATCATATCGTAAACAAGCGCTCATTCATGCAGTGACTGGATAGGTATTATGACTAAACATGATCTAAGTTTGCAATTTATTTGTTCCGCCAGGGATTTCCTATTCAATGCTATTGAGACGCTACCCTGTGTAAAGAAGAAGGCTGACTGGGCACTTCAATGGATTGGCAGCAAGACCGCGACCTTTGGCGAGCGTATAGTGGCGTTCGCCGCTGTAGAGGGCATTTTCTTTTCTGGCAGTTTTGCTTCTATTTTCTGGCTCAAGAAACGTGGTCTCATGCCTGGCCTAACTTTCAGCAATGAACTAATTTCTAGGGATGAGGTGAGCTTTGTTATCATTTTTTTTGTGCGAACTGTTGTGATAAGCAATTCGGTATTTACTTATTTGGGTCTTCTTACCTTTATTGAGGAGGATTTAGCATTGATTTTAACATTTTGACACCAACAATTTAGACTATTGATATTAATAGAGTGCAATTTATGGAAATATGTGATTTAAAAAAAAAGTACATTTACTTACCGAAGGCTTACTGGGGAATGGGAGGCAGGGACGGTGGACGGAAACTCCAAATCCCCGAAATCACCCAGGAAGGTGATCCCTGCTGCCCAACCCACTAAAGCCAAGACCCTGACGCAGGACTCCAGACCGATTGCCGCCCGCCGAGCATGTGTTTAATTTATAACTTTTTTTTTTTTGGGAAGTTCGATATGAATTTATTGTTATAGTTTTTAGTCCAAATGTTAAGCCAAATGCCGTAAAAAACGTTAATTGCCTAAAATTTAAGTTAGCGTAGTCTAAGTTGCTGGTGTCGATTTGGTAGCTAAAATTTCAATATATATTTCATATTTACATTTTAAACTTTCTACAAAAATGCACAATATATAATTTATTCACAAACTTACAGGGCCTACACACAGACTTTGCTTGCCTCATGTTCAAGCACTTGGTCCAGAAGCCAAGTAAAGAGCGTGTGCTTCACATAATCAAGGACGCTGTTGTTATCGAGCAAGAGTTCCTCACAGACGCTCTGCCAGTCAGGTTGCTCGGCATGAACTGTGAACTCATGTCTAACTACATCGAGTTTGTCGCCGACAGGCTGCTAATGGACCTTATTGACGAAAAGGTTAGTTTAAAACTCTTTGAAGAGTTTACACCCCTCGGTCCAGCTAAACATAGAAACTTTATTATGTACTGCTTGGAAATTTATGAGCTACCAATATGTATTCCTATTAAGTTTATTTGCATGTGATAACATTTTATGTTTTGTTCCAGCACTACAACACCAAGAACCCATTTGACTTCATGAACCTCATTTCTCTGGAAGGCAAAACAAACTTCTTTGAAAAGAAAGTTGGAGAGTACCAGAAGTGGGGAGTCATGTCAAACCCTACTGACAATGTGTTTACCCTGGACGCCGAATTCTAAACAGTGACGATCAATAGAATTATTTCTGACTGCAGTATTATATACCCAATTCCAGTTAATCTCCAAATAATACATTTGACTTAAATTTTATTGACATAATTAGATTTAAGAATTTATTGATTGTCGGTTGATCCGGAAACACTTGAGTATTTTTTATAATATTATGTTTGCAATGGCAAAGACCAATTTCTCTTACTTTCAAGATGAATGCAAGTACCTGCGAGTGACTGTTGAATAAATGGATGAGTGCTTTTATTGAGTGTTATAAATTTATAACTGTGAAATTGATTTTGATATGAAGTTGAAACATACTTTTGTACTGAAGTGCCTGCAATTAGCAGAATAAAACTTAATTTTACTTTAGATTTAATATTTTGCATTAATATAATTTTTAGCAATAATAGCTTATATTGATAAAAAAACAATCATTGCGCAAATGATGAAAGTGTGTGATAGTAATATAATTATATATAATGTTTTTATAAATAAAGTATACCTCGACGATACTTTTTCTTCTTTTCTTTGTCCTTATAACATTCCTCCATTTTTTTTCCTTCTAAGTTATTTATCAATTTAAGCATGACGTCCTCTTAATTTGAAACGTTAGAATTCCAATTCACATACGGAATCCTAAAGCCATGGCCATGGCGAACCTCTTGCGCTCCGCGCTCTTACACTGTTCCACTGTGTTCCACATAGTAAGATACGTTCGCGCTGGAATCTGTGGCGGGCGAACACAAAGGGGAGCGCAATCGGTATAATATCCGTTGAAGCAGTTGCAGGAGCGCGGAGCTCAAGAGGTTCGCGAACACATAGTGGATACAAGGCTTAAGAATCGTATACAATTCCTAGGAATTCGAATTCACAAGAATCGCGCTCGTATGCCATTCTTGTGAATTCGAAATGCCTCAAAAAATAATTCTTCAGTGACGTATGTAGTAAAATGTTATGGAACGGCCCTCGCGTGTACCACCATACCTAATTTACTTTATAATTTATTACGAGGTATACCTACTGTTATGTTACGTGTTTCCACAAAAGTAAGATCTTTTTAACCACACTAAAAAGAAAGGATGAACTGAACATGTGCCTTGTTTGCATACCTAGCTAGCACAAATATTTTGTTAAGTGTTTTATGTCGATAAAGATACCTATTTTATTATTAGTTTAAAAGGGATGCAACGTTAGAAACTAAATCATAATGTTTTGGCTCTGCTAGAAAAAAAAGAAACTATTATAAAACAATATTTTAGTTATAAAATAAATGCCAAGCAAAACTAAACCAAACACGTGTGGGTCAACCCTCAGCTCGTTCACTGGGCGATCCGGCATAGGCGACAAACCAGTGCTCACGCCACAGCCGCTTATAGTAGTACCCGTAACCAGCTAATAGCATTTAAAAAAATATTCAGAAATAAAAGACAAAGTTCAACAAATCACATATTTATTAAAATTACGATTTGGAAATACGCTCCGATATAAATCATACACACTGGACGTGTGAGCTACAAACATAAGGACATTGTGTGACAGAGTCGCAATACACGCACATACCAAATCATACACGCATTCTCACATCTTATATTAATTTTAAATTATTGCAATATGCTTTACATGGGAACCCTGAACAAACCCCGGATTAAAATTGAGCCCATGTGAATTTCGTCTAGAGACTATACTCTTTTAATACATTTTATAAAAAAGAATCAGCCTGTAAATCTTTTGTTTTTTTACTTATCTTTCAAATCCCTAAATCATAATTAACGGAGGCAATTCAACTGAATAAACAATAATATAGACTAATAAAAATATTATCATGACATCTACATATTCAATGTAATTACTGAATAAAATAGAATTTTATTAGTAGACTGATCAATCCCCTCATTACTAATAATTCATCTACATATTGTGCAATTCAACTGAAAAATCATTTTTCCATACAGACTGAATCCATTCTTATCATGTCATCTACATATTGGATTGTTCCAGGTGTCCCCTACGTCCTCAGCGCTGCTTGTTGGCGACGAGGCGCCGCAGCAGACGGTGGCCGGAGAGGAAGGTGAGCGCGGCCAGCGGCAGCAGGTAGCGCAGCGTGTCGAACATCGACAGCTGCAGCCACAGCACGTAGTATAGTCCCAGGGATGCTGTAAACAGGTCATAGTGTTAGTTGCAGCTCAAACCTTTATCACTAATTTTTTTTAGGGAGTCTCACTCTTACTTATCACTAACTTCATCTTCAGCCTTTAAATTCCAGCTGGACATAGAAATCCCCTTTAGCAGCGGCTTCCCGCAATCTTGAGTAAACCGCAACACGAGGAAATATTTCAAATTCATAAAGATAAATTCTAATGTCATTCGGTCAGCAATCTATTTTTTTCGATAAAATCATTGGCACAGTTGTATATGGTGTGTAGTGTAGATAGAATCTTTAAAAGTCAACAGTCATTTAGTCCCAAACTCATCCCCAAGCGACAGATGGAACAACAGCAAGCTTAGCATGAAGGGGAAGTTCCCGAATTTGATGCCCAGCTTCGCCCACAGCAGCAGCAGCGGAGATCTTTACCCTTCAGAGTCATTATTGAATGACTAGCAGCACAGCACTCACCTCCCAGTGACAGATGGAACAGCAGCGAGCTCAGCGTGAAGGGGAAGTTCCCGAAGTTGATCCCCAGCTTGGCCCACAGTATCAGCAGCAGCAGTAGCGGCGCAGCGGCGGCGGCGGCGAACACGTCGGACACGAGGCGCGGCGGGCGCGGCTCGGGCGCGCGGAACGAGTGCGCCAGCTCGGGCAGCGGACCGCGGTGTGGCGCGCTACTGCGGGGGAGGACCTCACCTGACAAGAGATAAATAAATTATAGTCGTAACCCCATAGCATGACCGACAAAACACAATATGATATCATATTATAACGATTATCGCCACCCAACTGTCAAAATTGAACTTTTATCGAAACAGCTTCTAACGCCAAGCTTCTTGTAGCAGTCAACCCTAGCGCGTCGCTCGTTTTATAGATTTTGTGTATGTTTAGTCTATTATGAATCGTAATTCAGAGTCATAAGAATGAAATTAGCTTGCAATGGGATTATGTGTAGGTATCTAAACGAAATAGAGCTGTACTCTGACGCGAGCCAAATTAAACCGTATTGTTGATGACATTGAGTACGCATTTCTTTTGGCATCTTCGCAGAGTCGAGTTTCTGTAGTCTTTGGTATTCTGTGGCATGGCCGTTACGTCACCGGCGTGGAAATGATCGCTGTTTCGATTAAAATTCAAGATGGCGGCTATGTATATCATATATGGCAGTTCGGTGTCGATAAAACGCTATATCATATCATATCGTGTTTTGTTAGTCATGCTAGGGGGGGAGGGGGGGTTACTGGTATACTGAAAATAAGTTTCATAGGATGCGAGCTTGATAAAACCTGGGGTCCGCCGACCTATCCCAGGGACTTTGGTTTTTAATTTTGGAGTCAATCCTACCACAGCTAGCGACACGTATGTTGATCGCTGGGGCAAAAGGGATCGCTTTGCGAATCTTACGTGACGATCAGAGACACGTACGCGCGGAGCTAACAACCGATCACGGCCGGCGACGCAGGCGCGGCGTGCAACTAGCCAATCACGTAATCTTCTGCGCAACTTTCGCCCAGTGCTCAACTTCCGTGCCGCTAGTTGTACATTGTTCTGATCCTAAAGTAGGTAACTATTCTGAAGGTTGTCTGAAGAAATTGCTTTTAGCGATAAGACCGCCTAAATTGGGTTTTCGACATTATAAATCATCATCAGACATCATATATTAAATCTGACACCTTATTTTAGGCCTGATAACCCGGTACGTTATCATTTATTCGAGGAATCTGATTTTTGTTTGCTTTAAAACCAATAAAAAGTTAGGCAGTTGAGTCTGGTAAAGAATGACGTCAAAGTCTCTGCCCAATAATTTGAATCGCGATACAAATTATAGGGCAGAGGTGCGTTTCGACAGCACACAAAAAGTATGTCAATTGATTGGTGGTGTCAACTAGCCTATTGTAAATCTTTCTGTAAATATCAACTGTAACTTTGTTTGGTGTGCAATAAAGAATATCTATCTACACTACTTTAACACAAACATTATGTTGATGATGTGGTAAACTCGTCAACTCACCGAGCGCGTTTGCGTCGCGTCCGAAGCTGAAGTGTATGTCCCCGAGCGGCCACAGCACGGGCGCGGCGGCCGCGCTGTCGCCCACCACCACGCTAAGGGAGAACGCGCCGCTCGTCGCGCGCAAGTGTTTGCTTAGCGAGCCCACGTTCTAAACGAACAGAATAATAGAATGATTACACTGTGATACAACTAGAGTGCTACACACAGGGGCGTGCGGTGCATATATATAGGCAATAAGGCTGTGCCTACCTGGTAAATGAAAAGAGGTAGGCAGTAGGTACTTGCAAATGTGTGTCATTGATGAAAAACGCCTAAGTAAGAACTCCTGCCCGCCACTGGCTACACACTACATGACTTAGTCGCGCTGCTTGGTTGCCGAGTTTCATTACAATACACGATAAAACCAGACAGGTTAGACTGAATTGAAAGAAAAACGTTAGAAATTTCGAATTTAACGTGTTCCACATGTTCCAACTTGGCGTGTGTCAATGTAAAGGGGAAATCCATAAATTACGTCACACGTTAAGGGGGGGGGGGGGACAAAGTGTGACCTTACGTGACAAGGGGCGGGACGGGGTCCTAAATTTTGTGACGTCACATATCAAAATCTTATACATTCTAGTTTAAAACACAAAATTGAAAAAGAAAGAATTTCTAGATGTGTAAATTGCATAATATGTGACGTCACACTAAGGAGGGGGGAGTCTCAAAATTGTGACCAGCTGTGGGAGGGGTCAAAATATCATGAAATTTGTGTGACGGAATTTATGGATGGCCCCAAAGTGTCAAAATTTCCTGAGAGACGGCCAACATTGTTTAAATAAATGCACCCAACATGTTTGTACAGACAACGACAACCAAAATTGTCAAAATTTCTTCAATTAATTTTCAACTCAATAATCAAAAGCAATAGAGTTTAATATTCATTGGGGAAAGTCAGTTTGTGGTAACTCGATGTGGTGTTCACTGTACGTATACTCACTAGATCGACTTTGTACGCCTTGGTGTTGTCGGGCTCGGCCACGAAGATGGTCTCGTCGGGCCCGTTGGCGACGCGCACGAAGGCCTGCTGCACCGACACCGGCTTGTTCCACGCGTCGCGCACGGTGAACTTCAGCGTTACCCTGCGGACGGACAACGCTGTCTTACACCGGGTTCCTATATTGTACTATGCGTAAGTGTACATCAGCAACTGATCGTATTGGTGTCAAAATAACGAGCCGTTATAGTCGTTCCTATTAAATTTGATGAAGCGTCATTTATAGGAACGCTTTTGAGTATGTCAAGTTGACAATTCCAACCACCCGTTTCTCGGATATAGGAACCGGGCTTTAATAGAATCAAGTGTAGAAGATACACTCCACTATCCTCGGTACGGATCTTGAACGTTTAGGCCACGCGGAAATAAGGGAGAGATCGCTTTGCGCATCTTACGAGACGATCATCGTATCAGAGACGCGTGCGCGGAGCTAACAACCAATCACGTTGTGAATTCGTATACGAATTGTAATTCGAATGCTTCAAAACTATGGCTTCTGGTTATTAACTGTATATTTTAAGACACTAATAAGTTAATTTAACATTATTGTACGGTCGCTTATTTCATAAATATTTTTCTCACATCTTAGATTTGTTGAATCTCCGCCATCAGAGACGCAAAAATCACAACGTTACAGGTGGATAATTCATTTCTACAATCCCTGGCATGGAGAGCGCTCGGGCAAAGAGTGGGGATCGCTTTGTGCATCTTACGTCCAGCGGTGCAGGTAGCCAATCACGTGATCGTAATGGTCGCATCTTTAGTTCAGCGCTTAAGTTTTTTTGTGCTGGCTTGACGATTACGAGGAGCCATCGCGTTGGGAGCGAAGAGGCACTGGGATGGTCGGTTTTTCACCCGCACATTTAAAGGATATGGTTTTAATCTAAATTCGCCACCTCCACGAGTTCCCGAGAAAAATGGTCTTGACAGACAGACGGACAACAAAATGATCCTAGGGTCCCGGTTTTTCCTTTTTAGGTACAAAAACCTAAAAATAATGTGAGGCGAGTCTCTGACTATTGCCCTGACAAAGCCAGAACACTTCCATCTTCAACACACAAAAAGGTATTTACTAAAAGATTTAAAAAGTAAAACTTACTTCTGCAAGTGATCGGCCTGCATTTTCTTAGTGAGTTTGTTTGGATAGACTTTGCCTATGTACAGCAATGGACATCCTATGATTAAAACTTACTTCTGCAAGTGATCGGCCTGCAGTTTCTTAGTGAGTTTGTTCGGATAGACTTTGCCTATGTACAGCAATGGACGTCCTATGACTGAAATGTTGATGAAGACTTACTTCTGCAAGTGATCGGCCTGCAGTTTCTTAGTGAGTTTGTTCGGATAGACTTTGCCTATGTACAGTAATGGACATCCTATGATTAAAAGGTTGATGAAAACTTACTTCTGCAAGTGATCGGCCTGCAGTTTCTTAGTGAGTTTGTTCGGATAGACTTTGCCTATGTACAGCAATGGACATCCTATGATTAAAAGGTTGATGAAAACTTACTTCTGCAAGTGATCGGCCTGCAGTCTCTTAGTGAGTCTGTCGGATAGACTTTGCCTATGTACAGCAATGGACATCCTATGATTAAAAGGTTGATGAAAACTTACTTCTGCAAGTAATCGGCCTGCAGTTTCTTAGTGAGTTTGTTCGGATAGACTTTGCCTATGTACAGCAATGGACATCCTATGATTAAAAGGTTGATGAAAACTTACTTCTGCAAGTGATCGGCCTGCAGTTTCTTAGTGAGTTTGTTCGGATAGACTTTGCCTATGTACAGCAATGGACATCCCATGATTAAAAGGTTGATGAAAACTTACTTCTGCAAGTGATCGGCCTGCAGTTTCTCGGTGAGCTTGTTGGGGTAGACGAGGGTGGTGAGCTTGGGGCTGGTGGTGCCGTCCACGTCGCCCACGCCCAGCTCCACGCTCGCCACCTGGATCTCGCCCAGCACCGCTATGTTCACGTTCGCTGTCTTGCCGCCCGCACTGTTTTACGAAATTACTTGTTTGAAAAAGGCTAGCTCATACTGATACAAGAACGTTTAAAAACACACAATAAGAACAGTGCTATATGGAAATCGAATTTGTATTTTTAATTTAAGCCATAGCGTCGTCATTTTTACTATTTAACCCTTCGACACCCTGGACAACATAAGATACAAATAGGTAATCTTGTATTTCTTTAACTCCTTTTAATGTTATATTCCATTATATGTTATGATTTGTAACTAAAACTCATCTGTTAACTGTTTTTATGAATAAGAACACATATTTGCAATATCTAAAATACATTCTCAGAGAAGGAAGCTTCGGTTTCGACCAGAATGAAAACCAAAATTTGGCTTCGGTAGTAAAATTTTGCTTCGTTAACCACTAGACTTGTCTTTCATAATTATTTTTTTCTGATCTAATCGTGAAGCGTAAATGCAGAACTTTTCTTCAATTCATTGTCATGCCAAAAATATACTATACCTGAGTGCGATTTTGTACAATCCGTACTGAGCTTTAATCTTGCTGAGATTGAGCACAAACGTAGTGGGTTCATTAGGCTTCTGAGTCAACGGCTGCTTGGACAGCACTACGACGTCGTCGGCGAGGCGCGTGCCCGACTGCGCGACTACGTCGTCGGGCCTCAGGGCGGGTACCGGGCGCCCCACCAGGTCGGTGATAGAGAACTCGATGCTGTCTGAGTCAGCTGTTATGTACTTCTTGCCTTTGATCGTTATGCTGATCGGGGTTGGCTGTTGATTGGAAATAACGATGAAATGATTGTGAATAGTTTGAGTGTATTTATTATTATGTTAAATAGGACAAGAAAAAACAAATTTAAAATCAACTATCAAAATGATCACTAAAACTATGACTTGTTATGCAAATGTTAATGCAACAACAACATGTAAACATTTATGTGGTAGGGATTCAATAAAAATCAAATAGTAGGACTATTTTCAGGATGGCACATCTACTAAACATACGACTACATGTCACTCAGCGAGCTATGGAAAGGTCGATGCTTGGGATTTCGTTAATGGATAAAATCCGAAATGAGATCATCAGGCAGAGGACTAAAGTAACGGACATAGTCCAAAAATGTAGCAAGCTTAAGTGGCAGTGGGCTGGCCACATCTGTTGCAGAACCGACGAAAGGTGGAGTAAACGGGTTCTCGAGTGGAGACCACGCCTAGGCAAACGTAGTGTAGGACTACCCCCAGCTCGATGGACCGACGACCTTAGGAAGATGGCTGGCAGTGGATGGATGAATAAAGCGGGAGATCGTGCTCTTTGGCGCTTTTTGTGGGAGGCCTACGTCCAGCAGTGGACTGCAATAGGCTGAGATGATGATGATGAAATCTACTAAACATCGACCAGATGGTATCAAGGGGTTAAAATGTTTCAGCCACCAGTAAAAGAGAATTGGCAAGATGTCTGTCTTTGAAAAAACTACTTGTTGAATAAGTAGCTGGGCCGACTTCTGGCGCTTGCCCCACTAGCATTGTATGTGTTCTACACGTGAGTAACAAACGTGTTACGCGTGTGTGTGTGTGTGTGTGTGTGTGTGTGTGTGTGTGTGTGTGGTGTGTGTGTGTTGTGTGTGTGTTGTGTGTGTGTGTGTGTGTGTGTGTGTGTGTGTGTGTGTGTGTGTGTGTGTTGTGTGTGTGTTGTGTGTGTGTTGTGTGTGTGTTTCGTGTTGTTCTGTAGATAGAGACATGAAGTGAAGTTTGATACAACTAACGGCACGGAAGTTTAGCGCTGGGCGAAAGTTGCGCAGACGACCATTACGATTACGTGATTGGCTAGTCGCGCACCGCGCCTGCACTGCTGGCAGTGAGTTGTTGATGCGGAATGCGATCCGCACTCACTCTTTGCTCCTGCGATAACATCGATGCCGCGTAATTCGCATCGTTTGACGACCGTCTGGTGAAGTGGTTTGCGCTCCGGACTACAAAGCTTGGCGGTTGCGGGTTCGAATCCCGCGAGGGGCAAAGTGTTTGTGTGATGAGCGCGAGCGTTTGTACCTAAGTCATGGATGTTTATGAACGTATTTAAGTATGTTTATCTAGTCTAGTCGCCATAGTACAAGCTATGTTAAGTTTGGGGATAGCTAATTGCTGTGATTGTGGAAACAATTTATTATTTATTCCCACTGGATAAAGCTTAACCGACCTGGTCATCAGCGAGCGCGAGCGCAGCGTCGAGAAGAAGCGCGGCGCCGCGCGGCGTCGTGACGGAGCGGCGCGAGAGCGCGTACTGCGCGAACTTGAGCCGCTGCTCCGCGGTCAGCGGGGACGGCTTCTTCTGCTGCTTGTACGTCCTGGGACGAATTTGTTATCTTAGCATCGGAAATACGGTGGACTTACGAGGTCACCTTGTCCCTAGACTAGATGACTATACGCTGTGGTAGTCCTAGTGGATTAGCATAGCAGTTACATTGATGGAAAAAGCAGCCCTATTTTATAGTATGTACAAATATGATTTAAGTTAGAAAAAACTATTTTTGACCAGGTCATTATCATCTCTGCCTTTGTAAGTCCACTGCTGAACAATGCCCTCTCTCTAGTTTTCTCCTTCTTTTGGACTCATTACCCGTGTTGCATCTTTAGGTTAAATATTGTAATTTATAAGAATTTCATTCAATACATAATATATCAAGTAATTTTGAGAATTACTGTACTGTATAGGTAAACCATATTTCCTGCAAAAAAAGGCTGACATAGGTGACTGAATTTGTTGCTCCATTTCTTCTTATCATCAGCCGATATGTAATCACGAAGATGCGGTAGCAGGGCAAAGCTATATTTTTGAGAAGTATTTGAAGATGGCCTATAGACTAAATAAATAACTATTATGAGTAAAACATATAAATAAATAAAAAATGATAAAATAAATTGTTTTAAACTTTCATGGTCACTAACATTAGAATAGTTTGTTACGGGATTGCTGCCATGTACCTTATTTTTGAGTTCCCGATATTTCGGAACTGTTGCAAGCGCCATGATCACGGAGTTACTCCGTGATCATGGCGCTTGGTATGGTATGGTATGGTAGCAATCCCGTAACAAACTATTCTAATGATAAAATAAATTAATAAAAACATTTATGCTACTCAGACGCATCAGCCGATGGAGTGGAAGAGAGATATATGCGTCACAAGCCGAACGCTTAGGCCGACCGAGCCTCTCTATCTCTTGCACGCGGAACGTGTCATTATTTCGTGCGTGCATAATATCCCACTGACCTGATGATAGTAGAAAGCAGAAGCGAAGTAGCAGGTAACCCTCCGTCGAAATGCAGCGCGCGCGCATCACTCTCGTCGGCCGCGAGTAGCACGCCCTCCGTGTGGCTCGCCGTCCACGCGACACAGCCCATGTGCTCGCATAGAGCGAATACGTAACCGTAGCTGCAAAAAACCGATCAAAAATGAACAAGGATTTAATTTATTTTAGCTGGGCTGTTTACGCACTTAGCCTCTTGATTGGGCCGTTGTGTGTGCTGAAGGATTTATTTATATATCACCCAAAATTAGACAAATTATAGTGACAATAAAAGGAAAAGATTTTTGTCAAAAAGAAGCTTGAGTATCAATTTAAGCAGCAATGTCGACACTAAGGGGACATCTGTGTAGTCTGCCTTTTATAAATATATTTCTGTTTCTTGTGTAAATAAAATCTGTTATATTTACTAATAAATAAATAAGAAAATGTGTACTACTAGACATAAGTACCCAGTGATTTCTTTTGTGTGGTCTTTGTATTTATTCATTTGTACATTTCCTTTCATATACTAAAAGAAAAAAAAAAATACCATCTGCTATTTACATGTAAAAAATAGATAGTATCAATGCATACAGTTATCAATATTTCGAACTGTATTCCTTTAACTTTTATGTTTTATAAACTATTAATCATAGTACAGATATAATAATAATTTTATAATGAATATCTGATAATGTTGCAACATACATCCATGAAACAGTAGAGGAAATGAGGCATTATAATGTAATTGAAATTCCTAAAACACCTACTTGCTTTGATAATTACAGCAAGGCTGCAGAAAAACTCTCAAAGTATTAAAATTTATCTAGCAATAAAAAATAATTAAGTTTACAAAATACCACACTATCTAACCATTTCTTTTTATTATTGTAGAAATTTATGTGAAAAGATAATATACAAGATAGATAAAAAAAAAACATGATCTCTTAACTATGGATTTATAAATGTAAGTAGATCAATGCTCAACAGCAAAACAGTTGGCACCTGGTACCTATCATTTATCAAATTTATTACAAAAACATGCCTATTGGAGTGACTTACTTAATTGGAGAATCATCTTTCTTCAATAACTGGATGAGATTCTTCAGCCCATCCTCTTTGTCATAAACAGAGCCCTTGCCCAGAGCTTTCAAGGAGTACACGGCATAATACAGCTCTGGAATGGTAACATCCTTCTTATCCAACACTTGCGCTGGCGACTTGAGGATTTCTGGGGACAAAGAGTTCTGGCAACCTGACAAAGCAGCTGCTGAAGTCAAGTAAAACACTTGCTCTATATTCTTTGGGTCATACTTGGCATTTTTGAGGTCCTGCAATAAAAAAGAAATAGATTTCAATTTTGTTAGTTAATGCAATGCTTTAAATAGATCTAAAATCCATACAATACACAAAAACGTAAATTGGACTTCAACAATAAGTTTAACATACCTGGCAAACATCTGGGATAGGAACTTTAAGATCTTTCAAGCCTTTGATAGAGTAATACAGTGACGAGACATCCTTGTTCTTGAGACCCTCCTGCAGGATCGCCTGGAGACGCTTCAAGTCTATGGTGCCTTGAAGCGTGTTAGCACTGCTCCAACCAAGCAGGCATAACACTAAAACACCGACTGCTAGAACAAGAAACAAAACAAAATTACTGTAAGATGTTTTGGGGTGCAAAAACACCTTGTTTAAAATTTAGGTATAAAAGCCAGTATATTGTAAAAAATGGAGAAAATTTTATCTGAATCACCAAAGCGAACCTCTAACCTATAGCACCAAACAGACCGGCGACGCGTCAATCAATAGACTGACGTGTCCCTACAAAAATCTTTTAATAATATTTGTATTCGCTGTGCCCTTTCGTGATATCATAGCGTACAATAAAAATGATCTACTTAAATGTAGAATTATCATTGTTTTTTTATTTAGATGATAAAATCTTCAAGTACTAAATGGTGCACCACGCCGAAACTTATTTTTCGTCTCAAAATTTACATGTTTACTTACTATTTAAATGCATATTTTCCACACAGATGATCAGAGACACGTCTCTGATCTTTAAATTAATAATCCTATTTAGATAATATCCTTAATATTAAGCTAGAAAAACATTGAAACTATTTGCGTCCGACTTTATTTCTACAGCCGGTCCAACCTTTTTTTGACAGTAGTGGTCAACGTAGACGTAGCAAAAAATGTTGCCATTTTATAAATACCGTTAAAAAAACGTTACGCACACACACACACACACGACATTTCAATCAAGCGAAGTGATTGCTTTGTGGCACTCTGAGCGTGATAAACTGATTTGAGGAGAACCTTAGAGCATCCAACCAACAGGAGACGACAAGCTCGCTAATTTCTATGCGAAAAAGTCTGTCATTTCTTGCGGGGGGCAGGGAGTAACGCACACATAGAAAATTAACACTAACGCATTTTGGATGACATTGCTACGCTCGCACACAACAAAAAATATCTAACAGTAGCTTAAACTAGACGCACACAAATATATTTACACACAAGGACAACTTATCCATGCACGGGTGTGACGTCAGTTTTAAATAAACGAAGATAGTGCTTAACACTATCGATAAATTTTATCGATGAGTTCTGCAGTATTATGATAAGGTTTTATTCAATTCAGACTCTTTATTATTTGTAAGATAGAAACATTTATTTTGGCTGTCATTAAGATCTACAGGGTTATTTATTAATATACGTCAGTATGGTTGAGTCTAAGGTCCGGACTATACCCAGCCGGAAACCGGTCAGGGTAAGTACGGTTTCAATCCATCGCTTAAGCAATAAGGTCGTTATTGAACGAATTCTAGCGGTTTCTAACAGATTCCGGCTGGTTAAAGTCCAAGCCTAAAACTGCAAGAAATACCTGTATAATTTGGTTTTCAGGTGAATTGTCTAAAATTATTATAAAAAAATACTGGACTATAACCCGCAAAAATCGTAAATATAATTGAAGGTAAAGTTAGAAGGTTGAATTTTGTAAAGGACAAAGGTGTTAACTAGTTTAGCTATATTCTCAAACATTTTCTTTTTGCATAAGAAAAAGTTAACAAGTATTAGTGATATCATGAAATAAGAAAAACATAATAGGTACCTATTTTTTTGCTTACTTGGACATTAAGTAGTAAATGAATTCAAATATTATTGGTCTGGGTCTGTCTGTGGTGGTGACTATTGGAGATGGTTGGCTCGGAAACTTTATAATATAAAGTTATGTTTCTTTGAAATGGATTCATTTTTATGACCTAATTAGTAATTGAGAAGGTGGTAAATAATAATTAATAAAAATCATTATCCGAAACATTATCAAATCCGCGAGAATCCGTTCAAAACCTATTGCTTAAGCGATGGATTGAAACCGTACTTACCCGGACCGGTTTCCGAATGGGTATAGTCCGAGCCATAAAATACGCTCAAATAATAAACAATCTGTTAACTTTTAACAACAAGACTTTTTTATACTTGTTCACCAAAAATACACGAAACACACGTTTCTCTAGAGTTTAAGGCTCAGTCTATACGCTGCCGGAATCCGTTAGCATCCGCAAGAGTCCGTTCAAAAACGACCTTATTGCTTTAGCGATGGATTGAATCCGCGTTAACCTGGTCCGGTTTCTAGCTGGGTATAGACCGAGCCTAAGATAAATGATAAGATATTTTAGGTGCCCAAAGATTTTGTCGTAACCTTTTGTAATGTCATATTTCCGCAAAAATAATGAAAATTAATATTAACTGACATCTTAATATGGACACATTATAATAATGCCTATTGTAATATAAATAGGATCCGTAATCTTACAGTAAAGCAACCAAATTAAACAAAACATAACACCATACTGTTTTTTATTGTATGTGTCAATAAATAATAACAAAAATGCTTGTAACCTAAGTCTTAATTTTTGTGTTATATAAATTCATATAAACAATAAAATCGAATCCACCCGTTTATTTTTCCAACGGGTGTGTTCATTGTGAATGTTCCTGAATATATTCCCATTTTAGAAATACCTCCAGGTGGAATCGCAAATCTAGTTGACCTAAAGGTCAAGTGGTTAAATCGATATCGATATTTTGTTTTTGTGCTATCCCATCACCAACTTTGCTGCAGGGTGGCCAGCCAGCGTATATAAAAAAAAATCTCAAATTTTCAGAATAAGTTGTAGTTCGCAAATATATTATATTATTGAAGTAGACACATTATAAGCAAATATTTATAGTATTAATACTTTTAAACAAAAATTAACTTAAGTATTAAGTCCAAAAAATGCGCAAAACATAAACAAGATACATAATTTGTTAACTGTGATATATCATTAATTCAATAAGCATCTATTGTAATTAATATTATTAACAATATCAAACGTGTAATACCAGTGTGATTTCAAAGTTGGGTACTTCAGTATAAAAAAATACGCTTAATGGGATTTTTTACCTTTTACTGGTATCACTTTTTGATTGTTAAATTTTATAAGGTTTTTGCGATTTTAAGGCATTATTTGCTAATATTGAGACTCAATAATACTTATAGATGAAAATTTACGTTGTCCTTTAGCACATAAAATGTTTCTGATCTTTTTTAACACGAGCACACGGCGTAATTTGGCATTTTTAGCTGCTGTCCTTCCACGCTGACCGTGATTTGCCAATGATGGCGGAACGCGCTGCAAATAGTTTATAACCGTAAATATAACCTCTGTGACCGACGGTCATAGACTTGTGGCAGAGGGGAATGCCTGTCAATGGCGTCTCCTGTTGGTTGAATGCTCTAAGAGGAGAACAGACCATCTAACCAACTCTAAGGCCTAGTGCCAAAAATAGCCGTCGCTCGCGTCGCTCACGCTCGTCACCTACGTTTTTCGAAAAGTAAATGGTAATTTGTATTACTTTTCGATCGATTTCAGTGCCTTGGTTGTTTGTTTTGTGCAACTTGTACTAGGCTCACTCTTTCTTTTATTCTCTTTAATAATTAACGTAGGACAATTACAACTATACAAGACAAAGGCCCAAAAGGTCATAGTTGTAGTAACTCTCTTTCTCCGACTTTGACAAGTTTTTGAGCTCTGTGCGTGATTTTCCTTATCCCTTAGCCGTGACTTGGATATCCGGTGAAAAAAAAACATTTTGACAGATCAACTTCCTTCATATCCATCTCAAGTCAACATCAAAATCCGAATTGAATTCGGAAATTAAAAATAAGGGCTTGGTGATCAATTCATTTGTTTTAATTTACTACGATGGCCGCAGCAGCTAAAATACCAGCTCTCATTAACTGTACGTATACATAAATTAACTTAGAGGACAGTACTTTTTAAGAATAATGTTGAGATTCCCGTGGATTATGTAATTGGAAAAATGTTTATTAAATCGTGATAATATTTCTTTTAATCAAGTACATAATACAGTCATATTGCAAATTATTTCTTCTAAGCGTAACAATGTTGAATGTACCACGCTCTAACAGTTAGATAAGACTTTACATATTTTACAAGTTATGATAATTGTAGGTTAGAATCTAAAGTTATGATTTTTTCAGCGGCGATAGCTCAAGCTCGCCCCAAATTCAATATTTTCATGAAGTACGCCAGAGTTGAACTCGCGCCGCCCAAACTGAGCGAGATCCCACAGATCAAGGCCGGCATTGGCAAGCTCCTTGCAAGTGCCAAGTCAGGAGCCTGGAAGCAACAGACAGTGAAGCAGGCCTCGCTGAACGCCTTAGTCGGCGCTGAGGTGCTGTTCTGGTTTTACGTCGGAGAATGCATCGGAAAACGCCACCTTGTTGGTTATGATGTTTAGATTTTGCTAAGTGTTAATGTGTAGATATAATCAATCAATGAAATAAATTATTGAAAATCATTTCCATCACTTATTTTTATATATAAGGAATATTAAATGTTACAGACAGTAGGTCAGGTTCTGAATACCAACTGGTAGAATTTGGTAATGGCATAGGTTGGGCCAAGGGTAAAATAACATATTATTTTAGTATGTAGACCATTTGCATGAAGATACTTTATTTACGGCCTGTTTCACAATGTATGGAAGTTATGTGAAAGATAAAAATATGAAATTAAATTCTTTATTCTGTATTTAGACCCTCTTCAGGGCTCTTATCTCTTATCACATCCCAGATCCCGTATGTAGAGGATAAGTGCTTGAAAATTGTGTCAAAAATCATGTTTGTCCTTCAGATAAGTAAAATATTGCTTATTCAGAACTTATCTGTACATTGTGAAACAGACTCTTCTATTGAATACTAAAAATATTGGTCATAATGGCAGACTTCACGCCAAGTACCATTTTCTACCAGTTAATCAATAGCCTGACAGAGAAGTACAGCCATCGGTCAGTGTTACTTTTTAACATAAATTAAATACAGAAGTTTGTAATTAAATTATTTATTAGTACATACTAAACTATTTACTATTCTATTTTACAATGGTGCACACTGTTCCATAAACTTAAAGGGGTTGCAAGCACTGGTGAATTTCAGTTCAGAATCTATCTCTGGTGGGCCTCGTAGCCAAAGGCGGTCTCTGTAGTACCCTGCACAGGATAGAAACTCTTTCTCACTATATCTTCCAACTTCAACAGGCACAAAAGGGTCCAAATGTTCAAAGCCCTGTAAATAATAGACATTAAAATCATCAATTAGAGGATAGATAGTTATGAAATATTAGTATGACATTGCTATGATTTAAAAAACTGGTGTCTATAAAAAAATTGTGTGTTGCATACCTTTTTATATAACAAATATCTTGGAAAATGGCTTTCGTGGTGATTATCAGGCACAGCAAGCTGATCTACAGATAGCAGTATGACACCATTTGTCTGAAAAATTAATACAAAGTATAAGTAAACAATAAATATAAATTCTTTCATTTCCTAAAGTTCTGTATTGCCCCAAAACTAGACATAATAAAATTTTGTTTAGGTAGGGTGACCCCCATGACGTTTAACATGTAGGTAAATCGTTTATTTTTTTTATGCTTGCTTAAAGTTTATTTTTCACAAAATCTCTTACCCAGTCATTTTTTGTGAGTTCCAAGAAGGTTGTGGTGAGAGTGACTTCTTCTGGTTTCACTTTCTTCTTGGTGGGTGTGCTCAGCCTTGTCAAAGGGTAAAAGAAGCTGTTGAACCCATCTATGGCCACAAAGGTCTTGCATCTGAAATAGCAGAAAAAAATATTTTGTGATCACACATATGGTTAGAAAAATATTAGATAAGTCTCATTTACTATAGTAATCAGACCTTAGATTGACGAAGACCGCGTGATTTTTGTAATGGCGAGGTAATTCGCTTTGAACAGAAAATGTCCTGGGACCCAACCTTGCTAATTCAAAAGTGGCATAATTGAATATCAATTGGATCTCATTCTTCAAGTTAGTAAGTTAAGTCTTGTAATTAATATTCAATTATGCCACTTTTATATTAGCAGGCTTGGGGCCCTAGTTTGCCTTTTTTTTGTAAATTGGCTTGAATATGCATGAGTAAAGTCTTAGCAAAATGTATGTAATGTGAACCTCTTAACAAAATATATTTTCTGAAGCCTTGTAAGATAAGGATGTTTGATCCTCTGAGAACAAAATTAGGGCATAGGTATATTAAATATTTCTTACTGTTTGTTGTTCGATAGCGTCTTGATTTCATTTACGAGCGCGTCGACGACGTCGCAGGCGTACTTCACGCGGCTGATGCCGTGCTCCACGAGCTGCGCGAGAGGTGTGCCCACCTCCGTCTTTTCTCGTTTACTCCAAACATACTCCTTGGAAACTTTTAACTGAAAGTTAAGACACATTTCTAAGTTTGTGTAGTACACAAACTACAGGATTTAAAATATGTTAGTTAGCTTGCTACATAATATTCATCTGTGATGTTAGTTTTAGAAGTTTAGATACCTACCTAAATACTGATTATAATTTTGGTGAATGGTTAGTTAAAAATCTCCAAAAAGTATAAGTAGTATAGGAATATTATTAACTATAATTTTTCACATCTCAATGTTTTTTACATTAATGATGATCTGAATTCCATCATACATCACCAGTTTTCAGAATATGCTGATTCTGTCCTTTGAAGTGTAGTAACCATGATGCTGCATCCAGCGGCAAGTCGACACAGCCTTCATGAGTCTGAGAGTTTGACATCTCTTTGCTCCTGGGCAACCTTCTCAGCCACTCTGAGACTAAAAGATACATTCGAATAAATAAATACATTTAACAAACAAACATATCACAGACTTTTTATACAAGATTATTCTTTTATTTTATAAAGACAATGTAAATAAATAAGCTAGTGGCTAATATTTTAGGATGGGTATCTAGGAGAGATTAAATATTACTATATTTTATTCTTATTACAGTAGTTAGATATAAGTTTTGTTAAAACTTTGAAGTGTGGAATGTATATCTGGGATTACTATGATTTGAAAAGCCATAAACTATATTTTAATTTTTTAAATTATATAATTTTTTCTTTGCTTGTGCAGTGTGTCAAGGTTGTATCAGGCTTGTGTAATAATAATAAATCATCCTTACCCCATGGAACATGAACTATTAGGTAACCATCTTCATAGGCGTAGTGGAGAAGGTGTGCCATTGTCAGGGACTTTCCTGTACCTTTCTCACCATCTGAATACTTATTAAGGAACATTTAGAAACTATTTATTTGATAATATATTTAATTTGTGAAATCCTTACATTTAAGTTTGCAATTTCGCATGATACCTATGTCCTATTTTAATAATAAATTAAGTAAGACTACACATGTGAACATATGCTACTTCAAGGCATTGGCCGTACCTCAACTAAAATGTTTAAGTCCAACACATTGCGCCCAATGCGGCTGGATCAGTATTCTAAATTATTTTGGTTGAATCATGATTCTTTGCCTATAGTTTATTCGAATTACTTAAAAGGATACAGAGCAAATATCGTATTGCAGGTTTGTCCAAATCCGAAGAATTTATGCAATTGATGATGTCAAGAGCAGGCTGTCGGACCATAATGGTAGTTTCTGTGAAAGTCTTGGCCTGTTTTTGAAAACTTTTTGGTAATCCACCTTGGCTAAACAACTGCTTACAAGTATCTTGTTTCAAGGTATAAAAGAGACCGATTTGCTTTTCATTCTGCTGAGCCTGAAAACATTTAAGCAAGTAAGACCATTAATACAAGGATCTCACTCATTTTAGAAGCATATTTTGGTATAAACAAAGAATGTCTTACTGGCGAAGTTTCACTCGTTCTGAAGCTAACTGCTTGCGAGTAACGTCGGCATAAATGCCTCCAATTACGAGACAACATTTTGTTTATTAAATACTTAGGTTTTATTTAGAATTTGAAGAAATTGACGATGAAATTCGAAACATAACCTCAAACGTCAGTCACTACCAATAAAACGTCAAGTACTTTCCGACATTTATTTTCCTTTATAGAAAAAGCAAAGGCATAAACATTCATTCGCGTTTGCTTGTTTATTTATTTACACATCGACGTTCACCAAAATATGGAACTAAGTAAATAAATCTAATGATATCATTAAAAAGCATAATTAACGTGATTTCTCAAGAACCTCCGCTGCCAAAATAGTAATAATTTAAATGAAACAAATATTTTCATATATTTTTTATTTATTTACTATTTCTTTTGCATTCTGTTCTTTTTGAACAGACTTGTGGGTCTTGCTTCAGAGCTTTCTACCATATTTCCATTTTTATCTGTTCTCTCTACTACATCGCCAACTACAATTGTTTTATTTACAGTGATTTCATCATCATCGGTTTGCATAAAAGTGACTTTAGGTGGCTTTTTCTTTTTACTTGGCTGCACTTCCTTGAAATCGTCATCTATGTATTTACTCTTTTTGAGGATAGATGTTTTTCCAGTGCTAATCAAATTCCCAAATGCACTATAAATGTCACTGGGCTTTTGTATTCCTTTGTTGGAATCATAAGGTTCTGCAGATGGAGATACATCACTATGTTGGAATGTAATCTCTAAAGTTTCACTGTCATCTTCATCAGCAAAGGAAACACTGCGCTCGATTAATTGGCTTGGTGTCTTGATGATTTCATCATCTTCATCATACTCTACATCTTCACCTTCAATGATGTCGTCTAACCTGCAATGGGTGTAAAGAAGAAATGTTTGATTATTCCTTATCACCTTTTTCATTCCATTAATAAAACAAAAAATATTATTAGAAATCCTAACAAGTACCTATCCATTTCATCTTCTAGCTCATCCAGTTGCTCCATCTCATCAAGTCTTGAAATCAGATCATTTTCAGTTTTACTCCTACCCCTCTCCTTGTGTTTGAGTTCTTGCAATTTCTCTTCTAATTCATTTTGCCTGTCTATTACTTTCTGAAGCAAATCTATCTTTGTAACTGCTGGTTTATCTTCTACTTTATCTATTCTTGTGATTGTTTCTTCGATCTCTGGTTTAGCAGGACTGTCTGACTCTTCTTCTATCACAAATGTGTTTGGTGATTTGTAATTTTTACTTTTATCTTCTTCTTTATCCATGCTCAGAAGTTCATTCTCTAATTCTTCCTGCAATTCCAGTTCTTCAAGCCTGTTCCACAATTCATCATCTGTTATTTCTTTTTTATGATCTTCTATAGAATTGGACTGTGTCTTATACCTCTTTACATTTTCCCTGTGCATTTTCCTCCATTCGTTTTCTTGGTCTTCAGTATACTGTTCAACTATTTCTTGGCCTACTGAGTCTAGTATATTTTGTTTTCTGAATACTAACTGGTTTTCCAAATAGTTCTTTTCTTTTCTGAGCATATCAACCTTTGCTTGGGCATCTGAAAGAATTTTGGAGATTACTATTTATTACACTTTAAGGAATGTTTGGTCAGGTTAGTTTAGGGCGAATTTTACAGATTACAAGCTGTAATGAAGAAACCTATTAAAATCTGTACATGGAAAAAAAAAGTGTTGCTTTGGTGGGTCCATGACTACAAATTTCTGATATTTGGTTTGCTAGTTTGATTGTGAAAACAATAACAGGGCTTTTATTGATGGAATTGAAAATTAATCTTGTATTATTTTGTTCAATAAGTGCAAAATTCCTCTGACAAAAGTTACTAATGGTATAGATACAATCTATAAAGTACTTAATTAGTTAATAATTAGTGGGTGTAAGCAGGCAATATTTGTTTATTAATATTTTATTGCACAGATAAAAAGTCGTACAATAGATGGACTGAATGCCATGAGACATTCTCTACCAGTCAACCATTAGGGTAAACAGAGATGTTTTGTGGGTGGTGTGATAAAGTAAATGCAATACCTTTAATTCTATGCTGCCTCAGTATTTCAGCTTGGGCAATAGAACATTTTGCAAAGTAGTCAGCTCCCATTGCCACTGTTATCTCATTGGTGTGTTTCAACTCTCCCCTGAACAAAATCCTGCTTCCAATAGGGACTAGTATCGGAACAGTTAGGTTTTCGGCAAACTGTTTGAAGTCCAAGGACTTTAGGTTATTCAAGTAGTCTTCCCAAAAGAGCAAATTCCTCCCATTTTCAGAAACACTCTATAAAAGGTAGATACATTTTAAAATTAGTTAAGTTACATTAATGAAAAAACACAAAGTAAATTAAATTTTACCTTATAGTAAATATTCTCAAGGATGTTCATGATTTGCGTATTTTCTTTGTTATCTGCTTCAATTTATGAAGAGAAGAAAACTTTTATAAACAAATACTGAAAAATAAGTGCATAACCTCAAATCAATCATTTGTCATTTTTGACAAATTAGAGCTGACTGAAACATTTCGTTCTAAAACTATGACAAAATCAATAATTTGAGCGTGGTCTTAATCTTGCAAAATTAAGGAAATATCTAGTTATAGCCCGTTATATTCAATTTCGGCTCAAATCTAAATGCTCCTAATATTATTGACATGTCGGAAATTCATAAGTTTAAAATCCACGGAAAACGAATAAGTGACTCCTGCTCCTCCTATGTAGTTTTAGTTTCTGAACAGAAGTAAACGTATGATGATTTTGACATTTTTTAAATAGTGGTGTACGAAATAAGTGTTTACATATTTTATCGATCTTCGAGATATTTAAAAATAATTAATTTGGCAACATGAAAAGTTTGACTGCGTTGCTGCGCCACGTTTGTCTTGTACTATATATGTAAAGCTAAGGTAAGAGATAAGTCTAACAAAAAGAATTTTTTAAATATATTTTTGTTGCATTATGTATGAGCATTATTTATTTCGTCAGTTTTGCGAAACTAAGATTCTATTTAAACGGCATTGTTTCGCGATCTCATGCATGATGTGTGAAATCATGCTGGTGTTGAAAAGTTCGGTTCTATTGTTACACAAACTATCGAGCATTATTTGTCATCCAGTCATCATGAGCTAAAGTCCTTTTTTTTTAGCTTAGTGAAGTGAAGCTAAGTTATAAATAAGATGGTCACATAAATAAAAAGATACTACTATGATAAAATATTAAAAATTATTAATTACACACAAAAAAAAAACATAACAGTTCGACACTTCACACGCTGGTATTTTTATAAAGAAAATACATGCCAATAGTGTTTACAATATTCACCAAACAAAGATAAACGAACTTTATACTTATAGATTTCAAGTTCATAATAATATCACATGCTAATAGGCAATCAACAAAGAAAGTTAAACAAAATATAAAAGGAAAAATAGTGTTATGTATTTAAAAAACCTAAACCTTGAAATAGACCCTTATTCTTTAGGAATGATAGACCCTTAGTTGTTGTTGAACAACTGTTACTTGAACTGTCCGTTCTGCAGTTCAAAATAAATAAATATTGACTATTACGAGATTTATCGATATTTTCTTGCACACACAAAGGTACACAACACTGAAATTGTCAAAAACATATGGATCGATAGTGCGACGAGTGCTATGTTTGATGCAATAACAAAAAAACTATCTTGTTGGGAAATATAGTATTGATTTAGTGCCTACATATCGCTCTATCTAGGTAAACTATATCCAGACTCTGCTATTGATTTAGGGGACTGAGAGCTTGCAGCCGGGAGCTGCTTTTGTCTTGTGTTGGAGTCGGCTCGCCATGGAGGAAACTAAATCAATTCTTCACGAGCTCTATGTGTTTTCGGAGTGGAAGCCGGAGCCAGAATACCTAGTAAGTACCTAGCTCTGTAGCACTCATTTATTCGTAAATGAGACATCGTCATTAACGGTCGGCGTTCATTGCATTTAACATGCGCATTGCAATAATAAACTACGAATTTAAAAGTTTCTTAGTATCTTCTGGTCGTTATAATCTTTACGTCTGCCTTCTTAAATGCATTATTTATGTAATCTTTTTTGTGGTGAAATGATGGTGCAGGAAGATATACTTTATTAAATGTTATTGACAGCTTGTTTTTTTGTAGGTATAGGTATTCATACATTGAATCATTTACCATACCAAACCATTTAGTTTCTTTGGAGGAAGCCTATGTTTAGCAGTCGTCTTCTCAAAACTTGTTTTACATTTTTTAGGTGCGAAAAAATTATTTGGGCATATTTTTTTACTTTAATTTATTTATCAGTGCTTTGTAAACTTCTAATAATATTATTAATGTATTTGCTTTCAGCAAAAACCAGATAGTCTTTTACCAGAACATATTTCAGCGCTCTGGCGATGGTTGAAGTTCTTTGGGCCTAAGAAAAGCCTTATTGACAGTGTTACAGCGTAAGTATTGTTTATTCAGATATTTTATGTATGTGTGTGAGAGTCATACATATTTTTTATTAGACTTACACAAATTGAAAGTTTGTATAATACTAATATCAAATTAAATTGTATTGTTTTTTGCGATACTTATCTTATGTTGCTAACCCTGTATGTATATTACAGGCACAAAGAGCGTCAGCAGAAATGGCACATTGCACTAGGGGATGAGGGCAAAGTGATAGCAGTCCTAACAGATAATATACTGGAGATCAGAACAAAAAGGTCTGAATATGCTACAATTGCTGCTAGAACTACAGGTTTGTTCGATAACACTATTATTTATACAGGGTTATTTATAAAACATCGACAACCTTGCAAGGCTAGGTAGTTAACATCATAAGTATCAACTTTACTTATACAAAAATAAATATCAATTTAATTTTATGTCTGAGTATTCTTATCTCTGTGCGCATCATATAGCGCGCGTCGCCTTTTCGTAAATGGAACATAGACTTACAAATGTCACAACAGTACAATAAAAGCTTGGAAAATAATTTTTAATTAATGTATTGAGTTATGATAAAACCTGTAGAACAAATGTTTTTGTTTATGATGTTAGCTATCTAGTCGTACGAGACTGTTGATGTTCTTCAAATAACCCTGTAGAATAAGAAAAGATAATATTTGACAATAATATAGTAAAATCAGCTTTTGCTACCTAGAGCTTGTCCAATATGTTGTTTACAATGTTATAAATTAGTCTTGTGGGTACATGTTAATGCACCTGTATTATTATTATTAGTTGTTGTTATTGCCTAGCATCTCACTCACTGTTTATTATGTAATCTATGTTAATTTGGTAAGATGTGGATAGTGTATTTGACTACAAATTTGTTTGCATTACTTAAAGTTAATATCAGTCTCTTAGGGCTAGATGGACTGAAGAAGGCAGCTAGCAGCGACTGGATGCAAAGGGCGGGAGATCGTGCGCTGTGGCGCTCCTTGGGGGAGGCCTATGTCCAGCAGTGGACTGCAACAGGCTGATATGATGATGATATGATGAAAGTTAATATTAACTTGTACATTCTTATTGTGTATTTGTTAACTGTTCTTAATAAATAGAAAGTAAAACTTAAGCAGAAAAGATGATACATAGAAAACAATAAATAAATAAAATAAAATTTGTTTATTTTCCAACAGAATGTTACATGCTTTGCTATTCCAAACTTAAATTATTGACACATTAGTATCCTTTTTGACACATTGTTTATTAATTATTAAACAATGTGTCAAAAAGGTTGTGACCCTCGTGCTGTTTTAAATATACTAACTTTTAAGTAGTGTAATGATAATATCATTTTGTTTTCAGTAAGCCGAGACCCGTACGCACAGTGGCGCAAGTTAGTATGGAGTCCTGACTGTTCGTTTATCGTGGTAGCTTATGGGAATGGAATCATCAGCTTCTTCGACCTCACTGCCTCGAACCTGTTCAATATTCCAGCAGTAAGTGTAAAAAACCGGCCACGGTTTGTTGTATGGGAGCCCCCTTATATATTTATTTTATTCTGGTTTTTAGTATTTGTTGTTATAGAGGCAACAGAAATACATCATCTGCAAAAATTTCAACTATCTAGCTACTATGGTTCATGACTTAATACGAGTACTGAGTAGTTAGCAATACGAAAAACGATAAGCCTATTGAAAATGAAAATGAATGAAAATGTTTTTTTTAATTTTAATTTTTTTTATATAGACTTCCCCTCCGATATGAATTCGACAGGCTACAACTTCAATGCTTGTTTTTAATTTCGCAGGACTGCAATCGGCCCGGCGGATTGGAATGCACAGACAACACCCATGCGGTTGCTGAAATTATATTTATGCCCCTACGAGTCAAAGACAACAAATGGTACGTATTTAAAACATAAATATAAATAAATAAAAATAAATATTGGACAACATCACATACATTGCTCTGATCCTATGGTAAGTAGCTAAAGCACTTGTGTTATAGAAATCAGAAACAACGAAGGTACCACAACACCCAGACCCGAGACAATATAGAAAAGTTCGTTTCCTACATTGACCCGACCGGGGATCGAACCCGGAACCTCAGAGATGGTGACACCATATTAGTCCGGCGTGCTCGCCTCTCGACTACGGAGGTCGTCATACAAACCATACATTGTATTCGTGTTCTGGAATGTTTTATATTACATTTAAAACATTTCGATGTATCGCGAAAAATATGTTTTCCTTCCGACCTTCTAGCTAGAACATTCCGAAACCAAAGTATCGAGTTTTTCTCTCTTTCTTTTCGATGCTTTCTAACCCTAAAACCTAAACCATAACTTTCATGATCTACGTGTGATGAATTAAGGGCTACCAAAACAACACACATAACATTCGGTTGGATTGGTGAAAACAGGTTATTTTCACAGTAACAGTATTTTTTTTCCAAATTGACTCGTTTATATCACTTTTAGCGATAAGACCGCCTGAATTGTACATCTTTCTGTAAATATCAACTGTTACTTCTTTGTTTTGTGTGTAAAAAAGAGTATCTGTCTTTTAAACTTTCGCGTTATTATAACTAAAACTTATAATAACGGGTCTAATCGTGACGTACTATATAGTATGTAGTACGTCGAGGAATGTAAGTAGTATCAGTACTACTACATACTATAGTACGTCGCGGTTAGACCCGTTATTATAAGTTTTAGAGTATCTATCTATCTATTATAGGTGTACTGGGAGATGTTCCTTACAAAATTCATTGTGTGGTCCCTCTCTCGTAACACAGTCATTAACTACCTCCGTAGCCGAGAGGCGAGCACGCTGGCTTAAATGGCGCCGCTATCTCTAAGGTTCCGGGTTCGATCCCCGGTCGGTTCAATGTAGAAAACGAACTATTCTATATTGGCTCGGGTCTGGGTTTTGTGGTACCGTCGTTAATTCTGATTTCTATAACACAAGTGCTTTAGCAACTTACCTTAGGATCAGAGCAATGTATGTGATGTTGTCCAATATTTATAAAAAAATCTATACTTCGAGACGCTCACTACTGGAGTTCTGGCGCATTGTTATTAAATTCGCCATTCGCCAGGAACTGGGAGGTGTTAGTGATAACGTTCGACGGTCGAGCGCGCGGTTACCTGGTCTCGCAGACGGACTGCAAGCTGCACCACTCGTTTCGCTTCGCGGGCGGCGTGGGCGCGGCCGCCTACTGCGTGAGACACTCGGCGCTGTACGTGGCTGGGCTACCGAGGGGATCGGGGAAGGTGTGTTTGGTGACAGATGTCTTATTTTGCAGATCTGTTTATAAATAACTAACAAATAATGAGTCATGTTACTTGAATAAATACATATGTTATTATTATAAACATTGAATTTTTACCGGTTGTCTTTCCGCAGCAGATACATTAGGTATCAGTATTTTCGATTCACTAAGTAAAATTTTGAGAATAACAGATTTTTTGTTTTCGAATAATAATAAAAAAACACCAATTCGAAAGCGTGAAAGGGAGTAGTAACTCTCTAAACTTTTAGACATACTTCAGACCGTCGTGACGGCGCCCCGGGTTAAAACTGCTTTTCGTCGATTATAAGTCCGATTTCTCACAATTTGTCAATCAGCTATTATTCGACTTTATTTGTGAATGGATTGTAATATTGAGTCCAAAATGACTTACCACTTTATGGGCTTGGTAGTTTAAGCACTTATTTTATTTTAAACATCATACAAAAATAAGACGTGCATTTGTTACCTCTAGGACCCATCCTCACCCCTTAGTGCGGGCATCACAGCGTGGCGGATACTGAACGACGACCCGTTCTACAAGCTTAGCGTGGTGTCCGACCAGCTGGAGGCGCAGCTGGCGAACGAACGGTTCCAGGTCTACGTTCCGTTCGTCTCCTCTAAGAACTTGGTACGTGGGATATAGTATATGATTGTCTTCTCCAAGAATTTTGTACGTGGGACATCGTATATGAGAAAAATATATCTGTTTGGAAGTCCGGATATTCCAAGACGATCCGTTCCTCAAGCTAAGCGTTAGTTCCGTTGGTAAGCGAAATCGCAGATATCGTAGGAGAAGTTCAAGACCTACAAACCTTTTGTCTCCTCCAAGCAGTTTTTACGGGGAACATGGGGAGAATAGATATTTTGTGTAAAATTGCGGATATGAAACTGCAACCCATTCTACAAATTTAGTCTTGTGACTGATCAGCTGAAGGCGCAGATGGCAAACGAGTGGTTTTAGGTCTTTATCCGCTTTTTCTCTTCCAAGCATTTGGTACTTGTAGCATGGTTTATGGCCATAGCAGGTGGCAGCTGGGTAATCAGTGGTTTAAACTCTATATTTCATTGGTAACCTACAAGCACTTCTGTGGGACTAGGATCGTTAAAAGAAGCATCCGTTTATTTTATTCGTGGTACACAGATACAGACTAAAATCACTTTACGTTGAGCAAACTACAGTTATACAAGTAGTTCTTGTATCAACCGATTACAACCCCTCAAGTAAATAAATTTCTTCATATTAATGCCATAAAAACTTCTTCTACAGCCAGATAACGCTGAATACGAGTGTGAGAGAGAGAAATAGGCGAGGCTCTTAAATTGTAATCTTCAATTCCCGTTCCAGGCGTTCATAGTGAAAATGGTGATATCCCCGGACGGGTCGCGGCTGGTGTGCCTGCACTGCAGCGGCGATGTGTCCGTGTGGCGCCTGCCGCTGCTGCGGCTGCTACACAGGCACGCGCTAGTAGCGCAGCCGCAGCACGCGCTGCAGAGCCCGCTCGTGCAGCAGCAGCAAGCCAAGCTGGACGCCGCCGCCTTCCTGCCGCACGACGTCAACTGGTGGAGCGACGAGGTCAGTGTACTATCCTCGCCTGCCTGCACTGCAGCGGCGATGTGTCCGTGTGGCGCCTGCCGCTGCTGCGGCTGCTACACAGGCACGCGCTAGTAGCGCAGCCGCAGCACGCGCTGCAGAGCCCGCTCGTGCAGCAGCAGCAAGCCAAGCTGGACGCCGCCGCCTTCCTGCCGCACGACGTCAACTGGTGGAGCGACGAGGTCAGTGTACTATCCTCGCCTGCCTGCACTGCAGCGGCGATGTGTCCGTGTGGCGCCTGCCGCTGCTGCGGCTGCTACACAGGCACGCGCTAGTAGCGCAGCCGCAGCACGCGCTGCAGAGCCCGCTCGTGCAGCAGCAGCAAGCCAAGCTGGACGCCGCCGCCTTCCTGCCGCACGACGTCAACTGGTGGAGCGACGAGGTCAGGCAGCGGCAGGCGCCACACATTTTTTTTTTCGTCTGGCAACCCTGGCTGTCAGTCGCAGCTCAAACAGCTGTTGTAATTTTAATTCTTAATTATTGATAATTTGTGTAAAATAAACCTAGTTTAGGCCTAAATAGCAAAAACAAAGCATAACTCATAATTTGTGCTAGTGTAAATAAACCTAATTACAAAAAAGAGACATAAAATCGAACAAAATTTCCTACCGGTTTTGACATCCAAACTCAAAAGAAGTTCAATTCAACGGATTACCTAAAACCAGGGGAGTACTGTTTTCAACATTTTTTTAATCATAATAGGAAAGTGTTATAATAAGTGTGTTTGCAATCTAGACTTTAAAATTACCATTACAATTAAGTTGAGGTTATATCAATAGTTGTAACTTGCGTAGCTTTGGTACCTACTTGATGATAATTAGCAACTATTTTCCTACAGCATTACTGTTATCACAACATTTAACACTGTACAAACCTCACGAAAGTGAGACTCGTCACAATTCATTGCATTCGGCCTAGTTGTGCCTCTCTTTACTTGACATATAGTGGAAGTAAAGTTGATGAAAACAACCTTTTGCCGCAGACATTCTACTTCTAGTGCTAGTGTCGCTGGAGGGTATGAAATATAGTTAGGTCGACTGTTGTCGACGAGTTGAGGAATTTAATATTTGTGGTGACTTTTTATTTTAAAAATAGTTAAATATAAAGTAGGTTCTTTTCATTCCTTGTTTACCTCTCTGCTATCCTACTGTTATAATTTTCGGCACGTTCTTTAAAATATACCCCTTAGCTACAGTTTAAGCTATTTTATGGACCCTTTTTACTACACAGAGATGGTCCTTCTTTACTTTCTACATTCCATTGTTCTATCCTCGCCCGCCTGCACTGCAGCGGCGACTTGTCAAGAGTGGCGTCCACTCGAGGTAGAATAGAAGCAAGCAAAGCTCCTCTATCTGCTTTAGTAGCGACAGCTGAGGCAAACAAGTTATGTCCATTTAGCTTTGGAGTCTTATCCATGCTGCCCGGCCCCGGCAGTTGTGTCTTGTGTACTGGTTGCAGTATAGTGTCTCATTTTTATTAGTTGTATAGTGTGTCATGTAACTGGTTGCAAAGCACTTTAGTCATATCATTCCAATTTTATCAATTAAATTATATTATATGTTACATTTAGTTACTAAAGTACACACTGGTCACTTAAATAAAACTTTGAAATCAATTTTTGGGGTTTAAAGGTTTTCATTTGTGTTTGGGTAGGTTTGAATAAAAAAAAATGATAAAAACCTAAAGGTTCTTTTTTGCAGGAAATAATTGTTTCACGGTTCAGTGGTGCAGTAACAGTATGCAATATAGAGAACATGGTCAACTTGCTAGGGAAGAAACCAGAGTTCTTCCAAGGAACGCCACAGGTGCATTATTTCTTTAGTTAAATATGTATTATAAACCGAAAAAACGATAGTCGTCTTTTTCTTTACCAAATGTTATTCTTTTAGGTGACTTGCGCATACGACGGAGCATTCATGGCGCTAGAATGTGAATCAAATATCTTGCCAGCTAAGAAGTCAAGTAGTGATGAAAGCGTAAGTATTTTAAAGAAAATATGATGTTTTGGAATTTTCGTAATTTTATTTTGCTTTTTTGGATTTTGTGAAGGCTACTATTTCCGTAGAAACAGTTTTCAAGACGCCATCGGGTCCAAAGCAAGTTGTCTGTCACTTGACACTCGATGCGAGTTGAATACAATAATATATCAATGGTTCCACATCTTTGTCACTTCACAAAACATTAGAACACAAACTACACTAAACGTTCCTTTTAAAGTTCTTTAAATAAATAACATTGAAACAGGTTAACCATGCTTTTCGTTCGATTACCCTCCACGTAATTGCCGTATCTCTTTCAGAATCCTACTCAATTGTCAGTCTTCCCTGACGTTGTTACTTTGACAGACAGACACTGACATTGACAACTCACAACAAGTGATCCACAGACAATAATCCAACCGAGGCCCCGCAATACCCCACAGTATCGCTACAATCAACACATCAACATATTATATATTTCAGATGGAGGTGGTAAAAGTGGAGGAAGACACCGACTCGTCGATGTACGAGCTAAGTAAAGAGCTATTCAAGTCCGTCCTATACGCTATCACGGACATGGAGACGTTCCAGCCGAAGCCGCGCCGAATCACAATCGTGTCCCGCATATACAGGCTGCTGGGTGTCAAGAGTACCACGCCTACGGACCTGTTCTCTAGGAAGGCAAGTAGTTTAGGCCCATCGTACACATATACCTACCCTATAGGGCAGCAATACGCACTGTCTTTCTGCTCAAGCCAGTGCTGTATGCCATCACGGAAATTGATACTTTCCAGCTGCGCCGAAGCACAATCGTGTCCCGCATATACAGGTAGGTGGGCGTCAAGTGTACCACCTGTTCTCTAGGAAGGCAAGTGGTTTAATCCCATAGAAAACTCTTTTATTTTGAAACTAGAGAAACTCGGAGACAGGGACCCTGTAGAGCAGCAATACGTACTGTATTACTCCGAAACACTTACTGTCATCCCTTCGCCGGATTGGTATGGCCTTGCCTTATCTTATGGCTTTGTGCTTGTGACGACGTGGTTATGTTAAAGTAAAAAAAAGGTTTTTTATTTTCCTAAATGAAAGAGGGACAGACGAGACGCTGCCGACCCAACGCTGAATTGATAAGTCTGCGACTATCAGTAATACTTCAAAGGTTTTGCTACAATTTATTCGATTTCATTGTGTACTCGTAGCTACTGGGATTTTCCACATCCATGACGAATTTGACATCGGTTATATTTTTATGGGCGCAAACACACCGTCTTGCCACTTCTAGGAAGCACATTCTAGTTTCTAAGACACACCCAGTGTTATGCTTGCTTTCTCCTTTGATGAAATCTGACCAGTGATCTATGATTTTAGATTGAAAGCGGTAGTTACAGCGAAGCGTTAACGTTAGCAGAAACGTTTAATTTGGACAGCGACCTCGTGTACCAACAGCAATGGAGGAAGAATCCAGTTTCCACAGATGCGATACAGAAATATCTGGTAATTAAATTAAATTAATATAGTTACTATGCCTCCGTGAATAAAATACGACACGCGTAGCAGAAGAATGGAATTCATAATGGTGACTTAGACTTCTTTTTTTTACGCTCGCACACTATCACAAATGAATCTGTTCTTTATTTAATTGTGCCTTTGTGAATTTAAATCCTCAAATGTTACTAAAACCTTATTTTTTTAGAGTAAAGTATCAAAGAAGATTTGGGCAGTCCATCAGTGCGTAGATCGTTTGCCGGAAACCTTACCTGCTGCTAAAGAACTCTTACAATTTGGTTTGGAACTAACCAATGAGAGAATACTACATGGTAAGTATCTTTTACTTTGTTTTGATATCTGGCCACTTACAAACTTTACTTATTTTTCTTTTGTTTTTTTAGAGATCAACAAAGACCGTGAAGAAAGTGAGGTAAAAGACCCAGACGATATAACACTAGAAGATCTCAACGCATATACTAGTGAATTGCTGAGATGTAGACACGTCATGCTTTTTTACAAAGAACGGCTAAAACTGTATGAGGTAAGGCACCATAATTACATTTCTACATTAAGCTCTCATCCATGAAACATGAATGAATAAATAAGAATTTGTTCCAGGCAATACTGAGGAGCGAGAAGTCAACATACGCAAAAGACGAGTACGATCGTCTACGTAGCAACAGCATTGTCCACAGCTCAATAGAAATCGCCAAAGAAGGCCGCATTGAAGCGCTCACTTGTCTATGGCCGAATATAAAGACTGTGGCTATGCAGTTGGCAGTACTGGAGCACTTGCCAGAGACAATCAATCCGCTGGAGTACCAACATCTTTTGCCGACGAAGCATCCGTTCCGGCAGTGGTTCGATAAGAAATCGCCCATCAAGATAAAAGCAACGGAGTATGAACATGATTGGTGTAGGAAAGAGATCTTCAGGTATTTCAATTTACTTAAAACCTTTTATTTTTACTATCGTTCTAAATCAATACTTATTTTGTTAATTTGTAGTTATTCGATGTGTGTGTTTGTCACCTGTCCTGACAGCCTGTACAAGCTGATTACCGAAACTTCGATAAGGATTTAGAGACGGTTTTAATGATAGATATGTCGTGGCCCGATCTTATAATTAATCACTTCATGATTTGGCCAACCATTTCATAAAATAAACGTTTTTCATGATGCGGCACAGTACCCGCTGGCCACATCATGATGTTGATAGGCCAGATCAATGAATCAGTCAGCGTTTGACGATATGATCGACTACTTCATGAAATGGCCAAAGGTTATGGTGGTCATATCGTAAAACAGTTATATTATCCACCGGTAGAGGCGCTGATGTCGCTTTGTTATTGTGGTTACAACAAGGCGGCGGACAATTATTCTGCTCTTGTGAATTGTGAAAGTGAAAAAATAAGTTTTCAAGTCCACACAAAGATAGACCTGCCAGAAACACTTCAGCATGCTTTACTAAGTATGTTCTCTTTTTAAAACTAGGTCAATATGGAGCTCCAACTGGTCAGAAGATACGACGCCTGAGACCGAAACCGCCTCCTGCCTCACCACGACCACCGACGAAGATATATCCAAATGGTACGACAAGCGTGCGAGAGAGATAGAAGAGCGAAGCGGTCTCGCCTCTCATGCGCTTCACTTGGCGACCCTTGCCACTGTAGGAGGGGGGGTGGAAGGCCTGGATAAGATCATGTTCCATCTGCTGACGTTGGACACGCTGATCTATGACATCAATGTGGAAGGAGTGACGTTGACGCAGGTCGAAAACCTAACTACCCTCGAGACGTGTAAAATGCTGATGATGATGGTGAGTTTATATCAGGTTTTTCTACCAAGGTTCTTTTGGAATAAACTAGGTTTTTTAAATTGATTTCGAGCTGATATCGTATGTCAAGTATTGGTGTTGTGTGTTGTAACTGTCATACTGTCGCCATTTTGTCTGCTTATCAAGCAGTTATGACCCGACACATTTTATGGTCCCTATAAAACTGACATCAAGGAATGGACAGGAGTTGGAAATGAGGGAAGACTCCTGCAATTGGCTAGGGAACGTCAACGCTTTGCAGTACTACTAGCTGAACTTCACTAGTTGGAGAGGCACTCTGAGAAGAAGAAGATAAAACTGTCAGTGCGACACAGTGTAAACCTGTTCAGATCGGAAGATGATTTCAGATCCTGCGGCTTCCTGACTTTTGACTGAAGTTTGACTTAGCATCGTCTTTCATTTGTTATTCCTACTTTTTTTAGCTACAATATTTATTGTTCCCAGTCAACCCCAGCGACGTTCGTGTCGGACCTGAAGTCGTTCGTGATCCCGTTCCTGAAGCGGTACGAGAACCTGACGATGTGTAAGGCGGCTTGCCTCAGCGGGCTCACGGACTACTTGGAGAGTATCAGTATCGATGACCTGTCCATGATACTGCTGGTAAGTGTTCTTCCTTCTACCTTCCTTCCTTACAACCCTATGGGATGACCTCTTTGAATACTAGCTTCGTCTTCCTACCTTTTAACCCCGTTCTTAGTCAGGACACCATAATTCTAAGGGTACGTCCAAATCTGGTGAATGCGCGCAGCACGCGTTCCGTTACTGCAATCTTTTGTTGTGCCTCTGTAGCGCAACTCATTTAAGGCTAGTATAGTGCGCGCGATCTGTGCGCGTGCAGTTTCAATTCACATCCCAGGATGTAGGTAAAGGTCGCACGCGGTCCACCAACATAAAATGCTGGCATTTGCGGTGAATTCACCAGATCTGGACGCTCCCTAAGATGCGGCAAGTCTGCTTATTACATTTGAACTCAGTTTCATGGACCACTGAGCTACTATTGCTTGCAACTCGTTGATTACTAGCAGGATTTTATAAGTAATAAAATGAAATAAATTTATTTGCCTAAAAACATGGTACAAATAAGGTAACAAAATAATTATAGTGCCAACATGTTTTGTCTGGGTAAGACATGCAAAATTTTAAAATTTTAATAAATTGTACTAATGTCATTAAATTACAAATTAAATACATGGAATTCATACAATGAACGGGGAAATCCTGCTGTGTTCAGTATTTAAAGTGCTGTCTACTTTCATGTTTTTTTTAATGACCTGCAAAGAGGACATAATCAGTAAGTGAGTGCTGAAAGAACTAACCATGAATCTTTACAATATTGAATCATTTTATATCTGGCACACACATCGTGTCGTGTTTTCGAACCTTATTATTTCTTCTTCCTCTCTTGTTATCCCATCCCACTTTGTTATTTCTGCCCCTAAAACGTCTTCCTTCTGGCAAGGCTTTGCCATAGCTGTCATGGAAAACCCTTAATAGGCTGCGGACTCAGGTCGGTCGATGCAAAAACAACCCTTGGGGTTAATCTGTCAATATTAACAACGGATGCTAGTTCGGGGCTTTAACTCAATCAATGACCCATCTTCTGTCACTTTCTGAGTATCCGCACACCTGATCTCACAAAGATGTACTTCACGCCACTAAAAACGCTGTCGGCGTGGAGATGCTGCTTATGCGGTGAGAAAGATAAGACAACTGACTGATGTTGAAACGGCAAGATTGGTGTATTTTAGCTATTTTCATAGTATGATGTCATATAGAATATTGTTATGGGGCTCAGCAGCAGATATTGAATCTATATTTGTACTGCAGAAGAGAGCTGTACGGGCAATTTACGGCCTTGGACCCGAGACTCCTTTAAAGAACTGTTTAAAAAAAATAATTTACTAACAGTAGCATCCCAATTTATTTATGAAAATATAATGTAAATCCGCAAAAACCTGACCTTATTCCTTAAGAAAAGTGACATTCATAATCTTAACACCCGGAATAAGAATAAACTCGCCGTTCCCAATTTCAGACTGCATAAAGTGGGTAATTCGTATGTGGGAATATGTATTCGCTTTTTTAATAAATTAACAGAAAAAAGGATATTATACTGTAAATGATTATATAAAATGTAAAAATATTTGGAAATAAATACTGCCCTGCTCGCACAGGTACATTTATCTTGTAATGTAAACTATATACTATTTAAAAAGAGGCTGACGATAGTGACCGAGTTTCTTGCGCTACATCTTCTCGGCGCTAGCCCAACATTGTCCCAAGGTAGTAGTAGGGAAAAAATATTGGGACGTGTAAAAGCGCTTAGTTTAAGCCTATTTACAAAATAAATTGGTTTTATTGAAGTGTTGTCCACATTACATGAGTTTCCACCAACACGCAAAGAAGAATTAATGCTGGAGTTAATATTGTGCAGGTGCTACAATCCCCAAGCGAGTTTGAGTTAGACGTACGCACGCATCTAGAACTAGTCGAGCGCTGCCTGTTCGCGCACAGCGGCACTGAGCAGCTAGACAAGGCATGCGACTTACTCAACACCATCCTTAAAGAGAGGTATGAATGGATACTAGTAGTCACTCATCAATGTTAGTAAATAAACCTTGTTGAAATTTATCCAAGGTTCAGATCTGGCGAATGCGCCGAAAATGCTCAGCTCGCGTGCGCCGCGACCTGTAAGCTACACCTACTGAACTGGAACTGCACGCACGCAGATCGCTCTTTAAGAGCCTTATATGAGTTGCGCTAAGGAGGCGCACCAAACGATTGGCGTAACGGTACGCGTGCTGCGCATGTGTAGCTCGCCAGATCTGAAAAGACCCTTAGAATTCCATCTGATTTTTAGGGTTTCGTACCCAATGGGTAAAACGGGACCCTATTACTAACGTCCGTCCGTCTGTCTGTCTGTCTGTCTGTCTGTCCGTCCGTCCGTCCGTCCGTCTGTCACCAGGCTGTATCTAATGAACCGTGATAGTTAGACAGTTGAAATTTTCACTGATGATGTATTTTTGTTGCCGCTATAACAACAAATACTAAAAACCAGGATAAAATAAATATTTAACGGGGCTCCTATACAACAAACGTAATTTTTGTTTTGCTCGTTTTTATAAATTAAACAATAAAAAAAATAATTAAATAATAATATAAATTAAATGAAAATTATATTTATAGATAATGGTGCCTTAGTGCGCGAGTCCGACTCGCACTTGGCCGGTTTTTTTTGATCTGAAACAGCTGGGACAAAAGATTTAAACTGTAAATGCAAATTCACCGTCTTAAATAGGTATTTTATTATAAGAAAAAAACTGTTTTGCTTACCACACACACAGGGCGTGAGCGGGATGGAACGCTGGAGATCGGGACGGGAGTACGGAAATCTTTTAACTTATACGTTTAAATACGGGTCGATAGCGGGTCGTGCGCGGGAGTCCGCCCGGCCGCGGCGGGGGGTTCCGGGTGTGGCGTTCGTTACTTACGTCGTTATTTATTAAATTAGCCTAAGGCGCTTTCTTAAGACTGTTTAACCACGGTCACTCATCTATTTAATGACCAAACTTGAGGTCTTTTAACCACGGTTATTGATTCTTTTTGTGACCAAACTTGAAGCTTCTTAACCTCAATCCACTTGTGATGAAAAAAAATAGTGTATTGACCATCTCAAGTCCGATCCGACGAGCCGTGCCGCACACGACCCGCTTCATGTGTGAAGACAAACCGCGCGGCACACGCGCCAAAAAGGTCCCGCTCCGCACACGCCTTCTGCGTGTGATACGCTTTATAATAGCTGTATTATGGTTGTTGCTATGCAGCGACGGCAGCATCTCCGGCAGCGAGCTAGTGCGGCGCGTGCGCATCCTGGAGCGCATAGTGGCTGCGTGCGGCCGCCTTGCGCGCCGCGGGGTACTACTGGCGCCGCAGGAGCTGCGGCCTGTGTACCGGGACCGCGCGCAGTCCAAGGCGCTGCTGTTGCGGCTCTCCCGCACTGTGGCGCTCGAGTGAGTACCCGCTACCGACTGCCGACTGCCGACTGCCGACGTAACACAGACGCGCAACCTGGTGTGGCTGATGGCGGCGTGCGCACCGCGACGTGCCGCCGACGACAAATTGACTACCGACATAACACTCTTTCCAGTTCATCTTTATCCGGTACCGCCTCAGTGGGTTCTGCGCTTAAGAACACGCTGAAGAAAGACAGAACGAACGAACGCTGACAGTGACTACAGAGAGCCTAATCTACACTTACACACACACATATTAAGTAGGTACACTTTTGTTTACCGACTTTTCAATCGACTTCAAAAAGAAAGAGGTTGGTGTAAATGTTTTTTTTTGTTTTCTTACTTGGTGGTAGGAAAACACCATGGCATGTGTTAAATGTGTTTAATAAACATTTGTATTTACATTTATATATCGGAATCTAGATTACCGGTCAAGGTACCTATCCCCTTTCCAGGAAACGGAACCTATTTCGTTTACTAGAAGCCATCCATTTAAAAAAATCAGAAGAAGAAAGAAGCAAGAAAGAAGTCAGTGCGAGCGACCCCGCCGTTGTTTTCCCGTGTTTACCAGTAGCCCGGGTAACATCGGCGAGGAGGCTCGCGCTGGCTGATTATCCGACGATGTCAAGATAATATTTCACATCCTCCTCCTCCCGAACTATCATGTTAACCATGTTATATACTTTAAAACGTTTCAGAACTAGAATCTTCATTTGCGCAAAACATGGTATTTGAGGATGTTACATGATAAGAGATTATACATACATGTTTCGCTATTACAAATTGCATGCGAATATTACATTAGATTGTTTTCTTTTATTTAATTACTTATCATCAATAAATAATATGACAAACTTTGTGTCACATATTACAATAAATTAAATTCAAATCAAGATAATTAAAATAAATCAAATAAAATTTTCTATCTACATTTTATTTAGGTATAAGGTCCTTAATTTTTTTTATATTTCATTATGGCTTAACCTTACCATTATTTAATAACAACTGAAGGCAGATAACGTAATGAAAGGATATTGTACATGGGCATGTGCGTTGTGTGTTTGTATGTAACTTTGTGGGTGGGTTCGTCTTCATATCTGGCTACACTTTATTCTTAAATATTTTTTTACACGCAGTCGCATTTTTTGGAAAGACGTAGGTCGCAGTTTTTGGAAGGAATTGAACCCGGATCAGTAAGTATTGGGGTGCATTCAATTATTCGCGTGGGTGTTGCACGACTGTCGTACTGCTTTTTAACCGACTTGATAATCTCACAAAACTTAATGCCGCGTGATTAAATTAAGGTTTTATGAACGTAAAGAAATATTATAAGTCATGTAAACGTTACAAAGTGTATTCGGGCCATTAGGAAATTTCGTTGTTTTATTTAAGCTTGTCATTTATTTTTTGCACGATAGTGATTATCGTTGGTAGTAGAAGAAGAAAATATTTATTTAAGATTTGTACGTCGTACAAAAATAACAGGCAACATCGACGTACATTCAGTTTTAGTTATAATCTTTATTACAATTGTTAAAAAAAATTACAGCAAATACTCTTTCGTAAACGATTCGGAAAATGTTTAATGAACTAAGTTATTGAAGAAGATCGTTGCAACGAGGAACAAGTGTCAGGGCGAGCACTCGCGTCGTTGCTTTCCAGTAAATTCCAGTATAACGGACAACAACGACGGGGACGCTTAACCGACCAACAACTCATGGGGACTGAAGATGTCGACTATGTGGATGGAAAAATGGCGTACAAAATTCGATCCTTATTGTGTGACAAACTTTTTTTTAAACCGAAATTATTTTTAAACAGTGTTTTGTCCACAGGTCAGTCAACCGATTAAACATTAATATCACAAAACGTCAATATTTCTCAGTTAATAGAAACATTATACTTATAACATACATACATAAGTACCTTCTAATACTTGAGGAAACTTTTAAATATTGATGTTACTTATAATTGGGTAGAAGAAAACATTTTGCATGCGGTGTTTACCTTAAAAAAATGTGCATTTAGATGGATACCTAACACTGTGTATACTGTGCAAGAATATTTGTAATAATTGCTGGTGAAACAATAAAAAAAAACATAGAAACAGAAACAAACAACATAACAACATAAACCATTTACACGGAGCTAGTTCACAAATAATTTCATCATTGTAATAGCTTGTCAAATTGCCCTGTGTTTTTGTACACGATCTATTGAAGACATTTTTATATTGTATTGCAATTTCAGTGGCTTGGCTACTATAAGTCAGCGCCACGAATCAACCTTTAATGATAGAGTGTTTTATGAAGAAATTTATTGCAGTGATAAGAAGCCGACGCCACAGGAATGGGCAGAGTTGCTCAAGGACTTACTGGAATTGCAGTCGTCTCTATTCACATGCGTTACCAAAGAGGAGGTTTATGAGGTAACAGTTACTCTAACTATACTAAATGTTTACATGTCATTGTATTCTAATATCAGTAGTTGCAAGTCTACAAATCAGTTTTCTTGATATTTAGCCTTCCACCTCCCTCACCTCACCAATTATTTGTCAATTTGATTTCGAAAAAAAAGATTTTTACTGTTCACCAATTTTATCCTCTATTTTTGCAATAGGCGTATTTTTTTTACTTTTCGTGGTTGGCTGCTGTGGGCGTTTTACTTAAAGTTTAACAACTAGTTCTTTTATGAGTTAATGATCTGTTTAGTGTTACTTTGAAAACAACTGTGTAACATTATAGAACAGATATTAAATACATTGAATTTAGAATAGTTTGTTACGGGATTGCTACCATGTACCTTATTTTTGAGTTCCCGATATTTCGGCACTGTTGCAAGCGCCATGATCACGGAGTAACTGAAGATCTTGCGGGTAAGTTGTTAAGGGCAAACATATCGGTCTACCCTCTTTCGCTGTCTTTTATTGCACGCGTCGGTACCATTGTCTACAAACTCACTATTTTCTCGCACCTGTTCTCGACACACAACACTAACAGTATCTGACCGCGAAACAGCAGTTTGTTGTTTTTTCCGGTTTTTGCACATACGAATCACTGGATTCCAGACACTTGACAATTTAAACCCATCCTCGCGATTGAAATTATTGTACTTTGTAATTTCAATCGCTTCCCTGACCATTCTTGGTATGTAGTGGCGTTCTGTCGCAATGATCTGAGGGTTGTGAAACTCAATCCAGTGATTTAGACCTGATTCCAACAAATGTTCCGCGATTGCCGATTTCTGTTTGTCGTTGTTTTTGACCGCTTTTATGTGTTCCTTCATTCGGCACGCTATGGTACGTTTTGTTTGGCCGATATATGAACTGCCACAGCTGCAGTCAATCTTATAGACACCCGGTTTCTCCATTGGGAAACTGTCTTTTGGAGATCGTAGACATTGTGTTACTTTTCTTAATGGAGTGAAGACAGTATTAAGTGAGTATTTATGAAGTACGTTTGAGATCTTGTCTGTCACTCCTCTTATGTATGGCAAGAACACAGGTTGCCTGTCTACTGTGTCTTTAAAGTGTCTTGATTTGTGTCTAGATGGTAGCTGCCCTCTATATCCATTATTCTGTAAGACTTTCTGAACATGTTCCAACTCTTGGTTTAGGTGTTCAAGGTCACACAAGTCATAGGCTCGGTTTGTCAGTGCAGTTACTACAGAATTAGGATGTCGAGGGTGGTGATGCGAGGTTGCGTTGAGATAGCGGTCAGTGTGAGTGGATTTTCTATAGACAGAGTGACTCAGTGAACCGTCACTCCGCACTTCAATCTTCACATCCAAAAATGCTAGGCTTCTGTTTTCTTCTATCTCGCAGGTAAAATTTAATTTTGGATGGATACAATTTAAATATGACAGGTGAGTTTCTACATCTTGGTTGTTTCCTCTCAATACACAGAAAACGTCGTCTACATACCTCTTCCATAGTTTGATTTCGGTGCGGGCGGTGGCCAGGGATTTTTCTTCGAAAAACTCCATCCAAATATTAGCTATAACTGGAGCTACGGGGCTGCCCATCGCGACTCCGTCTATTTGGAGATAGTATTGACCCTGGTATACAAAGAAATTCTTCGACAAACAATGATGTAGAAGTGTGCCATATTCCATCGGGATGTCATTATCTTCCAACTTCACCTTAAGCACTTCAAGACAATCTGCTACTGGGACATTTGTGAAGAGTGATTCTACGTCAAAACTGACCATCAACTCATCCATATCAACCTTGTTTTGGTGCAGGATTTCAATGAAGTGACGAGAATCTTTGACAAACGATGACGTACGGCCTACTAATGGTTGCAAGACTTTAGCTACGTGCTTGGCCAGGTCATACGTAGGTGAGTCTATCTGACTCACAATCGGTCGTAGTGGCACGTTCTGCTTGTGTACTTTAGGCAAGCCATATAGTTTCGGGGGCTGGACATTTCTAGGCCGCAGTAAGTCATTAGACAGTGCGAGGACGTTTTCGACGACGAGACTTTTAAATACTTACTGCGGCCTAGAAATGTCCAGCCCCCGAAACTATATGGCTTGCCTAAAGTACACAAGCAGAACGTGCCACTACGACCGATTGTGAGTCAGATAGACTCACCTACGTATGACCTGGCCAAGCACGTAGCTAAAGTCTTGCAACCATTAGTAGGCCGTACGTCATCGTTTGTCAAAGATTCTCGTCACTTCATTGAAATCCTGCACCAAAACAAGGTTGATATGGATGAGTTGATGGTCAGTTTTGACGTAGAATCACTCTTCACAAATGTCCCAGTAGCAGATTGTCTTGAAGTGGTTAAGGTGAAGTTGGAAGATAATGACATCCCGATGGAATATGGCACACTTCTACATCATTGTTTGTCGAAGAATTTCTTTGTATACCAGGGTCAATACTATCTCCAAATAGACGGAGTCGCGATGGGCAGCCCCGTAGCTCCAGTTATAGCTAATATTTGGATGGAGTTTTTCGAAGAAAAATCCCTGGCCACTGCCCGCACCGAAATCAAACTATGGAAGAGGTATGTAGACGACGTTTTCTGTGTATTGAGAGGAAACAACCAAGATGTAGAAACTCACCTGTCATATTTAAATTGTATCCATCCAAAAATAAATTTTACCTGCGAGATAGAAGAAAACAGAAGCCTAGCATTTTTGGATGTGAAGATTGAAGTGCGGAGTGACGGTTCACTGAGTCACTCTGTCTATAGAAAATCCACTCACACTGACCGCTATCTCAACGCAACCTCGCATCACCACCCTCGACATCTTAATTCTGTAGTAACTGCACTGACAAACCGAGCCTATGACTTGTGTGACCTTGAACACCTAAACCAAGAGTTGGAACATGTTCAGAAAGTCTTACAGAATAATGGATATAGAGGGCAGCTACCATCTAGACACAAATCAAGACACTTTAAAGACACAGTAGACAGGCAACCTGTGTTCTTGCCATACATAAGAGGAGTGACAGACAAGATCTCAAACGTACTTCATAAATACTCACTTAATACTGTCTTCACTCCATTAAGAAAAGTAACACAATGTCTACGATCTCCAAAAGACAGTTTCCTAATGGAGAAACCGGGTGTCTATAAGATTGACTGCAGCTGTGGCAGTTCATATATCGGCCAAACAAAACGTACCATAGCGTGCCGAATGAAGGAACACATAAAAGCGGTCAAAAACAACGACAAACAGAAATCGGCAATCGCGGAACATTTGTTGGAATCAGGTCTAAATCACTGGATTGAGTTTCACAACCCTCAGATCATTGCGACAGAACGCCACTACATACCAAGAATGGTCAGGGAAGCGATTGAAATTACAAAGTACAATAATTTCAATCGCGAGGATGGGTTTAAATTGTCAAGTGTCTGGAATCCAATGATTCGTATGTGCAAAAACCGGAAAAAACAACAAACTGCTGTTTCGCGGTCAGATACTGTTAGTGTTGTGTGTCGAGAACAGATGCGAGAAAATAGTGAGTTTGTAGACAATGGTACCGACGCGTGCAATAAAAGACAGCGAAAGAGGGTAGACCGATATGTTTGCCCTTAACAACTTACCCGCAAGATCTTCAGTTACTCCGTGATCATGGCGCTTGCAACAGTGCCGAAATATCGGGAACTCAAAAATAAGATACATGGTAGCAATCCCGTAACAAACTATTCTAATGTTAGTGACCATGAAAGTTTAAAACAATACATTGAATTTAATTGAATATTAAATTTAAAAAATATCAAAATTTGGCGGTTCACATTTGACAAAGATAAAAAACCTACAGTCAAATTGTTGTGGTCCATGAAAGTCAAATGACTGATTTCTTACATTGTTGGTATAGATCTACGCGTCCGCGCTGCTCACATCAGGCGACACGAACAGCATCAAACTAGCAGCGGATGTCCTACAATGTTCTGCGACGGTTCGCGTGGGCGCACACCACGTGCCGTACATGCGCAGCGTGCATCTCGTCACGCACGCTGCGCAGGAGTACTTCAACTCTGCGTCGTCGCTGGTCGACCCCGCGCTAGAAGCACCCAGGTAGATATCGCAGTGATAGGATAATCGGGTTTAGTGCTAGGCCGCACTACGGTTTTTTCCCGCAAGCGGGTAAACCGCCCGAGGCGCGCACACTGCGATTAAAAACCGCGAAAACTGGCCACAATTTTCACATTTTGAAGATGGATTTCATGAGAGCTGTATGTATTGCTGCTAGAATATTAAGAAACAGAAAAAGAATAAGTCAGCACAAATTTCTCAAATATTGGGTCCATTCACTTACTAGCCAAAGATTTAAGAAACTTTCATATTCTGGTTCGTTGAAAACTGACTCTGACTCAGTCGGCGAAATAATTACGAAGACAAAAACGACTATTCACGGCGGCTGTCTGCCGAATAATGACAAATACCGCCGGCGGTTACCGCTTCAATGCGTGCGCGCCAGTATAAGTTATATAGGCTACAATTTCGGCGCGGTTTTTTACCGCGCGCCGTTCTGTAACAAATCGCGGATTTAAAATCAGTCACGGGAAAAAACCGCATTAGTTTTACTTGATTATAAAGTCACGCGGTTTAAAACCGTAGGTTTACCCGTAGTGCGGCGGCCTAGCACATGTTGAAAAATGAAATTTCGTTTTTATGAGGGTTTGTTGAAACTTTTAAAAAATTAAGGTGGATTTGCGCACAACCGGATTACTTTAGTACTTACAAGATTAACATTCATTCTGTCTCTGTCCTCGTCATACAAACAGGCAGCTATAGAATAATGTTTATTACCGTGTCTACTAATAGTTCGGGAATAAATTTGCTAATCCTGAGATGCGCAAGTGGGTCTTAATAGTTTAATGTTTTTAACCTTTAGTTTAGTTAAAGTGACGTCAAAAAACGTTATATGGGTCAAACTGTTAGCTCAACAATAAATCCTTAGGGTTTTGTGCTTACAGCTCTTTACTTGTCAAACGCCAATCCATCCAATCTATTGTGTCCCGTTTACCTGGCCTGAGGAATCATTAGCAATAAAACGTGGAAAAACATTTCCGTTTTCTTAAAATTTAACTTTTAATTTCAATTTAAATCACCGGTTAACAAAAAATATAGTTTAAACGTATTACGTTTGTTTTTCAAATATGATATTTCCACTTTCACAAAAATTCAATAAAAGCCCGATTTTTCGACCACAGTGCGTCGTGCCAGTCTGTTTTATTAAAAATCTATTTTTTAAATAAAATTAAAATAGTCGTTATATAACGATATGAGTTCGCTTACATTACAAGGGATATGAACCTTGCTGAACGCGTTTGTAAATGCAAAGTCTACACATAATTCTCAAAGCTTGATTCTCATCCTGACTTGAAAAGTTAGCATAGTTACAAGAATATTTGAGTGCTCCTTGCAGACGGTATAATTAGCCTTAGCGGTAGCCTTCTAAAAAAGTTTGTTTTAGGTGCTGCTTGCAATTGATTAAAGAGGGAAATGATGGGATACAAGAAGAGCTAGATCTTATCGCAGCGCTTCAAATATTGCACGCATTTGACTTGAAACTTCTTCCTATTCAAGGTATAATTGACTTCAATTTATTTACATTGCTGGTAAGTAAATTATTTTATATATTTTTATTGTTTGAAATGTCCCTTTAGTTCGCCTGTGTGAAGATCGGATGGCGCTGATAGAAGAATGCCTAAAAACGGACCCCAACGCTTATTTAGCGAGTCACAAGCTGCTCAAACTGGCAAAACTACTAAGGATCTCCGGCTACGATGAAAATATAAGGTACTGTGTAAAAAGACGTATCACTCATACGAAGAGCTTAGGAGTAGGAGTAGTCAATTCGGCTAATTGATGGAATCCGAAAGGTTTTTAAAGGGATGGTAGAATTAGAATGGTGAAAGATTGATGAAGATTTAATTCTGATGAGTTTAAAATGGTAATTTTGGGCCTCTACTAGTGTGACGGTACAAACCAAACGAAACCAACTGTTGATCTGTTTAATCTAATTATTAAGTCTTCTATGAAAAACAAAGATTTTTTGATATTTGATAAAAATGTATTTTAATTCACTCCATTCAGTAAAATATCATCTACGTAAATTGTATAAAGCCTTATACTGTAGAATGGTATTTTTTCGTGTGATACTCATTAAAAGGCATCTACTTTTATCTATCCTTTACAGAGAAGCTCAAGTGCTTCAACTAGTGGGTACCGCAGCAATGAAAGCCGGTTCAAGCGGGTGGGGTGCCGCCGCAGAGGCTGCCCGCCGCTTGGCCGCGCTACACCACGCACCGGCCGCGCCATTACTGGCGCACGTGGCGCAAGTGGCACACGCCCACGCAGACTTGCCTACGAGGAGATATCTTTTGGCGGCCGCTGCGGCGCATCAACCTGCGTCGGGACTTGAGAGCGTGCTAACAGCCAGGTACAGAGTCTTTACTCAAACAAGTAACTGTTAATCTCCACCGCCTGGCCGCATTACACCAGGCGCCGGCCTCGCCATTGCTGGCGCAAGTGGCTCACGCTCACGCAGTGGAGATATGTTGGCGGCCTACAATATCTTCACTCAAGCAAGCAACTATTTTTATCATTGCTTGCATTCAACACGAGACAGCTGCGCCATTACTGGCATTTCTGAATTGAGCTCCGGCAACGGAAGGGCAGCAGCAAGGCATCTATAGATAATAGATCTCAGATAATAGACTCGTCTAATACAATTTGTAGGCTGTCGCCATGGACAAAAACTATTGGGAATACATAATCATCATCATATGACTTGAAATACCGGTTATACCGGCTAGTGGCTGCTGCAGCTCACTAAACTGTCTAACCAGGAAAATGTGCTTAAAGACGCTAAGATTAATATCGAGCTTTTCTACTATTTAATCATTTTCTTGAAGCTCCGTACCGCATCTATTGTATTGATTAATTTCTTAACTATACAAACTGGCAAAGAGATAAGCAGATTATGTTATCAGCAATAATTATCATTTTTAAAGAGGTATTTCTGTTATTAGAAGTGCAAGTTTACATTGTTATAATAACATATTAATTTACAGATTGGGTCTAGAACTCGAAGGGCTCCAGCAGATGGGCTCGGCTCTAAAGGAGCATACCCGCCTTACCGAACGTTGGCCTTCCACCGACGATGAATTCGATGACGCTATCACCACTGTAAGTTATTTTAAAGAAGTCTTTACCAAGCCTGTTTCAAGGTGGTGTTCTCTGTCCTCTACTGTTCCTTGTTATAAATATTACTCTATTTTTTTTCTGGCTAATGATGCCTTTACATGAAAACTACTACAAAAACACGGGTATCATATTACTACAATAATTCTGTCACTGTTTGTTTACCAGATTTTCGCTTAGTAGCTCGACCGACCGTTTGCAACTTTGTTTTTATTGTGTTTAGATGGCCGTGGGAATTATCTTATTATGGACATTCAGCTTTATTTCTGATCTTAGCCCGTGATTGAGAAGAAGGATCTAGTGGCGCCCGCGCAGCCCGAGAGGAAGGCGCCGCTGTTCAACTACCTGATGGATTCCATACAGAATAGATTCGCTCTTAGGTAAGCCTTACGTATATTTTTCTCTTACTCGGTCGTTATAGTGCACGAGCGAGAGGCATTGCCATTTCTTGAAGTGGAAGGACGATACTGTGAAGTGTATGAAAACTCAAGTTTGAATCGTCCTCTATTTGTCACCCTGTATTTATATCGGTTTTAATTGCGCATTCTAGCGACAAATCGTCAACCCCAGAATCGGAAGAACGCACGGTCCACTGCCCGGAGTTCTACCGGTCGCTGTACCCGCAACACGCAGCTTCCCCCACGTGCTACGCGTACGAGCGTTTTACTGCAAGTGCTGCGCCGCCGCCCGCGCTCGCGCTACTGGCCGGCTACTACGTGCACAGCTGCCTCGAGCACGCCGCGCCCGTCGCTGAGCCTGCAGGTGAGTGCGAGTGAGACACACTATACACGCCGCCGCCCGCGCTCGCGCTACTGGCCGGCTACTACGTGCACAGCTGCCTCGAGCACGCCGCGCCCGTCGCTGAGCCTGCAGGTGAGTGCGAGTGAGACACACTATACACGCCGCCGCCCGCGCTCGCGCTACTGGCCGGCTACTACGTGCACAGCTGCCTCGAGCACGCCGCGCCCGTCGCTGAGCCTGCAGGTGAGTGCGAGTGAGACACACTATACACGCCGCCGCCCGCGCTCGCGCTACTGGCCGGCTACTACGTGCACAGCTACCTCGAGCACGCCGCGCCCGTCGCTGAGCCTGCAGGTGAGTGCGAGTGAGACACACTATACACGCCGCCGCCCGCGCTCGCGCTACTGGCCGGCTACTACGTGCACAGCTGCCTCGAGCACGCCGCGCCCGTCGCTGAGCCTGCAGGTGAGTGCGAGTGAGACACACTATACACGCCGCCGCCCGCGCTCGCGCTACTGGCCGGCTACTACGTGCACAGCTACCTCGAGCACGTCGCGCCCGTCGCTGAGCCTGCAGGTGAGTGCGAGTGAGACACACTATACACGCCGCCGCCCGCGCTCGCGCTACTGGTCGGCTACTACGTGCACAGCTACCTCGAGCACGCCGCGCCCGTCGCTGAGCCTGCAGGTGAGTGCGAGTGAGACACACTATACACGCCGCCGCCCGCGCTCGCGCTACTGGCCGGCTACTACGTGCACAGCTGCCTCGAGCACGCCGCGCCCGTCGCTGAGCCTGCAGGTGAGTGCGAGTGAGACACACTATACACGCCGCCGCCCGCGCTCGCGCTACTGGCCGGCTACTACGTGCACAGCTACCTCGAGCACGTCGCGCCCGTCGCTGAGCCTGCAGGTGAGTGCGAGTGAGACACACTATACACGCCGCCGCCCGCGCTCGCGCTACTGGTCGGCTACTACGTGCACAGCTACCTCGAGCACGCCGCGCCCGTCGCTGAGCCTGCAGGTGAGTGCGAGTGAGACACACTATACACGCCGCCGCCCGCGCTCGCGCTACTGGCCGGCTACTACGTGCACAGCTGCCTCGAGCACGCCGCGCCCGTCGCTGAGCCTGCAGGTGAGTGCGAGTGAGACACACTATACACGCCGCCGCCCGCGCTCGCGCTACTGGCCGGCTACTACGTGCACAGCTGCCTCGAGCACGCCGCGCCCGTCGCTGAGCCTGCAGGTGAGTGCGAGTGAGACACACTATACACGCCGCCGCCCGCGCTCGCGCTACTGGCCGGCTACTACGTGCACAGCTACCTCGAGCACGCCGCGCCCGTCGCTGAGCCTGCAGGTGAGTGCGAGTGAGACACACTATACACGCCGCCGCCCGCGCTCGCGCTACTGGCCGGCTACTACGTGCACAGCTGCCTCGAGCACGCCGCGCCCGTCGCTGAGCCTGCAGGTGAGTGCGAGTGAGACACACTATACACGCCGCTGCCCGCGCTCGCGCTACTGGCCGGCTACTACGTGCACAGCTACCTCGAGCACGTCGCGCCCGTCGCTGAGCCTGCAGGTGAGTGCGAGTGAGACACACTATACACGCCGCCGCCCGCGCTCGCGCTACTGGCCGGCTACTACGTGCACAGCTGCCTCGAGCACGCCGCGCCCGTCGCTGAGCCTGCAGGTGAGTGCGAGTGAGACACACTATACACGCCGCTGCCCGCGCTCGCGCTACTGGCCGGCTACTACGTGCACAGCTACCTCGAGCACGTCGCGCCCGTCGCTGAGCCTGCAGGTGAGTGCGAGTGAGACACACTATACACGCCGCCGCCCGCGCTCGCGCTACTGGCCGGCTACTACGTGCACAGCTGCCTCGAGCACGCCGCGCCCGTCGCTGAGCCTGCAGGTGAGTGCGAGTGAGACACACTATACACGCCGCCGCCCGCGCTCGCGCTACTGGCCGGCTACTACGTGCACAGCTACCTCGAGCACGCCGCGCCCGTCGCTGAGCCTGCAGGTGAGTGCGAGTGAGACACACTATACACGCCGCCGCCCGCGCTCGCGCTACTGGCCGGCTACTACGTGCACAGCTGCCTCGAGCACGCCGCGCCCGTCGCTGAGCCTGCAGGTGAGTGCGAGTGAGACACACTATACACGCCGCTGCCCGCGCTCGCGCTACTGGCCGGCTACTACGTGCACAGCTACCTCGAGCACGTCGCGCCCGTCGCTGAGCCTGCAGGTGAGTGCGAGTGAGACACACTATACACGCCGCCGCCCGCGCTCGCGCTACTGGCCGGCTACTACGTGCACAGCTGCCTCGAGCACGCCGCGCCCGTCGCTGAGCCTGCAGGTGAGTGCGAGTGAGACACACTATACACGCCGCCGCCCGCGCTCGCGCTACTGGCCGGCTACTACGTGCACAGCTACCTCGAGCACGCCGCGCCCGTCGCTGAGCCTGCAGGTGAGTGCGAGTGAGACACACTATACACGCCGCCGCCCGCGCTCGCGCTACTGGCCGGCTACTACGTGCACAGCTGCCTCGAGCACGCCGCGCCCGTCGCTGAGCCTGCAGGTGAGTGCGAGTGAGACACACTATACACGCCGCCGCCCGCGCTCGCGCTACTGGCCGGCTACTACGTGCACAGCTACCTCGAGCACGCCGCGCCCGTCGCTGAGCCTGCAGGTGAGTGCGAGTGAGACACACTATACACGCCGCCGCCCGCGCTCGCGCTACTGGCCGGCTACTAAGTGCACAGCTGCCTCGAGCACGCCGCGCCCGTCGCTGAGCCTGCAGGTGAGTGCGAGTGAGACACACTATACACGCCGCCGCCCGCGCTCGCGCTACTGGCCGGCTACTACGTGCACAGCTGCCTCGAGCACGCCGCGCCCGTCGCTGAGCCTGCAGGTGAGTGCGAGTGAGACACACTATACACGCCGCCGCCCGCGCTCGCGCTACTGGCCGGCTACTACGTGCACAGCTGCCTCGAGCACGCCGCGCCCGTCGCTGAGCCTGCAGGTGAGTGCGAGTGAGACACACTATACACGCCGCCGCCCGCGCTCGCGCTACTGGCCGGCTACTACGTGCACAGCTACCTCGAGCACGCCGCGCCCGTCGCTGAGCCTGCAGGTGAGTGCGAGTGAGACACACTATACACGCCGCCGCCCGCGCTCGCGCTACTGGCCGGCTACTACGTGCACAGCTGCCTCGAGCACGCCGCGCCCGTCGCTGAGCCTGCAGGTGAGTGCGAGTGAGACACACTATACACGCCGCCGCCCGCGCTCGCGCTACTGGCCGGCTACTACGTGCACAGCTACCTCGAGCACGCCGCGCCCGTCGCTGAGCCTGCAGGTGAGTGCGAGTGAGACACACTATACACGCCGCCGCCCGCGCTCGCGCTACTGGCCGGCTACTACGTGCACAGCTGCCTCGAGCACGCCGCGCCCGTCGCTGAGCCTGCAGGTGAGTGCGAGTGAGACACACTATACTACTCACTCAAAATATGAAGATGCATGACAAATAAAGAAACTGCACCAAAAGACACCTTTTTTTTTTATCGTCAGGAAAATGCTCTTCTGCATACCACACCAGCCGTGGGGGCGGCCGGGGGTTATGTGGGACTCCAGGCCTCGATGATGAGGCCCGCCTACCCACTAAAAACCTGACGGCGTTCCTCCGGTGCCTTTATGAGTCGGGGCTACGGGTTTCACCTTAGGCCAAGGCCATACCAAAAGACACCTAACCTAACCCATAAACTCACGCCCTAACCCGTGATTACTCGCTTTTAGCAGTTCACTACCGATTCTTTCATTAGCCGAGCACGCGTTACACATAACATTCAAACGATTTACTCTGAAAACTGTTAAACCGCCAACATAGTCGACTTTACGATTCCTTGGCGCGTGAGAATCGTAAGTAAGGATAAAACGTAAAAAAGTATCAGGAAAAAACCAGTATGACTTTATAACGATCTTTTATTCTTCTTATTGCAGTGGTTCAGAAATGCGCAGAAGACATCCTTTACAAGGATACACCTCTGAGTGTAGCTTGCATGCTGCGTTCCGCGCAAGACTACTCACGGACCAAGAAGCTGATTGACGCGCACAACAGTGACACGGCCGTCAGCGCGACGCTGTACGCGACGCTCATGAAGTGCAACGCGCCGGAGCTGAGGGACAACGTGTACCTCACGCCGCCTTCTGTGGTGAGTGCGGCTAGTAACTTGCATGTAGCATATAGGATACTCCACTGAACGTGGCTTGCATGCTGCGTACGTGAGGGGTTTACCGGAGGGTACTTTGCAAAACCAGGCCCGATATATGAATAACATTGTAGGATCTCAGTGAAAAAATGTATTTATTGTACTTTATTTGAAACACTAACAGCATTGATCCAATCTATAATAAACACAGTTAGCATATAAACATAGCTATTTAGAACAGTTATTCGTGGCGAGTAGGCGACAAATTTAACAAACTAAGTAATAATTTAGACTTGGACCTTTTCTGTACTAGCGTATCAGCGGTTAGGCGACTGCTGGGCGAGCGTTTTTTCAAACCTTCTATTTAAATAAATTCTTTTTTAAATATGAACGTAGGCGAAGTTGACATAAGTTTCCGAATGTGTTGTTCCGAAGGTGTTTGTGTTGCTACAGGCGATACTTTTAATTTTATACTTTTTTTTCTCTTTTTAAAATTACTTAATTTCTATCTGTGTGGAACTGTAAGTGGTTTTTTAAATGTTATTTGTGTATAATTATTAAAAAAAATTAAACCTTGGTCTTCCTAATAAAATAAAATACAGGTATTCGTATTTATAAATAGACCACAAACGCTATTCAGATAAGATAATTAAAAAAACAAAAGACGTGTTTTTATTTATGAGATGAATGGATGAGAATATAACCCGCGCAAGAACATCCTGATCTTTGTCACTGTCAATCATTGCGTAGTGTTCCATAATAATTACATTTAAAAAAAAATGTTCTCCACCCAGATGGCGCGAACAACGTTAAAGCAGAAAAACGCTTCGCAAGAGCAGTTGGAAATAATCCGCGAGTGCATCGACCGGCTGACGGGCATGAGCGAGGTGGACCGACTGCGCAGTCTGGGCTTCAGCGTCAACGGGCTGCTGTTCAACGCGGACACCGACTACAGGACGGAAACAGTCTACAGGGTTGCCAGGTGAGGCCACACCTTAATAAATTTTGCCCACATACTTTTAAACGACCCATAAATCCTTCTAATATTCTCGATGCGAAAGTTTGTAAGTATTGATGTTTGTTAGCCTTTCACGCAAAAACACCTGAATGGATTTGGATGAAATTTTGTACAAATATAGATCTTTGTACAAAATTTCTAAAATAGATCTTTGATCTGGATTAAGGTTTTTGTGGGAATTATTCAATAAACTAAATACCACGCGAGCCATGTCGCGGGCACCAGCTAGTTAACTATAGTTAAGTAGCTAAATAAATTGTGAACAATTAAATTGGATCGGTATTTGAATTACTATGAATCGTGTCAGTCCGCGCGTTCGTATGTAAATGCCCTCGAATACTTTATAATTTTTATAGAGGGCAATTCCAAAAAATATGCGTTGATTATTGGAGTCTAGAGATGTATTTTTGAAGCATTATAAATGGATCTTGAATTCGAACACGAATACGGTTTGGGTGCGGACTCTATTTCTTTTGTTCTCGATTTTAAGCATTTTTGAATTACTCGAATTAAGAGATGCTACTATACTGACATTCTTGTGACTATTTACGTTCCATGCAGAAAATATTAAAAATCGGAATGCAAAAGATTTTAAAAACTGGCAATGAATCGTTTAAAACGGAATGAAAAATTAAAAAAAAAAAAACGGAATGTTTACTTGTCTATGGCATTCTTCCAAACTTTCTACTAGTTTAAATCTTAAAACGAGTGGACCATTCGTAGCTGAATTTAAAGAAAGAATTTTCAAAAATAGTGATTTTGTGTATTCGCTTGCAAATCTTGGCATTTCGTATACAAATTCCAATTCTAATGCTAAAAAAATACGTCTCCTGATTCCTTTGTGAACATTATTTGTAAAGTGGGACTATACATACATCACTTTAATATTATAAATTAAAACATAAACCTAAAAAAGATACTACAATTTATAATTAAAAAGTTGTCTTTTAAGGAAAATGTAAACTGCAAAGTAATTAATAAAATAAATATTCAAAATCAGAATTTTTATATATTTTTACTATGACATCAAATGAGATTAACACAATATTGGTAATCCATGCAGATAGGTATCTGTCTGTCTGTCTATATGAGTATATCTAAACTCGGTGATGTCTAAAAACAAGTTGCCACGGCATGCATGCAATTTATTATGGACTTTATATTTATAGATAAAATTTTGCAGATCATTAAAATTCTGTATTGTTTCACCAATTAATAACAGCAACTTATCTGGAGCTTAGAATATGAAATAAAATAGAATAAGTTTATAAATAATTTATCAATTATTAATTTAAAAAAAAATATTCGTGCTAATTTTATTATGTATATGCATTTCGATAAATTTATTTTACTTACGATGAAAAAAAATAAACGGAACCTACCATAGGATGATAAAAATAAATAAAAAAATATTTTGCCGAAACCCGGGATCGAACCAGGGACCTTTAGATCTTCAGTCTAACGCTCTCCCAACTGAGCTATTTCGGCTATGTTCATTTGAGTGAAATTAGCAACCCATATTTTCATATCTTCATTTATTTATGGATATGTTATGTACAAAGGTACACAGCATCATGTGCTTACGTCACGATATTTTATTTCTATTTATGTGCGACCTGTGGTGTGACCTTGAAAGTAACTATGTATCACCAACAATGAGAATTAAGAGTCTCGCCGTACATTTTGTTGTCTTTTTAACTGTCTCGAAATACCTTCACAGACGATTTACTTCTCTTACTAAAATAAAGAGCATGATTTAGGCTTACTTTAGCTCATGCACACTAGGAGGAGACTCATCGTCACACATTTTTAACTACAGAAAAAGATCCAATTTACTTTCTTCAATTCGAATGGAGTTTTGATCCTCAATGTAAAAGGTTCGTCCGATAGTACTTTCGACCTCGTCTTCGGATCCGATAATTTTGAATCTGAGGTTATACCGAAGACCAAAATGCACTGATTGCGGCTAGAACCTGTATTCTGTAGCTGAAATTTCTGATTCCACAAGTAATTTAGCGACAATTAATCTCCTTGGTTTGACGCAGTGCATCTCTGCTCAGTATTATGTACTGTGATCTCTGTCAGTGAATTTGGTTGCTAATTCATTTTGTTACAGAATGACTGTCTCATTCAAATTTAACTTATCAAACGATAAATGAATACATTATTAAAGCTTATTATTCATATATTTGATTAATATCTGCATGTAAATACTATTTAGTTAATTCGTTCTTATTAATTAAAACATCTAATAATATAATCGTTTGTAGCTCAAAGCTGATAGTCATTCGTACCGGAGTCAGATTAAGCTGATGCATACTATAACATGTATGAAAAAAACTATACTATTAACCGGCACTCATAGTACGTACCTATCTTGCAAAAGCAATGTGGTAGCGAAAATTGAGCAATTCTGGCTTTAAAATCGCAAATTGAACCAAAAACAAAGCAATCTACTGACAGACTAATTTTAAGGTAATGTATACGTCCCCAGCCCAATGGACCGACGACCTTAGGAAGATGGCTGGCAGTGGCTGAATGAAAAAGCGGAAAATCGTGCTCTTTGGCGCTCTTTCGAGGAGTCTTACGTCCCGCAGTGGACTGCAATAGGCTGAATAGATAGATAGATTAAATTCTTTCCACAATCACACCCCAAACGCCCCAAACTAAGCAAAACATATATTATGGTGACTAGGATAACGGATAAACATACTTAAATACGTTTATAACTCTCGACCCCAGATGCAAAAGGTCTGATGTCAACATAAGGTATTTTCGTTTTTTTGCATAAGAAGAACAAGCTTTCTGTCCTCTTTCTAACACACTGAGAAACATATTTCTATCTTTTTTAGTTTCGGGGATACACAGATGCATAATGCTCTATGTTAAGAGTTTTCTAATTTATTACGACCCAGAAAGCCATATTTTAACTTACATATTTATGCATATAAATTATTGAAACTCTGTATTAATGTATGTTAGAATGTGTTATTATGCTTCAAAGTTATTCTTAACATCATCACGGTCCTTGTAAACTTGAGATGTTATGCTTCAAAATATTTTCATTATGCTATAATACGCAAGTTAACATAGAGCATTATGCTTCTAAAAATGTATGTTAATATTAGTTCTACTATTGTTTAAAGCGTTATGCTTCTAACGTTTTAAGTTTAATTTATTTACACATATCTACATAAGACATTGTGCTTGTACAAACTACTATAAAATCTTTAATTGTCAAGTTCTATGTAAAAATATAAATTTATGCGTCTGACTTTTTTGTCGAACAGCGCCACGAATCGGGTGAGATCGGGCATTTCCGCCGAACGAACGACCGCGCTCGACATAAACAAACACTTGTTTACTCGCTATTCAGTGGAAGCCGGCCGGTACGAGACTACTATAATTAAGGAAACTTTGGACTCTAAACTTAACTATTTATGATTCAACGTCGAATTCTGCAGCCAATATGCTTTGGTCAGAAAACATAGGTGGGTAAGGTGGAAACGAAGTTGCATCTTGATCACGTCTTATACGATGGGCAGAGGAAATTAGAGCAAGCCTTTTTTGTGGACAAGACCTAACGCTGTGGTCTGATAACTGTCCAGGACAGACACGAAATTTTATGGTAATTTTTTGCTACATTTGGCTAATGCACAAATTGCCTCAGCTTAAAATCATCAACCACAAATTTATGCTGAAAGGCCACACACATATTGAAGTGGACCACATTTATTCACAGATTGAACGTAAGAAAAAGGCTTTAAAGACAATGCAAATTGCTACTCCAAAAGATTGGTCCCTATTTATTTATGAAAACTTGCGGTGGCAAAAAAGCACGACATGGAGCTCCAGCACTCCAAAGACTTAACAATATAAAAAGGATTGGCCATTTGTTGCCAGAAAAAAAAACACGGCCGGCCATTACTTCAAAATCTCCCAAGGCATGTGGTTGCAGTTAAAAAGAGAGCAGCCAGGGATCATCACATTAGCCTGTTGCAGTCCACTCCTGGACATAGGCCTCCCCCAAGGAGCGCCACAGCACATGATCTCCCGCCTTTTGCATCCAGTTACTGCCAGCTGCCTTCTTTAGGTCATCGGTCCATGAAGCCAGAGGGCGTCCTACACTACGTTTGCCTAAGCGTGGTCTCCATTCGAGAATCTTCCTGCTCCACGTCTCGTCGGTTCTGCGACAGACATGGCCAGCCCACTGCCACTTCAGCTTGCTACATTTTTGGACAATATTAGTCACCTTAGTTTTATGTCATATGACCTCGTTCCGGATCTTATCCGTTAATGAGATCCCCAACATAGACCTTTCCACAGCACGCTGAGTGACTTGTAGTCGGTGGGCTAACTTGACTGTCATGTTTCAAGTTTCCGCTCCGTAGGTTTAAACTGGTAGGATGCATTGGATAAACACCCGGCTTTTCAGGCACTGCGGCAGTGTCGACGTGAAGATATGACGCAATTTCCCAAATGCTGCCCAGCCAAGCTGCACTCTTCTGGCGATTTCCCGCTCGAAGTTGTCTCTACCGAGCTGTCGTACTTGCCCAAGGTAGACGTACTCTTGGACAACTTCGAGCGTAGTGCCCTTGACGAAAATTGGTTCCGGGATGACATGTTCGTTGAACATTACCTTTGTCTTGTCCAAATTCATCCCAAGTCCCACACGTCTCGAGGCAGCGTTAAGACTGTGCAGCATTTTTTGCAAATCCTGCAGCGATTCTGCCATAATAACTATGTCATCGGCAAAGCAAAGATGCGTAAGATATTCGCCATTTACATTGATGCCCAGTCCGTTCCAATCCGGCGTCTTGAACACATCCTCCAGTGCGTTGGTGAACAGTTTCGGAGATATAACATCTCCCTATCTAACACCTCGGAGCAGCTGGATGGGTTTTGTTCGGTGGTTTTGTACTTGGACGGACATTGATGCCATACTGTACAGGCTTCTTAGCTCCTTCACGTACCGCTTTTCTACTTGGCATCACTGCAAGGATTCCAGAACAGCCCAGGTTTCGACCGAGTCGAAGGATTTCTCATAGTCAACAAAGGCCAGGCACATGGGCTGGTTATACTCTTCGGACTTCTGTATACCCTGCCGCACCGTGTGAATGTGGCCTATGGTACTGTAACCCTTGCGAAACCCAGCCTATTCCGGTGGCTGGAAAGCGTCAAATCTTGCAGAAAAACGGTTGTGATGACCCTCGAGAACAGCTTGTAAACGTGGTTCAGGAGCGTGATTGGTCTATAGTTTTTCAGAAGACTTTTGTCTCCCTTCTTAAAAAACAAATACAAATCTCTTTATTTGCTGTAAATAGGGTGATTAACATTCAGATGTTCTAAATAAAAAATGGTACTTTTATCCTTATTAGCCATTTTACACAGCCCCACTCCACGCTTCCGGAGTTGTCCCATTGGCTATGACGGAATTGAGGAGTCTCTTAAATCGCCAAGCACAGGTTGGCCTGCAGCTTTTAAGAGCTCAGATGTGATTCCGTCTTTACCGGGAGCCTTCCCATTACTAAATTGTCCGAGGGCCGCCTCAATCTCATCCTCCTCCACGTCTTGGAGATCTTCAGTGAAGTTGCGGGTAAGCTTGGCTCTTGGATCGTTCGCGTCAGGCTGCGGCTGTAGGAAATGCACTGCGTACAATCGGCCGTAAAAGCCTTTGATTTCGGCCAGAATCTCCGGAACCGATACGACGATTCTACCATCCGAGGTTTTCAGCTTTGTCAGGTGACTTTTTCCCAGTCTTTTAGTGAAGACCTTCGACCCCCGGTTCTGCTCAATCGCCTCATCTATGAGGCGAGTATTGTACTCACCAATCTCCGGATCTTTTTATGGGTGCCAGACAAAGCTTCCTATGGCATTTCCTGTCGACGTTTCATCAGTTCCAAAGTCTCGCCCGAAAGTTTGGCCTCTCGGCACGCTCGCTTTCCCTTAAAGTGCCTGTTTCCCACTTCGCGTATGACTCCAATCACACCATCAAGGTCCCTGTCTACGTCCTCAGTAGTTTCCAAAGCATTGAATCGGTTTCGGAGGTCCAACTGGAATGTTTTAGAGTCTTGGCCGGCCTGGACCAGTGTAGGACGAAGAGTCGACCTCATCATACGGCTTTTTTCCAGCTTAATGTTGATATTTAGGGTGCTTTTTACCAGTCGGTGGTCGCTACCGGTGTTAAACCTATGTCTTACCATCTTATTGACTTACCATCGGGGCTTAGCCAGGTCTACTTTCTCTGGGACTTCTTCTGGAAAAAGGTATTCATGCAGAAGAGCCCCTGCATACTCAGAAAGTTTAACAGCATTCGCCCACTGTGGTCAGCTAGGGATATTGTTTTATAAAACTAATATTTCTGTTTTCAGAGTTTTCTCTTGTTCGGAATGTTTCAAAAGGCATATTTTACCCTGATTCATAATTAATTTAGATCAAGCAATAATTATTCATTATATTTAAAGCATATGTAGATAGTGATAATAATACTTAAATTTAATATTGTTTTATCCGTTTGGTGACCACCAAGCTTAGTTATATTGCTGTGTTAATATGTTATGTGCTCAGTTAGTTATGAGGCATAGTGTTATCTTTAATTTTAGCGTCAAAGGCTGATAGAAACTTATTAGTAGTACAAAGCTGTACCTGTGAATAGATCTCGTTGATTTTCTTAATTATAGTGAGGCATAAAGCTATATTTGATTTGAGAGTGTAAACATCTAATTTATAATTTGAGTATAATGTTATATCTTAATGTACGCCAAAGGTTTTTTTGCAATGTTACGTAAATGAAGAAGCATAATGTTACAAGTGCGTTTTTTTTGTTTTTCGTTTATATTATTTAAAATATAATAGATAGATAGTTAAATATCTAAACATATTACAAAGCTGAATAGTTTACTCAAATAAAAAATGCAACTGTAACTCTGTGGGTCTTAAATAAACAATTATGAGGCGATTAATTTAAGAATTTTATTTTTGGTCTCCTGAAAACCTAGCAAAACACACATCAGACAGAATGCTTCTAAGGTCGAGAACTATGATTAAATGATAAACATACTTAAATACGTAATAAGGGTGCGGTTCCTTACTCCCGCAGGTCGTCGGAGCGGTCGCACGTGGAAGCGGCGTGCTCGCTCGCCAGCAAGTACGGCATCTCCGCGCTGGAGGTGTGGCTGCAGCACGCGGCCACCCATCCGCACGCGGCGCACCCGCCGCCAGCCGCCGCCGTGCAGGAGGTTAAGGCGCATGAGAGGTTATTACTGTTTTTGTGTACTTGGTTAATAGCTCCTTGCCTTGTATCTTAGTTAATACACCAATATTCAATAGACATTAGAATAGTTTGTTACCATGATCATGGCGCATGCAACAGTGCCGAAATATCGGGAACTCAAAAATAAGGTACATGGTAGCAATCCCGTAACAAACTATCCTAATGTTAGTGACCATGAAAATTTCAATAGATATTTTTTTTAAATGATATTATTATAATTTTAATTAAGCCCTTACACATCTATGCAAACGTAGTATAAGACGCCACCCAGCTCGATGGACCGACGACCTTAGGAAAATGGCTGGTGGTGGATGGATGAAAAAAGCAGTAGATCGTGCTCTTTGGGGGAGGCTTACGTCCAGCAGTGGACTGCAATAGGCTGAGATGATGATGTTGAAGATTGATTACACGATAAATTTGAAAATAATAAACCGTTAAGTATCAGCTTATCTGAATTAAAAAAAAAACGAATACAGGCATAGATAAAAAGCTGGGTAAAAATAACCGCTTCTTTTAAAATAATTTACAAATTGCGATTAAGCATAAGGCGGCTAAGGACAGCGCTCTTAATATGAAAGGTTGACCTCCGTTAACACATTATACTTAGCCGCGGTTTTCACCTCTGTCTTTTAACAAACTTGTAAACAACAAGTCTTTTTTCTCAACTCTAGGCATCTTTATAATCAGATAGATACATCTATCTATAATCAGATAGTCATCCAAATACTAAATTCGTTTACTGTCTGTACAACCGATACAGGATCAAAGAAACCCTCTGGAGTCTGATCCGAGGCGACGAACACAACGCGCTGATCCACTTGTTCACGATTCTGAAGAGCATCGACGAGAAGCCGCCGCTGTTCGGCCTCACCGCGGCCGAGCATATCAAGCTGCTGAAGAAAGTCAAGGCCGCTTCGTCTGGTAGGTTAACAAAATTGACTAAATGTGGTAAGACCACTACTACCTACCACATTACTTCTAGTTTCAAGAGATTCCTTTTATTCCCTGTAATTTTTACATGAAATACATTCTGTCAAAAAAGTTTCGGGAATTGATGATTTGTTTATGGTTCCAAATTCAAAATTATATTTTTTTGTTGTTGTTAGATTGGCACAACTGTTTTCCATTTTGGCGCGGAGTTTGAGTTACATCTGATAATTAGATTAAATACAGTATTGTTTTTAGATTTTATACCATATCTAGTGTGTATTGCGAATTTCATAATGGACAAAAACATCAAACAAAGAGTTTGTCTTAAATATTGCATCGCCGATGGGATTTCGTGTTCGGAGTCTCTAAAAATGTTACAGAAGGCTTACGGTGAATCGACTTTATCAAAAACACGTGTTTATGATTGGTACAAAGCGTTCAAATAGTGACTGAAAATCCTCATTTAAGTTTGAGAGAGCTAGCCGTCGTTTCTGTGTCACACGAGTCGATTCGTACCATTTTAAATAATCAATTGGGTATGAAACATGTTGCCGCTCAGCTAGTCCCAAGAGACCTGAATTTTCTCCAAAAACTCAATCGCAAATGAGTCGCTGAGGACATGCTATAACGAGTCGATTCCGACCCAACATTTATGAAACGCATTGTTACTGGTGACGAGACGTGGGTTTACGAGTTTGACATGCAAACTAGTCAACAAGCTTCAGAGTGGCGCCTTCCAACTGAACCGAAACCGAAGAAACCGCGTCAAACTCGATCGAAAGTCAAAGTCATGTTGACTGTCGCGATGTTGTGCACTCAGAATTCTTACCAGAAGGTCAACGATAAAAAAAGAGTATTATATAAACGTTATGCGGCGTTTAAGAGAGCAAATTATACAAAAAAGGCCAGATTTGTGGAATAAAAATTCTTAGATTTTGCACCACGATAATGCGCCTTCCCACATTCATCCATCCATCATTCTAAACGACTTTTTGACCAAAAACTCAACAAATACCATCGAGCAGCCTTTTCTTTTTCCTAAACTCAAATTACCACTTCGTAGCACCCGGTTTCATTCGGTAGAAGAAATAAAGGAGAATTTGCGGCGAGAACTGAACTCGATTCCGGAAAAAGCGTTTAAAAAATGTGTTGACGATTGGATTATTCGTTGGCGTAAGTGTATCGCTTCTTAAGGAGCATACTTTGAAGGTGATAAAATACATTTGGATGAATAACTAACATTTTGTATATTATTAATCTTTTCCCGGTACTTTCTTGACCGAGTAGTATAATGCTTTGAGACGACAAATACATTATTTTCTATATTTTAATTTCATTTTTGTCCTCTCAGAGTTAGACTACAAACTGCTGCTAGAGCAGCCAACCCCGGAGCAGTACTCTGCGCACTTAATGCAAGTGCTGAAGCCGGAGAACGTAGGCATGGTGGTGAAGCTGATACGCACCCTCCCGCCGCCCTTCAAGCCGCCGCTGTCCGTCAACGCGCTGTATACCATGTGGCTTACGAGGCACTTCTTTAGCGTGAGTTTTTTATGCATATATTATATACTTTTTTAGGGTTCCGTACCCAAAGGGTTAAACGGGACCCTATTACTAAGGCTCCGCTTTACGTCTGTCACCAGGCTGTATCTCATGAACCGTGATAGTTAGAGAGTTGATATTTTCACAGATGATGTATTTCTGTTGCCGCTATAACAACAAATAGTAAAAAAAGTTGAGCAGACTTCTGAACTGTCATGGCAAACTCACTGATATTCACGCTGCAAGTCTTGCTACGTTTCGTAAGCACTTGCGAGAAACCATTGTCGGTGAATAGATTGGCATTTTTTTTTAATTTTTATTTTTGGTTGGTTTGGTAATTGAATTGTCCTCTATTATTTCTGTCTCACATTATACCTAAGTACCTTCTTATACTTGAGAGAACTTTTAAATATTAATGTTACTTATAATTGGGTAGAAGAAAACATTTTGCATGCGGTGTTCACCTTAAAAAATTGTGCATTTAGATGGATACCTAACTGTCTGTGTATACTGTGCAAGAATATTTGTAACAATTGCTGGTGAAACAATAAATAAAAAATAAAATAAAAATAAAACAAAATACAATATATATTTAAGAGGGCCATACAACAGACGTGATTTTTGCCGTTTTAATAGATATGGTACGGAACCCTTCGTGCGCGAGTCCGACTCGCACTTGGCCGCTTTTTTATGATTTAAACTTGATTGCACAGATAGAGATCACAGTGAACGTCCTTGAATGAAAACGCCCCATTGCTGGTACGGGTCAATTTAGAAATACACCGTGATTTTTTACTGGTTGTCTTTCCGCAGCAGAACCGCTGGGTATCAGAAGTACTTTCGATTCACTAAATAAAATTTTAAAAATAACATAATTTTTAATAATTACTCACCAACTATAAAGCGTGAAAAACTCACTAGACTGTTGACACTATACGTACCGCTGACTGTTTCTTGACGATTTCGAGTCTCATTTCGCACAATTTTTAAATCAGCCATTATTTGACTTTCAGGACAAAAGTTTTTACAAATGGATTGAGACAGTGAGACCAAATCTTTACGCTGCGGAATGATAGCCAGTAAAAATTCACGGTATATAAGTAAAACAACGGATTTGAAAGATAAAACTTGATAAATCATTTTAAATCCAGGCCACAATTGTATACTTTCCAGAAAGTCTTAGTATTTGCCCTAAAAATCTTGAAGGAGAGGACTACATTATTTTTAGATATTTTATGAAAGTGCAGAGTCACGCCATGTCTTCCATGTGGCAGTAGCTCTTTTATGCTACTAACTTGGATTTATGGGCCATCCATAAATTACGTCACACGTTTACGATACATTATGTGACAAGAGGTGGGAGGGGCCCTAAATTTAGTGACGTCACATTTCAAAATCTTAGGTCTAGCAGGTCTAGTATTGAAATACAAAATTTTAACTACATAAACGAAAAAAGAATGTAAAATTGCAAAATATGTGATGTCACACTTGGGAGGGGGGAGTCTCACAATGGTGATCACCTGTGGCACTGGGGGGAGGGGGTTAAAATATCATTAAATTCGTGTGACGTAAGTTATGGATGCCTCCTTATTTTGGCGTCATCATCCTGTTATTGAATGCAGGTGCCAGCAAGCGCGGCCAGCAACAAGAAGTGGATGCAGCAGTACCGCCAGTGCGCCAGCTACTTCAGCAAGCTCGCCAAGGAAGACCTGCAGGAGTTTGTGGCCAACACCTGCTTCACTCGCGAGGCTATTGAACGGTAACTTGTTATCATGACCAACTATATTTGACGACCTCCGTAGCCGAGAGGCGAGCACACCGGACTTTATGGCGTTACCATCTCTGAGGTTCCGGGTTCGATCCCCGGTTGGGTCAATGTAGAAAACGAACTTTTCTATATTGTCTCGGGTCTGGATGTTGTGGTACCGTCGTTGTTTCTGATTCCTAGAACACAAGTGCTTTAGCTACTTATCTTAGGATCAGAGCAATGTATGTAATGTCATCCAATATACATTTTTGAATAGTTCCTTTGTCAATAACTAAGAGTTTCGCTTAGTTGTTACCTAGTTTTAGATAAGTATAACTCGTGTTTTGGTTGCAGTGTTCCGGCCGGCACCCGTAGTCTGATGATAATGCAAGCAGTGGATTACTGTCAGCAGGAGCAGGAAAATGACTTCAAATTCAACAAGAAGTGAGTAGAACACATGTAACACACATTCTATTTCACATGAATTAAACCATTACTTGACTACCCCTACATTTCAAATGACCTGTTTTTGTGTAAGGTTGTTTAACTACAAAATGGCGTCTGCTAGGTGTTGAAGGCCACCTAGCAGACGCCATAGTCTGTCATTTGAACCCATTATCTTTTCAACATGACGAATAGAGTCTGTCATTTGAACCCATTATCTTTTCAACAAATAAATAAATCTAATAAACATCTTGTGTATGATGTGCGGCTTATAATAATCGTCAATGGCGAAAAAAATTTAAGTAAATTGAGTTCAGTCTCACTGAACCATGAGACTAAATCGTTAGCGGCGACAGAATTAAAGTAAACTGAGTTTAGTTTAAGTAAACCATAAGACTAAACCGTTAGTGGCGACAAAATTGAAAGTGAACTGTTTCAGTCTCGTTGAAAAGGAAGACTAAACCGTTAGCTGCGACAGAATTCAAAGTAAACTGAGTTTAGTCTTAGTAAACCATAAGACTAAACCGTTAGCTGCGACAGAATTCAAAGTAAACTGAGTTTAATCTTAGTAAACCATAAGACTAAACCGTTAGTGGCGTCAAACTTGAAAGTTAACTCAGTTCAGGCTCGTTAAAAATTAGGCTAAACCGTTAGTGGCAACAATATTGAAAGTAAAATGAGTTTAGTCTCAGTTAACCATAAGAATAAAACGTTAGTGGCGACAAAATTGAAAGTAAACTGTTTCAGTCTCGTTGAAAAGTAAGACTAAACTGTTAGTGGCAACAATATTGAAAGTAAACTGAGTTAAGTCTCAGTTAACCATAAGAATAAACCGTTAGTGGCGACAAAATTGAAAGTAAACCGAGTTCAGTCTCATTGGAAAATAAGACTAAACCGTTAGCTGCGACATAATTCAAAGTAAACTGAGTTTAGTCTTAGTAAACCATAAGACTAAACCATTAGTAGCGACAAAATTGAAAGTAAACCGAGTTCAGTCTCATTTAAAAATAAGATTAAACCGTTAGCTGCGACAGAATTTAAAGCAAACCGAGGTCAGTCACTGTGCTGGGACGATCATATAAGATGCTCTACTTCTTATTTTATTATTAAATAGAATTAAGGCAAGAGTAAACAATAACATGCCGCTGGATGCAGGCTGCTTCCAACCGGCCGATCTGTAAGTCACTGGGGGCCGCCTATGTTCATCAGTGGACGTCCTGTGGCTGAAATGATGATGATGATGAAAATAATATGTGGTTGCAGCGAGCCGACGTGGGCGGGCGTGGGACAAGAACTGTCGCGCTGGGCGCGCTTCCTCGACAACTTCCACTCCACCACCATACAGTCGCTCATCGACAGCTGTGGCCTACCTCGCACGGAGATATGGCCGTGAGTACTTTTCAATGGCTGCTGAATCAAATGAGTCAGACTATACTTTTATTTATTCATATTTTGCACACATCTCTTTCTTGCAGTAAATTATAATGCCTAGTTCTCTACGACTCTTTTTTACTTAAATTAGCCGTGTAAATTAAATGCTCCTCCTTTTCTATGTCGGTGGTAAATCCTTCAAATTGTTTTATGACTAGCATTCGGCCACATGAACCGCACTATTGATGGCGCTTGTATATAACTCTTTGATAGAAAATATACATAATAAAGGTTTCGTTGTACACAGCGAGATAGAGATGAGCCACGGCGATACCGACCGTGTGGTAGAACAAGCTGGTCGACTAGTGATGTCGTGCTCACTGCGGCCGCCCGCGCTGAGCTCGCTGCTGCAGTGCCTGCATGTAGACGCAGATACTAGCCGCGTGTTCGAGCACCGAGCGCGCGCGCACTGTAATAGCTTAGAGTGAGTAACTAACATTATACCACGGACCGGGCCGCCTAGTGATGTCGTGCTCGCTGCTGCAGTGCCTGCATGTAGACGCAGATACTAGCCGCGTGTTCGAGCACCGAGCGCGCGCGCACTGTAATAGCTTAGAGTGAGTAACTAACATTATACCACGGACCGGGCCGCCTAGTGATGTCGTGCTCGCTGCTGCAGTGCCTGCATGTAGACGCAGATACTAGCCGCGTGTTCGAGCACCGAGCGCGCGCGCACTGTAATAGCTTAGAGTGAGTAACTAACATTATACCACGGACCGGGCCGCCTAGTGATGTCGTGCTCGCTGCTGCAGTGCCTGCATGTAGACGCAGATACTAGCCGCGTGTTCGAGCACCGAGCGCGCGCGCACTGTAATAGCTTAGAGTGAGTAACTAACATTATACCACGGACCGGGCCGCCTAGTGATGTCGTGCTCGCTGCTGCAGTGCCTGCATGTAGACGCAGATACTAGCCGCGTGTTCGAGCACCGAGCGCGCGCGCACTGTAATAGCTTAGAGTGAGTAACTAACATTATACCACGGACCGGGCCGCCTAGTGATGTCGTGCTCGCTGCTGCAGTGCCTGCATGTAGACGCAGATACTAGCCGCGTGTTCGAGCACCGAGCGCGCGCGCACTGTAATAGCTTAGAGTGAGTAACTAACATTATACCACGGACCGGGCCGCCTAGTGATGTCGTGCTCGCTGCTGCAGTGCCTGCATGTAGACGCAGATACTAGCCGCGTGTTCGAGCACCGAGCGCGCGCGCACTGTAATAGCTTAGAGTGAGTAACTAACATTATACCACGGACCGGGCCGCCTAGTGATGTCGTGCTCGCTGCTGCAGTGCCTGCATGTAGACGCAGATACTAGCCGCGTGTTCGAGCACCGAGCGCGCGCGCACTGTAATAGCTTAGAGTGAGTAACTAACATTATACCACGGACCGGGCCGCCTAGTGATGTCGTGCTCGCTGCTGCAGTGCCTGCATGTAGACGCAGATACTAGCCGCGTGTTCGAGCACCGAGCGCGCGCGCACTGTAATAGCTTAGAGTGAGTAACTAACATTATACCACGGACCGGGCCGCCTAGTGATGTCGTGCTCGCTGCTGCAGTGCCTGCATGTAGACGCAGATACTAGCCGCGTGTTCGAGCACCGAGCGCGCGCGCACTGTAATAGCTTAGAGTGAGTAACTAACATTATACCACGGACCGGGCCGCCTAGTGATGTCGTGCTCGCTGCTGCAGTGCCTGCATGTAGACGCAGATACTAGCCGCGTGTTCGAGCACCGAGCGCGCGCGCACTGTAATAGCTTAGAGTGAGTAACTAACATTATACCACGGACCGGGCCGCCTAGTGATGTCGTGCTCGCTGCTGCAGTGCCTGCATGTAGACGCAGATACTAGCCGCGTGTTCGAGCACCGAGCGCGCGCGCACTGTAATAGCTTAGAGTGAGTAACTAACATTATACCACGGACCGGGCCGCCTAGTGATGTCGTGCTCGCTGCTGCAGTGCCTGCATGTAGACGCAGATACTAGCCGCGTGTTCGAGCACCGAGCGCGCGCGCACTGTAATAGCTTAGAGTGAGTAACTAACATTATACCACGGACCGGGCCGCCTAGTGATGTCGTGCTCGCTGCTGCAGTGCCTGCATGTAGACGCAGATACTAGCCGCGTGTTCGAGCACCGAGCGCGCGCGCACTGTAATAGCTTAGAGTGAGTAACTAACATTATACCACGGACCGGGCCGCCTAGTGATGTCGTGCTCGCTGCTGCAGTGCCTGCATGTAGACGCAGATACTAGCCGCGTGTTCGAGCACCGAGCGCGCGCGCACTGTAATAGCTTAGAGTGAGTAACTAACATTATACCACGGACCGGGCCGCATAGTGATGTCGTGCTCGCTGCTGCAGTGCCTGCATGTAGACGCAGATAATAGCCGCGTGTTCGAGCACCGAGCGCGCGCGCACTGTAATAGCTTAGAGTGAGTAACTAACATTATACCACGGACCGGGCCGCCTAGTGATGTCGTGCTCGCTGCTGCAGTGCCTGCATGTAGACGCAGATACTAGCCGCGTGTTCGAGCACCGAGCGCGCGCGCACTGTAATAGCTTAGAGTGAGTAACTAACATTATACCACGGACCGGGCCGCCTAGTGATGTCGTGCTCGCTGCTGCAGTGCCTGCATGTAGACGCAGATACTAGCCGCGTGTTCGAGCACCGAGCGCGCGCGCACTGTAATAGCTTAGAGTGAGTAACTAACATTATACCACGGACCGGGCCGCCTAGTGATGTCGTGCTCGCTGCTGCAGTGCCTGCATGTAGACGCAGATACTAGCCGCGTGTTCGAGCACCGAGCGCGCGCGCACTGTAATAGCTTAGAGTGAGTAACTAACATTATACCACGGACCGGGCCGCCTAGTGATGTCGTGCTCGCTGCTGCAGTGCCTGCATGTAGACGCAGATACTAGCCGCGTGTTCGAGCACCGAGCGCGCGCGCACTGTAATAGCTTAGAGTGAGTAACTAACATTATACCACGGACCGGGCCGCCTAGTGATGTCGTGCTCGCTGCTGCAGTGCCTGCATGTAGACGCAGATACTAGCCGCGTGTTCGAGCACCGAGCGCGCGCGCACTGTAATAGCTTAGAGTGAGTAACTAACATTATACCACGGACCGGGCCGTCTAGTTATGTCGTGCTCGCTGCTGCAGTGCCTGCATGTAGACGCAGATACTAGCCGCGTGTTCGAGCACCGAGCGCGCGCGCACTGTAATAGCTTAGAGTGAGTAACTAACATTATACCACGGACCGGGCCGCCTAGTGATGTCGTGCTCGCTGCTGCAGTGCCTGCATGTAGACGCAGATACTAGCCGCGTGTTCGAGCACCGAGCGCGCGCGCACTGTAATAGCTTAGAGTGAGTAACTAACATTATACCACGGACCGGGCCGCCTAGTGATGTCGTGCTCGCTGCTGCAGTGCCTGCATGTAGACGCAGATACTAGCCGCGTGTTCGAGCACCGAGCGCGCGCGCACTGTAATAGCTTAGAGTGAGTAACTAACATTATACCACGGACCGGGCCGCCTAGTGATGTCGTGCTCGCTGCTGCAGTGCCTGCATGTAGACGCAGATACTAGCCGCGTGTTCGAGCACCGAGCGCGCGCGCACTGTAATAGCTTAGAGTGAGTAACTAACATTATACCACGGACCGGGCCGCCTAGTGATGTCGTGCTCGCTGCTGCAGTGCCTGCATGTAGACGCAGATACTAGCCGCGTGTTCGAGCACCGAGCGCGCGCGCACTGTAATAGCTTAGAGTGAGTAACTAACATTATACCACGGACCGGGCCGCCTAGTGATGTCGTGCTCGCTGCTGCAGTGCCTGCATGTAGACGCAGATACTAGCCGCGTGTTCGAGCACCGAGCGCGCGCGCACTGTAATAGCTTAGAGTGAGTAACTAACATTATACCACGGACCGGGCCGCCTAGTGATGTCGTGCTCGCTGCTGCAGTGCCTGCATGTAGACGCAGATACTAGCCGCGTGTTCGAGCACCGAGCGCGCGCGCACTGTAATAGCTTAGAGTGAGTAACTAATATTATACGTGATTAATAACACAAGTTTCACTGAGTCACCAACATTACACATTTAACAAACAAATTCTAAGAATCCACGAAAATATGAAACAACATAATACGAGGTTGATTGGCTGGATTGGATTAGCACAGGACTGTTGTATATTCCGCTATTAGGAGAAGGCACAGAGCATGGAGGAGACTTATACCTGCATTAGGATCATATTGGCTTAAATAATGGTGATAATGATGACATACAAGTTTTGATGCATGATTGACATAAGTATAAAAAATAATTTTAACATAATAGTCAAATAAGCCCAAAGATTTCACCAAAAGCCGTTGAAACGGCTATTCTACGTTGATGATATTATCATCAGATTTTATTCAGTTGATTGATATTTTTATTGTAATTATTAAATCTTAGAGTTTTCATAGTCGTGATGAGACCTATTTTCACTTGACAGGGACGTCCAAACCTTAGTAGAAAGAATAATGCAGTATCACAAAGAAGGTATCAAATTCCCCGAAGATCTTCTGGACACAGTCATGCAGAAAGGGTCCGAACTCGGTCTACCGCCGCACAAACAAATTGGGCTGCTATCGCTGAGCCAACGCAGCCGGGTGCAAGAAGGCGACGACTTGCCGAAAGTGGCTCAATACACCGTGGACTTGATTAGAAATGAGTGGCCGGACTTGGAGTACGCTAGAGATCTTACAGGTGAGGGTAGTTTATACTTAACGTAGATTTTTTCGATGGCCTTAATAGTTCCCCAACAGGTAGGGTCCTGCCGCAAGGTGGACAGACGACCTGGTAAAGGTTGCGGGAAGCCGCTGTATGCAGGTCGCCTTCAACCGGCCAATATAGAAGTCGCTGGGGGAGGCCTATGTTCAGCAGTGGACGACCGCCGGCTGAAATGAATTATGGTGTAGATGTTTTGTGGTGTTGATACCATTGCTCAAACATTAACATGTAATATTAAGAACATTTAAGTTACAGCATCGCGTGTGTTAAAATATTTTTTTCAGGTTTATCATTTTTAGACAACTGGACAGCAAAATCTATAACGTTGCCCACGGAAAATGTGTATTTTTTCGGAATAGACAGTAGTTTTAGCTAGAGATTACCTCGATGATTTTGAAACAAACTTTACCTCTTTATAGTTTTGAGGAATGCATGCATCCACTAGCTAGATGGAAATCAGAGCGTATAGGCACCGTACGGAGCGTCGGCATTTTCGAAACGCTGATAGTGTGAGTACACTGCATTCGGATTCCATATCGGTATTTTCATAGTAGTCGAGTTTAATCTATGGGTGGTAGAAACGTACGTTTGAATCACTTATGTATAAAAGACGATAACGTCAACAGCAGGAATACCGATGACCGGCGAGCATTTGCTGATCCATAGAATTCAATACAAAGTAACGAATCGTTACTTGCTAACGCTTCGAATTTAGTGGATGCAAACTTATACACCAGCAAGCGCAGCGTAGGATATTCACCCACAAGGTACAAATACAAGCTGGTAAAGGTTGCAGGAAACCGCTGGATGCAGGCCGCTTCTAAACTGCAGTCAGTCTGAAAAGTCGCTGGTGTTCAACAGTGGACGTCCTATAACTGAAATTATGATGATGATGATACTCGACCTTGTTTTTGACGTGATAACGTCTTATAAATCGATGATCGACTGCACGCACAAAAAAGTGTCACGTTCCGCGTGCGAGTGAGAGCGCGGAACAAGCGATAGAGGTACGATCGGCCTAAGCGTTCGTCTTGTAACCTATCTGTCTTCCACTACATCAGTCAATGCGTCCGAGTAGCATCAATGTTTTCTCATGACTTTATCACGTAAAATTAACGTCCGTAAACCGACTTTACTTTAGCTGGCCCACCGACTACATGTCACTCAGCGAGCTATGGAAAGGTCGATGCTTGGGATTTCGTTAAAGGATAAAATCCGAAATGAGATCATCAGGCAGAGGACTAAAGTAACGGACATAGTCCAAAAATGTAGCAAGCTTAAGTGGCAGTGGGCTGGCCACATCTGTCGCAGAACTTATGAAAGGTGAAGTAAACGGGTTCTCGAGTGGAGACCACGCCTAGGCAAACGTAGTGTAGGACGACCCCCAGCTCGATGGACCGTCGACCTTAGGAAGATGGCTGGCAGTGGATGGATGAAAAAAGCGGGAGATCGTGCTCTTTGGCGCTCTTTGGGGGAGGCCTACGTCCAGCAGTGGACTGCAATAGGCTGAGATGATGAAACCGACTTTACAGACGACCAATTTTTTGACGAAGCTAGTGTTGTTTCTACAGAAGACAAGCTGTTAACCGCCGAAGGCCGCTGCGAGGCGTTTTCGGAACTGTTACGCGCGGCCGACACTTGGCCGCGGCGGAAGGCGCTTGTAGACGCGCTGGGCTGCTGGCCGCACACGGTTAACAGGTCAGTGTGGTGATCTATGTTTGTTACGTTAACTGCAATGTTATGTAACAATTAGTAATCTTTTTTAGTATTTACTACCGTACTTAGTTGGGCTATGTTTGACTATGATCCTAGATATGTCATATGATGTGTGGTTATTCCGATTGAAGCGAATGCCATTAAATTGCCTTAGGGGAAATAGATTTAGAGAAAGAGAGAGAGAGAGAGAGAGAGATATATAATTATATTTTTATTTAGGACCATGGCTGACAGCCAGTGTTACCTGAATGTGCAGGTTTCTATGCGGTTATTTTTTTAAACAAGTGGTACAAATTTGTAGTTTAATTCCACAAAATTTATTTTTATTTATAGGCGCAACATTACCTTACCCGAATGGCGAAGTGGCACGTCGATTCGCCCTAAACACAAAAAGTCCAGGAATAAATTTAAAAACTTCTTTTTATTTAGCTTAGATTGTAGGTGCTCGTAGCTCAGTGGCGGCAGCGCTTTGGTATCGATTACTAAAGTTAAGCAACCAACGCCGCGGTCGTGAGTGGAGGGGTGACCATTCCGACCATATTTAGTGACATTTATCACGAGCATCTCCGTGCTTCGGAAAGCACGTTAAAAGTTGGTCCCGGCCAATATCGCTTGATATTGGTCGTGAAGCCTAGTCAGAGGCCTTAAGGCGGCTTGATAACATCTGACAGTAAGGTTTAGTCACTGGCCTTACAACACCCCTCCACCAATCTGCACCGGGCCCGCGTGGTGGAGTATGGCCCAAACCAGCTCATAGTTGAGGTGAGGCCTGTGCCCTGCAGTGGGACGTATATAGGCATACTTTACTTTTTTTTAAATTAGCTTTATTGAAGTAGGCATAAAAATTTTGCTTTAAAAATCTATTTCTCTCAGCGACTCCCGAAGCCTCCACTGCGAATACCTGGCTCGGCTGCTGGCGAACACGAGCGAGCTGAAGGAGAGCTTAGTGCTCATCAAGTTGCTGCTGCGCCGCCCAGCGCTGAGTGAGGAGGTTAGTAGGAAGCTAGCTTTAGCGCTGTTGACGTTGACGAGAATGTGAATCTATTTCAGTATAGGTTTAAGGATATTTTTAGGGTACTGAAAGGGTAAAACGGGACCCATTATTAATTAGGTCTGTCTGTCTGTCCGTCTGTCACCAGGCTGTATCTCATGAATATATATATGATAAGTTAGTCAGTTGATGTATTTCTGTTGCCGCTATAACAACTAATACTAAAAAACAAAATAAAAGTAATATTAAAGGTGGCTTCCAGACAACAAACATGTTTTTTTTTGTTGTTTTTACAGATAATGGTACGTAACCCTGCGTGCGCGAATCCGAATCGCACTTGGCCGGTTTTTTTTAATAAAAAGGTTCTAGATTTCGTGACATAAGATTTCAAAGTCTAGTATTGAAACACAAAACATGGTAGCTCTACCTATCTGATGGTTTTCTGGACGAGATCGAGATAAGAAACACAAATATGTACATATAACACCTTTGTAAACCACATGAGTGCAATAAATATATTGAATTTGAATTAAGACCGCTAAATTTTTCGTCGACGTATTTCTGCAAAAATAATTTGCAGTTTACTTTGTTTATTGCAATAAAGATAATCTATTCTGATTACGATGATGGTTCATGTCTGTATGTGTTGTCGCAGGAAGTGAAGTGGCTAGCCGAGAATGCAGCGGACGAGTCGTGCACCAACGCGCTATGGGTGGCGCTGCTGAGCCGCTGCGGCGAACGCGCGCTACTGCCCGTGCTGCGCAGCCACCAGGTCAGCTACACCTACTGCCTTTATTATTATACTAGCTGACCCGGCAAACGTTGTTTTGCCATATAAATGAAAAATGTTAAGGGTGGACAACCCTTATCACTAAGGGGTATGAAAAATAGATGTTAGCCGATTCTCAGACCTACTCAATATGCTCACAAAATTTCATTAGAATCGGTCAAGCCGTTTCGGAGGAGTAAGGGAACGAACATTGTGACACGAGAATTTTATATATAAGATTAACCTTTCGTATGCTGAACGCATCAAACTTACGCATCCGCTGACTGCCGGGTGAAATTGCGAGAATTTCACTCGCGCGAGGATCCCCGTTCCGGAAGCGGCAATCAATTGAAATACGGAGTGATTTATTTAAAAAAAAAAAGTGCTTCTTATTAATAACTATATGGCGATACTGTATGTGTAACAAGCGTTTAGATTATGTCGCCCGGCTCCCACTTCTACTTCTTTCCGTTGGAATTCCATGCTGAATTAGAAACTAACTCTAGGCGGCGAACTAAACGTTAATAAAAAGAACAAAACATAAAAAAAACAAATGACAGTGTATTCAGTCAGTCCACCTTTTGTATGTTTTTAATATGTATAAGTATTAAATGTCCACCTTTTTTTCAGGAAACGCTCCAGAACCAAGAAATTGACGACGAACTAGTCAAAGAGTTGCTAGATAGCGGAATATTTTTGAAATTAGTTTCTACCCCTATATACTCAGCCGTCATCAACTACATTATTAGCAGAGAATCTTCTAGTGGCGAACCGAATGTCAGCATCTACACCGTGGCATGGGCTGTAGAAGAACTTTACAAAGCGAACTATTTGGCTGAAGCGGGACACCTGCAGCTACTAGCCATCGGGGTTCCGTCTCCGCTTAGAGGATTCTCACAATCTATCCAATACTGCAAGAATATGTTTAGCAAAAAAATGTAATCATTCTATATCTTAAGATAATACCGATTGTTATATGTTCATAATATAAATCAATGTTTATTTATTTAATCTATGAGTTATTGGAATAAATTATTGTCTATGGGTTTTGTTGTTTTAATTCGATATAATTGGATTGATGTTGATTGAAGGATTTAGAGGGGAGGCCCATGTTCAGCAGTAGTCTATTGGGTCATGCTGATTTAATAATGTAAGTGTATTAGCGTAGTAAGTCTTTGTGCAGCACATATTCTATTGGTTGTGATCGTTTATTTTTTAGCAGCGTACTGTAGGATGTTTATCAAACGATTGGACACTCAGATTACGAAAAACAGTTTTTTTTTTAGAAAACTACTAATTCTTAGATAATTTTTTATAAGTCTCTCATGATATCTTCATAGATGATTATTTTTTGGGTAATCTCTTGCCATTTATCTGTATTAACAATATACCTAAAATAACTACAGTAGAAGTAAACATGTTGATGGTTCAAAAGTACCACGAAGTGTGGTCATAGTGTCGCTTCTGACGTGCATATGACATTGATGACGTTGGTTTCATCTAAGCGGCGTGCGCGGCGGTCGCCGCAGCGCCCCGGAGCACTCCTCGGGCGCTTGTCATAACTACTCCCTAACGTGCAAAGACCGCGGTGCCTGCAGGTACTTACTGCATACAGTGTTAATAGATGCGCAGCCACCTTAAGGCCCGCATGACAAAATTACCGAAAATGCCGTATAAGGCTCGGTCTTTAACCAGCCGTAAACCGGACCGGTTTAAAGTGGATTCAATCCATCCAGCAATATTTATTGAACGGATGCTAACGTATTCCGGCAGCGTATAGACCGACCGAGCCTAAGCCAAGTAAAGCCAGATAAAGCAGGTCTTGGGCAGGGTGCGGCTCAACGTAGTAATTACCTAATCAGTGGGTGCGGCAAGTGGCAGAGCAACTAGAATCTAAAGAAAGTATACGAATATGAAGCACTAAATCAAAATTTTATTAGTTACGTTAATCCTATACAAAACAAAAACTTTTGGTGAAACGAAACGGAACAGAATAGAATTTAAAAAAAAAACTGTCAACTGTCAAATTTTTAGGTTATGTTACACAAATTTTATCATTGCAAAAAAATAAAGAATTATCCCTAAGATAAGCTTTATAATGCTAAGTGCAATTCGGAGTAGCCTTCGGGCACCTCTTGTTAGTATGGGGCGACTGTTTCACGTGACACCAGCACAGGCAATGGAGAAATTTGATCACAAACGAATTCCTCTGGATGATGAAGGAGTTCAGGGCGAAAAGCTGGTGGACTTGGACTCCGCGCTTAAAGCGTATGTCAAGTATTAGTTTATGATGTTTTGTAGCATTTTCCATATTGCAAAACTTATGATTATATTTTCCAGAAAACAAAATCTGTTTCCAACAACAGAATCAGACGATCTGCTATTTAACGGAACTCCATATAAGCATCTCCCGATCTGCAATATCCGAGTGAGCCACAACAACACGATCTTCACCCTGACCGACGCCGTGGGGGTTGTAAAGCTTCTCAAGTCTTGTGGTGTCGAAGGTTTCAAGAACACCAAAAAGGGCACTAACATTGCAGCACAAACCACTGCCATCAGTTTAGCAATGGTATATTGTTAAAACTTTTATTGAAAATGGGGTAGCAGAGGCTTTACATGTTATTCTAGGAAGCTTACCTACTAAATATTTATTATTGGTTAAGGATATGATGATTTTTTGTTTATTTATTAAAATCTGAAATTCCATTACATTATAAATATTACATTACATTACAATAAAATTTTCACAAAATAATGAAAAAACTTTTTGTAATAATATCACATTGAAATTTTTGACTCCTAAATGGCCTCCTATTATTAGTTTAGTAGGTACATGATGCTTTTTCTAACACAAAACAGTTATTCAATATTAAAATGAATATCTATTTTTTTCCAGAAAGCTATAGACAGAGGAATCAAAACAGTTAGGGTCAAAGTCAGAGGATTAGGACCTGGGCGTCTGGTAAGCGTTCTCTTATGTTACTAATTCATTCTCCATGTTTTTATCTAGACCATTTACTTTTCAGTTTTGTAACTGTGACAAAAAAAAAATACGCCATCAAATACTCGTTATCACACTGTTTGGGTGCCAATAAGTTTAAGACTTAAGTTTGTTCCAGGCTGCAGTGAAAGGATTGCAAATGGGTGGCTTAGATATAGTATCAGTGACAGACAACACCAGAGTCTCATGGAACCCACCAAGACCCAGAAAAGCCAGAAGACTATAGTTTTTTTATCACACATTTACTTGTACATTTGTTAGTTGAATTAAATTTAAAATAAAATATTTCATAACCAAATAATAAGACTTTATTACAAAATTATTTACATAAGTACTATAAATAACAACTAAAACCCATACTTGGACTGAGTTTGCCTCTTGGTCATCCTATTGTTGGCCCATTGATTTTGCAGTTCAGCTTCATTAGCTTTAGCCTGTAAACAATTAATATTGTTAGAATATTCTGAACACACTGGCATGGATAAAAAAGACTATTATTATTATAGGCATTCTATTATTATATGTATTATATTGGACAACATCACATACATTGCTCTGATCCTAAGGTAAGTAGCTAAAGCACTTGTGTTATAGAAATCAGAAACAACGACGGTACCACAACACCCAGACCCGAGCCAATATAGAAAAGTTCGTTTTCTACATTGACCCGACCGGGGATCGAACCCGGAACCTCAGAGATGGCGCCGCCATTCAAAGTCCGGCGTGCTCGCCTCTCGGCTACGGAGGTCGTCAAATATGGAGCGTGCATCATCCACAAAATATTAGTTAACATCTCAAATACAACAGCTTGTGTGTGACAAACATTAAAAACACACAAATATATTCACTTTCCTATACTAAAATAGCCAATCAGCTAGATTATATGAGTAGAACTTTTTATAAGCCTAAGATGTTTACAGTTGTTTACAAGCTGTGGTCAGCACTTCACAGCTCATATACAACTTATACTGCCAACTGCAAGCCACTGTGGATTCAACCTCTACAGGAAAGAGGTTAACTAAAAGTAAGACATAAGATAATTTCTTAAATTCTATTGTGATGAAATGGACGTAAATAAGCTATTAGCTACCTGGTGAGCCAAGTATGTGATTTGATGTTTTCTCCTCTGTTGACTGGTGGGTTCATCCCCTCTCCTCTTGCTAGCGGACACTCTCTTGGTGGTGTCATCCATGAGGCCCTTGAGCAGCCACTCACGGGCATCGGCCAGTACTTCCTTCTGATTCACATCCACAATTTGAATGTCTTCCCTCTTTCTCTTGCCACGGGTTCCACAGAGTTTTCGAATCTGTGTGGAAAGAATGTAAGTTAGATTTTTACAAGCTTTGAATTAAAAGTGTTTGTCATGTAATATGTTTATAAAACATGAAATTAATTTGATTGATTTTTCAATTAAATGTACTATTGATTTTCACTTTACCTAACTACTTTCGACCACCAAATTTATTTAATACTTACAGCTTCATCATCTAAAACCACCTCATTCGGGTTCGAGACACTGGTTTCAGGGGCTTCATATTCATGGTTATACCCTGCTGTTGAGGTTTGGGGATAAACATATTGACCTGCAGTGTCTTCTTGGGAGGTTGAAGATCCAGCTTCACTCTCAGGAGTTTCTTGTTTAAAGTATGACAGAAACTTGGGAGTTTTTATTTCAGTTGTACCCTTCACTTTAACTTCATTTAGTTTTACATCTATGTCAAGAGGCATATCTTCAATAGGTGCATCATCAACTTTGTTGATAGAAAAGAAGTCATTTTGCATTTCACCATCATCATCACTATCATCAGAATCTTGTGCTAAAGACTTCACTTCTGTTTTATTTTTTTTTATAGGTAAAGGCAGTGGCTTTTTCTTCACTGTGGCATTTGGTTTTTGAGTGAGCACATGGGGAACAAAAGACTTAGTAGTAGTTGCTAATGACACAGCATTTCTAGGCTGTGGTAAAATGCTTAACAATCCAGATTTTATCTGTAATATAATATAATAACGAAGATGAATGACCATTATACAAAAAGGGGGAACATTACTCTAAAATTCATTTAATTTTATCTCTTTTTGGGCCCTATTTTGTTATTTGTGGTCCATCCTTATTGTCATATTCCACCAAACACTGGGTCGTCATGTCATTTAATAAATTTAAATTATAATTAATTTTGTAATTTAATTACTTTGAACACCATTTATCATCAAATCCTAACAATAAAGCCATGGCTACTCACCCCATTAGAAACTTTAGGCTTTGCACTTGGTATGCTGGGTTCTACATCTTTAAACTGAAAGAAGAAAGTTGGCGTGAGAAATTAGATTGAATACCATCAATTTTGTTTCTTATAAAAGATAATATTGTAGTTCCATACATCACTCAGAGAAGGCACCATGATCTTAGCTTTAGGTTTCACAATATTACTCAGGGATTCTTTTTTTTGTAAGAATTCATCGTCGTCTTCTTCAAATAATAGTTTCTTCTGTGATGGTTGTGGTAAGTGATTGAATAAGCTTTTACTGCTGTTTGACTCAACACTTTCAGGGATATCTTCAGCTTTAGTATTTTGAATTTCTGTTTGAAGACGATTATCTGCTGGTTTTGTCAAATGAGCTGTAATGTAAAATTGTGTTGGTTAGACTTGAAACATTCATTTTTAGAGCTGCTTTGTGTTATTTACCTTTTTCGATTTGGATGGGCATAGCAGTTGTGAATCTGGTATCTTCATTGCCTTCGTCGACATCACTAGAATCACTGTAGTCGTACGCCACTAAGGCCATGTTAGAATATTATTAATATTAGTATTCTGAGGAATATATTTAATTAAATACTTTTTTCTCTGAACAGTTTGCCAAACAAATCACAGATTAGTTTAAGTCACAGATTAATATATGTCTAAAGGTTTAAGTAGCAGAAACAAATCCAATGTCTACCATACTCTGACTAATCTGTGCCAATATGTCAAACAAACACACGTCAAATCTTTTTTTCTTCTAAGTTTTACTGCATCGGATGTTTCCATACAGCCATAACGTCAAATCTGTGTAGCGCACAGCGTTTTGATCGTGTTTAGTGTTTTTCCTTAGAGCATTGAATGCTCTAGTATTATTTGATCAGTGGCTCTAGTGTTTTTTGAAAGTTTCCAGTCCAGCCCCTCTAGCACGTGCAACAAAACACGATATGATAGCGATTTATCGCTTCTTCCTTTACTTTCAAAATATGATAACCATCTTGAACTTTTATTGAAACAGTGAGCATGTCCGTGCGACGTCACGGTTTTGCTCGCTTTTTCGATAAAAGTTCATATTTTGACAAAATATGATGACAATAATCGTGTTTTGTTGCTTATACTAGAGGAGCAGGCAGTTTAAAAGCAGGCGCTGTTATAAGAGCTCATGGTGGTACGGTCTAAATTCGTAAATTATAAATAATTGGCCGATTTAACCTAATCCAAGGCTGTAAAAAGGTTAAAACTATTTTAAAAAAGGCTACTTGCCAGCTGACAATAATGTCAATGTCAAAATTTATTGTCAACTGTGCTACCTTCCGAAAAACCGAATGCTCTTCTTGGAAATTTTTTGTTGTTCTTAAATATTCTTAATTGTTTATTCTAATTGGTTACAAATTAGGTACTATAATTCGTCATCCTTATTGTTTGTTGAACTACTGCTCTAAGGTAAGGTAAAAACAATGAAATGTGTACGAAAATAATTACCAACACTGAAAAATCAAATAATTATTGTAGGTAGATCACCATGCCGAAGAAATTCACGGGAGAGAATAGTAAAGCTGTTGCTGCACGGCAACGCAAAGAGGATGCAAAGCAGGAAAAAGATCAGAAACTGAAGAAAATTGTAGAGGACTCTCAATGGCAAGATGATGATGACAAACTTAAGAAGAAGCAACAGAAAAAGGTTTTAAAATTCGTGCACTTCATTTTAACCTCTCTTTAAATTGTACTTAATAAATAATCAATGCCTATGCTTTATCAGGAAGACCAAGAAAAGAAGCGCCTTGAACAACTACAAAAGAAGGCAGAGGCCAAAGCTTTGCTAGAAAAGGAGATGGAATCAATTAAAGCAACCGTAAAGGCCGCGCCACCGCCGGCAAAGATCACTCGAGCACAGATCTCTCAGACCAGAGAGAAGGTTGTGAGGGCAGAGCCTGTTAAACCAGTGGTAAAAGAGAACATTTTTTTCATTAATGACTATTTCTTGATAGGGTACTTGTATCACAACATACCAATAAGACATTTGTAATCACAAGTTGTGATAACAAATGTCTTATTGGTATTTTTACGTTTTTCTGTTTTAGCCTTCAAGAGTAGTTGTTGAAGAGCCACCATTAGAAGAGAATCTAAACAGGCTGCAGCTAGATGGAGAGGTAGCACAGTCAGTAGAAGAGGCCATATCCATTCTCAGGTGAGTGTTGATTATCCCATTAACAAATGGTGACTAAACAGCTGCCATCATATTTTGAACTTTATGCCCTTGAGTTAGGATTGAAAAGTAAAGATTTTTTTTTACCAGTTGAAAGAAGTATTTATGTAATATCTATGTAAACCAAATTTTTTAAGTAACCAATTTTGAAAAATACCTTATTTAAAATTGCAGTGATCAAGCCGACATTGATAAGCATCCTGAAAAACGATTGAAGGCAGCTTTCACAGCCTTTGAAACTTCCAACTTGCCTAGACTGAAGCTTGAAAACCCTACACTGAGACTGTCTCAGCTGAAACAGATGCTTAGAAAAGAATGGCTCAAGTCACCACAAAACCCACTCAACCAGAAGGTGTAATTTTTTTTGTGTAACTTGTTATTTGTGGCTAGTTACTAATGCAACTATGCTACTGTGTCAATCACCTATTTATGGTCATGCATGATGTTAAATTTGAATGTAATAAAAGAGAGCACTTTGTAATAAATTTATATTTCCTTTGTAAATATGCAGTCTTGCACAGTAGGACACTCTGGTAACAGAAAATATGTTCAATGTAAATGAAATGCAATAAAAATTATATAATATTGATTTGTTTTTTTATTTATCTGGTTCACTTGCATAGTGCAGAGCAATCCCTTCTCGCCCTTCCTCTGTGTCCTTAACTTCTGTTTCTCCAAGTTTCTGCTCCAGGCCTTTCCACGACCGATCCTGGAGGTTCTGTCCAATGTTTTCCAGAGCCCAGTTTTGTTTTTCCTCCAATGCCATACTGCCACTAAAAGTAGACCCTACATTTGTTTCCCTTATCTTCCCTGTAATAAGACTTACATCTGTGGCCTCTTTTACATGGTCCATTTCACAATAGTGCCTTTTGCCAGGAAGCAAGTCGTCATAATCCGTCACATGTGTTGTGAAGTATGGCTCTCTGTTAGAGTTCAGTGCAACTTCTAATTCATATGGGTACACTATTGGTCTGTAGAAATCTCTGTTGCTGTACAAGTCATTTTCGGGACATGCAATCATAACATAGATGTCAATCTAAAAAAAAAATTGATTGAAATATTTGTTTTGTTTACTTAATTAAATCTTAAGTTTGCTTTGCCTTTAGAAAATCATTAAACTTACTTCTGGAAAGTTTGCTAATTTAGCAACATTAGGTTTTCCAACAGATACAATGTAACTTTTCTTCCCATTTATACGGCACAAATTCTTCATTCTGCAAATGATGTCCTTGGTTTGGTCTCCAGCTAGTTTGCACACCAGTATGCCAACCACATTGGCATCCTTGCACTTTTCTACCAGGAATCTTCTGCGTTTGAACCATGTTGTTTCTTCCAGATGTTCAACCATCTTTGTTTCAGGATCAAGAACATACCACTCTTTGGCTAAATATAAAAGATATAATTAATTTATGCAGCTTTGGCTAATTCGGTGAAACAAAAATATAAGTCACTAAAAAGTTTTCTATGTAGGTATAATAAGACTAAAATAAAATTTATTCCATTATGTTTTGTTACCTTTAACAGAAATTGTGTAATTGAACAAAGTTTGTCCTTGTGATCCAAGGTAGATACAGATACAGTTCTCCAATTCTTGAACTGGGTAAGGCTTTCCACTTGAATCTTGGACGACTCTCCCCAGGAATCTTAATGCATTTTCTTCTTTTTTGACACTTGCAATGTGGCTGTTTGGGTAGCATTGGAACCAATACTTAGAAATTTCATCTGTAAATAGTGATAAAATAATAGTTTGTTTACACATTTGTCCTTTATGCATTCCTAAACTAAAACTATTGATCAGATTGTGATCACTCCATGGAGAACTTAAATGCAAATTTAAATAGGCGGGTGGGTCAGTAAATAAGTACCTTTGAAATACTCATATTCTTCACTATAAAACAGACATAATTTATCTTCATTCTGGAAATATTCTCTCAGAACCACCACTGTTGTGGTTATGTCAAATGCCTTTCGTGGCAGTACATAGTAGACTGGTATATTGCATTTAGATAGGCAAGTGTGGCCATAGTGGACCACTGCATTTGCTTGTACATGCATTGCAGCTACAGTGTCTACACAGCAGCTGAAAGTTAATATTGAATATTATGGCATGGCATACTGAGAATTACAATAGTCTTATGACAGAAGTAAACATTACATCCGTTAGTATTCAATAATAAATCATACATGAACAAAGAAACAACAAATCAGGCATGTTATTTACCTTGCATATGAAGTATCTCCAAGAATATATAAGTCAACATCGACTCGTTTTTTAATCTCCTCATAGACCTTGGCACTGACAGAAAGTAGTTCATCAGGAAACTGTAGGCAAACCTGATAAAACGACAATGGTTTTATTCACATAACATTATTAGATTTATAATATTATTTTACTTAGTACAAGACATACCCTTAGAAAGTTATTTTCCGAAATCCAACTGCTCGTCTGTACTACTTCAAAACGAGTAAGTAAATCTTCAACTACTAAAGGTGAAACTTCAATTTCACGTTCAATACATACTTTCCCGTCGGTAGTGAAACTTGTCATTTTGTTACCAAGGATCAGCACACTGTAAAATGAAAGAAAACGTAGATTTTTCTACAAAATAACCAAATTCCCAAGCAACAACATCAGTCAGTCAGATCAACAACTACGCACTGCGTTTATTTGACCGTTCCGTTGTCTGACATAAAAACCAAACTGTCATGTTGCCTATTTTAACGGTCGATTAAAGTGGATAACGTTATTCGTTATTTTCAAATTACATCGCAGTATTTTTATTATCAATTTTATTTGGTCTTTCTAATTAATCTCTAAACAGCAAACGTAATTATTACAAGAGGGATGGAAAATTCAACAATCAAAAGGAAAACGAACTACTGCCTAATCTGCTAGGAATATTTATGAAAAACAGTAAACTGTAGGTATTCCTAACTTAACAGAGTGAAAAGAAACGAAAACAAGGTTTAAGTGGCCTGTCGGTATCCCTATGTGGATCTCATAGGCGTTGGCGTTGCAGACCTCGTCTTGATGAGTAGGTATCATCATGACTCACAAGGGCATCAAATTCTATGCAAAAGAATACATACAAACTAGCTTTATTTATTGCATTAAAAAAACAAAAAACAAATGGCAGACTTAATACAACGAAGCATTCTCTACCAGTCAACTTTCAGCCAGTCAGTTTATTTATATAGTTAGTTCAGTAATAAAAACACAGGATAAAAAAATAAAAATCATCATCATCAGCCACAGGATGTCCACTGCTGAACATAGGCCTCCCCCAGTGACTTCCAGATCGGCCGATTGGAAAAAATAAGAAAAAAATAAACATTTAAAGATATTTATTTAAAAGTGTTTATTAAAATAAAAGCAGTAAGTAATAAAGGGCTTGGGGGACAATTATTTATTTAGCACTTTTCACTACTATGAGCCATATTGTAGAAATGCCTTTAGTTCCTTGAGCAATATAGGCAGCACACAACTCTAGGTTAATGAATTCCAGGAATATGATCAGCCTGTTCATTAGTATCCTTCATCGCTAATTGTGATTGTGTATTCTGGGTAAGCATCCTTGACAAGTTTGGCTGCCACTTCATGGTCTGCTTTGCCATAACCCTGGGAATATCCGTAAATATGGATTTTTTTATTCTCAGCATCATGAGATATTCTGCCGCCTCCTAAGGGCTCACAGTCTAAAGGCTGGAGCTTTTCTTGAACCTGAAATTAAAGTTTTCTAAAAAATCAAACCTGCAGACACAATAGGAAAACTATTGTTGTCATCATCATCATCATCATCAGCCACAGGACGTCCCTTGCTGAACATAGGCCTCCCCCAGTAACTTCCAGATAGGCCAGTTGGAAGCGGCCTGCATCCTTTACCAGATGGAAAGATGACCATTTAAAAAATTGTAATTATGTGATGTATCGGACAAGCAGCCTAAATTTTAGTTAAAGGTATCCCAAAATACCAACCTCATCATAGATATCCGAGTGATAGTTGCATCTTTTATATCCTCTTACAACTGTTACAGATGGTTCTTCGTTGTTTTTCGCCTTTCCATAAACTTTCACTAGTATGTATTTAAACACACCTTCTGGATCTAGGTCCACCTTCGGCACAGAATCGAGTGGACAGGTGCACATTTTGCGAATTGTTCTTAACTGGTAAGTAGCTGGAAATATGAAATGAAAAAAGTAATCGTTTTATCTAAAATAACTATGTAACAACAAACAGGAAACTATTATACACAAGCTGGACGATAAAATATTTTATTCAGCCGGTTTGTTAGGTTAGAAATTTGACAAGTATTAAGCACTAGACGGATTACTTACCTTTGGGCAGTGGATTTATATTATTTACTATAAAGATAAAATTTTTGGCTGTCGTAAATAAATTAGTGTTACGCATTCGACTAAGATTAGAACCGAATTTCTCGTAAAAGCATAAAATTCGCATAAAGTTGGAAGTCGGAAAAAATCAGCTGTTGCATTGCTGTCACTGTCAAGTGTCAACTTTGTCAACTGTCATCTGAAGTGCGCTCCTTTATACGCCACTGTACGCCACTTAACCGCGTTGCTTTTGATTTCAAGCGCTGATACTCTCGTGTGGCTTGGTTGGTAGGATGAATAATAACATAGTCATTGTCAATTTTACCGTTTAAAAACATAACTGTCATGTGTTATGTCAAACATGGTGTTTTTTCTTCAGTTTTTTTTCTTGTTCGTTCCGTCGTTCGTTGTAATTTGATATTTTGATATTATACTTAGTTTGTGGATTTAGTTTGTAGAAATATTGGATTATTCTTAAAAAATCAACATGGATTCTAATTTAACTGGTAAGTTATCATTGTTCTTTTAAAATATTTGCATTGACCGCCCACGGCCAAGGTTACCAAATATTGCGTTTACGAAAAAAATAAGTATGCAAATAATTTTTAGAAGCTCCACAGGCTTATTTGAACAACTGTTACCAAGTCTTTCAGTTTTTACCGCAATTAATATCGTATTATTGCATTCGTAACCGTGTCACCCTTCCCTGCCTGGTCGCAGCTTGTGCTAATAGTAGAACTTGTTAAATAATATTGAGGATACTTACATTATATGTACCTTATATGTGGGCTGTCAGATTCAGTCAGATCCGACTGCAATGCAATTATGGTTTATGTTTAGTGAATGTAGTACTTATTTTGTGAAATAAATAAAAGTATAAAGATTATCAAAGTAAGTACTTCTAAAGTTATTTTTTTTAATCTATGTTTTTTAGTTAGCTATAAATTGTCCGCACAATGGCCCAATAATGAGGCTAAGTAACTAGCTAAACTAACTAGCTAGATTTTGCCACACCACCAGAAACAAACGGTAGGTTTTAAAAAGGTTTTAATTATAAATGATAACCTTTTACTCTTGCAAGAATCTGATGGCCAGTCAGACGCAATAAAATTTCTCATCAACAGGTTAAAGAGCAGTATTCTTGACATAATGGTGTACAATTGTGGAGCTGTGCACTACCTTTAGTCTAGGCATCTACAGACAAACTAAGTCACTAAGATACTCCTCTAATTGAGATAACTTCTCAATGTAATGTAATCAAGACCACATTATAATTATATATTGTTTTAAACTTTCATGGTCACTAACATTAGAATAGAATCGGGAACTCAAAAATAAGGTACATGGTAGCAATCCCGTAACAAACTATTCTCACATTATAATTGTTTCGTTTATTATCTGTAAATTACAAAGTGGTTCATGAGAGTGGCAGTGGATAGAGCTCATTGGAGTCAGGTGAAAGAGGCTTTTTCCAAAAGGCATGCCTCTGCCAAAGCCACTGAGAAACAAGAGTCATAAAATAAATAAATATTGTAACCTACATATCCTACATTGTTGCTGCAATAAATGGCTATTTTATTTTATTATTAATTTATTCATGAGGTGGCAAGGTCTGAATAAATGTTTTTCTAGTGGCAGACATTGGTTTTATTTCAAGGTAGGCAGTAGATACTTACTAATGGGTTTTATTGATGATAATTAGTCGTTTAAAAAAAAACCCATTTGTAAGAATGTCTGCCTCATTTCATTAACAGGTAGGCACTGTCTAATTGCCTATATGCACCACACATCCTGCTTCTGTTCTATTAGGAGTAAATAATATTCACCTTTAGCAATTCTTTATAGTGCATATTCTCTTTTGCCTCAATAGGATAAATGTTGCTTGGTTCTAAATATTTTTTCATACTTATGAATCTTCTGTAATTCCAGGGATGTGGGTGAGTTTCTTCACAACAGCTGGTATTCCCTCTGATGTAGCAGCAACATATGCTCTGACTTTCACAGAGAACAGGATTCAGAATGATATGCTGTTGGACCTCAATAAGGAGTACTTGCGAGATATGGGCATATCGAGGATGGGTGATGTGATCGCTATCTTAAGGTGAGAACAGTCAAATCTCATCTTATATTAAGTATGCAATAAATACAAACAGGGTTTTTAGTGATAATTATCTTAAAAATCAATTTAATTATATCTATTGTTTGATTTAATTGTTTTTACTCACACCAATTACACACATTTGTAAGTACCTACTGCCTACCTAATTTCATTTACCATGTAGGCACTGCCTAATTGCCTATATGCACTGCATGCCCCTGAGCAAACTCTAACATGAATGCTAGAAAGTATGTTAATTATGTGTTGTTTTTTACTGCTTTCAAACTATAAAAGAAAAAGAAATAACAGATGGTACATGTAATACTTGACGACCTGGTGAAGTTTGCATTAGGCCACTGGATGCAGGCCACTTCCAACCAGCTAATCTGGAAGTCACCGGGGGAGGCCTATGGTTACCAGTGGACGTCCTGTGGCTGAAATGATGATGAGATGTAATAATGATGTCAGATATATAGAGTATAATGTACAGTCAACAGCACGTCAACCTACCCAAAAAGTCAAAAATTCTCCAATAGATTTTCAACTTTAAGCCTGTCATAGAGATCATTTTCAAATGAGAAAATTTGACATTTTGTGGTAGGTCGACGAGCTGTTGTCTGTACATTGAGCTAAAGAGAAATAAAGCTTGGCAATAAAATAAATAAACTGTTCCAAAATTCACCCAACAAATACTGTGTCTAAATTATGGATGAACATACTTAAATACATTTTATAAACATCCATGACTTGATGACAAATGCTCATGGAGTCACCAACATTTACCTCTCCTCTTTGGGGAATTCAATCCTGCTACAACTTAACCAGCTGGTTCTCAAGTTGCTTAGCTATGTGTTATAATTTTTGATGATAGTGGACTAGATAAGTGATGTGGAACACTATTTTCAAATAATTCTAAGACACTATTTTTTAAAACTTTTTTATTTTAGGCGTGATACAAAATCGGATTTTTGATTGCCTTGAATTGCCTTGCCAAAAAAAAGTTAGGCAGTTGAGTTAGGTAAACAGTGACATCATAGTTCATTATCGTCATAAAAATTATATGACAGAGACGCGTTTTGACAGCTCATAAAAAGTATGTCAATTGATTGGTGATTTCAACTATCCTATTGCTATTGTTATTAGACATGCCAAGCAAGTACATGAAAGCACTGCAAGGGACAGAGTACTGAGCACAACGAGTAACGCCGTCCCTCCCAAAGTGCCGGTGGCAGCTGTGACGGGACGATCGACCATCGCACAGCCATCATCGCGTAAGTCAATCTTTAAAGAAACAATATCGATTTTACGAATAAAGTTAAAGGTTTGAGAGTCAGATCAAAAAAAAAACAAGCTCGTTCAGGTATATGTGAAGTATACTGGTTCCTTTTACAGGGGTTCAGGGTTACAAAGTCAAAGTCAGTTATTTCTGCAAATTGGCCATCAATGGCACTTTTACATGTCCGAATTTTTTTCCCTACCACCGCTTCGGGACTACATATCGGCTGGTGATGAACTTAAAGAACATTAACAACCTCGCACAACTAGATTGCTAACATCATAAATAACAACATTTGTTCTACGAGTTTAATGATAACTCAATTTATAATTATTATTCTCCAAATATTAATTTTGTCATATCTTCACGTCGACACTGCCGCAGTGTCTAAAAAGCCGGGTGTTTAACCAATGCGTCCTACCAGTTTTAACCTACGGAGCCGAAACGTGGAACATGACAGTCAAGTTGGCCCACCGACTACACGTCACTCAGCGTGCTATGGAAAGGTCTATGTTGGGGATCTCATTAAGGGATAAGATCTGGAACGAGGTCATACAACATAAGACTAAGGTGACTGATATTGTCCAAAAATAAAGCAAGCTGAAGTGGCAGTGGGCTGGCCATGTCTGTCGCAGAGGTTGAGCAGGAAGGTTCTCGAATGGAGACCACGCTTAGGCAAACGTAGTGTAGGACGCCCCCCGGCTAGATGGACCGATGACCTGAAGAAGGCAGCTGGCAGCGACTGGATGCAAAGGGCGGGAGATCGTGAGCTGTGGCGCTCCTTGGAGGAGGCCTATGTCCAGTAGTGGACTGCAACAGGCTGATATGATGATGATGATTCTCCAAAGCTTTTATTGTACTGTCGTGACATTTGTAAGTCTATGTTCACGTACGAAAAGGCGACGCCATTTGTAACATATTATTATTATTTCAGCTGCAAGTCGTATGTTGGAACATTACACTCGCAACTCACAAGTTCGAGAAACATCCCCTGCTGCTATTTCACAAAAGAGAAAACTAGTGGATATTCAGTAAGTAAAGTGACTTCTTATTTTAACTAATTTTATACTTCTAAGAGCCTGTTTCACATTCGCTAAGTAAGTCTCGGTTAGTTTAATCAGGGTCCCTGCTGAAAACCAGCGTCGTGATACGTCCCTGACTGTCATGACAAAAGCTGAGCGGGGCGCCTTTTTGACTCATATTGCTTTTATTATCCTGTAAATGTTTTTCCTTTTGCATTCTGTGTGTGTCAAATAAATCTTTTTTCTATTTCTATACACAATGTGTTCTTTATTTAGAAAACAGTAAATTTAATAGTCAATCAATACTTGTAATTTTAATTGGAAATAGCAAAAATATAACAATAAAAAACATCATAAAAAACTTTTCAATGTTGTCTAGCCTTAATGTAAAAAAAGTTGTTTTGTGTGCCCTACCGTATTGTAGGTACCAAACAACGGAAGAAAATGTCAAAATTCATTTATTGAATAGTGTATTTTACAATCTAACAGAACGTCATAATAACAACTTTGTGTTTTTTGACACAAACAAATTTACTAACAATAAATTTGTATTAAAGAGTATAAATAAGGCAGTAGTTCAGTGTTTTTCAAACTTTTTTTTGACACGACCCCCAAAGGAATACCCTGGGGGGTCGCGACCCACACTTTGTCATATTTTGATATTCATGTTAAAGGTTTATTTCCTTGTTCTCACTTTTCTGATAATAATAATTTCTTTTTTATCAGATCTGATACTGATGCCAGTTTAAAGAAGGCTCGACTAATACGTTTCACTACACCCACCAAACCACAGATTAAAGAAGGTAAATAAAAGTTATTAATATTTTGTAACAGTTCTTAATAAAAATAATAGTCAAACAGTTATTAACACACTTTTATGACCTACAAGATTTCATATAAATTATATGTAATGGAATTATCCTGAATGCCGTATTCAATTCATAATCTACTCGTGACTGCAGTGTGGTTAGAACTTAGGATATGATGATGAAGTTGCAATGAATATTTATGATAATTCCAAAAAGAAGTGCTGTTAAAGTTTAAAATTACTTTTTGAATTTCAGTCTTTATGAAGTCATCAAACTCATCAAAGTCTGTTAGAAACTGATGTGAACATGTTTTATTGCATGTCAGTTAATATACTAATATATAAGTATTATTGTCATGAATTCCTTAAGTATTAAAATGGCCGGAAGTAAGCTGATAGCATATTTGTGTTGCTACAGGTCCCGCAGGTGCTGCCAACAAACAGACTGTCTTCTCCAGACTTGGAAACTCCGACCCAGTCAAGCCCGCCTCCACAAACGTGGCAGTAAAACCGATCTACTCGCGGCTGGGCTCCAAACCTGAGGCCGCGCCAGTCGACCTGGCCATACCAGTACCAAAAGATGCCCTCAAATACGAAGGCATTCTTAAAAGCACACCAGTTGCCAAGAAGATTGTCACAGTAACTACTACTTCGAAGAATAATGTAAGGAAAATAGCATTAGGATGCACCATGCGAGCCGACGAGACACCAGTAAGTGTTAAAGACAAATTGGCTTTACCTAAATCTAAGTCGGTCAAATTCTCCAATCATGTCGAGTATAAAGAGATCGAAGCCAATCAGAAAGCTAGTCGTTTAGCTTTGGCTGCTGCGTTACCAATAGTCAAAGGAGTTAAGAAGGTTACAACTGTTTTCAATAAGCCTGAACGGAGGCTATCGATGCCAGAAGGTGCCAACGGTGTCAAAGCTAGGTTAGGAGCAAAGAATACTAATAACCTTACGATAACAAGAAATGTTTTTAATAGGTTAGGTGTATAACATTTGTGTGATTCTTGCAGAAGAGAAACTACATTCATAGTATTAATACAGTGAATGTACATTAACAGTTGCTTTTGTTGATGCTGCAAGGAAGTGTTTGCTGGTTTCAATTTTAAATTGTGACCAATTTTATATGGACGGACATTCAATGACAAATACACCTAATTTTTTACTCTTTTTGAATTCCTACTATATTTTTCACGTTTGACTACGTATAAATAATAATATCAGCCTTTATTGGCCTACTGCTGGACATGACTTAATAAATAATAATACATTATGTACTACTAGACATTCTGTGACTTTTTGGGAATAGTGCATGAAATGAAACTTAAATATTGATCAACGAAAGTGCACCAACAGCGTCGGAATCTCTTGAATGCGATTTATCAAAATGTTTAATGACTTAAAAAAGCATTTGTTATGTAAATAATTAATCTTGTTTGCTTATATTTTTGTATGAAAGAGTTGTGTATTTCATTTTTTACTTTTCGCTATTTGTGCTATTAATTTGTATTTGCTTGTGGAAGTATGAAAACTGCAAGTCAAAAAAATTTAGGATTAAGAATATGTAAATATTTTTTTTTATAAATTTCTAGGTAAGTAATATGTACAGTAGGTACAAAAAAGGTGTATGAGATAATGATTGTAAAACCATTTGATACCTCTATTCACTTTTAATTTCCGACATGATTTATGTCGCTCATGCATGACATTGTTGGCCTTAACTACAAAAAGATAGACTAGTGTTGAACACTTGTCTAAAGTTATCTTTAGACAAGTGTTCAACAAACATTTCAAATTGGTTGACTTATGTCAACCAATTTGAATGTTTCTTATTAAATTTACCTACATAAGATTCTCGCATTTGCACCGGTCAAATTAATTAACCACCACATCGTGCCTCTTTAACACTTGACATTGGCGGAACCAGTGAGAACAATTGCTGCCATAAAAATAGAAATTGAATTGAGTGAAACACAGGTCAGTCGCCATAAAAAAAGAAGAAAAAAAACAAATTGTATTGAATGTCTGATGTGTCAATATTTAAATTGGTTGACTAATCTTTAACTAACTAACTAACTAACTTTAACACTAGTCTATCTTTTTGTAGTAAAACCATGTAAGTTTAATTAGAATTCACTATTGACTTAAAAAAATTTAGGGACGATAAAGTAAAATTGTACAGAAAATAATATCAAGTACAAATAATTATTAGTATTCTTCCGTTAATTACTGTATTTCTTCTTGTGTAACAAATAAGTTTTCCAAATAATGTTTGTTAAATGTATCAGTTGTAATGTTTTAATAAATTAACGTTTCCAAGAACAAGTAATGGTTTTACTCTGGTTTTAACATAAGCATAAAAAAAACATTTTAATCCATGGAAACACACTTTCAGTTATTCCTATATACTTACATATACTAGTAATATAAAGGCACGAGACAGGTATCCTTTCATTTGGCCAAATTATTTTTCGCCAAATTTCACTTCCCAGAAAACATATCGCCGATGTTTTATTTCCCAAATGAATCTTTAGCAAATCTACATTTCGCACTTTATTCATTTGGTCAAATTATCATTTGGCAAAATTTTAGTTTTTCAATTTTCATTAAGGCAAATTTTAACATAGCAAATGTTTTATTTTGGCAAATATTATATCCCAAAAAATTTATTGGTCAAATTGTCATATAAGTAGGTATACACAGAAACGAACTGCTGCCGGAAAAGGTGCATGGTTGTTGACTAAATGCATAGATTGGGTAATATTATTACTTACTTAATTTACCAAAACTTACTTTACAAACAGAGATCTTTCCTACAGAGTCTAGGTTAGGTTAGTTTAGGTTAGAACAGTGACCACACAAAAAGCGCGAAGCCGAGCGAACGGAGCGAGCGCAGCGAGCGTAGTGAGCGTGCCGCGGCAGCGGCCGGCGAGCACTTCATTAAAATGTTTGCTTCCAATAGTATATTTTAGAGACTCTTTAACTTGCCAATAAAGACTTTTTAAATGTTTTTTACGTATGTTAATCACATGCCTTGCAATATTTTGGGAAGTGTAAGTTTTTCCAAACCATACTTACATTTGACTAAATAATATTTGGTAAAATGAAATATTGCCAAGCAATATATTTGCTAAACAATAACTTGCCATTAATAGTGTTTGCTAACTGAGAAGTTGCGAAAAGTTGTTTTGCAAAATGTTTTTTTGCCAAATGATAATTTGGGAAAGATAGTTTGGGATGTGATACTTTGGGAAACGTTTTTTGGCCAAACATTAGTAATCCCACGAGACAACATAGCGGAAACGATATGGCTGCACGCTAAATAAAGTTTTGCAGAGTCGCAGCCGCCGGCGAGTGTAACAACTCTTCACTAAATTACAATCATTATTGCAACGTTTGCCTTGCCGTTTAATGGAAGAACCCTTCTAAACTCCGACACACCAAAAGCTTATTTGAACAATCTTATTTCAAAAGGTGTCCTGGAGCACAATCCGGCGGCTTTGGTTGGGGCCACGTAATTGGTGTGATTGTGGAAAAAAAAACAACATTAGCCAAAGTGACACCTCTACCGTTAAATCTATTTTCAATTTTCTAGGTATTTGAGCAACACCTGCACCTGCAGAAATCGCTGCGTTTGTGCAGATAAATGAATTAGCGTCGGTGCTTATGAAACTTATAAATAATTGAAATTCTTATATTGACATTATTGAGCACTATTGCGAGAGACAGACACTTCACAATTTACTAGTTTAAATAAAAAAGTTAACATTAGCCACGTTATTTAGCTTTGGTTGTCTTTTTGCTGTCGGGTTTGCACCTACCCTAAGGCTCGGACTATAAGCATCCGGAAATTGCTCCGGGTAAGCCGTAAGTCCGGGGGTGGAAGGGATCACTAACCAAGTACAGATACCTTCCCTAGATTAAACCTCACAAGGCTTTAGTAAAATGATAATTATAATTTTTACAACTTTGACATTCGCAAACTGCCTGGAACGATCCCCAATGACGAAATTATCCGTAGGACTTAGAATTCGCTACGCTTAAACCGGTAAATGACTTGACTCTAGTGTTATATCAAATAGTGTCACGTGGTTTTTGGTCGATCATTTGTCATCGAACGGATCTGGGGGCCTAGCGCGAAAGTTTATCTTTCGTTCGGTCGTATAAATCTAACAAAATAAAATGGCCAGTCTCATGTGCAATCCTTTGATAAAATATGACCAACTCGATCAAGCCGAGTAAAAAACCCGCCTGTTTTCAATTTTTCATAAATTGTCTAACCTTCGATACAGGGGAATGGATGTTTAAATTTGATCGGTTAATACGACCGACCGAACGATACACTTTTGCGCTAGGCTCCTTGAATCGGGGAACCGGTGCCATTCAAAATCGCTTATCCGAACAACAAACTGAAAATGTTGTTACGAGATATGCGTAGGTAAGCGTACGACACTGTTCGGAAATGTGTTCAATGTGTATCAGCGGTAATGAGGAGCACTTTCCCTGTACCAGCAGTGGGTCTACTGACCATGACCGCAGAAAGCTGAAGGAAAGTGACGCCACCCGATACGCAGTGTATCGGTTTCATAGGAAAATGCCGTTGTTATTTTTACTACAAGGATGTATAAATCGGAATTTTCACTGAACCAGAATAATTCGATCCAGGCTAGACAGCCTAACACAATCACAGTTTACAAGTACACGAAAAAAAAACGAATTTGTCATGTGAATAAAATGCGAAAATGCGCCCGTAAATACACTAACTTTCTTATTCAGAGTGCATTTACTAGTCCAGACTAAGGTTAAACACTGATTTTTGTACGTTAAAACAGTGGTTTAACCTTAGTCCCGGAATAGAAAATGCACTCTGAATAAGACAGTAATTATTATTATCATGCTCTCGAAGTAAGGATTTCTTGTGTTACGACGATGGTATGAGACAAGTCATTTTGCAAGGGGTATCCTAACACACCTAGAATGGAACTTAGGACTTGCTTGACGGCGCAGCTCAAAGGCACGTGTGTGGTTTAATCATTGACTGCGCCCCAGTTGATTTTGGGTTACATCTTAGAATAATTTATATAAGTTCAGGGAAAATAAAATTATTGTTTTTGTGTAATGCAAATAAAAATAACTACCTATTTAGCAGATTGTTATCGTTGCGTGTTTGCCTTAGTTGCGTCACGTCATTCAAAGGGTACGTGCACTTTGTGTTCCTGAATCGTAATCAGCATATATATGAAACGCGCCTGCCAAGTATTCAATAGAATAATTCACGAATACTTCTTATTCATTGTTGTTATCACCATGCGAAAGCAGATAGTTTAAAGGTTCAAATTTTCTGTCCATTACAGTTTCTTTACGACTAAGTTCTTGCTTGACTTATTTAACAATTTACTTTTACAAAATTGTTTGGAATAAACTAACTCACGTAATTGACATTTAGGTATTATCCATTTGTGTTATTTTTCTTATTGTTACTTACTTTAAAATAGTCAGACACTAACCAGCAATCTTCCATTATGACAAATCTATCACCCTTTCGCCAGTTACACAACGCTTACTTCCAAATGTATTGTTACATTAAGAAGCAATTTATTTACGTTAAATTAAATTTTTTGAATGATCAAATGCTGATCCGTCGATGTAATGTAAAGTATGTCGGGTGATATAACGAAGTCCAGAGACCGCGCGGCTTGAGAAAAGCAATGGTTGCGCGCGCGCAGCTTCGATATAAGCGCGCGGAGGGCGCCGCGCCGCGCAGTGCCGCTCACAGGCTCAGACTCAGCGTGGGCCACCATGTGGAGAAAGGTAATTTAATTAATTTTAATATTATTATTCTATTTATTTTTCAACTTAACCTTATTTACTAAATTCTATTTTATTTAGGTACTAAATCTAAGTATTCCTGTCTTTCACAGGCATTTCACGCAGCGCTATGCTGGCTGACGCTAAGCTGGATTCCTGCAGCAACAGGGAAGAGTGTGAACAATGCGATAGTTAAAGATAATGTCAGTGCAGAAAGTGCTCCGCGACTATACCGGAACGTTCCTCTCGGAGTGTATGCGAGTGCCGCGCCCTACGCCGCCTACTCGTTCCACCTGCCCGCGTTCATCGCCGCGCCCAAACCCGCCGCGTCCCGGGTCATACCAGTCAAGGAACAGCTGGTACTTCACAATGTAAACGGCTACTTAAGGGATTCGTACGGCAACAAGTTCGTGGACACGCCTCAGTCGGCCCCGTACAAAACTTTCCCTCAGCAATACCTCCCGCTGCAAGAGTTGCCGGCGCATCTGTCACAACCTCTCCTCGCAGTGCCCCAGGCTAAGCAGGCAGCACCGCATTACTTCGTTGGATCACCATATCGCTTACCAAACTTTCAAGTGGCGTCGCACAGTCCAACAATCAATTTTGGAGGTTTCTCGCAACCTTTTGTTTTTGCTCAAAACTTTAGAGGGATAACTCCGTCTCAAGCTGCTCCCACACACACTCAAGCTGCTTCTACATATGCACAGACTGCTCCCACACATGCACAGACTGCTCCCACGCACACTCAAGCGATTACCGTGCAGCATCCACCTAGCAGCAACAAGCCAGTGTACGCTAATTCCAAACCAGTGGAGCAATACAATCATCCTCAGAATGAAGTGAAATTCCAGCGTCTAGAGCATCGACCTGAAGAGCATCACTCCGAATCTGCGAGCGATGCGGAACAATCTCACGATGACAAAGCACAAATTCAGGTCGCACCAGTGAAGACTTCATTGACTGCCGTAGTAAATGGCCAGAAGACGGTTATTACATTGGACACAAAGCCTCCAGTGCCTCTATTAGATCTCAGCCTTCTACAGCCGTTGACATTCGATAGTCCCCAAGTTCCTCAATATCAGAATTACTTACCCAGGATAAATGAAGCCACCTATCACAAATTGCCGGATTTAAATTCGAATGAACCAAAACAACACAAGAAGGAAATTGTTTTACATAAAACGAAGTCTTACGATAGTGGAAATGTTAAAGCAAAACACCGCAACAATGCACCAAAAAAGAAACCAAAACAATCTTCTGTACAAAGTGATAACCACCAGCGGCCTGTTATAACTGTTAAGGGCACACCTAATAAAAGCCCTGAATTGTCTTATGAGATTAACGCACCCAATTATAAAGAAACTTATAAGGCGCAATCCGTAAGTTACAACAAAGCTACAGAATCTGATCCTGTGAATTATAGCTACGATAAGAAAACTCAGTCCGAACCTATTAGTTACACTTACCAGAACACGGAAAAGAAAGAACCGGTTCATTATAACTTGGTTTACAATTCCAAAGAGCCAGTACATATTAAACAAGTTAATTATCAGGGTCATAGTCAACGGCCAAAACAACTGGTATACACATTTAAGCCCGAGGAGCATACCAGAGAGCAGAAACATGTTACGTCAGACAGTGCCGGATCCGCCGAAGATACGGGATCGTCAGAGGAGTCAAATGATGACGCACCTGCGCCAGCTTATCCTCAAAACTTTTATAATCAACAAACCTCTAGACCGGCATATACTCAAGAATATTATCCCCGTCACCAAGGGCAAAAGCCTCATCATAATAGCCACACTGAGGGCTTACGTCACCACAAGTCAAATAATGTAATTACTCATAGATCAAATGGAAATCCGCATCCTGTTCATAATGAGGAAGTGCATTACAAAGAACACCGAGAGACACCACACCAAACTTCTCAAGAAGCAGAAGGTCCTGTCCAAAATGTAGAGTCACAATACCTTCCGCCGCAAGAATACGAAGAACACATACGTGTTCTGCCTTCTCAAGAACCCAATGACGACTTTGTGAAACAAATCGATTCTTATCAAAACCTACAACATCCTGCTCCGTTGTCAACGTTAGAACAATATCAAAAGTTTGTGGAACAGCAGGCAAATACAAAATCCACGCCGCAGCACCCACACAGCTCCGCCGCACCGATCGTGCACGAGAAGGCGGAACGTATCATTATCCAGGAGGAAACTCCCGAGGAAATGCATTCGCACCACGAACATATTAAAGCCGAGATGATCAACCATGATGATAACAATGAAGAAGATTTCGAAAAAGCGTACAAAAATGCCGCCTTCGGCTTCGCAGCGTTCGACAACAAAGCCGAAGATAATGAAAAAGATATTTACAGCCCGAATAACTATGGCTTCTCCCATGAAAATGCCAATTTCGAGGTAGAGAAAACCCCTTTCCAAGAATATCAAGCGGAGGGCGACAGCTTTCCGAAGAGCAGTCGCGCGAGCTACAAAGACGCAAGAGACAACATTAAAGAAGATTATTACTTAGATTATTCGATACACAAGCCGGAAAGCATGGCCGACCGTTATCAGAACAAGGCTAACTACTTTAAGCTGTACAAAAGTCAGAAGCCTGAAAAGTTTTTCGCTGGGGAACAAAATAAGAAGAAGTCTGAGAAATATACTGTGGCTCCGTCGTTCGATTTCAGGCCAGCGCAGGAAAAGAAACAGAATTACTTCGCGCAGTACAAATCCGAGCCGGTACAATATGAGTATCATTACGCGAAGGAGGCGCCCCGTGACAATTCAGCGCACGCGTCGCGCCCGTACCAAAGGCCCGTACTAAAGAGTAAAACTCATTTCGTAGAGCCGCAGTTCCAGTACGGGTTCGAGCCGATCGGGCTGCCCCGGCTGCTGGACAGCGAGCTGGCAGCGATGGCCAGCAACGACAGTCCCGAGAGTGAAAAGCCGGGAATGAGAAAAAAGATTTACAAAGAAAACTGGTATATCAAGAAAACGAGTACATCGGGCCGCAAGCCCAGCTGATAAATAAATTATGACAGTATTTATTGTAATTATTTTAGCTTAAGTTTTGACAGTATTTGATAAAAATAAACATTTAAAAGGGCATTGTCTTTCATTTAATTTATTGAAATTTGTGATCACGTTTCTTCCTCTTGTTATTATAGCTGCAAAAACTTCATCGTTGCTTCAGCGGTTTATCTTGCGCAATAATAAGACTTTCCCTATCTGCCAATACGTTACGTGACGCCAGCTATCAGTTGCTCCTGTTTAAGCAAATAAAAAAGCTACATCTTTGGGTATTAACAAAGTCAGTCACCGTTAAAAAGCAAAAAGTGGCAGAGTGCGATTCGTCACGGGTGTTGCAAGCGAATGCATATTAACGGGTGCTAAAGAGACCTAGAGCAATTGGCAATTATTATTTCAGTTATAAACTTAAATTGACATGGTTACTAAAAAAAATCTAAACGCTTTTTTTTAGATTATAAAAAAAAATGCCCGTAATGTATACGTCGATGACCGCACTCTGCACATATAATCTTGCATGTCAGTTGTTATGCAGATTTCATTGAGCATGCAAGTTTATGCGTAAGCAAACGGAAATATCCGGTTCAGTCATAATAAGTTCCTATGCATCTTCACTTTTCCAATACAAGTAGGTACCACCTACAAATATTTATATTTGCCATTAAGTAGCAATTGTTTTTAAGTAGACTTTTTAAGCTTGTTTAAATTAATGATTTGAGTTTGTATCCCAGGATAATTAATAGTTAGCTTTAACAGCTAAAATGTAATCAAATATTGGAAGTCGTTCTTAAGCTACTATTTTAATCAATTTTATGAATTTGAACTTCGAATGTACGTAATTTTCGAATGATCGAGCTGATTTAATGATGGAGTTAGAAAATGAATAGTTGAACTCTAGAAATTGTTTGGGCTTGTTTGATTAGTTTTGACGAGTCCCACCCATCTCACCCATCCCATGCTAAAAATGTGTTTCTATAGTTTTCTAAACTTTAAAGTTTTTCGATTATTTACTAATAAGCTAGTTTTTTAGGGTACCGTACCCAAAGGGTAAAACGGGACCCTATTACCATAGCTATTACTAGTCTGTCTGTCTGTCCGTCTGTCACCAGGCTGTATCTCACGAACCGTGATAGCTAGAGAGTTGAAATTTGCACAGATGATGTATTTCTGTTGCGGGCTATAACAACAACTAAGAAACAGAATACAATAAATATTTAAGGGGGCTCCCATACAACAAACGTGATGGTACGGAACCCTTCGTGCGCGAGTCCGACTCGCACTTGGCCGGTCTTTTTACTATGCATAAGACAAAAGACTTGTAAAACGTTCGTCCGTCGAAAACCTTTTCCAACCGCCATCTAAATTGCCTCGCTCCTTGAAAATTCGATTCTGCCTTCCAAATATTGTTTGTAAAATCGGTTTAGAATTCAACAGCTTCTAAGTTCTAAATCGCATGATTATGATCGGTGAAGCAAGACGAGCGATGAAGAAATAAAAACAATCTTCAGTAGTCAGTATTTCTGCGGTCGTACCTAGTATTGCACTCGACTTAACAAGATATCATTAAATTACAGAAAATCGTTTTCTTCTGTGTAATTTATTCGGATGGTTGGTTTAATTCAATTTGGTTTTGTTATTAGACAGATTGCAATATTTGTTTCTCTTATGAATAAATCAAATTAAATATTGGACAACATCACATACATTGCTCTGATCCTAAGGTAAGTAGCGAAAGCACTTGTGTTATAGAAATTAGAAACAACGATGGTACCACAACACAGACCCGAGCCAATATAGAAAAGTTCGTTTTCTACATTGACCCGACCGGGGATCGAACCCGGAACCTCAGAGATGACGGCGCCATTTAAAGTCCGGCGTGCTCGCCTCTCGGCTACGGAGGTCGTCAAATGAATTAATACAGTGTCTTTTTAAAACTACATAATGGTCAATGGACTGCTGTGCTAGTCAACTAAGAGGTCCATCATATACTATATTGCGTCGCCATCTCCGAGGTTCCGGGTTCGATCCCCGGTCGGGTCAATGTAGAAAACGAACTTTTCTATATTGTCTCGGGTCTGGGTGTTGTGGTACCGTCGTTGTTTCTGATTTCTATAACACGAGTGCTTTAGCTACTTACTTTAGGATCAGAGTAATGTATGTGATGTTGTCCTATATTTATTTATATAATTTTTTATATCATTATCATTTAATTTTTTGAAGGACTGACTGATTATACTTTTACTGTGAGGGCTTCGAAATAGTAAAAAGTACATTTATCTTCAAGATAGCGCGTTATTTGTAGCATAGTAATTGAATGGAGTATCATATTGTTTTCATAATTATGTGGTTTTAACAAGATCATTTTAATCTGGTTTAGTAATATCGGGTTGGTAGGTACTATTTATATGGGCAGCATAAATAAAAAAGATAAGGCTCGTCTTTTTTTTATATAAAGATTTATTCCACTGATGGACAGCAAAAAATGTGTGTCATAAATAGTAATGATGATGGATATCATTTTGATAACATTTTATGTAATGTCATGACTAGTTCTTAATGCATATTTTAGTGTAAATAAATATATTTTAACTCCCTTAATGCAATATTCATAACTGCTACATAATCATAGGCTGAGGATCATACTTGTCTTACTCCTTTTGCAGTTACTTCCAAGACAAGACATCCCTATTACTTACTGTATAAATATAAGCCCCGTATTGAAAATCTCGACTTAATTTTCTCTGATACCAAGTTATTTTTACCTACATGTACCTATAACAGTAAAAAAATAAAGAACTTCTTTTCTTAAAACATACTTGGCATGCCGGACCGGCTTTTACTGTAATTCCAATTAGAAAATCTAAACGATGATCGTTTTAATCGCTATCTTTGCTTTCGATTATTCTCTGTATCAACTTCAGAAAAGTTATTTTTTCGAAAAAGCCTGTATGTCATCAAAGCGGATGCTACGGCCATAAGTATGGCAAGGCCTGCCATAATCAAAACACCAGTCGATTCCTTTCCTTGAGTAACATGAAACAAATCTGCCACCAATGCAACGGGTCGTAGAATCTTTACAACAGGCTCACATCCGGACTCTCTGACGTACTTCGCCCAAGTCCTGTTGGTGAAAGTGAGTTCCCTGGGCTTCATGAAAGGTCTTCTACCAGGCACCGTCTTGTTAACTGGAATCGTCATGTTACGCATCTGAGTCTCGTTGTAATGACAGTACAAATGCTTCTTCTTTTTGTTCCCTTTTACAACTATATCTTTCTCAGCGCTTTTAGCTCCGACGAGGACATCTAAATTACCCTTGATCATGTTCGCCCAGTCCCACATCTCGGCGATCTTACAGTCACAGCGGAACCGATTGCCGAGTAAATTCAACGAATGAAGCTTAGGATTGTGCACGAACACTTGTGGATCAATAGTTGTGAGATTGTTGTTGCTTAGGTTTAACTTTTCGAGTTGCTCTAGCCTCTCCAAGAATGACAAACTGCCTTCTGATGACTGGATTTTGTTGCCAGCTAAATTCAGATCAGTGATATTATCGGTATTCTTAAAAGCATCCACGTTTAGTGAAGTTATATTACAATTGCTCATATCGAGGATTGTAACCTGTGAAAGTTGCTTGGGAAACACTGGCCCAGACTCGGGAATTACAAGTGGGTTACCCCCAAGTCTGATCTCTCTTAGGTCCATGTAAGTTAAGTTTTTAAAGAAAGCATTTGCATTCAGTGGCCTTTTCAGTCCACAAAATTCTAATTCCAAAGTCGTCAACTGCGTCAAATTGCCGAAGAGGCCAGCTTCTAAAGATAGCAGATCGTTTCCGGACAAAACCAGTCTTTTCATTGATGTCATTTTAGAGAATGTTTCAGGACCTATAAATGATAAATTACTATATCCCATGTTTAGATATTCCAACTTTTCAAGTGGAGCCAAAAGTTTAGTAAATACATTTACAAGAGGGTTGTGCGATATATCCAACTCCTGAAGATTGTCGAAAACGTTGAAATTATCAGGAAGTTTCCTCAAACCACAATTGCTCATAAACAGTTTTTCAAGTTTCGGCAGTGGCTCTAGTGCCTCTTGTAAATCTGGAGCAAATAAAGGATTACCAGAAAGGTACAGTGTTTTCAGTCGAGTGGCATTTGCAAATGCTTCTCCTGAAATTGGTCCTTTAATTTTGCAGTTGGAGAGATCCAAAAATTCTAGATGATCAACACTGCCGCCTAACGTAGCAGCAACGTCCAAATCACGTAATTCATTATCAGCTAAAATAAGCGAGACCAAATTAGTACAATTTGAGAAGGCATCTTCTGACAGCGATGTGATTCCTGTTTTTCTTAAGTTTAAATATTCAAGTCTGATCAGCTTGCCTAACACTCCTGGCCAATCCGTATGCGTTAGTTGGTTTCCTGCCAGTTCTAAATACTTCAAGTTGACTAACGATGAAAATACGTTTTCGGATACGCTGGTGAGCTTGCAGTCGTTTAATTTGAGGGTTTCCAAGCTGGTTAGAGCATCAAAAACGCCTCCCTCTAATATCTGAATAGGATTGTTCGAAAGGTCCACTGTTGATAAGGACGTAATGTTGTCGAAGAACTGTGGGTTTATATTGGACAGGTTGCAAGAGCTGATGTCGAGGAACTGCAGAGTGCTGGAGATGAGGAATGGCCCCTCCACAAAGCTTATAGGGTTGTCTTGGAGCTCGACGTTGAGAAGGCCGCGGGAGTCTCTGAAAACGAAAACAGTAAATTATTTAAAATATTAATAATATTTAAAAAAAACCGTTCCAATAATAATTATCTATCTAGCATCAAATTAGCCGACGTTCGTAAATTTTGGAAATAGTTTATTTGACACTCAGAAACAAACTATTCATCAAACATTTGCGTCATGCACTCATGCAGCATTTGAACCCGTGACCGCTGGCGTTTTAGTTCGGCGCACGAACTACCTACTTACTTATAGTATTTAATTTCCATCACACCGTATCTATTCACACCTGATGGTGACTGTGATAATGTAATCTAAGGTGGATCACGTTCAGTAAACAAGCTGCCTATGAGTGGCAGTTCTCCTACTAGCAAGTACCTACATTCGCTTCGCGTATTTTTCTACGAGAATCCTTTGTCACGAGTTGTGAACTCGTAAATGGGATCTAGCAGCGATTTCAATTTGCATTCGTTGTGTGACCATTATCTAATATTGGCATAACGAGTTAACGTCAATTGCCGGTTCTGTCGCGGCATCAAGTTCAATTGGTACAATTTTGTCATCAGCATTGTGCTTCGGGGGAATGTCAAGCCACACAATGTCCGTCCGTGAGAATACAAGTGCTGTGTGAAGTAAACAATGACTCACGCATTGTTACTGATCCTCCGTTTTGACTAGTGCGATCACATTAACAATTTTAAGGCCGTCATACGGCTATCGTTTGATTGGTTGTGCCAAGGTTAACGATGTTACTGACATCGTCGTTAAATTGCATCTACATTTTTGTCACCAAAAAAGAGCTCCAAAAATAGCATCATTACAATAGAGTTAATGACTGATAATGCGGACCTACAGCAGACCATTATCAGATTTAATATTCCATCCATAATATCTTAAACATTATCTAATAGGCAACGAAGTATTAGGTAGGAAATAATGAAAAAAAAATCTATCAGAACTTGTTACAAAATATACCAAAATAATTACATTTTACAACACAAACGTAACTTTGTTCGATTAAAATGGTCTCTCATTTTCTGCTGAACGCACGTAACCTATATACGTTTTTAATGATCACTCCCAGTCGTTAATTACGTACGTCGATGAGTCTTTAAATCATATTTTCAGAAGAAAGGGATTATATTTTATTTAAATATTATTTTGTACTACTGGGGCTGCGATTTCGTTCTTTTACATTTGGAAAAAAGCAGCCTGGCGCAAGTTTTGCGCCTGCTACAGAATGTTCTTTCCGCTGGATTTGTCAATTCGTTTCACGATAGGTCTGTACGAGCGAAGCGCTTATTGCGGGAATCGTATTTTAAGCTTGAAATTTAATTAAACATTTCAATGTCAGCACAGTTTCTCTACTTTTTTGGGCTTCCCAGTTGTGGTCTTGTGTCGACATGACTTCAGTCTACACTTAAGTAAGAATCTGGTTTTTGTCACAAAATATAAAAGAGAAAAAACCTGTTTTTATTCAGATTTCTGAGTACTAGGTGGGTGCTTCTTCGAGCAAGGCATTATTTGGTGATTTGCGTGGCAATTTTCAAATTTAATATATTTTATAAATCGACCTCTGTATCTTAAAATATACGTAAAAGTAATGTTTTTTATGGAAAAGGCACATAATAGAGCGATATACTTACAGAGATAATCGAGGTTAAAAAATTGGGGGCCACGCAAATCACAAAACACTCCACGAAAATGATTTTTTATTTATTTAAATTTCTTAGATAAGTTATTAAATGTTATTTTATATATAAAATAAGTTATTATGTTATCCGTTGAAAGAATAGGTAAGTAACTAACACAGAAATTGTTTTTTAAGCTTTTATTTAAATTTATATTAGAATCAATCGAGCATTATTTATTTAAAGACATGACATGAATGACAAACCTATATAATTACACTTGAGTTTTCGTCGTTAAGACAGGAGATCACAGCTCTAGTAGTTTTTGTAGTCATCAGTTCTTCGTAGTCTTTGGCCAGGCCTGGAACTATCTCGTCTAGCTTTTTGTTCGCGGCGGTTCAAGTAATGAATACTAAGTATTTTTCCTTCGGCTTTCCTTTTATAATATCTCGCCCGGTTTTTTATCTTGAACTCTTCATTATTTTTTTTATTTTCATTAAGCCTCTCTCTTCTTCTTTCGGATTACTTCTTTCTTTCTAATTTTTCCTCTCATGTTTTAGGCATTTTGGTCTAAAAATTATTAATTACAATTTTATTAATACACAGCTACAATACTCGCCTCATAGAGGAGGCGATTGAACAGAATCGGGGGTCGAAGGTCTTCACTAAAAGATTGGGAAAAAGTCACCTTGCAAAGCTGAAAACCTCAGATGGCTGAATTGTCTCATCGGTTCCGGAGATTCTGGCAGAAATCGAAGGCTTTTACGGCCGATTGTACGCATTGCATTCCCTACATACAGCCGCAGCCCGACGCGAATGATCCAAGAGCCAAGCTTACCCGCCACTTCACTGAAGATCTCCCAGATGTGGAGGAGGATGAGATTGAGGCGGCCCTCGGACAGCTTAGTAATAGGAAGGCTCCTGGCGAAGACGGAATCACATCTGAGCTCTTAAAAGCTGCAGGCCAACCTGTGCTTGGCGAACTTAAGAGGCTCTTCAACTCCGTCATAGCCAATGGGGCAACTCCGGAAGCGTGGAGTAGAGGCTTGGTGGCATTGTTTTTCAAGAAAGAAGACAAAAGTCTCCTGAAAAACTATAGACCAATCACGCTCCTGGGTCACGTTTACAAGCTATTCTCGAGGGTCATCACAAACCGTCTTACCGCAAGATTTGACGCTTTCTAGCCACCGGAACAGGCTGGGTTTCGCAAAGGTTACAGTACCATAGACCACATTCACACAGTGCGGCAGGTCATACAGAAGTCCGAAGGGTATAACCAGCCCCTGTGCCTGGCCTTTGTGGACTATGAGAAAGGCTTCGACTCAGTCGAAACCTGGGCTGTTCTGGAATCCTTGCAGCGATGCCAAGTCGATTGGCGGTACGTGAAGGTGCTAAGAAGCCTGTACAGTATGGCATCAATTTTCGTCCAAGTACAAAACCACTGAACAAAACTCATCCAGCTGCTCCGAGGTGTTAGACAGGGAGATGTTATATCTCTGAAACTGTTCACCAACGCACTGGAGGATTTTTTTTTTGGATCTCATCTCTCGGGACGGATCTCATTAAGGGATAAGATCCGGAAGGTTCTCGAATGGTAACCACGCTTAGGCAAACGTAGTGTAGGACGCCACCCGGCTAGATGGACCGATGACCTGAAGAAGGCAGCTGGCAGCGACTGGATGCAAAGGGCGGGAGATCGAGCGCTGTAGCGAGCGATAGCGATCCTTGGGGGAGGCCTATGTCCAGCAGTGGACTGCAACAGGCTGATATGATGACAATTCTATTATTTATTAATATAGGTAGCTTATCTGACACTATTTTTACTATAATAAGGTACTTATAAAATTAGAAACCCATCAACTGCAAAATTTTAATTGTGATTTAAACGTATTGACATTTCAAAATTAAAATGATCATACAATACTATTACAAAACCCGAAAGTTATTTCATTTTCATGGCCAATAATTGATTTGCGTGGGTCAAAACTGCCACGTAAACCACGCAAATCACGACCACGAAAATTAAAATAAATCCTTTATCCTAAAAATATACATAAACCTTTTAAGCAAATAAACTGTGTTTTGGATATAGGTTACGTAACCTTTTATTTGATCGCCACAAAATTTTATTCAATAAATAAATTTACAGACACCGGAGAAAATTGTACCACACAAATCAAATTTTTGAGAAACCATACCCATGCAACGAGGTTCTTACCTTAATTTTTCGAACACTCGAGGCGTCGTCACACAAGTACTCTGCCCGGCCGTCGGGGCGCGACTAGTTTTAACGTGAATTAGGATGACGCAACATCAGGTCGCGAAATTAGGGTTTTGCAAGTGAATTTATAATAATCCACGCAAATCAGTAACTACCCCGGGACAGTCACATTTTAATTTTTTTTAGATAATGTATTTCTTTTAGAACTAAGATCTCATTTTTCATAGAATTGTCAACTTTTTATGACTTAGTATATTTTTTTTGGTAAGCATGTACCGTTTAGTTTAAAATATATAATTTACTAAGTGACCAGATCGGGGTTTGGGACACTCCACGAAAATCAAAGAATCGGGGTGTCTTATTTTTTTAATGATATTAAATATAAAGATAATTGAATAATAATCAATAACCCAGTTAAGAGAGGAGTGGAAGTATACCCGAAAAAAAAAGTGGCTAGCTGGCTTTTCGATTTCCATTATTTTTAGGTGATGCCGCTTAAAAAACGTGTCTTGAAGAACGACCCAGGTACTGTACAATAAAGCTGTGGTATCTTATTGTTACACAGCAAATATTGCTAAATTAGGTCAAAAAGTAAATACGGTTTCATTTAGTTTTAACTCATAAACCAGTTAGTAAAAGAGAACTCTTTTTTTATTTAGGTCAGGTCGGTGTAGGTACTTATGATAATAGAGAAACTGAAATACTTACAGAAAAGCTTCAGGATCGACGTAGCTGATGTTATTGCCGGACAAGTCAACGTCGATGAGGTACTCCAGCCCTTTGAACGCGTCCTTGTCCACCCTCGATAGCCTGTTGTTCGCGATCTGCAGTCTCCTCATCTTGATGTCTGCGGGAAACGTACTCAGCTTTGTGATGTTGTTCCCGTTCAGGTCAAGAACGTACACACTCATGCTGAGCTCGTCGTAAGGAACCTCAGTCAGGTTGCTCTCGGAACAGTCCGTCACCCAGTTGATCCTGAAGTAATGACAGTCGCATTCATCAGGGCACTCCAACTCGAAGCTGTCTCCGTTAAAACCGAGCACCACACCGTTCGCAAGCAGGTAAAGAGCTAGAACCGTGAACACAGCCATTTTGATCTTGGAAATTCAGATAGTTCAAGCAACGGTGACACCCATATTATCTGTAACAGAAGAAAATAACGTGTTTACGTGGTGGATATTTATTTATACAGGCTCGTTAGATTACCGGCGATAATTGACATGGCTAATAATCGCATGCACATGTGAATGTTTGTAGATGATTTAACGTCCATGACATGTGCCGGTTTTTACGACCACGATCATGAACAGGAGGCGTATTTTTGAAACGTTCGAATTCCAATTCGCATACGAAATTCTAAAATCGTATACAATTTCCTAGGAGTTTTTATGCGATTCTTGTGCATTCGTATGCGAATTGGAATTCGAGTGCTTCAAAAATACATCTCCTGATCTTAATAAGGCAGGTACTACGTATACTTTTATTTTGGTAAAAAATGCTCAAAGAGCACTGCCCATAAATAATGTCTTTCTTGGGGAATTTAGAAATCACGCGTTCTAAAGACTCGGAAAATGATTAAAATTGCACAACCTATGTCGTAAATCTCTAATAGATTGGGGAGAGAGGTAACGTACACGATAAAATAATACTGATGCAGTCATAGTTTATGATGTTGTAGCTAAATCGTCACATCTCTTATCATCATCGTCATTACTAAGCAAATCGCTTCTGCGAATACGCCTATTTACCGATTACGTTACTTCAAACTCAAACTGTTTACGTTCCAATTAAGTCTGTATCATCAATTTATTCCCTCTAAGAAGTGCATGATGCATAAAATGTCTGGATGGTTCTCTGCGTTTTCTAGAAGCTTCTTGAATTAAATTAAAACGGTTAACATCGTATAATGTGGGGCGCCGCGGGCAATCGCCGTAATGGTCTCTTCCTGTGCCGGCGCGACCCGTTTCTCGCCGGAATTTTCCAGAAATCTTTACTTTTATTCAACTAGTTATTTACAATCACATTGACAAGTTATAACATTACTTCAGGGGTCCAGTTGGGATAGTAAAAACTTCAAAGAATGTATGTCACCGCCATCCATAAGCGACAAAAGTCGATAGAAACAGTCCTTATTTGTCGGAAAACTTATTGTTAATGTTTTTAAAACAAAGTAAATTGATTAGGTATAAGTTTGGAAACTAAACTCTTCTATATTGTCTCGGGTCTGGGTGTTATGGTACCGTCGTTGTTTCTGATTTCGTTAACACAAGCGCTTTAGCTACTTAGGTAGGATCAGAGCAATGTATGTGAATTGTGATGTTGACCAATATTTATTTATTATGGAACGCTATCATGATAGAACATAACTTAATAGTTATAATGATGTATATCTAAACTAAAAACCCCTGAGTCTTATTTTTCGCTGCTGGGCCTATTGGGACTCTTGTGAGTTGTAAAAATCAACCGCCTCGTTTAAATCGATCGAAAAGCATAAAAAATATATTCACGTTTCGATTGAAGTAAGCGAAAATACTATTTTGTGGCACTTATTACACTCAATAAGCCCCCATGTAACTATCATATCAATATTATGTGCTCATTCACATGGATTTATGGCGGCTATCTGATTTGATCGATAGCCACAAAAGTTTGTTAAAGATTTTCATTCAACGTCATCGTTGAATAAGCTGTGAGATACTTATGTTTATTTGATTAAAAGATTATTAGTACAATAAAAATAACCAAACTTATAGAGGGATTTTGTGTATTCGTATTTTTACGCAAAAGTCTAGCCAATACATTTTTTTTTTTATAAATATTGGACAATATCTCATACATATTGCTCTGATTCCAAGGTAAGTAGCTAAAGCACTTGTGTTATAGAAATCAGAAACAACGATGGTAACACAACACCCAGACACGAGCCAATATAGAAAAGTTCGTTTTCTACATTGACCCGACCGGGGATCGAACCCGGAACCTCAGAGATGGCAGCGCCATTTAAAGTCCGGCGTGCTCGCCTTTCGGCTTCGGAGGTCGTCAATAAATTTATTTACTCTTATCTACTCCTAGTACTCTGAAGTACGAGACGCAATTTAACTTTTCTTCATCCAATGTGGCAACAGGGACAACCAACAAGGTAAAAGAAAAGGCCTGCGCAGACGAGTGGCAGCCATCGAAGTAGGTATTTTTGTGTCCGTCAAAATAGATGGCTTACTACAACTGCATCGCTTTTTAAACGAGACAAAATACCGCGTAGGTACAAAAGTCCTCCGGAAAACCGAGGACATCGACAGACATTCGCAAAAAAGCACGCAGGAGTTAAACTTTAAAGTAAATTACAGAATAACGTAATGTCTAATGAAAGCCGGCTCCATATCGTCCGTTTTACAGGCCATTAAATGATCGCATACCATGTGCCATAATGACAAATCCTACGCGGGTTTTTCGGGGGCAATTGTCCTCCGTGGACAAAAGTCCCCCTCGTCTGCGCAGGACCTTTAGTAATACCTATTCTAACGAAATCGTGCTTAGAGCCCGAGAGGTGATCAAAGGTAACGTGGGTAGGTTTCAGCGAGTGCTAAGGACAAGCAAGAGTGACCTTAAGTTAAGTGATTTTTTTTATTGGAAATAAGTACTAAGTACCTTTTCGTAATAAGTACTTATTAAATTATAGTGTCAAGTACCGACATTGGGCATCAGTAGGCTCGACATGACCAACTATAATGATTTATTGTTGAAAGTAGCTAGATGACAAGTTTTATTAAGACTCTAAGTAAATTACGAAGTTGATTGTTAGAGACTAGCAGGTAAGGTACTTAGAACTTGTGGAATCACTCTTTACGTACTGCCTTCCACTGGAAGACCAAAATATCACTAGCATAGCCCATTATTTTTAATCCACTGTATTTAAGTACTTGTTATAAAGTACGAAAGTGTAGGTCGAATGAATGTGCAGTAGATTCGCAGTTCGTCGTACTAAATGCAAGAAAATATTTGGAATATGGTGCTAAGTAATCATCATCATAAATATTTCTTTGAGTAGGATCTACTATTACCTCCGTACTCTTTATAATACTATCAGAATCTCTGTGCTACAAGTAAAACGAAATAAAATAATAAAATCACGTAAGTATGTAGGTAGGTACTTTAAGTGTCGTCCCTGGCTCAGTTGAGTCATACGACCTATGCGGGAGAAATGTATTTATTACCTTATTATACTTGTTTCGACAACGACCAAAAAAACAATTCTGTCTTATGCTGCACCATAGGACCATGATAAAAAAACATGGGTAAATAGTCTAAAGAAATTTGAATGATGATAAATTAAAAATACTGGACTGACTGGTCTACTTAAAGTGAAATAATGCGTTAAGAAAGTACTCTCTTACTCACGAAGATCAACCGGTTATTTTAAGGGGTATTAATTTATTTAACTGTGCGTGTTGCAATGTAAACTTTTTGCAACACGATAATTTGTTGTGTTGAGCTAGGTGAGAAGTGTGTCTCATAATCATGACTATAAAAATAGATAATATTTCCCACGCTGCAATCACTTCACGGTGCCTGCATAGCTAGACTATTATAAAGTCAATGTTACTCTAATCCATAGTAAGTTAGGTGCAATAAACAACTAGGTACCGCTGTAAAGTGGTGGTTGTTTAGTGGTAAGGCAGGTTAAGGCATTACGGAGTTGTATGCACTTATGTTATGCTAGCGGTATGCGGTACTGTTATTTAAAATCTAAGATGCACTCGATAACTGGAACACAATTCGTCGATTTCATGATAATATTATTCACACCATGATATCACTCGAAGTTTACACAAACAAAACGTAAACGCCGCGGTAATTTTTCATAACAATGCTAACTTGTAGGGCTACAATTTACCTTATTGCGAGTTTCAAACGCGTTTCCGAGTTTAAACGTAATGTTAAACGCAAGATTCTCGTCCTCGGTCTATTGTGATGGTGGAGCGAGGTCACCTCTGGTCGTTCCGCCGGCGCGGCGTAGTGAGCACAATCAAAACACAAGAACTTACATGTGACAAGCTGGCGTGCGCGCCTCTCCACCACCGAGTGTTTACTGGAAGCCAAAGGCTGCTTAGAATCTCCCCATAGTAATAATTTTTACCCCAATTTAATGCGTTTCCCATTAAAAAAACATACCATATACCTAGGTGCCATACTTCTTTTTATTCAGTTAGACGATTCACACGAGCATGATTAATTATTGTAGAGTTGTTCGCTTTTATTTTTAGACCATCTCAGTAGCAGTCGGCGGTCGCAGCGATCGATGATGCGATGTGTTTAAAATGGAGAGCGCTTATAATTCTGTTTTTTGCACACTATAACAGTAAATGAAGTCCAAAACAGGATTATTGTTTCGCTTAAAACAACCCTTTACATCGTCACATTCCCCAAAGATCTTATTTGTCCTTAAAATCGAGAAAACAGAAACCAATCTGGCAACCCTGGCTCGGCTCGACTCGTACTCACTTACTGATTCTGTGTGTATAACTATGTTGAACTATTTCAGATCGATGGCCCTTATTGCGCTGTACTGAACTATTATTATACTGTGACTTTGACCGACGCCGGGCGCGGCGACTGATCGAGACTTGGATTGAGAAGATAATCTCTAGCCTTGTTTAGACTTGTGTCTGATATTGCCTTTAGCAATAATGCAGGCTGTTGAGTTAATTATTTTATGCTCATTATCAAAATTAAAAGCGGATAATTCTATTACCAAAATCAAATCTCGAAAAACAAAACACTGTTCGTATTTTTGAAAATAAATTGGGAAAATGTTGCAGTAATTTTGACTTTCAAGACAAATCAATTACAGCAAAGAAAGGACATTGCTACAATATAAAGTCTTGGCGCTTTAACTTTCCTGAGTCAGCCAAGCCAGTCCTAGTAATACGTACTAAGCAGAGCAGAGCTGACCTGCACAGGGGCTGCAGAGCCTGCAGGTAGTTATAGAATGATTTCTGGAAAATATTGTTTTATAGTTATGGATGTATGCTTGATATAAAAAAATAATCGTGGTTACGAATTAGGGTAACTCGCTGATTTTGTTTTTATAACGTTGTCAGTGGAATGTTTTTTGGTTCATAAATATTTGCCTGCATATGTATGTACCTGTTACCTTCTTTTTTTAATAAGGCGAAAACTTCTGAGAATATGTTGACACTACGTAGCGTAGTGTATCGTCGGCTCGTCGCAGTCATGATCGCAGTCAAAAAAGCATAAAAAAAGTATAACTGTCAAAGTCATCTGCCTCAGCCATAGACTTAGCATTCGCTACGCTCTTATCTATATCTATGGCCTCAGCCTGGTCTGTCAGTGTCAGTGTCATCATCAGACACTTCAGACTTCAGCAGACAGACAGACAGCAGACAGTTTATTTTTCTGTCGTGTTGTTGCTTGTTGTGTACTTCTTTCCTTTCCTTGATATTTCGTAGAAAAACTTGCAAAAACTAATTCACGATGGCACAGAATGATGCTGGACAATCTACAGATGAAGAGCCCTTGAAAAACATATTCGACCAAGCTATGAAACTGTTTGATACTATTGAAAAAGGCAATGAAGCAACCAACAGTGATCCGGTTCAGGTGATTTTAATTTTTTTGTTGTTATTCTCTTCGCTTGTGATGTTTTTCCGTGTGTAGTAGACTTACCCAAGAGGTAACATGAATCTACTGTAATGTAAACAAATTCGCTAGGTTAACTTGGTAAATAGTTCATAATTATTGACTTGACTATGTAAGTAACCTCTTTTCAAATTATTTAGTTTAAGAACTGACCAAATACAATTATTATAAATTGTTTTTATTCTTGCCTTTTCGGTTTAGATAAGCATCAAATCGGCTATAACAAAGTTTGAAAAAGCAACTAACCTAGTATCCCTTTCGGGAATGTTCAGCCGTAATGAGAGTATTGAAGAGTTGCCAACAGAGACGTTGCAGTATTTATTGCTCCCGGCACTACTCGGGACCCTAACATTAAAACTGAGTGGTACTCCCCGGAAAGAACTAATTGTTGTAGCTGAAATATACTTCAAGTAAGTTAACCCAAAGCTTTTTGAATATGTTATATTTCATTGAATGCATGTTGCAATGCAACGAAATTAACTTCTTGAAGAGTTGAAATAATAATTAATATTTTATTTTATTTCTTATGCAGTGTAACATATTGTTGTGACGTTTTTCGTTGTTTGCACTTCTAGAGATTTTCTACAGAGATGTAAGGATTATGGAGTGACTGATGTGGAGGTGCCTCAGACGAGTGAGAGTCAGGGCACAGTGGCGCGGCCCAACAGTGAACAAGCTAAAATTGCTAGTATGGTAAGAGTATGTTATTTATTAGAATAGAAGTAATTTATTTGACACTTACTAGTAAAATGCTAAATAGAAAGAATATAGAAAAATAAGTTTTGGTGACATCCAGGGACTTATTTTTGAGTTTAAGCTTTCAAATTAGACATAAATTGTATTATTATAAAACATCTAGTATAAAAACTAATGAATTGCACCCAAATTAAAAGGATTGAAACCAAATTTGAGATTGTAACTATCAGGAGAAAGTAGTAAAGTTGATTAGTAGATAGTGTTTTATTTTGATGATTGAGTTGTTATCTTCTTCAGGTGCTCACAAGAGAAGCCAAGATCAAGAGATACAAAGAGATGAAGGAATTAAAAGAGAAACTCAGCACCCTCTCTAAAGCGATGGCATCTACCACAGTGGATGATGAGACCAAGCGCTCCTACTTCACAACACTGCTGGTCAGTTATGTGAACCAGGCCTTAGATGAGCTCAGTAGCATTGAACAGGAAAAACCTATTTTAGAATACATGGAGAAACATGCAGGAGGTAACCTTTTTATTAAATTACAATTTATTAGGTATTGTCTATTGGCACATTTTTGCCTTAAAATAGCAATTTTAAATTGTTGTTTGGCCATTTGGCATGGGAAACAAAACATAAATTGCAAATTTAGGGCACTCTCTTATTAGCCACACGACAGGTGTTTAAAAAAAACTGCAAAAATTTTACTTAACTACATTTTTGTTTACTTTTTGGCCCTTCAACTTTATAAGAAATGTTACATAATGTTTTGATCCAAACCATTCGCATTGGAGGACCAATTATCCTTACAAACTACCTTATTCACTTTTAGTCATAATAATCATGTGGTTGATGTGGTCGAAAACAAAATAAAGTGTTCAGTTAGGCTAAGGTACCAAGACAATAAAAATGTATAATTCAGTCAGTCTCATTGGCAGGAGTTATTATGCAAAGAGGATTTAAATCTTTATATATAAAACAAAGTCGTGTTTGTTACAACACTTATAACTCGAGAACGGCTGGACCGATTTTCATGGTTTGTGATTTGTTGGATTTGTCTCCGCTCCAAATAGCAGAATAAATAATAAAAACATTGCAAAAGCTGACCAAAAAGAAAAAAAAAAAACGGTTAGGCGGTACGAAGTTTGCCGGGTTTACGAACATTCCGCTATTACAGAGCCTGCTTAGAGCATTTGGGTTGTCAATTCGCTCTTGTAAGTTTTGGGTAATCATTCCACGTGGTCCCACGCATTCGATTGGTTTACGAACATTCCGCTATTACAGAGCCCAAGCCGTCCAAAGAGCGTTCTCGGCCGCCGCCGCTGCGGCCGGTGATCATCGCGCGCGACGCGATACAGAAGGCCGTGCTGGGCGCCGGGTACCCCGCCATCCCTTCGCTCACCATAGAAGAGTTCTACGACCAACGCGTGCGGGATGGCATGTATGTATATCTCACAAGTCACAATAATCACAACACTGATGGTCGTTTGGTCGAGTCACAAATTACGTATAGTGGCGGCTATTTTGTGGTCGAGGGCAGTGTTTCCCAAACATTTTTCTCTCATAGCCCGGTATTTTCATACAGGCCCTTCGTGACCCACTTAATAGTTTAACACTCCTCCCCCTCACTCTGGTGACATAAAAAAAATACTCATCAATATTATTTTATTACGACATACGTAATACAGTTAAAAATTGTTTGAAATTCTATTTCGGTAGGAATATGCTATTTACTGCGAAGTATGATATTATGATATTGATTGATAGTACAATAAGGTATTTTAAATTGGTAATTTTATTTATTAAGACAACCAACAAGACAAACACTAATACAAGAAAGGTACAGAATCTGAGTTATATTGACTTAAAGCTAAGCGTCGTCTTAGTTATAGGCTGCCCCGGCATGCAATGTGGACTACAAATTTATTACTTACACTACAAAACATACATATGAACATAACACGGTTTTTTATTTAAAACACAATTCTTTAAGGTTCTCCTTTGAACCGTCAAAGGACTGCAGAATTACTACTAAAGAGTAATACTGCAACCCTGTATTTTATTTTGATGGCGATCCACTAGATGAGAAACGCTGGTCTAGTGGACCACAACGCCAGACGGTTGCGAGTTCGAACAAAGCGCAAATGCTCGGGTGATGAGCATGAGTATCTGTACCCGAGTCATGGATGTTATAAATGTATTAAAGTATGTTTATCTGACCCGTTATCTGCAGGGCTAGCATGCGCGCATCGGTTATTTTATCGATAGACAAGAACAATTTTGTCTTCGACGATAATTTTGTTGTTTTCCCTAACCTAACGGATCACAGACGTCTCGAATCCTTTTTCTTAATATTTTCAAGGTCTCCCGTTCTTCGTAGCCACTTATTTTTAACCGACTTCAAAAAAAAAGGAGGAGGTTCTCAATTCGTCTGAATGTTGTATTTTTTTTTTTTCGATGTTTTTTACGCGATTACGCCGTCAATTATGGACCGATTTCAAAATTTCTTTTTTAGTTTGAAAGGGTATACTCCCGAGGTGATCCCATTTACACCAAGTCAGATTCTGATGATGGGATCCCTGGGAAATCGAGGGCAATCCTCAATTTTTATAGGCACCCATAATGTTTTGCATATATTTTCTGACTCAATGCTGATTTTTGGGTCTGGTAATCATCATGTCATGTTGCTGACCTGATGATGGAAGCCACAGAACTCCTTAACGGATAGGAGTTAGAAGATAATACTGCAATTTGTCGACAGAACGTATTTCGCAGTGTGTTGAGCAGACGTGGAGCTTATGAGGTACCAGACCGCCAATTTTTATTTACTGGGGGCGTACCCGCACACCCAGTAACGAAAAAAAATTTCAAAGTTCCTTTCTTAACTTGACTTGTTATTTAACGCAAAACCTTATCCTATAGTTTCGACACCAAAATAGCCGCCGTTCTAGTTGGAGTGTAGGTAAACCTTTTCTTAAGACTTAAAAATTTTCGCCGAAAAATTGACCCTATATAACACCTTATTTTTATCATACCATTGAATGGGGGTTCCATAGAGGACCAATATTAGTTAAGGTTACTTTGCTGTAAAGTCATTTTTGGCGAAGTTAGGAGGGAAAAAATAGAGGACTTAACACTTAAAATTGTAAAATAAAAAAAGTTTAATAAAAAACTAAAAACCGACTTCAAAATGAAACTAAAAAGCGAAAAATAATATTGACTAAAACATACCTAATCAGTTCTTTTTGGAGTCGGTGCGAATGAACACATTTTAGCTCTCGATGGCTGGCACCGACTCCAAAAAGAACTGATTAGGTATGTTTTAGTCAATATTATTTTTCGCTTTTTAGTTTCATTTTGAAGTCGGTTTTTAGTTTTTTATTAAACTTTTTAGGTTATAACACGGCATTGCCATGATATTTTGGTTTTTTCTTTGTTATCGTCGAAGACAAAACGACATATTAACGTCAAAAGTCGATAAAATGCCACGACAAAATGTTATCGTGTTGCGCATACTAGCCCTGCTGGTCACGATAAATCATAAACAAACACAGAAAAATAATAATGGGTGTCAGAAGTTTTGCTACATACAATACGCGCTAAAGCAACGCACTCATACAGTTTGCGGCACAGTAGTTGAGCGCTGGGCGAAAGTTGCGCAGAATACAAAATACAAAATGTTTATTTCATTAACTTAGTGTCTAATAAAATATTAGTGAATGGAGCTACCTTGCAAAATATGCTTGTGTTAGTTAACACCGCTCTTCCATAGCATGATTACAACTACAACAGACTAATTTAGGCCACCTGAATAGTCTCAATAGTTTTTAATTCAAACATGTGCTAATAAAATTACTAATTGATAAATGTTATTATAATATAAATGATGAAGACCTTTACGGTTACGTGATTGGCTAGTCGTGTGATCCTTCTGTACCGCCGCGGCCGTGATTGGTTGTTAGCTCCGCGCACACGCGTCTCTAATACGATGATGATGCGCCGCGTACTGTATTAAGAGCTCCTTTAACGACCATTTGGTCTACAGAATATAATATTTAAAATCATATTATTTGACGACTTCCGTAGCCGAGAGGCGAGCACGCCGGACTGTACATGGCGCCGCCATCTCTAAGGTTCCGAGTTCGATCCCCGGTCGGGTCAATGTGGAAAACGAACTTTTCTATATTGTCTCGGGTCTGGGTGTTGTGGTACCGTCGTTGTTTCTGATTTCTATAACACAAGTGCTTTAGCTACTTACCTTAGGATCAGAGCAATGTATGTGATATTGTCCAATTTTGAAATTTATTTTTTTTAAATAGATGAAATACAGTTAGATCCTTTGAAAAATATAATACTTGTGATTAGTTATTATGGGCTAATCTTTTCAACTGGAATAATCATTTTTTATTCTAATTGGATTTAAATCTTACTCAAGAGCAACATTTTTAAATTATTATGGGCTAATCTTTTCAACTGGAATAATCATTTTTTATTCTAATTGGATTTAAATCTTAACTCAAGAGCAACATTTTTAAATATTGTAACTGGTTTAGGTTTATGAATTAAAGGAAGATGAGGCAAAATGTCGAACAAGGTCAGCGGGAATTGACTACTCCTGTACCATGCAATGGCAATTCTACTATAAAGTAGAATTGCCATTGCATGGTACAGGACGACAGGTACGTTTATACGTCGATGTATCTTATATTCCAGATTCCCAGGCGGCACGAACATCCCTCACCAAACCATTCAGAGCGCAGAAGCGGATGGTGACGAGGCTGAGAAAATTCACAAGGTACGTATTTTTCAGTCGCATAACTTGTATCAATTAATCTCATCTGATTTAAAGAGTGAAGTCTACAGATATGAAGTCGTGGATAGATGCTAGTCACAAATAGTTTGTAAAAACCGGCCAAGTGCGAGTCGGACTAGCGCACGAAGGGTTCCGTACCATTATCTATAAAAACGGCAAAAAATCATGTTTGTTGTATAGGAGCCCCCTGAAATATTTATTTTATTCTGTTTTTTAGTATTTGTAGTTATAGCGGCAACAGAAATACATCATATGTGAAAATTTCAACTGTCTAACAATGACGGTTCATGGGATACAACCTGGTGACAGACGGACAGACAGACAGACAGACGGACAGCGGAGCCTTAGTAATAGGGTCCCGTTTTACCCTTTGGGTACGGTACCCTAAAAATCAATCACATAGTAAATGTTTGACATGTGACAATGTGTGACATTTCTAGTGACCTTACTCTACACTAGCGCTTGTAGCGGCGAGCTTAACGCCACAGTCTTTATTTGCCTGTTTGCTGTCTGAAGTGTATACATATTAAGTCGCAAGCAAAAGCTAGTCACGAATCATTATTAAAAAGCCCCGATAAAACAGCGACCGTTCATGCAGTGACATTTGACACTAGTGACCTTACTCTACACTAGCGCCTCTAGCGGCGAGTTCAAGCGCCACGGCCTTTATTTGCCTGTTTGTTGTCTGAAGTCTACAGGCAGATGTTAGTCACGAATAGTTTGTAAAAATCTACGATCAAAACACAGTAGATGTGCACGCAGTGACATTTGACATATCCATTGAACTTACTACATCTACACTAGCGCTAGTGGCGGGCACTGGTATTATTTTGAGGTTGGCAGTAGATACTTACTTAAATGTTATATTTATGAATATCAGTGTTTTTCATCAATGCCAGACATTTTCAAGTACCTACTTGCCTACCTCTTTTCATTTACCAGGTAGGCATTGCCTAATTGCATATATGCACCGCACGCCCCTGACTAGCGCTTCTAGCGGCAAGATAAAGCGCCACTGTTTTTTGTTTGTTTATCTGAAGGTACACATATGAAGTCGCGAACACATGCTAGTCACAAATATTTATTGAAAATCAGTCATAAAAAAACCCCAATCAGTGTTAACGTTCACGCAGTGACATTTGACACTAGTGACCTTAATCTACACTAGCGCCTCTAGCGGGGAGTTCACGCACTTTCTTCTTTGTCCATATTGCCCGACCCTGTTTCCATTTTCGCTGGGTTCGGGCCTACTTGGCTTCGCGCACTCAGATTCTCCTGCTGAATCTCTTTCTGCATACTTGACCACCAGGTCGTCTTCCTTTTCATCTTGGGGGGCAGGGGTGCTTAAGGCCTTATTGATGAAGTGGTTGTCATTACGTCTGAGGATGTGGCCGTACCAACACGTTAAATACACAGCGGCAAGTTCACGCACTACAGCCCTTAAGCCGCATTCACATTCGTCGATAAGTCGGTCCGATGACCAATGAAATCTATCGGTCGATAACCCGGTCGATTCAAAGCGTGCGGGGGCTTCCCGCATTCAGGATAGCGACCAATAAAATGAAAACGAGCCTATGGCATGCGTTACAGCAGTGTTTCTTAACCGTTTTCAAAAAGGACCCCTTACGCTAAATACCTACAATCCGCGGACCCATTAAACCGGTCAGCCGCACAAATAAGCTCTTCTACAATTCCTTTTCCTCTGTTAGCGGACCCCCTGAGATAGGTCGGCGGACCCCTGGGGGTCCGGGGACCATAGGTTGGGAAATACTGCGTTACAGATTTCTCTTGTACACCGCATGCGGGCGCTAACGACCAATGAAAATGCCCCTTTATTTACCTGTCTGTTCGCAGGAGCGTTTGGAGGAAGAAGACGATCCCGACGAACTGTCGCGCAAGCGAAGCCTCGACGAGTACAAGGACGACCACCGTCGCGGCTGGGGCAACCGGCATAACAGGAGTTAGGCCGCATTCAAACATGATAGACTACACTAAAGTGCAGGCCACACTGGGAGCAAAGCCTTAAAGTATTATTCTGATCGTGACGGCTACAACCCAGCAGTTGCGACATGGCAGGTTCTGCAAGGTCAACACACCGCGTTGTAGGGATTTGTAACTCAATTGAAATCCAGACTATAAGCAATATGATTTGTAATAATATTAACGTATTTATTGTGTAGTAATTAGGTGTTTATAAAAATGACTTTTCCTCTAGCAGTAATTTTGCTTTATTTATGTCGCAGCCAACTGGTTGAAATAGCCATTTGATTGGACGGTTAGTCCTTTTATTGAATAACGCCATTCAACCACGCACCGAGGGTTTGACTGCCAAGATCCGAATAGTACCTTAACAAAAGCAAAGTTCGGTTCGCTTCGAAACGGTAATATTATCATATTACTGTGGCTTCGCTCCCAGTGTGGCCTGCGCTTAAATATACTTGGACGTCATCTAGCTAGATTGTCGAGCAATATATAAAATATTCTAAACAAAAGATGTAAACCTTTCACCAGTCGACTGAGTTGGAAATCTTCATATAATATTGGTGATCGTATGTAGTATTGAATATTTATTAAAATTTTCATTCACACATTACGTAAATTGTATGTGATATTATAACGTACTTTCATAGTTTTCAAACTTATTTTAAACAATAACTATTGCTGGTATTAATTACATTTTAATTTTACTCTGTTAGGTATTCTACGGTACTAATATAAGAGATCAAAAATAAACTTTTTATCTATAGACTGATAAATGAATGATTTGTTTTATTAAAACAGGGTTTTTAATTTAAGTCTAACTTCTATGTTTGGATGTACGAGGTAATCTCAGGAACTTTTATGCGATTCAAATAATTATTTCACCAATATTTAAATAATGCACATTTGTATAAAAAAATTACATCATCATTATCAGATGGCGCTAACTAATTTGGCATTTGCTAAGTTGTAGGATACATAATGTAGTTTTTTTAACAACTCCTCTGATTTGTGTAACTACTTACTTATACAACAAGTTCTATCTACATATTAACAATATTATTATTAAACTTTTAATTTACGAGTCGTAACAAACTGTATAATGTGTTTTGTTTTGCTAGGCTGAGGCTGCTGAGGGGTTAAGAACACAGAACAGGGATCAAATAGAAATGGCATGATATGCGGAGCGTGTGGTTAAGAACTTGTTCAGTGAGTGAGTAAATAAGTTTCAACTAATCACAGCAGGCAGTCGGTCAGCTGTCCCTTAAAGGTCAGTGGGGAGTAGTGGACAGGGCATGCAACACTCACTACGAAAACGAAAGTGCAACGCGTAATAATGACCATAAATGGACAGTGCGCTCGCGCCCTATGCCTGATCTAGGGCTTTTTGCCCTATAAATAAAACAAAGGGTGTAGCAGGATAGTTTTGGAAAAGTGCCCCCAAAGCCTGAAGTTCGATACTGTGGCCAAACGATACTTCATATAAAGATAGTTTATTGTGCAAAATTTCACCCCCCCCCCCCCCCCCAATACCCCCCAGGGAGCCAACGCCACCCAACTATACCTAAATCTGTTTTATTTTTTTTCTCCAAAACTATGTAACTGACGAATTCAAATTTTTGCACAGGTATTTTTGTGTCTCATAGTAATAATATAAAAAAAACAACAGCTCTATAACTACCTTCCGTGATGGAAAAAAAATGCACATTTTACTATCTTTATATTATGAAGTATCATTTGGCCACAGCACATGAGTAAAGAAACGGAACAGAGACAAAGCTACATACGAATGCGCTGTGATGGGTACATCACTACAAGTGCAACGCGGGTGTGTGCGTGACCACTGGCCGCTTGTCACGTATGAGCCGAAACCGCTTCAAACTAGATCAGCCAGTGGTCAATCTCAGGGCTTGCAGGCGAGACACGACGCTCGAATGTCGTGCGTGTTTTGTTTTGTTATTGAGTTTCTCACATAATACGTAGTAATATTTTTGTTTTAGTATTTAAAAAGTGTTGTAAATATGGTTCTACATTGTACTGTGTGTGATAATACCTCCTGACAATTTTATTGCATTTGTTGGATTGCTTGAGCAAAAATTTTGCGAATATTTTGATCTTTATGTACAAATTGTTAATATTGGTAATGACAAAGCACGTTTGCAAGATTGTACATTTCATATGCCATGTGATTATTTCCCATTGGATTATTTGAAAAAACTTTATATTAGATTTAGAATTTATCATTCGATTAAAAGACACAACAAATTATTAAAAACCAAAAGTAATAAAAAAAAATATTTAGAGTATGTAATTTGTAAAAAAATAACCTATTTTAATAAAAAATGTGAAAAAAAAGAACATTTATATTTTAAATTTATTCAATTGTGCCAACCCTACCATAATGGGTATACATTTTGATAGCTCTTTAGAAGCTTTGTCTCTGTTCCGTTTCTTTACTCATGTGGCCACAGTATCGAACTTCAGGCTTTGGAGGCACTTTTTCCAAGACTATCCTGCTACACCCTTTTATTGTTTTCACAATCACACCAATAAGCTAGCCCCAAAATAAGCATAGCTTTTACTATGGCGACTAGATAACGGATAAACATACCTAAATACGTTTATAAACCTCCATGATTTAGGTACTTACAAATGCTTTTGGTCATCACACAAACATTTGCCCCTCGCGGGATTTGAACCCACAACCGCCAGGCTTTGTAGTCTACACCAGACGGTCGTCTATGAAGTGACTATATAGTCTTATTATTATATTCTGAGATAAAGTTTTCGTTTTTCACTCCATTATAAAAAAAATCGATCTTACAGTGTGAAAACAATTGCACCTTTTGAAGTATAATAGTACCTACATCTGGTAGTTGTTGAGATTTAACGATCGCCTGGTGTAGTAGTTCGCGCTCCGAACTACAAAGCTTGACGGTTGCAGGTCCAATCCCGCAAGGGGCAAATGTTCGTGTGATGAGCACGAACGAACGAAGTGGAACATCTATATGTTTATAGAGGTATATAAGGAGGTATGTTTATCGGTTATCTAAATACTTAAATAGTCGCCATATTACAAGCTTTCCTTAGTTTGGAGCATGGAACCGATAGCATATTTAGCATTTTGTAAACAATCCTACAAACAATTAGGCGTAAGTATTCCTATGAATACCTACGCCTATATATTAGATAATATCTATATATTAGATAGTAGGTATCATCATCACATCAGCCTGTTGCAGTCCACTGCTGGACATAGGCCAAGGAGCGCAACAGCGCACGATCTCCCGCCCTTTGCATCCAGTCGCTGCCAGCTGCCTTCTTCAGGTCATCGGTCCATCTAGCCGGGGGGCGTCTTACACTACGTTTGCCTAAGCGTGGTCTCCATTCGAGAACCTTCCTGCTCCACCTCTCGTCGGTTCTGCGGCAGACATGGCCAGCCCACTGCCACTTCAGCTTGCTACATTTTTGGACAATATCAGTCACCTTAGTCTTATGTCGTATGACCTCGTTCCGGATCTTATCCCTTAATGAGATCCCCCACATAGACCTTTCCATAGCACGCTGAGTGACGTGTAGTCGGTGGGCCAACTTGACTGTCATGTTCCACGTTTCGGCTCCGTAGGTTAAAACTGGTAGGACGCATTGGTTAAACACCCGGCTTTTCAGGCACTGCGGCAGTGTCGACGTGAAGATATGACGCAATTTCCCAAATGCTGCCCAGCCAAGTTGCACTCTTCTGGCGATAGTAGGTATATATAGATAATTTTTTTGGATGGTGTTGTTACCATAATATGGGTTAGTACTAGTTATTTTGCCTAGTATATCACAGTTACGGTGAAAAATGATATAATTCCAACACTGACACCTCGAGCCAACGTTGCAACCGTAGTTGCCCAAATCGCGCAAGGGTACCTGGGTCCAGTCCAGGCAACCATGGTTGCCCACATCGCGTTAGCGGATGTAAGTATGTGCTGTTTAAGTATGATAAGGCGAGTGTTGGTTTGCAGGACTTGTCATTTCATAGTATCGTGTTTCACGTTTTGTCTTATTTTTACGTTTCTTTTTTATAATCTACCGTATTGCTTCTTTAATGCCATCTAGTCAGAGAGGGATACAAACGATGGCGTAGTTATATTTTAGTTCCATTTACTCACCACCTTCGCTGTCTTTCGCGCGAGTTAAGATGGAAATTCTCAAAGTACCGAGACTGTCTCTCTGTTTTACGTAGTATTATTCTTTCTCTATGGTTTTACGTTGTTTTCTTATAATCTACCGTATTGCTTTTCTAATGTGCTCGTTGGTTTGGGGCTAGATAATTGGTGTAACAATGTATTAAGATTATTTTTTTGTAGGAAGGAAAAACATAATTATCCCTTTTCTTCATTGCGGCTAGCTATGAGGCAACAAAATAAATAGCATTCTATTCTACAGGGTTTGTGCTCCATGGTCATGGTAATCATCGTCATAGTTTCGTTTTTAACCTATAGTCACAACAGAAGAACAGAAACTTCATCCACTCTGTAAATAAAAAGAACTTGTTATTCTATTCGCGGCTAAACTCATCGCTTCTCACTCGCCATTCGCCAGTCGACTTGTAGAATATTTCCGGGCGCTTATGGGGCGACGCGTGCGCGCCCGGAAACGCGGTGCGCATGTGTGAAGCGAACAGTGAATTTGTGGATGTGGTAGTAGTTTAGTAAGTAGGTGGTGTATTCACAAGAAGTTTAATTTTGAACATCAAGTTACTTTTAACAAGGTTTAAAAAGCATCCTGTTTGACCCAGTCCCAGGTCCCATCGTATAAGTTGTTGTATTTGAACACCAAAATCACCCCTTTTTCGAACAGGATCGAACAGGGTTTTTTACACCTTGTATTTTAGACATTAATTCCGCTTTTACTAATGAAAAAAACATACAGGCAGCCATTAAAAATAAAGAACCTAATTACATAGTAACACAGTAATCGTTTTGTACGTAAATAAAATAAGTGATAAAATTCTAACATCATAGCATTCGTAATTTCAATACATGTGTTTTGATTTTATAGGTCTTATCAGCCTTGTCTTATTGCCTCCATTAGGTATCATTTCAGCCATAGAACGTTCACTGCTAAACACAAGCTTTCCCAGACTTCCAAATTGGACCGGCAAGCGCAGCGTAGGACGTTTACTAACAAGGTGGACGGATCCTGGATTTTTCAATAGGCCGTAAAGGCCGCGGCCTAGGGGCGGCAGATTTCAGAGAACGCTCAGTAGGGAGGGCGCCAAAAATTGAATAGCCTACTGACGGCAAATTTGTAAATACGCCACTGGACAGACGCCTGGAAAAGGTGGTTGGAAGCAACTGGATGCGGGCGCTTCCAACCGGCCAATCTGGAAACTTGCCTTATCCACTGAGTAGGCATTCTTGCATCCCGTACTCGCTCACAAGGTCAGTTACCGACGTTTTACTAATAACCGGGCCATTTGTATATTAGCCCAAACTGCCGGATAAACATCAACTAGAAAAAAAGGATATTCATATTTTTTTAGTTTGTTTGGGTTTGTAATGGCATTTGGAAACTCTTTTAGCCTTTATTACAAAAAAGATAGACTAAGTTTAAACGATGTCTAACAAAAAGGTTGACACATTAGACATGTCTCGGTAATGATGACCTCCATTTAAAATTGGTTGGTTAATGTTTAGACAGTGTTTAAATATAGACTTATAAAAATTCCGTTTTGGTTGTGCCCTAAACTTTATCTGACGTCTTATCTTTTTATTGTGATGGAGAGTCTTACTTTTACGTAGTATAATACTTACTCTGGAGACGTATTTTTGCAACATGCGAATTCTGATTCGAATACGAAATGGCAAGATTCGCATGCGTTTGACTAAAATCGCTATTTTTAAAATTCATTCTGTGAATTCTGCAACGAGTGTGACCCACTCGTATTTCGATTCTTTTAGTAGAAAGAAAGTTTAGAAGTATGACTTTGACAAGTAAACATATGGTTCACAGATTAAAAACTTTTTTTTTCGTTCCGTTCCATGCGATTCATTGCCGGTTTTTAAAATCAATAAGTTTTTGCATTCCGGTTTTAAATATTTTCTGCGTGAAACGAAAATAGTTAAAGAATTTTACGATAATAGCAACACAGAATTCGAGTGATTCAAATTTCAAAAATGCGTAAAATCGGTAGTGATAGAAATAGAATTCGCTTCGAATTCAAGTTTCATTTCGAATGTTTCAAAAATACGTCTCCTGTACCACAGAGTAAGTAACCTTTCAAGTTTTTAGGGGTTATTTATATTACCAATCACAGATAAAAACCATAGGGCTATTACTCGTATACCTAGACCTTGAAATAGGTTTTGCAAGCAGCTATTGCAGTGCAGTGTCTTTGTTTGTACAAACTAAAGATAACGCGTATTTCATTCTACCTGATTAATGTTCTAAACAGTAGAGTTTGAACTTCTGCTCAGATCGATGTCGATGCACCTACCTACTTAGTTAGGACTTATGTCCGGGGGTATTCAACCCTTTTTTTCGTAATGATTTACGCATACCACACCAGCCGCTGGAGCGTCTAACCTTTACTTAGTTTTAAAAGACTGAAAAATACTAGAAACTCCTCAAATTAAAACGTTTTCTGTACTGCTTACGCTATGAGTGAGTAACAGGTTAAAACAGCGATTTCAAATAATAACGCTCTGGCGTTATTATTTGAAATCGCTATGTTTTTTATTGCGTGGAGGCATTCATTTAAAAAAAACCAAGCGTTTTGTTTTAAACATAGACTATGTTTGCTAAATATACTACTATATATTTGACTAGCAGCCCGTCCCGGCTTCGCACGGGGTAGACAATTATCGCTAATAGTTTCGGCAGCGCATTCGACGAAAGATATTTCAAGACTCATTTTTCTACACCTTCGGTTACATTGTTCAAATTTTACCAAGGATCCCTATTTTTTTTCAAAATGAAATGTAGCCTATGTCAAATTGAAAGAATGTAGCATTCTATTGGTGAAAGATTTTTTTAAATCGGCCCAGTACTTTTCGAGCCTATTCATTACAAACATACAAAAATAGGTACAAATCTTTCCTCTTTATAATATTAGTATAGATAACATTTGCTAAATATTTTTTAGCAAATGTTACAAAGGGTTAGAGCATTCAACCACGCTCTAAGTACAAAGGTGGTTAAATTGGTGATTGCACCACGACTAACTACTACTACGACAAATACTAACGCACTGGCTATTTAGTCGGCAAAGTTTTAAGGGCTTTTCAGTCAAAGCGAGCCGTCGGGAAGTCGTAATTAGTCAATGGTCGTTGCATTCTTATGGTGTCCGCCACGCAAATAAGCTGGTAATGCAATCTTTAGCTCGCTCGTTTCGTTTGCAATTACAGCTAAAGCTCGATTATCGAACACGATTGTGTTCGATAATGATCCGTCGTTGTATAAAGGTCTTCGGAATCGGCCACGAAGGTCTTAACAATTCCAATGTTGGAATTCTCATATATCATTGATATAAGCATCAATGTTCCAAGAAGTTTAAAGAATTAACACTCATCAAAAAAAAAATTTAACTAGGTTCTTATTTGTTTACTTTTTGGCCCTTCAACTTTTTTTACAAGTAATATTACTTAGTAATATAATATGTTTTGATCCAATCGTCATTCGCGTGGGAGGACACTATAAAATACCTACGTTCGTGCAAAAACCAAACTGATTGTTATAAAAAAAATTATGATCGTTAAAGAAGGCAATAGAAGCATAGTCGATTGAGTTGACTCGAGATAAATTGCATAAACTTGTCCTTTTCACGAACAAACCAGCCTAATTAATTTTGACGGCGCCTTTTCAAAGAGCTCTGATTGAACTGATCGGACCAATTTAACAGCTTTGACAAGACCAAGAACCTTTTCCGTCTATAATTTCCCCATCTAAACTCGTGTTCGGTCCACTTCAAAGGTCTAATACTTATAGCCGTGTCCCGTTATTCGAGTACCGGCTAAGTGGTAGGTAGTTAGAATGCATCGGCGCGCGCGCAGGATTTGCATCAGAGGCGCAGCTATGTGGGTCAGGTGGGCAGGTTACATTGTAATTAATGGAACTCCCTCGGAGCTGGGCGGTTTGCGAAAGTGTGAATATTATAGCGCTAATTTCTGGTTTGTGAGTCAACAACTGTACACTTAGCCGGAGGTACATTTTCTTTGACGCCATTTTACCATAGAATAAAATAGTTATGAGTATCAGAAGTTAGGCTTTATACAATGTACGCTTGAGCAACGCACATACCATAAACATCGCTCGGACAGTAGTCAAAGCAAGAGTGTTAATTATAATTAATTAATAAATTCTGATACCCTTAACTATTTTATTTATTCCGTGACATTTCTGAAACTATTTTCTAACACGATTCAAGTCAAAAACTAACATAACTCCCATAAATGCACTATTGCTAAACCTATTTTAACAGAGACTGGAACCTACTCAATTTATAAAACTGATGGAAAAATGTGTGAGTGAGTAGTCTTGAACCTTCTTGCATTTCAAATTCGCGTATTCTCAGCCACTTCGCCAGGCCGTATTTATTACTGAGTAGATCGGCAGTATATCTCCCAGCTCATAACTAACCGACTGGGCCGGACTCAGATCTAATCACAGTAATGAAGGTGCTCGGAACTTGTGCGGCGCCAGCTCTGGCGGTTAAGGTCATCTGCGTGGAAGAGTTATTGGTTAATAGTAGGTCTGATGAATCACGCCTACTTTAGGCTCAAAGCCTCAAACTGATGTTTGTCCTATATTATCCTCAAAACAGTCTCGGAAATGTATCCTGTAAAAACATCATCAGACGAAGATACGCTGGTTGTGAACTTGTGTCAGAAGTAGAGAAGGCAGGTTCGGCACCCACCGAGCGGAGTCCTCTTTTATAAGTATAGGCGTCTTAATCCTTCCCCTTCTTCACCTCCCAGCTTATACTACATATCAAAGCGATTGGGCCGAAAAAGGTCCTTCTAGGTTTTTAAAATTGATTAAATGTCAGTATGTCAGTTATCCCCTCGGAGGATGGACGGACGGCTAGAGAGCGTAGAATTAGTAGGGTACCAACAACGCAAGAGCGCTTTTAGCAATAGGTACGGTTTTTATCAATCCTTATTTTAAGATTTAGGTATATTTTTTTTTATAAAATATTCAGTTGTCGTAATGTCATCCAGCACGAAATATGTGCTATAAGTATCTAATTCTTTTATTTATTTACGTCTCACGCTTACATTTTCATAGTTATCATCATATAGTCCATCTAAATCTACAACATTTTGAACAGAACACTATTGCATGAAATTGTCTGGAGACGTATTTTTGAATCATGCTAATTCCAATTCGAATACGAAATGGCAAGATTCGAATGCGATTGACTAAAATTGCTATTTTTGAAAATTCATTCTGTGAATTCTGCAACGAGTGGTCCGACCCACTCGTATTTCGATTCTACTAGTAGAAAGTTTAGAAGTATGACTTTGACAAGTAAACATATGGTTCACAGATTAAAAACTTTTTTTTTCGTTCCGTTCCATGCGATTCATTGCCGGATTTTAAAATCAATAAGTTTTTGCATTCCGGTTTTAAATATTTTCTGCGTGAAACGAAAATAGTTAAAGAATTTTACCATAATAGCAACACAGAATTCGAGTGATTCAAAAATGCGTAAAATCGGGAGTGATAGAAATAGAATTCGCACACGAATCGTATTCGTGTTCGAATTCAAGATTCATTTCGAATGCTTCAAAAAAACGTCTCCTGGCGTAGTTTTGTTGTAACCGCCTTCATAAGTCAAAGATTCCTTCGCCAACCAGTTCGCATGTCGCGTCAATTTACGCGCGATCTAAGATACCACGGAATGCAGCTCTTTGCAATCAGAGGGGCATTTCAACCCTTTAAAGAATGCTGGCCGTAACTAGACATTTGTACATGATCCCAGGCTTATTATATTTAAGTGTTGTCGTCGTCGTTAATAAGTTTGAAGTATGCAGTAGGTAGAGAGTTTTATTCATGAAGTTCGTTGGTCTGCCTTTTGGCTGTTATGACAATCCAATTTAATTGACCTAATAGCGCAGTGATTCATCTTGTTGAACATCAATAGTTCCTAGGTTAGTGCTAATAATGATGTTACTTCTAACTTTGGGAGTGTTTTTTACATATTTATTTGTTTAGGTCCTTTATTTGCTAAGCTATATCACGTAAGCTTCTGAAAGAGTCAGTATGAGATCATTTTGTGAATGGCCTGCGGTGTTTAAAACCTATGTTAAAACTAGAATAGTTTGTTACGGGATTGCTACCATGTACCTTATTTTTGAGTTCCCGATATTTCGGCACTGTTGCAAGCGCCATGATCACGGAGTAACTGATGTTAGTGACCATGAAAGTTTAAAACAATATATGTTAAAACTAACCCTTATTCGCTTCAGAAGGCATTTCTCTGAAACCTGCAAGCTCGAAGATATTTGCATGCTCCCGGTGGTGGGCATTGGTTTTATTTCGAGGTAGGCTGTATATACATAAAACGTATTTTATTGATGAAAATCAGTCACTACATTTGTAAGTAACTACTGCCTACCTAATTTCAATTATCAGGTAGGCACTGACTAATTGCCTATATGCACCGCACGCTCCTGCATGCTCCATATAATGCCATTCGCGTGGGCTCAATGGTATTGCTCAAAAATGGTTCAATCACAGGGCTCGTCATCATTTCAGCCACAGGACGTCCACTGCTGAACAAAGGCCTCCCCCAGTGCCTTCCAGATCGGCCGGTTGGAAGCGGCCTGCATCCAGCGGCTTCCTGTAACCTTTACCAGGTTGTCTGTCCACCTTGTTGGACACTGGACGTTCAATCAATGGGCTCATTGCACCTTTTTAATTTTTTTTGGTTTATTTTTTGCGATTGATACTGTTCTTAGCGTAGCGTAGAAGAGCATTTAATCGAAATGTATCAACTAATGTATGCTTTATGGCTCATTTAGCTCTCCCTCAGAACGGTGTTAATCTCCGGCCTGGCACATAAAGCCATTAATGTCTCAATTCAATGCGCCGGCGCAGTCGCGCGATCTCGCTTGATACATCCGTCGCTTCCGTTTTAAAATCGACCGATATTCCCTACAAGGCTGTAAACTACCGCCCAGGAGCCCTTTTGCGGAAGGTTTGGCAAAGCAATCGCAGGAAGCGGTTTAGCTTCTCACCTGAGTATCTAGATATGTCGGTATGTACTTACAGTCGTTAGCTGATTTTATAATTATGCTGGTTTCTATGTTATTACATAGAAACCGGCATAATTATACATAAATAATAATAAATAAATATTAGACAACATCACATACATTACTCTGATCCTAAGGTAAGTAGCAACAGCACTTGTGTTATAGAAATCAGAAACAACGACGGTACCACAACACCCAGACCCGAGCCGATATAGAAAAGTTCGTTTTCTACATTGACCCGACCGGGGATCGAACCCGGAACCTCAGAGATGGCGGCGCCATTTAAAGTCCGGCGTGCTCGCCTCTCGGCTACGGAGTTCGTCAAAAACATAACATAAACATATTTGTATCAAAAGGCGAAGTCACCATGAGCAAAGAGACACAATGAAAATTTTATTGTTACGCGGCCACCGGTGGGTAATTGAAGCTTGATAGGTAAAAATGTTATGTATATATTTTTTAACGATCGGACTAATTATAAGTCTCAAACTAAGCAGTGCTTCTTGTATTATGACGACTAGTTAAGGCAGAAACATATTTTAATGAATACGTTATATTATGACATCCATGACTAAAGTTGAATGCTTGTTTAACACTTACTTAAGTTTACGTTTACGACTGCTTGGTTTTATAGTTTCGTCGAGTTCCCAAGGCAGTCGCATCGTATATAAATTACCTAAGTTTGCCTCAGGCGTACTAATTATGGTATAAATTTGTTTAGCAAAGTTTAAAGGTAAAACGAAGAAGATCATTACAAAAGCATCACTCAAAAAAATGTGAGGGTAGGTAACTCCTCTATCTTTTAAAGTACTAGGGTAGGCAATATTATTGAATTAAGCAGTTTTATACCAACATTGGTAATTAAAGCAGCTACCGGTGTGCGGTGGTATTTGAAGAGTTCTCAAGTGGTCCTGATAAGGCCAAGGTGTTTATGAAAGAATTTTATTTGTCAACGTTAATTTATCTCGCTATCATCTCCTACAAGTGTGCTTATCTCAGTTTTATTCCAGTATTCAGTGGTGTATGTAATGTGACGGACAAGTGGATGATTCATTTGTATAGACTCGAGTTTTTGCAGTTAAATTACAGAAACTTTTAGTTGGTTAGCCGAGATGTTGAAGAGTGAATGCGAATCTTCTGAGGTGAGTACACTTTTATTGTTATTTTGGATTTTTGATCTGGCTGCTCAAACATAATACCTGAGTTTTGGTCCTCACATATATAAAAGCCAGAGTCGACACGTAAAGAAGAAGAGCATAATACCTCTATCTTAGTAATAAGACCAACTAGCAGTGCCATCTCGGAAAAAAACGTACACTTTCCCTGTGCTCCTTCGTAAGTTACTTTGTCATCAGCCTTTTTGTATTTCTTTAATAAGAGGAAATTTGAAGGGATGATTCAGGTGATAAAACAAAAGTACAATTAGTTTGGGGAAGCATTTTTTTATGATTTCAATGTTGCTTTTAAGAAAGTTGTTCTATTTGAGTATGATTCATCTCTCAAATTGCCCAAAAGAAACAAAACACAATATTCGTCTACAGGGTGTACAAGAGACCTGTACACCCTGTATATTTGAATTTAGATCAGATTTATAGTCATGGAGAAGACGATCGTGTCACACTGTCCTGATACGAAAGAAGGCGGCTAACCCACAAAACCAAATTTTGAGAAAAATAAATTAAAAACGCGCCGAATTGAGTTTCTTTAACCGCCTTCTTTCGTATCAGGGCAGCACATTTCATGATTACAGTCTAAATTATTGTGAAAAGCAAACTATTTTACATTTCATGGTAATCTTAAAACCTATCTGCAAGTTAAGAAAAACATTTATCTTAAACTTTATCTGATTTCATATCTGAAGGACGTTAGCCTTGATATACCTACTACGATGTATTTCTGCAATCTAGCGCAGTTTCAAACTATCGCTTCCGTTTTCTAGTTCAACATTTATTAAATGATAAAACGCAAGATCAATAAAATGATAAGATTATGTAATGAAACGGCAACTGGTAACAATCAAGGTACCATTAATAAGTGAATTATTAGAATACTCTTCTAATTCTAAGATGCAAGAGATAGGTAGTAGTAAGTTTTCATGACACCAGCCGGCATTCACATTGATATCATAATGGAAATGCACATATAGGTGAAAATGACACCTTGACGACGTGGTGACATGGACACAAACATGCCACTCACTAGTAAGGCTGAAATTATATTGCATTAAAGTGATACAAAACACTTATCAATGTTATTAATCGCATCGAAGAAGAAGAAAAACATTTATTATTGCACATCATTTATAATATTATAGTAGATACAACATAACATATGAACTTAGCAAAAATATGAAAAAGACATTTAATTACAAAAATGAACTATACATAAAAAAAAACAACAACAAAAATAACATGTAATGCTTTATCTTTATGTATTAGGTAGGTACTTCAGGCTTCTTGTGGGGCTCACTCGACGCTCACTCTCTTTTTATGTTTCGCGGCACTCTGTTCCTCGGCAATCGGCATATGTTGAAAACTAATTTTGTATCATTTTTAATTTTGGCAAATACATTTTATTCATTCAAATACTTAACTTAAAAATTCGCGATGGTAGCAGTTCCAAAAACAGTGACATTCCAGTTTTTACACGTTGTCGAGTAAATTCCCTATATCTAATAAATTTTGGAAATTTAATGAAGTTTCTGTAATCACAAGAAGCAACTTAGATTTGAGATTAGATTCACATCCGCTTTATTAGCTAATGCAAGAATAAAGAAAGCAGATGTGCAAACATGGCGAATGGCCACAATAATGGGTGCGTTTACACGTTGCGTCAATTACGTCAACCGCGCTTAGAAAGCTACCTATCGCCTCCAGTCAGGGTTGGCATTGATACATACTTGATGGTTCTTTGTAGGTAAAAAAAGTAAAGTAACTAATATTTATTTATGAAAAATATATTTTTAAAAGTTTTTATGAAAATATTTAATATTTTTTATATATTAGCATTTACATCGTAAACCTTAACGGCCTTACTACAAAAAAGATAGACAAGCGTTGGACACTTGTCTAAAATTATACAACCAATTTGAAATGTTGACACATCTGACATTCGAGACATATTACTAACAAACATTTCAAAATGGTTGACTTATCTATAAACAGGTATTCAACACGTGTCTATCTTTTTTATGGCCGTAAACGTCTCATAAAATAAGGCAATCTTAAGTTACAGTATCGACCACCTCAGATGGGATTCAATTCATAACTAAGTCGTTTCGCGATCCGGGCGACTACTTTTCCTACATATCTACCGAGGATATTAGTTAACCACAAAGAGACAAGTTATTTTAAGTATTCCGAAGTTAACATTAAAATAAAATAAACATCATTTAAAAGGACTACAAGTCTTTTTAAATGATACAGAAACAAATAACGAAAATATTGTAATTAGTTCAGCTCTACATAAAAAGAGAATAAATAGTAAATAATAAACAGGAATGGGATAGCACAGGCAAAATAACATAAGGCGCAGCTTGTTTGGTATTGTTAATCATTGTCAACTAATGTCTTATGTTTTTTAAACTAAAAATATATTTGCTAATGACTTATCTATAACACGGACGAATTTTTTTTGAACAGAGAAACAAATAATGTTACTATTTACTTATATCTGTATTGTTGACGATAGTTTGACACATGTTTGACTTCCTCATCGGATCAGACACCTCAACGTTATCTAGTTTAAAAATCCTTGAGAAACTTCAAGTAGCGACAGCCCTACTACGCGAAAGCGCGTGCATAAGACTTATAGGCCCGGTGGGAGCAGGTTTTCGGCAGAATCTTTTGTTTTATCGCTATTAAATGATGTAACGTGGTCCTTTTAGAGTGAGACTTTATTTACTTGGTCAATTAAGAACTATTGCCTAATCTAATGACGACCTCCGTAGCGAATAAAACGAAAAATATAAATAATAAATAAATTCGTGTATAAAACGAACTTTTCTATATTGTCTCGGATCTCGGTGTTGTGGTACCGTCGTTGTTTCTGATTTCTATAACACAAGTGCTTTAGCTTCTTACCTTAAGATCACAGCAAAGTATTATGCTGTTGTCCAATTAATTGACAAACAAAAAAAAACTATGTAGATGCGTCCAAGTATTTGGTAGTTCTTCCTCTATACTCAATGGTAAAGGTATATTAACGCATTTCTGATTATTGAGGTTTTGGCGTCATTTTCCTTGGCATCTGGTTGGCATAGTGCTTGTTACCTTAGTCTTGCTGTTTCAGAACAGAAAATTACGCAGTCCTAACACATTTATCCATCGGTATTCTGTTCCCAATTATATGAAACAGAACACCAATTTTATGGTGTCGAAGTAAGAAATTTACATCTATGTGTTTACGAGCTACCAGGCAAGACAATGTATTGTGCCTGGTGCGTCTCCCAGCACATCCAGACTCGAGCCAATTTACAATAGATCGTTCTCTGAACTGACCGTGAGTCGGGAATCGAACCCAGGACCCTTTATGTTTAGGGCGGATCAGTACACCACTACCAATCGTCAGTGAGGTTCATGGTAATGGTCTATTCAGACCACAATAGTTAAATAGTCTTAAAACGAGCTGAAGCGTAACCCTAACGACAGTGATTCTTGTTATGTGGCACTCCTAGGACATTCGGTCCGGCTCATCAGCGCGAGGTCACTGAACCACGACGCGCTGTCATGTTGTATTCGGCGCCCGCGCATACAGCGTGCTTTTTCTCCTTTTGTCATGATGGGAGGTTTGTCGCTTTTAAATGTGCATTGCATGACCGATACAACACGATATAGTATAATATGATATGATATAGCGATTTATCGACACCAAACTATCAAAATATGATATACATAGCCGCCATCTTGAACTTTTATCGAAACAGGGAACATTTCTGTGCCGTTGACGTCACGGTCACGTTCGCTGTTTCGATAAAAGTTCATATTTTGACAGTTGGTTATTGTTATTTATTTATTATGTTTTATTATTTATATTATAAATATCTCCAATAGCTCACGAATACTTAGATAATGTAGGTAAGTTTTGTGGCTAAGGGGCTTGAAGCTTTTCAATACCTACTTATACAAACGAAGAGACAAACTTTACGAAGGCTTCTCAAACTCAAAAGAACTGAGCTTATTTAGAAAACTTTGTAAACTGAATCGACCTGACTGTTTGATAGTAAAACAAATGATCGAATAATGCCACCGCAGCATGATTACTTGACCTAATATTTATTAGCTTTTAATTCTCACCCTGTATAAAACACATGTACGTTATGGGGATAGATTCAATCAACGCGCTGATATCACCGTCCCGTCTGTCTGCCCTTGTGCAACAAGCGTTGTGCGTGCTCCTACGTTTGTCGTTGCTGTGTCATGCTTTCTTTTAGTTGACGTAAGGTATACATAAGTAGGAGTGAGCGTAATTTTCTTAAAGTACAAAAAATAATGTTTGGACCGCTCGGAGTTAAACTACAAGTATTGGGACAGCGTTATCAGCCCACCTACACAGGACACACAAAAAAATATTATTGTTTCATGCGGTCTAAAGCGACCGTAGGTAGAGGTTTCACGTGTTTATTCATTGGCTTAAATATTATATCGAAACAATAAATCCATTTGATGAGTATAAACTTATTTCATTTGTAAATTTATCAAAGTCAAGTAGTTTCATTTGAAGTATGTGCAGGAGTAGTGAAAAAACAGATGAGAGTTAATTAAGCATTATTGCTGAGAGAAGATATTCTGTTCTGTTTACACAAAATTTACAATGGAGATAATAAACTAAGCGGAAAGACAGGATTTTACAGAGGATCTATAAAACATTAATTCTATGATAAACGTTGTTCTATAACGGTATCACCTTCTACTACTTACATGATTTGCCTTTCAACCAAATTACATTATTTTGTTGTTAATAGTTTGAAATGAATAATAATAAAATAATAATAAATATTGGACAACATCACATAAATTGCTCTGATCCTAAGGTAAGTAGCTAAAGCACTTGTGTTATAGAAATCAGAAACAACGACGGTACCACAACACCCGGACCCGAGACAATATAGAAAAGTTCGTTTTCTACATTGACCCGACCGGGGATCGAACCCGGAACCTCAGAGATGGCGACGCCATATAAAGTCCGGCGTACTCGCCTCCCGGCCATGAAGGTCGTCAATAAAACTTGGCAGCAATGTTAAATAGAGACATTCGATGATTCGACATGGCTTGAAGACTCCAAACAAACGGTAACATCTAAATTATTTTGTGTGTCATTTACAAACGTGTCAACGAAGCCATTAAGTTAACCTGCAAAGCTACTCTACATACGCGAAGGTAATTATTACGCAATATAATATGTCAAAACAAAGGAATTATAAGATAAAAAAATAATGTAGTTTTGATCACGAACAATGAAAACCCTTGGACCAGTGCAGCGTCCCGAATCGTCACTTCGCAATGATAGCACTTGACGAAAGCGCACCAGTCATGGTACAGAGGGCCTATGTGGGAGTTTATTTTGACGACCTCCGTAGCCGAGAGGCGAGCACACCGGACTATATATGTCGCTGCCATCTCTGAGGTTCCGGGTTCGATCCCCGGTCGGGTCAATGTAAAAAACGAAATTTTCTATATTGTCTCGGGTCTGGGTATTGTGGTACCGTCGTTGTTTCTGATTTTTATAACACAATGCTTTAGCTACTTACCTTAGGATCAGAGCAATGTATGTGATGTTGTCCAATATTTATTATTATTTATTTATTTTCTTTTACGTTACAACTAAGCGGCACGGAAGTTGAACGCTTACGTGATTGGCTAGTCGTGGGACGCGCCTGCACCGCCGGCCGTGATTGGTTGTTAGATCCGCGCACACGCGTCTCCGATACGAAGATTGTTTCGTAAGATGCGCAAAGTGATCCTCACTCTTTGCCCCGCTCAGCATCGATTCCGCGTAATGTACGGACAACAGCTCGTCGACCTACCACAAAATGACAAATTTTCTCATTTGAAAATGATCTCTATACGTCAGGCTTAAAGTTGAAAATCTATTGGAGAATTTTTGACTTGTGGAGTAGGTCGACGTGCTGTTGACTGTACGAAAGTGAGCGCCTTTGTGTGTCAGTCGGGTAAGCGCCGCCATAGTAGCACTGATCGCGAAAACTTATTTGACAAGGGCTATTTCACAATCCACATTTTCTATCTTTGATAATGATTATTTTCAATCGCATACAAGCTTAAGTGGCAGGCGGCTGGCTACAGTCGAGTGGAGACCACGCCTCGGCAAACGTAGTATAGGAAGTCTCCAGCTAGATAGACCGACGACATTAGAAAGATGGCTGGCAGTGGCTGAACGGAAAAAGGCGAGATGCTTTGGCGCTCCAGCAGTGGATTGCAATAGGCTGACAATCATGACATGATCAGTGAAAGTGAAGTAACACGGAATGCGATCTCTGGCTGGTTTCAAAATTAAGCTCAAAGCGCAGATTTTTTTTTTAAGTAATTCGTTAGTGTCGATGACAACGTATTGATCCTGATAACTAGTTGTAAGTTGTAATCCTAACCTGATCTGTCATGTATGTAACTCTCAAAAATGTGTATTTCTCTGGCAAATCCGTCTGAAGATTGCCTATGACAATCATTGGTGCGCTCACGTTACATTTTAAGTTTAGTCCAAAAATCAACTTTAATGCACTCGCAATAAAGTCCAAGGATACTCCAGAAGTAGCAATTATAAGGTAAACGCTCCGGTAGTGTTTACGCAACGTAATCCGGTCGTTTCAATGCGTAATGTATTCCGGTGCCGCTCTGAATGTGGTAGTAATGACAAATAAATCTGAGCATCTTGCAGATTCGTTAACTGCTCACCGCTTCCTTGTGCAATTCTGACGTTACACAAATAGACAACTATTGTTTACAAGAGTTGCTCTCTTCGCGCATGACTTTCTAAAGAGATTAATTAGCGTTTAGCCTATTTCCTCTGCTGGAGATTTTTTTACTACGTTGATCGTGTTGATGTTGTGGTTCCACTGTTATTTCCCTGCTTGCTACTTGTTAACATTGAATCACATATTATTCAAATAACTTCTGGGCTCCAGTGAAGTCTAAATCATAGATGTCATTGAAGTGTGTCTATTTGTCTGTCTTAATTCTACCAATGGTGACCTACGGAGCTGAACATTTGATAATCTGTGAACATACACTGTGTCTTTTATTTCAATGATACGATTTATCCTGGTTTTTGAGATGAATTTCGGCAGTCAACTAAAAACCAGGATAAATCTGCTGGCTTCTGAAATCAAGAGCTGGTAATGCTATAATTTTATACTTCACAGTTTTATACGTCAATTTTATACTTCATAGTTTACTTTATTTGTTTATATTTATCTAAGTCAAACACACACAAAGAAATTATGATTAAGATGGTTAAGTTTTAAGGAAAGAGAAGGCTGACCTACAAACAAGTGACAAAATGATTAGTTTCGAGTAATTTGGCTCTCAATAAAAAACTTTTTCGGTCGCCTAATGGTGAGGGAGGAGTATAAGACAACGGAATGTGTTCTTAGATGTAGAGCTTAGTGTAATTTTTATTGGTGTTAAAATTAATTATACTTAGTTAGTGTCGTTTGGTGCCGGCACGTTAAAAGAATAGCACCACCCTTTCTCTTCCTATGGGTGTCGTAAGAGGCGACTACAGGAGAACCGCCATAAGAAGACGGGCAGCAGCGTCTCCTTTCCACATTGGCCAAACTGCGATCGCCAAACCGCCTGCCAAACGTGGCGATTAAGGCAAAATCCTCCTTTTGGAGAGGCCTGTGTCTAGCAGTGGACTAATATAGGCTGGTGTTGATACTTAGTTGATGTATTTGTGAACGTCCTTTTTATTAAAAATAGTTTATAAAAGTGTAATATTGTTTTTAAGTTACTGTTATATTGATACTTCAAAAGTTGCAAAAATACCAATACGGTATGTTTTTAAAGATTTAATGATCTAATATACATCTAACATTTGATAATCTAATGCAAAATCAATGCCTTTTGTCCACGAAAATAATTTGTTAGGGGCTATACATATATATATATTCACCAGATAACATCATCATGATTTTTGCCGATAATTCTACAAATTCTAAACACTGAAGTTATTTCAGTAATTTCATGAATATGCTTGTGTACTTTGTAGTAATAAATGGAATGTCAATAGCACTATTTTTTCTTACTGAAAGATGATGTGCAGTTTGCACAAACAAACGATATGCACAAAATAGAATTTGTTCCAGTATTTGTTTATGAAATAGAATTGATTCTAGTTTTCGCTGTATGAATAATAATAAACAAATAAATTCTTTCAACAATCATGCCAGTTATCTTTCGTCACACTAAGCGAAACTTTTACTATAGATACTAAAAAACGGATAAACATACTTAAATACATTGATAAAATATTGGCCAAGTGCGAGTCGGACTCGCGCACGAAGGGTTTCGTACCATTAGGGTAAGGTTGCCACTATTGGACCACTTAACTTTAAAATGACATAACAGCGGAATTGTGATAGATAGGAGCAACATGATTCAACATTTTAATAAGCCTTATATATAAGAACTTGCATGTGTCATTTGTGATTTTTAGCATTAACCATAAACAGAGAAAATAGAAAAAAAACTGTTTTGCCATGGTTGCTTTCTTTAAACCACTGTTTCTTTAATTGGACTAGTGAGTTGCTATCATTGGACTTAGGAAATTTTGTGCAGTGGTCCATTCAACGGTACCATGAGAATTCAAACAAATAAAAGACAATAATATAATAATCAATTTTATTATTCTACAATTAGTCAACGCTTTATAAAATAAAATGGCACAGTCTCATTAATCAGTCTCCGTATTTTCTTTTTCTTTGTTGAATCTGTGCTTCAAGCCATTTTTCTCAGCTATTTTGTAAGCTAAGCTTCTGACATCTTTTGGCGTGATTCCGTATAAACAGCTTTCCAACTCCAAAATATGATCGACTAACTTTTTCTCTAAGTCAGGAGTAAGGTCACCTGTCGAACCAATTATTTGTTTTGCACCTTTTGCTTTTACATTTTTGTCGTCTAGCCTTCTTTTTAGCGTCGCTTTTGGTACACCATATATCCTACTTGCCTCATTCAGTCCAACTTCTTGTTTACTTAAAGCTTGTAGTGCCAATGTCATGCTTTCTTCGTTCCACGCATAGTATTCCCCTCGTTTTGTCATGCTAAAATAAAAATAAAACCATTTTAATTTCTATTTAAAAGTTGCTATGATTGGACCGGTCCAATTAAAGAGAAACTTACTGGTCCATTGATGGCAATTCATAGCACAAAGACAAAAAGGTTAATACATAAAAGTCTGTGAAATATTGCAAAAAACAGTTTACAAATCTACTTGAACAACTAAATAAGGCGTGCGATTCACAATAAATAACATTAAAAACATTTAATAAACTGTACTTACCTGGTAAACTGTGTCACGAGAAAATTACATCGGGAGCGCGCGAAACACTGCAGCAAACGTCCTTCCCCAACGGAGCTCACGGCGACACTGGTGGGAGCGGGGGTTGGTACTAGCTCAAATAGCTAACGTTTCGTGCAAACGTTTGATTTTTAAAGTACTTAGGTTCCGAGAAATCAGAGCGGTCCAAAGAAAGAGCCGGTCCATTGATCGCAACCTTACAATAATATAAAAACGGCAAAAAAATACTTTTGTTCTATGGGAGCCACTATAAAAATTTGTTGTTACAGCGGCAACAGAAATACATCATCTGTGAAAATGTCAACTTTCTAACTATCACGGTTCATGAGATACAGCCTGATGACAGACGGACAGCGGAACTTTAGTAATAGGATCCCGTTTACCCTTTGGGTACGGAACCCTAAAAATGCTTGTACTCGTCAAACAAACATTTGCCCGTTGCGGGATTCGAACCTACGAATAACACGCAAACAAGACCAGATAGTCGTCTAGGTTCGAGATAAATATGGGCAAAGTTAGCTTTTCTTTGTCTGAAGATAGCACGGCTTCGAACGTCTTATTATACCTGTTAAACCCTTGAAGGACAGAGGGCAGAGAGTTCGTTTGTTCAGTGTGTTAACACCATAATGTGAACTTGAGCATTAAAACGCTAATTAACATGCAGTCAATGTACTCAGAGCCAGAGTACCTACACGAGGTACAGTCCGGAGATAAATGAAATACTTATTTTATACAATTAAAAAAAAAACAAAAGAAAGGAAAACGTCTTCAAAAGAGAGAAGTCATCCTCCGTTTTTAAGGTTGAAAAATAACTGATAATGCTTGTTTTAAATAGGAATATTTGCAAAAAAGCAAGTATCTTTACTTTACCGCCTTAAGGGTCCTGGGCTCTAATTCGGGTTGGGCCAAACGAAAAATAACTTTAATCTGCTTACGTTTCGGGTGTAGAAGGAGAAACTCCCGAAAAAAAGACTTAGACGATAATTTATTGAGTATAAACCATTCCTTCTAAACATCTCTTAGTAAACTTAGTTTATTAATCAATTTAGGTCATCAAAGTGTTCTACAGCAAGCAAATATTTTATAGCTTTCTTTCTTACCCCAAATTCTTGTGACATCTATAAGTCTACCATTATACCTCAGTAAGCAAAACAAACGTTTACAATGTAGGCGAGTGTTGCTTTTCAGAGCGCTACCTTCGCGCAGAATCGCTTAGAATAATGTCCAAGCTAGTTTATGATCCCAGCACGACCTTGTGTATTTGTGTATTCACTATTCATGTGTATTTGCATAACAATTTGCGAACGCCTGGCTGCGCGTGAGCGTCTCAGGACAAGGAAAATCCTTGAAGGGTCAGCAGAAAATAACGACATTTTAAATAATTTCATTAATTTCATTTCAGTTTTGGATGTAGGTGCTTGTAGCAAGCAACCGTTTGAGATAGTTTACTTGAGGTATTATTAAGGGTGCGTCTGATGGCTATCGATTTAAACGAGCCAATGAAATTACAGAACTCGCAGTCAATTATATGTGATATTAATAACCGGACTAGCCATATCTAGGATCATGGTCATGGTCACTTCAACTAGGAATGGAACAAAGGAAGAGGTTGGATCTTGATTGTATGTAGCTGGTACTGAGATTGAAGACTGTTAATTACTCATTTAAGTGAATTGCAATATTTTTTTGGAGAAAATAAATGTCTTAAACCTGAAGATCGTTACACTACGTACACCAGTCATCACCCATGAGCTTCGTTTTTTCAGAACCGTTTTAAACGACTCTGTTGTTATTTGTCGTTCATCCTTATCATCATCATTATTTCAGCAACGGGACGTCCACTGCTGAACATAGGCCTCCCCCAGTGATTTGTCATTATACCTACTTTATACGTAGAAACTAGCGCTCCCGGTAAGATCGGCATGAAATAAAATAAATAAATATAAAAATAAAATAAATATTGGACAACATCACATACATTGCTCTGATCCTAAGGTAAGTTGCTAAAGCACTTGTGTTATAGAAATCAGAAACAACGACGGTACCACAACACCCAGACCAGAGCCAATACAGAAAAGTTCGTTTTCTACATTGACCCGACCGGGGATCGAACCCGGAACCTCAGAGATGGCGGCGCCATTTAAAGTCCGGCATGCTCGCCTCTCGGCTACGGAGGTCGTTTTTTTTTTTTTTTTTTTTACTTAAGATGGGCTTACTCTTGACCCCAATCTTGCTCTAGAGCATAGATCGTCTATAATAGACCCTTACCTTAAATAAAATTAAAATTTTCGTATGGTATCATTTCTTCTACTGGTCACCCCGTCCTCCTGACAGGTACGTCATTATGTTCAGAGTTGCGCAAAGATAGTATTTGTTGTTGCGTTGGCATTTCGATGGCTTATCATGGGGTGCTATGCTTAGGGAGGGAGGATTATTGATCTATTCACTTAGACATAGTAAATTTTCTTGCTTTTCTGAAAAATATTGTCGATGTAATAAATGTTGCTGGCTGTACATAAGCATGCATCTATCTATATGAATGGGATCTTTTGTTGGCTACTTAATATGTATGCACGTCAAGTTTCAATTTGCAGAACTTAAGTGCCTAAGGATGGAACTCGAAGATGTTTTGTCTAGAAGAAGAAATAATTAAAGTTTTATCGACAAGGTGTAACCATGAACTCTTAAAACAATCTCAAATCTGTCAAGTTTTTGGTTACCCCGCTGGATTGCGATAAGGCGTGGTTCGGGACAATTCCGAAAACAAACAGCAATAAGACTCTTTTGTTCTTCAATTCATTCGGCTCTGGAACTCCCTTCCCGAAAATATTAAACAAGTTCCATGTAAATACTCTTTCAAGAAACGTGTCCGCGCTCATTTTCGTCATTTGCAATCATCTACTTGAACTCTTCTAGCTATAGTCTCTGATTGTCGTCATATTTATTTATTTATATATGTTAATGTAGTCTAAGTATGATAGTATTAGTTTATGTTTTTTATGAATTTATTATCCTACTTAAAACTTTTTTGAATTTTTATGTCCTTTTTCGCAAACAAAAACATCTCTGTTTAACATAATTGTCGACTGGTGTAGAATACCTCATGGCATTAAGTCCCCCTATTGTATGTTTTATATTTGTACGATAAAGTTTAAATAAATAAGACCCCTGTAGCTTGGTAGAGCTCAAGCGCGGTATGCAGGAGTTAAGGATTCGAGTACTGTCACCGTCATGGCCCATGGGCAAGTTGGCTTTTATTTAATATGTATTCCACCATACTTGCATATTAAAACATTAATAAATTATTATGTTTTAAATTCGAATAGTCAGAGTTGTATTACGATTGTTACCAAAACTGTATTACGAAAAGTGTTTGCAATAGGCTAGTTGACACCACCAATCAATTGACATACTTTTTATGAGCTGTCAAAACGGATATCTTCCTTATAATTTGTATGGCGATATCGGATTATGACGCCACTATCCGATAAACTCAACTGCCTTACTTTTTTACGATTTTAAAGCAATCAAAAATCAGTTTGTCTCTTAAATGAAATTGTACTGAGTTATTAGGCCTAAAATAAAGTGTCTGTTTTAATAAATGATGCCTAAGAATTATTTATGAATGGGGTCAATATCCCTATTGCGACTGATTACTTCGTACTGTCATAACATTTTAATTTTATCCTTCATTGTAGTCATTTTGCAACTAAAGATTACAACGACGCGTTTTAGATTATAACCCGGTGGGTCATATTTTGTGGTCTACTGGTCACATTGTTTGTGAATCATACGCAATTCGAATTACTGCTCACAGAATAAGTATTTAAAAAAACAAGGTCAGTGAACGCTTAAGACTGGGTTACGGAGGTATTAGATTGAGGAGGTTGATAGAGTGTATTGAATGATAGGTAACTGATCTACCTAACCTATATATCCAGAAGATGTATATGTTGCTTATAGTTGGTAGATATATTATACTTTGTATTAGTTGGTGAGCGTCCACTAATTAATTTCTACAATTTTTTTTTACCTATCACTATCCTATTGCGAAAAAGCTTTCTTACTTATTTTTTTATTATCTTTGGACATGCTTGCATGTAAATAAATTAATTTGAAGTTGCTTCTCTAGGTCACTGATGAGGGAATATTACACACACAGGCAGTACATACCTGTTGGTGGTTAGGGTTTGCCAATCTTTACTAAAATAGCCTTAGTTGTTTTATGAAGGCATCTGTTTGCGGATTAATAATGATGTAGTTGTAACTAAATTTTAAAAAACCAGCAATCATATCAAACGACGTCAATCGGAGTAACATTTATAGGATTCTAATGCCTGCTTTTTAAACATTGTCATTTTGTACAGGGGTGTAACCATGAACTCTTAAAACAATCTCAAATCTGACAAATTTCGCACGTAATGACGTATGCAATTGAGACAGATTTGAGATTCTTTTAAGAGTTCATGGTTACCCCGCAGGAAGCCGCTGGATGCAGGCCGTTTTCAACCGGCCAGTTTGGAAGTCACTGGGTGTTTAGTAGGCGTACCTATGACTAAAATGATGATGATGATATGTCTGCTAATTCAAATTTAAAAGCTTTTTCCAATTTTAAATCCTAGATAAAATTAATATATTTAGATTAAGAAGTGTGTTTAAAGTTAGACGCGTCTCGAAACTGCCAGCGGGCCTCTAAAAAGAAACCGATCAATTAGTGTTCACACTCGAGAGTCGCTCAAAATGCGGAAAAAGGAGTCCGGAAGAGCTCCACAGTCCACACACTAATTAGGCTTAGTACATTTCGTCATTCAGTGCGTCAGGTTGCGTCAGGTTACGTCAGGTTACGTCACTTGTTTGTTATCGCACCTCTTGCGTCATACGCTTCTTGAACGCACTTCTTCGCATGAAGATCGCTTTTTAGAAATGCGATGCTCTGAATTATGCAGATATGTAATTTATACTCGGTGTTACCTAATTCTACAGTTGTCGTTACGAATCTTGAATGTTGAACAGGTGTACGACAGCTGGAGGTACGTACTGATGATTGTGACGTGATGAACTTTGATAAAAAATGTTTTCTGTTCTTAAATGGGATGTAATATACCAAAATTTTATGGTGATCAAATTACAGAATGATACGCAAAGCTGACTTGACTCATTGACTGGTAGAGAATGCTTTTGAAATTAAGTTCGCCGTTTATACCACTTAATTTTTGTCTGTTAAACGAATTAAAAAAAAAGCTGACAGTATGTAGATCGCATAACCGAGGATCAGACTCATTGGCGTATGTTAGGATTTAGGAGTAAGGAGAGTCTTAAGGTAATCTTATTTTTTGTAACTAATCCTGGGGTAGTATATACATATATACTATATATGTCATATGTCAATGATGCAAATTTAAGAAAGAAAGGTAGTCAATTGCAAAAAAGATTTTGAAGGATTTTAGAATTACTACTTTTATCGGGAGGCTTACCATGATCACCTTACATATAAGTACATTTTGTTCGTGGTTTTGTTTTTCTGTATATAGTTTTGACGTAAAACACGCTTCGCTCACGTACTATTTAGTATGGTAAAGTAAAGTCCATTCATGAAAAACTTGTTCGATATGTTAGTACTTTTAATTTGACCTTACTCTTACTTGTTACCGAATCTTTAACCACTTTATTGTCGTCACCGTGTTCATCTTACGTAATCTCTGCACGACAATGACCTCCGCGGGACCGAAACAGAAAGTTTGAGCCATTACAATTATAATTAGTTTATTTTAGCTCCTAATTACCGTTCTGAGCTAAATAAGCGTTGGTCACGAGAGTCGTGAAAGGAAGAGTAATTTGGAACTGAGAATTAGGAAGTTATTTTGATTAAACTTAGGTAACTTGGGCGCTTGACTGCAGTATGAAACACTTATTTAACAAAAACATCTAATGCACGATGTGTCTTAACACGTTCGTGGATTCAATCACGATTTTACGAGACACGTGTTAGCAATGTGACTATACATATAGGTACGTGATCTCAATCATATAAAGCGAGGTTTTATGATGTTTTCGCACATTTGAATCTCCCTTCTGCTTCGAGTACTTATACGAGTTTATTAAGGTTGAAGTGGTAAACTTATGTCTTATTTTGAGTACTGACCACAAACGGGTTAAAATAAATCTTCAGCTTAACTGAGAAATTAGCGGCAAGGACAACCAAGCATTTTTAACGACTTGTCGAATTATGATGCACTTGTGCATTTAAATCACAAGTTACGCCTATCAAGTGATCATCGCTTGAAAAACGACATCATCATGATTTTATTAAGGTCGTTATTGTGTTTTGAGTTTGGTTATTACCGTTTTCATTAGCCAAAGAGGCTAGCGGGTCAAGTGCGCGGAGACCACGAGGATGCGTCTGCTAATAGTGTTGCTGCTTAGCGCACTATCGATCGATATCGATCGAATAAAAAAGCCAAACTGTCTATAGGCACTAAATGGTATCGATGTAAACAGTCTGTCTTTATCGATACTATCGCACAATCCATAAGTATATATACTGCCTATTCTTAAATTACAGCAATAGTATTGATAAAACACAATAGTATTGATAAAGGAAAGGCAGGCTTAATCGGACTCTCGGTATGTTCAGGGTTTAGCAGCACCAGGTACAACTTCCTACTTCAACTCTTCGTAAGACTATCCCCGTAAAATAATAGAAAAACGACCGTCATCACATTCAAATCCGCATTCGTTTTTCCTATTGCTCACTCCGTCTTCCTTCTCTTACACACAACTTACGTTCCATTCCACACATCCCACATTTATAATGGGCAATCAATTAGTATCGATAGTGAGAACAGATAGTGTAAGTAAATTTCGAGATCAACTATCGACAGTCAAACTATCGATAGGTAGTTCTGCAACACTAGCAGGCAGCCCTAATGAGAGATGCGTGCGCGCATCGTTTCGGCCAAATCTGCGCGAATTAACTGCTCTGTGTGGGAATGTCAAAGTCAACTATGTTTTTTTAGATATTTGCGAAGGAGTTAATTGAGTTGGAAAAACATCGTAAGGTACCATTTATTCATGGTAATGATTGGTTGGTTTATTTAACCTTTAAAAAGCAATTCTGAATACAGAGCATTGAAGTTGTTAAAGTAAATCTTAAACAGTTTAGTATTGTCGGAAGTGACAGGTTATGTGTAATACAAAACAAATTCTGTTTTCAGCATAATGTAGAACAAATCCAGATCTAATTCTCTGTATCACTCATAAGTCTCCCAGACATGGGATCCCGCTGAGTGTAGACACACTAAAAGTTTTACTTATAAAATCTATTTGTTAAGTACAAAACGAAGCTTCCTTATTCATATGTGAAGTTCATACTGCAGTAGAAACGGGTTATGTAAACTATATCAACCAGCGTCGACAAGCCTGTCACATCACACGCTTCCTTGATCGCGAGTTGAATTTCTACTACCATTATTGCTTAGGTTGTTTGTTTTGACAGCTAAATGCTAGTTCGGGTTGTTGGGTTTTTTACAGGTTGTGTGTTAGGAGAGGAATGATAACACCGAAGGCTGAATAAAGACTGTTTTATTAATTAAAATAGCTTGTTTATATACCTAAGACTACATACCCATTACATCTACCCTTTTATGAAAAAGAACAATATTCATAATTCATTTAGAGTACAGTACATAATTATATTTATAAGTACTTAACTATCATGACAATAATAACAGTGATAATTATACATTCATTAATACATTTGGTATTACGAGTAAGTACACAGGTAATATGAATCCCCTTACAACGACAGTTGATAACTGTCCGTGTCTATTTTTAGATACAATGTTTTTATTAATCTACTTGTACAATTTCGTTCTATTTTTATGAACGATGTCTTCCTTACCATTTTTTAATATTTTTACATTACAACCCAAATCATCTATCACTAAATATGGTCCTAAATATATTGGATCCATTTTATTATCTGAAGGATTTCTTAACAGTAAATAATCATTTTTCTTATAAATAATTGGGTTAATATTAATATCATAATTGTTTTTTCGCTTAATTTTGCTTGTAATTAGATTATCCCGAGCATCCTTTTGTGCTAGTTGTAATCTATACTTGAACTCTAATGGATAGCTATTATGAGCGTATAAAGGATCTACGACGGTGCCATTAAGGTTACATGGTATTTTACACCGTTTACCAAACACCAGCTCGTGTGGTGTATACTGTGTTTCACAGTGCACCGTGTTATTGTAGGCAAAGCACCAGTATGGCAACCAGCAACCCCATTCACCTGTTTTGTTTTCACAATACATTCTTAAATACGCACCCATAGTTTTGTGTGTGTTTTCCAAAGCTCCGATACTCTCATGATGGTATGCTGTGGATGCAATTTGTTTTATTTTTAAGAGTTGGCATATTTCCTTCATTGTACTTGCTATAAATTCGGTACCGCGATCGGTTGCTATTACGCTAGGGATGCCAAATCTTAAAATAAAATTATTTACGAAAGCTGAAGCTACACTTACCGAATCTTTATTTTGTAGGGGATATGCCTCAACGAACTTTGTTAATTCGCATTGTAGTGTTAAAATATAATAAGAGTTTGATGAATCTTTAGATAATGGTCCTACTATGTCCAAAAATACTTTTTCAAAAGCTGAATTTGCAGTTGAGGTTATTACCATGGGTTGCTTGGTGCCGACTGAATATTTCTGTTTGTTACACTGGTCACATTTGGAAACATATTCAATTATATCTTTTTCCATACTAGGCCAGAAATAAAATCTCTTAATATTATTCGTCATTCGCTTGATACCTGCGTGGCCACTAGTAGGTAACAAGTGAAAATCGTTTAATATTACCTTTCTGTCGTCTAAATTATTTACTCTTTGCGCGTTATTTACTATGCATATGCGCAATTTTTCCCAATTTGGGTAATCACCAATTGCATTTATTAGCCCATTAATAAAATCTTTATTTATTTCATTTCTAAGTATGCATACTTCTCTTATTTTGTGTTTTTTACATATTAATAACAATTCTCTCATCAATTCGTCTCGCGTAATCGATGATCGAGATATTGTATTTAAGTAAATCTTCGAGCTTTTGGGCACATAGATAAAATATTTATATCTTTCTACTATTTCTTCTCTTAACAACCTTTTATATTTTAACTCATTACATATGGATAGTTCTGTGAAATGTTTTGGTTTTTTAATTATTTCCACAACTCTCGGTTGATCAGGCCTCGAGTTAGTGTCAATATTATCGACCGAAACATTACAAGTACTTCCGATATTGCTACCATCTTTAAGTTTTCTAACTTGTGCTCTAGTCATCACATTTATTTGTTCGCTCATATTTATTAAATCATCAGATGTGATATTAATTCGCGATAAGGCATCTGCTGCCGAGTTTGATTGCCCTTTTATGTATTCTATCTCAAACTTGTATTCTTCTAGTGATAATCTAAATTTAATGAGTCTGCTCGATGGGTCTCGCATAGAAAATAAATAGACAAGTGGCCTATGGTCGGTCTGTATCTTAAACTTTTTTCCATATAAATAGGGTCGGAAATATTTAACGCTCCACACTATTGCTAAGAGCTCCTTTTCAATAGTTGGATATCTTGTTTCCGCCTTATTTAAACTTCGGCTAGCATAAGCGACAGGCCGACCATCCTTGTTACACAACACGGCCCCTATGGCTTTACCTGATGCGTCTGTTTGTAATAGAAATTCACTTGTATTAGAAAAATCGGGATACTGTAAAACCGGTGGCTTTATTAACGCTGATTTTAGATTTTGGAATGAGTTTTCACATTCTTTTGTCCAATTAAAGGTTACATTTTTACAAGAAAGTTTATTTAAGGGATTAGCTATTTTTGCAAAATTCGGAATGAATCTACGATAATAGTTCGCAAAAGCTACGAATCTCTTTGTTTCGTCATTATTTTGTGGTGTGGGGTAATTTACTACAGCTTTAATTTTTTCAGGGTCAGGTAAAATTCCCTCTTTTGAAACAACATGTCCCAAGTATAACATTTCTTTTTGCAAAAATGTACATTTACTTGGGTTTAACTTTAAATTGATTTTACGTAATCTAGTGAAAACATCCATGAGATTTTGATTATGAAATTTTAAGTTTCTTCCAAAAACTACCAAGTCATCTTGATAAATTAGACATTTATCGTAGTTAAGGCCTGACATCGCAATCGTCATCATACGACTGAAACTATTAGGACTAGACTTAAGACCCATCGGCATCCTGGTCATTTGGTACTGATTTTTCCCTGTTGTGAATGCGGTGCAAGGTCTACTTTCCTTTTGAAGATTAGTTTGATAAAATCCTTGATAGAGATCTAGGTGCGTAAAGTACATTGCACCAGATAAGGAATCTAAAATTTCAGTGATGTTAGGCAGGGGAAATTTGTCGTCTTGAATCTGATTATTGAGTTTACGGTAATCTATTACTACTCTCCATTTCTTTTTTCCTGATGAATCTAATTTCTTGGGAACTAATAGCAATGGACTTGACCACGGGCTCTTTGAGACTTCTATTATACCGTCATCCAACATTTTTTGAATTTGGTCATCGATCTCTGCTTTTTGTGAATGAGGCAATCTATACTGTTTGGTGTAAATTGGTGCGGTATTTGGCTTTAGATCAATAGTTTGTTCGTAAATATTTGTGACACCTAGTTTATCTCCCGGTAAATAAAATACATCTGGAAATTTTGCACAAATATTTTCTATAGATTTTTGTTCTTCGCAAGTTAATCCCGTTAATTTTAATAACGAAAATAATTCTTTAACCCTTTTTGCATTCATAACTGGTTTTTCGAAGTTGCAAATAATGTAATCATTTAAGTTATTTGTATTTGCTTTGAAATAACTTAATTTAATCTCTTTTTCTCTAGTATTTAAAATTCGAATTGGAATTTTTCCATTTTTGGGTCTTACTAAAGTGCTACCTAAGTAGACCCCTTCACAGAGTTCTTGGGAGTGTATAAAACAATCTGTTTTCTCGTCAGTACTTATATAATGAATGGATTCGGACCGCGGTGGTATGACTAAATATGAATTCGATGTAGGTGCCATGTACTCAAACTTTACGTTAACATATTTGTTGTTTTCTGTGTAAAGTTCTAATGTGTTTAATTCGAAATCTAATTTAGCTTTATAGTTGCTGAAAAAATCGTGCCCTAAAATTCCGTCAGTTTTGCATGGTAGTTTGTCAAAGACGAAAAATTTTTGTGTAAAAATGTTGTTATTAAATTTTAGGTTAAGGTACACGTAGCCCAAAGAAACTATGTCACCGCCAATACCTTTTACGTTAACTTCATTTTTATGGAATGGTATTTGTAAACTTTTGATACACTGATACTTAACAGCAGAGATCGATGCCCCCGTGTCAATTAACAAATCGTGTCTATATTTGTCAATGAAACTTGTTACTTTGCACAAGCTGTTACACGAGTATACAAAGCTATTCTCGAAAAAAATGATTCAGAGATTCCAAATGTGAATCTTCTGAGGGGACATTGTTCATTGTTGTCATGTAGTTTACGTTGCTACGAGCTGGTTGACCGCGACCAAAGTTTCGGCCTCGGTTATTACGATAACTTGTACCGCGATGATTATTATTTTGTTGAGATTGAGACCATACCTGATTTTGCTGACTGTATGGTGGCCGCTGATATCCTCGCGACCTATTGAAGCTCCGAAAGCCCCGTTGCCTTGTATTTTGACCTCTTTGAGACCTTCTTTGAGCTGATCTGAAATTAGATTTTTTGTACATACCCATTATACCTTCAGATGTGGATGGAGTGTTGACCTCCTCGTCCTTTGCAGCTTGAATGGCATCTGTTAAGGAATTGTAATTACGAGCAGCTATTATGGTGCTCAATCGACTATTTCGCAGGCCGTCACTGAAACTTTTAATGGCCATTTTTTCGTTTAATGGTCTTAAGACTTTGTATTTTTCTGAATCGCCATTGGCTTGCGAAATGGTCAGATCGGCAAACAACTCAGATATATCTTTTCCGAAATCGTCTAATGTCCTATTATTTTGTTTGCAATGTAATAACTTGGATTGCAAAGCTGTGTAGCTTTTTTGTGGCAATAATTTGCGTCGCATATCCTTTATCAACTCATCGATAGTAGTATATTGCTGTGACAGCTGTAATTTTGCCTGCTGGGACAACCTACTCTTTAACACAAATTGTATTAATTTATTTTTGCAATCTAGTTCCATCAATATAGAGCTGTAATATTCTATGCCCTCTATCAAGTTTTTTGTACTGTCGATATCATTTGTCATAATAGGTAAGATGCTCAACGCAATTTTTAAATCAAATTTTTCGTTAGCCATATTGTCACTTGATTTGGAAGAGAGGTCCTCTTCTTTCACACAACACAAATTTAAAATTTCGTCATATAGGTAGGAAAACTCTTCACAAATTTTATTTATTAAAGTAATTTCTGTATTATTTATTTGTTTTGAAGATATTTTATTTTTACATAAGGTGGTATAACTGTTATACTTTACCAAAACCTTATTTGCTTCTTCTCTTTTGACTTCTAAAATATTTCCTGTTCTTCTGCTAGGCCCAATCTTTATTAGGTAAGTTCTAATAGATTTTAACTCTTGAAAAATTACACCTAATTCTTCGGCCATCAAAATAAGTATAACATGACATTATGACTAACGCCTAGCATACATAATAGAAGGTTACCTTTTATACTTAATAAATTATGGTTATGAGATTAAATATGTTAGCGCTTACTTACACTGCGCCTTTAGATACACGAGTAAATAAACGTTTATAAAATAATGTTATTATTTTACCGCCACTCTTTACGCACTGCACTTTTGAGCCGAAACACTGATTACACTTTTACACCTCGTTACACTGCCGTTCTTCGAGCTCCTTCTGCTGTCGACCACGGAGAAGGCTTGCATACCTTCTTAAATTGAATTCGTTAATGTGCCGCTGCACCAACTTTTTGTGGCATCTTCTGTACGTTTTATAGATGACTATGATGAAACCAATTCCCATTACAAGCACGATGCTTAATAAGATCACATTCGTGGTACTTGCGTGAAACTTTAGTTGCTCCAAGTGCGAGGAATTTTCGCCGCCAGCTGCATTTTGCGCGATTATTACTCTGTCCTCTTCTTTAGTTTGCTTAGAACCCATTTTGAGTATTTTTTAGATTAAACGAAACACTGGTACACAGTTCGTCACTTAGCGTTATTATGATTGAATAAATCATCTTGAAACTAATTTGGTGATGATCAGTCCAAATGTTGCACTAAATACGGTAATGGAATGCGCGTAGCTCCTGTTACCGGCGCGACGGCGGCAGGGTCGCCATTTACAGGTTGTGTGTTAGGAGAGGAATGATAACACCGAAGGCTGAATAAAGACTGTTTTATTAATTAAAATAGCTTGTTTATATACCTAAGACTACATACCCATTACAGTTTATTATTCCTAACTCGAGCTAGACTTAATGACGGCAGTTTATATAGAGTCTTAAAAGATCATGAGTTAAAAGGAAATAAGTAAATCAAAAAACCGGCCAAATGCGTGTCGTGCCACGCGCAGTATAGGGTTCCGTAGTTGCCACAGTATATTTCCAGACTTTTCAGGCCAATAGTTTAGCTTTGAGAGGGGGGAGGGGGGAGGGTTCCTTGTCAGGACTACGGAACCCTAAAAATACATGGTTCTATCTAACTTATCTCGCACTTGATTCTCACAAAACAATTACCTCAACTTTGTGCACTCTGGAAGTGCTTCATCCAAAGGATATTCACGAATGATGATTTAAGTTTTTACATCAGCTACTTTAATAAAACCGCCCGGCCGCTTCATAACAATATAATTTTCATTGTGTCTTTTGACCTTTGCCTGACAGGTTCACTTTATTCAATTTGTCAGATATATTCAGATCTAACACGCCAACAATTACGAAATAAATCGTGACAATTAGTCCTAGATAGAAGTGACACTCACTTCACTATACTTCTAAGTACTTTGTTGTACCCGACTTGCATTTTACACTCGATTCTTCAATGACATACCAAAGCAAGCGGAAGAGGCAGTGGAAATGAGGACGAAGGAGCAATGACCTGTGAAGGTCCTAGAGAGAAGACATTGTCAGTTACCTACTCAGGTACATGTACATTATACTTATGTGTGTAGGCATTTGAAGGACGCTTCGTACGGTCAAAGTTAAATTACAAATATTAATGAAACAAAACTAGCGTTCATTTAAATAATAGAAAATGCTATGGTTAAAAATGCTTCTTGCCTTAAGTCCACCTTTTGTACCCTATTTTTAGTGTAATAAAGTTTTAAATGATAAATAATAGTGTTTAATAAAAGCTAATCTTGGATTATTGCCATGGACCTTTTTAAAAGAGTCACCGATACTGATAAAGTTCTTTCACGGACAAATAACATTGTGAATGTTTTAATCATAACTATTCTGAATACGTGTAACGCCTACGGATGATAATAACTGTAAACCTCAAAATTTTAAGCCTAAGTAGATATATAACACTTGAAAAAATCATCGACCTCAGGTGGGACCCACCTGAGGTCGATGATTTTCAAGTGTTATTTATATTCAATTAAACCTTGCATGGAATTGCTAAAAACAAAAATTTACTAAGTAGATATCTCAAAGTTTTTATCTACCTAAGACCCAATTTAAGTTTCTTTAGCAAAGAAAAAAATTGGTGCCAGAAGTGGCCCGCCCATACATACTATAATTACATTGTATAGTGCATATTCCTTTACAGTGAAGTTTATGTATCATAGTATAATCAAGGTTTTTGTATATGATATGACATAACATAATGGCTGGGATAGACGTTTCTTGCAAAGTTACATACATAACATCATTATGGCATGACCCTTATACGTTCGTTAGATATGTAATTTACTACTGCTGTGATTCAATGAGTAAATTGAATATTATGTAGCCATCTAGCTATATCATTACATTACATATTAATATTAATTGGCTGTCGTAATACACGTAATAGAATGTAATGTCGGGTTTATTATCTTAGGATATTTCGTTTTCTTTGTGGATTTAATTAGCTTACGAAAGCATTACTTAACCGTTGCCACGGCAACGTTTTGATACATTATATCTTAATAAATAATTTGTTTCAACGATCACCACGATTGCTACTATACTCCATCATAAGCATAGCTTGTACTACAATGGCGACTTGATTACAATATCCATGACTCGGTCAGGAGGCCTAACACGAAAGCATATCGTTCGTTCGGTCGTATTATCCGATCAAATTAAAATATCCATTCACTTGTATCATAGGTTTGACAATTTGGGAACAATGGAAAATGGTCGGGTTTTTACACGGCTTGATTGAGTTGGTCATATTTAATCAAAGGATTGACACATGAGACTGGTTATTTTAATTTGTTAGGTTTATACGTCCGAATGAAAGATACATTTTCGTGCTAGGCCTCCAGGTACAAATGTTCGTGTTTATGACACAAACATCTTGCCCCATTCGGGATTCGATGCCGCGGCCGCGGGCTCTGTAGCCCAAGTCCACACCACTAACTCTAGGTCGTCAGATAGTCATGATTTCGGAGTATAGGCCTAACATCTTTGTCATTAAGTATCATATTTTAAGTTTCAGTCAAATACTTTTTGTTGGGCCTGAATGAAATTTCCGGGAATTGAAATTTGAACGCTATACACTTATGCGTTTGCGGGAAATCACTGCGTCAGTTTTTCGATTTTTGGCCAATTACCCCAATTTCTCTTTCATGATTTGTACAACCAGTACAATGCGGCCAGCTTATTATAAGATGGATGTGGCCTAAAGATATTTCGTCATAGTTAATAGAAGCCCATGTCTCTGCCGCTTAAGTTTACGACCTTGCTTTAAAGCGTATCAAACGCAGTCAAATCAAAAAGCGTGCTTGTTGCGTTAATCAAAACCGCTCATGTTAGACCTATAATGGTTGAGCCTAAAGCACGAACATTTTTACAATTTGTCTTAGATAATTAACAATTTCTAGGGATCTTGACATCTGTTGGTTAAATTCGAATCCCACTGCTGTATTTTTTTGAATCAATATCAATAATTATACACATAATACTCGAAGCATCTGGAATTATGGAAGCAATGGCACCTCGACTATTGAAAAAAAGAACAATCAGCAAAAGAAGCAGAAAAGTGATGACAGAAGTCAAATCAAATCAAATTTTATTCCTTTACGTTCTGTTCTTCAATTACATTACCAGTACAGTATTAGGAGTCCCAGCCCAGTACTCTAATCAGGTTTTATAGAGCATTTTTACCATACCTATAATATAATCTTATTATGATCTAACGTAACTTCTGCTGTTAACATCGAGAGTACGTAAGTCGTGCCTAAGGCACTTATTGTTTCTGGACCATTTGCCGCCAACCTTCGCCGATTGCGGCAATCGGCGCAAATCGGCGGAACCGGGCAGCAGCCATTACGGCGACTCGCTTTGTGTCGCCGCGCGTCACGGAGGCGCGGGCGCAGCGGTGATTACTTAGCGATCATTCAATTTGTGATGTTTGTAACTTTTTGTTTATGGGTGCATCGAGGTTATCTAGGCGAAGCGGTCGTGACCCGGGCGGTAACCACGAACTCTGAAAACAATCTCAAATCTGGCAAACAGTATCAAATCTGTCAAATTTTGTGTGTAATAATGACGTCGTTTATGGCCCTGTAGCCATGCCTTTAAAAAAATAATAATAATAATGACGTACCAAAATTGACAGATTTGACAGCTTTGAGATTGTTTTTAGAGTTCATGGTTACCCCACTGGGCTAGAATCATGATCTACTAAAACAGTATTATTAAAATAATGTTAAAACATTGTTTTGACTTTCTGTAACATAGAGGTTGAGCACTTTCGTTACTTAGCAAGATTCGAGAATTAAGTAGTTTTAATATTTTTAGAATGGACAATAATTGGGCTATTAAAAGAAAATTTATAAATTGAAACAAGGAGAAATAAAATGACACGGCGAATCACAAAAATATGAAATTATCATTAAAGTAATTCATGGTGACTCTTTGAACAACTAGCAAAATGACAACCATTGCGAAAATCTTATCAAGGATACTTCATCTTGTTCCTGATACAAGTATTGATGAACGAGTTACTTTTATTTACCTACTTCTATGATTTATTGACTGAAGGCATGTACAATGTACATAAATTGCGACATGTACGTATTTACAGAGTGCATATTGTAAAATTTTATAACTTTCAAGTGCACAGAGGTATATCAGTCATCTCGTCTTTGCATGAAAGATTAAATCGAACGCTGAGTCAGTTTAAAAGGAAACATCGGATTTATGGAAACCTTTTTTAAGTATATCTAATCGACAGATTAAATATAAATTCTAAAAAGCTTAGTCACCCCTAGGAGTTTTAGACTAGGTTTTTTTGGTTATTTTAGAGGCATTTTCTGGTATTGCTAGATTTTACAATTCACAAGGAGGATTCAAAATCAACATAATATCTTTCTACGAAAAGACCATTAATGGCTCTTTTTCCCTTTCAAAAAGTTTCAATATATAGGTACGACAGTTAGAAGTAGGTTAACCTACCTAAGCTGCTAATTATATAAGTAGTTTTAGGTAATAATTATTAAAATAGGTACTGTAGTTTTAAGTAAACAATTTTAAGTCGTGTTAGGTTAATCAGACAGTTATTATTAATTATCTATGTATAACACATTGTTAAAACAAGCGGAGTCTACTTGTCACCAAATTATGTATTTAATTCTTAGTTTTATGCAATTGTTCTTTAGACGTAAGTAATAGTACATAAATTGTAAGTAGACCTAATTAAATAAAATAAAATAAAAATAAAATTATTTACAAGCTAAGCTAATCAAACGTCAGGCGGACCTATGAGACCGCGTAACAATACCATTTCTATTGTCTCGTATTCGGCTGTGGGGTTATAAGGATGCTAATAATAATTAAGGACATTTATGATAACTAAGGCTGATTATATTGATTTTATTTAAATCCAGTACATTTTGGAAAGTTCACAAACAGTATTTGCATTCGATTTGAGTATATCTGTCTGTCAGTGCGCATAATACATGCTATGGTTCAGCATACAAAGGACTTGCTCTTTTTGACGTAATCACGGTTTCATTGGAATTCAGTTGCTATCATCAACAAAGGAAATGTAACTTGACAACATCTACATGAATTCATACACATGCATTTTAAGTATTTTATACACAGATAAGTTACACGTTAACAATACAAACCTCACTCCCAGGTTTGATTCCCAGATCGGGTGAGTTTAGTATTTTTTCTAAATGAGGTTTGGGTGTGCTTGAGACACTCTTAGCATAATCAGATAACTTGTAAAGGATGTTAATTCCTCAGTTTAAGTCCATGACTGATTCTGTGTTGTCTGGCCCATAAAACAAGCGGCATGGAGGTTGAGCGCTAGGCGAAAGATGCGCAGAAGAACATTACGATTACGTAATTGGCTAGTCGTGCGATGTTTGTTGTAGGTCGACGAGCTGTTGTCCGTACATATTTATACTTATGTGTGTAGGCATTTGAAGGACGCTTCGTACGGTCAAAGTAAAATTACAAATATTAATGAAACAAAACTAGCGTTTATTTAAATAATAGAAAATGCTATGGTTAAAAATGCTTCTAGCCTTAAGTCCACCTTTTGTACACTATTTTTAGTGTAATAAAGTTTTAAATAATAAAGAATAGTACTGTTGTCTTTTATTTACACGAACACGATACATTTAAATGAAACTACTATGAGTCTACCTGTGACCACGAACGCTGTAAAGTGTTCGAAACGTCAGGTTAAATAAAATGTTAATAAATCGCGAAATAATCCGTAAAAGTAGTTTCATTTAAATAAAGAATAGTGTTTAATAAAAACTAATCGTGGATTATTGCCATGGACCTTTTTAAAAGAGTCACCGATACTGATAAAGTTCTTTCACGGACAAATAACATTGTGAATGTTTTAATCATAACTATTCTGAATACGTGTAATGTTGCCTACGGATGATAATAACTGTAAACCTCAAAATTTTAAGCCTAAGAAGATATTTCAAAGTTTTTATCTACCTAAGACACAATTTAAGTTTCTTTAGCAAAGAAAAAAAATTGGTGCCAGAAGTGGCCCATACATACTATAATTACATTGTTTAGTGCATAATCCTTTACAGTGAAGTTTATGTATCATAGTATAATCAAGGTTTTTGTATATGATATGACATAACATAATGGCTTGGACAGATGTTTCTTGCAAAGTTACACACATAACATCATTATGGCATGACCCTTATACGTTCGTTAGATATGTAATTTACTACTGCTGTGATTCAATGAGTAAATTGAATATTATGTAGCCATCTAGCTATATCATTACATTACATATTAATATTAATTGGCTGTCGTAATACTCGTAATAGAATGTAATGTCGGGTTTATTATCTTAGGATATTTCGTTTTCTTTGTGGATTTAATTAGCTTACGAAAGAGTTATTTAACCGTTGCCACGGCAACGTTTTGATACATTATATCTTAATAAATAATTTGTTTCAACGATCACCACGATTGCTACTATACTCCATCATAAGCATAGCTTGTACTACAATGGCGACTTGATTACAATATCCATGACTCGGTCAGGAGGCCTAACACGAAAGCATATCGTTCGTTCGGTCGTATTATCCGATCAAATTAAAATATCAATTCACTTGTATCATAGGTTTGACAATTTGGGAACAATGGAAAATGGTCGGGTTTTTACACGGCTTGATTCAGTTGGTCATATTTAATCAAAGGATTGACACATGAGACTGGTTATTTTAGTTTGTTAGGTTTATACGTCCGAATGAAAGATACATTTTCGTGCTAGGCCTCCAGGTACAAATGTTCGTGTTTATGACACAAACATCTTGCCCCATTCGGGATTCGATGCCGCGGCCGCGGGCTCTGTAGCCCCAGTCCACACCACTAACTCTAGGTCGTCAGATAGTCATGGTTTCGGAGTAAAGGCTTAACATCGTTGTCTTTAAGAGTCAGATTTGAGGTTCCAGTCAAATACTTTTTGTTGAGCCTGAACTGACCGCCGGTCAGTTCAGGCTCACAACAACAAGTAGCGTTCAATTCCCGGCCAGTGACCGGGAATTGAACGCTATGCTTATGCGCTTGTGGGAAATCACTGCGTTAGGTTAGGTTGTCAACACCAAATACCTCATTTTCTCTGTCATGACTATTATTTATTCTGTGGTCATGATTTGTACAACCAGTACCACGCGGCCAGCTTATTATAAGATGGATGTAACCTAAAAAAAGGTAGATATTTCGTCATAGTTAAATAGAAGCCCATGTCTCTGCCATTTAAGTTTACGACCTTGCTTTAAAGCGTATCAAACGCAGTCAAATCAAAAAGCGTGCTTGTTGCGTTAATCTAAACCGCTCATGTTATACCCATAATGGTAGAGCCTAAAGCACGAACATTTTTACAATTTGTCTTAGTTAATCAACAATTACAAGGAATCTCGCTTGAAATCTGTTGGTCGTTTATTCTAAATTCGAATCCCACCACTGCTGTATTTTTTTGAATCAATATTGATAATTATACACATAATACTCGAAGCATCTGGAATTATGGAAGCAATGGCACCTCGACTATTGAAAAAAAGAACAATCAGCAAAAGAAGCAGAAAAGTGATGACAGAAGTCAAATCAAAACAAATCAAATTTTATTCCTATACGAAGTATTTCAATGACAATACCAGCACAGTATAAGGCGTCCCAGCCCAGCAGAGCATTTTTACCATACCTATCAGAATATAATATTATTATGATCTAACGTAACTACTGCTGTTAACATCGAGAGTAGGTAAGTCGTGCCTAAGGCACTTATTGTTTCTGGACCATTTGCCGCCAACCTTCGCCGATTGCGGCAATCGGCGCAAATCGGCGGAACCGGGCAGCAGCCATTACGGCGACTCGCTTTGTTTCGCGTCACGGAGGCGCGGGCGCAGCGGTGATTACTTAGCGATCATACAATTTGTGATGTTTGCAACTTTTTGTTTATGGGTGCATCGAGGTTATCTAGGCGAAGAGGTCATGACCTGGGGGCCTAGTACGAAAGCGTATCTTTCGTTCGGTCGTATAAACCTAACAAATTAAAATGGCCAGTCTCATGTGTCAATCCTTTGATAAAATATGACCAACTCAATCTAACCGTGTAAAAACCCCTACCGTTTAAAATTGTCAAACCCTTGATACGGGGGAATGTTTTAATTTGATCGGATAATTTATAAGTGTCTAAGTGCCCGGAGGAGGGTCTATATACAGAATAAATAATTTCATTTCATTTCATTTTAATACGACCGGGACCGACCGAACGAATATGCGCTTTTGTATTAGGCCTCCTGGGCCCTAATAAGAGCTACTAAAACAGTATTATGTCAACCTTGTTTAAATAAAATTTGTACATAGGTAAAGGTTGATGTAAACTCAAAGTAAGTACTTAATTTCGTTACTTAGCAAGATTTGAGAATTAATTGGAATACTTTTTAGAATGGGCTATTAAGAGAAAGTTGAGGATTTAAATAAGTAGAAATAAACATGATTAAGTTTGATGTTACAAATATCTGAATTATCATAAAAGTAATTCATGGTGACTCTTAGAACAACTAAGTATATAGAAAACAGACAATCATTGCGAAAACTTTATCACGGAGACTTCAGCTTGTCTCTGATATGCGTACCTAACCTATTGATGAACGAGTTCCTTTTTATTAACCTACTTCTATAGTTTATTGACTGAAGGTATGTACATAAATTGCGATATGTTGTACGTATTTACAGAGTGCATATTGTAAAATTTTATAACTTTCAAGTGCACAGAGGTGATATTACCTCAATCTCTTCTTTGCGTAAAAGATTAAATCGAACGCTGAGTCAGAAATTTAAAAGAAAAGATTGGATTTACGGAAACCTTTTAGGTACTTATACCTAATCGACAGATAAAATATAAATTCCAAGAAGCTTAGTCACGCCTTGGTTTTAGGACTAGGTATTTTTTTGTTATTTTAGAGGCATTTTCTGGTGTTGCTAGATTTTACAATTCACAAGGAGGATTCAAAATCAACATAATTTCTTTCTACGAAAAGACCATTAATGGCTCTTTTTCCCTTTCAAAAAGTTTCAATAGATACGACAGTTAGAAGTAGGTTAATAACGACTTCCGTGGTTTAATTACGTACCTAAGCTGCTAATTATTTACAAGCTAAGCTAATCAAACGCCAGGCGGACCTATGAGACCGCGTAACAATACCATTTCTATTGTTTCTATTCAGCTGTGAGGTTATAAGGATGCTTATAATAATTAAGGTCATTTATGTTAACTAAGGCTGATTAGATTGATTTGATTTAAATTCAGTACATTTTGGAAAGTTCACAAACAGTATTTGCATTCGATTTGAGTATGTCTGTCTGTCAGTGCGCGTAATACATGCTATGGTTCAGCATACAAAGGACTTACTCTTTTTGACGTAATCACGGTTTCATTGGAATTCAGTTGCTATCATTAACAACGGAAATGTAACTTGACAACATCTACATGAATTCATACACATACATTATAGGTATTATGCACCGTGATATTTTCGTGGTTATTTTCCCGCGGCAGAACGATTTACCTTTAGTAGTACATACTATCGAACCATGCGAGTTATAATTATTTTAAATAAAAATATTTTTGTTCTCAACTAATCAAAAAAATAATCATCAACTCGAAAGCGTGAGAAACGATAGTTTATTTTACAAGATGTTACGTATTTGGGTACTGCCTGCCCCACAACATAAATGTTTAAAGTAAAAGAAGCTCCCGAACAAAGTAATACAGCATAAACTGCATCAGGTATGACCACGAGCTTCAGATTAAAAAAAGTGGGTAATTCATTTTTGGCTAAATGTATAAAAATCTTTAATAAAGTACCACAAACTCTTGTTGACTTACCTGTTTATGAGTTCAAAAACCACATTAAAAAAATCCTTATGGAAAAAGGATACTACAAAGTTGAAGATTACTTGAACGACAAGAGTGCATGGACTTAATAGCCTGCCTAGCTCGCACTTTACACTATCTTGTAATTGTATTTCCTGTAATAAAATCAGGCTGACAAAGGTGACTGAGTTTCTTGCGCCGTTTCTTCTCATCACCAGCCGATATGTTGTCCCGAAGCGGTGGTAGGGCTAAGTTATATGTTGGGACGTGTAAGTGCCCGGAAGAGGGCCTATATACAGAATAAAGAATTTCATTTCATTCCATTTCACGAATAAGGTATGAAACTAAGCTCCCGAACAAAGTAATACAGCATAAACTGCATCGCACGCGCTGCAGGCGATTTGAATTTGAATGCCTACAGGTGATTTGAATAAAAAAAACTTCATTAATCTATTGTACTACTAAGATATAATCATTTTACTGCGGGAAAACAACCACTAATATGTCTCGTTGTATATGCAAATAAGTTACAAGGTAACAATACAAACCTCGCTCCCAGGTTTGATTCCCGGATCGGGTGGGTTTAGTTTTTTTTTCTAAATGAGGTTTGGGTGTGCTTAAGACACTTAGCAAAATCTGATAACTCGTAACACAAAGAATGCTAATTCCTTAGTTTAAGTCCATGACAAATTCTGTGTTGTCTGGCGCATACAACAAGTGGCATAGATGTTGAGGGCTGTGCGAAAGATGCGCAGAAGAACATTACGATTACGTGATTGGCTAGTCGTGCGTCGCGCCTGCACCGCCGGCCGGGATTTGTTGTTAGCTCCGCGCACGTGTCGCTGGTACGATGATCGTCTCTCAAGATGCGCAAAGCGATCCCCATTGTACTGTTTGCCTTAGCGCTCAACTCCGGTGCTGGGTACTGTATGTTTATTTTCGCAACAAATAAACTAAATAAATAATAATAATAAATATTGGACAACATCAGATACATGGCTCTGATCCTATGGTAAGTAGCTAAAGCAATTGTGTTATAGAAATCAGAAACAACGACGGTACCACAATACCCAGACCCGAGACAATATAGAAAAAACGACAACATAGAAAAAGTTTGTTTTCTACATTGACCCGACCGGGAATCGAACCCGGAACCTCAGAGATGGCGCGACGCCATATAGTCCGTGCTCGTCTCTCGGCTACGGAGGTCGTAAAGGTACAATACAATTGCAAATACTTACATATTACATGTGGTCATACCTGTTACATTCAAATTTCTTTTTTGGTTAACCTATTAAGATGAGTCACATCACAAAAGCGTCATTTAAATAATTTAAACAATAATTTTAATTAGGTTTCTCGGAATGTATATCATGTACAGGCAACAGCACGTCGACCTACCCAAAAAGACAAAAATTCTTCAATAGATTTTCAACTGTAAGCCTGACGTTTATAGATCATTTTCAAATGAGAAAATTTGACATTTTGTGGTAGGTCGACGAGCTGTTGTCCGTACAAATTTGTGAAAAATAAATCTGGTTTCATCACAGGTCCGTTGTCTCTTAGAAATATAAAATATTACATGTCGTAATATTACGCAGGTAATTGGTGACAGACAGACATGTATGCCATTACAGAGCAAGAGAATCTAGGTTCATGTTGCACTTACTTTTGTCTATGGCTCTGTCCGAGTACCGAAATCTAATCATACATTTAATTTAAATATATAAAAACAAATCTTGACAACAGTAAAAACAATTTTAACTCAAACAGATTATTAAAATCTGCCTTGCACAGATTTAATTGCCTTAGGTTGGGTTGCACGAACTTACTTTAACTTTAACTGTTCAGTTAAAACACCGGTTTGGTAAAAAATGCGTTGCACCATTTTGACAATGGTCAATTGACGTCATAACTTAACTCTAACCGTAACCGCCCAAGATCGACCAGTTAAAGTTAAAGTTATTGTCAAGTATCTGTCATGCATGTCGAATATTCTAACCTCCAAAAATGTCGATACGAGAAATATTCGCGGAAACTACTTCTGAAGGCGAAAGTGATTTGGTGGTCAATATAAGGCCCAGAAAAAGAAAAGTATACACCGTGAATTTTGAGATACCCGAGAAAATTAACTAACATACTCAGATATCAATATACATCGAATTTGGCGAATAAAAAAAACGGAACGGCGTACGGCGTTGGCGTACGGAAGGAATAACTATGAATGAAAAAAAAAACATTCATAGTTATTCCTTCCGTACGCCAATATTACGCGACTAAATTAGGTGGATTTTGGTTCCGTTAATGTTGGAATGATAATGATTACTATTTGAATTAGCAGGACTTTTATAGTGCATATTTTTTAACGAATGTTAGGGAGCTATTAAATAAATTTCTCATAAAATTTTTTTTTTTATTCGCCGGATTCGATGTAAGTATATCGATATCTGAGTATGTTAGTTAATTTTCTCGGGTATCTCAAAATTCACGGTGTATATCCCAAGAACCGATCGATTTGCCAAATGTGGCGAAGATTTGTTCCTAGCGACATTTCAAGTCTCAAAAAATTATCATCCGATGAGGAAGATTATGTTAATGTGTTTATGTGTTGTGTTTAGAGTGGGCCAGAATGATGATTGCAACAGTTTACTATTGTAGGCTGAGCCAATAACTTTTGTGTATGCGAGCCGAAGTGATGTTTTTTTTTTGTTTGATACAAATAAATATAATTTATAATTTACTTGTAGTTTTATTACATAAATTACTTTTACCCCGTGGATTTCATTTCATGGGTTTACTGAGATAAATAGTAATTTCGGATATACTCTACCTGTGCACCAAATTTCATCTTAATTCTTTGAGCCGTTTTAGTATGAACCAGCCACAAACAAACATAATACTTTACATTTAATTAAACTAATATTATAAAGCTGAAGAGTTTGCTGGTGACGGATTTGCATACCTTATAATAAATATAAGACAATATCACATAGATTGCTCTTATCCTAGGGTAAGTAGCGTAATTACTTGTGTTACAGAAATCAGAAACAATGACGGTAGGTACCATAACACCCAAAGCCAAGACAATATAGAGAATTTCGATTTCTACACTAACCCGGGAGTCCCGGGACCTTAGAGATTGCGACGCCTAGTCTGGCGTGCTTACCTCTCTGCTACCGAGGTCGATAGCGATATTCATGTGGAAAGGCTATATAATGTATAAGTAGTATCACGAAAACCCACGGGAGCGCATCCGCAGGGCACGGCTAGTTTTTACTATTAGTATGGGATAAAAAAATAGAACATAGTTACTCATTAATATTTACTTCTTTAATAATTCTATTTATAATGTAAATTTTCGAATTGTCATTTTATTTCTCTTCATTGTAACGTCATGGACCTCCTGAGCGTGTCTGATTGAATCCCTTATTTTCTGGAGCTCCAGCTCCTGCAGTTTTAGCTGTCTCATTGTGCGTGGAGTCTTTCCGAGAGCATTGAATTCACAGTGGATCACACTCCATCCACGCACTGTGTTTTTGTTTCGAGCTAACACCGTCTGTCTTTTTGCAGAATAATATGTTTTTATGTTTAGCAACAATTGATTGCAATCTCTCCTTCTCCACTTTCCTGAAGTTCCCTGAAACGTTAAGAATTAAATGACTGAAGTTACAATACATAACAGTGCAAAAAATAACACGCAACTCATAGATACTTACTTTGTTGGAATGTTTGTGAGCAAGGTGTCCATTAATTTCCGTACCTAGCATCGATTTGATACAATTTATTTTATTTAACAAGTCTCATGATGCTTTTTGCAAATTCAGTGGTTAAATTAGTAATTAAAATAAAGAAAGTTGAATGATTTGACAATTCAATGACTGATAACACCACTGATCAAATAAACTGATAACACCGTATCAGCTTTTTGACGTTACGTGGAACATTGCCATGTCACAAATAGTTTTCTACAATGAGTTAGGTGTAAATAAGGCGTCATTAGACTTGTAACCCTGGTAACTTTAACTATGCTACCGAATACGATGGTGCAACCCATGTCGCTCAAATAGTTAAAGTTAGCGTTACAGTTAAAGTTAAATTTAACTTTGACCTTAACTTTAACTGATGCTATGGAGCAACCCAACCTTAATTGCGCATTTTAGGGTGATGGCGCATATTTAACAAAGATATGATGACGTATTATATTCTCGACAAAAAAAAGTATAATAAAAAAAATAAGTTAATTATTGAAATAGTATGACAAGTAAATCCATTTTTTATATGTAATTTTTTTACATTAAACGATGTGGCCGTTATGCTGGGGCTTCACCTGCGTGACGCCTAACGTTCAAATAACGGCATGATTAGCGTTAAATAAATTAAAGCATTAAGCTACGCGCTAAGTGCGTGGCCACACTTTTTTGACGTTTGATTCTAGCGTCTAGCGACTTAGTTAACGTGTGATCTGTGAGTGTGTCTTTAAAATAAAAAAAACGCTTCCAAGCACTCAATACTTTTCTTATTTTGTCTACTCCATCCTAACTTAATAACTATGCACTTTAACATTTATTTCAGAAAGAGTTTTTGAATGTAACCTTGTTTTAATACGTTTAGTGTAGTAGGTGTAGCCACAACGCACTAAACGCCCGCTTAATCCCTTTGATGTGTCAAAAGTTACCGCCGTCCGAGCTATCGCCTAACGTCTAATGTTATCGAAGCAAATTAGCGCACAAAGACCGGCCACACCTGCGTATTACGTCAAATAGAGCACTAATTAACGACATTAGACGCAGGTGAAGTCCCAGCATAAAAAATCTTGATAACGCTATTTAGGACAGGACTGATTAGTCATTTTTGAACAGACATTTCATAGTAACAGCAGTAGCAGCACAGAATGTCTTAATACTAACTACACGGTGAATTTTCGTTGGGTTTGAAGCATTTTGCTATGGGAGTTTTTAATGTTGGTTTCATGAAAAAGTTGTAGGGTTTATGGGGAAGAGTGTGTCTTTTGCAGTTTCAAACCCAACTAAAATTCGCCGGGTATAGTTTTGAACCCAGGTATAGTTGCGACGCTGTCACGCACTGACAGACAAACGATTATGTCTCCGCATTTAAACTAAAACAACAATTTACTTTTATGGAGCTAAACGGTTGCTTGACTAGAGCCGCCATTATCATGTGATATATCTCAGATGACGGCGCTTGTAAATTCAGTTAAATTACATTTTCGCGCCATTTATGGAGCTAACTGCAGGTGGTTGCGAATGACATTGCGAGATTGATAAGGACTTGCGAAGCTGTTTATTTTTGCAGAGAAATGACATAAAATTGCGGTTTATAAGATAAAAACAGTTCATAGAATCCAGAAGTGTTTTAAAACCGCAAGAGAGTGTAAAAATAAATTAATCCTATATACATATAACGTTTGATGTTTAGCCATAGGTTCGATTGTCAAACGCATGTTAAGTAGGTATCACTGATCAAATAATACTCTAGGTATCTCTAAGGTCTGATGAGAAATGCTCAAATGCACTAATAACTTGCTGCAGGATAATCATAGACAAGCGGGAAGCTAAGAACAGGGCGGTAACCACGAACTCTTAAAACAATCTCAAATCTGTCAAACATTATCATTTCTGTCAAATTTTGTATGAAATGACGTACCAAAATTGACAGATTTGACAACTTTGAGATTGTTTTAAGAGTTCATGGTTATGGCCCAGGACAGATATAATTCTTCGTTTGTTCCGATATCCAAACAAAGAACCAAAAATACTTGTAATTTTACAATTGTTTTCACTACATTTAAAAATTCTGACAAAGTTTGCTATTTGTGTACCTAAGTTATGATTAAAAAGGAGTAAGCCTACCAGCTTGAAAAGGGCACATTAAATAAATAAATAAATATTGGACAACATCACATACATTGCTCTGATAAGTAGCTAAAGCACTTGTGTTATAGAAATCAGAAACAACGACGGTACCACAACACCCAGACCCGAGACAATATAGAAAAGTTCGTTTTTCCACATTGACCCGACCGGGGATCAAACCCGGAACCTCAGAGATGGCGCGGGCGGCGCCATATTAATTTTTAAACAGTGATCACAACTTACAACGAAATATAAAAAAACAAATCTGCGTAACTTATTTATTTATTTATTTAAACTTTATTGCACAGATTTAAGAAAAATCATACAATAGGTGGACTTAATGCCATGAGGCATTCTCTACCAGTCGACCATTAGGCTAAACAGAGATGTTTTGTGGGCGGTGCGATAAAGACACACAAAATTGTTTAGATAGTGGACCGCCACAAAACCGTTATGTCCCATATTACTTTGTTCCCAAAACAAAGCCGGGTTGATAAAAAGTATATCGCGACCGCGACTGACGCGTGTCATATTATATTATGTCCAGTCACATGTCCAGTAAATCACAGCGCCCGCGCATTGTAGCTGAAGGGCTACTACGATAACATTTTGTTTGTTCAATAAATTAATATAACCAATCACTTGTATCAATCCTTTGAAAAAAATAACAACTCAAACTATCTGTATAAAACACGACCGTTTAAAATCTATATTAATATTTTAAAGAAAAAAGATTTGTATTGTATGTTTGACACGAATAAACTCAAAAACTACTGGACCGATTTCAAAAATTCTTTCACCATTAGAATGCTCAATTATACTTGAGTAACATAGGCTATTTTTTTATTACGAATAAACTGAAGTCCACGCTAACATAGTCACAAGCAAAAGTTAGTTGTTCATAAATTGTCAAATGTTTGACAAAATGGATATTCCATTTACTAGGCTTAAATACATATCCGAACGAACGAAACACATCCGTAGTACGCCTGCTGATACGGAAACATAGTTTTCATGTATAAAGTTTATTTTTATCGCGTTATATTCAATTGTGTCATTGTAGTCTATATTGTTCCTTTTTTGTCACATTGTATTGTATTTACGATTTGTCGTAAAATTATAATGGGGCTACATTAACTCGTAGTAGCTTTTACTGTGACATCTTTTAGTCAAATAGTAGGTCAGTTGAATTACGTCCCGACGCTAATTACGCCTATAATTAAATAAATATACGTTTTGGCCAAATTGGATCTTATTGCTTAGTAAATATAAGTTTAACACTCCCCGTCGCACTCTTCAATTCACACTCTGTTTTCTTCTGTCCGTTTAGCTTTTGATAAATAGGAAAAAATAGTATTGAATTATGAATTTAAAGCAGGTACTCGTATTGAACTATACTATATCCAGAATCAAATAGATATTCCTACTGATTACTTTTGTTCGGTTATCGGCGCTAGCAACAGTGCGGATAACACTACTACACTAAAACTTGTTGTTCCGAGCTTCAGATTAAAGAAAGAAGGTAATTCATTTTTAGGGAAGTGTATAAAAATCTATACTAATACTAATAATATTATAAAGAGGAAAGATTTGTACCTATTTTTGTATGTTTGTATGTTTGTAATGAATAGCCTCAAAAAGTACTGGGCCGATTTAAAAAATTCTTTCACCAATAGAATGCTACATTCTTCCAATTTGACATAGGCTACATTTCATTTTGAAAAAATTAGGGATCCTTGGTAAAATTTGAACAATGTAACCGAAGGTGTAGAAAAATAAATCTTAAAATGTCTTTCGTCGAATGCGCTGCCGAAACTATTAGCGATAATTGTCTACCCCGTGCGAAGCCGGGACGGGCTGCTAGTCTTTAATAAAGTACCACAAACTCTTGTTGAATTGCCTATTTATGAGTTCAAATACCACAAAAAAAAACCTTATGGAAAAAGGATATTACAAAGTTGAAAATTACTTGAACGACACCTGCCTAGCTCGCACTTACACTATCTTGTAATTATATTTTCTGTAATAAAATCAGGCTGACAAGGGTGACTGACTTTGTTGCGCTGCTTCTTCTCATCACTAGTCGATATGTAGTCCCGTAGCGGTGGTAGGGAAAACAATTGGGACAGGTAAAAATACCATAGATGGCCAATTTGTAGAAATAAATGATTTTGACTAAAAATAAGGTAAGACGCGGTTATGACTTAAAATTGATTAATGATAGGTAGGTAGGTTTTAATACAATAGAAAATATTTTTGTGTCTCGTAACTCAAATAGGCCAATTCCTTACCTCGATGACAATTGGAGATTTATCTGGTATAATTGTATTTATTTAATTAGAGGACAGGTTTATTTTTATCGATTCAATTCAATCTTATTTTTCGACAATACACAGCTTTATATTTGTTTCGTATTGTAAATATTTTGAAACGAACTTAAAATATTAGTGTAGATTTTTCGATAATTGTTCTTCGTTAGAGCACCTCACAATAAATCTTGGGATGATCGTGTAATGCAGTGAAAACACAAAAATGTGCTAATCGGCAGTTAGTGGTTGCACAGAAAAGTGAAAATAGCGCAGATCGCTGAGACTGGAACACTTTCAATCATCTCTAACAATTTGAGATTAATTGCAGGCTCTCGCGATGCCGCGCGGTGCGCCCGCGCTGCTGCGCCCAACAGTTGCGGAACTATTTCAGGACAAAGTTTAAATCTAATCAAATAACTAACTTAATACGATTATAAGCATTTTAAATTTAGTTCTAAACTAATAAAACTGTTAATTTTTTTCATCTTTGCACTTCAAAGAATACCTACTTAATATTGTTCACTTAGTAATTTTACTTTTTACTAAAATTACTAGTAATTACTGCAGCAACACATACTTTTCATTTCATTGTTCTGCAGGTAGCAGGTAATGCTATTTCAAAAAGTGACTGTGGGTATACTTTACTAGTAAAATGTTAAAGAGGCTTTAATTTATTATTCGTAATAGATATCCAAGCAATATGTTCCATCGATATCGTTAAAACAGAATTATATCAACCTTGCTAATTTTCTTCTGTATCGAAGATAAGCGCAAACAAAATATTATTTAAGCTGGACTTTTATCTACATGGAGTTTGGTTGCAAGAACAATATTCTCAGTAATCTCAATGCGACAAATTAAATTCAAAATTTTCTTTTCTTTTTCTTTTCTCTTATTATATATTATATTATTATTACTTTCACACACATTAATTAGTACTTATTATAAGTATTTGTAAGTTTGTTAATTCAGAACGTATAGGACGCATTTTCTTAGGTTACAACTTAGCCCTTAAGTCATAAATGTTATAGTCTGCGAAATCATAATTGTAATCTGTTTTGCGTCTTGAATAAATAAAATAAAATAAAATAAATGCAGGAAAATCCCTCAGTTACCCACAACCTGGGCACCGCACTCGCACAGCCGCGCACGCGCAGGCAGTGCGCGCTTTCACAACACTTTCACGGTTTTGCCATTCGGCGCGCGCGCGGTTACGTCAATCGAAGGACCGAAACCCATATGTGTGGAGGCTCTTATTTATGACCCCTATCACTCCTTATCAGAAAAATAATGTCTTTTAAACCATTGTCTGAAATGAAATTGCGTTTTCTTTTGGCCGTAACAAGGAAGAGCCGTTTACTTTTCAGTTGAAAGTATTTGGTTGCTTTTGCTCGTAATTAATGGCGTCACTTTTTAAACTTAATAAATAAAACAAAGTTGGGTTTGTTACAGCACTTATAACTCGAGAACGGCTGGACCGATTTTTATGGTTTATAATTTGTTGGATATGTCTCCGCCCCGAATAGCTGAATAAATAAAAAAAATTTAGAAAAGCTGACGAAAAATTTTTTATTATCTGTTAGGTGTTACGAAGTTCACTGGGTAAGCTACTAATAAATATTGAGGTGTATCTGTAAGCCAAATTTTTATTCAGTCTTAAACTTTTCCGAGTCTACGTTCTTATTTACATAATGTAGGCAGTTCATTTTTCATCATCTTTATCCTAGATTTGTTAATGCCTATGTCAGAAGTAGATTTTAAAAGGTACCTACCTACGCTATAGGTCGTCAGGATCCCCGTAAATTGCATATACATACGTTTTAATAGATAGTTTAGTTATAACGTTGAAGAAGTATTTTAAAACATTAGAATTCCAATCCCTATAAAAATTTCAAGAATCGCTTGACGAATTAGAAAAATTCAAAACTTATTATTATTTTTCATGAGAACTGGTATTTCTAATGCATAAAAAATGCGCTCCCTGGCCTTTACTAGAGTTTATGTGAGCAGCCATTTTTGTTTCATCTTTTTGTACCACATTTACTGCAGTAAAAAACTTATTCTATTCTGTTCGTATGTTTTTATTTAGGATATTCATACGAGATTTCCCAGTAACTTAGTATATCATATCCTAAAATAAAAAAATAAAATAAAAATGGCTGACTTTCAAAACAGCGACTCAGTTTTAATTAATTCAGCGTGTTATCGGTCGCCTTGGCTTGTTTATGGCGCCGATGTCCTTGCCATTCAATCGCGTCGCTTCCGATGGCTATTGTTTAACTTCCACGGTTATTAAGTGATCAATATTTTACTGTTGCTTGTTTTATAGTCACGCATACGACAAAACACCTGCGTGATATTATCTAAGTCATTGATTAAATGCGCAACCATTAAGCTACGTTTTGCTAAACTGTAGGTGTATTAATCAAACATAACTTATTTATTTACTCTTAGTTCTGTAACCATTTTACAGCTTGGAATTAGGATATCACGCTACTTGAAACTCATTTGCAAAATACGAATTTAAGTCGAATAAACTAAATTTGCGTATATTAATACAACTAAAGTGTTAACACTTCTTACGAAACTTAGTTCATTGACCATGGCCTTTGTTTTCACTTCTGGATTTCAATAATTAGAGCAGACTATAATTTACTAAGTAGCTATATTACATTATAGTTGTGAGTAACTATAGTAGTGAGAAAAACGATAGTTTTAGTTAACGAAATCCCTTTACGCCCTGATTCTGGTGTTCAAATACCTACAATAACTTTTGATATGAGTCAAATTTCTAATACCTTATGAGTTCAGGGGTTCTACTGTTGATGTGATTCGTTCTTTCGTTCAGTTCAGTCCGAAACTTGGAGGCGAATGAATGGAAAGCAAGAATTGTTATTTTATTTCCTGCCATGGGCCTAATCCTATAGTACATTTAGCACCCACCATCAAATAGAAGATGTAGTTGATATTAGATATCAGGGCCATAACCATGAATTCTTAAAACAATCTCAAAGTTGTCAAATCTGTCAATTTTAGTACGTCATTTCATACAAAATTTGACAGAAATGATAATGTTTGACAGGTTTGAGATTGTTTTAAGAGTTCGTGGTTACCGCCCAGTACATCTTCTATTTGATGGTAGCATTACTTATTAAATGTTGTTATTCTTGTTTCAGGAGAGTACGATGGTGATCCCTAGTAAAATTGCTCTTAGTTCATGGCGTGAACTCAAAACTGAATGCGTAAGTAATTTTTATTTAACTGCACAGCTCTCAAAATATACAAAATATCTTGTGAATCGTTGAAAAGGCAGACAATAGTGGCTCAGTTTGTTGTGTTGCTTGTTTTCAGCACTTTACAACTGGAGCCTATAGCTTCAAACTCTTGAAACAGCATTCCATAAAACTTCTTAAGTCTTTTATATTTAGTGAATGACGTAAAAACAACACTACTTTAGGTACTGTTTAGAGTTCACTGTAAGGTATTGAATTAATTGTTTAAAGACAAAGTTGTACTGGATAATTGGAATTTTAAAAGTGCCACGTGTGGGTAATTTGTTATGGAATATGCTATATAATAGGTTGGTGTACCTACCAACACCCATTCTAATAAAAAAATCAATGATTCACGAAAAACGAAATCAATGAAGTTTACAGAAAGGTTGCCCAAAATAAAAATAGACAACATAAACAACAAGACAATAGCCGAAGTGGACTATTAATAGAATCCATTCAGCTCGGAGCCATATTTTCGTGTATTGTTATTTAACCCGTATGTTCGGAAAAAAAGATAACAATTCAATAACAATGGACCTATGATACATGTGGGCGCGAAGAGCAACATCTACACCTGCGCCCGCGCAGATCATCGCGCCGATCATGAACACTCAAGGCGATCGAAGCGATTTGGGGTAAACACACGGATTTATGTTGAAGAATGAATTTATTTCTTGAGTTAGCAGAAATTAAAAATAAATACCGACCAAGTGCGAGTCGGACTCGCGCACTAAGGGTTCCGTACAATTATCTATAAAAACAGCAAAAAAAACACGTTTGTTGTGTAAAAACCCCCTTAAATATTAAGTATTTGTTGTTATAGCGGCAACAGAAATACATCATCTGTGAAAATTTCAACTGTCTAACTATCACGGTTCATGAGATACAGCCTGGTGACAGACGGACACACAGGCAGACGGACAGACGGACAGCAGAGCCTCAGTAATAGGGTCCCGTTTTTTTTAAAAAAACTGTAGTTCACGATTACGACAAATATTATTGCCAACGTGAAGTGTTTATAGAATTCATTGAGCACTGATCCATTTTCGTGTATTGTTATTCAAGCGTGTAATAACTCAATTCATTCAGTAGCGGTCGCTCACGCAAAATGTTGGCGATGCCTGCACCTGCGCCCGCGCCGATTATTGCGCCGATCGCGAAGTACGACGGTCAAGGCGATCGGAGCGATTTGGGGTAGAAACACACGGATATATTTTGCTGGCAGGACCGTGGCTGAAATTTTTAAAGATTAGAATGTACTTTATGCTTTATTGATATTAAATTTTATCTTGATTGACCTTAAAAAGTAACGTAACTGTAAATGTGCTTTAATTATTAATGATTTTTCTTTCAAATGTCTTTTTCACGCGAATTAAAAGTCAATAAAAGTAATAATTCAGATTTTTTTCTCTATTTATTTCATTTTATTTGGGAAATCAACGGCGTTACAGAAGAAAATTACCTTGAAAGTTATTAACAATTAAGTACAGCTAATTACAGATTTCCACGGATTACTGAAACTTTTCACTGTCCCATACATTAAACATCAACGCATCAGTGGATTTTTTGGGCAAGTAATAGCTGGCTATAAACAACTCAGTGCCATGCCTGCGCTGTAAAGCGCCATCAGAATTATGATTTTTATTGCATTTGGAAGAGCTAGTAGCCGAGTGGTCAGCTTTCTCACCTCAATTCAAGGGTCGTGAGTTCGCATACTTCGCATCGTTACTTGTCGGTACTTACTTACGTTATATTCGTATGTCTAGCTCTGTATATACATATAAAAATTTAGAATGTATATTAATTAATACCAGTTGCTTGATTGTTAGGGAAAGCGCTAGGAGAAAGATTGCATTTGGAATCTAAAAATAAACATTTAAAGTTTGAGTTTTGATTTGTCTTTTAAGTTTGATTTTGGATATCCCATTTCTTCTCGCTCGGCCTCACTCAAAGGCCTAAGTACACTACAAAAATGTTTCGTTCGATCGGATGTATTAAACCAGATTAAAATGACCATCTTCCTTTGTCAAAACGTGACCAATTCAAACTAGCTGTGTAAAAAATACGACCGTTTATAATAGTTTAAAATTGTCAAAGGTTTAGTACAAATGAATAGTTATTTTGATTAATAGGTCCGCCAGAGCCGGCGCTGCCATCTGCAATCTCATCTCGTATGTTCCCATCGCACCGATTGTTTGTTCAGTTTTAATTACCGCAATACAAGCTACTATTTGCTTCTCTAATTAAGACGAGTGTGGCGATAGGCACTAATTATCTTTTAGGCGCGTACATGCTGTGAATTGAATATTAGCAATCGTACAAGTCAAGAGGTCAATGTCAAAGGCCTTTTTGATTTATACGATTTGATCTCATGGGAATTACGATAATTAAATTGAATGAATCTTTGCGATTAGGCAATAGGAACCTACATGCAATCATTAATGCTAAGGTCCCGAATGAAAAAATATAATGACTTATAACTAAAACTTATAACCAAGGGTCTAAACGCGACGTAGTATAGTAGAATGCAACGCGAAAGTTTAAAAGATTATAATGACTGATGATTGCGGTGCTATGTTAAACATCAGTTAACTGAACGATTATTATGTTTTAATTCGGCAATTTTAGCCATTGTTCGTTAGTCAGAAAAATATGTTTGCTTCTGAAAATAGAAACCATCGAGAAACTTTTGATAAATATAAATTGTTGTGTTGAAAGTATTTGTTAAAATTTTGTTAAAGACAAATATGGAATACTCGTATGATGTTAAATTGAAATTAAACGGATAGCGAGTCGAATCAATTTCACGCAAACGAAAGTGTGCGGCGCGGCGCGGGCGCAGCGACAAATCAAAACGAACCGCGCCGGATAGCGCGAGTGAAAATACCAATTAAAAGCGCTCTAATGAGTGCCAATGTCGTGACAACACGCCTATTCTGGAAGTAAAGATCGATCTTCAATTAGATCTCTCAATTTGAGTCTTCGAAATTTTTGCATTTATAGAAAAAACAGGCAAATTTGCCCATTTTGGTTAAGCAGCAATTTACTTAAAACTATGTTAGTTGCTTAATGTATTGATGTTTTTTTATATTATTGAGCAAGTAAGGACATAAATGCTTTACCTAATACTATAGTATGGTTATCAAGCAATCAACCTTGAGTTAGTGCAGAAAATGTAGTCTCTGGTGAAGTTTTAAGTATGATGTGACATAAAATTAACTCAGGCAAATCATTTAATAGTTGTAAAAAAACACTGTTAATACCAAAGATATTATTATTTCTACAATCTGACTATTTTATGCAAAACTATTGTCTTTTGGAGATGATCATATTTATTAAGTATAGAGCTGTTAGGTCACCAGTCTACATGTACAGTGAACAGCACGTCGACCTACCCAAAAATTCTCCAATAGATTTTCAACTTTAAGCTTGAAATATAGAGATCATTTTCAAATGAGAAAATTTGACATTTTGTGGTAGGTCAACGAGCTGTTGTCCGTACATTGTACAAGAAATAAGCATGTAGCACACTTAAACGAACTCATCTAAGTAGTCACAGAATACGGGTATCAGTGTTATAGTTATGCCTGGATTGATTCATGTCTAGCCGCTAACCAGAAAGCGTTGCAGCGAAATTTATGGCCCAACATCTGAGCCTGCGATGATAGACGACGCGGAATGTGATCCGAATAATACATCACCAGTTTAGTATATTTTAAACAATATTTTGCTGAAAATTAAAAAAAGATAAATCACATTTTTACGAGCGCAATACACGTTTCATGTACTCATGTCAAAGTAATAGTTTCACCACTTTCAGATTGTGTTGTTGAAAGATATCATTTTGTGTATAGAACTGACAATCAAAACTCAGTGATTAGGTATTAAGCAATGATGTGAAAGTTACGACGCCGTAGTCTTTATGACAATTAGAAGTGGTAATCCACTAAATCTATAATTTAATGTTTTAAGGCTTACATGTACTTATTTAAACCATACATACAAATACAGTAAGCAGTAAGTATGTTTAAACTCTAATGGAATGTTTACCAAGAATGCACACACCTCTCGCGATCGAATGCAAAAATCTACTAGCACAATGACAAAGTGCTTCCTTTCTCGGCGCATTGGCATAAAGGTGGGTAGACAATAGCGTAAAAACAAGAGAAATGCAGATTAAGCCGCGTCGACACCCGCGTAATGCTCGCACGCACTCGAATTAAGATGGTAAAAGTGGACGCGAATTATGCGCGTCATGCGCGTGCGATGGTATTAGAGCAATCTTTGGTATTTTTGACAATTAGCAAGATGCAGTAGGATGTAGTAGCAGCGATCATTTTCTTTTTTTTAATGTGACTACATTTTAAGCAGACTAGTTTTCGTCATTAATATGTAGTTGTATCTGCTTGTAGGGAGTTTTTACGTTGAATGACTTCCACTTTCCAGATTGGACGGTTGGAAGCCGGTTGCTTCCAGCGGCTTCCTGCAACCTTTAGCAACTATACTAATATAAAAATACGTTAATTATATTAAATGAATAAAGTGAAATTGCAAATTTAACACCACTAAAAATCAAATGAAAGTTTTTTTCATTTTAGAGTACTAGATATACAGGCTGTGCTTAAGAACGGGAAACTCATCAAAACCACGTAATCAGCTGCTGTTTGTTTACAATGTCGATGTTGCTCCCATAATAGTAAAAGCGGTTGCATATAAACAGCTGATTATGTGGTTTTAAAACCCTAAAGGAAATGATAAAAATAAATGTGTCACATCTTGCTGGGCTAAGGCTAAGATTTATTTTATTAACCTACCCTGTATTTCTGGACCCTACCTGGATACCTAGCCTAGCATACCTATATGAAATTATTTTTAACATGCGATATTCTGTTACGAATTTCCATCAAATTCAATTTGCACAAACGATTTCTAAAATGTCCCGTTATTTGAATTGCCCACAATTTTCGAAATTAGCAATGTTTGCAAGTTGTCAGACTATAATCTCGGCGACAGTGACCTCTATTGGTAAGGGAAACAAATACTTTATTAAATTCTTTGTGCAAACATATTTATTCGAAAACAATCCTTATTTTCTACGCAATAAAACATTATTGATGTTCCTATTTTTCTTGTGTAGGCCAAAGTGTCAAGGTGCGAAGTTCCATGTCTATTAATACCGTTTTATTCCATTTTGGACTTTATACAAGACCACATAGGGTTTACTTATTCGATGTTTCCGTATGTTCGTAGGTATATAATGGTATAATCGAGCCAATTAGAGGAAATTAAAGTCGTCAATAAAGCTGTTGTTGTTTCATGAACTCTGTCACTCACAATGGCATGTGCGTTCTCAGTTCTCCGATTTGCGAATGTAGGCTAAGAGGCTAATAAGAACATAAGCACCATTATCAGTGAGGTTAAATACAGAGAGAAAGGGGACAGGACAAATAACTAAAAAAACTGAAACGAGCCAAAAGTTAATTGTTGAAAGAAAATGGCGATCTTAAAAAGAAAATTACCATGATTATACCCGTCGTTATATCTACCTACTTAAGTTCTTTATACAAGCGATTTGCCCAGGCTTCCCATTTTGTAAAATGTTACTAAACATCTTTGATTCCTTAAATATTATGTTTACGTCCAGTATTGGACTAACATAATATGAGATGATGATGATAATTAAAACTGTATCAATTCAGCAGGTAGTATACATTTAGTACAGACAACAGCACATCACTTAACCACAAACTGTCAAATTCCTAAAATAAATAAATAGCTCTACCTATTGCTTGAAAATTAAGTTGAAATCGATTGAAGAAATTTGATAGTGTTGGATACCATGATGTGATGTTTTCTGTACACTGATGGCGTTGCGTTATTCGCTCAAAGATTTTGCGTTACATGTGCTCAATATGTTCAGGAGATTAGCCTGTGCAGGCAGACGACATACAAACGTAATTCATTTTGGAGGTTTTTTTAAATATTGGACGATATCCCATACATTGCTCTGATCCTAAGGTAAGTAGCTAAAGCATTTGTGTTATAGAAATCAGAAACAACGACGGTACCACAACAGCAAGACCCGGTCAATATAGAAAAGTTCGTGTTCTACATTGACCCGACCGGGGATCGAATCCGGAACCTCAGATGGCGGCGCCATATACAGTCCGGCGTGCTCGCCTCTCTGCTACGGAGGTGGTCGTTCAGATCATCACCAGCCTATATCAGTCCACTGCTGGACACAGGCCTCTCCAAAAGGACGATTTTGCCATAATCGCCACGCTTGGTAGGCGGGTTGGCGATCGCAGTTTGACCAATGGTGGAGAGGAGACGCTGCTGCCCGTCTTCTTAAGGCGGTTCTCCTGTAGTCGCCTCTTACGACACCCATAGGAAGAGAAGGGGTGGTGCAATTCTTTTAATGTGCCGGCACCACACGGCACTCCGTTCAGATGATGATGATGATAATCAAAACTCTATCAATTCAGCAAGTAGTATAAGTGTAGTTACACTGGTTCCTTTGCGTTTAGTCGCTCATTGAACAAGATCTTTGAGCGATCGTTACATGCCATCAAAATATTGAGGAGATGAGCCTGTACGGCGCGACGACAGACAAACGTCTTTGTAGGCTACACCTACCTTTACAAATTAATTTATATATATTTACAATTAAAATTAACATTAGCATTTGTCCAACATTCATTAATTACACTATTTACACTTATACTATACTTATACTACGTATATCTAATATCTATTAAAAGCTATCTAACATATTTATTTACACCTACACTATTAACATTGACATCAGATAGAATACAACATTCGATGTGCACCAGTTTATCGATATGTCGATATCGACAATAATATCGACGTTGCGAACTCCCTAACGCAGCGCGCGTATATAATGGCTATATACCGGCGAGCGCACGCCGGCGCGCGCGCAACCGTCGCACCAGTCGGAATTCACTACTGACGCGAAGCGCATGCCGCTCGGGCTAACGTTGTTACATAATAATCGCTTGTAATTCGCTTATATATGTGCTTGTGCTATCTTACTTTCACCTTCGAACTGTCTTACGCTATTCAGTGCTGTGCCTGTACTCCTTCCTTGTTCTCGCACCTTCTATTGTGTAATTTCTTATGTGTGAATGACTGTTGAAATCTGGACAATATACCTACTACTATAACCGTGAGTCGGACTTATTTATTTTCAACTCCTGCGTACACACATTTACCACATCTTCAATTAAATATGGCGTTTTCTAAAGAAATAAGTGGTAGACGGTACATAAAATGTCGTCTTCCCAAACCAATTGAAAATATAACTTACTAGGGAACTTAAAAGCAACAAGTCCAACTCTTTGCTTCAGCTTTTTAATTTGTGCGACACGTCTCCTGCTCTGCGAAGAATCGCCGGACGCGACGACTAGTTTTTGAGAAGACCCGGTGCACAAGAGTGCGGTTCACTGAACGCTGATTTTCAGACTTCGCTGAATTAGTTCAGGTTGCATTACGGCCACGAAACAAGCGTAGCTTGACGCTCTATTATTTGTGTAAACGCTCTAAGATCGTTTACAAGCTGTATTTACCTACATCATCCCATAAAAGTAAAAGATATCTCTGTCCAAAATACATACTAACATATTCGTCTTACATTATTACTGTCTTTGTAATTCGGGATAATATTTAATATAAGTATAAGATTTTCTGGTACTAAGCGTAACTTAGTCTTGAGTGGTGGTATTTCTGCTTCTTTCGGAACCATGGTGTAGGCCACACCGTCGCAAATGATTTATCATTAAGAATAAATATTAATTTTGCGAATCAAAACTTTTTACTAACTAGATAAAGTTTTCAGTTTGTTAGAAGATATTGTATTTTTGACTATGAATTTGGTGACATAGTAAAAATGCTTCAGCAGCAACCATACCAACCATCTTTATTAAAGTGTGCTTACTTTATTACATAAGGATATATATTCTGATCTGACGTGCGCTCTTAAAGTGTTTTTCAAAAGTAAACAAAGCATGATAAAAACATTGTTTTCAAAAACCTTTTAAATTGCGATTAAATAGGCGTTTGATTACAATCTATTTGTTTAAAAGTGTCTATAACATTTTAAGTAACTAAATCTGCCACCTCAGAGCCCGCCTTCAATCGATGTTTGTTCTCAGAATCAATTATTCGAAGGTTTAATGACTTGTCGCAAGCAAAAAGTTTGGAAGAGCCCGGTCACCGACCGCGTAACATCACACAACTAAATTGCAATTCGACGTTGATTAAACTGGCCAGTCATCAGAGTATGGTAACGGAAAATTAGACTGAAACTTATTAAACTGTTGTATTTTTTTTCTCTCCAGCAACGAGACGGATACTTGCATCCATTGACAGCTAAGTACCTACTCATGTCCGACAATAAAATTTTGTGAGATATTTGATGCTTGTTATGATGACTTCAATCCTCATTGGTTCCTTTTGAGAATTTGTCGCTAGGTTTTGTGTAGACTGTGATCAATCTCTCTCTCTCTCTCTTCCTAGCATCTGTCCCACAATTCCTACATGGTGGTGGGGTCAGCTTTCCGTATTTTTCTCTTCCACTTCGCTCTATCCTCGATATCGTCTTCGGAAACCTCGCACACTCTCATGTCCTTCAGCACTACACTCTCCCATCGTGTCTTGGGTCTTCCTCTGGATCTTCGATCGGGAAGGGAAGTAGACTGTGATCTAGTTTTATAGATCTAATGTCCCTGGTACGAAGTGTTACTTTTATTGTAAGTATTATATAGGCACTGTTAATATTGCTTTGAAAACATTGATCATTCCAACCTACTATTCATTGATAGTTTCAAAGCCATTGTGTCTCTTGCCGTGCGTGTCATACAAATCAATTCTTTAGCGAAATGGCAATATACGTTATTTTATTGTCCCTTGAAACATTCCCATAGTAAAAGAACGAGGGGTAACATTCCCCTTTTTAAGAAGTAATACTTTTTGCCACAGATTTTTTCCTACGGAATGTTATTATCTTATTAAGTTTATAATCGTAAATTTATTATGTAAAGTTTTTGAATGTCCTCCTTTTTTGTTTTGGAACCTCTCATTCTGTTTTTCAAGTATTATTTGACTAGATACGGATGTCCCTTAAATAATGGGTCCAACTACCAACCTGTAACCAAATATTATATTATACGTATCCATGGTTAAAAACTTGTAATCCATCCATGACATAAAAATATGGAAAATTTTATGTATTTTTTGTCTGTCTATCAAAATTCAACTGGCTGATAGGTAATCTGATAAATTGGTATAGTTATTCAATAATATATTTTCATGCTTCGCAAAAGTCGTAGAACAATATGTCCACCTTGATTTGCAGGATTATGTGGTTACAAGGTGGTCCTTTACTTACGGTACAAACTGCATAACAAACCTCCCTATAAGACATAACATAGGGCATAGGACATATCCTATTCTGAACAAATTACACATTTCCACAGGGACACGAGAAATATAGCAATAAAAGTTGACGTCATTATTCAGTAATCAGAAAACTATTTATAAGGCCGAATTGCGCATCTCATCTCGCACTGACACATCATTCTATAGCTGTCAGTTTGTATGAAGATAACAGAGCCAGAATGATATCTTAATCTCGTACTAAACTAATCCGGCTGTGCGCAAGTCCACCTAATATTATTTACTACCAGTATTCGACACGGGCAAAGTTGCGGGCACAGCTAGTTATAAATTTATAATAGCATTGCATTGTGTATGACTGATTAGCAAAACATCTAAACAGTCGGTTATTAAAACCATTGAATTATATGTTTATAGAAACAAAACCTTTTGTCATTGACCATTGATTGTTTTATATTTAGAGGCAAATACCAATGACATAAGAAAGCCTAAAATGCAACTTCAAGTGCAATAATTCTAGGTTCAAATCGGTCTCCTGGCAGAATCCTGTTATTGAAATCATCTTAAGCCGGATATTAAGTTAAGCATATTGCTACATTTATCATTTACCCTGTCTTTATCTTGGATAAACCACTTAACGTTAAGAATCACGTGCTAGGTACGAATGTACCACATTAAAATATCTCGCTATTATCTTGAAGAGTTTGACAGTGGAAATATTTGCACAGTTATTGTTGTGAACGATTGTAAATTGGTTTTTATTCATGCATATTTTCTATCGCTTTTATAGCCTATACGTACGATAAAGCTATTTCAAAAATGATAAAAAAAAAAATCAAGTCACTTCAAATTCTGTCCCAAAAAATGTAGTTGAGCAGAATAGTTCTGATGCGTAGGCTTAGCAAAGGCAATCACAATCGATTGCATGTTGAAACGCCAGGTTCAAATATCCAATCACTCGATGAAAATCATTTCTGAATACTATAATAACATTCGAAATAGCTAGCAATTACCATGCCCGTATACGCATGCTCGGTGCCTAGTCATTCTCATGAATATCTTTCTAAATTGCTTATTTTGAGCGCGAACATCATGATTCATTGTTAATTCAAGTGTTCTCTTGTCTTCGTTTCTTTAATATGTTTTTTCTGCTTGAACAGTTTCATTTAAACATTCATTCAACTAGATTGAAATTTCAAAACTTCCATTCCTATTGTTCTACATCTAATCAGAATGTAGCCTTTGGCAAGTTTCGTCACTCGGTCTCCTGTGAAAGTTACACTCTAGGAAAATAAAAAACAGCCCCGGACCGGATACTTATTTAACGAAGCAAGTTGCGAGTGATCGTGGGATTCGAAATGCACCTGGAGTTGACAAAAAAGAGAAGCCGGTGTGCGTGAGGTCGCCCCGCGAAATCGGAGGACAGCATCAGAGGCTGCGCCTGCGCCGGGCGAGCGAGAGGCACGACCGCGAACCTGCGCGACTCATTCTCTATTTCTCGCACGCCAGTACCGCGCCAGCCGCTGACAATATCACCCGCTCTGTCACCGCTTTGTCTCGAAGTTTTAACGTAACAAAAACTTGTCGAAGTCCGTGTGATTTGATAAAACCTGAAACAGATTGCCAACGAACTTAATCGAATAACGAAATAAATGGTGTTGTGAACAAGTGCATCGATTGTTGAGAACAGCCACCTACCTAATCGACGCGTGGCGGAACATAAAAACAAACTCTCGTCTCGTGTTCCGATGGTCCCCGGCAATAATTAGTTTGACAAAAGTGAGTGTGTGTGCTGTGGACGCTTGATGGTTCAATTAGAACTAGTTCGATAGGCTTTGTATGTACTGACGTCTCGTGTGCCGCTCCTATCTGGATTCACGGATGTTGAAGTTGGTTAGTGTTTGTTTTGTTCGTTGCTTGCACTAAACTTTCATTTACATCACTGGGTTTGTTACTTTTTTTGATGGGATCAACTCACTTATCTGTTTTCATAGCTATACTTGTTTATTCATGTGTGGTCTTACCACCTGCTTTATTATTAAGAGCAGCGTGTATAAATACACAAATACTGTGTCTGTGTGAGTGCCTGTAATCAAGTCGATAAATTGTTGATAGTGTGATTACGAGACTCCGATAAATTATTGAGGGATTTTAGTAGATAACGTAGATTAGGTGTAGTAAATGCTACTCTAATGATTTTGATGCGATGGCAAACTGTAAATCTCTTCATTAACGGATTATACTGATAAAACAGTTGAATTTTAGTCGTCGTAGGCCTCATTTAAAGGATTACTTTAGACTTTATGGCTGCTAAGTTCATTCAAGAATTATTGAACCCAAAAGTTGTTTGTGAAAGAAAGGATACTTAATGTATCACTAACAAGTAACAAATTATGTTGAGAGAATATACAATTGTTAAATGATAGGACAATTGATCATGAATGCACAGTAGCATACAGTACTTATCTAACAGAACAGACAGTATAAATACGTAATTTTTCAAATCTCTAATTTAATTACGAATAAGTACTAAAGAATCTGTATTTATTTAAAATTCAAATGTAAAATATATTTTGTAAAAACTTGCTAATGGACCTATTAATGACATAGTTATCTAGCTATATCTTGCATATTTGTGATAAAGAAATATCATCATGATAATTAATTTGATTCTTAACTACAACAACGATTCTTGGTAGGTACCTACTTGTTCAATACTTGTCTTATTCAGAGTGCATTTGCTAGTCCGGGACTAAGGTTAAACCACTGTTCTATACCCACTTCAGTACGTTAGTAATTATACATAACGATCTTGTATTGTAAATGATGAAATTTACTGTATACCTACTTGCTTACTTGTAATTTGGAATTTGGTTATATTTGTTAAATAAAAAACTAATTGCGTAAGTAGTTGTTTCGTTTCCTAGGAACTGTTCAAGTCCATTCATCTGTTTTTTTGTTTGTGATTGTGTGCCTGTACTTTTAGTTTTTCAAAGATTTTTGTTTTAGATTTTTATAATAGAAGTTGTAAGTTGTCTGAATTTTAATTGAATTCACCAGAACCATTGTCACCGTAATTCAATATTATTAAAACCGTATTGAAATTCGTATTGATAACAACACATCTAAACACTTCTGCATTTATAAAATAAATTGGTACGAATCGGAAATCATGATAATGTGCAGGTATATCGAATTATCTTAACTTTATTTTTATTTATCGAACAAATACATTGTTTATTTTAACAAAACACTCGACCTTTAACATTTTTTAAAATTTTCATCATCATGTCAGCCCATTGCAATAGACTGCTGAACGTAAGCCTCCACTAAAGAGCGCCAAAAAGCACGATCTCCCGCTTTTTTCATCCAGCCACTGCCAGCCATCTTTCTAAGGTCGTCGGTCCATCGAGCTAGAGCGTTTTAAAATATTACTGGTATCCAAAATGGCATCGACTGAACCACAAATTACGTATAGCGGAGGCGCGCACTGAACTATCCCGAGTATTATTTTTGTTGAGATAATTTGCTCAGTAAACTTGAACTTTTGTAATTGGTTTCTCGTTATTAAATCGGATTTACTACCTGTTTCTTGATTGTTTCCTTTTGACATTTGTTTTATGTGTTTATTGTCTACCATATAAAGCCTTCAAAGCAAGCAGACATTCTTAGAAGTAGTACCTAAGTAACATGCAATTATATGTAGGCAGATATTGCAATTCATTTAAGCGATTATCGCTCCGTTCTAGTAATTTAGTTACTCAAAACCATGAACACATTCAAAACAGTTTTCCTGTAATGCACTGAATTGCAAAACGGAGCGTTTCAGTGCAATAAAAGAGTTTTATCTTAATGTCTTGAAAAGCCATAATTATTTTATGTTTGCCGCTCTGATAGTTAGCACGATTTACTGATATAATATTTTCTTTTGATAAAGTGAAACACGGCAATGCAGTTTTATCTTTCTCCAAATAAAAGGGGTTTGACGTCGGTTTTATTGTTTGCCTTGGTTTAAAGCTGACGATACTGACGACGGTGAATCAGTGTTCAGATTTAACTTAGTTTGTAAGTCGGTTTTAACTAATGTGATTTAGTAAAATGATTGCTTCGATGACCTCTGTGACCGAGAGGCGAGCATGCCGAACAAGGCGTCCCCATCTCTGAGATTCTCGGGAAAATAAACGTCTCTGTTTTTTTTATCTCGTAGTTCTTATCAATTTCATACCACCATACATATTTCGACGCGCGTAGTAATGAAAAAGCTATTTCGCGTTAAAGCCTGAGCACTTGAACCAGTATGTTATTATTAGAACCATTATTATGAGCATCATTTGATAAGCCTCGACTGTTACGACGTCAGACACTGTAGTAGTTTAATGAAGTAACTATGTACATGATTTGGCGTTTAGTATATGGTGGAATTGGTGCAATGGGCACACGAAATTGGCTATTCTTTGAACTAGTCCAGGTATTTAAACAGGTCAGTGATAACTTAACCTAACCGTACGATAACTGGATGAAGTCTCCCTAGGCAAACGAAATTCCCTCACGTTTTTTCGGCATAATCTCTCGTAGAAAGCAAGCGATCACTTTCTTACACTGTTTGCTGAGCAGCGCGAGGATTGTGCCACTTACCTATTTCTAGTGTTGTATTTTTGCGTCGCGTGTGCCGCCAGCTGCTGCCTAATGAACGTGCTAGTGATGTGCCCAATCAATTGATTTGTCAACACTCTTTTGTGTAAAGACGACTTTCTTATGAAAAATGAATCTTTTGTTGTTTTTATGTGCCTTGATCGATAAAAATAACATCTTGCAATCGGTCCGTGATCTTTTTATTCAAGGTACACCCACAAAACACACCTGAAAATACAATCTTTTCAATACCTACTGTGAAAAAAATGAAAATTCAGGAATGTTTTTGTTAGAGTAATGAAGTATTCTTTGATCTTTTTTCCACTAGTGTAAAATATCACTACGGATAAAAAACATACTTATTTCTTATAATAAAAATACTTTTTACATATCTAATCATTAACATGTACGTGTTTAATTTTGAGTAGGTTAAAATGAAATGTAAAACGACGGAAAAAATCTACACAATTCCTAACAATGCTAAGTTAATGTTGTCTCTTTTGAATTGACTGCTTATCATACTCCTCCAGTTGTCAGATAGTGTACGTACTAACTAAATGACTGTTACTGTTAGGAACTTAAGCTTCTGTGACCCTTTCGCTGGAATGGGAGTGAGTGCACTGGCATTCCTTTTGAAGTTAAAAAGCTTAAACCTAACGGCTAAGTTTAACTTTTTTTCGAGTGGAATCGGGTTATGTTAAATTGGCCCCTTACAAAAATAATTGTGTTGCTCGAGCTGCTGCTTAAACGGGAAGAGATTTTTTGATATTTTGATGTTGGTCCTTTACATATTTTTTTTGTATTTGAGCACCAGAGTCCCTAGCAAGTTCGGAGATAGACAGTCCGTAATTGCAGCTCTACCAGGTTAAGCTCTTAATTTTGAATACCGTAGTATTCAAAATTCAATAAAAAAAATATTCAGTATGATTTACTAAAAGTATGAGTTCTTTAAGTGGACATCACTATTTGCACATATCACTTATGCCGTCGGTTTCTCCCGCCGCATTTCGTGCGTTCTCAGCTTATTACTTCACCGGCAATCGCTCGACGAAAGTGTGGTTTCTAATAAATCGTGTGAGTTAACATTTCGCAATTGACCATATGACCCTTAATCACATGAGCTGAAGGATTTAACAAGAAGTTTGGTTCTTGATTGTACAATGAAGCTAGATCACATCATCGCATGTGAGAAAGTGCTATCCTTTTTCTTTTTCGAAAACAATTGCTCATCACTAGTCGGTCAATTTGAAGTGCAAATTGCAGTAGGTAGGTACTAATTTATTTTTATTTCAATAAAAATGAACAATTTTTTTACCCGCAAGGAATTCAGAATTATAAATCAAATCGAAATTGATTCAACACACTAATACCGTTTAGGTTATGTTATGTTGCATGTATTATTTCTTTTATTTTCGGACCAATAGGTACCTTACTTGAAATTGGCCTGTGTTTAGCTTTATGTGTGGAGGACACTCTATCGCACACATTGGTGTGCCTTTGTGTGTGTGTGTGTGTGTGTGTGTGTGTTTAAATCAATTGCTTATACTATCAGTAGTATGTATGTATGAAGTCATTGGTAACACACTAGCAGCATAAATACGGGTAGCACTATACGAGGTACATTTATACTCTGTAGTGAAGAATAGTAAAAACCCCATAGGAGGTGTTGCAAAGTAATCCTATAACGCAAAGCCCTACTCAGCCCAGAGCAGGCTAGTACTCGCTTACCTATTAACACAGCTAAGTTTCCGCTACACACCGGTTTGCCTTGAACCTCGCATGTGGTCTGCGCAAACGCACATCTTGCATACTTATTTGATAAAAACCACCATGAATTAATTACGTCAGTTAGCTATTCATTGTATTACGAAGTTGCTTGGATGGACTTCTTTTTATAGTGCTTCAACTTTTTCTGTAGGACCAGCAACTAAATAAAAAAATATTTCCTTACATACTAATGTCAGTAGGTCTACGATTTAGTATGGGGGAAGTGTTTTTGTGGTGTGGTTTTGACGTTATAGAAAAAATTGCATCCAGCTAAAATTAAGCAGTAGTTTAGAAGCAGGGTGTTAGGAAATTACCTATGTTGCATATAAATACTATGTTGAAGTCAGAAATTCGATATGATCATTTTAGAAAAAGAAAAATACAAATTCAATTAAAAAAAAATGCTTTTGTATGAAAATAAAAAGAAAATTCTTTAATTTACCACACCGCCATTAAATGTTTCTGCCTCGCCCAATGGTTGACTGGTAGAGAATGCCTTAAGGCATTAAGTCCGCCAATTGTACATTTATTTCGTGCAATAAAGAATAAATTAAATAAATAAAATAAAATTGCATCTAGCACGGATCACGTCATTACTGGCTTTACCGCCCCACCCTATCACGGAAGCAGTAAATATAGGTGATAAAATATACTATTTTCCTGCTAATTCAGTCCTTTGACTATATCCAAAAGTGAAGACAGTATCATCAATGTACCTACTGGGTTCCGTCGCTCATTGCTAGCCTTTTACAGGTTCATATCAATTATAATATGTAATGAAAGCTCCTGCAAAAAATATACACAATGCAAAAATAAGCAAACACGGCAAATGATTACAGGTCTTGTAATATGTTGTGGTAATGTCTTACGGTTACGAATGATTTACTAAACTTTTAACCGGCTTGTTTGTGTGTATTTCCTCGAAATTCTATCTGTGTTTTCTTTAAGTAAGTACCAACAATAATTTCATGTGCCTAATTATCGCCATCTATTTGGTGTTAAGGATTCAAGTGGCTTTTATTTCGTGTTTATACTCAATGTGTTAAGTAGGACTATAAAACAATTTTAATACTTAAAACTTCTCATAATGACGAATCAATTCTAAACAATAACTTGACAAATACACTTTACGGACTATGCACTTGGCCAAGGTGACGAGAACTGAGCGGCCACTGTTTATTTAGTATTGTTCTCACAAACATTAGTATATGACGTCATACATGCGCCTGCGCACGGTTTCTGAAGACGACCACGGGTGTCAGGTTAACTCAGGTTTCAGGCTGACGCGTTTCCTTGCAGTTAAGTGGAAGTTGTCACAACTTTTTTGTCAACAAAGATGTGTGTACTTGTAACTGACAAGGTAAATTATGTTGTCAATGTAAACAAATAATCCCAAGCGATAAAACTGGTAAACGGTCTTCTCTTTTACTTATTTGACAAGTTATTAGCTCTGAAGTGTATGAAAGAAGTGAAATCTCCTAGTGCGATGTAACAAACTTAGGACAATGACATCACTGAAATTTGAACTATTATTTATATTATTCCAGATAATTGAGATTATCATTTTAAATAATATTCTCTTACAAAATTTCCATCCTTCATCACCTTTATTCAAGTCGATAGTGTTGTCATAAACTTAGACAAAAACAATAGATTTAATTAATACGTTAAATTAAACTAACTTATCCTAAACCTAAATACCTACTCAAAAATAAAACCGTGTTTGTTTAATTTTATTAATAAACATGATTCAAGATCTGAAAAAAAAACAGACGTCTTTTACTCGAAATGTGGACGTCATCGCACTATGATTTTGTTCAGTCATTACGAGTATAACCAGTGGTTTCATCGATCATGCAATCAATGCATGTCATCTGTTGAATTTTTGGATTCTGCATTCAATATATCATGATATTGTACCCAAGATACCCATTTGACGGCGATGATTAATCGAATTAAAAATCATCGATATGTCTAATGTAATCTCGCCTGGATGGGTTGATTGTATTCTTTCACGGTTCACTGCACTTTGATTGATGACGAAGGATTAGTCAGTCAAGTTGTTTGTGCCTTAAGGATCAAATATCCACGAGATGAATTCGTACTAAATTACATTGTTGCATTGAGATGTATGACCTAAACTTGGTGTAAGATATACAGGGTGTATTAGAGAATGGGACACTCTTTAAAACCACGTGATCAGCTGGTCCTATACAACAATTTTTCCTATGGGAGCAACATCGATATTGTGATTCTATTTTCAGATGCTTCATACATTATCATCGAGGTATGCGAGTAAGTTTGTATGGAGCAGCTGAAAAAAAATTAGTGATTTCGATGTTGCTCCCATAGGAAAAGTTGTTGTATATGACCAGCTGATCACGTGGTTTTAAAAAAGTGTCCCACTCTTTTGTACACCCTGTATACCGACAGCAGATTGTATGAAGATTCTGTGTATACCACAGAATTAAATGTTAATCCAGATATAATGCTAATGCAATTAAGCGTGTATCATACATACCTAAGTTTGGGAAAATCTCTTTGTGGTAAATTTAAGTATAGGGAAGGAAGCAAAAACGGCGCGCGACTAAATGCCGCGTGTGACTTTCTGCGAGTTATTGATCGTTAATTATAATATGAAAAGGCAAGCTACTTTAATACAAGTTTGAACAATTCATGATACAAAATATAACTTCAGGAGCGTTATTGCTACGGATCTCTAATCACTATGTCATTGTAACGTGATTTAAGTTAATCCGTATTGTTTGTAAGTAGATAAGCTACTACATATATCTATCTAATCGTAACCTTGCCATATTTGAAATAGCTTTATTTTTTAATTGAAAACATTATACACTAATTTAATGGCATATGCGGCTGGCAGGAAACACGCTAAGGTTTGATTAAGAATTTCAAATGTGCCAACAAATCTCCTTTTTAACGCTTTGTCCGGTTCTAACGCTTTACCAAAGTTGTTAGATACGACAAAAAGATAGAGGGTTTTGACCATTTTGGTTGGCCACTAGCAAAATCTCGAGTGATCTTAATGTGCAGGTTTAAAGTTTTATCCGACAGTTAAGCATGTGGCATAGATTCAGAATCCGTAATACATGCCTTATATTGTGCCTTTAGTATGTATTTAAACATGTAATAAAATTTAATAAGTATACTAATGTGCCCGGCTAGGCTGTGGCACGCGCCGGCTCGGAGGGCCCGGCCGCGCGGCGTTGCGTCACTATTGTTCGGTTTGTTCCCCATGGTCTGCGGTCACAGTTCAGGTAGAAAGCAGTAGGCTCACTTGTTTCTCTATCGCTCGCACGGATTTACATTTAATTTGTCATTTATACGGTAAGTTCCGGGCAACTATTCAAAAATAAATCACTGAGTCATAGACCATTTTGTCTCTTTCATCATCATCATCATTTCAGCCAAAGGACATCCACTGCTGAACATAGGCCCCCAGTGACTTCTGAAATCGGGGGTTTTTGCTCGCCAGGCTTGGCAGGCGGGTTGGCGAGCGCAGTTTTTTTTATTATTTCGCACGCAGACGCTGCTCTCCGTCTCGTGCTACAGAATTTAGTCGCCTCTTACGACACGCCTCCTGTTGGCGGTGGGGAAGTGTTTTCTTTACGGCCGTCCCCACACGGTACTTTTGTCTCTATACATATTATTTATGGTAGCATATTCTGTTGTACTGGTAATATGCTTTGATGAAAGAAAATGTTTTTTTTCTTATTCATAAAAATAACAATATTATTATTCCATGCTAACTCGACTATGTGCTGTTGTTGCTGACCTTAAAAATGAATTAAATCATAAATCTGTTCAACTATGATCAGGGGCATTCACGGGACCTTCCATTATCTATAGTACTCTTAGGGAAGTATCATTTAGGCCGTGTATTTTTTTCAAAACAACATTTGTCATAAAAGTAGCTACCTCTCTCTACTCTCTCTCTACCAAGTTTATTTGATCAGTGAGCTCTACTTCCTACTAAGCGTTCATTTTGCAGTTTCGAATGACATCGTTCTTCTCTACCACTTTGTCTCGTTAACAGAGAACCAAAACACAGTAGTATTACTGTTCTTAGTGAATTTGTAGCAACGACATTCGGTGAGGAACTCACCCAAAACATAGGAAGCTCCTCGTGCTCCGTAGCGAGTGGGCCCACTGTGTTTACACTCCTTATGAAATAGGCTGCGACGGGCGACCTGGTAAGGTTGAGTGGCGCAATGGTTCGGTTTCACTCGCCAGATAACGTTATTGTCTTAATGATAAAGTGCCCCGTGAGAGGGTCGAGGACCCGGCCATTAGTGGCACACCAGTTCTAACATTTAGTTCATATATGCATTCCGATTAGAGGGAAAGTTAGATAATCGTAAAATATGTACCACTGTGCAGTTGCACTTAACTATCTGTTGCCTTTGACTTCGTTCGCATAGTATTCAACAACTTACCAAAGTTTAGTCGGAATTAGATGAATGGTTTAGGGTCGCATAGAGGAAAAACATAATAACTTTTAATTTAATTTATACAATAGACAAATTATTACGTAAAACATAAACTTTGAACTAAGAAAGTTTTAAAGATTTTATTAAAAAATGCTGTTCATTATAATTGATCATGTCGTAAAAATTGTTTAGTCCTGTAAAAAACTTTCCGTACAAGTAGGTATAAAGTACACACTCAGTATTTAAACGAATTACCTAGTTCAACAATAAAGCGTCAGGTACTTAAATAAGTATCATATTTAATTTAATAAATTTTCAGTAACGTTTGATGTTTGTTAGGCAAACGTAGTGTAGGACGCCCCCCGGCTAGATGGACCGATGACCTGAAGAAGGCAGCTGGCAGCGACTGGATGCAAAGGGCGGGAGATCGTGCGCTGTGGCGCTCCTTGGGGGAGGCCTATGTCCAGCAGTGGACTGCAACAGGCTGATATGATGATGATGATGAACGTTTGATGTAACTGTATCTATCATAATACGTAATAAAGACTCTTAATTCATTTGGCTTCAAATAAACTGGAATATGTAAATAATGTAACTTGCAAATTATTTCGAGATATCATCGGCTAAATATCTTGAATTGAAATTATCTTAAACAAGAGCTTCAGCTGTACTCATCAGGAATGAATATCTATCACAAAAGCACACTTAACATCATAATATATATAAAATAATAATAATATAATCATATTCAATAATATAATGTTATGTTTGAAAATTTTGTTTTTAGCAATTCCATGCAAGGTTTAATTGAAGATAAATAACACTTGGTAAAGCACTCGCCCGGCACGCGATGAAACGTGGGTTCGAGTCCCACCTGAGTCAATGATTTTTTCCAAGTGTTTTTTATCTTCAATAATGTTATGTGTTAGAGATGCTTAATTCAATATTTTATCATTATTTTTCGAAAGTGTTTACAAGCCAATTTTATTTAGTTTTATCAATGTCAACTAAATGTTTTGAGTTATCAAGATAGTCACGGGTTGATTTTGATAATACATATAGGCTGTTACTCCGATCAAGACGTGCTGATACGTCACATGAAAGGTATTTCATTATCTTTTTTGACGCATTTCTAGAGTGAAAATTCGTACCCAGTAACAGAGGATTTAAAAGATTTCTTGAGCTTCAAATTTTATCTCGCGGATGCAGATTTAGAAAAAACAAATGACGTCAGTGATGCTTTCTGACAAAACTACTTTAACTTTATTGATGAGAGTGCTACATACATTTATGTTGTATTATTTTTAAAAGTATTATTATATTTCAAAGAAATTGCCAACTTTGTTCGTGTGCCGAACTGCTAAAAAACTGCGTTTTTTTGAGAAATCATTAATAAATACTTATTAACAAAGGAAATAACTCATCATAAATGGTCTTATCAAATAGTAAATTATCAAAAAAGTACATAGCGAATATGAATTTTTAAAAACCAATAAATATTAGACAACATCACATACATTGCTCTGATCCTAGGGTAAGTAGCTAAAGCACTTGTGTTATAGAAATCAGAAACAACGACGGTACCACAAAACCCAGACCCGAGCCAATATAGAAAAGTTCGTTTTCTACATTGACCCTACCGGGAATCGAACCCGGCACCTCAGAGATAGCGACACCATATAGTCCGGCGTGTTTGCCTCTCGGCTATAGAGGTCGTCAAAAATTTTTCAACACAGTTGCTCGTAAATTCACTCTTATAACACCGTTTTTAGTTTCATAACTCATCATATTACGCACTTGTGCTGTAAAAAGATTATCGCACTAGTGCGGTAATGTAAACTTTTTTTAAAAAAATCCAGCAAAAGTTTGTGTCTAAGAACATTGAATATTTTACCAAAATTAAATTATTTAAGGGTTAAGATGACAAATAAATATTTAATTTTATCAAATTGTATATTAATAAACACAAACTAACTTAACTATCATTTTTAGAAACAATAATTTATAGTTTATTTTATTTTTTAAATTGCTGCTACTCGGCTGAACAGCCAGTTTTTCCTGTGCCATTATTGAACCTGCGCGCGCATCGAAATTGCGGCGCGCGAAAAAAACAAAATTTACGTGCTATTTTCCATTATTATTTGGTAAAGTTGTTGCTGTGTGGTTAATTACTATCAAAAATGTCTACTTTAAATAGTAAGACGAGTAGAATGTTATTCAACCCCGTCGGAAATACTTATCGAGGCACGAAACGCGAGTGATAGCCTGTTGCCGCCAAAATGCATAGAAAAACAGCAAAAACGCCAAGTCATATTCGGAGAAGGTATTTTAGATTTTAGTTTGTTTTTTCCTCGCAATTGTGTTGAAAAACGTCGTATGCAACTCGTGTGCATTGATCATTATCACACTCGGCTTCCTTACCGCGCTCGCCTGCGGCTCGCGCTTATAATAATGCCTCGTGTATAATGACCAACGTAGCACACTTGTATCATAATGTACTATTAAAGGTGACGCGCTCGAAGTTTTATATCAAATGACATTTATTACAATTTAGAAAAACTTTCCGGTTGGTACGTTAATTTGATCGGCGTTCAATAAAAAAGTGATTAACATATCAATTACTGATTTGATCTTTATTGCAATATCAATTAGATTGTCCCAAATATTTTATTGATACGTCAAAGTGCATTTCGTCAATCAACATTCATGAAAGCATTGTTACTGGTGACGAGACGTGGGTTTACGAGTTTGACATGCAAACTAGTCAACAAGCTTCGGAGTGGCGCCTTCCAAATGGTTGCACATAAATAACTGATATTTTGTTGTATTACGTCTCAGCATCAGAGTATAAGCCAAAAATCAACGACGTGCTAAGATTGCTTGCCTGCTGGAACCTTTTCGTCATTTTTTTTTATTTAAATGTTATTTCTTCCTGAATTTTATTTTCTTATAAATTTTATAATGAAAAAATAATGACACAAAAGTTGACCAAAAAACAAAAAAAAAACCAAAGCTCAGTGGTTGAAATCTCGCTACATAGTTTTCCGGTATTCCCTTAATTTGTGTGAAAAAAAAAACTTCTATACAGGGGGGTCTAGGCCAGAAGAATATAAAAAATTTTTAGGTAGTCGGCTTAGGGACCTATTTGTACCCGCCAGGAAAAAAACCGTTTTTTATTTTATTTTAGAAATATCACCACTTTTTCTGAGAGAGCGCAATGTCTATTTTTTTTTTCTGAGAGAGTGCAATCTCTAACTAAGCACCTAATATAAAAAAATAAGAGAATTTTTCATTTTAAAAGTAAATAAAACATTAAATGTGGTGATATTTCTAAAATAAATAAAAAAACTTGTAAGCGGCTGCTAAGCGTTTTTTTTTCCGGCGGGTAAAGATAGGTTCCTAAAGCCGACTCCCTAAACAAAAATTTTATATCCATCTGGCCTGGACGACCCTGTATATACAAGACTAGTTACACTATAGCGCTAAAGCAACTAGAGTCCTGAGTCGCTATTTGTGAAAAAAAAAAACATTAAAATGGTGAATTTTGCACTCTGCCTTAAACAATCCGCCCGAAAATCCTGACATAGGATTAATTTTTAACAGGTTTAAATTGAATCTATAATTTATTTCTAAGACATTTTGCAAATGGGCCTGAGTGTTTGTGTTATAGTAACAAAATAAAATCGTCTTATTCTGCGATTTCGACACCGCACAGCAGTTGCATACAAACATTAGCTTTTACTGCCAACATTATCCTTGTTCTTATTCTGTTCGGATCACTTCAACAAAAAGAAAATGTCGGTCGGTGAGGCAAGCTATTGATTTCGAAATAATTTTCGTTGCATCTCACGGCTTTGGGACTAAATACAATTGCCACATATAGTGCACTCATTGGTATGCCGCGAATTTCGTGAAAGGTAATGACGATTTATGAAGAATCCCCTGAAAATATTTAGGTACAGTAATTTTCATTATGTTATGTGTACCCAAATTAATACTATAAACATGCCCCCATAATGCTACAAAAAATATTTGACTTCAGGCACGTCTATATAATATAAGTAACGGACATTTGAATTCGGTTGTCAAATCTTTATCGTTGATTTATTAAACCTATTCATTTTATTGTTAAATGAGTTAATAATAATGATAATTTCGAATTAAATAGATTTGAATTGATTTGAAAAATTCAAACAAATATTTTTTCTGACTACTTAGTCATCTGTCAGATACTTATCTGTCACGCGTTTATTGAACTCTTATATTGATTGGTAAACAAGTGTTATAAGAGTAAGTGCAGTGGTCCATTGACTTGGGAATACTATTTGCAATTCTACACGTTCTGTGAAACGCGAGCGGCGCCGGCGCGGACGTGCCTCTATGTGGAAACGGCCGATAGCGTTGCAGAATATTTGATAAAATAAAAGGCATAATGAACGTATTTAATAAACGTATGCATACTGGCAGGTTGGCCATAATGATTTGCAAGGAAAAGGTCTGTCTTTGTTCTACGATATCGCAGAATTTATTGGAGAATCTGTGTTAATCGATTTATGTGAATTAGCTATCTGAATCATTGAACCTTATAAAAGGTCTAATGTAGCTATATCTAGTATAATGTAGCTTTTTCGTCGGCTATTTCCTAGCTCTTTTTTTCATATTACGGCCGATAGTGTTGCAGAATATTGTGTTTTACGTGCCAAATAAAATATATATCCTTTTATTATTCTTATATAACTCAAATGCCACAATGAGTTTTCCTGATAAGTTACGTCACAAATATATTGCTTTAATGTGCGTAATAATTGATAACAGCTCATTGAAAATCCATCGTTTAGTCCGAGAAGTGCTGTAATATCAAGAACACCTAGATTTAATTGGATAAGAGCTAGAATTCTTTCGAGATTAGTCATCGATTGCGTAAATGGTATTAATACTAACTTCATTAGGCTTGCAGATTTCATAAATTATTGAGTCTCTGTTTTCTCTATTACATATTTTAATGATTGATTCCTTTTCGTTACCATTATTTAATATATTTTTGAGCGCATCCCTAATCATTCATCACCATCACCAGCCTATTTCAATCCACTGCTGGACACAGGCCTCTCCAAAAGGAGGATTTTGCCATAATCGCCACGCTTGGCAGGCGGGTTGGCGATCGCAGTTCGACCAATGGTGGAGCGGAGACGCTGCTGCCCGTCTTCTTGTGGCGGTTCTCCTGTAGTCGCCTCTTACGACACCCATAGGAAGAGAAGGGGTGGTGCAATTCTTTTAACGTGCCGGCACCAGACGACACCTAATCATTCATTTAGTTGTTATAATAAGTTGCCCTTCTTACAAGTTCGTACAATTTAATTTTCAAACGTAATTACTTTATTAGTTACATATCGCCTTCACAGAATAAAGGAAGTCCGATCTAATTAAACTGACTATAAGGCCAGAGCACAAGTGTTATTAACAATTATAACATTCACTACAACTTCATCAGGCTGGGTTACAACATCAGATATTATTATATTTGCTATTTTTTTATTGCATAGTTATCATATCGTATCGTTCACATAAGTACCTATTACGCAATGTGATAATTCGGTGATACGATACTCCTAGAAAAAATAATAAACTCTGCATTTTACAGACATTGGACTGTGAACTTTGTTATGCTAGGGTTTATCACTTACAGTGGACAAAATTTCCTGAGTGATCTTTAAATAAATTCAATAACTTGAAAGATATTGTGTAAGATTTTTTTCCATATTGTGAAATTTCAGATTTTTAAGTTATTCTGCTATTCAGGGCGAAGACCAATCTAACAAATGAAAGATAATATAAATCTGCAGGGCTAGCATGTGCGACACGATAAAATTTTGTCGTGGAATTTTATCGACTTTTGACGTAAATATGTCGTTTTGTCTTCGATGATAACAAAATATCATGGCAATGCCGTGCTATAACGTAAAAATAAGTGGCTACGAATAACGGGAGACCTTAAAAATATTAAGACAAAGGATTCGAGACGTCTGTGACCCGTTAGGTTAGGGAAAACGACAAAATTATCGTCGAAGACAAAATTTGTCTTGGCTATCGATAAAATAACCGATACGCGCATGCTAGCTCTGCAGGCCGGCTGTTTTTGAGTTATAAATGGTGTAGCTAGCCCGATTTCGTTTTATATAAAAGAGTGGTAACTAAAAGATAAAAGTACAATAATAGCTGACAAGAGGCCGGCCAATCTGGAACTGGAAATCATCGGGAAGGCTTTTGTTCAGCAGTGGACGTCTTTTGGCTGAAATGATGATGATGGCTTATAAAATTAAACTTAAATATACATGTACAAGTAATGTAAATGCAAATTAACTAATAAAAAAATAATAATACTATTTAACGGTTTAAGAAGAACTTTATTTCTCTTAAAGAATACATATTCACTTACAGAGAAAAGAAGCTGTTACTAAAAACTATACAAACACTAATAAACATTTAAACATTGTCATTTAAGTAATAGTCTTATAGTAAATATCTATTTGAGCGTACGTTAAAATATTCAATATAATAGGATGTGTCGGGTAGACATGTAAATCGTTGGAACTCGCCAAGCAACCACGGATATAGGAAGCCAGTGAGCGTACTTGCATACTGGATGCGGCAATTCAACAATAAACGCTAATTACTGGCCAACAAGCAAAACAAAAAAGAGAAAAAAAATATATTTTATGTTTTGTTTAGTTATTATTTTTTTATTATTTGGTCATAACAACTTTAGAAATATACAATTATTTACATATTTAATAAAACCTAATTATCATCATCATCATCATCACCAGCCTATATCAGTCCACTGCTTGATCAAAAGGAGGATTTTACTATAATCGCCACGCTTGGCAGGCGGGTTGGCGATCGCAGTTTGGCCAATGTTGGAGAGGAGACGCTGCTGCCCGTCTTCTTGTGGCGGTTCTCTTGCAGTCGCCTCTTACGACACCCATAGGAAGAGAAGAGGTGGTGCAATTCTTTTAGCGTGCCGGCACTACACGGCACAAAACCTCTTCAAAAACCTAATTATATGTACGCCATATTATAACTAAACTATTTATAAGCAGTCAGATATTTTATAAATGGGAAACATCCTATAAATTAAATATCTGACTGAGATCGCTGTTCAATGGAAAGGTGTCCAAAAGGCTGGCAACGTTACCACGCTGGATAGCTAGGCTAATCCGTTGGCCTAGGTATTACTACTAATTACATCAGTTACGTAATCCGCTAATTATTTACAAGTCGTTGAGCGCAGTTGGTGTGCACATTGTGTAACGCGGGCGGCCATCCATCATCTTGAATGCTTTATTAGAAAAATCGGCATCGTCGTATAATGTTTTGTTATAAGACTTAGATTATGCTACGAACATAAAATAATACAGTTGTCAATATTAAAGACTTCCAGATTGGCTTGTTGGAAGCGGCCTGCATCCAGGCCATCCATAGCATCCATATTTACGAATATATCCTTTTTGTTAACATTTTCTTAATATTTAATAATATTTTTTGGACAACACCACATACATTGTAAATTTTTGTTTTTAGCAATTCCATGCAAAGCTTAATTAAAGATAAATAACACTTGAAAAAATCATCGACCTCAGGTGGGACTCGAACCCACGTCCCATCGCATGCCGGGCGAGTGCTTTACCAAACGGGATCAGAAAATCGGCTGGCTTCGACAGCAAGAACCACTTGAAAGATTTCGTCGAGTTGACTAACGTCTCGGTAGCTTAGTGGTCAAAGCACTCGATGGACGTGGGTTCGGATCCCACCTAAGGCGAACGATTTTTTCCAAGTATTAAAAATCTTAAATAAACCTAGCATGGTTATTGCTAAAAACAAAAATTTAAATTGTTTAAGCTTTTCTGATCTTTACCAATAGTTAAATATTTGTAAAAATATTTCTATCGGGTGTTGACGGTAGTAGTATATACCGCAACATTGATCAGAAAATACGCTGGCTTTGACAGCGAGAACCACTTGAAAGATTTCGTCGAGTTGACTAACGTCTCGGTAGCTTAGTGGTCAAAGCACTCGCCCGGTATGCGATGGACGTGGGTTCGGATCCCACGTGAGGCGGACGATTTTTTTCAAGTATTAAAAATCTTAGATAAGTCTACTGGTATTCGTAATAAAAGTTGGTATTCAAATAAAAAAACAAATACCTACTTACCAACGTGCTTTAACTAACATACATAGAATGTATCTTAGATAAGTATGTGTGTTAGCTCCATCAGTATTGTGCCAACGGAATTGAAACTTAAACCTACTTATAAAATGAGGGTAATGTGTTTCATCGAGTGCGACATTACAAAAGAAGGCAGCTAAGAACTTATAGATGTAGAGAGTAATAAACAATTATTCATAAATAAATAAATTCTTTCCACAATCAAACAAATTATTCAGCCCCAAACTAAGCAAAGCTTGAATTTTGGCGACTAGGATAACGGTAAACATACATAAATATGTTTATAAACATCCATGACTTAGGTACAAATTCTCGTGTTCATCACACCTATGATCACACTAACATTTGCCCCTTGCGGGATCCGAACAAACAACAAACAAATGTTCCCTAGAAAATAATTAGGAACCATAATCATTACACTCTTACGGGATTTCATGCAACTACATCCTAAAACGATTTGTTTTTTGTCCCGACGTTTCGGCTCGATTACACGAGCCCTGGGCCATAACCATGAACTCTTAAAACAATCTCAAAGTTTTCAAATCTGTCAATTTTGGTACGTCATTTCATACAAAATTTGTCATAAATGATAATGTTTGACAGATTTGTGATTGTTTTAACAGTTCATGGTTAGGGCCCTGGTCGCGGGTTGAGTCAAACCGCGACCACGGCTACCAAGTTAGAGTGTAATGATTATGTTTAAAAATGCAACAAAATAGTTTAAAAAGTTATAATTAGGGACCAATTTCAACTTTATTTGGTTAATGTTTTTTGCTTTCAAAATTCATGTTGAAAATCATGGAAAAGTGGTAAATATCTTTTAAACTTGTTTCTTGTTACTGACGAACATTTTACATGTCTAGGATCGTACTTAACTCTTAGTAAAAGAGACGCATTTCGCCGATTGTTTGCTCTTTGTAAAAAAGACCTACACGCATTTAGCCGCTTTTTTGCGGTCGAGATAAAGCTGACATTGTGTACTTAGTGTGTATCTGACTTAAGTGAGGCAGCAGATACACGAATAAATGACAATAAAGATGAGAATACACTTATGATTTTGAGTTCAACTGTGGGGCTCAGCATGTAACTCTAACATAAGTATAATGCAAAGGTGTCAAAACTACATCCTCAAACAGATATCCAACGCACCCTAAGGATCTCGGAATTGCATGAGGTTTTGAAAATAAATACAGTGAAGGAGGAAATCGAAGCCAGTAGCCGGAAATATAAAGCAAGACTTGCAAACCACCCTAATAAACTCGCTGTTCAACTGATCATTCCAGAAGCAATGCATCGACTTAAAAGGAGGCATATCATGGAGACAGAGACCCACAATTAAGTAGAGAATATTCCTAATGAGGAATATACCCTTATCGCCAATCATCCAGCAACACATCTGCTCATAGTCGTTGGACTGATCGCATGATAATATATTAAAAACAAAACACTTATTGAAGCATTGAACATTATGATGTGATCGAGATCAAGATGTGGGTGACGAGAAATCGTAGCGGATAATGGCTTTATTCTTTTTCTTTCGTGATCTTAATGTCTTTTTTAGTTTGAGATGTTTATCATAATAACTGGAAGTAAAGCATTACGTCGCAATCATCTGTGATTTTCTAGCTTGGAAAAAGTTTTTGATAGAAAAGTCAAACTTTTGTAAAGGCCTTAAAAGTTGACTCCATTTTTTGTCTTATTTGTTAGCGATGTTAGTAGATAGGCCATACTGGACTAAGCATGTAAGCTGAATATATCCAGAATGACTATGAATAAATATGTATGTGCCAGAGAACACATTTGTATTATTCTTGAGCTCTGAAGTAAAGAAATAATATCCGTGTGTTACGAGGTACCAGACAAAGATGAGTTTACTTTAAAAAGTTTTCTGAATTCACCTGGCCTGGGGATTGATTTTCTAAAACAGAACAGCGCAAGTAAACTCGCTCTAAATACCTAATCACCTAAGCGATACAAACAAACTTAGCCTCTATTTCCCGAGGGTTCACATTATTATTGTTAATTAATGTCTTTAGTAATTAATATCGCCTAAGGCTAAGCAGTACAAACAAACATGTATACTCTATTTTGTTACAGTGTTGGTTTACATTTATTAGTGAAGTGATGTCGAAGTGATCGCGGTTTCGTTTACAGAATCGACAGGCTAAACCTGGAGTTGATATCTCGGGTTTTAAATTGATCCCTATCTATACGCGTTCAAGAATCACCGCCGGCGTTGTGGCGCTATTCGGCTTTTCATAATTTAGATTTGCACCAAGTGTTAGAGTGACGTCAATTCGCCGAAAAAAGTTACATAAAAAAAACAAATGAAATGCACACGGCATTCGATTGGAGTGTCGTCAGTGAATCAGCCTGTTCACCGCAACACACGAGCAAAGCATTCTCGACCTCTTGCTTCGTTTCAAAATGTTAATTCCTCTACATCCGGAATCGTTGAGAAATTCTCGAGAATAATGCACAAGGTCTTTGACTTTTGCTCTTTCATTTTAAAAAGTTTGGTGACAAATAAGTAATGATGTTTTCCCCCTCAGCCTTAGCCCAACAAAACTAGACACAAACTTTTTTTTTTACTATGATAGATTAATGTGAAGAAAGTAGCTAGTAATAAACAGTTTGATCGATTAATCATGTAGTACTTAAACAAGAATATCAAATAAATAGGACCAAATTAGAAGAAATAAAAAATGCGAAAACGCAATAAAAATACGATGATAAACTTCTTTGTCCATACTCCATAGACAATCAACGAGAAGCGTCGTTTATTTTTATAATAGGTATTTGTATGTCATAATCTTACGGTATGATGATGATGATATTTTAACAAAACAAATGAATTAGCATAGATATATATAGAAATCGTTATCTCGCCATTAAAGGAACAGGATATTTTGCGTATAGGTAATTTATAGTCATGTTCGAAATATCTCGCGGCATTCCAAGTTTTATTGTCATTGTAGACTTAGAGCCTTGGCATACCTGCTCTGATTTGCATAACTTAGTTTTCTTAAAACCATTGACGAAACGATCTGTCACAGCAAATACCTAAGCATATTATAGGGAGAAGATTAGATTTTTGCATAACTAAATTATTGGTTCTCAGTAAAGCTTAGTCTGATAATTTGAAAATCAGAAGCAGTTTAAAAATAAAGGTTTTCATTTTTGGATTATTAAGTTTTTATTTTTCAAAATACTCATATTACAATCTAATGATTTCAAATTTGTCATGTAAGTATGGTTGACGAAGTGTTATATTATAAAGAAAGAATATAAATAAAAAATCATCTCCAATAATGAACCAGTATAAAAATGTTAAATTATGGCAAGCGCCGTTTGGTCGGCGCAAGCGCAGCGGAAGCGACCCAGGATGTTTCAGATATCTGCGTCATTGTCTGTGGTGTGTGGGACGCGGGCAGTGGACTGCGTCGTGTGTGAATGTGACTTGTGGTTTGAGCCTAATGTACTGATTCTAATGAGTTAAGACAATATACTGACGAAGTGTTTTAGTGCTGAAGTGGACTTGGTTTTTGAGTCGGAAGAGAAGTGGTATGTGATTCTTTTTGAATTTTACTACTACAACAATTACTACTACTAAGCCAACTACTAAGGGACTACAAATAGGCTATATAAATGCGTCTATATAACAGAGTAAAAAAAAAAATTGGTTGCCTGTAAAGTCGGTATACGGGCGAAAGTTTTACGTGACAGACAACGAGTTCTTAGGCGGGCTAACCATGCCCGAGTGGACGGGACGCGTGCCTCTCACTCGCTCTCATTGTGAGCGCATAACGTGAGCGGAGCGTAACGCAGTTTCTTGAAGTGTCACCCGGCAAACCAATTTATAAGACGTTGTCACGTCAAAAATTGAGTTCATTTAGTCTTAAAAAGTCTGCAGTTGAACTGTCTAGTGCAAGAACTACCTATACGTTTTTCATATTCATAAGAAAAACAACCTGTTAAGGTGCGACTGTCGTTCTACCTTACAACCTTTTTAAGATTACAATATTGAAAACGTTTTAATAGATCATTATACCAAATTCACAGCTGGTCGCATGTTATGACTTTCACCGCTTTTCCTACTTTGGATCCGGATTGTTCTGATGAACTTTAGAAGAGATAAATCTTTCTCGATTGTGACTAATTTCGGTAATTTTTGACAAGCGAATACGATTGCTCGCTTGATGCGTGAATCATGCAGTCATTTTTGTGGTACCGATTTTCCTTATCATGAATTATTAGTGGGATATGCGACAAACAAATAGGTGCAATAAAGATATGTTAGATATCAGTGAAATAACTGATCATTAATTGTTATGTCATGTAGTGAGTATTTACGATTGATGTAACGGTTACTTAAAAATATGCTCGAAACAAACATTGAATAATAATGGACCCGCCACACATGTGTGTGCGAACTGAGCGAGAGGATAATATATCGATTGATAACAAGTAAACTAAAGTCAATTAAATTTTATCATCATTATTATTTTAGTCATAGGACGTCCACTGCTGAACATAGGCCTTCCCCAATGACTTCCAAATTGGCCGGTGGCCACCATCTTTGAACCTTTCTGCGCCAACCCTGTCTATCCAAGTTTAGTTTAGTCAAATCTTAAGTAAACTAATAAAGCTATTATAGTCATGATTTTTTAAAATTCTTCCTAAAATTATAGAGCTACAATGAGACAGCTGGTAAATTAATCGCGACTGAGTAAATTTTACGGACGCTATTTGATATTTCATAATTTAGTTCTCTCTCTCTCTTAACCTGCATATCATATCGGTAAGAATTTTCACCTGAGAACCCAATTTTAACTTGAATAAGCACATCATTTAGTTTATTTTAATTAACATCCTTTTAATAAAATCCATTACTCATCATGATTTACCATCGGTAAAGCGATAGGCATATTGGGATGAATAAGAACGTTTAAGTGTTCTTGGATTAAGTGTATGACATCATTCATGCAGTTGAGGTGCGATGACGGATGCTGCACACAGCACATCAAATTTATCGCTATAGCAACGTGTCAAAATTATATTACCTAAATATTCGTTATACAGAACGCTATAACCTACTATTAATGCGTTGAAATGACCGTGTGCAATAAGCTGTTATAATTTGAATTTATAATTTATGTACAAACATTGTTGGACAACCGTCTAAAATATAAGATATATTAAGAACAATCGTTTACACTAAGTGGCTGAAATGATGATGATAATGAAAGAAGAGCGGCTCGCCTATCTTATATGTTAATTTTAAGTTTGCATTCATCAAAAAGTTTTAGGTAAGTTCCTTGTCAGATAGAAAACTGTTTTTAATAAACTCTAATTAATTACGAATCACGTCCTTTTGTCTTTAAAAAGGTTTATTATCAATGAATAGTATTTTCAAGTGGATGTTTTATAAGCAAGCTTGGAAAAGCGAGCATCGTGCAATACTTTTAATTAATTATGATTGTCGTATTGAATATTAATAGTATTGTTTATAGTATATAGGTTATGTGTTTCAAAAAACTAAATTTACAGTGGCCTCAAAATATTTTTACTGGCGAGTTGTAGATGTAGATTAATAAGAAGATTCTTCTCTATTTTATAATAATATGCGAATTAAAATTATATTATAAAACAATTTATTTATGGTTATTGCTGTATAAATCGAGTTCTTGGCATCGACCTTGCGTTATCGCGGTGTTTGCCAACGGTGTGGCGCGGAGCGTCAGCAGATAAAACACGATAGCTATATACATTGTACGTACGAGGCACAAGAGGTGTGGCCTTTCTTACAATAAGAATCAAGTTTCAACATTCATTTGTCTGGCTTTAGTTCAGTACATGTTGGAAATGCATGTCCAAGTTGCAGAACCCGACCGTAAATGACTATTGTGAGTTTTGTGACTGATAGACCTATTGTACTTCAGCAAATGCCAGTTTGCAAGGAGAGGTTATTAAGTTTTTGTTTTTTTTATTATCTGAGAAGTTTTTTTTATTATCTATACATATACTTAAGTAACTTAAATCTATGCTTTAGGTTTTACAAAACTGAAGCCAGCACAGTTACCATAGCACAGTGTAAATACAATAATTAAACTTAATTATTCACGTCTGATAACAGATTAAACACTTATTAATAGTGCTAGTACTACCATTGTTACCTTCTTATAATAACTGTATTTTATTACTAATAAACACTTTTTGCACAGAGCGTTATTTCACTCAACACGGGTAAATAGAAATGTTTTTAAATACATAAAGACCCTTATACTACAAAAAGATAGACTAAGTTTAAACACTTGTCTTAAGATTAGTCAACCAATAAGAAAAGTTTGTTAATGATATGCCCCGAATGTCTGATGTGTCAACATTTCAAATTAGTTGACTAATTTTAGACAGTGTTTAAGCCTAGTCTATCTTTTTTGTAGGCCATAAAATATATTAGAATAGAATAGAATAGAAAAAGATTTATTTGACACACACAGGATACAAAAGGAAAAAAAAAACATTTACAGCATAATAAAAGCAGTATGTGTCAAAAAGGCCCCCGCTCAGCATTTGTCGTGACAATCAGGGACGTATCACGACGCTGGTTTTCAGCAGGGACCCTGACGGTAGGCTCGGACCATACCCGACCGGAAACCCGACTTGGTTAGCGCGGAATCAATCCATCGCTAAGCAAAAAGATTGATTTTGAACGGACTCTTGCGGATGCTTATGGATTCCGGCAGAGCCTAGACCGAGCCAGAGAGGTACGAAGCACGGCACCAGAGAGAAGAAGAAAAGAGAAGAAAAAAAAAAGAGCATGACAAACAATAACATTAGACAAAATACTAACAGACAGAAAAAGACATTAATACAAGATGACATACAAAGCCTCACTTCTGCCTTATTGTATAATATTATGTGATTGTTACTTTTTTAAACGAAAATTTTGTGTGTCATTATTATGCCGGTGACTTTACAGTCTAGTTGCGCTTTTTAGAGCAGACATAAAGGATTTGTTATTTTATAAAATAAATACTTAGGGTCCTTAATCTTTCTGCTCAACAACGCAGTATGATAAAAAACAACATTCAGACAAATTGAGAACCTTCTCCTTTTATGAAGTCGGTTAAAATATGATTCATTTTATTAATATGCTAATAAGGATTAATATTTATGACACTACTAGGTACGTAAGAACTAAAACTCATTATGCATTATGCAAAAACGCAAATTATACTCTACATAGGTTAATTGCTAGCATAAATTCTGTTCACACAATTTTCTTGCAAAAAAATGTCTAAGTATCCTATTAGATTCTTAAATGGTAGTTAGATCGTCTAAAAGGAAATTATCGTAAGGAAACTTACTTGCTATCCTACTTAGATGTTCGCGTGTGAGAAGGATAGAAGTTAGCATATCGTTTAACTAATTCTAGACTGAACGTCTGCGCAAGCGATTGCGCATATTAATCACGATATTCACGATTGCAGAAAGGAAGACACGAGTTAGATTTTGATTTTTTTTTCACAATCACAAAAATAATCTAGCCCCAAACTAAGCAAAGCGACTAGATAACGGATAAACATACTTAAATACGTTTATAAACATCCATGACTTAGGTGCAAATGCTCGTGCTCATCACACTAGCATTTGCCCCTCGCGGGATTCGAACCCGCAACCGCCAGGCATTGTAGTCTGGATCGCAAACCATTACACCAGACGGTCGTCGAAATCGAATTTAGATAAATTAAAGTGAATTAAATTAGATGTAAATAGAAATATTGGAAAACATCATATTAATTTCTCTGAATGAATTTATGGAGCAGCTAAAGCACCTATGTTATAAAAACCAGAAACAATGACGGTACCACAACACCCAGAGCCGAGATAATATAGAAAACAATAGTTTTCTACATTCGGTTCAGTGCCCGACCGGGAATCGAACCTGGGACCTCAGAGATGGCGACGCCAAATCTTGCGCGAAGTTCTTTCTTTATTTAAAAGCTAAAATGAGTAATCAACGGAAGAGTTGCAGTTTATTTAATAAAGATAACTTTTAAATTTACTTTATGCAGGTAGTCTATCACTTATCATTATTAAATAAAGTTTAAGTAGGTTTAAGACATCCATTGCAGTACTAGAGCGTGACGCAATCCTCAGAGACTCGTCGTTGTTTTGCAAGGATTTTGCAAGCATCGTAATCTTAATACGATTCTGGTCTCATGTTTGTTGGCGTTCTATAAATTATATTGTTTACTAGCTCAAGCAATCAAGTGTTCTATTAAGTATTTCACAAACTCGCACAGTTTGGCAATGTCTTGATATTTTACCTAATTGTTTCAGAAATAGTAGGCACTAGCTGGTAGATTTATTTTAACAGCACAGTGTTAAATAATGTTTAACCAATGACAAATCGTTGTTAAATCACAAGCAAAGACATGGTTTTGTGTGTAAAGTCTGGAATTAAAAATGAAAACACATCATAATCAGCCAATGACAGTCCACTGCTAGCCGTAGGCGGCTTCGTTAGTGTACACTTCTTAACCTAATTCCCCAAGCGTAAATCATTGGTCCATCTTATGGGAGGGCACTTTACATTGCTGATGTCATTTATGGTCTCTTCTATCATCATCATCATCATTTCAGCCACAGGATGTCCACTGCTGAACATAGGGCTTCCCCAGTGGCTACACCCAGTATTTCCTTTCTAATAGCCATTCTCTATTCAGCCTATTGCGGTCCACTGCTGGACGTAAGCCTCCCCTTAAGAACGTCAGAGTGCACGATCTCCCGCTTTTTTCATCCAGCCATTATTAGTTACTATTTAATAACTGACATAAGACACACCTTCAATGGTAATTCAATTATTTTGCTTCGCAGCTTAGGCCCCAGATTTTCCATTAGTCCCTTCTCTTTTCCTCTGATCTTCTCTGTGGTGCCATTCCATGGAATGGAACACCTCTTACAAACGCCTAACACTATAATTGCATAAACCACTGTTGACTATAACGGAAAACCTTGTACCTGTGCAGGAGTCGCCCGAGGTGCGCATGGCGCTGCCGCCGCCGCCGCGCGCGCCGGACCCCTTGGCGCTGGCGGCGTACTGGGCGGAGTACGAGGACCTGTGCCGCCAGATCAGCGCCGGACACCATCTCGACGACGACGACAACCACTACGAAGGTCAGTCTCTGCCCCCTTTAGTTCCACGGGTTTTTTTTGCCTGTCTCACTCAGGCTTTTATATATGTATGTGAGGTCCAAAATTCAGCCACCGATATAGCACTATCGGTGGCCTTGTAAAGATCCTCGCGTGTGCAGATGTTGGGACACGCAGGGCATGACAGCAGATGTGCCATTGTCTGGGGGGAAATATCACAAAGACATGCGCTCTCCAAGCTGTAACCCCACCTGTGTATGTTCTCCCTGCCTACTTGGATCCGTAGCCACGATAAGGAATGAAAAATTGAAATTTTACGCGAGTGAAGTGAAGCGAGCTACCAAAAATTTCCTGAAAAACACGCACAAACAAATACCTAGTAGGAAATTAATAATGTTATTGGCTACACTCATTCATTCATTTTATATAATGGGGCTATTTTTTGTTTCTTGCTATGAGAGGCCTACTATGAACTCTAAATAGAAGAGTTGTTTTACGTGAATCTCTCAGATAAAAAAAAATGTGTAGAAATGTTTGAAGTGCCTAAGATTATGTCTATACGTGTTCGTAGTTAGTTTATTGTAGATTTTCTGATTAACACGAAATCCAGGCGGTTAACGACGACAAAAGACGCTTCTGAAGACAAACATAGTGATTGGTTCTGGGAGTATTTAATAAAAGCCTGGAAATGTCGTATCACGAGGCGTTTAGATGCAAGATACGATGTCAGGAGACGGCTCATCATCGATGTAAGTCGTGACTAACAAACGGGATCAGTCGTCTACCGCTGCGGGACCAACAAATGAAGCCCATTTGTTCACACTAAATATTGCATATTAGATTCCCACCTGCCGCGATGATATGATAATGACACAGCACTAATCGTTCAGCCGTGAAACGCAAATGCTCTATGGAATCACAACGTACGAATATACAGTTCGATCAGTAGGTTCGCTGGTGTGTAGTTGCATTCGATTAAGTAACAGGGGATCAACATTTAGAGTTATTTCGTGGGTTTGTACTAGAAAAATATTCATTTAGAGCATTGAGAAATTCAGAGAGTTATGAACATGATACAGGTAGTTACGATGAGACAAGACTTAAGTCATTAAGTGTAACATCATACTGGTACTATTCATTGAGAAAATTAAGAGACTTCCTTAAGATTTTCATTTTTTTTAAAGGGTAAGTTGTATATATCCATAGCTTCACCGCCTAGTGGCATATTCATAAAACCTTGATATTTCTATAAATAACCCATATGTGCATTAAAAATCTCACTCTAGACCAGTGGTCTGTGGTAAAAGTGCAATTTGTTTTGTGTGCTTAAGAATAGCCATCTGAAGTCAAAACTATAGCACAACTGCAATAATTTTAGTGAATCTGGCAACCCTGTAGTGATCCTACTGCATTTACGTGCGCGTGCGCAGTTGCTCTACACTCTATGGAACAATGCGCACGAGTTATCATCGCATGATCGCTACCAACGTAACTCCGTTTCACAACCGTTTCGAAACGTATTTGTATATTACATTGATCAATCGGTTAAACATGATATGATAACCATCGGTTGACAAACCTAACTGGTAATTAAATTAGAATTATGGCCCTCATTTGTTTATTTACTTCTCTCGTAGAGATGAAGCAATCTAACGTTTTTAAGGGATTGGGAAACTTTGTTTCTATTAATTTATGTCAACAGCAGAACATCTCAAATTTTCTCAATTAATATTCTATCGTATGTTGAAATTGAAGTTAAAAATCAAGGGAATTATTTGTAATTTTTATTGACTCTTGATTGAAAACTGTTGGCTAGGATTCTAATTCGAAGTATTAAAGTATAAAAAGATTCCTCCGTAAACACAAAATATGTTACAATTACAAAGCCTATGACATATTTGTGACAAATAACAGTAAGCCAGGAAAAAAAATATATGGAACACGTTTTATGTTATTTGGCTACAGATTACTTAAAAATTGTTTAATTAAACATTTATGGCTCCATAGATTATGATTCGTTTCTTACCGATAGGGCGGTTTTTTGGATATATAAGGTCCGATTTTATTAGTGTTCACCCTGTTAACCTGTGACTATATAGGTGAAAAGCAATCGTAAAAACCAATTTTCAAATGTGTACCATAAAAACTAAAAAAATTAAAAATCAACAACATCGACTTCATATTGCATAGACTCGTCCTATCTTTGCTACGTTTAACCATCTGATTATCCGTCTTATTCCTTCCCCTTGTACAGAGCGAGAAAGAGTTGAAGATAGGACGAGTTTATGCAATATGAAGTCGATGTTGTTATTTTGTAATTTATTTTAACTTTTGTAGTTTTTATGATAGACATTTGAAAGTTGGTTTTTACGATTGCTTTTCACCTATATAGTCACAGGTTAACAGGATGAACACTAATAAAATCGGACCTTATATATTAGACTACATTTTTTTACTATTTCTCTATTGTGACTTTAATTAGGTACCAATTATTAACTCTACAAGCAATCTAATGGCAGTAATATGGCTAAAATAAAGTCAATTTTTCGTTCTAGACTGGGCTAATTGGCTGCAGGCAGTACTAGCCAAACAAACCTATTAACCCTGATTGGACTAGTATTATTAATGGTTTGCACTCTTGGAGTAATTTATCGGAGAGAGTGTTGGTAAAGTCTTTTCTTTCTCGGGGTCAAAGTCTCTTCTTCTTTCATACAGCCAGGAAAAGTTGGAAATATGTATATTATTGCATCGCCGCTAAAAGGTTAAACATAAGTCCAATCTATATAAACTGATGGTGAAGTCAAAGGTGGAATACGTGAGCCGGAAAACCGCTGACCGCATGATATACTACTCATTTCTATACATAAATAAAATATTGTTTGATACATTTAGTTGTGAATGTCGTTTGCTGCTATTGTCAGCTGCTCTAGTATCGGAACCATACTTACACCATAAAGTCTAGTCTCACCTTTCCTTGTCCCCCTCTTTCTTATACTGTTACATATTACAGTAATTGACTTGTTCTTTGGGTTTTTCTGTCAAGAGCTGGTAATATTTCCCCGAAGCAGACGTCAGCTGGGTGGTGTAACACAGGTGACATTTGCGTGCGACCTTCGTGTGGGTAGATGTGGACCCAACCTGTTCTCGACTTGCTTCTGCCGCGCCCAGCACTTACAGAAACTTGTTTATTTCTATTTTTTTTTAAATTGATGAAATCTTCTTATTCGGAGAATAAGACCACTTACAAGCGTTAATGTCGCAAGGCTTTTCAAACTGTCAAGTCAAAAATCCTGCCAACTTTTTGAACGAGGAAAGCTGTTACGTAGACGAAGCAAAAATCATGAATTAAACAAGCTTTTCAAGTCAACGCACTGTTAAATGTATAAATGAGCTAAAACCGAATTTCGATTATCGTTTAAATAATCGAGAAATGGAAACATTAAATTATCTCATAAAGAACTCTCTCAAACCGAATTTCAATTCATATTTCTCAAACCGGCAAATGTCGTAATGTGTTTTTAAAAGCTGACAAAGTGTCGGTCTTAGTCATTTACATGTTTTAAGCATTACAGTACAAATGCCATCAAGCTTGATCCCATTCACACAGGCTTGACTTGACAAATTTAAGTTAATTACAGAAATAATCTTACGTCGTTAAATAACGTAAAATAGTGACGAAATAACCGAGAGAAACCCACGCAGAAAGAACAAATCTGTAATAATTATACGAACTGCGATAAAATCTTATTACGATTCGGTTGGCGTTAGTGTCCATGTCACCGTGGTTTGTCCTGTTCGCAAAGGGTCCCAGATTCGATTCCTGGTTTAAGTTATTTTGACAACGGTTTTTACGTTAAGTTATTTTGACAACACGGCTTGGTTTGGATCTGTGCGTGCTGGGACATCCTTCTAGTAAAATTTAATTGCCTTGTATCATACATCATTGCAATCACTCGTAAATCTTTATTTTCTTTGATAACCTAATATCCCGAACAAAAAAGATAGACTAGGGTTAAACACTGTCTTAAATTAGTCAACCAATTTGAAATGTTGACACATTCGAGACATATTATTAGCAAACATTTCAAATTGGTTGACTAATCTTTAGACAAGTGTATAACACTAGTCTATCTTTGTGTAGTAAGGTTATAAGTGTTTTAATCTCTAACAATGTTTGTCCGTATCAAATTGAGTCATTATAACGTAACGTGGGTTCGAGTCCCACCTGAGGTCGATGATTTTTTTCAAGTGTTATTTATCTTCAATTAAAACCTTGCATGGAATTGCTAAAAACAAAAATTTACAATGTTTAAGCATTTCTGATCTTAACCAATAGTCAAATATTTGTAAAAATATTTCTATAGGGTGTTGACGGTAGTATACTACTCAGCTATACATATAGCTAAAACATTGATCAGAATACGCTGGCTTTGACAGCGAGAAAAAACACTTGAGGAATTTTATCTTGTCACGTGACGTCCTCGGTAGCTTAGTTGGTAAAGCACTCGCCCGGCTTGCGATGGGACGTGGGTTCGAGTCCCACCTGAGGTCGATGATTTTTTTTCAAGTGTTATTTATCTTCGAGTCATTATAAGTCTAACGCGTTCAAAATTGACAATTAACACACATCCACTCGAATGGATTGCGTTTTCCGGCAATTATTTCACTAAGAACAATTGCGACGGCCGCGACAATTGTCGATTCTACGATTTGGCGAACAATCGAGTGACAATAACTTGAGGTCGGCTACAATTCAGGTTACGTCATGGAAATACGTGGTTTTTGTTCTATTATTACGGTGGCTGTAGCGGTGTTTGTTTTAATCGGAACTTGTTGGTGATCTGCGGTGATGTGGCCTTAGCCAATCTAGGCAATGTTATACCCGTGTTTTTTTAACCGTCTTAAAGCCGAAGCCCACGTTATGTAACCATCCTAATAAACCTGTAGGAAGTTTTATTTTTCTATTATCAACCATATCATTTTTGTATAATCCTGTATATAATGTTTATGGTCTCAACAATGCATAGTCCTTGACCTTGCCGCCTCCACGCGTGCAACACCATCCACGTAGACTATCATATCCGTGTACAGGATGTTTCAAACTAAATTTTGCTTATAATTATTTTAATTTTTTAGCTAATGAATAATTACCAAGTTTAATCATACAAATGACATGTAGTTATTGGATACTTTCAGTGGCCTTCGGCTTTAAGACGGTTAAAAAAGCACGGTGTATTTGTCTAGTCCGCGCGCGAGCCGCGATAGTCATGTGGGGCGACAAGCGTTGGCTGGGACGATAAAGACTTGATATTATCGAGGTATGAAATATAAGTAATTAAGGGGGGGGGGGGGGGAGCTTGACGGCCGCTGCTGATACCTAAAGCACCTCAAGTTCGCCAGCGTCTGTTGCCTTGCATGAGTATGCGCACATAGCTATTGACGACTTTCGTAGCCGAGAGGCGAGCACTCCGGACTACATGGCATGGCGTCAACATCTCTTAGGTTCCGGGTTCGATCCTAGGTCGGTTTAATGTAGAAAAAAAACTTTTCTATATTGTCTAGCTAGGGTTTTGTGGTACCGTCATTGTTTCTGAATTTTATGACACAAGCGCTTTAGATACTTACATTAGGATCAATGCAATGTATGTGATGTTGTCGAATATGTGAGTTATCGATTTTATTTTGTTCGTGTCTTCTTTGTTAACACTAGAGTACATATACACTATGCCAGTAAATGGCGCCAGTCTCACTACCATGTTACCGCTGGCTTCATATCATTTGCCATTACTTAAATTGAAAAGGCAGCGACCACGAAGATACGAAAATGAAACAGTAGAGTTAAAGTTTTTAGGAGTCATCAACAGTATTTCATCAATGAAAATATTTCAATTGCAATTAACACCTTACAAGTTTCTAATGGAAATGTTTTTAAATGGTTGACTGGTAGAGAATGCCTTAAAGCTTTAATTCTGCCAATTGTACATTTATTTCGTGCAATAAAAAATGAATAAATAAAAAAAATAAAACATTGTAAATTTTTGTTTTTAGCAATTCCATGCAAGGTTTTATTTGAAGATAAATAACACTTGAAAAAAAAACTTTTTTTTTCAAGTGTTATTTATCTTCAAAATAAAACATGTAGAGCAATTACATATTTAGTAACGGTTTCTAAATGTCCACTTCATCGCACGCAAATTCTGGTTTCAATGACAGTCATATCAATTTAGGCTGGTTAATGTCACAGTGTAGGTTTATACGGTAGTTCCACTGCCTATTTATTGCAGGAAGGGACACCGTATATCGTCAATATCAGAGAAAACTTATTAAACTATACCTAGCGTATATGGTGATTCTGATTTAGCAAGTGAAATTTTCACCATGAAAACCATGTAAGTAACTTTGTTTCAACATGCAGAACATTTTCTAAGTTTTTTTATTACAGGATTAGGTTTAATTTCTATAAAATTGAATTTGTATACAAAACTTTGCAGGAATTAATTTCTATACATCTATAATCTATATATTATTAATATGCAAAATATGTAAGCGCATAACCTAATGTTTATGTGCAGCTACATAGATTCCTATCATACAATACCTAACATTTTGTGTTACAACCAGGCGCAATCACACGTTGCTCACGTACAACGCACAAAAACAAGTGTTGGGTATACTGTCTTTATTTATACTGTGGTATGTTTCTGTTAGCATACCAGTCGACCTTAAGTTGTACGATAATAAATAAAGGGAGTTTAATTTACATAATATCAAATTATTAAATGCGATTGTTTGTCAGAAACTCAAAGATTAGCGTCGATCAAATATTATCGTGTCCTTGTTTTTCTTGTTTATTTGAATAAGCCTTTACAATATTATAATTTAAATTGACACAGTAGTTTTCTGTTTGTAGCATAATTGTCTATAGTTAGATAAAACACAGAATAATCCAATAGATGTTGTTTATGTTACTTTTTGGTTACATTATGTCATAATTTAACAAATAAACTGTTAGAAAAAAAAACACACCGTACAATTAATAATAACAAAAAATTAAAATCGTATATTGTCACATTTGTTCACATTTTATTTAAAAATATATTTTATAACCACAATTAAGATTGCACCAGTTTGCTTGTATAATATTTGATTATTTTCAACAAAAAGGTTTGATAAAGTATCCTCATGTTTAGTTCTCCGATACGTGTTAGCAATTTTAACCTCGCGTTTGTCCATATGACGTAAGTGTCGCGACCAACGCAGGCGCGGAATGTGAAGAATCTCTCGCTAGGCTTCCGTGCTGCAATCTCGATTGTTGCCGAGATGGGCTCTATTAATGGCATAGCTATCAGTTTACATCGAAACATAACATAGGTAGGCTTAGAAAGACCATAATTTTGAAACAAGAATCCACTTAATCACGCATTTTGTAATAGCATGTTATGGAATTGCAGGAAATAAACTTGTAGTCAGTATGTCAGTCAGGTGAGTTGTCAAAGGTTTAATGAAATGAAATGAAATTATTATTATTCTGTATATAGGGCCTCCTCCGGGCACTTATACAAAGCTAATAGTGTTATACGCGTACGTCATTTATCTTCAAATCTGCATTTATTGATAAAGATGGATTGATTGATTATAGCCGTGGTAATTAGTTATGCTTATGGAGAAAGACAATTTTGGCCAATAACTGGGCAGTCCAGATGACTTCCGCTTAAAAATCCTTGATTGAGATTTCCATCTTCAATTACATGGTCTATAATGGGCCTACGGTATAAGTTTACACTGTGGAGATGGTTCGATTATTCGGCGTTAAGAAAGCAATCGGCTGCAGGCACTTTCTTGATCGGCCACCGCATTCCTCGTCCAACAGGTTTCCGAGCGGACATTTTGACAGAAGATTGCCATCGGCGGCCAATGGCCAACCCTTTCCAAACGCAGTCGAGGAGCAAGAATACGGCTTTCACACACGGCACGCAAACGGCCAAGTTTTAAGATAATTTTAGTTGTTTTTAATTTATTTTCATACTTATTTTTTTTTAATAACACGCGTAATTATTCGCACTTGAATACTTAAATGTAGATTGAAAATATTTTATTTCTTTGTTGTTGCTGAAATAAACATCACGGACCGCAGTAGCTACGAAAAGGTGCTAAATCGTTTTTTGCATACGTTATGTAGCTTAATTGCTTGTATAATTGTCATGGAGATAAATTAAATGTAGACATGCCATTAATACCACACCAGACAGGACAAAAGTCTGCAAAAATATTACCATACATATTTTCATCCCTTGTTGTATTCTCATATTGTTAGGTTTCATTGTCCAAAATATATCGGGTGTAAAAAAAGGTTTAACGAAGCCGAATACTACATATTCTACGTATTATTACGATTTTTTTTTCTTTTACACTATACAATGACGGGTTACCGAGTTCTTGACAGTCAAAGTTACATTTTTTTTTCAAAGATTTTTACAAAATTGACTTCTGTTTGATAATACTAAACTTTTTTACAAAGAAACATGATCCGCTTACACACACAGGCATAGTCTGTGGCGTGCGCGCTATACATTGCAGGTTAGAAATAAGTTATTTTTTCTGATACCCAAAAATAAAAGTCATTTCCCAGCAATTATTTTTTTGCATTCTACTTGGTTTTATGTATAGAATTCGTGGTTTAAGGCTTCGTTAAGCCTTTTTTTACACCCTGTATGTATATTGCCTTAGAATATTTCTTCTCGAATATTTGTTAAAAATAAAGTACATAGTACTATTTTAAAGATTACACCGAAAAAGTTTCGTAATACGAGAAGAGGAAGAAAGTTATAAAAGTTACAAAGTAACGATCGCAGGTGTGTCCATGATCGCTACAGCTTATTAGGGCGATGGATTATTCAATCAGCCCGCGATACGATCTGTTCGAAGCAAGTCTATGCAGTTGCATTCATTCATGAGCGTCGGAGACCGGAGCCCTTGGTAGGGCTGTCAACTTGGCATAGAAACTGTTCTTAAAATAAATATAAATAGCTTGGATTACAAACTATCAAAATAAATATAATAGATTTGATCAGAAATTATTATCAAAATAATTATAAATAGGTAGCTTTGTTTAGTAACTTTTAGCAAAATAAATGTGAGCCATACAATACTCTAATTGTCATGGTCTCGAAGTACGGAATGAACATTTGAACACTCTTGTGTTACGAGGAACCAGATGAATGAATTTTGCTAGATGCCTCTTCGTGTATACCCAGACACGAGCCAATAGGCTAGTAGCACATACTTTTTATAACCTGTCAAAAAGTATAAATTGTATGACGATAGCGAATTATGACGTCACTTTTTACCTAATTCAACTGCCTAACTATTTATACACTTTGACGCAGGCATCATAAACCAGTTTTTTCTAATAAATAATAATGTGCCAGGTTATCAGGCTTAAAATAGGTTGCTAGTTTTAATAAATGATGTCTTAAAATTATTTAGGAATCGTGTCAACATCCCAATTTAAGAAAGTTCTAAAGATTTTAATCCCGCAAGGGGCAAATGTTAGTGTGATGAGCACTAGCATTTATATCTAAGTCATGGATGTTTATAAAACGTATTTAAGTATGTTTATCCGTTGTCTAGTCGCCATAGTACAAGCTTTGCTTAGTTTGGGGCTGGCTAGTTGGTTAGATTATGAAAAAAAAAATACGATTATATTGTCGTATATCGACAACCCTAGTGGCTACACTGGCTACATGATTTGCGGCTGGCTGGTCGAGTAACGGAAGGGCCCTCGCTCCGCAATTACCGGACAATGAGATCGGAATTACGTTGTATGTAATCGACGAGCTTAAACACGTTTGAGAAAAGCCTTTTGAGAATGCATAGCAAGTAGACAGGAGCTTGAGGGACCTCCGTGTAGCAATATGTAGTTTGATGCTATTAGAATACTTAGATAACAAGTAGGTACGCTTTAGTGTAGAGGCACAGAAAAATAATAGTTAATTATGGGTATGAGTAGTTCAGCTTTATACAATACGCGCTAAAGCAAGATGATATAATTGAAGATAGTGGTTCGCGCTCCGTACTACAATGCCTGGCGGTTGCGGGTTCGAATCCCGCGAGGGGCAAATGTTAGTGTGATGAGCACGAGCATTTGCACCTAAGTCATGGATGTTTATAAACGCATTTAAGTATGTTTATCCGTTATCTAGTCGCCATAGCACAAGCTTTGCTTAGTTTGGGGTTGATAATTTTGGTGATTGTGAAAAATTGTGTGCGTGCGTGTGTGTGTGTGTGTGTGTGTGTGTGTGTGTGTGTGTGTGTGTGTGTGTGTGTGTGTGTGTGTGTGTGTGTGTGTGACCGCCTCAGGTGGGATCCGAACCCACGACCATCGCATACCAGGCGAGTGCTTATTGGATAAGCACTCGCCTGTTATGCGATGGTAAGCCTCCGAGGACGTTAGCTGACCTGACGATATCTTTCAAACGTTTCTCGTTGACGAAATTAACCTATCATGTAATTGCTAAAAAAACATTAAAACGAACACATAGTCGCTCACGGACAAGATCTCAGAACACTTGGGCGTACCAGTAGTATTCCGAGGTTTTAGAATGAATGAATTTCCTGTGCAGAGACTTTCTAATGACCTAAAGTTTACGAAACAACTAAATCGTAGTAACATGAATGAGTAATACTAAATCAATCTATTTCCTGCCTTAAAATTACTTCAGCTACATTTGACTTGTACGTGTAGCATTAAATCAAATCAATAGAAAATACTGTTTATAATACAATTTTGGAGATCTACAACTTTTCAAAGAAAGAAAAGCTTTGCTTAAAATCTTGCTATTGTCAAAACCATCAAACAAATCTTTAAAATCTTAATCTGTGATACCATAAATAATTATTTATCTTATACGCCAATCTTACATGCCTATTTTAAAGCGGAAGTACATAGAGAAATTCTTCGTCCGAAAAAAATCGCATGTCAGCGCTGTTGACCCGCGCATTCCAATTTGAATTGTTAATTCCCGTGTTTACTCTAGCGTGCCGGCGCTTGCGCAGCTAGGGCTGCTCGCGGGAGATGGTATGGTGATAACGAAAAAACTAGGATTGAAAGAAAAGATTTTTAAGGAGCGAATGGGCCATTGATTTCATAGTGTTTAAGGAAGAACACGCCGTTGCTATACGTAATTTGTGGTAAGAACATCATTGTGTGACAAGGAAGATCTGTGTTAGGCTTCCCCCACACTCGTGACCAATGTTTGGTTTTAATTTGTTTTTGTTGCAAGTTTAATATCAATTGGTCAGCTATTGACTGTAATCTCTGCATCATCGATTTGTTGTTGTTGACGTAAGGTGCCAAGTTTAATTAGTCCAATATTTGTCTTCGCTTTGCGTGTGATCTGAATCTTAGTTACATCTGAAATAAATCGGAATATGACTCCATTTATCTGTACCAACCCTAGTGAATCCTCACGTCCAGTCAGGCGGTCAGCCAATGGGGCGTCACACACTCCGTTACACGAGTCTCCGTAACGGGACCCGTGACTCCGTCGCGCTGCGATCTGTTGACCACGGGACATCAGGCCACAAGGTCAGGGCGTTGAATTAAGGACCTTTAAGATAACGTATTTGGAGTTAGGAAAAAGACTAAGTCGTGGCTGAGAAATATTAGAAAGTGAACTGGAATTACCAGCGTGGAAGAACTGCTTCGGCTAGCGAGAGATGGGGGAGAAATTCGCGGAGCTAACGGCCAACCTCCCGAAGTGGAGAGGCACTACAAGAAGGCAAGATTTGGAGTTGCACGTATAAGACCATATTTTATAGCTTTCTTTTTAGTTAATGATTCTGCTGCAAACAATAACTTTAACTATGAGACCAACATGGAAATCCCAAAAACATATGGGGAAGTGGTTCTTTTCGTCATGTTGGTTGTTACATGGATGTTACGTAATTGATCTGTTATTGTGGGTTGTATGGGACCATCAACCTTTTAATATGACAGCGTCCCTGACTGTCACGACAAATGCTGAGCGGGGGCCTTTTTGACACATATTGCTTTTTATTATCCTGTTAATGTTTTTCCTTTTGTATTCTGTTTGTGTCAAATAAATCTTTTTCTATTCTATTCTAATCTGATCGGCGGTTTGTATGGAGAATAGTAATTTTTTTGCGAGTTAGATGTTGTACCCATAAAAATAGATACTGTATAATGGGTAATTTAATGAAGTCCTCTAAAAGGAAGTTAACTATTGAATTAGAATCATTAATAAATCAAAATAAAAGAATATGAAAATGACCTTTCGAATCTGAAGAATAAAGCTTAAACTAGCAAACTAAGCTTACTTTGTTTAAAGCATTTTTTTTTATTTCTGTTAGGTGATAACTTAACAGTTCCTTTTTACGTAACAAAATGGTTCTAAGAGAAAATCGTAACTTACGAGAAAGTCCATGTTGATGAGTTGATTTAGGACTTCCCGGTTAGTCAGGTTACCCTCTCAGGTCACAAGGTCAGGGCCGCGGCGTGGCTCCTATTAACTAAATTAGCCGGCTAATTAGTTAATTAATTTCGCATTCTGAACACTTCCGCTCATCCCACATAGTTTATCATTGAAACCTGTGAGAATTTCTGTGACTTTTGTCGTGTTTATTTTAGATTTTGTAGCTATGTGGATAAGGGTTACTCTGGGAATGTTACGTTTTTTAATATTAGCTCTGATTTCAGCGTTATACTTTATTAATAATCTTGTCAAACCTGTAACAAAGCAAATATTAATTTTACCTTAGATAAGTAAATTTTACGCTTCCAACCGGCCGATCTGGAAGTCACTGGGGAAGGTCTATGTTAAGCAGTGGACGTCGAGATGATGATGATGATGAAGTAAATTTTCTACTTATTACGCCAACTATAATAATTTTAGCCTAAGATTTTTAATACTTGAAAAAAAAATCGTCCGCCTTAGGTGGGATCCGAACCCACGTCCTTCGCATACCGGGCGAGTGCTTTAGTCGACTAACGTCTCGGTAGCTTAGTGGTAAAGCACTCGCCCGGTATGCGGAGGACGTGGGTTCAAGTTCAAGTTTCAAGTATTAAAAATCTTATCTAGCATAGTAATTGCTAAAAACAAAAATTTAAATTTTAACTTATATATTAAAAAATAGTTTTTCGTATCACTTTAACTGCTTCCCCATATAATATTGCTCATTCCAGTTTATTTACTTTTCTGTAGTTTTATGGGTCTTATATACCTAGCCAATTTGTAAAATCTGAAATTGATAATAAATTTCCTTGTAATACTTATTATTTATTCGGCTACGTGACAAAGGTCACGACCACAAGGAAATGCTAAGGCGGTCGCACTCCATAAGGCTTAATGCTACGCCTTGTTTGCATTATGGGGGCTCCAATAAAAATATTTGGTAAGCAATGATCTTATGATAGTGACCGACATCGCAAATGCTGTCATATATGCCACATCGAATGAAGATACAGTACGCCTACTTCTGTACACATCAATATTACTTAGATATAGTCACTCCACTGACTAAAAAAAAACGAAGCTCCAAATAAAAAAATGCGTATGCCTGTAATGAAAAGTTTCTTCAATATTATAGATCCAATATAAATTACAATCATCTTTCTAACTATGTTTCTTAAGAGACAATGTTTACATGGGTTATTGAAGGATTAATCAGTTGCTAAAAGTAAATAAATAAATAAATATTGGACAACATCGCATACATTGCTCTGATCCTAAGGTAAGTAGCTAAAGCACTTGTGTTATAGAAATCAGAAACAACGACGGTACCACAACACCCAGACCCGAGACAATATAGAAAAGTTCGTTTTCTACATTGAGCCGACCGGGGATCGAACCCGGAACCTCAGAGATGGCGGCGCCATTTAAAGTCCGGCGTGCTCGCCTCTCGGCTACGGAGGTCGTCAAAAGTACAATAAAACAGGAGGTATAGTACTAAATGATTACGATGATACGACCTACTGCATTACCTCTGAGGCTCTGACTGTGTTTAGGAGGCCACATTCATAATATTGATATCGCATTTGAGACATATTTTGAAAACACATAAAGAGAACAATAGCAGTTACGCGTTTATCTTATCCATCACAACATTTGACACTCGGCTACCAGGCTTATCTTTCTTTATATCTGTTACATGTGGCTGTTGGCTTAAAATTGTTACAGTAGTGTTCTTATGGGGTATCCCCCATGGGTTTCGTCAACTTATATCCTACTAGCAGCCCGTCCCGGCTTCCCACGGGGTAGACAATTATCGCTAATAGTTTCGGCAGCGCATTCGACGAAAGACATTTTAAGACTCATTTTTCTACACCTTCGGTTACATTGTTCAAATTTTACCAAGGATCCCTAATTTTTTTCAAAATGAAATGTAGCCTATGTTAAATTGGAAGAATGTAGCATTCTATTGGTGAAAGAATTTTTTAAATCGGCCCAGTACTTTTTGAGCCTATTCATTACAAACATACAAAAATAGGTACAAATCTTTCCTCTTTATAATATTAGTATAGATAAAAAGTGCCAGTCTTATATTCTATAAATAATTTATTTATAATTTGTATTCCGATTTTCAATGCAATGATGTCATTACATATTTAATTTGAATAATTGAAGTGTATTTCTTTTGCGATTTTCCATTTGCAACGCCCTTTCAAGGCTCAGATGTTCACTACCCTATTTTATATGTAAGATCTTAGTGTATTTACATATGTGATGCATTAATAAATGAATATGAAAAACAAATGAAGATAGTCTGACTGAAGAATATAGGTGAATACGATAGTCGTCCTTATAGGAAAATAATTTGGTTTGGGTAGCTACAGAATTACTTACGCTGTCTCTGTCTCTGTCTGTCTCTAATAACTTGTCTGCTTTAACTTCAACAGCCATTATGATAAAGGCATTAGTTCTAACTTCTATGTCATTTCGGTACTTCAACTTAAGATAGACGTAATTTCTTTATAACCTGTTATTACAAGTACTTATTTCTTTAACTGTCGAATAAATGGTAGTCGATTAAATTGAGACGGTATTGCGACATTTGAAGTTTATTCTTGCACCATTTACTAGAACATTCGATAATTACATACTACCAATTAATAGGTACAGTCAGCTACATAATTATAATATCATTTATTTTCTGACTAAGTTAAGAATCTTTTTTTGGCATATTTTTTATAATAAAAATGGTGCTACAATTTCCAATTATTGTGCCACTTCAGATTTATACAAAACTGTAGGGCTTTTATAGAGCATTCCGTGATTTACTTTAAATGTATTCAATAAAGAATTAAACCTATTTATTTGTGGTTATTGTATTTAACAACCCTCTCCATTATTCTCAATAATATTCTGTGCTTATAAACAGTCGATCAGCTTTTCATACAAGTATAGTCAAAGTATTTTGAAATAAATATTTTAAATTTTTTGATATAAAATTTCTGACTTTACCAAAGGATGTTAGCACATACCCTCCTTTTTTGGCTGTATAGGGTCTTAATAACCTAATATCCTATTTATGATCTATAATTTTTCATCTGACAGTACCGTGTGTGTCGTCACATCATCCAATATTTAATAGACAGCCACACTCGCCTCTCGGCTGCGCATACATTAATTTGACACCTACGGCCTTAATCTTAAAGTACTCCAAATATTCGTAGCGATAAGGCAAAAAGAGCCCTTGTTCAGTTTAATTAGAAAAACAATTTGGGGCGATCACCTTGAAAACTTGCTCCGAATCCGCCCATCATTGAAATCGTTTTGGCAGTCGTTTTTGCTGCCATTACAATCTCTGTCGTTTATTTTTATGAGTCAACTGTTATACTGTTTCGGCATAGGTAAAAGCAATTTATCGACCCCTAGAAGGCGAATGCAGAAATGAATTAGTGAATTAGATCACGGAATAAACGACCTTTAGATAAAAATAATACGACTAACAATATAGTATAAGCTAGTATTACAGACAAGCAAATAAACAAAAAAAACCGGCCAAGTCGAGTCGGGCTCGCGCACAAAGGGTTCCGTACCATTATCCATAAAAACGGAACACGTTTTTTGTATGGGAGCCCCCTTAAATATTTATTGTCTTCTGTTTTTTAATATTTGTTGTTAATTTGTTGTTCTGTTGCCAGAAATACATCATCTGTGAAAATTTCAACTCTCTAAATATCACGGTTCATGAGATACAGCCTGGTGACAGACGGACAGCGGAGCCTTAGCAATAGGAAGGATCCCGTTTTACCCTTTGGGTACGGAACCCTAAAAAACAAATTGTTTTTATTGTAAAACATATTAACTTGCAGTAAATACAAGGATCTATTATGGAATCGGGCCGGGCGGATAAGAGCGATCTCTATCACGATAAGGCGATACAATCTAATCTAAACGCACTTATAATGCAGTCGCTTTCACAGTTATTAGCCAGTGATGGCCGCGAGATAACAGATTTATCAGTGTCAGGTGCAACAGACGGCGGATAAACCAGTCATCAGAATTATAATCATGTAAAGTCTGAACTTCTAGCAGAGATTTTATCGCAAAACCCTTAACCAAATTCATTTTGATGTTGAGTAAACAAAAGGGTCATCATCATCATCATTTCAGCCACAGGACGTCCACTGCTGAACATAGGCCTCCCCCAGTGACTTCTGACATCGGGGGGTTTTTGCCATACTCGCCACGCTTGGGTTGGCGAGCGCAGTTTTTTATTATTTCGCACAAAAAAAGTTTAGGTATCACGTTTTAGTTAAAACTACTTGTAAAGTACGGTGACGAACTTGAATTTGGGACCCATTTTCTTGTCTTGAAATGTTCTTTGAACACTCAGAATAAGGTTAACAGTTTGAATATTTTAATGTCAGGTAATTTTTGGTTGCTCCTAGTTATACAGTGCCTACCAAGTTTTCAGCAGTAAAATAATAGCACTTGTGGTAATCTTTGCTCTACGATATCCCAACTTAAGTAGGCCCAAAACTTAAGTTCGTGGCTGTATCTAGGCGTTAATCGTTATCACTCAAATATTCTTTGTCAACGTAAATGACCATCTGTTGTCTAAAGTTTTAGTACCTGTTTGTCAAAGGGCTTGATAACCATAAAACAATTATTTATGCTTCATAGTAAGAATTATACTCTGTTGGTTGGCCTAGCTACAAGGGCTACCTAGCCTTGAGAGGGGAAAGTATACTTATCGACCTTGCACGTACCTAGGAGGACTTTTACCTCACTTGCGCGTGCGCAGAGTATGTAGTTATTTCGTCATTAACCGATTTTCAACTGTTATTTTGGATACAAAACAAAAGACATGCAATATTTCGCATTTACGTGATGAAGCGTAAATCTGAAAAACTGCTGTCTTTTGTTTTGAGAACTTCTTAAAATTATGTTTCTACAATTGGTTTGACTCTGGCTGATTTCAATCTCGTAAATCTACTTGGTATCAATGAAAAAGAAATGTTGTAGTGGTTCACATTTAAGTGTTGTGAGGACAAGTTAAAAGCAGTTTCGCCAAAGGCTTCATATCTTTACAATTCTTGTATGCTTGCAACATCAAGTAGAAAGTAAGGTCAGCAACATTGATACTGAATTACATCTACACGTGTTAAGAAACTTGTTAGTGCTGTCGGAGATCCATGTCTTGGATCGTTTTGAATCTTCATTCTAGTGCTCTGTCTCATCTTTAGTTAGGGTATGGTATATGGTACCATAATCATGGTATGTTTGGGTATTAAATTAAGAGCGATTGCTATCAAACCTTTGTATCGTCATTATTTCTGCCACAGGACGTCCACTAATGAACATAGGCCCAGTAACTTCCCAGATTGGCCGATCCATCATCATATCCTCTCCTCTATAATGGATAGAGTGCTAGTATATTATAGTAGTGTGTGTATCTAGTCAAGTTGATTCCTGTGATTCTTATGATATAACTTGCTTACTAGCAAAAGGACGCGACGCTCGACCTCTTTTTTCCATTTTCATCATTCGGTCAAGGACATGCTCCATCTGCCATCGCCACATCAAGCCTAGCCATTGATAAAGATAACTATTTTTTTCGATTATCGTCCAAATGATCATTACAGATGATGATTGCACAGTGATTAGCAGACAGACAACCAAATATTAGATAAACCAGAACCAACGAATTATAATGTGCATGAATCGAGCATTCCCGAGATAATTGCCATTTAATAGCTGGACCGTACTCTGTTGTAATAGCTGAGCGTAAGCGCAGTCACATAAGAATTCGAGTGGATATAGTGGCTATAATGGTACGAGTATAACGGATTCATAAGTGTGACGTCACTAAGCAGTAGGGCTTAAATGCGCGCATCGGTTATTTTATCGATAGACAAGACAAAATTTTTCTTCGACGATAATTTTGTCGTTTTCCCAAACCTAACGAATCACAGACGTTTCGAGACGTCTGTGATTTCGACGAAAAGGATTCGTCCTTTTACTTAATATTTTCGGGGTCCCCCTTTCTTAGTCGCCACTTATTTTTACGTTATAACATGGCATTGCCATAACATTTTAGTTTTCCTTTGATAGCGTCGAAGACAAAACGACATATTTACGTCAAAAGTCGATAAAATGCCACGACAAAATTTTATCGTGTTGCGCATGCTAGCCCAGCTACTACATGTTCAAGCGTCATATTCCGCTAAGTAGGCTCATTAACGAGCCCTACATAACACATTGTGATTATAACAACATACAGGGTGGAACTAACGACAACCATAATCCTACTAATATTAATCCGAAAGTTTGTGAGTATGTTTGTTACTCTTTCACGTAAAAACTACGGAACGGATTTGAATGAAATTTTGCACACATATAGAATATGATCTGGATTAACATATAGAATACTTTTTATTTAGGTTCAATGTTCCTGTGGGATATATTGAATCAACTAAAGACCACGCGAGCGAAGTCGCTTGCAACAGCTAGTTTTGCATAAGCCGGTCAAGAATGAGGCGGACATGCTTTAAGGTTGATCAGAATAAAAGATAATAAGGTGGTAGAGAACTCGCGACACACTTAATTGATTTTAATATAAACGGAGCTACCATGTATTTAAATTAGTTCTATATGTATTGTCTCTTATAAGATGTCTTGCTGAACTGATGATTGGACAACGCCGATTAAATAAGCGCTCAATGCTCAATACAAAAAAGTCCTAGCATTAACTATGAAAAAAACGATGTTTTTGATTTGGCATGGTTCGGCTGATGAGCGTGATAAATTTACTTTTTGGTAGCTACTTGCCGCTGCAAGGTTTTGTTCTCTTTGTGTTGTTAGACCAAAGCTAAGTCTGACCTCCATAGCCGAGAGGCGAGCATGCCGGACTAGGATTCGCCATATCTGAGGTCCCGTTTTCATTCCCGGTCGGGTCAATGTAGAAAACGAACTTTTCTCTTTGTCTCAGGTGTGGGTGTTGTGGTACCGTCGTTGCTGATTTCTTATAACGAAAGTGCTTTCGCCATACGCCATACCATAGGATTAGAGCAATGTACTATGTATGTGATGGTGTCTAATCACCATTGTATTTTGTAGTACAGTCAATCTAAATACCATAAGATGTCACGTGTCTTTAGTTTTAGTTGTAGGTTGATGAGTTCTTGACTGTCTATACTTGCACTTAAAAAGAGCAATGTATGTGATGTTGTCCAATATTTATTTATTTATAAAACCCCTGTTTAAAAGTTTTGCATGTGACAATTAATTAGAGCGAATATTCGTAATGTCTAATTGTCACGCACCGATAATTCTGGCTTTGTCACCAAACCGCTACCGTCAATGACTGACTATACGAGTATAACGGATGCATCGACGAGCCATTGAGTAGTGACTAGTGACGTCACTCGGGAACGCGGCTACTCACCGTTACACCGGCCTCCCATTCAACAGCTCCGCAAAGCGTATCGATGTCTGTGTCGCAGGGATGTGGTAAAAAAATAGACAGGTGATAAAAATTACAGGAGATGATAAAATTGCCACTCAATAGGGTAATTTTTAAAGCAATTGCGCGCTAACTTATGCTAAATTGTTTTATGATGCCGCAGAACAACGTTTATAAATCTTTTTCATTTTGTGTCAGTATTTAATTATTTAGAGCTTAATTTTTCACTAATTTGTTACTTGTAAATAAGCTCTAAACTAAGCAAAGCTTTTAGTACCATGGCATCAAGATTTTGACGGATAAAAATTCCTAAATACATTGCATTTTTACATCATGACTTAGGTACTACGAGTAAGGTAATACTCATCCACTAACTATTTATCCTTGCGGATTCAAACCCGTGACTTTAGGTTTTGTAGTCACAAGCGTAGATTAATAGATCAGATAGTTTTCAAATATTTGTATTTTAGACACTTATGTAATTTCGGAATATATAAAAAGAGAAAGCGAGCTCCTATAAGAACCACGTAACACCATGTCCTTGCATATCAAATTCTATGATTATATCGCTAACACACCGGGACTAATATTCACGCATAAACTATAGTATTTGAGCCATTATCGTCCGCTACGTTGCTTCGTGCGTTCCGTTATGCCAAACGATATCCAATTTATTCCACATTTGGCCGTGAGTCTAAATGTGTGAGATTTCCTTTGAATAAAATGAGATAAAATCAATTTATGCGCTTCCTTATACAGACGATTTATGATGATTATATTGCAATCCCTTATGATTTCAATAATTTCTAATCACCAATTTGCTCGGTGGGAACATAATCAAAACTGTACGTAAGCTATTCTTACTCCCTGTGGTGATAGTGTCTTAATCAAATGACTAATCGAGAAATTCAGCGGTTCTAGAATCTTCAGCATATTATCTTGACGATAATTGAGTTATTGGAAGCCAGGATATAAAAAAGTATTCCATAATAACGAAAAAACTGAAACAAATCCACACTCCACTAACATAATTAAGCCAATTTTATATTTATTTCAATAACTTTAAGTTACAAATTTAATAAATAAAATAAGGCAGCTGGCAGCGACTGGATGCAAAAGGTGGGAGATCGTGCGCTGTGGCGCTCCTTGGGGGAGGCCTATGTCCAGCAGTGGACTGCTATAGGCTGATATGATGATGATGAAGTTACAAATTGTACGAGCTCGATAATAGAAGTGTAATCTCGGGTCGTGCGCGATCTGTAGCTCCATAGTCCATTGTTCACGGGTCAATTGTTCTATTTTTTTTTCGAGCATACAGGTTAATTAATTAATACATTACATCTAAAGGTATATAAAGGGCCTCCAAATAATAAATCATTCGTAACTCATTTAAACTCTATCAATAACAGCCATAGATCAGTTGTGCAAGAGTTACGACATGGCGTTAGTTTTGACGGTCGTTCGGCGCATGCGCACACTGGCCGTTACCACTTTGGACCTATTACGTCTGGGTAGTTGCTAACGACATGATGCTTATAACAATTCGGATGTACAGTATACAACTCATTAACCTACCATGAATGTAAAATGTCCTCTAATGATTTGCAACACTTCATTATCTTCATTTTTCACTTCATTTTGGTAGAGTTCAGTATCAATGAAATTTTGTGTTATGTTAAGCCTTAGTTTTTTAATTAAAATGCTTTCATGGTTCGAGTGCATAAGACAAGATTTCGGAACAGATTGTTATTAGCAAGCTTACACACCATTAAACAATAGGGTTAATAAAACCAATAATGAAAACAATTTACTATTGCAAATAGGCTTAAACAAGGCGCTATTATTCGTTCTAATTTTTTCCTACCACTGCTTTGGGACAAATTTGGTCAAATATTATAACCAAATAAAATGAACAAACAATTTGACATGTGTAATTCCTTTCTGGGCCCTAACCATGAACTGTTTAAACAATCACAAATCTGTCAAACATTATCATTTCTAGTTTGTTATGATCATCATGGCGCTTGCAACAGTGCCGAAATATCGGGAACTCAAAAATAAGGTACATGGTAGCAATCCCGTAACAAACTATTCTAATGTTAGTGACCATGAAAGTTTAAAACAATATATTATCATTTCTGACAAATTTTGTATGAAATGACGTACCAAAATTGACAGATTTGACAACTTTGAGATTATTTTAAGAGTTTATGGTTATGGCCCTGCTCGTTATCAAGATACGTAGTGGGGCGCACTTCACGTAGAGTATTAAAAAGAAAGTTCAATAAAAATAGTAAAATCACCACTAGCGAAAGGAAAATTAGAGGTTCTCACATGATTCGATTCGTATATTAAATACATATCTCAAGCAGCTGGTTGGAGCATAAACGTATGAAGATGTGGTTATGTAAGACTAAGTTATTTGCATTAGTTTGTTTGCGAATTTGGTTTTAAGTATTGAAATATTTGCTTTAGGATTTTGAATGTTTGGTTTACTTACACACAAGGTGTGCGTGAAATAATCTCATGTTTATTTAGTCAATTGGTTTGAAGTTTTTTTTCGATTTGATGGTCCTAACCTAACTAATATGGTAGTAGGTGTATGCTGCACACTTATGTACTTGTATTCGTCTCAGATGATAATGATAGAGCTAAGAGGTAGGTAGCACTTGGTAGTTTTATAACTATGATAGATTAGTCTACACAATACATTATATTGTTTGTTTCGACGGCAACGATTTACAAAAGTTCTGTCTAATTGTTTAAAATATTGATGCTCGAAAGTCGCTACAGTCTAATCAGACTGGACTTAACCTTTTTCAAGGGCGGACCCCTTACGCCAAATACCTACAATCCGTGGACCCATTAAACCGTTATGTCGCACTAATAAGCTCATTTACTATTATTACCTTTTTCTTTGTTAGCGGACCCCCTGAGATAGGTCGGCGCACGGACCCCTGGGGGTCCGGGGACCACGGGTTGGGAAACTCCTATTCAATTTATTTGTTAATTTGAATAGAGTAAACGTTACAAGTACTACTTAAATATTGGGTACATTGCTCCCTTTTTTACTACATCAAAACTAAAGTAGGTGATTGCTGACACCGTAGCGGGCCCGTTACACTAAACTATCGAGTATCGCCTGATCGGGTGGGTATTAAGTATTAATTATCTTTTTGCCGGTTGTCAGCTTGTCTGTTTGACGCATTTTTAGCTGCGGTTGGTAACGGTGCTGTCAGTCTTGTGAACAAATGTTCGATTAAAATCTAAATATCAGAGGCAAACATAGTGTAATTTAAGATATCGATTAAATTAACTCTCCATTATTCCATTTTGTAATTAAATGTTACTCTCGAATATTTAATTTTGTAATTAATTGTTTTGATTGCTTCTACCTTATTTAAACGTAGATTTTAGAATAATAAGTTTTTTTGGAGTATGATGTAATATTAGTCAATGATAAAAATTACATTATGGAATAAAAAGCTTTTATGCAGTACATATTATATATATTATTCTTCGAAACTGTATTATCTATAAATAGAAAAGTTATTACACACTAAACTAAAATTTAGGTATAACATGGAAGTACTTAACAGGTATAACTTATAAGCATGCATGAAACAATAAAATATGATACGGCTTGACGAAAATCAATATCTGGTAGGAATTTCTGTTTTTTTTAATAAAAGAAATTGGTAAAGTGATTTGGCAATAGTACAACCTATTGTTTTAGATTTAACAACTTCATCCAGCAAAACGAGACACAAAAGAAATTATATAGCTACGCGTTTTCATACGACCGCTCGAAAGTCAATAAGTTAATACATTTAAACAGCTACAAATAACCAACACCTAACAATATTTCATTTTTGTTACAGGTACGTCAACATCTCTCACCCTATTTGTAAGTACATTCCGATCACGATTTCCCGGTGAGAAAATCAAAGGAAACTCAGGAAGTTCCCAAGTTGTGTTTCCAACTGGTTGCGTGCGAGGTGTGGTATAATCTGGTATACCTAAGTATAATGAAGCCGATGCGACTGGAGACGACTGGTGACAGCGGGAAAGCCAAAGACGAGAATGACGCGAATCGGGCATAGGGCTGTCAAGGTAGAGATATTGTCGGATATTTCCGTGTTTTAAGTACTAGATGACTTAAATTACAATGGACAGAAATCTTTAATGCAATGGAACTTTATGAAAAAAAAAAACGAAAAACAGGAACAGTATATCATCAAGCATAATATTTTTTTTTCCATTTATTTAAGTAATTTTAAATTATAAAAAAATAATAGTAAATACTTATATTATCTATAGTTTTAAAATGGTCATCGTCATTTAACTATTATTTACTTGAGCAATATGTATGGGTATTTTTAGGTACATATCAAGTTGATCAAACCGCATAGCTGCATAGCATTATTATGCCAGATGCCCTTCTGATGAGTCTGCGATGACTGAGTGCTTTGTGTTTGCAATGAACGTATTTTAAGTTTTAACAAAACCATATCGATACGATCGATAGATTCAAACTCATGCACGATTTAAAAAGAATTTAATAAAATGTTAAAATACATTTAAAAAAATTTAAAATTACGAAAGATAACAACTAACCGGTCAAGTTGTATTGTTGTTTTCGTGAAAACAAACATCAATATTTTCATACGCACTTTTACTTAATTATAATTTTTGACATTACTTGTTTGCTGTGATTTGATTTCAATTATGAATTTAATTTTAATTATAACCTGCATTTTAATTAATTTTCTATTTCAATTCGTAATGGCTTTTATTTATTATTTATTATAAGCAGTAATAATAACACTATCAGTAAATTAAAATGTAACTAACTCTTTTATGGGCAAAGCCTGAAATAAAGATTATTATTATATAAAACAACTTTTAAAGTATATTATATAATAACACCCTCTATGTTTTGTTATTTTTTTTAAATATCAATTAATATTTATGATTTGGACAACCCTAAGTCACAAGGGACCGGAAGGAAAGGCGTGTGAAACGAGTGGCCCATTTCCAACGCGGAGGCTCGCTATAATTGTGATCAAGTGACCAATTATTGTCTGCACTGCTTATATGGTGACACTTAATTTCTATTGGAAAGTAGATACACTACGATACTGCACATTAAGTAGTAGACTTAATAAGTACTTGCGCAAACTTAAAAATAATTTAAACTCAATGAAACGGGTCGCGATCATAATAAAGGTACAAAATGTTACCTCTTTTGTCTGACGCGATGACGTTTCGATCAGGTTACGGGTTAAAAATAATAGCACAAGGTTAAGAATATGTATTTATAAAGGTATTTGTTATCACTTGTCACCACGAAAATGTAAATAGATATTTACCTATGTCTATGTACTTCAATCTTAAGTCTATGGTGATAACGTTACAACTAATTAAAATTAGGTATATTTATTGATAAATTAGTTATGCCTTTTTTATAATTAACACGTTAAAATAATGCGGACTAATTTTACAGTCTCAGAATAACCGCTGTGAAACATCATCACACACATGGCTAATGAAAAATATTTAACGCAAAAATGCCTTGCTTTATTCAAATAAAGTTTGAACTCCGTAGACAATATTATGTCATATTTAATTAAATTTTATAATAAAGTCACCGACTAACCCTAACCAATATATTCCAATGTCTGAATTATATCTACATATCGGGTGTAAAAAAAGGCTTAACGAAGCCGAATACTACATATTCTACGTATTATTACGATCATTTTTTTCTTTTACACTATACCTGGGAAATGACGGGTTACCGAGTGATTGACAGTCAAAGTTACAATTTTTTTTCAAAGATTTTTTACAAAATTGACTTCTGTTTGATAATACTAAACTTTTTTACAAAGAAACATGATCCGCTTACAAACACATACATAGTCTGTGGCGTGCGCGCTATACTTTGCGGGTTAGAAATAAGTTTTTTTTTGATACCCAAAAATAAGTCATTTCCAAGCAATTTTTTTTTTGCATTTTACTTGGTTTTATCTATAGAATTCGTGGTTTAAGGCTTCGTTAAGCCTTTTTTTACACCCTGTATTTAATACAGTCTACCATAAAAATTTGTATTGAAAGAATCCAGCGCCTGTTGTCAAGTTAACAGAAGGCCTTAATATCTTTACATAATATCGTATAGACTCTTCCTAAAAAACCTATTCATTCTAGCTTACATAAACGATGCATAAGCGAAATTTCTAATCAAAGGAGTTTTCAATCAAATAATAATAATAATTATGAATCATACATAATTTAAGTTACGGCATTTTGCCACCTAATGTTTCGTAAGACCAGCCAGTAGTAATAAAAAAAGAAGAAAGAAATAGTGCAATTATATATTGAACTAGCAGCCCGTCCCGGCTTCGCACGGGGTAGACAAATATCGCTAATAGTTTCGGCAGCGCATTCGACTAAAGACAATTTAAGACTCATTTTTCTACACCTTCGGTTACATTGTTCAAATTTTACCAAGGATCCCTAATTTTTTTCAAAATGAAATGTAGCCTATGTCAAATTGGAAGAATGTAGCATTCTATTGGTGAAAGAATTTTTTAAATCGGCCCAGTACTTTTTGAGCCTGTTCATTACAAACATACAAAAATAGGTACAAATCTTTCCTCTTTATAATATTAGTATAGATATGTCATAATGTAAACGTATTAAACATCGACAATTCAAAAGACGAAAGGAAAATAAAATTCAAAGGTAGTTTTTATTTAGCAATTTTATAAATCTATAAGTATTAATTGTTAAGTGATAAGGTGCCCGGTATTGTATTTGCATTGCGACACTTTCAATGTTTCGTGAAACTAGTTATTATGTTCAAGTCTTATTTTAATTATGTACAGTATTTTATAAGTTGTAGGTAGGTATTACCTCATGACCAAACACAACGATTCGCTTGATTCGTTCAAAACAAAACTATTCGATAAGCGTTTTAAAGTTATAATACAATTAAACTACATATTGTGAAAGTAAGTAGAGGTTAATATCCTTGGCATTCTTTAATGTGGTTGTCAAATGAGAATTGAGTATTATTTGACTGGCAATGTTTGCTTTCGTTAACCTTGTAATCATTAGAGTAATTCAGAGGTTGTGAGGATTCTCAAAAGCCAAGATTACAGCGTTGGCCAACGGGTGACATGCAAACATTGACATATTACGCTTGCAAATTTCTGTCGGGTGACGCAAGAATTAATTCTGCGTGAGGTATTTCTCAGACCATTCAGAATTTGAGAGACTGAACATTTTGTTTGTAGCCGAGAGGCGAGAATATGTGTCACCAAATCTGAGGTTTCGGGTTTTATCCCCGGTCGGGTCAGTGTAGAAAACAAGCTTCTCTATATTGTCACGAGTCTGGGTGGTTGGGTACTTACTTTAGGATCGGATCAGTATGTTATGTTGTCCAATATTTATTTATTTATAAAGACTCAAATTCCACTCTTCATAGAATTGATAGAGCAGCGATTCTGCCAATGTACGTCTTATGCTTGTCAGGTAACATTTGCAATCCATTTCATTTCCAATTTGTTTCAGTAAGCTAGATGTTTTACTAAAGACTCACTTAAAATTAGTTGTTCTATAAATTTCCTAAATTAAGATCATAATTTTCAAGTAAATCCTTGACATCATTGTGTTAAAATTATTCTAAGATAAAATTAGCCTAAGTAGGTTCAAAAATAAAATTCGGGCGAGCTTGTGAAATCTCCCTATGAAACTCTTTCAGAAATTAGAATTGTTTTACGTAAATGTAAAGAATAAAATGAAACAAAGTTGAAATAATACTGTTCTCATGTTGAGACTCCAGGTCCTAAGTTACAATTTAAAAAAAAACCGACATAAAATCGAACACCGTAATAGGGATGTTGACCCCATTCATAAATAATTCTAAGGCATCATTTATTAAAACAGACACTTTATTTTAGGCTTAATAACTCAGTCCAATTTCATTTAAAAGACAAACTGATTTTTAATTGCTTTAAAATCGTTAAAAAGTAAGGCAGTTGAGTTTATCGGATAGTGACGTCATAATCCGATATCGCCATACAAATTATAAGGAAGATATCCGTTTTGACAGCTCATAAAAAGTATGTCAATTGATTGGTGGTGTCAACTAGCCTATTGCAGTCTATCAAGTTTTACAATACGCTATCAAACCTCTTAGGCTGGGTTGCACCATCTTAACTTTAACCATAACTGTAACTATAACCGGTGTTTCTGTATGGATTTTGACAGACTTTTGACGTTTGTTAAAGTTAAAGTAAGATGGTGCAACCCAGGCTTAGTATTTTATTTACTTTCCTTCATTTGTTTCTAGTCTACAAGTTCCTTATTTCCATACAATAGTGTTTTGCATGTCTTACTATGTTTTTATCTATCATTCCAAATAACTACGTCATCCGATGGAATGGATTGAATGGCTTTGTTGTTGATCTCACTGTCATACATATTAAGCAGGCTCTACATAGTATTAAGGATCGTACCAGTGTGACTGATGAGTTCATCTCTATAATGGGACTTCTATTTATTGATACGGACAATTTTGAACCTTAATTACAAGGTGTTAAGTGCTATAAGAATAGGGATTCTCAGTCGGATTGATCGCAAGATCATTCAAAGTTGGTAGTATTAAGAATGACAAACTTGTGTCTTTTGTCTGTTGGAATGTGAATATTTCCATGCAATCATGGCTAGATACCGCGATAGTGTCCCTATTGGTGAAAACGTAAGTTTAATTATTTCAGTAACCCCGCACCGAATGTTGAGTGCTGGTGCAAAGAGTGGGAATCGCTTTGCAAATCTTACCAGACGATCATCGTATGAGACGCGTGGTGCGCGGAGCTAACAACCAATCACGGCCGGCGGTGCAGGCGCGTCGCACGACTAGCCAATCACGTAATCGATTACGATTACTGATGCGTGGTCTTCTGCGCATCTTTCGCCCAGCGCTCAATTTCCATGCCACTAGTTGTGCATGTGGTCTTGCATTTGACGACCTCCGTAGCCGAGAGGCGAGCACGCCGGACATTAAATGGCGCCGCCATCTCTGAGGTTCCGGGTTTGATCCCCGGTCGGGTCAATGTAGAAAACAAACTTTTCTATATTGGCTCGGGTCTGGGTGTTGTGGTACCGTCGTTGTTTCTGATTTCTATAACACAAGTGCTTTAGCTACTTACCATAGGATCAGAGCAATGTATGTGATGTTGTCCAATATTTATTATTATTTATTTATTTGATCTTTGGAATTTGCCGGGATTCCGATTAAAGATGTCACGAACCATAGTTTGGGATATGTGTTTCTTTAACCATTTTGATTAAATTTAGTTCTATTTGACTGTGGTCTTTTGACGATGTTTTTCTTCACAAATTGAAAAATATTACATTGCTGATAACTATCCTTGCGATGTTTTTCCTCAAAGATTGATATGTTACAGTGCTGATAAATATAAATTTATATTAGAATAATTTGTTACGGGATTGCTACCATGTACCTTATTTTTGAGTTCCCGATATTTCGGCACTGTTGCAAGCGCCATGATCACGGAATAACTGAAGATCTTGCGGGTAAGTTGTTAAGGGCAAACATATCGGTCTACCCTCTTTCTCTGTCTTTTATTGCACGCGTCGGTACCATTGTCTACAAACTCACTATTTTCTCGCACCTGTTCTCGACACACAACACTAACAGTATCTGACCGCGAAACAGCAGTTTGTTGTTTTTTCCGGTTTTTGCACATACGAATCACTGGATTCCAGACACTTGACAATTTAAACCCATCCTCGCGATTGAAATTTTTGTACATTGTAATTTCAATCGCTTCCCTGACCATTCTTGGTATGTAGTGGCGTTCTGTCGCAATGATCTGAGGGTTGTGAAACTGTGAACAACAGTGCCGAAATATCGGGAACTCAAAAATAAGGTACATGGTAGCAATCCCGTAACAAACTATTCTAATGTTAGTGACCATGAAAGTTTAAAACAATATATAAATTTATATTTCATAAGTATTTACTTCATAGGTACATGTAAATTTTGATAACGCATGAACAATTGAATGATAAATATGTACATAGATCAATATTATTTTCTATCCGTAACCATGTCTATGTGACAGCCGTCACGGTACATGTTTGTAGGCAAAACACTGAAAGTGGAACACTTTTGATTCCGTTGATATAGCGCGCCCTGATACGACAAGTTCAACGCACGACCTAGTAACAATTATGTTTGCGTGTGCTCTTTTCAATTTGCGTATCTAATTTCTTTGATAAGTTAGATAGATAGTCTTTATCAGATTAGACGATAAAAAATGGGAATATCAATATACACCAGTAAATGTTTACTGGGTAAGAAATAGAAATATTTTTTGTTAGAATGTGGTACATGAGGTGAAAATGTTATAGTTTGCTAAGAAACTTAAGCAATAATCAAAAATATTTTAGACAAATGATACGTATAGCACAAAAGGTAATGTGTAGGTAATATAAAATTTATTAGGTTAATGTGCAGTTGTAATGTAACATAATTATTTCAGCCTTCGTCCCAATTTGAGTGACTCACGTATCACTTACGTCCCAGCAAGCTCTGTCCCACGTGGAGATCATTATGATAAATTGTCCAAATTTAATTTAGCTGTGGGCAGAACAATGCCGGTGCCAAATCCAGTTCATGATACAATGAAAATTGATGGGTTTGCTAGGTTATGATTGTATGTTTATCATAATTATTGTCTTATTTAAACAGTCCTGCCAGGAATGTATTTGATTGTTAAATTTGAGAGATATGCAGCCCTATTTATTTAAAAGTGTAAGATCATTTGCAAATATAAATAGCACAATAAATAAATAAAGAACGTTGAAAAGCAAATTTGAATTAAGTAGCTATCGTCATAGAGATAGAATTATACTACGCTATCGTTGTAATTATATGGCCATGAGTAGTCCAACTTTTGTCTTTTGTCCAACAAGAATAACGGAAATGGCACTGGACATATCCATCATAATTTGGTTATAAAATAGTATAATATACAGGCTGAATATAATATAAATGTATAATATAACACAGTCAATTGCTGGACGTAAGCCTATTGAAAAAAGCGATCTCCCGCTTTTTTCAAAGTTTAGTAATAGATACTTCTAATTAAATATCCGCATTTATTAAAGTTTTTATTAGGTCTGAAGTAGGGTACCGACGTTTCTGTTATTTCATGGTGCTAGTTTTTATAAGATTTACAATTAAAACTAATAACATAAAATTCGTTTTTAAATGTGCCGGTCGATTGTAAACACGTAAAATAAATGCCGACTTCAAAGGGCTTTTTTGTGTGTTAGAACTATTCAATAATACTTGATTGAATAATAACAATATATTGTAGATTGACAGTTATTATAATAAAGTCGAAATTGTTTCAAATTTAATTACAAAATCTAAGTGACTGTTGAACTATACTCTGATGGAACCTTAAACAGATTTTTTGGGGTTGGTGTTGTTTCGTCATAGTGTAGTTTCGTCATGATTTTTAACTTCCATACATTGAGTGTAGTTTGGTCATTGGCAATTTAAATATTTAAAATTTGGTGTAGTTTCGTCATTAGTGCATCGGCTCTTGAAATGAAGTACAGTTCACAACATAAGTTACTGTTAAAATTAAACTACAAGATGAAATTCATATAAATATAATATAATTTCAACATTTTACAAGGATTCTTTATACAGTCTTAAAGTTAACAACAGAATAATTTACGTTGAATATCACACTTTTTATACATGTAAATAAAGCAAAGCCTTCCTTAAATAATTAAATAAATCACAGACTAGAATAATAATTAATACAAAATCAATCCTCGACTACTTTAAAACATATCCAAAATGATTAACAAACAACATTTATTAAAGATCACAAGGCCATACCTAACTTGAAACAATATAGTAATCATATAATCAATATTTAAAAAAAACTGCTAAGTTACAATTATTTTGTAAAGTTAGGAATATTAATACTCTAAAAATATTTGAAAAATAAAATAGTACTGATTACGTGATTTAAAAAAAAACATATTATCACATATTGTTAGTATGTGACAAAAAAGATATTTTTTTAATTAATTCTTTAATGCTAAATTTATCGTAATTAGTCAAAATGTTATTTAATTCTTTGTCAAACGCTATTGACCGCCGTTTTCGCATTGTGGTTTGTAAACCATAATTAAGCTTTCGTATCCGTAAATTAAAATATTCGGATTCAATTTTAATAACTTGTAAAAATTGCAGCAAATCTGGTTTAGTTTTCGGCATTCGACATTTAAGCTTGTTTGTGCTATGCTTCGGCGCTATTAATTGTTCTGTGGTGGAAACCGTAACAATTCCAAATGTCTCTTAAATCATTTTTTTCCAGCCACTGCGTCACAAAGTAATCATTAAAAGCAGGTACTGCTTTATTTGATGGCGCCTCCTCCATGATACGAGTCAACCATCATTCACATTATATCTGGTTCGCTGGTATCGTCAAACAGCAAGAAACATTTGCAATATTTTTCTTGTATAACAATATCTTCTCTTTTAGAAAAATAAGTCTTCGGAACGTTCAATGTACAATTTCTGGTAGTGTATAACGTGCGTTTAAAATTATTGAATTTGGGTACAATATTTAATAAGTCATAGCCAGCATCTTTGGCTCTTTTAAAACTGTTCTCAAAAACTTGAGGCATTGGCGTGCATGATTTAGCTGCTTGCTCTTTGCATTCCTGTTTCATCTTTAAAACTTCGGTTTTACATACGTTTCGTGTGCATCTGTGAGGGCTTTCGTGTAAAGTGCGAACTATGTCTTCATTTTCTAGAATCGTAATCAAAGCACTACATTCAGATCGATTAACACATCTCCAGTTTTATTCTTCACATGAAAACCATATATAAAACCAGCCCTTATCAGTTGTTTTTTTGCTCTTTTACTAATAATAAATGTTACCTGTAAAGACGACAGGTTTATTTTTGAAAACAAAAGGTCACCACAATTGCTAACCATCTGTGCGGATGCAAACTAAAGATAAGAAGGGTAAAACATTACCGTCGTCGTGGGATTTCTAGGAATTTGTGACAAATCACTGGTTAAAAATAGTCGCTACACCCGAACTCGGCGTGTAATTCGAAATCGCTATAGGCGTATGAAAACTGTAAATTAAGGTCGTAATAAATGAATTCTACTGTATGTTAAATATTATTTATGTAAGTTTAATTAATTATCGATATTAAATATATTAAATTTATAAAAAGACTATAAACCCGCGGATTATAGAACTACCAAGCACGACGATACCGGCAACAAACTCTCCCCATTAATACTTTACACATATTAAAACAACACCAAAAAGTAATAAGCCGCGAGTCTATATTAGTTGCAGTATTTTATTTTCACCTTAGAATATTCAATAAACTAAAGAGAAAAAATACACTTTCTTTTTGTTTAAACTGCGATGCTGACTGTACTTTGATTTCATGACGAAACTACACCAGGCTATAAAAATTTAATAGAATAATGACCAAACTACACCATTTTTTTTTCATGACAAAACAACACCATGACGAAACTACACTAACCCATTTTTTGGCTCTACCAGCGCTTTGAATCGTATTATACATATTGTTACTTGACGAAAAAAAATCGCAGGATGGTAATCACGAACTCTTAAAACAATCATAAATCTGTCAAACATCATTAATACTGTCAAATGTTGTATGTAATGACGTACCAAAATTGACAGATTTGACAGCTAAGAGATTGTTTTAAGAGTTCATGGTTACCCCACAGGCATAGCATTTATTGGCTAGATTATTTTTTACATCTTTATATTGTGTCCTAACAAATAAAAGCGTTTTTTATTTAAATCGCTCGTCATTTTAAAATTACTTTAATTATTCTGATTGGTATAATCTTATCGATCGACGATTTAACTAAAACAAGGTGTTAATTAAGATATTAATTTATCAATGAGGCCGCGTTATATTCTTTAGAAATCAATTTGTCACAATCGCGTAAGTTCGATGTCATGTGGCTGGCCGATCCTGCAATTTTCCTTATTGAATGTTATGTATCGGAGACTTTGCGGAAAAACGATACGATGTCATCTACAGGGCTGCAAATGATATTTTATTAACTGAGAATCAATTAAATAATATTTTCAAACAGTTTTATGAAAATAGCCTTTTGTCCTGTCATATTACTGCATTTGGTTAGCAAGACAAAGTTTGCAAATGTGACCAGCGGGGTAACCATGAACTCTTAAAATAATCTCAAATCTGTCAATTTCGTATGTGTATGAACATACTCGGCTCCTTAATTTGACAACTGTTTATTTAGGAGCCGAGTATGTTTATCAATTTGAATATGTTTTACTAAGGAGTTGACCCCTATCTTGGTAGTGCCAGCCCTGAGCACATGCCACGCCCAGATGCTACGACTAACTGCCGCCACCGCCGCATCCTGCCCCGCCCTGATCCTGGCGGTAATGCCAGGCTACATCGATTTCAATTACATAGCAATTACAACACAGGAGGACACTTTATGCCCCTTTTCACGGTCGTCTCGGAATTATAAAGGGGTTATTAGTTTAATTTGCAACCCTTTTTTTGTTGATCAACCGGATGGCAAACCTACTTTGCCATGAATATGTTGTTAGGGTGACATTGGAAATAACTTTCTGCAAGACTTTCGAATTTTGTCAAATTTGTAGTGATAGGTATCATTTATCAATTAATGCTAATTTATGAACGTAACTTCCCCGGCATGCGCACAACAACTCACCAAAGTTTCTTTACAATGTGATTAATGGTTTAGAAACTACAATTACTAAAAAGAGTCCCTACTTACTCTGAAATAAATAGCAATCACCGCTAATTTGAGATTGTTCTCCAATTTTCATCTACAATTTTCCATTTTCCCATAATTTCTTATAATTTCGCTCATGTAGCAATACCAGCAATTACGTGAAATGAAGAGCTAATTGATTACATGATGTGCGGCAACTTTTTTTTCTAATCAGCGATTTTCCTGGCAAAGAAAGTAACACATTGTCATTATCAGTGTCATTGTGTGCGAGACAATGGGTCCCACGAGAAAGTGCTTGTTTGTGTGTCGGCGTGACCTTTGCTCAAGGAGCCTGGGTATGGTAAAGCAATATTCCTGGTAGTTTAGGAAAGTAACCATCTATGATAATATTACACGTGGCAATCAGGTTGGTGCAGAGGCACGTTGATTCAGCTTATGCGCTAAGGTATCGGATTCGAGCCCCGGTTCGGGACTATAGATAGATAGATAGATAGATACTCTTTATTGCACACCAAACAAAGAAGTTACAGTTGATATTTACAGAAAGATGTACAATTTAGGCGGTCTTATCGCTAAAAAGCGATCTCTTCCAGACAACCTTTAGGCAGAAGACAACTACAACTATCTAGTAAAAAAAACTGGTTTCATATGAAAACAAGGATGTTTGTTCATGGACATCAATCGAAGAGCCCGTGGCGGTAACCACGAAGTCTTAAAACAAATTCAAATCTGTTAAACATTATCAAATCTGTCAAATTTTGTATGTAATGACGTACCAAAATTGACAGGTTTGACAGCTTTGAGATTGTTTTAAGAATTCATGGTTACCCCGCTGGTGGGTCAGGCGATGGGGAAATTGGTATTCGGACACAAAAATCTCAAAATCGGACATAGATAAATTGAAAACAAATAGAAAAGCTTGCTACAGAGTCACCTTCTGGCATTCATTTGTTCAGCATGACTGTCTAGGGTGATAGAAATGTAGTCATTATAGGCCCTTAGTCCCCTTACATTTTTATAGGGGGGTTGTTGATGCGTTACCGTCATTTGCAAAGACCTTCACCAGTTAACTCCATTTGACTTCATTCAAATTGATATTTCTGTTTTTTTTTTCTTAAATAGAATAGAATAGAAAAAACTTTATTGACACAGTACAACACATAAAATATTACAAAGAAGATTATAAAACAAAATTAGTCTGTGCCAAATAGGCTTCCGCTCAGCAATTGTCATGATATGCTTGCAAGCATGTCATGACGCTGGTCTTCCGCGGACACCTATTGTTGGCATTGCGCATCCTTTCGAGGAGACACTCTTGAAAATTATATGAGTATTAAGGTTATCCTAAGTGAATGGATGCGACTAAATCATATCCGAGAGCTGATTGCAATTATTTTTAATTAGTAACAGTAAACAGTTTAATTTTTTAACCTCATGTGAACGTTACGGGACTTGTTGCACCCAAGTAATCGATCGTATTATCTCACACATAGTTAAACAAAAGCGCAATAATGGTTCCCACAGACCTCAAATGTTGGGGCCTCCTCGGAAGCGAGGGGTCGTTACGGCTGCGCGCACGCATGCCTGCGGCCTGCCGCCAACACTGTTCACATGAGTATGGTGGCCAAGAATTAGTAAAACAATATTCAAAGGCTGTAAGTTTTTAAAAAATGCGATTGTTTTTTGGAAAATTACCATTAGAATATTTTTTATTTTATTTAACACTGTGTAAAATGATAAAAAACATGCAAAATAAAAAAACATGCGTGCAATTCAGTATCAAGACAAAGATAAATTAATAATCATCCTACGGTAAAAATGAAATAAATATATGGTCCTAAATGTTGAACTAGATCAATTTAAATAATTGTAATGTGTGCTAAACTTCAGCTTATTCTGTATAGCCTTTAAACGTTATTTAGTAAACAAACATACAAACATTCCTTAAATAATAATCACAACCCTCAGCTAAGGGGGTACTAAGGAAAGTACGTAGCGCGGTCACCCTAACCGTGAGAAGCGCAGGCGCACCGTTTAGCCGCTTCTGCTACGCGCTCTATTACATTAATTAGTACTCTTAATTAGATGCTTCCAAACCATTGTTGGCTTATCGGCAACGATGTACAACATACTTGTAGATGTTCGCTCCTCGAGAGTGCATTGTGTGTTAAAATGTATTTTTATTACTATAGGGTCTCAGAAGCTTTTAACTTTGAGATAACATTGCAGAAAGGAGTCTTATTGTAACATGAGTTTCTTTGTTGACTTTGAGTACTGTTAGTTTTAGATCAGTAAAGAAAATGAGTTTGTTACACTTATCAAAGTCACGTATTTAGATTAAGTTATTATTTTTGTTATAAAGTTTCATTTTTTTTTAAAAAAATGAAGGTTTTGAATTCAGAAACACGAAACCAAATAGAAGTAGGTACTGGTACGACTCATACTTTTTTATTCTCATGCGACTGCTCACGCTCGGCCGCCAATACGCCACAACTAACAAATAAACAAAACGCCCAATAAAACAAATGAAAGAAGATAATACGATAAAATATTGTTTAATGGCTTGATAACACAAATATTTTAATTATACACTTATGTTTTTTCCTAGATTCATAAATGCTAGCGGAAGTGTTTATCCAGAACAATAGCATATGTTCAACAAAGAGTAAGCAAATCGCGCTCTGAGGCCAAGATTGATAAACATAATTTCCTATTGTAATGATAACGGCACTGTGTATCACTGGAGATACAGATGGTATATGTTTTATCACTAAATGTTTTCAAGTTCGTATTTGTTTAATAACATTTAGCACTTACTTTTAAACCCGTGCCATTGTAATAATAATGTAGGTAATGAAATGATTATGTAATGCAACAAATAAAGCTCAGGGCCATAACCATGAACTCTTAAAACAATCTCAAAGTTGTCAAATCTGTCAATTTTGGTACGTCATTTCATACAAAATTTGACAGAAATGATAATGTTTGACAGATTTGTGATTGTTTTAACAGTTCATGGTTAGGGCCCAGGTTGTGTTAACTGTTGTGTATGTACTTGTTTGTACATGAGTACCTATGTAATTTCCCAAGATAAGTCATCTGATAAGTAGACATTAATCTTATTATCAAAATGGCCGCAGTCTTCTATTAAACTACTTGTAAACAGCTTAGCTTAGCTAGTGGTAAATAGCTTTGGCTCTTAGCGATAAGACAGCCTAAATTGTACATTAAACTGTAAAAATCAACTGTAAAAGAATAATTCACCATGGGCAGCACCAACGATATGGTATTATTTAAGTTACACCCTATATAAACTAACACGATATACCTCAATGGTAAATATATTAATCTATCCAGAGCAGCTATTTCTGTCTGTCTGTCTGTCCGTCTGTCACGAGGCTGTATCTCATGAACCGTGATAGTTAGAGAGTTCAAAATTTTTGCAGATGATGTATTTCTGTTGCCGCTATAACAACAAATACTAAAAAACAGAATACAATAAATATTTAAGGGGGCTCCTATACAACAAACGTGTTTTTTTTGCCGTTTTTATAGATAATAAAATTACGGAACCCTTGGTGCGTGAGTCCGACTCGCACTTGGCCGGTTTTTGTATTTGATTAGCTGGTTACTTGGTTATAGGTATGTTCCCTATTCTCTTCTATACTTTTCTCTGTATTAGGTCCCAACTTGTGAAGTGTTAGTTTATAAAAAAACGACTGTCATCAGTTTGTCTTTTTGTAAATTTAGGTGTTGATCCTAAAAATATATTGGTAAGCATTTGAGCAATATCACCTAGAAAGAAATAAATAATAAATTATACAAACAGAAGAAGCAGAGATTATAATTTAAAAGGTTATACGCTTTCAGTATTTATTATTGTATTATTATATACAATTGTTGTTTCATCATCATCATCATCATCACCAGCCTATATCAGTTCACTGCTGGACACAGGCCTCTCCAAAAAGAGGATTTTTCCATAATTGCCACGCTTGGCAGGCGGGTTGGCGATCGCAGTTTGGCCAATGGTGGCGAGGAGACGCTGCTGCTGTTGTGTAAATGAGGATAATTTATATCGACAACTATCATCTATTTATTGACTGGTCGTACGTAACTTATTGTTGATTGGGCGTTGTAAACTAAATCTAGGATAGTTCTAAGTTTGGTAAATTATGTCTGTTTTATCAATGGCGTATCAGACACAATTTTAATGATTGACAGCATGACAATAATATTAATATTTTTAGCTACTGAAAAATACTGAAACATGTTTTTGATCAATGTATGTCATGATAAGATTAAACTTGAAATTCATACAAGATTACTATAGGTATTCAAAACGATCTTTGTGTTGATATCGGTAAGTAATGTTATTTGCTATTATTTTTGGAAAATAACTTTAGGTTTTACTTTCAATTTAAAAATATTTTTTTCCTATTTGGGTCGGCGCTACTTAGTGCCACATTCCGAATTGCGCTAAAAGCGCTGCCAGCGCAATATTTGTGACCATTATATTTGGTCGGTTTCGCGACTAAATTATATGGTCACAAATACTACCTACCTACTGCATTTATAAGGATTCGTTCTAATAGTGCTTTTAGAGCAATTCGGAACAATGGTGTGAGGTGTGCACAGAACACGCTTTTGGCAGAATTCAGTTTTAATTGAACTTAATGTAGTATCTCGTAAAAATGGTTGTTAAATTCTTTATAACGGAGCATGACATTCCTAATCGTTGCCTTTATAAATACTTAAAACATGTTATAATTATTATTTTAAAATTTTTTGTACTTAAGTATTCATCATATTTTTACCTAATAAAAATATCTGAATTCACGACACACTTGGTTTATAATGCGTATTGCCTGTCACATAACAAATATCGCATTATGCGGGTCACATGACCGCGTGCCTGCGCGGGCGCAGTACGTGGCCTGCATGGCGGTCGCAAAGGGTTTCCATGGTAGAGGCATTAACATACGAATATAAATAAATATAATTTAAAAAATTTATGCCATTTGAACTCGGTAACCCAAGACTATTTATCTTCAATTAAACCCAAGACTAGGAATCAAACCATGGCTACACAAGCAGTGTTATCTAAATGTGCAGGTTTCTTCAATATAACATAAAATAAATGTGCCGTGTGGTGCCGGCACGTTAAAAGAATAGCACCACCCCTTCTCTTCCTATGGGTGTCGTAAGAGGCGACTACAGGAGAACCGCCATAAGAAGACGGGCAGCAGCGTCTCTCCACCATTGGCCAAACTGCGATCGCTAACCCGCCTGTCAAGCGTGGCGATTATGGCAAAATCCTTCTTTTGGAGAGGCCTGTGTCCAGCACTGAACTGAACATAAAATAAATATTAAGTCCAGGGCAGACAAGCGACAGTCCTCAGAATACTTTTTTTTCTGTCGAAATAGGTCATTTTCTATGTCTGCATCTGGTAACTCACATGAGAGACTAGAACTAGACGAACCGCCTACAAAGGACCTCCGGACAACCGACCACGTAGACAGAAATGATCGCAAAAAAGCACGCTGGAGTTCTGAAACTTTAAGTAAATTACAACATTACATCTCTGAATGAAAGCCTTTACGTAGCATCTAAATGAAAGCATTTATTAAACTCCCAGCCACCTAAATATGATCGCTGCGAATCGTGCGAACTTTTCATTATCTCTGGATTAGCTTATGGGCTGGGTCCTCCGTGAACTAAGGCCGTTTTCTGATTTGTCGGCACAGCAGCGGCGCGAAATCAGCATGCTCGGTATACGCAGTACAGATAGCTTACCGAGCGCCTATATTTCCATGGAGCGTTCCTGATTGGCTCGGTATGCGCGGGAGTGACGCGGCACAGACAGATTCCATACTTTCTGTACCGCGTATACCGAGCATGCCGAAATCAGAAAACGGCTTAAAGTCCCTCGTCTACGCAGGCCTTAAATCAGGTCATAGATTCCGAATTCAATAGTCCATAGATAAGGATAATAGATTTCTTTTTTTCCTTAAACCAGTGTTTTGCTAGTTGGTTGATTTGCGTCGCGAGATTCTGACACTAAGCTTCGATTTAGATCAAGATCGGTGAACTAAGAAGAACGTATCTAACTACTCGTGATTTTGCATCTTATGAGTTTTGAATATCGATTAGAACCTTATTTGTTGTAATGAGATACCAAAAAACATGACGACTTAAAATAAAAACAGGCTTTAGTTGTAGAAATCGCAGAACAAATACTTAGGCAGATAACTACTTGATGAAAATAAGGATTAAGGAAGATTAAGGACGACGCACATCTTAGGAATGAGGAAATCAATTAGCAAATCGTCAACAAGCCGTAGATCACTGATTAGCATTCCGACTTCCGAGCTTGCGCGCGCGACTATCTGAGACGACATGTTTAGTCAGGAGGCCTAGCACGAAAGCGATGGTTCGTTTGGTCGTATTATCTGATCAAATTAAAATATCTATTCACTTGTATCAAAGGTTTGACAATTTATGAACAATTGAAAACGGTCGGGTATTTTACACGGCTAATTTGAGTTGGTCATATTTAGTAAAAGGATTGACACAAGAGCTTGGTTATTTTAATTTGTAAGGTTTATACGACCGATCAAATCAAATCAAATCATTTATTTACTTAGAGACACGGTACAATAGGATGAATAAATACATAGTTTTGATATAGTTGATACATAGTTGATTAAACGATACAAATTCGTGCTAGGCCTCCAGGATCGTCAATTGTTTTATATGGGTATGGCACGCCTTCATTTGCAGTACCTACTATCAAATACATTTACGGTTTAGTTTTGATTTCGAGGGAATATTGAAAACCATGTCAACCACCAAACAAATGAACCCAACCATCTAAGGGACTAACAAAGATTTTCAAGTAAGTCTGAATTTACTCAATTCAATTATTAATAGTTTCACTGTTGAAAATAAAAAACAACTTGAAAGTTCAATTAGCAGTGTTATTGAATGGCATTTAATATTATTATACGTGAGTGAGTGAGTGAGTGAGTGAGTGAGTGAGTGAGTGACCTAATAGATAAATGCAATAAAATCTTCAATGAAAATTATGGACCCGTAGCTTACCTTCAGAAATACCATAACAATTTGCCACTATCGTTTTAAAATCAGGCTGCTTTAAACAAGCTCTAGGTACGTAATGAGGTTTTATTATAATAAATTAAATTTCTTCTAAATAAACTACTAATAACAAATTAAATCAATGCTACGGTCTAATCAAAGTTTGAAATAATTAGCACCCACCTCACACAACCAGTCCACGCTTAATATACTATCCCCGTTCGAGAGTGGGTGTTCTGGTACAACGGTACATCCTTATAACGAACCATTGTTCCGATTGAGGTGCGATATCGTTTTCATTGGTAGCCATTTATTTAAATTTAGGCTCTCAGAGGTAATATATAAACTAATGGTTTTCGACATCAGTTCCGTTATTACGTAGGTTGTGTTTGGATAAAGGAGGCTAATCGGCAGTTTTGGATAATTAAGCACATGATGATGATAAAATCAGAAATTAGGAGACCCGTGAACGAACAAAAGTCGCTGACATAGCCCGACGGATTAGCCAGCTAAAGTGGCAATGGGCGGGGCACATAGCACGTAGAACTGACGGCCGATGGGGCAAAAAGGTTCTGGAATGGAGGCCACGTGCCGACAAGCGCAGCGTGGGACAAGGTGGGCAGACGACCTGGTAAAGGTTACAGGACGACGCTGGATGCAGGCCGCTTCCAACCGGCCGATCTGGAAGTCACTGGGGGAGGCCTATTGAGCAGTGGACGTCTGCCGGCTGAAATGATGACGATGATAAAGCAAACGATAAAGGTGTCTAAACGAAATATTATCTAGTTAAAACGATATTATTTACTACATTTTAAATAAACTGCACGAAACCCGAAATACATACATACTTCATTGTGTTAATTTCAACCGAAATTTTTAATAAATTGTTTTCGATTTCTTTAAACTTGACATATAAGTTGGACTAAGTCCCCAACATGGGGAGTTTTTTGTCAATAAAATTTAATGAATTTTTAAGTCCTTAAATTATCGCCGGTCGAAACCCAGACGCACTGTATAAGTCAACTGAATAAACCTTACCTAATAAGTACTTACTTAAATACAGTAAAATGGAATTAAATCTACTGAACCACTTCCTTATATCCAAATAAGCACGATTGGTTAGCTAAATTAGCAATTGGCACTGAACGGTAACGGCACACTTCCTGAATTTAGCTTTTGTTTAATATCATGTTACGCCAAATTGCTGTAACTAATTCGACTTACAAATTAATTATTTAGTTTAGTTTTCAATTGCAGTTAAAAAGAAGGAAATAAGTTTTTTCCTGGTAAGAGAACGAAGGACTGAATGGATGAATTTAGATTTGTCCTGGAAATACTTTTCAAGGTTTTTGTTTTTTATTATTGCAAATAAGACTAACGGCACCATTGATGGTCATAACCGTGAAGATTGGCGATTGCCATACACATGCCAACGGCAGGTATATCTAGCCAAGAATAACAATTTTAAACTGATTTTGACAAATAGAGTTTACTTTTAATTGCGGAACTTAGACGTTCAATGGTAGGTTGATGAGCTATGAGACACTACGAATTAAAAACGTTAATCGGTTCTAATCCTTTTTTTTATGAAAGCAACAAGAAGCGTATAAAAAGTAGGTCACATAGAACACCTCTGTATAAAACATACGAAATTAGATAAACTAATGCACACCTACTGAACCAATTGCTCTTATCTAAATTGCAGACGTGTAGCCTTTGTCTTGCGGTGTACGAAACTGACACACATGCATACGCTTTGTTGTGGCCGACCTCACACTGGTGGGTGAAATTTAAAAAGGTAGTATTACGTACGCACGAGCAAACGTATATTAAGTCTACCGCACAGATTAATCAGAGTATGTGTCTACCGAGAAAATACAATAACATGTAGGTTGATAAGTACCACACAAATTAACACTGGCTCCTAAAATTAAAAAGTTTCTTTCTTTTTTTTCAGGATACAGGCTGTTTTTTATTTTAAAAAGTAAACATAAAACCTATTCGTGTGCAAAGCTTAAATAGTCTCTTCAGTGCTAGCTAGATATACTCTGACTAATCTGTGGTGCTACCTGTCTGTGTAAGTATTTTAATCGTTTAAAACAATTTCCTCATGTTTTTGTTTGTAGTTATTTGTAATCAATCACAAGTACAATGACTTGTATGATATATGCTTCCATTCTGATTCTGATTTTATAAAATGTACAAATTGACGTCAAAAATGAAACGGATGTAATTTGCGGTTTGTTACCATACCAAGTAGACAATATTTTAAAGTATTACATTTGATCTCATTAATTTTATTGATATCAAAATCTGTCTTAGTTACATTATCAAGGTTCATGATCTTAGATGAGTATTGTTACTCCATTTTTTTTACAACCAATTGTAACTTCCTATAACAATGATAAAAACTAAGTTTATCAACTAATTCGTCAACTATTCACCACGAAACGTCAACCATTAACCTTGTCACTTGTTATAATAGCAGAGTAAAAAAAAACCTATTAATAGAAGCACTTCATTCAACGTTGAAAATAGACGGATCTAAAAATACGCTTCTTTAATACGTCAATCGTAGTGGCGGAAAATAAGATTATCTGATCACGAGTCTGGGTTTTGTTTTGATAATATTTATCTTGTTCCTTTGATCCTTTATCTTTGGTTATGCGCAGAATAGGCTTCAGTTAATTCTGTGAAAGGACGAAGAGTAGTTGTTCATAGAAAGGAGGCTGTTGGCATGGAACCCAAAAATGCAGTTACTACTACGCCCGACTCCTCCATTCAGTAAGTTTACTGTATTAATAACCTGCACCTTTGTGGATTGTCCGCCTATTGTCTGAATTGGTGAATGGAGACACAAATATTATAATAGCAACCATTGTCTAACTTAGTGAATGAAGAGGTACAATATTTCAATAAATTTTAGCGGAATAGTAAATGAAATGTCATGTTTAAAATCTAAATTTGTTAAAACTCTTTTTGAAAACTTGTTTTTTAAAAGTTCTTTTCTTTGAGAAACATAAGTGTGTGGTTATTTTATAAGTGTATTGACATAAATTGATAATAATTAATTGACTGATTTTGTAATTTCTGACTATGTTATAGCTTGTATGCGTGTTGGATTGAATCTGTAAGTAAATGTATTTTATTATAATAAAGAGTTAATAAAGAAAAGTATCTAATATCGAAGATTACAATACTATGTAATGATTTTATCATTGAATTAATTTTAGTTTTTTTTTTAATTCTAATATCCTTCATTTGTATGTGTATGTGAAAAATGTATTTTAGTGTCATGTCTAACATTTTTGGTTTTGCATCATAACAAGGAATGATTTATCAACAATTTACAAGAAATTGTACCACTGATAACATCTTTTCTCTGATCTGAGGATAACTTAAATCAAATGGAATAATTACTAAAAGTTGTAATTAAAAAAAAAACTTCTGTCTAATGATGTCTTTAGTTAGTTCATAACGATGTTAGCTTTTCGGTGTCTAAAGTCTTGTCTGGCACTCAAAATCCGGTCAAGGTTATGTCATAAAATGTCCGTCCCGACCGTAACTATTTTTGAATGGCTGTTTTTATTTGTTCGAGTCTAATGGTCGGCTTTGTTTATCTTTACATTGTTACTGTTTGTCCTTAGGGGTCATTAAGGGGATTATTGTCATGCCTTTTACCTTATCGGTAGCCAAAGTTTCGAGTTTCAGATTCTGTGATTTTTGACTTAGTCTGCTTTACGTCTTCGTCGCGTTCGTTTCAAGTTTAAGTTCTGCTGTGATTTGTTTATATTGTTATGTAAAATCAGTTAATAATGGTGGTGTTACTTAGTTATAAACTGTTAGAACTACGGGACTTCATATACAACTCTGATGGAGGTACGTTTTTGAAATTGTAAATAATATCTATTACTAAGGGGCTTGTTCACAATCTACGGCCAAATAGATACGGAACAGATAAAAATATGTAGGGGATAAAAGTGCTGGAATTAATGTGTCATATGGCGCTATTTGACGGTCGTGAAACGAAAAAATAGAGTATATTCTAAAGATAAGTACGTAACAAATAGCCTATACAGAACTTACGCAGAACTTATCCGTGCATTGTGGAACAGGCCCATAGTCTTTTTAAGTACAAATTTTGATCTGAAAGAGCTAGGTATCTTCCCGCTATCGCTTTATTTTGTTTGAAATCGGGGTAGACTCGACTCTGTCCTAGATGACTTTAGCTAGATGTAGGGAATCTAGTTATTTTGAAGATAAATAACACTTGAAAAAAAAACATCGACCTCAGGTGGGACTCGATCCCACGTCCCATCGCATACCGGGCGAGTGCTTTGACCAATCTGGTTATTTTATTTGAAACGATTGCCAAAATACCTTTGCGTTACCCATAGACAAGGGAAACAGACAATGATGTGAATGTGCAAGGTGTCATTCCTTTTATGATTAGCAGTATTATTAAAAATACCTACTCAATAGAAGAATTTCCAAGAATTATTTCTTAGTAGATGCCTACACTGTATAATATGTGCAAAATTTCAAGTAATAAACCTATCAAGGTTTAGCGGTCTAGGCTGTGCGTTGATAGACCAACAATCAGTTAGAATTTTATATAGTAGAAGAAGATGGACAAGGCTACGTTATCTAAAATTAATGTAATAAATAGGATGTCGTTATTTCGTACCAGACCTTAATTAAGTCTATGTAGGTACAACAGGTACATCTTACCAATTTCAACTACTGTTTGGTTTTGAATGTATTTGTTACAGTACCATGCCATTCATTTAAAACAATACATATAGACAACAAACCCCAGTGATCTATATGCAATTTGTTTTTACTTTTGCACTATCGAAAAGTGAACGTGCATTTGCGTAGAAAGATTAAGAAATTGGAGTCGATCTTTTAAAAGTGAAAAAAATCCCACTAAGTTCTCTGGGCGTGACAAATATAGCGCGTCTAGACATCACAGTGCGTTGACACAAATTCCTGCGCTGGTGATGCGCTTGTGACTTTACTCAGGATTTTTAACGCAAGAAGTTTTCTGTAATAACCAAAATGTTTGAAGAGAGAGAGTCATATCATAGCTACAAAGATAACTTGTGTATTATTAACTGCTTACGTCACGCGTTGATGTCTTTTTGAAGCACTTATTAAGTTTTATGTTATAATTCCTTGTTTTTATCAAAATAAATAGGAATTTGATAACAATAGCGGTAAGAAATAAAATTGTGTATTTAACTTATTATACAGGCAGGAAAAAGTAAAAAAAAAATATTGTGAATATGATATTGCATTCCCAACATGTTTCACTTTGAAATTAAATAAATATACTAAATTTTATACTTACGCTTATGATCAAACACGGTTTAAATTTAACTCAATCTAGTCTATAAATAAGAATGGAACGAACTGCTTAAGCGCCGCCCGCCCAAAGATGTTCAGTGAAGTAATGTTCCCCCATGTATTTTGATACATGTTTGTACGTACATTCGTATATTCATAACTATTACATGCATAAGGAGGCGAATATGTTTATTAAAAAGAACTTTAACTATGGAGACAATATCGAAATTATAAACAAATGCTGCTGCAATTATGATCGAGTTAGAGAACTACTTATTATGAACAAACAAACAAAAGACGTGATTACGATGTTGATTGACTTTATAGAAAACATTCGTCTATAGAGACGTGTTCATCAAATCTAAAGAAATTTATTTAGTTGACAAAATTTGTACGTAGGTAGAACTACTAAATAATTAGGATTGATAAAATTATAGCTTAAAATGCATGCTTTTTTATAAAGTAAGCAATTTTATAATATTTGTTTATGATATTTGATATCTCCATCGAATTGTAACACATTTATGTTCTATAGAAACTTCCGCCACTCATGTTTACGATCGGAAATGGTCCCGATTGTTAAATCGGGCGTCCCAATCTCGAGTAAGAGCGCTGCACACTGAATTCGATCTCGATTTCGATTCGTTTTTTTTAACAGTACTGTTCAGTACTAAAATAATTTCAATTCGTATACGATTGCTAGGAATTCCAATCACAACGATTGTGTGAAAAAAAAAACAAAAAGTAGTTTAAGTAATCTGCCTGTTACTTAAGGTCTTTGTATCATATTAAATATTGTTCTCTCTGATTTTTTTTAATAATATAATAAAGCATAAAAGAGAACCATAAACATTCTTGTCGCTTCAGTCTGGTTCTCTTGTCTGTGGGTTACGTGGAGGCATAATGGCAATCGCTCCAAATGTAATAACTAGTGATTGGTATTCGGACGTTTTAAAAATACGTCTCTTCTACCTCTTATAATTCAAAAATCCCGGCAAATCAACACCAAAACTGTACAGAATGAATGCCCATCTAAGCGATTAAAGCACTGAAAACTTACTAGTGTGTACAAGCCTCAAAGTCTATAAATACAAACGCCACAACAAGCGCGCCGCCCGCCCGCGCACGCGCAGTTGGGCGCGACGCGACGCGCGCGACGCCGCGAGTGACGTCACTACTTGTGTCTGTTCCTGTAACCATTGAAAAACGTAAACAGAGTGTTTTAGCGGAAAAATAAATTGTCCACTTATTTTTACTTTCAAGGGAACAGTGGCTTAGAATTTTTATACTTAAAAGAGCATAAAAACTAGGGGAGTCTAAATTAAATAAGACAGTGCTAAAGAATATACAATACACAAGATTACGCGTAACTGAGACTTAGAATTCTTATTCTATAATAATAAACATTGCCATAATGTACCAGTTTATTAAAATAAAAACTCATAGGGACCTCGTTTGCTATTGCTGTTATGTTATTGTCGACGTTGATTGACGTTAGTATACACGCAAATAGAATATATTATTTAACTCTATATACAGATATTCAATTAGCTATGACACTGATCAATATTCTAGTGCATTTGTTTCCTTGTGTTTATCATATAGATCACAATATAGTTCATTAGTACTAGTTCGCGTAAGATGACATACAGTTGTATGTATCTCTGTGCAGCAAGAGGAAAAATAGTTTTAAATAAAAATAAAATTTTATACCTATTTAATAAATAATGAAATGTAGATCAAGTGGTCCAGTTAATGTGCAGTGATCAAGTGTTTTGTGAGATAGTAAATAAAAATGTTAAAGTTTTATTATAAGAGGAGAATTAGACTTATAAAGAATGTCTTAAGCGTTTATCGATTTATGATGGAGCACTTTTGATTCGACGTCGATAGATTTCTCATTCGATTGTATTGATTCGATTGACGACTCGATTCGGGATTTTCAAAAAGGTATTTTTATGTCCTAATCGTTATGATCTCTTTTGTTCCCATGAGTAATTGCCATAAGTATAGTTCAATAATTGGTAATGGATACGTCAGAGAGTTTCCTGTGATGTTGGGGCTTCACCTGCGTCTAGTGTCGTTATTTAGTGCTCTATTTGACGTAATACGCAGGTGTAGCCGGTCTTTGTGCGGTAATTTGCTTTAATAACATTAGACGTTAGTCGATAGCTCGGACCGCGGTAACTTTTGACACATCAAAGGGATTAAGCGGGCGTTTAGTGCGTTGTTGTGGCTACACCTACTATACTAAACATGTTAAAACACGGTCACATTTAAAAACTCTTTGTGAAATAAATGTTAAAGTGCATAGTTATTAAGTTAGGATGGAGTAGACAAAATAATAAAAGTATTGAGTTCTTGAAAGCGTTTTATTTTATTTTAAAGACACACTCACAGATCACACGCTAACTAAGTCGTTAGACGTTCTAGTTCAAACGTCAAATAAGAGTGGCCACGCACTTAGCGCGTAGCTTAATACTTTAATTTAGTTAACGCTAGTCATGCCTTTATTTGAACGTTAGGCGTCACGTAGGTGAAGCCCCAGCATGACGTTTCAGTGAATAATGCGAGACGTAACAATCTTATCTTGGCAACTTCTGTAACATACGCTTATTAGCGGATGCACTTTCTGTGTGTCACTCATTCACGAGCTTCGAATGAGACTGTTATCTTTCGAATTTGAAAACAATTGACGGTCGATTGTTTGATGCAAAAAAAAATAGCACTTCTTTTGTTTGTGTGGACCGCAATTCTACTAGAGCTAGTTTTTTTTTTACGAATGTTAGTGTGATAGACAAAGGTAGGTACTTAACTAAAAGTGATTTGTAATAGGTAGGTACTTAACGAAAAGTGACTTTTATCAGTTCGTGTTATCAGTGGTCAGTATTTGTTTTGTTAATGTGTGTTATTGGAGCACTATGCCGATTCCACGCGAAATATGTTATCGGTGAGTATCTTAATATCCGTAATAGATAATTATGGTATTTACTACATAATGATATTCGTTAATTCATGTTTAAATACATTAAGATTTGATAATTGTTCTTATTAGTTTAAAACAGCTGTTCTTTGCAATAATAGTTTAATAATGAAACCGATTACTTTCGATTACAAAAACTAAGATTAAAAAATATGTGCTTGTAATTGTCAATGTGCATTTTGTTGATCATACCGCTCAGTTTTGGAAATAATAGATCTGTCATGACTGACAATATGAGCCACTTGTTTATCAACGCTAGAGAATAGATTTAGATTAAAATGATAAATAGGTAAGGAGTTGGCATAGACGTCACGTTAGATCACGTAATCCATGCTTCATAACCGTTATATTTATAGATATCCATAAACTATTATTCTCATCTTCCAGTTATAGTCATCGAGCACATACTCTATAGATCAGCAATATAAACGATCTATGTCCGAAACTTATATTGCACTAACAATAATTTAAAAAACCGGCCAAGTGCGAGTCGGACTCGCGCACGAAGGGTTCCGTACCATTATCTATAAAAATCCGCCAAGTGCCAGTCGGACTCGCGCATGAAGGGTTCCGTACTATTATCTATAAAAATGGCAAAAAATTACGTTTGTTGTATGGGAGCTCCCTTAAATATTTATTGTTATAGCGGGTTTTTAGTATATGTTGTTATAGCGGCAACAGAAATACATTATCTGTAAAAATTTCGAACTACTGTAAACTGTCTAACTATCACGGTTCATGAGATACGAGTACAGCCTGGTGACAGACGGACAGACAGACAGACAGACGAACAGATAGACAGACAAGCGGACAGTGGAGCCTCAGTAATAGGCTCCCGTTTTACCATTTGGGTACGGAACCCCTTAAAACTATATTCATAGGGTATGTTCTCATGCAAAGAGTAAATTTTGTAGCTGGTATCAAAATTAGATATTGTAAAAGATATGTTTTAGCGAACAAGCGTTCACGTCTACGAGTTCATACGTATGTATATACGTATGAACTCGTAGACGTGAACGACGTGAACACTTATCGAACGTTTGATCCAACAATCTTTCACTCTATACAAGGCAAAGTGATTCCCACAGCGAGAACAATGGCAAATGAAAAGCAACAATAAATCCTCGCGGAAGATCGCAGTGTTTACAGAGGGCGCTGTTGTGCCGATCCGGTTGCATCCGGTGTTGGGTAAAGCTGGGTGCAGACTAGACATATTATGAGTGTTACCGTTTTGGCTTTTTGAGTCAGCTTTATTTTTAATTATGCTGCAGTACCAACAAAGTTTTAAGTATGCTGCAGGTATAGGTAGTTAAATTGGTACCTACTGTACCGACTCTGATATTCCTATAAAACACTTAGCATCTGAAATCTAAGTTAAAAAGTCCTGATTTTTTTCAATCGTATTTTTTTGTTTAAATTGCTATGGTAGGAATGCGGTGGTAGGAAAAAAAATTGGGACATGTAAAAGTGCCATTGATGGCCAATTTCCAAAAATAAATGACTTTGACTTTGCTGCGATCCTATACAAAGTATACAATTTTGTTTAGGGCTTATTTTGAGACCACGACAAAGGAATTCTTACCATTATTTCATACCGGTACTTATTGTTATGTTTTGATTTGATTTCGATTGTTTGTTAGTTTGTAAATTTTTGTTTTTAGCAATTCCATGCAAGGTTTAATTGAAGATAAATAACACTTGAAAAAAACCATCGACCTCAGGTGGGACTTGTTTGTGTGGGTTTGTTAGTTTATTTTTTTTATAGAAAAAAGTAAATACCTGTATTTTTAACCTATCAAGCGGCAAACCGCTTAAAAGATAGGACCGTCCTGCCGCTCAGTAAAAATAAAATTTTGATTGTGTCTTTTGACCTTCGCCTGACAGGTTAAACATACTGTTTCGCGTTCAAGCTACCTAGGAGTGCCGGTGTAATCTTCAATCCTAATTACTGTATCATCGAGGCAGTCGTAAAATTAATTGCTCCAAAAGTACAAACACGAAAGTAACAAAAACCTCACTTCATTTTATCGCCTAGTTGCGTTAACATAAACCCATAAAGCTCTTTCCGTGTACATTTGATCGTGAGTTCCGCCGCATCTCGGATGTGGTATAAATAGAGCGAGTTAACGAACGCATCCTGCGCCCGCGCAAGCTCTCGCGCTCCGTTGCAGTAGCACTGATTTATTTGAGAGGAAAGTGAAATTAAGCTATAGGAAGCCTATTCTGCTTTTTTCTTTAGTTTAGAAGAAATTGAAGTTTAACCAATTATTTGGTTTTGAAAGTTATTGGAAGAGATCGGTCATAGAAATAAGACTGCCTAAATAGGGATGTTGACCTCATTCATAAATAATTCTAAGGCATCATTTAGTAAAACAGACACTTTATTTTAGGCCTAATAACTCAGTACAATTTCATTTAAGAGACAAACTGATTTTTGATTGTTTTAAAATCGTAAAAAAGTAAGGCAGTTGAGTTTATCGGATAGTGACGTCATAATCCGATATCGCCATACAAATTATAAGGAAGATATCTGTTTTGACAGCTCATAAAAAGTATGTCAATTGATTGGTGGTGTCAACTAGCCTATTGTACATCTTTCTGTAAACATCAACTGTAACTTCTTTGTTTGGTGTGCAATAAAGAGTATCTATCTATGTATCTGCTGTAAGTCTAGCTATATAGTAGCCTAAGGTACTTATAGTTAAGTTTTGTTGATTATGATGCCGTGCAGAAACAATGCAGGATTATTTCTTTATATTTAGTATAAGAGTGTTACTTTTTGTCTATGCAAGCCAATTAATAAATTAACAGTTGGTACATTCTCGTTCGTAACATAGATAATATTGCTAATAGTTAGTTCAGTTCTTGATAAGTAGAGCTACTCGCAATAGTTATAGTCACTTACCGCAATGTACATATACTAAACATTCACTTAATAGAGTCATGTCATGTACGGTCGTCGAGTTAATACCTAACCTACTAGTCAGTTACTCCTTATAAACTACAATGACCTGACAATACCCTAACACTTAAAAGGATAATTCGCCATTAAGATCATGGCGTGTACCGTTCTAGTTCCGTTATAATTAGAGATGGGCTGACTAGTCACCGATTAGACGGGAAAGCCGGCTATTCGGCATCTTTTGTAGTCGGTGACTAGTCGGCGCATATGCCAATTATTAAAGGTAAAACAAAACCAACAATGAATGCTTAAAGTAGCATTGTTATTAAAATATGTATTGGAACAATAAGATATCCAGTGATACTGTTGATACGGTTTGGTACAATTGTAAATACAATCACATGAAATAAAACACAGGTTTCGTTAGTACGCACGACTCAAACTACCTACGAAAACTGTAGGTACAACAGACTGTAGAAAAGACACATTCTTTAAACCACTTAATCACGCACAATATAAGAAAAGATTTTTGTATATTATTTGCTGATCACGCGGTTTTACGGAGTGTTCTATTCTTTTGTACACCCAGTAAAGAGTATAGTGGCTAGCTAGCAATGATCGGTAGTGCCGACTAGTCGGCAGCCCGATAAGTCTGCTAGTCGGCAAATATCCTAGACCGCCCATCACTATTTAAGTATCTAGTAAGCAATCAACTTTGTCTCTTACTTAGTACTTTGATAAACCTACGCTTTACATCTAGTATACGTCAGTTCCTTTACATTTATTATGTTCGCTTTGTGTTGTTTTTTGTCAATGTTTTCTCATTTACCAGTTATCCGTTTAGAAGGGGTCTGTGTTTGCAATTACTGAAACATCCATTCAGATGTGAGTCACTCAGTTAACTGGGTATATGCGTCCGGTGAATGACCTGAATTAATCACTTTAGTTGTAATATATAGTCCAAATGGACTAAAACATGTGGATACGTTACTTAATATAATATTTAATAATAACAGTCAAGATAAGGTTTCTCGACCAAACAACACTAGACATAAAGCTACCAAATTACTATTTCTTCATAATATCGAATCTATCAGAAAGATGGATTAAACTGATGGGTGATCTTCTCTAAATAAAACTAAATCCAGTTCTATACTATCGTAATAAAAAGATCTAAGACACAAAAATGACAAATAAACTTGATCGTAGCACATAAGCACACCCAAAGTGCTACCGTATTCCGAATTTCCTAATTTAGCCCCAAGAAGCTGACTGTAAATCAGAAAATGAAATCTGTGTGTGTACCTTCCCGCTTCCCGAAAATAAATAGCGGTCAAGTAGTAGGTACCTTCCCGCTTCCCGAAGTTAAGTCGGTTTGGTATACACATAATGTACTCTATAGTAGGTATACACTTAATAATGCTACCAAAGAGGAAAAGAGTGTCTCAGACCTATCTGATGATAAGTCATCGGTAATTCAGCACACAGTGTTACCAAAAAGGCAAAGCGTGTCTGAGTCAGATTGCTCAGACACGGCTATATTTAGCCGTGGGGATCGCACGCGCATCGCATCCTGCGCACGGGCAGCCTCGTAATCGTAAGCGAAAGCGACTTTGAACTTGCTTTAGTTAATAATGACAAATCCTTTAACACAAAACAAGTAATTATTATGATAAAGTCAAAGTCATTTATTCAACAACATATGAATTAAACGATAAAAAACAACGGATGCTTAGTACATTATGTATGGTTAATAATAGGAGCTTAACATACTAATTTAAACTTATGTTTTCTCTATGATTATAATACTTACGACTATACTGTAATAAAAACATAACAGCAACTTGTTTTTACTAGGCTAGGCATGATATTTTTACACCATAGGTAGTAACGAAATAAACTTGCAAATGCAAGAAACTATCAACATTGCAAATTCATATGCATTACAGTACAGTAGTTTGCGAAACTGCGATAGCTGTGTTGTAGTTACCCAATCTTTGTTAAAAAACGTACAATAATAAATCACTTTGCTAAAAGTAGCTTCCTTGTGTACATGGGATAGAAAATAATAGTAGCTTCTATTGGATTCAAAAAACAATGATTGCTATCATTAAGGAAATAATCGGAATCAAAGCTACTTAGTAGCGGTATACCGTGTTTAAATGGTAATAACTATACCATGATACAGCGAGCACGCATGCGTAGAAACAAGTCCGAGTCGGACCCGCGCACGAGGGGTTCCGTACCATCATCAATAAAAACGGCACAAAATCACGTTTGTTGTATGGGTGTCCCCTTAAATATTTATTTTATTTTGGTTTTTAGTATTTGTTGTTATAGCGGCAACAGAAATACATCATCTGTGATAATTTCAACTATCTAGCTACCACGATTCATAAGATACAGCCTGGTGACGGACGGACAGACGGACAGACGGACAGACGGACAGACGGACAGACGGACAGACGGACAGACGGACAGACGGACAGACGGACAGACGGACAGACGGACAGACGGACAGACGGACAGACGGACAGACGGACAGACGGACAGACGGACAGACGGACAGACGGACAGACGGACAGACGGACAGACGGACAGACGGACAGACGGACAGACGGACAGACGGACAGACGGACAGACGGACAGACGGACAGACGGACAGACGGACAGACGGACAGACAGACAGACGCCCAGCGGAGCTTAGTAATAGGGTCCCGTTTTACGCTCTGGGTACGGAACCCTAAAAATCACAGAAGATTGGCTTGCTCTTGCACAAAAAAATTACATACCCAAGTGCGAACTACGGTTGAAGGGCAAAGCATTTTTTACACTTAGCATTTACAATTATCATATCTAAATCACGAAGTTAAGGATCTTCTTGGAAAATATATGTATTAAAATAACTATACTTGAGGCAATTATTTGAATATAGAACAAATTATGCTGTTAACACAGTTCATTGACTAATGCTGTTATAATAACTTTAAATGACACAAATTGCAGGATGTTTATCATTTTTGTGTAGTCCGCAATGACGAATAGAGGTGTAGTAGACTTTTTGAGTTCTGAATAATATTCATCATGACATCGTGTTTACAAAAGGACTTTTATATCCAATTTTTACAAAACTTATGAGTCTTATGTATATGACTAGATTTTACAGCATGCATTTATGACTAAGCTTAACCGTATGCTCGTAAAAAAAGATAACAATTGAAAAACAATGGACCCGTGACACGTGTGCGCGAAATGAGCGAGAGGATAATACGGAATATAGGTAAAGAGGAATCATAAGACAATCGAATTTTATTTTGTATATGTCACACAAAACCAAAGGACCTGATATTGTACCTACAAATACCTATAGCATACGATAAGAACTGAGAACACGGTATAATTTTATCAAATCCTAATACATTTTTTTTCGTATTGCTCAAGGTAGCGTGAACAGTAGAATCATAGCTGGACGCATGGTATGGTCATTGTATTTGATTTGAGGCATCCTTGGTGATAGGGTAGGATAGCAGTTCCAAGTCTCATCTACCCTCTCCCGGTTCCCAAAGTATTTAAATTACGCATCCAATGTAAATATTCTCAAGCGCATCTCTTTGTCCTACAGAAGGCGAGTTAGAAGCGGAATGGCTCCAAGCCGCGGGCCTGGGCTCCCTCGCGGCGCCCTTCCAGGCTGGCATGGAGGTGACCGAGGCGCAGCTGGGTGAGGCCGTGCGCCCGCTGCCCAGGGAGCAAGCCGCGGCCGTGAGGCGGCGCGTGCGCAGGCTCAACAGGACCGTCAGGAGGAAGCGGGCCGCTTCGAGAGCGAAGAAACCAGACATCAGAGATGTGTTTAGGGATCTTGAGGTGAGTGTCTTTTGTTTTGCAATGACAATGTCCAAAGGTGTTGTTATGCGCATCGTGAACCCTATCGCTAGAGACCTCGCTCAACAATGTCATTTGGCCCTCTATATAACAGGGGCCAATCACCCTTATTGACTGGCCTTATTTTTCGTATAAAAACCGATGCAGTTCTAGGAACTATTGTAGTATAGCTAGTACTGTATTCTTAAGTTGAGTGCATGAATTAGCTACCGCAGCAGCTTCAGCAAAGTGGTCCAAAGAGCTCGCCAGATCATTGCTATAATGAAGAGCTCTTTTAACTCCACCTGTAACTTATTGAAAAGCTCCATGTGAGTATTGATTTTCAACAATCCATTCACCTGGTTTTTAGCGCTTTTTTTTCCTTATGTTTGTTTATTTTCATACTCAATATTTGAGATTCATACTCAATGTTTGAGACTTAAAGAAACTTGTTATGTAAACATTCGATAAGGATAATTTGATTTTAACAAAACGATTAAAATTCCATCTTCACTAATTTAGGAGACGTCAATTCTTGGAAGATAACCTAAGAATGCGTTCGCATGAACACTGTGAGACAGACATGTGTCAGAAAGAGTAAAGCCTCGTCAAAATGATTTGGATGCGCTAGATCAAGTTGTTGCCTCCTCTTGACAGGAGCTGTCACGTTGGCTCAGCTCTTCTACTCCAGATACCAATTAGCTCGATTGAAAGTAAACCTGAGTTAAACTTTAACTGTATCTGGTAGAGTCGATTTTTGATTGCAACGAATTCGTAAATTATGCATAGGTACCTCAGCCTATTAGAGATTAGATTGTATCAATGCGAGTACAACTGGTTTGGTTGTGTCAAGTTTAAGAGCGTTTTTTTCGTGATTTCCGAGAGACCGTTATCTTCTGAATCCGACCCGACGGGTTTGCTCGTACGACGCCCAGGCTGTTCGGTTAGAAATGTATTAATATTTTTAATTATATTACAATTACTTGAGAAGATCGTTAGGAACTTTAATGACTAGGTGCTAAATTGTGTGTTAGGGTTGACATTTAGAATCGAAAGAGAGCAAAAACAGACCTAAACAAGAATAAAGCAAGAAATAATGGTTAAAAGATACACTTATTAAAACTCGGTAAAGTAAACATTTTGCAGGATAATGATGCCTTTCAAACATTGGATTTTGTAAATCAGGAAAACCCTACACATTTGAATATTCAAAATTCTTGAAAGGATTAAAAGTTAACAAACAAACAACAATGACATCAAACAATAATTTTGGTTAATGATTACTTCATTCCAAATTTCTAAGAATAAGTATTTAAACCTCCTGTAATCAGCCCTACGTGCAACCAGTTAAATGACCAAATGACTGCCGAGAAATATTTCTCTGGGCAATTCTGTGTAAAGACATAAGTGATATTAAACTGCGACATTAGTTTCTTGTTTAGCAGTTTTGCAATTCAGTGAATCACGTATGTCCCAATAATACTGGTCAATTTGCCCGTAATACGTAGTACGAAGCTATTTAATTGGTTTAGTACTTAACAATTATTTTTCCTGTTGTCTGGAGAATGTAGAGCGTTAAGTTTTATGTTTGTGTTTAATTGAAAACTTCTTTATCGTACTATTTTGAAATTAAGACACGGAAACATTGTTTGGTTATCTGATAGGCGTAGTGGCGCCATAAATGCCAGGATCTTGGGTTCGATGTCTGGTTCGTGTCAATTTAAATATTTTCATTTTCCAAATTGGCTCGGGGGGTGCTGGAAGCCCCTGGAAAAAACCACAAATAAAAATAAAATGTAGTTGTTTTTATTCGTTTACAGTTATTTAAAATAAAGGTTTTATGGAAATACCTGTACGTAGTATTTTGTGTATTGTAAGTTTCAATTTCTGTGTAAGAGTTATTCTATTTCAAACCGGCATGAATCTATTCATTACTTTATATAGTCTTGTTTATTGGACATTCTCAGTAAATGGTAGAATTATGTATGTATGTATATGAGAATAGACTAAACAGCAAGTATATTGAGTACTAACAAGTATTACCACAGCATCGTAAACTTAGACTTTCAAGTTAGTCGTGTGAAAATTCTAGGTCATTTGCGGCATTTCCTCTTCGGGTAGTGCCTAGTGCCTACATACAGTCAGTTATAAAAATATGTAGCCTATGTATTTTTTTGCCAAAGAGATGGCCATTCCATTTTTAAATATTAACGAAGTATTTAACCGACTGAAATTATTAGGGTCGTACTTTTAAAAATCTTGTATAATGTCATTATTAGGTCAAGCAGTCTGTCAAATATTTGACAGTCAGTTTTTTTTCTAACGCATGACTCCATTCTTCTGTTAAAGCTAGAGATATACTCGAAACACTGTAAATAGGTGTGTACGTATGGCCATTTCTTTAGATGACTATAAAATAGACTATAATATAAACGAGTTCATTTCCCTTCAGCTGGCCAGATTCTGTCAGGGAAATATGTGGTGGGTATAGCAGTGGCGGGCATTCATTGTCATTCATGTCATCAATAAAACACATTAGTAGTAGTTACTAATGTGTTTTATTGATGAAAATTAGTGGTTTTCATCAATTACTCATATTTGTAAGTTCCTACTGCCTACCTCATTTAATTTATCAGGTAGGCACTGCCTACTTTCCTATACGCACCGGATGCCTCTAGGGATAGGTGTTATTACAGCGGACTGTACGTAGAGGTAGCAAGTCCCATGCACATGTCAAATCTATTGAATGATTCTCATTTGCGGTCGCGGAGAGTTTATAGCTTGGTAAAGAAACTCGGAAGGTTTGGAATGACTGAAAGATATGCCTAAATCTTAGCAGTAGTTTTACGTAGTATTATTCTTTCTCTATGGCAGTAGGTAGCGATATAACTAATTATTATAGTATTATTAATCAATAATGTGATTTCTATTTCACAATTTAAAAAAAGGTATGATTTAGGATCTCAAATATTTTTTTTTTTCAAATTGATTATTTATTTAAAATGTTCTAAATTATTTTCACTTTGTTTCCAAATTAGCAATTTTAATTTGATTTAATTTCGTTTCTAAATCAATGTAATGCAACATCGCACTTTTCAATTTTAGTCACGAATTCTGTTTTTATGACCATTTCTGTTATCCAAAAAAATTGACCTCTATAAAATTGTCATCATTAAGAACGGTCATTAGTGCTGCCTGAATGAGGCTTTCACGGTGCGGTCATACATAACGCAGTCTAGACTAATCGACTGAACGACTGTGGTTGTGACAACTTGACTAGACTGGGCGATGGGATAACAGGTCTTATTAAAATTTGTTACACTGGCTTTTGTTCGCGATTTTGTCTGAATGGAATTCTGGATCGATTCAAGAATACAAAGACAAGATTAAAACATATAGGAAAGTGTTAAGCCACAAAATGAATATTTTATGTAAACCCAATTTCAAGATTTTTTGACGATAATAATGAACAGTTACATAATGTTTTTGTTACTAGAGCTTGCTTTTTGGGTTTCTTGGATACAGGTAGGATGATTATGTGACCAGCGGGGTAACCATGAACTTTTAAAACAATCTCAAAGCTGTCAAACATTATCATTTCTGTCAAATTTTGTATGTAATGACGTACCAAAATTGACAGATTTGACAACTTTGAGATTGTTTTAAGAGTTCATGGTTACCCCGCAGAATTCATTGCAAGTATATTAGTGAAATTCGTAGGTTAGGTAAACATAAAGATGATAATATTAAGATTATCGCTGTGTTACAAAGGTTAAGCAAATGTACACTAACTTAATAGCACGGCATCATCAGAGAAAACAAACGTATCTCAAGGGCCCACTGCCCTTTTAAGTCAGCAATATTTGCTAGAACAAATAAAACAATGGAAGATGGATTGCAAATAACAAACATGTATTAGTTATGCAAACAATATTAATGACAGTAATTTATTCAACCAGTTATATCTGGATCCTACTTAAAACTGTTTATTTGATTTATTAGTTATTACAAATAGCCTCACCGTAATAAAATAGAGCCGACCGCCATTAAAATAGTTTCAAAACTAGCCAGTTATTAATGCACCTTACGTGACGGAAGGTATACTTCGTATTAGGGGCACAGATAACTAACATCGGTAGTCATTAGATAAATACGCAATTAAGCCTCAAAGACATTAGGAGCTGGATAACCTCAGTTTTCGAACCATACTGGCCAGATGAGGTCGTATTGTTTCATAAAAAAAATACTCGCGTGACACATGTAAATAATACTGGCACATTATATCGAAACTTTTTGGTTCAACATGTGACACAAACAAACTGTTTGCTGTCAAAATTAAAAAATACATGAACATGTTCCTAGTTTAAAAAAATAATTGCTAAAGTGGCGCCGCGCGAATAGGCAGCTAAAACGGACGTTGGCTGAACGCAAAATTGCCTTGCGTCCGGTAAATTTCAAAACCGAATTGAGTGTTGTTACACAGACTACAGAGTGCTGAGTGTCGGTGGTGCGTGCAGTTGTTTGTAAACAAATTGCCGCCATGATTTGTGACACGGTCCGTTCGAAGGTGTGCGAGAAGATGAGCAATTGTAAGGGGCTGGCGTTGGTGAAGACCTATCTAGACTCTTTGGTATGTTCCTTGTTTTGGTATTTGAACGAACTACATCTGTATGTAAGTGTGATCAGTCTGTCTATTAATAACTTTTTGGACGTAGTATTTTTTTGACGACCTCCGTAGCCGAGAGGCGAGCACGCCAGACTATATAAGGCGCCGCCATTTCTGAGGTTCCGGGTTCGATTTCCGGTCGGGTTACTAGAAAACGAACTTTTACAAATTGTCTCGGGTCTGGATGTTATGGCACCATCGTTGTTTCTGATTTATATAACACAAGTGCTTTAGCTACTTACCTTAGGTTCAGAGCAATGTATGTGATGTCCAATATTTATTTATATTGATTAAAGAGAGATAGTTAATCAGACAGTTAAGGAAGTGGAAGAGAGACCTACGGGTTTGCACTACTACAAGCCTACAATTAATGGCCAAGCGCATTACAACACAAAAAGTATGTAGTTGTTTGAATACGTCTATGATAGTATTGGTTTAAAGACATAGAATAAACTAATCAATATTTGTACGTTAGCGCGTCTTTTTTTAAAAACAAATTCATGCTATTTATTATTCAATAGCATGAATTTGTTTTTAGCCTCACCGTAGCTTCTGCAACAAGTTGATATCAGGCCAAACAAAGCAGCGTGCAGCGTCAGACAGAAGCAAAATAGGTATGACAATGAAAAGTTTGAAACCCCTGCTGGCTGCTGAACGCTCCTTCCGAAATTTGCTACCCCCAAAGCTCCCTCCTACTGATTACCTTAGATTTGATTAGGATAACCATCTTATCAGATGTTGGATCTAATCACGAGTAGGTAGGTACTAAGTAAGTTGGTGACTAAATAATTCACTACTTATTAAATTTTACATGCCATGCAATGGCGAGACATGTTGAAATATCAATGTATAACTATGTATTTATTCATCTTATTGTACCGTGTCTCTAAAGTAAATAAATGATTTGATTTGATTTGTAGGTAATGATAAAATAAATAGGTAGGCACATTTTTATCTAATAAAATTAATTAAGAACCAGAATGAATGTCGTTAAAAGAAAGCGATTTAACAGTTATTTAAAAATGACCACAAAATTAAGGAATTACAAAACTACAGTTAGTTTGGTTGTTTGACTGATATCATCAAATAATAACTGTTCATAAAATCTTAACTAAAATATTTTTATCGTTTTTATTAGCTTCTGCCCCTCTAGCACGATCAACAAAACACGATATGATACGATATGATATAACGATTTATCGCCTATTTACTTAAAAAATATGAAAACATAGCCGCAATCTTGAACTATTATTGAAAATTGGCGGCGTCACGGTTATGTTCGCTTTTTTGATAAAAGTTCATATTTTGACAAAAAAATTGCGATAAATAGCTATATCATATCGTGTTTTGTACTACATGCTAGCGGGGCTGGAGTCGTAGCCGTTGACGACCTCCGTAGCCGAGAGGCGAGCATGCCGGACTTTAAATGGCGCCGCCATCTCTGAGGTTCCGGGTTCGATCCCCGGTCGGGTCAATGTCGAAAACGAACTTTTCTATATTGGCTCGGGTCTGGGTGTTGTGGTACCGTCGTTGTTTCTGATCTCTATAACACAAGTGCTTTAGCTACTTACCTTAGGATCCGAGCAATGTATGTGATGTTGTCCAATATTATATTATTATTATTATGTTAGTTATATAATATAATAATAACTATGATAACAGCTGACTATGTTAGTTAAACTGTGTTAAACAACATTCCTAATCAAACCATTAAACTTATTTCTAACCTATTCGTACCTCAGTATTGTCCTAATTCGTACTAATTTGAAACTTAATAAGTAATTGACATAATTAGATAGATATATAAGTATACAAGCTAGCTGTTGCCCGCGCCTTCGCTCGTGTCGTGTGGTCTTCAGTTTATTCAATATATCCTACAGGAACATTTAAAACCGGGATAAAAGTATCATATATGTTAATCCAGATCATATTCCATATGTCTGCAAAATTTAATCCAAATCCGTTCAGTAGTTTTTGTGTAAAAGAGTAACAAACATGCATACATATGGATGTATGCATGTTTGTTACTCTTTTACTTTTACTAACGAACTTTCGCATCCTACTAATATTTTAAATGCGAAAGTTTGTAAGTATGGATGGATGTTTGTTACTCTTTCACGCTAAAACTACTGAATGGATTTGGATGAAATTTTGCATACATAGAGAATATGATCTGGATTAACATATAGGATACTTTTTATCTCCTATAAAAGATCCTGTGCGATACATTGAATAAACTAAAGATCACGCGAGCGAAGTCGCGGGCAACAGCTAGTTTATAATAAGTAGGATTGCACACACCACAAAACAAACAGTACAGAGAAAGGATACATATAAAATGGTAAAATTTTAGGTGACAATATAATAATTTGATACAATCAAGGAAAATGGAGCTAGGATAGTTAATAATCGATACAATTCTTCAATGGCAACTAATATCCGCGAGTTAAAGTTCATTTTATATAAGGTTAAAGATCTTTATTCTCATACCAAATAACATTTGATTTTTAGTGAGATACAGATATTATGAAAGTTTTAAAAAAGAATTAGCCGGTGCTCGACTCTAAATACTCTTATACAGATTTAGCTTATTTTTAAATACATTCATGCTTTCACACTCTTTTATGGCGTTTGGTAACTTATTGAATAGGTAGTTAATATAAGTAATGTTAAAATAATTAAAAGTATGTTTTTTCCGGTGTAAAACTCTGCATTAATTAACCGAGTATTCATTGTAAAACACGCTCACGCATGCCCACAGTCTGGTTAATTAATACAATAAATTAATAAATATAGGTCACGGATGAATAAATATACTTAAAAAAGGTACTTTCTGCGTCACAGCGTCACTTATTGGACAATCTTCTTTAACTAAGAGTAACAATATCCTAAGAGTAATACTAGGTATTCAGTATTTCAAATATGTAGGTAGCCGCAGGACACAAACGATTCAAGCAGAACCTCCTTAGGGCGCGACCACACTGCGTGATGCTGTGCCAGGCCACTAGCAGGTTGCCAAGCGTGTAGTGTGACCAGTTCCCTATATATTGTTCGTATGTGTGCCAGTTTAAAAATGATTACACATTACTGTAAGATCTAAGATATCTAATGTTTATTTACGTAGAGATAGTTACAAGTGAATCTGATAAAAGTGTGTAAAACAAACATTGTTTACGTTTGCTGCATTAGCAAGAAGTTGTTTACGTTGTATGACACATTAAAGTTTCGTATTACAAATAGCAATTTCGTATCAGGTGTTTTATGCCAGGTCAACCATGTTTGTTTACATCGATATCTTTTCATTTTCATTTTTTAACATCTTCAGTTTTTTCTCCCACGTACATAGGTATCCCACGATCACGTTTTCATAGATGCAAAAAGTGTTAAGTGCTATTTATTAAATTTCAAGTAATTAAGTCATGAAACATTTTTTTAACTACACTTGCTTTTTTTTGTTTATAAAGTAATAATATCCTCTTTTTTTTAAACTCATTGTGAGTTTGGATTTGCGGCTCCAAACAAACATAAATTGGCCACGTAGATCCAGTGTTTTTCTTATCCCAATGTGTCACTGTTTCAAAATCTTATTATAACCCTCTGGTTAGAATGTGCCGCGCATACAACGAGTTGGATCGCACTGGCAGAGTCGTTGACATTTTTAACGACAAATTCCCTGTATTTAAGAAAGCCATATCGCAAATCCTCAAAGATGACTTCAACAAATAATTTGACACTAAATATTGATAAATATAAATTTAAATTTGTATGTATATATTTTCTAAATTTATAGTTGTTTAAGATCTGTTTTTGTTTTAGTATTTATGAATGTTATATTAGTCATGTTGTGTACACTATCCATAGGTTACCGTCCAGCTTATATTTTTGTTTATTCCATGTTATATGTGATCATGCCCTGACTGTATCCTGTTTGTGTGCCTATTATAAATAAATAAATAAATAAAATAGGCAATAGAATGCCAGTACCTGATTTAAGAAAACCACCCATTTTGGAACCGAAATCAGAATCTTTTACGAAGGTTTATCATTACTTCCAATTGTCCACTTGGGTATTCATGAATTCTTTATGTTTTTAACAGCAATATTGCCGAATGTTACCTTACCGAACATTGAACCTCTTCGCGGAGGAAGGATATTGCAAATTTAATGTTTTCTAGCACTTGTACTGCGTGCAGTTAGCACGCAGCACAAGGTTAAATCGTAAATAATTAACTCTTGAGATTAGGCGATGATTGAAGGATCTTTTGTACTTGTGTTTCTTAACAATGAATCTAAAAAAACGATGTTAGTATCTACATTCATCAGTAATTTATTAACCTACAACAAGACCTCAGCTTTTCTAACTTGATATCGAACTCTATGTATGTGTTGAACCTTAACTTAGTGGCTTTTAAAGGTGATACTTAAATCAAGATACTAAATAAGAAGGATATAAGTGGCGGCCACTAGTTTTATTACGAGGTAGGTAGGCTGTAAATACTGAATTGAGTTTTTTATTGATTAAAATCAGTGGTTTACATCAATGACACAAAAAACAATGGGCATTTTGGCCCCAGCTTGTAACATCTTGCGACCTTTATAATATAAAAAGCCTATAAAAATGCTACATTTTTTTCTTCGGTGAGGTACTTCTAAACGATGGTAGAAAAATACTAGGTGATGTCAAAGTAAGTATGTATATACATGATATTCGAAAATAATGTTTTATTTCATTACATTATTTTCGTTTCCGTTTTGTTTCCCATAACCATTCTATAAACTATTTCCCATTTTATTGTTTCATTTACAATGGTCAATTTCCTTCATATTTTTGTACCTAATGTAAAAAAAAAACGAAAATAATAAAAAAAAAGGTTTTTTTGTCATATTGTTTCCTCCATATTTGTATGAAGAAAACACGTATTTTCACAGTAAAAGAACATAAAATGTAGACCTTTAACATTTTTAATAGTTTTTTTCGATACTTTAGTGTTATATTCAGGAGAAACAGTATCCAATAGAAATCGCGATTACTTGGTAACCCCATACATTTCACCATTGATTCTTTTGTAGTCATATTGTGTACAAGATCCCCTTTAAATCCATGCTACTCTTATGATGGTACAAGGTGGGGCCATACATTTCTGCCCATTGTTGTTTGTAAGTACCTACTGCCTACATGGTACTGCCTTTTATAGTAAGTATCTATGCCAACAAAAAAATAATATGTAATACAGTTGTTGTCATATCATCAACAGAGTTACAATATTATGACATTGACCGCCGTTAAATCTAGTTTTTTCTGATAATTTCCTTGTAATTATTGCGTAAGTTAATTAACTGTTAACAGCTTTGAACAGGCGCCGTTTTGCGGTTACTTAATCTTGGCCAGTTCATTTGAAATAATAATTAATATTTATATTTAAATTACTTAAATGTGCAGGTATTAACGCTATTAAGGGATAATACGTTTAAAACAAGCGCTACTTGTTTTAATTAAAAATCAGTTATTAAAACAACAATATCGCAACACACATCAAATGTCCACAGATTTGATTGAGGTAATGCTTCTGTGGGTTGATGACTCAATTTTGTACTAATGGCCAAGATCCGATATCTCCATAACTTTAAAACTAACTAACTTTCCAAAAAATTATTATTTATTTATGATAACATCATATATGATATTTTAAATATATGTACTTAGACCAAAATATACCTAGACGTAATACAAGAACACCTAAATACATAAATCATAATATATGATTGTAAAAACAACTCATTAAAAGAAAGGAAAGTTAATCCCGTCCTAAAATGACTCCGTAAAGCCCTACCTTATGGTTTTAGTAATTTCAATCCCCTGCGAATTGTGTTGTCTATTCTAGAACAGACCTGGGGGTAACCATAAACTTCTTAAAACAATCTAAAATCTGTCAAATCTTGTCAAATATGTCAAATTTCGCACGTAATGACGTACGAAATTGACAGATTTGAGATTGTTTTAAGAGTTCATGGTTGCTGCATTTACTTAACATAATTATTCAAAGACTTATGCAGGTGGACTAATTAATATACCATTTTACATCATTTCGTTTTTACGATAGGACACAAATCGCCGATGCGTTTACTTCGATGAAATATCGGAATCAACAATACGCAAGACGCGCCATTAGTTTCGAAAAGGAGTTCTCGGAAAATCACCGATATTGCTTATCTCGCTAATAAATCGTGTTTACGGCGAACCAACAGTAGCTGCAAGGAATAGAATAACAATTTATTATAGATACGTGAATAGGAATTGCGATCGAGTGGATACTGTCAATTGGATACCGATTTTATGAGTGTGTGTCAATGTTATTTTATATTCGATTGAGCGCACATACATACGCAGGACTGTTACTTGTAAAATAAGATCTTTGTAACGTTAAATATTTTATCGCAATGATTGGTTTGGAATCGGATACACCTTGGCGTGTCCCTGCCTGGCCCTGGTTCGCCATTTTGTTTACATTTTTCGCCAGGCTAGAAAATAAACAATATTGACCACTGTCTGACGTATTATTATAGAAATAAAAATAGAAAATAAAATGAAAAATGCATAACAATAACAAAATAAGCTGTGAAAAACCGGCCATTAACCATAGACTTAAAATTCGCTACGCTTAATATCTTTCTAAATTATGTCAGTCTACGCCTCTAGTTCTAGACAGCTAGCCCTTTCACACATGTGCGTCAATAAAATGCAATTGCCGTATACGAAGCTCCGGAAGGCGCGTGGTAATAACGCCTAATATGGGCAAAACTGATCGTGTGCGCGCGCGCCTAGTTAATTGATCTGTTCGTGGAAGCTAGCTCTGTGCATACTGTGCGCTATAATATGATGAATATGATATTAACCCCTCGACAGTGTTTAAAATAGATAACAACTGAATAACGATGGGAGTTGTAGGATTAAAGTACAAATTACAATAAGCTTATGGGAATGTCTCACTGCCTAACAATGAAATAGTTTCAGGCATGTCTAGATGTAATCCTCGCCACGCAGGTCCAGTTCGGATTGTTGTATGAGTTTTTAGGAGTGTTATTGTAATGCTGGGGCTTCACCTGCGTGACGCCTAACGTTCAAATAAAGGCATGATAAGCGTTAAATAAATGAAAGCATTAAGCTACGCGCTAAGTGCGTGGCCACACTTATTTGATGTTTGATTCTAGCGTCTAGCGACGTAGTTAGCGTGTGATCTGTGAGTGTGTCTTTAAAATAAAATAAAAAGCTTCCAAGAACTCAATACTTTTTTCGTTTTGTCTACTCCATTCTAACTTAATAACTATGCACTTTAACGTATATTTCACAAAGAGTTTTTGAATGTGACCGTGTTTTAACATGTTTAGTGTAGTAGGTGTAGCCACAACAACGCACTAGACGCCCGCTTAATCCCTTTGATGTGTCAAAAGTTACCGCCGTCCGAGCTATCGCCTAACGTCTAATGTTATTGAAGCAAATTAGCGCACAAAGACCGGCCACACCTGCGTACTACGTCAAATAGAGCACTAATTAACGACATTAGACGCAGATGAAGCCCCAGCATAAAAGATATTCTTGTCTTATCGAGGGTAGTACTTTGGTTCCATCAACTCTCCTACTTGTAGCAATGTCGGCCTCAATCTGCAATAAGTTGAATGCTCTAAGGCAATAAGTCAAGCATTATTTGAGTTAAAAAAAGGGCATTCTGTCTAGTCGTTCTCTAATTATAAAAAAGAAACAAGAATTATTTTTTAATATCTCTGGAACTCTCTTAAAAAACCTTCGGAACCTTCCTTTATGTTAAATACTCGTAAATGTATATAAGTTTATATTTATTAATATTTTTGGACATTTCTCTTAAGAATAATATTTTCTCCATCGCTTGTAGTGTGTAAGAACACTACGATCTCCGGCTCTAAATCGTTTTCCGTATAAAAGTCGTCGCCGGGAGTCCCACGACCAGTCAAAGGAAGTGTTAGTAGGTCTTTCATCTGTCATTCCGAGACTCATATAAATTACTGTATCATTTTTTTTATTTACTTTATTATAGTGTACTTAGTAGGAGGCGTATTTTTAAAGCGTTTGAATTCCAATTCGTATACGATATCCCAATACGATATCGTGTACAATTTGTTAGGAGTTCGTATACGATTCTTGTGAATTGGAATGTTTCAAAAATACACCTCCAGGAGCGTAGTTCCCGTAATTTAACAGTTTTCATAATCTAGATTCGATTTGGTTTTACTCTTAGACTTATTATTCACTAATTTATACTAAATCTATAAATAAATAAATATCGGACAACATCACATACATTGCTCTGATCCTAAGTTAAGTAGCTAAAGCACTTGTGTATAGAAATCAGAAACAATGACGGTACCACAACACCCAGACCCGAGTCAATATAGAAAAGTTCGTTTTTTTACATTGACCCGACCGGGAATTGAACTCGAAACCTCAGAGATGGCGGCGACCTAAAGTCCGGGAGTTGGGTTTCTGAAGGCAGAGCAAGCGTAGTAAATAAAAAACGTAAAGTATAATTCACCCTTATTTTATGTTCTAAACTTCTTAGAGCTAAATCTTTACTGATAGATATTACGCGAAAGTTTGTATGTATGGATGTGTGGATTTTTGTTACTCACAAAAAAACTACTGAACGGATTTGGATGAAATTTTGCACACGTAATATACATTATGATCTGAATTAATATATAGGATACTTTTTATCCCGGTTTAATGTTAGTGTGGGATATGTTTGTCTATATTGTTGTTTATTTGAACGCTTTTTGTTAATATCATACCAAAAATCCTGTAGCCTACCTACGCAAACGTAGTTTACGCTATTTATACAGATACTAATATATTGAATACCTAAAGTAAGGCACGTAATACAAATCACGCACTAGAATAAGTAGCTTAAATATGAAAAATATAAAACGAAAGTTAAAATTACACTATGTAGAAAACTTATAATTGAATCCGTTGGCTGATGTGCGTTTTCTTGATTCCACTTTTTTGGTTATTAAATGGTTTTATTGATATGTTATTGATTACATACCTACTGCTATTATTATTTAATTTAAACGTCGACTCAGGTCGCGTCAATACAAACCTCAGTGGTTTAAGAATGTGACTTTCATCAATATCTCTGTAATGTTGATTGATGAGGTAAAAAAAAAATTACAACAAGGAAAAAAAAAATTACTATACGTACGAGAAAAAATCTATAACAGCCGATATCATTACAATCACTTCTAAGAACACATTTATAGCAATTTATAACGATCTAATCGACGATTATTATTACGTAAGGACAGAATAATTAGCAATCATAAGTTCTTTTTAATAAAAATCGTTTCAAAATCGCGTTTAGTTAGAGCTTTCTAAGGATTGCGTAATACAACGTGGGACAATACGTAAGCGTAATATTAGCTTCTACATTAGAGAGACAATCCGACATTTTTGAGCTGCGTATTCATCGACAATCCTTCTTTCAAAACCGGTTTTAAATAAATATTGGACCACATCACATACATTGCTCTGATCCTAAGGTAAGTAGCGAAAGCACTTGTGTTATATATAGTACCACAACACCTAGACCCGAGCCAATATAGACAAGTTCGTTTTCCACATTGACCCGACCGGGGATCGAACCCGGAACCTCAGAGATGACGAAGCCATATATAGTCCGGCGTGCTCACCGCTCGGCAACAGAAGACGTCAAAATAAAAAACAAAAAAATAAAATAAGCATCTCATGCATCAATAACTAAAACTTGTTAGATTAAAAATCGAATCGTACGGTAAGACTGTGTTGGAAATATGGGTCTCTATCAAGTGAAACACAACATTTAGACCACACATAAGCAGTTCTCACACTTCGATAATAGCACGTGCTTTCTAGCTCAAGAAAAACGCCCGATTCTGCAACAATGTAGCGATATATCGAGTTCCGTAAGCGATCGATTAGTCGCAATCAATCGATAAAGAAATTTTCTCAGCGAGAAAGTGTTGAATAAAGAACAGTCGCGTGTCAAGACAGTGAAATGTGTATGGAAATTGATTGTCTGTCTGCGAAGAAAGTTACGAAACTACTAAAGTTGTGAACTTTGACGTCATGCGATTAAATAATCTAGCCAAACGGGACTTGACTGATGCGGTGATGGTTACAGACCAAGCTTTAAAAACGTAAAAAACATTTAAGTATAATTCAAAGTAATTTGTTTTACCTTAAAAACTTCTAGTAATAAAAATCCAATAACTTTAGTTATATTCTGCAGCTCTGCACTATAATCTCAACATGTTTGACTCAACATGGGACACTAGCGTAAACCGAACTCACACTTGACCACTTTTTATTATTATTTGTTTTGTTTACGTTAGAATCCACTGTAATCACACCTATTTTAACGCTTGTAAGAAGGTTTAGCGTTTTTACGATAGAGCAAAAAACAGAAAACAAGTTTGTTTTTGTACCTAATGGGGACTCCCCATATTCAACTTTTGCTTCAATGGATGGCTTCTTATTTTTTAGGTTATCTACCACAATAATATCCAATAAAAAATTTCAACTAGTTAGCTTAATCCTACATGTATAACAAGTTTTTTTCTTTACCCTAAAACGGTAAAACATAGGTACAGTCAACAGCACGACCTACCCAAAAAGTCAAAAATTATCCAATAGATTTTCAACTTTAAGCCTGTACATAAAACCAAGTAGAATGCAAAAAAAAATATTGCTGGGAAATGACTTTTATTTTTGGGTATTAAAAAAAATAACTTATTTCTTACCCGCAATGTATAGCGCGCACGCCACACGCCACAGACTATGCCTGTGTAAGCGGATCATGTTTCTTTGTAAAAAAGGTTTAGTATTATCAAACAGAAGTCAATTTTGTAAAAATCTTTGAAAAAAAAATTTAACTTTGACTGTCAATAACTCGGTAACCCGTCATTTCCCAGGGCCCTAACCATAAACTGTTAAAACAATTCCAAATCTGTCAAACAATATCATTTCTGTCAAATTTTGTATGAAATAACGTACCAAAATTGACAGATTTGACAACTTTGTGATTGTTTTAACAGTTCATGGTTGGGGCCCAGGTATAGTGTAAAAGCAAAAAATGATCGTAATAATACGTGAAATATGTAGTGTTCGGCCTCGTTAAGCCTTTTTTTACACCCGATATAGAGATCATTTTCAACTGAGAAAATTTGACATTTTGTGGTAGATCGACGAGCTGTTGTCCGTACAACCGTCAAACTAGGTGTAGATTCTCAAATTAAAAAACAAATCATAAAAACTGGTCAAGTGCGAGTCGAAATCCTGAACTGATCGAAAAAGAACGACAGTGCCTACCTAAATGATAGTCTAAACCTTTTGATGCGATATCGCGCCTCACTTAGCCAGTGATATTATAAAATCTCATAATCTTTAGTTAAACAGTCAAACACACGCACTTTGTCCATCAAGACATCAATACAATGACTAAGGAGGCTATTAAATTGACCATTATATTAATTACCCCTAATTAGTATTATTCGTTAATGCATCAAATGCTTCTTTTGCAAACTTTTGTGGAGCTTTTCACATAGTTTTTCACGACATCGCAGCGTTGGGACGTTTTTCTAGAAGCTTTTTAAAAGTTGTTTTAGTTATGAAGATCCTTATTAATTTCCTCTCACTCCATTGGAACCTTAAGCACTTAAACTATTTGTTTAGCCATGTAAGTAGCTTGATATTATGTTCTTAATTATTTTGAGTCAAAATTAACTGTCGCTAGTGCAGAGGAAATTTTAGGTAAAGAAGTAGCTAAATGTGTGCAGTGTTTTTTTAGATCAAATATTATTATTGTATGTTTGTTTTTTTAATTAATCTTGCTATGTTTGTATGTATGTATGTTCGGGTTAAACTTGCAACTGAATTTTTACTTATTTAGTAGTTATTTTTTAAAGAAGGTTTCTTATTTTGTTTTTTTTTATCTGGTGCAGTCGATTTGAGTAATTGTAAATCAAATAAAATATTACTTTCCTGTAAGTTAATCTGGACATCTTAAGATAAAGCTGTAAACATTTTAAAAACTACACGTAATTATCCCAATGATTGCCTTTATGCGGCTCGTTACATTGTACTGTCCACCTTGAGGGCCGTAGAGGGCGTCCGTACGCTGCGCTTGCCGGTACGTGGCCTCCATTCCAGTAGCTCTTTGCTCCATCGGCCGTCAGTTCTACATGCTACCGTTAGTTCTAGGTGGACAGACGACTAGTGAAGGTTGCAGGAAGCCGCTGGATCCATGCCGCTTCCAGCCAGTCGATCTGATAATCATTGGGAGAGGTCTATGTGCAGTTACGTCCTGTGGCTGAAATGATGTAGTATGCCTATATACGTCCCATTGCAGAGCACAGGCCTCACCTCAACTATGAGGTGCAGGCTGAAATGACGATGATGATGATAGATTACGTACCTAGTTCTGAATTATGAAAAAGAAAGAAAGAAATAAACGTGTCTTTTGTTACAGAATTCTAGCGGCAGCGAACCGAGGTCGCGCAGCGCTACTCCCGACTCGCTGGACTCACTGCCCAGCGGTGGGTCTGGCAGCCCGCCTGCCGAGTGGGCAGATTCGGCCACGCCACCGGACTTTGTGTAAGTAATTACTTAAATCCTTATCCAAGTATTGCATCCTTAATTAAGATTTTTAGAACACGCGAAGATCTAGGTAGATCCTATATCTTTTTTGAGGGGTAACCTTGTCAAAGTAAGCTCTAAATCTAGTGTGATGTAGAGCTTACTTTACTTAATTAGAGACCAGACAACATACCAACTGTCAAGATCTCGAAGAAATATGGATAACATTCTGAATCACAAATATTAACTTACACAAAACTACTTTAGTCTTAAAACAGGACCAGACAACACACCAGTGTTTGCCATAACCTCAAAAGAATTAACAAAATTCTTGAGTTACGAGGTACCAGACGATAAATTTTACCAGGAGGCCTCAGGAGACCCTCAGCCCCCCATAAGTGGAAATTTGAAAAATTTGTTCAAGGAATTGACCTGATGAATCATAACTCGAGCCGTTTGCGTGGAAATCAAACGGAAGGTCATCATGCCGAATGATCTGTAAAACACTGCCATCAAAGATATCATTGCTGAAAGTATCTCTCCTTACAGAGACAGCTTCCCGCCATCAGGTGCGCACGCGCCGCTGGCCCGCACACCGTCGGCGCCGGCCGGCGGGCGCCGCGCGCGACTCTCCCCGCCCGCGCAGGCGCACTCCCCCCCGCTGCCGATGCATGAACTCTTCAAGCCCAATGATCTGCACTGGGCTGACATCGCTACTAATACTGGTAAGTGTCAGGAATCTGCTGGCTTCAGATCTTGTCGTCTTGTCGTCTTCATCGGCCTTTGGAAGACCACAGCTGGACATACGCCATAGCAAGCGGTTCCGGGCAGTTGGCATCTAGTTCTTCTTCTTCTATTCAGCCTATTGCAGTCCACTGCTGGACGTAAGCTTCCCCACGATCTCCCGCTTTTTTTTATCCAACCACTGACAGTCATCTTCCTAATTAATTCCTAGTTCTTCTTATCGAGTGGCAAATCGCTTTAAATAGAGTCAGCCCAGAACTGGGCAACGGCTAACATCTATTTTGTACCTAGTCCTCATTTTGAGTACTTAAACATAGATAAGGAACGTTTATAGTGAAGAAATAGACGATTTATTTATTTTTAACTAACAATATTTTTCAGAGGGCATCGAGCTTTTGGGGTACCAAAGATACGGAACAGTACAGGGACCAAGAATAGGCAAGGAACGAATCAACGGATCAATCTCAAAAGACAATGACACGTTCATGTAAGTATTTTTTGTGTTCTTGTCTGGATTACATAAGCATCTTTTACCAATAATAAATCGATCTTAGTCAATTTTACTTTTTTCCACATAGCTTAGCATTAAACATCGTAAGTAGATACAGGTTTCTCCTGATATTTCATAGTTTCCCGCAAAAAAATTAAGGTCTTAAAGTGTGCGAAAAAGGCAAAGGACAAAGTTTTGTTCAGTAAGCATTTGCAGCTGCTAGGCAATGATTGCGACCTGGTAAAGTTTGCAGGAACTCGCTAAATGCAGATCGCTTCCAACTGACCGATCTGGAAATCACTGGGGAAGGCCTATGGTCAGCAGTGGACGACCTGTGACTGAAATGATGATGATGATGAGGCAATGATTCTTTTGTGCTTGATCTGTAGCAGTTAATATTTATTTATTTTTTGTATTATTTTCTTCTAGAAACAAGCACACAGCGGTTTCCCGAGCCAAGAGCTCTGCGTCCGCGCAACAGCCGCTGAGCTTCGAGCACAAATTCAACCTCGACCGGCAAATGCTGGACCAAGAGGAGGTGGGTACTGCAGTAAGACTCGTTGTTGATTCAGAATAAAACACATTAAGGTGGGGGAAGAATATAGTGAATGGCTAAATGAGATTCAGTGAGGGTTAAAAAATGTTGTTTAGAGAATTAATCCTTTGGAAAGAGCTTGAAGACTGGTATCTTGGGTACATTTACGTCGAATAACATATATCAACACAATATAAATAAATAAATATTAGACAACATCACATACATTGCTCTGATCCTAAGGTAAGTAGCTAAAGCACTTGTGTTATAGAAATCAGAAACAACGACGGCACCACAACACCCAGACCCGAGCCAATATAGAAAAGTTCGTTTTCTACATTGACAGACCGGCGTGCTCGCCTCTTGGCTACGGAGGTCGTCAAATATTGTTGACAAAAACTCAATTCAAAGACTCAATTACCAACCAAGCTTGTTAACAAACCATTTTAAATATTTGGGTAGATAATAGATACTAAATTAGTTAATAAAGCTACGATGGACAACAAAAACCTAGAAAAAGAACAGCCACAATCCCATGTAACCTCATTTTTGTTCCTATTCTGAACCAATAACGAAACACATCCTTGCTTCTGCCAAGAACAACTCCTCAATGATTCTTTGATGTACAGGAATGGCCAGAACAGGACAGCTGCGTGGATATCGAAAGCCTTTCCGAGCCGCAGCTGAAGCGCCTACCGCCGCTGCTCTGGCTCGAGCTCACCGCGCTCTTCGACCGCTACTCGCTGCCCTTCCACAAGAGGAAGCCGCCGAAGAAGAAAAGGAAGGAGGGTAAGTTCATCATTATTTAAGCCACAGGACGTCCACTGCTGAACATAGGCCTCCCCCAGTGACTTCTAGATCGGCCAGTCGGAAGCGACCTGCATCCAGCGACTTCCTGCAACATCTACCACTGACACTTACTGTCTTATTCAGAGTGCATTTGCTAGTCCGGGACTAAGGTTAAATAATTGATTTTTATTATTTTATTTAGTAAGGAACACAGTATATATATAAATACATTCAAAGACAAAATTATAATATGAGGTGACAAATTCTTATATATATACCAATAATAGGCGTACACAGCATTTAGACTTAAAAATTTCTACTATAAGTACTTATAAATATTGCATTTTTTAAAAATAATAACAAGTATTTTTAATAATTTACAAAGAACACTAATAAAAAATCACAAGAAGGTAAGTTTCTGCCTAAACTTCGGTAAGGAGTCATTAAAAATATCAAGACCTGTCCCATGTCTCTCATTGTATTGCGAAAAACATCTAGCAAGGGGAGCGTGGCGACCGAGATTTGTTCTGGTTGCAGGCAGAGCAAATAGCTTCTTAATAGGGTAACGAGGTAGGCGAGCCGGCACGGATAGTCTTACCCGCTCCACAAGATCACCACACTTAATTTTGCCATTGATAAGCCTGTGCAAAAACACCAAGTCATGCCGTAAACGCCGGTGGCGTAACGTGTCCATTTTAAAAAAGGCTAACCTGTGGTCATAGGGTGATCTGTGCGATACTCCTGGAGTCAGAAATGCCAAGTACCTCGTAAACGCACGCTGAATACCCTCTATACGTTGAGAGTGGACGGCATATACAGGGTTCCAAGCAACACTCGCATACTCCAGATTGCTTCGAACTAAAGCGTTGTACAAAAGTTTACGCGTATAATTCAGTCTAAATCCTTTGGCGTTTCGCTTCAAAAAACCTAACATTTGGGATGCTTTTTTTATAATATTATTAATATGGGATGTAAATTTAAGCTGTCCATCCACCGTAACACCCAAATCCCGATTTTTGTACGTTAGTACAGTGGTTTAACCTTAGTTCCGAACTAGCAAATGCACTCCGAAAAAGACGGTATAATCCTTACTGTGGGAGCCAGGGTTAGGAAAATTAAGAGACAGCTATAATCTCCGAGCGATATACCTATACGGCGAAAGCTGGGCTGGGAACAATAAGGATATTTTCTTATTTTTATGACTAAAGCTTTTCCACAGCTAAAGTGGTCTTTATGATCAATATGTGTCAAGTTAATCAATTTAAATTGTCCGAAAGTTGCCACAGAAAAGGCTATCCGTGTAGTAGATTTATAAAATTTGCTATCGGTATCACAAAAAAATAGAGACACAATTATTTCACATAATTTCTACTCCAGATATTAGAATATTTAATACTTACATAAATATTTTCTCTTCTTCATCATCATCGCTGCCTATTACAGTCCACTGCCGGACGTAAGCCTCCTCCAAAGAGCGCCATCTCCCGCTTTTTCATCCATCCACTGCCAGCCATCTTCCTTAGGTCGTCAGTCCATCGAGCTAGGGCGCGTCCTACATTACGTTTGCCAAGGCGTGTTCTCTACTCGAAAACCCGTTTACTTCACCTTTAATCGGTTTTGCGACAAATGTGGCCAGCCCACTGTTACTTATGCTTGCTACATTTTTGGATGTCCGTTCCTTTAACCATCTGTCTGATGATCTCGTTTCGGATTTTATCCCTTAACGAAATTCCAAGCATCGACCATTCCATAGCTCGGTGGGTGGTAATATGGCGTCGGCGAGTCAGCTCTACTGTCATGTTTCACGTATCGGCTCCGTATCTTGCTTACTTAATATCTTCTTTTCTTAAGTGTCTCAAATTCACTATAGTCCTTGAAATACTGTGAATTGAACGACACCACATCACCAGCCCATATCAGTCCACTGCTGGACACAGGCCTCTCCAAAAGGAGGATTTTGCCATAATCGCCGCGCTTGGCAGGCGGGTTGGCGATCGCAGTTTGGCCTATGGTGGAGAGGAGACGCTGCTGCCCGTCTTCTAATGGCGGTTCTCCTGTAGTCGCCTCTTACGACATAGGAAGAGAAGGGGTGGTGCAATTCTTTTAACGTGCCGGCACCACACGGAACGACACCATTATTCCGTTAATTAGGTGCAGTAACTCAACTCCAACACATTTCTTCTCCACCCATCCCGTATCTAAGGATGTAAGTATATCATTCGCAGAGGGCAACGTATTCGGCGTGTCGCTGGAGACGCTGGTGCGCAAGGACGTGATCCTGTGGGAGGAGACGTGGTCGTGCGTGCCCAGCGCCGTGCGCGCGCTCGCCGCCGCGCTGCGCGCGCGCACCGCCGACGAGGGGCTGCTGCGCGTGCCCGGGAACAAGCAGAAGGTGCGCAGGATACAACACTTTACTTTTTGCTAACTAATTACGAGGTTTTTAGGGGTCGTCGTTAATTAATTTATCACGTGATGTTTTTAGCAACTTTTTAGCCCTTACTCCCCTTATGTTTTTATGGTGGGGTCTTAGACTACCCCTCCTCCAGGGTTTTTTTAGGGTTTCGTACCCAAAGGGTAAAACGGGACTCTATTACTGAGGCTCCGCTGTCCCTCTGTCTGTCCGTCTGTCACCAGGCTGTATCTCATGAACCGTGATAGTTAGACAGTTGAAATTTTCACAGATGATGTATTTCTATTGCCGCTATAACAACAAATACTCAAAACCAGAATAAAATAAAGATTTAAGGGGGCTGCCATACAAAAAACGTGATTTTTTTGCTCGTTTTGATAGATAATGGTGCGGAACCCTTCGTGCGCGAGGCCGACTCGCACTTGGGCGGTTTTTTATTTCTTTCTAACTAATAAAGAGTTACAACCATCCAACACTTCTTAGGGTTCGTCCATTAAACACGTGATGTTTTTAGCAACTTTTTAGCCCTTACTCCCCTTATGTTATTATGGTGGGGGTTTAGACTACCCCTCCTCCAGGATTTTTTTTACTTCTTTCTAGCTAATAACGAGGTACAACCATCCAACAATACACAACACTTATTATGTGCAGAAATTAATAGATTTTTTTTTGTTTTATCATCCAGATCGAAAGCCTCTGCCAGCTGATCGAACGCGAGTGGTACGGGCAACGCGAGATGGTTGAAGCAGCGCTCAACCGCGCCAGCAGCCACGACATCGCCGCTGTCTTCAAGCGCTTGATGCGCGACCTGCCGCAGCCGCCGCTTACGCAAGAGCTGATGAGACTCTTCTACCACACTTATGGTGAGCTATACCTATCTTCTACCTACGACCGCGAGTGGTAGACGCAGCGCTCGACCGCGCCAGCAGCCACGACATCGCCGCTGTCTTCAAGCGCTTGATGCGCGACCTGCCGCAGCCGCCGCTTACGCAAGAGCTGATGAGACTCTTCTACCACACTTATGGTGAGCTATACCTATCTTCTACCTACGACCGCGAGTGGTAGACGCAGCGCTCGACCGCGCCAGCAGCCACGACATCGCCGCTGTCTTCAAGCGCTTGATGCGCGACCTGCCGCAGCCGCCGCTCACGCAAGAGCTGATGAGGCTCTTCTACCACACTTATGGTGAGCTATACCTATCTTCTACCTACAACCGCGAGTGGTAGACGCAGCGCTCGACCGCGCCAGCAGCCACGACATCGCCGCTGTCTTCAAGCGCTTAATGCGCGACCTGCCGCAGCCGCCGCTTACGCAAGAGCTGATGAGACTCTTCTACCACACTTATGGTAAGCTACACCTATCTTCTAACCTACGACTGCGAGTGGTAGACGCAGCGCTAAACCGCGCCAGCAGCCACGACATCGCCGCTGTCTTCAAGCGCTTGATGCGCGACCTGCCGCAGCCGCCGCTCACGCAAGAGCTGATGAGACTCTTCTACCACACTTATGGTGAGCTATACCTATCTTCTACCTACGACTGCGAGTGGTAGACGCAGCGCTCAACCGCGCCAGCAGTCACGACATCGCCGCTGTCTTCAAGCGCTTGATGCGCGACCTGCCGCAGCCGCCGCTCACGCAAGAGCTGATGAGACTCTTCTACCACACTTATGGTGAGCTACACCTATTCCTACCAACCTCAGGGTATCATAAACTACTACATTTTAAGGTACCTTAGTCTACCGTATACCGTATGTTTATTATTCTACAGAATGTTACTTAAACTGAATATTTATTTAGATAACAGCTTTTAGTATTGAGTCAAAATCGCAACACAAAAAAAAACCGTGAGAAATGACCAAATCTACAGGGTGACCGGGCCATACTTTCCTGGGTTTTGTCCGCCACCGAAAGTTAGTAAAAGAAAACAAACAAATCCGAATGGTTTGTCCCTTTAAATAACTGAGCAGTGATCCATAACACATTATAATTTTAAACAGCTTTAAAACCATTAGGGTATTTACCAAAAGGTAGAATAGGCCGCTATGAAAAGGATCTTGTAATGACTGTTTGTGCTAAAATAATTTAAAAAAAATGAATTTCCAAGAACATGTAAATACATTTTTGACGACCTCCTTAACCTTAACCGAGAGGCGAGCGCGCTGGACTATATGCCGTCGCCATTTCTGAGGTTCCAGGTTCGATCCCCGGTCGGTTCAGTGTAGAAAACAAACTTTTCTATATTGTCTCGGGTTTAAGTGTTATGGTAGTCGTTGTTTCTGATTTCTGTAACACAAGTGCTTCAGCTACTTACCTTAAGATCAGAGCAATGTGATGTTGTCCAATATTTATTTATTTTAAATAACCTGTCTCCATTCCCAGCGCTAACCGGTACAACGCAAGGTCGCGCACTGAACCTACTGGTACTACTCCTGCCGGCGGAGCAGCGCGCCACGCTGCGTGAGCTACTGCGTCTCGTGCGGCACATCGTCGCGCACCACCACACCAACAAGATGACCGAGCACAACGTCGCCATGATCATCGCGCCGGCGCTCTTCCCGCCCAGGTAAAACAACTATTTTAGTTAGTCGAGACCCCCCACTAGCTCTTTCGAGCTAGTCGATACTCACCCACTAGCTCTTGCGAGCTAGTCGAGACCCCCCCCCCCCCCACTAGCTCTTTCGAGCTAGTCGAGACCCCCCCCACTAGCTCTTTAGAGCTAGTCGAGACCTCCCCTCTAGCTCTTTCGAGCTAGTGGAGCCCCCCCCACTAGCTCTTTCGAGCTAGTCGAGACCCCCCCCCCACTAGCTCTTTCGAGCTAGTCGAGACCCCCCCCACTAGCTCTTTAGAGCTAGTCGAGACCTCCCCTCTAGCTCTTTCGAGCTAGTGGAGCCCCCCCCACTAGCTCTTTCGAGCTAGTCGAGACCCCCCCCACTAGCTCTTTAGAGCTAGTCGAGACCACCCCACTAGCTCTTTCGAGCTAGTGGAACCCACCCACTAGCTCTTTCGAGCTAGGCGAGACCCCCCCACTAGCTCTTTCGATCTAGTCGAGACCCCCCCCCCCACTAGCTCTTTCGAGCTAGTCGAGACCCCCCCAATAGCTCTTTCGAGCTAGTCGAGACCCCCCCCACTAGCTCTTTCGAGCTAGTCGAGACCCCCCCAATAGCTCTTTCGAGCTAGTCGAGACCTCCCCTCTAGCTCTTTCGAGCTAGTGGAGCCCCCCCACTAGCTCTTTCGAGCTAGTCGAGACCCCCCCACTAGCTCTTTAGAGCTAGTCGATACCCCCCACTTGATCTTTCGATCTAGTCCAGAACCCCCACTAGCTCTTTCGAGCGTCGACGTCGTGACAGCGTCCAATCAGAAGACGCAACGCTTGCGCAGCGGCATTTACTTAACGCTGATTGGACACTGTCACGACGCGCTCGAAAGATCGCTAGCTAGCTAGGCCTAAGCTGGGCTGTTTCTGCACTTAGCCTTTGATTGAGCCATTAATAATAAAACAACAATAAAACCAATTTATTTCTGGTAATAGGCCTAAATTAAGCGCTTTTACACGTCCCAATTTTTTTTCCTACCACTGCTTTGGGACAATTGTATTGTGCGTGCTGCAGCTGCATCTTTGTCCTTACTTCAACCAGCCCAGGTCATCCCAAGTCTTAATCTATATCTAGCCTTTTCAGGCTCTTAAAGGCCTCCGGGAGTGATCCTGGTGATTGGAAAATCCGTGCCAATTGTTCTGCCACGCTCCCGCATTCAAGTTATTTATCTCCTTTTTATGTCGAAGAGGAGAGGCGCCAGGATGTAACCCTGTGGTATACCTTTTCAAAAACTGAAGGCGGTTCACACACTCGCTGCAAAGTGTAACGAACTTTCACTATGATCATCGATCAGCTTTCTCTGCCCAGTCCCACTGCAGGGCACAGGCCTCACTCACCTCAACTATGAGATGATTTAACCAACCTGTCGTTAACAAAACCACTTTTATACATTAACGAGAAGGGGCGACAGGATGCATCCTTGTGGAATACCTTTCCAAAAACTAAAGTAGGTTCACACACTGAATGCAATATAAACTTAACTTCCTTGAGTTTTCAAAGCAACGTCTGTTAAGAATTACAAGAGTTTACTGATGGAGTAATAACGAAATTGATTGTAGTTAGAATATTGTAGATCTACACCTTTTAATGATAATAAAGCTATGGAACAAACTTTATCGTAACTATCAGTACGTCCGTACTTCGAAAATTTGAACAGAATAAAAAAACTAACTTGCCTCTCCATTCCAGCCTACTGATCAAAGCATCAGACAGCCTGGAGACGCAGCTGGCCACGGCAGCCAACAGTTGCCACGTGACTGAAGCTCTCATGCGCTGGTGCGAACAACTATGGACCGTCCCGGCTTCATTACTCGCCGCGGCGCAAAGGAAACCCCCTCCACACCGGCGGAACCACCACACTTGAGCAGAACATCGCAGAGAGCGAACTACTCCCAGCCAAGACATTCGGCTGATGTTCGATAGGCCACGGATATGGCACAATTGTTTGTCGAATATGCTTGTTAATTTTTGCAAGTTACTCGCTGGTTTTGATAGTACCAGCTTCACGAACATAGCTTTGTGTTGAATTAGGGCATTGTAATTTATTTATTAAAGATGCAAGTACTATTTACCTAGGCGGAAATTACTATTGAATATAGATTTATACATAAGGTCAAAGATATATTATTAAGTAATTAAATTACGAATATTATTGATAGGATATATAAGAATTGGAAATTATGAGTGCATGTCCGTGGTCACTTCAGCATAAATAGATAAATTCTATGTGCAAAGGTGACATGCAAGCAGCAGTAATATTACAAGTTCACTACAGAAATAATACTTAAAGGTTATGATATGTATGTGTTTGTTGTTACTAGTTTAGTACTGACAAATGTAGTCATTAAAACAGTACATTAGTATTTGCCCCAGTTGTGTCTTGTGTGTTACCTTCGTGTAAATATCGTACAGGCCTGAAGACCAAACTTGAGTGTAAGCGACAGTGTACCTAGTAATGTTTCAGTCAAGTTGTGCTGTGCTTAAAGTTATATGAACAATGTTGCAATTGAGTGATATGATAAATATTATTTAATGATAACGATTATACATATACTCCGTGTTAATCTTGTAGTTAATGCATTTAGTGTGGTATACAAATGTGAATGAGAAGCCAAATATTCATCATATTCCTTAATTTAGTGTTTATTGATATTTCTGTGTGGTGGCCGAGCATAATGTAATAAAATTGTTTACTTAAATTCACGAATTTGTTTGTGTAAAAAAAGGTGTGGTGCCATTGAATCGTTTGGTTTGTCTACAAAAGTTACCATTTTGGCAATATAATGGTTGTTATGAGTTTGTAACATGGTGCCTTATATTGCAATAAAATATTTAAAATTATAAGTCTCCGCAATCAGAATTCCATGTATTCTTTGTATTTAATGTAAATATATTATTCTGAATAGCTTCGTTTTGTAAAATATTTTACCAATACTTTGACTAGGCAAGCAAAGACTGACTTGGTGTATTATTAATAATGTATAATGATATTTCTTAAGTGTATTTACTTCCATATTCAATAATTAAAATAAAATGCATATTATTTACAAACATTATCTTTTTATTTCACCCTAATACTAGCACTTATTTAAACTTCTTGGATTTCTGTTTGCACTCGCTCAAAACTGGAAAACTAGGTTTAATACTGAAGAATCTAATATTTAAAGTTTTTAATGAGGTAAACAGCCTCGTTGTCCGCACCGCAGATAACTTTACCTTTATCACAGTGTAGTGTATTGATGGATTTGTGTAATGTCGGCATGAGTGAGTTTACCATCATTGCATTTTTATCTTCTAACGGCATCCAAGTAGTGACCTGATTATCTGGGCCTTTTGAGCTCTTTGTCATGGCTTCCATGTTCCAATCCCAAATCTCACCAGACACGGAACAGGTTAAAAGTTTCTGCGGATTTTCTGGATGAAAGTGCATTTCTGTGACACCAGCAGTATGTGCATTAAGTAGTGATGTTGGGAAGGAGTTTACACGGAGGTCCCAAATTGCCAATGATCCTGATTCACTCCCTGCTAGAATTATGTGAGGCTGTGTAGGGTGATTTACAATGCATGTGGCTGCCATTTCATCGCCAGCCAGCAGAAAAGATGCAGCTGGTTTATTGTTGTTAGCTCTGAGATCCCAAATTTTCATGTGACCTCGAACATTACCAGTTATAATCTGAAATAAAACAGTAATTGTGTACTTAAGAACAGTAGCAGTGAACTTGTGTGATAATAGGCAGTTTTATTTACAAAATTTAGGTTACTAAGCTCCACAAAGATATGGTGCAGGGAGGTGCAGACTTGATGTCGAATATATGTTTAAAAAACCAGGGAAAAACTAGGGGACTCCATAATTTCATTCACCCATCTATCATCCATGGGTCCATGGTGCCTGGTTTCTGTAGATTTAAATAGATTTAGATGTCACCTCTTGAATAAAGAAGCAGACAGTCCCTGCCCCACTGCCTCCACATTTGAAGAGGTTTGAATTTTTACCCACTTGACACAAAGGAAGAGTTTGTCTTGGTTAAAATAATACACACACCACAAGAATCTACTCTAGACCAGGGACGTGCAGTGCTTATAGGCAATTAGACAGTGCCTACCTGGTAAATCAATCAATCAATCCTGGTAAATTCGAATCAAGGTAGGCAGTAGGTCCTTACAAATGTGTGTCATTGATGAAAACCACTGATTTTTATCAATAATACACCTAAGTAAGTATCTACTGCTTACCATGAAATAAAATGAATGCCCGCCACTGCTCCAGACTACTGCTTAAAGTGTACAGACACTTCTTCCCTGCACTTTTTCACATTCTTAGTCAAAAGAGCAATTGCTACTAGACTTGCCAACAGGTGAACCAGAATATTTTGGACTACACATACAGGGTTGTCTTAATGTGAAGATTTCTGAAAATACCAGATGCTGGGATCACAATTCAAGGATGTTCAGTGAAACTCGAATCACTGAGCTTCTAGAGTTTATGCACACAAAGACACTTAAAATGTTAAACAAAATACATACCTCACTGTGTTTGAAGAAGCAAACAGAATGTAATGAACAGCTGTCTGCGCCACTGATAGTCCGGGTAATCTCCCCTCTTCTGCCATTTAATATGTTTATGTTGCCATCTTCACCAATTGTTACAATATCGCCATCAATGGTGTCTAGTGAGGTACAGGAACATGGATCTATTCTGAAATTAAATATTGGACAACATCACATACATTGCTTTGATCCTATGGTAAGTAGCTAAAGCACTTGTGTTGTAGAAATCAGAAACAACGATGGCACCACAACACCCAGACCTGAGCGAGACAATATAGAAAAATAAAAAATTGAAATGTAATAAAGTATTGTTTTCTGAACATGCACCCATATTTACCAACTGCTGGATATAGGGCTGCTATTAAAGTTTCTCCTTTTTTTAGGATGTGTATGTGCCCAGAAGAGTGCCTATATCGACACCAACAATTTAGACTACACTATCTTGAAAAAGCCAACATTACAGTAGAGTGCAATTTATGAAAATATGTGATTAAAAAAAAAAGTACATTTACTTAGCGTAGTGTTTTATTTATAACTGTTTTATTTTTGGGAATTTCTGTATGAATTTATTGTTATAGTTTCTAGTCCATATGTTTAGCCAAATGCCGTAAAAACCGTTAATTGCCTAAAATTTAAGTTAGCATAGTCTAAGTTGCTGGTGTCAATATACTGGATAAATGAGAATTTGTAAATGAGCTATTTCTCACATTGCATGCCCCGAGAATATAGTTTTAATCATTACAAAGATTAAAAGTTTGTGAAGATCACACTTGAAATTAAGCAAATTATAATTGTGGTTAGGTAAGTTATGCTGACATCTATCAGCACCTAAATGATATTTGGAAGGTTGTAACACCAAAACTACAACAAGAACTGAGAACGTCAAGTACTAGTCAGGGTTCAGTTAAAAAGTTTTGATGAGACCGTCAGTGAGACAAGAAAACCTGGGTTATGGCTATGTTCTAATATAAGGCTACTCACCCATAATTATGTAGTTTTTTCCACGAATATATTTCCTTCAAAGGCGTTTGCATCTCGTAAGCACTGATTTCCAAAATACGCACATCACCGTTCGAAGTTGAAACTGCTATTTTGTTCTTTTCCGTAAACTTTATTTCTGTGACATCACCTTCTACGGGGTATTCGGATAACGACCGAGGATATTCAATTTCCTCATCATCGTGAGGACTTTCAAGAGTCCATACTTTGATGGAGTTAACCTCATCATCCCAACTGCCGGTAAAGAAACACTTTGTCTCCTCGTATTCCTCGGGAATCCATCGGATTTTGTTTATTTTCTGAGATACAAACGTACCTTGAACTTCTAGCGGCATTTTAATTTCAGGTTTGAGCAATTATGGTACTTTTTGGAGCCGATTTCCGAGTTGTTTCTTTTTCCGTTGCTTGTGTTGCTTGGTTTATAAATGTCAAAATTCTCATTGGAGATTTTGTTGGTGAGGTTAACTTTCGATAGTGAAGTGCACAAAATATCGACACCAGATTTAACGTTACTCGCTGTTGTGTAATGTCGCTGCTGGTAGCGTTAACATGATTTTACTATTATTAGTTTAATGGTCTACTGATAGGTTATACCTCTTGGCAATAAGTCCACTTTTTATCTTAGCTATAAAATTAAAATAATTAGGTAGTAGGTATAATCCACGCCTTTTCTATAAACATAACTTGGGGGAAATTTACTTAACCTTTTCAAAAATCTGTGTAATTTACCTATTACACCCCTGACGCAACCTTTATATGGCGTAATTAATGTTAGTAAAAAAACCACTGATCAAATAATACTACGTAGAAGATAGCGGAGTAGGAATATCGAAGAAAGTAAACGTCACTTACTTCAATTGATTGGAAACTTTTTCGTCGAGTGACAAAAAAAAAGAAAAGAAAAAACTCAGAGTGAGATACTTAATAGTGATGTGATGTCTGATGACCGTAAATGTCCACAGGCTATATAATATCGCATAGATCTAGACATAAACGAGATATCGATGCACTTTAATCGATAATCGTTAATCGATACTTTATAATCGGTCGGTAGGTAGTATGCGCTGTATAGTAGCTATCAGAACCTGCAATAATAATAATAATGGGTACTTTACAATAAAACTGTAGTTAAACAAAAATTTTATATTTAAGAACTTCAAAATAAGAAATACACAGTTCAGTCCCAGAAATACAGATTCATAGTCTCAGATTATCTTCTCGTTCTCTTGTAGCTGTAGCCGAAAAGGAACTTTAACAAACAGATCCAGAAGGCAAAGATAGTTCCAATCAATTTTATTGACTCACATAAGTACATCACAGAATGTCATAGAACCTCAGAATAAGAAATACGCGATTGGTCCATATATCTGCATGAACAAGAGTTTGAACTCTTTCTGCTGTTTTAATTTTATACAGCTTTATACAACTTGTATGAGCATGCACTTTAGGAGCACTAAATGTAATTTAAAATATATTTCGTGGAAATTCAATTCAGAATTTAATTTAATTTAATGACTTGACACTTGACAGACGCCAATGACACGCCGAATATCTTTTGACAAAAAATAAATACAAAGGAGTATTAAATCTTATAAAAAAAGTATGTACTGTTCATTAAAAACTTTTTGTAAAATCAACCATGATTCGATGATATAAGGCACTACACACAGTGCACAGACGAAGGCACAGGTCGGAACAGAAATGTTTTTACTAGTAATTACCACAAATGAATATTACACATCTAAAACATAAACCATTAAACTAAAAATAATAAATTAATTTCACTGCCTTTTTTAAGCGCGTCTTATTCTACTGTTGTAACGTTTATACCTAACACGAGTTGGATTTAGATGTCAATAACGCTTAGTTTGGTTCGGAAAAGTAAAAAGTGAGTGACAAAATCTACTTACTAGTTACTACCATGGAAAAGCACAAAACAAAGTTTATTATAATTAAATAAGGTATTTCTAAATACATACATACATAAACGTACCTACCTTCAAAATCCAAACCAGCGCTGATTATTCAGTGATTATTGTTTTTAACAATAAATATTGATTATTTTGATTTTAATTAAGTGTTTTATTTACATTTCTGCTAGAAATTTTCTTTAAATATATTTTTACTACGTGTGGATATTAACACGTTCCCTGTCCCCCAAACAAGAGCCTTTTTTCCCTGTCACGTCCACACGTTTTTTTGTAATAATGTATTGTTTAATACCTATACTGAAACAAAATCACTATACTTTGGTATTATTTTAGGAATTTCTTAAAAAAAAACAACAAAAACAATGTGACTCCATTCGGAGTCGTGGACTTGTCACTTTGGAAAAACATGACTCTAATTGGAGTCATATGAACGTTCGACGTTAAATTGAAGTTTATGAGAAAGTTTGCAACATTATTTGTCTATGGTGTAACAGTGGTTTGTAAAAAATTAAAAAACTACAGAAAATTCCTAAAACAGGGAATAAGACAAATAAGAAGAGATGTTTCGGTTGCTACCACAAGAAAAGGGAAAATGGACTATCTGCTAAATTAGCATCTGCTTCTGCATCTAAAGTCACGACCTGGTGTGCAATTTGCAAAAAAGGATTTTGTATTCACTGTTATACTAAATATCATTAATTTTTTTAAAGTATTAGATTATAGTGTTGATTATAAAACTTAAAAGAATAATAAATAAGCTCTTAAAAATAAAAATAAACCATTTAATAAGTACATACATAGTTTGTTTTATTTGTAAAACCTGAACAAGGGTCAAATTTTAAGTCATTGGGAAAATTCGTATATTTATTATCTGTAGAGGTTTATACTTTGCAATTTATTACAGAAATGTTTAGAACATACCAACTCACAAGTCTACTCTAGAATCCAACCCTAATTCATACGTCCAGTCCAATATATAACCTTTTAAAAAGTATGTAATTTGTGACTCCATATTGATGGAGCTGAAACGTGGCCATGGGAACTCCGCAATTCAACGACGCAACTTCATCGAGTTTGGGCTCGTTTAATTCGTCTTGACGAGTATTTAGATAATATATGGTCACCAGGGTCTGATGATGGAGCTGAAACGTGGCCATAGGAACTCCGTAATTAATAGACGCAACCCCATCGAGTTTGAGCTCGTTTAATTCGTCTTGACGAGTACTTTGTGTTAAGATGGTTACCAGGGTCTGATATGATGATGGAGCTGGAAGGTGGTCATAGGAACTCAGTTAAGGAACGACGCAATCCCATCGAGTCTTTGCTTGTTTGATTCGTCTTGACGAGTACTTTGGTGCTAGATGGTAACTGAAAAACATGGTGGGATTTCGATTCTTATAAAATATTTATTGTATTTAATTAAGAAATACAAAACTTCAGCACTTCAAATATAGGGGCTCTGATACTCTCTCTGGAGTTCTGTGGCCTCCATCATCAGCTCAGCAGTATGATATGCATACTAAAACCTTCTTCAGAATGTAACTAATACTTTTCTGAAAACCGCATTAAAAGCGGATGAGCCAAACGCGAGAAAATCAAGAACGTTTGTCCGCGATTTAAAAACATACATACAAACATACGGGTCAAACTGAAAACCGTCGTTTTTGAAGGGATTCTTGCGGTTGCTTACGGATTCCGGCAGCGTATAGACCGAGCCTAAGGTCGTTTTTTAAAAAGGTTCTAATATCGGCCGGAAACAGCTTATTATAATCCGAGCCTTGCAGATATGATAGATTACGTTATCAAATCGTGCTTATTATGGATGGGGCTTCGACACTTTTTACTCGTTCACAAAAATTGTTTTATTCATTCACATCATTAAATTTTATTCATTCAGCCAGGTGACAGATCTTATTAACAATACTGGCTACGCTTAAGAAGCTATAAAAGGGGTAGAAAACATCTGTCATGGCGTCATCGAAAGTAAGTCGAGCTGACATTTGGCTGTCATAGAAATCTCAATAGGCACTGACGTAAGGCTGAAAAAAACTGTCAGGCAAACGAATGAAACATATGAATGACCGATCGATTCCGGCAGATAGAAATTTGAACAGGCTGATCAACCGGTTATTTTACTGGACTTATAAAGGAAAATGCCAGATGAGCAAATAAAACACCTACAAATATAACGCGAAAGCACTCTTATGCTAAACGTATTCAAATAACAATATTTTTTTATTTTGTCACAGGACTATCCATCTGTCAGCTGTCTGTCTGTGACGTCAGTCAGTCAGCCAGCTGATGATACGATTCACGATTTCACGAGCGAAGTTTCACGATTTTGTCGAAGTTATTTTTGTAAACAAAGAAAGGTTTTGTTGTTCCAATTTGCTTTTATGTTTTCTTCTTAAAAATATAATTGATCGCTTTAAAATGGTGCGCAAAGCTGTTATACCACCTGCAGAATCTGCAGAATTTATTGCCAGCAACTCTAAACACGTAAAGATACATGAAGAGGGGATTGAAAAACTTTGTGATGAAGTAAGTTTGACTGAACGTAGGTACTATACTTTAAACATTAAAATAAAATTAGCTGATTAATAATTAGCCATATACTAAGCTGTCCTGATAAAATAGTATATAAAACGTGAATAAATTATGTTTATCTGATAAGTAAATCATCAATTTTTATTACAATAATGGAGGCCTGTAAGTACGTGACTGAGTATGGTAAAATATAATATCAATTTTCAGATGCTTCAGTCAATGATATCCAATAAACTCGAGATTCCTGAAACTGGTGCCAGCATAGCCTATCCCAGCAAAGAAGATCCTCGCTCTGTTGACTGGATATTTGTGGCTGACTCATTGAATTTCTGCTTCTGGTCTTACACCGGAGCTGAGAAGTGGACCGTAGGCGGACATTCAGGGTATTATGCACTAGAGGCTGCCCTTAGTCGAGCTTTGAAAGTATGTAAATTATGCTAAATTTATGATAGTATTGTCAGATAAAAAATAGAATTACTATAGATGTTTGCTCCTCTGAGCTTACCCCATCAGACTCCGAAAATCATCCCAGTGTAGGTCACTGACCTTGAAATGTTCACCCTTATCTACTTACCTGAAATATGATCTAAAGGTTTAACTATTCCCTTCCAAACTTCAAAGTATAAACCTAAAATAAAGCACACCTTATAATCATATTGCAGGAAGGCTATGACATCACCAACCCACAGTATTACTCCAAAATAACAGAAGACAATCTCAAAAATATCTTAAGGAGTGATAATGATGTTCAAATACCATTATTCAACGACAGGCTTTTAGTTCTTCATGAAGTAGGCAAAGTACTGATAGAAAAGTACAACGGAACTTTTACAACATGTTTAAACTTGGCCAACAAGTCTGCTGAAAAACTTCTCGAAATAATTGTAAACGATTTCCCCTGTTTTCGAGATGAAGCTGTATTTAAAGGGAGAACAGTGTCTTTGTACAAGCGAGCACAAATCTTGGTTGCGGATATTTGGAACTTCTTCGGTGGTAAAGGATGGGGAGAGTTCGAAGATATCGACAAGATTACAATGTTTGCTGATTATAGAGTACCACAAGTATTGGTATACTTTGGGGCGATGAGTTACAGTGAAGAATTAATGGAGAAGTTGAAAAAAGGTGAGTTCGTCTCAGTGGCGGGCATTGGTTTTATTTCGAGGTAGGCAGTAGATACTTTCTGAGTGTTTTATTGATGAAAATTAACCGTTTTGACCCCTGAGACTCATATGTAAGGACCTACTGCCTACCTCAATTCATCTACCAGGTAGACACTGCCTATAATTGCCTATATGCACCGTACACCACTTGTCTCATTCATATGTTAGATAGATTATATATATGTAGCACTCTAAGTAGAACTGTAAGGCAGTAAGGCTGTGTTGTTACGGTTAAAGCTGTATTGCAACAGTTGCTTTAATTATTGGGTTTGTGTTTCTGTTATGCTCAAAGACCGAAAACACTATTAGAGCGAAAAAACCGGCCAAGTGCGAGTCGGACTTGCGCACGAAGGGTTCCGTACCATTCAGTGCCGTAAATAGGGCTGTGTCACCGGTGCTCAGGCACAGGGCGTAGTCTCTGGGGGGCGCAAGAATGGCCAGACCAGGCAGGCCTATTATTTTTAAGGTTTGCTCCTGATAAGTTCACGCTGCGCCCCTAGTGGTCGATTCCAACACATACGTACCTACATGCCAGTAACATCAAAAACGTCTTTTAGATTAGACAGAACAACGCGCTATAGTGCCGGTTGGATGCGGAAGGGCCTCCAAGGTTGGGCATGAGCTGGCTCAACGCTGCCGCGCCGCCTTTAGCAACTTTGGCGCTAGGCACTCAAAATGTGACTGAAAATTCCAACGCCCGTCTAGTGTCAGCCCAAGATATTTAAGAGTCTGCCCAATCTCAATCCTGGTGCCGCTTACTATTGTAAGCACCTTATTAGGTGGAACCCTGCTGGTGGCGGCTTTTCATGGAAAGGGAGAGCCTCGGACTTGTCAAGCAGTCAGGCTGTAAAAAGCCTTCGAAGACGTTCGCCTGGATGCATAGCATTGCTAGGTACCTACAATATCTAAAAAAACAAGGACGCAGTAAAAGAAGCTCGCACAGGGCGCAGAAAAGGCTATTTACGGCACTGGTACCATTATCTATAAAAACGGCAAAGAAATCACGTTTGTTGTGTCGGAGCCCCCTTAAATATTTATTGTATTCTATTTTTAAGTATTTGTTGTTATAGCGCCAACAGAAATACAACATCTGTAAAAATTTAAACTCTCTAACTATCACGGTTCATGAGGTACAGCCTGGTGACTAGTGGTGACAGATGGACAGACAGACCGTTTAGGGTCCCGTCTACCCTTTGGGTACGGAACCCTAAAAACAGCTTTTCTTTATTATCAGAATGAGTTTTGGTCGTTTATTTAAAGTATGATAGCCAAGTCACGAATTCCGTTATGTGTCTTCTGTTTGCCACAACGCGTCGCGTCATGAGCGTTTTCATGAGAGCCATAAAACAAACGCGATGATGTTTTACAGTTTATGGTGAAATATGTTTTGAAGTGTTGTGATCTGTATGTTTATAATGACCTCCGTAGCCGAGAGGCGAGCACGCCGGACTTTAAATGGCGCCGCCATCTCTGAGGTTCCGGGTTCGATCCCCGGTCGGGTCAATGTAGAAAACGATCTTTTCTATATTGGCTCGGGTCCGGGTGTTGTGGTACCGTCGTTGTTTCTGATTTCTATAACACAAGTGCTTTACATACTGTTGTCTTTTACAAGTGCTTTAGCTACTTACCTTAGGATCAGAGCAATGTATGTGATGTTGTCCAATATTCATTTATTTATGACCGTTTTTGATCTTTCAGCATAACATGTCTAATAAGGAAACTAATACATGCCTATTAATATGAATGCTATATCTCGAATTAATAATTGTTTTATAAACATAATTTAACAGTGGCCTATGTTCAGCAGTGGACGTCCTGTGGCTGATGATGATGATGATGAAACATAATTTATAATTACGTTTTTGCAGACATACTCTTACCCAGTGGTATAGAAGAAGAAGTAGAAATCCGAGGCTGCTCCATCCACACTGTTGAACTGATCAAGCGTAGATTAAAACAGAAGACCGAAGGCCAACCAAACATCCAAGTTCCAAACTCGAGTCTAATCGACTACTTTCTGTGGTGCTACCGAAGGAAATATGCTGATCAGCTGGAGGCAGTGCCGTTCCACAAAACACTTGGTGTGTTTTACTGATAACGTATAGCATAGAGCAGTAAGAAATATTGGATTTAAAGGTAAAGGTGGATTTATAATTTAGCCAAGTTGAACTCACGATACCTACCTGTTACTTTCAAACAGTTACTGTTGACTTAATTTTTAATAACAATTCTTAAATAAATTAAATATATTCATTTAATTGAAGATAAATAACACTTGAAAAAAATCATCGACCTCAGGTGATATTTGTAAAAATATTTCTATAGGGTGTTGACGGTAGTATACTACTCAGCTATACATATAGCTACAACATTGATCAGAATACTTTCAATTTCATCTTGTCACGTGACGTCCTCGGTAGCTTAGTTGGTAAAGCACTCGCCCGGCTTGCGATGGGACGTGGGTTCGAGTCCCACCTGAGGTCGATGATTTTTTTCAAGTGTTATTTATCTTCAATTAAACCTTGCATGGAATTGCTGAAAACAAAAATTTACTATATTCATTTATTTTAAGATCTACTAAAGATCTAAATATTTTAGAAGCAAACTTTTGATTAGTTTTTGATGTAATGTAGGGTATTTTGCTTTTTTGCTGACGTTTTATCTTGGGTAAATAAGAGGTAATCTATGCTCGTGCAACAAAACAAAATCCGCGAGCGAAGGGAGCGCGAAAAATTTCTGAAAGATACAATATCTCTCTTTAGACTGTTGTACAGCTTAAAAGTATAATTTATTAAAAACATCAAAATGTCTCCACACGCCCCTCTGCCGAGCTGTCAAGTTTGGAATGAGTAACTTCCTAGAGGTATGTGTAACTTATTTGAGAGACCTCGCAATGCATGCCAGGCCTGTATATCTAGTTTTGATAAAAATATGTTTGTTAAAAAAATATTCTACCTTACATAAGTACGGCATTTAAGAATATATATTATTGTGATATATACTTATTGTGATTCGCATTTTATTATATAACTTGTTATTAAATAAAAACAAATGACTTTCGTTTAAACATAGAATTTTATTATACATTACAATCCCTTAGTCACTTTTATTTTATTATGCTTATTTATTGGTACCTACATTTACACCTCTATCAGTTACAAATTAACTGTATCACATGATTGCAGTGGTCTACTTTTATAAGGGAAAATGTATTGCACATAGCACAATTATTTATATAATTACAACTAGAATACCTAAATTTTATTATGGACACAACCGCTAGAGAATAACCCAATGTATAAATGATTATTTACAACTTTGGCATTCGAATATAATATAATGACTTAAATAGTGAAGTGACGATGTTTACGTACATGGCACTAAATATTTACATAATAAACGATCTATTTATGTACACATATGATTCATGAATGTATTATGAGTTAGAATAGAAAGTAGAAAGCTTTTTAATGCTACTTGTCTTAATAATTGACACAATCGCACAACTACAGCACCTGTTTACAAATAATAAACAAGTTGTAGTTTTGATTAAACGAGAGATATAACGTTATGGAAAGGAAACAACGTTATTTTCGAAAAATAATAGCAGCACGGTGTATTACTTAACCACCTGTAGACATTAACACAGTACGTGGCATCGATGTTGAGCGTTACGGCAAAGAGTGGGGATCCTTACGAGACGATCATCGTATCAGAGATGCGTGTGCGCGGAGCTAACAACCAATCACGGCCGGCTGTGCAGACGCGGCGCGCGACTAGCCAATCACGTAATCTTAATGATTTTCTACGCATCTTCCGCCCAGTGCTCAACTTCCATGCCGCTAGTTGTGAGAAGATTACAGCATATATTGCTTCTTATGTCTCTATTTATATTTATTGATGATAATGTGAGTCAAAAGTGGTCATCCACCATTTTATTTCGAACTTATTCTTACTCGAATTAAATGAGAAATGACTCAAATGAAACAGAACTAATTAGAGTATCTAAAATAAAAAATGACGTTAGCGGAATCATACAAAAACTTATTTCTTCATTGCAAACTTAGAAATACCTAAGTAATAATGATGACTCAATTCATAGTCTCATAAAGAATGAGATTAGATCTTTATGTATAAAGGCACTTTTTCTGTTCTTTACTCTGAAATTACCAAAATGAGACCCAGAAAATGTTTTAACAATGAAATGTGTCTGCTATTTTGAACACTGAAATAATTACATCTTTTTATTGCAATACTTAACAAGAAATACGACACATGAAATTTTATACGGCACATAATCTTATCTAAGTACACGACCGATTAATTGGTTACCACAAAGACATGTCTGACTCGGTACAAGTAAAATAATCACAAGCTTGCCTAATATTTTTGGTGACCTAATTAATATGTCGTCTACGTAATTAAGTACTCTAGCCTACTTACTACTGAACTTAGATTTGAGACTTTCAAAGAACGCTAGCTTAGATTTAATTGTGCCTGGTTCTGGCAGCGGACTCCCCGGTCGGCTAGATTCCTTCGTGACCTCCTCACCTTCGGGTATTTCTTTAGATCCCCCAGGGACTGTGAGAGGAGTGGCCATAGACAACTTGAGTTCTTCCCTGAACTCTTTGGAGATACTTCTGGCTGTGAGGCTGTGCATGTAAACTTGTTTGTTGGTAGACTTGTCCATCTTCGAGTCGCCATTTAGTATGTTTTCTTTGCTTCTCCGTCGTCGTAGGTACGAGTAAGGTTGTGGTTGCTAAAAGTAAGAGGAATTTTAAGGTTTGTCTCAGTACCGACTTGCATCAGAAATTAATCATAAATGAATCATAGAAGTATTCATTCATGTTTTTGGAAAATATTTGTGTCTAAATTCTACATAGTGATAGTGTTATACAAAAACTCGAAGCTTAAGTATTACGTGTCCCCAATCAATGATAAGTACAAATTTGTGTTTTTATTAGTCATACCAAGATTAAGATTATGTTTAAATATATCTACTAACCTTGTCTGATTCATTGAGATTATCCATGCTTACGAATTTCTTCGCCAACTCCTTAACTTTGGGCAATTGAGCTAATATATCATCGATTTCACTGTTTCTCTCCGATAACTCTTCTTCGAAACAATCTTCGATTATAACTGATTCCTCACACAACTCGATATTTGGACTGAGTTTCTCATCAGTTTCGTTGGCGAAATTGTTATCTGGTATATCGATGTTGTCGTTCGTGTCAGTCACAGCCTCGTATCTAGATGATACGTTATCTTCGGGCTTACATTTCACTATCTCGCCTGTTTGTACATTGTAGATCTTAATGGAGTCTTCCAAACTACTAGAACTTATGTAAGAATTGTCAACACTCAGATTTGTTGGAGATTTCGCAGGTTCTTCTATATCTTTACTGTCTATGTCCAATATAGGTATGTCTGCCTTGTAAGCCGTTTGCAGTATTTCTTCGAATTTCTTATCAGTCTCGTCTTCGTCCACATAGGCGGGCTTTGCAGAAAATAGTGCATGTTCGTTTATATCCTCGTATTCAATTAAAATCGTGTCATCATTGTTCATCGATATGATAGTTACAGATTCTATAGTCGGATCGTGTTTAGCGAACTTCGTGTACTGCTGGTTCGTTGCAATGGCGTTAAACTGGTTTATGAGCGATCCCTGAAATTTAAACATCGTTTTGATAATAGCATTCATCTTTCCTATTATAAACAATTTAATAATTTTAATACGCGCTTAATTTAACATTTGATATAATAACAAGTCTATTTCTAGAGCGCTATCTAAAAGCCCCACTCCGTGCTAACTTAGTTTTTTTTAAGGTTTCAACATTATTGTTTACGGTGAAAGACGTGCGGTTAGGAACAAGTTTCGAAAACGTGCATTTTTGGAAAAGGTGAAGAAGTGTTTGTTATATTGTTAATGTTATTAATGGCAGTAGGAACGTTATAGGTTTGTTGAAGGATTCTATGTGATTGTCGCATGAATGAGTGATTGATAGATTCGTTACGGGAACCTTGTTAGTTCAGTGGCAAGCGATCCAATGCTGTTAGTCAAAAGTCTGCCAAAATCATACAACACTCACCACTAATGTCTCGGTGGATTACTGTAGTAATATTACTGAAAATTGTATTAGGAAGGACACAAATCTATAAGTGCAGAGCTAAAGATCAGACTCTCATGTTTATTAAGTGCAGAGTGCTGTTAGTCAGCGATATTATTTTATTCAACAACATGCCAACTTTAAAACACAACAGGCAAAATACGCTGTGTCAAAACGAAGATATTTTATTGAAATATTAGATGTTTTAGTAATGATTGGCTCTTTCCACCTTCGGAAATGCTTAGAAGAATGTTAAAAATTAAACCTAAGTATAACCTAAATTAAAGATCGGAAAATCTGACTATCTATGTATGTATCGTACATAGTGTAGAGATTCGTATAGTACAACAGAGTTAGAATATCGGTAGGAATCATTGTCAGTTGGAGTGCTTTAATGCCAAATGTGTATTAAAGAATGTCGATCTGATTCACCAGAGGTCGTTACGAAAGCCCTTGCTTAACCTGAGACTTCCACCGAACGTATAGTTGAGGACCGGCCGGCGCTTGGCGCGGACGCAGAGGTCCTCGCTCCTCAACGTGTTGCTGCGCCTAACATTGCTATACGTCTCAAAAAGATCTTCGGTTATTTCAGGTTTTTTCGGTATTCTAAGTCTAACTATATCCTCGTTTTCCACATAACCGTCACCTTCATCGTACTCAATCGTGTTGTGTAATCTTACGTTGGCGTTTCGACTGACATTATTGTCTGTCGCATGATTTTCATCAGCGTTATCGTGTTTATCGGGGTTTTCGAAAATGGGGTTTATGGCAAAGTTGGGGCTTGCGTTTCTGGGGCTGAGGACCGCGCGGACGATGTTCTGGTGCAGCGCGCACGCCTCTAGGTCGCTCAGGGAGCTGCTGGCACTTACAGGCGTCGCGAGCTCTGTATCGAAATTGTCTAAACTGGTAGACTTGTTCAGCGATGACTGCGAACTTGCGTCGCTCAAACTTGTCTTCTTCCGACCTCCGGAGGACGCTTTCGCCTCTTTTATGTAATAATCTCTCCCGTAGCTGTAAAGCAAAAGAGTTACGAATCACGTCATATAATAACACCATTTTTTAAATCTTACTAAGAGTGCAGTATACCATACCGTTTATATTGTGGAACGTCTTCCGCTAATACATCTTTTAGTATTTTAGGTGATGGACTTTTTGATCTTGCGCCATTAGAATAGATACCATTGGTGTTGATCTCTAATAATTGTTTATTTTCAGAAGATTTTTCTTTTACGGGAATGTCATCTTCAATGCCATTCTTGTTAATGTCTACGTTAGCTTCTGATTTAAGTTCTTCTTCATCAATTTCTTTGCCTTTTGTTGTAATCATATCGAAAAGCGATGAAGTGCTTTTGGTAGATAGACGTTTTTGTATAGCTTCAGGGGAGTAAGGGTTGTTTGGCATTTCTACATAGTTAAGCCACTTCTTGCGCTCGCGATATGCAATTGATCCTATAACATACAGGAAATGATGAGGTTACGACACATTTATTATTAATAATAATATAATTAAAAAAAACATACATGACGTAGCAATCAAGTGATTTAAATGCAAGTTTTATAAATTAATCTTTGTAGATAATACACTGACTAATAGGTACTTAGGATTTTTCGATAGCAACTGAAATATTGCATTAAGTTTATTTTATCTACAAAACTCATGTATAAGCAGTTGTAATAAATTATTATTTATATTACCTGGTATTAAATCGTCTATATCTTTATCGGTGTCTCGGGTTGGTATTCTAAAAAATGAAACAGTCTAATAAGTAAATACTTATATTGATATAAAATAAATTGAAAGAATTACCTAAGAAAATACTTAAACTATTAGTATACCATTATATTCATTGTTTGTTTTCTAAATGTACAATACTTACTGTTGTGTCTCATCGTCGAAATGTTTTCTGCGCAAACTGTCGGCATATCTCTGTACTGGAACTGTGACAGTTTCTTCATATTCTCCCACACGTTCATGGCGGTTGAGAGTATTCGTAGATCCTAGAAACAAAATATCATATTATGAACGTTAAATGAAAACCAATCAAGAACAGATTATGCTCAAAAAGTGGCTCCTAGTTTGTCTCATACCTTTATTGCTCGATAAGCTGTCCATTAAATCTTCTGTGCTGTTTCCATTCATCTTTGCATCGACTTCATCAAAACATTCTTCAGATTTACGATTTAAAAGAGCTCTATGGATTTCTTCTTTCACGGAAAACTCAGTTTTGGATAATGGACCACTATCTATGTCTAGTATTAAAATAGAATCAGGACCGTTCTCATAAGTGTCATTAGCAAGTATGTTAATTTTGTCCTCAGTAACATTGTTATTATTCAGTTGTTTGTTCACGGCATCTGCTACTCCATTGTCTTCGAGCTCATTGCCAGAGTACTGTTCAAAGTCGTTTCCGTCTATGATTGTAAGACTGTCAGGTTCAAAGTCCATTTCATCGAGTTTTGGTTTTCCGCCTATAACGTGTTTAGAGTCTAGCACTTTTTTGATGTCGCTCTTGTATCGTTCGTCTGGTTCCTCTTCTTGGTCGCTGGCGTTGTCAGATAAGTCTGTGGTGTCGTCTGCATCGCGGTCGCCGATGAGTGCTCTGTACTCCGTGTTAGAATTTGGGACTAGCATCGGTACTGGCACCGATTGCATTGTTTTTATCTTTTTCTTTTGGAATAGCCAGTTCTCTTCCCACGTGCCGTCGATTGCTTGTATTTCACTACCGGAAACTTCGTCAAAGTCACGGTCTGTGTTGTCTGAAAATGTTATGAGGTTTCATGAGACGTTACCTTTGATGACGGTTTAACTTTAAAAACTGCTAACCGTAAAATAACACATACCATGCTGCACAATGTCTCCACCGAACTCGGGGAATGGCACTCGTCTGGGTAGTTCCAGTGCATCATCTGTTGCTTCTCCTTCTTCCCAGTCAGATACATCTTCATCTTCACGGGGCTGAAAAGGGTAGTATTTGAAAGCTGTAACTAGCTAATAAAGACTACACGGAACCATTAAGTGCAGAATGGCAAGGAGGATCATTCCTGACAAAAATCAATTAGATAGACCCTAACTCGCACTTATTGCACGTATATGTACATGCTTATAACTGTATTTAATACCTAGTATAAAAAAGCTGACAAAGAAATTGGTTATTGCGCCGCTTTTTTCATCACTAGCAAAGATATAGTCCTTTAGGCGGTTTAGGGCCGAGCAATTGTTTTGTAAGATTTTGTATAAGCGCCTGGAAGAGTTGGCTTATAAATGAGTAGGTAGCGTGTTTTCAATGGACGTCTTCAGATTTGGATAATACGAGAGTACTTACAGGAGGTGAGATGTCTCTCGTGTGCCGGGAGTGCAGCGTACGAGGTGAGGACCGATCGGAGGGCGTCGGGCTGGCACTGGCCGAGTGTATGCCGCTGCTGCGCCCTCCCGAACCGCTCTCTGTCTGGTATCTCTCGATCACCTGGAATCAGTTTTAGCAACGATGAATAAATGCTCATTAAGACCAAAGTAACGGTAGTAACACAAGATAAAAATGTAGCAAACTTAAGTGGCAGTGGGCTGGCCACATCTGTTGAAGAACCGATGAAAGGTGGAGTAAACGGGTTCTCGAGTGGAGACCACGCCTTGGCAAATGTAGTGTAGGGTGCCCCCTAGCCCGATGGATGACGACCTTATGAAGATGGCTGGCAGTGGCTGAATGAAAAAAAGCGGGAGATTATGCTCTTTGGCGCTCTTTGTGGGAGGCAATAGGCTGAATAGATAGATTGAAGTACCAACTTAAGAACCATGGAGGCCGCATCAAATCGGTCAATCTGGAAGTCACTGGGGGAGGCCTATGTTCAGCAGTAAACGTCCTATGGTCGAATGATGACGATGATGATGAAGTACTAACTGACTAAATTCATTGCAGCTGAATTGGAAGTTGGAAGGCCATGTCTGTCGAAGGGTTTTCTAGATTAACTATCCTCTTCGCAAAATGGCTGCTGATAATGACTGTTTTACATTTGAGATGATACAGTTATGCCCGTTTCTGGTACACCAATCTAATTAAGCTAAGACAGGTAGACAGTGGCGGGAATGGGTTTTATTTTGAGGTAGGCAGTAGATACTTGTGTGGTAACTACTAATGTGGTTTATTGGTGAAAATCTGTGGTTTTTATCAATAATACACATTTGTAAGTACCTACTGCTTAACTCATTTCAATTATCAGGTAGACACTGCCTAGTTGCCTATATGCACCGTACGCCCCTTGGTAGGAATATCCCAAACCCCACTTATTTTGCAGACTCAAATTAGCATAAGAGACAGATACTAAAATACAAAGGTCTAGGTTCAAGCAATCGTACCTAACCTACCCACATAACTCAACGGATTACTGTTAATTAAAATGCCAACCTCTCCCTCCCCGCTCTCATTGGGGAAGTACACGACACCGCCGAAGAAGTTGTACATTTTGAACGTGAAATCGGATCGGGAATCGATCGAGTTCGATCCGGTGTCGAGTTCCGATCGAGTTGCCATCGACGCGACGCGTTCGCGAACGGATTCGCACTGCGGAGCGGAGGGAAAAGTCTCGTAGGGTTGCGTGGTAGGGTTGTGTCCATTAAATTAATAATTAAGCCGCTGATAAATTCGATAGGATTTGATGATGTATATCTGCTCTTGTCGGACGCTAAAAACCAATAAAACTTTCGTTTAAGTAAATAGCCCTAAATTGACTTACCCACCCTATTTTTTTATAAACTACTTTCTACTTCAGTTGTTTGCTTTCAGGTGGTTTAATTGTAGATAGATAGATACTCTTTAATGCACACCAATCAACAAAGTTACAGCGATCGATCGATCGATCGAGCGATCTCTTCCAGACCACCTTCAGGTAGAGGACAACTATAAAGAAAGGTATATTATATACACCTGATGAGTAGGTATATTACCCACGTCTTTGTGAAAGACTGTCTGTAGGTAACACCCGTGTACAAATATATTGGGCTCGTGTGCTAAAGTTATGGCCAAGGCCACCCCATGATTAAGGCGAAGCTTGGTGAGCAAATGTATATAGGTTCATTACTTTTACTTTTAAACTCTGTTTAAGATACTGTTAGTTTAAAAAAAAATGCAGAACAAAGGCATTAAATTCTCACTAGTCTTATGCAAATTGTATGCAAATAATGTTACACCTCATCTTTCTCAATTTACACTATGTGGCAAATCCAGCTGTTGCAAAAACATGCGTTTTAAGTAATAATGCAGTGCGTTTGCTATACAAAATGCCAACGACCCGCGTGGCCTTGTCTGTCATCTGCCCTGAAAGGTGCGCGTCTAAGTAAATTATGATGTTATTTAGATTGCTAACCAATTGAGGTAGAGTACGTAGTACTTGTAGTTAGGTAAGTACGTATATATTTTTTTACTTTAAAAAATAATCTAAACTAAACCAGAAGTTTATTTAATCATGAATGAATTAATTTGTCAGTGGCTTTCCCAGTACACCTAAACCTCAGAGGGGTATTTCAGTAATTGATCAGTATTATTTTTATAAGCTAGAAAGGCTTTTTAAATTCTATATTTATTTAATTGAAAGATGAATTATTTTTTATCAACCGACGAATAAAAACTCGACTTGACACGCATAATTTTTTACAGAGAAGTCCGATTTTGATAATTCCTTTTTTATTAGAAAGGGTACAGTCCGAAGGGGGTTTCCAAAAAGAGCTGATTAGGTATACTTACATTTGTTAAGGAACTTAGTTATTTAGGTTAAATGAAAAAAAGTTTATTATTTTTTTCTTTTCAGTTTTTCGGCGGTTATTTTTTTTTTTGTTAAAAAGCTTTTATCATCTCTACCATATTATCGACAAGCAATGCAATTAAAGCAAACTAAATCGATTTAAACAGAATAATCTTATTAATTAGGTACTTATGTTGTCAGATAAAGTTGAGATGTGAACAAATTCAAAGTTGCAAGTTTGTTAACAAGAAATGTACCTAGCCATGATCAGTCATTACGCTGCGCGCGCGCTTCACCGAATGCGAATACCGGTAGTTATGCAAATCCACCGAGATCACCTTGACATATTGCAATACTTTCGCCGCGAACTGATTAACACAACTCCTTATTTAATTAAAATTAAAAAAAGAAGTGCTCGCAATTTATTAATGATTATTATTTTTTAAACAAAATCATCATAATATATTTTTTAATTAATTTAATTTAAAAAGTAGTTAGCGCTTGCAATTTTTTTTATTATTTTTGAAACAAAATTATTGTATATATTTTTAATTAATTTTAATTTATTGCATAATAATATTAAAAACTATTTGACATCAATCTTTTTTTTTTAGTTCAGATCGTAGATTTCTTATTTTTATTTTGTTGTTGAGTAAATTTGATGAAAGTAATGCTCATTTTTTATCTGAATAAATTAATCATTTTTATAACTATCCTTATTTAACAAAAATGGTGTAATGTGGTTGTAAGTATATTTTTTTTATTCTCAATAAATCCTTTATGTCTCAAACACCTCAATAAACAATAAGGTAATTTGTTTCAATAAACGCAAAAAACACGATAACACATAAATAAACACTTAAAAGATTAGGTAACTCACAAAAGCGACGACGTACATAAATATCACCGCACATATCATATAAAACGTAAACATTTTCACTGCGCTATAAAATATTTAATCTACATCTAGAAGTCCCTAAATTAACCGGTGATCAGTGTGAGTGGGTCATTATGACTAAAGTTTTAATTGTTAAAAATACATACCATTTCTTTCCCGAGTCCGAGACAGTATATCTTTATAGCAGAGCCAAAGCCGATATAGTGATTAGTGATAACGATATCATATCTGCAGGCCTACCTACCACTATATCTTAAAGCAATATCATTCCGACCTTATTTCGATTTATCTGTATGAAGTTTGACGTATAAGTACTATTGTTTACGATCGTGGTACAAGGGCGGATAGATAATCAAAAATCATGGTTGCAGAGCCGAACACAGCACTTTCCCAATATAAATAGTTCTATATAATAGAAAATTGATATCCGTGTCGTATCTGTTAATTAAAGATACGGAATATTTATATGCGTTACTTATCTATATCTAATTAATCAATATGGCGAAAATTACTGAGGTAATAATGGCATTAACATCTGATAAAGAATTCATTTTTAATTCATAGCTTATTTTGTTTGCTTGATACTTAGATAATGCAACTGTACCCTAAGTCCATAAATACCTACGATTAGTCGTACGAAATTTGCTTTTTGCATATCGAAATACTCAATTATTAGATATTTTAAAAGAATAAGTTGAAAAAGAGGCAGATACACTGCCTCTTTTTCATTTGAGCCTTTGTTACGCACTGTGTTTTTTCGCATAGGGGGGAACCTAATCCTAATTGTATTTCGCATAAGGGAAAAAAACATGTTTCTTGGAGGGGGAGGGCAAAGGTATTTTGGATGTCAAAAAATCCAGGTAAACTTTTTGATCAGTGAACCTGTGGATTGGGTCGACATAAACTAAATTTGCACAGGTGGGGTTACAGCTTGGAGAGCGCATGTATATGTGGTATTTCCCTACAGACAATGGCACATCTCCTGTCATGCCCTGCGTGTCTCACAACCGAGGATAAGGCCACCGATAGTGCTTTATCGGATAATATCGGTGGCTGGGTTTTGGTCTTCAAGCCTGAGTCGACACACAAAGAAGAAGAACTAAAATTTATTTGTTTCTAAGAGATGAATAATAATAAACGTTTAAATAAAAGAAAAATTAAAAAGCAATCTAGGGTATCAAAGGTGTTAGAAGTTACCCATATATCTCACCACGTGCACTGCAAGAAGTTACACTGTGGTCGCGTGCATTGCATAGATAAATATTACCAGTGTACCAACATACGAGTACATTGATAGCACAATTTACTTAAGCAGTGTTATCTATCACTCCTTAGTGACAAAAAAATCTTATGTAATTATTAACTGAGGACATGAGTCCTTACTCATGTCCTCAGTTAATAATTACATAAGATTTTTTTTTGGGTTTTCCCAGTAATGAATTCAACTGTCGAAAATTAAAAAAAAATTGCTTAGTATAAAATGTGGAATGGCGAGCCAGTCCGTGCTGATAATCTAGATAATCTAGGTTATCTGAGTAATTATATACAAGTTTATATTAACGAAATGACATTACTTGCAACGGCTGAAAATGTTTGTAATATTCCGAATTAGGTTATAATCTAATGAAAAGTATCTTAGACAAATTTTAAGAATTGCATAAGTTTTCATAATAATTAAATGAAATGAATGAAATGAAAATTTATTTGCTCAAAACATGGTTATAGTGGTGGTACAATTTATATTAATGAATGAAGGAGCACATGTTTTACCATAAAGTGGCATGCAAATTTTAATTAAGATAATGTCATCTGGTCGTCATTTATTGAATAAAAAAAAAAAAAAAAACGACTAAATGTAAATTTTACTAAAATATAATGTCAAAAGTTATATTGTTATCTAGTCAATTCATTGTAATGTCAAAAAAATATATTTATGTCCTAATGTGATGATTTTTAATGAAGATGTCACTGATTTTATAAAAGTTCTTGTCTCTTAGCCAAATATTAAGTCTGCGTTTAAATAATACATTCGGCAAATCCCTAATATCTCTTGGAATTGCGAAATAATTAGGAAAAAAGAAGGTTTTTTAATAGGATTTTTACTACACGGATGCAAAGTTGTTTGTTTTGTCTTTGTTTGATCAGCTTGTAGGAAAAAGCATGCTAAAGTTGAAGGATTAATAATAAAAAGCTAATTTAGGGCTGGCAAACATTACTAATAATGATATTATCATTACCAATAATGATATTATCATTATTAGTAATGTTTGCCAGCCCTAAATTAGCTTTTTATTCTAGCTGACATTATTACGCACTAATAGGTATTCCTTCCAATAAGGTTATGTTTACATAAACAAGTGCGCATAAACTGGACGCGTCCAGACCGCTTATTTACTTAGTCTACCTAATTAATCTAATTAAATATAGCCTAAAATATCTACCTGAAACTTAATGGCGCAGATCTTCCTAAACGAACTAGTGTGTTTTGAGATTAAAGGCGGAATTTATTTATCACCTTGACCTTGTTCTGAATAACACAGATACTTTGTCGATCCAATAGAGTGCGTTTATTTGTAGAGGTGCCTTGAACGCATAAAGGGTTCGACTCCCGGTTTGCACAGGGCTAAGAGAAATATAGGTACGGTCAGCATTTTTTTTTGTTTGTGTACCACGTATATAAAAAAAAAAAACTAAAATCAATTAAATAATAATCAAAAAGAGTAGCCTAACATTAATAGTAATTAAAAAGTAAGGATCGTTAAACATGAATATAAACACAAAATTGATTTTAACTGGCTCTAAAAGTGTCAAGATACTTTCGTATCTGACCGCACCAATAATAAAAATGCATAGAATACCTAAATGAAGACGATAAAGCGTGCGGATAAATTGTCCTTGCTGCATTCCAGTTGTACAAAATCCTGAAACCATTATCTGTCATAATTCTTCAGAGACATTGCATAATTTAACTATTTAAGTTCTCTTCTTTAACTGTATTTTTACTTTCGTGCTTGTAAACGACAAATCTGACGTTAATTGAACTAAAATGGTGAGAACTCTTTATCCTAGAAACAATTGCTACCAGTGCCCAAGATGGCGGCCACGGCCACAATAAGGTAATTCTTTCTCATCAAGCATTTACAGCTAATTTGAATTGTTATTATGATTAGCAATAATTACGGTACTTTCTGGGATTAAACTTGCGAGAGACGTAACTGAAATTATGATTTTTTTTAATTCAGATTAAACATTACCTACCTACCCTATTCAGAGCTGTAAGATTAGTAAAACGTGTCGAATTATGCCTATTTAGGGTTAAGTAGGCATTAAAACCAGCCGGCCGATCTGGAAGTCACTGGGGGAGGCCTATGTTCAGCAGTGAACGTCCTGTGGCTGAAATGATGATGATGATGATGAGGCATTAAAATTCAATTCTGCAATAGTGTACAACTAGTTTTTTTTTTCATAGGCACTATTAGCGTATATAAGCGTAAGTAGAGATCCGTGGCGGGTATTGGTTTTATTTTGAGGTAGGCAGTAGGTACCTACTTTAGGTAGGTGCTTTTTGATGAAAATCAGTGTTTTTTTTATCAATTACACACATTTGTAAGTACTTACTGCCTTCTTCTTCTCTGTCGTTTCGCTCTTGGCAGAGCAGTCGTCCGTGTTAGTGGTGGAGGCGGACACAGCTCTCTTCACGATCTCCCGCCACCTCTCTCGGTTTGCAGACTGTCTGGCGCAGTCAGATACGCGGCCTCCCACTGCGGACTTTACTTGGTCAGTCCAGCGCATCGGTGACCTGCCGCGCGATCTAGTTCCCTCCACTTTTCCCTGCACAACCAGCCGCTCCTACCGCCTACCTCATCCAACCTACTGCCTACCTCATTTCTTATACCAGGTAGGCACTGCCTAATTGTCTATATGCACCGCACGCCCCTGGTAGAGATAATAATATATTAATAATATGTCTCATTAGGATTTATCTTGACATAATTTCAGGATAGCAGTGATAAATGCATCACATAGTATAACATATGTCACTGATATTATACGATAGGTGTGAGGTAATGTTACACCAGCCTTACATACACTTGACTTTGAGTGCAAATCGGATTTGTTTTGCATGACTCAACTTTTGCTCGATCGCGCCAAAATCAATAATAAATCTGCAGGGCTAGCATGCGCAACACGATAAAATTTTGTCGTGGCATTTTATCGACTTCTGACGTGACGACGACAAAATATCATGCAATGCCGTGTTATAACGTAAAAAAAAGTAGCTACGAAGAACGGGAGACCCTGAAAATATTAAGAAAAAGGATTCGAGACGTCTGTAATTAGGGAAACGACAAATATCGTCGAAGACAAAATTTGTCTTGTCTATCGATAAAATAACCGATGCGCGTATGCTAGCCCTGCTAATGTTAAGTTTGACTGGGCGGGTCGCTGGCGTACCGCGCAAGCGCTGGCAACGCCACGGATTCCTCCACCACGCGCCACCACGTTTTCCTTAGGACGTTGCTACACAAGATGTCTTTCTCATCATTTTCAAAATAGCAGTGGCCAGCAAGTCTTCATAGATCGACGCTTGTATGCTCGGCGGGTTGGGCGGGTCGCTGGCGTACCGCGCGGAAGCTGGCAAGGCCGCGGCTTCCTCCACCACGCGCCACCACATTTTCCTTAGAACGTTGGTACACAAGATGTCTTTCTTACCATTTTCAAAATAGCAGAGGCTAGCAAGTCTTCGTAGGTCGACGCTTGTATGCTGGGCGGGTTGGGCGGGTCGCTGGCGTACCGCGCGAGCGCTGGCAACGCCGCAGTTTTCTCCATCTCGCGCGTCACCACACCACTTAGGTCGAGTTCAAAATATGTCCTTCTTACCTTGTTCAAAATAGCAGTGGCCAGCAAGTCTTCGTAGGTCGACGCTTGTATGCTCGGCGGGTTGGGCGGGTCGCTGGCGTACCGCGCGAGCGCTGGCAACGCCGCGGCTTCCTCCACCACGCGCGCTACTAGCCGCTTGAGCTGCGCGTGCGCACCGCTCGCGCCTGTCTGCGTAGCGCTTGAAGATGCATCGCGTGGGGGCGGGAGATCTGAAAACAAAAGAAATAAGATTTACTTAAGTCCTTTAATGTTTTAAGTTAAAAAGGACACAGTTAAACTCTTAACTTTTATATAATTTAGAGGATTTTCGGAAGCGCGCTGTTCGGGCGAGATTGGGGTACTTACTAGATGTAAAAAAATAGAATAAAACTTTTTTATTAGGTACTGAGATGTGTAAACTTAAAAGAAAATCGACCAACTTAGGTGAAAATCAAATCATCATCGCGTGCATGATTTCGACAGGTTAGCTATCGTCCTCAGTAGTTAGTTGGAAAAGAACACGCCTGGCATGCGATGACGGTTCGATTCTCACGTGATCATTAGATCAGCTTGATGGTATCGATATGTTATTTTCATCCAAATAGGTATTACATATGCATAATACTTCTTTCAAACCGATACGACAGTTAGAACTAGATTAAAAATAATTTGATTCCATAGTTAGGTTAGTTAGTTACAAGCTTAAGTAGCTAATATAATCGTGTCAAAATAAGTCACGGCAAAGGTTTGTAGTAATCTTTGGCCACGAGGACAAAAACGTGCGTAATAAATCGAAATATACACAACACATTACATGCGTTCCAAAACTGTTGAGTCGATAAGTAAGTAATAAAGAGGCGTGCTGTTCGCACTGGCTGGCTTGAAATATTCAGCGATAACCAATAAAAATATATTCCATTCATATTCTAGGAATTATGCGTGACGTGACTGAGTACCCACTAATTTTGCATTACTTTACTAGGCCTGGGCCCTAACCATGAACTGTTAAAACAATCACAAATCTGTCAAATATTATCATTTCTGTCAAATTTTGTATGAAATGACGTACCAAAATTGACAGATTTGACAACTTTGAGATTGTTTTAAGAGTTCATGGTTATGGCCCTGAGTATTCACTGTTTGCACCTACTATAGAGCCAAGTATCCACTATATCTGGGTGTTATGGTACTGTCGTTATTTCTGATTTCTATAACACAAGTGCTTTAGCTACTTATCTTAGGAGCAGAGCAATGTATGAGATGTTGTCCAATATTTATAAAAAAAAATGTTTGCACCAACTAGAGCTAAGTACCCACTATGTCCACTTTCTTAGCATCTAATATCTGCTCTAGAACTGCCAATTTAAAAGTACCTTAGTACATAGTTACAATGTAGTTTTCAGATCTCCTAATTACAAAACTTATCGAGCAAAGAAACGCCAAATATAGCCATGGGGAATTGGAGATAGCTATGCTAGCACGTTGGTTGGCACGTACGCGTTAGGAGACTTTGAGATTGCTTGCTTTAAGAGAAAAACATTCAAGGACCACAAGTGCAAGCTATTACAAATCATCATCCGGGTGTACTTGAATAAAGCCCAAAGCAAGATTAAATATCTAATTTACCTCGTATCATAAGAATGTGAATTATTTCAAAACCACCAGGTTTTTGTGTTGTTTGGAGCATCTAAAAAAATATTATTCTATGATTTGCAGTTTTCATGAGATTTTAATTAAGATTCAACAACGAAAGTGGGTCAAATGGTCCCAATGTAACATTTTTCATAAAGGTTACCTACTGTTATATTTACTTAGTCGAGTTGCGAAACACTATCATGTTAAATAACCATGCACCCATTTAATATAGGTACAGTCGAATGTATTTTATTAGTAACTTTATTTTAGGAGGTGTTTTTTGTCCACAAATGCAACAAATTTTACTATTAAAAAATATCGTAAGGTAAAAAATCCTTTTTTTAAACTAAAAACTATAAAAGTAAATAGTAACTTTATTATTATTAGACTAGTTGGTACAATACCAACATTTTATTTTGCGATAAGAATAAGTTGCTTTTTTTAAGCTATGAAATCATCTAGTAAATTAGGACTTTCTTATATTTTTTTATTAATAAATACCGTATTTGTAACTAGCAACATGGACGTAAAATTAAGAGTATAAATCGCCTGACTGACTGCTATTCACGAAGAATAATCCGACCCCAATAAATTCCGAAAGTTTTCGATTTTTCCTTTCCAAGTGTACAATTTCTTCAGCATGGAGTTAGCACATAAGCGCAAACAAATGCAAGAGATACGGAGGACGTTTGCCTAGTCGGGTGGAGTCTACCTACTTTTAGTAGCAATGTAATTTACTAATATCCAACGGTACCTTACACACAAACACATTTTTTATAAATAAAACTAATTCACATAATGTGTTACGAAGAAGGTACAAGTTATTTTTTTAGGGGCGTTTTTCAGCGCACACCTTTCGTTTTTCTAAATTATCCACAACCGATAAAAACATTGGGTTTAAGATCATATGCCACCACCATATTGACCATAAAATATATTTTTTTTATTTTATCCAGCGGTGTTTTGCAATATAAATTATATGTTAATATTAGAATAGGCTAGGTGCTGAAAAGATTGTAAAAACTAGCATGTGATTGCAAAAATAACATTTAAAAACACTTTGTTCAGAGATACCCCACGGCTAAAAAAGCAAAAACGTCATCGTGTGTACCACAACGATTTTCGAAACTTCACTGTTAGATAGATAGATACTCTTTATTGCACACCAAACAAAGAAGTTACAGTTGATATTTACAGAAAGATGTACAATTTAGGCGGTCTTATCGCTAAAAAGCGATCTCTTCCAGACAACCTTTACGCTGAACTGTTAACTGTTTACGCTTATTTATTTTTTAGATCATTTCTTAATACCTAATTAACCTGTTTCAAATTTAGATTGCTTCAAAATTTCCGATTTAACTAATATAGCGGAAATAATTTGTCTTACGTAAGTTGTAACTAATAAGTTTTTAAAAACAAGCATGTAGCAATTAAATCTGTTTTGATAATTTTGCATAATTAAGTTTAAGCAATTACTATCAGTCAGGTGGGAGAGCAAAGGTCCCGCGTGATCGCTGATTATACCGCTTTATATAAAATTAGATAATATTGAGGATAATTAGTTGACAGAGTGACCCCATAAGTCACTGTGCAAGTGTGAAAGGAGTTGCGTGGATTATACAAGGTGTTTCAAAAATATCTGCCGCTGCTGCTATGGTTGAAAGTATTATTATATAGATTACGATAGTAAAAAAAAAATCCGGAAATCATCTATTTTTTAATAAAAAAATATTGCTAATGGTCATCAATCAAACAATTAATCAATGGTCAGGCTTTTTTTGTTCAAAATTTTGTTCAAAACCACCACACCTGTCCAACTAGCGCGAGACGTAGTAAGAGGGGGCTGTTGGACAAATTTGGACTGTTTTAAACACAATTAAATAATGTGAAGCTTAATTTAATAAAATATAAAAATAGATGACGTCTGTGGCATGGAGTTTCTTCATTATCGTAATCCATTAGGTAATAAGCAGCCTGTCGATTCTGTAAACAAAACCGCGCTCACTTCGTCGCTGCACTCGCTCATCAACGATAAATTATATGAACCTTCTTACTAACAAGATAGAGGCTATGTTCGTTTGTACGGCTAAGTCGAGTTTCAGATCGAGTCCGTTGCGTTTTTCTTAGAGAATCGACGTACTGTAGTACTTTCATTCATAGTAGCCGAAGCAGATAATTTGAAACACCTTATACCTATATTGGTGTAAATATTTTGTAGGTCAACCTGCCTGTTGATTCTAAAAAAAAAAACACGATCGCATAAACACTGAGCTCACTGATCGACGATGAATAATGTGAACCCACTCTGTAACAAAATAGAGTCGATCTTCGTTTGTACCGCTTAAGTGAACCGCGCTGTCACTTTGACATTGGCTCACTCATCGACATTAAGTAACGTGAACCCACTTCTTAGAAAAAAAGATGCTTCGTTTGTTTGTACTCCTTAGGTGATATGTGCCGTGTGGTGCCGGCACGTTAAAAGAATTGCACCGCCCCTTCTCTTCCTATGGGTGTCGTAATAGGCGACTACAGGAGAACCGCCATAAGAAGACGGGCAGCAGCGTCTCCTCTCCACGGTTATAGCAAAATCCTCCTTTTGGAGAGGCCTGAGTCCAGCAGTGGACTGATATAGGCTGGTGATGTGAAGGTGATATTAAGAGCAAGTTTAGGTACTTGCGTTTTTCATAGAACCAACAGGCTGTAGTCGTTGGAATCGCAGTGTTTACTACCTCGCTTAACGCCTTGCGTCTAGGCGAGGCACCAAGTAAAAATACGAAGTTTAAACTATGTCTATCATATTAAGATACGTAAATGAAAATATACAGGATGTAAAAAAAGGCTTAACGAAGCCTTAAACCACGAATTCTATACATAAAACCAAATAGAATGCAAAAAAAAAAAAATTGCTGGGAAATGACTTTTATTTTTGGGTATCAAAAAAATAACTTATTTCTAATTGCCGGCTGTGCCCTTTAAAGGCCTTTTATGAAGAAGTACTGAATTTTTTTTATCATGTTTCCTTGTATAAGTTTAGTATTATCAAACAGAAGTCAATTTTGTAAATATCTTTGAAAAAAAATTTTAGCTTTGACTGTCTATAACTCGGTAACCCGTCATTTTCCAGGTATAGTGTAAAAGAAAAAAATGATCGTAATAATACGTAGAATATGTGGTATTCGGCTTCGTTAAGCCTTTTTTTACACCCGATATAGGCTCTTAATCAATTTTGACTGAAGTCATCATCATCATTTCAGCCACAAACCTTCACTACTGAACATAGGCCTCCCCCAGTGACTTCCAGATTGGCCGGTTGGAAGCAGCCTCCATCCAGAGGCTTCTTGCAACTATGGGCCCTCCATAAATTACGTTACACGAATTTCATGATATTTGACCCCCCCTCCCCACATTGTCACAGGTGGTCACATTTGTGAGACTCCCCTCTCCCTAGTGTGTCCTCGTCACATATTTTGCAATTCAACGTCTAGAAATTGTATTTATAGACAGTTTGTATTCCAAGCTAGAAATATAAGATTTTGAAATGTGACGTTACAAACTTTAGGAACTACCACCCCCCCACCCCTAGTCACGTAATGTCACACTTTGTCGACCCCTCCCCTCCCCTTTAACGTGTGACGTAATTTAAGGATGACCCCTTGACCACGTCGTCTGTCCTGCCTGTCTGACTAAAATAAGTAGCAGATTTTTGTGACTTTAGTAAGAAGTATAAAATAGTAGGCAATGATAAGGAAGTAGCAGTATTTTCCTTTAAGCAATCCTATCAATCGGGTTAACCGACACGATAATTAAAATACCATTATAAACCAACGTGTATTTTGTACAGTCAACCAGTCATCATCACAACAAAAATATATTTTTTAATTGATATTGAACTCTACGTGTCTAACTCTAAGTCGAAAATCGGTAAATTAAATTTGTCAATTCGTGATAGGTTTATAAGCGGGTGACTGTACCTAACATGTCCTATGCACACGCACGGCTAATCCAATCGCCATTTTGATACAATTTTAACTTTGTAAAAGGGTTAGACTTTGCTTATAAAGGAAGTATAAATTGCTCTCAAATATTTGATCGACATAAGTTACATTTATTGTAATTTAAATCTAAACATACTTACATTGTCTATGTCCGTAAAAGTTAACTGTCAAAATGGTAAAACCTAACTAGACATAGCTGCTAGAATCATCATATCATTTCAGCCACAGGACGTCCACTGCTGAACATAGGCCTCCCCCAGTGACTTCTGTCATCGGGGGGTTTTTGCCATACTCGCCACGCTTGGCAGGCGGGTTAGCTGCTATAAATGGTAAGCAATAATTGATTGTCTAATAAAAACGTTGTAGTGACTTCGGAAGTAGTTCCCGCCTTTGAGACTTGACAATAGTCATGCCCCTAATTGTATAGTACATTTTTATTCATTTATCTACTCACCAAAGATCTCTTCCAACCAGTAGCATGATGCGTACAAGAAAATGGCAACCCCAAGCCAAAATCCGATGAGCAACACGGCGATGTATTCCAACATTGTGAACTAGCCACGGCACATCACTAGCACTGGCGTTATCGATACGGGCACATCACTGTTGCGTATTTAATTTTTTTTTTCTGGAAATTGTTTGACAAATACTGTGATATGAGTTTACTGTTTGTTACTAAGTTTAAACAAATAAAACTATCTTTTTTTATCAATGACGCGCGTTTTCAGTTTAAAACAGATAGGACGGGCTTTCTTTATTAAATGATAATTGTGATAATTATCTTGATATTATGTATTGTTGAAATACCTAGCCTTAACTGAGTTTCAGGGTGACTATAAAGAAAACAGTGAAGTAGAAAACAGTATTGCAGTTTGTTAAAAAAAGGGGCAAGTGTGTTTGGAAATACAGAGCTAGAGCACTCTTATGGTTATCCGAGTGATATACCTATTATGTCTCTTCTGTTAAGTCAAGGATATAAAAGAAAAAAATCGCTACAAAAAAAGTTACAGCTGATGTTAAAAAAAAGATGTACAATTTTGGCGGTCTTAGGTATCGCTTTTATTCAGGTAGGGGTAAGAACAAGGTAAACACTTCATTAGCTGTTAGAGTTTAAATACATTTAAAAATCTATGAAAAGATTACATTTTCAAAAAATCCTTTCTTCAGGCAGATTTTAACACGCTGGTCGGTCTTTTGTTTGTTTGAGATTCCGATGTTTGTACAATTCGCAAAATTGATTTAGGTTTATAAGTAAGTATCAACTAGAATCAACCTTAAAATGACATATAACTCATACATGTGCCATTTTAATCACACATCAAAAGGTCAGTTTACTGCTTCAAAATTTTCACAGAATGTGATATGACCTTTCAAGTATTTTAAGATTGCAAATTACCAAAAATGTTATGTTGAATGTTAAGATAATGTTGATTTAACCTTTAGAAGTTAATCAACAATATGCAACAAGGCCACTTCAATGATATGTCGCGATTATATTCCGATCTAGTTTTAAGTTCGCACTGAATTTTCTTGTGTTTCGATCAAAATGGTTCCAAGTAGGCAAATTTTATTACAAGTTGTCTGTATGTATTATAACTAGTTAGATAGATAGATCGCCAGTCTTTAATGCACACCCCCAACAAAAAGGCCGATAATCGACTTAGAGAGAGACTTAGACCAATCTTACGTCATGGTCACATGGGCAAAGTCATGTTAATAAGTCAATAAATTGTATTTTAATTGTATTTTTTTTTCATTTTCGATATCCTCTCATAATATCGATCGATGCTTTAAACGTAGCGATATTTTTATTAATATTCCTAAACCAAAACAAGTTTAAACAACAAACGTTTTCAATGCCAAACACCTAACACGCTTTTATCACCGGCTTGCGTAAGCCTCTCTCAATCGCAAAACAAAAACCGATTGTTTTGTGCGCTAGTCGGTTCGGACTTCGGAGGAAAGCATTCGAAATTGTACACTCACTTCCACTGTTATACAAACGTGTGTGACGCAATGTTATGATGAAGAACGACGATTTGCGAATTGATGTGCGAATTCGCGTCTTGTTATGACAATAATGTCATACAATACTTATTGGTACCTATCCGGTGTTAGACGCTGTAGCATTAATTTGCCTAAAATTATTTTCGATTTAAACAAATAATTAAAAAATTTGTCCGAGATGTGAATCGAAAGACCTACGGTCAAAGTATGTTTAAGACTTCTCACTTACCCACTAATAGTTTTAGATTTTGATGTTCGATCTTTAAAAAAAAGTATGAAAAGGGGGAGATGACTACTTAAGGCCTTAACACGCTTGAATGACCTTGACGCGTCGCGCTCATACAATTTCGCGCGTGCCGATGATCTCTAAAAATCAGAAAAAACATGTTTTTTTATGAAATTAATGCCTTTAACGAGAATTTTCAAATAAAACTCTCAATTCAAAATATGTATATTTCCAAAATCTTGTTTTGTGTGAAAATAATGAAATAGCTTGTGCCGTTTAAGAGAACATTTGCAATTTATGAAAAAATAGACACTTTTTTATGCATGTTTTAATCCAAGGGACTTAACGGAAAATCAAAATTATTCAATTCAAGATGTTTAATAAATCCTCTTCTAGCATATCGTATTTTAAATTTTCGGATTCAAGTAACAGGTATTCTGACAATTTGATTTTCATATTCGAGATTTTAGGCACTTGGGTGGTGTTAAGGCCTTAAAGGTATCTTTTGTTGAAAACATTACCTATCTACTGACCTTTTAGCTATTTGTAACGCATGACTACATTTACGGGTGTGGTTTTAATCAGTAGGCATTTTTGTGATGAGTCAATCGTTATACAGGATGTATAGGGCAGCATGTAGGTAAATTAAAGTCAAGGTAAAATGAGAAGTCTAGATAATAGATAAAAATATTTCACTGAATAAATTATAACATGTATGAAATTATCACATCGGGAACCATTCCGCAAAACGACCGAAATTCATGGTTACAACGTTAGCCGGGCCGTTATGTTTATTAATTGTTTGTAATTGTATGGTACGCCGAAATACGAAAACGTCCCGTGGCAAAGCGGGCAAGCCACGTGCGCCATAACCAAAATTTAAGTTAAATGTGGATAGTCTTATGAAAATACAAGTACGGTACAGTACGTTTTTTTTTATTAATTCATGATCTGAATCGTTTACTGGGCTATCTCCTTAATTTACCTACGCGCTGTCTCATACAACCTGTATATCATATCACCTTGGTTATGTTTCCTTATAGTAGTTACCTAATGGCAAAATATTTTCCATTTGATAAGCCCATAACCACACTAGTTTCCTTAAACAATAATTGTTTAATGGACCCCGAGTTTTATTCAAACTACCGAATCAGATAATTTGAATTCAACTTGTTCTTCATTTTGAGGACACATGAATTCGGAATCGAAACACGTCCAAAACCGACCTACCTGTAGGACGCTATTGAGTGATACTGTTATACGATTTACCTACATGTTTAATAGGTAAGATGAGATGTGAGACGAATTTTATTAAGTGAAATACACATACATGTATCCTAGTATAGGGTTTCCACCTATTGGTGAATGAGTGTTTTTTTTTCTGAGTAAGAAGATTAAGCAAGTATATTCTTGAGTGGATACCATACCATAATTTGGCAAACACAGTGTATGGGGGACCCTATTCTGGTATTATGCTACGGGAACAGAGTAACAAAAATGTGGATCTTACAACTCGGAAAACTCAGCCTAGAGCGCCCTCCGACAAATTGAACGATAATACAACATACACATAGCTGGTAGTAGATGGATAAGAATAGTCGATAAATCGGTATCAATAATGTGCATCGAAAGAGGTTTATGTTCAGTGGATTGAAGTGGGCTAGTGTAATGAGGAGACCCAGCTTCAGCAGACATTTTTTTTTTTTATTTGAGATGGGCTTACTCTTGACCCCAATCTTGCTCTAGAGCATAGATGGGATCTACGATGAAGCGAGCTTGCCCAGAAGATGCCTATTCACTCTGGTCTTAAAGAGAGTCAGGTTATATGCACTCGGAAATACAGACGCAGGCAGGGAATTCCAATCTTTAGCTGTGCGCATTATAAAAGATGATGAGAAGCGCTTAGTGCGGATTATGGGTATATCAATTTTTGGTAAATGGTTACAAATCCAGTGTTTTCTGAGTAGGTCAAATATTCTTTCACGGCTCTGTGGTAGATATTTAAATAAATCCGAGAAAATCCAGAGTTACATCCAGGTAATCAAACTCAGTAGGTATATGAGAGGTGGCAAGATTCCTTCTACTTCATCTCTTATTAAGTAGAAAATCCAGAATTTCGTTTAGGTAATCAAACTCAGTAGACAATTATGTAAGAGAGATAGCAAGACTCCTTCTACTTAATACTTGTCAACTACTTTTATTACCTTACTTTTTATATCTTCAAAGAAAAAAATAGCTATTATTTACAATCACGTTCATTAAAATTTTCCATTGTTTATCGGAAATAGCTGAAATTAGTTCACATGCCTTGGTTTGTATTATCTGACACTTGCAAGGTCGCCTTTGTGGCTATAGTACTCGTAGTTAAATATGCTGATAACGGTCACGTGACTACTCGTACGGTAATATGTAGGGTAAGTACTATGAGTTAGTGGTGTGGAATTCACAATGCTGGTTTCTTAGTCGATGGGTCTATTTTCTATCGAGGACAAAGAATCGAGTGTGCCATTTTGCCTAACTAAAGCAGGGAACGAGATCGAGATACTCCTGCTCGAACAGCTTTTTATATGGCAACAAATTTATATTTTCAAAAATGTCACTTCTACAAATTGTAACATCTAAATCTTTTAGCCTGGGGTGGGGATGTAAACGTTTTTTTTTTATTTTGATGTTGAGCAAGAGTGTCACTTTTGTATTTGTAAAATAATAAATTCAGTGCTTATAATGTATTTTAACATTATTTGTAAAATGTGAAATCAGTATTATTAAAAAATATATAAAATTAAATACCTTTTGAATAATCACTTTAATCTACTTATTTAAAAGAATTAGCATTTGGAAATGGTACAAAAATATCGTGTGTCAATAATTAAATTATTAACTTAAGATTTTAACAAAACCTAATTTCATGTTATTACGAAGACGTAACATCGGTAACCAAGTTACGAACGTATGTCAATTTGCAAAACATCTCGACAGAAAGACGTAACAATTACGAGAAAAACAAACCACCAGAACACACAGACAGCATTTTCACCGATTTCCTTGTACAGGCAGCAAAGAGCTTTCCACTTCTGTTTATTCGAGTTAGAACGAAAACTAGCCCTAAACTTCTGTTGCTCAATGTACCTACTACAAGATAAGTACCAGTTTTCACTCTTATTCATATGGGCATAGGGCGATTAAAAACTTTTGCTGATGACTGTATCTTGTCCAACTACTTTCGATCGCGGATACCGATCCCATATGTGCAAATATTACAGCGGTAGGACGGTGAAGTAATCATCTCAGAGATGTGACACGTTTTAGGAATATCGATAGAGATTGTTAAAAAAAAACATCTTCTTCTCTATCTGTTATTTAATTTAAAAAAAAATGAATAAAAAAAATTTTTTTCCTATGCACTGGAACTTTAAGGAATTAGAGATACGTAGTCATAGTCGAATTTATAAACAAGCTCCAAAAGATTAGAGACTGTTTATAAATTTTACGGATTTAAATAGTAAATTTAAAATAAAAATACAAACATTATCATGTAAGTTGCTAAAATACTGAATTATAAGTATTTAATAATTGCAGAGTAGTATATGTTCTTGCAGTATAATTGACCAGGAAACAAATAACGCGGTTAGTGAAGCAAAGAAATATTTTATTGAACTCTCCGGCACGTCAAGCATGGTTATTTACTATACTTTCAGATTCTCGTAGTACATATTTACATGAAACACGAAATGTAACAAGAATTAGTAACTTTGATGAAACTGCCTTCTAAATATATCAGCATTAAAATTGGGAATCACAATGTATTGTTAGCTCTAGATACACATAGATATGTCAGATTATACTTAATTTCAGATAATACTTAATCATAGTGAACCTGCATAGTATAAGTTTTGTTAATGCTGCCACTATAACGCCAAGGGTGCTTTGTACTGGCTACCTAGTCTGTCTGCCTAATCTAGTCTAATCAGCCCTACAAAGATGTCAGACCGGTGTGAGCGCGTACTTTCAGTGTTCACTTACGTTTTATGTTATTTTCTAAAAGACATGTATTCTATCGATAACAATAGTGGAAACGTTAGTCCCATCACTATGACTCCGAGGGCGCGTCTATCCGGCCAGTCTATCTACGGTCTGCCCAGCCCTACGGGGATGTCAGACCTGTCTACGCGCTCACTTTCGCTGTGAACTTACGTTTTGTTTGCGCAGACGCAGGCCAGCCGTCACTTTTACGGGATATTGCGGTGCAATGACCGGAAAGATTTGCGAAATAGACACTAGATCAACTAGGCTACCGTGTGACTTAGGATATATATCCTCAAATGTTATTCATGATAGGAATTCGATTGCGTTTTATCATGCAATACAGGCTCCATAACATGTTAGGATTATTTCAATTTTATTATCCTGTAATAATTAATTTTGATACAAATTTGATTGCGTGCTTTGATTTTATTTGTCATCGCGTAAATATTTCATGTGTTATCAGAATAAGGAGGATGTAAGTAATAATACAGTATGTTAATTAACATAAGGCGTTCCTGTTAACCCGTTACAGTATAACGTCAGTAATTCTATGAAAAAAAAGTTTTATAGATAAGTTTTAAAGTTTTGTAAAAAAATATTTATAGATACGTAAAATTAAACACCCTATTTATGCCCACTTTCCTTCAATCGCTGGGTACTACCTATTCCGCGCTTCTACTTTCGTTAGTCAACATACTGTGTAAAAACGAATTCTTAATAAAGACAATTTTGGAATAAATAAATAAGGACTAACAAGGAATAAATAAATAACTGGTCTCCAATTTTTCCTCTTAAGTGGGTATTATCAAATCATCATCATCATCATCATATCAGCCTGTTGCAGTCCACTGCTGGACATAGGCCTCCCCCAAGGAGCGCCACAGCGCACGATCTCCCGCCCTTTGCATCCAGTCGCTGCCAGCTGCCTTCTTCAGGTCATCGGTCCATCTAGCCGGGGGGCATCCTACACTACGTTTGCCTAAGCGTGGTCTCCATTCGAGAACCTGCCGTCTCCACCTCTCGTCGGTTCAGCGACAGACATCGCCAGCCCACTGCCACTTCAGCTTGCTACATTTTTGGACAATATCAGTCACCTTAGTCTTATTATCAAATACCTTTTTGTTTTAGTTTTAATTACACTCCTTAAATAAAAAAAATAAATACGAAAGCTATATATTGTAGCGTTTCATGGCTAATAAGTTTTACAACATAATAGATGTTGAGTTAGATTTCGGATATCGTAATCTGAGTGCGTGTGAGTAGCCAATCACAGGCCCTAGCAAACGTAAGCGCCTTGTAATTACAGTGTAGCAACCTGACAACTGCGACGGCTTCTTAAAATATTATACATACTTTGTAATATACAAATATGCGATTTCATAATGACATGCATATTATGGTCTTACTTCACGCCTTTTTTATGTATTGTTTTTCTATTGCAAACTGATTCCTAAGTCAATCTATGTCTAGTTAACATATGTGTATAATAAATATATGTATGTATTTTGTTATATTATTTATATTGTATTATATTGTTACTATTTAAAAATATTTTTCGTTCTACTCTGTAGTTAATTACCACACCGCCATTCAATGTTTCGGCCTCTCACAATGGTTGACTGGTAGAGAATGCCTTAAGGTATTCAGTTCGCCAATTGTACATTTATTTCGTGCAAAAAAGAATAAAAATAAATAAGTAGGTATAATTATCAACAGTTTACCTTGTTTATAAGTAAATAAGTAGATTAAGTTTTTCCTTCTCAAGGACGCAGTTTTTTATAGTTTGAATTTGATGATTAAGTTTCTACCAAAGATATTTCAAATTAGTATTAATTATTACTAAAAAACAGGATACAATAAATATTTAAGGGGGCTCCTATACAACAATCGTGATTTTTTTGCCGTTTTTATAGAAAATGGTACGGAACCCTTTGTGCGCAAGTCCAACTCGCACTTGGCCGGTTTTTCAAATTCAATCAATTCATAATTTTATAATGGCATGTCTGTGCTAATCATTCTAATCTTTAATCATACGTGTTGCATAAAATATTCGATCTTATAAACACATATTGATTTCGACAGCAGACTCTCAAGGATACCAGCAGGGCTAGCATGCGCGCATTGGTTATTTTATCGATAGACAAGACAAATTTTGTCTTCGACGATATTTGTCGTTTTACCTAATAACAGACGTCTCGAATCATATTTTTTATATTTTCAGGGTCTCCCGTTCTTCGTAGGTAGCTACTTATTTTTACTTTATAACACGGCATTGCATGATATTTTGGTTTTTTCTTTGTTCGTCGAACGTCAAAAGTCGATAAAATGCCACGACAAAATTTATAAACTGCAGGTTATAAAACATTGATTAAGTAATTAGCTAGGCAACTTCAATTATTTTTTTATTCTCCAGGATGTTTAGAAGGAAATCCTAGTGTTGTTATATGTGATAATTGCACGATCACATACTTCTAAACATACTTGGCCTAATAAGATAAGTCAACCAATTTGAAATGTTTGTTCATAATATGTCTCGAGTGTCTGATGTGTCAACATTTCAAATTGGTTGACTAATTTTAGACAAGTGTTTAACCCTAGTCTATCTTTTTTGTAGTAAGGCCAACTATGATTATGTATAAGTGAAGACGTAACTGCAATCACTCGGTTCATTGGGTCAGCCAAGATTTCGATACTTGTGCTAATTGGGCTTAAAATATTGGACATGCGTAACGAGATAAATTAATATTAACAAACGTTTAACGATTATACTGCGAAATATATTTTTAGGAGTTACAATAGGTAATATTATATTTGAGCCAGCAAACCAGCCTCTTTGCAGAAAGAGGGTGGAAAAGATTAACCTAAGATTGGACTGAGTAAACTTGGGAAAAAGGTCATCAATTGATGACGTCGTGTTCTAGTAATGAACCATCCACAAAACATCTCTGTTTAGCCGAATGGTTGACTGGTAGAGAATGCTTCATGGCATTAAATCCACCTATTGTATGTTATTTAAAATCTGTGCAATCTACATGGTGTACAAGAGAATAGGACACTCCTTTAAACCACGTGATCAGCTGGTCATATACAACAACTTTTCCTATGGGAGCAACATCGAAATCGATAGTTTTTTTTCAGCTTCCCAATACAAACTTACTCGCATACCTCGATGATAATGTATGGAGCATCTGAAAATAAAATCACGATTTCGATGTTGCTTCCAAAAGAAAAGTTGTTGTATATGACCAGCTGATCATGTGGTTTTAAGGAGTGTCCCATTCTTTTGTACACCCTGTAGATAATATGCCTTTCGTTTAATTTAAAAAAAGTATTTTTAATAAGCGAGAGTTTAACATTATGAACAGATTTAGTTTTGACGTCAAACACTAATATGCGTGAAAAACAAAAGAAGGTTAAAGTAGAGACCGTGGCGGGCATTGGTTTTATTTCGAGGTAGGCAGTAGGTACTTACAAATGTGTATTAACGATGAAAATCAGTGGTTTTCATCAGTAATACACATTTGTAAGTACTGTAGAGGTTTATAGCCAAGCGAGTAAAACCTCTACGTCTACCAAGGTATGTTCGAAATATGAAAGTTGCTTTTGAATATTTTTCTTTGACGTAGAAAGAACTTTTGTTTTCGGGATTCATTAAAAAATCTGGAGTCGAAGTGGTCGAAGTAACATAAACTAAAAAATTTCTAAAAGTTTAACTTGATCTAAAAATTTGTACACAACGATTCAAAAGCTAAGTATTTTCTGCATTCCTCATGTAAAGAACCTTTTAATAAATATAATTCATTAAGTGAAATAATTTGTTCTCGATCAATTCCCAATAGTATATCCCAGCTTCGGCCATTGGCACGCTACAGTACCTACTACCTACCTCATTTCATTTATCAGGTAGGCACTGCCTAATTGCCTATATGCACCGCAAGCCCCTGCGATTAGAACTACTTATATCTGAAGTAACGTGTGAGAGAAGTGTGTAAATACGCTAGTTTTTTAGCCCACACCTACCCAGTAACCTACTTACATAGTTCGATTATACGAGTATCACATTCTATAATCTATAGTGTATTATATACATTCATCATATACTGGATGACTTTTTTTACCGTCAGGAAAAAATAACTGTGTATTCCGTACCTAAAACTATATGATATTATGTGAGTGTGTTTAAAAATACAACTGATTTTATAAATTTTGGAATGTTCAAGAAATGCATAATCATAGAATACACCAGTGAATATGCGTTTGAGTTTTGGTCGGTTTTATATTTTTATTATTATTTTACCAATATTCTTTTTTTAATGTTCAGTTAGTCAAAATTAACTTAAAATTAGATGGTTATGAGAATAAATAGTAGATAAAAATAAAATAAAAAATTAAACTTTTTTTTTAAATTATCATGTTATCATCACCTATATAATTTACCTATCTCATATGTTTATTTTCTTGACGGTAAAAAAAGTCATCCAGTATACGAGTACCTAGGCAGTACCACAAATTACGTATAGCGGCGGTGTGGTAGTACTTATCGTGCCTCTTGTTATATCTTGTTAAAGATTTCGGCTATTTGGTTACAAAACAATGATCTAACTGCCACTGAAATGTGTCATTATTTACAGTTATCGTCTGTCATCACGTCAGACAACAGATATAAGCGATTAGATTTTGGAAAGATGATATCATTAACTGTTATTCAATCGATCAACTATGCCAGTATATTTGGTAGTTAGGTAAGAAAAATATTATTGTTCTTCTGAAAATTATTATATGGGGACGAATGACAGGCAAAGCTTATTCTTAAATAAATTAATATTAGACAACATCACATACATTGCTCTGATCCTAACGTAAGTAGCTAAAGCACTTGTGCTATAGAAATCAGAAACAACGACGGTATCACAACACCCAGTCGCGAGGCAATATAGAAAAGTTCTTTTTCCACATTGACCCGACCGAGGATCGAACCCGGAACCTCAGAGATGGCGATCTGACTAATATTATAAACGCGAAAGTTTGTATATATCGGGTGTAAAAAAAGGCTTAACGAAGCCGAGTTATTGACAGTCAAAGTTAAAAATTTTTTTTCAAAGATTTCCCGGCAACGTTTCGTTCAAATATCCTGTTAGTCCACGTAAACGAAGTTACGGGCACAGCTAGTTACCTACATATAAAGCTAACCACTGACAACACAGTGTCAACCAATGGCCCCGTAAATATTAATGTCTGATTATTTTATTGCTCGTTAATTAAATATATAATTTATTTGCTGCTGACTATAAATAGTACACAGGAGTATCGTTTTAATCAGAGAATCATTTTCTGTGTTTACTTAATATTGCATGTGTTTGACACAGGTTTGACATGCGTTCGAAAGCTAAACAGAACCTATAAAGGAGCTAGCCTAGCCTAGCTTACCTAGCCGTGTAGCATGTAACGTATCTGATACTGTACCTCTGAGATCACTGCGAGATTATGCGCTCTAAGCGCCAAGCAGGCTTGTGCCTACTTACTTGATACAGTATCTAATACGTTACATGATACAGGCTAGGTGAGTAACCTGCTTAACGTCGTGATTATTTGATCAGTGGCAGTACCACTGTGGGACCAGTGACCTGTGGGGATAAATCTGCAGAGTTGTTATTTAATGTCGTTAAATATAAATCAGTCCAATTTATGATATGAAGTCTCAGTATATGTGGGTAGATCAAGCACTGTCAAGCTGATTCCATTACTTAAGCATATCATAAACCAAGGTATAAAAAATATTCATAGTACCTATGGATTTTACTGGCAGTAAGAATATCTACGAATATTAAAAGGATGAAAGTCGAAACTACCTAGTTGTCTGTCTATCTTAAGCTTTCAACATAACCAATTTTGATGACATTCGGGATTTAAGAATAGAAGAAATAAGAAGAAATAAATGTTGGACAACATCACATACATTGCTCTGATCCTAAGGTAAGTTGTTAAAGCTCTTGTGTTATAGAAATCAGAAACAACGACGGTACCACAACACCCAGACCCGAGACAATTAAAAACGATTAGAAACCGGATTTAGAAAAGTTGAAACCTAGTTATAGTTACCTATATGCTTCAGTGCTTCTATTTTTAACTAACTTAATTGAAGTAAAATATGGTCACAACAACCAGCACTCCTAGCCAGCAAAGCAGCGAACAGACATCAACACTCATACAGCTATAGTCTCATATGTATGTTATTAACTCTTAAACGTTTGTCATCTAATGTTAACAAGATGAGATTACTTGATTTCGCGAGATGTAATCAGCAGAAATAGCGTGCAATCATTTGAGCCACATCATTATAAAATACCGGCCAAGTGCGAGTCGAAAACGCGCACGAAGGGTTCCGTATATTTTCCATTTTTTCCGTACCATTTTCTATAAAAACAGCAAAAATAATACGTTTATTGTATGGGAGCCCCCTTAAATATTTATATATTCTGTTTTTTAGTATTTGTTGTTATAGCGGCAACAGAAATACATCATCTGTGAAAATTTTAGCTCTCTAACAATCACGGTTCATGAGATACAGCCTAGACAGACGGACAGACAGACGGACAGACAGACGGACAGACAGACGGACAGACAGACGGACAGACAGACGGACAGACAGACGGACAGACAGACGGACAGACAGACGGACAGACAGACGGACAGACAGACAGACAGACGGACAGCGGAGCCTTAGTAATAGGGTCCCGTTTTACCCATTGGGTACGGAACCCTAATACACGAGCGAACGACAATACATCACGAACAATGAAATCGCGCCAATTAAAACCTAGATTGGAGCTGAAAATTATAGATTATATACACTTAATTAAAGGTTTGATAAATTCGCTTTTCGCATTGTAAGATTTGCAATTCAAAAGAAAAGAAAAGTTATTTATTTTATTATTCTAAAATATAATAATACTAGCAGCCAGTCCCGGCTTCGCACGGGGTAGACAATTATCGCTAATAGTTTCGGCAGCGCATTCGACGACAGACATTTTAAGACTCATTTTTCTACACCTTCGGTTACATTGTTCAAATTTTACCAAGGATCCCTAATTTTTTTCAAAATAAATGTAGCCTATGTCAAATTCGAAGAATGTAGCATTCTATTGGTGAAAGAATTTTTTAAATCGGCCCAGTACTTTTTGAGCCTATTCATTACATGTTTGTCATACAAACATACAAAAATAGGTACAAATCTTTCCTCTTTATAATATTAGTATAGAAGTATAGATGAAATACAATATCATGTTCAGTATATTGACAGGCACCTACGTAAATCATTTATTTTATTACCTAAAAAATAATAGTATCAAATGTAATATGATTTAATATATTTTTGGTAGGTAGTGACGTCATTTGAGTCGATACATATTTTCAAATCTCTACAATTAAATTACTTGACCAGATTAATGAGTTCTTTGAAATTAAGCAGATTTCAGAATACAAAGCAATCGTGCTGATTTATTGAACGCGGTTGCTTAAACCTTCACAATTGAGTGTCATCATAACTCAAGATGGTCACAACTTCATCTGGGTTCCCAAGAAACTGTGTATGAAGCTGTCACAGCATATTAGCGAGTAGGGCAACCATGTTTCCAAATAAAAAGTCCAGACTATACAAGCAATCTAAGTTTGAAAACCAAAAATGTCTTCCTATTAAAAGAAATTTCGTAAAGAATTTTTTAAGTTACTTAAAAAAATGGGTCCAAATTCCGTAAAAAATACAAAATGTAAATGCAGATACGTAGTTATTAAAAAATATAAAATAGGTTTGATTTCCCATATTAAGGAAACATTTTTGATAGTTATAATGTAAAAATAATAAAATAGCATTTATTTCAGGCATCTTGGCCCATAAATTTCGTACAAACTTCACACAAATATTAAAAATAAAAATAAAATAGATTAAAATTTAAAATGAAAAATGACAATAAAATGTAAATGTATCAAAAAATTAAAAGGCAATAAATAAAATAAAATTAGATTGAGATTATTAGCAAAAAAAAAACGCTATTGTGAGATTGAACAAATGACTACATATTATTGAACTGGACTGTTCAACTTATTTGCACATTTATGCGATGAACAAAAAAAAAAAAAGATTATAGCTCGCAATGCAAGCAGTGCAGTGCAGAAATCACTGTAATGTTCCTCTGATTGTAATTATTTATCTAATAATGAACATTATTTTTCAATAATTGTAGCAAAATGATTAAAGTCCAGAATTGTATTAAAACGAATGGACACCCTAGTATCAGAAGTCCTAGATATTATGCGCAGTGCGTGGGAGAGCTCACTGACAATTAGCTTGCGCGAAAACGGTTGCGGTAACAATGGCTCCCGAACGAAGAACTTCGTAATTGGACGGAGGGTGTGGGCTTGAGCAAAGCGGCTAGCGGAGCGTGTGTCAATAGTAGACCAGGTACAAAAATTAAGACGAAACATTCATAATTCTTTGACCAATAGAAAAACGTTACTTCGTGGTAACGTTTTTATGACGCTAAAAAAACCCTATCATAAATCTCATTTTGTGATCGGTAAAACTCAGGGTATTTTACCACATTTATCACAATAAGTTTGTGATGTGTTTATGTTTTAAAGAATGTAACTAAAAATATCTACAATTATGTATACCTTTTAATAATTATAGATATATATATTAATGTTTCTATGGCGTTGATGAATTTATTGCTTTTAAATTTTAATTATGTTTTTGTTGTATGATATGATTGTTATGCTTATTTAATTATTTGATTTGAGAATGTTTATAATAGTTTTATTTTATTTTATTGAATTATTATTGAATTTATTATTAACTTAATTTAATCAGAATATTGTAATAATTTATTTCATATAGCTACCTAAGTACCTAATGTATTAAAACATAATTGTAAATATTTACATGCCATTATAAATATGGCGAAACATGCCGGAATACTGTGTAAATAGAATATCATCTCAATACCATGTTTCATGTAAATAAATTAATTTGAATTTGTAAAATAAGTTTTGAATTCACTACACAAACATGAATTTACTTTTTGAACTCCCCAAAACGAATTCCTTTCGGCCTCAATTTTATTTGATACTTCGAAACAACAAATGCTCACCGAAGTATCATCTCGGGCTTTAATTGTGTACAATTAAGTCAAAAAACATTTTGGCGAAACAAAAACGAGTTATCACGAGCGGTAAAAACTGTTCAATCGGTGTTTTTGTAGTGATTCAATTTGTTGTTGATTGGGAAGGATGGAACCAGTCCCTTAGGGCTAGGGTTGGCACTTTTATGTTTATTATTTAAATTAGTCTGCAAACCTGTCTCCTGCTAGCGCTTTGTTTCGTTCAAAGTAAATCTTGATTGTTAACCGCCTTTTAAACTTTCGCGTTGCATAATTTAAAACTCAATGAAACGGGAATTACCGCGATCATAATTTAGGTACAAAATGTTACCTCTTTTGCTTGACGTTTCGATCGGGTTACACCGACCGTGGTCACAGGCTGACCGCCGCCTTCAAAAAAAGGAGAAGGTTCTAAATTCGACTATTTTTTGTTTTTTTTAGATGTGACTAGTCTGGGAATTAAGTTAGCCGTTAAAAGTAATTTATTTCAGACCTCCCGTTTCCCTTAGATAAGAGGTACTAGACTATTTTGAATAAAGTTCCCTTTAGAATTAACATGAGTATAAAAGAGGTTTAATAAATCTTAATTTTATGATTCTAAGTACTTGTCTCCTGCAACCTATTTGCAATGTAAATCTCGTACTCAAAATAGTTCAATAATACAAAATGCTATGGTTCATTGTTTAAAATTTGTCACAAAAAATGACCTTACCTATGTTTGTCTAATCTAATTTTTTAAATATTCTTTTTTGTTATAAATTACAAATAGGTTTTTGTCCTTACTATGATAGGTATTCTTTGTTAACTAAAATCTTGGAATACTTTTCTTTAATCTATTTTTTAACTTTTTTCTTCAAGGACAAATAAAAATTAAATATTTTTTTCGTAATACATTTTCATTTTTATTTAATATCTGTTTAAACAAAACCTAGAGTTAAATAACACAATGTTTTTGTATGCTAAAGATAAACAGAGTTGTGTCAACCCTATTTATGTCGGAGCGAAGTACAAGGCAAACTATATGATTATACTCCGTAAATATATACCTAATGAAGTAGGTACTTGCTTGATACGTAACATTATTTTAAGATCCTACATCTTCGTCATTGTCTGAAATTGGTATTACATTAAATATTGTTATACTAAAGCGATACTTATCTATCTACTCAATGAAAATTAACATTTTGCCTGGGTTTTCCAGATGTCTGAGTAGGTTTTGTTCAAATAAATGTATTTTGAATAATTATAACTTTAGTGTCTTATTAAAACCACTAATAGGAACTTTATGTAAGAATAGAGTCATTGGATCTTTTTTAAAGTTTTTTTTTAAATAAAAAAATAAATATTATACGATGAAACTGCCAGTAATAACTAAACGTTTTACATAAAGACTCGTAAAATACAAAATTCGAAGAAGGTCAATGATGATATGAATGAAAGTTCATTTTATTTAAGTTTTTAAATTTTTAGGTCCTAAAAAGGTGTATTAAACTTAAGTACCAGAATATTAAGGATTATATGTATATAGTTGCTGTGGTAAACAAACTTTCTTAAAATAAATAACAAGGATTACAATATTTTGGAGGGATTTTAACATGGTACCTATAGATAATTGGCATTACAAATGGTTAATAAATATAACTAAAAATGTTTTAAGAAGCGATAAGAAATTTTAAGAGCTTTTTATTGCAGGTTGTTCTTGTTGTGATCACTTCTATATTTGGTAGCGACAAATAACTTCAAGGTTTGACGTCAGACGCGCCAGAGGTACACAGACCTTAGATAAAGTTTCGCTATCATAGTTAGACAAGCAAAATTACAGTATACGAAGATGACTCCATGCAGTGGCGGGAATTAGTATTTTGCGGCAGGCAGAGATACTAAGACTTACCTACTTATGTGTTTTATTGATGAAAATCTGTGTTTTTCAGTAATGACCGACATTTGCAAGTACCTACTGCCTACCTCTTTTCATTCACCGTAGGCACAGCCTTATTGCCTATATGCACCGCACCGCACGCCCCTGACTCTCATTATCGTATTTCTTTTAATTAAAATTAAAAGGAAATAATTAATACCTACCTACATTGAAACTCCAAAAGTCCAAACACAGTCAAAATCAGTGACACATGAATTAAAAGCAAAGGTTAAGAACGTTTCTTAAATTCACAATTTTTCAAATGTTATTTAAACGCTTGTAATTTTTTTACTGGTTTATTTGAAGGCCTAAATTTCTAAATTGCTGTAGTTACCTTCTAATAGCAGGTTATTAAATCTACTCGTCTTAATATACGAGGACTATGCCTTTACTTACAATATTGCAACATTACACTCCTTTTTCGTTACAGCACTCGTGCGAAACAGCGGAAACATTTGTTCAAACAAGGAAATTAAGTTACCAGTAATCTGATATTTCGTGAAAAATGTGTCAAAATAATAACTTTAATTTGTTATGTCACTATCGTTAAAATTTAATTTAAATTATTGCATTAACCGTAAGTAACTATGGATGTAACATCTCACGCTCGACATCGTGCGATCTACTTCGGAAATGACGTTTATGAAAATATCGTAAAGATTTTACGGCGTTTTTTAATTAAAACATTGCATCAAGGTATTGAGCACGTCAGTAGGTGACGTATCTACCTAGTATCAGTTACATACTTAAGCCTATTGCTTTTAAATCTAAGAAAAAAAAATACAAGTAGTATGTCTTACGTCTTTAATTCTTTACTGCCAGTCACATCAAATTTATATTTTTAGCCAAAAAAAAATATTAAATTCCATAGTTTGAATCGCTTAAGAAACTTTCTTCCAATTAGTTTTAAATCGCAATTAACAATATTATAGTTATTTATGTTTAGTATTGTCTGATAACGGATATTAACCGCGGGGTTATCACAGTTCACATAGATAAGGCATATAATAAAGTGTCTATAAATATTCTAACACGTCAATTACTTAGTTAATTATGAAATATTTTTTGTGAATTGAATTGAAAGACTCAAAATATTCAATTATAAACAGTATTTTAAAAGAAGTTATACAATCGGATGCGTTTTGGCAGGAGATTTATTCCCTATTAACGTTCTTAGTAGACTTTTTTTGAAACTTTTTTGTTGTTTATCATAAATGACACAGAGGTCAGATAGATAACGATTTTGTAAACTAATCCTCGCTTAACTACATTTCGGTACCAACGATGAGATAATTTTCACAATCAAAAAAAATTAGAATATTGATTAAACTAGTTGACCGATTAAATTACATAACATGCAATAATATTAGATGGAATTATTTCAATATAACCGCTAACGAAGTATATTAACTACAATTTACAAGATATAGACCGCAACTATTGTAACTACCAGCATATTCAAATGAACCGATTAATTAGTAATTTGTGTAGTGTTTTATGGGACCGCTATACTGGTTGACTAGTCGAAGGCTGTATTACGTACGCGCTCACCTTCATAAATACAGAGAAGATAAGATAAAAATTGTAGAGGAACACTTTAAGTAACAACAAAATCACTGCTGAAGTTTTAAAATAACTATACAAACGTCATAGTTACTAGAGTTTTACCATGGGTTTTTGTTGCCAACCTTTAACAAATGTGAAACGTGATTCTGTAAAAATGAAATTAAAAATGGTACAGTTACTTTCGCCCCATTAAATTAAACTCTCAATCTTTGTTAAGTAAGAAGATAGCTAATCAGTGTGATTAATGAAAAAAAAAAGTTATTTTGGTTAAAATTACGACTTCTGTTTCAAGGGGTTTGAAATTCAGAATACGTCTTTATATTTTGCTAAGGAAAATCTATAGGGAACTCTCATTTAAATTGGTTATAATTTAAATTACGTGATAAAAAAGTTAATGCGAGCTTTTTTCACATAATGCCAAGAAATATAACATTTTAGTAAATTACTTACTCAAAGTGGCCAGCAACATTAGCAAAAAAAAAAAACCGACTCTGATGCTGTGCTTTCCAAAGGAAAAATCGCGTTATCTGCAAAATCTGAATGTCAGGGTTGCGATATGATATGAGTGTGCACAAATGTTTTTAATTATATATCGCAGCGCAGATCGTAACTGACATGGAGGCATCAGGGTTGCCCAAAAAATGAGGGATGTCTTCAGGTTTTTAAGCCACCTTAATCAAACTATGTTTTAAATAGCACTGATCGATTTACTCTAATCGGACGATCACTGATCACCGATGCAGTCACAGACGTGTGACGAGACAAGCCGGTAGTAACAGCAGGGTTGTCAAAATGTATACCTACCGGACCGGACCTATCTTTTTGAAGTAAAATAATATGGTTGTATTTTTCAAATTTAATCTGGTAATTTATTTGCTATCGATATTGATTAAATTGCTTGAAATATATTTTATCTGTACTAATATTTTATTAAATATCGTAATAAATATATACGATGTAATTTTTATTGCGAGTTCCAAGTGATTAAACTTTAATGTTTATAGGTAATAAATAAAACAAAACACTAACTAAAATGTAGTAATTTTAAAGATCAACATTTTTCAGGTTAAATAAAAAAATCACTCAAAATCAAATATTACTTACAGCTAAGCTAAGTGTGCTAAAATATAATCTAAAGGACGAACCAATATTTTTCAAAAAAATAATATTTTCAAGTGCTGGAATGAATTGAAAAACACTGAATTAAGTAATTTTAGCGGTAGGTACAATTTTTGTTAAATAGAAAATAGTCAGCCCTAATCTCGGAGCGTGCGCATGCGCACTTTCTTACGTCGGATTCTTTCTCACTTATTCACTAATTTTCTCACGAGCGGTTGGCGCTAGTTTCGTCGGCGAAAGGTCCTTCTAATCCATCTGTCCAATTGGTATATATTTATGATGTCTTTTGTCTTCTTATTGTCAGTTCTAGTACGTTTTGTATTTATTTATAATCATGTGTAGGAAATTATTAAAATAGTCGTATAGAAAATTTAAATAATGGTGTTTAGTTAAGTGTTATTTAGATTGTATTTACATACCGGCCTAATAAAAAATGTGTGTGTCAGCCTTTAATTATATACATGTCTAGATTGCCTGTTCGAGTGTCATAAACGTCAAAAAATATATAAGCCAACTGTTGGCGCCAAAGTTTGTTTCGCCCGTTCAGTGGCGCGCTTGTTACCGTAGCAACCCATAATTGTTACCATAGTAACCATAGTCGTTACTTACTCAAATCTGGCCTGTTCTTTTGGTGACAATTGCAGCACCACACTATCTTGATATGTTTATAATCAAAGGCTCTAGTACATTTTGTATTTATTTATAATCATGTGTAGGAAATTATTAAAATAGTCGTATAGTAAATTTAAATAATGGTAGAATAGTTTGTTACGGGATTGCTACCATGTACCTTATTTTTGAGTTCCCGATATTTCGGCACTGTTGCAAGCGCCATGATCACGGAGTAACTAGACCCGCAAGATCTTCAGTTACTCCGTGATCATGGCGCTTGCAACAGTGCCGAAATATCGGGAACTCAAAAATAAGGTACATGGTAGCAATCCCGTAACAAACTATTCTAATGTTAGTGACCATGAAAGTTTAAAACAATATATTAAATAATGGTGTTTGATTAAGTGTACATACCGTCCTTATAAAAATTGTGTGCGTCAGCAAGAGTTTTTCTTTGTTACTGTAAAATTACTAACGGTTGTACAAAATAATGGGATACTCCTTCTCGGATTAGCAACTTTATTTCACTTAATTTAGCACAAAATAAATCTTATAAGTTTCAGAATGAAAATTGTATGTTTCAAATATTGTATGGCTGTAAGTTTTAGGTTGTTAATAGTTGTAGTCAATGTTCAAATACTTTAAAAGGTGTCCTACAGCCTCATAAAGTGATGTAATACTAAGATAAAATATTCATACGACCTCTGTGGCCGAGAGGCGAGCATGCCGGACTTTAAATGGCGCCGCCATCTCTGAGGTTCCGGGTTCGATCCCCGGTCGGGTCAATGTAGAAAACGAACTTTTCTACATTGTCTCGGGTCTGGGTGTTGTGGTACCGTCGTTGTTTCTGATTTCTTTAACACAAGTGCTTTAGCTACTTACCTTAGGATCAGAGCAATGTATGTGATGTTGTCCAATATTTATTTATTTATAAGTTTAATTCACTTGCTTTATTATAATATTGTTATAGAATCAATGACTTTTGAATAGAAAGAAGAAGTAACTTTATTAGTAAGTAGTCGGCTTAACTTTGAGTTAAAATAATAACTAAAACCAAGATTTATAGATTAAACGATTACGTTTTTTTAAATAGCAGTTAACGTAAGGAACATGGAAAAAAATGGCATAGAGTAACTAAAAATCCTACAGCGACATCTAGTATCAAAAGATTATATTATTATAAATGAATGAAGTTAAATTTGGATTTGATTATGTTTGTAAGTTTAGGCACAGCCATATACGAGTATTATGCTCAGATGGCCTATAGTTATCAAATTCCAATAACTTTAACAGCATGGCGTCAAATCAATCAAATTCATATGATTCAGTCTGGACGGCTCCTAGTTAAAACTTTAGAAAAAAAATTCGCTGAACATCAGGCCTAACTTACTGTGCTTATTTTATAAGTTAAAATTACACATTTATTGCATTAAATAAATGTCGACGTTACCACTTGTTTCCCACAATGGCTTGTTTCAAAGTTCAAAAGCAGGTATTTAGTGATGCAACTTATAATACAAATTCAGTATCGAAAAAAAAGAGAGCTTGGAGTCTAAAAATATTAAGTAATATATACGTAAAAATGTTGTCGATATAATAATGGTTTTCCTATAAGACTTTCCTAGCGGTTTCAGCATCGATATCGATATAATACCCTTTTTTATGGATGGTAACTATAAGCTGTCTACTTTGAGTAGTCCACGTATCTAGTGTGTTACTCAGCCTAAAGATGGTCCAGGACACATTTTAGCGCTAAGACCGTCTAGATCTAGATTGTACATGATTTGGTAAACATCCAACGTTTTCAACTCAACATCCAAATTAATCACTTTGAATTGGGTGCGTAATTTCCCTTGATTTAGTGTATTAGCTATGACGATACCTCCTGTAGGTAAGATCCTAATCCTCCTAAGATCCCGTACTGCAACCTTTATCAACAATTTAGTGTATTGCTCGCTTTATTGTCCGCTCTTAGCAATAAAAACTAAAAATAAGTACAATTTTTATCGATAAAATACATGATTTCCGAGGGAAACTATCGACATTTCACATCACTATACAGTCAGTTCTTTAATTGTTCATTGACGTAAGTCAGGAGTGGCTTTTGCACTTGACCCAAGGTCGCCGTGATTCGGTAAATACGTTTATTCGTATGTTACTTGTTTGGTGATTTAAAATTACGTATGAGTCCATGGAAAAATAATACTTTTTTGCGAACAGACGTGTGGTACTAAGTACTGTTTTTATAATTTACACGATAGTTTTATTTCAATGACAAATATTGATGTTGAACTTCTAGTTGTTTGTGAATTTTAACAAAGAGGGCCAACCCTCAGAGTTCAGATGACGCCACACATATTTTTAACGTGGCTTTTGACTGTTCAGTTCAGTTTCATAAGAGGTAAGGTCTTCCGGGATACTTGGGGTAATTTTTATTGAGGTTTAATTTTATCACATTACACAAAGTTCCCCAAACTAAGCAAAGATTACAGGTACTACTACTTAAATACATTTCTAGTCATCCAAGACTTGGGTAGGCTCATCACATCAACACTTGCTTGCTATTTGCGAGATTCAAAACCGCAACCGCTCTGATGACCGTCTAGTGTAGCGAGCCACTCAACCAGATGGACGTCAATATTGTGACTGTTTACGAGTATTTCCTAGTTAATTAATATTAAGGACAAGGTATTATTAAATGATTACCGTTACCATAGAGCAGAATAAAATGTTTATCGATATGAATAAAGCCCAAGTTGATTTTGCTAGTCTGATATTTACTATACTATTTTATAATACCTTTAACGGATCGAGGAAAATCATCTTTGTAACAATTTCTTGATTACAAAATGAATTATTTTTTTCCTTTCCCACCAACGACGTTATAAGTATTCAGGATATGGTTGTACTCATAAACCTTACCAGCAGTGGATTATTGAAGGTAAAAAATAGGTCCATTTTTGTTTTTGGTAAACAAAAATGGACCTATTTTTTACCTTCTTTTGTTTTTTATGCACAACTAGGCAATATTTCCTGAAATATATTTTAGTTGGTTATTATACCCTGTAAAAGTTTTAAAATTGTTTGTATGATCGTTGTTTTTAGTTTTAATTACGAAATATAGCATTCCATTTTGTAAAAAAAAAGTGTAAAAGTGTATTGAAATGTGTCAATTAAATTCAATTTAATGTGTAATAATTATGAAATTTAATTTAAGCGTTATTTATAAGAGAAACGGCTTATATTTTATTATTGACGCTACAATGAAAACTGAAAACACGCGTCATTCGATAAACAATAATTACACCTGTATTTACTTTATACACAGTAAACTCATACCACATCAAAATTCAATATCGACTGTATTCGATAAACACACCACTTGCGAAAATCGAGAAAATCGGTGTCATTTAAAATTCCTTTTTTGAAACGGCACAGATTATTTTTCACTGCACTTGAGAAAAGTTCACGTCACGACATGCGAAAACGCGGGAAAATTGCTTAAGTTTTTTTTTACAAACCAGCACTGAAAAGTTTTGTATCACTATTAAAAAAAAATACTGTGATTTCTGATTATTGTTCTTATTTTGAAACGGAAGATTTACGTTCGGAAAGTTTTCGCGGTCGCGCGAAAAATTCGGAGCGCTCGGATGCGCGCGCCGCGTGCCGGCTTGGACGAGTCAATGCGTGCGCGCTTACTCTACTGGAAATGGAGGCGGTGACACAATGATCGGGTTTGTTAACCTGCGCTTATGATTTGTTAGTCATTAATTAGTAAGCGTATTTTGGTGGATCGTTACTTAATTTGTAAGTTTTGGGTGAAGGTTGTAGAGAAAGTAGGTAATGAAACTATAGGGACTACCTGATATTATTTTAATGAATACTACTTATTCATTTAGTAGTATGTAGGCCCTCTTGCAGGCAGTTACCTTTATATACGTCCGGAAAATATTGCTTTGCCCTATCACAACTCGTTTATATTCTGGATAATGTGCTTAATTCAAGTTTTGTTTTTATTAAAATTTACGCCGTGAAATTTTGACAAAAACATAATGTTTTTCGCAAACTTTTATTACATCATGCATCATTTCTAAAAATAAGCGGTCATACCAGTCGTTTTTACCTTCATTTTGTCTTTTCTTTTAAAGTCACAATGAATTATGCAAATCAAAGATCTTAAGATAACGCAAATAGCGTGATTTCTCAAGTTGTCCTCAAAGTAAGGATAATTACTCAACTATTGTTTTGAAATTACAGTAAAATAAAATTAATGATTTAGTCTCTGCAAAGACACCATTAGTGTATCATCGTGGCAACTTTAGCGACTGTATATTGTTTTTTTAATAAATCATCAGGGGGGTTTTAAACTACAATCCTTTTGTAAATTTATCTCACATGGTAAATTAGTACTTAATTCATTAAAGTGACAAATTGTGAAAAAGAAGAACTCTGATAAAATTTATCAATCATCCTTTAGTTAAAGCAGAAATATTGAGTGGCCTATTAACTATTTTATGAGAGCTGTAGATATAATAGAAAAATACTAGTAAGTAGGTAATAGCAAAATATGAAATGTAGACACATAAAGAGACATTCATTCACTATTTACTCAGTTTATATTATACTTTACAGCTCTAATCTATTTCGTCCGATATAAACCGCCAGTCTACTCTCTAACACGCAGTCAACGCTAATCGCGGTTTAACCTGCAGCTTAATCGGTGTTAGTGTAGCCGGCTGCGCGTTTTCACGTACGCGGGACAAATGGGAAATAAATTATCGAGAGCACTTATTAATGCTCTTAATTGGATATATCGTCGCCGTAGACTTTTAACCGACTAACGAATTAGGATTTTAGGAAAATGTGCTCATTTAAATCTAGGTTTTTAAAATTGTTGTAAAATATAGCCATAAATTATTAAGGCATAAATATATGGGCTGTTCCAAAAATAGTTCCAAACGAATAAGTTTTTTTTTTAAAGTGGAACCAATTAAATGCCCATATTTTAACAACTTTGTATTATTTTTTTGAGGCAGTACCAGCCAGCAGTATACTTTAAATCACTAAAATCACTGTTTATGAAAATATTTATTTTCGTTTTTCAGTTTTTTATGTCGGTTTACAGTTTTTAATCATGCATTTTAATCATATATTTTTTAACAATACCCGTTTTTGTGAGGCTATTCAACCACGCGAGCAACTGATTATACCTACGTGGTCTTTAAGAATGACCTATTCTTTTTACATCCCGTATATAAGTAATTACGAGTAGTAGAGCTATTTCTATCACGTTTACTACAAGTCATGTACATGGTTAGATATGTAGTCATGTCATGAAGTTATTATTGTAAAGCACGTGTTTTGTTCGACCGTAAAACTATTGAAATAAGTGATCTTTACCATCTTAGCACGCAAAGAAAAAATAGGAATGCTATCATTATTTATCATTTGATAAAGTGGGTACTATGTAAAGAAAGATTATCAGGAAGTCATATCATAGTTTGTGCCATAGTAATAGGGTTTTCTGTGACATACAATTATGTATTTCATTGACAACTATAACATGGCGTAGTTGCACTGTTTCGCCTTGAATGCAATGTGTCCTATGTTTGATTCCATGTTCGTCAATTCTTCTTCTTCTTCTAAGAGTACCTCGTCGAGTTAGCTACTAGTACTGCAAAGCGTTGACGGTCCCTTGCCAAGTCCAGAAGTCTACCCGCATTTCCAACTCCTGTTCATTCCTTGATGTTATCCAGCCAAGCTATCCTCTTCCTACGAGCAGGGGTTGCCCTTTGCTTCGTTCGAACTTGCCCATTATTATGACTTCTTCAATTCAGAAAAAAAATGCTGGGAGTTGCTCGATGCGCCATGAAATTTTATTGAATAGTTGACGATGATGTTATAATTTTCGTCAAATAAAAAGAACGCTGGAGGCTACTTGTCTCCACCGAACACTTATAGCAGTACTGAAAATGTTAGTTCCTATTTTGGCCACCGATCTTTTTACGTGACGCCAAGTAGGTATACAATGATAACAATTGGTGTCTCATTCTGTCTAGCTCATATTTATAAGCTGATCTGAATAAGTTTATATTATTTATTTAGGTGTTACACCAACAGCAAACCATATCCGTAACCATAGGTAATTTATGTAGATAGCAAGTAGGATGCCATTTATACCACAACACACCGTCCGCGTCAGTCAGGAAAATGGCTTAACCAGTTTGCCTTCGTTGACCATTACCTGTAGGCCGAGCTGTTTACGCATTACCTAAACTTATTAATTTGGTTCACCGTTCATATTTGTGATGTAATTACCACAGTAAACATTATACGGCTCTCTAAAGCAGTATTTCAGTTACAAAGAACGTCTAACAAGAGTTTCTATACGCAGCTAGGATAGTTTTAAGGAGTACTACACACCAAGCGCCAAAGCCATTGCACTCTACAAGTTCCTGTATATTCTCTCTCTTACTCACTTAATGCTGAAATAAGTAAAAGAGGCAGAAAAGGCACTTATTAACTCGGAATGTACGGATATACTTTTGGAGTGCCATCGGCAGCAATCCTTTCTTGGCACAAAAAATTTTTCAATGCATACATCTACCGCCCAAGCCACTATAATTCGACAAACATTAACATGAAGAAAAACCTGTAAAGTAAACAAATATTCAGACTTCAGCAACAACCACGTCTAACCGCGTTTGAGTATCGCGTCAAAATCGTTTGCCAATTGGGATTCAGATCCTAAGCAACTAAAATATTTTCTTATCAATGCAAATCGAATGTCAAGTTTGATCCTACGATTACCAAAAGAGGAGCATAACTGTGCTTGGTTAGCAGAAAATATCGAGGCTCAGTAAGTGAGAAAAACAAATGACTATTTAATAGTTGAGCTACTGCTGCTAATATTGTGTCCGCTTCTCGTATAATAACTGGTTAGTGCGCTTCGGATTTGTTGTAACTGACACCGCCCTTGACAGGTTGTAAGGCTACCCGAATGCCGGCTCATTACCAACTTATGTCACCTGGTATATTATACTTATGAGGTTGAAAGTATCAAACTTTTTTTTGAAATGAATGACCGTCTATTGATTCGTGAGATACTCATTATAATGTTTTTACGTTCCTTTTTTTTTCTTTTGGTGTAGTGGTTCGCGCTCTGGACTACAATGCCTGGCGGTGGAGAGTTCGAATCCCGCGAGGGGCAAATGTTAGTGTGATGAGCACGAGTATTTGCACCTAAGTCATGGATGTTAATAAACATATTTAAGTTGTTTATCCGTTATCTAGTCGCCATAGCACAAGCTTTGCTTAGTTTGGGGCTAGATAATTAGTGTGATTGTGGAAACAATTTAATTAATTTATTTATTTAATTATAATCTTGATCAGATTATTCTCTAGAAGCTCTAGATTGTTTTTCCATTTATATCCACTGTTATCAGAACTCCGCGACTTTTAGGCCTCCCCTACACTAGCGTCTATCGAGCCTTGACTTCGTGGCAGCATACAATCAGGTATGTTAATGTTTTGTATTGCTTCTTAATTCTTTATTGTTTTTGACATAATAATATTATTCAACTCCTTCTGGGGTATTAAGCTTCCACCCCGTGTGCCAATCTGTCTGTCTGTAGTTTGAATGACATGTAATTAGGCTTTGTCATCGATAGTCTACCTACAGCTTAATTTTCATTCCCGGTGGCCACTTGGTCTATCATCAAGACTCTACTTTATTTTACTAGCTACAAACCAAACCATAAAATTTAAAAAATACAACATCGAAGCGTTTAGACATTTGTAAAGTCTCTTTTTTAATATTTCATTTTTTTATTTTGACAGACCTACAATACTACCTTATCGTTGACAAAAAATTAAGTGATTGGTTATAGTCGTTGGTATAGAGGCGGTGTAACATAGGTGAAGCATTTACGTGACTTTTTGAGGTTGTCTACTCTTGCGTAAAGCGTGCTGGCAGCGTTTTTATGGACAGTTACACATTATCTAGAAACGGACCGATATGTTACCTGAATCGAGAAAAAAGTCCGGTTTGGCACAGTTCTGGCTAAATAATCTTGATTGCAAGAACTTGCAATACATTCCTACAGACTTTCCCGCATCGTTGAATCAACTAATGGTCTGCATTGATCTGAGTATGCTTCTTTTAAGTCCTAAGACATGGTAATAAGGCCAATATTAGGCAACTCTTTTCCAACTTTCGTTAAAAAGGAGTTATCATGGCCTCAAATTCAAACAGCGATTTGTGCATAAGAAATTGTATGTGTTTTCAAATTCTACGCTTTGTAAGGTGGCTAAGGCCGGGGTTAGGGCCTTGCCACCTTTCCCACCCACCATTTCAAAATTGAACCGAACCAGGAATCAAATCTGAAGCCCGCGTAATAGGAATTACTGCGCTTCTAGCTTCTTGGATAATCGGGTCATCAGTCTAGATGATTAACTAAAATGAAAGTTTTCTTCTTAGCGCCTGTCAACGTATGCAATTAATAAGTATCGTGAAGTGAAGTCAAAAAATTGATATCATCAGTTTAATTTTCAATATTATCCTACCACAAGTCAAAATATTTAAAAGCACGAGACTCACACCGTACTTTATAGACTTGTTTTATGCATAAATAATTTTGATTTTATTATACTCCTATGTTACTCTATCTCAAAAAATTGTTAGTCTAATAAAAAAATAGAATCTACCTCCTCCTACTGACGACCTCCTTAGCCGAGAGGCGAGCACGCCGGACTATATAAGGCGTCGCAATCACTGAGGTTCTGGGTTCGATCACCGGTCGGGTCAATGTAGAAAACGAACTTTTCTATATTGTCTCGGTTCTGGGTGTTGTGTACCCCGTTGTTTCTGGTTTCTATAATACGTGTGTGGTGTTGTATCTAAAGTAGGTGAGGTAAAATTTGAAAGAACAAAAATCCTTTAAAACTACTGTAAATCTCAGAACAAATGGGACTGATCAGGTTGATCAAGTACCTACTGTCTCTAGGTTTTCGCTGGACTAGTTCAACATCCGACCTGGGTGTGCCACCCTGTGCTAATCTTGATCAAAGCGCCATTGATCGGATCAACTCACAATCCCAGATACGGCAAATCTCTTCATTACATTTACCTCCAAACTAAGCACGGCTATGTTATGTGATATGTGTAAACTACCAGCAACATTATTTACGCAATCGCGAAGATTTCTCGGCGACAGCGTGCGGGATCCGATTCCGATTTGAAATCGATTCGTTTCGATCGATCCGAACACGTGGCCTTTGCATTGTCCGAGGAAACGTTCACTTTCGAATGTTAGATGGAAGTTATTACCTAAGAAAGTATGGTAATGGTTTGTTTTATTGATACAATGTCTACATTTCATAAGAAAGTAAAATTAACGACGCGTTCTGATGACGGACTCTGTCAACAATTCCCTATAAGTCATTTTTTTATACAGAGTGTACAAGAGAACGGGACACTCCTTAAAAACCACGTGATCAGCTGGTCATATAAAACAACTTTTTCTATGACAGCAAAAAATCTATCGTTTTCGATAAATTTTTTTCAGCTCCTCCATACAAACTAACTCGCATACCTCGATGATCATGTATGAAGCATCTGAAAATAAAATCTCGATTTCGATGTTGCTCCCATAGGAAAAGTTGTTGTATATGACCAGCTGAACACGTGATTTTAAGGAGTGTCCAATTCTTTTGTACAACCTGTATATGTATTAACTGTCGTTTTATTTTAGTTGCAGTAAATTAATAAAATGGATGGACGGTAATGAATTGATTGCGGTGAAAACGTTTCAAAAGTATAACCATGTTTGAATATTTTTGAACCATTAAAAAAAGGTTAAATAGTTCAGTCATCGTGCAGGACACTCCCCAGCCTGATGAACCGACGACCTTAGGAAGATGGCTGGTAGTGGCTGGATGAAAAAGGGGCAGGATGTGCTCTTTGGTCCTTCAAAGTATGTCCGAACGCTGACGTCCACCAGTGGACTGCCATATTACGCTGATTAGATAGAAGGTGCAGTCACAGCTTAGGGCATCAACCAATTATAATTATACCTATTCATAGAGATAGAAAGATATTTTTAATTTATTAAACACGCAGCATGATTTACAGTACATACAAAACAAAAAAATAATGCAGGAAACAAACAAAAAACAATAAAAGTATTTTAAGTGGCTACAACATCGTGATATTTCAATGATTTCTTGCCTATTGTTTTTAAACGACAATTCGAGTCAAGACTTAAGTATGTGAGGTAAGCTTACGATGGGAATAAAGTCATAAGAATGGTTTGTGTAGACTCCGCTAATTTTAATGATGATTTTATTAGTTAGTAAGAGTTAACGTTGGAAGCAGCCTCCTATGTTTTATTTGCTCTGTTCTAAATTATATACTGATCAAAGTGTAATTCGACGCTGCAGCAATAATAATTATTTAAAACCTTTTAAAATTAGGAATCTTTGAGTTGATCTTTTAGTTCTAGTTGCCTTTACAAGTGATAAACTTGTAGTAGGTAGTTAATACCTGTTTTGTATGTTTCCAGTATTATAATATTAAAACACAATGAAATTAAAATTGCACGCATCTTCAGCGGGTTTAATGAAAGCGTGTTTTTTTGTAGCATGAATGGAAAAGTTACTTCTTACGGTCTCTACTTCATCACTTTACGGTTTTTATTAAATAAAAACTAGAGAGAGCTACGGACAGTAAAACATGCAAAATTAAAACATTAAATGTAATGTAAAAGTAATGAGATTATCCAACGAAGAACTAAAATAACTGATCAATCAAATATTGGCAAAGGGTTGGTCAGTGGTCACTTTTGCCTTAAAACCGATACCGATGGTAGAACAAGACCGGGGGTAGATGTGTTCTTAGTGAAGTCCGCAAATAAGAACACAATACATAACTGGCAACCTGCTGTAAGCGTGCATCCACCGTTGTGAAATTAGACCTGAGATAGAACCTCCGACCTCCGACAACCTCCGTAGAGGCGTGCACGCCGGCTCGGCGGAGCAATCTCTCCTCAGAGATTGATTCTCCCGGGTTCGATTCGCGGTCGGGTCGCTGTAGAAAATGAACTTTTCTATTTTGTCTCGGGTCTGGGTGTTGTGGAACCGTCGCTGTTTTTCATTTCTATAGCACAAGTGCTTTAGCTACTAAGGATCAGAGCAATAAATGTGTTTATTTATATTTATTAATTAATTAATATTTTACTAGTGTTTGCCCCACGTCTTTGCCCACTATAACATTAATCTTTAAAATCTTGGTCAGGGCGCATTGACTTAAATATTACTTACTTTTTACATAAATGTCAGGGCGTCATATATTTTTTTTTAAATCTCCTTTGTAGAAATCGATCATGAGATCTCAACTCTGTGATCATGAGCGAGTTCATACCCCGACTCGCACATGGCCGAGTTCCCATCCAGTGGTTGTGACCACCTTCTTTGAGTGATGGATCCGCGTCTGCCCTGCTGGCAGCAGATTGAAAAGAAAAGACGAGGAATGGATTTTGTGACGAGCACTGGGATAGGCATATTATGTTCACCTGTGGATTGACGTGGGCTGATTATGACGATTTGATAATATGAAATGTAACCATAAAACTATGGGTTTCCCACATTTTAAAACATAGCTAGCCACATCGTTTCCTTAACGTTTTACAAGATAGTACTAAGTTTTGTAAATAAACTAGGTCATCATATCAGCCTGTTGCAGTCCACTGCTGGACATAGGCCTCCCCCAAGGAGCGCCACAGCGCACGATCTCCCGCCCCTTGCATCCAGTCGCTGCCAGCTGCCTTCTTCAGGTTATCGGTCCATCTAGCCGGGGGGCGTCCTACACTACGTTTGCCTAAGCGTAGTCTCCATTCAAGAACCTTCCTGCTCCACCTCTCGTCGGTTCTGCGACAGACATGGCCAGCCCAATGCCACTTCAGCTTGCTACATTTTTGGACAATATCAGTCACCTTAGTCTTATGTCGTATGACCTCGTTCCGGATCTTATCCCTTAATGAGACCCCCAAAATAGACCTTTCCATAGCACGCTGAGTGACGTGCAGTCGGTGGGCCAACTTGACTGACATGTTCCACGTTTCGGCTCCGTAGGTTAAAACTGGTAGGTAATAATTTTATGACTCAAGTAATTACTGTCTTTAAGAGCTAACAACTCAAGATTAGTCTTAATAACTGCGGGTCATGGTTACAGCATAATTAGTCTATGAACCTACGATCTACGTAACTACGACATAATTATACCAATCCTTCGTTACTAAATCATTTTTTCTAAATAAGTTGAAATTTTTTCTAAATAAGTTGTCGATAATTTATAATCTAGTTGCAACAAACTGTTGCGGTAGCTCTTTTCTAATTACCTGTCCGAGAGTAAGTGCGTTCCTTGATAAAGTGCAACTGAAAGGGGTTTCACTTTAGCGACTCATACTATCGTCGCTCAGATACCGACAGACGTCATCTCGTTATCGATAAACCAACGCGAACTACAACACTACTCATATTTTCCCCCGATAATAATTTTAGTTAGTGTACACATTGCTTAATATGCGAAAAGCGGAAAGTCTTTCGAAAACTCTAGGCACTCGTATAAAATTTCACCTTTGCATTTTATTCTTTCCATAGATGTTCCAACCCGTCATAGCCCAGTTATTTTATGGTTATTTCGAAGTAACGGTTCTCCAGCCATTACTATTAATTACAAAACTACGAATTAATAAGGTTTGCAAACAACTGTTGCTGGACGGATAAAACATAGAAGTAGTTACACAAAGTGCAAACATACCAAACATTATTTTTGTTTTATTTAAGAGTTTCATGCTTGGCGTTGGCAAACTTAAGAACGGTTATTTACATCATCATCCAGCCTATATCAGTCCACTGCTGGACACAGGCCTCTCCAAAAGGAGGATTTTGCCATAATCGCCACGCTTGGCAGGCGGGTTGGCGATCGCAGTTTGGCCAATGGTGGAGAGGAGACGCTGCTGCCCGTCTTCTCGTGGCGGTTCTCCTGTAGTCGCCTTTTACGACACCCATAGGAAGAGAAGGGGTGGTGCTATTCTTTTAACGTGCCGGCACCACACGACACCTTTATTTACATATTATCCTTTTAATTGCAGTTTGTTTTCATATATACTCTAAAATTTTTAAAAAGTACAGGGATTGATTTAATCAAGATTTCATCAAATTTAATAATAAATAAAAACGGCATTGTATAGATTTTAAAATAAGATGTTTCCCGACAAAAGTTTCATTAAAATAAGAGAACCCGGTAATTTAACTTAAAATATAGGTAACCTACCTCAAAATATAACCAAAAATTTTATAGTATAAGTGCCCGGAGAAGGGCCTACATACAGAAGAAATAATTTCATTTTATTTCATTTCAAAACAGTAGAAACCGGCCAAGTGCGAGTCGGACTCGCGCACCATCAACTATAAAAACGAGCAAAAAAAATCACGTTTTTTGTATGGGAGCCCCCTTAAACATTTATTTTATCTTGGTTTTAGTATTTGTTGTTATAGCGACGACAGAAATACATCATCTGTGAAAATTTCAACTGTCTAACTAGGTATCACGGTTCATGAGATACAGCCTGGTGACAGATGTACAGACAGACAAACAGAAAGACGGACAGCGGAGCCTTAGTAATAGGGTCCCGTTTTACCCCTTGGGTACGGAACCCTAAAAGGTTCTAATAAAGAATAACGCGAAGAATTGAGAACCTTTTTATATTTCCAAGTAAACTTCAATTAACAGGTTGCACTTAAAATACGAAACAAACTAAATGCTATGCTTACTGATACTAAAGTGCTGTCATTTTTACTTCAAAAAGTAATTTTGCTGTCAATGCCTTACACGCCAAAGCGCTGTGATAATTTGAACGTTCTTTCTACTCGATAATTTTTTCGTTGTGTTAAAAATTAGTGTAATAATACGATATGAAATAAGAAAATGTTTGAATGCAGATATCATTAATAAAATTGTACAGTTTTTTTAATTTGTTATTTTATCTAGCCATTGTTTTTCAGACAAAAAGTTAATAAAAATAAACTGTTATTGTAGATTATCGAATAGTTTGTGTTTTAACAGTTAGAACAATTTAGCTTTTACGGTAAAATTTTAAAGAACAGGTGCTTAAAAATAACTATATTTAGTCTGCGTTTTTTCATCTTTTATTTCATCTGTTCGGTTTATTTATTAATAAAAAATAAAATACTTCAAAAACACAAGAAAGAAGCTAAAAATATCATTTACACGAACCTACTTATCATTTATTATTGGAGTCGGTTCGAACAAGAACATTTAAACACTCCATGGCTGGCATCGACTCTTTCGGTATTATATTGTATGCTGGCGCTGGTAAGGGTATATTACAACTCATTGAGATAAGTAAATCTCGCTGCCAATCTGGACATCATCATCACCATTTCAGCCACAGGACGTCCACTGCTGAACATAGGCCTACCCCAGTAACTTCCATAGTGGCCAGTTGGAAGCGGCCTGCATCCAGAGGCTTCCTGCAACCTTTACCAGGTCGTCTGTCCACCTTGTGGTTTGAGTACTACACTGCGCTTGCCGGTACGTGACCTCCATTCCAGAACCTTTCTGCCCCATCGGCCGTCAGTTCTGCGTGCTATGTGCCCCGCCCTCTGCCACTTCAGCTTGCTAGTCTGTTGGACTATGTCAGCGACTTTTGTTCGTTCACGGATCACCTCATTTCTGATTCGATCTCGCAAATTAACACCTAGCATAGCCCTTTCTATAGCCTTTTCCTTTGGACATACTAGATGGAAATACTGAATTAGTGATAATACAAAAATATTTGATGGAAGTACAAAATATTTTTACCTGATATTCAGGCCAAAATATTTCGGTCGACTGGCAGAGAATCCTGAATAACTCATGGCGTGTAGTCCAACTATTATATTATGTTTTATAATCGTGCATTAATTAAGTTGTTGATTAGGAATTACCTAAAGCTTCATCATCACTTACAATCAGGTAAAATACAAGTCAAACACTATTTCAGTTGCAAAACTCGTAAAACTTAGATATATGCGTAATGTCTTTTTGTTGTTACTTCGTATTATGGGACAAGTTTCCAGCACCAGCCCCTCTAGGACGATCAACAAAACACGATATGATACGATATGATATAGCGATTTATCGCCAATTTACTTTCAAAATATGATAACATAGCCGCCATCTTGAACTTTTATTGAAACAGTAAGCATGTCCGTGCCGGCGACGTCACGGTTATGATCGCTTTTTTAATAAAAGTTCATATTTTGACAAAAAATATGCGATTAATCGCTATATCATATCGTATCATATCGTGTTTTGTTGCACATGCTAGAGGGGCTGCATCACCTATGTGTGCATGCTAGTCTTATCTAAATGTCAAAAAAAATTTTATGCTCACGCTTTCGTAGTAAGTGCGTTCCTAAATAAACTGAAAGGGTTTGCACTTTATCGACTCATACTATCGTCGCTCAGATACCGACAGACATCATCTCGATAATGATAAACCAACGCGAACTACAGCACTACTCATATTTTCCCCCAATAATATTTTTAGTTAGTGTAAACATTGCAGCGGAAAGTCTTTCGAAAACTCTAGGCACTCGTATAAAATTTCACCTTTCAAATTAGCCTTGTACAAAATAATGGTTTAAAAAAAACATGAACAGAGTACATACATCGACATATTTAATAATAAGTTCTCGCAGTACAAGAAAGCCATATCGGATATCCTGAACCAGACTGGTCCAAGTCTTCCTAATTGACACCTGGGCCATAACCATGAACTCTTAAAACATTTCAAAGTTGTCAAATCTGTCAATTTTGGTACGTCATTTCATACAAAATTTGACAGAAATGATAATGTTTGACAGATTTGTGATTGTTTTAACATTTCATGGATCTAAATTGTTTTTGTTTTGTTTTGTAGTTAACCATGCCGTGTACGTACACTTTTTATAGGTTACGGTCTAGCCTTATATGGTGCATGGTATATTACCTAAACATTATCATGTCTCGGCTGTAATCTGTCTGTGTACCTATTTATAAATAAAAAATAAGAAGTACGTGAACCTATCTGATAACATTGGACTATAAAATGTTTAGTTCCAAAGTTAGTTAAAATAAATACTTAAAAAACTAAAGACGATTTGGATACTCTATACTTTTTAACACTATTTTAGGGCAACTGGTGACAGATAATTAGTTTTATAATCGTCTTTTAAACGCATATGAAACATTTTTTTTTGTATATTTTTTTTATTTTTTATTTTTAATAGGCAGATATGTAAACTGCGTTTTAGTGTCTAGTAACCGTCCTATAATGAGTATTCTGTTTCAAAGTTACCCGCCGACCGCTTCGCTATTCGATTGTGGTTCATCTACGCTCTCTGGGCGCTGTAGGGAGGGGAGAAATATCGATATTGTTATTATAACTAGGTGCACACATTTTTTTAGTGCTATAGTTGTAGTAAATTTAAAAAACTGAAGTTTTTTTTAGGTGACTCGAATAATTTAGTTCTGGACTTTTTAACGCTATCTTTACTTTTATTTAACTTCTTTACACTATACATTTATTATTGTTCAGTGTTATGGTTTGGGTTAAGTTCGTTTTTAGTGTCTACTGGGTATTGCCGACAAGAACACCAACCAGGCCGGGCTTTAAAGCTCAAATCAGCTCTAACATATCACAGGTGCTTGACCTTTGTTATCGATATTTTCAGGCTTTAACGCATCACTACTGAGCATTGTCTATAGACATACCGACGCAATAAAGCGCCAATAAGTTCAATAATATCACAGGTTGTTGACCTTTGTTATCGATATTTTTAGCGCATCCCTACTGGGCATTGTCCGCAAGCGCAGCAGGCCGGGTTACAAAGTGCAAATCGGCTCATACATATCACAGGTTGTTGAGCTTTGTTATCGATTTTTTCAGGCCTTAGAGCATCCCTACTGGGCATTGTCCGCAGCAGGTCATAAAGCGAGCTGGCCAAGCCTCGGGTAAGCGTTGTTTTATTGCGTCTGACCGTGGGACCTGAGAAACGACGGGAACTGCAAAAAGTCTGCTTTTATGGGGTATTGGACCAATGCTAAAAAGTTGGTACAATAATCTGAATTTTATTATTTTTGAAGAAAGCTAACTGAATGAACTAATCATTCACCAAACATTTCCATCAGGAAAGCTGTAGGTATGTTAAGATAACACCTCTGGAATATTATAAGGCGTTGCTTAAACAAACTTAATTTAACATTATCAAAGTAATAAACGCTAACGTAAAATGAGGATCATCTTGATAACTTCGGACTACAAATCAAAGCAGATGGTGCAAATAAGAATCCTGCACGGGGAAAATGATGAATGATTGTGTGTTTACCTTAGTCATGATTGTCTTAATAATAATAACTAACTAGTAACCCGCCTCGGCTTCGCACGGGTGCAATTATTAGTCTCTTGAATCACTCTATCTATTTAAAAAAACCGCTTCAAAATCCGTTGCGTAGTTTTAAAGATTTAACCATACATAGGGATATAGGGACAAAGAAAGTGACTTTGTTTCATACCATGTAGTGATGTTATTTACGAATGTTATCATTACTTGGTCGCCATAGATTGATTTTAGCTCACTCTGATGGAAGATTTAATTATTCTCCTTTACATAAGCTCTAAAAGCTTAGTTTATTAACGTTTGTAAACGACTTTCTAGTTAAGCAACTGAAGAACATTATTAACAGTGTATATTATACCTACATCTGGCACTGACACCATGTAATATCAATTACACCCTTCAATGTTACTTTACGTTACAATTTTTTAGTGGACCAATTAAAACGTCGCGGCTTATGACGGCTCAATAGAGATCACTTGCTTTCCTTTCCTTGCATATGAAAGCAATCGCAAGAAATGCCAATAATGGGAAAATGAAAACAACTCATAGATTGTGCGACTGAACCATAAAGGTCGCACCACATCAAGCTACAACCGCCGTCACAACGTTACTACTGGTTTTAATGAGCCATAAATGGCACACATAAATTATTCGCTCTTGAAAAGTTGATTTGAATCCACTTGATGTCCAAACGTAACAGAAGGCTTGCGACGAAAATGTATCGCTCGTTCGGACGTATTAATCTACCATATTAAAATAACCATTCACTTGTATCAATCCTTTGTAAAAAATGTAACCAACTCAAATTAGCCGTGTAAAAACACAACCGTTTTTAATTTTAGACATTTTACATAGGAATATCTAATGTAATATTAATTATTAGTAATTTTATTTCAAAGCCAATCTTACTGCAGTTGGTGTCCTGCAAACGAAAGCGAATCTATTTCCAGAACTGTAACCGTCTGTTGAAACAGTCCAAAGAAGTACACGCCATCCGTGCGATATCTGACAAACGTGCGTTATTTCTGATAAAAATTTCAAAATTGTAAGCGACCTAACTTCGGGATGGATTCGAAAGTACTTTTTTGGTTATGACATCGATTTAGATAAGTGTGTAAAAACGAGTATTCAAGTTTCTGTCTAAAAGAACTAAGCAGATAGAGTAGAGAGTAAAGCTTGGAAACCAACATCATCCATCTTGACTCTATATTGTTTCAGAATACAATAGGACAAGTTGAAAGAACGAATCATTCCTTTTTACAAACACGCCGATTGCAGTGCTCAGTGAATCATATTTATCAACATTATTAATCTCGGCCACAGACTGACTGTGACTCGAGGGCACGCAAAACCGCTATTATGCGCTAATTATTTATTTAGTAAATGAAATTAAAAACTAAAATATCTCTCCCACATCAGGGCCACGATTTGTAGCTAGATGTGTGTGCGCCTTAAATAAAGACGGTCATTGTTCACAGATCTAATTGTGTTCTACACAGTCGGTTTTTGTTGCGTATTGTGAACAGATTAGTGATTGTTCATCGGCAATCAATTGGTTAAGAAATCTTTTCGTTTTTACGTCGGAAGTCGGAATTAATGACCTAATTTTCCAAGCGGCTTTCATATTGGTTAATGTGATTAGACGCGATTTTTTGTCTGGTTTTGATCTAGACGTTGTTCCTAATTGAGCCAAAATTAAATTAAAGTAATTTTGGAACTAGTTTGAGCAGGCTAAAATCTGTTTTGACTCAAATCTTGTGCATCAAATAATTATTTTGTTTGATGAGGTACCTTTGCGTCCTCTTCTATTTAGTTTCTCGACAGTAAGCCTACGTATTTCGACTACTACTAGGCGTTGCCCATATACGCTATCCCCTCCAATTAAAGCTAAATTTATTAGGGACTTCTCAGGGCGTTACTAAAAGCATGAGTATTGTATGTTCATGAAATATATTATGTATGTATAGATATTGCTTAAATTTTGTCTATTTATTTGCGTACCCAGCACTTTACAGAACACGGCGGACGGCGGAAATAAGTAAACAAATAATTAAAAATGGTGTGACGTTTTAACCTCTCAGCCTAGTAAAACAAGACTGTATTATTGTTACTCGGCCTCTTGCGACCGCTCGTGATACTCGAGTTAAATAGGCAACGCCTTTAAAACCTTAGAACTTTAGTCTTTTATCGACCCTACTAACAATAGCACTTAGCCTTGACCGCAGTGCTATTCGCTAGGCATTCCCTTAGCTAAGCATTCCCGGTTTTATAGTCCGGGTCACCAGGTGACCACTTTACAGCCAATCCGTTGCGGTTTGCGCCACCTTATAGACTTCGGCGAGAAAGGGTCGAAACAAAAAGATAAATATATAATATTCACGACGATTTGTGTAGTGGTATTGTTAGTCGTGTTTAACGCATTGGTTCCGGATTCGATTCTAATTGGGACAACTCATAAAACGAACTTTACTAAATTGGTTTTGAGATTTGGGATTCTTTTCCCCGGGCAAAAATCATTGTTTGTTATTTTTGACTTTGAGACCTTTTTATTTCTGTCTGGATTATTATCATTTTTAAGATCTCTCCTAAGGAAAACGGTCACTTTTCCGGGTTTTGAAACATGCGTCAGACAATATATTGTTTTAAACTTTCATGGTCACTAACATTAGAATAGTTTGTTACGGGATTGCTACCATGTACCTTATTTTTGAGTTCGTGATCATGGCGCTTGCAACAGTGCCGAAATATCGGGAACTCAAAAATAAGGTACATGGTAGCAATCCCGTAACAAACTATTCTAATGCGTCAGACAAGTATGTAAAAATTATAGCACCAACAACAGTGTCCTGAATGCGTTGGCCGAGTGGTGGGATTCCCCGATGATGCACAGGTGGATGAAGCTGCATGCCAGTTCATCGTCTTTTATTTTTATAAGAAAAAAGAACGTGACATATTTATGTTATTATCATTTAATTTAATTTTTTATTGTTTAATATAATTCTGTTTTTTTTTATTATAACTTTATTATTTAATTTATTTTAATTTATCTTGCACCTATTTAATAAATTGTCAATATTGTATGAATTATGGATACTGTTTTATCTGAAATAAATGAAATTTAATTTAATTTAATAGCTTCTAATATTCATATATAGTTAAGACTGATATTTAACACTCTGCTCTAAAGAAATACGTTTGCTACCTAGCTGCCACTGTCTTATTACAGTAAATCTACTGGACCATGGTGTATTGATCATATCGTTCTTCGCTTGAATTCATTTATAATTATATGATAATGAATTTAATCTATTTTCGCGTTATTAACTAATACTATGCAACACATTGAATGTGTTGCAAATGTAACGAAACGAATGGTAATTAATTTGCTGATCATTTAAATATTTGTTATATAATTATCGACTTTAAAGAATATTGAATATAACTTACATTCTACATCGAGGTTGAGGATGCTTAATCCTAAATATAGTGTCTGTTTTTAAATGGTTGTGTATAAATCTTTCAAATTCTTGTGTTGAGTGTGGTGATGGGTGGCGAAGTAGAGGACGACCTAAGAAAAGATGGATGGATTGTGTGAATGAGTGTTAAGGGAGTGAATGACTCGATGACCGGTGACTGGATTGCATTAAACATAATTTAATTTTATCTCTATGATATTGCGCTGACTTCAGAATTACCTTTTCTTTCGAATTGGCAGCCTTAAAGAATGATTTAGTCCAGCTACATAGGGCAGATGCAGCGAGCAATGAAGATGACCAGGACTTTCGACAAGAAATGCCTGAAGTTACGAAATATTTGTCAGTCGTAGATCACCATTAGACAGCGAATCTAGACTTAGTCGATGTGCATTATAAAGATAAATACCTCATAAGATTATGCAGTATTAATGCAATAGAATTCATGAAACCAATCGATGTTGTATTTTTGAAGTTTATTGTTTATTTATTGTCGTTATTGTATCGTATTGGTGTCGTGTGGTGCCGGCACGTTAAAAGAATAGCACCACCCCTTCTCTTCCTATGGGTGTCGTAAGAGGCGACTACAGGAGAACCGCCACAAGAAGACGGGCACCAGCGTCTCCTTTCCACCATTGGCCAAACTGCGATCGCCAACCCGCCTGCCAAGCGTGGCGATTATGGCAAAATCCTCCTTTTGGAGAGGCCTGTGTCCAGCAGTGGACTGATATAGGCTGGTGATGATGTTTATTTATTTGTTTTAAACATGAAACTTAATTGCCAATTTACTAATTTGAGTTATGGCTATGGATTAGGTACTCTGCATAAGCTCACTAGCAAATGGTATTTACCTAGTGAGGTAAAGTATCTGTAACTTTGAATACTCCTAAGTTATGTAACGTCATTCTCACGTTTACTTCATGTACGGACAACAGCACGTCGACATACCACAAAATGTCAAATTTTCTCATTTGAAAATTAACTCTATTTGTCAGGCTTAAAGTTGAAAATCTATTGGAGAATTTTTGACTTTTGGGGTAGGTCGACGTGCTGTTGACTGTACTTGACCTAAAATATAACTTAGCTTGCTCATCAGCATCACGCAAGTGTATTAGTAACTTCGCCAAATTAAATAATTGCCCAATGAGGCTGATTACGCCCGATTTCGCTGCAATGATTTGTAATAGGAAAAGGATTATTCAGATTTAGTTAGATTTAGAACGCAATAAGTCATTCAGAGGTCGATTTATATTAATTACGAATTGGCGTGCTGTTATGTTTGTAAGGCCAAACGAAACTAAAAACTAATTTTTAATGTTTAAGTAGAAATATCACATTATAATGTCTGGTGCCAATGGTTTTAACTATTTTATAGCAAATTCTTGATCGATATAGACATCGTTATTGCACAAAAGTAACCATCACTTTTACAATACCAAGTCTAATTATTATCATCATTTTAACCATAGGACGTTCACTGCTGGACATAGGCCTCTCTCAATGGCTTCGAGATTGACCGGTTGTAACATCAGAAACGTTACTCCAAATGAAAATACGAAACCCTCAATCCTTTGTGTGTCTGACTGTCCGTAAGGCACCTCAAGTTGAAAATTTGTGCTCAAATTTATTAAATGTGATTTCAATACGTACCTACATGTGCCTCAGATATATGATTTTTAAATAGTAAAGGTTGCTTTTAGGGGGGAAATAGAAAAAAGGAACCTTCTGCTAAATAAACAGTATCTAACAAACTAATTAGGCAGGGTTGCACCATCTTACTTAAACTTTAACGCACGTCAAAAGTCTGTCAAACTCCATACAAAAACACCGGTTAGAGTTATAGTAATGTTCATATTCATTTATATTCATATTCATTTAATCACTTGCATAATGTAACATTAGTCCACAATACAGGTACAAAAGATGTTCATTTTGTTACAGAATGACCTTCTAAGGCATTCGTTAATGGTTAAAGTTAAGGTGTTGCAGCTCAGTCTAAGACCAGCGCAACCTCCCTCGTCTCCGAAACTATGCGACTAAAAAAATTCTAGAAAGTATTTTTCTTGAAGGACATTAACAGGTAAACAAATAAGAAGTACGGAACCCCTTTTACGCGATGTTACTTTTTGTTTTAAACCCCGATAGTTACTACGGAATTTTTTCCGCATATGAGCGAAACAACTCGACATGAGAATGGATTCTTTGACAAAACCAAAGGTTATTAATCTTTTTGCGCTGATGACGTCTTTCGAAATGAAAAATAACGCCAACTAATTCTTTGTAACAAGGGTTTTGCTGTGAATGACCGATCGATTAGAATTTATAACTAAGAATAATGCGCAAATCAATCGTATGCTAAAAGCTACGGATGGACCGTGACGGATCCGGCACGCGGACGAGTCGTGGGTCAATGTCGATTAAAATATCGATAGTTTTAAATGAACTTACCTACTACATAACGACCCGATTGATAAAATTACAAACAGGACGCTTTTGAGAACATAATTTATAATCAAAACATTTAGAAATTATTTATGAACTGGTCAATGTTTGCTTGCTTACATTTTTAATTAATTACCTATCTGAAAAAAATACAATAAATGATTTATAAATTCGATTCATTTTATCGTTAAAATTCATAATTCTAAATTCCTATTGATAATTTATAGTTTTGTACTGTCACACTATAGCTAATTAGACTTGTATAAAATATATTGAAACAATCTATCATGGTCATTCTGAGTGTGTAAGGCAATTAATTCCGAATACATTTCACCTTTGAACAATGTTTACAACAGGTTACCTACACAATTTTAATGTGTCATCATAATGTTAAGTACAATTATATCAACAGCGGTGGTTGAAGTATTGTTCGGCTTTTTTAAAAGTTTTGAGAATACTTGGGTCAACTAAGCAACTTAGATAATAAAATAGTCGATTATCGGCATTGGTCATAGACATCACTAGATAAAGTCCGCCGGCGCACCGGCTCGGAAACATCGCGAATTCATTATAGATATACTCAGATTATGGTTACGATTATGACTAGGTAGTTCACACTAGGTCAATGACAGACACATTAGCATTTTACATTATTGCTTTGTCTATTTAAAAAAATAACGTATGTACCTACTTTAAGTTAATTGTTAAACATGTTGGTTGACTGGCAATTTGACAAATTCCTCGTCAGTGATGCGAAAAATGGTTTTGCCTTTTTCCTAATCACACAACATTTTTTTTTCCTAACAAATAAATTAGTCTTCTAAGTATTAAATACTCTACTAGGCCAGTGGCAGCAGTTATGATTTTAAGGGAAGTGTTCTGTTTTTGATTTCGATGTTGATGCCTAATCGTACCTTTATATTTCACGACCTCAATAGCGTAGTGGCGTCAGATCGGTGATGATGATAGAGTTTGGTAAGAGTGTTAAAATACACCTTTAAAAATTCAATGCCTGCATTCAATGATTACAATTGCCTACTTCAAAACTGTTATTATTTCTGTAAGCTAACACGTAGCTTTGTTGTCGGAATTTTGCTTTTCATCCCTGAGTTGTTATATCAAATCTGGAACAGCAAGTGATTATGTACGTTTGGATCTTTCGGAATATAAGTAAGCTCGTGTAACGTGCTTATTGTCAACAATATCCTAAATACATCGAGGAGAATTTTCACACAACACTAGATGTGATAATCCAAATGGCTAAGAACCTCTGTTTTTGTTACCCAATTATGTGAGATAGCTTTTCACAATTTATTTGTTTAGTAAGGAATAAGAATTAATTGTGAAGGTCATCATATTTCTCACTAAGTTTCTGAAAATATGTAGTTATGTAGTGCCTATATAATTATTATTTTCTATATCAAAGTTCATGAGGTGGAGTTTGCAGTAAATAATATTCTAGGCGTTTTATGTAATATTAAATCTTTCCGCATCACTTATATGTACTAAACAAGTAGGAATAAAAGTAACAAAACAGTTTACTTATTATATTTTAAGTTCTACTCAAACATGGCAGCTAACATTATACCTATAAAAATACACGTCTCATGAAAGTCTCTTAAATGCCTCCTCCTGTTAACGCGCAACAGAGAACCGCAGTTCTTTGTATTTTGGTTCTCGAATGTAATCTCAAAACCCCCATCAACAAATGGTGTTACTCATAACACCAGTATGTCTAACCTGAATGACATAACAGCGACTACCTAGGACCTCCTTTTAGCCTTTAGTGAGTGAGGCAGCCTGGCTCACTGAGGCTAGTGCGTCTCTATAGCCATCGTCGTCTCTTTAATCGAGCGTCGTACAAGTTTACAAGTTCTTTTATCAGCGTAATTTCATACAACACACAACATGCGACACTAGCTTCCTTAATCGAGCGAGCCTTGTGCGTTTTTATTACAATGTGCTAAGGACATGTTTACATACAAATGTACTAGCTCCCTCTAGCTTACGTATGAGCTCGGCATGAAGAGCATTGGTGAACGAGGCTGGTGCAACCTACAGATTCGAGTTTTGTCCTTTATTCCTGGAATATGCTTTTTCTACAATATACCATAGTAAAGATATAGTATAAATATATTATATTATGATATTAATACCTACTACGGTATTCACAACGTATTAAGGGTGCAACACACAACATGCAACATAGGTCCCTCTAGCTTACATATGAACGCGTCACGAAGGGTATGACCGAGCGAGGTCAATCTAATCTCGCTCTATTCTTTAATCTACAAAGTCACATCTACAAAAAATTACAATGTGCTAAATATGCAAAACAGCATGCAACACCAAGCATACATTTTAGCTTTCTCTAGATTTAGTTAGAAAGCGTCGCGAAGCGCACAAGCGAGCGAGATTTGAATACTCTGCTCGCTCGTATAGTTTCGGTAATATACTCTTACAAAGTTTCATACCTATCTACGAGGAGTTTACAATGCGTCGATAGGGTCCAACTTAGCATGCTCACTAGCTTCCCCTTGCTTGTGAAAACTAAAGGTTCTACTGCTTCTGGAATTTGTCTAATACAATGGCCTAGGTATTTATGAGAAGTTCATAATGTACCAAGGATGCAAAACACACACACGCTCACTAGCTCAACCTAGGTTACGTGTGAGCATATTACAAAGCGCATAGGCGAGCGAGGTCAAACTACTTCGCTCGCTCGTTCTGTCTCTGAAACATGCTTTAACAAAATGGTGTAGGTATCTACAGGAACTTCACAATTAGTTATAAGAGGCATGCAACACACAGCATGCACACTAGTTCCCCTAGCTCACGTGTGAGCGCGTCGCGCACGAGCGAGCGAGATAAGAATACTTTGCTCGCTCGTATAGTTTCTGTAACATGCCCTAAAAATTGTCTATGTAAGTTTTACAATGTGCGAAGGGTGCAACACACAGCATGCTCACTAGCTCCCCCTAGCTTACGTGTGAGCGCGTCGCGAAGCGCACGAGCGAGCGAGGCCAGGGTGGCGCGCAGGGCCGCGTGGTGTCTCTCGAACATGCTCTCATCTACAACGTATATTGCTATCTACAGCCATTCTATTTTACATGCACAGTATTTATAAAAGAAAATTCAATGGCGTATCCAAAAACATTTCTGCATTACTCAAAAGTGAACGTTAAGAAATACATTTCTGCATTACCCAAAAGTGAACGTAAAGCATACTTGGTTTCAAATGATAATGATATGTTAAGTTAGTTTGCAGCCATTCTAATCGTTGGTACAAATGAACTGAAGATAAGACTTCAGAGCCAGCTTATGTCTTATAGTTCATGTTTATAAGACTGTCTGCCTAGGCTTTGCATCATCCACCAAGACAAAAAAAAGACTATCACAAACACCGAGCAGAGTGTCAAGGAAACTCTTTGGAAGATCTGCCACAGCTTGCACATTTGTCTAGAATACCAGAAGATTTTTTTCAGCTTCTACTTTGATTATTCTGGTTTTATTATTTTTCTCTCATAATAAGGTGGAGGGAAAAGTTCCCAGTCGAAGTTCACCTTTGACACAATCTTGTGGCCAATGATAATCTCTCTTTAAAATAACCTTATCAATAAAAGCTATTGGAGAGTACTTACAGGCAGGATGTTCGTACAGCGGTGCGATTCTGGTGCCCTCGAGCGTGCCGCCGGCCAGCTGCGCAGACAGAGTCTCGAGGAACTCGCGCACGTTGCGGAGATCCCGACCCTCGCTGGGGCCGGGGCTCTCTCTGCCTTCGCATTCTTCGTCTGAAAAGATTTAGGGGACAATTAGTTATTGGGTTTTAAAAAAAACTCTTCGATAGAATCTAAAGAATCGATTTTTTTTTTTTATTGTGCTAAATAGTTTTTTATTACTACTATAAAAAAATCTAGCTTTATCGAAATGAGAGCTGATTCTGCGAGATTTCGTCCCATTTTGTTCAATTATTGTTCGTTTGTTAGCTTTCGTTGTAGGGGATGTTCTAGACTCTAGAATCTTTGACCCTCTAGAATCTACAGGGTCAAAGATTCGTTAGTTCACTCTATACACAGTACGTAAACGCTTAAATGACTGCTTTAATAATTTACTCCCTTAAAGAGTTTATTACTATTAAACTCTTCTACCTATACATACCTATCCATCGCCAATGACTCCCATCCCTCGTCAGGTTAACCATATCTTTGCATCATCTTTCCTTGGTTCTGCCTCTTCCTCCTGAAGGAATCTTGTGATAATTTGGGCAAGGCTGCCTACTTCCATTTTAGCTTATCAGTTTCCTCACCTACATCTACGACACCGGTTTTTGTGTGCATGGTGGTGTTCCAGATAATATACTTACTACTGATCTTTACTTACTTCAGAAAGAGTGCCCGAAGAAGACCATTATACTGAATAAATGACTTTGAACTGTTTTCATCATCATCTCAACCTATTGCAGTCTACCGCTAGACGTAAGTAAGCCCCCCCCCCCCCTTGGGGGGCCAAGAGCGCCGAAGAGCACGATCTCCCGCTTCATCCATTTACTGCCAGCCATCTTCCAAAGAGCGTCGGTCCATCGAGCTGGGGGGGCATATTTGACTGTGTTAATTAAGATTAATTAAATTCTCTGAACTGACCGATCTGCTCCAGCTTGTCGGTGCTGACGCTCCACGGCATGAGGCTAACGGCGCGCTGCACCTGCCGCAGGAACCACGCGCCAGACTCGAACTTCACCGGCCTGGAAGCAAGATGCCAAGATTTAATTTAGTTCATCATCATCATCATTTCAGCTACAGGACGTCCACTGCTGGACAAATGCCTCCCCCATTGATCATTCCATTTAGTACCTGTCACATAAAATCGTAGGTATTCAAACATATTGAGGGACAGTAAAATAATTAACAGACGCAATAACGTGAGTGTTTGCCATTGAGATTGTAATAGGCGTTAAAGCTTATACAATAATATTTATAAATTCTTCTAACAATTACTACATTGCTATAATAATAATATAGCTTTCTTTAAAATTATCTGACCCTAAATTAGGCATCCTTGCATCTACTATAGTGACTAGATGCCTAACGAATTAACAGCCTTAAATGCATTTATAAACATCAAAAACATAGGCATTGGTACAAAACCTAGTGCGCTCACAGCACACATTACTTGTGGGATTAAAGCCCGCAACCGTTTTTTATAGTCGAACGCGAACACTAGACCAGGAGACGTATTTTTGAAGCATTCGAAATGAATCTTGAATTCGAACACGAATACGATTCGTGTGCGAATTCTATTTCTATCACTCCCAATTTTACGCATTTTTGAATCACTCGAATTCTGTGTTCCTGTTATGGTAAAATTCTTTAACTATTTTCGTTTCACGCAGAAAATATTTAAAACCGGAATGCAAAAACTTATTGATTTTAAAAACCGGCAATGAATCGCATAGAACGGAGCGAAAAAAAAAGTTTTTTATCTGTGAACCTTAAGTTTACTTGTCAAAGTCATACTTCTAAACTTTCTACTAGTAGAATCGAAATACGAGTGGGTCGGACCACTCGTTGCAGAATTCACAGAATGAATTTTCAAAAATAGCGATTTTAGTCATTCGCATGCGAATCTTGCCATTTCGTATTCGAATTGGAATTCGCATGATTCAAAAATACGTCTCCAGATGGTCGTCAAAGACAAACTAAAATTAGATGGGATTACACGTTATATACCAATTTAAGTGTAAAATAATAAACTTACTTATGATATCGACATATGCAGGGCACGAAGCCGCCTTGCGTGTCTCCGCCGCAGCTGCGACAAACGCCGTCATCGGCCGCCGGCAGGCATCGCTGCGGCTGATCACTCCTGAAAAGAAAAAAACAATTGTAATGAGAATTGGATTTCATGGACGCTTGTGGTGGTTGTAGTTCATTCAATGACACATCAAGTTGAGCTCTTCAGCGTAAGCTGACTTCGCATTTCATGACGTAAGATCTGAGGTCCGGTGATTGGTCTTGTACACGAATGTAGAGAGTTCAAAACCTGGTTCGGGTCAATTTAGAAATTAAAACTTTAGGCTCGGGTCTGGGTGTGTTTGCTAGGTGTCAGTCTGGCAAAATTCATTGCCTGGTACCTTGTGACGTAAGGACGTTAATTAAGTATTTCGACACCCTGAATATTAGTGTATTTATAAGTGAGAATGTTTATGATAATTAGCTGTAGTAGACCATCCAAGGTTCGTCTAATAAAGTGATTATATATTACTATATCCTTTCCTCCTAGCATTCTGATGCAAGCAATATTACCTATCGATAATTTCCAGCTGGTCTATTAAGTAAGAGAATAATATTAACATCTTCTTATTAACATTTATCTAAATGACGACTACTAGGCATAAGGCAAAGTGATCGCTTAGATTAAGCATGTAACCTACTAAGACCTTAGCATTTTGTCCGGTTCTAAGTCTGGATACATTTAATCATGAAAGTTAAATAATGTAAAGAGTTAACCAATTCTATTTCATAATCATCATCATCTCAGCCTATTTCAGTCCACTTCTGGACGAGAGCCAAGTGCGCTCGTTTCACCGCTGAAGGCCGCCAGGTCCCGCCTTCCATTTCGGCCGACACAGACATGTGCCTGGCCGTTTCTCCCCTGTCCACCCTTCGGACGACGGCCCAAGCCGATGTCCAAGCCTACAGAGGCGCCCTTGAGGCCCGAGTCCGGTTCACCCCCAGATCGGGCCTGCCAGAAAGGAGCCCGACGACGGTCCGACCTGCCTAGGCAGTCCCGGCCGCGTCGGCGCCACCACTGCTTGGTAGCCTTACGCACTCCACACTGGCCCGATCGCGCCCGCTAGTATGGGCGCCTTCAGCGCTCGCCATCTCTGCCCGGTTGTAGCTGACAAGGTCTTTTCATTGGGCCCTCAGCGACAGGTCCATCCGAAAAAAAAAGAGTGCAAGATCTCCCGCTTTTTTCATCCAGCCACTGCCAGCCATCGTCATAAGGTCGTCGGTCCATCGAGCTAAGAGTGGTCCTACACATGTTTGTCAAGACGTTGTCGCCATTCGAGAATGCGTTCATTCAACCTTTCAATTGAGTCAATATTATATTTTTACTACATCACCCACGATTATCTACAAAATTCTGTATGTCCGAAATATGTATGAAGCTATGAAGCAATGGCGTTGGCAATATCTCAGATTAGTGAGCGTTGCAATAAAATGCAACCAAGTCGTTGCTTGCAACAGCACTTGCCACATATTCACTTGTTTAAGATAAGCTGTGTACTAAAGTGTATAGTAATTATCCCCCGTTCCTTTCTATATCCCACTCTTTATGATTGGTCAACTCATTCCACTCATCTTATAGACGAGTGTAGCCTTTTTGTCTAACTTAGGACTTCGATATCCTTCTTAGAACAGTGTTACACAAATTATAGGCCGAACAATGACTTATTTAGGGACGTCAAGAAAATGAGCAAGAAGACTAAAGCCAAAGTCAAAGTCATTTATTTCTGAAAATTGGCCATCTATGGCATATTTACATGTCCCAATTTTGACCTGCGAAGATATGCTGTCATTTTCGATAGGTAGGGAATTTTGGACTAGCAATTATCAATTAATAGCAAAACTGCTACTTCAAAATAGATTAAATTAAAATGAGAGCAACTTAAATATTTTATGCCTTGTCCAACGAGAATGAATCATCAAAATTGGGCATCCCAATTCAAATCCCAATCCCCATTAACTAGCGCATCATTAATTTGCCCTTCATTCGCCATAATTATGTTAAACGTCAATTTTTTTACAAACATTTGGACAGATCAATGTATTGTTCAATTCGTATTACTTTTACATAAAATTAATGTTTTTTTTGCTGCATTGCATACATTTTCAACCAGGTAGACCTTCTAAAATTTTGCAAAGGTATGTTAGGTCCTTATTTACTTGTTATCTTCCTTCTGGGGCTGGTACTACAGCTCAAATACACAATTTTTTATTTGTCTATGCAAGGCCGTCTGACCATGTTGGGGGCGCTACTATAGTTGGCTATAACCGACTGTCCAACAGGTTCCTTGTAAGACTTGCGCCATCCTAGGCGCTTACTTGTCAAACACCATTCGCACACTTACTTCAGGCCAAATTAACAACACTGGGTGTGTGTTAAGTGCTAATAAGTTACATTTTAGTAGGTAGATCATATGATGTCGTGTAGCTTGAAATCAGGTAAAACTACGATATTTGAGGAAGCTACAGTTAAATTATTGTTAATATTTGAAAATGTAATAAAGACCTAAAATGTTATTTACTTGTACCTTCTGCGTAATCTCTTGTCATAACTATACAGGGTGTAAAGTAAATGCTATATTAAGTCGAAACTAGCATACCTATAGTTTAGGAGTTAGAATTATCTTTATGATTTTTTCCTAAATTTGTGCCTATTATTTCTTTTCTTTTTTTTTCACTCTAGCAAGCATTTGTAGTTCGTTTTTTTTGCTAATAATTATAAACAATACTTACAGTAACTCCCTAAAAAATATGATTTATAAGTATTGCGGAACTTGCTTAAAATTTAGTCCTAAGTTCAAAATTACTGTTCGAACTTGTTACTTGCATAAGTTTAATGTGACAATAAAAATTAAATGACAAATGCTCGCCAGAGTTATAGTAAAATAAAAAACAATAATAGGTAAAAATTTAGAAAAAAAAAACATAAAAATAAAATTGATAGAATCAGGCGTTACTTTGCGGAAATCCATAACTAAATAATTATGAAAATGTAATTATTTTGCTTACAACTTCCGCTTAGTTACGCCGGCATAGGAACCCCAATTACACCACCTGTAACCCACAATCTGAGGAAAATCACAGGCACATGCAAAGAGCACCGCCCTCCCTCCCTCAAATTGCATGCGAAACAGACGAATGCAAAAGTTAGTACCCAACACCGACATAAAAACCTCGACGCGCGTTTCGCCACTTCACGTGGCATCATCAGGAGAGATGTTGTCGCCTCGGCTGCGCTTCGACGACTAAACTGTGAGACTGGCGAACAGGCCTTTTATACCCCCTCTCCACCACTAGTTTTAAACGTCACTCGTAACGTTACGAGTAACGTTCATCGTTATTTGACGGTTGTTTCTATTTTGTTGGTTAGAGAAGATATTTAATAGTGGAGAGTTGGCAAAACCGACCTGTTCATTCAACAATGTAAGCGTATTATCTTTATTGTGTTTTATTATTTCTAATTGTTCTAGGATGGAAAGTTTTAAACTTTTTTCGCATGTGTGTAAAATTGAAAAAGAATGGTTTTCGGAAATACTATGTCCTGAATCTAAAAGGTGTTTTGCAAAATGTGATTTTTCTGGGTGATTATTGCGATAAGCGGATATGTGTTCTTTATAACGTGTGTTGAAACTACGACCGGTCTGTCCTATATATATAGTGACTGTAACTCTTGTTATATAGGACAGACCGGTTGTAGTTTCAACACACGTTATAAAGAACACATATCCGCTTATCGCAATAATCACCCAGAAAAATCACATTTTGCAAAACACCTTTTAGATTCAGGACATAGTATTTCCGAAAACCATTCTTTTTCAATTTTACACACATGCGAAAAAAGTTTAAAACTTTCCATCCTAGAACAATTAGAAATAATAAAACACAATAAAGATAATACGCTTACATTGTTGAATGAACAGGTCGGTTTTGCCAACTCTCCACTATTAAATATCTTCTCTAACCAACAAAATAGAAACAACCGTCAAATAACGATGAACGTTACTCGTAACGTTACGAGTGACGTTTAAAACTAGTGGTGGAGAGGGGGTATAAAAGGCCTGTTCGCCAGTCTCACAGTTTAGTCGTCGAAGCGCAGCCGAGGCGACAACATCTCTCCTGATGATGCCACGTGAAGTGGCGAAACGCGCGTCGAGGTTTTTATGTCGGTGTTGGGTACTAACTTTTGCATTCGTCTGTTTCGCATGCAATTTGAGGGAGGGAGGGCGGTGCTCTTTGCATGTGCCTGTGATTTTCCTCAGATTGTGGGTTACAGGTGGTGTAATTGGGGTTCCTATGCCGGCGTAACTAAGCGGAAGTTGTAAGCAAAATAATTACATTTTCATAATTACATAAAAATAATTCTAGCTCCTAAACTAAGCAAAATCGTAGAACATACATGGGGGTTATTTATCTTCAATACATGGGGGTGATTCGGGTACCCCAAGAGGTGCTCTATCTCTGGACTTCCGCTTGACACTTCTTTTTGGGACACCCTGTATATATCATTATACATACAAATAAGGTGATTGATGATATCAAATTTATGTGCACATGTTATTAACATAGGCTAGTTTCGGCTTAGTACCTACCATTTATCTAACATCCTGTATATTCTGAAGCAAAATAGGAATTTGTCAAAACAATTAAGCAACCAGGTTTTGGTATGTTTGCATTAAATAATGTAATAGAAGTCACATTAACAGAAGCGGTCGTAGGTAGTTAGTTTTCACTTTCCATCTCGATATAAATTTAACCGTCCTCTACATTTTTTTTTTTAATTTGAGATGGGCTTACTCTTGACCCCAATCTTGCTCTAGAGCATAGATGGGATCTACGATGGAGCGAGCTTGCCCAGAAGATGCCTATTCACTCTGGACTTAAAGAAAGTCAGGTTACATTGAGGTATAATGTACTAGCGTACTAGAGAACACATCTCGAACTAAATGTTTCAGCCAAGCATTGTAGCCCGGTGGACTACAACGTTTGAACGGTGAACATTATAGAAGCAGTTTTGACAACTTCAGTTATTGACACTGACTGAAGATTTGTAGTCCACTGCGGGATAACCATGAACTCTTAAAACAATCTCAAAGCTGTCAATTTTGGTACGTCATTACATACAAAATTTGACAGATTTGATAATGTTTGACAGATTTGAGATTTTTTTAAGAGTTCGTGGTTACCGCCCTGGACTACAATTCTTGGCTGAAACATTTAGTTCGAGATGTGATCTCTAGTACGCTAATACATTATACCTCAAATGGTCCTCTATCTTATCGCGATAAAATCGCTCTTTCTGCCAGCCGAGTCCAGTATTTTTAAATACATTACAAGTTAGTAAATTAAAATACACATGTCTGTAATTACGTCATTTAATAAGTTCTCTTTCGTGGAGGGAATTAGTTCACATTATTGTTTACTCATCGCAGGTTAAGGCCGGGACACTGGGCGCATTTGTATACCGATTAGAAATGCTTACAAAATACATTCAACCAATTGAAATGTCATTGAATACAATATACAGGGTTTTTAATAGTTGAAAAAAAAATCGTCCGCCTCAGGTGGGATCCGAACCCACGTCCATCGCATACCGATATGCGATGCGGGCGATGATATGCGGGCGGGCGGGTAGTAGTATATACCGCAACATTGATTAGAAAATACGCTGGCTTTGACAACATGAACCACTTGAAAGATTTCGACGAGTTGACTAACGTCTCGGTAGCTTAGTGGTCAAAGCACTCGCCCGGTATGCGATGGACGTGGGTTCGGATCCCATCTGAGGCGGACGATTTTTTCAACTATTAAAAATCTTAGATAAACCTAGCATGGTAATTGCTAAAAAAACATAAATTTAAATATACAGGGTGTCCCGTTAATAAAGGATAACCTTGTAACCACATATATTATACATCATAGTGAATAACTTTTGTTTTATCACTTTTGCAAATTTGCATGAAAATTAATTGACTTCCCATACAAAATTACCAAACAGCCGATTGTAATTTAAAAAAGTTACAGAACAAAAATTTCACTATGATGTATAGGATTATGTGGTTACAAGTTTATCCTTTATTTACGGGACATCCTGTATATAAGTATGTTTATCAGTTATGTAGTTACCAAAGACACTATTATGCCACTAAATTGATAAGCAATGACATGTCTCTACTTTGTTTATAATTGCATTTAATAATCATAATTTAAAATAAGAAAATAAACCTATTTCTTTTCATATTTCATTTAATTTCAATACAGTAAATCATAGTATCAAACGTTCACGCTATGATTGACAACAAAAGTGTAAGGTTTTATAATACGATGGGGTAACTTTTTTCACTGATTGCAACTAGTAAAATATTTATTACGTAGGTATTTACTTTATAACAAACAACATTCAAACTATTGAATTTAATTTTGACGACCGTCTGGTGTAGTGGTTCGCGCTCCGGACTACAATGCCTGGCGGTTGCGGGTTCGAATCCCGCGAGAGGCAAATGTTAGTGTGATGAGCACGAGCATTTGCACCTAAGTCATGGATGTTTAAAAACGTATTTAAGTATGTTTATCCGTTATCTAGTCGCCATAGCACAAGCTTTGCTTAGTTTGGGGCTAGATAATTGGTGTGATTGTGGAAACAATTTATTTATTTAATTCAATTTAGTTTATTTATTTTTCTTTTCACAATTAATCGTACATACCTACTAACATTTCACCAATTAGCTAAGAATTAACGAATTAGGCACAAATAAACAAAAAAAAATAAGCTTCTGTTTATCACTCATACTCGTACAAGTAATAATGATACCTATATGTAAATTTATTTCACATGTGATTGAAAGGTCAAACCATTCACTCTTTCATTGTAATTTAAGTAGCGGAACATAACACGTTTTACGACTTTATTACCTAAACCACTTCACCTCTGAAAACTTAGTGTACAGTCAGCAGCAATTAGATAGCGACATCCAAGGCTGTCAAATAGTTAGATACAGCCAAAGTGGTCAAAAATATCGATACACCCGAGACGCTCATATAGATAGAGACATTTCATTCGTCAAAAGTAACGGAACGCGCATGTCATCAATTACGTATTATTATTAGGCATTTGACAACACGGAGTATCGATCTATTTGGACAGGCTGGGTGCACTTAATAATTTGAACACTTTGGCTGTATCGATGTTATTGACTACTTTGGCTGTATATATTTGACAGCCTTGGATGTCTCTATCTAATTGCTGCCGACTGTACGACGTATGTGTATATTTGGCAAACCGATTAGTGTAGTGGCGTGGTGACCCGTCTTGAATGTAAAGGATCTGGGTTCGATAAACAGTTCTGGTTAACTCATATACCAATCTTTTCTATACTTAGAGACTATACTTCGAGACTATGACAGTAAAATTCACGGCACTGGAGGCCTAATACGAAAGCGCATCGTTCGGTAGGTCGTGTTATCCGATCAAATAAAAGCCTTTTCCCCGTATCAAAGATTTGGCAATTTATGAACGATTGAAAACGTTCCGGTTTTTTACACGGCTAGATTGAGTTAGTCAAATTTTATCAAAGGATTTACACATCAGACTGGCCATTTTAATTTATTAGGTTTATTCGACCGAACGAATGATACACTTTCGTGCTAGGCCCCCAGATGTTAGAATTGTGGGGATCGCATTGCGCATTTTACGAGATGAGCATCGTATTAGAGACGAGTCAACAACCAACCCCGGCCGGCGGGACAAGGCGCGTCGCACGACTAGCCAATCATCATCATCATCATCATAATTGCAGCCACAGGACGTCCACTGCTGAACATAGGCCTCCCCCAGTGACTTCCAGATCGGCCGGTTGGGAGCGGCCTGATCCAGCATCGTCCTGCAACCTTTACCAGGTCGTCTGCCCACCTTGTGGGTGGACGTCCCACGCTACACTAGCCAATCACGTAATCGTAATGGTCTTTTGCGCATCTTTCGCCCAGCGCTCAATATCCATGCTGCTAGATGTAATTGGTGTGTTGTCGGTGAATAATATTTAAGGCTTTGCCAGATTTGCTGTGTTTATCAGTAAATCTGTCGTGCAACAACAATAAGAACTATTATTTTGTAGGTAGATATCTCTAGAATAAAATTTTTATTGTAACAACAATTGATGAACCTATAGCAAATAAATTGTATAAAGATTTCATGATATATTTTGCTTAAATTTTCAGATATTTAAGATTAAATTGTCTTACTGCGGTAGGTAGTAATATTACTTAATTGATATTTCTATGACAAGTAAAGTAGCTCAGTCATAATTTTGTAAGTAGGTTATTGTTATCTTTTGTTTTAAAATGAATGAAAGAAGCCAGATCTAACTCTTTTAATTCTTAGAATAGTTTTTTACGAGATTGCTACCATGTACCTTATTTTTGAGTTTCCGGTATTTCGGCACTGTTGCAAGCGCCATGATCACGGAGTAACTGAAGATCTTGCGGGTAAGTTGTTAAGGGCAAACATATCGGTCTACCCTCTTTCGCTGTCTTTTATTGCGCGCGCCGGTACCATTATCTACAAACTCACTATTTTCTCGCACCTGTTCTCAACACACCACCCGATTCTTCTTTTATTTCTATCTGAATAGATAAGATAAAAGAAAATATATTTGTAATATGTTTTTTGTAATACAATTATATTTTTATTATGTCTTAGGTGGCTAGCGCTACTTACGTACAAACAATAGCGCATAATCTAATGTGCAAGACTTTTAGTAGGTACAAGACAAAGCTAAACTTTGTCAAAATGTAATTAATTTTCTTAGCTGTAGTACCTAGGTATAAGACATTTGTTGACTTTGTTAGAACGTTTTTAATAGGGTAAATATTTAAAACATTTTTATAGATTAAGAAAAAACACTATCTATTATTCAATGTATTTCGGGAAAAAAATCTAAGTACGATAAAAAAATACATTTCTTTTTTAGTTTTATGACCGAAAAATAATTTTGTTTAAAAAAATAAATCATTACCGTATAGGTCGGAGATAGTTATGAAAGCTATCTTACTAATAATAGTCTCATCTACAAAATTGTTTATTCCTGGTTACACCATAAATAATTACTTTTTAACTTTCGCGTTGCATAATCTCAATGAAATGTCAGGCAAAAGAGGTAAGATTTTGTACTCCCGTACGTAATTCCCGTTTCATTGAGTTTACACCATAAATAAAATAAAAAAAACATGAAATATTTTATAAATCCTCGTTCCTATAGACCTTTTAAAGTATTATTAGATTAAAGTGTAAAAACAAAACACATTAATTGGATTTTATAAAAAGCTTTTTTCATGTCCTTTTCTAAAGTAATATTAGACTGAAGTGATGTCGATGTTTACGTTTGCAAGACAACCTTTTGCCTAAGAAGCGCCGTATGCCGCCGAACCGGGCGGGTCTAGGTCACGGCCGGCGACGCTACATCATCATGACGCCGTTTTGGGATTCACTTACACTTTAAACTACAGACTAATACATACAAAGTCTATGCCAGTGGCGGGCATTGGTTTTATTTTGAGGTAGGTATATAGGCAGTTGATACTTACTTAAGTGTTTTATTGACGAAAATCAGTGTTTTTCATCAATGACACACATTTGTAAGTAACTACTGCCTACCTCATTTCATTTAGGACCACATAGGCCTGCCTATTTGCTTACACGCACCACACGCCCTTGGCTATGCTTTATACACCTTCTTGACAGTTAAATTAGGAAACAAAAATGTTTATTTCAGTAAATTTAGAAACAAACATGTTTATGACAGTGAAATTAAGAAACAAACATGTTTATGACAGTGAAATTAAGAAACAAACATGTTTATGGCACTGAAACTAAGAAACAAACATGTTTGTGACACTGAAATTAAGAAACAAACATGTTTATGGCACTGAAACTAAGAAAAAATATGTTCAAGTTCATGGCACTAAAACTATGAAACAAACATGTTTATGGTAGTGAAATTAAGAAACAAACATGTTTATGACACTGAAATTAGGAAAAAACATGTTTATGACACTGAAACTAGGAAACAAACATGTTTATGGCAGTGAAATTAGGAAGCAAATATGTTTATGACACTGAAATTAAGAAACAAACATGTTTATGGCACTGAAACTAAGAAACAAACACGTTTATGGCACTGAAATTAGGAAACAAACATGTTTATGATACTGAAATTAAGAAACAAACATGTTTAAGGCAGTGAAATTAGTAAACAATCATGTGTAAGGCAGTGAAATTAGTAAACAAACATGTTTATGGCAGTGAAATTAATTAAGAAACAAACATGTTTATGACACTGAAACTAGGAAACAAACATGTTTATGGCAGTGAAATTAAGAAACAAACATGTTTTAAAAAAATAAGGTCAGGGTAAACTATCATTAGCAAGGTAAGACCAGCTTACTCGAGATGTGTCGAACGGTCGAATAAGATCTCGTAACAATGCAATGGTGTCTCGTTTCGGTGTCGTTTTAAGAGGAGGAGTTAAATATATTGAAATGTACGGCTTTTTTATTTAATTGCGGTGGTTAAGTCGAAATTTTCAGTACAGTTTATAAAGAGGTTTCTGATTCACATGTCACAATGCTGGTGAATGTCTATAAAGTAACGAGTTGACATTTTTATTTATTTAATTTGTCTGTAACTGTTACTAACTGTAGCAGTCTGGCAATAACGTAAATACCTTTCCCCGTTTGGTGGGGTACGACTGACAACTTTGCATATCCGAAATGTTATGTTTGTCGTAACCAAAGAGTTATAATAGGTACTCATAAATGTACATAATTAAAAGCATTTGTTACATATCATTATGGATGTACATATTAGTCTGTTTAATATACCTACCTTTTTTACAATCTACTTATGCAGGGTTGTAGGATGATAACAGGATTTCTACAGTATAGCCTATTCACAATTGAAGATCTGGCAACCGTTATAGACAATCTTTATAAAATACTTACAAGAAAAAATCATCAATAATCTATAAAAGCAATATATTGTTTTAAACTTTCATGGTCACTAACATTAAAATAGAGTCAGGGAAGCGATTGAAATTACAAAGTACAAAAATTTCAATCGTGAGGATGGGTTTAAATTGTCAAGTGTCTGGAATCCAGTGATTCGTATGTGCAAAAACCGGAAAAAACAACAAACTGCTGTGTCGCGGTCAGATACTGTTAGTGTTGTGGGTCGAGAACAGGTGCGAGAAAATAGTGAGTTTGTAGACAATGGTACCGACAAGCGCAATAAAAGACAGCGAAAGAGGGTAGACCGATATGTTTGCCCTTAACAACTTACCCGCAAGATCTTTAGTAACTCCGTGATCATGGCGCTTGCAACAGTGCCGAAATATCGGGAACTCAAGAATAAGGTACATGGTAGCAATCCCGAAATAACTTTTTTATAAAAGCAAGTTTAGCGCCTCAACTGTGGATATTTAGGGGTATACCCGTTTTCATGCTAAGTACAAATAAATTGTATAAAAGTACTGGACATCACTTAATATTTATTTCTTATTGACTTCATTCAGAAAACAAAGAATCAGTGTCGTCTTTCAAGAACAAATTGCAAGACATATACCTACCTACCGTATAGCAGCACCGATTTTAACGTTTCTCAAATAAAAGGAAATAGAATTCTTAATTGCCTTACAGCATTTCATCATCATATCAGCCTGATGCAGTCCACTGCTGGACATAGGCCTCCCCCAAGGAGCGCCACAGCGCACGATCTCCCGCCCTTTGCATCCAGTCGCTGCCAGCTGCCTTCTTCAGGTCATCGGTCCATCTAGCCGGAGGGCGTCTTACACTACGTTTGCCTTAGCGTGGTCTCCATTCGAGAACCTTTCTGCTTCAGCATTTCATACAACCTATCAATTGTTAAACCTTTAAAATAAATAAACATTTATAATGTTACTCATTTACATAAAAGCCGACAAATCCGGATACCTAAGTACATAAAAGTGGTACCTAGTCTGTTTTCCTTTACTTGTTTGTCCAAAGTCCAAACCCAAAACTAAAAGATTTACTAATAACATAGGTTTTTTGCCTTTTTTTTGTTAAAAATAATTTCGTAAAATATAAACATTTTAAAATTTTGGAATAGCAAAGAAAATCGGCCTACATATCTATTTAAAAATTGCTAAATGGTTATAAAAAAATACCTACTTCTTTTACTATATTTAGCTATTATTTAGGTGTGATACTCTTTTTCTAAAATGTTATCTACTATGTAATTTATTAGACATGTTTTTCTTATGCATAGTATGATTAATGGTTTATTAGAATAGGTTGAGATTTACACACTAGTGCAAGGTATCAATCTTTAGTCTCCTATAGACAACCTCATGTTATGGAAGAGCGGGGTTTCCTAGCACAAGCAAATCCTTTATATTATATTATATATTATAAACAACATTTTTTTTAGACAACATCACATACATTGCTCTGATCCTATGATAAGTAGCAATAGCACTTGTGTTATAGAAATCAGAAACAACGACAATACCACAACACCCAGACCCGAGACAAGATAGAAAAGTTCGTTTTCTACATTGACCCGAACGGGGATCGAACCGGGAACCTCAGAGATGGCGACGCCATATGGTCCGGCGTGCTGGCCTTTCGGCTACGGAGGTCGTCTTTGCTTAAAAGGAAGCTCCAACCACGAAACATATGTAATTAGACTAAGTTGCCTAATAAAGAATTTGAATTTAGTAAATCGAAGATTTTAAACATGAATGTTTAGTATTATTGTGTTGTTTACTGTTTTCACAGTCCTCTTATTGTTATTTTAAGAAAAACCTGTTTATTAGCCATAATATTGAAATACATAAGTAGAATTTTAAGTAAGTACAATTGTAAAACTGTTGTTTTCCAAATAAATAAAATAAATTGCAGTGCGATTTAATACTCGTTATTGAAATTAATCAATGTCATTGATAAAGTAATGTTATTCTTTCGTTATCCGTCATGAACTTAGTCTTTCTTTGCCCGGGGCAATTCAAAATTTAAAAAAAGTAAATTTTCTTAATTGACCTTTCCTGCAATCGAACCTGGAACCCTCGATTAGTGTAGTAGACTAAATACTTATAGTATGTCATTCTAACGAAACTTTTAGGATTATTTTCTTATAAAACCGATTTGTTAGAAGAGATCATGTATTAAAGCAAACACTTTATGTTAGGCCTAATAAACATTTATTGACAAAATCAGATTTTATAATGGTTAGTAATTAATTAGAAGATAGGCAGTTGAGTAAGGTAATCATAGCCATATCGCTATTGCCAAGTCTTAAGTCCAGGCCAAATCAACGCGTGCGCGGTGGCGTGCGTGGTGGCGTGGGCGTGGGCGTTCAGATCGTGCCATAGCATTTGTATCGACGAGTTCACATCGGTGCGGACAGCGGCGGCGTGCAGCTTGACATTCAGCTTTTGCACGCGCGGACATGACATTTGACGTGACAGGCTCAACAGACAGATGGTGCGCTACTATGATAATATAAATAATTACGTTTAAAGCTACTATTTTTTTTCCGAAAAGCAATGAGTGAAGCCAACTAGCTTTTTTATTTCCTACATCTTCAAATAGCTTCGCTCGGGTAACCGCGTTGGAATTAATTAATGCGAAACTCAGTAAATTAATAAATTAAAAACTCTACAAAAATTCTAGTTTATTTAGCAAAGGGGTTGAGCTTTTATATTCGTAGTATATCGGCAAATAATCTGATAAACAATTGTTAAATCATAATTTCTAAAACATCATTAGATAGGTATCTTTATTATGACTAACATTTTTAATCTTCTTTGACTTCATTCATGACTAATCTCTTTCTTGTTAGGTTTATACATCCGAGCGAAAGATAGATTTTCGTGCTAGGCCTCCTGAACGCGTAGTGTCCGCGTGTTTGGTGTAAACTGGCGCGCACGCCCACGCGCACCCCTCCCGCTCCCGCGTTGGTTTGGCCGTAGCTTTAGTTAGTTATCGCCAATCAAATTGTAGGAAAGAAATGCGTTTTGACCAAAGACATTGCACTATTGGCAGATCATAAAAAGGATATCAATTGATTGGTGGTGTCAACTAGCTCATTAGAAGCGGGTGGATTTAGCGGAAGAGGTAATTACTTGGGACAGCGAGGAAAATTTTAGAGACAATAGTTCCCAGACTATTAGGGTCACTGCACATTATAGAGCTTTAGAAGGGAGGAGAAGATTTAAAATCCCTGCATTTCAGGTAATTGAAATGGCCATTTCTATTACATTCAAGTGATGTTATCTTTGCACGCTGTGTTACTGAAGAATACTTATTTATTTTACTGTCTTCAAATATTCGCTTTTTCAGCGAATCAAAAATATGATGTAACGCATCTTAGTAAAGCACATTATTGTGCACTTTTTTCAATGACAAATAATAACCTAACCGATCGTTAATTAGCGAGCGGTACCTTATTAATATTTATTCGAATTCATAATAACAGTGACAGTCAAGTTAAATGTTTAATTTACTTAAACATATTTAACTCGTTGCGTGGCCAAACGAACTATGACTAAACATTTTCGCGAGCATGAGTTTTCCCAAATCTGCGGTCAGGATAAAAACTGCGCTTTACTTAAATTAGCATATGCATACCTTCTCTATAGCATAATATCACTTATTAACGAGATAGCTTGTGTTCCGTTTTCCGGCCAAGCCAGATTTTAACTAGACCGGTATGACAGATAAACACAAGTTTGTTTGTAGTGAAAAATCACAGACACAGTTTTTACTAAATCTACATTAGAGTTGGACGCCGCTGTCGGGGACGGTTCGATGAAAAACCTTAGCTCAGGTAAAAACCGGATAGAAGCCATCTCGTGGTTTTCTGTCCTCTCGGCGTATATTTTTGTACATTATTCATTATTTTACATTTCCCTTAAAAATAGTGTAATATTTATATGTTTAAACATCTATTTACAAATAACTACTTATACCCGTAATAGTAACTTCATAATTCTGGTTATAAAACATTTTCAAAGTCGTAAATAAAATCGGAAATCACTTATGATCACTGCATCCATGAGAATTTATCGATTTCCACTATAATCACTGGTATCACATCACTTCTGCACTTCACTCTTCATCCAAATCGAACCATAGTGAGGTGACGCTCCTCGTCCCTTGCCCCCTCGCCTGCTCCTCCGTAATTATCCTCAGGACTACCACCTCCATCATGCACAATGCAAAGAGTATCAGGAATATTGCAAAATTGGACCCCTGGTGGTGAAATTGGTAAGAGTTTGGCAACGGCCCAGGTGGAGGCCACGCGGCCACTCCAAACATCACTAGACTCGATATACTATTCACAGACATCATTCACCTCATTATCAATACTAATTTCGAAAAACGTGCGTACTGGCCACACGTTGGGATAGTAATGGAAAAAGAATATCGTTATCGGGCGAGCGCTCACGGCGACGTTGAAACGCCAATGCGCGGCGGTTGCACCGCCCGGCGATTGCAACGTATGGCTCTTATGAAATATGAATCGCTTTAGTTAGATTCCTTGCGTTGGGAAATTGTTGAATGTGAACGCAATAGTTTTGCGGCCAAGGCCGGCGGGCAGTGTGCGGTGACCTTTGTATTTTGATAGGATTTGTTTGTTTTGGTGCGACTTATCTGCCGGTGTCGATAATCTTAGGTCAGGGCGCGATAGTAAGAGATTTAAGAGCGTATCGCAAATAAAAAATAGTTTTACTGCATAAAATTAATAAGATATAATTTTATTATACTATGCGTGTATGTTTTGAGGAAAATCAATCAATTAATATTTACAACAAACAAGATAAATGTGTGAAAATCCGTAAAAAATGCAAATAGTGATTGCTTAATATAAAATACATTTGACATAAGTATTTAAAGACACGCACGTAAACACGATACCTACATTTATTTATTTAAAGCGTAGGACCTGGCGAATATATTTTTCTCTGTGCGATGTCTATTACAATCATGGACTTAGAATTCGACATACTATTAAAGTCATCATGGATTTAGTTGATCTATGTACAATAATATTATGACTTGTCACAAAACCAAAGCACAAAACGAAAAACTGACTACGTGACATTGGCGGAATTTGGCCATTTAAAAAAAAAGAAGAAGAAGAAAAACTGACAAACCAAAACATTTTACTGGTTGCTTTTATTCGATTTCTTGTGATTTTTTTGCCTTTATTTTGCCTGTAGGCGCTTGTCTGCAAAAAATTTTTGTCACTTAGTACAAACTGAGACTACGCCTCATCACCTGTGTGTCGTTTGTCCGAATCAATTCAATTTTCAGGCTTACTTGTAATCTGAATACAAACGTTGCAATGTTTATCTACGTAGCCTACAAGGATGTGCCAGAACTATCGCTACTTCGCCTGCAGGCTTCCGAGATAGACTTATCTGTGGAAAAAACTTTACTAGTCAACCCTAACTGTCCCGTCAGAATAATGCTAGAGTACATTCGCAAGAAATGCCGTTTAGGAACGTTCACGCAGTTCGACTTGTGCGACGAAAGTGGGGGGCTAATGGGCCTGTTCAATCTACCCACGTTTGCATACGCTACTGAACAGTTTGAACATAAGAAGACGTACTATATAATTGTTGTGAGAACGGTAAGTGATGTGTATCCCCTTGCACTTTTTATATTTATAGATATGAACATTATGACTAAATAACTTTCGGACAAATGACTATTAGACAATGTGATTGATTCGGAGATTTGATTATTATGACAAGTGATGTTTCTGAGAACTTTGTTATGGGTTATGATTTTCGTCCAAAAACGTTTATGAAAAACAATGGGATCCCCTTTCAAAAGCTATAATAAGCTAGTAAAAGTAAAGTAGGTTAAGCGCAGAGTAGGACGTCCACCCACAAGGTGGGCAGACGACCTGGCAAAGTTTGCAGGAAGCCGCTGGATGCAGGTTGCTTCCAACCGGCCGATCTGGAAGTCACTGGGGGACGCCTATGTTCAGCAGTGGACGTTCTGTGGCTGAAATGATGATGATGAAGCAAAAGGCGAAGAACATCAGTAAGTACATACTTACGAATTTTCACTTTCGAAGCTTGTTTTTTGGCTAAATAGGGTGAAGTAAAGTAAAAAGTATGTATAAAATATTACTTTACTTTTACGCTACTATAATTCAACCAGTGTGAATTGGTGCGGGTGTTAAGATAATTTTAATCATTTTACTGTCACACGTGTGCGTGTCTCTACCACGGTAAGTGTTCTAAAGAAGCATAATAGCATTTTAATTTTTAGGGTTCCGTACCCAAATGGTAAAACGGGACCCAATTACTACGGCTCCGCTGTCCGTCTGTCTGTCTGTCTGTCTGTCTGTCTGTCTGTCTGTCTGTCTGTCTGTCTGTCTGTCTGTCTGTCTGTCTGTCTGTCTGTCTGTCTGTCTGTCTGTCTGTCTGTCTGTCTGTCTGTCTGTCTGTCTGTCTGTCTGTCTGTCTGTCTGTCTGTCTGTCTGTCTGTCTGTCTGTCTGTCTGTCTGTCTGTCTGTCTGTCTGTCTGTCTGTCTGTCTGTCTGTCTGTCTGTCTGTCTGTCTGTCTGTCTGTCTGTCTGTCTGTCTGTCTGTCTGTCTGTCTGTCTGTCTGTCTGTCTGTCTGTCTGTCTGTCTGTCTGTCTGTCTGTCTGTCTGTCTGTCTGTCTGTCTGTCTGTCTGTCTGTCTGTCTGTCTGTCTGTCTGTCTGTCTGTCTGTCTGTCTGTCTGTCTGTCTGTCTGTCTGTCTGTCTGTCTGTCTGTCTGTCTGTCTGTCTGTCTGTCTGTCTGTCTGTCTGTCTGTCTGTCTGTCTGTCTGTCTGTCTGTCTGTCTGTCTGTCTGTCTGTCTGTCTGTCTGTCTGTCTGTCTGTCTGTCTGTCTGTCTGTCTGTCTGTCTGTCTGTCTGTCTGTCTGTCTGTCTGTCTGTCTGTCTGTCTGTCTGTCTGTCTGTCTGTCTGTCTGTCTGTCTGTCTGTCTGTCTGTCTGTCTGTCTGTCTGTCTGTCTGTCTGTCTGTCTGTCTGTCTGTCTGTCTGTCTGTCTGTCTGTCTGTCTGTCTGTCTGTCTGTCTGTCTGTCTGTCTGTCTGTCTGTCTGTCTGTCTGTCTGTCTGTCTGTCTGTCTGTCTGTCTGTCTGTCTGTCTGTCTGTCTGTCTGTCTGTCTGTCTGTCTGTCTGTCTGTCTGTCTGTCTGTCTGTCTGTCTGTCTGTCTGTCTGTCTGTCTGTCTGTCTGTCTGTCTGTCTGTCTGTCTGTCTGTCTGTCTGTCTGTCTGTCTGTCTGTCTGTCTGTCTGTCTGTCTGTCTGTCTGTCTGTCTGTCTGTCTGTCTGTCTGTCTGTCTGTCTGTCTGTCTGTCTGTCTGTCTGTCTGTCTGTCTGTCTGTCTGTCTGTCTGTCTGTCTGTCTGTCTGTCTGTCTGTCTGTCTGTCTGTCTGTCTGTCTGTCTGTCTGTCTGTCTGTCTGTCTGTCTGTCTGTCTGTCTGTCTGTCTGTCTGTCTGTCTGTCTGTCTGTCTGTCTGTCTGTCTGTCTGTCTGTCTGTCTGTCTGTCTGTCTGTCTGTCTGTCTGTCTGTCTGTCTGTCTGTCTGTCTGTCTGTCTGTCTGTCTGTCTGTCTGTCTGTCTGTCTGTCTGTCTGTCTGTCTGTCTGTCTGTCTGTCTGTCTGTCTGTCTGTCTGTCTGTCTGTCTGTCTGTCTGTCTGTCTGTCTGTCTGTCTGTCTGTCTGTCTGTCTGTCTGTCTGTCTGTCTGTCTGTCTGTCTGTCTGTCTGTCTGTCTGTCTGTCTGTCTGTCTGTCTGTCTGTCTGTCTGTCTGTCTGTCTGTCTGTCTGTCTGTCTGTCTGTCTGTCTGTCTGTCTGTCTGTCTGTCTGTCTGTCTGTCTGTCTGTCTGTCTGTCTGTCTGTCTGTCTGTCTGTCTGTCTGTCTGTCTGTCTGTCTGTCTGTCTGTCTGTCTGTCTGTCTGTCTGTCTGTCTGTCTGTCTGTCTGTCTGTCTGTCTGTCTGTCTGTCTGTCTGTCTGTCTGTCTGTCTGTCTGTCTGTCTGTCTGTCTGTCTGTCTGTCTGTCTGTCTGTCTGTCTGTCTGTCTGTCTGTCTGTCTGTCTGTCTGTCTGTCTGTCTGTCTGTCTGTCTGTCTGTCTGTCTGTCTGTCTGTCTGTCTGTCTGTCTGTCTGTCTGTCTGTCTGTCTGTCTGTCTGTCTGTCTGTCTGTCTGTCTGTCTGTCTGTCTGTCTGTCTGTCTGTCTGTCTGTCTGTCTGTCTGTCTGTCTGTCTGTCTGTCTGTCTGTCTGTCTGTCTGTCTGTCTGTCTGTCTGTCTGTCTGTCTGTCTGTCTGTCTGTCTGTCTGTCTGTCTGTCTGTCTGTCTGTCTGTCTGTCTGTCTGTCTGTCTGTCTGTCTGTCTGTCTGTCTGTCTGTCTGTCTGTCTGTCTGTCTGTCTGTCTGTCTGTCTGTCTGTCTGTCTGTCTGTCTGTCTGTCTGTCTGTCTGTCTGTCTGTCTGTCTGTCTGTCTGTCTGTCTGTCTGTCTGTCTGTCTGTCTGTCTGTCTGTCTGTCTGTCTGTCTGTCTGTCTGTCTGTCTGTCTGTCTGTCTGTCTGTCTGTCTGTCTGTCTGTCTGTCTGTCTGTCTGTCTGTCTGTCTGTCTGTCTGTCTGTCTGTCTGTCTGTCTGTCTGTCTGTCTGTCTGTCTGTCTGTCTGTCTGTCTGTCTGTCTGTCTGTCTGTCTGTCTGTCTGTCTGTCTGTCTGTCTGTCTGTCTGTCTGTCTGTCTGTCTGTCTGTCTGTCTGTCTGTCTGTCTGTCTGTCTGTCTGTCTGTCTGTCTGTCTGTCTGTCTGTCTGTCTGTCTGTCTGTCTGTCTGTCTGTCTGTCTGTCTGTCTGTCTGTCTGTCTGTCTGTCTGTCTGTCTGTCTGTCTGTCTGTCTGTCTGTCTGTCTGTCTGTCTGTCTGTCTGTCTGTCTGTCTGTCTGTCTGTCTGTCTGTCTGTCTGTCTGTCTGTCTGTCTGTCTGTCTGTCTGTCTGTCTGTCTGTCTGTCTGTCTGTCTGTCTGTCTGTCTGTCTGTCTGTCTGTCTGTCTGTCTGTCTGTCTGTCTGTCTGTCTGTCTGTCTGTCTGTCTGTCTGTCTGTCTGTCTGTCTGTCTGTCTGTCTGTCTGTCTGTCTGTCTGTCTGTCTGTCTGTCTGTCTGTCTGTCTGTCTGTCTGTCTGTCTGTCTGTCTGTCTGTCTGTCTGTCTGTCTGTCTGTCTGTCTGTCTGTCTGTCTGTCTGTCTGTCTGTCTGTCTGTCTGTCTGTCTGTCTGTCTGTCTGTCTGTCTGTCTGTCTGTCTGTCTGTCTGTCTGTCTGTCTGTCTGTCTGTCTGTCTGTCTGTCTGTCTGTCTGTCTGTCTGTCTGTCTGTCTGTCTGTCTGTCTGTCTGTCTGTCTGTCTGTCTGTCTGTCTGTCTGTCTGTCTGTCTGTCTGTCTGTCTGTCTGTCTGTCTGTCTGTCTGTCTGTCTGTCTGTCTGTCTGTCTGTCTGTCTGTCTGTCTGTCTGTCTGTCTGTCTGTCTGTCTGTCTGTCTGTCTGTCTGTCTGTCTGTCTGTCTGTCTGTCTGTCTGTCTGTCTGTCTGTCTGTCTGTCTGTCTGTCTGTCTGTCTGTCTGTCTGTCTGTCTGTCTGTCTGTCTGTCTGTCTGTCTGTCTGTCTGTCTGTCTGTCTGTCTGTCTGTCTGTCTGTCTGTCTGTCTGTCTGTCTGTCTGTCTGTCTGTCTGTCTGTCTGTCTGTCTGTCTGTCTGTCTGTCTGTCTGTCTGTCTGTCTGTCTGTCTGTCTGTCTGTCTGTCTGTCTGTCTGTCTGTCTGTCTGTCTGTCTGTCTGTCTGTCTGTCTGTCTGTCTGTCTGTCTGTCTGTCTGTCTGTCTGTCTGTCTGTCTGTCTGTCTGTCTGTCTGTCTGTCTGTCTGTCTGTCTGTCTGTCTGTCTGTCTGTCTGTCTGTCTGTCTGTCTGTCTGTCTGTCTGTCTGTCTGTCTGTCTGTCTGTCTGTCTGTCTGTCTGTCTGTCTGTCTGTCTGTCTGTCTGTCTGTCTGTCTGTCTGTCTGTCTGTCTGTCTGTCTGTCTGTCTGTCTGTCTGTCTGTCTGTCTGTCTGTCTGTCTGTCTGTCTGTCTGTCTGTCTGTCTGTCTGTCTGTCTGTCTGTCTGTCTGTCTGTCTGTCTGTCTGTCTGTCTGTCTGTCTGTCTGTCTGTCTGTCTGTCTGTCTGTCTGTCTGTCTGTCTGTCTGTCTGTCTGTCTGTCTGTCTGTCTGTCTGTCTGTCTGTCTGTCTGTCTGTCTGTCTGTCTGTCTGTCTGTCTGTCTGTCTGTCTGTCTGTCTGTCTGTCTGTCTGTCTGTCTGTCTGTCTGTCTGTCTGTCTGTCTGTCTGTCTGTCTGTCTGTCTGTCTGTCTGTCTGTCTGTCTGTCTGTCTGTCTGTCTGTCTGTCTGTCTGTCTGTCTGTCTGTCTGTCTGTCTGTCTGTCTGTCTGTCTGTCTGTCTGTCTGTCTGTCTGTCTGTCTGTCTGTCTGTCTGTCTGTCTGTCTGTCTGTCTGTCTGTCTGTCTGTCTGTCTGTCTGTCTGTCTGTCTGTCTGTCTGTCTGTCTGTCTGTCTGTCTGTCTGTCTGTCTGTCTGTCTGTCTGTCTGTCTGTCTGTCTGTCTGTCTGTCTGTCTGTCTGTCTGTCTGTCTGTCTGTCTGTCTGTCTGTCTGTCTGTCTGTCTGTCTGTCTGTCTGTCTGTCTGTCTGTCTGTCTGTCTGTCTGTCTGTCTGTCTGTCTGTCTGTCTGTCTGTCTGTCTGTCTGTCTGTCTGTCTGTCTGTCTGTCTGTCTGTCTGTCTGTCTGTCTGTCTGTCTGTCTGTCTGTCTGTCTGTCTGTCTGTCTGTCTGTCTGTCTGTCTGTCTGTCTGTCTGTCTGTCTGTCTGTCTGTCTGTCTGTCTGTCTGTCTGTCTGTCTGTCTGTCTGTCTGTCTGTCTGTCTGTCTGTCTGTCTGTCTGTCTGTCTGTCTGTCTGTCTGTCTGTCTGTCTGTCTGTCTGTCTGTCTGTCTGTCTGTCTGTCTGTCTGTCTGTCTGTCTGTCTGTCTGTCTGTCTGTCTGTCTGTCTGTCTGTCTGTCTGTCTGTCTGTCTGTCTGTCTGTCTGTCTGTCTGTCTGTCTGTCTGTCTGTCTGTCTGTCTGTCTGTCTGTCTGTCTGTCTGTCTGTCTGTCTGTCTGTCTGTCTGTCTGTCTGTCTGTCTGTCTGTCTGTCTGTCTGTCTGTCTGTCTGTCTGTCTGTCTGTCTGTCTGTCTGTCTGTCTGTCTGTCTGTCTGTCTGTCTGTCTGTCTGTCTGTCTGTCTGTCTGTCTGTCTGTCTGTCTGTCTGTCTGTCTGTCTGTCTGTCTGTCTGTCTGTCTGTCTGTCTGTCTGTCTGTCTGTCTGTCTGTCTGTCTGTCTGTCTGTCTGTCTGTCTGTCTGTCTGTCTGTCTGTCTGTCTGTCTGTCTGTCTGTCTGTCTGTCTGTCTGTCTGTCTGTCTGTCTGTCTGTCTGTCTGTCTGTCTGTCTGTCTGTCTGTCTGTCTGTCTGTCTGTCTGTCTGTCTGTCTGTCTGTCTGTCTGTCTGTCTGTCTGTCTGTCTGTCTGTCTGTCTGTCTGTCTGTCTGTCTGTCTGTCTGTCTGTCTGTCTGTCTGTCTGTCTGTCTGTCTGTCTGTCTGTCTGTCTGTCTGTCTGTCTGTCTGTCTGTCTGTCTGTCTGTCTGTCTGTCTGTCTGTCTGTCTGTCTGTCTGTCTGTCTGTCTGTCTGTCTGTCTGTCTGTCTGTCTGTCTTCTGTTGCCGCTATAACATAACAAATACTGAAAAACAGAATACAATAAATATTTAAGTGGGCTCCCATACAACAAACGTATTTTTTTTGCCGTTTTTATAAATAATGTAATGGTGGCGCGAGTCCGACTCGCACTTGGCCGGTTTTTTCCTCTCTAATCTACACAGTTTGCAAAGACATCACATCATCATCACATCACCAGCCTATATTAGTCCACTGCTGGACACAGGCCTCTCCAAAAGAGGATTTTGCCATAATCGCCACGCTTGGCAGGCGGGTTGGCGATCGCAGTTTGGTCAATGGTGGAGAGGAGACGCTGCTGCCCGTCTTCTTATGGCGGTTCTCCTGTAGTCGCCTCTTACGACACCCATAGGAAGAGAAGGGGTGGTGCAATTCTTTTAACGTGCCGGCACCACACGGCACGGCACTTGCAGAGACTGAATCAGTTTAAATTTAATTATTCATAAACATACACACCCATTGCTTAGAAAGGTATGGTAAGTGCTTACTTAATTGCCTCGTTCGACATTTTTAATTAAACGAGCTAGGAGTGCCTGGGCAGGCCTACAAGCGTTCCGAGGATTTAGCGGTAAGTTTAATGTCCTAGCTAGTTATTACAGCTTGTCCAGACAACTAGCTTAAGGCATAGATTTTAAGGCATTATGTCTAAACATAGGTAGGGGTAATTGGTTTCTAAAACCTTAATTTGACGACCTCCGTAGCCGAGGGGCGAGTATGCCGGACTGTATTGGCGTCGACATTTCTGAGGTTCCGGGTTCGATCCCCGGTCGGGTCAATGTAGAAAACGAACTTTTCTATATTGTCTCGGGTCTGGGTGTTGTGGTACCGTCGTTGTTTCTGATTTCTATAACACAAGTGATTTAGCTACTTACCTTAGGATCAGAGCAATGTATGTGATGTTATCCAATATTTATTTATTTATTAATTTTCTATTAAACTAGAATTAATCTTAACATAATGACATTATTTTGGGGTAATTGGTTCTCGAGTTGAGATCACGAAGTGTAGGCCCTTCGGCTCATTGGACTAACGAACTTAGTTGGCTGTAGCTGAGTGAAAAAAGCGGAAGGTCGTGCCTTTTAGCTCTTTGCTCTGAAGCTTACGTCCAAAATATGTGATGTCATGATGACGATGATGATGAACCTTCAATAGTATGGTTCGGCAAGGGTCTCCACTCAGGAAAAAAGTAGCTAGACTTAAATTTACTAAGATAAGCACTGACTAACTGTTTAACTTTAGTTATTACGGCGCTGCCGCCATTGAGCGACAAACACCTCGCAAGCATGAACAAAAATGAACAAAAATAATGATTATTCAGGTTTATTGAAAAAAAGAAATATTTTGTCTATTCATAATTCTCTTAATTTTACAAATAATTGGTTGGGCCAAGGCAACGAATTACCGTGAGCAGCGGATCAGGGGCCTTGGCACAAACCCAAGCGATGGAGTAGGTAGATGTGTGCTCATGTTGCATGCATTAGGCTATAAGTTTATATGATTTAGCAATTGTTTGGATCGCATGACGGCATATCGGGTGTAAAAAAAGGCTTAACCAAGCCGAATACCACATATTCTACGTATTATTACGATCATTTTTTTCTTTTACACTATACCTGGGAAATGACGGGTTACCGAGTTACTGACAGTCAAAGTTACAATTTTTTTTCAAAGATTTTTACAAAATTGACTTCTGTTTGATAATACTAAACTTTTTTACAAAGAAACATGATAAAAATTTTCAGTGCTTCTTTCATAAAAGGCCTTTAAAGGGCACAGCCGGCAATGAATCGTGCGCAGTGCTCTCGCGCCACCCGCTCGCCCGCCGACCGATTACACACACAGGCATAGTCTGTCTGAAATAAGTTATTTTGTTTGATACCCAAAAATAAAAGTCATTTACCAGCAATATTTTTTTTGCATTCTACTTGGTTTTATGTATAGAATTCGTGGTTTAAGGCTTCGTTAAGCCTTTTTTTACACCCTGTATAATTATATGTATTCTTATCTGATTTCTTAACAAGATCTTATAATACTAGTACCCGAAGAATGACATGTAAGTGGGTGTACTCAACATTAACAGTGCATGAAAAGAAGCTGAAACTTTTACACATTTCTCACAAAACTCGCATACTCAGAAAGCGCTCCTAAACCCTTGTTCACATTGAAAACTCCTTGAGACATAAATCAGTACCTTTAATAGAAGGCAATCGTTACTGACTGACTGATCTAACAACGCTACAGCTCAACCACTGAACGGATTTCGCTGAAATATGGCACACATATAGCTATTATGATATAGGACACGCGCGCTAAGAAAGGATTTCCCAAAAGTCCCTCCCTAAAATGGTAAAAATTTAAATGGGGGATTTAAATTTATTATGGAGCATTTAAGATCGCGAGGTGAATCCTTTAACTAAATAAGTAATCAGTGACGAATATTGCCTACAAAGAAGTTTTGTAGAGTTTTCTTAATTTACTGCGTTTGACATTCATTAAATTCATTCACACATAATTAAATCTAATGCGAGCGTAGCCGCGGGCTATAGTTAGTTAAATAAAAATATAGTATAACTCTATCTTTTTATTCTTCAGGAGGCCGACAAACGCCTGTCAGTTCTTCCTCAACTGAACCACGAGAATCGAATCTACATCGATTTAAAGAACCGAGCGAAGAGGTACCTGGCCACAGGAGATATCAGCCCCCAGGCAACTCCCCCGGGGAAGGTCACTCCCCCTCCTCCACCGGTGAAGTCTACGGTTAAGAAGAAGTGATTGGAATGAAAGATTCTACTTAGTCAGAAAATATTTTGCTTATTTTAAAGCTATGTTAAAACAGGGTTACATTGCAAAGGGGTGCCAAATTTTCATGGACCACTCAGAATCAGTAACTAAATTGATCTACGATATAAAGTATAAACGATCAAAAAAACAAACTTATTTTTTAACTCTTTTTATTACTATCCGCTGTTCAAAGATGGTACGCGTGGATAATCTTGCCTCATTTATAAAAAATACGCACGCACTATCCCCTGTGCAACCTAGAACTGCAAAGTTCAATTCAATAATAGTCACAATGGCGCGTAAAAACAAACCTTAGCTTTTTTGATGTAAGGTGCATTTCGAACAGCAGGAGTGTCCGCGCATACCAGAGGTTCGAATTGACAACAAATACCGTAAGCAGTGCACCTCTAGATCTTATTTTTAAAATTTGGCACCCCTTTGCAATGTAACCCTGTATTGGATCATTGTTACCTGTTAGTTTGTGGTTAGTTAAAAATTGTAGGTTACTTAGAACTTGTATTTTTTTCTTAGAGTGCCTGTTTCGCAATCGCTAAGTAAGTCTCGGTTAGTTTAATCTGCCAGTTATTTTATACAAAATGTGTCTTTTTTTAAATTTATTTGTTGAGTATTGTTAATTTTCGATTATGAAACAGGCCCTTAGTTTTTTAAACATGAATGTAAAAAACATAATTGTTTGTATGTTTATCCCGGTAGTCTCGACCATTTATCAGATTGCGCTGAAACACAGGCAAAATTTGCATACGGAAGGTTACTGAATTAAAATAAACGAAGGTGAGGAACCTTCGTTTCGTCTTTGGGTCATTAGGTACTAAGACGCGTAAACGTACTATGTATGTATCCTATTAGTTTATTTGCCAGTTGGTTCTGACAAGACATTTGCCGCGCCAAAAGTGTTTGCTATAAGATAAAGCCTAGGCGCTTCAAAACTTAAAATAGTTGAGAGATTTAATGCATAATCGTTTAGAAGTTAATTAAAAGAAACAGAAGATTAAAAAGCTGCGTTTGCAAAAGCTTTAGATGTATGTGTAATGACAAGACTTGGCACATCCAGGATTATATTCAAGCGTAGCACGACTAGGAAAGGTAAAGGCAATAGTGCTTAGAAATGCCATCTGTTATTAGAACGAGAAAACTTCTACGGTTGAATTGATTTTCTGGAATAAGATTTTTCTACATTGCATGCACATTGTGTCTGGGAAGCAGAAAGACGCACCTGTCAAAATTCATAGCCTGGTACGTCGTAACACAAGGATAATAATTCCTTTCGAGACCATAATAATTAATTGTTTTTTTTCTCATCATCATTTCTGCTATAGAGCGTCCATAACTGAACATAGGCCCTGACTTCTACATTGGCCGGTTGGAAGCGGCCTGCAGCCTGCACCATGTATTGTCTGGTTCACATTAATTTAGTAATTTAAACGCCTCTATACCATCACAGTTATCATAACAACTACAGTTGATATCCCCTGTCAGTTTAGCGGGCTGGTCATGAATTATAAACGCACGAGTTTATCCACCTTCCGGCGCGTGTGTCACCAAACACGGCGTGATGGGACATCGTGCCTTTGAATAAATAATAGCCACGATAAAGCCTACAGTGTAATCTATCTTTAAATTTATAAATGAATTGCTGTTCGTTAGTCTCCCTAAAACTCGAGAGCGGCTGGACCGATTTGGCTAATTTTGGTCTTAAATATTCGTGAAAGACCAGAAAAGGTTTAAACAAAGTCGAAGTCATTTATTTCTGCAAATTGCCCATCGATGGCACTTTTATATGTCCCAATTTTTTCTTTCCTTCCACCGCTGGTGATGAGAAGAAGCGGCGCAACAAACTCAGTCACCTTTGTCAGCCTGATTTTATTAAAGGAAATACAATTACAAGATAGTATAAGTGCGAGCTAGGCAGGTTATTAAGTCCATGTACTCTTGTCGGTCAAGTAATCTTTAACTTTGTTATATCCTTTTTCCATAAGGATTTTTTAAATGTGGTTTTTGAACTCATAAACAGGCAAACCAACGAGTTTGTGGTACTTTCCAAAAATGAATTACCTACTTTCTTTCATCTGAAGTTCGGAAGGGCAAGTTTATTTTTATTTCTAGTATTATAATGATGTGAATCACATTTAAGGCTAAACGAACTAATGTTTTTTCTAACATACATAATATTGTCAAAAGTGTATTGTGACGCTACTGTTATTATTTAAATATCTTTAAAGACCTCCCTCAGAGAGTCGCGACGCCCAAGACAGTATATTGCACGTACAGGTCTTTTCTGCAACACAAAGATTGATTCGATGTCAGCAGCTGAGCCCCATAGCAATAAGCCATACGACAATAAACTATGAAAATAACTAAAATATACTAGTCTTGCCGTTTCGAAACGATGAGAAATGATTGAAAATTTGCAAGGAAAATACTAAAAACGTCAATTTTATTTTATCATACAAACTATTCGTACAAGGTGTGTAGGCGGTACGAAGTTCGCCGGGTCAGCTAGTACTAAGTATACACGATAAAAGATGATCATGCAAGCTTCATGGGTTATTCTTTCGCAAATGCAGTCATCATTCTGACTTCTGATATGTGTTCTTGTGGAACCAAGCTACGAGATTACTGTTGTTATCAGTGACCATTCAGGTCTGCCGTGCTTCTCATCATCATCATTTCAGCCACAGGACGTTCACTGCTGAACGTAGGCCTCTCCCAGTGACCAGATCGGCCGGTTCTGCGCGGACTGAATCCAGCGGCTTCCTGCAACCTTTACCAGACTTTTTGTCCACCTTGTGGCTTGTCGGTACGTACGTGGTGCGTGGCCTCAATTCCAGAACCTTTTTGCCCCATCCGCCTTCAAATTTATGTCTTTGGTCAATCTAGAACTCACCATCTTTTAACTCTTTGGCGCGAAAGCGAAGAAGCGAAGAAGGTTGGAAGCGAAGCGTGGACTCTTACTATGGGCCTAAGAAAGCTCAAAGTTGCACACCGCGCCATGGAAAGGGCTATGCTCGGTGTTTCTTTGCAAGAATAAATCAGAAATGAGGAGATACGTGAACGAACAAAACTCGTTGGCATAGCCCAACGGATTAGCAAGCAAAGGTGGCAATGGGTGGGGTACATAGCACGTAGAACTGACAGCTAATGGGGCAGAAAGGTTCTGGAATAGAGGCTACGTACCAGCAAGCGCAGCGTGGCACTCCCACCCACAAGGTGGACAGACGACCTGGTAAAAGTTGCAGGAAGCCGTGCTTCTCCCCCTCCTTCAATGTATAACTTAACTTGACTAAAAAAAGGAACATAAAGCTGTTAAGTGGGGACTCTTTGATGCACGATGATGGCTGAAAGTGTACTGATAAGTTGTGAATGACATTCAATTGTCGTCAAGCCCGTTGGTAAACCCAGCCAAGTGAACTAAAAATAGTGTCCCACCGGAACTCTAAGCCACTCCCTGGAAGATCCTGAACACTTATAGAATAACAATTAGGATCAATGCCAAACTTCGAATGAACCTATCTATATATACATATTATAAAGACGCTGTGAACATACTCGTAGATTTATGTTTATTCCAGGCTCGCGTTACACGAGGTAATACAACTTTAGTTTTATTAATCTATCTTCTAAATTACGCCAACAGTGACAATATTCAGAGTACCATTTTTTCATAGTAGATCTAAATCAGCTATCCGTGTCACCCCTGTAATGTGGAATTTTCAAAGTGGAACTGCCTTAAAGTTTCAGCTCAAGAGCACAGAATACTAAACGCGTATACTGAACGCTGTAACTCTACGTCATCCCACTATAGTCGTACGTGATGGATTTTTTTTGTACTTAACTGACTCTCTAAAAAATTGGTTCATGCCTTCAAAAGAGGCCGTTTTTTTTGTCAAGATGTAACACCGTAATAACTCGCTCAAAGTTTCAGCTCAGGTACACAGAATTATAAACGCTGACGCTCTACGTGATCTCTCTCCCGTGGCATGTAATCGATTTTTCTTTTAATGACTCTAGATCTAAAAAAAAAATTGGTTTTTCCTTCAAAACACACCAAGGCCTAAGATCAGGTTATATTTGTCTTTCAGCCTTCACAACCCAAATTCATAGCTTATCCTAGTGCAAACATTAACAATTAGTTCTGCGATTCGTGAAACGGAGTGGCAGACGCAACGGTCGATCTCTATAATATCGTCGTACTTAATTGTAAAAACGTATTTCTTGTAATGACTCTCTTAACGCTATTTGGGACACAATGCGTGCCTAGAATAACAGAAATTTCATTAGTATTACGTATATGTTTAGGCGTGATGTGCCCAGGAATGTGTAAAAGACAGATTGGTCCATGCCTTTAAAACACACCAAAGTCTAAGCAGTGTCGGACTAGACTTGTCTTTCAGCCTTCATAGCCCAAATTCATATGTCGACCTCCATAGCCGAGAGGCGAGCACGCCGGGCTCTGCGTTCCATTCCCGGTCGGTAGATGCAGTAAACGTACTTTTCTATATTTTCTCAGGCTGTGTTGTGGTACTATCTTTGTATCTAATTTCTATTAACTCTATATTACGATTATGTCTGATTTCTATAGCTCACTATAGTGCAAACACTAACACTGACACGGAGTGGCGACGCAACGGTCGGCGCGGGCGCAGCCGGCGCGCGCCGGACCGTGGCAGAGCACATTTGGTGCCGGTAGGGGTGACAGATGGTAGTTTACTTTTACCAACGGACAATATTATTATTTATGGTAGATGTACCCGATCCATACAACAGACGCCTAAAAATAAGGTCCTAATTCCTTTTTACTTCCTTTTAGGGTGATTTTACTGTACACTGTAAACAAAAACCTTTGCTTTGGGGCCAACATTAAAATCTAAGCAAAAAAAATATGCAGACACCTATAACATTCAACCAATATGATTGTTATTTGTCTCGAAATGATTCTGCATTCTCTTGTCCTTTAGTAAAAGTAACAATTGCACCAATTTATGCAAATTTTTTAAGCACTAAAATGCTCTAGGAGCAAGTTCGCCAATAAAAATAATACATACTCTATAAAATTATCTCATTAAGATTTAGCGCTCAATTATCAAGGTAAAAATAATAAAGTATCAAATTGCTCCACTCAAACATTTTTTTCGCAAAAAGAATCACGCTTTTTCAGATACCACATCACTTTTTACCAAAATGTTTGTATTTTTGGTGAAATGGTTCAGTTTCAAAAATTGGAAGTGACAAAATGTGCCAGCCCTATGTAATTTAAAATACGTTGACAGCCGAATTGAGTGTAACCCAGATTACAGCGATCTGCAAAATCATGAGCATTCAGTGAGAGCTAATGTTTCCAAAAATTACAGTTTATACTTTATAGAAAATAGCTTTTAAAACGTCTACTGAGCATCCATCAACAAGAATCGTAATTTGTTGTCGGTGTACCTCTTCATGAATTCGCTCTTCGCAGTAGAGTTAGTTATATGACCTGAACCATTTGGGTCTAGACTGAGTTCCCTCATCATCATCATCATAATTCGTTCACAGCTGGGCATAGGTGTCTCCCTGCCTGCCACTGCTGATATTTTTCCTAGCCATTGCTTTTGCCTTTATCGCTCCATCTTGACGCCTCCACTATAGAACCACCGTATAATCTAATAAAGTATGGAAAGTGGCCTATTTGTCGAGATACGTCAAAAACGACAATGGAGAGTTAGGGTTATCGTCCTATTTTATTTAAAATCGCGCGAACTATCATAGGCGCATGCAATAGAAATAGGGGATTTAAACTACGTTTAAATTACGATCTACAACGACAATGACACTGACGTCATCTTGTCTCGTATCGGCCATAGATATCGTAGCGAATCCTAAGTCTATGGTATCAGTGTTTGGCATCCGCGACTGTCAGTTCTTCTAGTCCACAGCGCTCGCAGAACTGACAACCAATGGGACAGCAAGGTTCTCGAGTGGCGACAACGTGAACACCAGCGTTGGTAGGCCTCCTTCCCAGAGGCCTAACGACAATAGCAAATAAACGACTTGATAGATTTGATTTGATTTGACCTAGTAAAGGTTTCGGGAATTTACATTGTACAGCTTTACCTCTTGGGCGATGCCTGATTTTAATGGGTGACATTTTAAGGCGCTTTTTTTTTCATGCATTTTCAGGTCGGAAGTTCTAAGTCCTCTAACAATTTTTCTGTCAGAGTTAAAACATAACTGACAAAAAACCGGTTTCATTAAAAATTACGATGATAAGTACAACGTAATTTTTATGACATCCCTGTCATAAAAATTACGTTGTAGCCGGCTAGATGGACCGATGACCTAAAGAAGGCAGCTGGCAGCGACTGGATGCAAAGGGCGGGAGATCGTGCGATGTGACGCAACTGCAACAGTTTGTTGTGCTGAGGATGACAGGGATGTTCCTATGTTCATAGCGCCAAGGGTCAGTCTGCTTACCGTACCGATAAACTAAATCGGTCACCAATGCCGCAACGCTTTGTTTGCAACACAATGGTAATTAACACGTAACCGAACGCTTCCGACCTCTCGTGAAATGCTCTAAACTCTGGTTACGCGGCCGATCCGACCCGATGCCGAACGCATTTAATTTGTCTTGAGTAATTCACTTTGCAACCATTTTTATGGTTAACGAATTTGGTTCAAGTAAAGGTTTGGGTTAGATTAATGTGGTCTTCATTCGTGTTTTTATTGAAGTTGATGATACCAAACACGTGATAATCATCTCAGTTTAAGATTTTTCAATGTTAGAGAATCTGAAGTATAAAATCCGTCATATTAAATTTTGATAAAATTTATATGGCCGTCACCCGGGCTATTATTACGAATGTATTGATACCTCATTCATGAAAATCAGTTCAGTAGTTAGGCACTACGGTGGAACATACATGACTGCCAGAATCATTACGTTTCCTTTTGGCTTCACTGTAGTCGGATAAAAACTGTCATCATCATCATCATCATCATCTCAGCCTATTGCAGTCCACAGCTGGACGTAGGCCTCCCCCAAAGAGCGCCAAAGAGCACGACCTCCCGCTATTTTCATCCATCCACTGCCAGCCATCTTTCTAAGGTCGTCACTTTTGAGGGACATGGATTCGTACGCAGTACCTACACGCCTTAGGAGTTAAATAACCATTGCCCGGTGGTGATAGAAGCATCGCAAGAAAACCTGCTTATCCAGGTAACATGCTGGCTGGATAGGATGTCTAGCCATAGACTAAACTGGTATGGATCGAGCCGATCGAGGTCTAAGGGTCACGGATATCCATAGACTTAGCATTCGCTACTATATCTATGCGGATATCAGATGGTTTTACGTTAAACCTCTCGCTCAGTTCGCGGACACGTCATAATATGTCGTGGGTCCTTTGTTATTCAATTGTTTTCTTTTTTTTCGAGCATACGGGTTGAAATCAGCTCAAATGATTTGATTAGATAGTTACAATGAATCTACTCGTAGGCACTAAAAGTGTTTTAAAAATAACTTTCCTCTGCTAAAATAAATGTGATAGGATCAAATTATTTTGGAAAGAAAGAACTTGCTCTACTTTTTGAAAATATCATATACGGGTGTAAAAAAAGGCTTAACGAAGCCGAATACTACATATTCTACGTATTATTACAATATTTTTTTTCTTTTACACTATACCTGGGAAATGACGGGTTACCGAGTTATTAACAGTCAAAATTACAATTTTTTTTCAAAGGTTTTTACAAAATTGACTTCTGTTTGTTAATACTAAACTTTTTTACAAAGAAACATGATCCGCTTACACACACAGGCATAGTCTGTGGCGTGCGCGCTATACATTGCGGGTTAGATATGTTTTTTTTTTGATACCCAAAAATAAAAGTCATTTCCCAGCAATTTTTTTTTTTTGAATTCTACTTGGTTTTATGTATAGAATTCGTGGTTTAAGGCTTCTTTAAGCCTTTTTTTACACCCTGTATAGTATGGATTGCCTATGTAGGTACCTTTATCAACTTAGATCTTAGAACAGGAAATGATTAGTTTTGAAGACAGTAACATTATTTAATTTTATATGTAAATATTAATCTTATTTATTTTCTTTAGGTAATAGTTTAGTTTATGTTAGGTATAATACACGTTAATGTTTAATGTGTATCGAAAATGACACAATCTACATGTAAGGGATAGGTGGCTATAAACAGCCTTATTTTTGATACATACAGTTTAATTGTATTATTATTTATGAGTAATAAAATCCAATGACGAGTTTTGAAACATCCTCCTTTTTGTTTTAAACAGCTCATATATTATCTAATTGGTCGAAGCTATGCAATAATAATTTCGGTGAAGCACTGGTACAAGTTAATAAAATTTAATGACCGGTAAATGTGCCAAATTTTGATTCTTCATTCTTGTTAAATAGCAATTATAAGTGGAGCAGTTTAACACAATCTGGGATTCGTTAAATATTTTAATCAATTTTGTTTATTTTAAAGTGGAGTCTGGGAAAACATATATATTCAATTTGTTATGTATTTTTCTATTTGCCTAGTTGCTACCTATTTAAAGTAATAATAAATCAAGCAACATAAATCAGTACGAAGATATTTTATAAAAAATCTAACAATATGTTAATAAATAGTATTATTTATTGCCTATTGTCGTCCCTCGTTTTGTTTATCTGTATAATTGTGAATGACATCAAGCGGCTAATAAATTCATTTTGATATCATCAATGCTCAAATAGATAGTAATACTCGTAGATAATAAAATAATCAGGTCTGACTAACTAATAAAAGTCTAATAACCCATAATAAAATTAAGCTTTACGAAGATTTAAGTTGGCAGAATTTATTTTGAAAACACATTAGTTTACACTTCCCTTCAGCAGTCGGGTAAAAATACTTACCAAAATAAATGTCCCAAAAAAACAGATTATCCAAATAGTTTCACACACTGCACACAAGCACAGATACAAAATACTGGCCACAAACACTAACACAAACTAGCAATAACGTTCTTTTTTTTCAAATTTAAAAGTTTATTATTTTTAAATTCACGGCCTCGCCACGCGCGTTTCCGAAATCGGATACCAATCAACTAACCGGCCAGTGGCAGAGGCGCGGGCGCCGATATGCATCGTGCCTTCCTCATTGAAACCTACCCTTGACTTTTGTTTGAGTTCCGTTGCAATTAAAATAGCGAAATGTGGGTAACTTTATTATGAATATCCTGTAGTTCCTGCTATCACCACTGAGTGGGTGTTTAAGCTTTAATTCAACGTTTGATTTAAGATTTTTTTTATGATTTACCAGTCTTTCAGAGTTTTGACAATACTAATTGGAATAAAAATTAGGTATGACGTTTTAAAAAGGAGTGCCTATTTTCTCCTACTTATAAGAGTAGGACAAAACTAAATTTAGAAAAAAACTACATTTAATTGAATCAAAACGAGATGAATTTTGAATGCGAGATAATTCCTGTACATGTACGTACCTGTACTGTACATAAAAAAGATTTAGTTTTAAAAAGGAAATTTTTTCGTCACTTTAAAATTAGTAAAGCGCCTATCGTTCTAGCAGGAACCTTGGGTTTATGTCCCTGTATGGAAGAGTAAGCTTTTAATTAAAAAATAAAAAATAAAGACAGCCGAAACTGAAAGGTACCTATTTCGTTTTTAACGAAATTGATAAATAAATCGATTTGTGTTTTATTGAAATGCAATTTAGTATTTTGCGGTTGGTCAGCCCAAAAGGAAGCCACAATAGCACAATGTACCGGAATCCGAACGTGATAATTTCGCTTCGATCGTGACCCACTAGTGTAAGCGAAATGAGTATTGTTTTAAAAACGACCATTTTGAACGCAGGCATTGACATAAATTTAACAAGTTACAACCTTTTTCATTACGCGCCAGAATTTTTTACGGTCTTTCACGCAAATGACGAAATTATAAGAAATAACTCCACGTAGGCAGGCTTTTGCTTGCCGTAACATGGCAGTACAAATTTGGCTGGTGGACTAAGTAGTAACACAGTGGTCAAAAGAGGGACGACGGACGGTGGGCAGACTCCAACGATTTTGTATGAGTGTCTGAGAAGAGATTGGCATAGCACAATAAGAAGTTGCGATTAAAAAGAAGGCTTAAGCTCAGCCGTAGGCAACTATAGATTGATTGATTAAATAGATATTCATCTAGCCCGGCTGTTTTACTGTATGTCACTGCTATTTTGATCTTTGCCTAGTGCTAGAAATCTAAAATTTAGTATTGTGGTAACAGCTTAAGGATGAGCCTAATCTAATTCAAGCTTAAGTTTTTTAGTATTTAGTAAGAGTCTAGAATTTTCGAATGATTTTTATTGTGTTCGTTATTTTTAATTATTAGTCACGTTCGTTAGCTCGAATTTCGTTGTGTGTACAAATTAGCTTTGATCTTTCGATCGTTATTAGGTAAATAAAGATGCTAGGAATTTTATTATTTAGAGATTGGGTAATTAATGCTAGAGTTCAATAGAGTTTTCCTAACTTGGATCGCGTATTCGAATCGCATCACGTACTCCTGTATTTTTCATAATCTATCTAAAAAAATGTAAAGAAACCTAATAATTTGGTTTCGCCGGTTGGAAGCGGACTGAATCCAGCGGCTTCCTGAAACCTTTCGTCGATGACGTAGCCTGCATTACAGGACATTTCTGCTCCATTCGCCTTCAGTTCTATAAGCAATGTGCCCTGCCCCCAGACATTTTAGCTAGCTTATCCGTCGGGCTATCTCTGAGACTTTTGTTTGTTCACGGATCTCCTCAGCTATTTCAGTTCTTAATTATTATAACGGTAGACGATTCATCGACTCCCATTTGTCCACCTAACCAGAGTGATAGATCTGTTACAATAGTGGACCACGACACGCTCCGTGGACGCCATTAACGTGCTTCATTGTAATACGCGTCAGAAGCGGATATGACGAAATCGAATAAACATCGTAATGTGGGCCGATACCTATCTGATTGTAATCGATTTTGGATGTTTTCATTAAAGGATTGCGCAGGACAGTTATAATTATTTATGAATACTGTGACAAGACCGCCTAAATTGTACATCTTTCTGTAAATATGAACTGCAACTTCTTTGTTTGGTGTGCAATAAAAAGTATCTATCTATCTAAGTATTAACAGATAACACACTAATTCGTGCCGTGTGGTGCCGGCACGTTAAAAGAATCGCACCACCCCTTCTCTTCCTACGGGTGTCGTAAAAGGCGACTACAGGAGAACCGCCATAAGAAGACGGGCAGCGTCTCCTCTCCACCATTGGCCAAACTGCGATCGCCAACCCGCCTGCCAAGCGTGGCGATTATGGCAAAATCCTTCGTTTGGAGAGGCCTGTGTCCAGCAGTGGACTGATATAGGCTGGTGATGATGATGATGATGACACTAATTCGTTAGCTATTCTAGGTCAATTAAAGACGCTACGAGTCTACGAGTACTTTTGCTACGGGTGCCGTAGCGTTAAACAACAAAAAAACAAAAACATAACGCATCTAGTCTAGGTTTTAATCAATTCTTATTGTCTGAATCTCAGTTACAAACTACTGTGACCAAGTAACTAAGAAAAATCACAATTAAGACTCTAAAAAATATTTTTTGACGTAAACTGATAATTGAATCATTATTATTATACTAGTATAAAATTAATATGTATTATTATTGAAAATTGAATCAGAATTAGTGCTGGATCCTAACAGGGAGAAAGCCAAGTCTCCCCAAGATAATAGAGTTTGAAAAATCAAAACATATAGTGCCATCTACCTGACTTTACGAGTAGTACGCAAACCGCTAGCGTTACGTAACGTAGCGGTTCACGGCCTCTCGCACGGTACGTAACTAGTGGTGCCTCACGTGAAAGTAGTTCTTCGTGTTATCGCTAGAGGTCGACAAAAGCACTACATTCATATTTTTCAGTAGACACAGGATACAAAGTGTATAAAAAGACCTCTATAACCAGTATCATGTAAGACAAACAACCACAAAGAAATCCGAAATATAATATTTCTTATTAATTTATTATAACGATTTAAATATTATTGCACAGATTTAAAAATCATGCAATAATGTCATGAGGCATTCTCTACCAGTCAACTATTAGGCTAAGCGGGAATGTTTTGTGGGCTGTGGTACAAATAAAAAAAAATCATTTAGGTATAAAACCGTTTTCATAAGTTTTCTGAATTCTGAGCATAGCAGTTCTCCAATTGCGACTCCTATCATGGAAGGTTTCTTGTTTCCAAGTTAATTTTTAAAAGATTTAGCGCACGAGTTTTCTGAAATAAGTGTCGAAACGACTGTCTAATCCATTAAAATACATTTAGCCACGCTCTGAGCCTTCAAACTTGGCCAACCTTGGTTTCTGACCGCACTACAGTGGCCTGGAACTGCGCTGCACTTTGGTCATCTTTAGCGCTAACTTAGTTATTGCAAACCAAACAGTAATTTAATCATCATCATCATACTGCTGGACGAAAACCTCCCCGAAACACGATCTTTCGCTTTTACACTAAATCGTACAGTAATGTTCTATTGGGCTTCTGTGAAAGACCAACAACGTAGCATTAATAATATGCTCCGACATATGCTAAAGATACCTTTCAGTATCAGTATCGTTGTATGTTAACAGCACTGTCATATATTTTTTCAGTTATATCTAATAATGTATGTTCTGCATGATGCTGAACAAACAATCTTCTTTTCTATTCTAAATATTAGTGAACCACTTACTTGGGCCAGGCCAGTCCGTTGGCGACCAGGTAGCAGACTCCAGACACGACGCCGGCGATCAGCCCCAAGCTCACGCTTGCCGACAACGAGAGGGTGTCCGGCATCTTGACTTCACATAAGGCTTTATTCCACTGTCACTCTTATACCCTCACTTTGGTCAAGTTTAGTCTGATCACTCGAAAAAAGCGAGTTTGTTGCAGTGTCACACTTATTTTCTCACTTTGTTCAGATGTTCAGTCTGTTTACTCTAAAAAAGCGACTTTGTTGCGGTGTCACACTTATATCCTCACTTTGTTCTGATGTTCAGTCTGTTCACTCTAACGCGGCTTTGTTGGAGTGTCATACTTCTATCCTTACCACAGAAAAGGGATCAGAGCGTAGCAATTACTTGTTTAATTACTTTTGATTACTTGTTCTGTGATCCTTACTATTGCTCTGAAGTTCAGTTTAAACACCTAAAAACTTGCCTCAGATAAGTGTGTTTGAATTTCGTGTGATGTTATCATTGGATGTTATACTAAAAACAAAAGTAGTTGTTTACCTACAAAATACATTAACGTAGATAGAGTAATATTTGAGTCTAAGCTATCTCAAACAAGCTACCTTGTGTTATATTTACCTAAATATAACACAATTTACTGACGAACCTGTCACGCAACTGCTAAGTTAAATTTAAAAACTAAACCTAAAGTAAATACGTAGTATTTATTTTCTCTATGCAAAAAATATGACTGGCAACAATTATGCCCTAAAATGCGACCAGCAGGGCTAGCATGCGCGCATCGGTTATTTTATCGATAGACTAGACAAATTTTGTCTTCGACGATAAATTTGTCGTTTTCCCTAACTTAACGGAATACAGACGTCTCGAATCCTTTTTCTTAATATTTTCAAGGTCTCCCGTTCTTCGTAGCCACTTATTTTTACATTATAACACGGCATTGCCATGATAATTTGGTTTTTTCTTTGTTGTCGTCGAAGATAAAACGACATCTTTACGTCAAAAGTCGATAAAATGCCACGACAAAATTTAATCATGTTGCGCATGCTAGCCCTGCTTATGACGAAGATAAATAAATTAAATATTTTATTTACAAAGTATGTTGATGATGAAAAAATGCATTAATATAATCTTAACAATAATAACTCACCGCTCAGCATGTGGAACATCTTAAATGTTATTTATCACATAGAAAGATAAAGACACACATACAACATAGTTTGTTTTCATGACTATATCTTTCTTTTATCATCAAAGCAAATCTCAAGCTATACAATTTCATAACGCTCCATAAAACAATTTTAATTTCCCAAGAACTTATCATAGTTTGTAAACCACGTGGAATTGAGATAACTTAATAACACAATAGGCGACTATACAGCAAGGTTACTACTTGCATAGCATTGAATAAACTATGTCATTTTTAAAAAAAGCAGGGTTATTTAAAAAAAAAACAACCATGCACGACTAGAAAGCTAACATCATAAACAACATTTGTTCTACGAGTTTTATCATAACTTAATACATTAATTAAAAATGATTTACCAAGCTTTTATTGAACTCTCGTGACATTTTTAAGCCTACGATAGGCGACGCGCGCGATGCTCGCGCCCCGCCCTCCCTACCTCTCCCGATGTGAAGTAATATGAATTATTCCGAAATAAATTATTTATTACTATATTAAAGTTTATTGGCTGATTTGTATTGTTCTTAGCTTCAATGTTCATGATGCGTTGGCGTCTTTGTGCGTCACCTTTGCGCGCTTGTTGCATTTTTTATAGCACTTGTGTTATAGAAATCAGAAACAGTGAGGGTACCACAACACTCAAACCCGCGACAACATAGGTAGAAAACTTAGATCTCCACATTTACCCGACGTGAATAGAACCCAGAACCTCAGAGATGGCGACGCCAATTTCGGCATGCTCGCCTCTCAGCTACGGAGGTCGTCATTTAAGCTTACTGGTTATACTTACACTGTGGTGTATACTACATAAATCGCGATAAGCAAGGAACGCCAGATTACAGTATAAAGTGCGCTTCACACAGCGATAAAACAACAATTACGGGCACAATGGACCAACGGGCCAGGTTCCCACCCTGGACCACTAGCACAGTCTAGATTCATAGATGAGCTAGAATGCCCTGGGAACAGCTGAAGAATCGCGAGCTCTCAATGAGTCTTCTCATGGGGACTAGAGGTACTTTATACAAAGTAAGCTGGGAAAGAGCAATTAATAATCATTATTTAGAATAATCTCTTCTTTTCGTTAGTTACGGAGTCGGAGAACCTTATGGAACTAAATTTGAAACATTTTCCCGCGTTAAAGGTAGGTAATAATTTAGGGGAAACTTTTCATTGATGTTAACAGATAAACGAATAGACCCAAATAAACCTAAACAATGTGAGGTAAAAAATAAAAGGATTGATCGCACTTTAAATATGTCATATTTTTATGAACAAAATCATTGTTTCTTTTTAAAGATATCGAGCGGTAACCACGAACTCTTACAACAATCCCAAATCTGTCAAACATTATCATATCTGTCAAATTTTATAACTAATGATGACGTACCAAAATTGACAGATTTGACAGCTTTGAGATTGTTTTAAGAGTTCATGGTTAGGGCCCAGGTCTAACTAAACATCACAATTTAAGTGTTTTTTGACCTGGCGCTAACGATTTGCTGTTAATTCTCCTTTCATCGAAAAGTTTAGGCATTTGTTTCTTAATAAATGTACAATATGAAAAAAAATATAATGTATATCGCAGTTTGCTAAAAGCTGCGGATTAAAGACTAAAAAACTGCTTAATCCATTATTATTACGACGACCTCCGTAGCCGAGAGGCGAGCACGCCGGACTTTAAATGGCGCCATCTCTGAGGTTCCGGGTTCGATCCCCGGTCGGGTCAATGAAGAAAACGAACTTTTCTATATTAACTCAGGTCTGGGTGTTGTGGTACCGTCGTTGTTTCTGATTTATATAACACAAGTGCTTTAGCTACTTACCTTAGGATCAGAGCAATGTATGTGATGTTGTCCTATATATATTTATTTATTAGTGCAATTAAAGCGGATTGTTACTTGTATTAGCCATAAAGATAGCTGGCATAGACCCAGCCCATGACATCTTTTATGACTTAACATAAATAATAATAGAAAGCTCTCTGTATATCAGAAATTGTAGAGGAAATCTTCAGATAGCACACCGGCATAACCTTTGACGCGCTTTCTTTGTCCTGTTAGAAAAAACGTATCATCATCATCTTAGCCTATTGCAGTCTACTGCTGGACTTAAGCCTCCCCCATAGAGCGCCGAAGAGCACAATCTACCGATCTTTACATCCATCCACTGTCAGCCATCCTATGGTAGTCGGTCCGTCGAGCTAGGGGTCGTCGAGTCCTACACTAAGAAAAATCGTTTTACTGCTCCACAATCAAAGTACAGCTGTTTGTTTAAAAAAACTTCAGGCCAGTCTGAACAGATATAATATACACCGTGAATTTTTAATTACCCGAGAAAATTAACTAACATACTCAGATATCGATATACATCGAATTTGGCGACTAAAAAAACGGGACGGCGTACGGCGTTGGCATACGGAAACATAACTATGAATGAAAAAAAATTAATTCATAGTTATTCCTTCCGTACGCCAATATTACGCGACCAAATTAGGTGGATTTTGGTTCCGTAAATGTTGGAATGTTAATGATTAATATTTGAATTAGCAGGATTTTTATGGTGCATATTTTTTAAGGAATGTTAGACATTTTAAATAAATTTCTCATTAAAAAAAAAATATTTACCAAATTCGATCTAAGTATATCGATATCTGACTATGTTAGTTAATTTTCTCGGGTAATTATAAATTCCCGGTGTATAAAAGGAGATGAAGAAGTTTTGTATATACTAAATCTAGTCCTCTACAGATTTAATCCTCGTCAATTCCAAGGAGTTACAGAACATCAGAATGTCACATGACGACATCTTTACTTTTTCCGGCTATATTTTCAATAAATTTTATTGCAGCAGCCTGTAATACCCACTATCAAAATATTTCTATCAGCTCTTTTTCTTCTCATCCTGGCTGACTGTTATAAAGATATGACCAGGACTTGGCTCTGTCAACGGTAGCTTTCTTCACCCTATTCGAATCTACCTAACCTTTTGTTTTTTCGTGTTACGTCGTGCGGTGTATATTCTTTTCTTTGTTATTGTTTGTTAGGATTTTGTTGATTATTTATTTATTTAATTATTTTTGATTGTTTGAGGCCCTCGCAGAATATCAGTGTCGTGGCAGCCTTAAGTTGCCACGGCGAATACTGAGCGAGGGTCCTTTTTGGCACGTTTTTTTTTTTTTTTATCAATAATATTATTATTAGTTCTGTGTCAATTTATGTTATTTTCTTTTTTATGTTTGTGTGAATTTTGAGTGCCAAATAAATAATATTCAATTCTACCTTAGGTAGATACATATATGAGATAAATTACAATAGGTATGTTCTTCCTAACGGCTGTGATGTTTCGATCTACATACTTGAACTATCATTTGACTTAGAAAATGGATCGACTAAGATGGCAACTATCGGGAAACTGTCAAAGTGTACGATAGACGCTAACAAGCAGGTCAAGCATAATAACCTAGGTAAGTATATTCTGGTTACTGGTTAATTTATTTTCGGTTTTTTTTTTCCGAAATGAGGTAATCCGACAGAAAACTAAAGTCATCGACATAACCCATCGAATAAGCAAGCTGAAGTGGCAGTGGGCCGGCCATATTTGTCGCAGAACCGATAACCGCTGGGGTAAACGAGTTCTTGAGTGGAGACCGCGTGTCGGCAAGCGTAGTGTGGGACGCCCTCAGACTAGATGGAGTGACGATCTTCGCAAGGTTGCTGGTAGGAGCTGGATGAGAGTAGCCGTGGATCGTGCAGAGTGGCGTGCAATTGGAGAGGCCTATGTCCAGCAGTGGACTAGTGTGGGCTGATGATGATGATGATGATTTTTTTATGGAACTCCTTACCCTTAGTAAAACGGCAATCCGAGTCAATTGCTGTTTTTAAAAGTCGGCTCAAAGCACATTTTCTTGCACTGTGAAAACAAATCGTTTCTGGTTTGAGTATTGTTGTTTCCGGAATATCACTGGACTGGTTGTTAGTCATGTCATTTCCTTGAATTTTTTTAATATATTAATTTTAAGTATGCATGTATGTTTATTTTTATCTAAACATTTATATTTTATAGGTATTTTTGTACTTATTACTTGATACTAATGGATATTGTAGTTATATAAATAAAATAACACAAGAAGCACTCTGCACCACTTTCCCCTTTCTTTGTAGTTGTCCTCTGCCTAAAGGTTGACTGGAAGAGATCGCTTTTTAGCGATAAGCCTAAATTATACATCTTTTTGTAAATATCAACTGTAACTTCTTTGTTTGGTGTGCAATAAAGAGTATCTATCTATCTATTTCACTCTTTTTCGTTATCTGTGATGCGTTTTTAGCAGTTGTCTCTTAAAAAATCATGAGTCACAGATGTGCAAAAGTTCAGAAACAGTTAGCGAAATAAATTGATAATTAAATAGCGTTTCACCGCAATGATACCATTATTATAACCTCATGCAAATAGTTGTTGGCGCGTCGCCAGCTAACTGAACGCGTAACGGCCTCTTAAGGTTACAGCGCACCATCAGACAGTTGAAAGTCTATATTTGTAAGGCTATGTGTTTTTTCTGAGTTTTTTTTTTATTGATACCTATCACTTTTACATACAGGGTGACTGAAAAGACGAGGAAATAGCTGTAAAGCTGTAACAGGACATTATCAACTTTTACTGTGGAAACAATATTGAAATGGGAAGAAAAAAGTTAATTTATTTAAACTTTATTTCACAGATTAAGAGCCATACAATTGGTGGACTTAATGCCATGAGGCATTCTCTTCTAGTTGACCATTAGTAAGTTCAACTCTCTATTCAAAATAGTAAATGTAAATGAAGTGAATTTCAGATCGTAATTCTTAACGGATAGCTGAATCGAATAAAAACCCGGAATATCTATCAATCTTAAGAATCATAATAAACGTCTATCTATCAAAAGGTGCGCTTCTCCCTAATTTAATTAAAACTTATAATAAGCATCTGCTCCGCTTATAAGTGCTGATCTTCTCATTCGCTCAGTAAACTGATGGGAACTGCTTTGTGGTTGTTCTAAGTTCTTAGCCGCAGTCAGCCGACATGACTTGTAATTGAAACTGGGCCAAAACTTGTTGCCTGTTCAATTTATCCTGCTCTGTTATTATGTGTGATGTGAGATAAGGATAATATAGAGAGGGTTTTGATATTGACACTTTAAGGCTCGGACTATAAGCAGTTGGAAACAGGTCAACCCCAAATTCAATCCATCACTCAAGCAATAAGGCCGTTTTTTGGACGGATTTTTGTAACAAATTCCGGCTGTTCATAGTCCGAGCCTTAGCCGTATTTTAGATTTTATAATCGTATAAATGTGCTCTGAGACTCATGAATATCAAAGTTTTCCTGTTTAACTAGCGTATTTGAAGTCATTTCTTAAATCTACCTGCGAAATAAATATGCGCCAGTTAACACACCAAATATAATGGTAAATATAAGGAGACACTTAAGTGCATATTGCGGGTTCAAATCCCGCGAGGAGCTAGGCTTTGTAGGCCGGAGCGTGAACCATTTTGACAATCATGTGTAGTGACATGATTGTCAAAATGGCGATGATTCGTAGAAAGAGGTTTTACTGGTCCATTTATTCCTTGCACAACAGGTCCGTTCGTGGTGATTTCCTTCCGGAATGAAAATTATGCGAATCCAGGTTTAGTCGTTCATTCGTAACCTATTATTGTACGAGACGTGCCTTCAACAATACATGGTGTTCTTTTATAAAAACATCTAGCACTGAATATGCAAACTTATTTATCTTCCATCATGCGCGGAAGGTGGACAAGCAAGTACTTAAATATTTAAGTCGCAGACAAAGCATTAATTTAGATAAATAAAATGAAAATAAACACTGATTTTGAAATAATTAAGTATGACCAATTTTCGTGGGAAATCCGTTGACAATGTTGAAAATTAGTTGCCGGTGCGCCAAGGCGAGATGTTATCGGGACCGTCATCTGTGCTCATAGATGCTTTAAACATCTTTTATCTTATAAGCCTTGAACTGTCTTGGTTTAGAATATACTTAGCCTATTTCTCAATTGATAGTGTTTACCGTCATGTAGCCCTAGTCCAGTAGACTTACTAGAATATAAATATAATAAATAATAAATAATAATAAAAATCTTTATTTTCTCATCACAAACATTTTCAGTTGGACAATATTAGAGGTACAATGAAATGAAATGTTTGTGTGAGACTGGTGCCTATGCTAGGTATAAAATACCTGTGTTACAGGACACCAGCCTCCCACCTCCTCAGACAGTCGTTCAATAGATTATATAGACAAATGATAAAGAAAAAACAAATTAAAAATATACTTATTACACTACGTTACATTCTTTCTGATCTAGTGTATATATATATATATGTATGTATGTATTTATGTATGTATGTATGTGTGTGTGTGAGTGTTTTGCGCGTGTGCGTGTGGGTGTGGGTGCGTGCGTGCGCGTGTGTGTGTGTGTGTGTGTGGTGTGTCTGAGTGCGCGTGTTTGTGTATTTCGTTAGTCGTTACAATAATATATTTGATGATATTGTAAGTAATTCAATGCATTATCATGAGCTATTTCATAACTACAATGAAATCTTCAGTGCTCACATAATAAAGATTACACAACCAGAGAGTTATTTTAGTTTTACACGAGTGCTTTGATAGGTGGTATAAGCTCAGGATATTGTTCAGCTTATTGTACAGGTAGCCTCCTAGGAAGCAGAAGAATCTGTGGGCGAAAGCTGTGTTAAAAGACAGATTAAAGCAAACTCTACCCCTCCTACGCCTGTTGTTCGCTAATAGAGGGTCATATGTGATAAGGGAGTGCTTGCGGAGCACTACCGAGACAATAAACAACTGACGTACTGTTAAAACCTTCCAGTAGTTGTATACCTCAGTAGTGGGACATAAGAGGGGGAGAATGATAGTAAAAAAAGTTCAGGCTCTATGCTTGAGGATAGTAGGAATAACGATATAAATTTACACAACTATTCTACTTAGTCGTGTACCTGAATCTTAGTCATCTACGTGTTAAAAGGAATACACTCATCACCTTATGCTGGGGCTTCATCTGCGTCTAATGTCGTTAATTAGTGCTCTATTTGACGTAGTACGCAGGTGTGGCCGGTCTTTGTGTGCTAATTTGCTTCAATAACATTAGACGTTAGGCGATAGCTCGGACGGCGGTACCTTTTGATACATCAAAGGGATTAAGCGGGCGTCTAGTGCGTTGTTGTGGCTACACCTACTACACTAAACATGTTTAAACACGGTCACATTCAAAAACTCTTTGTGAAATATATGTTAAAGTGCATAGTTATTAAGTTAGAATGGAGTAGACAAAACGAAAAAAGTATTGAGTTCTTGGAAGCTTTTTATTTTATTTTAAAAACACACTCACAGATCTACGCTAACTACGTCGCTAGACGCTAGAGTCAAAAATCAAATAAGTGTGGCCACGCACTTAGCGCGTAGCTTAATGCTTTAATTTATTTAATGCTAATCATGCCTTTATTTGAAAGTTAGGCGTCACGCAGGTGAAGCCCCAGCATTAGAGCACAGATTAGTAGGGCACAGATTAGTCAGAGTATCTAAGCTCATCACTGATTAAATAAACTTGACACTCATAGGGAATTTTCTTATTAAGCCGTCACTGACCCACCTGGGCTAAAGGTTTTTTTTTTATTGATCTCTGTTGGTGATCAAGGATTGCCAGTATTTGAAAAGTAAAGTATTCGATTGATAGCCAGTCCAGTGTTCGATTTTGAAAACGCAATTATAATCGGTCTTAATATTACCTAAGCGACACAAACAAACATAGACTCTATCTTGTTACAAGTTGGGTCACATTTAAAACTCAATGAAACGGGAATTAACGCGATCATAATTTAGGTACAAAATGTTACCTCTTTTGCCTGACGTTTCGATCGGGTTCCAGTCAGCCTGTGACCACGGTCGGTGTAACCCGATCGAAACGTCAGGCAAAAGAGGTAACATTTTGTACCTAAATTATGATCGCGTTAATACCCGTTTCATTGAGTTTTAAATTATGCAGCGCGAAAGTTTAAAAGTAATTATTGGGTCACATTATTAGGTAATAGTCGATTAGTGAAGTGATGTCGAATTGTTTAGAGAATCGACAGGCGGTTAACTTTTCAATAAACTTGTTGATTTAGATTTCAAAGTTTACTTTATGCACTTATATAGGTACCTAAACCTAAGCTTACTAACTTAGTTATTAGCAAATCTTTTTAATTCTTCATTTAGTTAGATAAAGCTTAGATACTCAAAGTGTGAAAATTGAAAGTGTCAAATTTCATTGTGTTTGCGTTTTGCTCTGATATTTTATTAACATGTCAAATTGTTCACACCTGCTGCGCGTAATCACCTGTGCCTCTATGTAACACATGTCAAATGATTTAGTGCAGTTCAGAGTTCTCACAAAATTGATTGAAAACTTAAATTTTAAATTTGTCACAGATAAACACTCAACTTTATCAATTCTATCAAGATTTTCCAAGACAGTAAAATATATAAAAACTACAGTTTTTCTTTCCACATAGTTGTCCGGAAGAGATCGCTTTTAGCAACAAGTCCGCCTAAATTACGCAACCTTCTGTAAACATCAACTGTTTGCACTATAAGTAATAAATAGTATTTATCTAACTACATAAATTAATGAAGTAGTGATGAATTTGTTTCATTTTAATAAAACTTTACATCGAACTGCGTATAGTTATTAGTGAAAACTAGCCCAGTTAATTTCATGGTGACATAAAATTTACTCCTAATATTTTAACTAAATGGTCAGTAAAGTACCTATGTATATTATAACTGGATAACTTACTTTAAAAACACTTACTTATTTAACTGGAAGAAATTAAATTGAATTAATTGTTTCCACAATCACACCAATTATCTAGCCCCAAACTAAGCAAAGCTTGTGCTATGGCGACTAGATAACGGATAAACATACTTAAATACGTTTATAAACATCCATAACTTAGGTGCAAATGCTCGTGCTCATCACACTAACATTTGCCCCTCGCGGGATTCGAACCCGCAACCGCCAGGCATTGTAGTCCGGAGCGCGAACCACTACACCAGACGGTCGTCATAACTGATGTTTATGTTAAATTACCCTATGAATAAAATTATAATACGTTATTTAAATAAATATAAGGTTGAGTCGATGAGCAAGCAAGTAGGTGTACCTTAATTGAATAAATTAATTTACCATAAATCAATGAAAATTTCTAATCGTTTTACCTACCCAAGTGCTTAAATTTTACCGGTACTCTTATAAATGGTTTTATGAATACAAACTAATCAAACGTTAATGTACGAGGTTAATAACGAAATATACGTATCTAAGTATGTTCACAAAAACTTGGAGAAGCTTAGACCATTCAATTGAATGCTCTAAGTGGAGAAGGGTTGAAGCTTGGAGAAAATATTGAAATGTCTACAACATAGAGTTCTACGTCCTTTTAATTTTGCGTTCTAATAAGAAACTCTACGGTCTACTTTTAAATCATTTTTTTTATTATTATACTCTTTGATCATGCAAATGTCAGGTGATGTCAAGTATGATTTGTTTACTGTTTACCATTCAAGATAACTCGGAAATTAGCGCTATCAACATTAATTTAAAATAATTGCTCCGTAAACTGTGCACCATTCTCGAAAGGATATTTACTTTCAGAAACCAGAAAGCATTTCACATAATCTTATCATTAATTCTAATGGTTTACTCGTAGAATCAAATCTTAAAAATGTTATACAGTATCATATTTTTAGTAATTTAAAATCCTATGGTTATTAAATCAGCCAATTGAGTCAATATAAACAGATTCTCGTGATTACGCGCTTAACAAAACTAAGAAAGCTATTGTCACAAGTTCACGAGTATGCAAGAAGTTTATAATATCTAGAACATGTCTAGTATTGGTATCAGCGTGTTTCAATGCCTACTAGGCATTCAATGCAACAACTTTACGATGATTGCGGCGGATCAGATGAACACGCAGAGCATTATCGTTTTAAAAGATGGTGAGTTTAAAGTACATTAGAGGTAGGGGTCAAGGAGTATTAAATCGTAGGGGTTATTAATTAGTAATAGGTCTTAAGAGAAAGTCTTAAATCTACCGCACAGCTAGACATAATCGAAATTGATTTTATTGATTGTAATCACAGAACAAGTAAGACTCGCTACGATCCGCTACTGTAATAGTGGTTTACGTATTTGGAACAGGTCGTTGAAGATCTAGGCTTCCTTGTAGTTTCTTCGTTTACATGTCACTACTATTTACCTAGTTATCTAACGCACACATAGCACATTACCTCTAACACAAGATGTAGGTTGTCATAAAGGCAATAAATACCCAACATAACGCATGTAAGTATACACCGTACGAGGTTAGTTTAGATAATTACGTTGATACAAGGTGATTTGTAATAACGTATTTCTTGTAGTGGATAATTATCTTAAATATGACCCTTCGGACGAGTATTCTGTCACATGTTTTCCAACGAAAAACAAAGTGTTATTACCGACAAGCGTAGCGTGGAAAGTCTACCTACAAGGTGGACAGACGTCCTGGTAAAGGTTGCAGGAAGCCGCTGGGTGCAGGTCGCGCGCAACCGACCGATCGATCTGGAATACACTGGGGGAGGCCTATGTTTAGCAGTGGACGTCCTGTGGTTGAAATGATGATGATGATGATGCCAAAGTTTGGCTGGAACTTGCCAACAGAATCTTAAACGCCGCAGAGAGACTATTTACGAAATCTAACTCAAAACTAAGCAAAGATTGTACGTAGGTACTATGGCGACTGATAACAGCTAATCATACTTAAATATAATTCACACATCCATAAATTCGAACCCGCAACCTGGCTGGCCTGTCTGGTTTTATACAGGAGCGAGGACTAGGTGTAGTCATCAAATTTTGTTACCAGGATAACGGACCGTAACTTTAACTTAATACTTAGAACTCTTACTGCCTTTTTATACTATAAGTTCAATTGTCTGATTGTCAATGGGAGGTAAGAAATTTTCGATTAATTTTAAGTGTATCTACAGAGATTCTGGAAATTCGGCCATGGATGGTTGTACGTTAATGATGTTATAAATTGTTCGTCATTTCACGTCAATTTGTATACGTTATCCGAGTGATAATTTTCACAAAAGCAAGGAAAGTCAACGCTAATGACATTGCGGGTGTTGGCAAGGTCACAGCCGGGGCATTACGTTAAGATTTCGACCTAGATCCTTGTCACATCATCAGTAATCTTTAGAAGTTTGCATTTCACGTGACGTGACAAGAAACGTATTTAATCTCTAACACTGCAGTCATTACTTTTTACGGATTGATATTACGCCAATCATGTTTGTTTTATTTACTTGGGAATTGTGTTTTATATGTTTGAATATTCAACTGGTTTTTGTGAGTTACGCAAATAAACCGAAGTCCGTATTGAACTTGCACAAAGAGGACAAAGTCTTTTAAATGACAATTACGACTAATACATACTCATGATCTTATGTTTGTTTGTGTAGTTTGTGTCAATAGTCAATGTTTAAAAATTAATCTTTCACCGTTTTGCGAAAAAAAAGTTTAAAACATTAAAAAAAAAAATTGATACCTAACTTATGTTATTAGGATAAATTTGATGGTATCAAATTATTTAATTGACATCTGAAAATCATACAAAAACGCGAAAACACACATACTAGATGTTTGTTTTTCCACGAAAACGGCAAGTTACTTCGAGAAGCTAGTTTTGAGACCTCCACACAAAGTCGCTTGGGGCGTCCATCAGAAAATTTACGAGTTTCTTACATATTCAAACCTCGTAATGCTGCGTAATAATTTAAAATTCCTTTTTTCTTCACAGACGAAAAAAAGCTTCACAAAATATCAGACAGACTGATAATGGGCCTGAACGGCAGCCCAGGAGACACGCTCCAGTTTTCCCAATTCGTGGCCAAGAACATCCATCTGTACATGATGCGGAATGGGTACAAACTTGACATGGCGGCTGTGGTTCACTTCACCAGGAAGAACCTGGCTGATGCCTTGAAGAGTGGGGTAATCTTCCGTCTTTCTCTAAATAGTTCTGCTCGCGTCGATGGTAATTCCGTTTTGTGGTGGAATACCTGCCACAGGAACTATCTGTGGCGCGTAACAGGTCTTTGCAAGGGCATGCATGAAAGCAGGTGGTCCATGGTATGGAATTTAATACTTTGGGAACTTGAGTATGTGCAAAAAGTAGGGTATGCTATAAGTGCCTCTTCACATTAAAATTGCTAGGGGCCAAGTCATGTGACCCTGAGTGAGAATTCTTTCTTTCTTGAGTAGGTTTAAGCATGTGCGCGAATTAGGCGCTAAGTGGTCTACTGGTAAAGATTGCAGGAAGCCGCTGGATGCAGGTCGCTTCCAATCGGTCGATCTGGAAGTCACTGGGGTAGGTGGGGTAGTTTGTTCAGCAGTGGACATCCTGTAATGATAATGATGATCTATATGAATGTAACTGGCAAATTTATTGATTTATGATCTAATTGATCTATTTACGAGATGCAGCGAACGGTTCCCATCTTTAACAGAAATTGCCTATAAGTCTGTATTGAAATAAGCGCGTCAGTCGCAATACGCCCTACTTAATTCTAAACCGAATATTTTTTGTGTGTAATTTATCAAAATCTTCTCAAAATTGTTAGGGACACATTGCTACATAATTACATCAGAAAAATAATAATGATGATTGCTGTAATTTCAATTGTAACGTTGCATAAATATTAACTCCCACGTCAATATAAAGTTTTGTAAATTGCAATGCTCACCGCGAGCAATTTCAGTAAAACATATAAATACTTTCTTCGCGCCTTTGTCAGCCGTTGGTACGCCATTGTTAGTTGGTACTTTCATTTTTGGCATTATAAAATCGTTTTAAACAGGGTTAATTAGTTTCAAACAGTCTTGAAGAAGACTGTGTTATTTTCTATAATTCTCTAACTATAACATGGTACTTAGGTATTACTTATTTATAATTTACGAAGCAATTAAGTGAAATCGCGCATGTTTTAGGTCTAGATTTCTAAAAAGAAGTCTTGAATGTAGAATCTTCAAAGATGCAATGACGATGTGATGTAGATTTGTGAAATCTTTGGGTTGAAGCGCGTCAGTACCATTGCTATTAAAATGTCTGAAATATTTTGCTAGGCATGCAGAGTGGATGCTAAGCCAGATGTAAGACTGTGACGCAGCTTCTTATAAGTCTAGTATCTAAATCTAATCTATTGTGTATCTATCTAAGTATTTCCAGCATTACTCGTAGCAGATGATAGGATGAACTGATTGGTTTGAGGTGGTTGGTTAGAAACCTACCTATTTTTGTTTGCTGATAAATTGCGTTTACTTTATTTGTAAATTAAGTTTCAGGTCAACTAAATGTGAAAATTATTTTATTAAAATATGACAATTATTTTACTCGATATAAGTTTCGTGAATCGGTATTTATCCAATTACTTGATATGTATTTAACATTTTTCTTTTAATTTCTTATGCCGTTGCTTCCATTAAGGTTCATCATCATCATCATCAGCCCACACTAGTCCACTGCTGGACATAGGCCTCTCCAATTGCACGCCACTCTGCACGATCCATGGCTACTCTCACCCAGCTCCTGCCAGCAACCTTGCGAAGATCGTCGCTCCATCTAGTCTGAGTCCATTAAGGTTCATCTATTAAAAAAATTTAAATGCATAGGTAGGCGATAATTCAAACAAAATTCAAATTTCTTCTACTCAACCTTTACAGCCATTAATACGATTATAAGTATACACCGTGAATTTTGAGATACCCGAGAAAATTAACTAACATACTCAGATATTGATATACATCGAATTAGGCGAATAAAAAAAAATTTTTTTATGAGAAATTTATTTAATAGGTCCCTAACATTCCTTAAAAAATATGCACTATAAAAGTCCTGCTAATTCAAATAGTAATCATTATCATTCCAACATTAACGGAACCAAAATCCACCTAATTTAGTCGCGTAATATTGGCGTACGGAAGGAATAACTATGAATGATTTTTTTTTCATTCATAGTTATTCCTTCCGTACGCCAACGCCGTACGCCGTTCCGTTTTTTTTATTCGCCAAATTCGATGTATATCGATATCTGAGTATGTTAGTTAATTTTCTTGGGTATCTCAAAATTCACGGTGTATAAGCTGTAAGTGAATTAGTGTCAGATATTTTTAGGAGTAACTTAGACTATCACATGGATCACATATAAGATAAATTTAAAATTATAGAACAAACTTTAATTCACGCACCAAGTAATATGATATTATAATGAGAGTGTAATATGATTATTTGAGTGCATGAATGTGATTCTGGAGAGATTATGAATCGGCTAGCGTTGTGTGAGTAGTCTACTTGTGGTGTTTGGGTACATGTACAGGATGATGTAGATTCTTTATTTTAAAACTTATTTTTTTCGATTTTTTAAAGTTTGTTCTGTAATTTTAAATTTATCTTATATGTGATCCATGTGATAGTCTAAGTTACTCTTAAAATATCTGACACTAATAACTTACACCTTATATAAGTACCGTTGACAGAGATACAATATTACTTAGCATGAGTATGAGGTTCGCGTCACGTGTGCACTCACCATAACAAGGCACTTAACATCAACAGACCATACTCGAAATTATAGACATGTGTGTAAGTTTAATTAACTTTTTTAAAATTAACAATAGTTTGAAGCTACTAAACGGAGAATATGAGATGCTTAATTGTCTTTAATAAGTCATATCTTTTAAGCGTATATTTAGGGTTCCGTGCCCAAAGGGTAAAACGGGACCCTGTTACTAAGACTCCGTTGCCGGTCCGTCTGTCACCAAGCTATGTCTCATGAACCGTGATGGTAAGATAGTTGAAATTTTTACGGATGATGTATTTCAGTTGCTGCTTTAACAACAAAAAAGCCCCTCCCCCTTTTTGTTGTTTTGCCCCCATACAATAGATATATTTTTTGCCGGTTTTATAGATAATGGTACGGAACCCTTTGTACGCGAGTCCGACTCGCACTTGGCCGGTTTTTGTTTATCTAATCGGACAAAATGTGACCACAGTTCCTTTATTATTATTATTTCAGCCACAGGACATCCACTGCTGAACATAGGCCTCCCCCAGTGACTTCTGTCATCGGGGGGTTGTTGCCATACTCGCCACGCTCGGCGGGCGGGTTGGCGAGCGCAGTCTTTTATATTATTTCGCACGCAGACGCTGCTCCCCGTCTCGTGCTACAGGATTTAGTCGCCTCTTACGACACGCCTCCTGTTGGCGGTGGGGAAGTGTATTCTTTACTGCCGTCCCCACACGGCACTTGTGACCACAGTTCCTATTTGGATTTTTCTCTGAATTTTTTATGTTATGTTCAATGACATACATATTATATAATGCGAGCAAAACCCCGCCACCTCCATCCCCCCGCGTCCTGCCGTGCAGCTATTTATGACAAACAGTGATTGTGGTCAAACATAGCAACCTGTGACTTTAGGCAGGGGTCAGGAATTCGATTGTCAGAAATCATGAGTTTAAGGTTCATTCGTGTGTTAATGTCCTTAAGAACCCATGCCTGGTGAACATGCTGATGGCAGGCTACGACGAGAAAGAAGGCGGGATGCTGTACAGCCTGGACTTCCTGGCTGCGTGCGTGAAGGTGCCCTTCGCGTCGCACGGCTGCGCTGGACTCTTCTGCCTCAGCATCTTGGACAGATACTACAAACCTAGTAAGTACAGATGCTCGAGGTGCTCGTAGCTCAGTGGCGGCAGCGCTTTGATATCGATTACTAAGGTTAAGCAACCAACGCCCCGGTCGTCAGTGGATGGGTGACCATTCCGACTAATTTAGTGACATTTATCACAAGCATCTCGGCGCTTTGGAAGGCACGTTAAACGTTGGTCCCTGCTTATAGTTTGATATTGGTCGTGTAGCCTAGTCAGAGGCCTTAAGAGGCTTGATAACATCTGACAGTAAGGTTTAGGCACTGGCCTTACAATTCCCCTCCACCAATCCACACTGGGCCCGCGTGTGGAGTATGGCCCAAACCACCTCATAGTTGAGGTGAGGCCTGTGCCCTGCAGTGGGACGTATATAGGCATACGTATAAGTACAGATAAGTACATAACAGACAACCCCAAACTACCAAAAACGTCAATTTTTCTTAATTGATAATGACCTCTAATGCGTCGGCTTTAAAGTTGGAAATCAGTTGGATGACCTTACCTTTTTGTGTAGGTTGACCTGCTTTTGACTGTAAGTACTTTTGCCATGCCATAAATAATGGATGCTTAGGTTCAGATTATAAAAATTCTATAGAGGTAGCGCCAGTAATAAAATACTACTTACTTACCCAATCAAATCTAATGAGCTTTTTGACGGTTCCATGATTTTCAACATTTTCCAAAACCAACCGTCCTTCCAACCTTAATTTGTTAAAATTTATGATTTAGACCTTACTCTTTAAACCAGGCTTAGTGTTATAGGAGTGTCAAACTGTCAGAGACAAGGCAGGTGACAAGTTTTACTCTCACTTGACTAGTTTTACCTACACTTACTCAGATGAAATTGTATTACCAGGAACCAACTCTTAATGTACGTTACGAAGCCCAAAGATGTTCGTAAATGTCACTCTATGGTTTGAATGGCACTATCAGTAGCACTGCTGCATTTAAACTACAAGGACTATAAACAATCAAAACCTTTCTTTTAAAGATCTGACCAGCTAGCATGCGCAACGCGATAAAATTTTGTCGTAGCATATCATCGACTTTTGACGTAAATATGTCGTTTTGTCTCCAAAACAAAGAAAAAACCAAAATATCAAGGCAATGTCATGTTATAACGTAAAAATAACTGGCTACAAATAACAGGAGACCCTGAAAATATTAAGAAAAAGGATTCGAGACGTCTGTGATCCGTGAAGTTAGGGAAAACGACAAAATTATCGTCGAAGACAAAATTGTTCTTGTCTATCGATAAAATAACCGATGCGCGCATACTAGCCCTGCAGGAGAATAATAATCCTAAGCAAAGACATCTATTCAACAGCATTAACAGAGTCGGAAGCATACGAAGTCTTGAAAATGTGTGTCAGGGAGGTTCACAAGAGACTCTTCCTCAATCTCCCGAACTTTTCAGTGAAGGTGGTTTCAGCTCAGGGAGTCAAGAGCCTGCCTTCCATCAGCCCTGCTACCTTCATCATCAATAAGTGAACTGTGTTATTCAATTTTGTTGTTCAAAGAGGTGAATATTTTTACGGAAATTATTAGAACTCGCCGAAAATTGTTATACCTATGATAAGACTGAGTCAATAACTTTCTACTTATTGCTGGAAAATGTTTGAGATTGAGATTATATTCTTTTTTAATAACTTGATGTCAGACTTCAAGTAAACTTTAAGTTACTATACTTCCCGAGTTATTCAGTTTTAAATGAAAATCACTGTTATTATTGTTGCTTTTTGGTGTTTTGAATATGACTTGGATAAATACGTATTGGTCTTAGGTTTTTGACCTGTACAAAATATAATAAGAGATTTTTTTTTTGTCGTATGTTTTGTGAATATCTTTTGTCTCTTTTTTCTATTTGTTATTTATACACAATTTACTTTTATATTATTTACTTTTACATTTAATAAAAATGGTTTTAATATTTTTGGATCTACGTCATTTTTACTCATAAATGTTTTCCTTTCTTAAATACAATTTCAACAGGTTAAACAAGCAAGTTATATTAGTCTTGTAATAGAAAGTACAAGCTACCATTTTGAATTAATGTGAACTAAACCCTAATCATCATTAAAATAAGGCTGGGTTAGTTACGGCTTAATTAACATAAACTTGAGTAACTCATTCCTAACTAATGAAACTAATACATGCGGAACTCAAACAGGTTAGTTTTGCATTTCTCTTGACCATTGCCCTAAAATAAATTTCATTTTAGAGAAGCACGCGAGGCTTTTGCGTGAAATACATGGATGTACACTACTATTTTTAACCGGTTTAAAAAAGGAGTGTATAGTGCGGTAGTATGTATCTTTTGTACTGTATCTTCCCCGAAAAATTTCAAAATGTCTTTAGGATTCCGTATCCAAAGGGTAATGCCTATCACTAAGGCTCCGCTATCCGTCTGTCTGTCTGTCTGTCCGTCCTGTCCGTCTGTCACCAGGCTGTATCTCAGGAACCGTGGTAGCTAGACAGTTAAAATTTTCACAGATGATGTATTTCTGTTGCCGCTATAACAACAAATACTAAACACCAGAATAAAATAAATATTTAAGGGGGCTCCCATTCAACAAACGTGATTTTTTTTGCTCGTTTTTATAGTTAATGGTGCGAAACCCTTCTTGGCCGGTTTTTTGTTTCAAGGGGTAAGTTTACCTACCCCGACCAAAGTAACCATATTGTGACCTAGCTAGGACCTCAGGGAAATCGTCATAATATAATATATTTTTGGAGTCGGTGCCAGTACAGTCAGTAATATGGAGAGTTTAAATATTTATTATTAGGTTTGTTTTGGTAAATATTATTTTACGTATTTTATTTTATTTTTAAAGTCAATTTTTAGTTTTATACAAAACATTTTTTTGTTAATACTTTATTGAATGGGCGTTTGATGACACAAGTTTTGCAATCACACCCATCAAGTCAACATCATCCTATCACAAAACCTTTAACTGTCTTATTCAGAGTGCATTAGCTATTCCGGGACTAAGGTTAAGCCACTGTTCTAACGTACAAAAATCAGTAATTTAAGCTTATTCTGAACTAGTAAATGCACTCTAAATATGACAGTAATTGTCTCAGGTAATATTGAAATCGGTCGAATCGAAAAATTTAACTTTACGAGTAGGTTGATAAGATGTTGACTGTACACCCTTACAAACAAACTTTTTACCACCATTTTACGCCTGAAAGGCCTCTATACAATTAACCTACACGTTATCATGATAACGATATACCTTTCATAAATCTGAACATCACTTGACTTGACGTAGATAGTGCAAACTAGTGATGTAAGCAACGTATTAAATATTTAATTCACATGGATTTAAATACCGTCTTGCACGGCGGACCGGAAAAAAAAAATGGCCAAGGCACGTAGGGTTCCGCACCATTATCTATAAAAAACAAGCATAAAAAATAATGTTTGTTGTATAGGAGCCCCCTTAAATATTCATTTTACTCTGGTTTTTATAGCGGCAACAGAAATTGTGAAAATTTCAACTGTCTAACTATCACGGTTCATGAGATACAGCCTGGTGACAGACGGACAGATAGACAGACGGACAGCGGAGTCTTAGTAATAGGGTCCCGTTTTACCCTTTGGGTACGGAACCCTAAAAAAATCGTCAGGAAAATTGCATTAATACCCCACTTTTAATGCTATCGTCATTACTAGACCTATGTCGATGTGATCACAGAACAAGTAAGACTCGCTACGCTAATGTGATCTTTCATTAGTCTGCTGAGATTTCATCATTGTTATTTTAGCTATAGGAAGTCCACTACTGAACCTATGTTCTATCTAGAAGTCACTGGTGGAGGCCTATGCCTCTACCAGTGACTTCTAGATAGCCGTTTGGAAGCGGCCTGCATCCAGCCAGCGGCTTCCTGCAACCTTTACCAGATCGTCTGTGCATCTTGTGGGTGGACGTCCTACGCTACTGAGATCTGCTGAGATATACATTACTTATCGATATTTTTATAGTATCGATCAGTATTATTTACTTTAAAATGTTGACGCGCGACACATCAACGCATCACTAGAGCCTAGAGCAAACAATCGTCAAGGCGGCGCAGGCGCAGCGATAACGCAGGACTCACGAGTCGTTCATTAACGTCACTACGTACGTACAAGTACATTATGTTAGGTAATGAAATTTAAAATAAGTCTGGTACGTGATACACGGAGTCATTGTCAATCATTGTTTTATATAAAAATAAAACTAATAATTACTAGGTTCTACTTGTTACATCGTCCTTATCGGTAATGTATTCGTACTAAATTTTTAAGCAAGGCAAGATACCTAGATCGAAATCTTTTAAAATGTCTACATAGGCTTTGATTTCTTTTTAATTTTTCCTACTAGTCGGAAGAAGCCACAAAGTCAATGTCATCTTTATAAAAAAAAAAAAAAAAAACAACATTCAGACGAATTGAGAACCTCCTCCTTTTTTTTGAAGTCGGTTAAAAAGCTTACGACGCTGTAGCCGCTTGCACTACATTTGCTAAAGTAAAGAATATCGTAAGAAAATTAAAATCCGTTAAACGGTTATTGACGTTAGTTAATACACATAGAAGTTTATGGACATTGAACTCGCCATAAATCTTTTAATCGTAGCCAGTAAATCAAGTCCAGATAAAAGTTTCGATTTCACATCTGTTTTCCAAGCAAACAAAGCTTTGCAAAAACTAAAGAAACTCAAAGATGTGCAATGCGATATCAAAAATGATGCATAAGCATTTCGAAACAAATCGTGGGAAATTTAAATCGCGAAAGCAAATCGGTTTAAAAGAAGCAAGGATTTTGTTGTTGTTTAAATCAAGATACCTAATTAAGATCACTCTGCAAATGTTGGATGTAAGTGACGAATGCTCGTCAGTGAGCGAGCGATTTTGTTACCCAGTTATAAATTTTAACCATCAAGATGATGAGATTGATGAGAAAGCCAAGAAGTGGAACTAGTCAATGCCTAGTAGGCACCAGAACCATAGACTTAGAATTCGCTACTCTTAATATCTATGACCCGAACAACCTTTGAGTTTAGGCACATTTATAACAGTTTTGATAGGTCCTGAGACTTATTTCAACCATAGATATAGACGTAGCGAATGCTAAGGCTTTGATCTCAACACACACACATAAAATACATTAAGAGACACATGTTAACGCGTGATTTCTGTTTGTAGACTTTTATTGTTTGTAAATCTTCACATTTCCAAATATCTGTAGCTTTTAGAGATAGAGGCCAAGGACCATCTTGTTCGGTTGGAATGTTCGGTTTTCCATACAGTTAGGATGCAGCTTAAGAAACGAACAATACGCTTGATAAGCCGCCATATTTCACGTGCCAGCTAAACAGATGACAAAACAAAAGCCAATAAAAATGAGCAATCGCGAGAAACGGCGATCTTGCGGCGATGAGGCAAACAGCAGGGTTGGCATTGCTAAATTTTCCAAAATATCCTGAATAAAATAAAATAAATAAAATTATTTAAAGATAAGACACGTCAGCGTCATCGATCCGTTGAAGAGTATGAGCATGAGAGTGGACTCCCTTTTCCGTACTTAGACTCAAATTCGGTCCTTTGTACAGACAACAGCTCGTCGACTTACCACAAATCGTCACATTTTCTCAATTGAAAATAATCTCTGCATATCAGGCTTAAAGTTGAAAATCTATTGGAGAACTTTCAACTTTTTGAGTAGGTCTACGTGCTGTTGGCAGTACGTGGGGTATGTGATGGTTAAGGTTGCAACCAGCTTAGCTCCGCTCGAAGCGCAGCAGTTTTCTGGGTATTTCACAGGCTTCGCGGAGCGGCCTTGGGTCGTCAAGGATTTGTAAAAGGACCAAAGATTTAAAGCTAATCTAATTGTAAAGCTGAGGAATCAATTTCCAGGCAACTTTTCTCGGAGAAATGACTATCGTTGGGGAAGAAAGGTTCTCGAGTAATGACCACCCCGTGTACTGTCAAACTAGTCAAGGTTGTGGGCAGCCATTAGATCCAAAAGGCCTACTATGCAATAAATGGTTCATTCGGAACTTCATTCAATTAACATACAAACCTAACAAATTAAAATAACCGGTCTCTTGAACCAATCGTTTGACAAAATATGACCGACTCAAACTAGCCGTATAAAACCACGTCCGTTTTCAAAAGTTCACAAATTTTGAAAGGTTTAATACAAGGGAATGACTATTTGATTCGATAGGTTAATACGTCCGAACAAAGGATACAATTTCGAAGTAGAAATCCAGAGACGCTCATTGTGTCGTTCTATAGGTGCGGCCTATATCCAGCGGTGCAATTTCCAAAGGATCCAATAAAAAAATATGAATACACAACATATGAATAAAACAAAGCTTCCCAAAATGATATCATGAAAGAAGATAGTAAAAAGTAGATTTCCAAATAGATCCACAATTTAATAAGCGTAATTACTCCTAACATAAAAAAGCGCTTTTAGCGATAAGGACATATTTACATTTCAAAAGTTGCGTAAGAAATACATTTTTAAGCATTTCATAATCATAGAGGATGTTTGCATGTGCTTAATAACTTAAGTGTAAGATAAGAAAATTAGTGCCAGCCCTAATCGGTGGTAAATCGCGATAAAACGTTGCGCCCAAGATGAAGTATTGTTAGGGATTTGCATGAGAACACTGTTAATTTGAACTAACTGAAGATTGAAATGATAGACAGTTTGATACTCTTTATTGCACACCATACAAAGAGTTATTAGTTAAAGATAAGTATTTTTTCAAGACTTTCAACCGGCCAAGTGCGAGTCGGACTGGCGCACGAAGGGTTCCGTATCATAATCTATAACAACGGCCAAAAAATCACGTTTGTTGTATGGGGGCCCCCTTAAATATTTATTATATTTTGTGTATTTATTGTTATAGCGGCAATGCAAGTACATCATCTGTGAAAATGTCAACTCTCTAACTATTACGGTTCATTAGATACAACTTGGTGACAGACGGACAGACGGACAGACAGACAGGCAGACGGACAGCGGGGCCTTAGTAATAGGGTTCCCGTTTAACGCTTTGGGTACGGAACCCTAAAATGCAGCGTGGAGGTGGAGAAACATTGATATACACAAGATTTCTGGCAGTGGATGAAAAAGAATAGCCCGGGATCGTCGGAGACGGGCATTGAGAGAGTTCTATGTCTAGCAGTGGACTAACAAGGAAAGATTTTGATGAAGAAAGGCATTAAAATGTAAATTTGCGAATTCATCGGTGTAACAGCGCGGTTCGCTATAGTTCAAGGGCCACAGATCCAACCCTATCGAAGGACGGGTAAAATACGAGAAGTAACTTTTCTAAAAGCATGACAATTATAGTTACATAGTACACAATGAAGACGCTTCTTTACTTTGTGATCAATACAGGTATAAGTATACTCGTACAATACAATCATGTCTTTGCACATTTCAAATTTGATTTTTCAAAGTTTGATGACCACTGACGAGTCTGGTGTAGTGGTTCGCGTTCCGGACTACAAAGCGCGCACGGCGGTTGCGGGTTCGAATCCCGCGAGGGGCAAATGTTTGTGTGATGAGCACGAGCATTTGTACCTAAGTCATGGACGTTTATAAATGTATTTAAGTATGTTTATCCGTTATCTAGTCGCCATAGCACAAGCTATGCTTAGTTTGGGGCTAGCTAATTGGTGTGATTGTGGAAACAATTTATTTATTTATTATTTATTTAATTGTCTGACACATTTTTACAATTTGTCCATTTATCTTAAACTGTTAGCAATTTAACTTTTCTACGTACGACAAACAGATTAGGTTGTAATTTGTTGTTTTTTTTTAAAAATCTTTTGGACTTATTTTGAACGAAGAAAAACAGTTTGTAGCACTGATGGCACTCGTCTATATGATGAATGCTTAATTGAATGAAACAAATGTCGCGTCACTAGCGACTAATGTGTTCAAAATGTAGAAAAATCCCGAGTGGACCCCAAAATTACCCATAAACTGTAACAAGGGAGAGGAAAGTCTTCAAAGTGAATAGTTTATTGAAATCGTAAATCCTGATTCGATATAGGAGTAAACCCTTTTATATTTGCGAAGGATTCCAGATCGGGCGAGCCGTTCAATTTGTTCGACATTGAAGAACAATCGACAGGGCTGGACTAAGGACCAATGACAAAAGGTTTCATATTAGACTTGGTATCTGAACAGAATATCCAGACTTAAGCATATTCGAGCAATTTGTATTATCTAAAACTCTACTTAACTTAACTTTGAAAACTACCCAAACTTGCTAAGCTTAAGACACTGCATCACACACCGAGTTATTTATTGGAAACTGTGTATGAGGTTAATCTTGCGTAGCTACCCCACAAGAGTTTAGAAGTATATATAAGTAGCCTTTATCTCTTAGAAATTAGCTGCAGATGGTCGTTTAATATAACCCGGTTTTAGGATAAAGCAAAATAGAATGCGTTTATATTTCGTCACACAAAACATTAGGCTAATATTAAGCAATTCATATGTCCATATTAAATTTAATCAATAAAATAGATAATATAATAGTGTTTATTAAAAAATTAGACTAACATAGATTTCTTTAAGCACATATCATAGAATCTAGAGCCAAAACCAAGTTCGTCTCTGGATTGCTATGAAAGTTTAGTTTTTAAGTAAACAGTGACTCGGCTATAAGACCTCAGGTACGTAGGTAAGTAAATAAGAGTGTTTATGCAATGAATTCGTTAAATGCAAACTGTTTGCGTAGAAATTAAGAAAACCCAACACTCAACAAACAGACGTGGACGACATCTTGCGAGCCTTGGAATCGGATGATAATTTTTCATTTCTCATACTCTGAAAGTAGTGTTTGTTTGATCCGGATAGCGGGTGGAAGATGCTACTTCCCACCTTTGGGCAGTAAAGACTCATAGTAATTGCTTCCCTGCCTAGGGTGTGAATGAATTTTAAAAATAGAACTTAATTTGGTTAGGGAGTCGGCTACAAATACTTATTTACGAAAAAATGCTACGGTCTTGAGTGTATACAGCCAGTGTGAAATGTTGACCCCAAATTCTGTTAAAGTCGAGGGAAATAGATTTTTTGTTGTTTGTTAAGATGTTTAAATCACTAGATTTCCATTAACAGAGTTAGTAATCGTAAAAGAGATGAAGAAGAGTATTTATTACACTTCTGTCCAGTCCAGTACTGTGTTTAATTAATTTTCTTAGTAAATTATCACTTACTCATGGTGTTTCAATCACCTTCAATTACACGCGGCGCTCATAAACTCGCGTCTTATATTAAAAATCTTAATAACGATTGTAAGGCTTTAACTTTCTAGAAATTAAAAGGAAACAGCACAGCTCACGGCCAATGTTTATTGTAATTACCATCTAATTCAACTTATCAATTGCGTGACAGTACCTGAAATCCCTTGAAAACCTTACCGATTAAAAACTAAAACACACACAAAATTCAAACACTTCACTATTTTGAACTCACACAAAAAAACGTTTTACGTCAACGCACGTGCGATAATAGACTCTACGTGGGAAGACTAAAGTGTAAATTTGCAGTGACGCGGCATCGACGCGTGCGCACGGCCCGACGCGCAGGCGCGGATGAGCTGGGAGGCTGTTATCACGAGACTGCTACTGTGACCAGCCGGGTAGTCAATCGTGGGACATTACTGTAGTTAGTAGTAGACTACATGAGAAACTAAATAATACGCTAGCAAAATAACCTAAAATTATGTCGAATGCATCATAGCTGCATAGGTTAGTACACACTGCTTTCAAATTCATACTTTTAAAAGCGACCAGTCATTGACATAATATTCCATGATAATACCATGATCATCCACGGCTGCAGTGCTGCATAGCGTCTCCTTTAGACTCCTGGCACTATAAAAACATCCAGCAGTGCGGACTCAGCCTTAAGGGTGTTAAACAGAAAGCTTATTCCATTTCACTTTGTGCGACCTTGTATGCTATTATCACTTACGAATTACAGGTAATATCCAAAACAGTAGACAATCTAGTTGATATCTTTTAAATTAACATGATAGCCCATTTCAAATACAATAGTTTTTGTGTGTTTCTGGTTGGTGGTAGAACAAGGTCGAGCAAAGTCAACTTAAATTCATCAACTTGGTCACCCCATTGTTTGAAAATGTGGAACATTAGCGGTAAGTACTCAAAACACCTTCGAATTCAACTTCTAATTAGTTAATTATAATTTAATGGCTTTTTTGGATATAATCGTTTTCGTTTGTGTTAAGCAGTTCCTTTCAAATAAGGTAAATCTGCCAGCATTTTTCATTTACAATACTAATTTTAAAAATATAAGCACATATTTTTATTTCACTTATTCTATTTTTTTCTTCTTGGGAAAAAAGTAAAAGCTACGTTATTTGCTTGTTATTTTGACATAATATTCTGTATGCTTTGGCGACAAAACAACTGAACCTTGTTGATTATTTTCTACGCATCATTGTACCCTATAACACCGGGTTCCTATATTGTACTATGCGTAAGTGTATATCAGCAACTGATCGTATCGGTGTCAAAAGTAACGAGCCGTTATAGTCGTTCCTATAAAATTTGACGAAGCGTCATTTATATGAACGCTTTTGAGTATGTCAAGTTGACAATTCCTACCATCCGTTAGCAAAACCAACCGTTTCTCGAATATAGGAACTGGGTTATAGGCAACATGTATTTATCCACCCCAAGAAAAAAAAAGGAGGTCGGAAGCTGTATTCCACACAAGCAAAGCTGCGGTCAAAACTATGCAATGAAAAAGAAAACCGTCCAGCGGTACAGTCGTTCACTCAAATTGGTAAAGTTTGTTAGTAAGTAATTAAAACTTCTTCAGGAGAAATAATCTTATCTCGCTGCCATATCGCGTCTTGATTATTAGTCTCTCGAGTGAGTGTCATTAAATGAGTACCTACCTACATAAGGAAGTATCTATTAATCTACCTCTCGACTGAAGATTTCCTGTGCGCTATTACAAATATTTAAAATGTTTCACTTAAAGTAAAAAGTAAAGTATGCCTATATACGTCCCACTGCAGGGCACAGGCCTTACCTCAACTATGAGGTGGTTTGGGCCATACTCCACCAGGCGGGCCCGGTGCGGATTGGTGGAGGGGTGTTGTAAGGCCAGTGACTAAACCTTACTGTCAGATGTTATCAAGCCGCCTTAAGGCCTCTGACTAGGCTTTACGACCAATATCAAGCGATATTGGCCGGGACCAACTTTTAACGTGCCTTCCGAAGCACGTAGATGCTCGTGATAAATGTCACTAAATATGGTCGGAATGGTCACCCATCCACTCACGACCGCGGCGTTGGTTGCTTAACTTTAGTAATCGATACCAAAGCGCTGCCGCCACTGAGCTACGATCACCTCAAAATATTTCACTTATCAATTTACATTTATTATATTATACGTTTTAAAATTCATCACCATCATATCAGCCTGTTGCAGTCCACTGCTGGACATAGGCCTCCCCCAAGGAGCGCCACAGCGCACGATCTCTCGCCTTTTGCATTCAGTCGCTGCCAGCTGCCTTCTTAACCAAGGCCGCTGCCGTGACCCAGAATAGTAGGGCGGCCGGGAACTAGGGGCCGTGGTTTTTGTTCTCTACTCATGGGGGGTATATGCCCGTACTCACCACGCTGGGCAAGCGTGTTGGTGAGCGCAGCACAGAGCCTCGCACCAGTTACGCTGCTGCCCGCCACTGGCCAGAAACATTTGGCTCTGCGTTTAGTCGGTTATACCGCCAACGGTTCGGTCGCCAGAGTCTCGTCCTTTGGCAGGGTGCACCACGGGCAGGTGAGGTTGGCACTTGGGGCAGAAGATGTGCGTGTGCACCATAACACCCCGTTTTACGTTTTAAAATTGATTAGTGTTTATTTTAAAAGACTGTATTTAATTGTCACATGTTAATTATTGATTAAATCATCCCTATCATTTACAAGCATACAAGTAGTAGTTACTTAAAAGCACCTGTAGTATTAATGTATTGGAAGTTCGCCTAACATCATCCTTAGTGGGCGGTGTAAGGATTAACACAAATAAATTAATTTTTATTTTGTTAGTTTTAGGATTCTTTTTAACAGATGTTTACCTAGTCCGACCGCCGAAAAGTACTTGGCGGTCGGCGGGATGAAAAACTTCGTTAGGAAGATCGTTCTGTTTTAGAGTTACAGAGTTACAGTTACAGAGGTTCGCTTCAGATGTAGCATACTCTGACTAGGATAAAAACAAGATAAAGCATTGACAAAAAAAACACAAGTAGTATCTACTACGGCTTTGATTCTCCGGTAATGGGCGGTGTGGTCATCGTAGTGTCTGCAAGTCAAATGAAAGTTTAATCACAACGCTTAGAGTAGACAGCGCGCTAATACGCCGCTATACCTACTCTAATGGGGAAACAGCGAACTACTTCATGACATATAATAACGTAGACAAACAAACAATTTCCTCTATAGTTAATACGCAAAACATCGATAAGTAGAGGTACTTACTTTTGAGGAAAATAGACGCCTTTCACATTTGTTTATTGACATACTTACTATCTATCTCAGTCGACATTATAACTTTGATTTGAAGTGTGATCGAAGGAAAATACAGACCTAGCCTTTATAAAAACTGTTATACATAGCATGACTCTTACATCTTTTTCAATACCTACTGGAAAATTGTTATAAAATATAGGTACCAAGTGATATCAAAAGATTTTCCTTAAATCTTATCCTCCAAAATATAAATGACTTAGATTGTAATCAGAATTAAAGACTAAAATGCTAGAATTATAGAATAACTAGCTGATTTCAAATGAAAGTATTATTATGTATGTCAATAATGGCAAGTGTCTAAGAATAAATCGATACCTTATGAAGAAAATTGCATAGTCTTAATTTGTTAGTGTTGTGGTTATATTTTTATAGGTGTAGCACACCTGCCCCTCTAGCATGAGCAGCAAAACACGATATGATATGATATAGCGATTTATCGCATATTTTTTTCAAAATATGAACTTTTATCGAAAAAATCGAGCATGACCGTGATGTTGCCGGGACAGACATGCTCTCTGTTTCAACAAAAGTTCCAGATGGCGGCTATGTTAACATATTTTAAAAGTTGGGTGTCGATAAATCGCTATATTGTGTCAATGATATCGTGTTTTGTTGCTCATGCTAGAGGAGCGGCTGGGCAAGAGAATATAAGGTCCTAGTAATTATTAATGTCCATTTAATATTGACTAATATTTGACTGTCTTTGCTGGTTTCAAAAAAATGCAATGTTGCATAAAAATCTTTTTAATAACGATGTAAAATTGACAAACTCTGTGAAACGGATCACTAATCTAGCTTACGATCTTTTTGTTTCTTGTGGCTTAGCCTATAGCAATAAAACTAGAAAACCGTCTAATTTACAGGCAGACACGATTCTCATTTGAGTCGCTTAAATAGTTTCTGAAATGTAACAATGCTGTCACGTATTCAAAACAAAGAGAAATAATTAACTCATTCATTGTTAAACATATTCTACTTTCGTACACTACACCTATCTTATCTTGCTCGTGTGAATTAAATTTTGCATCGAAATAAATATGCAACATTAAAATTTAATTGAGCGCGAGGTCTGTTTCAAACATTTGAGCAATAATCATTGAGGAAAATTTTCATTCAAGTATCAATTCAGGTATTGTACAAGGAAATTGGTATACTTAACTGTAATGCCGATAACAAGCCAATCATGAGCACCACCGACACTGGAATTCCACGTGAAATGACGATAGTTATTTTAATGCTTTGAGAAACGGTCCTCACTATTTTTTCCCTGGACTTCGGCCATGACTTTATTTGTTGAAGTAGCCTGACAGCCAAACATGGACACCTAACCCCGTTGGCGGTTTTCTTGCTTGTAAACATCAGTGATTACAGTTTGGAAGGAAATGGTCGTATTTCTGACCCTATTGGTTCTTTAATATTCCAGCACTATTTACTCTAGAGCCTGCCTGCTCTAATCCTCAGGTTCCAGTTCTTAAAATTTGGCTTATGACCGAGTCTATTACACGAGAAATCGTAATATGAAGATTAGGAAAACTACGTCCAGGTTTGGCAGAAATTGGCAGCTATCATCATATTGTATGGCATTTAACTACTTGAATCCTTATTTAAATGTCGAGTCAAAGTCACGAAACAAAGTCCAGCGCCTGGGTTAAAAAAATTAAACAATAAATGTTAAATTTGGCAGTTCATACATGTTAGAGATGAAAGATTTTGGGGAGGTTCTTGTGATGCATTACGAAAATCTTGTCTTTTAGTAGTACAGTAGACTGGCACCACCTTGTGGATCCAGTCAGCCAGACAGGTACAGATTCCGGTAACTCTAAGATCGACAATCTTACTTTGCCAATATCCAATTAGTCTATGTACAGTTAGAGTTCCAGCATGCATTAACAATGTGTTCGATTCCAGCCCTTACTGGGTCGATATAAGAACGTATACTGGATCATAGATGCGGTGGGTACTAATGTTACAAGTGTGAGCCGAGAGGTCAACGCAGATGAAGTGTGACGCACGCGCAACAGTGCATTCAGTCGAGAAAAACAAACGCACTTGCCACTGGTCTAGTACTAGGTATTTTTACTATATTTAATTTAGTGATAGCTTTTACTCTTTCAAAAGTATTATAAGGTTTAATCTTTACATTATTAGTCTTTATTTATCTGGCTATTTTATTGATTTCATCACGATGGGCGTGGCTTCGACGGCATATTCTTTTAATTCAGATTTTCTACTTTTAATAAATAGAATATTGATTGTAATTAATTATTTTTATGTATACTTACATAATTACTACTTTAACTGTTAGGTTAGTATAGATCATAAGCGAAAGGAGATTTAACACCTATGTTATCATAAAATATTGCAACTTGTATTCCTGTTGTGTAATTTATAATACATAGAATACTCTACCAGCCGCTTTTTTGCTCGACTTGGCGAGGGCACTACCGTGCCCCCAGATTAAGATACTGTCATTTGTATGGAGATAATTATATGGTATCGAATACCAGATAGAATCTACTCTTATTTACTACAATACCGGATGACAGTTAAAATCAAAGACCAACCAAAAATTTATATACTTTTTTATTTATAATTAGGTACAACACCAAAACAAGGCTGATACCGGTGCTCAAGACAGAGAAGCCACCAGTTTAAACAAAATTACAAAGTAACTTACTTCTTCACTCTACAAATTAAAAGTCGGGGGTACCAAGATAAAGTAAAGAATTTATCGTCGAAGGATTAGTGCGATGTAATTACGAAGAAGAACTCGATTGACGCGTCTAATGACACGGACGGGAGCTTAGTAGGGGGGAGGGGAGAGGACATAATCTGATAACAGACTTCGCCTGATTGAATTGCTCCACATTTGTACAAAATTGAGGTTGTGCTTTTGTGATAGAAATAGGAGTATGGATAAAAATGGTCTGAGGAATCACCGACTCGATTTTGGAAATTAAAAATGCAATTGCCATTTTTTTTTTCGCTGTAACCTTCTACTCACCTCCTCTTACAAACCTGATAGATCTCTAAGAAAAAAACTACAAACAAAAATTGTGTCAAGATTATTTAATTTTATACTATTGTTACAGGATAGGCCAACGTTTTATATCTAGTTATACCCTAGTAGTGATATTAACTTTTCCAGATTGTAATTTAAATGTATTTATTTGCCCATAAATATTTTGTAGTTTCCTATTTCTAGCTTCAGGCATTTATAGTCAGATAAAACAAGCGATACATTGAATGCTTAAAAACTAGTTTTGCGAGTATTACGTATAATAACTTTTCTCCCTAAACGTCCATATCACATTTTTCTATGAACTTCATTGAAAGCAAAAGAAGAAAATGAGTAAAATGATATTCAGCAAAGTAAATCGGGCTGCACTAAATTTTTTGCTTTTTCCCGATGAGGAAATCATTGCATCGGAAGTAATTAACTGAAAACCGGCAACATCGCTGAAAGGAATGAAAATCCGACAGAGAAATTTATTTGAGAGAGAAAAATGTACACTTCAGGACAGGCAAATAGGGTAGAGCAATATTTCGAAATGAACAGACAGAACAATTGAATAAAAAATATTTTTAGTTTGACAAAAAATATAACTACTTACATACGACAATGTGTTGGTGCGTGATGCGTCCATAGTCCATAGCACAGTTAGTTTTTGTAGAACCATATTTGATAACATAATCATGTTTTTTATTTATTTTAAACTGAAATGAAATATTTGCTGAACACTACTACCATAACATGGATTTTGATATAATTACCAGTTTTCTTAAATTACACAATTGGTTGGTTAACAGTATAATCAATGAGGTTCCTTGAGGATTCATCGCCATCATCATTTAAGCCCTAAGACGTCCACTAATGAACACAGCTTTGCCTTTCCCTAACCACTTCCAGATTGTCCGCAAAGGTAGAGGCCACTGCGTACAGATACCTACGTCCTTATATGCAACGACGTCGAAAACTATACAGGTACAGTGCATTTATATTCTAAGGATGGATCTTTGGAGGGATCCATAAGAATGTATAATGAAATGGAGGGTAAAAGTTTGTCTGTAGAGTTCTAAATTTGCGCAGACAAAACCGCAGTGAACCACTATTCGTTTGTATTTGTAAGAATGTTTTGCTGTCTTGAATCTTGCCAAATCCTCCCAACTCCATAAATCTAGGCGCACCCGTTATCAGCAGTGAGTTATCACCTGCCATGTTTGATCAATTAGCTGAGTGTATTAATCAGGAAGACCGCTTGTAATCGATACACCTTTGATGTACTAGGACTGATTGATTGTCGTGTTGCTGTATCAATTGCCTATTAACTGAAATTAATAAGTATCATCGTACCAGTTTGTTAAATTTTAAACAGCCGGCTTTGGGGCTACACAATTGTTTTGAAATACATCATGTTGCTGTCCACTGTCCAGGCGGATGTTATGTGCTGCCAGCAACAAAATCTTTTACTAACTTCATTATATTACACACTTATACACATATCTCTTGAATGTATTTTTTACATTTTCTCTTTTGACGACCTCCGTAGCCGAGAGGCGAGCACGCTGGACTTAAACTTACTTACCTTAGGATCAGAGCCAATTTATGTGATGTTGTCCAATATTTATTATTTATTAATTTATTTATCTTTTATTATCAGTTAAGATATCTGCCATAATAAGAATTCCGGTTAGTTTTGTAACCTATCACGATTCCAGAGCTAAGTAAAGCCCTTTATACGTAAAAAAACAAACGAACAGACAAAGTGTATACTGATTAAATCTCTGCAATCAGCAGAACCCTAAAAATTTAAGTAAACAATGACTACTCAAATACTAAAATTTATCATGTAAAATACATATAATATTTGTCTTGACAGAGAGGAACGTCTTGCATTATGTGTTTTACGTATTTTACCGTATCTATGACGTAAGTTCGCATAAAAAATACTTAGTTTATGAGTGTACTAGCCATACCTGCAACTTCGTTTGCGTGGACAACAGGATGTTTGGTATGCCATGTAACAAAAAACGTTCAAATAAAAAACAATATATAGAATAATATCCCGCAGGAACATTACCGGGATAAAAAGTATCCTATATATTAATCCAGATCATATTCTATATTTGTGCAAAATTTAGTCCAAATCCGTTTAGTAAGTTTTGCGTGAAAGAGTAACATACATACAAACTTTCGCGGTTATATTATTAGTAAGGATTTACCTTTCCACATCTTCCTACATAGCCTTGTAGAGGTGTTCGATCTAGTTCTGATCGCTATAGCTACAGTCGTAGACGTTTTCGCAAACATGGCATCCGTTGACGGTTCCAATGCAGGAATTCCTGATGGACAAATAGATACCAGTTAGAGCACGTATGAAATGTTCGCTGGCACTCAGATTTCAAAATGCTAAAGATATTATGGTAGCTTAGTGGTTAAAACGTCGACTCACATCCATGTTCAAATAAAAGCACACGTCTAGATTTTTAGATCTTGCGGAAAACATCGCTAAGAAACCATTCGATAGGGAGTAAACCTATATATTGGGACGTCATATATTTAATAGTTTATTAAATAGATCCCACAAGAACATTTAACCGGGATAAAAAGTATCCTTTAAGTTAATCCAGATCATATTCTATATGTGTGTACAATTTCATCCAAATACGTTCAATTGTTTTTGCAAGAAAGTTATACAAACATCCATACTCACAAACTTAGGCATATAAGTAAATAATATTACCACAGAGTAATTATAATACTACTGTATGGGTATAAGGGACTCCTAACATTTACTGATGCTTGCTATGCTATGCTAGGAATAGGTTACTCCGACGAGTGCTAAATAAAACCGGTCCATATGAATGTTTGTAAGACACTGATTTATTGCTTTTAAAATATTAGTGAATTGTGTAAAATGCTTCATAAACAAATTGCGTTAATTGGGCCGCACACACACATGCATATATACAAATGTACGGTGTCAGCTTGTACAACTGCGTAAAAATATTACCTAGTAGGAAATGTCCCCCAGTGGGCCACAAACTGATATAATTAGCTACTACTACGAGTATAGTACTGTCGGTCGGAAGACTTATCTTCGTCCAACCTCTTCTTTTGTAAGGCTTTACCGTCCCCGTGAGATCGACGGCTGTCTCTTCAGTTTGATAGCCCTGCCCTACCCACAGAACAAGTAAGACTCGCTTCGCTGTAAGGACTCGAAAGCTGCGGAAAAAGTAAAGGTTTTAATCATTTTTACTTTATTTTTGGTTGTTATTGACACAGCCTATTGCCTATTTTTATTAATTAAATGTTTTTTATACTGTAAAATGTAATCGATTTGGTACCTACCTCCCTGTTCTGTGCTTTAGGGCGCAATGATACAGAACAAAGCTAGATCCATCATGTTTGTATTCCTCCTTTTGGTGGTGAAAGTCCCACCACACACTATATGAAAAATCATTGTGAAAAAAAAGACCGCAGTAGAAATAAAAATAGGGAGAGACTACTCCTTCGAGTGTTATTAATAAAATATAAACTCGTGCTCGTTAAAAATAATTTTAATATTTGGTATTTTTCAGTGCCAAATGTGTATCAGCATTTTTGCACTATCCGTAGTGCTCTCATTGAGTCGGTAGCGCCATTCGGTTTGAGATAAATCACAGTGCATGGCTCTCTGAAATTCAATTCAAAAACGTAAAGTGCAAGATTTGTTGCTTTTTCAATGGAAATAATTTGATGAAAGTGTTTTCATTCATGAAGTTTTGACATTCAGAATGGATTCAATTTCGTTTTTTGTTATGAGTTAGTTGAATAAAAATGTTTTTGTTACTTTACAGACGACTTTGATACTCGATAGTGTACATATGATACAAAGGTCTGCCCGAAATGGATCAAAGAGCTACGTCAATTACAAGATTGGAGTGTGTCAGTACATTGTTGAATAGCGAATCGTGGTTCCATTCTTGTATTTCCATCCAGAGGCAACTGAACTTTTATTACCTACCTATTTCATCAGTCCAATTGCGTACTTTTTCGGACTGACGCGGTCGGTATGTAAAGCTGGAATTGGTCATGATTTTGAATTACGCCGTTAAAGTTTTCCATCATGAACATTTATTTCATGGCGTACACTAAAATGGTATAATGTTGACCAATATTTTATTTTATTTATTTTTGTTTACCTGCGTTTAAATGATTGTAAAGTGGATAAGTTTTTTATTGCGTAGGTATCCACTTGACCTTTTGGGATAACGTTTAGATTGATCTTTAATGACTGTGTGACGGTTACCTACCTTCAGCATTTTTTGGTAAATTTATTATAGAGAAAGGTTTGAAGCTTACAGAGCTGCGCCAATAATATTTGAAGTATTCAACTTTCGTGCATATTTTAACGACCGATTTTTTTCGTTTCGATATAAAAGTCTTGATCACTAACTAATTTATCAAGCTAGTGATAGCTTGCCGAGCTTGTTCCATCTTAATAGGACCTTGAACAGAGTTCCCGTTCAATTAAGCATGAGTGACCCAGTTCCCTGCATCGATCGACCGCAGCCGCTGAGCGAAAATACCAATTATCTTTCAAATGTGAATGTGATGGTGGAATAACGCATTAACAATCCCCTCTCAATGTTTTAAACTGTCCTCTACCTAAGGGTTGTTTGAAAAGGTCGCTTCTAGGGTTAAGACCGCCTAAATTGTAACATTCTAAATAAGTATATATTATTTCTCTGTACAGTTTTTTGTGTGGCGTGCAATAAACGGTACTAAGTAAAAATATGTATATGCAATAATAGGACACTTATACCACATAATCAACTGATATAATACAGCAATGACTATACAGGGTGTACAAAAGAATAGGACACTCCTCAACACCACGTGATCAGCTGGTCACATACAACAACTTTTTCTATGGAAGCAAAATTTAGATAATTATTTTTTGCTGCTTCATACAAACTTAGGTACTGTGCTGCTCGAACGTGCAGGGGAGATGAATTAAAATGAAGAATATTGATATGACTTTTATATTTATTCGTTATATACAGAAATACATGTTAATCACTTAACTTTGAATCCTAATATGGAAACTACATATGTTTCCTAATGTTGAATCATATGGTGATCATATGATTTACAATCATTTATACTATTTTAGATTATAAGACGTTTCACTTTCTGTTTGGCTCATAGACTTAGCATTCGCTACGTACATTCTATATCTATGGCTCACGTTACTTGAATCCATCTAGAAAACAACTGTTTTTTCCCTGTCAAGACGAGTATTCCAAATTCGAATACTTTTATACCATGGTAGACGTAGAGGTTTTATTCAACGAGTTATAAACCTCTTCAGTACATACCTACTCGTATACCTCAATGACAGTGTATGTAGTATCTAAAAAAATACGATGTCGATGTTGCTCCCATAAGAAAAGTTTTTGTATTACAGATTTATACATTCTCTCATAACACACATTACAATCACACCGAAAGCTTACCTTATTGTTAGTGTTTCTAGTTCTAGTTACAAAATGTAAGATCATTCATTGTGTCATATTGTTTACCTACTATATCTTGCTACAGGAGAGCTGTTTCTCCTGGCACAAGTGTAATTTCACTTAAAAGGAGAATCCAACCTTTAATTCAAAATAGGTAACCCACTGTTTTTTTTTATGAATAAAATATTTTCATTTTTTCAGTTTCATTTTCATTTTCATTTTAGCAGCTAATCACGTGGTTTTAAGGGGTGTCCTATACTTTGGTACATAACAGTTACATTAAAATTCGACGATCGGATTGGTGTTGTGGCGCATTATTCGCTTTGAACGCTAAAGGGTCCTGGGACTTCTGGGTTTGAGCCCGAGTAATAAAATATATTTTCTAAAGTGGCTCGACTCGCTATGGCCTATGGGTGTACTGGAAGAGGCCTCTGCCAAAATACATTTTCTGGTACCTCGTAGCATGAGAACATGTTTTTCTCATTTTGGAGTGAATCCCAAGTCTTAAGGCATTTTAAATGTGAAAAAATATTTAAGATGTGCGGTGCGCAAGAACAACATCCACGGCGGTACGGCTTTATATCCTATGCAATTTTAATAGCAATGTTCCATTTATGTATCAATTTGCTCAATATTTTCAGGTCGCTCTAATTTTGTATTTATTGAATTAAATATTTAATTGACAGTTCATAATAAAATAAATAAATAAATATATATAGGAAACCATCATACATTGCTCCGTTCCTAAGGTAAGTAACGAAATCACTCGTGTGATAGAAATCAGTTACGACGGTCCCACAACACCGACCTGAGACAATATAGAAAAGTTTGTTTTCTACATTGACCTGGCCGGGGATCGAACCCGGAACCTCAGAGATGGCGTCGCCATTCATCCGGAGGCGCCATCCCCTTCAGATATATTATTGACATAGATGGTCAAAGTAACCGAGATTTTATATCATTACTTTAATCACTGATCAAGGCAATATACTTTAATTAAGTATTGGAGGAGTCTTATTCACTTGACTCAAATAAAACTTTCTCAAGGGGACGTCAAAAATACTTCAATAAACTAAATAGCCCATTATCCGTTTTTGTATGAGAAGAACAACCTTTCAACAGATAATAAAGTAACTATTGTTTTGAAATCTCAATGTAGGTGCTGTAGTTTCTAAAATGTGTTGTGCTAAAGCAGGTTTAAGCAGTAAAATAAGCTCCTAAAGGTAATTTTACTAATAAAATACGACCTTGTATTCAAACTAAAAATAGAAGAGTGACCGCTATTGATTGCCGTTGATTCTTATCAATCAACATTTAATTAATGCTATCGTTTGTAAACACTGGGTTTATTGTTGTTTGAACACATACTATGTGACTAAAATTGTTGGTAATTAAGTAAAAATATCTAAGTACCCTACAAAAATAATTAAGACAGTAAAAATATTGTAAATTTTTGTTTTTAGCAATTCCATGCAAGGTTTTATTAAAGATAAATAATTGAAATAAAAAATCATCGACCTCAGGTAGGACTCGAACCCACGTCCCATCGCATGCCGGGCGAGTGCTTACAGTAAAAATATCTGTAGACCAGAGAAAATCATGACCCTTCCATTCAAGTATCCGGAAAACAGTCTTTCTTTAGTAGGTATTGTACACAAAATAGATGAGTCATACTCATCATCATCATCTCAGCCACAGGACGTCCAATTGTGTACATAGTACGTACATACAGTCTCTCTCATCCAAAACGAGTATCAACATTATAACACTGTACACAACACGGGTATTGATGCAACATCCTCCTTTCATTTATTAGAAATCTTTTTATTAATTCGGGTGTCAATCACTGGATGGAACTACATGCCCCAAAAATCCTCTCAACTGACCGTCATTACCATTCAAGGTTAGTTTGAGAAATTATTGAAATTATAAAATTTCTTAATTTCAATCGAGAAGATGGATTTAAGTTGTCATCAACGGTGATTCCAAAGTGTAAATCGCGTTTTACGCCGTCCCAAACAAACCCGGATACTGTGAGCATAGTTTGTCGGACTGTCTACCGCCGCCAAAAATTAAAAATATTCAAGAAATGCACCCACCCGGTGAAGATTCATCACCGCGCTTGGGCAGGCGTGCTGTGCATCGCCAGTCTTCCCGCGACCACGGCCTATGTAATTAGGCCGAAACGTCGGGACAATAATAAATAAAAAGAGGTTTGATGTTGCATCAATACCCGTGTTGTTTACAGTGTTATAATTAAAAAATGCAACAAGAAAGTTTGAAATGTTATAGAGTATCAAATCAACATGCCCCAATTATTATTCAGTGTTTCATGTTAGGAGACCGGTCCCTGGCTTGTGATGACTATCGCGGCAATACAAGTTATCTATTATAAATAATTGTAATTGAAAGTACCTATCCTTAAAATGACTGTGCTTGAAATAGGCTTGAATACCTTAAAATTACCTTTCTTTTGATGTCAAACCTTTCTAATTTTCTAAAGAAAACTCCTCCGAAAACAAAAGAGTGTTCTTGCTCGTTTTCTGTCTGTCTGTCGTCGTATTTACATTGTACTATTGGTTTCGCAGGGTATTGCTGGTTTAAACAATACCTGCAGTGTTATACCTTACCTTCCGAAATCAAAAGTGGACCAAATACCAAGATATCCCACTTATGCTTAGAAAGATCTAATCTAAAATAAGCAATATTAGCCACATCGCTATATAAAACTCATTCAATGCAATAAACTACCTTTTTTATTTAAATAACAATATCAATAGGAATTAAGGAAGGAAACGGGAGCAATAATTAAAGATTGATACTATTGAATAGCGCGCCACACTACTCGTTTTTAGGGTTCCGTACCCAAAGGGTAAAACGGGACCCTATTACTAAGGCTCCGCTGTGCGTCTGTCTGTCTGTCTGTCTGTCCGTCTGTCATCAGGCTTTATCTCATGAACCGTGATAGTTAGACCGATTTTATAGATAATGGTACGGAACCCTTCGTGCGCGAGTCCGACTCGCACTTAGCCGGTTTTTTATTCGTCACCCACGGTGGTCGAAAATACCGTTTATCTTTTACGTATATGGATTAGTTATAACATACACAATATTTTGCATACTAAAAGGCTTATGTTAACATTACAGGACATAGTTATGTAGGTACGATAAGGCGGAATTATCGCCCAGAATAATCTCTTTTAGAAAACATTTGGGGAGAAATTATATGGCAGCATTTTGAATTGAATGAATAGGAATCGTTGTATATACTACAACCACTACTTATATACGTATGTAATAGTCAATGGTGGGCATTGTTTTTATTTGGAGGTAGGCAGTAGATACTTACTAAGGTGTTTTATTGATGAAAATCAGTGGTTTTCATCAATAAAACACATAAATAAATATAATAAATAAATAAGTATTGGACTACATCACATACATTGTCAGCATTGTTCTGATTCTCAGGTAAGTAGCTAAGGCACTTGTGTTTAGGAATCAGAAAAAAGACCGCACCACAACACCCTGACCCAAGACAATATAGACAAGTTCGTTTTTAAGAGGATTCCCTCACCAAGACTTCGATTTTTCCTACTTTTTAGCTGCATTCTACCCCTTATTATATATATTAATTAATTTTAAAATATAATAAAGAAAAATTACACTTTTAAATTCTAGTATTATTAAAAACCATTTATTAATAAACGTAGCATGGTAGATATTTGCTAGAAAACAATATTTAAATTTTAGTATTCTGTTCTGACAAAAATATTTTAATAACTGACAAAATAATTTATGTATTTTCGTTACCTTATTTATTCACAGCTAATTTATTATGTTTTTTCAAAATATTCCACGTGACTTTTCAAAATGTAATGTGCGTAAGGTAATAATAATGTGTAGGCGGCGAAAGTTGCGAGAAAATTATTTTACTCTGCCGCCTGGCCGCCTCTTATAATTATTCTACGATCCGTGCTTTACGTTTGTATTTGCTTAATCATGCCACGAGTACATCGTAGTTTGGCGTAAGCTAACTAGATGTCGCGGCGTTATGGCATTCACTACCGCAATCACTTCACGAAATAATGCAGCGGTGGAGAGGGGACGAGAGGCAGCTAAATGCTCAAGGTCATTGGCTAGGGGAACAGCCTTAACATTGACCCGACCGGGGATCGAACCCGGAACCTCAGAGATGGCGACGCCATTTAGTCCGGCGTGCTCGCCTCTCGGCTACGGAGGTTGAACATTAGGAAGTACCTATTATCTACCTCATTTCATTTTCAGGTATGCACTGCTTAATTGCGTATAAGCACCACACGCTCCTGAATAGTACTTATATTATCTACTTACTTTAATCTCATCATCCTCATCTCCGCCTATTGCAGTCCACTGCTGGACGTAGGCTTCCCCCAAAAAGCGCCAAAGAGCACGATCTCCCGCTTTTTTTATCCATCCACTGCCAGCCATCTTCCTAAGGTCGTCGGTCCATCGAGCTGGGGGTCGTCCTACACTACGTTTGCCTAGGCGTGGTCTCCACTCGAGAACCCGTTTACTCCACCTTTCATCGGTTCTGCGACAGATGTGGCCAGCCCGCTGCCACTTAAGCTTGCTACATTTTTGGACTATGTCCGTTACTTTAGTCCTCTGCCTGATGATCTCATTTCGGATTTTATCCTTTAACGAAATCCCAAGCATCGACCTTTTCATAGCTCGCTGAGTGACATGTAGCCGGTGGGCCAGCTTTACTGTCATATTCCACGTTTCGGCTCCGTAGGTCATCACCGGTGGGACGCACTGATCGAACACCTGACTTATTTAATCTACTATAATCATATTCAACAATGGCTTATTCCAGGATCTCGCTAAAATGTCCGAGTAAGACTGATTGATCGAGTAATTACTTACCTACTCAATCTGTTGTGGCGTTTCTAGTCTAATTCGGGATTATTCTTGCACATTTTGTTGTTAGGTATAACTTTAATATTTTAAAAAAATAGGCTAGGCCACAAAATCAATATTTCGTTATTGTATTCAAATCCGTTCAGTTTTTAATACATGATTGTGCACCTAACCTACCATCAAATACCGAACTCTATTACTATTTTGTGAAATGTTACTGTAATTTTACTCTTTGCGAAATGTTATTGTAAAATCTTTCCTCAGTTATTTTAGTAGGTAAATTGTGTAGGTAAACGCTGAAAGTCATAGTCCTATATTATATTTTCCTCTCGAGGTTTTCAGTTCTATCCTTGACCGCGCAATAGTCAGCAGCATTCAAAAGAATAACATTTAATTATTATAATAGGTACTCAAATAGTTGGAGAGCGTTTCGTCGCGGTTGTGAGCAAAAAAAATAGTGATTCATAAACGTAACTGTAAACGCACCGCAAATTTTCGAATAGCTAGCATTGGAATGACGATAGTTCTTTTCGGGCGACACAACACCATTAAGTTTAATTAATAGGGTTCTTTCTTTTGCCCGCATTTCAGAACGCGCGAGCAATCCGCGCATGCGTGAACTTGGCCCTGTCATAGACTGACAACTTGCGTCTAACCTAAAATTAATAACCAAAACAATAATCGCCTTGAATTGTTGGCCTTTTTTTACTACGTATACACGTGTATACTCGCCTTGTCGCCTTCCTATTGGTCCGAGACATCAGACCATCGGTCCCAAATTAGTGGCTAGTTAAAACTATTGTGTGTGAAATGAGTCGATTGGACTTGGCGAATCGATCTTGATTATGAGCGGTCTGGACTTTGCGTGCGGTGTTGTGTGTTTTGTGCGATTGTGCGTTGAATAATAATGTATTTAGGAGGATAAATTCGTTTCGGATTTAGAAACAGCTGTTGCGGTGTTTGAGGTTATTGCCCGTCTCTTTTACTCTTGCGGATTTTTGGAGGTTTACCGGTAAGTATTTTTTTTAATTCTGCAAAGGCCTTTGCAAAGGCATAAAGAGTTAAGTTATCATAAACTAAGTTTAGTACGTAAATACTTCTAATTAATTGAGACACATTAAGGAAAACTGCATAGTTACGTATAGATCTACATTTTGTCTCTGCTATTTTATATTCATAATAATTATTTATTACACTGACGTCAATTTATTACTAAATATTAGAAAACTTTATTACATTAGCTGCTATCTACAGCAGGTAATAATAATACTATCAGAAGGTCTGAAATTGTTTTACGTGTCAGAAGAGCCGCCGAAACAGTTACAACAATCTTAATTACTAATAAGTATATTCAATAAGAACAAAATGAAAAAAAAAACTTGTAATCTCTGGGACGATTTTCTTAGGTTTGAAAAAAATTTACGGTTTAACATTTTTCACGTGTTTTATTTTTTCTGTGTGACATATTTAACATTTTTCACAAATGTGTTATTTATTTTGTGGCTGTGACAAAGGCTAGTTGAGTAATATAGGAAGTTACTTTTCGCCCTTTCATCCGTAAAATGAAAGCAGTATTATGCGCAATCCTCTAACAATAAGAGAGGCATTATTCAATTCTGGTAGGGTCACCCTTATTTCCTCGAGACGCCCCTTGCCCGCCATAAAGGGCCGATTCTGGTCAGTCCGGTCTCGTAGCGCAAATGTGTCTGCGGTGGAATAGCGCGATAAGTTTTTATCACTTAACCCTTTTACTTGAAAAAAACACATTCTGTATTTTGCTACCCTTGCTTTTTATTTCGTTTTGGTAAGAGGTGTTGTAGAGACAGCAGATTAATTTATGAGTCAATAATGGTAGGTTCACATTTATGCAAATTATTAGTATTTTGGACTAAAATATTTGATAGTCTTGTTACTTGTAAGTACATAAATTCATCGTTCACATTTTAAAAAGTCCTTTTAACAAAATATTATTATGCATCGATATTTTAAGCCACAAGAGTGCATAGACTTTGTAATTTACTTAGGACAAAGTTCCTATGTACAAGAGTGGGTATCGCTTTGCCCATCTTACGAGACGATCAACGTATTGCTGGGGCTTCACCTGCGTGACGCCTAACGTTCAAATAACGGCATGATTAGCGTTTACTAAATAAAAGCACTAAAAGGCAGTTAGCGCCGTCCGAGCGATCGCCTAACGTCTAGTGTCATTAAAGCAAATTAGCGCACTAAGACCGGCCACAACTGCGCACTATATCAAATAGAGCACTTATTAATAACATTAGACGCAGGTGAAGCCCGAGCTTATCAGAGACGCATTAGCGCGGAGCTGACAGACAACCAATGCCGGCCGGCGGTGCAGGCGCGGCTAGCATGACTGGTATGGCTAGCCAATCCTGTAATCGTAATGGTCTTCTGCGCATCTTTCGCCCAGCGCTCAACTTCGGTGCTGCTAGTTGTTATTAAGTTTCTGGGCAGCCAGTATCTTTTCAACCGACGAAAAAAGCGAAGGAGGTTATTAATTCGACGCGTATATTTTTTTATTTTTTTTATGTATGATTACGCATAACTTTTTACAGAGAAGTCCGATTTTGATAATTCTTTTTTTATTAGAAACGGTTATAGTCTTTTTTTTTTTTTTTTTTTACTTAAGATGGGCTTACTCTTGACCCCAATCTTGCTCTAGAGCATAGATGGGATCTACGATGGAGCGAGCTTGCCCAGAAGATGCCTATTCACTCTGGACTTAAAGAGAGTCAGGTTATATGCACTCGGAAATACAGACGCAGGCAGGGAATTCCAATCTTTAGCTGTGCGCATTATAAAAGATGATGAGAAGCGCTTAGTGCGGATTATGGGTATATCAACTAAGAACGGATGGTAGCCGGCCGTGCGTCTGGATGTCCGATGGAAGAAAGGTGACGGTGGTATGAGCTCATGCAGCTCATGAGCACACTCTCCGAAGTACAATCTGTAGAAGACCGATAGGCAAGCAACTTTGCGGCGGTGAACCAGGCTGTGCAGCTTGGACGCCACCAGTTTTTTATCGCCTATTATTCTCTTGGCTCTGCGTTCCACCGAGTCTAGTGCAGCAAGTTGGTATTTCGCCGAGCCGTCCCAAAGGTGGCTGCAGTACTCCATGCAAGATCGGACTTGGGCTTTGTAAAGAGTTAAAAGCTGTCCAGGCGTGAAGTACCGCTTGACTTTATTCAGGACGCCCAACTTTCTAGCTGCAATTTGAGGGGGGAGTCGGTGCGAATAGACACATTGTTACTCACAATGGCTGGCACCGATTCCAAAAAGAGCTGATTAGGTATACTTACATTAGTTAAGGAACTTAGTTATTAAGGTTTAATGAAAAAAAGTTTATTATTTTTTGTTTTTCAGTTTTTCGGCGGTTTAATTTTTTTGTTAAAAAGCTTTTTATCGTCTGCCAGTGACTCTCTGAAGCAGTTGTAGGGCAAAGCTACATTTTAAGACGTGTATATTGCCCAGAAAAGGGCCCATGTCCTGTATAATTAATATAATATTTAGAGAACATCACATAGGTACATTACTCTGATCTAGTAGCTTAAGCACTTGTGTTATAGGAATCAGAAACAACGACGGTACCACAACACCCAGACCTGAGACAATATAGAAAAGTTCGTTTCCTACATTGACCCGACCGAGGATCGAACCCGGAACCTCAGAGATGGCGACGCTATATAGTCCGGCGTGCTCGCCTTTCGGCTAAGGAGGTCATCACTAAATGAGTATAATTATTGTATTGTGCCATCACATTGTGATGATTCAACCTGCATATTTAGTTATTAATCTCAATAATACGTAAATATCATAAAATTGATTAATTTAAAAAATCATAAATCCCGACTGCGTCAAAGTGAACTTAAAAGATGAAAACAAGATTTCAAGAATCAATTTTCAGTCTGAGGCATCAAATCTATGTTACTTGATTCGACTTTTTCTACACGGATTTTAATTACTTAATTGTGTACTAAAGCAGTGCATACCAAGTCAATCATCATTATGCTGTTAATGGATTTGATGCCTCCGACTGCAAATTGATTCTTTAAATCTTGTTTTCATCTTTTAAGTTCACTTTTTACGCAGTCGGGTTTTTTGATTTTTTTTAATTATTAATTTAATTTTTGACTTTTTAGTTTGTAGTGTTCTACTCCTACTTTTACTACTATACAGCCTTATTTGTAACTCTTCATTGAAAAAAAAACGTTTTAACCCGAGTAAGTAGTATCTGAAATCGGTTTTTCCCGTTTAATTCATGTACCAATAGGAATAACATAGCCTATGTCACTCCCAAAACTGATACGAATCTAATGACATATTATATGTTGAAATCCATTAAGCGGTTTTTCTTTCCTATTTTTTTAGTGTATTTTTTTGCCTGTTCCCGTAGGAATTTCGGATAATAAAGTATTGAATACTATTAGCATTGAAAATATGTGACCCTTAGTTAATAAAAGAAAGTTTCAAAATCGGTTTATCAGTATTGCAGATCCGTTTTTCCCGCGTAAATTCTGTTTTCGCGGGAATTTTGCGAAATAACATACCCCTTATCACTCCCAAAATTGAGACGAATCTATTGATATATTATACTTTTATATTCGTTAAATGGTTTAGGCTGTAGGGCATGCCATAGAAATAGACATACTTACATACATACGCTTAAAAACATAACCCTCGTTTGGCAGTCGGGTAAAAAGAGGAAGAATCGTAAACAAAAAAAAACTGCATACATTTTTGTCTAGGTAGAGTTTATACAGAGCCCAATTTTTTCACGATTTCGTTTTTGATCGTATAGTAAACATTGTTTTTATTGATGAACACATTCACCTTCCTTAATATTGTGTCAAAGGAGAATGCTAAAAAAAACCCAGCGTTGATTAAAATAATGAATGTGTAGTGTTTGAGAGCTTAAATAAAAATCAATCATAATAAATAAATATTGGACAACATCACATATATTGCTAATAATTCTCTATCTTTAATTACTTCGGTAATACAAAGTTGTTATAACTCATTAATTACCTTTCGTCTTATTCGAAGCACGGTTATCAAATATAGTCGCTCTAAAACCCGTTAAATCCAGTGAATTTTGGTATCCGACAAGAAAGTTCAAAATGGAATTACGTCTCCCGTAATTCTCACCTCATTAGATAATAAAATTATAAGTCTTCTAGCTCACCCACTTATTTAAGCACACGGCTATCGGCTGAGCAATAGCGCGGAAAGATTACTCGTTTAGTATCGCGCCATTTCGCTCAGGGAACGCCGCCCATTTCTCTTGGGACAAAAGGCCACGTCACTGAGTACGGTCAGCAGTTGAGTTACTGAAAATTTTCTTTGTCTCAGATCTTAGTCAAAGTTCTCTCGCTCACTCGCTACCTCGCTCCAGCTCGCACGGGTGCCAGATATTTATTACGGAAGGGCAGAAGGACTGCACTTCCCGCAGCGCCGGAGACGAGCGGAACCTATGCATGCTGCTTGCATTTTGCATTCGTGCTTGATTGCGTGCTGTTGGCATGTTTTATGCCTGCTTGCATGCTGCTTGCTTCACGCTGCTTGCTGCGTGCCTGCTTGCATGCTGCATGCCTGCATGCATGCTGTTAGCATGTTATATGCCTGCTAGCATGCCGCATGCCTTATAGATAAAATAATTATGAAATGCAATAGAGAACCCTGTTGAGCTGATAAATTATTGATGCAGTACAGACTTTCTCTATTTACCTATCGTTTATCATTAAACTACTGTGTACTGTGTCCGCAACTTCGTTTGCGTGAACTACTGGATTTTTTGGTATATCACATATATCCCACAGGAACATTGTACCGGGATAAAAAGTATCCTGTATGTTAATCCAGGTCTTATTCTATATGTGTATAAATTTCATCCAAATCATTTCAGTCGTTTACGCGTGATTGAGTCACAAACATGCAAACATCCTTACAAACTTACGCATATAATATTAGTGGGATCATAAAAAGGACTTTTTACGTGATCATAATGTGTTGTGGAGCAAGCATAAGGTAAGCGTCACTGTGGGCGCCTCACTGAAATATCTCACCATCAATCTGCTTTTGGTGTTACTGTACGCTGTCTTTGGAGGGCGCAGACAAAAGTCTGATGAGACTGTACTGTGTATGATAAGGCGTTCTATGGAGTTATTGATCAATGAATTTAACTATCTTTAAATATTATTGTCAAAGTAGGGCGATTAGAATTAGAATCCATTATGATTTTTTCACAAGTTTTAAAGGCCTTAACACCACCCAAGTGCCTAAAATCTCGAATATGAAAATCAAATTGTCAGAATACCTGTTACTTAAATCTAAAAATTTTAAATACGATATGCTAGAAGAGGATTTTAAGAACAGCTTGAATTGAATAATTTTGATTTTCCGTTAAGTCCCTTGGATTAAAACATGCACAAAAAAGTGTCTATTTTTTCATAAATTGCAAATGTCCTCTTAAACGGCACAAGCTATTTCATTACTGTTTTCACGCAAAACATGATTTTGGAAATATGCATGTTTTATTTGAAATTTCTCGTTAGAGGCATTAATTTCATTAAAAACATGTTTTCCCGATTTTTAGAGGTCATCCGCACGCGCGAAAATGTATGGGCACGACGCGTCAAGGTCATTCAAGCGTGTTAAGGCGTTAAATATTATTCAGTTTAGTTTAACTGCCTCTATAGGATCTATACGGAAAAACCATTGTTGGTCAATACCGCTGTCGAAGCCTTTTATTGCAAAAAGGTCAATCTACTTATAGTCATAATTTTAAGCAGAGATATCATGCTAGCTAGACACTTAAAATGATATCATATTTGGAGGTTGATTGCATTGCTGTTTTTACAAAATTAGTGGAAATGAAAATAAAATGAAATGAAATTATTTATTCTGTATGTATGTAGGCCCTCCTCCGGGCACTTATACACGTCCCAAAATATAACTAAGCCCTACCACCGCTTCGGGACTACATATAGGCTGGTGATGAGAAAAAACGGCGCAACAAACTCAGTCACCTTTGTCAGTGGAGTTTATTATGTCGTTTCTGCAGTCTCTACTTTCGACTTAAATTCAGACTACGGAAACAGCGATCGGCATAAATTCACGCGAACTTTAAGTTTTAAAAAAGGCTTCTGTAAAATACACTTGAAAAATATTTTCTTTTTAGGTAAACAATACGAAACAGGGCAAGTTATGAATCATTGCTGTCCGGTTTTTTTTTCACTATAGGAAAGACTTGTTTTTTCTTTTAAATTAAATAATGCGTTGGATTCTTTTTATGTTGCGTTTTTGCACTGCTTGCAGGAGCTTCAATGGGATTTTTTTTTCTTTCATAAGTTCAATCATTTTAGGCCAAACTATTATTGAATTTTGAATATCGATTTGCTTTTATAAAAACATGCCTGGTAACACCCGTACCACACTTCTGCTGCGAAACTATAAAAGCGGAACCGCAATGATTTCACTGTCCTGTCAGCAAGTATGAGAAGCGGAACACTAGCGAAATTACCTGTTCTAGCTCATTTATTTCACTATAATGCTGTCTCTTTCCCCTCACGGTTTCGCCGATCTGCTCCGACACCTGTCACACTTCCGCCATTTGGTTGTGGCACCGAATAGTTTCCGCATGTGTTTGTCAATGTTGACAAAATTGTTAAGAAGCGAAAGTGCGTTTTAATTAAAGTAGGCATCTAATTCGCTGAAAATTGATCCAAGAGGTCAGAAATAGACCTTTTCTTTACTTGCTTAGTCATCCAGGCTATAATGACGACATTTCACTCCGATTGTCTCAACTAAACTGACTGACTTGCATTACGTTCCGCACCGCGTAACGCTCGTCTCTCTCTAGTTCGCAGCGGAATGCATCTAGCGGTTTCGCTACTCGTGTTTCGCAGCAGGGGTGTGGTAGTGGTACGGGCGTAAAAGTAGCCCGCTCTGTAGAAATATAGCGTTGAATATCATCATCATCATCATATTAGCAACAGAACGTCCACTGCTGAACATAGGCCTCCCCCAGTGACTTCTGTCATCGGGGGGTTGTTGCCATACTCGCCGCGCTTGGCAGGCGAATTGGCGAGTGCAGTTTTTTATTATTTCGCACGCAGACGCTGCTCCCCGTCTCGTGCTACAGGATTTAGTCGCCTCTTACGACAAGCCTCCTGTTGGCGGTGGGGAAGTGTATTCTTTACGGCGGTCCCACACGGCACGGCGTTAAATATGGTTGAAATTATTAGACAGATAATAATTTTTTTTACAACTATTGTGTGCTATTTTATGAATAATCTTTTTGTGATCAATGTCAATTTCCAATGATTTCTCCTTGATATATTACGGAAGTATTGCCGTTTCGAGACAACGATGAGCCCGTCTGTTCTGCAACCTCGCTTATCAGTGAGCTATCAAGAAGTTGGATTATGCAAACCAGTCGCGAACATGCTCTACTATGTATCGGGTAATTAAGCTGACGATATATCGGTAAGAGTTATTCAAATAAACAGAATATATTTTTTTAATACTTGTTAAACTTATATTTTTAGTACGTTCCAAGATAGGAACGTTCCATTGAGTAAAAAACCTTTTTCGTTACCTTATAGTGAGAAGACTTAAAAGTTACTAAACTAAACTTAACAAAACATTTCGAGTTCGTGCAGTGATAGTGTATATAGCTCTCATGAAATTTTCAAAGACTTGTGAACAATGTGTATTCCCCTCAATATTATTAGTGACAATAAGAAAAGTGTTAATTCAAATTCAAATCATTTATTTCAAGCGACACATGGCTCATAATAGTAATCAAGACAAAACAAGAAACAATAATGAAATAAATTAAAATCAAATAAATTAAATTCAAATCAAATAAATTCAAATCGTTAATCGTGTTCATTAACGATTTGAATTTTTAGTTATAACTTAATTATACTTAAATGAGGTCAAATTTAATTTACTCATTAGTCTACATAGGCTAGATTGTAATATTCTTAAGGTTTAAAATTTGAATTTAGACCTTAGACAGATTTAAAAAAAACTTTTTTTGTTTTTAACCTGGTTACAAGAATATAATTTACTAACAATATTTATCTGTTGAGAGACCAAATAATACTACAGTTTACTAATAAGTAATATTTTTCTTCATCTTCTTGTTCACTAAGTAAATGTGTCCAGCTCAAAGTGATTTTGGAGGAGATATTTACTTACTCCTGTAGCAGTTGTTGTTTTTGTATGTGGAAAGCCAAGTTAAACGATTTCTAAGTCGGTGAGAGAGCCTCTTGTCCTCCTTATACAGTACGACGACCTTCGTAGCCGCGAGGCGAGCACGCCGGACTATATGGCATCGTCATCTCTGAGGTTCCGGGTTCGATCCCCGGTTGGGTCAATGTAGGAAACGAACTTTTCTATATTTTCTCGGGTCTGGGTGTTGTGGTACCGTTGTTGTTTCTGATTACTATAACACAAGTGCTTATGCTACTTACCTTAGGATCAGAGCATTGTATTTAATGTTGTCCAATATTTATTTATTTATTTACAGTTTATTTTTGAGTAAGTGGTTAGTTCCAAAGACTTTTGTAGCAACACTCAAGACAGACACAAGTACGAATTCTGGCACGTGAACCATGAAATATGACAGTTCAAACATAACTCTATTTGATTTCAATTTGAACCTTACCCAGTTGCAATTAAACGAAAAATAGCTTGAATAATATTAGAATCGCAGAATACTGCTGATTGCTATCAATGAAATGATGCTATCAATTGATGAGTCACAAATTGTATGGTTCGATCGCCTGGTGATTGGCGAATCTTGTATGTCAGTGCGGTACACATATTAATGCAATATCTGTATTACTTACAGTATTATTGGCATGATAAGAACAGGTGTTCTTGAAAGACATCGGCATTTATATCAAGTTTTTTATCTTCTATAAGCCTAAAAGAATTCTTGAGTATTTTTCAATGCTATTTTACAATATCGTCAATTGATAAAATTTTGTATACTTATTTCTTTAAAAATATATAAATTTAGTCAGTGTCAGACCATGTCTTTACGTGTCTTAAGCCTACCTAGCCTACCTTTAAAATTGGTGTAAAATTTTACGAGTATTACATTATATGAGGTGCTTGTAGCTCAGTGGCGGCAGCGCTTTGGTATCGATTACTAAAGTTAAGCAACCAACGCCGCGGTCGTGAGTGGATGGGTGACCATTCCGACCATATTTAGTGACATTTATCACGAGCATCTCCGTGCTTCGGAAGGCACGTTAAAAGTTGGTCCCGGCCAATATCGCTTGATATTGGTCGTGAAGCCTAGTCAGAGGCCTTAAGGCGGCTTGATAACATCTGACAGTAAGGTTTAGTCACTGGCTATACAACACCCCTCCACCAATCCGCACCGGGCCCGCGTGGTGGAGTATGGCCCAAAACCACCCCATAGTTGAGGTGAGGCCTGTGCCCCGCAGTGGGACGTATATAGGCATACTTTACTTTTTACATTATATGCATATTATAACAGTATAACACACTCTCTCTTTGGGCAAGTATGATGGTGATGAATTGCCTTCATGAAAAAAGGTGGTACCACTACTTTTTCTAGCACGGTCTTCTTTCTTTAAATTGTCACATTCCTGGGCCCTAACCATAAACTGTTAAAACTATCCCAAATCTGTCAAACATTATCATTGCTGTCAAATTTTGTATGAAATGACGTACCAAAATTGACATATTTGACAACTTTGTGATTGTTTTAAGCATAGACTTAGGATTCGCTACGCTCTTCGATCTGGGAGTCACTGGGGGAGGCCTATGTTCAGCAGTGGACGTCCTGTGGCTGAAATGATGATGATGACATATTTAAAACGACCGTTTTCTTATTTTCCATTATATAAACTTGTTCACAATATTCAATTACTCATTTTTCGATTTAATGCGAGTAAACTTGTTTTTCAGATTTCTCAGTTTCCAGACTGTGAAGTTTGCATAACAAAAATATGACCTTTTTTCGACCATATCTTAACTTTACACATACAAGCCTAGAAAGCCCCGTATCCTTTCCGTGATACTGATTTTCACCTCTTTTTTGTTTAAAGATTAAGTTCAACTTTAGGTGCTTCAAGGTCCGCGGCGATTGTGACTTGTGCCAAATCAATTTGATGCCGGTTGCAATTTATCGATAAAAAATTTGTGGCTTGAACAACACTACTACACACACACATACGTGTCACATTTTTTGTATCATTTGCAATGAGCCTTTGTCTATCTTGTACATTCTATATCTATGGTTTTAAGTGTTCATGGTTAGGGCCCTGTAGTGTGCGGTCACTGTTCAACCCTTACCTACCCATTTTCTTCATTAAAGATAATCCTTATTAATGTCACCTGAGTCCTTTCAAAGCTAAGGCTTATAGCAGTACCTTCTGTCGTCGTATGTCTGTCGAACTTTAATCGTATGCTCATTTTTTTTTATATCAAACTGCTCTGTCAACCTAGTCACGGATAGCTAAAGGTGGGAAGGCTTAGGTCCTTATCCAAGTAAAATAGTATCTTAAACTTTTAAAAAAATGAAAGAAACCCCGTATAGATTACTATATATAACCCCGTATGTACGTGATTCCCACGTGAACACTCAAAGTGATTGGCATTTAGTATGTAATAATAAATAATACAATTGTATACGAACTTGCACATGTGACCAAATAAATCACGATTTAACGCTTTAAGTATAGGTATTCGTAGATAAATTCGTTCAATCCGTAATACTTGTGGCAGTTGTGTTTTTTCTTTCTATAATAATAATGCGTTTTAAATTTATTATTAAAAATATCGCTATACAAGCAGTGTGTAGACTTAGTCTTAATGTATGTTTGACGATGAGATGCAAATTTTAAACTCTTGTATTTATGCTAAATCAATTTACAACAAAGTAGGCAAACAATCTTAATAATAGACAAGATACAATAGATTAGGTTATATTGTTAAATACAAAAACTTTTTGTATGGGGCCGACATCCAGAATTAGGAACAAAAATAATTCTACATACCTTTCGTAACGGCTGATTTCTCATTGCTTACAGTAGTACTTGTGTCTTGCAATGTAAGTAAACAATCTTCTCACAATCACACTAAACTTGTAATCTTAATAGACAAAAGTCGCGAGTTTTAATCCCGTAAGGGGACACCCTTACGGGATTAAAACTCACGACTTTTGTAGCCCAAAACTAGTGTTAGTACCTCTGCGGTGTTTTTTCTTAGCTCGTGTAATTTTTATTTCAAGGAGCTACTTGATTTCCTAGCAACCCTTTATAAATAAATAAATATAAATATAAATATTGGACAACATCACATACATTGCTCTGATCCTAAGGTAAGTAGCTAAAGCACTTGTGTTATAGAAATCAGAAACAACGACGGTCCCACAACACCCAGACCCGGGCCATTAAAGAAAAGTTCGTTTTCTACATTGACCCGACCGGGGATCGAACCCGGAACCTCAGAGATGGCGGCGCCATTTAAAGTCCGGCATGCTCGCCTCTCGGCCACGGAGGTCGTCTCAAAATAAAATAACAATAGAGCGTAAACACTTCATGCAAAATATTTTACTCGCCGGCGATGACTCGCCGATATTATAATTAACAAGTATAGCTGTAGCTGTTGCCCGCGATTTCGCTCGCGTGATCTTTAGTTTATTCAATGTATCTGACAGGATCATTTATCGAAGATAAAAAGTATCCTATATGTTAATCCAGATCATATTCTATATGTATGCAAAATTTTATCCAAGCGCGTTCAGTAGCTTTTGCGTGAAACAGTAACAAACATACATCCATACTTACAAACTTTCATATTTATAATATTAGTCGGATTTGCTGTCTTGTCCTGCGTGCCCTGATTCATGCTTGCTAGAAGACCTTATGTGTGCCAACGACAAAGCAATCCGCGTCGCCAATTACTGGGCACAACAAATTTAAGACGCTTTACCATCGACACGATAAGAAGAAGTCGGATTAATGACATTTTTTTCTCGCCTTTTCGATAGATAAATCATACATCGACATGACAAGAGAAAACATTTGACGTTTCATCAAGAAAAAAAAACTAGTAAAAGTTGTTTACAGCTGCATAGATGTACTGTACTGTACCTACCTATGTATAGTATAGGTAGCTGATTGACTGTATAGTCAATAACATCATTCAATAGTTTTAAGGGTTCCGTACCCAAATGGTAAAACGGGACCCTATTACTAAGGCTCCGCTGTCCGTCTGTCTGTCTGTTGCTCTGACACCAGGCTGTATCTCATGAACCATGATAGTTAGACAGTTGAAATTTTTACAGATGATGTATTTCTGTTGCCACTATAACAAGAAGTAGTAAAATACAGAATATAATAAATATATAGGGGAGCTCCCATACAAAAAACGTGATTTTCTTTGCCGTTTTTATAGGTAATGGTACGGAACCCTTCGTGCACGAGTCCGGCTCGCACTTGGCCGGTTATTTAACAAGTCTAGCATGAGTCTAGCACGATTTATGAATTACTTGTTGACTGTAGGTACCTACTGTATCAGCAAATGCGTCATTTGTTATCTCAATAAAATAATTTTCTGTTCTTTTACAGGTACTCCAGCGCGCCTTGCTGTTATCAAACAATCTTATACTGGAAAGACTAAAGATCGGACGACTACAAACGTGTTAAATATAATCTATACTATATCAGATATCAGTTATATGGGTCCAATCACCTGTGATACTATGTTACCAGAAACATACGATAACGATCTCATTTCTAAAGAAAAAATCGCGAGAGACTGATCTATGATTAAATAAGATATACAATTAGAAGTATTAGCGAAAACAGTGCCTAATGACAGTCTAATATCACAAGCTTAAAAACAGTGAAACAGCCTTAAACAAATTTGATACGTACTCTTTTAAAGTTATCTAAATTAAATGTAGCTTATTAAAACGTGTAGTGCTAAGAAAAGGGAACCTAAAATTCTAATCCAATCAGTGATAAATCAAGCCTATTTCCTTAGTAATTACTGTGTAACTTAAGTGTTTTTTAAAAGACAAAAGTATTGTCTTTCATAAAAGACTCAGGGTAGAAAGTCTCTACGTGCTTGCAGTCAAAACATGTCACCTCAAAAAGATGGTCGAGCTGTCAACGGGTTAATCCATTCAAAGGTTTCCAAATCAAATTTTCTTCTCCCCGAAGACCCTTACAAGGACGTGGATCTCATCCCAGGGAGCGTCATGGATGGACTGACAATTGACGCGCAAGACACTAATTACGCAGTGACCAAGTTTCGGTGGGTGATTTTGGGACTTTTCGTGGCATTCTCAGCGTCAAATGCGATGCAATGGACGCAGTATACGATAATTCAGGACATAGTGATGAAGTATTACGGTGTGAGTGGTAACTTGGTGTCGTGGACCTCTATAGTGTATATGGTGACGTACGTGCCCCTGATATTCCCGGAGAGCTGGTTGCTGTCGAGAACAGTAAGTGAGTTTTGAGATCTCTTTGATAGTGTCATATTAAGTTAGTAAGTCGAGTTGTAAGTTTTGTCAGTAAGAAACTGAGCCAAGGGAAGGGCAGAGTAGAGGGCACTAGACCACGCGGAAGATCACCCATGCGATGGACCGACCAAATCAAATCCGCAGTTGGCGAGCCATTGTATAAGTGTTCCAGAAAAACCAAATGTCGCTATAAGTGGAGAGAAATCGTGAAGCGCGTAACATCGGCCTCTAAACTTGGCACATGATGACCACGACCGCTCTGACAAGAGGGTCACGAAGAAGAAGAAGAAGAACCTTAGAGTATGTTTACTTCTTATGTCCATTAATTAATATGCGATTCCAAATCAGGATATTATGTTATCGGCTGATACATACAAAAATGGTAGTATGAGAGAAACGTCGAATTTTTAAATCTTTTTTTATGCTCTTCACATTGAGGTAACGCGTTATTTTGTATGGAACATCTAATTGTCTTAGATGAATTTGAAGATGACCTGAGTTATATGGATGTTTTTTTTTCTTTCATATGTATATCATATCATTACTTACGGTTCTGCTAAACTATCGTTAAACAAAGACAACCGCCGGTCTATATTAAGCAGTTTCCACCGAAGGCTGTTAATTACGAGCAATTAGGAGTAAAACTGAAGGCGGGGATTAAACTCTAAGCGCTGACTAATGGACGCACCGGCTAACTACGGTTTAAATCTTGCCAACTTCGTTTAAGGACGACTTACATCTTACGACTTGGTCGTTGATGAAATCACAGCGGCTTCGAAGCGGTATAAAATCGTTTTGTTTCACTTGTGAATTACAAATTTTCCCTATTGCAAAGTGTAACTTAAGTGTCATTTTTAACTTTAATTTACTTTTTATGGTTCCGATACATACCCAAATATCAAAACCCTTTAATCTACATTCTACAAGATTTCCCTGCTTCTATATCCGCTTCCATTTCCTGAAATTAACTCTATTTCAGATTTGATTTGGTGGTTTGAATATTTTGATTAGATTAAAATATAATTATTGACCAGAAAAATACTATTTTATTTAAAATTCTAGAAAATTAATGTTCACGCATTTTCTATTCCGATATTCCATTGCTCCCTCTACCATCTACAACTTAAAGTTTTTTTTTTTTTTCTAGAAATCGTACTAGTCTTTCCTTTTATGCTTAATACAGAAACAAACAGAGGGGCCTCGCGCCTCACAGCCGTAAATAAATTTAAAAAAATATGGAAAACCTAAAATTCGACGCCAGCCCGGGCCTTTGCCCGCGCAACCTAGTGCACAGTGCCCACTCTAGAATCCTTTTTGCTCACTCCCGGGTTTTTTTATAATTTATTACTAAAAATGATTTTAGATTTTTCGTTAAATTATACTTGAGCTGTAGATACAACAGCTTAAGGAGTGATATTGTACCATTCGTAATTTTTTCGCGCTCGCTTCGCTCGCGGCTCTTGGCTCCGTTGGTGTTTGCCAACAACGCGCGATAAAAATATATAGGGCTCGGAATAATTTCGTTTGCAATATGTTCTTGCTCCTCATGTTTAACGGAATTCATCCTTTTTCTCAAAACTTGATATTAAATCCGCTTCATTATCCCTGTCCTTCAGACTTTTTATTTTATTCAGATTATGGAAAAGGTGGAGGCCTAAATGTATGAAAGTGCAGTTGTATTTCGCGGCTTTTATACATTCTGCGTAGACCTCAAATAGAACAATACATTCTGTCGCCGTTGCCTTGCCGTGGCCTCTTCTGCAATGTGTATAATACACTCGTGAGCAATGAAAAAGTTCCAGTGACATATATAGCACCAAATTACTCCTAAACGGAAAAGGCTAGCTTAATGACGCCGTCTGCAATAGAAGTACATTTAACAGCGCATCAGAACATTATTATACTAGTATAATTCTATTTATGAAGCTAGGTTCTATGTCTTAGGAGATACTAAGGTGTTTGTCGGCATTTTGTGAGTGGAACTTTTCATTGCTCGCGAGTGTATCTCAATAAAATATTGAGCTCGCTTTTCTCGCACTTTTCCTGTTACATTTAAATAGGTAATACTACACTACAACGAAATACCTATCATTGAAACATTTAAAATAGAAAAAAAATTTCGCGCTCGCTTCGCCCGCGCTTTTTTAAATAAAGTCGCGCGCGTAAGTACATTTGTTAAGTCTTTCATTTTATTTTCACATTTTACACAATTCTGTAATACAAAACCTTCGGCTTTTTATCTTTTTTTTTCGTATTACATTTAATGTTACCATAATTTTATGCAATTTTAGTCAGAGGGCCTCGCAAAATAAGTAGAGTGGAAGCAGATTTAAGTATATGTAAGTATAAGTATATGTATAAAATGTACCTTGCCCACGTTAAGTTTAGGTCTTGCACAGCCACTGCATAGATGTTTCTAAAAAATTCATCGAGAAATCTTTAGCAAATAAATCGTATAGTCTTAAGCGGGTGATAGTTTTGCTGTTTGACATAATATCTAGACATTTCTGTTAGGTGCTCCTTTCTGCCGAAGTTTGCGTCGGCTGCCGGCGCCTAATTAGCGCTAAAACTTTCGCGCTGTTGTCAAAAGCGTACCTTTTTCAATTTGTGAAATTAAATTATGCAAATTTTAGCGCGTTTGTGGAAATTTTTGTCGAGTGCTGAAACAGATTTATTTTTAAAATAGTAACTGAAAATTATAGTAGCATTGTTGTTTCAGGAACAGGAAATAATGATCTGTCATCGTTGATCAATTTATTGATGACAAATTAATGGTGTTCATTGCCTCTTGCCCTTGTTGCCGTTTCTAAATTGTATGTAATTGATTCTATAGCGTACGTATGGCGGCGTGGATTTTATGTACCGTGTTTTCACAAAATAACAAGGGCTTTCGCGAATAGTTGGATTTTATCGTAGACTACTAGCTCGATTTGACTGACTTTTACGACATTAATCTAGTGTTATTGTGAAAACTCAAATTGAATCTCACTTTTTCAAAAATTAATGCGTTTTCACAAAAGAGCAATGAATTAAAGTCACCTTATTCATTTTACCTGTTTTCGAAAAACCAAAAAAGCCAACACGATAAACAAAAAATATTTATTGAACAGTTCATTTTTTTGTCCAGGTCCGGTCATTTTTGCAGTCGGGTAAAAATAACTGAATTTATTTACCAAATACAATAATTGTATTATGTTACCAAAATTCATTATTCTTGAGCGATTTTTGTATGACAAACCACTCACTACTAAAAACATTCATCCGGTACTTTAGCACTACTATGTATTCTGTGACTTTAGTTAAAATGTGAAAGGTATTTATTTATTTAAGAACTTGTTTGTGACTTAAATGCCATGTATGGCTTGGGGAGTGAGTCTATAAATCACTTTAAGGCATGTTGACTTGCTCAGCTTATGTTTGAGTTACTTAACTTCAAATAACTATAGCTTGATACTTATCAGCTACATTTCACCCTTTGTTGATTTTGTATACCCTGCTGACCCCATCCATCTTCCTCGCAACCACTGTAATCTGACCCTCGTCTTTGGCTCATTCTAAAGCATTTGTAAATTGAAAACGCAGTGCCAGAGGTCTGTGAGTTCTGGTTAAGATGGTTCGGGAAAACCGCACGTCAAGCGTAATTAAGCCTCGGATCCTTCTCAAACTAAACCTTATTGTATAGGGTGATAATGAACTGCTTTTGAATGGAGATATTCAATGAACGAGAATGACTCCTGAATTTATCTATCTATATTTTTTTGATTATAAACATGTCTAGATAGAGTGTGGTGCTGCAACTGTCCCCAAAAGAACAGGCCAGTTTGAGTAACAACTATGGTTACTATGGTAACAAGCGCGCTGCGTCATTGCAGGTTTGCAACTTATAAGCCAACAATTGGCGTACCTATATATTTTTTGACGTTTATGACACTCGAAAAGGGAATCTAGACATGTATATAATCAAAGCTATATCTTTATTTAAATAGAATTGAATTGCTGTTCGTAAGTCTCACTAAAACATGAGAACGGCTGGACCGATTTGGCTAATTATGGTCTTAAAATATTTGTGGAAGTGCAGGAAAGATTTGAACGGTGAGAAAAAAAGGAAAAATTTTAAAAAAATAATAAAAAACGTCAATTTTATTTTCCCATAAAAACTGTTCTTACTTGAAGATAAATAACACTTGAAAAAAATCATTGACCTCAGGTGGGAATCGAACCCACGTCCCATCGCATGGCGGGCACTCACCCGCCATGCGATGGTTCTTACTTCTCAAATACGATGAGATAAATGAACTAAATTCCGAGACGTTACGAAGTTTGCTGGGTCAGCTAGTAATTATAAATCTTTACATCAGTATTTTTATACTTTTTCTTAAACTAAGTACTATTTTGTCGTCCCGATTGGAATACGGCCCGGTGATTCGTGTTATATACGCAAAGGGTAAAGGCTCAATTTTCCGGGTGAACTAAGAAAACCATTTTTTGTAAGCTATCTCGAGGTGTGCTGCTACAAGCTCTTTGTAAGATTTATTATCTGGTATCTCGTAAGACAAGGATTTTTATTCTTTACTTCGAGGTCATTAATAAGTGGAATGAAATTATTTATTCTGTATATACGCCCTCCTCCGGGCACTTAAACACGTCCCAAAAAATAACTTAGCCCTCCCACCGCTTCGGGACTACATATCGGCTGGTGATGAGAAGAAGCGGCGCAACAAACTCAGTCCTTTGTCGGTTTTGTCAGCCTAATTTTACAGGAAATACATTTTACAAGTCAATTAGTAATTTTGAGCTAGGCAGTTTAAGTCCATACACTCTTGCCGTTTAATTAATTTTCTTATAAAATTTGTAATATCCTTTTTTCGTAAGGACTTTTTTAAATGTGGATTTTGAACTCAAATATAGGTAAACCTTTTCATTGATTTAAAACTTAAAAGAATTAACTAACCAAACAAAATCATTAATACTTTCTGTTACGTCTATGCAAAAGCGGTGAATATAATAGGATTCAATAGAAAACCTATGTCCTTTTATGATGAAAATTACTTTGAAACGTGACCAACGTGAACCATTTACTAAACTGAATTGCTGTGAAAAATAAATTTTGCTTTACAGGGAATTTCTATGTGGATTTTTAATGAGACATTTTAATCCGGATTTATAGCAGAGCACTATTACGTCGCAAAGTATTCAACTGTAAACAAAATACTAAATATTTATTTAAATCATGCTTTTGATGCATGATGGCACTTTAAAATATAATCACTTTTGTTCTTTTAAAGGCAAAGGCTGTGCTTTCATTAATAATGATATTGTATTGTACTACGTAGAACACGGTATATTTTTTTTTATATTTTGTTACTTAAATATGTTTATCCGTTATCTAGAAAGGTTGTCTGGAAGAGATCGCTTTTTAGCGATAAGACCGCCTAAATTGTACATCTTTCTGTAAATATCAATTGTAACTTCTTTTTTTGGTGTGCATAAAGAGTATCTATCTATCTATCTAGTACAAGTAAAAAGGTATCACAATAGTACAAGCTTTGCTTAGTTTGGAGCTAGATAATTAGTTTTATGTTTAAAATAAATTATTATATTAAGTTTACCTCAAGAAATAGGTAAATAAAATTTCATCTTTCTTCACGCTCTGCAGGCCGGGTAAGTAATCGTCGTTGTTTTGACATAAGGAATTAAAATTCTCATGTTACAACAGCCAGACAAAGTTTTCTTTATGATGGCAACTCCCAGTACACCCAGAGCCGAGTCAATGTAAAAAAGTTTATTTTATTCGGCCAGACTGGGAGTCAAACCCGTTACCCCTTGCGCCTCTCCATAAGTAGAGTTATTTTGAGAAAAGTTTATTTAAATAAGGCCATTAAAAACCATTAAAACCATTAAAACCAATTTATTTCTGTAAATAGGCTTAAACTAAGCGCTTTTACACGTCCCAATATTTTTTTCCCTACCACTACTTCGGGACAATTTTGGGCAAGCGCCGAGAAGAAGTAGCGCAAGAAACTCGGTCACTATTGTCAGCCTCTTTTTAAATAGTATATATTTACATTACAAGATAAATGTACCTGTGCGAGCAGGGCAGTATTTATTTCCAAATATTTTTATCGTTTATATAATCATTTACAGTATAATATCCTTTTTTCATTAAAGTTGTTTTAATATGCGATTTAAACTTTAACAGGGGCAGTTCTACAATAGACGCTGGTAATTTATTAAAAAAGCGAATACATTTTCCCATAAACGAATTACCCACTTTATGCAAGTTATGCAAAAATATTTATGCAATGCAATGGCCAGACTAGGAAGCGAACCCGTGACCCCTTGAGAATAAAAAAACTGTCCCACTGCAGCCAATAAGTCGGGTATCACTCGGTTTAAGTATCAGAATCAATCGCCTGTCCTGAACGATTAACTGCCGGGTAAGCGCTGACTCAGCACGTACTAATTATACCCACGAACAAGACGATACATCCTCTGGAAACGGTGGTATCACTTCGGTATACATGTCGTGGCCCGATCTTAAAATTAAACATTTCATGATGTGGCCGGCCATTTTATAAAATGGTCGTATTTCATAAAACGGCAAAACAAAACTGGCCATTACGTATAAACGTCAACGTTTGATGATACGTTAATCAACGTTTGGCCAAATCATGAAAATAGGTATAAATACTTTTAAAAGTTACTGGAATTTGTGTAATATTATTTTTTTCAGTAGATTAGTAAAACATTATAGATATTTGTACCTAATATCGAAATAAAACTTATATATAAAAAGATAAAAATAACCTAACTAACCTCCCAAATTACGTGTCGAACTCCATGAGTTTTGACGTGGAGCCTTTTATTCAGTGACTTTCATAAAAATCACCTAGCTTAATATCATGTCGTGTAATTCACTGCAATTTAATCTTCTATTTACACTTATGATTCACTTTCACAATTCACAAGAACAGAATAATTGTCCGCCGCCATGCTGTTACCACAATAACAAAGCGACATCAGCGCCTCTACCGGTGGATAATATAACTGTTTTATGATATGACCTCCAACGTTTGGCCGTTTCATGATGTAGTCGATCATATCGTCAAACGCTGACTGATTCATTGATCTGGCCTATCAACATCATGATGTGGCCAACGGGTACTGTGCCGCATCATGAAAAACGACCATTTTATGAAATGGTTGGCCAAATCATGAAGTGTTTAATTCTAAGCTCGGGCACTTTAACACGTTCCAAAAATGTAGCTTTTTTCTACTATCGCTTCGGGACTTCATTTAGAGAAACGGCGCAACAAACTTATATAGCTACCATTATTGTAGACTCAACAGCACATCAAGCTTCAACAAACTGTCAAATTTTCACAATGAATAATAGATTCTATTGCTTAAAAATTAAGTTGAAAATCGATTGCTACCATGACCTGCTGTTGTCTCATAATATTGTGTCTTGTATATCAAAACATTTTATATCTTCTTGTGCAATTAAGAGTTGATCTGGTATCTATATTTAATATATCCATCCACTCATTGTTCAAAGATCTTGTCGAAGCTATATTTAACATTATTTTGCTGTCATCGAGACATTTAAGCCCTGGTTATATATATTAATTCGTTATTATATATACATAATCTGTGAAAATTTCAACTCTCTAAACATCACGGTTCATGAGATACAGCCTGGTGACAGACGGACAGACAGACAGACAGAAGGACAGACAGATGGACAGCGGAGCCTTAGCAATAGGGTCCCATTTACCCTTTGGGTACGGAACCCTAAAAAAGAAAAATGAAGTGTGTTCGACGAGAGGGCGCGAGACTTTTGTTATTCCTATATATTCTCTTTTTCGGGCATCACATACCAATTTCTAACGTCCTGAAAAAATAAATGAGCATTAATTATCGTTACTCGGTGCCAGTCTGTAAATTGTATGGCTAAATCCAAGCTAAAATGGAAAAATAATATTTCTAAACGTACTGGAAATCGAAACCGGCCCTTTGCGTTCAAAGAGCAAATCAACGCGGTACTAATTTAAAATATTGTCGTCAGACGTTCAGATGATAAGTTTATTATATTTAATTATATTGTTAATTTGTGCAACATAAGATCTCTCATGCCTGAAGCACAGGTTCCACCTAGTTCAGGCAAAACATCATTTTCTGCACTGTTTAGTTTTAAGTTTTTACTATAACCAAATGTAACTGCCTTTCAAGTATTTATTAAACAAATTTTATTATTATTATTTATTATTATATTGCTCGAGGTGCTCGTAGCTCAGTGGCGGCAGCGCTTTGGTATCGATTACTAAAGTTAAGCAACCAACGCCGCGGTCGTGAGTGGATGGGTGACCATTCCAACCATATTTAGTGACATTTATCACGAGCATCTCCGTGCTTCGGAAGGCACGTTAAAAGTTGATCCCGGCCAATATCGCTTGATATTGGTCGTGAAGCCTAGTCAAAGGCCTTAAGGCGGCTTGAGAACATCTGACAATAAGGTTTAGTCACTGGCCTTACAACACCCCTCTACCAATCCGCACTGGGCCCGCGTGGTGGAGTATGGCCCTAACCACCTCATAGTTGAGGTGAGGCCTGTGCCCTGCAGTGGAACGTATATAGGCATACTTAACTTTACTTTTATTATATTATTATGTGAGTCTTCTCAACTACCGGCCTCCTAGGCAATAACAATAAAATAATAACTATGTGCCAGGTATACCTACCTACTGTCATAATGTATCGAAGTAAGAAATAAAAATATTTTTGTTTAATGTTGTAATTAAATAGATGACATACTGCAATTAATAAACGTCAAAACATACACGTAAAATGTAAGATTTTATTAACATTGTTCTCGTGACAAACCTACTCCACTTACCTTCTACAGTAACTATCATTTTACTTAGCGTGTCAAATCATGTGCCGTATCTAGATAAGAAAATCAAAATCTTTGCGAAGGGTCTAGGCGCCAATTTCACAGTCAAAGTGCGCCTCAAAGACAAATGGGATCGGTGACTTTCCTCACGTTTTAATATTGTTGAGATTAGAGCCGTTACCGATGCTAATTGCTGGTCTAATTTATGGGAAAATCTGAAAAATCATCTAATTTATTTCTTTTAGTAGATACTTACTTTAGGAGTTTTTTTTTTCTTCTTTTCGTGTTGACTATTTTGCTGGCCCGTGACATGAGGAGTAGCCCGTGGTGATCCGGCAATTAACGTTGAGTGTTGTATCTTTATACAAGAATAAGTCAATTCCTTGTATTGCTAATGAATTAAAAATGAAGGTATAATTTGAGAGGACTTATTGGAGTAACTGAATTATACTGTCAATTTTTTAATTCGGGTACGTACTTTAACATTTTGCATCGGCAAAGTGCCTTGTGTAGTCTTACTAGCAATAAGCATACGATTTATGATTTTGCTATGGCATATTTCACAGTAGTATCGAAACAACTGGATAATTAAAATAATAATTTACCACTCTGTGAATTGTTTATGTTTTGTTTCATTTACGTTTCCTTACGGGAAAGTATAAAAAATAATTTCACATTTTTCAGTATCTTTTTTGTTTGATATTTATGTATTTCAAGTTGAAATAAATTCGTTGTTGAAATTTCCAACAACGAATTTTATTTCAAGGTAATAATTATTATTCATCTTAACTGATTCCATAAACCTGAAGGATTATTTGGGTCCTCATTAACGCAGGGCCCGTAACAAATTTAATAATGGCGAGCAAACTCTCAACTTTTATGGGCACTTTCACAAATCGCGATTACGTGGGTGGGATATTAAATTTCCCTGTCAACTTCTGTAGGTACTTATCAACCATTTATTTTTAGGTCCGATTATGGAAAACCGACTGTAACACTGTGAATTTTGTCTTCGCTTGACCGCAATTGTCGTTAATCTCAGCCTATCGCAGACCACTGCTGGACGTAAGCCTCTCCCAAAGAGCGCCACGGAGCAGATTCTCCCGTTTTTTTCATTCCACTGCCGGCTATCTTCCTAAGGTCGTCGGTCCATCGTGCTGGGGGGCGTCCTACACTACGTTTGCCTAGGCATGGTCTCCACTCGAGAACCCTAGCTGCCTGCCCTGCCTACTCTCGCAACGCAACATAAAAGATAACCAGAATGTGGGTATAGCTGTCATGGTCCAAAAAGGAAAAGGGTCTAAATTTATCTCTAGGTTAAAATCATGGTAAAACTACGGTACAAAGAGTTAGGATGAAGAAGTCGTTAGGTATTGTAACAGATTTTAATTATATTTTATGTTCTGTGGAGTAGTAATGGTGACAAACGCTTATTGATGTAGGCATTGAATTTTAAACATAAAATATTTTTAATATTGATATGATCACTATAAGATGTTGTTAGGTTAGCTACTTAAGTAATAACTTAAGATAGAAGGTCCCTTATGTAGAGACTGCTTTAATAAACCGACTTGGTATTACATGGATCTCATAACTTTTCACGGTAGAAGAACTGAGTTGCGAGACTTGGTTTTTTTTACAAGTTTTGTTTTTGATGGCATTATATTTTATGTTCTGTGAAGTAGCAATGGTGACAAACGCTTATTGATGTAGGCATTGAATATCTTTTAGTTTTATTATCTATTGTCGCAAGAAATGATCTACAATTATACTACTGAGACACTAAAAACATCAGTATTTTGTAATTATGTAGGTACCTAACAACAAGGAGTGTACCTAACACTAAATTCAGTGGCGTGCATTGTTTTTATTTCAAGGTAGGCAGTAGATACTTAATAATGCGTTTTATTGATGAAAATCACTGGTTTTCAATTCAATTTACCTATTTGTAAGTACCTGCTGCCTACCTCATTTCATTTATCAGGTAGGCACTGCCTAATAGCCTATATGCACCGCACGCCCCTGATACTAATTTCAGTATTTTTTTTTACCATAGGACTAAACCTTAGGTCTTATTTTAATAAAAACTAGACCATACAGTTCCATAGTTCCTAGTAAGTAATAGGGCTCTACTCAAACTTGACAAACTTTTGAACTTATCTCTCCCGATTTCCTTTATCTTTCATTTCAGCCAGTCTTTTGTTTTAATAGAAGCCCAACGCTTTTACCGACCTATTTATCATCCCATAAGTACGAAGGTGAAAATCATTGGTTCACTAAGAACTTGTAGATTAACTATTCCACAATATTCAGTGAGCTTGTGTGACTCGTTATACAATGTAGCCTTTCGCTTTGTCCAACATACTGGTTGTTAATCGCAGAGATGCCCCTGACGATGATTAGGGACGCCATCTGCATACGCCAGAACGAGTCCCACAATGTAAAAGATATCAAACGGATTTTGTCACGATTACGGAATGACATCTCTGTGACAACGAGGTCGCTTCTCTTATTCCGAAATGTAGATAGCGTACGACCATACAAACGTTAGTGCCTACGTCGGGGTATGCTTTTTATATTTGCACCCTTCATTTTTTTTTTACTATTTCCTATCTCAGCGGCTCTGTAGGATCTCTAAATACTTATGGCTAAGGGACCCCCCTACACTAGCATCATTCGAGCGGAGACGTCGTGGCAGCATCCAATCAGTGATGACGCACTTGACGCAACGCTTGCGCAGCGGTATTTACTTAACGCTAATTGGACACTGCCACGACGCCGACGCTCGAAAGACGCTAGTCTGGAGGAGGCCTAACTTTTTAATATAATAACCGACTTCAAATAAGGAGGAGGTTCTCAATTCGACTTAATGTTGTTGTTTTTTCAAGTGACAATTATGTCTTAAGGAGTAGCATACTGACTCAGTAAATAAGCTGCGTATCTTGTCGATTGAAATAACCCATTGTAAGCGAGCTCTTGCAAAACTTTACCATGCCGGTACACCATTAACTTGGCTTATTTTTTTCAATGTTATTCGGAATTCTTTATATATTAAATGCACAATCTCAATTGGTCCTATGTATTAAGCGGGAACAATTGAGATGTTGTCACTATTTACGCACAAGTCACTATTAAGATTTTTTTTTACATTTATAAATTATTCTTGCCATGTTTCTGTTTTCTTTATTCCGATGTTTGCACTAAAGTTTAAGGTAGGTGGTAAAACTTTCAATCAGAATAATAGGTGTTATTGTGTGTTGCACAACCTTTACAACATTATTAAGGACGACTCACCTAACTAGATAATATTCCAAATAAAGAACAAAACAGTACGGTTTACCCTTGTATTGCTAACCCTAGCACGGAGGCCGAGGGCGTCACAAATCACTCACTCTAATAGTAAAAGCTTGGAAATAAATAACATGGAGCCCCGTTGATTGCGACAGTGAGGATGAAACGATAGCAATGAGGTACCGATATTCGATAAGGTATTGGTCGTTATAGTACATACTTAATCGGTATCGATTTAAAAGTATCGATACTTACTAGTATAAACTACTTTTAAAATACAATTTAAGACAAATATAAAACAGCAACAAATAAGTAAGTACTGATATATTTTATTAATATGAAGACATAAAAATAATTATATGAAATACAATTCTGCTAAAATCTTCTTCTTCTTTCTAGCTTTGTCGTTTCATTTAGGAACGACTCTCCTCGTCTTTAGGAGCCAGCATAATCTATCCTAGGTTGGCTTAGGTATTATATTTGTAGTATATTATATGACTTTAACATCCAGACATACAAGTAGCATAGACCAAAACCAATACTTTTGACCGATGCCTAAACTTGGTACCAAGTTTCAAAGTAAATACAAAAAATACTGGTATCAGAAGAAGAGTATCGCCTAACTAAATACTTGATCATCCCTATGCAACAGAGGTGTGAGAGTTTTTTACCCCTAAGCGCTGTATGTCTCTCACTGAAGTTTAACGCCTTTACGGATATTGATGTTCATTGGTTACGCGGAATTAACACTTTCAATGAAACCGACAGTTTCTACTTATTCTACAGTGACAATGAGAGTTAACACGTGTAAACATAATGCACTTACACTTAATTTCACTGCTGTGACTGTACCCATGCGGACAGTAAAAGGATTAAGGCACTTATCTTCATTATTCTAGTGAGAATTTCGTTATCATGATCGATCTGCAAATACACTAGTTTATTTCTAGACGGACTAACGGGAAATATTTCTGCATACTTAAACATTTCAATTTTCAGCTTAGTATAAAATTGCGTTTAACTCAATAAAAAAGAAGTTTATTAATTGAAGACCTTATTGGCTTAGTAGATCTTTAATATTCACCTTCATTTAATTCGGAAAACAAACATTTATTAATTTACTCGGGTTAAAAATGCCTGGTACTTGGTATAATATATTATTTTAACACAACTATTGTATTAAATAGGTACCAAAACACAGTGATAGAAAATCTATCAAATTAATCCCAAAAACTATTTCACAAAACAATTTTTTCAAACAAACTCTCGATTGCCACTTGCGGACTTCGGTTTCTGTCGCAAAGTTGTTAAATTTCTGAGCATAACCACTATCTGAAATATGAAAATATATCTTTAAGTGGTTTTATTCAAAATATTTTTAAATCTTGAATAACTCATTGCAGTACGAATCTTGATACTAAGGAGAGTAGCCTTTAAGCCTAAAACATTTCTCCAAATATAGACAAATAAATGACCCGTAAAAAATTTAATCCTACTGCCCAAATTAGAGTTCGTAAATGGGAAACTAAGCGAATTGTTCCAAGGGAACGATTCCTGTGAATTGGGGCGAAGAGATCCTGGAAGATGAATGGGCATTCCTGGATAACCGCGAGCCTTGGACTTAGTTGGCCGAACATGTTTGTGTTTTTAAATATAAGTTGTATGGAATAAAGTTTCGCTTGTGGATTGATAAATTATACATCTAAGTTAAAATAATCATTTTTCATCATCATTTCCATCCAAAATACCTCAGTGCCTAAAGACGAAAGTATACAACCAGTGTGTGTTACCAGTGATGACATACGGAACTGAAACGTGGCCTCTTACTATGGGCCTTATTAAGAAGCTTAAAGTTGCACAGCGCGCTATGGAAAGGGCTATGCTCGGTGTTTCTTTGCGAGATCAAATCAGAAATGAGGAGATCCGTGAACGAACTAAAGTCGCTGACATAGCCCGACGGATTAGCCGGCTGAAGTGGCAGTGGGCGGGGCACATAGCACGTAGAACTGACGGCCGATGGGGCAGAAAGGTTCTGGAATGGAGGCCACGTACCGGCAAGCGCAGCGTAGGACGCCCACCCGCCCACAAGGTGGGCAGACGACCTGGTAAAGGTTGCAGGACGACGCTGGATGCAGGCCGCTTCCAATCGGCCGATCTGGAAGTCACTGGGGGAGGCCTATGTTCAGCAGTGGACGTCCTGTGGCTGAGATGATGATGATGATCATCATTTCAGCCATAAGACTTCAACAGGCCTCTCCCAGACCTGACTTTCAGTTTGGCCAGTTGTAAATAACGAAAAGTTAAAATAAACTAACAAGTTAACACACTTTCAAAATGTGTCGAACTCTTCAAAGGAAGGTATTTCCTATTCATCTCTTTTCTCTATCAATTCATCATGATGGTATCAAATTATCATTAGAATTTCATAAACTTACAAGGATTAAAATCAATATATCATCCCAACAAAGCGTATCAGTACTGCAATAGACCTTACCTTCGATATGTCAACAAAGTAATTACTTTTAAACTTTCGCGTTGCATAATTTAAAACTCAATGAAACGGTCGGATAGTCGGGTTACACGGTCGGTGTAACCCGATCGAAACGTCAGGCAAAAGAGGTAACATTTTGTACCTAAATTATGATCGCGTTAATTCCCGTTTCATTGAGTGTCAACAAAGTACTTTGCAGTGGTTTGTTATCGGAGTGTCTAATGGTTATTCCGGCCTATTGATCTGCGGGAGTTATTTTATACACTCTCACATTTCAGACCAGTTCCAATTTAGGTTTGGTGGCATGCCTCTGTCCGCTGATGCGTTATCTAAAAGTGAGGATCCCCCAAAATCAGTTCTTAAATTGCTATAAAGATCGTACCCAAAAGAGGAGAGCTGATCGTAAATAAAAAGGCAAGACAAGATAGAAGAAAAATACTCCTAACACACCAATAATTTTCCTTATTCGGCTTGGGTCCACCCAAGGAAAATTCTTGTTTTGAATTTATTTGATACAAATTTATCACCCCATTGCTGCATCGTAAGAAAATACTAGGTGTCAGTAAATAAGAGAATATAGACTTGGTATAAAAAATAATGGAATTTTATCACTATATCTGCCTATTTCTTTGTGCATTGTGTAAATATTATAAGTGGGTATTACGTCATTTTATCGTTTCAAACCCAATATTATGTTTGGCTCAGGCTAGCCTGTATTGAAGTCGGCTTTACGGTAACCATGCTTTCACAATTTATAGTGTGCTCTTCGTATAAATACGCTTTTGATGTAAGACCGTTATCTAGAGCGGAAAATTCTTGGACGAGGTGATTGGCATACCTACAGATTCCCGCAAGGAATATTGGTTTAATCAAATCGGCCAGAGAACTGAAACGGAATATTAAATGTTAAACAGCGGTAGCGAAAATCACACCACTTATGGAACGTGTTTGCTCAAAAGAAGCCCTTCTTGAAGGTATTTGGGTTTTAGAGTTGTATTTAACCGACTTAAAAAAGGGAGGTTCTTAATTTGACCCGTACCTATATTTGTATTTATGTATGTATGTACGACACTTCTGTTGAAAACGATATTTTTTTAAACGACTTCTATAATAATAGATTCTCAGTTGGACGATAAATAAAATATTGTTAAAGTCCTAACAATAAAAAGGGTTAAATAAAAACAGTTTAAATAAAAAAAAACTAGGAACCGACTTCAAAAATAAAACTAAATGGCGAAAAATAATATTTTCTTAACGTAACATACCTAATCAAGTATTTTTGGAGTCGGTGCGAATGAACACATTTAAACTCTTCATGGAGCACCGACTCCAAAAATAACTGATTAATTTAGGTATGTTTAGTTAAGAAAATATTATTTTTCGCCATTTAGTTCATTTTTGGTATCAATACTCTTTTGATGTAAGACCGTTATCTAAAGCGGAAAATTCTTAGACGAAGTAATTGGCATTCATACAGAATCCCGCAAGGAATATTGGTTTAACACTTTAGGACTCGCGCCTTAATTTGTAACACAAACACTCGCTACCGGGTACAGCGGACCCACTACAATATCACGTGTTTATTTCAAAACTGCTCAATTAAAGTGGTTGGTATATTTTAAAATCTTTATAAAGGTTCAAAATAAAAACATATATAATAAAAAAACGAATATTTATTGTTTTAACTCAATCATTAATCCGTACAAAAAAAGGAGGAATTTTGGCTCATTTTTATGACTAAACTTAGACTACTAGTTATAAATTCTGTAACTAGCTATTTTAAACAAAATCTTCTAAACTTTATTATACTACTAGAATATATCTACTAAGACAAAATAACAATGAGAGATCAATCATCATAGGAACAAGCATAATCAAATTTGAAAATCCACAAATTTTAGATTATTATTTTTGTTGGTATAAAATCACTTTTCAACATAGTTTTACATCTTTCTACATCAAAATAAGCTATAAAAATTTTCAAAAATCTGTTTTATGTGTTCTTCACAAATTGGTGTATTACATGTTGCGCAAAAAACCTAGGTTTTCCTATCTTTCTTCCAATTACATAGACCGCAACGCACTTTTCGTCCACTGGTTGGTAAGAGTGCGGAGGATGCTGCAGATGGTTCCACTTCTGGTATTATGTTTTTGATACGGGTTTTGATGTGCTGTGAAATATTTGCGACAGAAAATCTGACACGAAAATGAGGTTCAATCAAAGAAATAGCCAATGTTTTGATAAAAAAGTAAACAAACAGAAATAACAAAATGGGAAAAATCACTTACGTATGTAGTCGCTACCGGGTCCAGCGGACCCATACGCACCATTCCCGTCCGTAGCACTCACACGCAGCACGCTAACTGACGGCTCAGACCGCCATCTACCGCGCCACACTGTGGTCGAAAGGTACTAAAAGCGACAACGTTGCAAACTTCGTGTTTTTTAAGTTGTTCAACAAAATACAAGGGACTGGGTCTACCAGACCCATTAGCGAGTCCTTAAGTGTTAATCAAATTGGTCGACGAAACCTTTTGTACCTACTTATGTCTTAAAGGTATTTAACCTGTATAAGCTCGGAAAAAAAGATAACAATTGAATAATAATGGACCCGCGCAGGCGCGCACACATGTGTGCTCGACCCGAGTTTACAGGGTTACTTAATATAGAGTTGTATGACTTTGCCACAGAATAAATAATAGTTATTTTTGTTATTAAAAGTTAAGCTTTATACGATGCGCTCTGGAAACGCGCTCTTTATACATTCAAGACACGAAATCTCGAAATACTCTGACAGTATTTCGAGCCAAAGTTCATAAAGCTTAGCTTTTGATACTTATAATTATTATTAAAGTGCTTTGACCGATTGTTGCGCTGATAACACACAATAGCACACGCTGTTCTTGTAATGGCTGTACATACACTTGTATGATTTTAGGAAACACTTACTTATCATCATCACTACCGTTTGCAAATTATATAGACCATTGCATACAGAGAGGATAGAGCGGCAAGTATAATTAAAGATGCAGCGTGAGCAAGCCCAACGCCTGACGACTAAATCAGGTTTACGGGAACTAAGTTATTATTGTTATTTTCTTTTTGTAATGTGACTGAATACGGAACTACATTCTGCCCGCATGAACCTGTGTGTGATAATACTCGTAAAATTAATAATTTTGTATCCAAGCGATTTCTGCTCGATGCTCCTTGCAGTGCAATTTGCAATTCATTTTACCTCAAAAATATTAAATTTACAGTTTTCCCTCATACAGCGCGTACATAATCTACATTTAATGACTAGTAGCCAAATCCCCGTAGAAAATTAACATAAACAGTTTTTCCGGAGAAAAATCCATTTTTTTTCATAAAAACCTTGTTTTAACAATCAGACTAACCAAAAAAGATAATAGCCAAATCGCAAGTCATTCTTAATATTTTTCGAGACTAACGCAATTGGTTTATTAATTGTAGATTTGAAATTGTGTTCTTATAAAAGCTGGTTGATCTTTATCCTGAGCAGACGTTTTCTCTGTAGACATTTCAATGTAAGTCGGTGCGCGGATCTACCCGCTGCTTCACGGGACGCTGGCTTGACAAATGGCTCGGCCGCGGCGCTCTCGATCCATCATGGTCCTTGGAAGATTTGCTGAAGCTCTTCACGTTCTTTGTCCTTTTCGTTATGTATCTTTCTGTTCTAAGTTGAGATACTTACCGTTGCATTCCTGTATGTTGTATGTTTCTGTGTCATGTACAATCAGGGGCGGGCATTGGTATTATTTTGAGATAGGAAGTGTTTTATTGATGAAATCATTGTTTTTTAGGGTTTTGTAGCCAAATGGCAAAAAACGGAACTTTTAAGGATTCGTCATGTCTGTCTGCCTGTCCGTCTGTGTGTCACAGACACTTTTTTCCGAAACTATAAGAACTATACTGTTGAAACTTGGTAAGTAGATGTATTCTATGAAGCGCATACAGATTTTCACACAAAACTAGAAAAAAAAACCAATAAATTTTGGGCGGTTAGAACTTACTTAGAACTGAAACTCAATATTTTTTTTATCAAACCTATACGTTTGTGGTATCTATGGATAGGTCTTCAAAAATGATATTTAGGTTTCTAATATCATTTTTTTCTAAACTGAATAGTTTGCGCGAAAGACACTTCTAAAGTGGTAAAATATCTGTCCCTGTCCCCCTGTAACTTCTAAAATAAGAGAATGATAAAATAAAAAATATATATATGATGTACATTACCATGCAAACTTCCACCGAAAATCGGTTTCAACAAGATCTAGTAAGTAGTTTTAATACGTCATAAATCGTGAACCGCAATTAGATAATGGTACCGTACCCTCCGTGCGCGAGTCCGACTCGCACTTGGCCGGTTTTTTTCATAATGACACACATTGTAAGTGCCTACTACCTACCTCTTTTGATTTACCAGGTAATGCCTAATTGCCTATATACACCGCACTCCCCTGTGTACAATGTAGCTTTAGGTACTGGAACTTTATTTAACGATTTAAAAGTGATTGGCATTCCTACAGATTCCAGAAAGAAATATTGGTTTAAATTGGCCAGAGAACTAAAACGGATTATTACCTAAGTGTTTAGGAGCAGTAGCGAAAATCATATGTGATTGACGGAGTTTGCTCTGTATGTTCCTGTGTCATGTACAATGTAGAGTCTTTACTGAAACTTCACTGTAACGAATTTAAATTTTAACTAGACAATACACCTACTGTCTTATTCAGAGTGCATTTGCTAGTCCAGACTAATGTTCAACCACTGATTTTTGTACGTTAGTACGGTGGTTTAACCTGAGTCCTGGACTAGTAAATGCACTCTGAATAAGACAGCTGTTGTCTTTGTCTCGAAATTACAAATTAACATCCTATTGGAGGTACCAGACAATGGATTCCAGGGGCGTCTTCCAGCACACCCAGAAGCACACCCACGAAAGCCAATAAAGAAAAGTTCGTTTTCTGATATGACCCGAATTGGGATTCGAATCTTAGATCTTCTACGTTCAAGGCGAAATACCGTGCGACTAGGGCAAAAAGTTTGCTGTATGTTGTTAGTACATTACTACCTTAAATAGGCGCAATTTTTTACTCAGTTTAATAATCTTACAACATAATTGTAACGCCATCATTCAAGGCGTTAACACAGAAAAATAATAGATTTTTGGGAAAATCATAAAAGTTAAGCTTCATACAAGTGATCCGAGATCGTCTCCGTGAGCGATTTTTATGTGTCATGCTCGAGCGCGTATTGTTGCAATCGAATGTTCTAATACCTAAATAAAATAAAAAAGCCTTTATTCTACCATAAATTTTACAATTTACTAAATCGTTTTAGTAACTCCAAAATTCATGCATTAATTAATATACTTAATGAAAATTAAAAATCAATAATAAAATTAATTTCTGGCATAATAAGTTTGCCTACATAAACACGCTTTTACAAACAATATTACATGCCTTTGATTTATTCCAATTGATTATTATTACATTAAATACAATTCTAAAACTATTAATGCATTAATATAATTGTAAATTTATTTTGTTATTATTATTAAATCAATTATTTACGGAAGTCGCCTCTTTGGCGTAGGCCTCCCCCAATCCTTTCCATTTTTCCCTGTCTCTAGCTTGTCCTCTCCAATTAGAGCCACATAAGTTCTAATACCTACCTACCCATTATTTAATCCGTGTTAACCACAGTTGCCTCCATCAAAAGCAAATTCACAAAAAATATAGCACCTCATAAACTTTTCAGAAGTCGCTCAGATCCTCGCGGTTGATCGCGCTTCGGATAAATCAAACTTTTGTTTGACTTCACCGGTTAGAGTGAAAACAAACGAGAATGGGCCGAAACAAAGCGGCGATGTAATTAATCTTTAACTGGGAGACAATTTGGAATATTCACAAGCTATTGAAATAAATAGAATAAAAAATCACTTTTTATACGATAGCTGATAAACAACAGATTTTTTAAACTGTTGTCCGAAAATTTTCGAATTAAAAAGCGTACATTACGGACGCCTTATGAGCTTGATACCATTTTCACAAATTTTTTGGTGGAAATATTATTTTTTCTATAAATCATTCTGGAAATTAAGCCAGTTAGTTAGTCCCAATAGTTTGTTTTGTAACTTGCTTAAGTATACGTACGAAGAATGATTTTTGGAAAAAACAATACGGGTACGATTGAGTATGTAACACATGTTATTTACCTACTTATCGGTTGTCGTAAGACAGATTATGTGAATGCAAGTCGCCAATCTTAATTTTATGGGTATAATGCAGTACTATATGCATGTTTAGTTTTCTTACGAGATTGACCCTAAAAACCGAGCATGTTGTATTAATTCGTACAAGATTCTTAAAAAACAAATATTTTAATAACATTTTACTAATTATACAATTTACCTTTTCATCATATCACGCAATGAATTCTCATGTCACATTTCCATATTGTTCAGATCAGATTGCAATGTTGGCTCGCCCATGATGGTAGACCACTGTCCCTTGGGTTTCAGGATAATTTACGAGAGGGTTTTCTCATAAATTACCGTAAGCAGTTGGAAGGTGTGTCATCGCAAATGTTTAGGATGGACCCACATTATGGAGTTCCACCCTTGTCTAGTTGTACCCTCCAAAACGACCTGATAATAGTACCTACTACCTGCAAAGTACTGATGAAAATAAAGAAAATGATCATGTTGACTGAAGGTCTTAATCTATATATATAAAAATGAAACCCGTTTTCCGTTGTCACGGCATCACGCGTGAACGGCTGGACCGATTTCGCTCATTCTTTTTTTGTTGTGTTTGTTATTGACAGAAGAAGGTTCTTATGAAATAAAAATATAAGAAAAAGGCGCGGAAAATTAAAAAAAAATACAAATCTAAAGACAACGGGAACGAAGTCGCGGGCAACAGCTAGTTAATAAATAATAATTGAATAGTATCCTCCACGTTATCTTAAATTAAAAATGTATAAATGATTCTTTGACAAAAACGGAGTCTGATTACTTAAAATCACTATCACTCAATCAATACACAAAATTACGAGTAAGTAAGTATGCCTTTTATTTTTAATAATCAGACAGAAAATAGGTAGTTACCAATGCAGTTTTAACTTCAACCCTATACAGAATAAGGTAATAGGATAATGGTAGGGCTCTTAAAAGCGTAGTTTACTGCTTCAATTGTCTTTTCTGTTAAAATAATAGGTACTCAAATTGCACAATAGGTAATATGAGAGACCTGCCCCAGTAGCATGAGCAACATAACACTATATAATACGATATGATATAGCGATTTATCGCATATTTTTTTGAAGATAAATAACACTTGAAAAAAACCATCGACTTCAAGTGGGACTCGAACCCACGTCACATCGCAATTTTTTTGTCAAAATATGAACTTTTATCGAAAAAGCGAGCGTAACTGTCATGTCACCGACACGGATATGCTCACCGTTTCAATAAAAGTTCAAGATGGCGGCTATGTTATCATGTTTGGAAAGTAAAGAGGCGATAAATCGCTATTCATATCGTATCATATCGTGTTTTGTTGCTCGTGCTAGAGGGGATGTATACGTTAAAACGAAACCGCTATTAACAAGGTGTTAATTTATTAATATGACTTATTGTTCCGTATCTACAAATAACGTGAACGGGTAGTGCAATTTAACTATTTGAAACACGATGACTAGTAGTCACCTTTTAATGTATGTGTAACAATCAATTAAAACTACTTTTAAATAGACCACGGTAGATTTGGCGGGTATCTTTAGCTAGTTATACCTGTGGTATCAAGTATTAGTATAGTTAGAACAGCCACTGCATCATCGGTCGAGCTAAGCGAGCGAAGCAAGCGGTGCCGGCAAAGCGCCAGAACCAAACTTTGCTAATTATTTTTATAACGTACGTATAACTGGGTTGGAAGTGATTACATCATTGAGAGGGCTGAGCGAGCGAAGCAAGCGGAGCGGCCTGCGAAACACCAGATTTATTAATATTATTTTAATAACGTAGGATTTGTAACATAATATTATAATAGTAGTACGAAAAGTTAAGACTAATTCCATCAGTCAAACATACATATTTAGTCGAATAACTCAATTATTTGTTGCTTTGCAAAATTATTAATGTAAAGAATTACTAATTAAGAATTGTAGATCCAATTAACGCTTGACCAATTGAAAGTATGTAATTAATTATGACTGTAAATATAGATACTTATAAGATATTCTTTATTGCACACCACACACAACGAACAATACAAAGAAAAATACATTCGTAATGGTACAATTTAATTACAGATATACATTATTTCAACATAAACGTTCTCACATATACAATGTTTAGTTAAACGTGGAACATTAGTTCTACATATTTTATTTTATTACTTACATGCTTATCCTACAATGTGTTAGTACCTACTCAAAGTAAGAGAGTCTCACACATTACATACTACTTAGCTGTGTTAATGAAAACTATAAACAGTCTTACTTATAAACGTTGATTAAATTTAAGACACTGCTGAACAGCTTATTAAAAAATATCTTTACTCATAAACGCTAATTAAAGTTAATCATCGTCTTAGTGATCTCTTTACTAGCTGTCAACTGTTTTTTGTCTAGCTAGTTGTCATCTAGGGGCAGTGGCGGGCATTGGTTTAATTTCGAGGTAGGCAGTAGATACTTACAAATGTGTTTTGTTAATGAAAATCAATGGTTTTACACCAATAACACACATTTGTAAGTACCTAATGCCTACCTCATTTCATTTATTAGGTAGGCACTGCCTGATTGCCTATATGCACCGCACGTCCCTGTCTAGGGGGTCCCGCATACAGTGATGTGTTGAACACTCCTAAATGACCTAAGAGATTTCTTAATAATGGCTGTATGGCTCTAGCCATCACCTTTCCCTTCGTGGAAAAATACAAGTACTACTCTTTGGTCTCAAGTTTGATTGACAAGTGACATTGCTATGAACATTCTTTTTTTGAATTTTTGCTTCAATGACAGTATTTGGCGACTTTCAAAATGACTAGAGTCCGGTGTTGGCAGAGTAAAATAAAAATTGTGGTAATTAACTAACTAACGCCTTAGTAGCGTTTATGAGTGAAAAATAGTTACGCTGTAGTTACTACTTAAAAAGTTAAGCAGTGAATAGTTAATCAGTTACTAAGATGTTGATTAGTCGATTTTTATAAGTAAGGCCGAAAATGTATAAGGAATTCGACTAAACAGTCTCGTTTTTGAGCTATTACGTAAATAAATCACCACTAGTAGCGTAACAATCGCCATCAAACTTGCAAAGAAGATCCTTTTAAATGAGACCAGTTATAAAATATCACGCGACAGTTTCTTTACGTAATATATAGGTGATGTTTATGATCCACGCAATCTTCTAGAATTACTAAATAACCTTATATCAGTCACAGCTCAATCTAAGCTGGTCGACAGTCTGTGACAGGTTTCTTGTGCTGCTTCTTCTCGGCATTAGCCCAAAATTGTCAAAAAGTAGTTATGGGATAAAAATTGCGACGTATATAAAGTGCATTTAAAGGCTCTAAGGCCATGCACAAATAAAATATTATCTCTTTAATAGCTATTAAAGAGATAATAATATTTTATCTGTGCAAAAATATTTTGAGCATCTATACTAGGAAGTCATTTTATAATCTCATCATCATCTCAGCACATTGCAGCCACTGCTGGACGTGGGCCTGCCCCAAAGAGCGCCAAAGAGCTCGATCTCCCGCTTTTTTAATCCATCCACTGCCACTCATCTTTCTAAGGTCGTCGGTCCATCGAGCTGAGGGGGCGTCTTACACTACGTTTGCCTTGGCGTGGTCTCCAGTCGAGATCCCATTTACTCCACCTTTCATCGGTTCTGCGACAGATGTGGCCAGCCCACTGCCACTTAAGCTTGCTACATTTTTGGACTATGTCCCTTACTTTAGTCCTCTGCCTCATGATCTCGTTTCGGATTTTACCCTTTAACGAAATCCCAAGCATCGACCTTTCCATAGCTCGCTGAGTGACATGGAGTCGGTGGTTTATTTTTATTTTTAAAGTAACGATAGTGTTACACAGTAACGGCCTTACTTATAAAAATCGACTTATCAACATCTTAGTAACTGATTAACTATTCACTGCTTAACTTCTTAAGTAGTGCGTAACTATTTTTCACTCATAAACGCTACTTAGGCGTTAGTTAGTTGATTACCACAATTTTTTATTTTACTCTGCCAACATTGGACTCTAGTCATTATGAAAGACCCAAAATACTGTCATAAAAGAAAAAATTCAAAAAAAAGAATGTTCAAAGCAATGTCACTTGTCAATCAATCTTGAGACCAAAGAGTAGTACTTGTATTTTTCCGCGAAGGGAAAGGTGATAGCTAGAGCCATACAGCCATTATTAAGAAATCTCTTATGTCATTAAGGAGTGTTTAACACATCACTGTATTCGGGACGCCCTAGATGACAGCTAGCTAGACAGAAAACTGTTGCTGCGACCGCCATTTCGGTAATTAAATTTTAAACGAGAGTTCGATGCTGCTTATCTTGACAGCTAGTTACGAGGTCACTAAGACGATGATTAACTTTAATTAGCGTTTATGAGTAAATATATTTTTTAATAAGCTGTTCAGCAGTGTCTTAAATTTAATCAACGTTTATAAGTACGACCGTAAATCTTTAAAGGACAATAAAGGCTGTTTAGGTTTTGGAACCGTTTCACAAAATACTGTTTTGTACGTTTGAGCGGCTGAGTTCAATGTGTATTTATAAACACTTAAGTGCGTGTCCGGGACGGATCTTACTATATATACTTTAATAGTTTAGTTGGTACGTTTGTTTGAACATTGCCTAATGCCTGTTGACACACGTGAATTTTGATGATGAGAATGCGAATTAGTCGTACGAGAAGATAAATGTATAGCCGGCAACGCAATGTGGTCGTGGGGCTATCATAGTCTGCATTGATAACAATGTAATTAGATTTATATGTAGGTACATAAATAAAATAATTCGATTCGTTTCGTTACTTGCCACAAGCATGCAAAAGATTTCACTACGACAGGGTAGAGTAGAGTAGATGTATTTCTGTTGCCGCTATAATAACAAATACTAAAAAACAGAGTACAATTAATATTTAAGGGGACTCCTATACAACAAACGTGATTTTTTGGGCGTTTTTATATAATAGATAATGGTACGGAACCCTTCGTGCGCGAGTCCGACACGCTTTTGGCTGGTTTTATTTTATTTTACTTTAGTTATAAGTAGCCTAATTGCTAGCTAGCCAGTTAATTGTCAATATCGGAACTAGATCACCAGCAAGATTATGAGAATCGAATATCTACGAATTCCTGCGAAAATTTAATGCGAATTCTGAAATTTCGTATGCGAATTGGAATCCGAATGCTTGAAGATACGTTTCCAGATCTCTAACATAGGCTCAAACAAAGTAAATCTTTACTATAGTGCATGATAACGGATCAACGGACTAAACACATAAAGATATCCATGACTCAGGCGCAAATCCTGATTGTATCGGGTATGATATACGAGTACTAACGATATAATAATGCCACAATGGAAGGAAGTGACGAGCTGTCAGACGGTTGAGTTAGCTACGCTACGGTTCAGAAGTGGTTTAAGTGCAAAATTAACCGCCATTTATTATATTTGAAGACATCTTTGTAAAGGTCGTTGACCTAAGAATGGCTATTTTTTTGCAGTAAGAGTATTCTCACTCTTAGTAAATCATTCCTAAATAAAATTTACAAAAAAAAATAAGTTTTAAATTTAAAGGAGAATACCGTGAAGTGTTGTTACTAATAAAATAGTAGGTAACCATAACAACGTATAAAGATAATGTGCCATTTTAAAAAACGTCCGAGACTTGGTACGATACAAAATGCATACTACAAAATAATGATAAGAATTGCCTTGAAAGGTCAACTCGTAATAAATTGACATCGTCATTTCTGTTTACATTTTTACGCAAACAAAACACAATATAAAAATAACTGTAGCAACAAAAAGCTATGATACGCTTTGATAAATGCCTCTCAATGGCAGATGATTGCATTGCAACTCACTAACTCAGTATTAAAAACCAGACAGCCGGTCTAGTCTAGCTTATCATTGTAATCGTCACGCGGCCCGGACGAAGGGTGCAAAGGAAACACTCCATTCAGCCTCTGATTGAATTGAAGGAAAACAGTCGACGGCGAGTCGCCGCGCGGTATACACGCCCCTCTCAAACTCAGGCGTAAAAAATACGCACGCGCGGGAAAATCTGACAATAATAGTTTTAAAACAGATTTAAGTATATTAGCTCGAAGCGATTAGATAAGTTTAAGTTTGAATAGAAAGTATTTATCAAAGTTTTATTGTAGTCTTAAAAATTAGTATTGCTCTATGCAAAGCCAAAACAAACGTTCCGTAAATGCGACAATAATATTTAGGGTTAACAGAAAAATATTTACGAAAAATTTATAAATAGACACTTTTAAATTTAGAAAATATGGGTGAGCCAAAGAATATGGAAGTATGCGGCAGTGTAATGGACGGTGTTGCCGAAAAGGGGGGTGTTTTAGAGTCCCCTACTAAGAAAACTCCGGTGGAGTATAAAGTGTTTCCGTATAGATGGGCTGTTTTGTTCATATTTGTTTTGTACTCGGCCTCCAATGCTATGCAATGGGTGCAGTACAGTATTATCCAGGACGCTGTGGCGAAGTATTATGGCGTAAGCAGCATCACTGTATACTGGACCTCGATGATCTACATGGTGACTTATATACCGCTGATATTCCCTGCTAGCTGGCTCTTGGAAAAGACGGTGAGAAAATACAGAATTATTCGCATATAAATTAGCAAGAGCTATTAGTATACATCTAATCGTAAATAATATGGTTAAATCACGTTAAAGAAACAATTCACCTGCGTCACTCGTTTCTGAAAGTTGTTTAAATTCTGGTTAAAGTAATATTTGTTAATATGAGATTGATAAATACGATTATTTACTTATTATGTCGGAAATATGTTTTCATTTGTCTAATCGTCTGCAAAAGGGGAAGTCCCTTTCACCCATCAATCTGTAGCCATAAATGTATGTATTCTTTGTTGAATCTAATAACGATTGTAATCTGATATCATTGTAGCGTGCTTACTGCAAAGCAGTTTATTTTATGAACTAAAATTCTGTCATACGTTTCTACTGCGAATTTTCCAATTTATTTAAAATACGAAATTTAAAGGCAAATCATCAATAGTTCCAAAGTTCTAAAGGATAAATAATGTATTATCAAAAAAAAAGCGGCCAAGTGCGAGTCGGACTCGCCCATGAAGGGTTCCGTAGCAGCATGGAACATAATATAAAAGTTCTTGTAGTTCGTTGTAACTTTGATCGATGTTATTTTTTTGTGAAAATCTTAATGCGGTTCACAGAATAAATACATCTTCTTACCAAGTTTCAACAGTATAGTTCCTATAGTTTCAGAAAAAAGTGGCTGTGACATACGGATAGACAGACAGACATGACGAATCCATAAGGGTTTCGTTTTTTGCCATTTGGCTATGAAACCCTAAACACACCTAACTTTTTGTCAATTTGTATAAACAACACTATTTATATTGTTATAGATAAACTAAACCATAACCAAACAAATGAATATCGTATTGTGGATACCCTGAAAGCATCGATCACAAAACAACCACGTCAAGAACGAGTTGGGCTCGTATTTCCTTTCATTTATTTTGGGTTATTCCCACATTTAACTTCTACAAAATCTTAAATTGTTATCGTAATATAAAATTTAAAAAAATACTGTTAGTTACCGTATTCTAGTCTTTTTCTTTAATTTGTGCATAAGCAACTTTTTGCCTTATTCCTGATTCTAACTGGTAGAACGGAAAGATCCCTATCCCAATAAGGTTTTGATAAATGAGATTTCGAATATCAAAATATAACAGGAATAGCCGTGTATATTATTTTGATTGGATTGACTTAAAAAGGTTATTTAAAATCGTCATAATACCTACCGACACTAAAAGTGTAGTGTAGTGCTCATAAATGGTGTTTTTATATTGTTTTACAGAGTGAAACAAAAACATTGTCGCGACTTGACAATGCATTCACAAGTATTTATCTGTTTGTCTAAATGTCACAGAAAAAGATTTACAACTTTTGGTTACATTTCAACATTTATCCAGATTGCATTGGCAGTATTGGTATAGGTATTCCAAAGCAAATAAATACTTGCTTCAATAACTTTAAACAAGGTCACAAAATTCGATGAAACAGTTTTTTTTGGATTTTCGTGGGATTTATTTATTTTGAAAGGTAAAAGGTAAAGGTGGTGGTTTTGTGATTGATGCCATCAGGGTATCCACAATACGATATTCATTTGTTTGGTTATGGTTTAACAGCATACATATTTTTTTTTTATAAAGGGATACATTTTTAAAAGCTATATGGTCTTTTACGTATACCTATTATAGTCGTACACAGCATTTTTGAATTACAGATAACAACACAATTTATATTTACATTATTTTTTACGGATTTCGAATAATATCTAGAAATATAAAATATAATAGTTCCTCAGCGATTTAGGATAATAATAATAGGTATAAATAAATATAAATTGCTAAATAACATGTCAGAATATTACTTCAGAATATGACTGCTGCACATATTTGGCTAATCCATTTGGTAGAACAGGCTTCTATGGAGAGGTATAACTGAAAAAAAAAACAAATTCTGGAAAAGCCGAACGTCATTTTTCTACGAGATTTTAGGAGCAAATATATTTTGACATTATCAAATTTCGTTAAAATATATTTATCCGCATTTTTCATTTGCAGAATACTAGGCACTTAAATTGAAAAATCTGTAGGTATTGCAAATTAAGTTCACTAATCTCCGCAAAAGAAGAAAGAGAATCCAAATGGAATCCGTAATGACGGAGAGCGTTCTCCGAAAAATCGAGTCGGGAAAAGCAAAGAAATCGAAATCTCGGGGAAGGAAATTAGCAGTTATCATGAAATGCGAATGCAGCGATTGCTTTTCATTTGTTTTGCAGTCAAATAAAATTAAAATTACATCTTATAAAGTAGGTTCATTGCTCTGAACATAAGGTAGCTAAAAAAAGCACTTTTGAAATAGAAATCAAAAAACAACGACGGTGCCACAACACCCAGACCCGAGACAATATAGAAAAGTTAATTTTCTGTATTGACCCGACTGGAAATCGAACCAGGGACCTCAGAGATGGCGACCCTAAGTCTGGCGTGCTCGCCTCTCGGCTACGGAGGTTGTCAAAGTATTCATAAATTGTCGATTGTAAATCTACAAACTAAAAAATGAAATGATGGTACCTATAAAATGGTTTCTTTCATTATTAAAGTTGATTTTGCCGTACCATAATGAGAACGAGGTAAATTAATCAATTCACCTCATTCAAGTGATTAAATAGCTTAGGAGTTCAATAATTACTACAGCCACGGATTTCATTTTGATCAGGACACGATTTAAATTCCTCCGTAGCCGAGAGGCGAGCACGCCGGACTATATGGCGTCGCCATCTCTGAGGTTCCGGGTTCGATCCCCAGTCGGGTCAATGTGGAAAAACGAACTTTTCTATATTGTCTCGGGTTTGGATGTTGTGGTACCGACGTTGTTTCTGATTTCTATAACACAAGTGCTTTAGCTATTTACCTTAGGATTAGGAAGGTGTATGTGATGTTGTCTATTTTTTTTTTTATTTAAACTAGTGCTAAAATTTGTAGAAACACGTAATTAACATTTTAGAGGTTGCCTTGAAATCCCTCTTAATATGGTTTCAGATATTTTTATACAGACAGAAATATATCATCTTTACAATAATAAAACACGATTAATAATAATTTAGCCTCGTATTAGTAGAATCCGTTTTTATTTCTGAACGTTTTTATTAAGAGTGCTATAGAAATTCTGTTGATATCCAATGAATGTGGTATATATTTGCACTTGCAATCCTTGCAAATAGGATTAATAGAACACCTACGACTATCACGTGGCTTATAAATAGCCTATAAATACCATTGTGAGAGTTATCATCAGTATCTACTATTTATAAAACTGTGATTATTCAAGAGCGTTTCTAGGTTTTCTAAGTTGAAAATCAGACAAAAGCAGTACAGCACCGGTATACTCCCGGTTCTTTTTTAAAAAGTCTAATAAAATATTTAAAAAAAAAAAAATATGTACTTTTTAAATCGTTTATAAAACATTTCTTAATTATACAGTAGATAGATACTCTTTTTGCACACCAAACAAAGAAGTTAAAGTTGATATTTACAGAAAGATGTACAATTTAGTCTATCGCTAAGAGCTATCTCTATATTACTACCCTAATGTGACTGAGTTTGTTGCACTGCTTCTTCTGATCACCAGCCTATATGTAGTCCCGAAGCGGTGGTAGGGCTAAGTTATATTTTGGGACGTGTATAAGTGCCCGGAGGAGGGCCTACATACAGAATAAATCATTTCATTTCATTTCAATATAGCTTAAAAGTGATGTAGGACAACAAAGATTGAAATAAGCCCTAAGTGTAGCCCTAGTAATTCAAGCAAGTCGAACTTACACAGAACAAGTAAGACTCGCTAGGTACGCTTGTGAGAACTTATTTCTACGATTGTTTTGATGTAATTTAAAGATAAAGATAAATAACATTTATTGAAAATAGGATATCATAACGATAGAACACAAACATTAATAATAATTGAAAAAAAACAAAACATAATTAAAAAACAAAAGAAAAATGGCCGAGCAGTGCCGCTATGCAAGTCGCGAAGCCCCTCACTCAACATAAGTCATAGCTACATCACATCATAACTACATAGGCTACGACGCTGGTTTTCAGTGGACCCCTGGTTAACAAAATATTCTCACAATTTGGAAACTCACCAGTGCACTTCCTCAAGCTTATCATCCAACAAGGTTGCTGTGAACAAAATGGCGCACCAACTGTTAATCTACAAACCACTGAACAGATTCCAGCGCGATTCTAGCCTAGCTAGACATTAGCTTCTACCAACAGCCGGCCATTTGAGTCCACAATCCGTACGCTCTACATCCCGGTAAAGCATCAAAAGTAGTAATGACTTAATGAAATATACAGTGTGTCCGGGTTTTGACCGGCTATAATTTAAGGACTTTTAATTCATTCAATTCTATCGACGAAAAACCCCCCATGTAGGGGTCTAACTCTCCCCCCCTTGAAATGGCAGCCATTTAAATATATTAATATTTTTCTGGTCTAACATTTGCATGGTTTTAATATGGATTTGCCAGTTTTTTAAACGTATTACAAAAACTAGCCGCATAAATGTACTTTATTTTTGAATAATGTGATACATTATGATATTATTTACAAACCGATACCACAATTACTATATTGGGTGCCATACTTCAGGAGCTGCTTTAATTTGAATATGACATTGCACATGCACTAAATGATGCTTTTTTAGAAAATCACTCCTAAAATCTACGTCTAGAACATGTGTGATTAAAAGTATTCTGAATTGGCATACTATTGGTGTGACCTTGTTGATGATATAATTAAATTAAATAAAAATAAATAAGTACAGTTTTGCGCTCGCGCAATTTTTTTTTTTTTTTTTTTAATATTGGACAACATCACTTACATTGCTCTGATCCTAATTTCAAATTCAAACTACTGTAGCTCCTGAAGTATGGTACCCAAAATAGTAATTTTGGTATCGGTTTGTAGATAATCTCAAAATGTATCACATAATACAAAAATAAAATACATTTATGGGGCTAGTTTTTGTAATACGTTTAAAAAAACTGGTAAATTTAGTAAATTTTTCAGCAAGTTTCTTATATATATTTTTTCTCTATGACAGTTTTTTTTTATTGCTCTTTGTTTTATATGATAGGCAATATCATTGCCTTTCAAATGAATCTTATTCCATAATGTTTAAGCACTCCAGTTCCATATAAATAGTATTTTTTTGCATGCTATACCATAAAAGTTTTAAAATATTTAAATGGCTGCCGTTTCAAGGGGGGGAGAGTTAGACCCAACATGAGAGGTTTTTGTCGATAAAGTTTGATTAATTAAAAGCCCTTAAATTATCGCCGGTCGAAACCCAGACACACTGTATACAATATCTCGAATATGGCTGACCATATGTTATTAGTACTTTATTTCTCTTGCAAATAGTTCATGCGGTGAATGCATCTCACAGTGTTCCGTAAATTTTTCGCCTTTTCTGCCTGTTTATGCGTTCAAAAACCACGTTAAAAATCATTATGAAAAAAGGATATTACAAAGTTGAACGACAAGAGTGTATGGACTTAATAACCTGCCTAGCTCGTACTTAAATTATCTTGTACCTAATTGTATTTCCTGTAATAAAATCAGGCTGACAAAGGTGACTGAGTTTGTTGCGCAGCTTCTTCTCATCACCAGCCGATTTTAAGTCCTGAAGCGGTAGTAGAGGTAAGTTATTTTTTTGTGACGTGTATAAGTGCCCGGAAAAGGAAATTATATACTGAAGAGGTCAAGTCTTGAACGCAAAATGGCGCAACTGTGCTCTTTTTCTTTAAAAACGACAGGTCTCCTCTCTCGCCAATCTAACCGGTGACGCCTGTAAATAAATAAAAATTTATCCATATGAATAGGTATCTCAAGATACCCATTCACCATGGGTATCATGAGATATTCCTGTTTACTCCAAACTTTTCTCGACTCTCCCTCTCTTCCTAGCCATCCATCCCACATGGTGGTGGGGTCAGCTTTCCGTGTTTTTCTCCTCCACTTCGCCCTGTCCTCGACATCGTCCTCGGAAACCTCGCTCTCTCTCATGCCCTTCAGTACTACACTCTCATCACTCTCCCAGCGTGTCTTGGGTCTTCCTCTGGATCTGCGATCGGGGAGGGAAAACTGCAGTGCCAAATTCCCTACGTAATCAGGGGGCCTCCTGTTAACCTCCTCAAACTTTTCTCGACTCATTAATTATAATTAGTTCTCGAAACGCCTCAAAGGAAAGGTAATTAACTCAAGCCTTTAATTAACAAACAGTGAAAAATAGCTGGTCCTCAGGGTATTTGATCATGCTATCTAATTTTAAATTCTTTTTTTAGCTTTGGACGCTTCTGAATGATAAAAATGTTTTTTTCTAAATACAGGATGTACCAGAGAATAGGACACTCCGTAAAACCATGTGATTAGTTTGTCATATACAACAACTTTTCCTATGGAAGCAACATCGAAATTGTGATATTTTTTTTCAGATCTCCATACATTATCATCGAGTTATGCGAGTAGGTTTGTATAGAGCTGCTAAAAAAATACTCGATTACGACGATGTAGCTCCCATAGAAAAAGTTTTTGTATATGAACAGCTGATCTCGTGGTTTTAAGGAGTGTCCTTATTTCTTGTACACCCTGTATGTATATGTATATGCAGACCATAAGTTTTGCACATAAGGTAACTCCCGACTGACGTTGTTTATATTTTAAACTGATAGCGAAAAACTCAACAAGGTCGAGGTCATCATCATTTAAATACATTCATGGTGTAATAATAGTTCATTGTACCCACGTGATTATATCGTAAATATAAGATATATTAGTAAACTTTAATTAAACTGATTTTAAAGATATCTTCCAAAATAAATTAAACATTTCTGACATAAAAGTAAGAAAATATAACCAAAAATATTAACACTGAACGTTCTCAGAAATTTAATTAAGGTCTTTGCTTTATTTTCTCAAACTATCTCTAAATTTTAAGATATTGACTTTGACTACATTTTTCCTGGGCACTTAACGGTTATGTTATAGTATTTTGTATTATATTTGACCACACGTACACACAAGCAATTATCGTTCTTTTGACGTCGCCTTAGATAGGCACATACTTTTTGTACGTAAAGGTTTAGCAAAAAATTAAGTACACTATTTCTGTTTCACAACAATACACCAAAAAATTTAGAATGAAACCAATTTTACTATACATTTTCAAATAAATTGTTTGTAACGTAGCTGCTATACTATCGACTGTTTTTGGGTTCCGTATCCAAAGGGTAAAACGGGACCCTATTACTAAGACTCCGCTGTCTGTCTGTCTGTCCGTCTGTCACCAGGCTGTAGCTCATGAACCGTGATAGTTAGAGAGTTGAAATTTTCACAGTTTTTTTTTTTACAAATTTCTGTTGCCGCTATAACAACAAATACTAAAGAACAGAATACAATAAATATTTATGGGGGCTCCCATACAACAAACTTGATTTATTTGCCGTTTTTATAGATAATGATACGGAACCCTTCGTGCGCGAGTCCAACTCGCACTTGGCCTGTTTTTTATTAGTTGTAGGTACTAGTGTATTGTCATGCGATGTCATCAGTTTTTGCAAGAAAAATAATCTCTCGAACATTAAGATCATTTTATTTTGATACTAATTCCTACACAATAGAAATTGATCGTATGATTTTGTCATTTTGGCGACCTTTGTAGCCGAGAAGCGAGCACACTGGATTTGGCGTCACCATTTCTGAAGTCCGGGTTCGATTTCCGGTCGTGTCAACTTAGAAAACTAACTTTTCTATTTTGGCTAGGGTCTGCGAGTTGTGGTACCTTCGGTGTTTCTGATTTCTATAACACAAGTGCTTTAACTACTTAGGATCAGACCAATGCATGTGATGTTATCCAACATTTATTTGTTTATCATATTATAACGCAACGGAAACCGGTAGTTAGTCCTGCACAAATCGTTACCTGATAATGTCCACTGATCTTCACCTTAGCAAGGAAAATTGTGCAAAGCGACCTTAACACGAAGTAAACCACATCGATCTAATTAACGTCTTAAGATTTAGCTGTTTAGGTTCATAATGAGTTGATAGCAGTGTAAGTAAACCTTAAGAACCAGGCTAAGTAATGACACGGGGCACGCTACATTTTACCTCCTTTTAACGTGCTATTAACATTGCCATGTGACCATAAAATTATGGAAATATTATGGCTAGTATATATATATATATATTTTTTATTTAGAACTTGATTGCACAACTTATAGATAGTGTACAAAAGGTGGACTTAATGCTAGAAGCATTCTCTGCCAGTCAACCATTGGGTCATGCAGAAAGTTTTCAAAGGGCGCGGTGCAAGTAACTTATTAAATACAGCCAAAAAGTGTAATAGCCAAAAAAATACAAAATAATTTAGAAACTTCTACTAAATTAACGTACTTGAATAAATAAAATAGAATATATAAACATCAAACAAATATAATATATACAAATATACCTAAAACATAATTACTATACATAAATACCTACATTTAAGTGCAATTAATCTATTGTATGAATTGGCGTACTTTATTCTTGAAAATAAGTTTAGAGTCCGATAGTATAAGAAGTCAGTTCGCGTATTCTAAAATATTAAATTATTATTCATGAATTATGATGTACACTACCAGTTGCTTGTAATTACAATTTAAATAAGGGCCGATTTTGCAATAGCCAGATAAATTTTATGAATTTCAATATAAAAAAATATTCGTCTAATAAAAGTTATCTTGTTATAAAAAATCAGTCCGAAATGAAATAGGTTTTATTTAAATCTAGTTTTAGGTACAAGTGAGTTATCTTTTTTTAATTAGTTGGTTATGTGAAAGTGAATGTGCTGATGTTTGTTTGTTCTTCTTTCACTTGATTTTGAAGTCAACGCAGACGAGGTCGCAGGCAGAAGCTAGTATGTATAATTCTATCATAAAAATAGGTAACCTATCATCAGATGTGTTTATTAATGAGTCAGTTAAATTTTAAATGACGTAAACAAAAGGTGACGTTAAACGATTTTCCTTAAGTTGCGTTTCGAATCTAATATATTCAAGCAGGTATTTTGCAATTTAAAATCTTACCAGACAGAGTAGTGATAGCTGGCTGGATGAAACTGGTTTTATGAGGAAAATGGAATATCTACACCAGTTTCGGTTGCCATTAGTAGAGACAAAACGCATTTTAATGAGCTGAGTAGATTTTAGAAACCTAATCACACTAGCGATTTGCGAGCGAATTGAAAGCGAGGCTGACTCGCCATGAGTTCGCAGCGTCATCGCAGCGAGCACGCCGCGGATGTGTGGAAGATTTTAAAGAATAGAAAAAGATTTATTTGACACATACAGAATACAAAAGGAAAAACATTTACAGGATAATAAAAAGCAATATGTGTCAAAAAGGCCCCGCTCAGCATTAGTAAGGGACGTATCACGACGCTGGTTTTCCGCAGGGACCCTGACGGTAGGCTCGGACCATACCCGACCGGAAACCTTGGTAAGCGCGGAATCAATCCATCGCTAAGCAAAAAGGTTGTTTTTGAACGGACTCTTGCGGATGCTTACGGATTCCGGCAGAGTCTAGACTTTCAAAGGATTTTATGTAGAAAACATCAGCTAGTATAAAAAAATGTGTACTACAGGGCATTCCTTTTTGCCAAATCTCATCTAAGTTAACAGGATGAAAAAGGGACAGAAAGATAAACGAGCTACGAAGCGATTATAAAATATAATTATTAAGGTTTAAATGATTAAAAATGAGACTAAATGATAAGGAGTTCCTTTTTTCTTTTGACGCATGGAACTCTTAAACAATTAATTACTAACCTCTACAAGCTTTTATTTATGTTTTTGAATAAATAAAGAAATTAAAATGAATATTTTCAGAATAGACAGATTGCAACTAAAACCAAAAATCCTCCTGTGCAATGTGTGACATAATAAAGATGTCTATCAAACTCGCTTGAAGATAAAACTTGTAAAAGCCAAGACATTACAGGGATCTGAATTTAATGCGTTAAACGACACATGTCTCGAGAAAGACGATGTCAAAGCCTTTTCACCGCCTGCTGAATAAAGAGCAAGGATAAGGTTGCGGTACACTGCAAGATATAAAATGTAGTTCTATATTGTGGTACACATACGCCAAAATCATGCGTGGTCATTAGTTCCAGAGTGAAATGTTTGCCAAGCAACTCTACCAATTGATATATTTTAATACCGATTTATTTATGCTTACACGTTACTTATTCAACAGTATTAACAGTAACACTGTGCGGTACTGTTGCTCATTAAGTGAACTAAAACTTTAGTTTAGCTTCAAAGAGTGGTAAAATATGTAGCTTAGCAGAATACCAAACGTGTCAAACAATTACACGTTCGGTATTCTGCTACAAATTTAAGACTTAAATTAGTAGCAGAATACCAAATGTGTCAAACAATTGCAATCAGGTCCAATTGATATTCAATTATGCCACCATTATGACTTAGGTATAATTTTTACATCAATGTATGCCAAGGTAAGACACGCTACGCTCCGCTACTATTCAGTGGGCCAGCCCTTTTCTCTTGATCTAAAATCTCTTGATCTAAAACGCGCTTGCCAGTAAAAAGGGAACACTTTCCGTCTTTTGTAGTAGTTTTCGCTTCAAACTACAGCTGGGTGACTGGTTTGAATCCCGCAAGGGGTAAATGTTTGTAGGATGAGCACGAGCATTTGTATCTAAGTCACGGATATTTATAATAGTGTTTAGTATGTTTATCCGTTATTTTATTAATAGTACAAGCTTGCTTTGTTTGGGGCGGGACAAAAATTGGTGATTCGGATTATAGGAATGAAGTAAAAAAAAAATTTATAAATCTTCGCGTATCTTTTAGTAGAGGTAGGGTTTAATAAATGTCTGCAAGTAATGTCACCTCGCTAATGTTTGCACCTCAGTCTACATATAAGTGTTTGCAAATTCGCGTAAACCTGCCAGCTTCACGCCTCGAGGTTATAAATTGGCACCCGTATTTATTTAAACTTTAAGCACATTTTAAAACCTAAAAAAGTGGACTTAACTAAACTTAATCATTATGAAGCGATGATTTCGTAGGGTTTTAAAATCCTGTTCCACTAGGCTCATAGCTATTTAAGACAAATGTGTTCTGAAAGACATAATAGCGGTTAACTCGGTTTTGACGACCTCCGTTCGTAGCCGACAGGCGAGCACCGCCATCTCTGAGGTTCCGGGTCGATCCCCGGTCGGGTCAATGTAGAGACCGAACTTCACTATATTGTCTCGGATCTGGGTGTTGTGGTAACGTTGTTGTTTCTGATTTCTATGAAACAAGTGCTTTAGCAACTTACCTTAGGATCAGAGCAATGTATGTGATGTTGTCCAAAATTAATTTAATTTAAATTTAACTTTTTAAAAACATTCAGACAAGTTTTAGTAATTTTACATAGGCAGTTTAGTGTTAATCTCATAAATCCTACTAATATTATAAATGCGAAAGTTAGTAAGCTTGGATTGACGGATGGATGCTACTCTTTCCCGCAAAAACTACTGAACCGATTTTGATTCTGTGAAACGTTACAGTACTATAGCATGAACAGCACAGGCTTCAATTTATAGAATAGAATAGAAAAAGATTTATTTGACACACACAGAATACAAAAGGAAAAAACATTTACAGGATAATAAAAAGCAATATTTGTCAAAAAGGCCCCCGCTCAGCATTTGTCGTGACAGTCAGGGACGTATCACGACGCTGGTTTTCAGCAGGGACCCTGACGGTAGGCTCGGACCATACCCGACCGAAAACCCGACTTGGTTAGCGCGGAATCAATCCATCGCTTATAAAAGTTATATAAAGTGTTTGTGTTATTTGGTATATAACGAAGAAACTAAATACCACGCGAACGAAGTCGCGAGCAACAGATAGACTTAAATAAAAAATGCGACTACAAAACTTGAAATATTTCTAGCTTTAAAAAAGGAATTAAAAAATATGTATTTTTTTATAAATATCTTGCTTATATTTTTCCACATTTTAGTCTAAAAAAATAACAAATAAGCCTGCAATAAGAGTCATCATTTACTTTCTTGAAACAGAAAACAATATTTTGTGTCTACAGCGAGCAAGTTACGAGGAAGGCAATATCGCAGTACATTTTATGAGAGCTAATAAAACCAGAATGATAAAATATGTTCCTGACAGAGATAAGTGTAAAAAGGACGAGAAAAATGATAATACGGGATAGAGTTTCTTTGTTATCATTCGTGATATTTGCTAATTAAAATTGAAAAGTTTGACTGAGCTAGTGTTAAGCTGTTTTAGTATTGAAAAAAAAATTGTCGCATTTATTTCAAAAAACCCGAGGACGGTAAGTGTCTCGCGATATGCATATATTAAATGTTTTTTTTAGGGTTCCTTGTCAGGACTACGGAACCCTAAAAAGAGGGAGGGGGGTTTCCCCCTCTAAAATCTTAACTAATGGTTTAAAAATCTGTTAAATTCACAATAATAGTGCTTCTCTAGAACTTTTAAGGAAAATCAAAATGGTCAAGATAGATCAGTTAGTTTAAGAGTAATAGTCGTTCATCTTACTCGTTCAAAAATTCCTTTGAGGAAAATATTAAAAATGACTTAATGAAGTATAATTGCTGAAATATATTGTGAAAACGACGGGCAACTACGGAACCCTACACTGCGCGTGGCACGACACGCACTTGGCCCCGGGTTTTGTATAATGTAAATATGCATTTAATGAATTATTGCGACGTGGTTTATAATTTAATGGGTAGAACAAAATACAACTTAATTGGTTCTAACCATTGTTTGTTACACTAAAAATCGAGACATATATTCAAAGGGCAACAGACAGACATTCAGCGTTCATCATCAGCCCACACTAGTCCACTGCTGGACATAGGCCTCTCCAATTGCACGCCACTCTGCACGATCCACGGCTACTCTCATCCAACTCCTGCCAGCAACCTTGCAAAGATCGTCGCTCCATCTAGTCTGATGGCGTCCCACACTACGCTTGCCGACACGCGGTCTTCACTCAAGAACTCGTTTACCCCAGCGGTTCTCGGTTCTGCGACAAATATGGCCGACCCACTGCCACTTCAGCTTGCTAATTCGATGGGCTATGTCGATGACTTTCGTTTTCTGTCGGATTACCTCATTTCAGATCCGATCCCTCAGAGAAACTCCGAGCATAGCCCTCAGCCATTCAGCGTTACCCATGCAATTATAATAATAAGTAAAACGTGTCCTCTTTTATGTAAACTAAACGTCCCCAAATATAGCTTTTAAATAAACTAGAAATGTTTTCCAGAGCAGTATGAGGCAATCAAGTCAAGGCAGAAGTCAAGAAAGTTAACTCCATTAAAATAGGTTCTATTCGGTATAAGCTTATCTTTACAAACAGTTTATTAGCTCTTCCTAAAACAAAGGCAGGATTACTGCGAGCGTGAACTCAAATTCCAGCTTTTGAAGCGAGCTGAATGGATGACCTAGACTGGTCTTATACACAGCGCACTGACTCGGCGGGAAACTCTTTGTGACGCTTGAAAGGAATGACGTGTGATGACGCGATCCTTCTTTGACATTATAATTAGGTACCAATCTGCATTGGGAAATAAAAAACATAATTAATTGCCAACAATGAGAGTGAACAGATTTGGGAAACTTGACTACTATGAATATGTTTCAGAATGGTTTGACATATGAAACTAATAAATAAAATAATATTAATTAACCTCTTGTGTGTAAGGTGTCATTACCTGTCAGATCTTTATCTGTGTGGCAGGAATCTGCCACCTCACAGACAAGAGGTTATCCAGCGAAACAAAAAAAAAAGCAAAAGACTCAGTTTCAATTTTAGCCGAAACTATAATCATGAGCAAACCTTTGATTTCTGTTTAAAAAAAACATATGTAGGTCGGGAACAAAAAAAAACAACTCATTTCGAACCTTGAACAATTTATGAGCAATTTAAAATAGAGCTGCGCTACACGACTAGTTTCAGTTGTTCATATTCTGTTATAGGTTTGATGGAAGTAAATTGATATTTTAATTTATTGGGTTCATAAGTACGTTCGAACAAAACATTTCCGTCGGTGTGTTTTTGTTTGACGTTATGGAAAACCCTCTTGTTGGAATTACGACTACCTATCTGATGACTCGTTGTGGGTCATTGAATATAAACCAAAAACATACGTTTCAAGTTATTTTGGTCAATTTCTTGTTATTACATATTTTAAATTTACTGCACAGAATAAAATAAATAAAATAATTTCTCTTTCTGGTCGTTCCCTCAATGATGAGGAGGCTGAGGATCGTGACTGTATGTCAATCTTCTCCACTCGGTCCGGTTCTGCGCCATATGTACCGCTCCCTGTATCTGGCCTCTAAAATAATTTAAGTATGACACAAAAAAAACTAAACGGCAATCGGTTCATCCCTTTGGGAGCACGATACCACAGACAGATACACAAACAGACACGGTAAACTCATTACACCCCTCTCTTTTTGCGTCGGGGGTTAAAAATGTACTTAAAACGGAATCAGTGCCATTTGGCTTTTTCTATCGGTCAACCATCAAACGAACCAGAAATGTTTTGTGTACGGTGTGCAAGCAGAAAAAGAAAAAACAACATATCTACTTATACGGTTTAATTATAAGAAGTAGATACTTGATAGATGTAGGAAACTAATGCATTGTGTACTAATTGACAGTAAGTTTTGAATATTAATGACAGTAAGGTTGAAAGAAATAATAGGTAAACTAAATAAAAAAAATACAATACGACGACGATCATTAAATAGGCAGTCACGGGAAAGTTACCAGCTTACTTAATTAGAAAAACCAAAGATGATAACAAAGTTAATTAAGTAAAAATACAATGACGATTTTAAAATGCATGCAATAGTAAAACGACTTGATCAATGTATGGTTTTAACTAAATAGTAAAGCGCTATTCACACTTGCACATGTCATGGCCTCTTGGCTGTCCGAGCCCGGGATTTACGCTTCTGGTGAGGCTGACGCGCCGGGGTGTTCCACCACTGGGATAGCCAGGATATAACGCGAGAACCATATTTTCAATATTTTTTGTCATAGAATTGTATTTTTCAACAATCATAACAATTATCGAGCCCCAAACTAAGCAAAGCTTGTACTATGGTGGCAAGATAACGGATTGACATCCTACTAATTGGCTCGGGTCTGGGTGTTGTGGTACCGTCGTTGTTACTGATTTCTATAACACAAGTGCTTTAGCTACTTACCTTAGGATCAGGACGTCTACTACGAAAAACGATATACGATGTTTCGGACGAAACGAAACACGAACGATACGCAAACGATAAGCCTACTACGAAACACTATCGGATTTCAATGCTTCGATCGGATCCATAGACAAATTTCGGAATGACTTCGTGAAACGAATGATTAAGTTGCTATTTACCGAACTTATAGAAAAAAAACCGGAAATCATTTAAAAAAAAGCAACAATAAACGTGTTTTTTTATTTTACTGCTTAAAACGATCAATACATCAATTTTTTAAGATTCTATGACATTTATTGTGATTATTTAATGTTAAAATAAAACAAATGTCTTCGTCAAACAACGAACTTCGTCGCCGATATCGGATCCGAAACGTTTCATAGTAAGCAATCCGCAAAACGATTATCGTATTGACGGATTTCGTTTTTCGTAGTAGACATCCTGAGCAATGTATGTGATGTTGTCCAATATTTATTTTTTTCTATAGGCCGAAACCTCTCGCCTCTGGGGCGGTAATGACTGGCGGTGGCACAGTTGGCCGGGATCAGGGCAAAAGAGAGAGAAATCGGCGGACGATGCGTGCAGTATCAAGCACCACCGCTTTCTGCATCTTTGCTGGAAGCAAGCCGCCGATGAATCCCAGCCTGTTTAGGTGTGAACCTAATGTGGCTGGGATTAACCCGTTTGCCGATATAACGATTGGTATGATTTCAGTAGACGCCACTTCCCACATTTCGGTAACCTCGTGTACTAGGTCCAAGTATATTTATTTTTTATTATTATTATATTACGAATATTGTAAATGCGAAAGTTTGTGAGTATGGATAAAAAGATATTTGTTACTCTTTCACGCAAAAACTACTGAACGGATTTGGATGAATTTTGCACATATATATCGAATATGATCTGCATTAACTTATAGGATACTTTTCAACCCGGTAAAATGGTTCTGTGGGATATATTGAATAAACTAATGACCACGCGAGCGAAGTCGCGGGCAACAGCTAGTTTATAAATAAATACCTACATTCAAAATCGGTATGTAAAAACCAAAACCATTTCAAAATATATATTCATCACTTAAAATTACAAGATGTTTATTTTTACCAAAATACAAAAAAAATGTTTGCCATTCATACGACCTCTCATCACGGAAAAGCAGCTAACATCTGAAATCGCAGTTTGCGCTTGTGTGTGTGTCCCGAGTTTGTGCAAGAAAAATGACACAGATTTGAATGACAGCAAATGTCAAATGTGAATGTGTGAGTGAAGATACGTTCACTGATCAAATAATCACTTTCTAGGCTTGCAAACTACGTCAGTCATCAAGACTAAATTTTCGAAAAAGTAATAAAAATGAACTAGTGTTAATTTTTTTTATTGAAAATAGTTTCCATAATTGGTTTATAATTTCATTTATAAAAAATACCCTTAAAGTAAAATCACTGTACATACCAAATTGTTGTCATCTTATCTTAGGTACAAATGCCTGTAGTCATCACACAAACATTAACTCAAATCGGCAAATCGGAAATTGAACCCACAAACGCCTGTCTATTTAGTCTAGCGCGCGAACTAGACCAGACTGTAATCAATATGTGTGAACAATTTCATACAAAATGAATTTTCTTAAAAGAAACGAACACTGACATGCCCTATACCGTTCACATACATGCGTAAATAGCGGATCATCATTATCATCCTCATCATCACCGGCCTATATCAATCCACTGCTAGACACAGGCCTCTCCAAAAGAAGGATTTTGCCATAATCGCCACGCTTGGCAGGCGGGTTGGCGATCGCAGTTTGGCCAATGGTGGAGAGGAGACGCTGCTGCCCGTCTTCTTGTGGCGGTTCTCCTGTAGTCGTCTCTTACGACACCCATAGGAAGAGAAGGGGTGGTGCTATTCTTTTAACGTGCCGGCACCACACGACACAACTATTAGCGGGTAATAAACGAGAATGTTTAAACAGGTAGGTACTCAAACTCGAATGCATCAATGTGAGTGTACATAAACCTTCCAATGAACGAATGACCTAGTCTTAGAGTAAGATTGAGCGCAACAGACAGGCATTCACGTATGAGCGGCTACAGGAAATACAGTTCTGTTTCGCAGCAAACACAAACGACTCAGAGATATAGTTCACATCTGCCGCATACGGCGTAAACCTTTTTCTTGATATATGAAGATTTACATCACAAGTTATTTATTGAGTTATCGGACTATGAACATGAAAGTTTATATGTTGTTGTTGTTTTTTATCAAATCACACTGTAACGGCTAAACGAAAATTGATTTATATTACAACATAGAATATGTCATTTATCCCGCTCTTGTGTTCCTGTTGAATTTATTTTAAAATCACCTTGAATTATGATGAACTTTGCAAGACAGGTATAAGTAGTTCAGCAGTAAATCGAACGTGTTAATTTGTTAAAAATGTAATTAAGTTCATGAATAAATTTATCCGCATTCTTAACAAAACAACACATGCAAAAAGGATGACGCACTTTAATTGTTTTTTTATTCGTTTCCTGATCGAATCTTAAGTTAAATTATTGCATTTGTAACTCAACTTCTACTCCTTCGAAGTTATAATCCTCTTAACAGTGGCGGGCATTGGTTTTATTTCTAGGTAGGCAGTATATATTTATAACGTGTTTTATTGACCGATAAGACCGCCTAAATTGTACATCTTTCTGTAAATATCAACTATAACTTCTTTGTTTGGTGTGCAATAAAGAGTATCTATCTATCTATTGAAGAAAATCATTAGTTTTCATCAATAATCCACATTTGTAAGTACTTACTGCCTACTTTATTTCAATTATCAGGTAGGCACTGCCTAATTGCCTATATGCACCGCACGCCCCTGCCTCTTAATAGATTATCAAAAGTTATAATCAGTTTACACTACCACAATGCCTGAAGAGCAAGGTACTATTTGATCAGTGCGTCCTACCGGTGATAACCTACGGAGCCGAAACGTGGAACATGACAGTAAAACTGGCCCACTGACTCAATGTCAGCGAGATATGGAAAGGTCGATGCTTGGGATTTCGTTAAGAGATAAAATCCGAAACGAGATCATCAGGCAGAGAACTAAAGTAACGGACATAGTACAAAAATGTATCAAGCTTAAGTGGCAGTGGGCTGGCCACATTTGTAGTAGAAGCGATGAAAGGAGGAGTAAACGAGTTCTCAAGTGGAGACCACGCCTAGGCAAACGTAGTGTAGGACGCCCCCCAGCTCGATGGACCGACGACCTAAGGAAGATGGTTGGCAGTAAATCAAATCAAATCAAATCGGTTTATTTGCAAGAAAAGTGGTCTACAAGTTGTCACAAATATAAAATGTCCGCACAGTCCACCAGAAGCTGGCATGCAAATATTGTTCTCATTTGCATATAATATTAAAATGAATGAATAACACTTTTGGTACAACTAATGATAAAATATATAAGCATTCCATTTAAAAAGTCACAAAGCTAATCTAATTGCAAAATAACAACTCATTATAATGTCAAGATATAGTATAGTAATAGTAGTATAAGTAGATGGATCAAAAAGGGGGAGATCGTGCTCTTTGCCGTTCTATGGGGGACGCTTACGTACAGCACTGGACTGCAATAGGCTGAGATGACGATGATAATCAGTTTAGGTTACTAACGTTTTATCCTATGGACTATGGTCTATTTTTTTCTAACTAGACAGCCAACTTGTTTGACTGACTTGCCAATGTGCAGATATACTGATAAAGGATTGGTTCAACAAAGAATTATTATTTAAATACTAGGCTACTCGAAAGAAAATTACAAAATAAATTGGCAAGACGTAAAAGCAGAAACACCACGCTACAAGTGCTTGCACTTTTCACAAAATTCATCATCATCATCATCATCATCAGGCCACACTAGTCCACTGCTGGACAAAGGCCTCTTCAATTGCACGCCACTCTGTACGATCCACGGCTACTCTCATCCAGCTCCTGCCAGCAACCTTGCGAAGATCGTCACTCCATCTAGTCTGAGGGCGTCCCACACTACGCTTGCCGACACGCGGTCTCCACTCAAGAACTCGTTTACCCCAGCAGTTATCGGTTCTGCTACAAATATGGCCGGCCCACTGCCACTTCAGCTTGCTTATTCGATAATTAATAATAATAAATAATAAATTGTTTCCACAATCACACCAATTATCTAGCCCCAAACTAAGCAAAGCTTGTGCTATGGCGACTAGATAACGGATAAACATACTTAAATACGTTTATAAACATCCATGACTTAGGTGCAAATGCTCGTGCTCATCACACTAACATTTTCCCCTCGCGGGATTCGAACCCGCAACCGCCAGGCATTGTAGTCCGAAGCGCGAACCACTACACCAGACGTCAAATTGTTCCCATTCCAACACAAACTCAATTTTACCCGTGAAGGTTTTTATCACAGATATTAATTACTAAACAAACATACTGTTTCCAGCTAACATGGCATATCCCACGCGCGATCCGTGAGCGTTCGGATTTATCCGCAAAGTTACGCTGTGAGTGCGCGCGAACTTTGCAGTTTAACAAGTTTGCATTTTAATTTACTGCGTCCATATTTAACCGACTGTCATGAATGTTTATCGTCGTGTTAATGTGCTGTGTACACTTTACTATACTCATGCATGTTAGTTAGAGTTGTAGAGCGTTCAGGATTTAGGATAACAAATTAGGAATAACTTGTAAGGAATGATGAAGGTCAAGGTGATTTAGGAGTTTACTTTAGGTATTAGTACAAGTGTTATTAGTGTTACGAGTTACTTGTAGCTCAGTGGCGGCAGCATTTTGGTATAGATTACTAAAGTTAAGCAACCATCGTCGCGGTTGTGAATGGATGGGTGACCATTCCGACCATATTTAGTGACATTTCTCACGAGCATCGCCGTGCTTCGGAAGGCACGATAAAAGTTGGTCCCTGCTGATATCGCTTGATATTGGAGCCTAGTCAGAGGCCTTATAGTGGCTTGATTACACTGACAGTAAGGTTTAGTTACTGGCTATACAATACCCCTCCACCAATCCGCACTGGGCCCGCGTGGTAGAGTATGGCCCAAACCACCTCATAGTTGAGGCCTGTGCCCAGCAGTGGGACGTATATAGGCATACTTTACTTTTAAAAGTGTTATACAAGCATAATATTTATTGGTACTACTAAATATAGACAGTCAAACTCGTAAGATTTATTTCCTAGCTCCATTACCAAATCAGCTCAAGTACCAAATTCCTAGATTGTTATTCAATTTTATATCTCCTTGATTAATCTACGTTAGTTAGTTTAACAACAAAAGATAAAAATTCACATCAAAACTTGGAACATCGTTATTTAAATTCCTACACCGCGTCGTCTTGCAAACCCTATCCTGAAATTTAACGCAGGAGTCGTATTCTTAAGCTACGAGCTTGCTACGGCCCGTAGCTTGCACTACGAGGGAAATTGGGTATTCGGAATTGCTACGAGCTTCGTAGAAATTCTCGTAATTTCGCGAAATGTGTTCAACATAATCTCTTATTCTTTTAGTTTTATTCGAGTCTTAAAACAGTTAAGAGATTCCGAACCCACCACATTTCTTCGATGGATTTTAAACTTAAAGCTTAACTGGTAGAGTTCATTATTAATTGAGAAAAAGTTTCGTAGTAGGTCGATGAGCTGTTGACGAAAATAGTATTTTTATTTAGCCGTTAATTTAATTTAAATCTATACTCTAACAAATAAAATACAATTGAAGACTTTGTTTATAGAACAAAAGCTTTTTACTAAATAAATATAAATTAATGCATTTTAAGTTACTTACGCATAACCAAAAAGAATACAAATCTAAATTGTCTATCGGTCCGTTTGCTTGTTCCGGTTAATCTCCGAAACAGATGGACTGATTTTGACCGGACTTTCACTGCCACATAACTGATAATATTTGGTACGTTAAGATACTTTTATTTAAAAAAATCGGCCAAGTGCGAGTCCGACTCGCGCACGAAGGGGAACCCTTCGCGAGTATCATTATCTATAAAAACAAGCAAAAAAATAACGTTTGTTGTATAGGAGCCCCCTTAAATATTTATTTTATTCTAGTTTTTAGTATGATTTTTATAGCGGCAATAGAAATACATCATCCGTAAAAATTTAAACTGTCTTACTATCACGGTTCATGAGTTACAGCCTGGTGACAGACGGACAGCGAAGTCTTAGTTATAGCGTCCCGTTTTAGGTACGGTACCCTAAAAAATCAAAAAGGTTTTTTTTTTTTAATTGAATAAATGAGTTCGCGGGCAATTGCTATTAAATTAAATTAACAGAATAAATCTACCCCTTGCTTATTTCCGCGGAAAAAGGCCACCCACGTAATCATATCCAGGATGTTTCGTATCCAAGCGTCAGTAAATGAGGACAGCGCCCTACAGCGTTAAGATCCCATATTGCAATCCCCGCAACCGTCAGTAAGAGCTTTGAATATTTGGGAGAAGCGAAACCGTGACATGGAATAAAACGGGGAATTCTACGACATAACTTTTCCCGCAACAAAATGGAACAAAGTTTGAAAGAGCCGAGAATAATGAGTAGTTTGTGGTCAAATAGAAAAAGTCGGGGTTTATCTCGAGTTTTATCTCTTTTTCTTTTCCTAGCATATTCATAATGATGCGTCATCAATGTATAATGATAATAATCTAATAAATATTTATTTGTTTCTTCTCTCCCATAGATAGAACAATTAAATTAAACTAAACTATCACAATCAATTTCTATGCGAGAGACTGGCGTCTGTACTAGGACACTTGTATTATAGATTGCCAGTCTCTCATCCGAACCAAATTGTGTGTGTGTGTGTGTGTGTGTGTGTGTGTGTGTGTGTGTGTGTGTGTGTGTGTGTGTGTGTGTGTGTGTGTGTGTGTGTGTGTGTGTGTGTGTGTATGTGTATGTGTGTGTGTGGTGGACGAGATGTACTATAGTAAGTAGTTAAGCTAGTATCTATATTATAATTTCATTTTTTTCTCTCTGACAGTTATTAATTTTTGAATTGGTCTTTGTTTTATATGATAGGCAATTTCATTGAATTTTCAAATTCCAAATGAATCTTTTTCCATAATGTTTAGTTACTCCAGATCCATATAAATAGTAATTTTTTGCATGCTATACCATTAAAGTTTTAAAATATTGAAATGGCTGCCATTTCAAGAGGGGCGGAGCGGAGAGTTAGACCCCTACATGGGAAGTATTTTGTCGATAAAATTTGATGAATTAAAAGCCCTTAAATTCGCCGGTCAAAACCCGGACACACTGTATAAAAACCTGAGTCTGTCGACACGTAAAGAAGAAGAAGAACGTAATAAATATATGGCCCATAGCGGATAATGAACATTTGTGCTAATGTTGATTTATGTTTTAAAATAATAACAGACTCTACAGTAATGCTCTATGCAAGATTATTTCTGCTTATAACATTTAAAGAATTTGTACAAGATGCTTATTCGGTTAAATCCTTATCTTCTGTGCCGTCGTTGGTTTTAAACGATGAGTATACATTTCTGTCGATACTAACTAAAACGGATTATATTGCGTCCCCTAAAACTGCAAGTTGTTATGAAATTCTTTGAATGTGAAAACTGCAATTCCGATTAGCGATTATATTGATGTTAAACGGAAAGCTTAAAATTTGAGCCTGTGTAAACTATTTTCAATTTGATTTAGATATTTTCGTCTGTATTTTCTATAGGAATTTAATATAAAAATTCCTAAGTTCATATAAGTATTGTGCGATGGAACGATTAAGTAAACAAATATTTGACAACATCACATACATTGCTCTGATCCTAATACCATAGAGAAAACTAATATAAATAGGTAGCCAAAGAAAGAACTCTTATAAAAATCGGAAACAACGACGATAACCACATCACCTAGACCCGAGACAACTGGATTAATCGATGAGTTCATCTTATTTTATTTTATTTTTATTTTATTCAAATATTAACACCAACAAGATGCACACTATTTCAAACAATCACACATGCCAATATAATAAAGTTAAGTGCTATCTTAATTACAGGTGTTACACAAAAGTAATTGAATTAACGTAGCAGATAAAAAACTAAATTTACAATTAATAGTGAAGCGAAGTTAATAATATTAGAATTACATTAGGGTTATGTTTTATCTTTAAGCATTGAAGGTAGAAACAGCAGCATTATCACAGTTAAATACTTATTAGACTTCTGCGGAATTTCGAAAAAATTCTTGAGAAAAAATCAACGTCATTTGGTTTGTTCGACGAATTATCATGCGAACTTGTGCTATTCTATCTTTTGATATATTTTAGAAGACTTTTCAACTGACATTACGAAGAAATGATCCAATTAACTAACAATTAATTCTTACCAAGTTATAATTATCTTAGCTAATGAAACAATGAATTTGTTCTCAAAGTTAGCGAAGATATAACGTGTAATTTACGACAAACCAAGTTGGAGCGAAACTAGTTTCTGGCTATTATACTGACCTTATCGGCTTGACCAGATACAGCGAAACAATTGGCACTACTTAAGTTTTGTAAGTTTGTTAAACCTTTGTTAAAGTTAAAATTAGTTAACTATTAAGTTAGCCCGACTTTATATACAAGTTAAGTTTACGATTCGATAGGCGGAATGGCTTGGCTTAGTCAAAGGGGTTTGGGCTTGTTTCACAGTTTGAGTCAATTCAGAAAATACAATTTTTAAATTACCACTGGTCTGGGTGTCCTGGGAGTAGTCGTCCTGGGCATTTTTTTTTTTGTAAGACAAGCATGATAGTTCCTTATTTTGGAGTCATGAAAATTGGCCTTACAATACATTATTATAAGACCAATTTTTCTATTCGCTTCCTTCGCTCGCGTGGTCTTTAGTTTATTCAATATATCCCACAAGAACAATCAGGATAAAAAGTATCCAATACCCATAATCCAGATTATAGGTATTCTATATGTGTGCAAAATTTCACCCAAATCCGTTCAGCCGTTCTTGCGTAAATGAGTAACAAACATCCATACATCCATAATTACAAAATTTCGCGTTTATACTATAAGTAGGATGATGTATAAGTATTTGCTAAGTAAAACGGATAAACGTATGTATGTGTATTAATTATAGTGTCCGATAGCCTCTGAACTTGCGCAATAATGAATATTTATCATGGTGATAAAAGGTGTTTATTATATACGGTACTAAATAAACAATGTATCGATATCTTCTAACAGTAATTGACTGTTTTATAATGCGTCAGTCAGTCAGTAGCACTAAGTAGTTACATTTCCGTTTATCGAAAGAAATATAATAAAAAATTTATGATTTTTATAAATTTTATTGCCGACTGTATAATATATTAACAGCTCACAAGCCGAGAAAACAAAACCCCAAAAATTTGTTGAACTTCGTAAAACTTGACATTTTGACGACGGTGCGGTGTAGTGGTTCGCGCTCCGGACTACAAAGCCTGGCGGTTACGGGTTCGCATCCCGCGAGGGGCAAACGTTTGTGTGATGAGCACGATCATTTGTACCTAAGTCATGGATGTTTATAACGTATTTAAGTATGTTTATCCGTTATCTAGTCGCCATAGTACAAGCTATGCTTAGTTTGGGACTAGCTAATTGGTTTGAATGTGGAAAACAAATATTTAATATCTATTATTATTATCTTGTGCTAGCACAGAATTATATTACTACGTAGATACACTAGTCGACTGTACTTTTGTCACGGTATTTAATATCAAAGCTAGAAAGTTTGACAGAAAATTATATACATATTTGTAGTACAGTCCAGTCAGTGCATGTTTGATTAAAATTGTTCGTACACAACTCGCTTGGACGAGCTCCGGCAATATCGGGTAATTCCTGTCTCGGATGCGGCGTGATTCCATGGTTTGCCTGCAATCAGCGAGCGCTAATGTCTGTCCAAAGAAATAAATTGAGAGTTATCTATTTTATAAATGACATCAACATAATCATTCTACAACAGTTTAGACCTAACCATGGGCATTGTAAATTTTTGTTTTTAGCAATTACATGCAAGGTTTAATTGAAGATAAATAACACTTGAAAAATATCATCGACCTCAGATGGGACTCGAACCCACGTCCCATCGCATGCCGGGCGAGTGCTTTACCAACTAAGCTACCGAGGACGTCACGTGACAAGATGAAATTCCTCAAGTGTTTTTCTCGCTGTCAAAGCCGTGACGTGACCGTGACGTCCTCGGTAGCTTAGTTGGTAAAGCACTCGCCCGGCATGCGATGGGACGTGGGTTCGAGTCCCACCTGAGGTCGATGTTTTTTTTTTCTTTTCAAGTGTTATTTATCTTCTACTAACCATGGGCAGTTAAAACATTATTACTTTTAAATTGTTTTGGTTTTCTTTATGACTTTTACGTAAAATGAACACCGCTACATTCTGTAAACTTCAAAGTTGGTCGCAAGCACGGCTGAGTTCTGTCTCATAGATAGATATATACTTTATTGCACAAAAACATACACTATTGTTACAGAAAGGATACTTTATATTATTTTATTAAGAAAACTAACAGCGATATGTTTTATTTTAACTAACTAAAGTAGGTACTTAACATTAAAATGGGCAGTAACAGGCTTCCCTTTTTAAAAATAAATACATTAGTTGGAAATGTCGCTGGTACTGATATTGCTCATATACTACAAAAACGGCCTCATAATTATTTATCAATGTTTAGAGGGCATTTTGTGACTATAGAAGTTTAAGCTGCATGTCTTGATATCACGCTAGCAAGACTCGACCGCTTACGCCTTTTTAGACCTGAGTTTTCTAAGTATTTTTACCAGCCGGTATGACATCAGCTTCATCTTGTCATCACCAGCCTATATGCAGTTTCGAAGCGGTGGTAGGGCAAAGTTATATTTTGGGACGTGTTAGTGCCGGGAAGAGGGCCTAATACTGAATAAATGACTATTATGGCCACAGCATGACAACCAAACAAATAATCTACTATAAGAATAAAAAGGTCGGTAAATTAAATAGCAAGTACCAATAGTTCATGAAATTATAATTAATTCAAAAAAGAATTCCTATTTAAATTTTCCCTCTCGAATTCACCCCCTATTGTGATACATTTATCTGGAAACCTTTAAGGGGTTTGTTTCAAAAAATCCGACACCCATTGTTAAGGAAACCTTTGTGCAAAGTTTTGGCTTTTTAGGTTGGAAAGTTTTGTTGTGCAAGGGTTTGGGGCTTGGGTTGGCGTTGATAAGTCAGTCAATGAGTATGCGAATTCGGACTTGACTTATATTATTATATCATTAAAAAAACCTACGTAAGTATACCAAATTTTGATAAATAATAATAAAAAAATAAATATTGGACAACATCACATACATTGCTCTGATCCTATGGTAAGTTGCTAAAGCACTTGTGTTATAGAAATCAGAAACAACGACGGTACCACAACACCCTTTGATCTCTACACACTTTGCCTTTATTGTATAATTTATGGGCAATCTTGTGGTACGAGTGGTTGTTTCAGACAGCAGTTACTACTCGAGCTTGACATCACGTAATTAATGATATAAAAAACACGGACGTAAAAAAAATACGGACGTAACATCACATTAAAATAATGTGAAGCATGCAAGGTACGCTAATTTCGTTCGTTGTACATGATCTACACTCACACATACACACTAGGTAAGCCAATCCGCCGCCATTTCGCCCCGAGTGACAGCGCCAGTGACACATAGTAAATGCGTTCGTTGCGTCAACGATTTATTTATCAAAAATGCCGTCTTGTGTTGTTAAATCATGCAAAAACTACACGAGCAAAAGTAAAAAGTCACATGGAATCACCTATCATACGTAAGTTATTACGATTCGTGATAAAAAAAAATATTTATGTTTTAAAGACTTTGCCGAGAATTCTAGAGGTAAAATTCAACAGTGTTGTCACTTTATTTACGGGAAAATTACCCCAAAAGGTGGGGAAATCTATATTTGTATGCAAATAACTATGTATGTGACTCTGAAATCAGATTTTGTCAGTTTTTGGGTACCGTTTCTCAAAAGTAAAATAAAAGATCCCCATACTTTTAATATAAAATATCTCTTACGTCGTTTTCATAGGTTTCCTAGAGACAAAAATAACAACAACATATGTATCTAATGACAAAAATTTTGGAAATGTTCATTGACAACAGAACAACTTTTTTAAATATAGAAAATATTCACGCCATAGCAGGAGCGGATCATAGAATAAGTTTAATGAAATGCATTATTCAAAAGTATTTGAACGTTCGGTTCCATCATATTTCTAAAATAGAAAGTATTTCCCGTACATTAGACAACAAAAGACAAGTGTACAAAAAGTTGACCCAACATAAAGGATTTTAGCGCATCTTTATTAGTTATAATAATAATATACGTACTTAAAATTATTATTATACCATTATTATATATGATGTAAACGTATTTTTGATTTTTAACCCCGACGCAAAATTATCCTTTTTCAATTACGTATTAAGCGTCGTGGGGTTTTCAAAATTTTTGTTATTCAGGAGTATATTTTATAGATAGTCATAGCCTTATCACTATTATTGTCATGTGTAAAAATATATTTCTTCATACGTAACATGTGTTTTATTTTCTATCACAGTGATCATAAAAAATATGTTTGGTAGGCCAACATAGATCAACCGTTTAAATTTCTGGTAAAATATATATGTAAATTACATAAGTTAACTGAGATCGATTGGTACCACCAAACAGCAGGGAAATTGATGGTTTATATAGCAACCCTTAAATCACGCACACAGCCTAAACGGGCGGCCATTATTATGCTTCACTTATGGTTAGACGAGGTTACGTCCGTATTTTTTTTACGTCCGTGATAAAAAACTCATTTTTTATCATCAAATATTCCAATTGACCTTTTGCCTTTCGTACGAGGAATGTTGCATCCTCGCGTAATCTCATAAGTCGACGCTGTGACGTATAGAGGTCCGTAGAAAGGGCTGTTAGCAGCTAACAACTCAATTACTCGCAGCTCATGGAAATTGACAATATCGCAGAGACTCAGAGTTATGAGACCTTTAGCTTATACGAGTACTCCTAGATGTGAAAGATATGTACCTATTATTGACATATATTATACATAGGATACATAATCATTACACAAAAAAACAACTCGTTTTAGGTATGTAGTTGCATGAAATCCTGTTAAAGTGTAATGATTATGTATCCTATGTATTACATATGTCAATAATAGGTAATCCCGTTAAAGTGTAATGATTATGTTTAAAAATGCAACAAGATAGTTTAAAAAGTTACATAGGATACATTATTATAACCACAAAAATAGTTCAACAATGAGATACCTAAAAACTCAATGAAACAGGAATTAACGCGATCATAATTTAGGTACAAAATGTTACTTCTTCTGTCTGACGTTTCACCGATCGGGTTACACCGACCGTGGTCACAGGTTAACTGGAACAGCGATGTCTTCACTCCGTATGAGAGGCAGATTCTTCATCTACCCTCATAATATTATTTTCACGCAAAGTACCGTCACACACTATACTCACTGTGTCCCTATTCTGCACACTAACCGCCGCGTCCGTATTCAGGTGAGCACTCGATCGCGAAACAAAACGAGATTGTCTATTTTTAATCACTGTATTCCATTTCGCGGAAAATTTGAAACCGTCTTCCCGATTGAAATTTTTACACTTTTTGATTTCAATAGCTTCACGCACAACTCTTGAATAAAAGTGCGATCCGTGGAAAAAACTTGCGTTTGATGAATTCTATCCAGTGATTAGTAGGTACCCGATTCAAGAAGGTGTTAGGCAAAAAGTAATTAATGAGATACCTACTCTTTGATCTTAGAAGAGTAAATAAGCTACCTATTTGGGGCGCCCTTTACCAGCCTAACTACCTACCCGATTTTACTTAATATACCTAGTCAGATATTCATATTTTTTTCATTTGCTTGGTCTAAAGCTGGGTTAGGAACTATCTAAGATTACTCAATCCTGAGTATATAGAATAGGTACTCAACTACTCACCCATTTTTGACATAAGATACATAAAACAGCAAAATTTTCTATTGTCTCATTGAACAATAAGAAACTCTTTGATCTCATAATAGTAAATAAGCCTCCTCTTTTAGAGCGCAAGTTACCAGTCTACCAGGGGCGTGCGGTGCATATAGGCAATTAGGCAGTGCCTACCTGGTAAATGAAAAGAGGTAGGCAGTAGGTACGAAAAACGCTAATTTTCATTAATAAAGCACCTAAGTAAGTAACTACTGCCTACCTCAAAACAGTGTTGGCAAAAAGTTAATTTGATTAACGATTAAAAATTAACGATTAAAAAGTTAATTGTGATTAACGATTAAAACTAATTAATCGTAATCAAAATCGATACGATTACGATTATTAATCGTAATCATTAATCGTTAATCACGATTTAAAAAATATGACTAATGCAGTTTGGAACAGTTTAAGAAGTGAAAAACAAGTTAGACCCCTATTGTCAGAATTTAAAATGGAAGCCATAGTCAAAACAAAACCCTAAAACCATAGAAAATGATACCCATGTGTTATTATATTAATATGATTAGGACTACAATGTTTTGAAAAACATGAAAAATTCCAATTACGTTGCCTTAGCCCTGTAGTAAACTATAAGTAGCGATATCGTGGCTGGATTTCATCTGAAAACGTAGTTGATTAAATCTAAATAAACGTTTTTTTTTCTCTTTATTGAACATAGTTGAATCGGCTTTAATCAAATTAACGATTAACGACTAATGATTATTTCTTTTAATCGCGATTACGATTACAATATTAATCGTGATTGATTTAATCACGGTTATTTTAATCACGATTAATTTTAATCCGATTAAAGTTAATCAAATTAACTAATCGATTGAAAAAATAATCGATTAATGCCAACACTGCTTCAAAATAATACCAATGCCCGCCACTGCAGTCTACCCTACCTGGTTTACGTATACTTAATCAGAGGTTTCTAATCCATAATTTGCGTGGACGATAAGTTGGGATAAGAACTATACTTAGCTACAATGCTGCCATTCAAAAGTGTCAATGCAACGATTAAGTGTAAAAGTGTAAAAAAAAATTGACGCTGACTGTACATACATTCATTTTGTATGTTTTTATTTTAAACGTAATAGACCTTAACAACTAACGCGTTTCCTAAGATAATACCTATTACGTATGTAGTTATAAATACCAAGTGAAAACAGTATAAATTATTTGCTATTTCGATTAAGTATGACGAGTGGAATAGATAAAGAATATCTTGTTTGGCAACTTATGCAAATTTCTGGTTTATCCGTCACATTAGACCTTGACTAAACATTTTGTTTGCAGTTCTTATTGCTCTTAAACATATCGGCTTAGCGTTGTGACGTGGGTCTATGCTCTGAAATGTTATATTCGATAATACTCCAACTGCACGAAGTTAATCCACAAGTATTTTTTTGGAGATTAGCAAAACAAAAAGGATTACCGATGATCTTACTATTTTTGAACTAGCTGTGCCCGCAACTTCGTTTGCGTGGATTACATAATGTTTGGTATGATACATAATGCGCAACGTTCAAATAAAGAACAATATATCTATAGTAAAATATACTACAGGAATATTTAACCGAGATAAAAAGTATTCTATATGTTAATCCAGATTATATTCTATATGTGTGCAAAATTTTATCCAAATCCTTTCGGCCGTTTACGTGTGATTTAGTCACAAACATCTAAACATACTCACAAACTCTTGCATTTTAAATATTAGTGAGATGGGATGAAAGGAACAACCTGTAGCAGTATGTCCGTCCTTTGACCTAATTTCTCACATCCTGTATGTACACCTTATATCTAAGGTACAAGTAATGTCTCTTAAGCAAAGTTTTGTGATCGTATTCTAATTAACTATCTTTTTCTTATCTCTTAAATAGGTACTTAAAAAACTATTTCCGTACGTTCATCTCGCTAACACTCTAAGTATAGCTCAACCGATTTGGGTGATTTCTTTTGTTTTGCATTTTAGCAGAACAAGGTTTTTTTTTATGAAGTTAAAAATTAGATCCGGGTAAAACTGATTGTTTTGCTACCTCAGGGTTTGTATATTTTATGGAATAATTTCGATTCACAATTAACGTAGAAATAATATTAATAAAATTATCAATAAACGAGATAATATTTGAAAGCATTCTCAATATCTTTTGACCGTTGTAACTGTAAATGTATGTCAAAATAGTAAAAATGCTTCTCAAAATAAAATCAAGAGCACTCCTTCCTATGATAAATTGTTACGGAAAAGTGTGGAGCAATCTCGCGCCGCGTCCCCTGGTGCAAAACCTTTACCATAATGAAATGTGTCAGTGTCTGGATTAATATGTTATGTTTTATTGCAACAAAAATACCTACGACCCTCTTAGCCAAATTATAAAAATATGATATAAGTTTTTTTTAAAAAGAGCTTATAATCCTTATTTTTGTTTTGATGATTCAACAACAATTCTCAACTAAGTTAAACGAGACACAATTAAAATTCTACCTTATTAAGACCTTAACACCACCCAAGTGCTTAAAATCTCGAATATGAAAATCAAATTGTCAGAATACCTGTAACTTAAATCTAAAAATTTTAAATACGATATGCTAGAAGAATATTTAATAAACATCTTGAATTGAATAATTTTGAATTAAAACGTGCACAAAAAAGTGTCTATTTTTTCATAAATTACAAATGTTCTTTTAAACGGCACAAGCTATTTCGTTACTGTTTTCACACAAAACAAGATTTTGGAAATATACATGTTTTGAATTGAGAGTTTTATTTGAAAATTCTCGTTAAAGGCATTAATTTCATAAAGAAACATGTTTTTCCGATTTTTAGAGGTCATCCGCACGCTCGAAATTGTATGGTCGCGACGCGTCAAGGTCATTCGAGCGTGTTAAGGCCTTATAGAAAATAAAATAATCGACTTAGAAACTGATAATTAGAACTCAATAAGACAATATAAACATATGAAAGATACAGCTGCAGCTATCACTTGATTGGACAAATTAATAAATTTGTGGAACCTGAAGAACTGACTGACTCATGGCAATGCCGAGTTTAGTCATGTTTTGTTGTTTCATAAACAACCAAAAATTATGTTTTTAAGTGATAAGGCATGTTTATGCTTCTTTTTACTAATAAGTTTTTATTATTCAATATAATATCTCAAATACGATGGCCTCGATCTAATTTATTATCTAAAGTAGACAATTAAAAGAAGAGTGGAAAATCACTTGATAACACGTAAGATTTTGTAATTTTCTCCTTAATAGAGTTGGAAAGTAAGTAAGTATCTTTTCTAAATGTCTTGACATTTTGTTTACTAACCTTACGAAAAATAGATTATATAAATCAGTCTTGCTTTCCTTGAGTTTTTGCGATACTGTCGCACGCTGTATGATTTTATAGAGAAGATACAAAAGCTAACAATTGAGTGATATTTTTCTTTAGTTTTTGACTAGTATAGAATACATTCAATGTTTGTAATTATTATCTTGTGTAATAAGTGCAATAAATGAATAAAGTACGTGGGAATGCGTCAAACATTTTAATTGCACACTGAAATGACATAAAGTTCCAAAAGTAGTAACAGTAGGGAAATGGCAGGAATAGCTCGTGATCAGCTGGTCATATACAACAACTTTTCCTATGGGAGCAACATCGATATCATGATTTTATTTTCAGATGCTCCATACATTATCATCGAGGTATGCGAGTAAGTTTGTATGGGCAAGCTGATTTTTGTTATTAATTTCGATGTTGCTCCCATAGTAAAAGTTGTTGTATATGATCAGCTGATCACGTGGTTTTAAGGGGTGTCACATTATCTGGTACACCCTGTATAATTTCTCTTTTGTCCTCAGGGTCTCCGAGTGACGACGATCATCGGCTCCTTCGGGACCTGCCTAGGGGCCTGGCTGAAGGTGTTCTCTGTCCCGCAAGACATGTTCTGGCTGGGCTTCATGGGGCAGACCGTAGTGGCCATGTCCCAGGTGTTCATACTGAACGTGCCGCCCCGTCTGGCCGCGGTGTGGTTCGGCGCTGATCAGGTGTCTTCGGCTTGCAGCATCGGCGTATTTGGAAACCAGGTTTGTAGATATTATCATCATCATTACAGCCACAGGACGTCCACTGCTAAACAAAGGCCTCCTTCAGTGACTTCCAGATTGTCAGGTTGCGCGCGGCCTGCATCCAGCGGCTTCCTGCAACCTTTACCTGGTCGTCTTTCCACCTTGTAGGTGGATGTCCTACGCTGCGGTTGCGTTTGCAGATAGCCTAACTCAAAAATGTAAGAGCGGAAACACACACACCGCGCTGCTTGATCGCGAATTTGCATCATGTCACATGATTAAACTGTTTGACTGTTTTTTTGAGGTTCTCTAGTCAATAAGAAACACTTTTAATTTCGCCATGTCCGTCCTTCTATCAATATGTATGTCTATTCGCAACTTAGCTTAGATATTTTTAGTTACAAGAAGAACATTATCACGCTCCTGTCCTTAGCTGCAGGCATAGTACCCTGAATGATAATGGAATTGAACAGCCTCTTTGGGGGACTACAAGTATCGGTTCACCTCCCGCTCTCAGAAGTTCTTTCGTTACTCCGTTCTCGCCTGGTGCCTTATTGTTCTACGAGCCACCCTAATCTTGAACATGCTGATCCGGGATATCTTATCAGGAAGCGTAGGACAATCTAATTTAACTTTTGACATAAAGTGCCGCACTGAAACATTTAAAAATTTCTCAGTACTGAACTATGGTGCCCAGTTCAGAAGTGGAACTTTAATTTTTGATCTATTTATATGCGGAGATAATAATAATAATAAATAAATATTGGACAACATCACATACATTGCTCTGATCCTAAGGTAAGTAGTTAAAGCACTTGTGTTATAGAAATCAGAAACAACGACGGTACCACAACACCCAGACTCGAGGCAATATAGAAAAGTTCGTTTTCTACATTGTACAAACCGGGAATTGAACCCGGAACCTCAGAGATGGCGTGACGCCATTATCCCGGCGTGTGCCGAGGTCGATCGTTATTATTAGTCCATTATGTTTTGTTAATCTAACTGACGGACTATATATATATTTCATTTTTCTACCCTGTCGTCGTCTTTATTCTCGTGTCAATGTATTTGTAACAAAACTTCTCATAACGGCTTGACCGATTCTTATGAAATTTTGTTATTAATTCAGTAGGTCGTAAAGTATATTTCGTACCGCTAGGGGATCAGGGTGTTCCCACGCGAACGGAGTCGCAGGCAACAGCTAGTAATATTTTAATAGTCCCACGACTCTCCAGAGAGAAGTTGGTTATGAGTGCCGATCCTCCAGAAGTGCCAATGGGGCGATAATGGAATTTTTAATAGGACAAACAGGGCTACGGGGTCGCCCGCCATTGGTAGGGTTATCAAAAGTTTGATTTTTTAACGTACAATTTAGTCTGTCAAGTCAAAATGATTAAGATCTGTCGGTAAATAATGTTACTTTTGAAACGATAGATGAAATCTTAAAAAAAGTTCAGTTAAAAAAAATCAAAAAAACAATATTGATATCAGCTGGTCGGCGGTTTAGATGGTATAGTCAAATTTGTTTACTTTGAGATTTCAATATTGGTCCAGTAGGAACAGCGGGTCTAAAACGGCCGCATTGGATGTTTCATATTCCGTTCATAATATGTTTCATTTAGCATTTCACAGTACGTAACATACAATAAACGATTAGAGCGCATTCAAAAACAGTTTCTAAAATACATAAATTATCATCTCCGTAAACCGCCACCTTCGACATATGAAGACAACTGTAAGCAATTTAAATTATTAACGCTTGAAGATAGACGAAAGCTGATGGATGTTTGTTTGTTGCACGACATAATTCACGGGCAAGTAGATTGCCCTGAACTCGTGGCGGAAGTGAAGTTCAGAGTTCCGGCTCTTCGCTCACGTCGCCGTTTGCCGCCGCTTCTTTGCGAGCCGCACACCTCCACTAGGTATGCTCAAAACGCCCCGCTGTCCCGCTTGCAACGATCGTATAACGTGACATTCAGTAAAATAGATTTATTCTTACATAATAAATCATCATTTAAGGCTCTTGCCATCAAGGCCTTGAGTCCTCTATGATATTGTTATATACAGGGTATCGCACATCGCACATATCACTCACTCACTCACACACACACACACACACACACACACACACACACACACACACACACACACACACACACACACACACACACACATACATACACACACACTCACACAAACACTCACATTCACTCACACACACAGTCACGCACGCATGCACGCAATATGTTATTAGTTAGTACCTAGCTTTAGATGTTGTTTGTTTCTCTCTGCTGATAAAATTGTAAGGCGCTGTCCATTTTCACGTCCTTCTGACTTTTGCGTGCATTTATGCTATTGTAATAAGTAATCCGTGGAAATCTGTAATTAGCCGTACTAAATTGTTAAGAACTTTTAAGGTAATTTTCTACTGTATCGCCGTTGATTTCCCAAATAAAGAAAAATAAAAAATAAAAAAATGAAGCAAATCTTAAAATGAAATGTTATTTGATGAATCATTAAATGAGCCTCGAACATTTCATATTTGCAGTTCATCTAATTTAACAGTTTTGTATGGAAATTCGTAATATGGACCACTTATTATGAAAAGATTAATTCATATTAAATGTCAAATTGGTGAACCACCATTTTAATGTTATTTTTATTATTATTTTGTATTGATATTTGTAGAACACACAAAACTTGAGTGTTTTGAAACATTTTGTTTCTTTATGTTGTTAAAAACATTCATTTTCACAAAAACCGTAAAGTAAGATTGGACGCGTCACTATATTTTTTAACGTCATCAAATATTATCCATTTGATGAAATTAATTGCATATGATTCGTTTATTAATGTGGCCGTTTTAGGGTTTGCAAATCATTTCCGCTACATTTCACTAAATGAATCAGATTAAAAATGAAACATCCAATGCGGCCGTTTTAGACCCGCAGTTGTTTTATTTGAGCAGATAAAATCAACCTTTATCAGTAAAAGATTTTGATTTTTTTCGAGAGGCGCTTTTCAATCTCATCATAAACAAAAAAAAACTGCACAATTTTCTTTACCAGAATTTCTCAAGTAAAAGCCTTATGTCTACCATAAGAAACCTAATTACGGAAAAATATAACTAATATTATTTACCCCGATGCTCAGAGGCTCCGGCTGCGCCCCCGCGATAAGGGAAGTCGTTGAATTATGAGCCTTAAGCCCTTTGGAATAGAGTCGCAAGCCGTTTATGTGAAGTCGTGATGATGCAGACAATTTTTAGCTCCAAGAGTCAAGCGGAGCGAATGTTAGTATTTGAACGTTATTAGGGGTCCGTGTATAATATAGAAATATAGATAGGTGCCTTTTAATTACTCACCATACAAAAAAAAATACACTGTTTTAAAAAAATACACTGTTTTTTTTTTGGGCAATGGCAATAAGAAAAAACTGGCCAAGTGCGTGTCGTGCTACGCGCAATATAGGGTTCCGTAGTTGCCCGTCGTTACCACAATCTATTTCAGCAATTACTTCATTTAAGTCACTTTTAATGTTTTCCTCTGAGGAAGTTTTTAACGACTAAGTAGAACGACTATTACTCTTTAACTAACTGATCTATCTTGACCGTTAGATTTTTCCTAAAAATTCATGAAAAACACTACTATCATGAATTTTTCCAGATTTTGCAAGCCAGTAATTTAGCTTTTACAGGGGGGAGGGGGGACGCCCTACTCGAAAAAATTTGTACTCCCCACGTTACTACAGATAGGAGCTACCCTAAAAACAAAATTTTATTCTAACACTTTGTCGGACATATCTCCACAAAATTGTAGCTTTCTAGGGTCAACAGTCTCCAAGCAAAACCTTGGACGGACAGACAGACGTCTGTCTGTCTTTTGCGGAACCTTAAAAATGGCAATAAATATCACATATAATGCTCTGATTTAAGGTAAGTAGCTAAAGCACTTGGGTTACATAAATCCGGAACATCAACGGTACAACAATATCCACACCGGAGACAATTTTGAAAAGTTGGTTTTATACATAGACCCGACCAAGATTCGAATTCGGAATCTCAGAGATTGTGTCACCAAGTCCAGCGTACTTGCCTCTCGGTTATAGAGGTCCTATTAGTATAGTATTTCTAACGGACATGCAAGAAAGCCAAAGCATTTTTTTTTTGATAAATATTATAATTTATTCATTACATACAATTTGGGCATTTCCTCCTCCATTTGTATAATATTCCCGAACCTTGTATAAGTTTATTGTAGACTTACCTCTATAAGCTTCCATTTCCTTTACTCGGGATTCGGGTAGGTCCATAAAAATCCAATAAAATACAACAAAAGAAATCATCAGCAGGATTTTATTACTAAAGCAAAATTTTATTCGACGCAGTTATTTTTTATTCTCGAATTTCGTTCTTGTTAGTGTATTTCCATTTTGAGACACCCTTATAAAAATGATTCGAGATCTATCGATGTGAACAATATTACATTATGAGCGTCGAATTTCAAGGCAAATGAGATTTCACGCATAGTTGATTTTATTATTTCAGAGAGCGAGCTTATTAATTTGTTCCGTTAAGACCGAGAAAGGCCTCTTTCCAGTCCATTAAAGGAAAATTGAGTGAACATATTCTTAGTGATTGAACTTATACAGTTTTAAACGAGAAATTATGAATTACTAGTATTCGAAGTAAAACTACATCCGTACTTCTTACTGTATGATAAATAAGAAGGAATACAATTTATTAAAACAATCCTGCTATACGAGTGTTTGTCGCAAGTTTCAGCATAATTTATCCTACTATAGTCATCATCATAATTAGCCTACCTCGGACAGATGTAGCGTTAGTAGCGTGCATTGGGAGATGCCTTTGTCCAGCGGTGTCTACTATACAGGGTGTACAAAAGAATAGGACACTCCTTAAAACCTCGTGATCAGTTGCTGATATACAAAAACTCTTGTTGTTGAGCAACATCGAAATCGATATTTTTTTTAGCTGCTCCATCCATACAAACTCACTCATATAACTTGATGAGAATGTAACGAAGCATCTGAAAAATCCACGATTTCGACGTTGTTCCCATAACAAAATTAGTTGTATATCAGCATTTTTTTAAATTCAAAACTCGTATCTTTCGTGTTTGCCCGCTGATTTATTGAATCTTCGTAAATTTTCCTAATAATATATCTGCACGCACAGCGGAAGATACAGGCAAACTGAACTAAGTACTTATAATACCAGAAATTAGTTTATCAAATTCATCGAATCTTCTTTTTCATCAAATAAAGACTTGTATCGATATAAAAGACAATGATCTACTCATTTTAATACTCGTTTTTACTGTAGTAAATCTAAATTTTTTTTGCTAAACCCCATTTTAAATTGAGTGTAGAAAGGTACTTTACGTGGATGATTGCAAAGGCTGATTCTAGCCAGTGTCTCAGAAAATAACTGAAAATAAACAAAGAACAGACACTTTCTTTGTTTATGTTCCGTCTTCTCAAGAGGCTCTTCCGAGCTCTTATGTCACATTGTTAGTTTTAGAGTACTAGGACCACTCCTCCTGCAATTTCGAGCTCAAACTAAGTTTAGCATTCCTTCAGTCTGTCGTCATAGTAGACAGGACTGATGGTTTAGTTATGGAAGGTCTATGAGTATCTCCCACTTAAAATGTCTAAAACGATAGTTAAAAATATTGAGATTCACTGTCAACATCGACAAATTGTTTGCAATTGGAAAGTTATTTCCATACATAACATATTATGAGTGTTTGTAGCTGTATTTTCACACAGTTTAAAAGAAATATATGACAGGGGCGCGTCCATTTTCGTTCAAGTCGAAGTAAGCATAAGTATTAGCGAAGAGCACGGACTTAATTAATATGACCAGTCTTTGTTGGTCGGGCTCGGTCACTAAACCTGTTAGTAGTTCAGCCGCAGATCCAAGAGCTAAGCTGACCCGACACTATACCGAAGATATCCCGGACATCAGCCTATATGAGATTAGGATTGCTCTCAAACAGCTCAGGAACAACAAGGCGCCGGGTGATGACGGGATCACCTCAGAGATTCTGAAAGCGGGTGGAACACCGGTACTGAAGGTCCTTCAGAAACTTTTTAACTCTGTCTTGCTCGAGGGAATAACGCCGGAGGCATGGAACAGAGGTGTGGTGGTGCTCTTCTTCAAGAAAGGAGATAACACCTTGCTGAAGAACTACAGACCCATCTCGCTTCTGAGCCATGTCTACAAGTTGTTTTCGAGGGTCATCACGAATCGTCTAGGTAGGTTCGATGACTTTCAGCCTCCCGAACAAGCAGGTTCCCGAAAAGGCTTTAGTACCATAGACCACATCCATACGCTGCGACAAGTTATACAGAAGACCGAAGAGTATAACTTACCACTATGCTTGGCGTTTGTGGACTATGAGAAGGCCTTCGATTCAATCGAGACTTGGGCAGTGCTACAGTCTCTCCAGCGGTGCCATATTGACTATCGGTACATCGAGGTGCTGAAATGTTTATATAAAAACGCCACCATGACGGTCCGAGTACAGGAGCTATTCCTCTGCGAGGCGTAAGGCAGGGAGACGTTATTTCTCCGAAACTGTTTACCGCCGCATTGGAAGATGCTTTTAAACTCCTGGAATGGAAAGGATTCGGCATCAACATTAATGGCGAATACATTACTCACCTTCGGTTTGCCGACGATATTGTGGTCATGGCAGAGTCGCTGGAAGACCTCGGTACAATGCTCGACAGCCTTAATAGAGTTCCCCAACAGGTAGGTCTTCAGATGAACATGGACAAAACAAAGATTATGTCGAATGCCCATGTTGCGCCCTACCCAGTACCAGTTGGGAGCTCTATTCTCGAAATTGTTGACAAATATGTTTACCTGGGACAAGTGATCCAGTTGGGTAGGTCCAATTTTGAGAAAGAGGTCAATCGACGAATCCAACTCGGATGGGCAGCGTTCTGGAAACTACGCAACATCTTCTCGTCCAAAATACCTCAGTGCCTAAAGACGAAAGTATACAACCAGTGTGTGTTACCAGTGATGACATACGGAACTGAAACGTGGCCTCTTACTATGGGCCTTATTAAGAAGCTTAAAGTTGCACAGCGCGCTATGGAAAGGGCTATGCTCGGTGTTTCTTTGCGAGATCAAATCAGAAATGAGGAGATCCGTGAACGAACCAAAGTCGCTGACATAGCCAGACGGATTAGCCGGCTGAAGTGGCACTGGGCGGGGCACATAGCACGTAGAACTGACGGCCGATGGGGCAGAAAGGTTCTGGAATGGAGGCCGCGTATCGGCAAGCGCAGCGTAGGACGCCCACCCACAAGGTGGGCTGACGACCTGGTAAAGGTTGCAGGACGACGATGGATGCAGGCCGCTTCCAATCGGCCGATCTGGAAGTCACTGGGGGAGGCCTATGATCAGCAGTGGACGTCGTGTGGCTGAGATGATGATGAGTCTTTGGTGTCTAATAATTTATTTGTGGACGCAATTTATCTCGACTCATGAAATATTATTTACACACACATTCAAAAAAACATATAAAAGAGGCAATAAAGAAAGTAGTCGACATACGAGTTGGTTATTTGCCGCAGAACAAACAAAAGATGAATAGAAGGTGTTCGATGTGGAAGTCTGAATACCGTGATATTATGGGGTGCTGTGAAACAACTTTTTGTAGGTTTTTTTTTTTATAATGAGGATCCTATGTAGGATCCATAATGAGTGGCGGCGTTTCTCACCACCACTCGCCAAGTATACCTACTAACCCCCACGTGTTCTGTCAGGCCGCTATTAGCGGGACTACGAGACGGATCACTGTTGGAATGCACTTTCGAGTCGCTGTGGACTTGTGATTTGTGAAGGATCAAGGAACCCTAACAAGCAAGTAGACGGTTTAAAAATATAAAACCTGACTAAATAAATATTTGAGTTTATTAAAGTCTAGAAAGTCAGTGATGCGGTTTGTGCATATGCAATTACCTACATTAGTAATTAATAAAATAGATATGTTTAAGAAAACTGGACCTATTACCGTAATGCAAATTCAAGGCCAGCTTAGTCTAGACAATAATTAAGTAATTATTATAAGTACAATACGTTTGCTCGGCATCTGAAACAGTAGGCGTTCAGAGTTATGTCTAGTACAGTCGGCAGCAATTAGATAGCGACATGCAAGGCTGTCAAATAGTTAGATACATCCAAAGTGATCAAATACATCGATACAGCCAAAGTGTTCAAATTATTGAGTGCACCCAGCCTGTCCAAATATATCGATACACCGTATTGTCAAATAGCTAATAATAATACGTAATTGGTAAACGCGTTCCGTTACTTTTGACGAATGAAATGTCTCTATCTATATGAGCGTCTCGGGTGTATCGATATTTTTGACCACTTTGGCTGTATCTAACTATTTGACAGCCTTGGATGTCGCTATCTAATTGCTGCTGACTGTACATCGGTAGGAGTGTGATTGCGCCACTCGGAAGCATTTATCCTATCAGGAGTGTGGGGCCCGCTTGTCTGATTCATCTGAATAGCAAGTGCAGTTATATAAATAGATGTTCAATGATACCTACATCGTATACCCACACGTTAAGTTTGTTTTGGTAACTGATGCTCTTTGATGGTTCGGCTCGCTTGAGTCCAGCATGCGCAACACGATAAAATTGTGTCGTGGCATTTTATCGACTTTTGACGTAAATATGTCGTTTTGCCTTAGACAATAACAATGAATAAACCTAAATATCATGGCAATGCCATGCAAAATAAGTGGCTAGGATCAACGGGAGACCATGAAAATATTAAGAAAATGGATTCGAGACGTCTGTGATCCTTTAGGTTAGGAAAACCGACAAGATTATCGTCGAAGCCAAAATTTGTCTTGTCTATCGATAAAATAACCGATGCGCCCATGCTAGCCTTGCAGGAGGCGTATTTTTGAAGTATTCGAATTCACAAGATCGCATACGAATTCCTAAGAAATTGTATATGATTTTTAGGATTTCGTATGCGAATTCGAATTCGAACGCACGCTTCAAAAATACGGCTGCAGGTGTGCTGGGAGACGCCATTGAAAAAATTTAATTGTAACATTGATTAATTCCTTACTTGAAAATGACGATTCGTTCGTTGTCTGGCTTTTTAAATGTTAGTAACAATGATAATAAAATAGATATAAATCGGGCGAAGTAATAGTTTAAAGATTTTAAAGGGCGTTTCCACCAGAGCTTGGCGAGAAGGAATTATGCATTATACAATTTTTATGGACGCCGCTAGCCGAGCGTGCCTTAAGTTTGCTCAGGTTGTAATTTGTGAGTTATTTGTACTAAATCGTTACATTGTAGATACGCCATCCGACGTTCTTGATCGCCATCCAATTAAATTGTACCTATTAATCGTAATTTTATGCTGTTATACGATTCTGTAATCTGTAACAATAATTTACGTATCCTTATCATTTTAAGGCAGATTTAAATAAACGCAAGCGAGATTATAGAAACTAGGTAAATGAAAGTAATAAGTAAGTAAGTACCTCGTTTGTACCAATATAGATAAGTAAAATCTTTTAACTAAGTTTATTGTATCTTAATCATATCGTAAATTCAATCCGTCTTCCAAGATAAAAGGCCTATAAGGAAATAGCGAAAAAACGCTGATAACCTCGGAAGTCGCAATAATGTTGAGGTAAACAAGCAGGTAATGCAGATAATACTTATTTAATTTTGCACATTTAAGAACTGCATGTCACTTGATAATCTTAGCCTAGTCTTTTATTTATTCGAAACATTCATGGACAGATTAGCAGAAGGTTTCTTGCTTTCAAGGTTCAGCCCCCAAAATCGATTAACAGTTATATGATTATACCTATATATATTATGTACTTACATACATACCATATACATGCAAGTACTCTCTGAAACACACACCTAGTTCATACACTTGATTGTGTTCGTAACAGTAAAACAGTTTCCAAATACATTTCATAAAATCTAAGAAGGTTAAAGGTGTGAGTTGTGACCCTTTTCTCCCCTGCGCTTCAATATCGTTGGCTTGGCACACGTCTAAAGTTCTCCACGTCCTCTGCTTATGGTCTGACATCAGACTTTTGCCCTGAACCTGGGCAAGGTTTGCTACAAAAGTCAGTTATAATAACCCTCACTCGGCCGAGTCGTGGTGACTGCTATTGGGGCGAGCCTTCAGCGCTCGCCAAAACTGCCCGGTTGTAGCTGACCGAAGCTTTTTAATTGGGTTCTCAGTGATAGGTCCGTTCAAAAAAAAGTTTGAATCCTAAAGATAGTGGTATCGTTTAAAAAAAACTGTTATTTTACAAAATTCATCTTTTTTTTTTAGAAGTCATATAGTCATATACAAACATGTTAAAAACCAGTTCGGTATGATAACAGACCTGGAGGTTCCTTAATATAATTTAAACAAAGTATAAAATACAAGCAGCGGTGTCGGGCCTAAATATTCCAAACATAGGTTGGCATGTAATACTATCATCAAGTTTGTGATACAATTAAATGAATGCGAACCATCATCTCTTTTTGCAATTCAGTTTAGGACCCAAATTGATCTACGTCATAAAATTTTAATCATGAAATGAAGGCTTCAACTATCGTAGGATTCGAGAAGAGAAGGCAGGTAAAAAATCAATCTAGGTAATTCTCGCGTGAATACATCACGTTGAACACAAATTTTTACTACAATGTAGTCAATTCAGAACGCGGAACTCGATGACCAAGGTTTTCCATATTACATAACAATGTGCACTGTATACCTACCTACTAATGTTATAATCAAAAAATCATTTTTTTCTTTTAATCATGACAAAAAATGTAACGTAAAATAGATACGCATTTTATTTCTTATTGAATGTCGAACTTTACAAAAGACTGTGAGATAAAAACATTTTTATGACACGGCGAACACAATTTAATGCCTTTAAAAATTTTCTCCCTTGTATTTGGACATCTGTGTTTGCTTTGTTTCTCCCGTTTTATTCGTTTTCTTGCTTGCAATTTTATTTTTGTTCATGAAGCTGTTTTTAAGTTCAAATTACATCTAGTTACATTTAAAATCCCAAAAATGGTTGGAGTGCCTAGCTCTGCCTGGGCAGGGCAAGTGAATTGGCTTAAGATTGTTTTGAAATTCTGATAATCAAATTAATTAAAGATAGTGAAAACGTTGACGCCTTGCATCTGAGAATAGGCAATGCAAAGTTGTGCTGTCAGTTAATTTACATTTTCACGGGCGCTGCACGCCTTATTATAAAGTGTTTAGATAATGAATATTAGCCCCAAACCACAAAATAGAAAACCGGCGCTATACGTAATTTGTGCCCAAACTAAGCATAGATTGTACTATGGCGACTAGATAACGGATAAACGTTCTTAAATACGTTTTATAAACATCCATGACTGAGGTATGTACAAATGGTCGTGCTCATCACACAAACATTTTCCCCGCGCGAGATTCGAACCCGCAACCGCCAGGCTTTGTAGTCCGAAGCGCGAACAACTACACCAGACGGTCGTCGTTATGATTATTATGTTACCTATGCTTAAAATTTTGTTTTAAATACAATCGAAATCGAATTTAAAATTGAGTTAGATGAGCGAGCCAAGCGACGATGATCACATCTTTTCTGTCAAATTCTCTACTCCAATCAGTGGCGAGCATTGGTTGTATTTTGAGGTAGGCAGTAGATACTTACTTAGGTATTTTTTGATGAAAATCGGTGCTTTTCGTCAATGACACACGTTTGTAAGGGCCTACTGCCTACCTTGTTTAATTTACCAGGTGGGCACTGCATAATTGCCTATATGCACTGCATGCCCCTGACTCCAATCCAGGAAACACAGGTGTCGTGGTGTGAAATTAAATTTCCAGTAATACACGTAATAAATCAGCAATAACGGCCTTTGTCGTGTCAGCCTTGAATAGGAGATTAATGGCGGGCACCCCAGGATATGCATAAGTATTCGTTCGAAAAACTCGTGAAAATAATGTCATCTCCGGGCAGTTATGAAGCAATTATCTCGATGGATTTTCCTCTTGATTTATAATTGGGTTCTTTACTTTAGAAAATTCTTGCTTAGACTATAAATAGGTAGATAGGTAAATGCAATTAATATTTGAAAGGACGTCTATCTTGGTGGTTCGCGTTTGGACAACTAAGCCAGTTTAAATCCCACAAAGTGTAATAATTGCTCATTACACACACAAACAATTTATCGTTTGAGTGTGTAAATCCATGTTTTGACAAAAAATATGCGATAAATCGCTATATCGTATCGTGTTTTGTTGCTCATGCTAGAGGGGCTGTACTTACATTGAGTTTTAAAAGTTTTTATGGGTGGACTAAATTACTTTTGCACCTACTTTTTAATTTTTATGCAAACACAGTACAGCTTAATTTTACATAATTAAATTATGAAAACCCTATAGAATAATAAGAAGGATTTTCCGAATATTGCTGTTTAACTCTACCAGTCCGTGGTAGGAATTCTTATTTCCATAAAAATAACGGCATGGGTCGTAGGTACTTGTATGTGAGGTCTAGTGCGAAAGTGTTTCGTTCGTTCGGACATAATAAATAATCTATCGAATTAAAATAGCCATTCACTTGTACTAAACCTTTAACAATTTATAAACAATTGAAAACGGCCGAGTTATTTACACGGCTAGTTTGAGTTGGTCATAATTTTGTCAAAGGATTGATACAGGGAGATGGTAATTTTAATTTGTTAGGTTTATACGTCCAAACGAACGATACATTTTCGTATTAGGCTTTCTGATTCTATTATCGTGCTAAATTAGAGATTAATGGCGACGCGAAATGTGCCATGTTACATTTGGTCTATTTGAAGTTACTGGTAGGTAAACATAAGAGCTATTAGCAAAATGAAACACTTAATCCAGCTACTTAATTGGATGGATAGATTCTTCTGGCAATTATAAAGTGTTATAATAATATAATCAATGTGAGCTAGTCGAATCGAATCTTACCTACAGAACTAAAAAAAACTATAGCATAAATCTGACTTTTAGCTGCTAAGCCTTTGTGCCTTAACCGTAAATAGCCATTTTCTTTTTTAATGGCACCAGTTTTTTTTTTTTGCTAAGAAAAAATATTTAAGCTGTGATAAATAGGTTACTTCTTATACAGGTTGATTTTTCATCACCATCCAAACCTTCTGAGAAGACTCCCGTGATACAAACGAACTACTCTTTCTATTGGACCAACTCTCTTACTGCAAAAAAAGAAATCAGCTGTTCCGTAAATATTCAGTCGACCAAAATTTATGGAACAGCTGATATTTTTTTTTGCAGTTGGAGAGTTGGTCCTATAGAAAGAGTTGTTCGTTTATATCACGGGAGTCTTCTCAGAAGGTTTGAATGGTGATAAAAAAGTCAATCTGTATATTATTTTGTTTAAAAATATAAAGATAATGTAATATTAAAAGCACGAAGAAAATGCAGTACTTAGTTACTCTGTGCTAATTATGTTACTTTATTTTATGAAACTATCCTCCATCACCTGTAACATGACGTACGTATATACGTAGGTAGGTAGGTACGGATGGACAGCACCCGGTCACGGTATTCGGAGCGTAGCGAGTCTTACTTGTTCTGTGGTATTTCCCGGCACCCGCCATAAATAGATATTCTGTCTGCTGTTGTAATGTAGTTGTGTTGCATGTCGATTAATAAATTATGATTTTTGAAAATATCCTAGTTTCATTACAACAATTTTGTAGCTTCATTACATTCATATTCATTAATTTCAGCTTTTGGTCATAAGTATAACATTACACTTAGATACGTCATTTTACAATATAGAGTCAATAAAATATTAAATTACCAAATTTATTGAACTAGCAAGTATAGAATTTTAGGTAGATAGGTGATTTTGATGTAGGTACTCGTTTACTCGTTTCAAATTGTTTTTAAAATGTATCCTTTTGCATTTTTTCTCTCTCCTTTAAAGCATTATTTATTTTTCTTCCACAGCTTGGCGTAGCCCTAGGCTTTGTGCTACCCCCAATGCTGGTGCGAGCCACCGGCACTATAGAGCAAATCGGAGCTGACTTCCAAGTGATGTTCTACCTAGTCGCTGGAATCACCAGTGTACTATTCGTCTTAATTTTGCTGTGTATGTATTCGATTTAATTTTCACTATCCTCTTTGATGTACTGTGGCCGTCTGTGGCTTTCTGTGGGTAGCTTATGTCTAGCAGTGGACTTCGAAAGGCTGGTGATGATGACAATAAACCTCCGTGATTATCTAACTGTAAAAACTTACATGATCTCGTGTTATGTGTTGTTGTGTTGTACACAATAATATAATGTTTATGGTAAAAATAGATTTAATATTTTAACAACAACCGTAAAACACCTACATAGAGTTGCTACATCTGCTTGTTTATTGGCGCTGAGTGGATAGACGATTAAATTCGGTGAAAACAAAAGATTTCGATCTTAAACGTCTCTACTAAATTACAATTTTGAATTCTTACAGTTTTCAAGGCAGCCCCGCCAACTCCACCATCCGCAGCAGCCGACATGGGTTCGAGTCTGGACTCTAACTTCATACAGTCCATCAAGAAGTTGATGACCAACCGGAACTACGTGCTTTTGCTGATCTCATACGGCCTCAACGTGGGCGTCTTCTATGCAATTTCTACTCTGCTCAATCAGCTGGTCCTAATGTACTATCCAGTAAGTAGTTTTTTTTCTAAATATTTTGGTCTTATTTTAGGTCTGCCAGTTTTGGCGAGACTTTGCGAGACTTTCTTTAATATTATTTTTTTCCCAAGGGTGCAAACGAAGATGCTGGTCGCATCGGCTTGGTGATGGTAGTAGCTGGCATGATTGGTTCAGTCATTTGCGGCTTGATCTTGGACAAGACTCATCGGTTCAAAGAGACCACACTTGCTGTCTACGCTGCATCCACCGTGGGCATGGTTGTCTTTACTTTCACACTAAATTGCGGCGTTATTGGAGTCGTGTATATGAGCAGCATACTGCTCGGGTGAGTCATTTATGTTTTTTTTTTTAATATTTACAAAGGTACAAATGTTTTTTTCTGTGATACGAATAATTACAATCTTTAGGTTTTATTGCGTAGTTGCTTAAAAAAACAATAAAATTTATTTAATTTAAACTGAAAGCAATTCAATAAGTTCAAGTCTTACAGACCCCCACCCATGTTTTTCCACTAAAGTATTTTCTTGTTGTAAATATACAATAATGGAAAGAAACCACATTATAAATGACAGAATCAGAAATGAGGCATCAGGCACCCTATCAGGCTGTCGACTCAATTAACAAAGGCCCTGTGGTTAGCTAAAGCTTTTGAACTGGCAACATTTGCTTAAATTAACAATTAGATTATTTGATAAACAAGATTTTATGGAGGAGACCGCTTTTAGAGATGCAATGCATTTTAACCTGTTCTTTGATTTTTTTGTACTTTAACTACAATAATGTTTTGTGGTGCGTACCAAACTTCATCCAAACTATTAATTTGTATTTAATGTTAAAGTAACACCCACAAAGTTACAGGTTTTTTTAGTATGTTTAATTTCCTTTTTATTGACTTCATCAATTTGTATTTCTAGGTTCTTTATGAATGGTTACCTGCCAGTCGGATTTGAGTTTGCGTCCGAAGTAACGTATCCTGAACCTGAAGGAACGACGTCTGGTATTCTCAATGCTGTTGTGCAGGTGTGTAATTTTGTTAAATTCGTTTATGTATTGTTAGAGTATAACAAATTCAAAGTCAAATGTTATACTTAATGTGCCACATTGCGCTAGATCCACACTATTCCCCATTTCATTGGATTCTTCCCGTATTCACCAATTTATATTATCATGGGGATCCAAAATCATTCCTTACTTTTAAGCATCACATAACAATAGAAAATCCATTATTTTTACTAGCATGCCAGCAATTTGTTAGGCTACGTACCTTCTAAAATGATCATCATTTTTATTTTCAGATCTTCGGCATCGTGCTAACCCTACTGTATGAGTGGATGCTGGGTGCGGTGCACGACCGCTGGGCGAACCTCACACTGTGCGCTCTGCTAGTACTTGGAACCGCCATCACCGCAGCCATCCGCGCCGATCTGCGACGCCAAGCTGCCGAGGCTAAGGCTTAATTTAGTTCAATCCTACAGAATTGTCATTTTAGACATCCTTTCTTATTAGATCTTACCCACCAGTTGTATCAGTGGCCCAAAATAACGCTATTGAGGGTTTGATGCTGGCGAATGCTGACTCAGAGGCGATGTCGTCCTCTGCACCCCTGTAGCTGCGTCCTTTTCTGTCTTCTCAGACTGCGAAAAGGTGTATGAAAATATTCATGTACTCCTTCAAATAACACCGTAAAACGGACTTTTATTTTATAAAATCTATTTCTTATTAAGTATTTAACCGTTTTATAGGTATCTTTAGTCGCAGTTGAAGTGTACGTATGCTGTTTAATAAAACGCCTAAATAGATAATTGTAATATTTCGTAGAATTTTGTCAAAATTTACAAAAATATTAAACTATATTATTATATTACTGTAAACTGTAAAAATAACCAGAAATGAATTTGGTAGCTAAATGTAATCGCGACAATAACGTGTGACTGTATTTATTAGGTGACTTGCCAAACAATGCTAAGGTAAGTAGGTATAGTGGAAATGTAGAAAAATGAAAAGTAAAACATATTTTGTAGATAAAGAAAAAATTGAAAGTACAATATACCTACCGTAGAAACTTCTAGTAGATCTTTGATGTTTTCAGTCCAAAGTATTTGTAGGTTTATAATACTTAAGTACCTATTTGACTGTAGAAACTACTAGCTCACGGAATAATTTCTTTCCGAATTTCCTTTTATTGTTAATTTATATCATATTAGTGTAGCACTAATAACACTACTCAGGATTGGTAATGTTAATAATCATAATCTCAATCACCTTGTATTTATAAACTATTATTAAATAAAAAAATAATCAGCTATAAACGTTACACAAAAAAAATTGAGGTTCCAAAAGTACCTTTTTATTTATGAGGGTTTCTTTTACTTATGAACTGAATGAATATTGCATAGAAAATACAATAGCAAGCTAAAGTGGCAATGGGCGGAGAACATAGCACGTAGAACTGACGGCCGATGGGGCAGAAAGGTTCTGAAATGGAAGCCACGTACCGGCAAGCGCAGCGTACCTGGTAAAGGTTGCAGAAAGTCGCTGAATGCAGGCCGCTTCCGACCGGCCGATCTGGAAGTCACTAGGGGAGGCCTATGGTCAGCAGTGGACGTCATGTGCCTGAAATGATGATGATGACGAGAAAATGCAATACTGTTCTCGTTACATGAGTGAAATCCAGTTTGAGCAAAATAAAACAAAAATAGCAATAAGGCCGTCTTTATTCAGTTACTATTTATTGAATTATTAAAACTAATGAAGACCTAAAAGGTCGCATGTGATGAATGTTAGATAAGTAGTTGTTTAGATACGTTTTTCATTGAAAAGTAGTTTTTAAAAAGTATTACAAGAAATCTGGATTATATTCAATTTGAATAAAATGATTGTATAGATAATTGTAGATTATTCAAGAGTAAAAATCTTTGTGCGCATCTGTAAAACCAATGCTAGTGAAAAAAACTCGGCTTGGTTACACAAATATTCCTATTTAGTAAACATATTTATAATATTTGAGTAGGTACTAGGAAATATAATTTATTTTAAAGATAGAAACATAATAATTACCTATAATTTTAGTTTACAATATAAATGAAAAGATGGCAATTAATAACATCTTCAAATCTCGAGTTATTTTGCATGATTTGTTTATTAGATATTAGTTATCGGTTAGTTTGTTTTATATTTTGGCGATAATTTGGTAATTTATATCGTTTTGTATAATCTGAGAAATATTTTGTTACCTAGAAATACCAAGTTAAACCCAACCCTTTGAAATTCGTTAGGTAGAAGCAAGGCGATCCGCACAATAACGAGATAGTTGAATAGCTAGCACTAGATAGATAAAGCTGAATCCTAGTTTACCCAGTACTCAAGTTTATCATAATTACGCTGCACTATTTTAAATAACATGGTTTTTGTTTTCAGTTTTAGCAGTAAAAAAATAAAAAAATATAATGTAGATTACATCAAATCTTTGTCATCATAAAATAATAGGTAAACATCAACACTGTATGTTTGTGTTTATTTAAGACTTGTGATTATTGTGGTCACGATCAGAATAAAAATGGTTGTCTTATAGTAGAACATTCAATTTTACCGTAGTGACCGAAGAATGTATTGTGTTTTTATTGAATAAGTTTTGGTAGTTTATCATTAAATGTAAAGATAACAGTATTATTAAATTAATATTAATATAAATTTCAGTCTATATAAAATTAAAAGAATATAGGCCTGTTTATAGCTTTATTGAGTGGTAAATCCACAAAAAATAAAAACATGGTTAGCCTATTAATGTCATTAAATAATAATATCGTATTTGTTAGAAATGCGATGTTGATTGTAATGTTTTATTTAAGTATAACGCCATAAATATCATGCATGATTCATGAAAATATGAATTAAAAATTATAACATAAATGCAAATCCAAAATATTGTATTTTTAATATCATGTCTTCACTGTCTATATTTTTAGACAGTCAATTAATATGGCCTATTAAGTATGTTATTGACTCATGGCCTGAGATTTTCGGGCCATGTCATAAAATACCTACATTATAAGCTGTAAGTTAACAAAAACTTAGTGCCCTTGTGCGATTTATGTGATTATTAATTGACTACCTGCTCGTTTGGTGCAGTAGCACGGTTCTTCTCCTTGAATGTACAGGGCCTTAGATTGGATTCCCAGTTTAGGTCAATTCAGATAAGGATATTTTCCTTGATCCGGTTATGCTGGGAGACGCCCTTGATAATAATATAGTCTGGTAACTTCGTAACACAGGGATTGAATTCGAAATCACAACAAACGTTATGTTTTCTAGTTCGTGATATTTATTTATATTTGTTATGTTTTTCCTTGTTTTCCTATCAATTTTTTTTGGTTGTGATTTCCAGAACATTTTTTACTTGAGTGAGATACGTCCGAGTCGCCAGTTGCTTCTGTCTCTTCGTTGTGATGTTTCGAAAGCGGAGCGAATTAAGTCGGTTCAGTGCATTGGACTTGTGATTATTTGCAATTGCAATACAAACTTTATGTTATCGTTTAGAATCTGAAAAAATGCATTTACTGTCATGCCACTTGGCCTTAGATATGCCCGTGAGTTTGCAACTACGTAGATTTATGGACATAAAAAAGATTATCTGATTAACCTGATGAATTGAGCTAAGTTCAAAATATTAATTTGAATTTTAATAAAAAATAAATACAACTTATATATGGTAATATTACTATATTTATAGTTGCATTAATGAAACAACTTATGTTACTATGAAACATTCCATCAAAGTCCCTTGATAGTAAATACCTAAAGATTTTGAAACTGCAATTTGACAATAAAAACGGAACAGTGTATTTATTCTGAAACATCTCATAAGTCTTGTATTATGTATAGAATGGCTGTGTTAGTAATAGTCAATTTATTCTTTTTCTATAAATAGAACTGTCGCATTATTGGATAAAGAAATGATTTTAGCTAACCTGGTATAGTTGGCTTTAAGTAATATCATGGTGGAACAAAATGAAGACATTATTGTGTAGGTATGTTTTTATTATTTAAAAAAAATTATGTATGCATTTAATAGTTTCATTTTTATTTTGTAGGCCTTGATTTTGTTATTGGTGAGCTAAAGTGATTAAGAATCAAATGAATACGCCGTTTCAAGTATCAAATCAACAAATGCATATTTAAAAAATGGTGTAGAATGTCAATGCATTTTGTAGTTCATATTTTCAAGCTTTTTGAAGCATTCAAGTATACAATACATTAACAGTTAAAATTTGTATCTCTAATAACATTTAACTGTCCCAAATTTTATTGCTTAAGCTATTTATAATATGTAATTTCTTTCCACAAGTAGCAATAAGCGATTGATGTATTAAATGTTTATTGTTCAATAAAAAATGTTGACGGATTACTCAATGCTCATTATTGCAAATACTTCAAGCCTTAAGGATACCTACCCATCTCAAAATCTCTGTTATGTAAATTAAATAATCAGAATATCTGATATGTGAATCCAAAAACTTAAACGATAAGCTAAACTAAAGATTTAATAAACATATTGACTTGAATAATTTTGTATTTTTGGCAACTCCCTTGTATAAAAACAATCGCAAAAAACAGACCATTTTATGATAAATTGAACTCTCAAACGGCACACGCTGCTCGTTTGTTTTTTTTTTTTTCACAAAACAAGATTACGAAATTATACATCTTTGACTTGAGAGTTTTTTTTTAAATACTTACTCATATTATGAACATAAAAAAAGATGTTTTTAGCATTAATCCGTGCAAGCCGAGCGCAATTACATTGATTGTACTTTGAGCACGGACGTAAAAAAAATACGGACGTAACCTCGTCTAACCATAAGTGAAGCATAATAATGGCCGCCCGTTTAGGCTGTGTGCGTGATTTAAGGGTTGCTATATAAACCATCAATTTCCCTGCTGTTTGGTGGTACCAATGGATCTCAGTTAACTTATGTAATTTACATATATTTTTTAACAGAAATTTAAACGGTTGATCTATGTTGGCCTACCAAACATATTTTTTATGATCACTGTGATAAAAATAAAACACATGTTACGTATGAAGAAATATATTTTTACACATGACAATAATAGTGATAAGGCTATGACTATCTATAAAATATACTCCTGAATAACAAACATTTTGAAAACCCCACGACGCTTAATACGTAATTGAAAAAGGATAATTTTGCGTCGGGGTTAAAAATCAAAAATACGTTTACATCATATATCATAATGGTATAATAATAATGTTAAGTACGTATATTATTATTATAACTAATAAAGATGCGCTAAAATCCTTTATGTTGGGTCAACTTTTTGTACACTTGTCTTTTGTTGTCTAATGTACGGGAAATACTTTCTATTTTAGAAATATGATGGAACCGAACGTTCAAATACTTTTGAACAATGCATTTCACTAAACTTATTCTATGATCCGCTCCTGCTATGGCGTGAATATTTTCTATATTTAAAAAAGTTGTTCTGTTGTCAATGAACATTTCCAAAATTTTTGTCATTAGATACATATGTTGCCTATTACTATATATTTGTATTTTTTCTTTAGCCAACTTTCTAATAACAATTTCACAAACACAACATATATCAAATAAGTCTTTAGATGGGAACCTCAATCCTCCTCTGTTTTTCTTTAAAATCAATTTATGGAAATCCAAAATTTCGGTGGTAAATATGTTGCATTGTTAGCAATAAATGTTAAATAGATAGGTACATTGTCCAAAAATATCAATACCTGCAATATAGGTGAAAAATAGCTTTGTGTTTGTGTTTCTGTAGAGTTTAAAAGTAACTGCAAGTAATAAAATAAATAAGAATAGAAGCCGCTCATTAAATATTAAATTCATTACAAACAATTCAAATACAATAAAACTTACTCTTTTTGGAATGGCATACGGAACCAAACAACGTAGTCACTTAGCTGTAGTTATAAAATCTATGTCATCAAAATGTGAACTGCACACGGTACCGGCAGATGATGGGTTCCAACTGCTTTCTCCTCTGCAGTTTCGAATAATTAAAATCCAGTCATCCCTACGATTTTTGTCTTTAGGAAACATATGAAAACGACGTAAGAGATATTTTATAATAAAAGTATGGGGATCTTTTATTTTACTTTTGAGAAACGGTACCCAAAAACTGACAAAATCTGATTTCAGAGTCACATACATAGTTATTTGCATACAAATATAAATTTCCCCACCTTTTGGGGTAATTTTCCCGTAAATAAAGTGACAACACTGTTGAATTTTACCTCTAGAATTCTCGGCAAAGTCTTTAAAACATAAATATTTTTTTTTATCACGAATCGTAATAACTTACGTATGATAGGTGATTCCATGTGACTTTTTACTTTTGCTCGTGTAGTTTTTGGGCATTTTCACTTTAATGTGCAATGATTTTAATTTTGATGAATTTTTACAAAACTTGTATTTTTTTGCTAAAACTTGCTTAAGTTTATAGTAAATATAATGTATTTTAGGATTTATATAATAATCTATCAAATTGATCAATATTTATCCTTAAATACATTATTATTGTTAGGAAGGTGTTGAAAAATTGTCTAGTTTGTAACAAAAATGAAAGTAATTATTCTATGAATAAAGGGAATAAATAAATCTGCAATCATGACATTTATTATAGTGTAGGAATCATTATACTTAACATCAACATGAATAACTAAACATTATTGAATTTTTAATAACAATCTTGTAATTTAATTCGGTTTTGTAACATTTTGCGCCAAACGAAAATTATTTTTTAAAGTTGCTGTTTTAATTCTGATAATTTTCTAATGAAGTGAGATTTATTTAAAAGGGTTTTGAATTTGGTTTACGAAAGATAAAACATATGTTACTATTAATGGGAAAATTTTCGAAATATTTAACAAAGATTAATCAACAAAAAACGGGACAGTTACAAATGGACATGACATGTTACAAAACCGAATTTATAAGGTGTCGTCCTCAATGTGACAAAATAAAAAAAAACATTAGGATTAAATCTCTTTATGTTAAAAATTGAGCAAACAATTGAAATAATCACTTCAATGACTAATTAGAGCCTGACTGTGTGAATGTATAGGTATACATACTTAAAAACATACAACAAACTACGCTGAAACTAATTGCCCAACAATAAACATTTACCTGTTTAAACAAGCCTTTACTTGTCCGGTTTGTAACGTTTCTTGTCTGTCATGTAGTAACGTTACAAAAAAGACGTTACAAAAACATTTGAGCTTTGAAATAAAATTAAATTTATCCATTAAATTGCAACAATCCCTTCATGCTATCATGTATTTGTAATTAACATGTTCTAAGTTATGTGCTGAACTCTAATTAGCATAAATTTACGCCGTAAAATGTAATAAAAATACGTTACTAACCAGAAAAAACAGGAACCACAAATTGCACAGAAGATACGTTTATCCCACGTTACAAGTTCTGACACTATTTTCAATATGGCCGATGCTTTTTTTAAGTCAAGTAGTGAGGGTTGCAAGGCATAAAAAATCATAATCTTCAGTAGTTTCTACAATGGATCGGATATTTGCGTTACAAAACCAGACATGTCCGGAAAACCGAAAAGCATGGGACAAGCTTTACAAATTAATTGTAGTTTAATTATAATGATTGATTTAGCAAAATTTGTATTTAAATAAAAAACAAGTGTACCTTTATCAAATTTGATTATTACATTATTAACCACCAAGTTAAAACGCGTCAAAAACTGAAGGCCAAGTTGGCTACCTAGAAACGGGACAGTATGAAACTGATAATTATCATAATTTGAAACATATTTTTTACGTAAAATTAAATAACGTATGTTTATATATTAGTAAAACTAGGGAAAACCATCATGTCTAATTTAAGTTTAAGCTAAATTCATTACAGTAATTGTTTCTGAATTTTTAATAAAATTATTTATGTACAGGGACACGTCGGAAACAGCAATTTGCCATTTAAAGTGAAAATGCCCTTTTGCATGATTTAACAACACAAGACGGCATTTTTGATAAATAAATCGTTGACGCAACGAACGCATTTACTATGTGTCACTGGCGCTGTCACTCGGGGCGAAATGGCGGCGGGTTGGCGTACCTAGTGTGTATGTGTGAGTGTAGATCATGTACAACGAACGAAATTAGCGTACCTTGCATGCTTCACATTATTTTAATGTGATGTTACGTCCGTATTTTTTTTACGTCCGTGACTTTGAGTTCATTTAAACTCCTCCACAAGACACAAACACACGCTAGGTACGCATATTAAACCGTTTAAAAACCCTATCGCCACATTTGTAGTAGTTGTTTACGCAATGACCTAAATAAAAAAAAACATTATTAGGAAATGATTTTTGTTCCATATCAATTAATATTTTTTTGTAAATATTTTTCTTGTTTCCATAAAATATTTGATAATGGATATTGGTTCATAATTATTTTTAATTATCACACACACTGCAAACGTAATGACACTAAATAATTAACATTCACATTCAGTGCAAATTGATCCTGCAATCTAGGCAAAAAAATGAATAGTTCTGGGGAATTAAAGACATTTCGTGATTTGACGCTATGTGCAATCAAACTGCAACATGATTAGTGCCTGCACTGCCTGCCTCTTTTGTTGCTGTCGTTTGTTTTTGTATGTACACTAGATGTCGCTAGAATGTGTAAAGTTGAACAAAAATAGGTTCAATTTCGTCACAATTAGAGTACTATTGACAATAGCATATGCATTGTTATCATAATATTTCTAGTTGACAGATTCATGATGTTGACACTTTTTCAAAAACAGTTGCTATGGCGGCATTTTCATTTCTTTGTGGGATAATTTGTGGATAATGTAATAAATAAACGTAAAGGTACCTATTTCAAATGAAGATAAAACTCAGTATTTATTTATCAATGAAAACTACCAAGGCTACCAAGAATGTCCTAAAGAATGTAGCATAAATTTGCCTTTTCGCTAAAATTGTATGGCAGCAAAAAAGTTCATTTTTCTCTTTTTGGTTAATTAATAAAAAGCTGGTGATTGAATAATGAATGGTTTTAAAAAAGAGGAAGTCAAGCGCGATATTTGCAAAAACCACACTGTCCGGCCAGATCGAGGTAAGTTTCTTATCTTTTGAAATACCTATTTCAAAAGAATGTTCCAAATGATTATATTATAAATATACCACCTTCTTGCTTAGTAAATCCCTGCTATTTAAATAAAAAATGTAAATAATGCATTATAAGAGTAATATATAAGTCAATGATTATAAGTTTATTTTCATTGCAACTTTGGATTTTTATATCTGACAAGCAAATAACTTGAGATAAATGTCAAATGGCAGAAACTTTCATCATCATCATCAACATCATCATTTCAGCCACAGGATGTCTACTGCTGAAAGTAGGCCTCCCCCAGTGACTTGCAGATTGGCCGGTTCCATTGGAAGCGGCTTACTTTATTTGTAACTAAATAGCTGTTGTTTCATTCACATGCAAACCAGTTCAGGAACTATTCTGGGTGTGCTGTCAACAAACAATCAAATCAAATATTTATTTGCAAGAATAAAGTTTTACACTAAGTTAACAAATTCTTTTTCACATTCAAATGAGAGCTAAATCATTTTAGTTAGTAATTGAATAAAATCACTGAAGCTTTATCAATTGATGTGATCTGAATCGGACAAAAAGTTTAGTGCAAAAAGACATATTTAATTTGATTTATATCCAAGTTTAAGACTGAATAAATTCAAAAGTTAAAGTTGTTCCCAGAATTATACCGAGCGTGTCCCTCAAAGCTAAGCAAGAAAGAACTGGAGGATCTCTACTTTACATTGCTGGAAAAAAACTTAGATTTAAAAAAGACCGTTACTGGACAACAGGATCAGATCAAACTGTTATCTACAAAGGTTCAAAGAATGACAGCTACGCAAAAGAACAATGTGGCAAAGGAGAAGGATTGTTGTACGTATACAAAGGCTTTGGTCAACGAACAAAAGGAGTCGTAAGTTATGAGAACATTTTCTATCATTTTGTAATTTGAGTTTTAGTTTCAGGTAGCTACCTGATGACCCATATCTATATTGTAATTATATTTAAAGTAGAACAAAAGAAATTAATAAATAATAAGTAATATAATGTGGAATTCTAATAATGTGTGTATAATTTTTTTATGTCCCTAATATTGAATATGAATGACATATTTGCTTGCTTTTTAATATGACCAAACATGTTACCATTCCAAATACCATGTTTGATGCAGACAAAGATTAACCCATATGCTCGGAAAAAAAAAGGTATCAATCGAATAACAATGGCCCCGTCACACATAAGTGCGCAAACTGAGCGAGAGAATTATTATTTCTTATTCTTTACAAACATTAGTTCCACAATATGTATGTCATTCATTACTCTGATTTGTAGATTTTTGTGTGTGTAAGAGCCTCTGATTTCACTTTTTATTTTTCGTTTCAAGCTAGTTTTCTTCTGCTGACCTCTTAATGACAGACAAAACGCAAATACATTGTTATTTAGGCTAGTTTTGTATTAAAGCTTTTTTTTTTACTTATTTGTTTCCCTGCTAACAGTGTTGTAAAGCTCTTAAAGCTACACTACACTAAACAACCTCTATTTTTGATTCATTTTACATTTTTTCAACAACATAAAAACCTATTTTGGGCACATAGTAAAAGTGATTACTATGTATCAATTTATGAAATTTGGTTATTGTTGAAAAATATAAATAAATTTTTTTGGCTTGTTTTCCTTTAGTATAACATTTTCAATATTACATTTTAGAATCATGATTAATTGCGTCAATTTTTGAAAAAAACTTTCCATGGTAATGACCATACTTTTTTTAACACTACGATCAGTGAAAGTGTACTGAAAGTAAAGATGTAGAATGATGATGATGAAATGTAGGGAAAAAAATATTTTGCTTGATTTTTGTATAAACATTACTGGCATTCTGGGATATTTAAGGATTGTGGTAGATTAGTACTATTTAGGTTGCCGATACAAAAATAAAAATAGAAACATTTGAAAAATTGTGGTCATCATTTTTATTTGTAATTTTAAAAATAAAAGAGGTACATCTTTGTTTCTTTTTTTCCTCGCATAGTATCTCCTATAAGCAGGCACACCATCTGGTGTCGTTTTATCGTTGAATTTTGTGACACCCTGTATAAATTTTCATCTGTATGCTAACAACATTTTCCCATAAATAGGGTTCATGGCCAATAAATAATTAGAATTTGTCGTTAAACTAAAAGTTTATTGGTAATCCAATTTTTACCATAACAGAATCGCTGAATTACAAAAGGCCAATGAGAAAATGACGGAGAGGATCCGCGTGTTGAACATGAGGCTGTGCTCCGCAAAGCAGTTCCTGCGCCGGAGCCCGGCCACGTCCACCTCGCGGTGCAGCAAGTGCTGTGCTCCGCCTATGTCTAAGTAAGGAATCAATAAAAACCAATAAAACCAATTTATTCTTGCAAATAGGCTTAAACTAAGCACTTTTACACGTCCCATTGTTATTTTTTTTCACTACCACTGCTTCGGGACAAGTTTGGGCTAGCGCCGAGAAGAATCAGCGCAAGAAACTCGGTCACTATTGTCAGTCTCTTTTAAAAAGTTTTAAATATACATAACAAAATATTAAATTACAAGATAAATGCACCTGTGTGAGCAAGGCAGTATTTATATCCAAACATTTTTATCATTTAAATAATCTATAACAGTATAATACCCTTTTTTCATGAGAATCTTTTTTACATGAGCTTTAAATTTAAACATGGGCAGTTCAGCAATAGATGCTGGTAATTTATTAAAAAAGCGGATACATTTCCCCATGAACGAATTACCCACTTTATGCAGTCTGAAATCTGGAACGGCAAGCTTATCCTTATTCCGGGTGTTAAAATTATGAATGTCACTTTTCTTAGGGAACTGATCCATATGTTTGCGAACGTAAATGATATTTTCGTAAATAAATTGCGAAGCTACTGTCAGTATATTAATTTCTTTAAACAGTTGTTTTAACGAGTCGCGAGGTCTAAGGTTATAAATTGCTCGTATAGCTCTCTTTTGTAATATAAATATAGATTCGATATCTGCTGCTGAGCCCCATAATAGAATTCCATATGACATAATGCTGTGAAAATAGCTAAAATATACCAATCTTGCCGTTCCAACATCAGTCAATTGTCTTATTTTCCTCACGGCGTAAGCAGCAGAGCTAAGTCTACCTGATAGAGTCTCAATATGAGCACCCCATTGCAAACGGGAATCCAAAGTTATTCCCAAAAAGGTAGTGGAACTAGACGTATCAAGTCGTTCACCTTTTATAATTAAATGTGTTGGGACCAGTTTTACGTTTGGCATTATGAATTTAATACACTTTGTTTTATTTGCATTGAGCAAAAGATTATTAGTAGTGAACCAATACAATACTTGAGAGAGAGCATTATTTACATCGTCAAACGAATCTTTACCTCTTTTGATTTTAAAAATCAATGAAGTATCATCTGCAAACAACACTGTCTCACAGAGGTCTTTCGTAAAATATGGAAGGTCATTTATATAAATTAAAAAAAGCAGGGGTCCTAATATCGATCCCTGCGGCACGCCCATAGTTAGAGGGGAGCCAGAAGACTCAGTACCATTAATACAAACTTTTTGTGTTCTGCCTGTGAGATAAGAGTTTACCAAATCTAGGGCATCATTTGAAACACCATAATGTCTAAGTTTTTTTAGCAAAGTTTGATGGTCCACACAGTCAAACGTCTTGGAAAGATCACAAAAAACTCCCAAAGCATCCCGCCTACTCTCCCACGCATCAAAAACGTGTTTTAAAAGTGCAACTCCAGCATCAGTAGTGCTTCTACCCTTTCTAAAGCCATATTGTTTGTTATGTAAAAGTTTATTCAGGACAAAGTGAGATAAAAGTTGATTAAAAATTACTTTTTTAAATACTTTACTGAGTACTGGTAAGATTGAAATCGGTCGAAAATTGGAGGGGTCATTTTTCTCGCCAGACTTAAATAAAGGAATAATTTTACTAAATTTCATCAATGTAGGAAACAGTTTGTCATCAATACATTTGTTAAAAATTATTGCAAGATAAGGGGCTATTGTGTATAGAATTGTATTGATAATATTGACTGAGATTCTCCATAAGTCCTCAGTTTTTTTCATGTTTAATTACCTAAAAGTTTTTATTACTACATCGGGGTTAATATATCTAAAATGAAATGGAGTAGTACACTCATCAACACCCGCCCTGAGAAGGGATTCAGCTAGTTCGGCAGGGGAAGCCAGTTCCCTAGTTGTAGAGGGAGCTATGTTTAAAAAGAATCCCTCAAAAGCATTGGCAACCTCTGCATTTGAATTAATTAGTTTATCCCCAATTTTAAGAGAGTAAGCACGATCATTTGGTTTATGCCTACAGGTTTCTTTATTTATAATGTTCCATGTAGCCTTTGCTTTATTGTCAGAACTCCGAATAATATTACGCAGATGATTTGATTTTGCAGAGGCACATACTTTTTTAAATATTTTAGAGTAACGTCTCACATGGTCAATAATCTGTGGGTTCTGAGAGCTTGCTTTAAGACTATACAAATCATATAATGTTTTTCTACTTTTATAAATACCGGGTGTTGCCCATTCGTTAAACTTACATCTCAGTTTATTTGCTTTTATATTTTTTTGTGTAAAGATTTGATCAAATTCGTTTTTAATCAATCCAAAAAGATTCTCATATAAAAAATCGACACTATCGCTATCACTTGATTTTAATGAATTTATGCCATCACAAATTTTTTCCTTAAATCGGTCTATTCTATTTACCGTTATTGGCCTACAAACAGCATCTACAATTCCTCGGACATAATGGTGCTCAAACGACGCCTTTTGTCCGCTGTGGTCAGATCTCAATTAATTTATAATTGATTAATCTATTACAGTGCTATTGGAAAACATATTATCTAAACAAGTAGCTGTTGTGGGAGTCACTCTCGTAGGTTCATTGAATAAGTTTATTAAATTAAATGATTTAAAAAGATTAAGGAAACGATAACGATTTGCATTCTGTGAATTTACTAATATATCAATGTTAAAATCGCCACATACAACTACTTTCTTATTAGAAATACAGACTTTTTTTAAGACCTCTTCCATAGCGGTTTCAAAAAGCTGGTAATTAGCAGATGGGGGGCTGTAAACGCTTATTATAATATACTGCTCTAGCTCAGCACATGCTAGTTCGATAGTTCGTTCAATCGAAAGTGACACTATATCTTTACGTTCTTTACAGTTTAACTCGCTATTTAACAATATAAGTGACCCCCCTCTAGTAGCAGACTTCCTTGTGAACGAACTACCAATTTTATAATTTTCAATGTTAATCATCAACTCATATTGGTTGAACCAATGCTCTGTTAAACACATAACATGTACATTTAAATCTTGTAAGAATAAGGATAATTCTAACTCTTTGCCAGCCAAGCCTTGCATATTCTGATGAACAATATTAAAGGTAGACTTGGCTTTTGTCTGCTCTCTTAGTTTAAATTAGAAGAGATTGTCAAGGAAATAATATTTAAATTAGTACTAGTACTAATATGTTGATCACAGTCTATTTTTTGTTTTAACCAATTATTGTTAATATTATATGCTAACAAGTTAGCAATTTGTTTTTTTAAGTTATATGGCAGGTGGAAAGAGCCGCCCGTTAATACAAATTTATTGTTAGTAAATTTGTTTGTGTCAAAAAACACAAACTTGTCACTATGACGTTCTGTCAAATTAAAAAATAAACTATTCAATAGATGAATTTTTTCATTTTGTTCAGTTGTTTGGTACCTACAGTATGGTAGGGCACACAAAACAACTTTTTTTACATCAAGATTCGTTAAGATAGAAAAGTTTTGAATAATATATTTTTTTGTTGTGTTCTTACTATTCCCTATTAAAATTACAATAGCTGTTTCATTAGTAAATTTACTGTGTTGAATGCGTTTTATAATTTGGTCCCATGACGCATCTGGCATACAAATATTAGTTAAATTATGATTAATAGACTTATGTAACAATGGGCCGTAACCAACTCCAATCATTCATTTAAAAAAGTTTCTCGAGAGGCGACCACGAACTGGAATTCGCTGCGGACTGACGACGTAGTCAAGGTTACGGACAACCACTGTAAACGCCCCAGCCCCCCTTTTTAGGGTTCCGTACCCAAAGGGTAAAACTACTAACCCTATTACTAAGGCTCCACTGTCCGTCCGTCTGTCTGTCAGTCTGTCTATCTGTCTGTCCGTCTGTCACCAGGCAGTATCTAATAAACCGTGATAATTAGAGAGTTGAAATTTTCACAGATGATATATTTCTGTTGCCGCTATAACAACAAATACTAAAAAACAGAATACAATAAATATTTAAGGGGGCTCCCATATAACAAACGTGTTTTTTTGCTGTTGTTATAGATAATGGTACGGAACACGTCGTGCGCGAGTCCGACTCGCACATGGCCAGTTTTTTATTTCGCGGAGGAAATGCGTTACGCATACCTGCTGTCGTGGCGACGCCTGCAGGTTATGTGGGACTCCTTAACGAGTGGCGTCGATTTCTTGTTACCACTCGGCAGGCGTACCCACTTAAAAATCTCTGTGTGTTCCGTCCAGCCGCTAGTAGCGGGACGACGAAGGATCGCTGTTAGCATGCACTCTGTCGTTCCCAGCCCACCTAGCATGACCAACAAGACACGATAAAGCTTGATAAAGCGATTTATCGAAACCCACCTCACCGGGTTTCTTCTTGCTCCATTCATTCTCTGCATATGGGGCTGTCTGTTACACCTGTTGTCGTTGTGTCGTGTGGTGCCGGCACGTCCAAAGAATTGCACCACCCCTTCTCTTCCTATGGGTGTCGTAAGAGGCGACTACAGGAGAACCGCCATAAGAAGACGGGCAGCAGCGTCTCCTCTCCACCATTGGCCAAACTGCGATCGCCACCCTCCTGCCAAGCGTGGCGATTATGGCAAAATCCTCCTTTTGGAGAGGCCTACGTCCAGCAGTGGATTGATATAGGCTGGTGATGATGATGGTGATGATGTTACACGTTAAACAGGTGTCTGTTTAGAGAACAATGGCCGGTTCTAACACCTAGAATCTTCCGAAGTTTGTCCCTTTTTAGTCTGATGAGGTTGCGGGCAAGCTTTTTTGATACTACCGAAATCGCATCTTTTGTTTGCCTGCATCCTACATTGTTCATCCATTCTTTTTGGTGAGTTTCTCTGGTATTTTCGCGCAACCATGTTTCAATTTGCCTGAGGTATGGGCAGTAGTGGTTCCGGCCCGTGGACTAATACCTTCGATCCTCTTTCCTCTCATTCAACACTATTTTTAAAAACGTAGAATGCGATAAATAATAATATTAAAGTCACCTATATTGTTTATATTTTTCAGAAATTCATCATTGAGCGTCTTACACCCTAAAATAAATGACAGCAATACCAAGACTGCAGTTTCCAGCCAGGCCCTTGATAAGTATGTCCCCTGTATTTAAATGTGTTGTCGTGATCGTGATGTGTGTTTGTGTGCGACTAAATGTGAGTGTTAGTGTGGGTCCGCGCGTGGCGCACGCGCGCGCGTGTTTGTGTGCGCGTGCGTGCGTGCGTGCGTGCGTGTGCGTGCGTGTGCTTGCGCGTGTGTGTGTATTTGTGTGTGTGTGTGTGTGTGTGTGTATTTGTGTGTGTGTGTGTGGGTTTAGTGTTTGTAGTCCTACAGTATGATACTTGAGTCGGGTTCGGAGGTGCTTTATAGATTAGTTTCCCTTGTTGTTTATTCCACTACCTTTGGAAATGGATTAATAAAGTTTGTTTTTCGCATTTATATGTTTAAGATTTTTTATTTAATAGTGGCATAGTCTGTTATCTAGTTATTCTTTTACATTCCGTTTAATTATGATTGTAGAGACGTTATGTTATCGACAAGGACAGTGGAAACTGAAACAGATGAACCAGAAAAGTGAGTAATATCATTTACATTTTGGAAAATTGTCATTTGTGTAATCAAAAATGGCTACAATAGAAATGTTCTCTATTTTCAGAGAAAACCCTGACAGGTTATGTGACGAAAACCGGTGCCAAAGTCTGATGGAAGAGTTTAAACAGAAAATCGTAGATTTGCAAGAGGTGCCAGACTCATTTTTTTCTAACTAGATTTTACTTTGGAATCCTCGACACTTTATTTTGTTCATGAACCCCCACTCTTGTTTCATATCAGCCTTGCTCAGAGTAGACCTCAAATATGATTTTATATGGTAAAGGTTGCAGGACGACGATGGATGCAGGCCGCTTCCAACCGGCCGATCCGGAAGTCACTGGGAGAGGCCTATTTTTAGCAGTGGACGTCCTGTGGCTGAAATGATGATGATGATTTTATATAATATGTAAGACCTCGCTAAGCTCGCTGAACGGTATAAACACACACATACTTACTCGCGTCACAACTTGATGACGCTAACGATTCATGGACGAAAACTGCGATTAGTTTTAAACTTTCATGGTCAACTAAAACTAGAATTAGAGTAACTCCGTGATCATGGCGCTTGCAACAGTGCCGAAATATCGGGAACTCAAAAATAAGGTACATGGTAGTAATCTCGTAACAAACTATTCTAACTGCTATTAGGGCTAAGAATTCACGGTGCGATTATAAGTCGCGCCCGCGGAGGCGAAATAACTGTTTTATTTCTTAACTCACGAGACTATGTTTTGGTTTGCTATACCTTTTAAATAAGAAAAAAAGATATTTGAGTCCTGTTGCATATTATGTAACTTAATTTAATTACAGCCATTAATTTAATATTAACGTGTTAAACTTATTTAATTGCTAAATAGATGATATTTCTTACATTTACCTTTCATGACCGTGCCAAACGTGTTGCGTCGATAATTGAAGGCGACTTTACTTCTGTCATAAAATAGGGGCAGATGCCCCACTATCTGCCCTATATCGCGAGAAGTTAAGGCATATGCCTTCTGACTAAACATCGCGTATAGGCAAAATTTCTATTGCACGAGCCTTTTGAATCTAGCTTCCACCTATCTTCTATCTTCTGCGTCTAGATCCATTTGCCTGTTATATCATCAGGAACTCAACAAGACTCACACCGAGTATTCCACCCGTATTAGTCGCTTAGAGAGCGAAGTGAGTGACCTTCGTTCGGCGAATGATCGCAAACGAACGGAGAGAGCGGCCAGCGAGCACCAGTTGCAGCTGCGTGGCCAGCAAGCCGACCAGCTATCTGCCAGGCTGAGGGACGCGGAAGCTAAATATGGTGAGATAGACTTATTATCTACTTCATCAAAGACTCACCGAATACTCCATCCGTATCAGTCGCTTAGAGACCGAATTGAATGACCTCCGTTTGGCGAACGATCGCGAACGAACAGAGAGAGAGAATGGCCAGCGAGCACCAGCTGTCTGCTAGGCCGAGGGACGCAGAGGCTAAAAATGGTAAGATAGACTCATCTACTTCATCAAAGACTCACACCGAATACTCCACCGTATTAGTCGCTTAGAGACCGGAGTGAGCGACCTTCGTTCGGCGAATGATCGCGAACGAACAGAGAGAGAGAGAGAGCGGCCAGCGACCACCAGCTGTCTGCTAAGCTCAGCGACGCAGAGGCTAAAAATGGTAAGATAGACTCATCTACTTCATCAAAGACTCGCACCGAATATTCCACCCGTATTAGTCGCTTAGAGACCGAAGTGAACGACCTCCGTTTGGCGAACGATCGCGAATGAACAGAGAGAGAGAGCGGCCATCGACCACCAGCTGCAGCTAGACTCATCTACTTCATCAAAGACCCACTCCGAGTACAACTTGCGGGACGGGACGGGAATGTTGAGCGTTGGGTACAAGATGCGCAGAAGACCATTACGATTACGTGATTGGCTAGTCGTGATACGCGCCGGCACCGCGAGCCATGATTTGTTGTTAGCTCAGCGCACACGCGTTGCTGATACGATGATCGTCTCGTAGTATCTCGTAGTATCTCGACGACCTCCGTAGCCGAGAGGCGAGCATGCCGGACTTTAAGGTGCCGCCATCTCTGAGGTTCCGGGTTCGATCCCCGGTCGGGTCAATGTGGAAAACGAACTTTTCTATATTGGCTCGGGTCTGGGTGTTGTGGTACCGTCATTGTTTCTGATTTCTATAACACAAGTGCTTAAGCTACTTACCTTAGGATCAGAGCAATGTATGTGATGTTGTCCAATATTTATTTATTTATTATTATAGTATGCGCAAAGCAATCTCCACTCTTTGCCCCAGTGCTCAACATCGGTGACGGGGATTGTATTCGTCCCGCATCGGTCGATTACGCCCAAGAGAAGGGGGGGGAGTAAATGTAGCATTTCGGTTGATTGTAGAGCGGCGCGCGTGTCGTGAGGTACTTGACTATTTGCGGTCATCGCAATACGAGATGAATTCAAAACTATGATTTTATTTTTTTAAATATTTAACTTGTCCAATGGCAACTAAATGATTCTGTTTCTGAAGACAAGCCAAAATTGATCACAGTATTGGACAAGCAAAAAAGTCTTCATACATGTTTGATCTCGTATCTATATTCCGTAGCCGAGCTGTCGACAGAGTTATCGATCGAGAAGCGCAAAGTGGCCGAGTTAGAGACGCGGGTGAAGGCGGCCGTCCGTACCTCCGCCGTCGCCCGGACCATACAGGAACATCTCGATAACAGTGTAATTATACCTATTAATATTTTTACGTTAGACGTGCTCGTAGCTCAGTGGCGGCAGCGCTTTGGTATCGATTACTAAAGTTAAGCAACCAACGCTGAGGTTGGGAGTGGATGGGTGACCACTCCAAACATATTTAGTGACATTTATCACGAGCATCTCCATGCTTCGGAAGGAACGTTAAAAGTTGGTCGCGGCTAATATCGCTCGACATTGGTCGTAAAACCTAGTCAGAGACCTTATTTCGGCTTGATTACATCACATGACAGTAAGGTTTAGTCACTAGCACTGGGCCCGCGGGGTGGAGTTTGGCCAAAACCACCTCGTAGTTGAGGTGAGGCCTGTGCCCTGCAGTTGGACGCGGCCGTTTAGAGAAATATCTACTTTACTTTTACTTTTATAATTAAGGGGTTATAAGGTTGCACAGCGCGCTATGGAAATGGCTATGATCGGTGTTTCTTTAAGAGATCGAATCAGAAATAAAGAGATCCACGAACGAACAAAAGTCGCTGACATAGCCCGACGGATTAGCAAGCTGAAGTGGCAGTGGGCGGAGCACATATCACGTAGAACTGATGGCCGACGGGGCAGTAAGGTTTTGTTATGAAGGCCACGTACCAGCAAGCGCAGCCTAGGAACTCCACCCAAATTGTGGAAAGAGACCTGGTAAAGGTTGTAGGAAGCCGCTGGACGCAGGCAGCTTCCAACCAGATAATCTGAAACTGATTAGAGGAGGCCTATGCTCAAAGTAGACGTCTTGTGGCTGAAATGATGATGATTAATCCTTTAATCAGTACTATAGGCGCTCTTCTGGGTACTTATACACCTCCTAAAAATATAGCCTTTACCGCTTTGGGACTACGCATCAGCTGGTGATGCGGATAAATGGTGAAATAGACGAATAGCGAATTTACGAACTATAGAATGAAACAATTTAGGCCGCATTAACAAATTAGATGAAAAGTAAGCGACTGACTGTTCGCTGGCTGACTCTGAGCAGTGTTTCAGCCGCAAACTCAATGTCGAGTTAGTGGCGAAGCGCTTGCGAACTCTTGGAACGAATAAGCGGTTAGTATACTACGCTTATTGTGAGTGAACCGCGCAGACTGTGCATCGTTCCCTATAAATTAGCCGCTCAGTCAATAGGTCGACAAGCGAAACGCCGCAAAATGCCTACATTACGCACTGCGTAGACACCAGCGGGTCTAAAACGGCCGCATTGGATGTTTCATATTCCGTTCATAATATGTTTCATTTAGCAAATCTGAAAAAAAGAAATGTTATTTGATGAATCATAAAATGAGCCTCGAACATTTCATATTTGCAGTTCATCTAATTTGACAGGTTTGTATGGAAATTCGTAATATGGTCCACTTATTATGAAAAGAGTAATTCATATTAAATGTCAAATTGGTGAACCACCATTTTCATGTTATTTTTATTATTATTTTGTATTGATATTTGTAGAACACACAAAACTTGAGTATTTTGAAACATTTTGTTCCTTTGTGTTGTTAAAAACATTCATTTTCACAAAAACCGTTAAGTAAGATTGGACGCGTCACTATATTTTTTTAACGTCATCAAATATGATCCATTTGATGAAATGAATTGAATATGATTCATTTATTAATGTGGCCGTTTTAGGGTTTGCAAATCATTTCCGCTACATTTCACTAAATGAATCAGATTAAAAATGAAACATCCAATGCGGCCGTTTTAGACCCGCTGTTCATAAACTAAGGTAAACTGGAAGTAAATAGTTTGCCGCTCACTGTTCGCCTAGTCACGACATGGCATTTAAGTCTTGTAGACTATTTACCGACACATGTTTGCTTTTATTTGCAGCAAATGTTAAAAAATAAAATCGAGCATCGGCAGTTAGGGCCAACCGCATCCCCTGACATCTCACCACGCTGGGACACCTCGCCCCGGGTAAGAAATAACTATGGGGTACAATACCCTACAGCCAGCCAATACTAAACATCATTTACGTTGTATAATTAAGACTAAAAGGCAGGGTTGAGAAAAATCATGCTTTTTAATCAAAACATCAGTTTTTTAAAAAATAAATCATGATTTATTTGTTTTTTTTTTATTTTTACTAAGTTTTGCAATCATTGCCTTAGCTTTTCTTGCGGGAAATATTTTTGTTTTGGTAGAATTGATGTAGTCCCGGCAACACCGCCTAAAATAGGAAAATGTCACATCGACCGGAAAAAAACAGTTTCCACGAAATATCGAATGCTTGATTTAAATCAGTGATTTTTATTAAAAAAATCATGCATAAAAAAATCGTGATTTAAATCAACTTGATTTAAATAAGGCAACCCTGCTGAAGGTGATAAGATAGGATCTCATAGCTTACTATGGGATTAAAACATCATGCATCATTCTGTGATTGTCTAAGAATACATTCTTAGCTGTCTTAGTTTGATACCTGTTAAGTGGATTAAAGTCGTCAATCCGGATATGCGCAAAGGACTTGTTAGTTAAGAATGTCAAACTAAACCATCAATTATAAAAACGGTATCCACAGAAAAAAAAAAGATATTATAATGTGCACGCGCATCACTAGGACCGCCATTTTGTTTATATTAAAAAAGATGAATTTAAAACTTTATATTAGAAATAATGCTTTGAAGATACTTTGTTATCGAAGAGCCTGAAGCAAATAATTATAGTTGGTGATTTAAAAAGGATATGAGAAGGCGCATGTAGGATACTAGCGCCGCCATTTTGCTTAAATTAATTACGAGAAATGAGTTTGTAAAAGTTATGAAATTAGAAATATTTATTTGCTTTAAACATGGTAGTAAGTTGATGTTAACATTATGTTATGTCCTCATGTTTGGCTTAATGCGCCATGCAAATTTAAAATTATGAATTACATTTATTTCTAGACAATATCACTATCAAAAACACAAAAAAAAAACAGTAAAAGCTCAAAAATAACAAACAATTATAAATTACATCAGATAAAGAACATTTCATAGTGTCATCATTATAAGCTATTAGTATGTCACGTCATGTCATGCTTATATATAAAACAATATGCTCTGTATAAGTAGTAGGGTTGTTATCGAGGAGTCTGGACCAATCATAGTCCTTCGAATAGATATGACGATCGGTACTTTTCCAGGTGGAAGGGTTCAGTGACTCGCCCGCCCAGCCTTCCGAATCGACCGACAAGCCGTGCACCGACAAGGACGAGTCGACCGAGAAGCCCGACCCGCACAGGCTGTCCAAGCTGTCCAACGACTCCGGGTACATCGAGGCTTATAAAATTCCTAAAGCTGATGACGAGAAGGTAATACTTATGTCAAAGCGCTAAGCAGGCGATCTGGGTTCATGTCCCGGTATGGGAAAGTTGGATTTCTTAATTTAAATATTTGTTCCGCAATGTTTGCAAATATTTAATTTATTAAAAAACACTCCTAACAACGATGACTGGGTAAAAAAAAAACTATTTGGTCCGTCAGTAAGATTATCAAAAAATAATGGACTCTTATTTTTTATTTTGCTAATCAACCAAAAATGACTATAAGATAAATGAATTTCTATTTAGTCCGTCAGTTAGGTTATCAAAAAATAATGCCCAGGAGTGTGATGATATAGGTTAAAAAAAAAGATGGACTATTATTTTTTATTTTGTCAATCAACCAAAAATTACAAAGGTAAATCGCGTCAAAGTTCGGGAGCCCCTCTCTCTCGTGGCGTCACTTCTAAGTAAAAATTGTACCTATGCGTGACGTCATACGACATTTCAAACCAATTTAGCGCTGTAATATTTTGATTATGTGAAAAAAGAAAAAAAAGTGTCGAATACTTTTTGATATTCTACCTGTTAGACGAAGAAAAGAAAGTTAGTCGTCATCACTATTCGATCACATGGTGCGGCAAGCATCGACTCGAAATAAACGTCATAATGCGTGACGCTAGATGGCGGTAGTAGTAGAAATCAATTAGAACAGACAATTTCGTCCGCACTGGTTGGTGAAGCTCCTGCGTGCTAAGCAGAATATTATATGGGTTCAAGCAAATTACCTTAAATATGTATCATACAATATTTGTATAGAAGACAGGTATATAGATATATACTCTTTATTGCATACCACACAAAACAAACAGTACAAAAAAAATACATATAAATAAAATAATTCGTTTTAATTTCAGCAGAAAAATAACGACCCGAACGAAGAACTGAAAAATAGAATATCCCATTTGCAGCAGCAATTGAATGAAATTATGTCTAGCGTGAGTATAGATTAATCACTTGGCTCCCGGCGACAGGGAAATTTTTTAAAATTTTATTATGTTGTATATGACCAGCTGATCACGTGGTTTTATGGAGTGTCCCATTCTTTTGTACACCCTGTATATTAGACGTGAAGTAACCGCCTACAGCAACATAGCTCCAATTGTTTTATTATGATTTCTAGATAAAAACAGAAAATGTGCCTAATGACATTACAACCAAAGCAGAAGACGACAATTCCCGTAGCTCTGACCCTTTCTTGAGGAAAGTGGAACCTTCTGGCATCAAGATCAACAAAACTTCTAGCGACGCTTGTCTCGCAAAGGTAAGAATAGCCAATTTAAGTTTCTTTTCATCATTGAAGACCATCGTAGCCGAGACCCGAGCACGCCGGATTTGGCGTCGCAATCTCTGAAGTTCCGGGTTCGATTCCCTGTCTGATCGTGGGACGTGTAAAAGCGCTTAGTTTAAGCTTATTTACAGAAATAAATTGGTTTTAATGGTTTTTAATGATCAAAATGTAGAAAATGAACGATGTTACGTATTATCTCGAGTCTCGGTGTTCTTGGTACTTAATTTATTTATTTATTCCTAATAGAGCGCATCGGGTTTAAAAATACCGAGTAGCTACTTGAAATTCAAGCCGGATGATATGATGGCATTACTTGAAAACGACCCAACTAGTGCGCAAAAGATGACGGTCGCTCAAAAAATGAATGAACTGGACGATGCTGGCGTGAGCAACACCTACGATAAAAGGGTTAAAAAAAATGATGCTGCGAAGTAAGTCCACATTTCCTATATGATATTATACCTTTTAGTCACACTGAACCGACTTTATGCTTTTGCGCTGTGTTCTGCTGAATCCCGGCGACCAATTATTGTACCACGCTGTTACGTGTCATGAACTCGTATTATGCACTGTCATCATCTCAGCCTACTGCAGTCCACTGATGGTCGTAAGCCTCCCCCAAAGAGCGCCAAAGAGCATGATCTCCCGCTTTTTTCATCCATCCACTGCTAGCCATTTTACTAAGGTCGTCGGTCCATCGAGCTGGGGAACGTCCTACACTACGTTGACCAAGGCGTGGTCTCCACTCAAAAACCCGTTTACTCCACCTTTCATCGGTTCTGAGACAAATGTTGTCAGCCCACTGCCACTTAAGCTTTCTACATTTTTGGACAATGTCCGTTACTTTATTTAGTCCTGTGCCTGATAATCTCGTTTCAGATTTTATCCCTTAGCGAAATTCTACTTACGCATTATTGCTTAACTACTGTAATCTAATGTACAATAGTTTACTGTCTTTAATAAATAAAATTAATTCCCCGTGTGTAACGATCCTTACAAATACAACGAATTATATTTGATTATCATCCGAGGGCAATTCGCTTGGTCGACCGAGTACTAATACTGGCAGTGTCACAAAGATAATGTGTATGTTTCTGTGTTTAAAAGTGCACTCTGAAATACACTTGAGTCAATTATGATCGCGTTAATTCCCGTTTCATTGAGTTTTACACTTGAGTCCCCCTATACTACAAAAGGTAGTAGTAGCAAAAACAACTATTTTCATCTCCCTACACTCAGTGTCAAATTGAATTACAGCATAGATGCCGGCAGCGACAAGCCCGAAAGAGACTCGTTCGAGAAAAAAGACATAACACCAATACGCTTAGACTTCACCACAGAAAGTAAAACGCCGACAAAGAAAGACAACGACAACAGGTTTCAAATCCCCGGTCCAATACCCACGGATAAATCCAATTTCACTGATAGAATCGTTGACAAGTTCAGGAATAGAATCGGTACCGTCAAAAGCAAAAGGCAAAGCAAAGACACAGTAATACGAGCGAGAGAAGTTAACAAGCTGAGATCATTTGATATTAGTTCCAATAATGGAGGTGAAAATGTGGGAATGAAAGACGACTTTGGTGTGGAAAACTTGGATTTTAAAAATACAACTTCAAACAAAAATAATGAAGAAGTTCAAAGAAGCCCTAGGGTTCGCTTAAGCGTTGAGAAAGACGAGGTCAGCTCTGTGAAGGCAACGCCTGTTGGTGGTTTGATGGAGAAATATATTGTAAACGAGGCTGATGCTGTCCCGTCTTCGAGCACGATCATTCCAACTATTTCTGATAAAACGGAAGATGTACAGGAAAACAAAATTGGTGAGTAGACGTTAAGTGTAATTAGTTCATGTGGTGCGTTGTAGTCTGATTTTAGATAAAAGATACATTTTAGATAAAAAAGCTATATTCGAGTTTCTAAAGGTCCGCTAGCAGTCTTTTAAAGCAAGATCCTAGGGCCACCAGAGTTCAGGCATAACTTATTTTCTCAGAAACCAAATGTATGGGATTAATTAGAGTAAGTATGTACCTAGAGTGTATGCGTATCTGCTAGCTTGCACCGGACGGGCAATCGATAGGTACCCTGGTACCAGAACGTCTACCCACAAGGCTGACAGACGACCTGGTAAAGGTCGTAGGAAGCTGCTGGATACAGGCCGTCTATTAAAAGATACACTACGCCGCAGTTCACACTGATCTTTTCAAACTTGACTCCGGACATGTTAGGCTTGTTCGGATGCGTCTTAGGCACATCAACTCCGGTGTTAGTGTGACGTGCTAATTTTTGGGACATCCTGTTCCTCTATTACAGTATAGAAACTAGGCCTGTTGTCGAGATACAATAGTGACAAATGTGTCAGGTTTTTGTAACAATACATCCAGTGGCAGGCTGTAGATACTTAAGTGTTTGATTAATGAAAATCAGTCGTTTTCATCAATGGAACACATTTGTAAGTACCTACTGCCTACCTCATTTCATGTACCAGGTAGGCACTGCCTCATTGCCTATAGCCCGGTTCCTATATCCGTGAAACGGTTGGTTTTGCTAACGGATGGTAGGAATTGTCAACTTGACATACTCAAAAGCATAGATATAGAATGTACAAGATAGACAAAGGCTCATTGCAAATGATACAAAAAATGTGACACATATGTGTGTGTGTAGTAGTGTTGTTTAAGCCACAAATTTTTTATCGATTAATTGCAACCGGCATCAAATTGATTTGGAACAAGTCACAATCGCCGCGGACCTTGAAGCACCTACAGTTAAACCTAATCTTTAAACAAAATAGAGGTGAAAATCAGTATCACGGAAAGTTACGGGTCTTTCTGGGCTTGCATGTGCAAAGTTATGATATGGTCGAAAAAAGGTCATATTTTTGCTATACAAACTTCACAGTCTGGAAACTGAGAAATCTGAAAAACAAGTTTACTCGCATTAAATCGAAAAATGAGTAATTGAATATTGTGAACAAGTTTATATAATGGAAAATAAGAAAACGGTCGTTTTAAATATGTCATCATCATCATTTCAGCCACAGGACGTCCACTGCTGAACATTGGCCTCCACCAGTGACTCCTAGATCGGCCGGTTGGAAGCATATCCAACCTTTACCAGGTTGTCGGCTTAAATATTAAATATGTAACCTATTTAAAACAATTTTATAACGTAATTTTACTTTAACGTATTCCTTATTATCACAGAGTTAATATTATACTACTTACAGTACAGTAGGTGATTCTGGGTTGTGTGTATCCCTAAATCGAAAAATAGTTAAGGTAACCCTAAAGTAATTTTGAAGGACCTATTCAACGATACCACACACGATGTGGTAGACGATGAAACAAAAATATGCTCACGGTAACGTGTAACTGTAACATGTAAATGTGACATGTAAATGTATGTCAGCTACCCTAAAAAAAAATTCAAAAAAATGTTCTACCACATTGTCGGCAAGCTAGATATACATATTTCCACAAAGTAACAGCTCTCTAGGGTCAACAGTCTCCAAGAAAAACGTCGGACGGACAGACAGACGGACATGACCAAACTATAAGGATTCCTTGTCAGGACTACGCAACCCTAAAAATGGCGACAAACATAGTTAAGTGGACAACAACAAACATAGTCTCTGTGCCCTGCAGGTGGGACGAAGATGCACATTTTTTTTAAAGAAAATTTTGTTAGAGTTTTAACTTGTTTATACTGATATTAACAAACAACTTTTTTCTAGAAACTACTCGCCCCATCACGACTTCGTTTTGTTTGTAAACGAAACTAACAGTAATCATACAACATGTGACAGCATCACATACTTTGCTCTGATCCTAAGGTAGCTAAAGCCATTGTGTTAAAGAAATCAGAAACAACGAGGGAACCACAACACCCAGAACCGGGCCAATATAGAAAAGTTCGTTTTCTACACCCGTTGACCCGACCGGGGATCGAACCCAGAACCTCAGAGATGGCGGCGCCATTTAAAGTCCAGCATGCTCGCCTCTCGGCCACGGAGGTCGTCAAACTAAAAATAAAACAAAAAGCTCATAATGTAATCACAAAATAACAGTATTGGAGTGTTTTTTTTGTAAACAAACATGATAAATCTTTTTTTAGTAATCGCTAAAAATCTTCTGTACCCACAAATGGCTGTCGATATTTTATCGATACTTATGACGTCACCGCTAGTTCAATCCCTAGTGTAAACATACAATTTACTATTTTACCTAATATTTATTGTAATTATGCCTTTAACTACGAAATACACAAACACACAACAAATAAAGTTCATATTCTTCTGTAAAATCTAAGTTCCTTGTCGATTATTATTAGGAATTAGACACAAATTTGTTTCAAAATATTTTCATCTAAAAATGTATTTTGCCTGTGAAATGTGTATTTATTAGGGTTATATTTTCTTGTCACATCACAATTTATAATTGAACAGGACCTCATGTCTACAGAAATATTTAAATAAGTTTTCCGTTTGTAATTTTGTATATTTTGATAAAATTAATTTTGACGTTTAAAATTGAGGTATATAAAGTCAGTTAAATATATTTTTTGTGTCACATAGGTACATTGACATCTGTCTTTTTCTATCTTGTAGGGTGTCCGCAAGGATATGATGTCTCTTTTCCACGCTTTGTCAGTCTTTAAGAGCGTAGCGAATGCTAAGTCTATGCTCAAAAGCGTTCCTATAAATGACGCTTCGTCAAATTTTATAGGAACGACTATAACGGCTCGTTACTTTTGACACCGATACGATCAGTTGCTGATGTACACTTACGCATAGTACAATATAGGAACCCGGTGTATACGCATCGCACGCCCCTGAATCCATCCCCGACTGATTACCCTCCCCCCTCCCTGACCCCCCTCCGCACGCAGAGCTTTGCTTGCACCACTCCCGCGTGTGCACGTGCAGCGGAGCGCAGCGGCGCGACGTGGTCGTGTTCCGCACGTGCAGCGGCACGCTACACTTCCGCACCGCGCCCGCCGGACCCGCGTTCACGCGGTGCGTAGGCTGCACTGCGAAGAACGATACGACTGTCGAAGTTGGGGGGTCTGGTCAAGGTAAGTTTTAGTTTTTTTTGGTCAGGAAAATGCGTTACAGGTTGCAGGAAGCCGCTGGATGCAGCCCGCTTCCAACCGGCTAATCTGGAAGGCACTGGGGGAGGCCTATGTTCATTCATTTTTTTATCAGGAAAATGCGTTGCAGGAGGCCGATGGATGCAGGCCGCCTCCAACCAGCCAAACTACAAGTCACTGGGGGAGGCCTATGTTCACCAGTGGACGTCCTGTGGCTGAAATGATGATGAAATGCGTTACGCAGACCACACCAACGGCCAAGTGGTCAGGCATATTTCGCCATAGGTCTAGCGCTAATAGGCGTAGGGCTATTTGCATACTCCGCAGTCCCAGCTGAGATCAATAGTCTACCTAACCTACCCATAATCCCCGCACGATTTAAATGCAGTTTCGGTATGAAATGAAGATTGGTTTACTGCGGTCATTATCATCGTGTTTAAACCAAGTTTCTTTACATATTTTGTTAAGATGTCTCTTTGTACAAAAATATCAGGTCACAGCACAGGACTAACGCACTCACGCGCACAAAATTTACAGCGGACTGTAATTATAGTGATGTTAGGATTTTAGTTTATGATTGAGAGACACCCTCGCACTTATAGAAATGAAAAATCAATGTTCCGTATTGTACTGGAAGGGTACAGGGCAGAATAAGAAATGACCTAATAATTTTTCACGCTATTCTTTAAAATTAGTTCAAGAAATCACTAAAACACATGTTACATAGCACGCATAGGGACGATTGCTCAGTCCTTTGCTTTCCTTTGTAATTGGTACAATACGATGACAGCACGTTTATTTTTATTATTATGGCGTGCCTTGTTTTATCCCTGTACCCTTCAGGTATCATCTTGAACAAGTCTTTGTCAGGTCTTGGTAGGTGCCATAAGAGTAGAAATAACATTTATTTTGTTTGACAGAGATTACGCTGTTATTTAATCTGTGAAGAGTGGAAATAACACTTATTTTGTTTGACAAAGATTACATTGTTATTTAATCTGTGAAGAATGGAAATAACACTTATTTTGTTTGACAAACATTACGCCGTTATTTAATCTGTGAAAAATGGAAATAACACTTATTTTGTTTGACAAACATTACGCCGTTATTTAATCTGTGAAGAATGGAAATAACACTTATTTTGTTTGACAAACATTACGCCGTTATTTAATCTGTGAAGAATGGAAATAACACTTATTTTGTTTGACAAACATTACGCCGTTATTTAATCTGTGAAAAATGGAAATTACACTTATTTTGTTTAACAAACATTACGCCGTTATTTAATCTGTGAAGAATGGAAATAACACTTATTTTGTTTAACAAACATTACGCCGTTATTTAATCTGTGAAGAATGGAAATAACACTTATTTTGTTTAACAAACATTACGCCGTTATTTAATCTGTGAAGAATGGAAATAACACTTATTTTGTTTGACAAACATTACGCCGTTATTTAATCTGTAAAAAATGGAAATGACACTTATTTTGTTTGACAAAGATTACGTCGTTATTTAATTTTTGACTGCTGTTTTAGTCTACTTTACTCTGGCATAGAGAGTTAAGAGACTGGCAAATTTAACTTATACTGTAGCCAGTCAATAAGTCGGAAGTAGTCGGCCACCTACACGAATGTGACTGACTAACGACCTCACGTATTGTAGCCAGTGAAGTCGCCCCCGACCCGCTGTCGCCCTCATGCGAGTTTCGGCGTCGGTCGGCCACTTACAGCAAGGGGCAGACGCACCCCGCGCCTCCGCACTCGCCCGACAACACCGACTGCGAGATATCCTCGCTCACGGACCTGCCTTCCGAGAAGGATGGTGAGTTTATTTGTATTTATTTATTCTTGTACTGTAGCCACCTACAGCTTTTTTTGTGTACTAATCAATATACCAAAAACTCTACAATCAACTTTTAACTACTACATTCCTTACAGCAATCTTAAATAGTAATCCGCTGTAAAAGCTTGTTAATAATGGACTTTCAATGGCATTTGACTATCATATCACATTACCGCCTTTTGCGCCAAATTAAGCGCGATAGCCCTAATTATTTAAACAAATAACTAAATTGTGTGAAAGAAGATAAGAAGTTAGATTCGGTCTTTTGACAAGTTTCATCAAATGAGTCAATACTCGAAGGTTTATTGAAAAGTTCTACTATCTACATCCTTGGCTCAAACAGCTCTATTGGTATCTTTAATTACCGTTCGAATGTAAGCTCGTTTTTGTTTTGTTTAAGGATTGAGCTGTCCCGCTTGAATTCGCCGTAAGGGCTGTTTCTAATTAGACTTTTTGAGCCGTAAGCCGTGCGTTTGCAGGAGCGCACACTTAACTGTTGATGTTGAACACACTTATCATATTTTATTCCAACGCAGTTGTCATACAATTTTCCGTGTGCGGTGGTTCAAACGCAGGCTAGTAGTCTATTTCAAAGTGTCTAGATTGAACGCACCTTAAGAGCTCTTAGTGTGTGGGTATAGTCAAATGTCGTTTAACGCGTTTATCGCAGATTAAAAATAGTTTTTAAACTACAATATCAAATCTATTAATTCTAGGCAAATCACCCCGCGAAGCTCTATCGCTGGGCGAGGAGAAGGCGACCAGCACGTACACGGACTCGTACTCGCCGCGCACCGCCGACTACAGCGCCTTGAGCGAGGGCGAACTACCCGCTGGAGAAGGTAATGGAATTAAAACAGTGCTGTAACCACAGAATAATATAAAGGTACAGAAGACTCACTTCCGAAACAGTTACAATAAATTATCAATCTTTTCGCCGCGACAATTAGGTCTAAAATAATGTGGGAGCAAATTATCGCCTACCTAACTGATTAAACTACTAACTAACGGACACTACAAGCGAAAATGCACCTTATCTATACGTTATATGGTACTTATTACTCGGACACGCTTAAGCGAAATTGGTTTTGGGTTGTTTTGTTCGCCTCACTAAGGTCGACTGTGCAATGTAACGTTGAAATTCTGTTTTTAAATGAATGTTTTAAGTTAGTAAAAGGAATAACAACCGTGTAAAATAAAATTGCTAGATGGTAGCCAAAATGATTTTTAAATACAGAAAGTGGATATTTTGTTATTTAGTAGGTACCTATTTTAAAAGTGCTACTCGAGCGTAATTTAAGTACCTATAATGCTTAATTTTACCCATTTTGCAATGGGTAAAACCACTAGGTAACACACGTGTTCTAGCGTGATACTAAACTGCTTTTTTCCTGGTTACCTACTAAGTCGCGTCGCGTGCACAACTGAGCGCGCGTGACATTGTATACCGCGCGGGGGCCCGGCTCTTAGGTAAATAAGGCGACTGAATTGCGGAGTGAGCCACTCCTGTAACTATTATTTTAGAGTAAAAATGACACTTATTCAGACCAAAAACAGGTTGTGAAATGATGCTTGTCTGATCTAATGATGTGTGGCCCAGACTAATTTCATCTCAGAATTCCTCTTAGAGGACTCCTCGGGACTTTTAGTATGTTTTCTCCCTAAGCACCCTGAATAAGATTCTAAAGAAATTGCTTAGGTTCCCCGCTCACTCTACAACTGCTTTATTGATTGGACTATATGTGAAATGATGATCATGAGCACGAGAATTAGTAATTGAGTCATCCATATTAAAAATAACTAGGTGTTGTCCTCAAGATCGCTCGCGTTGTCTTTAGTTTATTCAAATGTCTCACAGGAACTTCTGACCACGATAAAGAGTATCCTAGATTTTTAGTTATTGAGTTGCATGCATATCTGTTATATTTTATGTAAAATATTCAAACACAATGCATATTGTTTATTGTATGAATAAAAACATATCCTAGATGTTAATCCAGATCATATTTAATAGGGGTGAAAATTTTCATCCAAATACATTCAGTAGTTTTTGCGTGAAAGAGTAATGCTGGGGCTTCACCTGCGTGACGCCTAACGTTCAAATAAAGGCATGATTAGCGTTAACTAAATTAAAGCATTAAGTTACGCGCTAAGTGCGTGGCCACACTTATTTGACGTTTGATTCTAGCGTCTAGTGACTTAGTTAGCGTGTGATCTGTGAGTGTGTCTTTAAAATAAAATAAAACGCTTCCAGTAACTCAATACTTTTCTCTTTTTGTCCACTTCATCCTAACTTAATAACTATGCACTTTAACATTTATTTCACAAAGAGTTTTTGAATGTGACCGTGTTTTAACATGTTTAGTGTAGTAGGTGTAGCCACAACAACGCACTAAACGCCCGCTTGATCCCTTTGATGTGTCAAAAGTTACCGCCGTCCGAGCTATCGCCTAACGTCTAATGTTATTGAAGCAAATTAGCGCACAAAGACCGGCCACACCTGCGTATTACGTCAAATAGAGCACTAAATGAACGACATTAGACGCAGGTGAAGCCCCAGCATAACAAACATCCATCCATAGAATGAAACTACTTTTACGGATTATTTCGCGATTTATTAACATTTTATTTAACCTGACGTTTCGAACACTTTACAGCGTTCGTGGTCACAGGTAGACTAAGGTGTTATTCGTCTTTACAATGTTTTGAAAAAATATAAACTACCGTCACTCAGTTAATATTAATTTGTGTTCCTATCTACGCAAAAAGTGCTAACTGTATCTAGAGGTCTTGCAGTGCGGGGCCTAGCATGGGATTTCGTTAAAACAGGATCCCATGCTGGTGGTATTTTCCAACCATCTTCTCTGTTGAAATTCGGGTGTCTTCTTATTTCAATTGCCTCCCGTAACATGCGAGGAACAAATCGTCGTTCTCTTGCAAGGACTTTAGGCTGGTCAAATCGTATAAAATGATTGGGTGTATCTAAGGCATGTTCACACACTGCAGACTTAGTATTCCGTCATTTATATTAGTGAACATGCCTTAGATACACCCAACCATTTCATACGATTTGACCAGCCTAAAGTCCTTGCAAGAGAACGACGATTTGTTCCTCGCATGTTACGGGAGGCAATTGAAATAAGAAGACACCCGAATTTCAACAGAGAAGATGGTTGGAAAATACCACCAGCATGGGATCCTGTTTTAACGAAATCCCATGCTAGGCCCCGAACTGCAAGACCTCTAGATACAGTTAGCACTTTTTGCGTAGATAGGAACACAAATTAATATTAACTGAGTGACGGTAGTTTATATTTTTTCAAAACATTGTAAAGACGAATAACACCTTAGTCTACCTGTGACCACGAACGCTGTAAAGTGTTCGAAACGTCAGGTTAAATAAAATGTTAATAAATCGCGAAATAATCCGTAAAAGTAGTTTCATTTAAATGTATCGTGTTCGCGTAAATAAAAGACAACAGTATCCATCCATAGATCCATACTCACAAACTTTCGTATTTTATAGTATGGGTAGGATATAAGTAAGTTTATCTGTTATGTAATCGCAAAATACGTAAAATACGATAACTATAATCGCTCTAAAATAGTTTTTATTAAGCAAAATGCCACCTCAACACTGTTCTTTTGTAGACAACAAAAAAAGAGATCACTAGAATGTGCCCTAGCGCTGAACTTATCAGGGATAGAAGACAGATTAAAATTAAAACATTGACACTCTAAAAGAAATCTCTACATAAAAATACACCTGTTTAAATAAGCTACTGCTACTATCAGTCTTAGAGTCTGTTTCACAATCGAAAAGTAAGCACTACTCAACAAATAAATTTAAATAAAGAGCACATTTTGTATGAATTAACTTGTGACGAAGAACCCTTTCGGCTAGCTCAGGCCTGAGTTCCTCGTCAACATACGTACTGACCCCAGCCCGCGATGCGTGCGGCAAGAGGATGTGTACTTACTTTTAGGATCCTAACAGGGAATCAACCAAGGAAACCAACGGGACGTTTGCACTCTCTATATTAAAAGACACACAATTGTTCCTTAAAACTAATTCACTTCTTAATCTACCTAGGCCTGTGACTGCTGTCTTACTCTTAACTTATCCTACACGGACGGACGAGGCAGGGCGACGGGGATCGGCGCGGTCCCCACGGACGGTATCGCGGATTACGGTCGGCGCGTAGCGAGGCGGGTATTTGTTAATAATCTACTTTTGTCTACGGGTAAGGAAGGCTGGCATGCGAAGTCGTATGCGAGCTCGCCGCAAGAGCGTCCGGGCCGGGGATGGGTTCACCGCAGGAGCGCGGTCAAGGTCTAGGAGTAAAGGTTCGAGTCACGCGTGCTCGCCGCTAGGCCTACGAACCTTTGGATCAGGATGTGGGTCGGGTACTTAACTAATGTTAGTAAGGAACAGGGGACAGCAAATCGTCAGAGTTCCGATGCTCCGAGGCAATGTGAACGGTGGACGTGCGCGCGCGCGAAGACGTCTTGCCACGGCCAATGAGGATTTAAATACTACGTAATCAGAGTCGGCATTCTAGTAGTAGCCACTGAACCGATTTATGGAAGAAAATTGTACCGCACTGGTAATTTGAAATTGTACCAACATTTAAAAACACAACTGTCACACTAATTGACAAATAGGGCTTGACGAAGCTATATCGTTCTTATCTATCGATATCGATAAATCCGCAATCAATCGCTAGGTCGGGTGGGTACTTTTTACCATTAAGATATGTCAGTTGTATGTACTAAACTAAAAACAACAATTAAATTAAACGTATTTATTACATTATGTAATACAAAACATACAAAGCTATTTTTTTTTTTACATTATTATGAGTTATTATTACTCTAATGAATTCTGTATCTTCGGCGCATGCCACGTAAGCCGTGAAGTTCACTCGTTGTAATAAATCGCTGTCGGGGCAAAAGCGCGGCTGGTTTGGGGGAGGGAGAGAGTGGGGAGCTTGATTTCTTTCCAATCCCATATTTGGTTGACCTTAAAACTGAAAAATAGATAGTCCTCTTAAGTAAGCTTGTACAAAACATCATCCTGCATTTTTATCCTTGAGTACAATATATCCCTTACTTGGAAAGTTACAAACTCTTACCTCTTATTATTAGTGGAGATTTCCCAAACACTATACACATTTTGTTTTCGTATAGACCGCAGCTAACACAAATTGCAGTTTAGTATTTACATCTTTACAGGTTTTTCTATTTACAGGTACAACTATTTAATTGCCGTAGGTATGTGTATAATTATATTTGGTTGACCATAAAACTGAAAAATAGACGAGTCCGTTAATGTCAGCTTGTACTAAACAACCATTTATCCAGCATTATTGTCCTTGAGTAGAGTTTATCCCTTACTTGGAAAGTTACAAACTTTTACCTCTTAATATAAGTGGAGATTTCCCACACACTATACACATATTCTGCTTTCGTATGGACCGCAGTTATCAGAAATTGCAGTTTAATATTGACATAGTACAACTATTGTTGTAAGTGTATAATTATATTTGGTGGACTTTAAAACTGAAAAATAGATAAGTCCGTTAAAGTTAGCTTGTATAAAACAACCCATTATCCAGCATTTTTATCCTTGAGTTTTCCCTTTCTTAATTTAGGGACATCATCTGTGAAAATTTAAACTTTCTATCACGGTTCATGAGATACAGCCTGGTGACAGATGGACAGACAGAAAGACAAACAGACAGACGGACAGCGGAGCCTTAGTAATAGGGTCCCGTTTTACCCTTTGGGTACGGAACCCTAAAAAAAAAACATCAAATCAAATAAATTACCTTTTTTGGTTTTATCAGGTAAAACAAAAATGGGAATGGGAAATTCCAAAAGGGTTTGATCAGGTAGTAGTGGCATGTTCAATTGCAAGGAAGGTACGGCATTCCTTTTTAATCGATTGCCTTGTTTATTATAGGCGCTTAAAAAGTGGTTTCCACACAAAAAAAAATCATTTAACTTTTGTATAGGTAAATAGGCAACATCTTCGTTTCCAGTAAATTTTACCCATAAACGGCATCTAAAATAAATAATAAATATCTTGTATCGTCAAATTAAGTAAATGTATTGGTGTACTTACAAAATAAATTTCATTTATCGATAATTTAATTTCATCACTATCGTTTCAATAATAAGGCACGATTAATGCAGATTTATGAGAAAATATCAAATCTAGGAGTGCACTTTGTCGTTGCAAATTGCTATTGACACGGTCAAAACAATACATAAACTCGAAGGATAAAAAATATTTTAAAATATCTCATATTAACAAACCTGGTAGGGTCAAGTGGAAATCTGGCCATAAATATATTAAAAGCACTTTTATTTACGCGTCTGATCCCACAAACTTCACATTTTCGTAAAGACTCCCATTTTGTATTGATTGGCACGAAATTTAATAAAAATTTTAAATAAATCGCAAACAACTCAAACAATTATCCAAAATTGGCGCGACGATGACAAACTTCTACAGATTAGTCAAAGAAACTTTACAATGTTACCAACACTAAACATAATTATTATAATACGTCTAAATTTAATAGTAATCATGGAACTTGTAAGCCCAAGGAATCAATACTCATTTTATTATGATAGGGTATTTTTATATCTCAATGATAGGACAAAGTAAGTTCATAAATACATACTAAAAATACTAAAATTGCGATTGTTTGGTATGTCGACGGCCTGGCCACGGCTGCGGAACTCGGACGAGTGCCGCGGAGCTCCTTCCCACCGCGCCTTATAAAGCGTTGTCGCGGGCGCGGTGCGGGCGCGGGCGCCGCGGTACGGTGCGTCACTAACTGCGTAGGCATGGGCGACGGGCGTAGGGCTGTCGAGTCGATAGTGTGGTTCGCGTACTAGGGGTGTCGCGCCGCCAGATCCTCGTCACAAACTGGCAGATTAAATTAACCGAGACATACTTAGCGCTTGTGAAACAGGCCCTTAGTAATATTAATTTACCCATATGCTCAGAAAAAAAAACAATTGAATAACAATGGATCCGCCACACATGTGTGCGTGAACTAAGCAAAGGGTTTAAAATAATACTGGTCTAAATCCATGTTTCTTCTTATTTACAGCTCGAAAATTATCGGATGGGGAAGCCAAAGTGGAATCCCTTGACAAAAAACAGTGAGTTCATTTTTGTAAGGTAGATTTTTAAACGCCAGATAACTTTATTCGAAGAATAATATTGACTGATATAATTTAATATACAGGGTAGCTTTTGGACTCCCGCCAAAATTAAATGTAATGTAAGGAAAATAATAAAAATTTTTAGTGTAGTCTAGTAATATTTAGTTTTCAATTTTATTTTATATAATCGGATTTTACACTCTCTTTTAAATCCTAAATTCCTAGCGCGTTTGATCACCCGAGCGCTTGACACGCCGTAGCGCCTACGTGCAACACGTTACTCGTCACAGAACGTACCCAGCGAATACGAATACGACAACAATTTTGTTTTGTGCTTGAAAAAGTCGAAAAAAAGTTATAAAAAAGGTTATAATTTGTAAATTTGAAGTGTAAATTATATGGCGAGGGCTTCAAAAGTAACCCTGTAAAGACATACTTTACTTTGTTTTACTTTAGGCCTCTCCCACACTAGCGTTTTTCAAGCGTCGGCGTCGTGGCAGTGTCCAACAGCGTTAAGTAAATCCCGCTGCGCAAGCGTTGCTTCAATACTGATTAGACACTGCCACAGCGTCGACGCTCGAAATACGCTAGTGTCTCTCTTAGGCCTCTTATGGCGGCTGTACATTCTTCAGTGCTTGTGCTATGTCTCGCCGAGAGCAGGAGAGAGAGGTCGAGTGAAGAGTTCTACCTTGTACACTCTTATTTATTCAGTATAAAGTTTGAGCGTAGAGAAGATGGACGCGTTCTAAGTTGCGACGGCTGCTGCCCTATTCGCTATCAATTACTACAATTACGTGAGATTTACACTATACAGGGTTATTTAAAAAAAATCAACAACCTCGCACGACTAGATAGCTAATATCATACACAACAACATTTGTTCCACGACTTTAGATAATTTTACATATTTTAGTTTCATACAAAAATAAATAACGATATAATTTTATGTCTGAATGTTATTATCTCTGTCCGCTTCATATCGGTCGTGGTGGGGGTGGGCTGGGAAAGAGAGTCACGTCGCCTAACATAGACTTACAAATGGTACGACAGTACAATAAAGCTTGGAAAATCATTTTTAATTAATGTATTGACTTATGATGAAACTTGTAGAACAAATTAATGTTGTTGTTTATGATGTAAGCTATCTAGTCATGCGAGGTTGTTGATTTATTTCAAATAACCCTGTATAAATGTCCCAAATACGAATGCATCCCACCCATGTCCCAAATGAGAAAGGCGTCTACTCGATTAGAATGCTTTGAATACTGAACCATGCGAGCGAGAGTGTACAGTGATGCACTCGGGTCGCCTCGCGAGGGTAAGCGAGGCTCTTTGATTCGTGCACAAAATACCGACTCTGAGCGAAGAGCAAACGAGACGAGACGAGACTTAGCGAGGCCAAGCGAGTGTAGCATGTACAGTATCCGTGCTGTGTTGTTGTGGCGATTATTGCCGATGTGAAATATTAGTACCCGACAGGTACTGTACACTCTCGCACTTCGCGGTCTCGACGAGAGTACATCGTACTATCTCGGGCTCCGACGACTTACCCCTCTGTAGAAATATTCCTGTGTAAGCGCATCGCGCCGGCCACGCCCCAACCCGCCCTGATTGGTTATGCATTTTACTACGTTTTACTACAACCAATTAGATACGAATAGAAGCTTGCTTAAAACCTAAACACCTATTGTCTTGATTGAACCCGAAACATAAATGAACGTAGGGCGTGGTTTGAAGCGAGTGGCATGATGTGCTTGCAAACGATTTTAGCTTTAAGACGGGTCAGGCGTCGGAGCCCGCGATAGTACATCCGCCATTAAACCCGTCTGATGTGGTCAGGAGTGCCGCGGCGGCAGGCGCGCGTATGGAGGAGGCGCTGGGCGCCATCGCTGATGAGCTGGCTCTTTGCCGACAGCTGCTACGCGCCAAGCGAGCTGACGAGGTGATCACGCGACACTTGCTTATCAGCTGAACTGTACAACAACTATAGTTAAAGATACTTTAGTGACTTGCGTCTACTCGTAACCAGATAAACACTAGACACAGACTAAATTTTACAGAGTGAATTGTTGCAACAATTTAACCCTTGGACTAATTTAATGACTTTTTTAATACTTGTAAAAAATCGTCCGCCTCTGGTGGGATCCGAACCCACGACCGTCGCATACCGGGCGAGTGCGATGGTAGTGGGTTCGAATCCCACCTGAGGCGGACCATTTTTTTTTTCAAGTATTAAAATCTTAAACAAACCTAGCATGGTAATTGCTAAAAAACAAATTTAAATAATTTAATGACGATAGTAGTCGAAAAAATATGAAACATACAAGCCTCGGTATCGAACTGAACACTCTGTCTCTCTCCCACTTTGAAGGTAGGGATCTCTTCGCGCATCTTACGAGAAATACATGTTGTGTATACAGTTAACAGCGTGAATTTACTGGGAAAAATCGCCAGCTTAATGACAGTGTGCTTCGGTCACAATATCGGTTATTTATCGATCCAACAAAAAGTCTGAAGTCAGGGATAGTTAAAAGTTATGTTAGCTTCATCGATCGCAATGCTGATCATTCTAAATATACCAAAGAGTATGATAATAGTATTAGTAAGCCTATACTGCGGTAAAGTCCAATCAATTTAAATCAGTTCAGCTCTTGTCCAATTGTGATTTGTGTACTTTGGATCGCCCAAAAACTTACCTGCCGCGACTTCTGTTTCATAGCGATGTGCAAAAAAAATAGCCGCAATACAGTCGCAATGTTGTAACGATTCAGTATCGATACAGGAAAGGCAGTGAAGGCAGTTGTAATATCGATAATCGATTATTAACAATCTATTTAACCCATCACTGCCCTCGCTCCGTACTCCATTCTTAGTTCAAACTATTTCGTAAGAAAAAGTAGCTCATTTGCTTGGATGCAGTGTCGATGTTGACGCGGGCTTACATCGTTTCTATCGTGCGACTCACGCGCGATTGGTGCGATGCAGAAAATATTAAATCAAACAAATCAAGTAAGGACATAAATAATTTAATTTATTTCCAAACCGAATTCTGTAACAGCAGTGGCTCCCTCTGCAGTGGTCCCTGTTGACATGAAGCAAAAATTTACAAAATCTTGTGCCTCCATTGTAGTTTACTAGAGTTAAATGTAGTTTAAAAAGTAGATACAATTGTATACAATGAAGTTATATGATACGGTTACGGTGATAAACAATTTGAATTTAGGTAGTACCTAACAGATTTGGTCTTCTTTCAATTTTGTGTAGGTTAGCCAGTCTCTTGAATATATTGAATTATTTATATTAGTGCATTTTTTCCCTTAAATTAATTATAAAATCCTCTTATACAATGTTGTTGTGTAATTTTATTAAATATAAAGTTGATTAAATATGTTTTCTACTTAAAAATATAAGAAAAGGTTTTATCTGTAAGCTGTTATTGTTTTCATCAAAACTATACGTTTTACTATTTATCTTTGTTTTATCTACATTTTTGACTTCGTGATTTCTGTTCCAAATGTAGTAACCATTTTATCTGTAAATGCTGTAATAGTTATGGAAGATGCTATACAAAACCTTTTGTTTACTAGTCATTTCTGTCATATAATTATAACAAATAAAAATAACCGCGCATAACTAAAACCTTTCTTTATAATAAATATACCGATACATAATAAATCTCAAAAATATTTGTTTCTTACCTAAATGAAAATGTGTATAATCTAAGATATAATCTTATTAGACTCTTAACATATTCCATATTTTTTCAACATAACTATTAATAATAAAATCAGTATCTTTCGTAATCTGTGTTTTATTTCCCTGTACAAGTATCCTGTAAGTAAGTAATCAATAGTCAAAATATAATTTAATAGAGTAAATTAGTTGTGTAGAAATAGTAAGCCGTAGCCAATTGGTATTGCTTTTGTAGATTTTATTAGTTCTTTAAATAATAATGACATCAAGCAAGTAGGCAGGCAAGCGGAAGGCATATTCTTACGGTTTTATTTTTTAACATTACAAAATGAAGGGACTTTCGCGGGGTATGCAAAGGCGAGATGTGACATGTGGCCTGGCCTTTCTTAGGCAAGAGCTGCAATTTCACCAATCTTGATAATTATATTTTTAAGGGTCTGATACTCTAATGGTAAAAAGAAAACTGTTGGTTGACTAATGATGATCTTAGTTAAGTTTGCTGGCAACAGCTGCTCGTTGTGGTGTTTTGTGGGACTATGTCTAGCAGTGAACTCTAAAGGGCTAAGTGATAATGAAGATGACGATGATGGATGTCCCTTTTGCAGCCTAAGCGTGCGTCTAAAGACTCGTCTCTAAAAGTAGACCTGTGCCCTGGTCCACCTATATTTAGCAGAGGACTTCCAAAAAATTGTCGATGATATATATTCTTCTTGCAGCCCAAGCGGCAGTCCAATGACGGAGTTTACCACAGGTTATCAAAATGCATTTTGCCGTTTAACGAAGGGGCGATAAAACAGTTGACAATTTCATTATTGATCGGATCAACCTGCTGGCAGCCTCTTTTCAGCTCAATAATGCAATTGTCAAATGTTGTTTCGACTTTACGTTAAACGGCAAAATTCATTTTGACAACGTGTGGTAGACTTCCAAAGGAGTACGCGTCTCTAACAAGTAGTCCTATGCCTTGGGCCCCCTATGTTCAGCAAAGGACTTCCAAAGGTTGTCGATGATGGATGTCCCTCTTGCAGCAAAAGCGCTTGTCCAAAGACGCGTCTGTGACGACGGAGCCGAGCTCGGCGCCCATCGCGCTGAAGCAGGCCGCGGGCTCGCCGCGCATCGGCGACGCGCACGCGCCGAAATGCATCTTCACGCTGCATATCGGGACTGTGGTTCTGTCGGATGAGGTTATTATGTCGGCTATCAATGTCAGTTACACTGGTGCAAGTAACAACGCATTTTAGGGGATAATTACCTAACGGAGCGTCTAAATCCGGCGAATAATCAAGAGTAAGCCCATCTCAAATAAAAAAAAAAAAAAAAAAAAATACTCAGCTCGCGCGCGTGCATTTTATGTTCGTGCGATGTAGCTTGCGACATGTGAGCTACCGGGAACGTTAACTGGAACTGCTTGCGCGCACTGTACAGGCCTTGCATGAGTTGCGCTAAAGAGGCGCACCAAACGATTGCAATAACAGAACGCGTGCAGGAGACGTATTTTTGAATCATGCAAATGACTAAAATCGCTATTTTTGAAAATTCATTCTATGAATTCTGCAAGTAGTGGTCCGACCCACTCGTATTTCCATTCTACTAGTAGAAAGTTTAGAAGTATGACTTTGACAAGTAAACATATGGTTCACAGATTAAAAACTTTTTTTTACGTTCCGTTCCATGCGATTCATTGCCGGTTTTTAAAATCAATAAGTTTTTGCATTCCAGTTTTAAATATTTTCTGCGTGGAACGAAAATAGTTAAAGAATTTTACCATAATAGCAACACAGAATTCGAGTGATTCAAAAATGCGTAAAATCGGGAATGATAGAAATAGAATTCGCACACGAATCGTATTCGTGTTAGAATTCAAGATTAATTTCGAATGCTTCAAAAATACGTCTCCAGAATTCGTGGGGCGTTCGCCAGATCTGGACGAACCCTTAGGATACATCGACATTATTTATAAAATGATAGGCAATGACACAAATAATGGACAATGTATTGCGCCCTTGTTGTTGACACAACGTTTAAATTAGCTGGTCATAATATAACCCATATTATATGTTTAGCCCCATAGTTAATTTTTTTTTATACCTATGACTGTCATATATATAAAACAATTTATTTAACTATGGGACCAACATCAAAACCGGAAGAAATGATGCTACCTCGATGATAGGTATAGGAGCATAATTTTTTCTTTCCGTTTTCGACATTACTCTCAAAGTTAAGGGTGTGGTATATGAACAGCTGATCACGTAGTCTAAAGGAGTGACCTAATATTTTTTCATCTTTTTTAACAATTTAAGTGAGATTATATAATCTCAGCTTGATGCAGAATTCTGTTTAAGATCTTTTTCATATGAGTAAAGTTCGCAGTGCCTAACTTTAATTGACCTGAATACTAGGTCATTTATCGTCGCCACAGTAAAAGCTATGCTTAGTTAGGAGCTAGCTAAATGGTGTGATTGTTGAAATAATTTTATTGTTTAAAATTTGTTGTTGAATTTATGCATTTTACTCCTCTCCCCGTATTCAACGTGACTATATTCCACAGGCCGTGATAAACTCCCGCGACATGTCGCTCGTGCTGACGTGGAAGTTCTACGACCAGAACATGACGATGACGCGCATGCGCGCCGGACGCGTCATGCTCTTCGACTTCTCCACGGAGTACGACGTCAAGATCACGGACCAGTTCCTCGACTATCTGAAACATGTTAGAGCTTTGCAGTTTTGTTAGAAAAGAAAAGATTAGGAAACCTTATAGAAAGTTAAGGTTTCTTAACGACGAAATCAGATGGACTGCGCCCCAGTACCTAACTATATGCAGTCGAAAGTTTCTAACAGCATTCGGTTATATTTTTGATAACCTAACCTAACCTAACCTAACCTAGCCGTGTAGCATGTAACGTATCTGATACGTATCTTTCTGCGTATACGTATCTTAGTGAGTATGGCTCATCCGCGGTCACCGCTTATCCAGCTACGAGATTCGACGCTCGTACCGATAACACGCCGACAACATGTCTCAAATGTAGTGCTGCGTTCATATTCATGTTTGTACCTACATCATCGAGAATTATAAAATTTAGGTTCTCACTATACCGGAGCATTTTGATAAAGTTCATTCGTTCGTTTTTTCTAGGTCTCAGTGAAAAAGTCCTATAAATTTCGCTTTAGTAAATGTACGAACTGAGAATATTTTTTAAAAATTTCAATGCGACTACCTCCACGCGTTCCCGAGATAAAGGGCCTTGACAGACAGACGGACGAACGGACAACAAAGTGATGCTATAAGGGTTCCCTTTTTTGCTATTAAGTTACGGAACTCTAAAAATCTGATATTTGAAGAATCAGTCATTTTGCGAATCAGTCATTTATAGAATTGTACATTCCTAGAATTGGTCAATTATAGACTATGTAGCCATTGTTCCGCGAATTAATCATTCCTAGACTAAAGGAATTGAATAGCCTACTAACGGCAAATTTGTAAATCCGCCACTGGCTTAAGATAAAATGTAATTTCCTTGTACTGTATTTTTAAGGAAAATATGCAACTAATAATCAGCGAGATAGACAAGCAGGATAAGCCTTTCGCGAGCTGCGCTCTGCCGCTGCGCGACGCTGTGCTGCACACCAACAGGCGCGCTGACATGTCCCTCGCTTTGGTGAGTTTTAATAAGTACCTACATGTAGTTGAGCAAAAATATATTTACGACGTCTTCATTCCCATCTAAAGATCTACAGAAAGTAGCTTGGGCTTTGCAGTGTCGGGCATTGGTTTTATTTCGAGGTAGGCGGTAGATACTTATAATGTGTTTTATTGATGAAAATCAGTGGTTTTCATGAATAATCCACATTTGTAAGTACCTACTGCCTACCTCATTTTAATTATAAGGTAGGCACTGCCTAGTTGCCTATATGCACTGCACGCCCCTGGTGTTTTGTCTTAAGACAGAGAAAAGGTAGATAAGCACCGGATAATATAATAACTTTAATTTTGCTTTGTGCTACAAATAAATACTAAATGATAATAATTGTTTTTCTGCTCATAATCATGATCTATTTATGGTGACGCTTGCATAATACGGTTTCTTACGCTTAACCGTTTGAGGGCTCAGGGGTCTGAATTTCGTGTAAACAAGCATTCATCCTATATTTTCACAGAGGCGCGTGTCGCATCGAATCAAAACAGACGTCTAAAAAACTTCGGCACCCCTATACCCTAAAAATAAGCAATCAGCAATAATCGCGCTGTCATCGCTCGATTGATATTTTATGTCAAAATCTATTGGCAGCACTGTCAGTAGATTGCTTGGTTTTTGTTTTTTGCTGTCAATTTACGATTTTAAAGCCCGAATTTCTCATTGTTCGCTATCGCTTTGATTTTGCAAGATACGTACAGTACACGGCATCGATGTTGAGCGCTGGGGCAAAGAGTGGGAGAGGATCGCTTTGCGCATCTTACGAGGCGATCATCGTATTATAGGTGCGTGTGCGCGGAGCTAACAACCAATTACGGTCGGTGGCGGTGCAGGTGCGGCACGCGTATAGCCAATCACGTAACCGTAATGGTCTTTTGCGCATCTTACTCCCAGCGCTCATCATCTCTGCCGCAAGTTGTATAAGGGTGCCGGTCTGTAACCTTTTATATTTCTAGGTAGCAGGCCCAGCCCTGCAGCAAACGCTCGACCCGCTAGACTCTGGTGACGAAGTGGGTGTGTTGGATTTGTGGTGTATGCTGCGGGTGGACCCTTCGCTCTTGCCCGCTATAAACCGTGCCATTGCCAGGGTAAGATAATTTGAGTAGTAAACGTATAAACTTTTAACGCTTTAACTTGCCTACTTCTTTTTGAACTTGACTTATATTTACTCTTACCTATTATTGCATTTTTCGCAAATAGAGAATTGATTTCTGATTTTAAAATGTATGTTGTGTCAAGAAGATATCAATACCTAGGTACTTGAAAAAATAATCGACCGTCTTAAGTGGGACCCAAACCATCATGTAATATTATACAGGGTGTAAAAAAAGGCTTAACGAAGCCTTAAACCACGAATTCTATACATAAATCCGAGTAGAATACAAAAAAAAGAATTGCTGGAAAATGACTTTTATTTTTGGGTATCAAAAAAAGTAACTTATTTCTAACCTGCAATGTATAGCGCGCAGGCCACAGACTATGCCTGTGTGTGTAAGCGGATCATGTTTCTTTGAATAAAAGTTTAGTATTATCATAGAGAAAAAATTATACTAAACAGAAGTCAATTTTGTAAAAATCTGTGAAAAAAATTGTAACTTTGACTGTCAATAACTCGGTAACCAGTCATTTCCCAGGTAAGTATAGTGTAAAAGAAAAATATGACCGCAATAATACGTAGAATATGTGGTATTCGGCTTCGTTAAGCCTTTTTTTACACCCGATATATGATGATGAATTACTTGTAAAATCACTTTAAACAAATTATCTGATTTCTCAGACAACCCCGCCTAGCCTGAATATGAAGGACACTGCTAGAACATCAACCTGCATGGAACAGTTGATGGAAGATGACCGCTACAACGATGACCATATCTCACAAGACCTCCAGATGCGCCCGACCGGCAGGCCGAAAACAGATGTTTACGACTTTGGGCCTGCCATGAAGCAAGACACAGACGTATACGGCTTTGAGTCTCCTCTGAACACCACGAAGCCGAAGACAGACGAACACGACATCGAGCCTCTACAGACCTCTAATACGAAGCAGAAAAAAATTGTATACGATTTAGAATCTTCTCCGAGCCCTATCGCAAATCAGAAGTCAGATATACTCGACTTAGAGCCTTCTAAGAACTCTACTACGAAGCAGAAGACGGATTTATACGACTTTGTCGAACCTGAAAGTGACGGTCAGGATCTGAAGCGGAAATCGGACGCATACGACGGGGTAAGGGCAACAAGCAAGTTATTAAATCACATAAAAACAAACACGTTGTACTAAAGAGATTTATTTCAGGGCTTACTTTCTGAGAATAAACTTCACCAATCAGGCAGTTATCTTCTTCTCTGATAGCCATGTTAGATAATAGGTAGTAGTAATAGGGGAGAAGATGGTGGAATGTAATAAACCGTTTTTAAGACTAGAACGAGTAAAAGCTTCATAAACTATTAACTAAATATAGTAGATCTAGTAGCAAGTGCGTTTATTTCTCTCGACTGAATGCACTGCTGCTGCGAAATAGTCTTTGGACCTTTAATGGTTTTTACATTGCGGAAGCTGAACCACAACACACATTACATTAACTCCACTTTGGTTCACTTTCCTGATCTGTACAATAAAGATATTGGGTTTTTAAAAAAATACCAGCTTCTTTTGCTGAACTGCCCATGTTTAAATTCAAAGCTCATGTTAAAAAGATTCTTATAAAAAGAGGGTATTATATACGTACTGTTAATGATTTATTTAAATGACAAAAATGTTTAGAGTTCAATACTGCCTTGCTTGCAAAGGTACGTTTACCTTGCAATACTTATGCTATTTTAATGTATGTTTATACTTTTTAAAAAGAGGCTGGACTATAGTGACCGAGTTTCTTGCGCTGCTTCTTCACGGCGCTAGCCCAAAATTGTCCCGAAGCAGGGGTAGGGTCAAAAATTGAAGTTTACGCCTATTTGAAAAAATAAATTGGTTTTCAACTGACATAAAAAAGGAGGAGGTTCTCAATTCGACTGAATGTTGTTTTTTAAAGTTTATAAAAATAATTTATCCTATGGTTATAATGGTGAAACCTTTTTTGATACAGAGTCGTCCATTATTGCCACCAAACGATTTTCACGTCGCCACTACTGAGGGCCAGAATCGCGAGTTTACAAAAATGTCTAACGTAAGTACTTAGACCTTTAATTGCAGCGGTTTATTGCGTTAGCCATGGTTAATCAGATATAATGGAAATGACTTAAGGCCTTAACACCACCCAAGTGCCTAAAATCTCGAATATGAAAATCAAATTGTCAGAATACCTGTTACTTGAATCTAAAAATTTAAAATATGATATGCCAGAAGAGGATTTAATTAACATCTTGAATTGAATAATTTTGATTTTCCGATAAGTCCCTTGGATTAAAACATGCACAAAAAAGTGTCTATTTTTTCATAAATTGCAAATGTTCTCTTAAACAACAAAAGCTATTTGATTACTGTTTTCACACAAAACAAGATTTTGGAAATATACATGTTTTGAATTGAGAGTTTTATTTGAAGATTCTCGTTAAAGGCATTAATTTCATAAAAAACATGTTATTCCAATTTTTAGAGGTCATCTGCACGCGCGAAATTGTATGGCCGCCACGCGTCAAGGTCATTCGAGCGTGTTAAGGCCTTAAGTTATAGCATGGACTAAGTAAAATACTTTAACCATGGTAATAGTAATATGTGTATTTACTTACTCTGTTTGATAAAAACTTTAAGAGACTGTTTCACAATGTACGGGTAATTTCTGCATTGGTTCTTAAGAAGCTATATTTTACTTATCTGAATCATCATCATCATATCAGCCTGTTGCAGTCCACTGCTGGAATTAGGCCTCCCCCAAGGAGCGCCACAGCGCACGATCTCCCGCCCTTTGCATCCAGTCGCTGCCAGCTGCCTTCTTCAGGTCATCGGTCCATGAAGATATGACGCAATTTCCCAAATGCTGCCCAGCCAAGCTGCACTCTTCTGACGATTTCCCGCTCGAAGTTGTCATTACCGAGCTGTAGTACTTGCCCAAGGTAGACGTACTCTTGGACAACTTCGAGCGTAGTGTCCTCGACAGAAATTATCTTATCTGAATAATAAACAATTGTTGACACAATTTTCAAGCACTTTTATCCTTTACATATTTTTATCTTTTACATAACTTTATCCGTACATACAAACAGACCCTAAGTATTTATTTATTTCATCAGGTCCGCGAAAGACACCGCAGCGTAGCGTCTCAAGCTGGCGTCCCGGTCCCACAATCGGTAATGATAAAATAAATAAATATTTTTTTTCCACAATTACACCAATTAGCTAGCCCCAAACTAAGCAAAGCTTGTACTATGACGACTAGATAACGGATAAACATACTTAAATACGTTTCTAAACATCCATGACTTAGGTACAAATGCTCATGCTCATCACACTAACATTTGCCCCTTGCGGGATTCGAACCCGCAACCGCCAGGCATTGTAGTCCCGGAGCGCGAACCACTACACCAGACGGACGGTAATGATGATTCTAACTTTCTATTATGTTGCATACAGGGTGATAAAAAAATACCCCTAGAGCCGAAATGGAGTTGAAAGAACCCTTGTAAAGAGTTTATCGGCAATATTTAAAAACCGTATTATGACAAAAAATGGAGTATTTGGATAAATAAAAAAAAAACCTGACGTTTTTTCGATTTAAATAATAATTTCTCCAATGGACAAAAAGTACCTAAAATATAACATGATTGATAGACGGCCCCTATGAATCAGATAATACACTAATTTTGTCACGGTCTCAAAGTGTGGAATTACTTGCGTTACAAAGTACCACACAATGCATTCTGCTAAGAACGTCTCCGAGTAATCCCAGTATACCCAGATTCACTTAGGTATTCGTTAATGATTCTTGGTATTTTATATGCGGGCTGATCTGATATCCTACGTTTCACTGAAAATAGTGGCGAGTATCATTTAAATATTTATAAAAACAGCATTCGCGTAAAAAAAATAGTAGATATTCTACTTAAGACTATAAGTAGATAACTTTTACTATCGATAAAAAGTTTAGCAATTTAGTTTTATTACTAAAGTTAAGCAACCAACGCCGCGGTCGTGAGTGGATGGGTGACCATTCCGACCATATTTAGTGAAATTTATCACGAGCATCTCCGTGCTTCGGAAGGCACGTTAAAAGGTGGTCCCGGCCAATATCGCTTGATATTGGTTGTGAAGCCTAGTCAGAGGCCTTAAGGCGGCTTGATAACATCTGACAGTAAGGTTTAGTCACTGACCTTACAGCACCCCTCCACCGCACCGCACCGGGCCCGCGTGGTGGAGTATAGCCTAAACCACCTCATAGTTGAGGTGAGGCCTGTGCCCTGCAGTGAGACGTATATAGGCATACTTTACTTTTTGCACATAGTATGCGAACAGCATCCTAGTGTCCGTTTCCCAATATTGCATGTGCAATAATAGTCCAATCAATAAAGTAGTTGTATAGTGCGTGAGCGGGAACCTCAGCGATTTCTTCAGAAACTTATTCAGGGTACTTAGGGAGAAAACATACTAAAAGTCCTGACATCTAGGAGGTGCGCCGGGGACATTTAAGTACATTTCTGAAGCGTGTAGTTCAAAAATGGTTGGAAATATGAAAAAAGTGTATCGAATAAAAGTTATAGAACATTTTATAAGCTTTGTCCCTTCTTAGAACATTAATCGCTACAACGCACCATTTTTTGATTTGAGATGTTGGTAAAAACCTAAAATTGGGATCTTTGTCACCCTTTGGGTCATCTCCTTTGAAAGTATATAAAAGTAAACCCGTCGGTATACCTACCTAATTCGTTTTTCAGACAAACCCATTGAAGAGATCGGACACACGCAGCCAAGTAGGATTTAAAGATGCTGACGTAAGGATTAATTTCTTATTGACATTCATAGCAAGTTGAAACTATATTTTTAACGTTGATTAGGAAACGTTATCGCTTTTTGTATGAAAACATACAGACAGCTACACAATCGTCTTAACGAGTAAAAAAATAGAAATTATGTAGACATTCATTGATGCTAGCAAGCGCCATCTGAGATTAGCTTCGCCTGTGCTTCCCGATTGCACAGTCCCTCCCATAACCAGAACGGCCAAGTAACAATAATGTGCAATATTATATGATTCATAATAATAAAAATTATGTTCTTTGAATAGGTTCAATCGGTCAACTCCAATATAATCGTGAATGAAGTGGTAAGAATAATTTTCTTTTTAGTTTAGTTAAGTACTTGTTAACTTTGTGTGAGAACTATAACTTAACAAGGTGTAACATAATTAAAGCACATACATCCTCTTAACGGCTGACTTTGATGCTCAAATTTAACAACTTTTTGTATGGGACCATTTTTTGTATCGAATAAAATATGTATCCCCATACAAATTGGAACAGCTAATTACATATTTAGTACAGGGAGATAAAAAAATTGTTGACTTAAAATATAACTGAACCTTCATTTAATTACCTAAATAATTATTTATTTCAGCCAGCACAAATAAAATCTGCGAACGATTTGAATCAAGCATTAGATGTACGTTTGAACGATGCGTATTATTTTGTAGTGTTTTTATTAGCACTCTATTTTTTTTAATACTAGCAATGTTAAATTTTCAGCGTAACGCATTACATGATCAGATTCCACCAATAACACGGCTTGCGAAAATGGATGATGTAAGTTTATTTTTTTAGTATAAAAAGTATTCGATTTGAATCCTGCCTTATGTTGCTTTCCATGCCCCATGTATCCCCTTCCGCTAAATAAATAATATCCCCTCGACTCCGCTTTATTTGATAAGGCTTAGGCCAAGCTAGTTACCAAGGTAGCTTAGTTGGTAAAGCACTCGCCCGGCTTGCGATGGGACGTGGGTTCGAGTCCCACCTGAGGTTGATGAATTTTTTCAAGTGTTATTTATATTTAATTAAACCTTGCATGGAATTGTAAAAACTAAAATTTACAATGTTTAAGCATTTCTGATCTTAACCAATAGTCAAATATTTGTAAAAATGTTTCTATCGGGTGTTGACGGGTAGTAAACTACTCAGCTATACATATAGCTACAACATTGATCAGAGATACGCTGGCTTCGACAGCGAGAAGAAACACTTGAGAAATTTCGTCGTGTCACGTGACTGCCTCGGTAGCTTAGTTGGTAAAGCACTCGCCCGGCATGCGATGGGACATGGGTTCGAGTCCCACCTGAGGTTGATGATTTTTTTCAAGTGTTATTTATATTTAATTAAACCTTGCATGGAATTGCTAAAAACTAAAATTTAGAAGCTAGTTACCTCCTAAAACCGTTTGATTTAAAAATTTCGGTAAACCCTGTTATTAAAAATTAACAACAAAATCTTTAATATTATTACCAGGAGGAAACATCTCAAACACACTCCGTTGGGAGCTACTGGGTCAGTATTACATTAATTTGTTATAGAAGTATTTGATAAATAAGTCACTGATATTAATAATTTTTGTGTATACCTATTGCAAAATTGCCTGATAATTAATTATTAGTACATTATGATAAAAGTGTGCTACGTTGGTCATTATACACGAGGCATTATTATAAGCGCGAGCCGCAGGCGAGCGCGGTAAGGAAGCCGAGTGTAATAATGATCAATGCACACAAGTTGCATACGACGTTTTTCAACACAATTGCAAGGAAAAAACAAACTAAAATCTAAAATACCTTCTCCGATTATGACTTGGCGTTTTTGCTGATTTCTATGCATTTTGGCTGATTTCTATGCATTTTGGCGGCAACAGGCTATCACTTGCGTTTCGTGCCTCGATAAGTATTTCCGACGGGGTTGAATAACATTTTACTCGTCTTTACTATTTAAAGTAGACATTTTTGATAGTAATTAACCACACAGCAACAACTTTACCAAATAATAATGGAAAATAGCACGTAAGTATTGTTTTTTTCGCGCGCCGCAATTTATATGCGCGCGCAGGTTCAATAATGGCACAGGAAAAACTGGCTGTTCAGCCGGAGTAGCAGCAATTTTAAAAATTAAATATACTATAAATTATTGTTTATAAAAATGATAGTTAAGTTAATTTGTATTTATTAATATACAATTTGATAAAATGAAATATTTATTTGTCATCTTAACCCTAAAATAATTTAATATTGGTAAAATATTCAATGTTCTTAGACACAAACTTTTGTTGAATTTTTTAAAAAAAGTTTACATTACCTCACTAGTGCGATAATGTTATTACAGCACAAGTGCGTAATATGATAAATTATAAAACTAAAAACGGTGTTATAAAAGTCAATTTACGAGCAACTTTGTTGAAAAAACTTTATTCATATAACATGTTAAAAAGTTAAGGCTTTGTCAAGTTTTTTCTTTACATGTGCTCAGAAAGGCCTAATGACGAAGCGTCAAAATCAGAAAACAGCAAGAAGAAGCAGTTTGGCTGTGAGTATAGTATTTACGTTTTGACTTTAGTTTTTACCGTAGTTTTAAGGGTTCCGTACCCGAAGGGTAAAAGGGTAAAACCCTATTACTGAGGTTTCGCTGTCCGTCTGTCTGTCTGTCTGTCTGTTTATCCGTCCGTCTGTCACCAGACTGTATCTCATGAACCGTGATAGTCAGTTGAAATTTTTACAAATGATGTATTTCTGTTGCCGCTATAACAACAAATAATAAAAACAGAATACAATTAATATTTAAGGGGGCTCCCATACAACAATTGTTGATAATGATTTTTTGCCGTTTTTATAGATAATGGTACGGAACCCTTCGTGCGCGAGTCCGACTCTTGGCCAGTTTTTTTTTTTTATATTTCTGACGTGCATTATTTCAGAAAAAAGAAAATTCCGCCATTTCTGTAAACAGCCTGCGAAAGAAAGATCTGTTAAACAACGGTGAGTCAAACATTTCTTTAAAAACACTAAGTAGGTAAAAAAGATCAAAGTTTACACTTAGGTAGGTCTTGGAACCACTACCTAAATTTGGGCTTTTTAACTGTCTGTATAATTAATTATAAGGTCCGATTTTATTAGTGTACATCGTGTTAACCTGTGACTATAAAGGTAAAAAGCTATCATAAAAACCAATTTTCAAATGTGTACCATAAAAACTAAAAAGTGAAAAATCTAAATCAACAACATTGACTTCATATTGCATAAAGTCGTCCTATCTTTGGTAGGTTTAACCATCTGATTCTCGGTCTTATTCCTTCCCCTTGTACAGAGCGAGAAAGACTTGAAGATAGGACGAGTTCATGCAATATGAAGTCGATGTTATTATTTTGTATTTTTATTTTTAACTTTTTTAGTTTTTATGATAAACATTTGAAAGTTACGATTGCTTTTCACCTATACATGTGCAGAAACATTATGCTTAGCTGTAAAGACGAGCTCCGTAGCATGCATTTAACCGGGCGGGTAGTATATCTGCGTCTTGCGCGCTCCGGAGTACCCATTTGCTCACACACAGCTTTGTGCTTGTTCAAAACGTTTTTTCTTGTTTGATATTGATCTCTCTGTATTGGATATAAATTAGTAAATCGTTTGAATGAAGTTTTAATCTGCTTGTCTCATTTTCTCAACATAGTTACCAATTTTTCCTTTTCGTAGCGTCACCAAAAGGGCCGGTACATCTAACGCCACCTTTAAACGAAGAAGAACCTCCGGAACTTAACAAATGTAAATATTACCAAACTACAACGAGTTTATACAGGTTGGCAAAAGCCTAAACACGTTGTAATTTGCTTAGAACGCCTGGAGCGCAAATGTTTGTTTCCTGGTAGGATCGAATGAAAGTTTTATTAAAACCACTCTCGGAGAAAAAACTATTTCTGACACTATCAAGTATCATGGTTCGAATCTACAACTAGCTGCACGAAAGTTGAGCGTTGGGTGAAAGTTGCGCAGAAGACCATTAAGATAACGTGATTGGCTAATCGTCTGACGCGCCTGCAGCGCCGGCCGTGATTGGTTTTTAGCTCCGCCACACGCGTCTCTGATACGATGATCGTCTTGTAAGACGCAAAGGGATCCCCACTCTTTTCCCCAGCGCTCAACATCGACGCCGCGTATTGTACTGTTTAAGTTTTTGCTAACTCTCTCTTAGAATTGTACGATGTGGATTGACGGATGTGGGACGTGTAAAAGTGAATTGTGAACTTAATGAAGGCCTATTTACAGGTATAAATTAAAAAAAAAAGATTTTGTTGGAACTACTGATATTGAACAACATAATTTTTCAGCAATAGGAGTACAAAATGGTTCGAAAAAATCCGTCACAATTGCCACAAATAAGATTAATAAGGTACGATATTAAGCGTTTTTCTTACTCTATCCTATATTCATTTATGTGTTGTGTGTAAATGATGTATTGGCCAAGTGCGATACAAAAGACCTAAAAAAATTCAACTTCAAAACAAATCTGAATTACTATGTTTTAATAGCGTAAATATAAGTAATACCTTTTACCGAAAATTATTACGAAGAAGTAGGAAAAAGGAGGTATTTTTTTGTGATTGATAGGCGATTCTTATTCGGTCAACAATGTACCTAATAAATCAGGTAAATAGCTATTTTTGTGACTGAAAGCGGAGCGTAGCGAGTCTTTTCTTGTTCTGTGGCCTGTACTATGCTATAGTATTCTAACTCGTACTGTTATAGCTTTTATTTATGTGCTTTATTTACTCTTTTTTATAAAACACTATAAAAAGCCAGAGCCAAGTGTGTCTCGCTAAATACTTCAAAATAAATAAAACCTCATTTTTGGCACATACAAAACAGATGTATTTTGTGAAGGCACTAAATCGCCGGTGCCCTTATCATACTCGCACTCCCCTTTCTCATTAAGACGCAAGAATTCACCGAGCGGGATCCAAGTGTAGTCGAGTTCGGCCAGTCTGTCGACATCACCGTGATGTGGCTGGCCCTCAACGAGGAGTGCGACGCCATGCTGAACCCGAACGTGCAGCGGCTGTACGTCGCGTACACGTTCCTGGGGCGCAGTGGCGCGGACATGGAGACGCCGGTCAGCTTGCTCAAGCCGAAGAGCTACGTCGACAAGTGCTACTTCCATTTCACTAAAAGTGAGGCTTTTACTTATCACTATCCACATTTCAGCTGTTGGACGTCGATTGCTGAACATTGACCTTCCCCAAAGACCTCCAGACGGTTGGGCTTCCTGCAACCTTTACCAGATCGTCTGTCCGCTTTGCTTGTGAATCTCCTGCGCTGCACTTGCTGGTACGTGGCCTCTATTCTAGAACCTTTCTTTCCTATCGGCCATCAGGTTGAAAACAAGGGAAATGAAACTTTTATCTATATGTTTTTGTGTCTGTCTTTGGCACAGTCAATATTTCCAAGTGGTATAATTCTGAACCTGCCTGAGAGAAAGGGGCTTTACAGAAGGACAATTAAAGTGACTCAATTGAAATTTTTTATTTTACTTTTGTGATAAAGGAACCTATTTTTGATTCGTGTAATCACTTGCCCTGAACGTGCAGCGGTAGGTACATCTGCTTACTAGGTTTGTACCGCCTAACCAGTCAGGGCGCAATTAGTACATATTTAGTAGCACTGTCTACCCGTATTACACTATATGTATATAAATCATAATTATTATTCGGAAGTCTCCAATTAGGTGTATTTATTCCAGAATTCCTGCTAAGTGATTTTGACCTGCCCCTCCTAGGCCACATGGCTAGGTGCCGGTCGACGAATCGGAAAGAGCACAACTCCAAGGACTGTGCCATTTTCACCGTCATCAGCGAGCCGCCAGAAGACCCGTTGGGATTGGACAGCTGTGAAGATATCGGGTATGATGGAAATAATGACTTCCAACAATATTATGATGAATATATTCAAACAGTTTGACAAGACACAGCAATGTAACTGGTGGACTAGTTGGTAAGAGGAATGAATGTCATTATTGCGTAGAGTAGCAAGAATACAGAGTATTATTGCTCTGTATTCCCCACATCGCTTTGCATCACCCGCACCAACAGCTTGCAGCTTTGCATCAACTGCTACGTAGCTGTGCATGTTTGTATCTCTGTCGTATTTTTTATCCTAAAACAACTTGAAAGAATACACCATTAATGGCTCCATTTTGCACAGCATTATTCGATTTTGTCTGCGTATTTTCAGCTACGCATACCTCTACTTTGGAGATCTGCTAGCGTATAGCGCTGGCAACGACAGCTACACAGAAGTGGTGCCAGTTCAGTCGGCGCACCCTAACGAGACAGTCTGCGGCGTACTGGCCATCAAGGTGGACGGGCTGGGCGTGCTGCGGCGCTGCACTGCGCTGGTGGCCATGTCGCAACGGGAGCTGGGCTTCAACATGTACTGAGTGAGTCTACTGCATGCGACGCTGTGCGGCGGGGGGCCGGCAAGATGTAGTATAATAGAAAGAAATGTGCAGCATTGTAGCATGGAGCCACGTCACAGCTTATTCTTTTTTATAGTCCTCTATTGCAGTGTTTCTTAACCTTTTTCAATTGCGAACCCCTTACGCCAAATACCTATAATCCGCGGACCCATTAAACCTTTCAGACGCACAAATAAGCTCTTCTACTATTCCTTTTTCTCTGTTAGTGGCCCCCTGAGACAAGTCGGCGGACCCCTGGGGGTCCGGGGACCACAGGTTGGGAAACACTGCTCTATTGCATAGAACGTAGTATGTCTTACTTAATTAAAAAAATATATTTAGAGACCTAAAGCTTTTCAATACTGCGTTATAAGACATTTACTGCCTTACTTATAAAAAATCAACTAATCAACATCTGAGTTAACTAATTAACTAATCACTGTTTCACTTCTTAATAAGTGTTTAACTATTTTCACTCATAATCGCTATTTAGGCGTTAGTTAGTTATATACCATATATAATCAACACAATTTTTATTTAACTCTGCCAACACCGAACTTTAGTTATTATGTAAGATCCAAAATACTTTTAATGAAGCAAAAATAAAAATAAAAATGTTCAAAGCAATATCAAGTAATCTTGAGACCAAAGAGTAGTACTTGTATTTATTCACGAAGGGAAAGGTGATGGTACAGAGCCATACAGCCATATACTAAGAAATATTTTATGTCATTTAGGAGTGTTTAACACATTATTGTATACGGGACCCCCGAGATGATAGCTAGCTAGGCAGAAAACAGCTGTTGCTGCTACGCCATTTTGGCAATTAAACTTTAAACAAGGGTACGACGCTATTAAACTTGATAGTTAGTTACGAAGTCACTAAGACGTTGTTTAACTTTAATTACCGTTTATAAGTAAACGAACTTTTTAATAAGCTGTTTAACAGTGTCTTATTGTCTCGCGTTAATTCCCGTTTCATTGAGTTTTAAATTATGCAGCGCGAAAGTTTAAAAGTAATTAGTGTCTTAAAGTTAATCAACGTTTATAAGTAAGGCCGTTAGAAAATGGTTAAACATAGGAAAGTTTCAGGCTCTATCGCATCGTTTTCCGTTGCCTCTGTGAACCAAACAGTAAATGAAATATTTACCGTCATCAGCTTACTTTTTCTGCTTCCATTATTGCCCTTTCCTTTCTTTACAGAAATCGCTATGAATAATTCCAAGAATACTTACGAAGCTCAAATATCAAAGTAAAACTTATCGTTCCATTTACAAATTATCTGTAAGATTAATGTATTTATTATAAATTATTATTAAACAACAATTATAATATCTTTTATAATCTATCATTGCTGTAAATAAGACACAAAAAAATAGAAAATTATCCTTTCATAACCCACGAATACAGCTATCTATAAACCATGAAAGAAATAATGTTGCCACATCACGACGAAATTGCAATTACAGCAAATTATCCAGGGACGTACTGTTCAAAGTAACAATTGTCACCAGCAGGTTCAAAGTTGCCCCCATCAATCCGATTCCGTCTAGTTAGATATAATGTATCTAGCTCCGATACACGTTTAGAAGTTCGTGTTCAGTACCGCGCGAATATCCCGCCCGAGCAGTCGTCGCCGCCGGGCCTCGCCGTTTCGTAACACCCGACAACCCGTGTAATGCCCGTGTCATACCCCAGTGAATAACTGCCTAACCTAGCCTGGACACATGTGCACATTGTTTACAGTCAGTGCGTGCGACACCACACAGTGTAAACACGGAAAAGTTTAACTTTGTTTCTCATTTAAAAAAAGTTAAAAAACATAAATGTACAGATCAAATAATCGCATTAAAGTAAATGAAAATAATACGCAATTAATTTTAAAATCAAGACAGAACCAAAGTTCCAAAACTGACACTTTACAAACAGAACTTCAAATTATGTTTACTTCTTATCAAGAGTTTTAGTACAAGAGACTACCTACACATATTATTAGTCTATGATTATAAAGCTTATAAACCTCGTCCAGTAATTTGACAACATTCCTGTCTAGTTTTATCTCCCATTCTACAACATTTTAAGCCCTCGGATTACTTAGTGTTACTCTTCAGCGCTGTTACGTCCGAAGTATAGTCTTCAAGAGAAGATTAATCGGTCAATCAATCTACCAACTGCATAGGCGATAAGCGTCCTTGCCCCACTGCGGTGTCAGAGACGCGACGCTTTTAGACCTGCCTATCCGGCTTCGACTCGCAAGCTTTCTTCGAGATCAATCACTCAAATACAACCCTTATCACCGTTATATTAAGACTCTTGATGGATAAACAGATAAATCTGCCACGTCTCATCCCAGCAGACTTCTCCGAGTTAAAAATCGCAGGATTACCAACCTTAATCTACTGAGATAAAAGTGACATCGAGTGAATAAATAATCTTGTCGATTTGAAAACACAGAGGAACGCGGACCTGATTGGGGCTCTGTGCACTGACATTTGGGTTGCTGAAGTCTTTCGATTCAGTTTTATTCAGATCAGATGCTTCTAATAAAAACGTTGCATCATCTAGCACAACACAAGTCAAAAATGCATTGCTCAGCATCCGTTGTATCTTTCTTCATCTTAAAATGGGTTGACTTCATCTTTGAAAACCAAAATTCTGACAAAGGACACTGATTAGAAAAAAATCGGATGACACTTTAAACGTTTTATTGACTTTTTATACAATCTTCGGTATATTCAACTGCTCTCGGAATCCAAAGTTCCATTGTCCATAAATTTTGCTAAACCAATGAGTTATGGCTCTGGCGGCATCGTGATCTATTTCAGATCTCATTCAAATGCTCTCGAGACTGAGACTGTTTCGTAAACTCGTAGTGCGTCTGTTTATTAACAACCTATTGCTTTTATTATATTTTCATATTGCACTTGTCAATTAAAGAAAATATATCCAGCACTGTTTTGTTGCGCCATTTCTTCTTAGGGCTTCATTGGAAATTCATCGAATGTTTTCTGATTTCTTCATTTGGAGTATTTATTAAGTACTTCATAATTTCATATGTTTGAAACTGTTCTGTTTTTGGTAATTTTTTTCTTCAAACTGTTTGACACCTATTCCATCGTTCGGTGTACTGAGCTAGTGATTCATACCTTCGATTTATCTCAGCTACCTCTTGACATTTACAGCTGCAACACTGGTTATGTGATTTAGATTTGTCGATATTATTTAACTTTCATCTGCATTTGTCTGATAGGTGTTCTCTTTTCATTCAGTATCATTATTTCAACAATTTTTACTACTATGTATGTAAGGCTATTTAGGTAATCTTCTAAATTATTATAATTGTTAAAATATCTGACAGATTTATAGGCAAATTCCTCATTTTAATTATCATAACTCGCGCGCCCAAATGTCACAGTTAGTGAGTCAACGTAACGTAGTATTTACAGAAGCCGTTCGTAGGTGGCATCTATTTATAATCACAGCTATTTCAAGTTCATGCACTTACTGAATATTTAGTAATCCTACTATGACCCTTATTGATTTTTCCCCTTATCTAATAATGTTGTTCCGTTTTAATATTTGAATACTTTTTAAGCATGTAGACTAGGTTCTTTTATTTAGTTTTTTTGTCCGTCACCATATCATAATTGTGCTGTTTTACTCTTTTTGATATTTCTCTGCTCTTTATACAATGGCATTAATACAATGTTTCTTAGGGTAACCTTATTAAATCTGCTTACTGATTAGACTTTGTATACAGAGTTTTTACTCGCCTTTTTATATATAGCACGAGCTATTTTGTGTAGCAATTTTTTTTACGATCTGTCGAAAAATTCTTTGTCCAAGGACTTTCTATCTCATCATTCATCAATTACTCTTTTTCTGACGTATGTATTTTTAGTCTTAATGTCTGTTTTTTTTTTTCAAAAAAGCTGTATTATACTCTTTTTATGAAGCTATAATTTGTATGACACTCATCTGAAAACTAAATAAAATGTAATTTATAACAAGTTTAAGAGTTCCGTTTATTCATCTTATCAATCTCCAGCCTATTTTCTGATTTCTTTATTTTTATTTGCAACGAAAATATCAATGAACGAGTTTTCACTAAAATTGTCTTGGTCTGATCCTCTTGTTTCTTCAGAATCAATATAGTTGTTTTCGGTTTTGTCCTTATTAAAGAGATTTTCTGTCGGTATTATTTCTTCATTCTTGGCAGTACTCTTAGTTAGCCAAATACTTTGATCTTGTCTAGCTTTTCATATTAATGTAGCAGAAAGTTCGTCATGGTCGCATTGAGTTGTGCCAATTCCAATAAGCAAAATGTCACTTAACGCTCGGTATCGTCATTGAAAACACGACATAGGTAAAACAGTAACCTCACTTTTAGTTGCACGCACTAGTATAAATTAGAAGCTTGTATAGTTCAAAGGAATGTCAGGATATCTCAGGTGATTCTCTCTCTCAAGTGATCCTTAACCCTACGTAGATATCATTGTGCGAAATTTCGAACAGCTGCGGTTTGTCTCATGGGTTCGCTTGTAATAAAGAAATTCGTAGAAAAATTACAAATATCGCGCGGTCGTTATTATTATTTTATTCAAAATCACGTGACAATTACCTGATGCGACATCTGGTACTTGGATGCGCAAGACTAGCTTTTCACTCAGATAACTTATCTAAGTGATAAGCTTTCCTTTGGAACTAATCTTGTGACTTGCATTGTTGCAATGTTCTGAGTTCAGCCTATGTTGCACATCTCAATCGTCACGTATTTTTTTTTTTTGAGATGGGCTTGCTCTTGACCCCAATCTTGCTCTATAGCATAGATGGGATCTACGATGGAGCGAGCTTGCCCAGAAGATGCCTATTCACTCTGGACTTAAAGAGAGTCAGGTTATATGCACTTGGAAATACAGTAAATTGTGTGATTGGCCATTAAGTATAGAAAACTTTTTGAAAAACTTCTAAGACTTGTATGTGGGACCAGCTATTTTATCCGAGAAGTCTACCCAGCAAAACTAGTCTACATTATTTTAATTGTTATGATAGAAAGAGGGGTAAACCCGTTCGTTCAGTAAGAAGTGTCCCTACTGTATTATTTACTTGAATGTGGCGAACTGTTCCAGAGAAGCCATAAATCGGATGGGCACAGCCTCGCTGTAATTATAGACTTATCTGATATTAGCACTAGATGTTTGGTGTTTATGAGTCTCAAGGTTGGTCAAGGTTGCCTATTTAAAACGCCTTTCTATCAGTTACTTGCCAGTAGTTGCATTTTCCAGTGACTGATAAAATCAGAACATGTTGCAGTATTATTTATTTGTGTACCTACATGCACCCTTGTCTTATTACAATTTTAATTTTGAGTTTGGTTTACTGCCCGTTAATCGTAAAGTAACATCAATTATCGTGTCATATGTAGAAGCCAACGGAGTAATGTAAGCTTGAAATTAAACCCAGTGATATATCATTCTTGGATACCTCGTAAATAAAGTCTGATACACAGTACACAACGAGTACGAATAGAAAGGACAAAGATAATATTATAACATTTGTCTATCAGTGACCGAAATAAACTGAAAGTAGCAATTGATAAATAAAATCTAAATCGATCCTGCCTTAATATAGTAAAAGGTGTCACGCTTGCCAAATACATTACACATCGATAGCTATAGGAAATCTCAAATTGGATAGTATTAAAGAAACATCAGGTTTGATTCTACTGTTAAATGATTTGATTGATACTTAAGTGCCATATCACGCCAATATTTTTGGGTGTTATTGTTATTTACACTTTTTTTAAATAAAGGCACAGCCTGCTCAAACATCACATTTGAAACTTCATACCATATATTCAGAAATTTTGCTACAAAGTTAGAATTTTACCTTTATTTTGCTTGTAAGTTTTGAATCGGAATAAAAAGGGCATTAACTACGTAACTTTAAACAGAAAGTGTTAATACATGACTTGCGAGCTGAGCTGGACTGACCTATTCAAGACGCAAAGAGCCCAGAGTCCGGCAGCAGCAAGCAGCGTCCAGCAGTGGGACTTCCAAAGGCTAGTGATGGTGACGCGTGAGCGCAAATGAATCAGAAATTTTATATCACAAATTATGTAGCGGTACGAATAGTTAATGTTACTTTGTCTAGGAAGGCTGATCCATAATCCGGCAGGCTGAAGTGGCAATGTTGGCATGGCGCGCTGGCAAGCCGCTGACAGCCGTTGCGCCACGCATTCCCTCGGGCCGCGGTTCGAATCATTCTTACTCGCATTATCTACATGCAGGTGTACGATGCGCTTGCGCATTGCCAAATGACGATGGCTTTGTTTCTGCGACACATTTCCGAGTATTTTCGGAAATCAGAGGTCGATCTGGGTTTTGTAAATTGTTGTTTCGTAGCTGTCGATATAAAAATTGAACCACTTACTTCTTCGAACACCTAATCAATTATTACATAGCTTGACTAATTTAAAAACCGGACAAGTGTGACTCGGACTCGCGCACGAAGGGTTCCGTACCATGATCTATAAAAACGGCACAAAATCACGTTTGTTGTATGGGAGCCCCCTTAAATATTTATTGTATTCTGTTTTTAAGTTTGTTGTTATAGCGGCAACAGAAATATATTGTCTGTGAAAATTTCAACTGTCTAACTATCACGGTTCACGAGACGAGATACAGCCTGGGGACAGACGGACGGACAGACAGACGGACAGCGGAGCCTTAGTAATAAGGTCCCGTTTTACCCTTTGGGTACGGAACCCTAAAAAGTATAAAATAATTTTCTATAAAATTCTAAAAGTTACATTATTTTAAATTTTTAGTCGCAAAAAAACAATTGATTATAAATATTAGAAGTGCCGCGATTAAAAAACGATAAAACGAACGACGACAATAAATCAACGAGTGAATTGTGATGTAAAGTGTAGTGAGCAAGACACGAATTGGATTCCACTAAAACTCAAAACAGTGATATAAATACACTCAAAATGAACGAACACGACACACCAGACATTATGACGAAAGAAGCGATAGGTCAGTTTACACACGAAACTATGTATGACTAGAAGCAAATTCTTCAGTAGTTGAAAGCATGAGCATTACTTCCTTCTAGCTGTTTCTGACTGATAATATTCTATTATCGTCAGGGTAAACCGAACCATTTGAGAGATTCACGTCAAATGCATGTAGTTTTTTAGAGTTTTGTAGTGCATCCTTGAATATTTCATCCTTGGGGCTATTTTGCAATCGTATACTATAATCGTAGTCGATCTAGTACCGGAGTTTATATCGTAAATGTGTTCCAAAAATATCGATGGCATTAAGTATTTAAATGAGTTAAATTCTCAAAATAAACCTAAGGCTATAAGGATGTTAAGAATACCTTACAAAAATAATAATTTGACGTTTATCTGTCATAGGGTTTAAGGTAGCCTTCATGTAATTGGTCAACTAAATATCTTGCTTTACAACAACTGAATTTCTTAGAGTTGTCGTTTAACCCTTTAGTGAGAGTGAGGCAAAATATTTGAAATATTTAATTTTAGCAAATCTAAGAGGCCTTATAGTACCTCCCGATCAGTACCCTTATCTAGTAAAAATAACTCTACGCAGACCGTTAGCATAAACTACACTTCTTTTATTTTCTTTTTCACACAATCTACACTTTCTTCAACTGACGAAAGAATAACTAATACATTAATACTGTTCTCAAATAAAAGACTGTTGCACGGATTGATAAATAGAACTCTACTATTTCTGACATATTTATAAATTACACCCACGCACGCGCTTTTCGTCTGTTTTATGTTCACACCTCTTTGTTTGTTACTTGTCATTTTGATATCACCTGTACTCTGCCTCCCGTACTAATAATATATTTAACAATGTATGGTAATAAATAATCATTTCCTTCATCGTTTAGATCTGTTTCATCTTATACATTGTCATCATCACTATAGTTATTTATTTATTGTAGGTAGTTCTTTGTGGCATATTTCATTGTACATTGTTTATAATTTATAGTGCACTTTTGTTCCATTCTATCTCAATGTTTTTGTATTTCGTAATTATGTTCAAAGAATCTAGCATCAAATGTTTTATAGGGTACTTTCTGATATTGAGAAGTAATTGTACCTACGCTAAGCATAAGGGTTAGATTCTTTGTTAAAATTCCATGTTGAAAGAGTCAAGTTTTGTGGTTGTAGATCTGCTGTAACCGATTGAACAAATAACTGAGTGATTCTTAAATTAGTTGTCTATAATTACACTCATTTAATATCTTCATCTCTGACGCGACTTATCAAATTTCAATAAAATCCAAGGTTTAAATCTCAAGCTAACTTCTGTCCAGCATGTTAACTTTGATTTTATTATCCCATTTACTGGATGACTTTTTTTACCGTCAAGAAAATAAATGTGTGAGATAGGTAAATGATATAGGTGATGATAACATGATATTTTTTAAAAAAAAGTTTATTTTTTTATTTTATTTTTATCAATTATTTATCCTCATAACCATCTAATTTTTAGTTAATTTTGACTAACTGAACATTAAAAAAAAAAATTGTTAAAATAATAATACAAGTATGAAACCGACTAAAACTCAAACGCATATTCACTGAAATATTGATGTATTCTATGTTTATGGATTTTTTTCGACATTCCAAAATTTACAATATCAGTTGTATTTTATAAACACACTCACATAATATCACATAGTTTTAGTTACAGAATACACAGTTATTTTTTCCTGACGGTAAAAAAGTCATCCAGTATTTAGTAAATCGCCCTACAATTAACATGGGCTAAAATCCCGAGGACTCCCAAAAGCCTTGGTGGAGAAAACATAAAATATTACCATAGTGATATTTCTTAATAGCACAAACAATAAGAGCGCCGATCCACAGTTACCTAGAAAAAGGCACAGAACTAGAACTTAATTCCAAGCTTAAAATTTTATAAAAAGTGTACAAAAAACTTCAATCGCTCCACCAAATCTAGAACCACGACTTGACTCTCATAAATTCAATCCCTTTACCCATTTGTAACCTAGTCCTCATGTGGTAAGTTGCGAAGTCTCGGACAGTGGTGCAGTGTAGTGACGAGTGTGGTCCTGCGCAGAGTTCGGGGAGTGGCTGACCCGCAGTGTGGTGGCGCGGCTGGTGCGCGAGCGCAGACGGCCCAGCGAGACCCGCGCCCGCGCGCTTACGCTCAGGGACAACATGGAAGTGAGTATTTAAATTATGTTTTCTAGCAATTACCATGCTAGGTTTATTTATGACTTTTAATACTTGTAAAAAAAAATGAGGTGAGTATTGTTTACTATGTTACAACTAGTGGCCCGGATCTTGAGCGCTGAACAAGAGATGCTCAGATGACCATTACGATTACGTGATTGGATAGTCGAGCGACTGTGCCTGCACCGCCGGTCGTGATTGGTTGTTTGTTCCGCGCACGTGTACGTCTCTGATACGATGTTCGTCTTGTAAGATGCGCAAATCAATCTACAATCTTGGTCTAGCGGTCAGGATCATTGCCGGGAATTGTACTGTCCCGTGTCGTGTCTGTAGTGTAATTGTTTACTATCTTAGAAGATACCATAAACAATTTTCTTCCCAATTATTTCTTCACAAACGGATAAGATATTTCTGTATTATAGTTTTCAATTTTGACAAATTATTTCCCTAAGGATGCGAATTGATTGATCGGCATCATGTCTTAAACAACTGTTATTATGGTGCAAAAAATCTCAAAAAATATATAAATTATCTTAAGTGTTTATCTTTTTCTGAAACATATAATGAATCTGACCTTAATAAAGCGGTTTCTTTATTTCATAATCTTTTGACATCTTTATACAATTTGTGTTTTCCTATTAAAAGAATAAAAATATCTAATATGTATAAAAAACCAGCTTGGATTACAAAGGGCTTAGCAAAAAGCTGTAAAACGAAAAGGAGATTTAGGTACAAATACTACTCACTAAAGACAAATAGTAATAAAAAGCAATACAGATCTTATTCTAAAGTACTGCGCAAATGCTGTAAATTGTCACAGAGAATACATAACAACAAAATAATAGCTAACGCTAAAAACAAATGTATGGCTACATGGAAAATTATTAAAAACGAAACAAATATCTTAAATGGAAATAAATTTATTGATAAACTGATAATTAACGATAAAGTAATAAATGATCCATTACACATTGCAGATGCCTTTAACAATTATTTAATAAAATTGACTAACAAAACTAAGGATACATTAAAAATACAAATGGGACTTGTCTTCGAGATAGCATATTTCTGGAACCATTTCACCCGAACGAGATCAGAGCCATAATTCAATCACTAAATAACACAAACGCAACCGGTTATGATGGCATATGTACCAAGGTAATAAAGTTTTGTATTGAAGAACTTACCTTGCCACTTACATTTTTAGTAAATTTATCGCTAGAAAAAGGTATTTTTCCAGAATTGTTAAAGCTCTCAATTGTCAAACCTCTATATAAAAAAGGTGAAAGAACCTCTATTGACAACTATCGCCCTATCACATTAGTTCCTGTGCTGTCAAAATTTTTTGAAAAGGCGATGAAAGCAAGGCTGATGAATTTTATCTTGAGATTTCAAATACTGAAAAAGGATCAGTTTGGTTTTCAAAATAACAAGTCCACTGCATTAGCAATGTTTCATCTTATAAGTCAAATAAATGAAAATATTAACTTAAGAATACCTACAACAGTTGTTTTTTTTGACATGACACGCGCTTTTGATTTTGTTTCCCACGAACTATTACTTCTGAAACTAGAATACTTGGGTATTAGAGGTTTGGCGCTTACTTGGCTGGCTTCCTATCTTCGAAATAGAAAACAAGCTGTTGAAATCACAAGTATAGACAACAAATCGAGGGTCGTTCATAATAGGTCACAGTATATGACTAACGCATGTGGTGTTCCACAAGGAAGTGTATTGGGGCCTTTGTTGTTTCTTCTTTATATTAATGACATTCCTGACGTAATTACCCACAGAAGTATTTTATTTGCTGATGACATATCCATAATAATTCCATGGAATAAAAATCCTGTAATATATCAAGATGACATAAATGACACAATTGAGAAAATAATTAATTGGCTTAGTAGTAATAATTTGACAGTTAACCTAAATAAGACAAAATTCATACAATTTGGCACACACAGACAAACTAAATTAGATCTTCAAATTAGCTATGAAGGGATAAAAGTTGAGCAAGTAAGTAACACAAAATTTTTGGGTATAATAGTTGCTGAAAGTTGTAACTGGAAAAAACAGGTAGAGAGTGTGCGAGATAAGCTAAATCGTTACGTATTTGTACTAAACAGGCTTCGTTGCACATCTGCCATGCAAACATCGCTAGCGGCATATCATGGATACGTCGCATCACTGCTTAGATATGGACTTCTGGTTTGGGGAAATTCAACTGACTCTAATATTTTATTTAAGACACAAAAAAAATGTGTAAGAGCCATCTGTGGTAAATCACCTCGACAGTCTTGTAAGCCACTATTTAAAGAGTTAAAAATACTACCTCTTCCTTGCATGTACATACTAGAAGCTGCCAGTTTTGTAAAACAAAATAGTCACGTGTTTAAAAAAAGGCAGGACGTAAATGATAGGAACTTAAGACATCGAAACAGGCTTGTATATAATAGTGCCCCAAGACTGACTTTCTATCAAAAACAGTGTAATGCAATGTGTATTAAAATATTCAATGCCATTCCAAATGAAATCAAAGATTTACCTAGTACATTGTTTAGACGAAAACTAGAAACATGGCTCCATAACAAAAACTTTTATAAAATAAATGACATTTTTATCAAATAATATATTAATTATGTGAAATTATAAATAACTGTAGAAATTCCTATTTTAGATTTAATATGTGTCTATTGGTTGTAAGACACAAAAATTATTAAAATGTTGACATTTTAAATATTGTAATTTTATTTTAATTAATAATTTTAATTAGTTATGTATACTGTTTGCATGCCGCAACATTGGTAAAATATGAGAAACTATACTATTTTAATATCTTGTAAACCATATTTTAAGCAAATAAATTATCTTTATCTTTATCTTTTATCTTTATGCAACTTCCTATATCGCAAAACGCTTTTCTCTCTTTCATTCTAGAATATCATCTCCCTTGTTGATAGTGTAATGTAGTAGTTTTTATGATTTTAATGTTGAACCATTAGTAAAGATTGTTATCAGCAGGTGATTATTTACCTTTTAATTTTAAGAAGTTTTAGGACCTCTATATTTGATCATTCTAATAAATATTGTCAATGCAATCTCAAAAGTATCGGAATCGGTAGTTTTTTTTTTCTTAAGCAAGACGATTTAAAAAAAATCGGTTTGACTTTGAATTTATGCTCTATCTCTGCGAAAAAAAAAACACTTACGACCAGAAATTGTGGTTGCGTTTTTATATATGGTAACGGACAATGGTCGTGTAATGCAACAAATTCCGTATGTTCCATTAGGTTAAAGTTTTCTTACATTTGCTCGAAAATTGTTACTGAAATACCATAATATTTTCGATTACACTGTTCTTGCCGCTAGTGCTCTCGTTACGGTCAACTAGTTGCTACATAAAAAAAAATGGCTGAGCACGTGCTAGTTATTACCGCTATATACAGACCATACGTTTGGTAGACGGTTTCATTGCTAAAGCCACTGCCCAGGTTTATCATGTGTTTTGAATTTGCTATAATTGCGTGATCATTCGATCAAAAGTACGCGAGAAAGTTAATACGCAAAAGAAATTTAGGTATATGCTCCACGACAGACAGTTTAACATGATATTCAAACTTATCAATGATTATTTTCTCACAAAAGATGGTTCTTGAGAATTATTAAGATCGTAGAATTTATAGGTATTAAGTAGGTACTGTCTACAGCTGGCTGCAATCACTCATAGCAAAGCGACGATAGATCACAAGTTGTCTCGCCGCCTGTAAATCTCGCACAGGAAGTGTATAACTATGTCCGTGATTATAAATTTGTTTTGACGTAAATCAGATGATCATTATAAAGGCGGAGGAAATTGTAGATGTCTGGCAGGCGGTTGTCTAGCGCTATCCTAAAGAGAGTGTTTGGCTGCATTCACAGATTTTACTAAAGTCGACTAACAGACGACGTTATTTATGCGCGATTAAGAATGATGCGTTTTCTTAACATTATTTTTTAAGAACCATTCTTTTGAAACAAAAGAATGTTGTCTTAGCCAGTGTGTTTCGATGCATTTTAGGTACTTATATTTGTTGCGTACTTTTTTAATGACGCAAAATGGACGTGAAACGATTATCTTCTTCTCTGTGCGCCATATCCTAACGGATGTCGGCGACCATCTCTCTATATCTCTCTCTATCAATCGCAAGTGTCTTTGAGTTTACTGCGGCCCCCAGTCCAGACCACGTCTTAAGGTTATCATACCAAGATGTTGTTCATCTCCCCCTACCCCCTTTGCCCGATTTCTACAAATATGCCCATAATATGCGAACTTTCTCTTCTTAAGTGTTGTCATTACTTCCATTTTCTTTTTCATTCCTCTAAGCACCTCCGCATTTGTAATTCTGTCACGCCATGATATTTTTAGCATGCGTCTATATAGCCACATCTTAAAGGCATTCAATTTATCAGTCGTTTTCCTATTCAAGGTCCAACCCTCCGCTTCGTAAAAAAGGATTGATAGAACATAGGTAGCACTGAACCATACGCCAGCGAATTTTCAATTTTATATCTTTGTTTTTGAATAAGGATTGCATTTTGACAAATGTTCCACGAAACGATTATGCATGCGAGAAATTAGCGTATTACACGCCATCCACAATAATATTCGTATCATTTTAAGTTATCAATTTTCGCAAACCTGGACACACTTACGTAGTTTTCAATCGTATCTAAATTTATTTTTTATTACTTTGCAACTATTTTCGTAGATTTCACGCAGTACAGCAGACTAGTCATAATACCTCGATCACTACATAAGATTGTTAAACTACCATCCGTGTAACCGTCTAAATAACACAAATCTGAAACGTAATATACCTCGTAAACTAGGATTACGATATTTCGAAACTACTAACTCTGTTTTATGGCTCTAAACACAACACCGCTTTTACACGTTCCAGATTGAAGCTTTCTTGTGGTTCCTTTATGTTCCATTTTATGTCTGGGACATTTTAGTTGTATGTTAGTCGACAATGTTGTTCTAAAGCAGTATTTAATAGATTTAAATGAAACTACTTTTACGGATTATTTCGAGCTTTACAATATTTAAAAAAATATATAATTATTAACTGAGTGACGGTAGTTTATAATTTTTTCAAAATATTGTAAAGACGAATAGCACCTTAGTCTACCTGTGACCGCGAACGCTGTAAAGTGTTCGAAACGTCAGGTTAAATAAAATGTTAATAAATCGCAAAATAATCCGTAAAAGAAATTTCATTTAAATGTATCGTGTTCGCGTAAATAAAAGACAACAGTATATAGTATTTAATAGGGTAAAAATACTTAAATGTGTAAAATTGCTTAGTCTAGGCCTTTTGATAGAAATCGTTTCAACTGTTAGTTGTTGAAAAATGCTATAAGATGCATGTCGTTTACTTGTGGCATGACGAAGAGTATACCTGCATGCTGCGATGATGGGAAAGTTTGCTCCGCTAGCAAAAAATTGGGCACACATGTGCGTAAAAGTATTCAGAGTCAACATAACTTATTCAGGGTAATAGGTATGCATGCATGCAGCCTTATTTCTGGATATTGGAAGTTGGAACCCATGAAATTAACATGTTAGGCAAAATATGTGGTGTCCAAGGTTAGGAAAATTATTTTGATCTGAATCAATCAACTAATAGATTTAGTTTTGCATGGAAGGTTAAAAATAGTTTTTCATATTTGAAAAAATTGTTTAGCTTTATGGGCACCGCCTTATTACTAAATATGGCTTAACCTTAATGTTACACATTGCTTTTGCTAGGTCTTTACCACAAGTACATTCCATGATTATTCGTCGATTGCTCGGTTGTTGCAATTTCATTTGGCGAGTCCAAGATTTGGAGACATCATTCGATTGTTATTTTCGAGTATTAAAATCAGTCACTTTGATTGGATTCGACATTTTGCACTCAGCACTGCATATTAATTTCAACTTTACTAGAAAAACCACAGTCTTTGTCTGCCAGATGGAACACCCCCTAAGCACAAATTACGTATAGTGGCCGGCGCGCTAGTTCTAAGTGTTGTTACTATCCGACTGGATGTATTGTTTATAATTGCACTAACATACGATGTTAACGAGATACATGAAAATAGTTTAAATACTTTTTGCTATAACGTATACTGCCATTTGTGTCACAATTTGTCATATCATTATGCAATGCGCAAATAGCACGATGACTAATTTTAATATGAATATCCATCATGACTGAATAAGCGTTGAGATTCAATATGTCGCCTATGCTGTAATGTGCATGGTTGAATTATTGTTTGACTGCCAAGCGCACATAACAAACAGTGCTATTTTTACTTGTTTACTTTCTTCTAATAATAAAACCCATACTAAATTTTCAGTACAGCGACATCTATCGTCACTGCCTCGAAAAATGTTGCTTTACTTGATCAGCTTCGTATTCAGACTCGCACCTCGCGAGTTTGAGCGAGTTCACGTACAGGCGAACAGATGGCGCTGTCTGTCACTTGTTGACAAGTTGCGATGCAATTTTGTAGATTTTTGACATTGAATAAAATTTTTACTATGCAATAGAAATTTTGAGTAGTCCTTTGTAATACAAACCTTTTTATTTTATGAAAAAAAAAAAATTAACACCTCAGAGCTGGAGCTAAATAAATCTACTATGTCGTCAGCTTAACTGCGTTTGGTCCATAAATAGAAAAAGTTCTCCCAACGAGTTTCGGCTAAAGAAATGGCATAACCAAACGATCGGTTCACCAGCAGCGTTGCTATTTCCGAACTGCGCTTGACAAACGGGCAGTAATTAGCGAGAGTCTGTAAATCTTGGGCGATCTGTACGAGGCGAGGGCTTGATCTTCCTGCTGCTACTTAAATGCGGTGTAATTAATCTAGAGTTTATGAAACATATAAATCGATATTACAAAAGCAAGATAAAACATAGAATAGGATAAAATATAAATATTTATTTGCGAAATTGTAATACCTTTTTCTTTCTTTTCGTCTTATCTTATTAATTCTATTAAAATTTATCTAACCTCAACCAAAAACGAAGTGATTTTGGTCTCATCAGGCCATACTATTTTATTGCTAAATAATTGGCCGTAGGTTAGCCGTCGGTAATCTCAAAATAAAGATTTACTCGAAAATTAAATCGATAGTTTTCTAAAGTCAACCAAAAACTAAATGATTACGCTATGATGTTTTATCGGATAATCACTCGTCAAAATGAAGTAGTGATCGTGTTCATTAGTTGTCCGTGACCAATGACCATGCGCCAAATACTCGAATTATCTTTTACCAAACTGAACCCTTTAACTTTTGGAGCCTGTTGAACATCAACTTTTTAGGTCGTCTGGATTCTGTCGCCAATTTTATTGGTGGGCAGTGTAATGAGTGCAAATTGCAAATGTTTTGGACTTACCAACGTCAAAGATTTTAAGCTTGCTCTACTAAGTAGGTTATGGGTAGGTTAGGTAGGTTTATCTATCTAAAAATGTTTAGGACGTAAATATATTAGTATAGTTACTAGACACAAATATCTGCATTGCGTTAGAAAATATATGAAAAACATTGTGTGCTTATAAAATTTGAGGGTGGCCCTCGATTTCCCAACTTTTTGATAATGGGACCAGCTTGGAATTACACGCTTTCGTATAAAAAGAAAGAAATAATTTTGAAATTCGGTTAATAATTGGCGGAAACATCTAATAACATACAAGAAATAAATATAGTACTTTCGTACATAGAACCTCCTCTTTTTTGAAGTCGGCTAAAAATCTCGATACCAAGCAATTTTAATGTATAAAAAGTATACCCAGCCCAACGCAAATCTTTCTGAATCGTCATCGCCATCTTTCTTTTTGGAACTTCTCGAACTGTAAGCTGTCAGTAGGTAGCGATTTACTATTGTTTTGTTTCCTAGGATGTAGAATACATTAACTTATACTTTACATAACATTATTGAGTTAAGACTATACAGAGCCTAGTCAATACTTCGTCCAGTCCGACTAGTCGGTCGTTTGTCAACAATATTTAGAAAACAATAATACTCCCGGCGGTTTCCGAGAAAACCGATATTATTACATTTGGACGCCGCTTGAACCGGCGGCCCTGAACCAGTTAACTAATAATAAAGCTAAAATACGGTTACGTCACGGAAACTTAGAGCTACTCCAGAAAAGTTGCCAGTATTTTGGAATATTAGAGAGCTAAAGTCAGTGCAAAAGATCAATTTCCTTTCAGCAGTCCGGCTTAATGAAAATTCATGTCATGTCAATTCATTGTTCTGGCTCTACAAAATATAATGAAAAGTTCATAAAGCGCCCCATTCAGCTCTTTTTTTTTACCACGAAGTAGTATTAACGTTTTCAACTTAGCTTAAGTTAAAAATATTTTCCTAGTTATCGGTTTTTATAATGATTGTATTTACGTCAATAGTTTCCTTATTCCCTTTGGCTTAAGAAAATAATTTATGATTGCAAACCATTTCTGGAAAAAAAACACTTTAAAATCGGTCAAATCGATTGGGACCTACGATGCTACTGACAGCAAGCACACAGATAATAGCACTCCTCTTTTTGCGTCGGGGATTAAACATTATTTTGAATGACCACCGACACCAAAATAAACTAGTAATTTCTAGACAAAACTTCATTGCAACATTGTCACATACTGTAATATGTTTTTAACGTAACACCTCGACCTCTGTTCTATTCCGGGCCCTCTGGAAATAATAAGAAAAGACAGGAAACTGGTGGACTATAATTGAAGAGTTTCGCAACACTTCGCCTTGGGCCATCTCGTGCGATACCGAGATCGCGGTCATTTCAGGCATCACTCAACAACGCTTTTTAGTTTGCATAGACTGTGAAGTCTCGCGCAAATTGGGTGGTGGCACCTCAGTGCATCGCAAATAAAAATCTCTTATATTTATTTTTTTTAAGTTTTTTTTGGGATGCTACGAGTATATTCTTCTGAAGTGATTTATGGCGACTACCTAGTCTGAAACTACTCAGCCTTTCGACATGTTACATTTTAGTAGCCTTTTTAAAACTAATAATTTACATAACAGATCATATCGTGACCAAGACCCATGCGACTAGTTCGAAACTTAAAAAAAAACGATAAAATAGTAGTAGTAGTGTGAATAGTGTTACACATCAGTTTAACGTCGTCTACTACTCTAGACAAAAGTCACACAATGCATTTTTTAGACTACAATTTTTAAATTGTCGTTTATGAACTCCACCTTGCAGTGGACTGCAATAGGTTTCGTGATGATGGTGAAGAATTCACTCTATAGTCTAGCGATGCGATAACGGCATAAAACTTGGTAAGAGCGGAGGGATGGTAATCGATCGATTTATGTTAATGGCCTTTTCAGTTTTTTAAGATTACATTTTTTTTAATTCTTAATAGTATTAGGTAGGTAAGCTACAGTGATTCACCTATAAAAAAGCATCAAAATTGTCCAAGAAATTAATGAACCAAAATAAAGAACGGACTGTGACTAAATAAATAAACAATTCAGTATAGAAAACGCAAACTCCTGGTAATCTTTCATCTGCGGGTCTAAAACGGCCGCATTAGATGTTTCATATTCCGTTCATAATATGTTTCATTTAGCAAATCTTAAAATGAAATGTTATTTGATGAATCATAAAATGAGCCTCGAACATTTCATATTTGCAGTTCATCTAATTTGACAGTTTTGTATGGAAATTCGTAATATGGTCCACTTATTATGAAAAGAGTAATTCATATTAAATGCCAAATTGGTGAACCACTATTTAAATGTTATTTTTATTATTATTTTGTATTGATATTTGTAGAACACACTAAACTTGAGTATTTTGAAACATTTTGTTCCTTTGTGTTGTTAAAAACATTCATTTTCACAAAAACCGTAAAGTAAGATTGGACGCGTCACTATATTTTTTTAACGTCATCAAATATGATCCATTTGATGAAATGAATTGCATATGATTCATTAATTAATGTGGCCGTTTTAGCGGTTTGCAAATCATTTCCGCTACATTTCACTAAATGAATCAGATTAAAAATGAAACATCCAATGCGGCCGTTTTAGACCCGCTGGTGACATGGGCGTGACGTTAACCTTGTCAGCAGTGATGAAATCAGAGAACTATCTACTTCAAAGAAAACCATTTGCAAAATAAATCTTAGTTTTAAAAATTAGTTAACTTTGAACAGAATGATGTTATGTGGCGTACCTAAACTTACCTACTACCCGATTACGAAAACCGCTGAGATAACTTTGCTTTATATCTCGAGGTAGGTACTTATGCCAACATTACGTTAAATTATTACTTGTATTTATGCTAAGATTAATCTTATCTAACTGCCAATTTGACCAATTAAGAATTACTTGATGTACAGCATCACCTAAATAGCATTCGCTAACAAACCATTAATAAAATTAACGATAACTGTTAACACATATCGCGAGTAATAAATAATTGAAATTATTCCAATGTCCCGCGCCGTTAGTAATGTTGAACGCGAATAAATCCCTAAACAAATTAGCCTGGCCCAGTGCGAAGTGTCTCGTAAAAATATTACGCCGGGAATGCGCCAGTGTGAAGTACCGGGAAAAAATAATTTGCCCAATTTATGGCTTTATCGGTATTTTATGTGTCATAATTTTGCTAAAATTAAATCGCCTGGAAAATGTTAAATGGATAAGTATTTCTTACTTACAAAATTTTTAACGCCTAAGTACTTATTTTAAATGACCAAGAGCAGGCCCAAAAAGTGTTAAATAAAAATGAGGTGTTTCGATCCTCTACGATATGATAAATGGACATAGACGTGATACTACTCATATTCAAACGTTATAGATTACTATACTTGAACTTTTCTTATTTGTGCTCCTTTAATATTAACATGGTGAATATTTACATAATAATTGGTGAATTCTTACAAAGCACAATCTACGCAAAAGTTTAAAATAAACACAAATGCTATAAAACGTTGTCTTGTGCGACTAATTGTATTATGTTTAGTAGTTTATTAATTCGGTCGTAAAATGGCATAGGTAACCTACGACGATCTTTAAGGTTCCGTACCCAAAGGGTAAAACCCTATTACTGAGACTCCGCTGTCCGTCTGTCTGTCCGTCTGTCTGTCCGTCTGTCACCAGGCTGTATCTCATGAACCGTGATAGTTAGACAGTTGAAATTTTTACAGATGATGTATTTCTGTTGCTGCTATAACAAAAACAGAATAAAATAAATATTTAAGGGGGCTACCATACAACAAACGTGTTTTTTTGGCGATTTTACAGATAATGGTACGGAACCCTTAGTGCGCGAGTCCGACTCGCACTTGACCGGTTTTAACGATCTGCAATGATTTTAAGGGGTTACAATATTTTGTGGATTAAAAGCAAGGGATTGTAATTTAATTAAAACGGTTGTGATCTTTAGCGGTCTCAAAATATAATCTCGGAAAATTATTTATAATTTGTAACCATTCACGAAAACTGCATGTCCCTTAGGTTTTTACTTTATGAATTTTTAAGATGTCACATCAACGATTGCTGATAATAAAGTAAATAAAATATAGTGTTAAATTTATTTATTTTGTAGTAAAGAACCCTTAGATCATTTTGGACCATCGATTCGCACCCAGTGTTATGCGAATTGAAAAGTGTTCTCCCTTACCGGCGACGAGCAAGCGGTCTCAGACACATCATAAAGTGATTACTTTAAAGATCAGCGGGAACGGCCGCATTGGATGTTTCATATACCGTTCATAATATGTTTCATTTAGCAAATCTTAAAATGAAATGTTATTTGATGAATCATAAAATGAGCCTCGAACATTTCATATTTGCAGTTCATCTAATTTGACAGTTTTGTATGGAAATTCGTAATATGGTCCACTTATTATGAAAAGAGTAATTCATATTAAATGTCAAATTGGTGAACCACCATTTTAATGTTATTTTTATTATTATTTTGTATTGATATTTGTAGAACACACAAAACTTGAGTATTTTGAAACATTTTGTTCCTTTGTGTTGTTAAAAACATTCATTTTCACAAAAACCGTAAAGTAAGATTGGACGCGTCACTATATTTTTTAACGTCATCAAATATGATCCATTTGATGAAATGAATTGCATATGATTCATTTATTAATGTGGCCGTTTTAGGGTTTGCAAATCATTTCCGCTACATTTCACTAAATGAATCAGATTAAAAATGAAACATCCAATGCGGCCGTTTTAGACCCGCTGACAATGACTTATAAAACTTAGAAAAAGCCAGAGATTATGTCAGCACTCCTGTCACAACTTGGATGTGAGGCGAAACCCCGATCACTGAGCTAGAGCTAACACCCAGTATTTAGTAATTTCGTGTGCCGATAAAATTCGAAGTAATAATAATCTCCAGGTGGACTTCAAAGAAAATAAATCTTTAAATACCATTTACCTAGAATAAGACATAACATCTAGGGTAAGTTGGTTTCATCACCAGCCTATATCAGTCCACTGCTGGAGTGGACAATATCGAGCGATATTGGCCGGGACCAATTTTCAACGCGCCTTCCGAAGCACGGAGATGCTCGTGACAAATGTCACTAAATATGGTCGGAATGGTTACCCATCCACTCACGACCACGGCGTTAGTTGCCTAACTAACTAACTATATTGCATGCATAAACATACATATTTATGTATCTTTTATTTAGTAGCTAATATAGATCGTACTTGTCTTTTAAGTAGGTTTATTATTGCTACTTCTCATCATAATTCCACAAATCAAACAGCTGGTAATATCTCGGTCGTTTGCGACAATCTGTCGGCATTTGTCACCGCTTCCTTGTGTCGCTGCATAAATTAATGCGCATGCACCGAAGGGCTGCGCGATTTACGGACGAACAATTATGTTGGACTTAACCCAATTGACGACGAATAAGAAAATATGGAAGCATTTTTGTTTGCTGACGATGTCTAATTTAGTGAGATGGATATCGTAGTTAATAAACCCCATTTGTTCGACCTAACCTGTTAGCTCGTAAAAACGAAGTTTTCTACGTGTACAAATCTATCCTGTCCCGTTTTTTTAAATAGTATTAGGTTGATGTACAGTATTGTACTCATTACAGTTCACAATTAGAAAATTAGCTACGATACAGATTTTATGGCATCTTATCTAACAAAAGGTCGATGTAACAAAAGTAGAGGTATATAAAGTTTGATCAGTTCTAAACGATTCAAATGGACGTCAAAATGGTGTTTGACCAAGAAAACTTCGCGTAAACTAGTCGTATTCGTATACAATGATACTGTTTCTTGTAAGGCTACGTTACGGAGTTCTGATGACACTGGTTGCAATTTTTTTAGCCAGGTATGTCGCATGTCAGATCATTTCAACTCCGCCGGATTCAGATCTAGGAGTAGGAAGTGTGTTGTTATAGTAGGTGCCATTTAGAGTATTATAAGACGTTAAATTATGCACGTACAAATTTTTTATTTTATTTTATTTGAGATGGGCTTACTCTTGACCCCAATCTTGCTCTAGAGCATAGATGGGATCTACGATGGAGCGAGCTTGCCCAGAAGATGCCTATTATCATCATGGCTATTCTAAAGCTATAATTCCGCATTTGTCATTCCACCATAATAATGGAGTCACCTTGTAAATGATGTTCTCCACCGAAGGGTTACACGCGATTTACAGCAGAATAATTACTTTGGACTTAACCCAATTTCTCGTGAACGAAGATCATTTATCCGGGGAAATGTGTTTATTGCTTTATGTTTTATTGTCCTGTCGCTTCTGAAAGTTCTGAAGGGGTTCGAGTAATTTATGGACTTGTTTGAGACATTGGCTAAGGTTTTTCCTGATGTAGTACTCACTTGTCAAAGGGAGCACTTGAAAACATAGCGTTGGACTTTTACAAAAACATAGACTAGGTTTGAACACTTGTCTAAAGATTATTCAAATTATTCAACCAATTAAAAATGTTTGTTGATAACATGTCTCGAATGTCTGAAGTGTCAACATTTAAAATTGGTTGACTAATTATAAACAAGTGTTTAACACTAGTCTATCTTTTTTGTAGTAAGGCCATTACTGTTTTACTTTAGAGCTGTCAGCTAGTGCTTGATATATCTTCGTAATAACTAACAACTTGGTTTAGTTTGATTTGGAGCAGTAATAACTAGTGCACATATGTTGTTCCCAATTTAATAATTTTATAAATTCAACACATCATCGAAATAATCTTGCTTGAAAATAGCAAATGAAGTTGAAATTAGGCACGTCAATTAAAGAGTTAATTTTACATCGAGATTAACTTTGTCTCAATCATTAGAATAGTTTGTTACGGGATTGCTACCATGTACCTTATTTTTGAGTTCCCGATATTTCGGCACTGTTGCAAGCGCCATGATCACGGAGTAACTAAAGATCAAAAAATAAACTCACTATTTTCTCGCACCTGTTCGAGAACAGGTGCGAGAAAATAGTGAGTTTGTAGACAATGGTACCGACGCGTCCAATAAAAGACAGCGAAACAGGGTACACCGATATGTTTGCTCTTAACAACTTACCCGCAAGATCTTTAGTTACTCCGTGATCATGGCGCTTGCAACAGTGCCGAAATATCGGGAACTCAAAAATAAGGTACATGGTAGCAATCCCGTAACAAACTATTCTAATGTTAGTGACCATGAAAGTTTTAAACAATATTTTGTCTCAATCGTTTTAAAAATATTAATAGTCGTATATCGTTGTTACTACTAGCTTTTTTATAGCACTCTCCGTGTCAAAACAATCTTAGGGATCTCTCACGTCGGCTATTACCCTAGTTAACTAATTTAATTATAGCGGGAACATGAACTGAACTGATGTAAATTAGAGTAAAAATGTGTTAATTAATGCATATAATATATGCTTTAGTGGAGTGTTACTAAATGTTGATGGGTTCAATGATTAAACAAGCTTTTTGTGTTAGATTTAGAAGTAAACAGTAGTTTATTACTTATGAAAAGTAATTACAAACTTATTGTCGTAGAAATTTAATAATATTTACTGGTTTCCATCACAGTATTAATCTAATTAGACTTAAGTGTGTTGTTCAAAAGTCAAAATCTTTATTTGCAGAACTTTGTTTGAATGTTTTAAATACCTCATATCTTTTAACAATACTTACCTAAGGTTCTGTGATTCCTAATTGCGAATATCTTCTATAAGAAACTAATTACTCAAATAGACCTCTTACACAACCTCTAAAAAAATAAAACCTTCAACTAATTTAAATAAAAGTTATCCAATAGTGACGTCACAGCAAGAAACCTTACCAATCCATTAGATAACCGAAGCTCACGTACCGTCTAGACGCGCACGCGCAAATTCCCCTCGCTGTCATCGGGCACACTAGCGCCGCCGATTAGTGGGCCGCAACAACAATAGGACCAGTAGGCTACCTTCCGCAAAATACCTCTTTAAAGCCACATACACCACTATACTGGGTTACATTGCAAAGGGGTGCCAAATTTTTAGGGACTAATCAGAATCAGTAACTAACTCGATCTACGATATAAATGATCTAAAAAACATACTTTTTTAAATTAGTATCCGCTGTTCAAAGATGGTACGCGTGGATCATTCATAAAAATACGCACGCACTATCTCTGTGCTACCTAGAACTGCAAAGTTCAATGCAATAATAGTCACAATGGCGCGCGAAAACAAACCTTAGCCTTTTCGATGTAAGGTACATTTCTAACAGCAGGAGCGTCCGCGCATACTAGAGGTTCAAGTTGACAACAAATACCATAAGCAGTGCACCTCTAGATCTTTTTAAAATTTGGCACCCCCTTGCATTGTAACCCTGTATTCATACAAATATCATTCGCAGCAATAAGCCCAATAGGCTACGCGCAGGGAATACACCAGTCAGAAATCACAAACCATCATGTTCATACCACTTTCATCTATCAATTAGTTCTGTGTCCTCAATAGGAATACAGAATCATTCAAACGACATAGGTCCTCTACCTACCTACCTGTCAAGTTGAAATAATTAACACCATAAAATAAGGTGAATACGAGTACCTAAATAATGCTGTCTAGAGGCTAATTGACTCGATTAACACGGTTATTTTTGTCACGTATTTTATATTGGGAACTTCCATTATCAAAACTCATAAAGATCTGACATCCCCTTTAAAATTAAATGTCAAGAAGAAAAGTCTATCGGCACAACTACCTAATGGTAATTGCCTTCTTGGTCCTTACCAAAAGTCCTTATAGTCCTTTGACTGAGTCTCTGCTCAATACACAATAACGGAAAGGACTGTGCACTTCTGTCTAGCGTTATGTCTCACTTGAATGAACATATCGAACAGCTTGCCAACAGCTCCTCATCCTTATTGATATAGCACATTAGTTTGCGTTCGGGATTGTCTTCATCCTACCTGGTGACAAGTAAAATTCAGACAGGTTGTGCATCTCTAAATGACGTCTTAAAACCAAACTCATACCAAGCAAACCTTTTGCTTCTTTCTGTTGTATGGTCGGTTGGCGAAACAATAGCACGTCAATCCGCGGCTATTAATACGAAATGTGTACGGGACAAATGCGAACGCGCGAATTATTTGGCAGTATTTTATTGCGGATTGCTTCAGTAATTTGTAATCTAGAGCACAGAGTTAGTATTATTCTAGAGTGATAATCCGCTGTTTTATCGCTAAAGCAATCCGATCCTAAATCAGAAATGGGAAGACCCTTAAACGAACAAAAAGTCAATGACAATCTCGACGAATTAGCAAGCTAAAGTGGCTGTGGACAGGGACATGGCGCGTATGACGGGCGATGGAGCAGATAGGTTCTAAAATAGGTAGATGCCACGTGCCGGCATGCACAGCGTAGGACGTCCGACCACAAGGTGAAAAGATGACCTGGTAAAGTTTGCAGGAAGCCGCTAAATGCAGGCTGCTTATCTAACCGGCCAATGAAATCATTGGCGAGGTCTATGTTCAGCAGTGGACGTCCTATCGCTACAATGATGATGAATCCGATCCTTCTCCATCTAGCAATTAAAGTAATTGTAGCGAGCTTTGTTTATGATTTGATGCCAGTGGATAATTTTGACTGCTGCAATGCTGGAGCAATTAGAGCGATATTGAAGAAAAGGTCGGATTTGTTTGTTTTATCAATGGATTTAAAACATCAGCAAAATTTTGAGTTTGTTTTGTTAAGCCACGCATGCATTCTTCGCAATAGACCGGTTCCAGGTTTAGTTTTCGCTTATGAAATATTTCTGTTACGTATGTAGCTTATTTCTCTCTATGCATTGAGTTAAATGTAATAACATATATAATGTGTTAACATATATCAATGTCTCTATGTATATCATGTGACCTGGGTCACTAGTGTAGTTCTTTATTGTTTGTTATACTCGACAATACATACTGCTTGCGTTAACTTCAATGTTTGCGCACCAGTCAAATAAGGTTTAAAGTTCAAACTGTGCATTTGCTAGTCTGGGACTAAGGTTAACCCACTGTTCTATACCCACCCACTGTACGGGCGGGAAGCAAGAGCTTGTAGGGCACCGCCCCCGACGTCCAGAATATATGGTCAGACGGGAACTAACTCCCTAGTGAGCGTAGAGTCCCTTTACTCCAAGACACTTAAGACCCTAGAGCCCTAGCTCCACCTAAATAAATACGTAAATATAATAAGGATGTTAGAGGGAAGTGATAGCTGCACCCAGGTCGCCCAGGGTAGCAGCGTTAGGACGGTAGGTAGGTGGTGTGGACCCGCTGTCAGTCTGGCAGACTCACCAGACTGATCATAGTGACGGCTAAGGGAGTCTTGGCCGCAGCGGAGGGAAATGAGAACCAACACGGACGGTTGATATCAGTTGATCTACAGTGGCAGTGGGTTAACACTGCAGCAAATGCACTCTTAATAAGACACTAGATGTTCATCATGGAATGTTTTGCCAATAATTATTTTGATAGTCGGTTTAATAACTTTCTAGGGGGACTGTTAAACTTTAATACATTCGTTTAAATCAATCTAGACTCCATGTCAAGCTATAAAAATGGTGATAATTTAGACATTTCTCTATTATAAAACAATACATGTTATATCGATAGAACCATGTCACGATTCTTTTGTTTTTAAAAACTTCCACAGCACTAAAAAAATAATGAAAAAGACGTCAGGCGCAAGACCTAGTTCTTATTATTGGTGTTGGCGAGCTGAAGTAATATCCTCCCACGCCGGCACTCTGAAGACGAGAGGATGAGGGCTATTTCGGTTCATCTTTGTTTACAGGTGATCGCAGGTGGGCATTGAAGTCGAAGGTGAAGTCCCATCTAGTCTGGGTTTTGTTTTTTTCTTATTTAATGGTTACCTGGGTATAATAGTTCCAAAAATAGTCGAGTTTGCAAGGTTTAAAAGTTCCTTGGCTAGTGCTGTAGATCTAACATTTCTGATTTGGTATTCGCTTTTAGTTAGCCTTAAATCTTTATTTCACCCCAAACAAAGAAGCTACAGTTGATATTAGCAGAAAAATGTACAATTTATGCGGTCTTATCACTAAAAGCGATCTCTTCCAGACAACCTTTAGGCAGAGGACAACTAAAAGACTTGTGATACTACCTATTTATTTATTCAAATTCAAATTTATTTATTTAAAGACAACAATGATCTATGGGTTAGTATTTACGCTCAAATTAAATTAGGTTTATGCTCTTGTTTCTCTACTTCGCCTAAGTGCCAATCGACAACATCGCGATTTCGCGACTTTTGAATAAGTTCCAATGGCAATTTTAATTTTCTATCGCTAATGCTAAAAGTGCAGTATGTATAGGCTCTTACTCTTAATTCTATGTTATTTAACTACTTCAGGGTTTGTTCAGTCGAACCAAGTTTGACGCTTGTATTTATTGGGGGCCCGTGTTTACGTGGTTTGAAAACGATTTTTAGTTTTTTACCTATAGTTTACAACTTTTTGCTTAATACCTATTAAGTCAACAGGAAGTTCTTCTTCTTCTTCTCTTTTTTATGGCGACAAACGTGTTTTACCACTAGTGGGTTACACTGTCCCGCCAATATCACGTGCGCATGTTCCGTTAGGTATAGGTTTTAATGAGTGAGATTGCGAGTATCAAAAATTGTGATAAATTATTAAACTACCTACTTTACCTTTTAATTGCGTGTGTCAATACTTTTACACCTCATAGTAACTGTAGAGCCATAATATTTGATATGCATTTTAATTAGATATTTCTACTCTAACCTGAGAATTATACCCAATAAATTAATCATACTATTAGAAGAGTTTTTTTTTTTAACTTTTGAGATACAACACCAGAAATTAATCAAAATTAAACTGAGTTTTCACTCATCTCCTATATAAAAGTATCTATACAGTAAAACCAGGAAAAACTTTAAATCACCTGCCCACACACACGCAAGTGGTCTGCTTTTAATAAATAAAAATCGTCAATTTTCCATTGCAGTAATGACATAAATTTTCCTCAAGCCACGATCGGTAGTGGGTTTTTCCGCGAAGCTTTTTACGAGTTTTTCGCCGTTCCCAGAACAAAATTGATCATTTTCTTTCCCCGCAAAACATTATGCGGCCATTGACAAACCAGATGACTTGCATTATCGGTCTAACTCGTTGTCCGCAAATTTGTTCGCGAAGCTTAAAAAATAAACATTCCTGATTGATTGAAGATAAATAACACTTGAAAAAAAATCATCGACCTCATGTGGGACTCGAACCTACGTCCACGTCAAGTGTTATTTATATATTCTTTTAAACTTTCATGGTCACTAACATTAGAATAGTTTGTTACGGGATTGCTACCATGTACCTTATTTTTGAGTTACTCCGTGATCATGGCGCTTGCAACAGTGCCGAAATATCGGGAACTCAAAAATAAGGTACATGGTAGCAATCCCGTAACAAACTATTCTAAGTGTTATTTATCTTCAATTAAAACCTTGCATGGAATTGCTAAAAACAAAATATTTTAATTTCGTGATTGATTTAAATTTACGCGAGTCTGACTCGTACTTGGCCGGTTTTTTTTTGTATTTAACTAGTTTGCAAAAACGAGTCTGCGAAAATCTCTTAACAGTTTTCATTTCGATTTGCGTGGAAAAAAACGTGTAGAATATTTATCACTGAGAGATGAAAGAGTCGGCAGACGCACTGGCGCTTTGTTGTCAACCATAAATTAGAGGCGGTAAAGACTTTGTTCAGTCTATCTATCATTGTGACTACACTGTTCAGTTCAAACGTTTAACTCGGCCTTTAGTAAACGATTTATCAATTATAGTATTACAATCTAACCTTATCCAAGGGTTATATGATCACTGATTGAGCAAGCTTGCTTAGAAGAACCGAACTTACTCGAGACCTGATAGCATTTAGGTTTAATGGACTTCATGTACTTATACATCTATATTCGTAAACAATTCCTCGACCTCAATATTAAATTAGTTTAAATAATCTATTATATACCTCATATTTCTTTTTTTTTTTCTTTTATTGACTTATGCAACGTTTTGGAAATCTCAAATACTTCGCAACCTGAGGAAGATTTCAAGTATTTGATAAAATACAATTATATAACAATTCTACACATGTGAGCCAGTTTTTCATAAATGTACGTCCAGCGCAAACTATGCCAGCTAAGCTAACTAAAATAACCCAACTAAGTCAAACTAACTTAGTCGTGCAGGCCGATCCGAAGCTATAGCTACGGTAAACCTCTGGCGCCTTTCGCTAGTTTTGTTCAGTAGTTTGTGATCATCACTAACGTAGTTTTAGCTTATTTAGCGGTGTACGGAACACTTTCGTATGCTGCTGTGCCAACTTTAGTCGCATAAAAATTGTACTGTCAACGTGCAAAGTCGATCTGCGTTTGAACTTGCGCGCGAGCAATGTCAGCGTCGAATCTAATTATACAACTTCCTGCGGAAGTGGACGCAGGTGTCGTCGGGTCGTGACGTTTTCGCCGCTGTAGCAGTTTTTACCTGTACCATCACGCCTATTTTTTGGGATTATTAGATTCTATTACTTATAGAAGTGCCTGACGACTACGCCCGCGGAAATTGATGACATTTGCGATTTTCATTTTCCTGTTTGTTCGTTTTGAGATGGTGATCTTAGGGTTAGGTTAGGTTTTCTTAAAAACCTTTCTTAATGCATCCTGGTATATTTCAAAATAAGGCTGCGTTTTGTCTGTCAGCCAGTAGAAAATACTGATGTTACTGTATAGTATATCTACTGCTTTAGAGGTATATAGGTAATCCTTCTCCCGCTGCTATCGCAGAAAGGACTTTTTTTAACATGCATACCACTAACTTGCAACATGCATGTCACTATATAGGGAATAGTCTGCATCCATACCCATCATAAAAAAATTATGCACAGCTAGACAAAACAAGTTCAGTGTTATTATCAAAAATATTCAAGTTCAAATCATCGCGTAATAAAAACTGAAAATAAGTAAATCTTACCCAAATTAGTTTCGTATCGAAAATTTTAGTGCTTTACCAACAAAGCTACCGAGGACGTCACGTGACACGATGAAATTTCTCAAGTGTTTTTTCCGCAGTCGAAGCCAGCGTATCTCTGATCAATGTTGTAGCTATATGTATCATCACCAGCCTATATCAGTCCACTGCTGGACACAGGCCTCTCCAAAAGGAGGATTTTGCCATAATCGCCACGCTTGGCAGGCGGGTTGGCGATCGCAGTTTGGCCAATGGTGGAGAGTAGACGCTGCTGCCCGTCTCCTTGTGGCGGTTCTCCTGTAGTCGCCCCTTACGACACCCATAGGAAGAGAAGGGGTGGTGCAATTCTTTTAACGTGCCGGCACCACACGACAAGCTATATGTATAGCTGAGTACTGTAAATTGAAAATTTTTGTTTTTAGCAATTCCATGCAAGGTTTAATTGAAGATAAATAAATAACACTTGAAAAAACGTGACGCCCTCGGTAGCTTAGTTGGTAAAGCACTCGCCCGGCACGCGATGGGACGTGGGTTTGAGTCCCACCTGAGGTCGATGATTTTTTTCAAGTGTTATTTATCTTTAGTTTCGTATCATCCAAAGTGATTTCTTATTTAAAATACCGATGACGCACAAATCACATCAGCAGTTCCCTGAAAATGTAATTTACATTATTTATTTGCTTGACTCATCGGCCACCGTTTCGTCTATTTAGATCGCGCATCAGAAAGTGTTCTATAATAGTGAAAATGATAATTGAACAAGTGGCCTTAATGTTCGTCAGTGAGTCACCCTGTATGATAGGCCCTGTCGACGATCACCTCGAGTGCCCACCGTTGCTAAATCGAGGACGCAAACTCGTGCGCAATGCAATATTAATTTTTTGACGGTGACTTGTCATTTTCTATTCTTTTTAACCTTGCTTCATTTATTAGACATGTAAATTTTATTGAAAAAAAAAATCGTGCTCTTTGGCTTATGATGATGAGGTGGCCTTATCGTCAAAACTGATCTCTTAGTCGACATTTTAGTAAATAAAATTTTAAAAAACTATTTCGTAGGTAGTGTTTTTGGCAAAGAAATTTAAACGTTGCATAGACGTAGACAAATACGATGGACGGAGGCATAGTCTTACAAAAAAATCTTCGTATTTTTAACCTTATGTTCGATATACGAATAATACGAATCTCTAAATAAGTAATACCATCGGGTTAAGTTATACCATTGTACTCAAAATGTTGATTCTGTCTGTTGAACTTCTAACGCCAATAAACATCTTGGGAAATGGGAAATTAACAAGTAACAGGCACAATTCTAGTTGAATTATTCGTTCAAATAAATATACAAAATAGGTTTCAACGTGTGTCTACTGAGAACTGCAAATCAGTATTTTTATAAGAAGCCAAACAGTAACACTAGGTGAATGTTTATGTAGTGTCGTTACGAAGAAGAAAGATAGGACTATCTGTTATCTCTTTTCAAAATAATAAGACACTACTGACCATAGAGCTTTAAAAATGCAATTAAAAACAAAAGAGACAAATGGATGCACATTTACACAATCCGCTCTATTTCTAAGCCCACTTAAAAATGTCAAAAATAACAACTTTCCTTCACGTCTTGCGCCGGAGCAAGGTTTCGAACGACGTTAAAAATACGGTTACTGACGAGGTTAGCTGTTACGGCAGACAACAAGACGACGTCAAAAGCGATGCAGTATGATTTAAATTCGCTCGTCAATCAATGTCTAGAGAATCAATTATGGTTCGTAATTAAGTTTTGACGAAATGAGATCGAGTTGGCTTTGATTTTGTAGCTTCGGAAGATAAGTTTATCACCGACATGTGCGTATTTCTGATACAGAATCGTTGAGTTTTAATCACTTTTATTATTACGTTTTCATACATCGACCAGAGTATATAAAGTTGCTATTTTTATTGGCCTTATCTATCTGAATGTTTTTTTGTTGTTCGTCGAACCCCTTAATTATGATGTTTTGCAGCTCTGGCAATACTTTACAACCTTGTTCCTGACGATTGCATTGGCTGGTTGCGTTACTTACGTGTTTGTTTTACGTAGGTTGAAACTTTTACGTGAAGTTAACTTACAAAATAAATCTTTGTTTGACTACGTCACTGAACTCGCATCGCTATAATTTTCTTCTCCGTTGTTTTCGACATGGAACTGTGTCATATATTTTTGCTTAAAAAAATAAATTCATCTTTCTTTTGTTTATAAATAACCTGTAACCGGAACAAGCATACGGCGGGCGCACCGTCTGCTTTCGCGAAGGTGCGCGCCGCCCCAGCGCGTCTTGCGCCTGCGCCAGTCGCTCCGCGCGCACAGCACAGAGCAAACGCACCACTCGCGATATCGCCCATACTCGATCGTGTACGGCATACACTTCGCTCTTAAGTTTACAAACAAATATTATTATGCCGGCGTAAATTAAAACCAGCAAATATGTCGTTCTGCAGAATCACAGGCCGCAGCAGGGGGCTGCCTAAGCCTAATTATTTTCCGCTTCTTCTACCCATCTCGCCGGCGGACGCCAAGCGATGCTGCAGGATCACCGGCAAGTCCTATGGGCTGCCGTCTCATCACTACATTCCAGTGCTACTCACCTCCCGCTCGGGAAAAACTAAATGCAAAATTACTAACGTCTCGGGTGAACTCGGCCCGCACCACTATGCGCCCGAAATTAACTACGGCAACAGAAAACACGAAATGCTACCGGACTACAGATATATTTTCCCCGTTTTGGACGGCTCGACAGAGGCTCAGAAGGTGTTAATGGAAATGCTAATAGGGAAACAAGTGACAGAAGACAAGCGTTATGTGTATACAGTTCAGGAAAGAAGGTGTAGCTTAGTTTTCTCAGCTCAAATGGAAGCCGCCGTCCGTGATGGTGATGTGCGTGATGTTATGCTAGCAAAAGATTCGGACACAGTGCTTATCAAAATGAAGCAAGGCCGCAGTGTATCAATGGACTTCAAAGACTTTACTGAAGACGTAGAAATGTTTGAGGGAGAGGGACCAAACGCCGAAGTTTTAAAGCAGAGGGAATTGGAAGATTTAGAGGAAAAGAAAAAGAAAAGGAAACGTGTGGCACTTTCTTCCATGAAGAAAATATTCGAAAATAAAGAGAAGTTGGCCGAAGTGCAAGAACTTGAAGAAGAAAGATATCGTCAAGACCGGATGTCTAAGAAAGCAAAGTTAGAAGAATATAAGCATGAAAAACACGATCTCAAAACGTTTTCTTCAACAAATTTTGATGTTAATCATATGCGTTCCAAATCAAGTATTATTATGTGCAGTGGGGAATGGCGGGATCAATTGCATCCTATTATTGAAACTTGGGATTGGGAAGTATTTGAAAAAGAAATTCATAATGAAAATTCAATGCCAAAGTCTAATGAACTCCCTACACCGGTAAGGTTAACGCCTCATCATTGCGACGCTGAGGTTTTTGAAACAGACCGAAATATCAGTGAATTGTCCATCTCATTGGAAAATGTTCCGTGTGTTAACCCACTGAAACCTGTCAAGGCACGACCGGATGAAACATTACTGAGTGCTGTAAAGGCATTGACAGAGGAACGTCTAACTGAAACAGTAGACATTACAGAGAAGTTAGCCATGGAAAATAAAATTGGTATGCTTCCGACTCTAGAAAACTTGCCAGACCTAATTAAAAATATTAAAAAAGGTAAAAGAGAAAAAATTGCCAAAGTATCGGGTCTGACATTGGACATAAACAAAGCTAAAAAATTCATTCCTGGTCAACACGTTAACACACCACTTGGTCCCGTTTTTGTGCCCGGCCAGACCGTAGAAACGCCAACTGGTCCTGTTTTCGTACCTGGGTTAACCGTGAATACACCTGCGGGTCCTGCTGTTATTCCAGGACATATTGTCACAAATGACTACACAAATGAGCCGTTTTTCCTCGCGGGACAAGTACTAGAAACGACTAATGGAGAAGAATTCGTGTGTGGACAAACAATTAAAAATAAAGATGACACTTACCGTTTCGTTGAAGGTCAAACAGTGTTATCACAGGAGGGAATAAAGTTCGTCCCTGGAAAGATCATTAATAATGGTCCAGAAGAAGTGTTTGTGCCAGGCCAGACTATTTTGACACCCGAAGGAGTGCAGTTTGTGCCCGGCCAAACAATAACAGAAAACAACGGTGTTATTTTCACGCCTGGACAAAACGCTAAGATAAACAATGAATGGCAATTCATACCCGGACAGGTAGTTCATCAAGACGATGAGCTACACTTTGTTCCCGGCGCAACAATAGCAACTCCCAATGGTCTAAAGTTCGTGCCAGGCCAGACTGTAGCTATTAATGGTGAAACATGCTTCATACCCGGTATTACAAAATCAACGAGTGGCGATAAATTGGAATTTGTACCTGGTACAACAGTGGAAACAATAGATGGACCGAAGTTTATCGAAGGACAAATCGTGCACACCGAGTTTGGAGAAAAGTTCATTCCGGGAAAAACGACTGTTCAAGCTAATGGACATGTTGAATTTTCAGTAGCAAAAACTATAGAAGATATTGCGTTCTCGGAGGGAGCTCCTGTGGGACTCCCTATTGACATCAAAACCAGCTCGCTGTCTGAAGAATCTTTATATGTTTTTGGACACATGATTCAAACAGCAAAAGGTATAGAGTTCTACCCTGGCCCAAGGATACCTAAAATTGAAGGGAAAGTTGTACCTGGACGATTGGTTAAAAATGAAGCAAATGAATCTCGTTTTGTTCCTGGAATGATGGTCGAAGGAATTTTTGTGCCGGGACAAATTGTGTTTACAGAAAACGGGGAACAGTTTGTTCCAGGCCAGGTAGTAGATACGGCAGACGGACCTAAATTCGTCCCAGGTCAAGTAGTAAATACTAAAACTGGCCCTAAATTTGTTCCTGGTCAAACAATACATACTATCGATGGACCCCGATTTGTGCCCGGTCAGATTATTGAAACAAAGGCTGGACCAACATTCATACCCGGTCAAGTTATTTCTACCGAAGACGAAGGTTCCAGGTTTGTCCCAGGTCAAGTAGTTGATACTGAGGAAGGACCAAGATTCGTGCCTGGAAGAGTTATTGAAACAGACGACAACGGTGTAACATTTGTACCTGGACAAATCGTTCAAACTCCAGAAGGCTTAAAGTTCGTTGCCCCTGACCTTACTGAAGGTGAAGAAGGCCTTGAGTTTTCAGTTCAAAGTTTCGTTGTCACTCCGGAAGAATTAAAGCTACTTAAAGTGAAAACAAATCCCAATGACACTACATCAACTAAAGGAGAGTTGACTATTGACACTAATATGTTAAGACAGTTGTCTGAAGCAGGTATGTCCATTGGAAGACAGGTTCCAGCTGAATTACCAGCCATTAACGTAGTTTTAAATCAAACAAGAAACGCAGAAGCACTAAAAGCATTTGTTACTGATTTTGGCCTAAAAGATGACGTTGCTAATCAATTGATGCAAGTTATAACTTCTATAATTGAAATGAGTGCACATTTGAAATCTGAAATTCGTGATAATCCTTCTGAAAATGAATCGATTGGTGATAAGAAAAAGCGAAGATCGGATAAAAAGAGAATGGAAATCCAAGAACACAATGAAACCACAGAGGACAATAAACGAACAGCTCACCAAGAACTTGTTAAAAATTCTATTGCCGCTGCTGTATTAGCTGCATTAGTAACCGCTGAACAATTTGCGGAAGTTAATAACAATAACAGCAAAGAAAAATATCAACTTATTCTTAAATCTATTGATACCATTTTAGGAAAAGCAATTGACGAAGATTTTGTGGCATCAATGTTCCAAATTCTGCAAACAGAAGAAGATAAAGAAATTCTTTGCGAAGACATACGTGAAAATTCAACACAACCGAAACTAGAGTTAATCAAACTCGCTGTAAATAACGGTTTGCGTAAACATTCTTTCACCGAACAAGATGTTATAGAAAAGTTTAGTGACTTTTTGAGTTCTGAAAATGAAGTGTTAGGTCCCGCTTTTAAAAACATATCTAGGAATGACACAAGTGTTCTCCATCACGTGCTGGGCCATATTTCAGACTCTATTTCATTTATTAAAACCGACCATGAGGCAACAGAAACATTACAAAAAGCTATCGTCTCTGCGGTTCAAGATGCTAGCAGCAAGGAATTAGAAGTAATGTTACAAGAATCCAATAAAGAAAATTTAAAAGAACTGATTGTACAGTCAGTGGGACTTGCTAAAATCCTGGGCATGAGAGATGTAGCAATAAAATTACTGTCCTTCGTTAACGATGAAGAGAGTTTGACACAAATAGCTAACGACGAGACCAGTCTTAATATTTTGAAAAGATTGACAGTTATGAGAAAATTGGCGGATCAAACTCCGAGCCTACATTCTGCTCTCAGAAAATTAGAAACAGACCCAGAACTGGCTCGTACTGATCCTAAGCTCAGGGATCTTGTACGAGAAAGTGCGGCTCTTATGATCGTGCCCGAAGAACCGCCTCTCATGACTTCTGATGATGTCCCGCTTAGTTTACTCGACCCTGAAAATAGTCTGGCAATGGAGGACTTCTTATTCCAGCGCAAAAAACACCCTGGTGCTCTTCTTATCATGAAAAGAGGATTGCAGGCGGTTGTGCCGCGTGAGGCCAGCCGCGCCGTGTTAACCGGTCAAGTTGCATACACAGTCCTTGACGAAAACGGAATCAGACATTTTGAGCCGATGCACGTGTTCTCAGCTCTAAATCTTAGTCAGCCGACAGCCCATCGATTTTCAATGTATAGCTGCCCAGTAGTAGATAATAATGACGAAGACTTGCAAACGTTCACTGGATACTGCAACATCAGCAATAATCAGAGAATAACGAAATTTGGTGGATGGTCCCGTAGATACAGCGGAGTTTTATTGGACAGAGAAAATACTAGAAGTCGAATGAGCAGTTTAGATTATACGCCGAGTTACAAAAGATATCCGTCCAGATCTGTGTCTAGATCTCGTTCTAGTTGTAGCAGAAGTCCGTCTAAGGTAAAAACTTAGAGTTTAAATAACAACTGGTTGATGTAAAAATGTTTTAACATTGTGATTCAATTGTGGTTTCTATTGTTACAGGTAGAAGACGTGGTGGTTGCGACGACGGACTACACCGCTGTGACTGATGATGAGGTGTCCCTCAAGGCCGGCGACATCGTCGAGGTTCTCGACACTAAGACCGCACTCGGATCAAAGTGAGTACCCCCTATTTCTTATCGTTAGCATGAGCTTTGCACAACTGTGCCCCCATTCATGTACCTACTTCATATTTTATAAATAACCAAACGGACATACGCGTCTTGTGAAACCGGAGTCATTACTCCGGCTCTAAACCCCGTTGGCTTTCGCGTATGAATAATCTTATCCAGACACATCGCACTAATAGTTAAATACACATCACGGTAACCGCACAGAAATAACTCCTAACAAAACGCCACAAAACAATTTTAACGACAACATAATGAATTGCATTTTTAAATGAAACAGATTAATTCGTTTTGGAAGTAGGTTACGCAAGGGAAATGTCAAGAATGCGCTTTAGTTGTGGTTTCGGCTGCGATGCGCACATTCCGCATGGGACTCCGATACCGGGTAAATTTAGCCCGGGTCGATGCACCGGCCTTGCGCAACACGCGTCCGACATTTTGTCTATAAATTTCATCAGTTTTGTCAATAAACTCTCATGCCGCATCATTCATTACCTAACTAAAGAGCCCATCATTCACGTGTGACATCACCACTTCACCGTCACAGTTGACGTAATGAGTACACTTGTTGACACAGGTACAGAGGGCGGGTTTATAGTTACGAGAACCATTTCTTCCAGTCCCGAGGGCCGTCTCTTGACTATGTGTTTAGCGTGCCCACGTACAGAATGTACTATTACTGATCGCGGGGAGATACAGAGAAGAAGATCACGCGATCATACACAGTTGCATTGTAAATATCCCGCTTCAAGCAAGAAGTGTCATGAATATTTGTTGTATGTCATAATTATTCTACGTGTTGTGGACTACATTTAACTACATATTGTGATAATCTGTATTCTATCGCGCCATTGTGTTGGCTTACCATTTAGTGTTTTATGTAAATCATTTTATGTTTAATTTTAAGATTATCTTCAAGGTATGTTATGAATTGTCGAAAACGAAGCTGGTCTGTGGGCTTGGTTACCCACTGAGTTATATGTGATTTGTAAAATGATATTTCTAGTTATTTTTCAACGTAATTATAATCACCTATGACTAAAACAGAAAAAATCTAACCCTAGTATAATAGTTTTATTCATTATTATCACAGTCTAATCAAAAACTGTGCTATTGTCATATTTCATTACTTGAATTAAAAACTATAAGTTGAAGAATGGCTATATCCCAGAAATAAACATCACCCTTTCTTTATTATGTACCAAAAAAAGAAAAAAAGGTGCTTTGAAAGTGGTTAAAACTCTACGAAGATGTAGGTAGGTGAACACCTATTTTAGTTTAAGAATAAATCATGAAAAGATGATTGTCGTTAGTTTTTATTATCTCTTCACAAATTAACGTGTTTTATAAGTACAACTTATCCGTAGAACTTTTAAAATATTATATTGATATCTCTAGAGAACTAATAGTACGTAGTTGTAAGAAGATAGACAAAAACATAGGTAAAATTTAAAAGGGCAGTTTCAATAAGATTCTACGATTAATATACACGTTTTTTTTTCTTTCTTAGAGGTATTTTACTGCTCAAACAGCACCTAAAAGATAAACCCAAAACCACATTTTCAATAAATATTCGATTCAATATGATAAAATATGAAATTAGAGATTAGAAGCGATTAAAACAATACTTCGAAACAATAAGATTGCAAAGGAAAGCACAATAGATAAATGAGTGGTAAAGCTTTAGCAGTTCCTGAGTCAGGTAAAGTTTGCAAGTAGGATTTGATTAAGCGATTCAATTTTGAATGATCGTAATGTTAACAATAGAGCACTTGGTTCAAGATTAAAATGCGTATTTTGAAAGAAATCTAGCCTTATCTTGCTGCTCTAGAGCAGCCATTATGTTAAATCTATTCAAAATGCCTAAATCCAGGTATTTTTGTGTGTAACTAAGACTGTAAGTTCAATCATTTTTCTAACTAAATAGTAACTCCGGTACCGATCCCATCCAAAATCCCTACTACCAAAATATAATTGCCGAGTTTTATTTAACTATTAAGAATAAAACACTACCGATACGAAGCATTGAGCAATACATGAAACTGGCCGTGGCAATTAAGAAACCATCGAATTACTTTCCTTTACACTATTGGACAATTTAAACTATCAGTTAAATTTAAAATTTGAGCTATTTTTTTAACTCAAGTCTCATCAACAGGGGACAGCTTTCAGTCTAAAACAGTTCTCTAGAATTTATGTTCTTTAACAAATTCCAACTATCCAGTGAATGCTGTTGGAATCGAAGTGTTTCCCGTGACGTGAGTTGGTGAGTCAGTAGACTCGCTTGTCCTTTCGCATGGGATCAGATTATTAATATCCCAGTAACCGACCACTTCATATTTGTATCTAAAAATATAAAGTCTATCTGTCTGAGTGTAGTCATAATTAGTTGCTGTACCAGGGTTTCTTTGAAAAAGTTTAGAGTACTGAAACTTTACGTATTTACTTTTGAATATCTATTATGATTCTTTTACTAGTCAAATCGTATCAATAACTTATTCAGTCAAAGTAAGTAGGACATTTAAGTTGCAAGTGCCTTCTTATTTTTTGGCTCTTCTAGCACTTTAAGAAACGCAAAATCAAATAAAAGCTACACAATTTAATATTTCTAGAGCTCTCTGATGCTGTCAAAAATGATATCAATTTTAATACAATAACTAGGAAGCGAGGTAAAAAAAATATTAACCACACACATTCGAAATCACAGTAAGAAACTAGTTTTGCCAAACCATTTGCCAATTCCAAGCTGGCGACACGCCAAGCAAATCATCCAGGTAACTCTTCGCTATAATTCCATCACCCATCCTCTTTGATACCTCTTTGTCTTACGCGACATATATACGCTAATGTGACACGAATTGCAATTCGCAGTCACAAATACAATACAACAATTGTTGTAAGTCCAGTAGGAAGTTAAGACGCCATTATTTCTGTGTCTTAGTAAATCTGGTGCGAGAGAATTAATGTCGTGTGCCTGAGTTGTATAGTTATTATCCCTGAGAGAAATGAGTAACGATAGTAGAGTTGTATCTCGATAATACTCGTCTTCAGTCTGTTTCGTCAGTTCAGTCAGGTTTGATTCAGATTTTAGGTCGATTAAAAAAACTTTTTTTGTTTAACGACCCTGGCAATATTTACTATCATTCAAAAATAGGTCACTTCTGTTGTGTTACTTGTGACTGTTAATCTCTAATCACCAGACCATGACATTTAATATGTTTCATTTATTAGAAAACAGATTAGTCTATGAAACGGCGGCTATCACAGGCGTTAAAAGTACGTACGAAGTCGATAAAACCACAAGAGCAGCGGACATTAACCAGGGGCGGGCATTGGTTTTATTTCGAGGTAGGCAGTAGATAGTAGTAGATAGAGAAAAACAGTGGTTTTTAATCCATAATCCACATTTGTAAGTACCTACTGCCTACCTCATTTCAATTATCATGTAGGCACTGCCTAATTGCCTATATGCACCGCACGCCCCTGAAATTAACGCTGTAAAACATAGATAGCTTAAAGAGGTCATAGTTCTATTCTGTAGTGCCACTCGTTTTATGACCTACTTTCGTTTTGTCTAACTTTAATATCTACGAGTATTCTGCTCCAGCCTTCCTTTGATGGTTGCACGTCCAAGATTGTTCAATAGATATGTTCAGGCAGGTTTTATGTAAGCAATACTTGCCATTCGAGTGTCAAAAATAATTGTATCTTTTGCATTACATAAAAACCGAATGTTCCTTTACATATTTCTAATCCAGGCCATTTTAATTTTTTATTTTTTTTATTTGAGATGGGCTTACTCTTGACCTCAATCTTGCTCTAGAAAAATAATTAAATAATTATTCAGTTTATAGGTACACCGTCTAATTTTAGCTGTCTAGCAGATTTTCTTAGCATATTCTTTCCATAAACATGAACTACTTTTGATATGTGAGCAGATTGAATTGCGAAAAAATAAAACTAATCCTTCACGCATAATCGTCGTGCTAGATGGTAATGTTGTGAGAATGCGGAAAAGGTTGAGAATTCAACGATTCTTCCATAATAAAACTTTGTCATGTTCATGGGAAAAAAATCTTGCGAATTTTTAGGGACCTAAGATGGTTAAACGACACGGTGTCTTTGAATTTGATAAAATAGTAACCACTTACCTTGTTCCTGCTCATCCACAAACTACATAAAGGTTACACACTAGTATTCTTCTAGAACTAGGGAAGATAAGAATCAAAGTATTACACAAGTAAAGGGATCAAGCTAAAATCTGGTCGGCTGAAATATTTCATTGTGTTGGAATAAATTCAATAGGGTCTGTTTACATGCTGAATGGTTTACACAACTAATTGCACAACAGGGTACCTAACCGTTCTGTGCAAAGCAAACTGTCTTTGATGTGTATGCACATCATTTTATGTCGGGGCCTTATCAACCTGATTATTGGATTAGTAAGTATACTGTTTATAGAACTATTGGAGAAGCCTATATTATTTGTAGCAGAACTAGCTTTCAAAAATTAACCTCTAATAAAATAGTATTATATCGATAATGCTTTACAAAAGTAGTACATCAGCAATTTTACCGATGCTTTTTTGGGAAGACCTACTGTCGATATTTTTTGAAACATAAATAGTTCTACCTCAGTCTGATTTAAATCTCCATTGTTTAATAACGATAAAATACGTCAGTTTATCTGAGAACACATTTAATAAAACTTTCCGTAATTCCACAAAGACCATGATCAGTGTAAATACAAGCATTGTTTGCATTTAAATCAAACTTAATTAGCTCTTAAAAAGAGTTACCTGAGTCCCTCAAACGGTTTTTTTTATTGTTCTGTCTAGAAGGATTATGTTATGGAAACTGAAACGTATTAATATAATTATCTAGGGCCATTTGACTAGGGCTTACCCGAGCTCTAAAGATAACCATTTACCTGTGCGTACATTGCTGCTAGAGTTTTCTTCTTCTAAGAGTGCCTCTCTAACTAGTGAAGGCCAGCTCTTCTGCAAAGCGTTGACGGTCATTTGCCAAGTGCAGAAGTCTACCCACATATCCAACCCCTGTCCATTTCTTTATGTTATCTATCCATGCCATCCTCTTTCTGCCAATCTCCCTGCCTCCTTTAATCTTTCCCATTATTATGACTTGTGGCAGGTGATATTTGTCATGCCTGATGATGTGGCTAAGATAGGTACGCTGTTTTCTGCCATTTTAAAGCGTAATTATAGTAATTAGTAATAGATTAGACTTTAATAATTCTATGAAACCAACTTAGGGTTAAATTTTGGCATTTAACTGGGCTTGCTGGAGCGCTGGAGCTTGGATCTGTGCCGCATTGACGTCACTGCGTTTCTGGGGCGGCCTGAAATAGCGCGCGCGCAGCATCTGACACCTTTGTTGAAGGAGGGACTTTATTGATGAAAAAGGCTATTTAGGTTTAATATTCCCTTTGTGTTTCATTTATTATTATTATGTTAGCATTAAAAAAAGTATTGATAACGATTTAGTAAAATAATGTGAAATCATAATTCGAACTCCTTTTATAGCAACTTTCACAATATTTTAGAAATGACTAGTTACATAAAAATATAATACGGGATTGTTGTGTTCTAGATTTTTCTTTTTAAATTATGGGACCCCTTGATAAGTCACCTTCAAAGTTTAAATCATTATACTAGACTTGTTGAGAAACACCATCCGATTTTTTTTTGTTGGCTACCTACGTTTGTTTAACCTTAAGTAGTTGAGTAGAATACTCATAGGAAAAGGTTATGTACATACATACATACAAAGACTGCCAAAATCATTACCCTTCCTTTTGGCTTCGCCGTAGTCGGGTAATAAGCTTAGCCTTGTCTGTTGAAGGCAAAGGTTTTATAAGTTTATGCAATGAGTTCGATTTATTTTCTTCACAAAATTTACCGCCAGAATCATCAGGTATCCTATTAATTCCCAATTTTACTCCAAAGGTTGCTTCTCAAATTAGCAAATGTTAACTTGGCACAGTGAGCTGTTTGACGCCATTATTTTAATTTTTACTGCTTGGACTTAGGTTTCGGTGCCATTACAACTAACAAAGCGTGAATACGCGTACCCAGTTCATTATACTTGCCCACTTCAAACGGAGTAATCGGCTATTTATTATTCGCTTCAATGATGATTATAGCCAATCGTGAAGGAAGTGCGGCTCGAATAATTATTTCGTCGTTTATTTTAATTTGAAAAATCATACTGCGATGTTCATCGTGTCATCCACCTAGCAAAGACCAAGAGACATTGTCATTTTAGTTTTTTTAAAGCACAAAAATATTTGGGGCTAGTCCTTTTGGTCAAATTCGACTAGTTTACCTACAATGGTTCTTATTACCATGGGGAAAGTAGTTGTATTGGTTGTATTTGAGAAGCAAAATCAGCCCCCGATGCAATACTTATTGTTTTATTTTTGTTGTATAAATCTTATGCTAAACGTAAATTAGTTCATGTGTTTACCCCCTTTTATTTAATAAAATAAACATTTGTTTCAATTTACCTCCATCATAAACGAATTATAGCGGGCCTATACTCCCGACAATATTTATTAGGTATTTCCTGATGTCTCTCAACTGGTTCAAACACTCGGGTGTAAGGATGTTTTTATCTTCCATATCAGATCTTTCAATCCCGTTTTGGTAATCATGCAAAGTTTAAAAGTATTTTTCTCAATCCTCTTCCGAAAATACCCTGCCAATCCCAATCCAAGCACTTTCTAGGAACTTCAATAATAACAGATCACATGAGGTAACCCGATCTAGCGGTCGCGGACCCTGACATTGAAGTGTCGGACACACGAGCCGCGACACCTGCCGACACTGCTGATTGATGGAGACAGCCGAGAGCTAAATAGAAACGATATTATGTAAAAACGGCTTTTCCTTTTGATCTGAAAGGAGACAGGTTTTTTATTGCACTGTAAAGGTCAGCAGCTAATGCCATTTAAAAAAATGTCGCTTTTGTTCTGTTACATGTTTTTAGACACGCCAACAATGTGATAAATATTTTTTTTATGAATCAACTTTAAACTTTGAAAGCAATAAAACAATTTTGAATTTTAAAAAAGTCGTCACTTTATAAAATATTTGTTTTCGGACGTTCACGACGGAACACCCGGAACGGAACAACATATTAGAAAATCGCTACCTACGGATAGACGGCACGGCGTAGTGTTTTCGACGACTGCAAAGTAAATTTAATAAATATATCGCGTAATTTGGCGCTGGCCTACACTCGTATATTTGAAAATATGCAACTGGGTATTTGATTTTACCAGATGGTAGGTAAGTCGAGTGATGGTAGAGCGTTTACTTAGTAAAATCGCATCCTATTGTGAACTTCAATTTGGAACAAAGCAGGGCTGTTTGACGGTAGTAATAATCAGGACCATGGGCCCAAGCAGAAATCAAATGCATTTATTTATTTGTGTTCAACAATAAAAATACATTGAGTTTTCTCTCTTTGTACAGTCAACAGCACGTCGACCTAGCCCAAAAGTCAAAAATTCTCCAATAGATTTTCAACTTTAAGCCTGACATATAGAGTTCATTTTCAAATGAGAAAATTTGTCATTTTGTGGTAGGTCGACGTGCTGTTGTCCGTATGTTAACCATAAAATCCTGATCCATCCAAAAAAAAAAAACTGTAAATAGGCCTAAACTAAGCGCTTTTACACGTCCCAATATTTTTTTTTCCTACCACTACTTCGGGACAATTTTGGGCTAGCGGACGTGGACTCTGTCATTGAATTTACATATTTTACATATTTTTACTCTGTCAACGTATCAAACGCGAGGTTACGTAAAGCTCTACCAACCATTACAAAGCTCTACTGCTTACCATTTGATTAGGTAGCTAGCTGTACTGTTCCGTACCTAATTAGTATTACTGAAATGAGAAACAAGCCTACAACTCAGTTTTCATTATGTATTAGCAGTTTAGTCGAGTGACTCGATCGCTTGGCTGAAGCGCTTACTAAACTACTCTACGTTTAAACACTGCTATCTTTTAGGGTTCCGTAGTAGCGTGCTGAAATTTTAAGTAACCCTTTAAGTTTGAAATGTCCGTCCATTTGTCTAACTGTCTGCGACTTAGCTTAGAGAATCTTAATAATAGAAAATTCGAGAGTAAACTTCGTAAAGGAAAGTTTCGAACAAATTGTGACGGGCTACCTACTACGGAACCCTAAATAGAGCGCGGCCCGAAGTCCGAACATACTTGACCAGGTTTTTTATTACTCGTCAATGGACCATATTACTTTCTTTGTCTGAACTAGGACTACTAGACGCTCTTCGTCTTTCTTTGAGACATAACGTATTAATGGTTCTATTTTTTACAGTTAATTGTAGGGGTTTATTTTACTCCGTATATTTTGCTGTGGGAGCAAACTATAACAATCATTTCATACCCCTGTACACCCTTTCCAGCTGATCGGCTTTTGAGCATAAGGAGGTGAAATTTTAAGTATGAGGAAATTAACCATTGTCAAAGTCGCATATATTTTTTCTGTAAATTTAACAACATGTCATTAAGAAAATTTGTAGAAATGTGTATCTGTTCATTACCAAACAAAAGAGTACTTAGTAGGTTTTTTATCATTATCAGTCTCCATATTTTATTTAAAAAACGTACTCTACCTCCAAAAAGTTCTCATTAGACTCCAACTCACAAAATTACATCTATCTAGTTACCATAAATCGCAAACATACCCTAAAATTCTCATAAGCACGTACCACCACCGCCACATACTAACCTATCCCCTCCCCCAGGAGGCCCCGGGTGGACCTGGATCCGTCCCTGGACTTGGGCGAGGCCAGCCAGCTGCTAGACACGTCGGCCGCCCGGCACAAGCTCGCCGTGCGCCCCAAGAAGAACCACCCCAAGACCAGATCAAATGGAGTGAAGGCTGAGGCCGACAGGTCTGTATTTTGTTATCTTCCGAACCTTTACATTGACACTGGGTTTAGGCATTAACAGGTGCCCTGATTCATGTATCTTAACATACATTACAATGGTTTTTATTATCGTGTATGCTCTTGGACAGGGAACCCGTTGAAATTAGCTTTTGCTTTAACCTGAAACATAATGTATAAATAGGCCAAATATCACATTATTAAAAAGCTCAAATTAATTCCTTTAGATTTGCTTACTACATTTAAATGTAAGTATTATGTTGGAAAGCTTAGTTAGGTTAGTAGGAGTACCCTCTAGGCCAAAATCCGCCCCTGTCCTACGCATACAAATTGTCCAGCGCTACTGCTCCACAAAAAAGTAAGTGCTTTTAGTGTTATGTGATTTGCAGTTTCTGCAAAGCTGCACAACTGCTCTTTTTCGGAATTGACCATTTATTAAGATCACAAAGATTTAAGATCCTGTTTCACTTTCTAACTCCATTTTTCATAGCCACTTAAACTCGAACGACCTTCACTATTCCGAAACATTACGACTGGAATCCGACCGTGGTCCCATTCCCCAATTCCAATAGAATTACATCGAAATCTTACACTGAACGAAATAAATCAAAATAAATCACATGTAACGTGTAGTGGTGGATGCAGTAGGCTCACTTATCAACATAGATCAGTTACATGTTTTTTTTTATATTTGCCCGAAGCTTTAGCTTTTTCTACCGTACTTTTTGTCCACACAAACTACCGATATTTCATATAGGTGTTTGTGCAACTGTCTCTCATCAAACTTATGGGTTTCAAAAAAAAAAAAACATTTTGAAATGAAATGAAATGTTATTTTATTACATTTAAATTCCTTAATACCAGCTCTCTGCTTAGTCTTAGCTTCTGAGGCCAGATAATAGTTTAATGTTGGAAGCATTTAAAAAGTCCAGTATACTTACTTATGCATTTGCAGAGAGTTTTTTTTAATGGTCATTTATGTAAATATTATAACAGAAACGTGGTTTCTTACTATAGGCCTTATAAGAAGGCTCACAGCGTACTATGGAAAGGGCTATGCACGGTGTTTCTTTGCGAGATCAAATCAGAAATGAGGAGATCCGTGAACAAACAAAAGTCACTGACATAGCCCGACAGATTAGCCAGCTAAATTGCCAGCGGGCGAAGCACATAGTACGTAGAACTGACGGCCGATGGGGCAGAAAAATTCTGGAATGGTGGCCACGTACCGGCAAGCGCAGCGTGGGACGTCCTGTGGCTGAAATGATGATGATGACCCTTTAGCGAGTGAGTTTACTGGATATCATATCTCCATTGTGCGTGTATTCTGACCGAGTTTTGGAGCGAACTCTCGAACAGAGGCGGCAATTTGTTAAATGGCTCTATTTAGTTCAGTGACGGTTACATAACGCATTTATAATGCGATTCTCTAGTTAGTAAACACTAGGTGACCTAAAAACTATTATGAAATTCGCGAAACTTGTCACAGGAGAACATAAATCTTGATAAATATACTTGGAGCTAGTAAAAAGTCGATGTTTTTGTGCTTGAGTGATAATGCTTCGCGTTATATTGTATTTCACTATTAACATCAAAATCTTTATAAAAAAAATCTTTCGAGATCTTGTTTTTCTAAGAGCTGCTACATTAAGTCACCCTGAATATAAAACTATGTGCCTGTCTAATGCCTAGGTATATTATTCGTCTTAGTGTCTTTTCGCAGTCCTAGTCGGGATACGATTACCTATGATCCCATATGCAGTAATTCTATTACATTTGGAGTGGTTTTTATCAGGGCTCGGTAACCTTTAGAGAGAGGAAACAGAAAGCCTTTTACGAAAATGTATCGTTCATTTGGATTACGGACGTATAAACAAAATATGACCAACTCAAACTAGCCGTGTAAATAACCCGACCGCTTTCAATGGTTCATAAATTGTCAGAGGTTTAATACAAGTAAATGCTTAATTTAATTTGATAGGTTAATACGTCTAAGCGAGCGAAAAACTTGTAGTAGGCCCCCAGACTGTTTCTAAACCATGGCTACCCAAAATCATTTGAATATGCATGCAGTGCAACTTTCCTTGCCAGTTGTGTGAAGGTTTTTCGCCCTACATGTTTTTTTTTCTGCGATTATAACAGAATTTTAGCTCTGAAGTATTTATCTCACTTAAAGCAACGGTTCTTCTACTAAATTAAAGTACTATGTTCATGCGAAAGTTCATAACAAGGTGATGTTACGCTTATGATAGAACTTTATGTACATAATTCTTTAGGTCACCATGTATACTACTGGCTAAAAACAAACGTAGAAAAAAAAAGAATTTTTCTTTCAACGAAATATTTCCAGCCACGTTTTAAATTGTACTAATTCATCTCCGTAGATCGTCAAATTTAACGGATGACTTCCAAGATATCGCACACTTATCAATGCCACGGACGCGCCATTAGCTGAAATGATCGACCGTGTGATTCAAATCTATCCTGATTTCCTGCGCAGTAATGTTGCCACATTTAGGTTTTATGTACAAGAAACAGATCATCGACCTACAAAAAAACTGTAATTTTCATAAATTTTCTACTATTTGAATTAAGAAACAGGGTAGAAGTCGAACGAGAAAATTTTTCAATTTTAGTATTTGGTTGTCTTTTTTTTGGTTACGCGTTTGATTTTTTAGTCGTTTAAGAGACGGTTTTGAATAGAAAATTATATGTTTGCTTACTTTAGTTATTTTTCAGTAGTGATTTATATCGTTACAACAGTTTTGAATCTAAGTAATCGAGTAACCCAAAATAATACGAATTTTATTCGCGCGTCAAAATATCTTTAAGATTAAAAAAAAAAAATTATATTCGTATTTAACTATCCCTGAAACTAGAGCTTACTTACTTCGTTTATTAAAAAAAGAAAGAACCATCTTAATCGGTTTACATTCAATCGATGTTGCGTGACATAGGTACACTAAACAAAATTTTAATTATAAGCAGTTTTGTTGAAATCCAAACTAAATATTGAAAACGTATAACATTGTGCAAGAACTGTCTCAACGTCCCTGGGGAAGATTGATTGGGTCAACGTCCCTTCTTCTAAGAATTAAAACTAACTACACCAATACTCCGACGTGCACCGACATCGCCAACGTACCAAGATCCCTCAAAGTGGTCCCAGCCTCTCCAAATGTATTGTTAAATTTAAATAAGCAGGGAGCGACAGAGTTCAAGTAATGGTGGTCCAAAAAATTGGCTTGGCCGCAGTTCTGAAAATAATCTACATACGTTATTAGCGTTATTAACATGACTGCCTCCCACTCTGAACAAATGGGCGATATTCAGTTTCAGTAGACTAGCCCACCTGTCCCAGTTTTGGGCACATCGCTAATTTGGTACTGGAAGCAACCTAATTTGTGTCGGCGGTGCCGTTTTTTGGGGTTAAATTGTAATGGCACTTAGGGATCTGTTTTATTAGGATGAGGCAGGTTTTGTCTGTTTTATTTAAAAGACTGAACCACATTATAATAAGTGTGTCTTAATACCTATATCCCACTAATATTATAAATCCGAAAGTATGTGAGGATGTTTTGAATATTTGGATGTTTGCGACTTCATCACGCGTTGACAGCTGAACGGATTTAGATGTTGCACACGTATGTATGATCTGGAATAACATATAAGATACATTCTATCAGGGTTTAATGTTCCTGTGCAGTATTTTTCTATATTTTTTATTTTATTTGAACGCACGGACGTAAAAGAACACGGACGTAACCTCGTCTAACCATAAGTGAAGCACAATAATGGCCGCCCGTTTAGGCTGTGTGCGTGATTTATGCTATATAAACCATCAATTTCCCTGCTGGTTGGTATTACCAATCGATTTCAGTTAACTTATGTAATTTACATATATTTTTAACAGAAATATAAACGGTTGATCTATGTTGACCTACTAAACATATTTTCTATGTTCACTTCACTGTGATAAAAATAAATAAATTGTAGAAACAATTAAAAGTAAGTATGAATATGACAATAATAGTGATAAGGCTATGACTATCTATAAAATTTACCCCTTAATAACAAAAAGTAAAATCGATTTTTTTTAAAAAAACCCCACGACGCTTAATACGTAATTGAAAAAGGATAAAAATTCTACTAGTCAGGCCTTTTCATTGGATGCCCATATTGAGGGAATTTAACAAAAATATGTAATCCGCCATTTTGTTACGGCGGCCATCTTGGACCGATTTTCATCAAACATAGCTAAAAACACTCTCGACTAATTAATCATTCAAACGAAAAAAACTAAATCAAAATCGGTTCATCCGTTCGGGAGCTAATATGCCACAAACACACACAGACACGTCAAACTTATACACCCCGTCGTTTTTGCGTTTAAACCCCCGTTAAAAATAAAAATTACGTTTACATCATATATCATAATGGTATAATAATAATGTTAAGTACGTATATTATTATTGCTTCACATTTTTTTAATTGATGTTACGTCCGTATTTATTTTTACGTCCGTGTTTGAACGGTTTGCTTTATTTGTCATACCGAACACCCTGTAGTCCACGCAAACGAAGTTGCGGGCGCAGTTAGTTTTCTCTATAAGATTGTGGACGTGATATATAAGTTTTTGTTTAAAAAGGTCACTATTTAATAAATTTATAATCTAGATCTATGCTTTCTTTTTAAAATAATTCAAACCACAGTCACTCCCTCCACACAGGCTATTTTAGTTAGTATAATACGAGATCCAGTATACATAATTCTTGATATCATTGAATCCAATCGAATCGAACAAGATCGAATATTGCATCACATTGACAATAATATAAATTGAAGTCGCTCGGCTTGTTCGTCTGTCTAGCTGCTATCCTCCGAAATAACTAATAGTGATTTTGACATTATAACTTGTTGATTTACGAGAATGGTTTGTCAATTTAATTACAACCGTAGGTACTTTGTCCAAGCCAGAGCAGGTCGTTAGTATATCTTCGAAAATTATAGCTAAATTAGTTTATTTATTTCCCTATTGTTATTTTTACCAAATTTCTCATTGAATGGGCCCTGGTTAAAATAAAAGAGCCCAAGAAATAAGAAATTAATTTAAAATATTATTGTCTTTTATTTACGCGAACACGATACATTAAATGAAACTACTTTTACGGATTTTTTCGCGATTTATTAACATTTTATTTAACCTGACGTTTCGAACACTTTACAGCGTTCGTGGTCACAGGTAGACTAAGGTGTTATTCGTCTTTACAATATTTTAAAAAAATTATATAACTACCGTCACTCAGTTAATATTAATTTGTGTTCCTACATATCAAGATCCCTCAAAGTGGTCACATCCTCTCCAAATGTATTGTTAAATTTAAATAAGCAGGGAGCGACAGAGTGCTAGTAATGGTGGTCCAAAAATTGGCTTGGCCGCAGTTCTGAAAAAAATCTACATACGCTATCTACGCAAAAAGAGCTAACTGTATCTAGAGGTCTTGCAGTGCGGGGCCTAGCATGGGATTACGTTAAAACAGGATCCCATGCTGGTGGTATTTTCCAACCATCTTCTCTGTTGTTCTAACCACGAACGCTGTAAAGTGATCGAAACGTGAGGTAAAATAAAATGTTAATAAATCGCGAAATAATCCGTAAAAGTAGTTTCATTTAAATTAATTTAAAAGCTTAAAATTGTTAAAGCATAAAAAGATGTGTATAAATAATTCCAAATTTTTTCATAGTCAAGTCAGTCATTCCAATTACTTACTTCTTTCGAACATTACACTTCTGACGAAAAAGGTGGAACAAACTAGAAACCCAGGCCCATTATCTTTGGTTCCGATCGCTTTCTAGTCATAATACGGGCTATTTTAATAAACAGGAGAGCTCGTTAAATCGCTCATAACGTTTTACGAGCGCTCAAAAGAGTGCGTTCGCATAACAACCTCGTTGGTTTTATTGTTGCGCTCCTTAGACTTGAAGTGCGTAATTTATGTAATCAGTCTGCTGTCATTTATCGTTCTGGCCCTTTGCCTCGTGTTTGAATGATACAACGATGCACAGCGTATGTGCTACTATTTTGACAACCGTCTGGTGTAGTGGTTCGCGCTCCGGACTACAAAGCCTGGCGGTTTCGGGTTCGAATCCCGCAAAGGCCAAATGTTTGCGTAATGAACACGAGCATTTATATCTAAGTCATGGACAATTATAAACGTATTTAAGTATCTTTATCCGCTATCTATTTGCCGTAGTACAAGCTATGCTTAGTTTGGGGCGAGCTAATTGGTCTGATTGTGAAAACAAATTATTTATTAACCTCAGAGTAAAATACTACGCGTGCTACACCCACCTGTTAGTGGCCAGGTTTTCTTCACCTGTACTAGCTGGCTGAGTGGCCAATCCTGGCAGTACTTACTTGTCCACATATATACCTATAAGTGAAAAAATATTATTTACATAGATAGTATGGAATGGATAAGGTATAAATTAAAAAAATATAATTTTAATTAAAGAATACAATCATTCAATCATTCACGTACCTTTAGTAATATAAACCAGTCACATCACTCTAAACCTGAAATACTTTTGTTTGTTTCGAGGAAGTCAAGAATAGAAGGTTTAATTTAAAATCAAAATTCATTTAGTTTTGGGTTTTTAAATTTTTATTGATTACTACTTTTTTATTTAAACTGTTACCTCCGTATTTGCCTTTTTTTAATGGTCTGTTACCAACGATATTGAAGCCAAACACTAATTTAACCACAACAACGTAAAATGGTTTAATTCCAAACAAAAAAGTGAAATGCCATTTCCTATTTATTTCTACGCTTTCAACCAAAAGCTATCCTTTAATAAGTTCAAATTGCACGAGGAACCCGTTGAGTCACACCTGTTTTCGAGCAGTGCGTCATTTAACCATTTTAACCCTTTATTGCTTGTGATTTTCCACCACATTATGCATCTGGAAGCCGTCTCACTCTTACCTTCCTATGGCCCTAACCGAGAGTCAGATTTATCACACATCAAACATAACATTACACGCTTGAGTCGGTGCTCGTAAATTTGTTTTACGTCCAATACACGTGTTATAATAATTGCTCTAAGTACCCTTAATTCTGACATATTTTCAGGTGTAAGGCTGAGCATCTACCAGAGCTGTGCTAAGCTGCGAAGCGAGGAATGTGTTTTGTAAGCACCAATAGAATTACTTCATTTACATAGCTTTGCTCTGCACAGCTCAGGTAGATATGGGCTTAGCGGAGCGAGGTTTTTGTTCATACTAAACAAGCGAGAAATGCGAGCGCAGGATGTGTTACGTGGAATATGTTGCTGGGAATGTGTGCGAGGATTTGAAAATATGCGCCTACCAGTCAGTCAATAAGTATGTTGTGTTCGAAAAGAGTCCGCTACCTATCCTCGCACCGCTCATTTGTACAAATTACACATTTCTCGCACAACTCTGGTGGATGTCCAGCCTATTTCACGTAAGTCGTTTTCAGCAAGTTGTCTTCAAACTTCAAGGAAAGTGTTTGATCTAAGTTTATTTAATTTTAGTCAACTATCTTCGTGCATTATATCTCTCAAATCTGTGTGATTTTTTTGAGTTTTTCATTTGATTTAACAATATTTTCGGCTGCATGGTATTTTGGAGTCACATTATTTGGTATAATTTTGAATAGTGCCAAAATAATGAAACCTGAAATTGTTATAAAGTACTTCACATAAGAGACAGTATTTTGTACTAAAATATGATCACAATACATATGAAATAATAATAATGACAAAAATAGTTCATTCCTATTCATTTGCAAAACAAACCAACAGTCAAAATTATTGTGAGATTTATTTATGATCGCTCAAAAACGAAATCAATTCAAACATTTTTATATTTTTTGATAATAACTAAGTGTAACAATGTCATGACTGTAAGAATCTTCATATCCTCAACAGCTAACGCAACTTTTAGTAATAAAAAACTAAAAATAATACATACGTTAATGAACCTAAATACGAGTTGATCCGATTTCTCAACTCATAAACATTATCTATGAATAGCCGTCATAGATTTAGTCTTTATTACTCTAACCTTCTTCTTCGTGCCTAATATCGGTGTTGTAATTTCTCATACAGTAAAATTAAATCCTTTGAGATCCCGTTTACGCCTTTGTTCCGTATATTTCAGTGTCGCGTTGATATTTACGAGCTGAAGCCGTGTCGGGGAGGATAAGCGAGCTTATTATAACCATGTGCCATGAACTCTAAGTGGTTCGAGATTGTGGGTCATCTTAATATACAGGCTGTTAAAAAAGTACGATAAACATTTTACGAGGTAGTTTTTAGGGTTCCGTACCCAAAGGGTAAAACGGGACCCTATTACTTTATTACTAAGGCTCCGCAGTCCGTCTGTGTGTCTGTCTGTCTGTCCGTCTGTCACTAGGCTGTATCTCATGAACCGTGATAGAGAGTTGAAATTTTCACAGATGATGTATTTCTGTTGCCGCTATAACAACAAATACAGAATACAATAAATATTTATGGGGGCTCCCATACAACAAACGTATTTTTTTTGCCGTTTTATAGATAATGGTACAGAACCCTACGGCGCAAGTCCGACTCGCACTTTTTTAAACCTTTGTTTAAAAATAGTGTCCCCTGTGACGGTGTACCACACCCCGTAGTAAGTGTTGGATTGATGATTAAAATTTTTTTAAATTATAACTTTTAATCGTCAGAATTATGATATGATTAAAAAAACATGATTTATTTAAAGTATTTTTCTTGTAGGTAGGTTATATCTCGATTCTGAACTGAAAAATTTAGCTCGTATTTTTTAACACCCTGTATGATAACAGTGTTCTTTGTGAAGATCAAAAGAAATGTTACATGTACGTCAGATTTGTTGTGTGCGCAAATATTGTTCTGTAAAATAAATATTATTTATTGGTTTGTTACGGGATTGCTACCATGTACCTTATTTTTGAGTTTCCGATATTTCGGCACTGTTGCAAGCGCCATGATCACGGAGTAACATACATCACATAACATATCGGGAACTCAAAAATAAGGTACATGGTAGCAATCCCGTAACAAACTATTCTAATGTTAGTGACCATGAAAGTTTAAAACAATATATGATTTATTGGTCTATTAGTTCGCGCTCCGGACTACCAAGCCAAGCGGTTGCGGATTCGAATCCCGCTAGTAGTTAATGTTTTTGCACCTTAGTTATTGATAGATATTTATAAATTTGCTTAAGAATGGTTAACCGTTGCCGTTTTCTATTCGTTATTCAGCAAGCTTTTCTTAAAGATAAATAACACTTGAAAAAACCATCGACCTCAGGTGGGACTCGAACCCACGTCCCACGTGCTTTACCAACTAAGCTACCGAGGACGTCACGTGACACGATGAAATTTCTCAAGTGTTTCTTCTCGCTGTGGAAGCTTTTTAATTAAAGCTTCCACAGCGAGATTTTGAGTTGCATGGAATTGCTAAAAACAAAAATTTACAAAGCTTTTCTTAGTTTTGGGCTAGATAAAATTATTGTGATCATGAAAAGAATTCATTTATATCAGTAGAAAATATTTTATTTAAATATTACAACGGGAAACGTGTAAAAAAGTTGCGGAAAGTCAACTTTTTTGTCTAATTAGGTAAATGGGTGGCTAAAATGACAAAATATAGCAGTCATCCGCTATGACAGGCTGCCAGTCAGGCCTGGTTTATAGCCGGCTGGAGCGCATGTCGTAAAATAATATGAGGTAAAATACAGAAAGGCTAAGTCTACACTACTAGTGCTTAAATTTTTGATACCTTAAATAAATAGAGCTAACCGGCTGCCTGGAACAAAAATAGCTTTGTCTCATTGGCAGGTACTAAAAGTTGAGAAACTACGTAAATTTCAATTTAACTAAATTCAAATAACACATGCTTAATCAGTGGAAAGTTGTCAGGTGTCAAACTTTTAATGCATTATGACAATAGACCATTTAAAACTACTAGCTTGCCAAAGAAAGAGTGTGAGCTCGAATATGGCAATGGCTATGAGTTTAATGATGCCATACCGAAAATGTTCTTTAAATATACCTTACACAATATTTTTGCACAGAAAAGTCACAAAAATTACATTGAACGAAAGGCACGTAATTTAGTGCTATTAATTAATCCTTTTTGCTTATTATTAATCTTGTGTTCTTCCGGGCCATGCCCTTAACTTAGTCTTGCAGTGAAGTGCTTTTTACTTATTTGTTTGTATCATCTTTACATGTAATTATTTATTTAATTGGTATGAGTATGTTATATTTTTTTAAATTTTTTTTTGTGGTGTCATGCTCATGTTTTTCCTGTTTTGTATGTGATGTTCATTTTTTTATGCGTAAGTTTAATAACGTTACGTCACGTAGCGTTACGTAAGTACTTGTCATATTATCATAATTCCCGCTTATAGTGTGCTCTAAGCCTAAGTGAAGTACCTAGTGGTGTCGTGCCAAGCGGTAAGTAGAGCAGACGGCAGGGCGCTTCCTGATACTCGCCAATTTACTGTTCTAGGTATTATATCAGATTTGACAGACTATTAGGAGAGAGTTTGTTAATTAAAATGTTTTGGTCAAATTTTTTATAGCTATGTAATTAAGAAACATATATTAGCAAACATATCACCTCATTGCCGCATTAAATGAGTTTTTTATATAATCTTAACCAGGAACCAAACCTAGTTCTACTCTTTTGTACCTGCTCATCATGACATCGTATCCCGACTAGGAGCGGCATCAAGTTCTAGGAATAAGATTAATAATAATTTTACAGATACAACCAAAAGTACCTGTAGTTAAGGACATTGCTTCTTAAATACACACCAGACAAAAAATAACTTTTACAAAAGTAATACGTATAAGTACTGTGTCCCTGTTTTGAACACTGTGTCCTAAAACTGGGTGCACTACTCCTTACATCGTGTAAGTAGGACACGAATCAAACGGATCTATGACTCGTTTATAACTCCGTCTTTGTTTTCAAACCCAAATTACTTCTATCGCTCTGCTCTGATCCGTGTTCCGGTCAGAATCTGGGTTCATATCTAGTTCAACACAATTTGCTGGGTTTGTTTTGATTTGCTCATTTGTACTGGCATATCTGGCGCCATTGAAGATTAGCGATTTTCATGTTTTATTAAATTTTTGTTCGTGGGGCCTATTTTTGGATTTAGAGAGTACGTGTTATTTCAGATCGGAAGTGGCAGATCATTCAACGTGTTTCTATTATTGTCTCTGTTCATGTACTAAATAACATACCTACATTATGTACTTAGTACTCGTACCTATTTACTCTACAAACTTATTATTTCAAGAGTGGGGCTTATTACCTTTGCTAAGTTGACTTTAAATGCACTTTTGTATGTTTTGTTTCCACGTGGAAAATATTATTCAAATTATTTGTATCATACTTACGTGAAATACGTGGGAATGAACCATTTAACCTGCATTCAAATTATACAGAATAAATTATCGTTAATTCCAAGAAGCCACCCGAAACCCATTCGTTACATTAATTTGTTACTTCGTGTCAAGTAGATATTTTGCAGAGGAACGGTTTGACCTTAAAAAATATGAAAAACTCTCAAGATTTATTCGATTCTCCTGGAATCTCCCCGATACAAAGGCGCGAGGTATTTTGGAATGACATATTTATTTGTGTCGCCATTAATATACGATATGATTTTAATGCGATCGTAAGTCGGTCGGAGGGAAACAGTTTTAGGAATAGATGGTGCTAAAGACCTGCTAAATTGAATGTTAGCGTGGAGCTAATCTATGAAGTTTGCGGATTTTGTTCCAATTGCTTTGTGTGTAGATATTTATGAGATGTTTATACATTCTGCTGTCTGGGAATACAAAATAAGCTCATTTGTATTTTTTGCTTCTATTAATTTTAATCTCGATCTTTTAGGTTCAACATTCTCGATTAATTCGTGAAGAAATCAGTGTATCAATTGAATCGTTTGCGTGGGTGGAATGACATCTTATTTTAAAAACAAATGTGCTTGCTATTCTGGGAACTAAAGTCCCAATTGTTCCAAAAATAAGTGTTTAGATTTTGAATATTTGACGGTTACAAGACGCGACGTGTGCACTAACCATGCACTAACTCACTTGACTTTGATTGGACGATAAAAGCCTGACAGACACTAGGCAGGCTAGAATCTAGGCTGCCGACCCGGGGTCGACGAACCCACTGCATCGTTATGACAGCAACTAAGGGTAGTTCTACACTTGCGGACTGTTAAGTTTTCTTTTAACATAATTTCTTTATGAATGCTTTTGTTTTTTGCTTGAATCAATGCCGAAATTTATTATTGACCTTGTATTTTTAATATTTTGTTGTTGGCTGTTAATGGTTTAGCTGTATGAAGTTGCGTTCGAAAGCGGGTAAGTTTATAAATTATGCCTTAACAAAGGGGTTCTTTTAATCTTGGAATAGAATGCTAGATTTTAAATCATAGTAATAAGGAAAAGCTTGCAATCTGCTCTGCTAGGGAAACAATCTTTGGAAGCAAACTTGTTTTGACTCACGGTTTTTGGGAACTAGGTATATCACACACTAATAGTACTGAGTAATAAGTGTAGCCAGTGTGAACTAGACTCATCCTGTTAAAACTTTCCACTGTTTTATTCCAATGAATGGGCATTGCCGAAAACGTAGCCGTTGGAAAAGTGTACCGATACCAGAATAACAGCTTCCGACATACAGTTTTTTAATTGACAGTATCTGAAAACTAGCAAGCAGGCCAATGCTCTGTCACATCACACTCATGACGTTTCGATATAATATTATTTGACAGTAACAAATAAGTAAGCCACACTATCGTCTTTCGAGCGTCGACGTCGTGGCAGCGTCCAATCAGTGTTGACGCAACGCTTGCACAGTGGTAGTTACTTAACGCTGATTGGACACTGCCTACGTTGTTATAAGCCGAAACACACTGTAGAAGCATACCACCTAATGTTTTTAGCTAAAATGCAAACAACCTAAAATTTTAACAAAGTGGACCAAAAATACGCTGTTCTGTTGCCTCAGCAAAACCCCTGTCTCCTCGACACTGCTTAAAACCGACTGGATAAGCCCAAAAGTAGATAGTCTTTATGTGTTTCCACCAGTTTGATCTGACCTGATTAGCGTAGTGGGACAGTGACTCATCTTGAAACCAAATGGGATTTGATTCCTGAGTTGCTTCGGGTCTGGTTGAGCTCGGAGATGCACTAAGCAAAATTCATAGTCATATACCTCGTAACACGACTATCCGACTATGAATTTTGCTTTAGAATTCCGACCATAGGAGTTTTTAAATGTTCTAAAAATATCCCTTCTATGCTAGCAACTTGACAAGAAATCACAGACCAATAATATTTATGCATGCAAGGTTTAAAGCGGAGCCGTAATAAAACCGGACTGCCCAGGCAGTCGGCTTAAGCCTAAAAATCTAGTATCAAGCCATAGGTGTTTTTCCGATTTCAATGCTGGGCCAATAAAAAACTCGCTTTATTTCAGAAGTACAAGCACTAAAATTATTAGCGTTATTTCAATTATATACTTTTATTATTGGCCCGCGTGGTGAAGTATGGCCCAAACCACCTCATAGTTGAGGTGAGGCCTGTGCCCTGCAGTGGGACATAGGCATACTTTACTTTACTATTATATTGTCACGAGACTGCCCCTACTATATCTGACAATTGTCACGCCCCCTGTTCCAGATGGCTGGTGCGCGTGGTGGAAGACGTGGCGGACGGCGAGCTGCGCACGCGCCAGGGGCTCGTGCCCGCGCGCGTGCTGCAGGAGACCAGCACGCCGGAGCGGGACAAGACCGCCATGGCGGCTAGGAGGCAGTGAGTACTCAGCTTATTATGTAGATGATATAAAAATGTTCCGTGGCGGCCAGTTGGGAGTGAGAATTTAGCCTTAATGTAGATGATATGCCATAGCTGCTAGAAGTCAGCTCTTAATGTAAATGACGTGCCATGCCGTCTAGGAGGCAGTGAGTTCTTATTCATAAATAAGTGTGTGATATGCCATGGTTGCAACTATATATTATGTTAATGATATGCCATAGCTGCTGGGAGACAGTAAGTACTCAGCCTTATATTATGTAGATGATGTGCCATGGCATGAGACAGTGACTTCTTATTCTTATGTGTGTGATATGCCATAGCTGCTAGGAGACAGCGAGTTCTTAGTCTTATGTGTGTGATATGCCAGGACTGCTAGGAGTCGTGAGAACTCAGTCCTCTACACAGTATGTGGGAAAGGGATGCACATTGTGACTTGTCTAGTAAAATGACTCATCTTTAGCTTAGCCCAGAGTTCATGTGATTTCTTTGGTTCAGGAAGAAAACTGACAAATTATAACAGATCATGTCATTTTAATAGGATTCTTTTTTGCGATCTTATCACATTTTAGTAGTTTTAATTATACTAATTACCTTACCTAATTGCTGACATTCCAAATTATATAGGGATTTCAAGATATTCAAATAACGTGAAGAAAATAAAAGAAACAGTCCCAAAATTAAATACTGCAATAAATCACAGCTTTCCAAAATAATCTCCCGTATCAACAATCCCCATCTGCTAAGCGTCTTTCATCCCACAATAACACGCTTGATCTACTTTAGTTCATTAGCGAATAATTGCCAAACGTACAAGTGTATTTTTAAATAACATCCCCGTTTACATACAACGATCCGTCTTTTAGGCCGCACGTCACTTCCACAGTCAAAGTCAAAGTCAGTAGGATCATATTATTACCTATATCTTGAAGAGTTCAGACAAAATACGCACTCATAGAAATCAACGCAAGAATTATTAGAGATGTCAGAAATATTAATTATTTTATAGATTCTCCTTAAATTTGTAATGCACTGACGGTATGCAGTATTTAATGACAGTGTAATAGTGCTTAATTAAGTCATATTCACAGAAATAAATTGTTTAAATTGGTTTATTTTATTTATAGTAAATCGTTGAGCTTAACTGTATTTGCATGTGGTACTAAATTATTAAAAAATACTGCGGTGAAACACACATCAGTCGCAAAAAAATTGCTGTGAATATTAATTCATAAACCGAAAAACTTAAGAAGTGTATTAAAAGATTGATCATGATGAACAACTTTTTTCTATGACTTTTAAAAGTATAAATATACATTTTTCTGATTATTTATAAAAACTAAATCGGCTGTATGCTAATTTTGTAAAGATAGTCATTATAATTTCATAAAATTTTGCAAAAGTCGTAGAACAAAAGTTGTTCACCATGATTTATAGATTATGTATTTACAGTGGTCCCATATTTACGAGGTTCCTTTAATTTTTTATTTAATGTAGGTACGTTCCCGCGCTTTCGGATTAGAGTGAGCCTACTATATAAACTTGCACTATTCCACTTCCCTGACCAGAAACGAACAGCAAATAATCAATTCTTACGAATTTCTAAATAAAGTTCATTTTATTTAAACACACTCGCCAATGACGTAGAGCCGTAAATCCATAAACTAATTACTCCAAATAAAACAAAGTATATTTCTTTTTTAAATGTCGCGCGGCGTCTCTGACGGAAAATAATGGGTAGCACATAAATTTAATAAAGGAACCTGATCTATGTATTTTGTAGTTATTATTATTTAATGGCCGTTTTATAATTCCTTTATAACCATGATTTGTCCATTCTAGCTAGACTTACGCCCGTTGCACTTCTATGTATCCATATAAATAAACTGTATGTAAGTATGTTTGTTCTCTATGCACCTCTAAACTTGATCAGATTGAGATAAAGCTTTGTTTAGTTATTGTGCACGCAGGATAAGTTTCTGTATTAAATTTATTACCTAAATATTATGGCACTAGCTACTGAAAATATTGAATAATTGGTTGTGTTCCTAGAAATTCTCGGAGACATGTGCATAGAACGATTCTTCATGGCACTTAACGTACCATAAAAATTAACGCCGCGTGTTATTCCGTCGTTGGCACGGGCCCCCCTGGAAGCGTTCGTGGTACGACGGGATAGGTGTTTCATAAATCATAGAACACTTGCTGAGAATTTCACGCTTCGTAAAATACCTGGGTCGGAAACGCTATAACGATGATCGAATAGTATCTACATATACTCAATTCTCATATACCTAATATTAAAGATCTGAGTCCTTCAATAGTGCTACGTATTATGCTTATTGAACACATTAACGATGACCGCGTGGTGTCAGTAGTGGTTCGCTCTCTGGACTTTAAAGCTAGACGGTTGAGGGTTCGAATCCCGCAACGGAAAAAATATTTGTATAACGAGCAGAAGCATTCAATTATACAGTTATTTAAGTATACTTATCCGTGGTCTAGTCGCCATATAAGAAGCTTTGCTTAATTTTTGCTAGATAATTCCACAAGAAAATAAGTAATTTATTTGATATCACCGTACTGCATTTTATGCAAACTTTCAAGTGATATACATTTGAAAGTTTGCATAAAATGCAGTACGGTGAACTGAACAGCTTATACAGTTTGTGTATCAGAACAAATCGTTACAAATAAACAAATAAGCACTTTGTAAATTTAAGCTTCGAGCAATTCACTTACATTTCCAAAAGTCAATTTGCTAATAAAACCTAAAAGCCCAAACATATACTAAGATATTAATTTTAGACTTATCATTTCTTCGAAACCTCCCAGGAGAGACAGTTTGCATAAAAGAAATGTCTTCCCGCAATTCTGTGCGCCGTTATGAGCTCATAACAATATGACCATCCTGTCTTAAACTGACAACACATGCCCCCACATCTGAAGAAAGAATCCAGGGCACTGCCGAAGCTTCTAAAAAGTGCCTGTCACTCATGATTCCTTCATTAAACGGGTGCTCAACTGCTCAGGGCTGTGTTTCAGCAAATTTATCGCAAGTGCGCAATGAAATTTCAAGTTATTCAGGTTAGAGACATCTTGCAATCGTCGGGTGAGATTATTTGCTTTCCGCGTGCAACAAACTTACTTCGCACAAATAATATCCAGAGTTATTTCGGATCTTTATTTAATTAAAGGTATCAAAGCGGGCTTTGTTAGTGTGTATTGGCAAAGCATTAGCACTTTGTTCTCGACGTCTTATTTATCATTCTTTGTTAGTCAGCTCAACAAGTGAAAACAATAAAGTTTTGAACAAAAGGTAGGTAGTAACAATTTATCGATTAAACTTTCTATTTACTTGCATTCTGTGTCCATTGTCAAAAGTTTATTTAAGAAGAGGTGCTCGTAGTAGTGTGCAGAATTATCGATTATAAGGTAATAGGATAATCGATAGTATTAAAATATTTATTCCTATTTTTTATATCACAAAATATACAAGACGATATCGATGGATGATATAGCCAAGATGGATAGTATTTTAATTACTGAAAAAATAACACTATCGAAAGCCCATTAATAATAATTATTGGTTTCGCCTTCGCTAAATGATAGTCTATCGATAGTACTCTGTCTAGCGGCATCATTAGCTTGTAATGGCAGCAGCGCTTTCGCTGTGTTTATTAAAGCTAAGCAAAATAAGTATCAAGTGGATGGAATACCATTCTCACTTTATTCACTTACGAACTGCACAAGCCATAAAAAGCTCTAATCCTTTAACCCCCAATTTATTCAATTTTTATCTATTTTTGTGGGAGTTGAAGGGTTAAATCTTGGTACCGGCTAACATCGTCTGACATTAGTCGATAGGCACGTCTAGTTACATTCCGGATTCCTTTCAGTAAACCCATTACTCCGCGCTAACCCTGTTCGAGCATGGTTAAGCCAGACTACCTTATAGTTTACGTGGGATCTAAGCCGGATCTTAATAGAAATAAATTAGAAATCTCTAATTCACAAAACAAAACTACTTGAGTAGGTTATTTCTACTGTTCTCTTTAAATAATGGTGCATTATTTCTTTATGAATATAATGAACAGTTCCAATAAAGATTCCCACAAGATTGTTGTAACAGTAAACCGCTCACAATAATGCGGTGATAAATACTTGAACATTTCTCGGCCAAGTGCTGCGTTGGTGATGAATGCAGGCGATGCAAGCCAAACTTGTCGCCATTAGTATACGTTTCACCGCCGCACCTGATCGTCTGCCAGTCGTTTCATTTATTCCCTTGTCAACCCCTAAAAACAGCTTCGTTAACTAGTGGATTGAAATCGTATAGGTATTACCTTGATACGTAAAACACTGCATCCACCCAAACGACATCGAACTAGCAAATGTAATTGTTAACTGTGCATTAGTTAAAATTTAATTATTTCATCAATCACACCAATTACAATAAGCAAAACTTTTACCATGGCGATTAGATACTTTAACACATTTTTATAAATAAGTTAAGTCTACCCCAACTAGCAAGGTTTCCCAGCGAAAGTAAGTTCGAAAATTATCAATTTGTTTGTGTTTTTAAATGTTGGACTAAATAACAAACAAAATATGATAAACCAGCTGACCCAGCGAACTTCGTACCGAATATCAATAATTTTCTCGTCGTTTCCAATATTTGTTTATTCTGCTATACGGGGCGCAGACAAATGAAAAAATTATATAAACCATGAAAATCGGTCCCGCCGTTCTCGAGTTATAAGTGTTGTAACAAACACGACTTTGCTTTATATGTTAAGATTAAGTCGACCACGAACTACAACGAATCCTAAGCGTAAAGCGGATTTCCTACCTAGAGGACTGACGAGTCAGTCCACCAGGTAGCGGAAAACCACTGGAAGCAAACTAAGGCTTATGTCCAGCAGTGCATCTCCAAAGGCTGATTATGATGACATTATAATGGATACAACAATAGTTATAATGTCATAAACAATTTGGTAAATCAGTTTCAAACTGTCTACCATTTGCTCATACGATGTCTCACGCTCCCAAAATAGCCATTGCACATGCGCAAATCACCCAAACCGTCGTTTTCACGCATTAATCACCACGAAGCCAATTACTCGGGATGTCTAGTTAGGAGTTAGACATTCACGGTGTAATTTGTCCTCTAAAACGACAGGCTGACAAGCCAGTTCCGTATTCAGAGTTGACTTGACAAATTTCCTGTTTAGAACTTACGATCTAATCTATATCTATAGTATCTATACTAATATTATAAAGAGGAAAGATTTGTACCTATTTTTGTATGTTTGTATGTTTGTAATGAATAGGCTCAAAAAGTAGTGGGCCGATTTAAAAAATTCTTTCACCAATAGAATGCTACATTCTTCCAATTTGACATAGGCTACATTTCATTTTGAAAAAAATTAGGGATCCTTGGTAAAATTTGAACAATGTAACCGAAGGTGTAGAAAAATGAGTCTTAAAATGTCTTTCGTCGAATGCGCTGCCGAAACTATTAGCGATAATTGTCTACCCCGTGCGAAGCCGGGACGGGCTGCTAGTTGGATATATTCTTCGTTTTATCACCTGATTGGTGTACGAGGCGATTCGTCTTGAACGAAAAAGGTCATATGTATTGAACGTGGTATAAGTTTTTAAACGATTACTTCAGTTGTTTCGTGTTTTGGTGTTCGTGTTAGGAGGACACCCTTGGTTTTCATTGAATGGTACCTTGTAACATAAGGGTGTTAACTCCTTATTAGAATGTAAAAAATCATGTAAACGAAAAATATGGAAACCCGGTCAAGTGTGAAAAAAAAACAGTGGCCACGAAACACTCTCACAATGTACTGTCTTTTAGGGTTCCGTAGTCAAAGGGTAAAACGGGACCCTATTACTGAGGCTCCGCTGTCTGTCCGTCTGTCACCAAGCTATATCTCATGAACCGTGGTAGATAGACAGTTGAAATTTTCACAGATGATGTATTTCAGTTGCCGCTATAACAACAAATACTGAAAACCAGAATAAAATTAATATTTAAGGGGGCTCCCATACAACAACCGTGATTTTATTTGCTCGTTTTTGTAGATTAATGGTGCGGAACCCTTCGTGCGCAAGTCCGACTCCCACATGGCCGGTTTTTTAAAAATTATATTACAAATGCTTTATTTTTCAGTCTAATGCTATTTCCTTTCCTTCTCGTTTCCATGCCGCCCACTCGCTCACCTCTTGGCGTCCCATCCACATACATTCCCGCTGACTCAGGCGCAACAAATACCTTGATAATATATTGTCTATATTAATTTCCTCGCCTACTTGTAATATGTACTTTGCAAAAATATAAAGAACCGTCAACTGACACGTCCGACTGATCAAAGTTGAGACCCATAAAAATGGTGGCCAATTTAGTGTCAACATTATTTACAGCCTCATAGTAAACCAAAAGCATAGAATAAGCGTTTCCCAGTGAAGCTGTAGTACAACTAGTGGCACAGATGATGCTGGGCGAAAGATGCGCAGAATGATGTTAGCCCCGCGCTAATGCGTCTCTGAACGATGATCGTCTCAAAGATGCGCAAAGCGATCCCCATTCTTTGTCCTTGTGCTTAACATCAATTTAGGGGATTGTAGTATGAGTACCTATCCTAAATCAAACATGTTTGTTCGTTTGTCCCTTAGTCGTTCCAAAACTAATCCAATTCCGAATCGATTAACTATTGCATTCAACTTAGTGAGTTGTGTTGAGCGCCTTTAGTTTCCGAATGGAGTTAAAGACCGCGCAAACGAAATCATATACATGCAGACAAACTAGGCCTGATTCTCCGCTGCCTTCATCTGAATTAATAAAAAGCGTGAGCACACATAGCCCAGGTTGATTTTCTTCTCACGCCGATCTTTAATTGCTGATGTTTGGAGCGCACTTAGCAGTCAGCGCCGGCTGCTGGCCTAGGATCAGCGCCAACAAAACCAGCCTATGGCTGTAGAGACCTTATTCAAAACTGCCTTAGAAAGTCTCATCTTCTCATCATAGTTTTTCTATAAATTGACTGCAATGGCCTGGCATGACATACTCGTATTTTCCTATTAATACCGATGGTTAGCGAGCCGAGAGAAAGCGAACTTTCTACTTTTGCGCTTTGGTCGTCCTCTGCTCTAAATCGGCACTCAAAGGAGTTAATGTAAGCTCTTGAAGCGTAAATACGATTAATCTGTCATTACTGTAGATCGTTTCTTTAATGTGATACGATGATTTTCATCAAGTACTTAATTAACATGGCTAATTTAATTTTCATAATATTTCCTTACAAATTAATTCCTGACACCACATATTTCATTTTAATTCTCAGCAGATGAAAAGCTCAACGTGATATAAAATATAGTAAATTCCAAAAATAAAATTATCTTCAATCTGCTAGAAAGAAAAACACTTTGTCTTTTTTCTTTTATCAATAGTATCGCATTATAAAAAATCAAATATTACTGAACGATACCCTGGACAATGGTGGATGGTGATGACTTTGACAACTCATCAATATCATCATAGTCCTATCACGCCAGTCCACCGCTTGACATAGGAATATTCCAATGCTCACCATTGATCCCGCACTGCTTGACATAGGCATATTCCAATGCTCACCACAGCCCGCTTCTCAGCAAATCTTCTCTTATCCTCTGCCAGTAGCTTTACGTAGGTATATCATCACTTCAGCTTGCCGGAGCTTAGGTCTACTTACGCTGTCGACATAATACAATAATTAAATTTTCTAAGTTAGTATACGAAAATGCATTTTCATAATGACTTTTATTCTATAGAACTGTAACAATGTCCCGTAAAGTAATTGTTACGGCAAAATCAATGATCACACGAGTAGATTCCCATCTGCAAAAATATTTATTTTAAAAGATGCTGACAATAGTGACCGAGTTTCTTGCGCTGCTTCTTTTCGGCACTAGCCGACAAATTGTCCCGAAGCAGTGGTAGGCAAAGTACTTAATATTATTGGAACGTGTAAAAGTGCCTTCAATGGCCAATTTGCAGAATTAAATAGTTTTGATTTAAGATTTTTTATGTTTCCTTGTGGTCAGGATTTGAAGTCTTAGAAATAAATGATTTTGATTTATATTTTTTCTGTTGACCACAAGGTCAGGATTTGAAGTCGTCTCTTCAAATGCGCCGCTTAAAGAACCCTCTTTATTCGTTTCCCAGAGCCGTGGTCCGCGAGCTGATAGAGACCGAGGAGGAGTTCGGTCGCGACATGCTGCAGGTGGTGGCGCGCTACATGAAGCCGATGGACAAGAGCACCACGCCCAAGCCCGTCTTCGACAACCGCGAGCTGCTGTTCTCCAACTTCAAGCAGATCTGCGAGTTCCACAACACGTTAGTAGTTCTATTCATTTGCTTCATCGTGTTTATCTTGTACTTTTTAGGGTTCCTTACCCAAAGGGTAAAACGGGAGCCCATTACTAAGACTCTGCTGTCCTTTTGTCTGTCGGTCTGTCCGTCTGTCACCAGGCTGTAGGTATCTCATGAACCGTGATAGTTAGACAGTTGAAATTTTCACAGATGATGTATTTCTGTTGCTGCTATAACAACAAATACTAAAAACCAGAATAAAATAAATATCCAAGGGGACTTCCATACAACAAACGTGATTTTTTTTGCTCGTTTTTATAGATAATGACGCGGAACCCTTCGCACGCGACTTCAACTCGCACTTGGCCGGCTATTTTTATTTATCTTCTTCGTCAATTGATTTGTCTGAATATCTGTCAGGGCCCTGCTAGAAGGCATCAAGTACTACGCAGCCGAGCCGCGCATGCTGGGCCGCGCGCTGCTGCGCATGGAGCGCGAGTTCGACAAGCACGTCGCCTACTGCCGCGACCAGCCGCGCGCCTTGCATCTGCTGACCAGCGACCCGCACGTACACAAATACTTCCAGGTAAGTGAGCAAATGCCGCTGCGAAAGTGTTGCGTCAGCACTGATTGGACGCTGCTACGACGTCGAGTGTGGCACGTCGTCTACTGCCGCGACCAGCCGCGCGCCCTACATCTGCTGACCAGCGACCCGCACGTACATAAATACTTCCAGGTAAGTGCATGACTCTAAGGCCTCCCCCACACTAGCCTCTTTCGAGCGTCGACGTGTCCAATCAGTGAGTAAATGCCGCTGCGCAAGTGTTGCGTCAGCACTGGTTAAACGCTGCTACGACGTCGAGTGACGCACGTCGCCTACTGCCGCAACCAGCCGCGGGCCCTACATCTGCTGACCAGCGACCCGCACGTACATAAATACTTCCAGGTAAGTGCATGACTCTAAGGCCTCCCCCACACCAGCGTCTTTCGAGCGTCGATGTGTCCAATCAGTGAGTAAATGCCGCTGCGCAAGTGTTGCGTCAGCACTGATTGAACGCTGCTACGACGTCGAGTGTGGCACGTCGCCTACTGCCGCGACCAGCCGCGGGCCCTACATCTGCTGACCAGCGACCCGCACGTACATAAATACTTCCAAGTAAGTGCACTATATCATCGTATACACACTTCCAGGTTAGTGCAGTCTGTCCGAAAGCTAGACTCTATCAGCCATAGATACTTTCAGGTTAGTGCACACTGCCAAGTCACTTAAATCGATCGAAAAGAAATACAAATTAACATTGACTTTTCGTTCGAAAATCTGATTAATATTTTGTCAATGAAGCAAACAAAATCCAAAGCACATAAAATAAAATATAAATTATTTTTATAGTCACGCCAATTATCTAGCCCCAAACTAAGCAAAGCTTGTTCTATGGCGACTAGATAACGGATAAACATACGTAAATACGTTTATAAACATCCATGGCTTAGGTGCAAATGCTCGTGCTCATCACACTGACATTTGCCCCTCGCGGGATTCGAACCCGCAACCTCCAGGCGTTGTAGTTCGAAGCGCGAACCACTACACCAGACGGTCATGACATAGTTTGTTTCCTTGCCGTACAAATTTAAGCAAGTATTGGGAATTTGAGATAGTTGTTGAATAACATAGTGATAACAAGTTTGGTTGAAAGCTACTCTATCTAAAAGTAAGTATCTCCAAACGAACGTTTTGGGAGGTAGGTGGGATTCGTATTTATAATCCCACAGATGTTCAAAATAAAATAGGCTACGCCCTCTGCTTAATACAAGCTGGCACTTCATATTCAAAAAGACATCCAGACACTAGCGCCCTCTCTGAATTCATTTTAAAATTACACAACAGCGTTTCTGTGTCGTAAACCAGCGACATCTGGGAATTTCTCTACACTCTGTTTAGGTTCAAGCTTTCGTGTTTTGAATATAGATGTCGTTAGCAGTAAAAGATTGTTGACATAAAAGCGGTTCTCGATGAAAACTATAAAAATATTTTAAAAAAAGTAAGAGTAAAAGTATAAAAATGTTTCGTTTTTACCATCGATATTTAACTAATCGTCAAATTATTCGATTGTTTATATCTTGCTAAAAATTACTTACCTCCGTTGCTTTTTGGTGTGGATAAATAGATGTTTGAGTGTTTAGAAATGTTACATCTCCTAATTTTTCGTTCCAATTCCACTGTTAAATCGATTGACAACAAGCAATCATCAGTTTAACGAGTTAGGATTACCGTTGCTCCCCAAGCTCGCCGGGCGCCGCTAGGCTCGGTGCCAGTCCTAGAATAGTTCGGATGCCGCGGTATGATCGCTGTCAAGGCGTCATCGCGCCGTGTCGATCGCGTAAACATTGAGAATTGGGGCTGATTGCGTAAAATCTGCTGGAAGGCTGGATAAAACTGCACATTATTTTTTTCTGATACAAAAAACAAGAAATGAGATTGATCAGAACATGATAATTTGATATCACGACATGCAGGTACTGTTTGTTCAAAAAAAAAATAACTTGCAAGATTTGATTACTGACAAACATCGGGACAGGTCTAACTAAATAATTACTTGTAAAAACAGACCATCAAGCCGCAAAGGGTGATAGTTTACATCATAGGAACAAACTTTTACTATGAGACGAACTTTGAGATCGCAAAAAAATATAATGCTCCATACAAAAATCGAACATTCGTATTTAAACCATATCTGTTACTTCCCGTATATGTTTAATATACCGTTTATCTAAACATTTTTAGGGTTGTCTGTCTGTCTGTCTGTCCGTCCGTCTGTCCGCCCTTCCGTCTGTCCGTCCGTCCGTCCGTCCATCCGTCTGTCCGTCCAGATGATGTATTTCTGTTGCCGCTATACAGGGCTCCCAAACATACATCAAACGTGATCTTTTGCTTGTTTTTATGAATAATGGTGAGGAACCCTCCGTGCGCGAGTCCGACTTGCACTTGGCCGGTTTTATTAAAACGCGATATTCTCATTTATAAACAAACTACAACGAAAGAACTACGAAATTCCATAGAGCCTGAAAGCAAGTCATCTTATAAATCAGTCTTGCTTTAGGTTCTATAAAATACATACTTCATATTTTGAAATTTTGCGAGTTTTCTCTGACAATTAAATTCAACGGAACTTGATAAACCGAGATCACTGTCATTTTTAACGATTGACCTCTCGATCTAAGCTTTAAAATCTAGGCTAGTTGAGTAAACACGATGTTTGTTTTGTATAAGTGTTTATGGCAGACTTATTACTATCTTTGGATACATCCAGATAAGTATATCATTTAGCAGCATTTTGATAGGTTAGGACATCAGGTATTAACTGTTGTTTATGACAAACAAATAAAATTCACATTGCTTTTAAATACTTGGCCATTTCCTTGATTTTAGGTACTTATTATTGTTTATTTATCGCTTTGATATTTTTGAGAAATTGATTTTCTTAACTTATTACTGCATATAAACAGAGTGACTTTACAAAATGTGAATTTCTAAATAAAATTCAAACAATTACTAAAGCATAGCATAGGCATAACAGTATTCACAGTGCATGTGTTCAAATTCTTGTTTGTCCATATTATTTATTAATACGAGAGATACAACCTGACTCGATATGTTAACACGACACGCGTGGAAGAATGCCAACTGTAATAGTACGTTTTGACCTGCAAGGAATTTGATAATAACGCCACATCAATTGATGAGATTATTGCTATAGAAACATTACATTGTATCGCTTATAAGTTCTAAAATTAGCGATGTATGGGTAAAATAGAAAGTATTCTAGTGATTCACTATAGCTTGATATAGTAAATTGAGAAGAATCCTTCGATTATGGTTTATTGGACCCTTGCGGTACACCCCATGTTTACGTCTCCACTTTAAAAGATTCATAATAGACAATGAATTGAAAAGAGGCATGTTTTTTGTATGTAATATAAATATCTAAATCAACATCCGTAATTATTTGTTGTAAGTATAAATAAATAAACCCTATCGAAAAATCTTGCAAGTCGAGTAACTTGTGATACTTTATCAAATGCCTTGTCGAAATCTAAATTATTGGACAAACACTGATCAAAGTACATATTTTGACAGTTACTCTTTTTACAATTTGTTGTGAAAGCAAAAACCATTCTTATAAACATGTTTTTTACTATATCTCAAAATAGAAAGATTAGCATCTATGAGCAAAAATAGGAGCATTTGTACGTCAAGTTGCACATAAACGCTTGTTCCCACGCCTCGGACGCCTCCCACCTGACTCATGACGAGCCATTCAGATTCAAGAGCGCTCCTAATAATACCTGACGGACTGCTACTTTGTCATGGTTTTTTTCTAGAATTTTCATTCGTTTATTGGAATGTAATAGGGATGGCGACTTACTTTTTTTTCGTCTATCAAGTAGATTTTCAAAAAGTATTCATGTATTTTGTCTTCTTTCATATAACCAAAATATTACACACACTTATATTTATTATGTAAACTATTAAGAATCATGATAAAGTTAATTCAGAGAAATTAGTTCGTAGGTACTACATGGTTGTTTTCAAGCGAACTGACGTCAAAGCACAGATAATCTATAGACCAACATGAACGGTAGTGTTTTTATCTGTTTCTAATAACATTGTTTTAATTATGAAGTTTCGTAGTTATCAATGTCTCAAAAAAATATAATAATATTGTTTTCAGTCTAATGGAACTGTAATAATTTCAGACCCATTTCAAAAAAGTGTCAAATAGCCTATTGTAATCTTTAATGTTGGTCTAGGTAGCGATGTTGTTTTCAAATTAAATCTCGTGTTACGGTCATCATCTTCATTGAATTTGATGTCTTCAACAGTCGTCTTTAACACATAGTGGTATTGAATTATGAAATTTAGTTGAATGGAACCACTAAGTTTGTTATTCAACCCTTTGGGATGACTCATAAGTGACTCATGGTAAAGACAACAGACGCATATTGCTTCAATGAGTGTTTCGATTCTGAAAATACGAGAAGAATGTAGAGCCGAATGATGTTTTTACAAGGTAGAATTGTAATTGATTTTAGTAGCGATTTCTCTATTGTTTGTGACAATGGCGGTTGCTGATGTTACTTATGTTCCACCACACGGACAGCATCTTTTTCGCATTAGATCTTTGACATGCTATCCAAAAATGTAGCGAAGTTTCTTGATGTCTCTGTATAGCTATTAGAGTTGATCATTCCATCATTCTTTTTATCTTGAATTCTGAATGAAAAGATCCACACAAGTTTTGTTACTGTAGGTAGTATAGTCATTATCATATCAGCCACAGGACGCCCACTGCTGAACATAGGCCTCCCCCAGTGACTTCCAGATCAGCCGGTTGGAAGGTTGTAGGTATGCTTCCTCGCAATCGCACCAAACGCAGTGGCTGGGCAGCCTGAGGCAAATTGTTAGAAGAAAGTAAAATACTTTTTCAGCGTCCATTTTTTGCCATTTGTAGGTATTTCTAAGCGTGCCTTGTGTCTAGAACGCCAGACGATACCTTTGTCAAATGTTACATCAACAAGGATCGCCCCAAGGTTTGTTTGGCGACCTTGAAGCCGGCTGACCGTGGAACCACGATAACGGCGACGTCACCGGAGAAATGGCGTTATCCTAACAACCAGCGGGCTAAGTTTAGCGTCGCGCTCACAGGCCGGCAGCCGCCAGTCGCTTGGAAGCTGCGCCCGCGCACACCTCGCTCCAGCGCATCGATCGACCACTCGCCCGAGTGAAGTGTGTGACTGTGATAGTGCTCTCGTGACTTTGGACAATACCACCCTTTTACGCAGGTAACGTTTTATTATTAGTCTTAAAACTACTCATAGCGATGTTAGGTGTAGTGTTACAGCGTCCGGTTATTTCTAGCGTTTGTGCGCGCGTGGGCGCTGCGGAAAGCTCGGCAATCTTGTATTTTTCGCGTTCGCGCCAAGCGAGCGCCTGCTCCTCGATCAGACGACGGGTGACCTTGACCTACTTGCACATGTGCTAGGGATTAGAATGCTATTTTTAATGTCTTGCATCCTACTCTGCATTTTTCATTCTGTTTTAGTATCTGCAGCTGTTACAAAATATAAAACTTTAGCAACAAATGCATCAAGCTGCATTTTCTTCCTTTGTTATTAAACAGAAACGACACGTCTCTCTTTGTCTTTGATAGGCTTGCTTTCAATTACAATCTCATGTCTTTGTTATCCTTTGACTTTGACAAGCTCCACTTGCCTAGAAACAGCCAATTCATACGTATTTGAAAGGCATTTATCTTGTCTGGGACACGAAAACACGGACAATTGCACTTCTACATATTGTAAATCTCTTACAAAACTAAAGCGAGATTCATCCACAATGGCCTTCATTTAATGACTGTAAAATTTTACAACCAACGAAATACCTTTATCATTTATCAATCAATATTTCCATAAGCATTGCCAGACACATTCATTCGGTTGTCAAAATATTTCCAGAACTCCAATTAGATCATCCATCTTACATAAACTGTTTGAAAGATGTGTGTTCGTTCCAGTTATATGTTTTGGTAAACGACCTGGCATGTTTCAATATTTCTAAATTATTTGTGAGGTTTATGTACTCACTACTTTCCGAACTATGCCTTAAAATCAACATATTTGAAAATGCGTTGAGGAAACTTACATAAGAAAACCAGCAACCAGCAGATACCGCATCTATAGCATAATTATTGGATCCTGCAATATAGTGAAATATTTTGGGAAAATTCTACAAATCGAGATGTGGTTTTAAGTTCCAAACGCTCGCGTTGTGGACTGCAATGCACTATTTTCTGTTATTATTAGGTTCTTAAAGACTTGTAAAACTTGGTTATAATAAACCTCTCAGTTGACAAATGTTTAACAACAGACTCTATCCAAAGGTTACGGAGATCAAGATGTCTATTACTCTATCTAGGATGCCTTTCATATTTACTTCGTCGAGGAACCGGTCGCTCTTCAATATTCTACCTGACGATGCTGTTGGCCTCTTATCCTTGGCATTCTTAATTAAAGTGTGATGCTTTCTGCTCTGGGAAAAGCGGATTTGGTCAGACCATCTCAATGAACTGAGACCTCTTGGACATTTGATGTCGACTCTACTGTTCATACACAAATAAATAAATTTGCCATTCTACAACACACTATTTTCCATGCTCTCGAAGTAAGGAATTCTTGTGTTATGTATTATACTATAATAATACTGTTTTTACTTGTGTTAATACATGTTTTTTATATACTGTAGGTATACGTTCGCAGATGTTTTCCCTATCCATTAAAACCTTGACCCATATAAGTAAACGACTGTCGGAAAAATAAACTGTTAAAATCTTTTTCTCTGACAGGTTTTTCACTTATCATCGAGTGACACGCACCCACATTCTGGGAGATTTTATTTCTTTTCTGATTTATCTTATACTCGTATTCCTATTCATTTACAAAATATGATTGTAGGTATGTTAAGGTGTGAGGTGCTCGTAACTCAGTGGTGGCAGCACTTTAGTATCGATTACTTAAGTTAGTCAACCAAAGCCGCGGTTATGCGTGGATGGGTGACCTTCCCGACCATATTTAGTGACATTTATCATGCATCTTCGTGTTTCGGTAGGCACTTTAAAAGTTGGTCCCGGCTGATATCGCTTGGTACTGGTCATAAAGCTTAGTCAGAGGCCTTATGGTGGCTTGATAACATCTGAAAGTAAGGGTTAGTCACTCGCCTTACAACAACCCTTCACCGCGGTGCCCTGGACCCGCGAGGTGGAGTATGGCTGAAACCACCTCATAGTTGAGGTGATGCCTGTGCCCTGCAGTGGGGCGTAAAATTTAATGGTGTAAAATTTCAGTTTCTATGTTTTTTTAAATATTCAAATCAACCATCCTTTAATTGTATTTTCATCCAAATCCCAAATGCACACAAAGTACCAAATCGATAAAGACATGTATAAAAAGTTAAAAAACGACTTTACAGATTTGATTATGTTCTTGTTTGTTAGTTGCCTACAGATGTTCCATACAAGTGAAGCCAACAAAATGATGGTAAAAACTGTTCTGATATTCATCTCTTGACACTGTGACCACTTGACCACTGAATTATACATCCTGTAGATAATTTAGTTTGTTATGTCCTTCTTTCAGTTTGTTTTTATGTTTTTTCTTATTGATTTATTTAAATAAAACTCAATGAAACGGGAATTAACGCGATCATAATTTAATTCCCGTTTCATTGAGTTATAAATTATGCAACGCAAAAGTTTAAAAGTAATAATTTATTGGGTATCGTAGAGACCTAAACATCGAAAGCTTAAAGCCACCACCTTCGAACTACGCCGTAGCCGTAGCCGTAGCAAATTTCGTAGCGCGCCGTGACAAGGCGTTCTAATTCCGTAGTTACAAGCGTGTTTGCTACGAGTACGGCGCGCGCGCATAAAACTTGCCCGTTCCGCTCATTTAGTTCGACGTCTTGCAGTTTATGCATTTTATATAGTATTTGTTATTGTCAAACCGTAAATGTACATTGTAATCACATTATTATCCTACATTTAATGATTTAGTTATTAAAACACTTTAAACATCATGACAGTAAATTCCAAAACGACATAACAAGAAAAACCATAAAATATAAAAAAAAATACAAAAGTAAACTTACAAACTAAAACATGACTGGTCCAAATACTAATCCTGGTTTTATCCATAAAATTTTAAGGACCTTCTTTTTCTTTTCTTACTCTTGCTTTTACATTCTTATACGCTTTTCGTAACGTGTATTTACACGGACCACTCTTAAAGCAATAGTAGTTGAGCTATATGTAGACAAATCGCATTAGATTTTGGAGAAATTAAATTGCTTCAGATTGCTCCATCATTGCTGCTTTATGCTCAATACATTCCTAAGAGCTCATAAGGTAGCTCCAGATCGCCCAGTAAAGTGTGACGGTTCATGTAGCAATCGTTGCTACGGGTCAAAACTGCTTCACGACTATTTCAAGCATTTATTGTTTTTGATTTTGACAATATTGTTTGAGCAACTTAAAATTCCTGTGTATCTTTAAATTAGGTGCTTGTTTGTAAGACTAACTTCAATGCGCCATTTTTTAAATAAAATAAGCTAGTTAAATCTAGTAGCTCTCAAACCTTGAGCTTTACTTTATTTTTACTATATAATTTAAAAAAAACAACTATGTTTAGCGATGCGATTATGGGCTGTGTGGACCGCGTGATGCATGTTTCCGCCCACCGCGGTATCGTCTTCTTCACCGCGTCCGACCATCTCATAGATGCCCTACCTCAAGCATGTCTATAACGAATAGGGACAGCTTCATCCATCTCCATCCATGCTTCCAGAGTCAATTAAAATGATTCCTTCCATGACCGATGGCTTTATGTCACAGTGCACACTAATTGCCCCATCATCAGAAACGCAACACCGTACGATCAATCCCGCGCGCCAATTACTTCGGAAGCCGAGCGGCCATTCGTCGCGTGTCACACTAATTGCTTGGCGCGCGACCAGTGTCGGTGATGTAATACAGGGTTTACGATATTGTAAACAATAGCGACGATTGTCGGAAGAAAGCCTCATGACCACAGGCACTTGGTATAGCATCATTTCTGTACAAGCTTCTTCCTGCGACTTTATATGTAGGGTTCTATCTATCTATTCAGCCTATTGCGGTCCACTGCTGGACGTAAGCCTCCCCCAAAGAGCACGATCGCCCGCTTTTCTCATTCTCATCCAGCCACTGCCAGCCATCTTTAAAGTCGTCCATCCATCAGACTGGGGACTTCAACACTACGTTGTGGCATACGTCCAATTCTTTTTAGTAATCTACATGATAGACGAAGAAAATAAAGTTAGTCGTCATGCCTATTGTCAGTAGTGTGGCTTAAAGCTACATGGAGGAGTGCGAGGTTTTCGAAGACGATGTCGAGGACAGAGCGAAGTGGAAAAGAAGTGTACAGCAGGCTGGCCCCACCACCGTGTAGGATAAATAGCTAGAAAGAAAGAGTGTGTTAGTATAGCTTTATGCATGTAGTTAATTGGTGTAGAGTTTGGATTAGAATAAAGAAACAGCTTATGGCGAAACGATATCGGCATAATATATATAGCGTATAATGCTTATATATACATATATATATATATATATATATGAGCATTATACGCTCAGCGCTACAACAAAGCATAATAGAATTGAAATAGATAACTGTGTGTTGTCACTTAAACTTTAATTAATTGTCCTACTACATAATATAAAACATGTTTGTGTTTATTATTGATACACGCTTTAACCGTTGAACGAAATTACACCCTGGCCTATTCTGTTCAAGAAGAAATCGTATTTTGACTTGACCTAAACCGGAAAATGAACCCGGGATATATTTGCATTCATATACAACCCTGCACCACTATACTAATCGGGTCGTCAAGTGTAAAACCTTGTTCATCTGCATTAAAAAGCAAGAGTTTGCTTTTACCTCTAAACAATTCAGAAACAAGATTATGTTGACCCAAATACCTATTTGTTTGAATTTATTTCGTCCGGAGCGTTCTTTGCCAAGGTTACTCTCAAGTTCTGTTTCACCTTTACGAAATGCTCATATTAAAATATATTCAGAGAACGTAATAAGTGCTGTTTACTAAATGAAACTTTACTGGAAACTTTCGTTTTAAAGTGCACACACATTAATCACGACTCCGTCAGATGTATTATTAAGGATCTTAATAAGTTGACGGTACCGTGATACAGTGATGTGAGCAGGTACACGTACTCTTAATTGCCACAGAAAAATATTGAAAATAATGTTTACTCTGGTCAACTCTGGTGGACCCTATACAATGGTGTTCTTTTTTCTGATTTTTATTATTGTTGTTTCGCTATCGCTATTCATTAGAATAATAAATATTTAACTGTCTCAAAGCAGATTACTACAAATGATAGATGCCACAAAATAGATTACAAAAATTGTGTTAAAAGACAAAATAATGAACTTTTCATATGCTTATATTTAAGTTACATTCTAAAGGAGTTTACATAATGTATCTAATACTGTATCCAGTGAGTACGTATCTAGTCACGAGCCTGCTGCAAGCCGCTGGTGCGTAGAGCGCATTAAACTCGCAGTGACCCCGTGATACAGTATCACATACAATACATGGTAGGTGAGAAACCTCCTTAAGGTTTACCGCCCTATGAATATTATACTGCAACACATGAATTATTCATTAAAAGCATATTATCTTTTGCTCAGGGTCTGGCAGACAACCTCGGCGACGACAAAGGCATCACTGAGCACCTGAAGCTCCCCATCCAGAGGATCAACGACTACCAGCTTCTTCTCAAGGTAAAACTTCACAAGAGTACAGATAACAGCACGTCATGATATCCAAAAGTGTCAAATTTCTTTAATCGATTTTTAACTTAATTTTCAAACAAGAGTTGATTATTAATAGGGGAAATTTGACAGTTTTAGTGAAAATCCTACAATCGCCCGCGTGCGTCATCATAATGCGTGAAGTTAACATTCAGACCCACGTGTTTGCGCAAATTAGTATGCTATCGAGAATAGGTAGGTACTTAGTATTTTCAGTGGTACGTTGTATGTGCAGTATACTCTTGTAAAATATTGTTTTTGCCAAGTGTTTACGTTTAAAACGGGAGATTGGGCAAGTTCTCAAATATTAATTAGAAATTATTAAAAAAAACTTCTGTACATTCAATTTTTCGATACACAAGTGTTTTTTTTTAAATCCATATTACAAATACGACAAAGCTATATTGGATAAAGTTCTCTCTGCCTGAAAAATTACTGGCTTAATCGTTTCTATCAATATGAGACGATTTGTTTGTTATGCAAAAACGAGGGTATCTATAGAGTTTAGTGTGTGTTTAAAACGGTTTTGTCTTATCCACAAATTGTGCTATTACTTCTATTTGATTAATTCACAATTTCATTCTGACGATAAAATCATCGGGCAGGGTCGTTGACCTATAACGAGCATAAATTAAACAATATACGATCGCAATGCTAACAGCGATCGAATAAAAAGCGCTCACGAGTGGTTGGCACCCGCTCCGCAGATTCAGACGGGATAAAGATAGCCCCGTGTGTACTGATCGCGCTAACACTAGCAAACGACTATCAACCTTATTGTTTTCCCCATAGGATTTATTACTTACTAATCACTAATGTAGAAAACCCGGGGGTGACGTCACAGGAAACGGCGATGCTGATTCATTAAGGATTTATAGTGATCGCTTTGTTTTTAGCATAACAATTATTACGTGTACGCAAGTGTAACAGACTGTCTAGAAAGATGATCTGTTAAAGAAAATACATGTGTTTCTTTTCCTATTCCTACGACGTGACGGAAGTGACAGGCCACTGCCAGATTGAAATCTTCAAAATCTGAGCTTTCTTTTAAAATTATACCATCGCATAATTTGCCCACTTTCTTAAATGTTCTTGTAAGGGCACTACTCCTGGCATTGTATAAGACTTGCGTTGGTTTAAAAAATAAATAATATCATTTCTGGGTAAACTCTGTCACTACATCATTAAACCCTCGTTTGTGAATTGATTTTGATCAATTTAAATACTCATAAATTCATAATCTGGGTACAGAATAATGTTGTTTTAGAAGAGAGCTTAGAAAACACCAACATCCGGTTGGACTGTTGCCATCTTATCCCGCGCACCCATCATATTCATATCATCTTTAAACTAATCTTACTGTACATTCCATTCATCCTACAATTTTGTTCTTAGGAACTGGTAAAATACTCCAAACGTCTCGGCGAAGATTGCACGGATCTCCAGAAGGCGTTGGACCTCTTCTTGTCTGTGCCCAACCGAGCCACAGACAACAAGTTTATCGCGAGCATCGAGGGGTACCGAGGGAACATCTACAAGTTAGGCCGGCTGCTTACCCACGACTGGTTTACCGCTAGCGACGCGGACGACAGACCGAAGGAGAGATACTGCTTCTTGTTCAAGGCGAGGATCTTGATCTGCAAGGTCAAGAGAGTCGCTGACGATCGGTCGGTGTTCGTTTTAAAGGATATCGTTAAGGTAAGACCTTAGGTTCAATCCAAGTAACTTGCACGCTCCCCGCAATGCAGGCGGAGTGTGTAGATTGATCCTTGACATAGGTTGTATAAAAATCATGTTTTTTTCTTGAATGTAAGCTGCTGAATAACTTTATATATAAGTTCAACATTGAATTCGCAACTCTTTGTTTCGCATGTTAATACACTCGCGAGCAATGAAAAAGTTCCACCCACAAAATGCCGACAAATACCTTAATATCTCCTAAGACATAGAACCTAGCTTCATAAATTAAAAAGTTTTTTGTTGGTAATATTCTGATGCGCTGTTAAATGCTTCAATATTGCAGACGGCGTCATTAAGCTAGCCTTTTCCGTTTAGGAGTAATTTGGTGCTATATATGTCACTGAAAGTTTTTCATTGCTCGCGAGTGTACAAAATAATCGTGTACCTCAATAATAATGTATAGAGGATTCTTTTTTTTTTTTGTTGCAATTTCTGTATTTGGTCCCTAGTATTGTATATGAGGAGCTGATTTCTTACTTTAAAAGGCACGCGATTTTTTATTACAAATACCTATACAAAATTATTGTTTGTAGCTGTCATGGTTACTAGGTCCCAAGCATCACCCAAAACACAAATAATATCCAAACTCATGCACTAACATTGTTTGTTAGTTGACAATACAAAATTTTTGGGAATTATAATAGATGATAATTGTGATTGGAAACTACAAATTGGAGCCTTAAGGGATAAAATAAATCGCTACGTGTTTCTTTTGAGAAGACTGCGTCACACGTCTACCTTGCAAACTTGTCTTGCAGCATATCATGGATATATTGGCTCAATCCTGAAGTATGGACTTTTGGTTTGGGGAAATTCCACTGACTTGAATTTTCTGTTTAAAGCGCAAAAAAAGTGCATAAGGGCAATTTGTGGTATGTCCTCTCGTCAGTCTTGTGAACCTGTATTTAGAAGTTTACAAATATTGCCATTACCTTGTATGTACATCCTTGAAGTAGCTGTATTTGTCAAAAATAATATAATGTTGTTCAAAAAGCGAAGGGACGATCATAGCTTAAGGCTCAGGGATCTAAATAAATTAGTGTATAATTTTTTACCAAAACTACAACATTATCATAGACAATGTGATGCTATGTGTGTTAAGATTTACAATGCACTTCCAAATGACATTAAACAGTTACCAAATGTATGCTTTAAAAGAAAACTTGTAAAATGGCTCAGTGATAAGAATTTTTATAAAGTCAGTGACATTTTTAATAAATAAATTAATTTGATATCCTAAAATATTAGCTTGACATATTATTTGACATTTGGTACTTCAATTTAATTTGTTTTTCGCAATAAATTAAAAAATATTTGACATCCAATTAACTTGACATTTGATATTTTTTAATTAGATTTGTTTTATTATTCGCAATTACTTATAAATATTTGCATGCCATGTAAAAAGGTAAAACGTGAGTACTGTTATAATAATATTAACACCTGTGTCACACCATGTTTTGCGCAAATAAATTATTTCATTTCATTTCATTTCATTTCATGTTAAATTCTTTGAAATAGCATATACTATCCAATAATCATACCAATATCGAAATACAATCATAATCAAACGGTGTAAATCATAATCAATTGTGATCGGTTCGTGGTTGGGACTATCCTCGCTGGTTAATATCAATAGAAAGGGCCACCGGGTCTCCAATGTACTTTGAGAGGCAAATATCATGTTCGCAATGCCTTACAATCTTATTTTGAAACAAAAACTGCTCCCTGTAAAAAAAACTTAAAACGTTGAATATCATTTTTAAGTCGAATTAACGATCGTTCGTCATTATGAACTCCTTATATCACTCTGACATTAACAACCGTCTACGATCGACCCGTCTTTTTTAATAAAAGCATAAACCCTCCCAGGAGCCGCGACTCGCAAGCACGTTGCATAATGTTGAATAATCTTGACATTCTTATATCAGAAATAGCACGAATTAAGATAACACATCTACTTGGAATCTGTCCAAAAGCTGTTCGTTTTACGCCTGTTTCAGTTGCCCGAGGTCGAGGCCAAGGACCGACCAGATGACCCTTTGAAGTTTGACTTGGTGCAGAAAAACCCTCCACAGACAATCACTTTTGCGGCTCACAAGGAACACGTCAAAAATAACTGGCTCAAGGAGATCCAGCTAAACGCTAGTGACGTTGGTAAGTTTGGATTCCGTTAACGACAGTTTACATTGCGAAACCTGAAATCAAGTCTACAAACGTGTATTTCAACCAAGTTTAACTCAGGTTTCGCCTCGTAGTATAATAATAATGTTAATAGGATTTTTGCTATCAAAAATATCAAATTACTAATTATAATGTAATCGAGCAATATTTTCTTCCTAATAGTTGCTCTAGCTGAACACGCAGCGGACGACCTCCAAGTACTTTCACCACCACACGTCGCGTCTCCCGAACCGCCCGAAGACAAAAAGAAGAAAAGAGAACACGCTGAATTAGAAGCGGGACAAGATAGCCAAGAAAAACGATCTCGAGTCGAAGAGGTACAAGTTGCTCAGTTATCAAGCAAAGAAGAAACCACACAATCGACCACTAAGAGAAAAGCTTCCACAGAAACTCAGGTAGCGACTAAAGTATCCAAATCTGAAGTAACAGAAGTATCTTCAGTCAGTGAAACACAGTCTGCCAAGGTTAGCAGCGTCATTTCCACTGTAGAATCATCGTCTGCAGTAGTAGCAAGCTCAAATCTCGTTGAGAGTTCACAATCAGCTACTACACAGGAAACTGTCAAAGCCGCTTCTTCTGTAGAAAAGAAAGAAGTTAAGGCGTCTGAGTCCAGTACAGCGGAGCGTAAAGTTGAACAAGTGAAAGCTGAGACAGTTCAACAATCCTCAGTGTCCACTGCAGAGAAATCTGCGACAGTCGAGCAAAGCTCTGAGACAAGTGAACAAGTCCAAGACACTGTCAAACAAACGACATCTGTTGAACAAAAATCAAGTGAAACAGCTGTTACATCAACAGCTCGGCAAACGTCGAGTAGCCAGCTAGAATCTAGTCAGCAAAAATCTTCAGTTGCCCAATCAATTGCAGAATCAGTGCAGCAAACAACAACCTCATCAAAAGAATCTCAACTTGCTGAATCTTCGGTAGTTGAGCAGAAAGTAGAAGAGACTGCTCAGAAGGCTGTCGCGAGTGGTCAGTCTTCTGTGAGTCAAAAAACACAGGACACTGTACAGTCTCAAGAGGCTGAATCGGTTGATACTTGGACATTAAAGTCTGTTAGTGTCCACCAATCTGGCCAGAGTACTGCGGTTCAGAGTTCAGTGAAGAGCAGTGCAGAGGTCAGCTCCACTGGAGCTGAGACTGCAAGCAAAGTTTCCGAAAGCGGCCAAACTGTAACTACAGAGCAGGCAGGTGACGACGAAATGTCGAGATATAGTCGCAGTTCGCGACTCTCTGGAGGTAAGCCCATAAAAGTTTCATTAACAATTACAACCAGTATCAGTTAATAAAATTTAAACTACAAGTTAATCCCACTCAACTAAGTAACTTACTTTTACTACAAAATTACTGTTAAACTACTTTAGCTTTATAGCATATTTAGTCTGCCATAATTAAACGTAACCAAAAAACAAGCGACTGTGTTTTTTCATGTATTGAGCCACTGAAACCAATAATGAATTTTCCACTAGGCGATCGAGCTTTGATTGCAGATAGAAAGTAGACTCAATAAAATTTTAAATTTCAGAATACTCCAGTAGTAGTCGAAAGTTATCTAACTACGAGTCATCATCATCCGCGTACGAGAGTACCGGTGGCTCCTCTTACACCCGCCGTGAAAGCGGCACTCGTATTGAAAGCGGGAAGTATGAAACCGGCGGGGCTGTCGAAGGAAGTGCCATTTCGCGAATTGAATCAAAATACTCAAAGACCGAGGGTGGGTCAAAGTACGGCGTAGAGTCAAGCACAGAATCAAGCTACGATACCGCCAGCAAGCTTGATAGTGTCGCGTCGAAATATGGCGTTGAATCCGGCTTCGAAGCATCGAGCAAAATAGATAGCATCGCCTCTAAGTATGGGAGAAACTCTAACGGGAATGGCGCTAAGATCGAAGGGGTGACTTCCTCCTCAGAATCTAGATATGAAAGCACCAAAACCGGTGGCGTCTCTTCAGAAACATCATACTCAAAGACTGCCATCGCTAATGGCTCAATCAGCACCGGACAGTATGCGTCAGCAACTTCCATTTCAAAATCCGAATATCAAGATGGAAAACCCATATTTTCGAAAACCTTGGAAGGCCAGAACATCGAGCGTAAGTAACCACACGAAATAGAAAGTAGACAAACACTTCATGATAGAAGTAGAGTATACACTGTTAGTGCCTGTATATACGCTTGTAGATGACTAACTTACACAACACATTTTTCTAACAACACGCTTACATCTGTGTTTTAAGGGTTCGTACTGAAATACTGATTTATTATTAAGAGTTGCATCGATCGCAATAGTTCCTTTCAAAAATATTTTATTTACTTGTTATTAGCGCAAATACTATTGTTTTCGTTCATCAAACATTTCAAACATAATTTTTAAAAATTAAACGAAGTACGAACCCTTTCGTAACAATTGTCTGAATCCCCAGCGGGCGAAAACGCTCTCTTCGAATGCACGCTGCGCGAATCTTCCGACTCCGTCAAAGTGACGTGGTTGAAGGACAACAAGCCACTGACCGACAAACTCATGGACCGCGTCAACATATCGTCTAAAAACGACGGGAGCCATAAACTAGAGCTCATGCACTGCCACGAAGAGGATACTGGGCTTTACACCGCCAGAGCCGAAAACGTGAAGGGCAACACCCACTGCACCGCTCAGTTAGTCGTCCACGAGTGTGAGTTGTCTATCTTTTTCTATTTCTGGAAGTTGAGCAAACTATCGGGATTTGGTAGAAGTCATCCACTAAGTCTAAAAAAAGAAATTATCTCTTTTAGCAAATTTTTTCTATTATAATTTAGATTTTATAAATTAATGATGGTGTTTTGGCAAAAGGTGGTTCTATTTTTTAAATAGGTTGCTCTACTTCAATCATAATAATTATTTCAACACTCTCTGATACTTAATTGTCTGCATGCCACGCGATATCATCGATTAAGACATTGTAAAGCAGTATAACAAGTAGAACTGACTCTGCTATCTTTTAATTTTCTGGTATTTTGCACTCAACGTAGGCACAGTTATTTAGAAATAATGTTATTTCTGCATGTCGATGTAGTGTTTGTTAATTTTGAAAAGTGTTTTTTTCAGTCCTTGAATCAAAAGTTAGTAATTGAAATAATATTTTTCTAGCAGCCAGCATGGATTAGCAATTTACTAAGTGCTGCAATCTGTATTCAAATTTCGGTCGGGTTATTCAAACCTAAAGTTTTAGATGACGTCTCTGTCACTCGGACTACAAAAATATAAATTAATATAAGTTCGTTGTATAATAATCTATTGTCTAATACCTACTTTTTATAACAATTGTAGTGACTGCACAAGAGAGGAAAGAGAGAAACGCATTGAATGCGCCGTACTTCTTAGTGGCGTTGAAAGATACTGAAATAATGGAAAACACCTACTTGCGTTTCATGGTCAAGGTCAAAGGTGACCCCAATCCTGAAGTCAAGTTGTAAGTATTACGGAAATAGAATTTCTACCTGTTTCTCATGTTTAAAGTGGTTATATTATTGTATTCTATTCGTTTCTAGCGATAAGAGGCCGAAATTGTACACTTTCTTAATGTATTTTTTCCTTTAATGTTTGTTTTGTGTGGTATGAAATAAAGATTATATATCCATCTTTTTTTTGAAAAAAATATACATGAATACTCCCAATAATTCCTTAAATGAAAATTTTTCAATTGCTTAGATTTTCTATTTATATTACCGTCACAATTTGCAAATTGTTGTAAATTTAGTAAATGAAGCCATATAGGCACGTCCCACAGCAGGACACAGGCCTCACGTCAACTAACCTCACATAATCTGCATTTATTCTAAATTATTATTTCATTTTTTCTATCTATTCTTTATTTGAAATACAACTTTGATTGTTAACAAATTACCATTTTATCTAGCTTCCGCGACGGCAAAGAGATCGTGACTAGTTCGGACACGGATCGCGTGTCCATCATCCGGACCCGCGCCGACAAAGGCTGCTACGAGCTCGTCATCGCCGACGTCAACCAATCGGACTCGGGCACTTACTCCTGCCGCGCTTTGAACATCTACGGAGACGTTACTTCGGAAGCCAAGGTCACTGTTGTCGGTATGTATCCTTCTTTTGTTTCATTTGATATTTCGCTAACATGGCTGATTATTGAAATCATGGTACTTTTATCCAAGACATTGAAGAAAACCGCTGGCTTACTAACAGCCAAAAACTCAAAAAAAATCGCCAACATAACTATGTATATATGTATGTCGCCCGGATAGCAGCAGGTCGTGGAAATCGCACCAGAGGCAGTTGAAAAAACAATTGAAAATAATATTTTTTCTTCTATTCTATTCTATTCTTGGTATGGGTACTTTTACATTAGTAGTTGATGTATTATTCTGTCTATTTAAACTAGTACTATAGAAATATAATACATAACTAAATAAGAGATCATAACGAAGAGAGAAATTGTTTTCATAGAAAGAATAATGGCTATGAATGAAATTAACTAACGCGACAATTTTAATGAGTCAAAAATTTGCATACGAATATCGGGTGTAAAAAAAGGCTTAACGAAGCCGAATACCACATATTCTACGTATTATTACGATATTTTTTTTTCTTTTAAACTATATATACCTGGGAAATGACGGGTTACCGATTTATTGACAGTCAAAGTTACAATTTTTTTTCAAAGATTTTTACAAAATTGACTTCTGTTTGATAATACTAAACTTTTTTACAAAGAAACATGATTAAAATTTTCAGTACTTCTTTCATAAAAGGCCTTTAAAGGGCACAGGCGCTATACATTGCGGGTAAGAACTAAGTTTTTTTTTTGATACTCAAAAATAAAAGTCATTTCCCAGCAATTATTTTTTTGCATTCTACTTGGTTTTGTGTATAGGATTCGTGGTTTAAGGCTTCGTTAAGCCTTTTTTACACCCTGTATACTATGGGGCTATTCCCAACTGGCAGTTATATTAATACCATTATGCTGTCCCAAAACCACGCATCAATGATGGACGAACGTAATTCGCTATATTTACAAGTGTGCCACATTTTTACCGTTGGACGTCCTCCAGCAGATATTTATGTGAGTTATAAATACGACGCTCGAATTAAACTTAACTTGTTGTTTTATTTGTGGTAAATATGTTGTCGTTTTCATTGCCATATTTATCGCTCTGACTAGGTAGTAATTAATTAGGTATGAGGAGGACAAAAAATTACCTTGTAATGTTTATTTAAATGTTCTTTAAAAGTTTGAACAGCATAGTTTTTTAACATGACTTAAATATTTACAGCATTTCTTGACATGTTATAAAATAACAATAATCAATTGTCATCTAAGGTCCACTTGTACAATGACTTCTTAAATACAATTAACGCTAAAGCGTAGCGAGTCTTACTTGTTCTGTGCTAAACACATTAAAAACATCCTACTGTCTTTGCAAGTGAGCAAAGAGATGACCCAGGACAGAGCAACCTGGAGACGCATGATACGGAGGGCCGACCCCAAATAAAATGGGAAAGGGCCAGGCAAATATATATACTGTCTTTGTCAGTAATTTAAAAATGACAGAAACAGAATGATGTTGTAAATATGTTTACTGGTAATTGCATTCAGTAAATTAGTGTGTCAATAAATCAAATGGGCTTTAATCTGTATTCGAAACTAGATTCACAATGTAGTTTGCGTACGGAACCGAATACGTCTTGGATCTAAATTGTCGGCTTGTAGAGATGTATTCAATTCAAACCAATGCATTAGAGCGCCTGGGCGCTGTTGTAGCGACTTATTTCAACCATTGGCGCGATTTAATCTTTTCTCAGATGACAAAAACATCTTCTTCGAGCTGGCTCATAGTGGAGAAGGCCTGGCGCGACTGGGCGCTGCAGCGCTGTAGGAGCGATGTATTTAAACCATTGGTGCGATTTAATCTTTTCTCAGATGACAAGAACATCTTCTTCGAGCTGGCTCCTGGTGGAGAAGGCCTGCTCGCCAAGGGTGAGAAGGCCACGTTCGCATGGAAACGCGACGGGCAACCCTTCGACCCTGAAGAGAGGTTCAAGGTGAACCACACATTTATTGAAACAGTAAACGACAAACTTCTGTGGTTGCTTACTAAATTCTTTCTCTGAGCTAAAACTGTCTGTCTGTTAAAAGATATTAAATTACCAATTAGATTGCCAAATCTAACCTTAATGAATTCAATTTCTATTTAAATACCTAGCACGACAAAAAACATTATGCAGGGTCAATTTATATTTTCTTAATTGACTTGTTTCTGGTTGTAGTGAGAGACGCTAGAGAGCAAATTAATTGCCTGATACTTCCATACAAGAATGCTAAATCTTTGTTTGAGACCAACCTTGCGTGACCAACAAAACACGATATGATATGATATGATATAGCGATTTATCGACACCCAACTGTCAAAAAACAGCCGTGCCGTGTGGGGACGGCCGTAAAGAATACACTTCCCCACCGCCAACAGGAGGCGTGTCGTAAGAGGCGACTAAATCATGTAGCACTAGACGGGGAGCAGCGTCTGCGTGCGAAATAATATAAAACTGCGCTCGCCAACCTGCCTGCCAAGCGTGGCGAGTATTGCAACAACCCCCCGATGACAGAAGTCGCTGGGGGAGGCCTATGTTCAGCAGTGGACGTCCGCCGGCTGAAATGATGAACTGTCAAAAAATTATATAAATAGCCGCTATCTTGAACTTTTATCGAAACAGCAAGCATGTCCTTGCCGGTGACGTCGCGGTCATGTTCGCTACTTGTATAAAAGTTCATATTTTGGCAGTTGGGTCGTTAAATCGCTATATCATGTCATATATTATCCTGTTTTTTGGTCATGCTAGGGGGGCAGAACAATAAATACCATTGGAGTCTTATCTGACGCATATTAACTGTTGAATATTTAACAGGTGTTGCTAGGAGATGACGAGGACTCCCTAGCCCTGGTGTTTCAGCATGTGAAGCCCGAGGACGCTGGGCTATACACTTGTGTAGCCAAGACCAGCACTGGCAACATCTCTTGCTCGGCCGAGCTCACTGTGCAAGGTGCGTGTCTTTACAAAACTTAATAATGTAACTTGTTGAGTTGTTCAGCTTTAGTGGTGACACCGTGTGGGTATGCCAAGAAACACGGAGTTGTAATAGTCGATACAAAGAATGTCGATTGACGGAGCTCTTGTGGCCGTTTTGGTGTCTCATCGTCGTCTGCTGTTTAAAAAAGTTATGTCAAGTCACTCCGTTTATTTTGTCAGTCTATATTCAAATCGGAGTCATGTCATGTCATCACTGACCAGTCCTTCAGTCTAAAAAGTCTGTAACAAGAGTATTATTGCCATTGCAAATAAGCTAGGTAATGTAGGTATGCCATTTTTTAAAGTGACATTTATAGTCACAAAAATATATTTTGATTCAATTTATTGGGTAACTTTTTAATGAAAAAACGAAACTTTTTATTAGTATAAATTTTTGTTGAAGTATAGAATAATAATAAGCTAGTGTATATTCTACGTGTCTTATGCAACGAACAGCCTTTGTGGCATAGACGTTTGCAATTGCATAATCAACACTAACATAAATATTTTACCATAGGTGCCATCAACGAACTCCACCGCGAGCCAGAAAAGCCAACCCTCGTGATCGAACACCGCGAAGCCATCGTGTCTGCCGGAGCGTCGGCCATGCTGGAGCTGCAGTGCAAGGGCTTCCCCAAGCCGTCCGTCGTGTTCAAGCACGACGGCAAGATCATTGAGGCTGATACCAGGCATAAGTACGTCATCATCATCGTTTCAGCCATTGGACCACTGATAGGAACACTACGTTAGATATAGGACGTCCACTGCTGAACATAGGACTTCCCTAATGACTTCCAGATTGGCCGGTTGCAAGCAGCCTATATCCAGTGGCTTCCTGCAACCTTTACAAGGTCGTCTGTTTACCTTGGTGGTGGTCATCGTAAACGTAAGTAGTTTGAATTTTGAGTAAGAAGACATAGATTTTTATCGGTTAGGTATTTTTTTTTCAACATCACATACATTGCTCTGATCCTAAGGTAAGTAGCTAAAGCACTTGTGTTATAGAAATCAGAAACAACGACGGTACCACAACACCCAGACCCGAGCCAATATAGAAAAGTTCGTTTTTCTACATTGACCCGACCGGGGATCGAACCCGGAACCTCAGAGATGGCGGCGCCATTTAAAGTCCGGCGTGCTCGCCTCTCGGCTACGGAGGTCGTCAATTCGAATAGCGGGATGCATAAATCAGATCTTGGTAAATGAGTGGATGAAATTTTTTACTTTGCATTCACTCATTTAATGCATTCGTAATTACCTAATTCATTTAGTTCAACAGTGTAAGTCTCTTATGCACTTTCGATAAGTTTATGCAAAATTGCTTATGATATAAGTGCGTAAGTAATTAACATAAATGAAAATAATCAAAAACTGTTTATACATATAATGTATTGTAAAGCCGATCAAGTTAGTGCGTGATGCTTTTGCGGGCGGTGCAGGCATTGTTTGGAATGACGTACGCTAACTATTATCGGGAAATTAGGTGTTAGTAAGTAGAGGCGTGCTTAATTTGGCCACTGCACCACCTCCCGCTGCTGATAATCGTACCTAGCACAATACAATTGATAATTGATAGTTAATTGACCTGTAATAATTATTATGTTAATATTTCTATGTCATTATTGGCAGGATGTGTTGAACCTGTTTATTCATAAGATCCATGCTACCACTTTCTGAGAAATAAATACCTTTTATTTCATTACGTTCTCACATGAGTTCTGCACTTGAACTTGCCGACAACTCTTGACAAGGGAGTTTCTCAGGGCTTGGTACTTAGCCCTATCTTATTCCTTATCAAAAACTTTATGTTATTTGTCAGGTTCCTCTACGAAGATGACGAGAGCATGTCCCTCGTGATAAAGAACGTGAGCGCGGCGGACGCGGGCACGTACCACGTGACCGCCTCCAACGAGCTCGGGGAGGACACCACTACCATGCAGCTGATCGTCAAGGCCGCGCCCAAGATCAAGAAGAAGGTGGAGAACCAGACTTGCATGGTAAGTGTATAAAAATATTAATTTAATTTCATTAAAAAACAATTTCATTGTTTTATACTATCTTTATTTTTGTACGACGTTACTATAATATTATATGCACCGAAAAGTGTATATGAGAGTGTACATTTATCCAAGAAAGAGATAGTACACATTTGAAATACGATCAAATGTTTAGTCAGTGCAAAAATCATTTTGCAAATATTATTTATCTATTATAATAATTATAAAGGTCTTCTCCCATTTGTTATTTGTTTGAACTTAGGTACGGTAATTAGGTGAAACTACCACGAGAACAGCCATTTATAACTTCGTTTTAAATTCATTTCGTTGACAATTTTAAAGTAGGTGCTGCAACTGCTAGATTACACTATCAAATGGTAAAGTTTGCTATGCAGACCAGCTTGAAGCGTTTGGTCCTGATTGTTTCAATTTGTATACTATAAACCAATAACTAATATTTCACAAACACTGTCGTCCGACTCAATGAACCACCGCACTTATGTTGATTAAAACTATAGGCATCCAGACAAACATATCACAAACAGAAATAAATAGAGAAAAACACAACACTTTACAGCAGTAAAAAAATATTTGTAGATTAAAAACCGGCCAAGTGCGAGTCGGACTCGCGCACGAAGGGTTTCGTATCATTATCTATGAAAACTGAAAAAATCACGTTTGTTGTATGGGAGGCCCCTTAAATATTTACTTTATTCTGCTTTTTAGTATTTGTTATTATAGCGGCAACAGAAATACATTATCTGTGAAAAATTCAACTGTCTAACTATCACGGTTCATGAGATACAGCCTGGTGCAAACGGACAGACAGACAGATAGACGGACAGCGGAGCCATAGTAATAGGGTCCCGTTTTACCCTTTGGGTACGGAACCTTAAAAATATGCTTCTGATCGCTCTTATCTATAAGACCGCCGAAATTGTAAATTTTTCTGCAAACATCAGATGTAACTTCTTTTTTTGGTGTGTAATAAAGAGTATCATTCTGATTAAAATAATTTTTGAACAACACTGTTTGGGCCACCCTGTATAAATTAGCAACTGTCTCTAGCTTGGCTCTACCCACGCGGTGACCATCGAGATCGAAGGCCAGCCGGCCCCCGAGGTGACCTTCTACAAAGATGGCGTCGAGATCAAGAGTACAGAGCGCGTGCAGATCGTCAAGGAGTCCGACGAGGTCTATAAGATCATCGTCTACGACGCGAAGCTGACTGATAGCGGCTCTTACTCGGTCGTTGCCAAGTGAGTATTGTACGACAAACTGTCTTATCTTAAGCCATCACTTCGATTCGAGCTTTTGTAATTTTACTATACAGGGTCAAATTGCAAGGTAGTGCCAATTTTTCAGGGACCACTCAGAATCAGTAACTAAATCGATCTACTTAAAAAACATACTCATTTTTTATTATTATTACTATCCGCTTTTAAAGATGGTGCGCGTGTCTTGTTTCAATTATAAAAAATACGCACGCACTATCCCTGTGCAACCTAGAATTGCAAAGTTCAATGCAGTAATAGTCACAATGGCGCGCGAAGACAAACCTTAGCCTTTTCGATGTATCTAAGGTACATTTCTAACAGCAGGAGCGCCCGCGCAAACCAGAGGTTCACTTCAAATTGCCAACAAGGACCTTATGCAGTGCACCTCTAGATTTTATTTTTAAAATATGGGACTACCTTGCAATGTAACCCTGTATAATATATGAAAAATTTTCTTCATCGGATTTGTAACAACTGTAGGGCTAGGATATCTATGGACACGTCAATTAAGAAATATTCATGACGACCCGATTACCTTAGTGGCCAGGTGATCTGGCAAAAACTTCCTGGAAAGAGTTCCAACTCATAGTTTCGGTCATTCAAAAGTTTGTTTTGCTGAGAGCAACCTCTGGCAAAATTTATACCTCTTTACTCGAGGAAGATTATTTCTTACTTCGAAACAGTTTCTAAGTTGACTGATACATTTTTATTCTTAGTTATTGATTAATATTCTCATATGACCCCTACATTAGACAATCACCAATGATTGAAATAACTTATTTTTTTGGTTTACCTACGTCCAGGAACGAAGTGAACCAGTGCTCGGACTTCTGGCAGTGGCACGTGACGTCACCGCCCAGGATCCTGAAGAAGCTCGGTGCGAGCCGTGTTTGTGAAGAGAAAGAGACCGTCACCTTCAAAGTGGAGACCGAGGCCGAACCGGCGCCTACTGTCAAATGGTAACTAAATAATATCTATTTATTCGTCCAAATAGCGTCAAAGAGCACGATTTCCCGCTTTTTGTATCCATCCACTGCCAGCTATCTTCCTAAGGTTGTCGCACCATCGGGCTGGAGGGCATCCTACACTACATTTGCCAAGGCGTGGTCTCCACTCGACGACCACTTTACTCCACCTTTTATCGGTTTTGCGACAAACCGCATGTGACCTGTTAATCTCTAAATAATCATAAGACTAATCTGTTAGAAATTGTAAAGTAATAATATATTACTTTTAGCAAATTATTTTGGAAGTATGTATTGTTGAAAACATTAAAATGGGGGATATTACTATTACTTTTTTTTTTACAATTAACACTAACGAATCGATATTTCAATAATCAAATATCTAAAAAATGACAAAACTACAACATAACATAAACTATTCCCTCCCTAATTATGTATCTGACCCTAGGTTCAAGAACAAGACCGAGCTAACCGAGTCCACCGCCATTAAGATGAGTTCATCAGGCAGCGCGCACCAACTCGTGATCACCTCCGCCGCGCGCGCCGACGCCGGGGAGTACTCCTGCGAGGTATGCGCACGCGCACGAATACGTACACAAACACGTACATAAATATGGATACGAAGTCACACATGCATACCAATACACACAAAAGCATGCACATCAACATGCACACGAACATAGACACAAATATGCACATCAACATGCACACAAAGAGACACAATTATGCAAACAAATACTCACACAAACACGCAAACGAAATGTTCGTATTCGTATACAAATTATACGTGCCCGTGACACGAATATTCGTACAAATGCGTGAATGAAGTCGCACGTGAAAATCTTGCCAATTGAAGTGTTAATTCCACTGCTTTATTTTAATTTTAACTTTTTGTAAACTTTTCTCAAATACCTGTCGGTTAGTCAAAACGTCAAAGTTTTAATAGTTTTATATATTTCAACTACAAAAACAATTTGTACCTGGAGCAAGGACAAATAAATTTATGATAATTAAATGCAAAATCGGTAATATGAATAAGACGACCTTCGTTCTCGAGAGGCGAACATGCTGGACAAGGCGTCACCATCTCCGTAGTCCCGGGTTCGATTCCCGGTCAGGTCAATGTAGAAAACGAAATTTTCTATATTGTCTCGGCTCTGGGTGTTGCAGTACCGTCGTTGCTTCTGGTTTCTGTTATACAAGTGCTTTCGCTACTTACCATAGGATCAGAGCAATTTATGTGATGTTGTCCCTTATTTAAAAAAAATCCTTTCACGTAGAATATTCCATATGTTTGTCCTCAGATCCGCAACATCCACGGCTCAGCCACGGATTCCTGCCAACTCAACGTGCGTACGGCGCCCGTGTTCACGAAGAAGCTGAGCGACGTCGTGGCCTCCGAGGGGCACGTCAACGTCGAGTTCAGCGTCGCCGTCGAAGCCTTCCCCGAGCCGAGCGTCAAGTGGTAAGCCTTCTTACTAGCGCTAGTAAGAATTAGCGTTGGCGTTGGTCTTAAGCAACATAAATCTGGAGATGTATTTGTGAATCATGCGAATTCCTATCCGAAATCGCAAGAATTGATTGACTAAAATCACTATTTTTGAAAATTTATTTCGTAGATTCTGCAACGAGTGGTCTTTCCCACCCGTCAGTAGAAAGTTCGAAAGTGTGACGTTGACAAGTAAACATATTATGGTTCACAGATTAAAAACTTTTTTTGTTCCGTTCTAAGCGATTTATTGCCAGGTTTTCAAAATCAATAAGTTTTTGCGTTTGCGTGCTTTTAATATTTTTAGCGTGGAACACAAATAGTTACAAGAATTTCACTTTTATAGCAATACTTAGTTCGAGTGATTCAAAAATGCGTGAAATCGGGAGCAATAGAAATAGAGTTCGCACACGAATCGTATTCGCGTTCGAATTCAAGATTCATTTCGAATGCTTCAAAAATACGTCTCTTGTATCATAGCACTGTAACCTATTTAAAGCAAATAAACAATTTGATTGATTGATATGATCCAAGAGGCTAGTACAGCTACTTTGGGTGTACCTGAAAAATCTGAAATTTGTCGGCGGTTCGCTTCTAGCAAAGATGCAGAAGGCGGTGGTGCTTGATATCGCACGCATCGTCCGCCGATTTCTTTTTCTTATGCCTTGATCTCGGCCACCTGTGCTAAATTGCCAGTCATTACCGCGAAAAGGGGCGAGAGGTTTTGGCATATAATTGATATAATAATAACAGTAATTTAAATTTTGTTTTACGAATTACATGGTTTATTCAATGCTATGAGACGTATTCCACCGGATTCCACCTGCGGCGGTCCTTTTTTTTAATAGTTATACTATATTGCAGTAATAGTAAATTTTTAATAAAAATATATCATTGCCGTGTGGTGCCGGCACGTTAAAAGAATTGCACCACCCCTTCGCTTCCTATGGGTGTCGTAAGAGGCGACTACAGGAGAACCGCCACAAGAAGACGGGCAGCAGCGTCTCTTCTCCACCATTGGCCAAACTGCGATCGCCAACCCGCCTGCCAAGCGTGGCGATTATGGCAAAATCCTCCTTTTGGAGAGGCCTGTGTCCAGCAGTGGACTGATATAGGCTGGTGATGTGTGATAAAAGTGCTAACGACACAAACTCCATTTTATAAAAGCGGTAAATTTTCTGACCCATCCTTAAGATCCCAATTAATAATTATATTGAATACAGGTACCTAGGAGACGTGGAAATAACAGAGAAGAAGTCCGTGTTCACGCGAGAGGATAGTGGCAGCTCGCACAAGCTGATCCTCAAGGAGGTGTCCGCGGAGTACTCCGGCCAGTACTCCTGCCGAGTCTCCAACGAGCTCGGCCAGGACTCCTGCCAGGCCACCTTCACTGTCAACAGTAAGTCGTAGACTGGTATTTCTTGCCACTTATACTGATCCAACACACTTACACTTTTGCAACAGATCTCTGACATGTAGCTCCAGTTCCAGAGCTCTCAAAAAGCTTTTGTACATTTCGTATGGCAAAGGCAACTGTAAGGTCACGCATTATAACTTTCAACCATATTCAACTGACTCACATTTTAATGATTAAAAGCAATTAATATCAATTTTCACAAATGATTAAAGAACTGATAGATGAATGCATATCTTAAAAATGTCTTCGATTTATTAATCTTCGTGAAAGCTAATATAAAAATAACGTGGCCTTAGGAAAGCCTCGCTTTACAAAGAGCCTGGTTGACATGACGGTGGACGCGGGCACCACGCTGAAGATGGAGGTGGAAGTCGAAGGCTGTCCCGAGCCCAAGGTCAAGTGGTTCAAGGACGGGAAGGAGCTCACCACTGACGCCAGGATCAAGATTGAGAGAGATAGTAAAAGGTAGGATCATTCATGTTTGGTCTATTAACGTATCGTATGGTAAATACTAGTTGCCAGGCAATAACAATAGACAACACCTATTGTGAAGCTCATAGACTAGTAAAGGATTAAATATTTGTGTTTTGTTTTGTTTTGCTTATTAGGTATAGTATGTTTTAGAATAAGTAATAATAATAATATTACAATATTTATCAATACATGTATACGTGCATAGCACGTAGAACTGACGACCGATGGGGCAGAAAGTTTCTAGAATGGAGGCCACGTACCGGCAAGCGCAGCGTGGGACTCACACCCACAAGGTGGACAGATGATTTGGTAAAGGTTGCAGGACGACGCTGGATACAGGCCGCATCCAACCGGCCGATCTGGAGGTCACTGGGGGAGGCCTATGTTCAGCAGTGGACGTCCTGTTGCTGACTGATGAATACACGTAGCTCTGGGCGACGGAGTGTATTTGCTCAGGGAATTTACCCAATATTAATAAAAAAGACGATTTTATCAAACATTTTCGGGTAATACTGGCTCTTAACCATATTGCTTCAAATCTACACGACGGTTTCAAAGAAGGTTAAAAACGACTTCCAAGATGTTGATTTCACAGCTAGTTACAAATAATTTTAATTGATGGTTAATGGATTTAATCGTAGGTTGGAGAACTACCACCTCACTGTAAACCTGGTGAAGGAAGAGGACGGTGGCGAGTACGAGGTGCGCGCCGAGAACGAGATGGGAAGCGTGTCTTCTAAGAGCACCGTCACTATTCACAGTGAGTATTAACAGAGGAACATACAAAAAACAACCATACGTCTAGGCAATAGAGTTTGAAATTGAAAATCGATGAAAAATAAACAGTTAAATGTTTTTTACAAGTGTAGCTAAAGTTTAAACAGGTTACACAGACCACATATACACACCTTTACACACACACACACGCACATACACATACATGGTAAAGTATATTACACATCCAACTAGGTTCAGTGGCCCCCCTGGGAAGCACCTCGCTGGACAGACTTTGGTAAAGTAGTAGTTTGCATTAACAGTATGAGCGGATAGATTACTGCATCATCGCAGCACGTTTTGTTGTGGTGTCCCTAGATGCCATACGAGTCTGGTCAAACTTTACCCAACAAGCATTCAATAGACTAGAATGCTGTAGTTATGCACTTACGAACATTATGCACTGTGTCCTGCATTTGATCATTTGTGACGTCCTTTGTCCCCATTTTAATTGACCATTTTTATCATAACCTTTTTTCATTCCATCATATAGCAAGAGAAGTACATTCATTCACAAAGGAAAGTCTTGTCGAAAATGAAATAGAAGATGAGAGTAAATCGAAGAAACCATTAGAAGAAGATGTCGATAGTGGTGGAACGAAGAAAGCAAAGAAAGGAAAGACCCAACCAGAAGAGGCTGAAGAAAAATCTTTCTGGGACGACGTACAAGAAGAAACTGTGAAAAAGGCTGAAGTCAAAGATGTCGATGCACCGGGGCCTGTCAAAGCCCAGAAGTCTGTGACCGAACCCGAAACTATTGAAGAGAAGTCCTTTTGGGATGACGTGGGTGACGATGGTCTCGCCAAGAAAGCTAAAGTTGACGATGTGGATGCTCCAAAAGGAAGCAAGGGTAGAAAGTCTGTTTCCGAACCGGAAGTGGCTGAAGAGAAATCGATTTGGGACGAAAATCACAATGAACAGAATAAAAAACCTATAATTAAAGAGGTAGACGTTGAAACACAAGCAGGAAAGAAGACTCTTACTCAAGCCGAGGTTATCGAAGAAGTCCCTATAGACGAAGACATCAAGACCCCTAAACGTAAATCAGTTAAAAAACAGTCTGTTAAAGAAGAACCTTTAAGTGCTGAAACCGAAGGTATAAACTCGTTTACCGCTTCATGCTTCTCTTCAATTGAACAGCTTCTAGTCTGCGAGAATCTCACGTTTTCGCGCACACTGTCGCATGCTTAACCTGTGTTTTAACCGTCCAAGTGTGATTTGTTGTTTAGGCCGAGTGTTCGAAACAGTAACCACGTTCAAGACAGGCGACGACGGCTCTATAGTAATGTCTAAGGTCAGCAGCACGCGGTCTCATGGTGCTATAATAACAGGTTAGTATACAGCTTACTCCTTCTCTTCCCAGTTCTAACTTCATTATTATCCTATTAGAATAACTACAGGGTCTGAAAGCTCAATCAAAGAGGCAATTTAACAGCGAGCTATTTGACAAATAAGAAGACAAATTAATTACTCTATTGAATTTGTGCTGCAATAGATTTAAGTTATGTTACGGACGGTTGGTAGCATAACCACAGACAATATAGCTTTATTTATGTCGTTATTTGTCAAATTTGGTAAAATGCATGCGAGCTTGGAGACCCGTGTGGTTACTCTAATAAACTAACTACCATAAACCAGATTGCTTAAATCTTCTGAGAAATAGAAACTGTAACGCATTGACCTCACCGCATGTCTAATCCTACTTTTAAAATGAATAATTATTGTCTCGAAATCAACATAATACTATTTTAACTGGTAGGTCCAGCCGAAACGCGCACGTTACACAAAATGACCTCCACTGCCGTTTATTACGATGATGACGAATTTGACGGCAGGCGGGTTATCCAACCGACCAAACCGCACACAACTTCTTTAGAGGTCGAAGAGATAGCCAGTCACAGTTATTTCTTAACTGATTTGGGTTTTTATACAATACCTGATCATGTGAGGCGAGGAACGTATGGAATTATCGAAGAACCACAAACTGATTCTGAAGTTGACAATAATTCTAGATGTGGGAGACAGTACAACAACAGAACTGTCTCAATCATGTCGGTATCAGAAGACGAGATGAGCTGGCAGAATGAACCGCTCTCACGAGAAATTTCGATTGAAGACCTCTCGAAATCTATCTTCGATATCGATGACACAAAGAAAGTATTCAGCAAAGATTCATACGTACGCCAGTCCTCATTCAAAGAAGACTATTTCACTGATGAGGGAGACGAATCATATATTGTAAAAGAGAAATCTCAAAAAGTCTACGAGAATGATATCACAGAGCGACTCATACATATCTCGAAAGAATTTGACGAAAACGAAATAAAATCTATAGATGAGAAGATTGATGACGTCAAAAATCGTATTATAGAGGAGTTAGTTTTAGGGCCTTTGACGAATTTAGATAATATAACGAAAAATATAACAGAAACGACCGTAGAAAAAAAGAAGAAGCATGGATCTAAACTGTTTAGCGTAGAAGAGGAAGTGGACGACGACATAGAAGCATTGTTGAGACGAAGTCAGAGACAAAGGAGCATTCTTGACGATATCCTATCGCAGGAAGATGAAAAAGGTAAATTTCAAGTCTATACAGTATTACATGGGGAATCTTGATGAAAGAGACTGGCATTTGATACGTAACGCTACGCAATGTCAATTTGGAAGTAATAACGTGTTGCTTTATAAATCGAGATAAAAATAAATAAATTTTAAAAATAATTATTAATGGTCTGTCATTTTCCGTAAACGTGCCGTCAGTTGCCAAAATAATTAATCATCATAATCATAGGAAAACGACAGATCATTATCATTTACCTATCGATGCAGCATCATTGTAATGTACTAATGCTCTGTCGTATGTTTGTTTTAGCGCGCATGCGTAATAACATTCCCTTCTGGCATACTAATACTTGGGCCACCCTGCGACAAAGATATTAAAGCGATCGCGACGACTATCACATCATCAAGGTAATTCAACATTTTATTTTTTGAATCTTTTGCATGGTGTTTTTATATGTTCTTAATTTTATGTACCTACTATAAATTAAAATCCAACGGGCTTGGTACGTATCTAAACAGATCTCAACACAACTTTACATGACTATAGACAATTATTATATTTCAAACAGGTAAAACTGGTGAGTATCAGGCTCTTAGTCTTTAAGTTTCGATATAACTGCTGTATATACTGCAAGACTTTCACTATTTCGTGTTTGTTTCTCGTAAATAATAAAAGTGTTTCTTTCTAGGAGCTTCAATGGTCGCTTTGATCGAAGATCCGTCTTTGTATTTTTTCTTTTGTATATTATTTTTTTTAATTGCAATCTACCTAGTACCTAAGTTCTAGTTAAATCTCTTATACACCGTGAATTTTTAATTACCCGAGAAAATTAACTAACATAGATATCGATATGCATCGAATTTGGCGAATAAAAAAAAAAGAGAAATTTATTTAAAAGATCCTTAAAAAATATGCACCATAAAAGTCCTGCTAATTCAAATAGTAATCATTATCATTCCAACATTAACGGAACCAAAATCCACCTAATTTGGTCGCGTAATATTGGCGAACGGAAGGAATAACTATGAATGAAAAAAAAATCATTCATAGTTATTCCTTCCGTACGCCAACGCCGTACGCCGTTCCGTTTTTTTTATTCGCCAAATTCGATGTATATCGATATCTGAGTATGTTAGTTAATTTTCTCGGGTAATTAAAAATTCACGGTGTATGTTACTTTTTAAATCTTTCTATGCTAGATTAGGAATCTGCAAAGTTCAGCTATTTGTTATTATTACAGTTATTTGTGTTACACTGGTTAACTTAACCGCTTTTTTCGTATACCCAATATTTTTTATATCTCATAAATGTTAATTCTCCCAGAAATGTAATTTACCGAAAGACAATTTTCATTTTATACGAGCATCTTGTCAACGTGTATTATTTCCAAAATCTACATCGTAACTTGTAACTTTGCAGCACCCCCAACCATCAAAGACAGTTCCATGTCGGACGGGACCGCGTTCGAGTCTCTACCACTCGTGTACACGGTTGAGGTGGCCGGTAACCCCGCCCCCGCAGTCCGTTGGCTGCACGACGGCAAAGAGGTTAAACCCTGCAAGAGGGTCCACATCACGAAGGAAGGAGATGAGCACAAACTGGTGATCGATAGGGTGGACACGAAAGACGCCGGCAAATGGGAGTGTGAAGTTAGCAATGACCTTGGGAAGAAAGTGCAACAGGCTCAGCTCTCTGTTCAACGTGAGTTTGGTGTTTTTTTAATACAAGCCCTCTTGAAAAAGAGTCATCTAAATGGTCCTAAACGAAGTTAAATCGTTTCTAATTGACTGACTCGCTACTGTTTTATTACTAACGATTCACGTCGTTTGCGCTATTTTTTGACGTTGGGACTGCGCTCTTCAACTTAAAGAATCGCAGTATCATTATCATTGTTTATTTCTTGTTTCTTATCAGGTCTATAACTATTGTGTTTTGAACTTTTACTAAGGATTTCTTGATTTACTCGTATTACACCATAAATACTCTTCAGAGTTTATTCTGTTCTCTTATGTTAGCAAATTACATATTTTTATATATCCCTCCTCAACAGCAAAGTCAAAAGGAGGTTTTATGTATCAACTGTGATCTTTCTTTCCAGCTGCCGGTGACTTCCGCAAACCAATCTTCACCTGTCCTCTGGAAGCCCAGCGCGTGATGCAGCGCGAACCAGTCACGTTGAAGGCGGTCTGCACGGCTGACCCGTTACCGCACGTCTCCTGGCTTCTGGACGGCCGGGAACTTGTTCCTGACTCCACTTTGGTAGCTGAAGTGGAATCCAAACCCATAGATCATGGGTTGAATGAGTGTGTGTTTACACTGAATATCCCTACGGGTAAGTTAGAAAAAGCTACATCATGAATGTATGAATAATAAATAAATAAATATTGGACAACATCACATACATTGCTCTGATCCTAAGGTAAGTAGCTAAAGCGCTGTGTTATAGAAATCAGAAACAACGACGGCACCACAACACCCAGACCCGAGACAATATAGAAAAGTTCGTTTTCTACATTGACCCGACCGGGGATCGAACCCAGAACCTCAGAGATGGCGGCGGCATTTCAAGTCCGGCGTGCTCGCCTTTCGGCTACGGAGGTCGTCGTCTATGAATCACGGGAGTGCTAAAATAGGTTTAAAATGATAATAGAAGTAATATCAATCATTGACGTCATTTCTTAAATATATTAATTCTATCACGAGAGCCCTAAAACAGCTTACGATACAAAAAAAAAAACATTACCAACTACGTATAACATTTTTTAAATTTAAAAAATCAACTAAAACACTTGTCTAAAATTTTGGCCGTTAATACTTTAAGCTTTGGCTTTACCTAAACACACATCAAATAACTAAAAAAAAAGATCATTTAGAAGCAAAAAAAAGCTAATTTAAACGTGAAATTGAATTCGAAAAATTCCTAGTCTATGATCAGGCTTATTTTTCGTTTGTAAAACTATCACCTTCAACCGACTTTTAATTCGACTGAATGTTTTTGACGTGATAACGTCTTATAAATCGATGACCGGCCGCAAGCACCAAAAAAATGGCACGTTCCGCGTGCGAGCGAGAGCGCTGAACAAGCGATTGAGAGGCACGATCGGCCTAAGCGTTCGGCTTGTGACACATCTATCTCTCTTCTATTCCATCGGCCGATGCGTCCGAGTAGTATCAATGTTTTCTTATGACGTTATCACGTAAAATAACGTCCGTAAACCGACTTTACAGACAACCAATTTTTTTTCTATTTGAGGTCGCCACGCCGACACGGGAGTGTACACGATACTCGCTAAAAATGAGTATGGCGTGGGCGAAAGTTCAGCTCGGTTGGACATCCTGCTGCGCCCCGAGATTGAGGGGCTGAAGGACGTCACTACCGCGCCTTATGAGGAGACCACCTTCATCGCCAACGTGCGGGCCAACCCGATTGCAGAGGTGCAATGGTGAGTACTCGCTCTCGGTTACAAATATATCAAAAATTTATTTCAGAGACTTATAAATATCACACACTTAAAGATTCTGGAATCTCCTTTTAAGCAAGTTATGGTTGTGTTAAGAAAAACCGTACCCTGATTCTGTATCTTGCAAAATCAATGCGATAGCGGAAATTGAGCAATTTTGGCTTTAAAATCGCAAATTGACAGCAAAAAAACAAAAACAAACCAATCCACTGTCAGTGCTGCCAATAGATTCTGACACTAAGCATCAATCGGGCGATGACTGCGCGATTATTGCTGATTGCTAATGCTTAGGGAATAAGAGTGCAGCTCTCTTTGACAATTGTATTGCATGACAAAACGAAAAACAATGGTAATTTTATTGTTACGCGGCCACCATGTTAGAATACTCTATTGGCGTGTCTGAGGAGTCTGTTGTGCCTCTACACACCAACATTTTGACGCTATGGTAAGAACATGAATCTGACTGATGTAGCGAGTCAGTCGCCTGCTTTTAACCGCGCCTACACCGTGCTTTAACTTAGGAACATTCTCTATTAAACGGATGGACGATAACATTTTTATATTTAACAGGAGCAAAGACGGCCTCATCATCAAGCCATCCTCCCACTTCGACATATCCGAAGACAAAGCTTTAGAGACGCACACTCTCGCCATCAAGAAGATCGGCGTGGACGATGAGGGAGTATACGCAATCACGGCCACGAACGAACTGGGCGAGACCGCCATGCAGGCCAAGCTTACCGTGCACAGTGAGTGTTTAATTCTGTGGAAAGTGCTTTAAAGCTATTGGGAATATGTAATAGGGATGACGACTGGGTAAAGAAAATCAAATTCTATTTAGTCCGTCAGTTAGATTAGCCAAACATAATGGACACGAATTTTTTCTTTTGACAATTAACCATAAAATTACAAAGATAAAGCGCGTCCAAGTTCGAGAGGAGGGGCTTGTGACGTCATGTCTAAGTAAAAATCGTACCTAGGCGTGATGTCATGTGACATTTCAAATCAATATATCTCTGTATTATTTTGATTGTGTGAAAAAAGAAAAAATACGTTCCAATAGTTTTTGATAACCTACCTGATAGACGAAGAGAAAAAGTAAGTCATTACCCCTATTCAGAACACTGGTTTTAAACCGATTTGGACAGTTTTTTGTTTCCGTCAATCAACACACTCAATTTTATTTAATCATACGAAATTATCTTTACAGCCGGCGAGCCAATATTCACCAAGCCTCTCCAGAAAGAAACAGTGAAAGACTACGACGACTGCACTCTAAAGGTGCGCTGTGACGGAGTGCCCAAGCCAGATGTGTTATGGTACAAGAACGGGAAAGAGATCAGCAACGATGACCGCCATACTATCATTACCGAGGTTGAAGGACAAGTTAACAGTGAGCTGGCTATCAAGCACTTTGAGGCTTCGGATGCTGGGAAAGTAAGTGAAAATAAATATTGTTTAGATCAATCTATGTTAAGAGATCTACTTAAAACCTGGACAGAGTCAGTTTAGTTAGTTGTTTAGTCAGAACAAAGTTCGCTATGATACAGCAACCACAGGTTATGCAGCTTTTCGAATGAGTACGGCGTACGAACTTGACGTGCTATAAGTTTTGCTATCCTATAGAAATGTTTATACCATATATCGCTTCAAAATAAAGCGTTTTGCTAAACTCGATACTATATTTGTTTTATTAGAGGTTAGACCTGTTCAGCAGTGGACGTCTTATGGCTTAAATGATGTTGATGAATATTTTTTGATCAGTTACCACAATAAAATCATGTTTGTTGAACCGCAAGCATTGTTGGAATAAAATTTAAATTCTACAATCAAACCGACTTTTACTGAAAGTAGGTAATAAGTTAAATAATATTTCAAACTAGAACACCTAATACCTGTTTTGTACAATTCGTAAATTTTGATTGCAGTGGGATATTTTTTGGAATATCCTTTCAAATATTATGGAACTGTTTAAAATTTTGTTTTTAGCAATTACCATGCTAGGTTTATCTAAGATTTTCAATACTTGAAAAAAATCGTCCGCCTCAGGTGGGATCCGAACCCACGTCCATCGCATGCCGGGCGAGTGCTTTGACCACTAAGCTACCGAGACGTTAGTTAACTCGACGAAATCTTTCAACTGGTTCTCGCTGTCAAAGCCAGCGTATTTTCTAATCAATGTTGCGGTATATACTACTACCGTCTCTTATACCGGTATATACTTAGGTTGGGTTGCACGAACTTACTTTAACTTTAACTGTTCAGTTAAAACACCGGTTAGGTAAAAATTGCGTTGCACCATTTTGACAATGGTCAAATGACGTCATAACTTAACTCTAACCCTAACCGCCCAAGATCGACCTGTTAAAGTTAAAGTTATTGTCAAGTATCTGTCATGCATGTCGAATATTCTAACCTCCAAAAATGTCGATACGAGAAATATTCGCGGAAACTACTTCTGAAGACGATAGTAATTTGGTGGTCAATATAAGGCACAGAAAAAGAAAAGTATATATCCCAAAAACCCATCGATTTGCCTAATGTGGCGAAGATTCGTTTCTAGCGACATTTCGAGTCTCAAAAAATTATCATCCGATGAGGAAGATGTTGTGTTTTGTGTTGTGTTTAGAGTGGGCCAGAATGATGATTGCAACAGTTTACTCTAGTAGGCTGAGCCAATAAATTTTGTGTATGCGAGCCGAAGTGATGTTTTTTTTGTTTGATACAAATAAATATAATTTATAATTTACTTGTAGTTTTATTACATAAATTACTTTTACCCCGTGGATTTCATTTCATGGGTTTACTGAGATAAATAGTAATTTCGGATAAACTCTACCTGTGCACCAAATTTCATCTTAATTCTTTGAGCCGTTTTAGTATGAACCAGGCACAAACAAACAAAATACTTTACATCTAATTAAACTAATATTATAAAGCTGAAGAGTTTGCTGGTGACGGATTTGCATACCTAATAATAAATATAAGACAATATCACATAGAATGCTCTCATCCTATGGTAAGTAGCGAAATTACTTGTGTTACAGAAATCAGAAACAACGACGGTAGGTACCATAACTCCCAGAGCCAAGACAATATAGAGAATTTCGGTTTCTACACGGATCCCGGAGTCCCGGGACCTTAGAGATTGCGACGCCTAGTTTGGCATGCTCACCTCTCTGCTACCGAGGTCGATAGCGATATTCATGAGGAAATGCTATATATAAAGTAGTATCCCGAAAACCCACGGGAGCCGCAGGGCACGGCTAGTCTCTACTATTAGTATGGGATAAAAAAATAGAACATAGGTACTCATTAATATTTACTTATTTAATAATTCTATTTCTAAATGTATATTTTCGAATTGTAATTTGTATTTCTCATCATTGTAACGTCATGGACCTCCTGAGCTTGTCTGATTGAATCCCTTATTTTCTGAAGCTCCAGCTCCTGCAGTTTAAGCTGTCTCATTGTGCATGGAGTGTCTCCGAGAGCATTGAATTCACAATAGATCACACTCCACGCACTGTGTTTTTGTTTCGAGCTAACACCGTCTGTCTTTTTGCAGAATAATATGTTTTTATGTTTAGCAACAATTGATTGCAATCTCTCTATCTCCACTTTCCTGAAGTTCCCTGAAACGTTAAGAATTAAATAACTGAAGTTACAATACATAAAATAACAGTGCAAAAAATAACACGCAACTCATAGATACTTACTTTGTTGGAATGTTTGTGAGCAAGGTGTCCATTAATTTTCGTACCTAGCGTCGATTTGATACAATTTATTTTATTTAACAAGTCTCATGATGCTCTTCGTAAATTCAGTGGTTAAATTATTAATTAAATTAAAGAAATTGAAAAACTTTGTTGTAGTTTGACAGCTGAATGATTTGACAATTCAATGACTGATAACACCACTGATCAAATAAACTGATAACACCGTATCAGCTTTTTGACGTTACGTGGAACATTGCCAAGTCACAAATAGTTTTCTACAACGAGTTAGGTGTAAATAAGGCGTCATTAGACTTGTAACCCTGGTAACTTTAACTGTGCTACCGAATACGATGGTGCAACCCATGTCGCTCAAATAGTTAAAGTTAGCGTTACAGTTAAAGTTAAATTTGACTTTGACCTTAACTTTAACTGATAGTATGGAGCAACCCAACCTTAGTGGTCAAAGCATTCGCCCGGTATGCGATGGACGTGGGTTCGGATCCCACCCGAGGCGGACGATTTTTTTCAAGTATTAAAAATTATGGAACTGATTTCTCAAAGCATTTTATTAGTATCATAACTGGCATATTTGCGTCACGTTTAAACGTGTTTACGTATTTCCCAGTACAAAGTCCGCGCAGTCAGTCTGGCAGGCGAGGCGGTATGCGAAGCGGAGATATCCCTGGCGCGAGCGACGCCGGGCTTCGTGCACAAGCTGGAGAAGCAGAAGGACGTGGATGAAGGAGAACCGCTCGAGCTCAAGTGCAAGATGGACGGCAGCCCGATACCTACTGCCACGTGGTAAGTGCACTATATACAATTCAATATGTTTTAAGTTACACGTGTTTTAGAAAGGTAGAGTAAACAGGTTAATATTCTGTGTTTGTATTGTGACTAATTTAATTATACTTCATTCTTAAAGGGTTCCTTTTATGGTAGAGATAGATTCATAATAACTTTTTTTTTTAAATTAGGCTGGGTTGGAGTTTTATTAAACACTTGTGATAAGATGGGAATCCTTTTGGAGTAAAGCCGGTCAAAACTAACCTTACCTGCCCCTCTAGCATGTGTTTTATCAAAAAAGCGAGCATAACTGTGACGTCGCCGGCACGGACATGCTTACTGTTTCAATAAAAGTTCAAGATGGCGGCTATGTTATCATATTTTGAAAGTAAATACGCGATAAATCGCTATATCATATCGTGTTTTGTTGATCGTGCTAGAGGGAGAGTGTGCTCATGAGCTGCATGAGCTCATACCACCGTCACCTTTCTTCCATCGGACATCCAGACGCACGGCCGGCTACCATCCGTTCTTAGTTGATATACCCATAATCCGCACTAAGCGCTTCTCATCATCTTTTATAATGCGCACAGCTAAAGATTGGAATTCCCTGCCTACGTCTGTATTTCCGAGTGCATATAACCTGACTCTCTTTAAGTCCAGAGTGAATAGGCATCTTCTGGGCAAGCTCGCTCCATCGTAGATCCCATCTATGCTCTAGAGCAAGATTGGGGTCAAGAGTAAGCCCATCTCAAGTAAAAAAAAAAAAAAAAAAAGAGGGGCTGGCCCCCGATTAGGATCCGTTCGATATAAAATTGTCGGCCAAAAACCAAAAAACTACGTGAAACTGTAAGATTTAGCATTAGTGATACGTGATTTACTGGTTGACACTTAATAAAAATCTTTTTTGTATCAGGCTAGATCTGTCATTCATCATAGACTAGGTTTTATTTATTGCTCTGTTGCTAAAATATTTTTTTTATTTTCTTGTCATATATATCAACGAATAAATAAATCACGAAAACCCTAGTCTATGGTAAGCGGCGCCTTTGTCCATCTAACCAACTTATACCTTCATCAAACACAAGTGAACATAACAATATCATATATTAAACATGTGTAATGGCAACAGGTACAAAGACGGCGTAGAATTGCCCAAAGACGACAGCCGGGTAGTCCAATCCGCGTTACCAGACGGCACGATCAAGCTGAGCATCGAACGCGCGACCCCGGCCGACTGCGGCGCATACAAACTTGTCATTACCAATCCGCATGGGGACAGTGCGGCACTCTGTGCGGTCGCTGTTAACCGTAAGATATATTATTATTTATTTATATTATTGTTAAAATATTTCACACACAATTCCAATCTATTTTGTCACCATTGACGGTCGTACGTACAGCAAACGTACATTATTGACATGCTAACGTTTTATGAATCGATCACCGACTGCACGCATAAAAAAATGACACGTTCCGCGTGCGAGCGAGAGTGCTGAACAAGCGATAGAGAGGCACGATCGGCCTAAGCGTTCGGCTTGTGACGCATCTATCTCTCTTTTACTCCATCGGCCGATGCGTCAGAGTAGCATCAATGTTTGCGACTTTATCACGTCAAATTAACGTCTGTAAACCGACTTTAAAGACAATTAATTTTTACTTGTCATGATGTTATTAAAGCTATTAAGTCGATGCTTCCATAGAGCTCAGTAATCTACCTAAATCAGTAATGGTAGCGATTTAGTTCTATTTCAATCGGTATAGTATACTTGCCTTATTTAAGCTAAATCAGATTTAGTTTCATATATTACCTAATTAAACCTCTAAGACATAGGCGTGCGATTTTCTTTCACTCCTGAAGCCAAGGTTGGGAAAAGAGTTTATAAACGCATTTATTTATAGTAATAAAAGGAGAATCATTGGTAAAATTCCGAAACTCCAAAATGTGTCTCTTCTATAACATTTTTTTTTATTTCTAACATTTTTGTTTTGTCTAACGTACCAGCTACCCCCCGCAAGCCGTCGTTCTCGCAGCAGCTGGAGGACGTGCGGGCGGCGGTGGGGCAGCCGCTGAGGCTGGAGGCGCGCGTCATGGCCTTCCCCGCGCCAGAGGTCAAGTGGTTCAAGGACGGTCAGTACCGATGTTATACCTTACAATATAATTAAAATAGAATATAGTGCTAGGCCGCACTACGGGTAAACGGCCGCGGATTTTAAACGCGTGACTTTATGAATGAATGAATGAAGTAATGAAAAATGGTTTATTGCTTTCATGGCGTTACAAACATTTCTTTCTTTCTGGTCGTTCCCTCAATGCTGAGGATCGTGACTGTATGTCAATCTTCTCCACTCGGTCCGGTTCTGCGCCATATGTACCGCTCCCTGTATCTGGCCTCCAGTCACCTCCTTGATTTGGTCTACCCATCTAGCTGGCGCTCTTCCTCTAGCGCGCTTCCCCTCCATTTGTCCGAGAATGATGAGTTTCTCCAGGCTGTGCAATGGGGATCGCATTATGTGCCCAAAGAAACAAACATTTATAACCAAGGAAAACCAATGCAAGCGGCCGCACTAGCGGTTTTTTTCCCGCCAGTTGAAACTGACTGACTGATTTTAAAACCGCGACTTGTTAGAAAACAGCAGGCGGAAAAAACCACGCTGAAATTGTAGCCCATAGAACTTATATTGACTTATAATAATCGCAGTGAGTGCGCCTTAGGGCGGTTCCGCGGTTTGGCGGTTTACCCGCTCGCGGGAAAAAATAGTAGGATATGAGAGAATAACCACCCCAGGGTGGTTATACAGGGTGTAACAAAAAGGCGAAATTATATTTAAGGATATATATGTATGTAATGTGAACATTAAGAAGTAAAAGTTTTAGTTAAAAATAAACATCTTTTTTTTCCCATACTAAGTAAATAAATTGTTTTTTTACCGAAAGTGTTGACAACCCTGAATCTGCGGTCATTCGTTAGCGAACCCCCGCCCTCAACCCTCCCCCGCCGCACGATCAGCTGATGCGCTAAGGTTGTCACCGATAAGTTTTTGTTAAAACTTTAGCATCAATTTACTCAGTAATTTATACTCGCACGAGTTTGTGATTTCGCATTGGAACTACACATTTACTACTCTACACGTCCTTTAAATTTTATTTCGCCTCTTTGTTACACCCTGTATAAGCCGGAACACGCCAGCGCTCGAGCCTTTTTCGCCGCCAGCCGTCGTCGTGCTCGGAGCTCTCTGAATTTGCGTAGTTTGCGTCTAGTTGCTAATCTGATTGCTTACCGTGATTTTATTAATATTTTTCCTTATTGATTACAATTATTTAGCAGTTATTTTTGTCTTTTTAAAAAAATAATCTTCATTATTCTCAAGACATTATTATTAGCCAGTGTAAGATACTTACAAGCATAGTTTCATCACTGCTTTAGGTAATAGGGATGACGAGCTAGTCGTTAAGCTTAGTAAAGGCCTTAGGGAGGCTTAATTGCATCTGACAATAAGCTTTAGTTAGAGGCCTTAGGGTGGCCTAATTACATATGATAATAAGTTTTAGTCACTGCCCTTACATCTTATCACTAAGCCCGTGTGGTGGAGTGTAACTCAAACCACCTCATAGTTGAGGTCAAATATGAAATGTTTTTAGCTAAACTATAGCACGTGGATCTCGCCTGAAGCATGTGCCCTTCACCATACCACAAAATCCACAAAATATTTTTGAACTACCTTTTCATAAGCTCAAAAACCACATTAAAAAATATTTATGAAAAGAGTATTATACAATACAAGTAGTTTTATTGACATAAAAATTGAGTTACATCTTGTATTCCTACTACATAAAAAAAAAACTTAAATTCAAAAGAAGAAACAACTTGTTTGCCTTTTATTTGCTACCGTCGATACCGAATTAGAAGATTATTTAAACGACAAGAGTGTATGGACTTTAAAACCTGCCTAGCTGGCACTTACTAATTATGTCTTGTAAACTGTATTTCTTGTAAAATCAGGCTGACAAAGGTGACTGAGCTTATTGCACTGCTTCTTCTGATCTCTAGTCGATATGTAGTCCCGAAGCGGGGGTAGGGCTAAGTTATATTTTGGGACGTGTATATGTGCCCGGAGGAGGGTCTGTATACCGAATAAAGCATTTCATTACATCATCATATCAAATGCATAACAACAATGATCAATCCTCCCCAGGCCTCCCCATCCGGCCCTCGCAAGCCGTGAACTTCATCAACCAGCCCGGTGGGCTCATCGGGCTCAGCGTGGATGTCTGCAAGCCGGAGGATGCCGGGGTCTACTCCCTTACTGTCACCAACAAGCTGGGAGAGGTAAACAGATATACCTAGTTACTACTCCAACATAACAATAAGGCATTTTGACGTCCCTTTTTATGGTTTCGTACCCAAAGGATAAAACATAACCCTATTATTTTAGTAATAGGGTAATGTTATAGCGGAGTCTTAACTCCGCTGTCCGTCTGTCTGTCTTCTGTCTGTCAGTCTCATAGACTTAGGATTCGCTACGGTACATTCTATATCTATGGTCTGTCTGTCTGTCCGTCTGTCACCAGGGCGTAACTCATGAACCGTGATAGTTGACAGTATATAAACCAATATGCTGAAGAAAGTATAAATGAGTAGTTCATTTGATTATTTATCGTCTCGCCTTGAATGAAACTTAAAGTATACTTTATTGGTCCAAAAAATAATACATTCGTGATGTCGTCTGCAAATGCAACATTGGCAAGATAAACTTAAGAAATACTAAAATATGCTTAAACTAGCTGTAAGTGTACCCGCAATTTCGGTTGCATAACTAATGTTTGGTATGTCACATATATCCCACAGGAACATTGAACTGAGATAAAAAGTATCCTATATGTTATTCCAGACCTTATTCTATATGTGTGCAAAATTTCATGCAAATCCATTCAGCCGTTTTAGCGTGATTCAGTTACAAACATCTAAACATCCGAATTCCTCACAAACTTTCGCATTTAAATTATTAGTGGGATGGGATTTCAGGTGGCGTCAAAAGCGAAGGTCTCGTTAACGCAGAAGGAGCGCAAGCCCGCGTTCATCGCGGAGCTGATGCCGAGCAAGGTCATCGAGGGCTTCCCGGTCAAGCTGGAGGTCAAGGTGCTGGGACACCCTCCGCCTACAATTAAGTGGTCAGTTTAATGTCTTTATGATCGAAAATATATCAGGAAAATGCTGACGATAATTGTGTTTGGAAAAATATTTGACTTTGAAAGACATAATGACCATTAATTACGAGGAAATTATCTTACACATACGAAAGTCATCGCCATTTATCTGACGACAGGATGGTAAAGCGGATCTTGTCCAACATGTAAAAATAAAATCAAATCAATTTATGTAAAGAAATAATTGGTGATTTATGAAATCCTACCTATTTTTAAGTTAATTATATTTCAGTACGAAAACTTTCACTCAAGGTTGTATCCTCAGTCCACTACTTTATCTACTAAAATTATTTCTCCTCCAGGACCCACAACGGCAAAGAGATAGTCCCAGACGGAACCCACGTCCGCGTGGTGTCCCAACCGGACGGAACCCACGCTCTGCTGATCGATAAAGCCACTGCGGCGGATGCTGGCAAATATGGAGTGGTGGCCATCAACGATAAGGGAGAAACCGGTAGCAGTGCTGATCTGACTGTGGCTAGTGAGTATTATTCCTTGTGTGACTGCAGTTTCTTTCTACTTTATATATGAAAGACAAATCTGCCTTTGACAATTTCTTGAACAGAACTGTACCTATTTAAAAAACACAAATTTAAATTAATTACATGCCAGGTGTATTTGAGATTAAATGTATGCCCCGTATGCGATGAGACGTGGGTTTGGGTCCCATCTGAGGCAATTGATTTTATCAAGTGTTACGTTATCTTCAAACTTGACTAAATTTCTTGTACTGCTACTCGTAATAGACATCTCCAGCCAATATTTGGTCACTGCAGCGGAAGCTCGTGCTAACCTTTAAACAGTAGTCATATTACGTTTTTTTGCGCTGTTCGTTATTTCTATAATTGATATACTTTACTCTTTAAAAAAGACACGTAATATAAATTTTTATCAACACAAATCATTTATAATCTATATAATCGTTACCCAGGCCGTTCCGACGAGTCCTCTCCTCAAGAGCGTCCGCGCCTCATCCACGGGCTCCGTGACGTCACGGCTGAGGAGGGGCAGCCCTTGCTCGTGTCCGCGCCCTTCGTCGGCAACCCTGTGCCCGACGTCACGTGGACCAAGGACGGGCAGCCACTGAAGCCGAGCGAGAGGATATTACTCACTTGTGATGGGAAGAGGGTGAGTGAAGCATTATTTTTGTTGATAACTAAGTGTAGCTCTAAAGAGATTAGTCTGTTGTCCCAAATAATAAAAAGTTGAGAATCGTAGTGATTTCGACTCCTAACTCCTATTTTAATGCCTGCAGCGGCGGGCATTGGTTCTGAATGCCTGTGACATGTACCTTTCCATGTTCCCACTATTAGTAATATTATTAATAACGAGGACCTAGTTACCGAAATGTGGGAAGTGGCGTCCACTAAAATCATACCCATTGTTATATCGGTAAACGGGTTAATTCCAGCCGCATAAGGTGTACACTTTAGCCACACAGCAAAGATGCAGAAGGCAGTGGTGCTTGATACCGCACGCATCTTCCGCTGTTTCTCTCCCTTTTGTCCTGATCCTGACCAACTGTGCAATTGCCGATTACCGCCAAATAGGCGAGAGGTTTTTGGGCTATAAATTAAATAATAACAACATTTTTATCTCCCCAGGTTGGCCTAGAGATCGACCCGATAGATCTCCCCGACGCGGGCAAGTACGCCGTGAAGCTGGTCAACCCGCTGGGTGAAGACAGTTCTGAAGGGACAGTACAAGTGCGCAAGGTGTACACGCCGCCCACCTTCTCGCAGCGGTTCAGCGACTTACAGCAGGTAAAGATCTAGTAAATTTACCTTATAATCATCCCCTATCATGGGACAGGCATCACCTCTACTATAATATAGACAATGCGAGTTGAAGTTGGTGAACCCGCTGGGTGAGGACAGTTCTAAAGGCACGGTGGCCACCTTCTCGCAGCGGTTCAATGACCTGCAGCAGGTAACTAATATGCGATGTAACCCTGGATACAGTCCCGTGCATAACACAAGCCTCAACCTTACTAGGACGTGGATAACATGGGGTGGAGCTGGTGAATCCGCAGGGCGAGGAAAGCTTATGCAGTCATAAATCACAACTTTATAAGACTACCTCGTATCACTCGTATTTACTATATGTCTTTATCTGTTTACTGTAAAAAAGACTGACAGAAGTGGCTGTATTTGTAGCACATCATATTCCTTTTACATCCAGCCGATACGTTGTTTCGGAGTGGTGTAAATAAATAACCAACTATTTTTATGGACGCAACATTGCAACCCCCAAAAAAAACTTTTCTCCATACGCAAACTGATGTCCGCTGGTTGAAGGTTTAATAAGGGTTTCTTTTTATGATTTCATGAAAAAAGATACTTCATTTGTGCAGCAGAATGACCCCTAGTAGGAAATTACCTAATAAATAATTAACTCCTTAAATACTTCTCATCCCAGGGCATAACCTTAACTCTGAGGTGATTTCGGGTATAAATGACCACAATGGCGGGCATTGATTATATTCCGAGGTAAGCAGTAGGTACTTATTAATGTGTTTTTTGATGAAAATCTGTGGTTATTATCAATAACACACATTTGTAAGTACCTACTGCCTACCTCATTTCATTTATCAGGTAGGCACTGCGTCATTGCCTATATGCACCGCACGCCCCTGAATGCCCAGAATTTTTAAACAAATATATTATTAAGCTTTAAATATTTAATATCTATATGACACAACAAATTTACTACTTTTATTCCCAGCTCCCAACCTTCGACGCGAAGTTCCCAGCGCGTATACTCGGAGTTCCTGCTCCCGAGATATCCTGGTACAAGAACGGTTCACCCCTTCGCCACGGGGACAAGTACAACATCAAGCGGGACGGCGACGCGTGCTGTCTGTACGTCAGGGATCTGACGCACGATGACGCGGGCACGTACAAGTGCGTCGCGAAGAACAGGGAGGGGGAAGCGTCGTGTGAGGCCGCCTTGGAAGTTGTGGACAAAATGTAAGTTGTTTTCCGTTGATAGACAATCATGATGTACTTCCCGCTCTACAACATTGAGTGCGACAAAGACGGGTGCTATATATACGTCAGGAATCTAAGGCACGATGACGCAAGGATATGTGCGTCACGAGGAACAGGGAGGCTGCCTTGGAAGTCGTCGACAAAATGTAAGTTGTGACACTTTTTCTCTATAACATCAAGCGGGATGGAGACGCGTGTTGTCTGTGTATGTCAGAGATCTGACGCACGATGTCGCAGGGACTTACAAGTGCGTCGCAAAGAACAGGGAGGGGGAAGCGTCTTGCGAGGCTGCTTTGGAAGTTGTCGACAAAATGTAAGTTAGCTAAAAAACGCAACTACTTACGTCACACTAGAATACTTGCGAGCTACATCAGTTTGTCTGCATCCTTGTGTTCCTTCTTTCCATCCTTGTATTATCAGAACATTGAAACATCAATCCATAAAGAAATAACAAAATCCATAATAACTAGATTTGATCTTCTGAAAAATTAAGAGCCTTTGTTTTTGTTTTGGTTTGGTGATATATTATCTAGATGTGTCGGAGTCTAGTAGCTGCAATATAAAGCCTCAAGGTCAGACAAGTGGATATTTTCACCAGAGTCAAGTCTAAACCAGTGTTCCGCATAGGGTGTACCGCAGCACACTGGTGAACAGTGGTCATAAGTTGTGCCTCGGAAAAACAAGATTGTCTTAAAAACGTATTTTTAGTAAGTAGGTAAGGGTAAGAAAAACACTTACACATATTATGTAAATCGTTTTGGTTGAGGTGTACCTAAAAAAATTCCGTTTTCCTAGATGTACCTTGAGCACAAAAGTTTGCGGAACACTGGTTAAACAACCGTGTCATTAAACGCGATTCAACAGACCCATCTATTACATATATACCTAACTCACCCGATTGGTGAGTGGTAAATAAATAATAAATAAACCGTTTATTAAGTACAAGAAATGTAAATACAGAATTCGTCATGAATTGAATGCAATGAGCCTCGAGTGCAATTCCCAGATCTGTTAAATTCAAAAAACAAACGTATCTAATAGCCGGGATGTTCCGGGAGATGCCATTGACAAAATTCATCGTCTGACACCGACCTCGTAACATTAAGATCGTAATTATTTACTTAAACACCTTGACATTATATTAGTGTATTGTCTAGCAAATATTAAAATATAAATGTATTATTTGTTACAGCGGCAGGAAGCAGAAGATGGAGCCGCCGCAGTTCCTGAAGAAGATCGGCGACACCGAGGTGCTGCGCGGCATGAGCGCCAAGTTCACCGCCTGCGCCACCGGCATGCCCGAGCCTGACGTCGAATGGTAATGTAGCTCTTATTGCTAAGTAATAACGTCTATTTTTTAATGCCCACCACCTCATATAGGACATCATGGAAACCTTAAGCCTTATAATGAATACTTTTAAAGTCGTAGATTTATGTAATCAAGTGTCTAGCTAGAATTAAGCTAGGAAACTGTTTCTGTGATCCTTGGTCAAGACCAAGGATCACAGAAACAGTTTCCTGTGTTTTCGATTTCTCCATGAAAATGTTCTATAGTCATTTTTCACACAGATTTTATTCCCCGCTTTCTTAGTCGGTTCATAGTTTAGGGAAATACTTTTTTAGCCCTGAACTGTTTTAAGAATAGACTTTTCATGTTTGGTGCGTCTGTTTGTTAGTAGGTAACTGTTTGAAATTACACTCTCATTTGCAGAGAATGTATTTGAAGTACGAGTAGCTATCATTGTATTATTATGGACATCCCTCTGACATTTTCGTCACAATAATAACAATTTATGCTATGGACATATCCACATTAATATCGTAGGTTACTACTTTAAATCCGCTCTCTACTCATTAGCATATTGAAATTTTAGGGTCCGATGTATCATGATTTGTTACCATGATTTGGTTCCAAGCTCTCTACTGATTTGTAACGAAATTTCTAGCTTCATCATCATTATCTCAGCTTATTGCAGTCCACTGTGGACGTAAGCCTCCTCCAAAGAGCACGATCTCCCGCTTTTTTCATCAATCCACTGCCAGCCATCTTCCTAACTTTCCATCCATATATAATATCATGCTTTTCACCCTCAGGTTCCGCAACGACGAGAAGTTGTTCCCGTGCGAGCGCATCCGCATGGACAAGGAGACGACTGGCCTGCTGCGGCTGACGCTGGCTGGCGTCGATCCTAGTGACGTCGGCACCTACAAGTGTCGTATCTGGAACCCGCACGGGGAAGACTCTTGCACTGCTGAGCTTACTTATGACAGTGAGTGATCAGAATACATTTTATTTTATTTTTGTAGTTGACATGAGGAGGACTCTTGTACTGCCGAGCTTACTTTAAATGACAGTGAGTGATCGGTACATCTGATTTTATTTTTGTAGTTCAGAAAGTAGGCTGGTACACCACCAGTTTATGAAGTAAAAACTCTAAAAAACGTATAATCTGCAGTGACCATAATACATTTAATTTTAATGGAGTCACAAACAATACACTTAATTTTATCTTATAACACAGTCGAGAAAGTTAATGGTGTACCAGTTTACGAAGTGAAAACTCTTTAAAGCGTATAGTAAAAATATTACTGGGACATGTAAAGTGCCTTTTATTAAAGGCCATTACCAATTTGCAGAAATAAATGATTTTGATTTTGAGTATGCCTGCCTCGCTTAAACAATATGTTTTATAGAGAGCAAGAGTTTTAGTTTCATTTCATAAACTGATAAACTGCCAACTTGTTAAATAAATAACGTTTTTAATTGATTGACTACGATAGTGATTACGTACACTATCCTACAGTTGCATCAAAAGAAGTTAGCTTTTTAAAGAGGATCTTCTAGGTGATAATGACTGACGCTGCCATTAAATAAACTATTATGAAGAATGTTCAGTAACTTTGAATATTAGCTCTCCATATTCTCTGTCAAAAATAAAAAATACAAGTGAAAGAATTACTTCGATACGTCAATAAAGAAGTAAACGTGTGACGGTGTGACGTCATCACACAACGCTCGCTCAGTCCGCTCGCGCTCTCATCAGCACGGTGTCTGGCGATTAGCTATTAAGCGGAACGTTGTAAATTGACGTCACATGCGGTCACGTGACTGTAAGCGGGACTCGATATTTATCGTACGTTTAAATGCCTGAAAAATCAAAACTAATAAGTATTTCTGACTTCATCAAAAACTAGTGTATTTGTATAGCTGTAACAAACTTTTAACCGACCTATTAACATTCTCCATTGTATAAATCTTCCATTGTAGGCAAATAAAAAAAAACAGTAAAAATATAACCAACGCCGGCAAATTTCGTCTACTTTAACTAACTCTCAGATTTATGACAATCTTTTGAAAACTCAAAACTAAACAATCATATGATGTCATCAACATAATTACAGCTCTCGAGCCACAAACCCATAAGCGTCCCATCGGCGACCAGTACTCTGACTTCGACAAGATGAAGAAGACCGGCATCCCCATGCCGCTGGCCGACAAGCCCATCATCTCGCGCATGGCTGACAGGCACCTCACTCTCTCATGGAAGCCGTCGATACCCCATGGGCCCCGCTTTCCTGTCACGTACCAGGTTAGTGGAAGATTATGAGTGAAAGAAGCTGTCGTATCAAGACGTATAACTGTTTAAAAAGATATTGAACTGTGTAAAATTCACATTTAAAAATCCATATGAAAGAAGCATATAAAGTAGACGATTATTTCAACGGAAAGAGTTCATGTACTTTTAAATTTGCTTAGCTAGCACTTATTACGTGTCTTTCCTTTTACTTCCTTTATTAAAGGCTGACGAAGGTGACTGAGTTTGTAGCGCTGTTTCTTCTTATCACCAGCCAATATGTAGTTCTTAAATATGTTGTAGCGCATTGCTATATTATAGAATTTGTATTCCGTTCTCAAATTCGTTTTGAGACCTTGGCAACACTTTATTTCCTTTAAAAAAAAACCTAAGTGCTACTTTCATCAGCTTTAATAGACAAATGCATGATTTTCCCTAATTTTTTACATCCTATACAAGGTGTAATTACAATGACGAAAAACCTAATAAAGGATTTCTGGTGCATAAATACAAAAACTTTTATGGGACCAATATCCCAGGTTGTCGCGATTTTATTTAGAAAAGGTTTTTCATTGCGTTTCCAGTGTTGCTTCTGTAGAAAAAGTTGTTGTTTTTAATTAGTTTATGATTATACTGCTAATTAATAGATGCGATCCTCCAAAAAGGAAAACCTTTTAGAAAAAGCGTTATTTCAATTACATCTTGTAAGTTAGACAGACGAGCTGGTAAAGGTTGCAGGAAGCTGCTGGATGCAGGCCGCTTCCAACCGGCCAATCTGGAAGCAACTGGGGGAGGCCTATATTATAATAAACACTGCGCCAACCTCAAAGTGGTAGGTTTACAAACGGAGCTCTTTTACAGCGGCTTGTCAACCCCGTTATTGAAAAAAAGAGTACATTTACTTAGCGTTATGTAAATCTCAAAAGTTTTTTGTTTTTAACGATAATATCATAAAACTTTGGGGGGCAAATTATGTATATTTAGTAAAATTGTAATTCGATTTATAATAAAAACGAAAAACACCCTAATTTAAATTAGCGTAGTGTTTATTGAAGCTAGCCACAGGACGTTCACTGATTGAAATGAAAATTAAATGAAATGATTTATTCTGTATGTAGGCCCTCCTCCGGGCACTTATACACGTCCCAAAATATAACTTAGCCCTACCACGGCTTCGGGACAACATATAGGCTGGTGATTAGAACAAACTGTCACTGGACGTCCTGTAGCTGAAATGATGTATTACATCTTGTACAAACAACTATCGTTAATCAGGTGGAGATGTGCGAAGTCCCCGACGGTGATTGGTTCACGGCGCGCACCGGGCTCCGCTCGTGCGTGTGTGACATCCGCAACCTGCAGCCCTTCCGCGACTACCGCTTTCGCGTGCGCGTCGAGAACCAGTTCGGGGTCAGCGACCCCTCGCCGCACGCGGCCACGCAGCGCGCCAGGCTGGAGCCGGACCCGCCCAAGTTCGTGCCCTACCTCGAGCCGGGGATCGACTTCAGGCCGGAGACGTCGCCGTACTTCCCTAGAGGTGAGGCGATAGTAGATGCGCGTCCAGAACCAGTTCGGGGTCAGCGACCCCTCGCCGCACGCGGCCACGCAGCGCGCCAGGCTGGAGCCGGACCCGCCCAAGTTCGTGCCCTACCTCGAGCCGGGGATCGACTTCAGGCCGGAGACGTCGCCGTACTTCCCTAGAGGTGAGGCGATAGTAGATGCGCGTCCAGAACCAGTTCGGGGTCAGCGACCCCTCGCCGCACGCGGCCACGCAGCGCGCCAGGCTGGAGCCGGACCCGCCCAAGTTCGTGCCCTACCTCGAGCCGGGGATCGACTTCAGGCCGGAGACGTCGCCGTACTTCCCTAGAGGTGAGGCGATAGTAGATGCGCGTCCAGAACCAGTTCGGGGTCAGCGACCCCTCGCCGCACGCGGCCACGCAGCGCGCCAGGCTGGAGCCGGACCCGCCCAAGTTCGTGCCCTACCTCGAGCCGGGGATCGACTTCAGGCCGGAGACGTCGCCGTACTTCCCTAGAGGTGAGGCGATAGTAGATGCGCGTCCAGAACCAGTTCGGGGTCAGCGACCCCTCGCCGCACGCGGCCACGCAGCGCGCCAGGCTGGAGCCGGACCCGCCCAAGTTCGTGCCCTACCTCGAGCCGGGGATCGACTTCAGGCCGGAGACGTCGCCGTACTTCCCTAGAGGTGAGGCGATAGTAGATGCGCGTCCAGAACCAGTTCGGGGTCAGCGACCCCTCGCCGCACGCGGCCACGCAGCGCGCCAGGCTGGAGCCGGACCCGCCCAAGTTCGTGCCCTACCTCGAGCCGGGGATCGACTTCAGGCCGGAGACGTCGCCGTACTTCCCTAGAGGTGAGGCGATAGTAGATGCGCGTCCAGAACCAGTTCGGGGTCAGCGACCCCTCGCCGCACGCGGCCACGCAGCGCGCCAGGCTGGAGCCGGACCCGCCCAAGTTCGTGCCCTACCTCGAGCCGGGGATCGACTTCAGGCCGGAGACGTCGCCGTACTTCCCTAGAGGTGAGGCGATAGTAGATGCGCGTCCAGAACCAGTTCGGGGTCAGCGACCCCTCGCCGCACGCGGCCACGCAGCGCGCCAGGCTGGAGCCGGACCCGCCCAAGTTCGTGCCCTACCTCGAGCCGGGGATCGACTTCAGGCCGGAGACGTCGCCGTACTTCCCTAGAGGTGAGGCGATAGTAGATGCGCGTCCAGAACCAGTTCGGGGTCAGCGACCCCTCGCCGCACGCGGCCACGCAGCGCGCCAGGCTGGAGCCGGACCCGCCCAAGTTCGTGCCCTACCTCGAGCCGGGGATCGACTTCAGGCCGGAGACGTCGCCGTACTTCCCTAGAGGTGAGGCGATAGTAGATGCGCGTCCAGAACCAGTTCGGGGTCAGCGACCCCTCGCCGCACGCGGCCACGCAGCGCGCCAGGCTGGAGCCGGACCCGCCCAAGTTCGTGCCCTACCTCGAGCCGGGGATCGACTTCAGGCCGGAGACGTCGCCGTACTTCCCTAGAGGTGAGGCGATAGTAGATGCGCGTCCAGAACCAGTTCGGGGTCAGCGACCCCTCGCCGCACGCGGCCACGCAGCGCGCCAGGCTGGAGCCGGACCCGCCCAAGTTCGTGCCCTACCTCGAGCCGGGGATCGACTTCAGGCCGGAGACGTCGCCGTACTTCCCTAGAGGTGAGGCGATAGTAGATGCGCGTCCAGAACCAGTTCGGGGTCAGCGACCCCTCGCCGCACGCGGCCACGCAGCGCGCCAGGCTGGAGCCGGACCCGCCCAAGTTCGTGCCCTACCTCGAGCCGGGGATCGACTTCAGGCCGGAGACGTCGCCGTACTTCCCTAGAGGTGAGGCGATAGTAGATGCGCGTCCAGAACCAGTTCGGGGTCAGCGACCCCTCGCCGCACGCGGCCACGCAGCGCGCCAGGCTGGAGCCGGACCCGCCCAAGTTCGTGCCCTACCTCGAGCCGGGGATCGACTTCAGGCCGGAGACGTCGCCGTACTTCCCTAGAGGTGAGGCGATAGTAGATGCGCGTCCAGAACCAGTTCGGGGTCAGCGACCCCTCGCCGCACGCGGCCACGCAGCGCGCCAGGCTGGAGCCGGACCCGCCCAAGTTCGTGCCCTACCTCGAGCCGGGGATCGACTTCAGGCCGGAGACGTCGCCGTACTTCCCTAGAGGTGAGGCGATAGTAGATGCGCGTCCAGAACCAGTTCGGGGTCAGCGACCCCTCGCCGCACGCGGCCACGCAGCGCGCCAGGCTGGAGCCGGACCCGCCCAAGTTCGTGCCCTACCTCGAGCCGGGGATCGACTTCAGGCCGGAGACGTCGCCGTACTTCCCTAGAGGTGAGGCGATAGTAGATGCGCGTCCAGAACCAGTTCGGGGTCAGCGACCCCTCGCCGCACGCGGCCACGCAGCGCGCCAGGCTGGAGCCGGACCCGCCCAAGTTCGTGCCCTACCTCGAGCCGGGGATCGACTTCAGGCCGGAGACGTCGCCGTACTTCCCTAGAGGTGAGGCGATAGTAGATGCGCGTCCAGAACCAGTTCGGGGTCAGCGACCCCTCGCCGCACGCGGCCACGCAGCGCGCCAGGCTGGAGCCGGACCCGCCCAAGTTCGTGCCCTACCTCGAGCCGGGGATCGACTTCAGGCCGGAGACGTCGCCGTACTTCCCTAGAGGTGAGGCGATAGTAGATGCGCGTCCAGAACCAGTTCGGGGTCAGCGACCCCTCGCCGCACGCGGCCACGCAGCGCGCCAGGCTGGAGCCGGACCCGCCCAAGTTCGTGCCCTACCTCGAGCCGGGGATCGACTTCAGGCCGGAGACGTCGCCGTACTTCCCTAGAGGTGAGGCGATAGTAGATGCGCGTCCAGAACCAGTTCGGGGTCAGCGACCCCTCGCCGCACGCGGCCACGCAGCGCGCCAGGCTGGAGCCGGACCCGCCCAAGTTCGTGCCCTACCTCGAGCCGGGGATCGACTTCAGGCCGGAGACGTCGCCGTACTTCCCTAGAGGTGAGGCGATAGTAGATGCGCGTCCAGAACCAGTTCGGGGTCAGCGACCCCCCGCCGCACGCGGCCACGCAGCGCGCCAGGCTGGAGCCGGACCCGCCCAAGTTCGTGCCCTACCTCGAGCCGGGGATCGACTTCAGGCCGGAGACGTCGCCGTACTTCCCTAGAGGTGAGGCGATAGTAGATGCGCGTCCAGAACCAGTTCGGGGTCAGCGACCCCTCGCCGCACGCGGCCACGCAGCGCGCCAGGCTGGAGCCGGACCCGCCCAAGTTCGTGCCCTACCTCGAGCCGGGGATCGACTTCAGGCCGGAGACGTCGCCGTACTTCCCTAGAGGTGAGGCGATAGTAGATGCGCGTCCAGAACCAGTTCGGGGTCAGCGACCCCTCGCCGCACGCGGCCACGCAGCGCGCCAGGCTGGAGCCGGACCCGCCCAAGTTCGTGCCCTACCTCGAGCCGGGGATCGACTTCAGGCCGGAGACGTCGCCGTACTTCCCTAGAGGTGAGGCGATAGTAAATGGGCACATTTCATCCTTTGACAACCTCCGTAGCTGCGAGGCACTCACGCCAGACTTGGCGGCGCCATCTCGGAGGTCTCGGGCTCGATTCTCGGTCAAGTTGGAAAGCGAACTATCCTGACTGTCTCAAGCCTGCGTGTGCTAGAGAGCGCCTACAGCAAATGATTGTTGTCTAGTCCCTCTTTGTACATTATGAACGTCAAAGTAAAATAATGAATTCCTTACTTTTCGTCATTGAAGGAAATAAATTGCTCACTTCGTTATAACAATAAATTAGTGTTTTATCACTAGCGATCGACCCTTATTCCCTAAAAATTTGCAATCAGCAAATTTTTACAATCTCGGAGTCGTGGCATTTTTTAAATAAAGAAGAGCTTCCCGTATCCAGTCAAGATATGTGATGTTGTCCAATATTTATTTATTTATTTATATCTCCATTTGTCTCAGACTTCGACATTGAGCGCCCTCCCCACGACGGCTACGCGCAAGCGCCGCGCTTCCTACGTCAGGAACACGACTCGCAGTACGGAGTCAAGGGCCACAACGTGAACCTGTTCTGGTTCGTCTACGGATACCCGAAGCCGAAGATGACGTACCTGTACAACGACGAGCCGATAGAGCTGGGCGGCCGGTACGATTGGAGCTACACGCGCAATGGACAGGCTACATTGTTTATTAACAAGTAAGTGTCACGTCCTACGCTACGCTTGCCGGTACGTGGCCTCCATTTCAGAACCTTTCTGCCCCATCGGCCGTCAGTTCTACGTGCTATGTGCCTTGCCCACTGCCACGCCAGCTTGCTAATCTGTCGGGACGTTCACCCACAAGGTGGGCAGACGACCTGGTAAAGGTTGCAGGAAGCCGCTGGATGCAGGTCGCTTCCAACCGGCCGATCTAGAAGTCACTGGGGGACGCCTATGTTCAGCTGTGGACGTCTTGTGGCTAAAATGATGATGATGAAGTTTTACTTACAACTAGCGGATTACAACTAGGATGCGTTAGACCATTACGATTACGGTGGATTGGGTAGTAATGTGACGCGCCTGCATCGCATGCCGTGATTGGTTGTTAGCTCTGCGCACGCGTTTCTGATACGATGATCGTCTCGCAAGATGCACAAAGGGATCCGCAGTGCTCAAGATCCATACTGGGGAATGTAATAGACTGTGACTTGGTACTCGACTGTTGGTGTTTTAAATAAGCTCAAAATTACCCAGCGCGACAGTGTTCTTTATAACTAAAACTTATAATCACGGGTCTAAACAACGGCGTAGTATAGTATGTAGTAGTATTGATACTACTTACATTCCTCGACGTTTCGACCGTGATACTACGGTCGTGGTCACGAGGGGACTGGTGCGCGGCGTCTTCGTCTGCATCGGGCGGCCGGTTCTTCTGCTACCCTCGAATTCTCCGATATTTGTCGTGCACTTGAACTAGAGTCAGTAAGTTCAGTGCGACACACAACACTCACAGTATCCGGGTTAATGTTTATTGATAAAGGTGACACACGTGGTTGGCACTTATTATAGTGTTCTTTATGTGAGTGTTTTTCAAAGTGTAAGCCGCGTCCCCCTTTTTCCGGTTATAAATCGCAAAAAATTTGCTCTCTTTGTCCTATTAGTAGAAAAAGCTTTCTGCCTGTCCGCCCGTATACAACTTATATAAAACTTTGTATACAGTTTTCTTTGATCTACGATTATGAGGCACCAAGTTGTATTATGATGTGCTCATAATTAAAATTTACCTAATGTGTGCAAGTAACGCTGTCTTTGTAACAATGTCTCTTTTAATCTTTCAACTGCACAGCTGTGTCCACGGGGTTTTTAATTACTACAAAAACAAAAAATCTTGAAGTGGGGAATTATATTTCTCGTAATAATCTCACCAGACGCAGACAATAAACTTATCAAACTTCCACAGAATGCTAGAACGCGACGCAGGATGGTACGAAGCCGTAGCCACCAACGAACACGGACAAGCTCGTCAACGAGTACGCCTCGAACTAGCCGAATATCCCGTCTTTATTCGTCGGCCGGAGGAGAGCGTAGTGCTACAGCGACGCACCGCCCGGATAGAGGCCCGGGTCACCGGCGTGCCCTACCCGGACATCAAGTGGTACAAGGACTGGCAGCCGCTCGCGGCTAGCACTAGGATCAAGGTGAGCAACTTCAATTAATAATTGATTTATTTTAACCACAGTCAGACCACTGTACCGTTCTTTAGGTACCTGCGTGGTAAGACGTGGGACGGGAAAGTTTGTAGCAGTGTATAACATCGCTTCACGTTGGGTTTATCGCGGTGTCCACTCAAAAACACAATAATTATGCCCTTTCTGTTCACTTGTTAATTTGATGTAGGTTTTACGATGCTTTTAAAAAAAAACATTCTTGAATTGATCAAACTGATCCTAATAGAAAGTTGTTTGTTGACGTAATAAAATTGTCTTAGAAGTTAAATAACAAGATCCTATTTAAATATTTATCTAGCTGCAGTTTTATCATATAAGTAATATGGTTACACACATAAAATTTTCTTTATAAAATCTATCTCAGGCGATTCTTATGAATTTACTGAGATGCCTCCCAAGTGGCTCCCAAAACCAATTTAACTATTATTTCAGGGCATTTTGAACTGACAAGTTCACTGGGGGTTTAAAGTCCACATGCCTTTATTAGTCACCCGTTCTACTTCAAACTGAAACCCTGTTTCTCCCCCAGATCCAGTTCATCGAGCCGGACACGACCGTGCTGATCATCCACGACGTGATCCTGAAGGACGAGGGCCTGTACTCGGTGTCGGCGCGCAACGCGGCCGGCGCCGTCAGCTCGTCCGCCATGCTGCACGTCGAGGAGGACGAGCATACCTACTCGGATAGGTGAGAACTTTCTAACGGTTTTAGTTGAAAGCTTCTAAAGTCCGGCTTGTCCGAACACAGTATTTCCTATATTCCTCTACGCTGGTAAAACCTGGACGTTACGTGCAGCTGAAAAAATTAAGATATACGCTCTGGAAATGTGGTACTGGAGGAAAATGCTTGGGGTGTCTTGGACCGAGTTTCGCACCAATATCTCCATTCTCCAAGAAATTCATATCAAACAGTGTCTATTTGTTCTGGTCCAAGCACGCATCCTGAAATACTTCGGACATTGTGTCTCTAGGCGAAACAATGAACCCATTGAGCACACCCCGCTCCGTCATAACGAAACAACTAGTTACCATATGTTTGTCTTTACGCGTCAAATGCGGCGAGAAGCGACGCGCGGATAAAAACACTTGAAGCCACGCAACCCGTACCGCACCGCTCGACGCGTCGCCTTTGCTTGAACGTGGCCCAGTCTCCCCTAAAGAGCGCCAAACAGATCACAATCTCCCGCTGTTTTCGTCCAGCCACTGCCAGCCATCTTCCTAACGCTATCAGTGCATCAAGTTGGCCGCGTCCTACACTACGTTTATTTTGAATTATGTATTACTAATGCCAGCTAACTTTCTAAGGCCATTAGTTCATCGAGTTGAATCACGTCCTACACTAGTTATCCAAAGGGTAAAACAGGACCCTAATACAAAGACTCTGCTGTCCGTCTGTCTGTGTGTCTGTCCGTCTATCACCAGGCTATATCTCATGAGCTGTGATAGTTAAATAATTGAAATTTTCACAGATCATGTATTTCTGTTGCCGCTATAAATAAAAAAACCAGTATAAAATAAATATTCAAGGGAGCTCCCATAGAACAAACGTGATTTTTTTGCTCGTTTTTTATAGATAATGGCGCGGAACCCTTCGTGCGCGAGTCCGACTTGCACTTGGCTGGTTTTTTTATCCAGTCACTGCCAGCAAAGTTCCCAAGATATTCGGTCGAGCTAGGGTCGTCCTACACTACATTTCCCGATCAGTTTGTTCTCAATAATGTATTATGTTTAGGATCCGCTCGCACCCCCCGCGCATCAAGGCGAGCGAGAAGCCGTTCGGCGACTACTACGACCTCGGCGACGAGCTCGGCCGCGGCGTGCAGGGTGTTGTCTACCACGCCGCAGAGAGGCTTACAGGTTTACTACATATACCTATCACTACAATTAAAGTGTCTGTCTGTTTGTTTCGGCTAATCTCTGAAACGGCTAGACTGATTCTAACATTTTTTTACTGGCAGATAGCTAATGTTATATGGCGTAACTAAGGCTACTTTTAAATCCCGATTTATAAGCGCATTTAATCCTGAACTATCCACTTACATGGTATTAAACATCATTTTATGACTGTCAGTTTATATAACAATGATAGAGACAGAGTGATAATTATGTTATCTTGTACTAAAGTAATTTAAAATTAGTCCGGTTGTGCGCAAGTTCAAATAAATTAATCAAATCCCCCAGGTCGCAACTACGCCGCCAAAATAATGCACGGCCACTCCGACTTAAAGCCGTTCATGAAGAACGAGCTCGACATCATGAACCTTCTGAACGACCGTCACTTAATCCGTCTCCACGACGCGTTCGAACACACGCACACGCTGGCGCTGGTCACAGAGCTGGCGGCGGGCGGAGAGTTAGTGCGCGACCGCCTGCTGCGCAGCCAGGGGTACACGGAGCGGGAGATCGCGGGATACGTGCGACAAGTGCTGTGGGGGCTTAAGTACATGCACGACAACAGCGTCGCGCATCTCGGACTTACGGTAAGTTTCAACATAAAAATCGGTCATTTTCAGATCAAAAACCAGTAAAAAAAAAACAATTTTGCCGAGGACATTCGCTCTTTAGAGATATCAATGATAAGTAGACTCTGATTATAACCAGAGAAGGCAAAAGTAAGTTGTTTTTTCGTCAATGACACCTAGCGACCACTGGGGTCGCTAGTGATACTTGCAAAGCGGGACTTATAATGTAAATTCTACTAACTAGACAGACACTTGCGGTTTAGGTGGATCAATGACAGGGAGATTCTTACGACGAATAGGCAAAGTAGGTAAGTAGTAGTTTCGTCAATGACACTTATTTTGCAGTACCAGTGGTCACTATAGTAGAGAGGATGCATAATGTAAATACTAAGTGGATAGACACTCATTGGTAAGAAAGAATGAAACTACGAGGTGGGTAAAAGATGCGAAGGTAGCACAACGTGTGTAACACCTCAACGACCGTCATATCATCCGTCTTCACGACGCGTTCGAACACACGCACACGCTGGCGCTGGTCACAGAGCTAGCGGCGGGCGGCGAGTTAGTGCGCGACCGCCTGCTGCGAAGCCAGGGGTATACCGAGCGGGAGATCGCGGGATACGTGCGACAAGTGCTGCGGGGGCTTAAGTACATGCACGACAACAGCGTGGCGCATCTGGGACTTACGGTAAGTATCGACTAATTTGTACATTGTTTAGAGGAACACATGCTAAAGTAATCTTAAATAGCGCTGTTTGGTCTTGTCCAATATTGTCAACACACTGTCGACCAGAGGTGCTCGTAGCTCAGTGGCGCAGCGCTTTAGTTTCGATTACTAAAGTTAAGCAACAAACGCCGCGGTCGTGAGTGGATGGGTGACCATTCCGACCATATTTAGTGACATTTATCACGAACATCTCCGTGCTTCGAAAGGCACGTTAAAAGTTGGTCCCGGTCAATATCGCTTGATATTGGTCGTGAAGCCTAGTCAGAGGCCTTAAGGCGGCTTGATAACATCTGACAGTAAGGTTTAGTCACTGGCCTTACAGCACCCCTCCACCAATCCGCACCGGGCCCGCGTGGTGGAGTTTGGCCCAAACCACCTCATAGTTGAGGTGAGGCCTGAGCTCTGCAGTGGGACGTATATAGGCATACTTTATTTTACTTTACTGTCGACCAATAACTAAGTAGAAGAAGAAGGAAAAAATCGTTGGACATCAGTCATCACACACAACTACACAAAAAATAAAAAAACGTTTTAAAAACTTGTTTACTATATGCCTGTAATGTCAAGGATAAAATAACTTCTTTCAGCTTGAGCCACGGCCTGTATAGGCCACGACGTAAATGTTCGACAACTTTGGAAACCTCTGACGTAGTGATTATTTGATCAATAGCAGCTGATTTCAAATCACTGATCAAATATTCACTACGGGTAATATTGCTAAATTTAGGCCTCAGAATAAAATGCCGAAGCCATCGTCTGTGAACTGTTTGAATTCAGTAGCTCTTTGCAACCATTGCATCAAAGATTGACCATAACATTTTTTTCCTAGATTGGCGAACTGCTGCTCTCTCACGCCGGCAGCGATGAGCTAAAGATCTGCGACTTCGGCCTCTCCCGACGCGTCCAGTTCGGCAAGCACGCCACACTCGACTACGGGATGCCCGAGTTCGTGGCTCCCGAAGTAGCCAGTGGAGAAGGCGTGTCTTTCGGAGCGGATATGTGGAGTGTCGGCATTATAACTTACATCCTGCTGAGCGGACACTCGCCGTTTAGAGGAATCAATGATAGGGAAACGCTGACTAGGATCAGAGAAGGCAGAGTAAGTAGTTTCGTCATTGACACCTATTTTCACTACCAAAATTCGCTAGTGGGGAGGGAGTTAATTCTGTGGCGGCTATGTAGAAAGTGGGCATTAAAACGTATATTCTACTGAATGGACAGAACTCACAAGTAGGAAGGGGAAAAAACTACTACGTGAAGCTACTAGTTAACACTCATTCTTCCGAGACACTTTCTGCTTAGAGAAATCAAAGCCAGCCCCCTTAGCATGAACAACAAAACACGATATGATATAGTGATTTATCGACACTAACTGTCAAAATATTAACTTTTATCGAAACCGACCGTGACGTCACCGGCACGGTAATGCTCGCTGTTTCGATAAAAGTTCAAGATGATGACTTTGTATAACATATTTTGTCAGCAGGTGTCGATAAATTGCTGGTGCTCGTGGGTTCGAGATGACAATATTTGAACCTGAGTCATGGATGCTATTATGTATTTTTGCCATATATATTTGCCATAGATGCCATTGAAAGTTGTGCGCACTTAGTTTGGATTGAAATAATGAGTGTGATTGTTGGAAAAAATATATATTACGTCGGTAGTCTGACCAGACAGCAGTTGAGCAACCGTCGTTCATTTTTGGAAACATGGATGTAAAATTCATTTAAGAAAAATAGTTGTACCAATTCAATTGGTCCTTTTTTAAACGCCTCACTTTCCAAGATTGACTCCTATCTAAAACTGTTTTCCCCCCTAGTGGGAATGGCACGACGAGGAGTGGTGGTCCCGCCTCAGCAGCGAGAGCCGCGACTTCATCAGCAAGCTGCTGACGTACAGCTGCCACGAGCGCATCGACGTCGATACTGCGCTGCGACACCCCTGGCTCGGCCTGGCCGACAAGATCTACCAGGAGGAGTATTATATCACTACCGATCGGCTGAGGAACTACTACAATTTGTACAGGTGAGTTGGGTGAAAGGTGTATTTAGGGAGTTAGAGTCAAAACATTGTCCCTTAACAAAAGGGGATCAAAAAAGAAGAAAAGAACAAGGTAGACGACCTGGTAAAGGTTGCTGCGCTTAATGCAGGCCGCTTCAAACACCAATCTGGAAGTCCCTGGGGGAGGCCTATGTTCAGCAGTGAACGTTTTGTGGCTGTATGATGATGATGATGTACAGGTGAGTTGGGTGGTGTAGTAGTAGAGAGTCTCAATGTTAATGATCGATAAAGTAATCATTATGAAGAGCGCATCGACGTGGATACTGCGCTGCGACACCCTTGGCTCGGCCTGGCCGACAAGATCTACCAGGAGGAGTAATATATCACCACCGATCGGCTGAGGAATTATTACAATTTGTACAGGTGAGTTGGGTGCAAGGTGTATTTAGGAAGCTAGAGTCAAAGCATTATCCTGGAATAAAAAGAGATCAAAAAATCAAAGAAAAGAAAGAAGTACATCGAAAATAATAGGATATTCCTTGTTCCAATCAATCTGGTACTCCCTGGGGGAGGCCGGTGTCTCAATTTCTAGGGTTTCGTACCTCAAAAGTATAAAAAAGTCTCATAGGATCACTTTGATGGCCGTTTCTTTTTTAATTTTTGTGTATGAGTGTCAAGAATACGTTATTGAAACCATGGTCAATAGTTATTTTGAATGTTTTTGCATGAATATAATGCTATGGCACTATTAGGGAGGGTTTCTGTCTTGTAATTTAGGGTATACTTTTAAGCAAAATGAATAATGCAATTTCAGATGTATCAATTTTTTACCAAATTTAATAAATTAATAATTGTAAATAAAATGTACAGTCACAGCACGTCGACCTATCCAAAAAGTCAAAAATTCTCCAATAGATTTTCAACTTTAAGCCTGACATATAGAGATCATTTTCAAATGACAAAATTTGAAATTTTGTGGTAGGTCGACGAGCTGTTGTCCGTACTAGGAATGAAGTCATTAATATTTTTTCTCACCACCAGCCTTCTAAATTAGCATCTGCCATCCCGTCTGCGGTAATTAATTCGCCGAGAGTTACCGATTGACTTTTAATTAACTTTTGGCATGGCACCAAATACCTATTTGCAAACTATTTGAGGCCATCGTCTATTGACAAATCCGAATTAGGCAATGCTAGTTTTATATCGCAAAATTATGATATTTATAGCTGCATAACATAAATAAATCATAGTAAATACATATATAATTAGTAATCAGTAAAAGGACGGTAAATAGATACCAAGTCTTAATTTTAAAATTGAACTTGAACTCATGTAAATCTTTGAGCTTAATACGCAAAAATATCGTTTATTGGACAGCTCTAAGTGGACGATATGCCTAATTAATAAAGATGCGTCGATTACACAATGCAGTAGCAAATGATTCATAATGCGCATGGTCGCGGAAATCGTCTATCGTAGATCACCTTTATAACTCCCACTATTTGTAATTATTGGATAAATTGAAGCTGTAAAATATTATCACCTGAAGTGCCAGTTCAAAGTAAAATTTTATGTGTGTGGATAGGCGATCATAATATTCAACATTGTAAATCTTCTATAAACCCTGTTCAAAAGCAAATAAACTTTTTCATTTCTGACTTCTAACAAATATCTTCATTTTTAGTATTTTTTTTTAATTTGAGGGTACTTCAAAGTTTATCTCTTATCCCAAATATTTCTCAAATCGAAATAGTTTATCAGACAAGTGTACATTCGGCATTAGTAAACAAGATGGTCAAAATGGTGGACATAGACACAGTGAAGTCGTGGGTGATCAAATGCTTGGAACTGGTCAGGGACTGGACGGGCAACGCGTCGTGCCGCACGTGGTTCCGCAGGCGGCCGCTGTCGGGCGCCTTCGAGCATCCCTCCAAGATGGTCTACCCGCCGGGGGAGGTCTACACTCCGGAGGGTGAGTCTTTAATTAAGTCCTGTTATGACGACCTCCGTAGCCGAGAGGCGAGCACGCCGGACTTTAAATGGCGCCGCTATCTCTGAGGTTCCGGGTTCGATCCCCGGTCGGGTCAATGTAGAAAACGAACTTTTCTATATTGGCACGGGTCTGGGTGTTGTGGTACCGCCGTTGTTTCTGATTTCTATAACACAAGTGCTTTAGCTACTTACCTTAGGATCAGAGCAATGTATGTGATGTTGTCCAATTTTTTTATTTTTTTCATTTATTATTGTTATCTGCTCAGTAAAGAATATGGATGTTGTAATTTTTTGGAACAGTGTTTAAAAAAGCAAGCTAAAGTGCTCTGTCAACGTCAAAGTCAACATCCTTATTTGTTTCCTGAGCAGATAAGTTCAAAGTAGCTTACTTAAAACTTCACTCAGCGATTGTGAAACAGGCCCTTAGGATAATAAATATACAGGGTTATTGCAAAAACATCAAACACACCTCGCACAACTAGATAGCTAACATCATAAACAACATTTGTTCTACGATTTTTATCATAACTCAATATATTGTTTTAAACTTTCATGGTCACTAACATTAGAATAGTTTGTTACGGGATTGCTACCATGTACCTTATTTTTGAGTTCCCGATATTTCAGCACTGTTGCAAGCGCCATGATCACGGAGTAACTGAAGATCTTGCGGGTTGTTAAGGGCAAACATATCGGTCTACCCTCTTTCGCTGTCTTTTATTGCACGCGTCGGTACCATTGTCTACAAACTCGCTATTTTCTCGCACCTGTTCTCGACACACAACACTAACAGTATCTGACCGCGACACAGCAGTTTGTTGTTTTTTCCGGTTTTTGCACATACGAACTTACCCGCAAGATCTTCAGTTACTCCGTGATCATGGCGCTTGCAACAGTGCCGAAATATCGGGAACTCAAAAATAAGGTACATGGTAACAATCCCGTAACAGACTATAACTCAATATATTAATTAAAAATTATTTTCCAAGTTTTTATTGTACTGTCGTAAAATTTGTAAGTATATTATGTTCCATTCACGTACGAGAAGGCAACGCGCGCGAACAATGCTCACAGAGATAAAACATTCAGACATAAAATTCAATTGATATTTCGTCTTTCTTTGGGTTCCTTCCTCTAACTGACCCGTTGGTTGTCTCCCCTCCCACGGTATGATCTGTGGGTCTCAGGCACCACATGGTACATGGCTATGCCAATGACATATAACCCACTTTGGTGGGCTCATCCTGACCATCCTGCGATAAATCCTGTCCCTTCAGGGCAGTTTGGGTGTTTGAGGCGTTCACAAGATCCGCCGTCGTGGGACAGTGATTGGACGACCGCGGTGGTTGGCCAATATAACCTCCAGTACCATTTGAGGTGATAAATGCGCGCGCACCACAACACAAGTGCTACTGTTCGGAAAACGGATGTACCCGCAGTATGAAACTAAAAAGTAGCTGCTTTCTAGTCTTGCGAGGTTATTGATGTTTTTCAAATAACCCTTTTTTTTTTTTATTTATTTATTAGAAAACCAACTGCGTAACATAAAATATTTTCTTATATTGTACTTAAAACTAGAAAAGCTAATTACAGGTTTCCTTAAAAATTGCTGTAAGTATATAGACGTGATCAGATCACAATGATATAAACCAATCAAACAAAATTTAAAATTAAAGTTTGTAAATTATACATAAACTCTAAATCCGTAAGTTACGCAAAAGCAAAAAACAAAAAAAAAACACGCAGTTATCATACATAAATTATACAATTAATACCCGTTGCTATTTGCCATTCCCACCCAAACACTTAATTACTCAGATTTAATTTAAAAATAAATAAATATAAATAAATAAATAAAACAGTTAAAGCTCATTGGAACTCATATATTTAAAGTATGTCCTGGCGACGCAAAGTCAACTTGACTGTTATAATTCACATAATGTCAAACATTATTCAAATCTGTTGAAGCGACATTAAGTCAACGTAACTGTAAGGACTCGTTCACATAACGACGATTTTTTTTCTTATGGTTTTTTTGTCAGTGATTTATAAAGTCTTGCTTGCTACTATATTTATACACCTAGGAATCGTAAAAAATCATTGCGAAAAAAAAAACGAATCGTTATTTATGACTGATATGATATGAATCGACAATTAATGACAGATGCATGTTGATAAATCATTATTTATAATATCGACGTCTGCTTTTATTATGTCGGTCGACAAGACCCAATTGAAATTACGCAATATTCTTTAAGGATGATTTGGGACCTTGATGCTGAAGCATTATTTTCCATAGGAACAATATTTTATGGTCTGAAAACTACAAAAAACACATGGACATAAAAATTGTAACAGCTGATTGGTTATTGTATACAGTTTTTAGAGTTCCGTACCCTAAGGGTAAAACGAGAACCTATTATTGAAGCTCCGCTGTCCGTCTGTCTGTCTGTCCGTCTGTCACCAGGCTGTATCTCCTGAACAGTGGTAGCTAGACATTTGAAATTTTCACAGATGATGTATTTCTGTTGCCGCTTAAACAACAAATACTAAAACTCAGAATACAATAAATATTTAAGACGGCTCCCATACAACAAACTTAATTTTTTTGCTGTTTTTATAGATAATGGTACGGAACCCTTCGTGCGCGAGTCCGACTCGCACTGGGCCGGTTTTTTATTTATTTATTTGGATATCGGGTGATCTGAATTTACCCTTTAGCGTTATTTCAATTGCAATAGTTACATAAGTACCTATCATTGAATATGTTATAATGTTTGTCTCTTACGCATGCAGGCACACCAGAAAGGGAGCGCTCGTCTCGCGACCGCTCGGCCGGCGCGTGGGACCTCAAATTCAAGCAGTGGGAGCACCCCGACTGGGAGGTCTCCGCCAAGTCTGAGAGCCAGTCAGTATCTATATAACTAGCTTACTTGTAAAGTAAAGTATTCCTATATACGTCCCACTGTAGGGCACAGGCGTCACCTCAACTATGAGGTGGTTTGGGCCATACTCCACCACGCGGGCCCGGTGCGGCGTGGAGGGGTATTGTAGGGCCAGTGACTAAACCTTACTGTCAGACAGAATCAAGCCGCCATTAGGCCTCTGACTACGCTTCACGACTAGTATCAAGCGATATGAGTCAAGACCAATTTTAAACGTGTCTTCCGAAGCACGAAGATGCTCGTGATAAAAATGTCACTAAATATGGTCGGAATGGTCACCCATCCATTCACAACCGCGGCGTTAGTTGCTTAACTTTACGTTATCGATACCAAAGCGCTGCTGCGCTTACAGATAGAAACTTAAGTTCTTTATTCTTTTGTCTGTCGTATTACTAGCGGTTCTAGATAAACTGCAACCACAGCATTTTGAATCCCATTGTTTAGGGGTTTTTTTTAGTGCAAGTGTAGGAACACAAATAGCAGGGTAGCAGGTGAGGCATAGTTTATGGCAAACAAATTATTCATCTGCCAATAATATCTATGTCTCAGTTTAAAATGCTAAGGCTCACCTAACATACTTCGGAATCTGAACCGCTTGGCTTTGTAATCAGGATCGCGGATCAGAATGTTGTCTATAACATTCGCTATTTATTTCATGAAACTACGAGGAAAAGTTACTATACATTTCATGCAATAGTTACTTCCCGTTTTAAGGCCCTTAAAAGCTTAATTGTCTCTCGACGCTAGCGCCACACGTATCCGCTTCGACAAGGTGTTACAAAAACGGCGCGAACACACCACGTTTTTATAAACATCCATTTGTTCAGAGCTCTTGCAACGCTCTAACTGCGTGCGCTGGGTGCTTTAGTGTGAACGCACCTATTCACCTTCTAAGCTCTTGTATTTTACCAAAATACAGGGTTTACAAGAGAATGGGACACTCCTTAAAACCACGTGATCAGCTGATCCTATACAACAACTTTTACTATGGGAGCAACATCGAAATCGATAATTTTTTTTCAGCTTCTCCATACAAACTTACTCGCATACCTCGATGATAATGTATGGAGCATCTGGAAATAAAATCACGATTTCGATGTTGCTTCCATAGGAAAAGTTGTTGTATATGACCAGCTGAACACGTGATTATAAGGAGTGTCCCATTCTTTTGTACACCCTGTATACTGAATTGAATACGATTCGCAGCTACCAGAACGGTCCGGACACGTATCTGCTGCAATTGCGCGACGTGCAGTTCCCAGTGCGCCTGCGCGAGTACATGAAGGTGGCCTGCCACCGCTCGCGCGGCTACAGCATCAGCGTGCACGACGCCTACGATCCGAGGGTAAGGCATATGATGGTTTTACCTGATTTCCTGATAAGGTTAGGAGTACCACAAGGCTCATACTTGGGCCCACAATTTTATAATGCATTTTATGACTGCGCTCCCGTAAGCTTAGGAGTGCCACAAGGTTTACACTTGGGCCATCTCAGCATTAATCAACAAAGGATAGCCGATGTTGTCCATGGGCCTCGCCCAGTGGTTTCCAGATTGGCCGGTTGGAAGCAACCTGCAACTAGCGGATTCCTAGATTCCGGATTGCAACCTTTACCAGGTCGTCTGTCCTTGTGGGTTGACATCCTACCCACAATATTTTTAAAACACTTATGAATGACACCTTTAATCGACTTTATAGTTCTTGCTTACTGTACCCTGATGATCTTAAAATATTTCTAGCATTAAAAGTCAAACATCCTCCCTAGACTATTGAAATGTCTAAGTAAACTAAAATATTTCCAACGTTATGGAATAAATCTTTCGCAAATATAGTGACGTCACAATCACTAACTCAAAAAACTTAAGAAAAAACATTTTTATAACATCTCTCCAGACTCCCATAATCCGCGAACGTCGTCGCTTCACCGACATCATGGACGAGGAAATCGAGGACGAGCAACGCGAACGCATCAACAACTACGGAACAGAGAGCTACACCATCCGCCGCTTACGTCACGAATTAGGCACCCGTCTCGATTCCTATGCCGAGGCACAAGCCTTCATGGAGTCCAAGAAAGACGGGCAATTACCCTTCTTTAGGGAAAAACCCCAGCTTTTACCCATCAGGGAGGGAGAACCGGCGCAGTTGTCGTGCTATGCCGTCGGTGACCCCAAGCCGAGTGTGCAGTGGTTTAAGAATGATATGGTGCTAGCTGAAGGACAGCGGGTGAAGATTGTTGAAGACGAGGAGGGCCGCTCGACGCTCCGCTTCGAGCCTGCCATGCATCATGATGTTGGATTTTACAAGGTATATTTTATGTGTATTAACATTTTCAATTTAAAACACTTAAAATTTACCTTCCCATACAAATCGTAACGACTAACGAGTCATTTTATATGGGCAAGTGATTTTTATTTAGATTTGATATTTGCCAGCACCAGAATTATCTTTGGTTGATAAAACCAATCGGTTGACGCGAAATTTTACTGACTGTCAAAACATAATATGTACTATCATATATTTTGTATGGCAACAGCGCACTGTAGCGTCATTGTTTGCCAAACGTCAAAAAACTCAACTAGCTATTTTTGACTCAAATATAATTTAATTCGACTAAATGTTATGAAATAATCAATTAATATAACGACATTAATTAAAGAATTATACTTACACACTGTACACGCACGTTTCAATAAGTTGTAATGCCAGGAACTCTAACTTCTATGAAACCTCACTCATTTCATTCATTCGTTCAAAAATGATTCTACAGAATGCTAGGTAGGTAAATGGTAATAAATCAAGCCGAAACTAACCTATCGTCATATAGATGTTAATGCATGTAAATTCTATGGTGCAGTCATACATTTTAAATCATCTTTTTTCCAATTTTCATTCAAAACTAAAACTTTAGAATCCGATTTATAAATATGAAAATATTTTTTTCAAAAAACAACATCCTGTCTATTTTTTTCTGTAATCTAGTCTTTTCCGAATCACCCGTAAAAATAACACTTTTCTCAACACCCCAAAAAATTCTCAAGGTCGTCGCAAGAAACAAAGTGGGTCAGACGGTAGCTCGGACGCGGATAGTGGAAGCCACAACACCCAACGCGCCAGACAGTCCGCAGGGCGCAGAGACCTCCGACACGGAAGTGCTACTGCGCTGGAAGCAGCCCAAGTACGACGGCAACTCGCCCGTCGTCTGCTACGGGCTGCAGTACAAGGAGGGGGACAGTGTGGAGTGGAAGGACGTGGCGGATAATATCGACCATGAATTCTTTGTAGTGAGGAATCTGAGGCCGGACACCAGTTACCAGTTTAGACTGTCTTCGAGGAACAGGTGAGTTTTTTTTTAAATTCGAATACATAATAAAGTGTTATTTCTAATTAGAAATAGAGTAATATTACACAGTTTAGGTGTGAAACAGGACCCGTAGCAACAAAGAGTCCTGCTCCCCTAGCATGACCAACAAAACACGATATAATATGATAATAGAGCAGGGGCGTGCGGTGCATATAGACAATTAGGCAGTGCCTACCTGGTATAAGAAATGAGGTAGGCAGTAGGTACTTACAAATGTGTGTCATTTATGAAAACCACCGATTTTCATCAATAAAACATCAAAGTAAGTATTTTCTGCCTACCTCGATATAAAACTAATGCCTGCCGCTGATATAGAGATTTATCGACATCCAACGTATTGTTTATCGTTTTGTTGGTCATGCTAGGGGAGCTGGTTGCACATCCCGATGGAGTAAATATAACAAACTTTCCTAAATTGTTTTAGGTTTAAGTAAGTTGGAAAACGCTTCTGCCAAATTAACTTGTATTAATTTGTGGTACAGACAACAGCTCGTCAACCTACCACAAAACGTCAAATTTTCTCAATTGATATTGATCTCTATGTGTTAGACTTAAAGTCGAAAATCAGTTGGATGACCTTTAACTTTTTGGGTAGGTTGACCTGCCGTTGTGTGTACACTGTACCAACATTATGTACAAGCCAAGTGCAAGTCAAACTCACACACGAAACCTTCCACCATACCAACCTGGCATGAAATCGCCAAAAAAGTCGTTTCCTATTCCCCTAAATTTGTTACTTATGAGTAGTAGTTGCTATAGCAGTCATAGTAGACACTTAATATTTTAACTGTCTAACTATTGCGGTAAATAGTCACAGTCCGCTGACAGACAGATACATGAACAACCTTGTCTTAGCAATAGGGTTCCATAGTTTACCCTTCGGGTACAGGATCCGACACACTAAATTATTTAATCTCAACAGGATCGGCTGGAGCGACCAAGGCATCCCCACACACCTGATCAAGACCAAACCTTCCGGCGCACCCAAAATCGAAGTCACGAAAGCCATGAGGCATCTCCAACAGATCACGGAGTCCGGCCAAGAAGTAGTCCTCGACGAGGCGAGACCCAAACTGAACTACAATACAGAAGAGAGCCCCATCGAATGGGACTCCTCAGACGCCTTCACAGAACGATACAGCTTCATATCCGAACTGTGGCGTGGAAAGTTCTCGATCGTCGTCAAAGGCGTAGACAAGACTACAGACAACGTTGTCGTCTCAAAAATACTAGAGAACAGACCAGAAACAGAAGTCCAAATCAAGAGGGAGTACGAATGCTTAAGAAGATTAAGGCATGAGAGGATATCGAACTTGCTAGCGGCGTACCAAGCGCCTGGATCGCCGGTTGCTGCTCTTATCTTGGAAAAGTTACAAGGAGCTGATGTCCTGACATATCTGGCCAGTCGCCACGACTACACAGAACAGATGGTGGCCACAATAGTCACGCAGGTGCTAGATGGGCTCCAGTACTTGCATTGGCGAGGGTATTGTCATCTAGATCTTCAGCCTGACAATGTTGTGATGGCGTCTGTCAGGTCAATCCAGGTCAAATTAGTCGACTTCGGGTCAGCGCACAAGGTCACGAAGTTGGGAACGAGCGTGCCGCAAGTCGGAGATTTGGATTACAAAGGTAATAATATTGTTTATGTTCGCTTCGCCATTGCTTCTATCTATCTATTCAGCCTATTGCAGTCTACTCTGCCTCTGGACGTAAACCTCGCCCAAGAGCATGCTTACTTACTTATTTTTCAAAATTAATTTCTAAACGATACTTTATATTGTTGTTTTATTAGAATTACGTGCATAAGTTTTGGATAAGAATAATATAAATATGATGCCAATTTTACATAGCACTGTGACTGTGACATGAACTTAAACTACAATATAATTTAATTTTGTGGATAACTTAAGTAATACTCGAACGCGACAGGTTAGACAAGTATTTTAGAACACTTTACACATTAATGTCTGGACCAATTTATCAAACTACACAACCGACTTTACCATCAATATGAGTGTTATTCGTTGTTACATCCGGACTTTAACCAATATTTAAAAAAATGCTACATGTTCACTGCAGTTATAGCAAAATATGGACAAAAATATCTGGTTATACTTAACGGCGTCCCAAGAGGGAGGGAGACTGGGACGTTTAAAAAATGAATTCCCAGTTGTCCCCCCAAAGGAAGGCACCGGTGGCAACTGGGACATTATTTTTTACAAATTCCCAGTTGCCTCCAGTGGGGGCGATACTGGTGGGGGCGGCTGGGAATAACCGCTAAATGGGGTCAAAATGTTTAACCCGTATGTTCGGAAAAAAAGATAACAATTTAATAACTATGGCAGCGTCACATGTTTGTGCGAATTAAGCGAAAGGATTTAACAATTTGAAAACGTAACAATAAAATCATCACATCAAATTGTCATATCATCAACGTATATCATTCTTGCCTCAGCGCCGGAGATAGTGAACGACGAGCCGGCGTACCCGCAGACCGACATCTGGTCGCTGGGCGTGCTGGCCTACGTGATGCTGTCGGGCGTGGCGCCCTTCCGCGGTGCGGACGACCACGAGACCAAGCAGAACATCTCCTTCGTGCGATACCGCTTCGAACACCTTTACAAGGAGATCACGCAGGTATGACACTCCATCGTCATCGTCGAAACAAAATCACAAAATATCACTATGGGGATGAATGAATGAATGAATGGGCGGTCGTAGTGAAATATCACGTGTATTATTTTTTTCTTTGAACGCGCGATTACTCAACAGAAAAGTAGTATGTGACCTTGACTCGCCGGTGCTTGTAACAAAAAATTACATGTGATTTTGGGTAGGGTAGTCTCAAATCTCACCATGGGGGAGGGGGATAAAGATAAACAAAGATAAAGATAAATTTAATTACTAAAACACGTGTTAAACATATTACATGGTATGCGAATTAGGGTTGTTGCTCGGGTAAACATGTTTAAGGTGTCAACATGTTTTGCCAAAGTCGGCGTGTAAAATAATATTCAGAGTTAAAAAAGAGGGAGTTAAAAAGTTGCTAAAAATTATCAAGGTGATTAATGGACGACGCCTAAGTGCGCGAGTAATATCACGAGACGGTGACCGACTGAAATCGGTTACCAGAGAACCGGTTCTAGTAGTACCCGCATGCCACTCTAAGAAGGAGATGCAGGCAGGGGAACCAATGGCCATAAGGTAGTATACACCGCGAAATTTTAGTGGTTGTTTTACATTCTATCTTAGTAGTAAAATAGATTAATGTAGTTTAATTTTCTTTAATTCAAATCGCCTGTACGTAGCGCTTGCGATAAGTGTGCAATGTGAGATGAGTTTATACTATTACTTTGCGCGGGAGCTTCTTTTACTTAAAACATTTATTTTGTGCGTCGAGCAGTATCCAAATATGTCACATCCCTAGAAAAAAATATCGTTTCTCACGCTTTCGAGTTGATGATTATTTTTTTAATTAGTTGAGAAGAAAAATATTTTTATTCAAAAACAAAAATAACTCACATGGGTCGATAGACTGAAGGTAAATCGTTCTGCCGCGGGAAAACAACCACTAAAATTTCTCGGTGTAGATAGTGCAAGGATGAATGGTGGACATAAGTACTTTAAATTTGTTATTCTTATGCATATATATATGTTCGGCGAAATAATTTGGTGTTATGAAAGTAGAGCTAAAAACTTTAATTACGTTTCTATAGTATGACTAACTCTACAAAAATGCTATTTACGATTCGAATCTAATTGTGTCTCTAAAGTTCAACAATTAGATTTAATGCAATCTATTTTGGGTTTCAATGACGCTGATGGCCACACAGGCAGTCTGCCAATATTATGAACCCTGGTGAAACAATTCTGCAGTTACGCCAATGCCGAAAATAATAAGGCCGCGGCCTCTATTAAAGCGGGCAGCAGGGCGATAGCGGGTGGGAAGTATTCATTCGCATGAAACCCTCCTGAAATACACAATAAATGTGTACATACTGTTGTTTCGTTTCTTTTTGTTATGTTTCTTATTTTGTACTATAGCATCTGCTTGTGATTTAGTCTAGGTAGACGCTAAATTTGGGTAAGGTAATGAATTCTCATCTTACGGAAACACAAAAACAGGATCAAAATAATTCAACGTGTTAAGCTCATCTATTAATTTAGAAGCTAAAGCGTTACAAATATCCAAGCTTTCACACATAAAAATCGGTAATAATAATTAAATTTTACACTAATAATATCAGTATCTAAGATTGTGTCTAATAAAAATCGGTCTTTCACTGCGTCCGCTCCCGCTTCCGCTACGCCGCCCGCTAACTTCAGGGCTTCGGTTGTAAAGAAATTAAGCCTGAGTAAATTACATTTTGCCATGACAAAATTAGAATTGCGTGTCTTGCCTTTCTTTATCTTATGTAGTAAAATTGAAGATTTCCAATCGATGCGCGCCTGTGCTGGCACAGAATAGGTGGCTACAGTCAATCTTGTTTGAAAACGTGCGCGAATATTGACGACACGTTAGGACACCGTTGACAAAATTAATTATTAAGAATAGCCGCTGGTGGTCTGGCTTTCAGAGCATCATGTTTCGAATCCAGATCAGATTTTCGTTGCTCCTCGAGTAAACTTTTTTCTGCACTACGCGTCTCCATTCCGGACGACGGCTAACTTTTTAATTTCTGTTCACGTTAGCGGTGCATCTTTTCATGTATTTTCTGATCATTCTAAAAACGTAAGAACTGGCCGCCTTGTTTCCGCTTGCCGTCCTGGAGTTCAGAAAAGAAAATGCGTTTCGCGACCCTCTTATCAGCCATTCGCGAGACGTGACCCCTACACAATTACACTACACTATTTATATAGGGTTACATTGCAAGGTAGTACCAATTCTTCAGGGACCACTCAGAATCAGTAACTTAATCGATCTTCGTAAAAAAACAAACTATTTTTAATTTTTTTTTAATTATTACTATCCCCTGTTAAAAGATGGTACCTACGCGTGGATAATCTTATCTCACTTATAAAAAATACGCACGCACTATCTCTGTGCAACCTAGAATTGCAAAGTTCAATGCAATAATAGTTACAATGACGCGCGAAAAAAAACAAACCTTAGACATTTCGATGTAAGGTACATTTCTAACAGGAGCGTCCGCGCAAACCAGCGGTTCAAATTGTCATCAAGGACCTTATGCAGTGCACCTTAAAATCTTATTCTTAAAATTTGGGACTACCTTGCAATGTTAATGTTGTACCCTGTAGAGCACGTAACCAGTGTGTATGGTTGTTGCAGGAGGCGACCCGCTTCCTGATGTTCGTGTTCAAGAAGGTGCCGCTGAAGCGGCCGTCGGCCGAGGAGTGCCACGAACACCGCTGGCTCACGCAGAGCGACTTCATGATCAAGAAGCGCGAGCGCGCCGTCTTCCTCGGGAACAGGCTTAAGGTATCACTACTTAACTCTCTTTGTATAAACTTGCCGTTCCGTGCTTCAGATAAAAAAAAGTTGGTAATTAATTTATGGGGAATGGTATAAAATGTTTCAATAAATTACCACAAACTTGTTGAACTACCGATTCATGAGTTCAAAATCCACATTTAAAAAGTCCTTATGACAAAAGGATATTACAAATTAGAAGATTATTTAAACGACAAGAGTGTATGGACTTGCCTAGCTCGCACTTACTAATTGTCTTGTAAAATGTATTTCTTGTAAAATCAAGCTGACAAAGGTGACCGAGTTTGTTGCGCTGTTTCTTCTCATCACCAGCCTATATGTAGTCCCGAAGCGGTGGTAGGGCTAAGTTATATTTTGGGATGTGTATAAGCACGCGGAACGTGACATTTTTTCGTGCGTGCAGCCGGCTGGTTAAAAAGAAAAATGATTTCCCTGGTTTAGAGTTGCTCCCGCACTCGAAGACGTCACTTAATTTTAATAGTTTCTTTAAAAAACCTGTGGTATTAAAGTCAATAGGAATAATAAAGATCATTATTGAATGAACAATAGTGTCATAATTTTTCGTGTCCTATCGCGGGTCAAATCTGTCAGATATTTTTTAAATTTCCTTAGGACGATATTTACGAGGATACTAAGTCACTTTTCCTTTATTTTACGTACAACCTTTCATCTCTCCAACGAATACTTTGAAGGCGAGACTATTTTTACTGAATATCTACTGTCTCCAGGAATTCTCCGACGAGTACCATGAACAGAAATCCCGCGCGGCGTCCCAAGCAGACTCCGTGGCGGCCGCCTTCGGGAAACTAGCGCCCAGGCATCTCACGCGCTCCAACAGCATCCAGGAAGAACTCTTCACCAACTTCTCCAGCCACTGATACTCACCAAACTGTTACACACTCACTTGCACACTAAGGCTCGGACTATAAGCAGCCGGAAACCGGTCCGGTACCCTGATTCCGTATCTTGCAGTGGCAATGCGATAGCAAAAATTAGCCAATTCTAGCTTTAAAATCGCAAATTGACAGCAAGCAACCTACTGTCAGTGCTGCCAATAGATTTTGACAATAACCATCAATCGGGCGATGACTGCGTGATTATTGCTGATTGCAAATTTTAGTAAATAAGGGTACGGGTTAACCCGGATTCAATCCGTCGCTTAAGCAATAAGGTCGTTTTTTGAACGGATTATAATTCCGGCCGGAAACAGCTGCTTATAGTCCGAGCCAATTGCTTTTATACCCATGGACGTATAAGATCCACGCCACTATAAAAGTGAAGCATTCCCTGCCTAGCTTAAACACTGACAGTGCAATAAGTCATTAAGAACTTACAAATTGAAATGGACTCTCTTTCTTTCGTACATAGTGATGTACAAAAGTGTAGCATTCCCTAATTAGCTGAGAAGTTTGTTAATACACTCAACTTTACATTTTGTACTTATATCAGTCGTGCTCACAGATCGCCAATCCGTTTTCAAAGCACGCTTCGCTTATCTGTTAACATGGCGTGTTTTCTTTACGTAACGTCCATGGTTAGACCATTAGTTGATGCGTATTTTAACGATGTATTCGTTAGTACGAATAACAATTTTGACTTCAAAATGAGCTCGTCGAAACAGTGGAACAAATTACATCTAAATTCGATGCATATTTTTGCATCAAACTTTCAGGATCACATTTTTGGTCCTTTCTGACATGTTATGGATGCTTGTGACGTAGAAAAACTAAACAATTTTGAAAAAAACTGCGATACAAAACCAATAATAACATGTTCACATGATTTTTAAACTCAATGAAAATCATTTTAGAACAAAAAGAAATGTCCAAGCATCCATCGATCGATCAAACACATCCATTTCATACATTTACCATGTACATTTTTTCACAAAACGAAATTCTAGTCATAATGAAATTTTGTTACGAAACTTTTGTTATTGTTAAGCTATTTATTACTATTGTATACAAATTTTTACTATTTATTATTTATACTGATTGGTATACTTGATGCTCCAGTATTAATTAATTTAATAAAGGACATTAAATTGCTAGTATCTGTTTTATTACCTACAATTAACTATTTAGTTATTAGGGGTCGTCCATTAATCACCTGAGGCTCGAAGTGGGGGAGGGGATTCGGAAATAATCACGAAATATCACTAGGGGGAGGGGGTTGTTGTGTATTTATTTTCTTTGAACGCGATTTCTAAACCGAAAAGAGGTGCCTGACCTTGGCTCAAGGCTAAAAACTCATGGAGCGGTTTTCACCCGCGCCCGGTGCGGTGGTGGAACAGCGGTTTTATTTCAAAACTTACGAGACCGGAGTTCGTGCGTTCCGCAGTTGCGATTATCGCCCGAGGCTTAGAACTCTGGTGTAAAACGCGTCGTGAAATTTGTTTCTTACTTATACATTTTGTACTTAAATCAGTCGTGCTGCGCCAATCTGTTTTCAAAGCACGCTTTGCTTATCTGTTAACATGGCGTGTTTTCTTTACTTAACGTCCATGGTTAGAACATTAGTTGATGCGTATTTTTAACGATGTATTCGTTAGTACGAATAACAATTTTGACTTCAAATGAGCTCGTCGAAACAGTGGAACAAATTACATCTAAATTCGATGCATATTTTTGCATCAAACTTTCAGGATCACATTTTTGGTCCTTTCTGACATGTTATGGATGCTTGTGACGTAGAAAAACTAAACAATTTTGAAAAAACTGCGATACAAAACCAATAATAACATGTTCACATGATTTTTAAACTCAATGAAAATCATTTTAGAACAAAAAGAAATGTCCAAGCATCCATCGATCGATCAAACACATCCATTTCATACATTTACCATGTACATTTTTTCACAAAACGAAATTCTAGTCATAATGAAATTTTGTTACGAAACTTTTGTTATTGTTAAGCTATTTATTACTATTGTATACAAATTTTTACTATTTATTATTTATACTGATTGGTATACTTGATGCTCCAGTATTAATTAATTTAATAAAGGACATTAAATTGCTAGTATTTGTTTTATTACCTACAATTAACTATTTAGTTATTAGGGGTCGTCCATTAATCACCTGAGGCTCGAAGTGGGGGAGGGGATTCGGAAATAATCACGAAATATCACTAGGGGGAGGGGGTTGTTGTGTATTTATTTTCTTTGAACGCGATTTCTAAACCGAAAAGAGGTGCCTGACCTTGGCTCAAGGCTAAAAACTCATGGAGCGGTTTTCACCCGCGCCCGGTGCGGTGGTGGAACAGCGGTTTTATTTCAAAACTTACGAGACCGGAGTTCGTGCGTTCCGCTGTTGCGATTATCGCCCGAGGCTTAGAACTCTGGTGTAAAACGCGTCGTGAAATTTGTTTTAAAAAAATACACGTGATTTGAGTAGGGGGGGGGAGGGGATAGTCTAAAACCTCACCACGTATCACCATGGGGGAGGGGGGAGTTAAAAATTTGCTAAAAAAACATCACGTGATTAATGGAAGACCCCTTACGTGAAATATTTTAGAATACCGACAGAGCGGGGATAGCACGACGGTCGGGGTCTAGTCTCACTCACGTGTGTGAGTCGTGAGTTCGAATCCCGAACGACTAATTTTTTTTTCTTCGTCTTTAGGTAGGTTATCAAAAAGTATTGGACACGTATTTTTTCTTTTATTACATAATCAAAATATAACAGAGATATATTGATTTGTTATGTCGCATGACGTCACGCCTAGGCACAATTTTTACTTAGAGGTGACGTCACGAGCCCCCTCCGGAACTTCGACGCGTTTATCATTGTAATTTTTTGGTTGATTGACAAAAGAAATATAAGTCCATTTTTTTATAATCTAACCGACGGACTAAACAGATTTTCATTTTCTTTACCCTGTCGTTATCCCGATTTATGGACGGATTAAAAACTCTGGCAAGTGTCATTTTACCTCACAATGTTCACTCTTTCACCATCAGTGGTGAAAGAGAACATCGTGAGGAAAACTGCACATTTGCATTCAATTCAATTCAGATGTCAGATGGCAATCGCTCCAAGTGTAATAGTAAGGTTTGCCGCATCTTTTAATATACCCCAACTAGTAGGAAATAGTGAAAGCGCTAGATAAATAATGGTATAAAGGAAGACCGATTTAGAAATAAAACGTTATAACTTTGTAGTAAAAATTCACTATTATATTACAGCAATAAACATATTACAGTAAAATTCATTTAAATTATTGCGATCTTTTCACAGTCTGTATGTTATACATTTTTGGTGTACCTTTTATTTGATAATTTTAACATTTAAAACAACTTTTATAAGAATAATATCAAAGTTAATAATACCTGAAGAAATTGAGCAGTATAGAAGGTACAACTAGGCATATATCGGGTGTAAAAAAAGGCTTCACCAAGCCGAATACCACATATTCTACGTATTATTACGATCATTTTTTTCTTTTACACTATACCTGGGAAATGACGGGTTACAGAGTTATTGACAATCAATGTTAAAAAAAATTTTCAAAGATTTTTACAAAATTGATGAAGAAAAAAATATACAGATATTTTACAATGTATGATCACAACTCATTTTTTCTTTTAAATTTTAAAACTGGTTGTCCCAAAGTTGTGAATTACATGGAAGCTAAGTCCAAGTTTTATGAATACAGTAAACTATAGGTTAAATAAACAAAAACCAAGAAGTTAAAAAGAATAGGTAGGATAGTACATTTCCAAATAATTACTTCAATATATTATTAGCAGCCACAAAAAGTATATACAGCAGCAGATACAAGACTTTTAAATACATAGGTGCTTCTTTGTCACATATATGAAAGCCTGAGTTGACACGCAAAGAAGAAGAAGAATGAACAGCCGCACAGCTTTTTTATTGCAGTTATTAAAAATATTTGTAAAGAAAAGTTTTTTGTTGTTGTTATTTTGTTTGGGACAACCCTATGTTATTAACATTCAATACATTTTAGCATGCCGCAAACATATTTTTGACATATAAAATAGGAACTAAAATCTATTAAGTATTTTACATTAATAATCATAGAAAAACTTTTAAAATGACAAGATTAATTCATTTGAATAAAAAATACACCAAAAACAGGTAAACATACATGGTATATGTCATCACCATTTTGGAGTATTTATTACATTTTATCTACAAATATTAAACCACTCAGCATTAGTTAACTTTTGGCTAGACATTTTTCAACATTTTTATTTTACTAAAAACATTTTGAGGTGCCACATTAGAGGACTCAGGCGCACGCACCTTATAAAATGACGGGCTTGCGGTTAATGCAGTTGCCTTAGCTAAAGGAGCAAACAGACAACCGACATTTGTTAGCGTAGTGACTGCTTGTGACAATGGTCAGCCACAGTCATCGTCAGTGCCCGACCAACTGTTGCTGGTCTTTGAACTTCATAAGTCGTCTTATGTAACATCTCTTATAAAACTAACATCTATTTTTTCATATTTGCTCAAAGTTGTTAACCAGCCTAGAATATAACATGAAAAGTAGAATATAAAATCCACAGTTTAATTTAATACATAGATAACTCCTGGACTTTCTAATAGCTATGTGCAAAATTGTAAAGAATTTTAAGTTTAAAATGTGCTCAGATGCAATGGTTCATTTACCTCACTTTTAGCAAATATGAAAAAAATAATTGCAACATTAATCTCGTGCTAAATGGTGTAATATATACAAGTTGATAAGAATGAAGTATGTATAAAGTTTCCTAACGAGATAAAATGGTAGCGAGTGAGCCGACGTGAGCCACTTTCATCTCTTACCCTTTGAGACTGCGATGTACTCCTGTACTTTGGTCTGGAACTCTGTTTTGTTCTTCTTGTACATTTCTGCTGCTTCTATGTTTAATGGGTCTTCAAAATTTAAGAGATCCTAGAACAAATGAATGTGAAATGTGAGCATAGGCAATATGTTTAAAAAGGGTTGCCTTTAAATAAACCAGTTAAAATATGCAGCTATTAAATAATGGTATTGTTTTTACTTTATTAATAAGTAATAACTTTACATGCTAAGTATTCATAAATGTATGGGATTTGATTTAACAAACAGTTTCGATCCAACTTTTTTTCCAATAAGTCCTTTGTGTTGCTTGTCATCTGACAGTGGCTTTTTATACAAGCTACTATTATTTTTTGTAATTAACTGATTATACTTACAGTAAATAAAGCGTTAAGTCCCCAAACTACATCCTTTAGTCTTCTTGTGGGTGCCCAGCCGTGCTCATCAATTGATGTCTGGCGAAGCAATGAAAGGCAGATGTCTCCGTCTACATTGATGTTTGGGTGCCACAACCTTGTAAGACATTTGACTTTTGGAGGCTTTAAGAAAGAAAAACTACTGATTAACCTTTACATGTGCTCAGTAGAATCGGAATTGGTGCCAAGATAATATGTGGCATTGAATGTTTAATTTAATTAGGGGCCAATTTGAATACTAACCTATACAGGTTATACAACCATCAGCTAATAAAGAATAATTAGTTTCAATAAAGAGGTTGTAAAAGAAAGAAATATAAACTTATAAAAATAGTGTCTTTGGGTATTATTGATCACTGATGTCTCTAAGTTAACAGGCAGATAATAAGATTTAAAGTACTTCTAAAGATGACTAATCTCAATTATGTACATAAAAATAATTCGAGGATAGTAAATAACCAGCGTACTTACCGCCATATTATAGTCATCTGTTACAAACACACTAAATTTAAACTTGCCCCCCTGCCAGTAGCCCTCATCAGGACACACATTCAAGATGAATTCACTAAGGGTGTTAGGGTCCTCGAAATGCACAGAACACGTCGCTGGGAGGGTGTCATTCATTTCCTGCACCTCTTTCACAAGCAATTTGTCCCTCACAGAGATTCTTCGCACAGTCTCCACGGTTATCCCATTATTGCCATTGGTAGGTTCAACGTCCTTTTTCAATTTTCTATTAAGCGTAATCATTGTGTGTCTTAAAAAAGTTAAAAACTAATACAGATTTGGAACATAGCAAGGAAGAAAAAAGTAATTTTAATGATTTTATTGAGACTAAAATAATAAATACAAAAAATTGTTGTTTTTCTACTTTCGTGCAAAACGAAATGTCATTGTTTGATTGACAGTTGACAACCCTGACAGTAACCCCACAGAGAATCAAATTGAACTAGAGGTGTACAACTTTTACCAGTGTAATAAAAAATATTTTAAGTCCCGGCCAAACAGACGCGTGCTCGGTGGCGTGCGTGGTGGCGTGGGCGTTCAAATTGTGCCATAGCATTCGTATCGACGAGTTCACACCGGCGCGGACAGCGGCGGCGTGCATCACGCGTGCAGCTTGACATTCAGCTTTTGCACGCGCGGACATGACATTTGACGTGACAGGCTCAACAGACAAATGGTGCGCTACTACGATAATATAAATAATAACGTTTAAAGCTACTAATTTTTTTTCTAAAACCAATGAGTTAAGCCAACTAGTTTTTTTCTTTCCTACATCTTCAAATAGCTTCGCTCGGGTAGCCGCGTTGGAATTATTTATGCGAAACTCAGTAAATAAATTAATTTAAAAAAAAATTGGTTGCCTGTAAAGTCGGTATACGGGCGAGGCGGTATAAGTTTTACGTGACAACGAGTTCTTAGGCGGGCTAACCATGCCCGAGTGGAAGGGACGCGTGCCTCTCACTCGCTCTCATTGTGAGCGCATAACGTGAGCGGAGCGTAACGCAGTTTCTTGAAGTGTCACCCGGCAAACCAATTAATAAGACGTTGTCACGTCAAAACTGTACAAAATTATTTGTTTATTTAGTAAAAGGGTTGAGCTTTTATATTCGTAGTATAACGGCAAATAATCTGATAGACAATAGTTAAATCATAATTTCTACAATATTAGATACCTTTAATAGGACTAACATGCATAATCTTCTTTGACATCATTCATGCATGACTAATCTCTTTCTTGTTCGGTTTATACATCCGAGCGAATGATACATTTTCGTGCTAGACCTCCTAAATGCCTAGCGTCCTCGTGTTTGGTGTGAATTGGCCTGCACGCCAACGCCCACGCCACCGCGCACGCCCACGCCCACGTCAACGCCCATGCCCCCGCGTTGGTTTGGCCGTAGCTTTAAAGTAGGTAAATAATAACTAAATATCTGACAAGGGTAAATTTACTAAAGAATATAATCAAAACTTCGTTTGCTGGTCTTATTGAAAATGTTTTAATTTATTGAACACCGGTAATGTCTTTATTGTTATTTGTATTTGAATTAAGTTCAATCACATTTCAAATTTTCAATTGATTACACCACTAATCCATAGACTACAAATGGCTATGAAGTCATCGTGTCATTGCCAACCTGCAGACATGAATGTTAAAATTGTCAATGTCAAATTGTCAATTTATCTGTGATGAATCAGCTGGCTGGGTGTTTATAAATTCAATTTTATTTTGGGTGTTTACTGTTTTGTAGTAATAATAAATTACATTGTTAAAATTCAGAACACATTATGGCAGAAATATCGTGGCCTTGGCAGTATAACTTTCCACCGTTCTTTACGTAAGTAAATTTTATGTCTACTTGCTACACCATACTTGGGATTACAACATGAGTTTACTGGGTAAATCATGGAGATACATCAACGAAGGGAACGCTCATATTGTCCTCAAAATTGAATCTACAAATTACGTGCTTCGGCTTATAAAAGAAGACGACGAAACTACATTTATAAAACATGTAAGAACTTTCACTGACTTTGTAAACAAAGTAATGATTCCAATATTTTCTACTTGTGATCAAACAAAACATGACATTATAGAGATACCTGAGACTGAACTCATTAACGTAATTAAAATTTTAGAAGATATTCGCCCGAAACACAGACAAATTAAATCCAAGTTAAGCTGTTATGCCATTAGAGCTCCTAATTTATTAATAATTAGTCCACGATGCGTCACAACTTATTGTGTAGAGATCAAACCTAAAGAAGGCTTTATGCCCTCTAGCTTGAAGGAATCACATAAATGCTTTTATTGTTTAAAGCAATATTTAAAATTAAATGAGAAACAAATAAACAAAGTTAGTGAGTACTGTCCTTTAGATCTGTTCTCTGGGAACAAAGAGAGAATGAAACATGCCTTACTAAATCTTATGGACAACCCTCAAAACAACTTAAAATTCTTCAGAAACGAAGAACTAGCCTTAAATGAAAAATCATCAATTAAAGACTATAATGAAATGTTCAAAGAAATTTCACCTTTTGAAAACTCTATCAGTGTATTTGTTGATTTTATAATAGATATTTTGCTGAGTAGTAATAGTGATGAAATTACTATGAATAAATCAGATGAAATTGTACTGAACATAAACAAAAAAGGCGAGTGCATTGAAAGTTCTGAATTAAAAACTGATAGCTTTTTATACAATTTACTTAAAATTCAGAAATTATCAGAAAAATATGATCTTGACAGAGAGCTATTAGTACTTGAGAACACTGATTATGTCTCTGTGATTTTGGATCATTTGGATTCTCAGAAACTAGATCTGAGTACTGAAATAGGTAGAAAAGATTTCTTTGAAACTAGTCATCCTCTGCACTTAGCAATGATATCTGCTGTTGCCAAAGACTGCTCTATCATGATTAGCTTTACACCCGGTGTAACCGAAGGTTTCCCAATAATAAATATTGGAGATAGTAAAGTGTCTTACAAAGTTGCAGTAACTGATTTAGAGCCAAAATCAACTAAAACTTTGGTGAAAAGAAAGAAAAATGAAAAAGTTTTGCTAAATTTCTATCAAACATATAGAAAAACTTTGGAAATGGATAAATAGTCAGTGTAAGTATCACTCAATTTTGGGAAAATATATGGTTATTATTAAACATTCTTCTACGTATCTTACAAGAGGTTTTTTTTTGCATTAAAACTTTACTATTTAAAATAAAATTGCAAAGGAATTAACTTTTCTATGATATCTGTTACTTATCACTTTTTCTATCTTTCCAGAATCCAGCCGCATTCCGAAACGAGAGCAAAGCAATTAGAAGCATGGGAACAGTTAATAATAGACTACCTAAAGGCCACAAAACAATCTACCATAGATGTTAGAGAGTCACAAAATAGTCCTTTATTTAATAATTTATCGATAAATAGAAAACTATCGCAGGAGGCGATTCTAACTGTTTTAGAGGATATGGCCAAGACTGGGAAAGCAGAACCGATAGATAAAAGTAAGACTGTGTGGGAGATTTATTGGCACTCGTTAGACGAATGGGGCAATATGATGTACAACTGGGCAAGTAGTAATGGATTAAACAACACAGTCTGTACCCTGTTTGAATTGAGGGAAGGAGAAAACACCGTTGATGAGGGTATGTCTAGTTTATATTATTTTATTTTGCAATAAAGCTTTGGGGTTGCATTCAATACGCCAATTGTCAGTTTTTTGTATCAGGGTAAAAATTTTTGGTAATAGTATTTTTTTAAATATTACAATTTTTAAGCCTAGTTGAATAAAAAATTACAGAAATATAATTATTACGTTACATATACATTTAAAATTTTAATTAAATTATTTTTTGCTTTATTTTATTGTAATTTAGATCACATTTTTATTTCATTTTGATTTTAATTTTATAATGTAATTTGTATTTGAGTAATATAGGACTACATCTTGAAATAAATACATTTATTTGTTATTTTATTTTTATTTATTATTTTTTACATACACTTGCTCACATATTTTGTTTCCGTTCCAGAGTTCCACGGGCTAGACTTAAATGTCCTCGTCAAGGCACTCAAAACGCTACAACTGAAAGGCAAGTGCGAACTCATGGAATTCGACGACAACCAAGGCGTTAAGTTCTTCTGAGCTCATTGTTAGATAGTGCCCTCAATCAATTTATCATTGTACATTTATTATTGATATGGAAATGTTGAATGCATTTTGTTAAGTTATAGCTATTTTAATGTTGGAATATATGCCTCATATTTTTTAACACTGAGTTTTATTTAAGGGTTTAAATTCAAGTAAATTATGGTTGTTTTTATGTGGGTAGTTGTAATAAGGAAATTCTCGAATAAAATTGGAAATTTTTATTTCAATCAATCTGTGTAAAATTGTACAGTACAAAATGGATCACCTCAATTACAACATGTATTAATATATAAATAAATTAGATTAGAAAACTGGTAAAAAAATTCTGACGTCCAAAAAGGTGTATAATGTTTTTCAAATAACATTGTTAATGCGATTTCTGCATTTTACAATTACAATGTCAGAGCTTTATTCCTAAGAAGACGGAAAATAACTTTATTGTGTATGTCAAATGATAGTAGAAGAAATAGTACACATTATGAAACTTAGAACAAAGAAAAAAATTACCTACATAAAAATAATATTTCGAGATGTAGGCTTTACTACACTGTCTATTTAACAGAATAAAATAAGCAAGCATCAGTAGTTCAGAATTTAATAAAAATCACAATAGACATAATCATTTTGTAATTATATTTTTTTAGGGTATTGCATATTATGCCATATTTTTTTAAAGATTCTAGATTTAAATACCAAGTATCTTTGTATTATATTATGAATTTCCAAAAACTAATAATAAAAATGTAATTGTATTAAATAAAATTTCCAAATAAAATCTCTTAAAAATGTTGCCAGCTGCAAATGGAAAAACAACTTTGAAAACATGCTAATTCACATTTGTATATACCTATTTAAGTCTACGTTATAATAATAAACAATCAGTCTTCAACCAAAATACACCTTTAACAACTATTGACATTGTAAATTTAACAAATAAGTTAAAAACTCTGTACATTAGTACCTTAGGCCTAGATTAAACATCACCTAGTTTTAAAAATTGTGCCGAAATTGTTACAAATTGTACTCTAATGGAGAACTAGGTATTTTTATATTTTAAAATTAGTAGAGATGTCTGCTATTTTATAGATTTTAACACGGTTTTAATAACTTCATCTAAATGACAGTAAATGGTAATCATATCTTGAATAATAATAATATTAGATAATATTGAAATGATCTGACGATGCTACCACCATTGTGTGGAAACTGTGGAAAGTTACAAAAGAGTTATTATTTTTTTGCATGATAAAAAATATTTTAATATTATTAAAAATATTAATAAAAAAATACAGAAAATATCAAAATCCATAGTATTTTACACACTATAATTTAAATCATTGAAATAGTTTATGGTTCTGGCTTGGTTCTGGTTATTATCAGTGGTAATGTTGATTGGTTAGTGGGCGGAGCTTAAAGTAAGATGTGATCAAGGTCTCGACCTTACTCGTAAGGACGAGAAGAATGAACTGATCATTCTCATTCTTATATCAAAATAATGAAACTGTGATTGGACAAATAAATACAAGTTACCTAATTAATTATCATTTATATTTATCAAACTTTAGTAAACATTGCAGACACTTTACGTTAAAATACTATTGGAACCTAAACCAATTGTTTAAGATGGCCTATCTATACCTTACCTACTCTATAGACTAACAACATCACAGATAACATTACAACAGAAATAATGATTCGAAAATATTCATTACACATTGACAATTGTTACTTAAATAAAAATTATTCATTTTGCTTGCCTTACTATAAATATTATTAAATTCAGTAAATATTTACATTGATTTCAGAATAAAAAAATATACATGGTTACTTTTGGCCATCCCTAAGAAGCAGCACATTAATTTTAAGAAATAAATAACATATTATTTGTTTAGTATCAATATCCGGAATCCATCTTGAGTCAAGCACCTGTCTTTCTACCTTAAGTCAGCGTTTCCGGTTCCTTTCCGATAGTGGCGCCCCCTATAGTATCGGTTTGGTACTACTTACTTGGCGCCTGAGCACCAGGTTGAGACTTGTCATTATAGCGTTGTTTTTCGCGCCGTTCACAAGTCAGTTCAATTGCAAAAAACTTTTTCATATTAAATAGTTATTATTTGTAATTGTTGGTTCCTTACCGAAAATAAAATATGGAGAACACCACTCCGACGCGAAATGAAGACGAAAATACTGAATCGCGAAAACGAAATCGTTCTCCATCACCGAGTTCGGAAAGCAGCGAGTCATCTAGCGTCAGCAGCGGGCGTACCAGGAAAGCAAAGGCAAGAAAAGTCGACCAAACTGTGAGTTATGCACACTTTGAATTTTTATCACAACAAGTGGCTTTTTTGACGAATTTGATTTCTAAAAACACCGATGTGCTACCCTACCCTAGATGTGATACCCCATTGAACCCTAATAAAGACGACGGTTTGTCAGAAACCGTTAGCTTTAATCAGGACCTTAACTTACGCCGACCTTGCGAGCGTGAATCCCAAAATAGTAAACTTAATTTGTTGGACCCAAGCACTATTGTTAAGATCCACTTTATGCACGTGCAAAGGAAACCTATATTAGGAAATTGAGGGAATTGCAACGATTCACTAGTGATGATTGGTATGCCGTACGATTTACTGATGCTCAGAAAAAATATTTGGCTACCCCCGGTTTTGTGGAATTAAACGTTAACGATTCTCTAAAACGGTTTGAGGCTGGTATGTTACGTGACGATCCTCGTTCATATTTGCTAGAGCGCTCTTTTGCCGGGTTAACGAACGCTGTGCTTTTACAAAAAGAAGAATTGCAAAATACTTTACAAAATTTAGTAGACTGGGCTAACGAGTGCAAACAAACATTGACTCCTAATTCATTATTTGACAAAATCGAATCTTTATTTTCAAAAGAGTCGTCGTACAGTAAAGTTACTGATGATATATTGCAAATAGTGTGTGGTAGGCGTGCAGATTTCATTACTTCGAGAAGAGATACATTGCTGCGTCAAATACCAGAGCAATATCATAGGGATGTTTTGTACAAGATTCCCCCCAATGAAGAAACATTATTTAATGATGACTTAGTTCAAAGCTACCTACAAAAAATTGGAGGAGCTGATAAATTGTTTACTTCACTACAACCGACACAGCGATCGCAATTTTCACAATCAAAGAATAATTTCTATCAAAATCAAAAACCATCGACTAGTAAACAAACAGATGATACCTTTTTTTCGTCGAACAACTTCCACAAAAAGACATGCACCTCGGCCATTCAACCAAAAACGTCAGGATAAACAGCAAAACAATAGGCAAAATACAAAAAAGACGCGATCGCACACTTCCTTTAAGAATAAGCGTCCCGAATGACTATCGGGTATTTCGAGGCGGCTGTCTAAAACGATTTCAAGGTGTCTGGAGCAACTTAGGTGCACCAAAACAAATATGCAAATTACTGAACGGGACACGTATTCCATTCAGTCTAAAGCCTCCACTAATATTTCCGAATTATATTGCGATGCAGAACTACAGAACCAAAACTTCTCCTGATATGACTATTCAGGTCCAAAACATGTTAGAATCAGGAATTCTCGAACCAGCAGATCAGAGCCCCAGTTACCTTTCGACATTCTTTCTGGTACCCAAGCCAGACGGCAGCCATCGACCGATATTCAACTTAAAACAGCTGAACAAATTCGTTATTACAACACCATTTCAACTCTTCAGCCATTTTCGTGTACCTACTTTTTTACAACCCCAAGATTGGATGACGAAACTAGACCTCAGTCAGGCTTACTTTCACATACCCATAGCGCCACAGCATCGCCCTTTCCTGAGACTCAATTATCATCACGATCTGAATCGCCATCAACTGCTTCAGATGACGTGTTTGCCTTTCGGACTTGCATCGGCCCCGAAAACATTCGCAACCGTGACCAATTGGGTCGCCGAGCTACTGAGAAGTCGCGGCATCAGGTGTATAGTTTACTTAGACGATTTTCTGTTAGCAAACCAGTTGAAACAGAAACTGCACGACGACATAGCAACAACGGTAAACATCATGCAGTTACTGGGCTGGGAAATAAATTACGAAAAGTCTGTTCTGACTCCGACGCAATGCCTCGAGTTTCTCGGCATAACATGGGACACAAAACGCAACGCAATGTCCTTGTCGGAGTCGAAGTGCCTATCGCTACGCAAAGCACTTCAGGAACAGCTAAAAACAGGCAAGTGGTCTCTAAAACAGTATCAAACTCTAATGGGGAGACTCAACTTTGCCAACTTCGTAACCAAAAGGGGGCGCCTTCACTGTCGAACCCTGCAATTCTTCAGTCGACAGTTGTCAAAGAATCACCCCTACCGTCGAGTGACCATTCCGCAACCAGTTCTGACCGAGATAGAATGGTGGCACAATTCGATTGGAACAACCATGCCAATACATATGAATACGGTGACCCATCTATTGACTACAGACGCGTCCAACATAGGTTGGGGTGCTCAGATCAACGACCAATTTATAACGGGCACATGGGCGAAGCCGCAAATGTCATGGCACGCAAACAGAAAGGAGATGTTTGCCGTGTACGCAGCGATTGTGCACGAACAACATCACCTACAGAACGCGCAAATTCTTTTACAGACAGACAACCGAACAGTAGTGTCGTACATCAACAAAGAAGGCGGAACGAAATCAAAGAATCTTCTCGAACAAACTCGACAGCTTCTTGCGGACAGACTAAACGTTCATCTTCTTGCTCAGTACTTTCCCGGTCGATTCAATGCCGAGGTGGACGCTCTATCACGCCAGAAAGCTTGTCCCGAGTGGCATCTTACTGCAACAGCGACAAAAAAAATATTCCAGATGTGGGGCGTACCAGAGATGGATCTGTTTGCGTCAAGGACTGCTCATGTAGTTCCGAGGTACGTCTCGATGGATGTACACGATCAGCAAGCACAACATCACAACGCGTTTTGTCACCAGTGGCATTACCGCCTTGCGTGGATATTTCCACCTCCGAACCTGATTCCGAGAGTTCTCAGCCACCTGAACCAAGCCACCGGGAAGTACATCCTAATAGCACCAAAATGGGACAAAGTATTTTGGCAAGTCGATGTTCAACGTCGAGCTTTACGGCCGCCTTATCGAATTCCAGACCTAGCTCAAGCCCTAATAGACACACGAACAGGCTTGCACCCACCGGAGATTCAAGATCTACACTTAGAAGCGTGGCTGATTTCGGGTGGAACGATATGTTGACAGAGTGGACTGACCAAGAACAAAATCTACTAATGTCGGGCTGGCGACCCTCCACAATGAACACTTACAAGCCAGCATGGACAAGATGGAAGAAGTGGTGCGACTCAAATTTCATAGACTTTAAACAACCTAGTGCTGATCAAGTTGCTCGCTACCTTGCATATCTACATTGTGATGTAGGTCTAGCTTACAAAACCATTTTAGTCCACAAATCCGTAATCTCAACATTTACTCATATAAATTCTAATGTAGATTTGTCTTCCAATTTCTTTATAAAACATATGTTGAAGGCTATATCAGTTGCTCGCACTAAACCTCAAAAGCCACCCATTTGGAATCCTAAGTCGTTATTACAGTATTTGTGTACGTACAGCCCAGACGAAAACAATCTTTATCAGGTTTCTAAACACACTGCTACCTTATTATTATTAGCCTCAGGTCGAAGAGTTCACGATCTTACCCTACTATGCATTGATGATAATAGTTTAATTGATGACCGAACAAGTATTGTAATGTGGCCAGCTTTTGGGTCCAAAACCGACAGTGTAAATCACCGTCAGTCTGGTTGGAGGCTTAGGGAACATCCTAATAAAAAATTAAATGTAATTTTTTGGATAAGAAAATTATTACAATTGTCTTCAAATCGTAGACAAAATATAAATAACTTATTCATAACAGCTCGAGGTGAGGCTAAACCTGCAACCAGAACGATAATTGGAAGCTGGGTAAAATCTCTTTTAAAAGATGCAAATATCGAGGCTACTCCCGGCTCAGTACGGTCGGCAGTAGCTTCCTTAAATTGGTTAGAAAACTTTCCTTTAGACAAAATTCTTGCTACTGGTAATTGGAGATCTGTACATACTTTCCGAAATTATTATCAAAGAGAAATAATTAATCAGAATCCAAGTACTCCATCAGTATCGTTATCGAATTATTTTGATGCAGGCATTGAGTAATTTTAATCTTGCTATGTTGTGATTTAGAAAAAAAAAAAATACTCTTTTATTTATTGTGATTTTAGTAAAAGCAATTTACTAACAATAGTACAATAAAAAAAAAAAATTAATTGAAAATTAAAGCCTATTACTGCATTTAATCTCATTATATTCTTACACATTATAGCGTCAATAACTTTCGTTATTGGCACCAGGTGATAACAAACACATCACTCAAGATGGATTCCGGATATTGATACTAAACAAATAATAGAGAGTTTTACCAAAAAATAAAACTTACCTATTATTTTTTATTCAATATCCGGAATCCAGGTAATCTCTACCTGGTGCATCATGAGTGCCATAATGACAAGTCTCAACCTGGTGCTCAGGCGCCAAGTAAGTAGTACCAAACCGATACTATAGGGGGCGCCACTATCGGAAAGGAACCGGAAACGCTGACTTAAGGTAGAAAGACAGGTGCTTGACTCAAGATGGATTCCGGATATTGAATAAAAAATAATAGGTAAGTTTTATTTTTTGGTAAAACTCTCTATTTTTTTATAACTTTTATCCTATTTTTCCAAACACAAAACAAAATTGTTTCCACTCGTTTGTTTGTATGCGCCAGGTACGTTTTGTGACGTGTAACGTGTCGCGCATAGGCGCCGCGGCTTACTAAGCGATAAAGTGATCAAACGCGCCCTAGGAATTTAGGATTGAATAAGTGACTGTAAAATCTGGTTATATAAAAGCAAAAATTTTTTTTTTTTTCACTTAATATTTTTCTATTACTTCCCCTAAATTGTAATTAATTTTGGTGGGAGGTCCAAAAGTAATCCTGTATGTATAAAACCTATAGTGAAATGCCGAAGCATAAACTATAAAACAAATGATAAAGACAATTATAAGTAATTAATAGAAATAATATACAGGGTGTAAAAAAAGGCTTAACGAAGCCTTAAATCACGAATTCTATACATAAAATCAAGTAGAATGCAAAAAAAAATATTGCTGGGAAATGACTTTTATTATTGGGTATCAAAAAAAATAACTTATTTCTAACCCGCATTGTATAGCGCGCACGCCACAGACTATGCCTGTGTGTGTAAGCGGTCGGCGGGTGAGCGGGTGGCGCGAGAGCACTGCGCCCGATTCATTGCCGGCTGTGCCCTTTAAAGGCCTTTTATGAAAGAAGCACTGAAAATTTATACCATGTTTTTTTGTATGAAAGTTTAGTATTATCAAACAGAAGTAAATTTTGTAAAAATCTTTGGAAAAAAAATAGTAACTTTGACTGTCAATAACTCTGTAACCCGTCATTTCCCAGGTATAGTGTAAAAGAAAAAAATGATCGTAATAATACGTAGAATATGTGGGATTCGGCTTGGTTGAGCCTTTTTTTACACCCGATATACAACCCAATTATTTTATACATAAATGAAAAGTACAACAAGTACATCAATTATTAGGTTTTTTTTTGTATATTAATACACTACAAAAACAAATATTTTCCCCAATATAGGGTACTTTTATCGTCTCTGGCAGTGTTTTCCGATAAACTACACTAGCTAGGTGTGTTTGGAATGTCGCTATTGGTCAGATTGTGGTAGTGATGTAGCATTTAATAACAGCCTTATTTATAAACATTACTTAACTTTAAGAAGTTTTTAAATAATGCTAAACACCAGTTTGTATTCATAAAACGGTATTCTAGAGCTAATCAACAAATTAACTGTTACTTTAATACATGTCAAATTGAAAAAAACTTTTGCGCATATCATAATCGTAATAAAAGTTAATCACCAAAGTTTCGTTAATTTATCAGGTAAAATTTTATGGCCACAGAAACTTAGCAACGTGACAGTTTTTTTTAGTTTTAATATTGTATCTTTTTTTTAAATTTGACATAATGGCAAAGATACCGAGCAAACCTTGGAGCATTTCATACTCAAAGGAGCAAACGGACAAATTTCTACCATTCCTACCAAAAACAGGAATACCTAACCAAGCAACATTTAAGTCAAAGTCAAAGTAATATAATTGCTTAAACCTAAATTGTTACCTAGGTAAGTAAAGCTTAAAAAGTTGATTAGCCGATTTTTATGAATAGCACTATAAATTACTATTATATTCCCATTTAAGTTTATTATAATTGATAGGCTGTTTATTCAGTCTGCTATCCGATTGCGCGTTTGGATAATAAAAACCTATAGCTAAGCTTACTTAGACAATGTTCCTGAATATAATGCTGCGATAAGTATATTGTGTCTTTAACGCTTTTACCCACGAATCGCGCCAATCTAACGACATATCGGGCGTATAAAATGAGCATTCCTGGGAATTCCCTTGAGTTCGCTATTTTACTAACAGGTTTATTTATTACTTTAGCAGTGGTTTTTACCTGTAAATTGACAGGTACTGCTCAGTATTTTTTTAATTATTAACCGATTACAAAAGCTACCATCAGAATGTCTGATCAATTGTCACCCAATCTACTAACTAGGATTCATAATTGGGTGTTTTGAGGCATCAAAATCATTAAGGTTATTTCGCCTTACCTAACCTACAAATGTTCGCTACACTCCAAAGCGGCGTTACAATACCCGTTGCCCGTGCTGACGTTTCCGTTGGCAACGTTTGTCCCGTTGGTGCCGTTGGCAACGTTGGCGACGTTGCCGTTGGTCTTCTCAGCGCAGACCACGAGGTCTACTGAGGGCACGACGGCGTTGCCGCTCTTGCCTCCGGGCGGCCGGTAGAACCACCACGCGAGGAAGAAGAACAGAACGGAACAGAGTTTCCCGACCAGCGCTAGGGCCAGCATGTACCTGAAAAGTTTATTATTGACATGATCAGTAAGAACTAATAGTTCGTTGATTCAAAAATTCAAGCATGTCTACTCCAAAAGTAAGCACAGCTTGTATACTATGGTGATTATATAGGAACGGATAGACATTTATGTATGGATATAGGAAAGGCAGGCTTAGATCGAACTCTCGGTTTATACAGGGTTTAGCAGCACCAAGCACAACTTCATACTCCAACTTTTCGTAAGACAATCCCCCGTAAAACAATAGAAAAACGTCCGTCATCATATTCAAATCTGCATTCGTTTTTCCTCTCGCTCACTACGTCTGCCTTTTCTTTCACACAACTTACGTTCCATTCCACATATATTCCATTTATTTATGTTAATGTAGGATCACGTAAACCGTGTTTAAATGAAAATATGAGACCTCTAATGGGATTGACGCGTTAAGGCAATCTAGTTAGGATTTTTCTTGAAAACCCGAAATAAATCGCAATTTTACCTGCTCATATTGATGTTGTCATAGAGCAGACAAGCACCCGTGGTCCCGCAGGACTGGTCCCACAAGGAACAGGACAGGTCGATGAGGAACCCGAACAGCAGCGGCGCGGGGATGGTCCCGAGGAGACGCACTTTGATCCACTGGATGCCCAGCGCGAACGAGCGCTGGTCTTCGCGAACGCATCTGGAATAACGTACAGATAGATAGATAGATACTCTTTATGGCACACCAAACAAAAGAGAAAAAAAAAGAAATAAAGAAAATAAATAAATATTGGACAACATCACACACATTGGTCTGATCCTATGGTAAGTAGCTAAAGCACTTGTGTTATAGAAATCAGAAACAATGACGGTACCATAATACCCAGACTCGAGACAATATAGAAAAGTTCGTTTTCTTCAATAACCCGACCGGGGATCGAATCCGGAACCTCAGAGATGGCGGCGCCTTAAAGTCCGGCATTCTCGCCTCTCGGCTACGGAGGTCGTCGTTACATTATTGATTGGACTATAGGTAGTGTGTTCTTGTAACGAAATTTATCTCCTTCCAGCTCTAATTACTTACTTTTTAGTACGTCTTATTTATTTTCCTTACCTACACTTACTTAAAATAGTTTTGCCTGCCTTTGTAAATAGCGCCACAGAGTGGCGCAATTGACACGTGTAAAATAAAATATTATTAAGATGATAAAACCGAGTAAACTCGTCCTATTAACTTTTTAGATACCCAAAAAAAAATATCGGATTTCGCAAGAGCTCATCACTACCTATAAGTGTGAACAGTAAACCGTCACAGAACTCTCTTGAAAGATCGATCATTATTTTCATACAATATTTATAAGTGCAGCCGTAGCGCCACCAGCGCGCTTGTGGTACTGCAACTGTGCTTGCAGATATTGTATGAAATTTGGTAGCGTCTGTGGCGCATATTTACACGTCGCTAAGTTCCCAAATGTACCAACCTCAAGGTGGCCGTCAGCGCAGGCATGGTGGCCAGGAAGGTGAACAGCATCAGGCCGAAGGACAGGGACACGAACAGCCACAGGTACGGGCAGTCTGAGCTGCAGATGTTGTTGATGGCTTCGTACTGCAGCGTGGAATTTGATACTGAAATAAAAATAAATAAGTAGTTGTAAGGACATCCTTGTATTACGAGGACCAGGCGATGAATTTTGCGAGGGACGTCTCCCAATTTTATGTTAAGTATCTACTTTACATAAAATTGTATCAACACCGGAAACCTTTATTATTATCCGACTTTTCCACTTATCATTAATCATTCTAAGGCGAGTACATACATAACCTTCTAGTTCTACGAGTTCAATAAAATTTTCCAGAAGCGACTCTCCCTTTGCATTCAAAGAATATCATCGTTTCACTGCGCTAGTTGAGTCGTAAAAACTCACCGCCACGTTTTCACGTTTTTATAGAGAAGTGATTCTTTTGAGCTTTGAATGTTGAATCACTACATCACTTTAGTCATAGGATGTCCACTGCTGAACATCGGCCTCCCCTGATTTCAGATTGCCATCTCCTAGATGTTGAGATTGGAAGAGATCCAGCGGTTTCCAGCAACCTTTACCAGGTCATCTGTCCACCTTGTGGCTGTACGTTCTATCTGCGCTTGCTGGTACGTGGCCTCCACTTAGAACTTGTCTAATCGGCCAACAGTTCTACGTACTACTTATGGGGCACATAGCACACTCACTGCCACTCTAGCATATGTCAGAGAATAGAAAAGATTGGTCTTTAAGTAATTTGGCATCATAAAAAAAGTACCTACATGTCCCATACTTCGGATTAATCATTCACAAAAGTGTCGTGTGGTGCCGGCACGTTAATGCTTAGTTTGATATGCCCTAGATCCGTAAAATATAAATTTATTTATCGAATTAAATCATGAATAGATGGACAGACAGACAGTAACAGCTGATGTGGCTAAAATGAAGTGTCGTGTGGTGCCGGCACGTTAAAAGAATTGCACCACCCCTTCTCTTCCTATGGGTGTCGTAAGAGGCGACTACAGGAGAACCGCCTTAAGAAGACGGGCAGCAGCGTCTCTTCTTCACCATTGGCCAAACTGCGATCGCCAACCCGCCTGCCAAGCGTGGCGATTATGGCAAAATCCTCCTTTTGGAGAGGCCTGTGTCCAGCAGTGGATTGATATACGCTGGTGATGATGATGATGATTCACAAAAAGGTCACCCTTAGCATTATTAATGGTATAGGCCTAAGGACTCTTACTTCCATCGATCTTGTAACTCGGCAACGTGGTATTCTGCTGCGCGATACAAGCGCAGTTGTGGAAGAGTTGCGCAGCGCCGGCTAGAGAGCGCGCGGCGCAGCCGGCGTGGCAGCCCGAGTAGTACACGGCGCCGTCCGCGCCGCACACCGGCGCGTAGCGCGCCTCTGCGCAGCCGCAGCCCGCGTTGCAGGCTGCTGTTAGACGGTCGGCACTGGGGGGGTGAATGAGAATTTTTTTTTCACGCATTGGAACGCAACTTTTGGAAATAATTAAATAGGCTAGTTGACACCAATCAATTGACATATTTTCTATGTGCTGTCAAAACGCACCTCTGCCCTATAATTTGTAGTGCGATAGCAAGCTTTGACGTCATTCTTTACCGGACTCAACTGTCTAACTTTTTATTGGTTTTGAAGCAAACAAAAATCTGATTCTTCTAATACATGATAGTGTACCGGGATATCGGGATTAAATTAAGGTGGCAGATTTAATAAATGATGCCTTAGAATTATTTAAGATTGGTGTCCACAACCCAATTGGGACAGACGCCATGTTATGATTAGGAGAGAGGGATGGGGGTAATTGTCTCAAAATTAAAGGGTAAGCCCAACACTAGTCTTTCTCCTTTGTTTGTTCCGACTTCCCTGTGTAGGGTTACCTGCGGGGTTCTGACAAAACGGCAAGCGCTCCAAAAAAATATTTGAGTGTAGCTATATTTAATTGCCAACATATTACAGTTTTTGTAGTACTTAAGTTGACAAACTATTTGTTTTTTCTCGTTTTGGTATTTCGTTGGAATCGTTGGCTTCTAATTTTGTCAATTTGATGGCGGCTATCATACCGTAGTGGTTAGTAAAATGGCTGCCTGCTATATAAACGAAGAATGGGTAAGTAGTCCAACTTAAAACTTACCCTGGTACAGCAGGCGAGTTGTACGGAACAGTGACTCCTGCAAAGGGATAATCGTCACAAGTCAGGATGAAACCAAACGTGAAGGCTGCTGCTAGTACAGTGGCCGCCACACACAGCTTGATGATGCCGCCACACGTGAGTCGCCAGCGCTTGACCAGCCAGCCGCCGAGGAACGTGCCACCACCGCCTGCTGGCACGGTTATTACACCTGGAAGAAGATGAGTGGATTAGAGTAGTTTGTTACGGGATTGCTACCATGTACCTTATTTTTAAGTTCCCGATATTTCGGCACTGTTGCAAGCGCCATGATCACGGAGTAACTGAAGATCTTGCGGGTAAGTTGTTAAGGGCAAACATATCGGTCTACCCTCTTTCGCTGTCTTTTATTGCACGCGTCGGTACCATTGTATACAAACTCACTATGTTCTCGCTCTCGACACACAACACTAACAGTATCTGACCGCGAAACAGCAGTTTGTTGTTGTTGTTGGCGCTTGCAACAGTGCCGAAATATCGGGAACTCAAAAATAAGGTACATGGTAGCAATCCCGTAACAAACTACTCTAATGTTAGTGACCCACGAGGGTTTGTGGACTACCATCGCGGCTCCGACACCTGACCCGTCTTAAAGCTAAAATCGTTTGCAAGCACCTCATTGCCACTCACTTCAAGCCACGCCCTACGTTCATTTATGTTTCGGGTTCAATCGAGACAATAGGTAGGTTAAGGCACAAGCAAGCAAGCTTCTATTTGTATCTAATTGGTTGTAGTAAAACGTAGTAAAATGCATAACCAATCAGGGCGGGTTGGGGCGTGACCGGCGCGATGCGCTTACACAGGAATATTTCTACAAAGGGGTAAGGCGTTGATGCTCGCGATAGTACATACATGTTCTAGGATAGCCTGCATACTTCAAGAAACTAAATATGAATGATTTCTTAAGAAACAAGATTCTACGACAGTGTTTTAAGGCTAAGACAGTGTTTTAGGTTAGTGAAACTTTTGCAGATCGGGGCCTAATCCTTCGGATTCCTGAAACCATAACTAGATCATCAGTCCACCGGGTAGGCCCTACTGCGACTTCTAGTTCATGGTCGCTATAAAGCCTTTCCTCTTACTCAGATATATTATGTTACCTAAAAGTAGGGCGGCTTCTGAAGCGCTGACAGCGAACTGGTTCTCAATCAGCTTGGGCAGAAACGCGGCAAAGCCGGAGATGAGCATGCCCTCGCTGGCTCCGGCCAGGTTGAGAAACAGAAAAGTGGGGTTTTTGAGCAGCGCTGCAGCAGCTCGAGGCAGCTCGTGGAGAGCGCTGAAAGCCGCTGACTTGGACGCTGCGCCTTCGTGCGCCTCTGATACCTTCGATGCGCGGATTTCGTCAGCACCTGTGGAATTTTAAAGCTATTTTACATAACTAAAATCGCAGTTTTAGCGAATGGAAGCCAAATAAATATAAAGAATTTACTACCTTATTTTGCTAACGTAAAAAAAAAACTGGTAAATTAAAAGACTTTACTCTTTTAAAGTCACTGCCATGTCCATCCTAGATACAATATTAGTATTTTAACTCATTCGCCTCGTCTTCTCGCATGAATTAAATCATGGACAAGTTGCTTTATTGCTTACCCGGCAGCTCGTAGGGGAAAGCTAGCAGCGGCACGGCGACGACGAGGCACAGCACAGCGGAGAGGATGAACCCCACCCACCACGCGCCGATCCACACGGAGCTCGCTGGCGTGATGCCCAGCCTGGACCAAGGGAAATATAAATATTGGACAACATCACATACATTGCTCTGATCCTAAGGGTTTAGAAATCAGAAACAACGACGGTACCACAACACCCAGACCCGAGACAATATAGAAAAGTTAGTTTTCCTCATTGACCAGACTGAGGCTCGAACCCGAAACGACGCGACGGCGCCATATATAGTCCGGCGTACTCGCCTCTCGGCTGCCGGATGTCGGATGCCTGGCGGTTGCGGGTTCGAATCCCGCAAGAGGCAAATGTAAGTGTGATGAGCACGAGCATTTGCACCTTAGTCATGGATCTTTATAAACGTATTTAAGTATGTTTATCCGTTATTCTAGTCGCCATAGTTCAAGCTTTGCTTAGTTTGGGGCTAGATAATTGGTGTGATTGTGGAAACAATTTATTTATTTGATACTTTGAAGAAAGATCTCATATTAAAACTGGTAAAGGATTTAAAACTACATAGGTACTTTCCTTGGTCAAACGGGGTTACGCACTTCAGGTGGCTTGCTCGCAAACAATTTAACTAATAATATTGTTTTGACCACAAACTAATATTAAATCTGTTGAGTCAAGTCAAACGCCGTTATGAGCTGTAATAATTATGTCGCCGGCAACAGCCGGTGTTTTCTTATGTAAATCTGTCTGCTGGTTGTTCCTCGCAGTGCAGACGGACCGACAACTTCAAACTTAAAGGTAACAATTCTAAAGTCAGTAGAGTCTTGGGTATTCAACATTTGGATATATGTAAGTATGTTTTTATACCCGTATCCGTACCCAAAGGGTAAAACGGGACCCTATTACTGAGGCTCCGCTGTCCGTCTGTCTGCCTGTCCGTCTGTCACCAGACTGAATCTCATGAACCGTGATAGTTAGACAGTTGAAATTTTCTCAGACGATGTATTTGCCGCTATAACAACAAATACTAAAAAACAAAATACAATAAATATTTAAGGGGGCTCCCATACAACAAACGTTATTGTTTTGCCGTTTTTTAGATAATGGTACGGAACCCTTCGTGCGCGAGTCCGACTCGCACTTGGCCGGTTTTTTTAACGTATCTTACATACAAAATACAAAAATACAAAAATCTTTATTGCTTCATTTAAGTTTTTACAAAGTGTTAGGTTGGTTCTCTTTTGAGTATAACAACTCGTAACAGGGAGTGCCGCTCTTTCTTAACAACAAGTAAATAAAAAATATTTCACACAGCAAAAACATAACATAAGCTGCAATCATTTATTAAATCATCATAAAGTAAATATCTACTAAGTACGTTTTAAATGAGTACTCAAAATATCAAAATGAGACAACTTCAAGATATGATTTTTAATAAATGTGCCTAACCCTTCGACATCCAGATTGAAATTACTTATCTATAATGAAATAGCGAAATGATTTAAGTGAGTTTTGGTAATAGTTCAATCAAATGGAAATCATTTTTCAACCTTCAACCAACCTATAACCTACCTAAAAAAAACTATAGTTATGAATCAAATGTGATTCAAAAGACAGAAAATTTGATTCTTATACCTACCTATCTACCTACTTATTTTATATCAGTAATAAAAAAATGTGTCGACGATCGATTCAAGAATCGGACCCTTACGAAAACAAAGTGGACGTTTAAGGGCCGCGGAGATGAATTAAAATAATACGCCCGATCTTGGCGATTGAATTGCAAATGGCCGCACCCTACGTCTGTTTTTATTTCTGAAACAAGTTCCTACTTTCGGTTAAACAATACAAACTTTATGGTTTCTAGTAAAGTTGGTCCAATAGGTATCTATAAAAAATATTTTGATACGAGCATAGAGAAAGAATAATACTATACGAGCAAACGTATTTATTCGCTTATTAATCATTTATAACCTATTTCGTATCGTTTTATTAAATACTATACTTTTTACGTAGTATTATTCTTTCTCTATGCTATACTATACATGCGTTATCATAAATCCTACTCTTACAAGAAAATCTCATTTAAGATTTTATTTATTTGGTAACCTACTTACTGCGTCTACTCATAATTTAAGTACTGGCTCTTACGAAGCTCTACAACTTAGGTTATAATTTCAAATCAAATTTTCAAATTACGAACGCGCCATAAATTAAAAAGTGAAGCCATACCAAAAAGGTCGTTCAAAACTCGGCGCGCGGAAAATCATATTTCGTTGCAGAAGCCATGGAAGTATAAAACGGGGAATTAATTTGGCTGAAAAGTTGCTTGGAGAGCGCACAATGAGATGAAAGCGAGAGGGCAAGTTGGCTGAATGAAGCTGCGCCATCGCCACGAATGAAATATTAAAAACGCGAGACTGCCGTGCGGTGCGCGGGAAAACGACTCATTTTGAGGTTATACTTTCTTCATTTTCTGGACGCAAATTAAGTTGATAGCATAGAGTACCCTGCCTGGAGTACCTATTAACTATGGAGTAAGAAAAAATTGTAAGTTTTTGGCACAATTTGTTTAAGAATTATCATTTTAATGTTTTATAAATGACAGTTAAAGTGACAAAACCTTGGTGCGCAAGTTTGCCACATTTTTACTTTACTTAATTTATGTATCCAATCCAGTCTAAAATTGAGAAAAAAAAAAACTTCATTAACCTGTAAGCCGTCTTGTAGGTACACATCCGTTGCGCGGGTCAATGTTATTCAATTGTTATCTTTTTTTTCGAACTTAAAGGCTTATTACCATTGAGGTATAATGTACTAGCGTACTAGAGAACACATCTCGAACTAAATGTTTCAGCCAAGCATTGTAGTCCAGTGGACTACAAAGCTTCAGTCAGTGTCAATAATTGAAGTTGTCAAAACTGCTTCTTTATTGTTCACCGTTCAAACTTTGTAGTCCACCGGGCTACAGTGCTTGACTGAAACATTTAGTTCGAGATGTGTTTTCTAGTACGCTAGTACATTATACCTCAATGTTTATTACTTACGTGTCAGAGTCTACGCTGACGAAGTCCGTGTAGATGGTGAGCAACTGACCGCCCACCACGTATCCCAGCGCTGGGCCGACCACAGCCATCGTGTAGTACACTCCTGAGAACAATAACACGTTTTGTATTTTTAAAAATAAATATTTTAATTGTAGTTATCGTAGACATTTTTACTGTTGCTACGAGTTTTCGTAGCATTCGTAGCAGTTTATTTTCATTATTTTGTTTCATTTGGTTACTCTTGTACCTACTACCCTCAATGTATGTGTGTGTATGTGTGGTGTGTACTGGTATAAATAGTAGGTACGAGTATGATTAAATTATGCATTTTAAATGGTAGTACGTAGAAAGTAAATGCCGGTATCAAAAAAAATGTTACAAAATATTGCCCCCTTTAGCAATGAGTTCCTATCATTATTAGCTAACTTTACATAAAGGCATAATTCTACAGCTCAGATACAACAAGTCTTACAAAAGAAGTTCGTTTCCTAAAGTGATCTAACCGGGAATCGAAATTGAGGCCTTTTGGCTCAAGGCGAATCGCCTCACCTCTGCGCTATATACTAATGAGGATCGACAAACAAGTAAGATTTTTTTCAAACGCAATATGTTTTAAAATAAGATCAATTTAACTTATTATTGTTTTAATAATATAGACTGATGAAGTTTATCTACGTTAATAATAATGGGAGACTAACCTACATGTATGTGTCTGCTGAGTACATACATAAGAAGAGGTTTACATAGCCTATAGCTCAGTGGCGGGCATTGGTTTTATTTTGAGGTAGGCAGTAGATACTTAAAATGTGTTTTATTGATGAAAATCGATGGTTTTCATCAATAACACACATTGTAATATAATACCTACTACTGCCTACCTCATTTCATTTACAAGGTAGGCACTGCCTCATAGCCTATATGCACCGCACGCCCCTGTACAGCTACTTGCATTTCTGTTTACGCCGACCCATTCAAGAGGCTTTCTCTATACAAGAGCGTCCATGAAAGGATAATGGTAAGAAATCGACACCTAGGGTGCGGCTCTCGAAGCTGCCGTGCTAAGAGATCTCAGTGTTTCTCGCTATTCGATGTCGGGTGTAAACTCGGCATTGTTTCCAAGCAAACAGCCACGATCGCGGTGATATCGTTGGGAGCTTGGGACCACTCGAGGGCGCTGTATTTTCACAGTTAAAAGCCGCCAGTCGCTGGAAGTAAGGCATGTTGTCCAGTAATTTCTTAAATAAACTGTTTTTATCCTAATAGCTTATCTAAGAATGGATCTTGCATTTTACAAACATTAACATTGCTTTTTGTCATATGGAGCTGTTGTTATATTTTTCAGTTGCTTACAATAGAATAATCCTATTCTCGTCACAAGTGACATATACTGGATGACTTTTTTTACCGTCAGGAAAAAATACTTGTGCATTCTGTACCTACAACTATGTGATAATATGTGTGTGTTTATAAAATACTTACAACTGATTTCATAAATTTTGGAATGTCCAAAAAAATGCATAAACATAGAATACATCAGTGAATATGCGTTTGAGTTTTGGTCGGTTTCAAATTTTTATTATTATTTTACCAATATTCTTTTTTTAATGTTCTGTTAGTCAAAATTAACTTAGAATTAGATGTTTATGAGGACAAATAGTTGATAAAAATAAAATAAAAAATTTAACTTTTTTTTAAATTATCATGTTATCATCACCTATATCATTTACCTATTTCATACGTTTATTTTCTTGACGGTAAAAAAAGTCATCCAGTATTTATAAAGGGTTTCTAAATAAGGCCGTTATAAATTGAGCAGATGGTATTATCTTTGCATATAAAAATGAATTGCAGTTCGTTAGTCTCGCTCAAAACCGAGAATGGCTGGACCGATTTGGCTTATTAATTTGGTCTTGAAATATTCGTGGAAGTCCAAAAAAGGTTTGAGCGGTGAGAAAATAAGAAAAATAGTAAGGAAAATACTTAAAATGATAATTTACTTGTCATACAAACTGTTCATACCTCTCAAACAGGGTGCGTAGGCGGTACAAAGTTCGTTCAGAGCTGGTCACTAAAAATAATTATGGCACTGCAACTATTTTGTAGGGTGGTAGGTAGTGGGGTAGTTTTTCTATGGCTGAGTTTTAGAGCGACATCGTCAATCTGTAAGAGCGGTTTTGCATTACATTCGATCCGAATCCGAGAAACACACCGGTCCGGAGATAAAGTAGTACTATTTGTATGAACGCTCTCAGACCGTTTACGCACTAAATCCGATCCGAATCCGAGAATCTTTACACAAATAGCACTACGTTCATTTTGGACCGGTGTCTCTCGGATTCGTATCGGACGTAAACAGCTCTTAATGTTACAGCTGCATCATTAAAGCAAGATCTAAATAACGTAGAATATCATCTGCTGGCATATTATAGTATTGGAATAGCGTCGCTCACAGTGTCCGCCGCATTTACTCGCCGCACACACGCTCCTTACCGGCCGCTGAATGCGTTCCTCTTTCTCCTACACTCATAGCTCGGCTCGGCATACAACTTACGATAAAACACCCAAACTCTTACCGATCTTACGACGAACTATTGATATTGTGAAATTGCTTTTGTCCATGCGTTATAAAATGTTCGCTTTACCCAGCTTTACCATATTAAACAGAGTATGTTAGATTGAACGAGCGATATACTTCTGTCCTTCTCATGTATTAACGAATTTTATTACAGACCCAATGTATATACAGGGTGTAAAAAAAGGCTTAACGAAGCCTTAAACCACGAATTCTATACATAAAACCAAGTAGAATGCAAAAAAAATATTGCTGGGAAATGACTTTTATTTTTAAGTATCAAAAAAAAAACTCTTTTCTAACCCGCAGTATATAGCGCGCACGCCACAGACTATGCCGGATCATGTTTCTTTGTAAAAAAGTTTAGTATTATCAAACAGAAGCCAATTTTGAAAAGAAAAATGAAAAAAAAATTGTAACTTTGACTGTCAATAACTCGGTAACACGTCATTTCCCAGGTATAGTGTAAAAGAAAAAAAATGATCGTAATAATACGTAGAATATGTGGTATTCGGCTTCGCTATAAGCCTTTTTACACCCGATATTGAGAAAAAAAGGCAGCTGTACAGTAAAAAGGCCAAGAAAGAAAAATACTAAAATGCATGCTTTTGGCCATTTTGACAAATGAATTCACTTTACAAAAATCATAAATTATTATAAAAAAACATTTTTTTTTCTCTCTTCTTATTTATTTACTTAGCAACCTGGGTCTTTATGCTTTAATTTTTTTACTTTTTGAATAGCAATGGCTGTAAAAATAAACTGCGATAAAAGCCAAGATCGTTCAACCATTTGACATTTCTACACACGTTCGCCTCTACCGGTGAATCAAGCACAATACCCTCCTAATATTATATAAATAAATATTGGACAACATCACATACATTGCTCTGATCCTACGGTAAGTAGCTAAAGCACTTGTGTTATAGAAATTAGAAACAACGACGGCACTACAACACCCAGCCAATATAGAAAAGTTCGTTTTCTACATTGACCCGACCGGGGATCGAACCCGGAACCTCAGAGATTGATTTTGGTTTGGTTTTGTGTTTTCCAATCTAAAAGCTACAACTCTTATAGACAGTAAACTTCTATTTACTGCCTTAAATAAACCTAAACACGTTTCTCTCCCAATTAAAGTAATACAATCGCGCTTTGTTTCCAAGTTCTCCCATTCAAGCCGAATGAAACGTCAGTCACGGCAACAGTATCCGAATCCAATACTATACGAACTCGTCACCCGCACAGAGGGAACAATACCGTAACCGAAACCGATCTATCCCAGCAGCTAAATAAACATCAGCCTTCAGATTGGTTCCGTCAGCGACGTGATACTAGTGCCGCCATTATAGTTTATCGTATTGGTATCTTAAGATGAAAATTGTGCAAATAATAAATATGCTTGGTATCTTTTTTAGAAATAGCACTGTGTTTCTACAGGGTGTATAAAAGAATAGGACACTCCTTAAAACCACGTGATCAGCTGGTGATATACAATAACTTTTTTTATGGGAGCAACATAAAAATAGTTTTTTTTTTCTAATTTTCCATACATTATCATCGAGATATGCGAGTAAGTTTGTATGAAGCAGTTAAAAAAAATATCAATTCCGATGTCGCTCCCATAGAAAAGTTGTTGTGTATGATCAGCTGATGATGTGGTTTTAAGGAGTGCCCTCTATTCTCCACTATAGAGCCACTTTAGCAGCTTGTAGATCAATACACATAACCAGTATATCATATCTGTCAGATTATTTGAATACAATTGCTTGCAATAAAAAAGCAATACAATATCTATCCATCATATTCTATTTAGGCGCGTTTCATAATAATCAAACAATGGTATTTCACTAAAAAAATCGCAGTGTTTTACGTAGTTTCATAGAATTTTCTGTGAACAGTTTTTTTTTTCATAAACATCGTGATGCCAACCCCTTATGTCCCAGGTATTGGAAACCCAAGCACATCACTTCACACCGTTCGAGATGTCAGCGGCATCGGAAATGCAGCCAAATGCATTTCCGCAATCGCAACTCGATTAATTGCATAGGTAAATTGACAACTGCACTGAGCCGGAACGTCGAGACTGTGCCACGTTTAAATGGGTATAGTTCCTACGAGTTTTAGGTACAAACCGAATGCCCTAATGGAAAGGGATACTTACCCTATTTAAAGTAGGTCTGTTGAATTACGCCTAGACGCTTACGCCTTAAATGAAAAAAAACTGGCCAAGTGCTAGTCGGACTTGCGCACGAAGGGTTCCGTACCATTATCTATAAATACGGCAAAAAAATCACGTTTGTTGTATGGGAGCCCCCATAAATATTTATTGTATTCTGTTTTTTAGTATTTTTTGTTATAGCGACAACAGAAAAACATCATCTGTGAAATTTTCAACTCTCGAACTACCACGGTTCCTGAGATACAGCCTGGTGACAGATGGACAGACAGACAGACGGGCAGCGGAGTCTTAGTAATAGCAGGGGCGTGCGGTACATAAAAGCAATAAGGCAGTGCCTACCTGATAATTGAAATGAGGTAAGCAGTAGGTACTTACAAGTGTGGATTATTAATGAAAACCACTGATTTTCATCAAATAAACACATTATAAGTATCTACTGCCTACCTCGAAATAAAACCAATGCACGCCACTGAGTAATAGGGTCCCGTTTTACCCTGTGGGTACGGAACCCTAAAAAACTAGAAACACCATCGCCAAATTGAATCTTAATAACGAATAAGATTAACACGTCCCATCGCAGTCCCAAACCCTTCAATTTACACACTGTTTTTGTGCTTTCCTTTATTTTAAAGTAAAAACCGGCCACGTACATGTCAGACTCGCGCATGAAAGGTTCCGTATCATTATCTGTAAAAACAGCAAAAAAAAAAACATCACGTTTGTTGTATGGGAGCCCCCTAAAATATTTCTTTTATTCTATTTTTTATTAGTATTTGTTGTTATAGCGGCAACAGAAATACATCATCTGTGAAATTTTCAACTGTCTAACTGTCACGGTCCATAAGATACAGCCTGGTGACAGACGGACAGCGGAGTCTTAGTAATAGGGTCCCGTTTCACCTTTTGGGTACCTTAGGTAGTCGTAATTTGACAGACTTAAGTACTTACCTTAGTTTAAAAAGCTCCCTTTTACTGTACTATAATATTTAGTTAATACCATGAGTATTATTTTGACGTCGCGATTGACATAGTGGTGTGATAGGTAGTTAGCCATAAACGCAAAAATCCCGAGTTCTTGTTGGAGTCCATTCAGAAAACAAACTTTTTAAATTGGTTTAAATTTAAGTGTGCTAGAAAACGCTCCTGGCAAAATCCTCGTAACACAAGGTTGGTAGTTCCTTAGAGACCATAGACAATAGTTGGGCGCTTATTTGTTTCTAAAGGAAGTTGTAATCACTGAACTTTTGTGTAACTTGATAAAGTTATTAACACATCTGCGAGAGCTCTAACCTGCGAAGTACGGTCTAAAAGCCTATAGCAATATTTTCTCGGTCCACTATGTGGCCTTATGCCCATTACAATAAAAGTCATCTGGTAGAGAGTACATGATATTGTTACGACTGCAAGCGCATAACGCGGAGTGCTTTCCTCTGTAGCCCCTCCTGCGCGTCGCTGGGGTAGACTTAGGGTTGCTTCACACTTACCACACAACAACAACATCGCATGGGACCCCTCCCATCGCCATCATCACATTGGACACTATCGCAATACATTGTTCTGATTAAATTGTATCAGTTAAAGTACTCTGTTGGTCCGATAAACCGCTGTCACTACTCGTCCCACGTCCTAGTCGGGGTTGCCGCTGAAAACCAGCGTCGTTACGGCTTTGGCTGTAACGACAAATGCTGAGCGGGGACCTTTTTGACACTCTTTTTGTATGTTCAATGTAATCCTGTTTGTAACTATGCCTATGTGTGTCAAATAAACGTTTTCTATTCTATTCTACTTGCGTTCATACAATGACGGTACCTACCACAATAAAAAAAAGTTCGTTTTCTACATTGACCCGACTAGGATTTGATTCTTAGAACGCAAAGAAGGCGACGCCAAGTGCAGCATCCTCGCTTTTCGGCTACAATGGTCGTCAAATTATATACAAATAAATCGGTAACTATTTACTCAGACAACATTAAATTTGGCCGTTAAATTGAACCGTGTGGGAGATACCTACCGAACTAACAACGACACAGTGAGCGCTGTTTTTTGTCGCTGCGATGTGGTACGTGTGAAACAACCCTTATAGTGTCAGTATAGCAAGCGCTAAAGTGGCGTTAATGTACAAATTACTGCAAAGTAGCTGCCTTCTAATTTTTAATGAAGTTAGGCATATATGGGAAGAACGTTTTCCGGAGTGATACTCAAGTCTATCATAAAGAAAACAACATTTGTTAATTAGAACTTAGATTACACTTCTGAACTTTTGGCTATACTATATAAGGTCCGATTTTATTAGTGTTCATCCTGTTAACCAGTGACTATATAGGTGAAAAGCAATCGTAAAAACGAATTTTCAAATGTGTACCATAAAAACTAAAAAAGTTAAAAATCAAAATCAAATCAACAACATTGACTTCATATTGCATAAACTCGTCCTATCTTTGGTAAGTTTAACCATCTGATTATCCGTCTTATTCCTTCCCCTTGTTGGAGCGAGAAAGAGTTGAAGATAGGACGACTTTATGTAATATAAAGTCGATGTTGTTATTTTGTATTTTTATTTTTAACTTTTTTAGTTTTTATGATAGACATTTGAAAGATGGTTTTTACGATTGCTTTTCACCTATATAGTCACTGGTTAACAGGATGAACACTTATAAAATCGGACCTTATATATTTGTATTATAATTCGTGAAAGCAACTGCTATACGTAATTTGTGTTATTGGTATGAATACAGAAAAATATAAGTTTTTGCCTTTGAATCAGAAGTTAGGCTTTATACAATGCGTTCTCGAGCAACGCACACATAGATATGGCGGACACAAACACTCGTGCGTTCTAGGGAATTTTACTATCTTATTCAGAGTGCACTTGCTAGTCCGGGACTAAGGTTAACTCATTGTTGCGTTTAGTAACAAAACCTAAGGACAAAAACAAAACCTGTGATAAGTATGAGTGATAATGAGTGTGTGACATTAAAAACAACATTCAGACGAATTGAGAACCTCCTCCTTTTTTTTGAAGTCGGTTAAAAATGGCCGCATACTCTTACTATCGTAGTGTGGGTTGCCTTACTAATGGCGCATTTTCATTAGTCGATAACTCGTTCGGTATACAGCATGCGGGGACTCCCCGCATGCGAGATAACGACCAATGAAAGTTGCAAGTCGATACGCGTTCGGTACAACGCCTGCGGGGATTCCCCGCATGCATTATACCGACCGTGCTATCGGCCAATGAAATTCATCAGTCGATATACAGCTTGCTTGCGGGTCTTGAGTCAAATATTTATTATATTGCGGGCCCAGTGGCACGCGTTCCAGAAATCTCTCGCACTCCGCATGCGGACCCTATCGACGAATGAAAACGGTTCCCCGAATGCGGGCCCTGTGGCATGCGTTCCAGAAATCTCCCGCACGCCGCATGCGGCTATCGACTAGTGAAATTGCGCCATATGGTTAGTACACGCGGCATCGATATTGAGTGCTGGGGCAAAGAGTGGGGATCGCTTTGCGCGTCTTACGAGACGATCATCGTATCAGAGACGAGTGTGCGCAGAGCTACAACCAATCACGGCCGGCAGTGCACGTCACACGACTAGCCAATCACGTAATCGTTTTGGTCGTCTGCGCAACTTTTGCCTAACGCTCAACTTCATGCCGCTAGTTGTAATCACTACTGACTACCAAGCTACTCGTACAAGCAAGATGAATTAGATTTGAAAAAATTGGAGTTTTTTGTTTAGCTGTGGTATGAACAGGTACCTACTATTGGACAACATCACAAACATTGCTCTGATCCTAGGGTAAGTAGCTAAAGCACTTGTGTTATAGAAATCAGAACGACGGTACCACAACACCCAGACCCGAGACAATATAGAAAAAATCGTTTTCTACGTTGACCCGACCGGGGATCGAACCTCAGAGATGGCGGCGCCATACACAGTCCGGTGCGCTTGCCTCTTGGCTACATAGGTCATCATATCTATCTATCTATTCAGCCTCTAGCAGTCCACTGCTGGACGTAAGCCTCCCCCAAAGAGAACGATATCCCACTTTTTTCATCCACCTACTGCCAGCCATCTAAGGTCATTGTTCCATCGGGCTAGGGGGCGTCCTACACTACGTTAGCAGTAACAGTTGCAACAAATAAACAGATTAGCAAAAAATAACTTACCCAAGTAGACCGAAGACATCTTCTTAGAAACGTTCTCGTCGATGTATGTGACGCCGAGCGTGAACAGCGGGGTTGCGCCGGCGCCGTGCAGCAGCTGCGCGGCCACGAACACCACCACCGCCCAGGAGCCGCTCTCTGACGGTGCGTGGCCTTGGCAGCGGTGGCTGGACTGCAAAAGGGTTCAGTTAGAACTGCTTTCTTGTACTCTTAAGGCGTTTTGCAGACGGCGGGGCGGGCCGGGCCGGTCAATTTGTCCGCGAGGGATAGCGCAAAGGGAATCCTATACTATCAACGCACGCGGAGATTGTCAAGAACAAAAAAACCGGCCAAATGCGAGTCGGACTCGCGCATAAAGGGTTTCGTACTATTATCTATAAAAATGGCAAAAAAACACGTTGGTTGTATGGGATCCCCCATAAATCAAATAAACACGTTTGTTATGGGAGCCCCGTGAATGTTTTTTTTTTATTTTGATTTTTAGTATTTGTTGTTATAGCGGCAACGGCAATACATCATCTGTAAAAAATTCAACTGTCTAACTATCACGGTTCATGAGATGTAGCCTGGTGACAGACGGACAGACAGACAGACGGACAGCGGAGTCTTAGTAATAGAGTCCCGTTTTACCCTTTGGGTAAGGATCCCTAAAAACGTTATTTTAAGTAACAGGTGAAGCCGTGAAGTTAAACTGTATATTATTAAAATTTTACATGAAAATGTTTTAATGCGATTCTTTACATGTTCATATTACAAAATACTTAATTACTTTGCTATGAAAATTGCAACTTTGAAATCAACTTCCTGTCTAATGCTACTTTCAGAAATTAGCATATATGTCTAATGTTATTGAGTTTACACATAGAATTATATCGGGTGTAAAAAAAGGCTTAACGAAGCCGAATACCACATACTCTACGTATTATTACGATCATTTTTTTTCTTTTACACTATACCTGGGAAATGACGGGTTACCGAGTTATTGACAGTCAAAGTTACAGTTTTTTTTCAAAGATTTATACAACATTGACCTATTTTTGATAATACTAAACTTTTTTGCAAATAAACATGATCCGCTTACACACACAGGCATAGTCTGTGACGTGCGCGCTATACATTCCGGCTTAGAAATAAGTTATTTTTTTATACCCGAAAATAAAAGTCATTTCTCAGCAATATTTTTTTGGCATTCTACTTGGTTTTATGTATAGAATTCGTGGTTTAAGGTTTCGTTAAGCCTTTTTTTACACCCTGTATATAACGTCTACGAGCTACCTAAATACCAACAACCCCTACCATAATACAGATTGAGAAAATTTTAATAGCGACTCACCATCGCTAATATTAGGTATTAATTTATATGAATTTTCAATATGGCGATTCCGCGCATCGGAAAGTCTAATCCCTATAAAGTAATCGACAAGTAGCAAGCAACGAGCACCAAATGTAGTATTAAATGCGATTAGTCGACAATAGGCGCAGCCAGTGAGGCTTCGATACACAGCCGAGGAAGAACCGAAAACACACACCATGAACTCTTAAAACAATCTCAAATCTGTCAAATTTCCTACGTAATGACGTACAAAATTGACAGATTTGTATCAAAACCGCATCACTTGTCACAGCAAAGTAACAGCTTATACTAGGACTCTACATGACTAGAATTCAAACAATTAACAAACAACAAAAATAGATAAATATGCGCCGGGAACAATCCCACTGTCGTGGTCTTGAACTTGGGAATTTTTATTTATTTTTATTTAGGACAACAAACAATTACATTAATGGTTTAGCCATAAATATCTTATATATAAAATTCTCGTGTCACAATGTTCGTTACCGTACTCCTCCGAAACGGCATGACCGATTCTCATGAAATTTTGTGAGCATATTGAGTAGGTCTAAGAATCGGCTAACATTTATTTTTCATACCCCTTAGTGATAAGGGTTGTCCACCCTTAACATTTTTCATTTATATGGCAAAACAACGTTTGCCGGGTCAGCTAGTTATAGTATAAAATTTACTAATAATGTAACCAGCACCAAATGTAAAAACCATGAAAATTAGCAAGGTATGACGCATACAATACTTAAGTATTAGGTATGTATTGCATACTGTAGTTCACATTGCATGCTGTGGCAGCCTATAACTATGACGACGCTTAGCTATAAGTCAGAATAAGTACAATTATGTACCTTACTTGTATTAACGTTTGTCTTGTTGGTTTCCCTTATAATAAATAACATAAAACAAATTACACCCAGACCAGTAGCAAGAAAATCTTTAAAATAAAATTATCTGAACCGGCAATCGAGCTCGCAACCCTTTGCGCAACCGAAGTAAACGTTTTACAAGTTTTGGATAGATTTCTTCTTGTTCACAATCTATTTCAAGAAAGCTTTCGCGCGTCAGGAACCTAAAATGATTAGACTAAATAATTATTAGAAATAAACCCAACCACAAGATACGAAATCAGTGACTCACTCAAACCTAAAATTAAAAAAATCTAACATCAAAATATTTAATTTTAGAACTAATCAGATAAATTAATTTAAGTTTGAACTTATAATGCAATTAAAGAAACAAAAGTAGGATTTTTTGGTTCGTAACACAAATAATAATAATTACATACATATTAATGGATACAACAATGCGAATATAACATTTTAAACTTTCTTGTTGCATTTTTTAAAATTATTTTACACTACACAGCACGGGTATTATGCAACATACCTTTTTTTATTACTAGCTGACCCGGCGAACTTCGTTCCGTCTAGCAGTAATTTTTTTTTCGTCAGATTTTCTAACGTTTTTATTATTTATTCTGCTATTCGGGGCAGAGACAAATCCAACAAATTATAAACCATGATAATCGGTCTAGCCGTTCTCGAGTTATAAGTGTTGTAACAAACCCGACTTTGTTTTATATATTAAGATTTGTCCCGACGTTTCGGCCGAACTACATAGGCCGTATAGTAGGCATACTTAAATAAAAAAGGTATGTTGCATACTACCCGTGCTGTGTAATGTTAAACAATGCGAATAAATTTAAATTGACAACAAATGACTGTGAGCTGAAAAAACTCCCAAAACGAATAGTATCGCTTACGTCAAACATCATGAATAATTTTAGCTTAAATGCATCGCATGCTGATGTTAGCATGGGGTGGCTGTTCTTGCCGGCATCTACCGAAGGACAGCTCATTGTTGTCCGACGTACGACCATTCAATTCGTTTTCTATGGCAACCGACGATCGCTGTCAACAAATTAAGTCTCAATGCCGGGACAAAGTTGTTCAGACTCACTACGCAGGATGGAGTATCAAAGGAGACGGCTATAGGTAGGTGTTATGCTTTTAAATAGGTGCTAGTTCTTTCATAGTTTTAGTACGACTTTAACCTTTACAATATACCTATTGGTTAACCTACGAATGCCCGCCACATTGTCCATGTCGAAATCTATAATATTGCAAACGTCTACCCTTTATTTCACTCACCTAAGGATTGAATTTACAAAAACCCTTCCTTAGTGCTCACTTATATACTCAAGAAAACTCTGTTCAAAATTTAAAGTTTCTAGGTTCAACAGATAAGGTTGGGCGTTGAACTGTTCAGTTGGTCAGCTAGCTTTTTTGCATTTTATTAAATCATATTTATAAATAGTTTAGTACTAAAGTATGGGACCTCTCTAAATCTGGCTATTTAGAGTTAGTTTCGTGTTTTACTGTTAATATGAAGTAAAAAAAACAATTTATTTATCAAAGTTTTTTTTTCACCTGAAAAATGAATTGGGAATATTTATTGGGTTTAAAAATTTCTAAGTATAAAAAGAAACTTTTTATATTGCTAAGCATACCTAAAAATAAAAACTAACTACTCAAAAATAAACGGTTAAATATTATTATGGCCAACCAAACTAGCGCGGTTCCGGGAGTCTTTGTCAGCATCCATCAAATCTGACAAGTTGGTGGTTGGGAGGAAAACGTCAGAAAGTTATGAGAAGCCAATCGGCTCAGGCTTCGATTAATGACGTACAATCCATTAAACTTTGCTTTTAGATGTTGATGGATATTTTTGAACGGTGCGGCGTAGTAAAGATATTATTAATAAGAGTAATAAGAATTCAATCGCTATATTAGCTTATTTAATCAGTATTAATAATAATAGCAACTACACAAAAGGAACTACATGACAAGTCCAAATAATAAGAAATCTATCTAAGTATTTCTTTTTAGCACGTCAATTATTAAATGCGTGACGCAAAAAGAGCGCCACTAAAATAGAAATACCTTATGAAATATTACCCGAAGTAGGAAAATACTTGCACTGATTGGTTTATACACAAATCTTCAGGCTTTTCTCCAACTACTTTGTATGAGTAAAGCATAAACGACAACTTGCGTAATAAGCAGCATTCCTTAAAACATCGTAAGTTATCAAAACTAATTGGTAAAGGTTGCTGGAGGCCGCTGGATGCAGGCCGCTAACAAACTAATTATCTGTTTCCAAACATACACACCACAGTCTGGTTCACAGAACACAAGTCCTCGGGCTCTTCCCCCGCTATCCTGTAGGGGGCGACGAGGAAGTGTGGCAGCGCGAAGAGTAGGGACCCCGCGCCCATGAGGAGTACGCCCCAGCCGAGCCACCGAGGCTTGGAGGCGTTGCTCCGCCCGCCCAGGTAGGTGACTGGGGCAAGGCAAGCAAACGATGCCATGTCGTAGCTGTAACAATGGATGGTTGAAGTTAACGCGTTATAATTAACATAACTAAGACAAAACCTTATTTATAGATGACGGCCGATTATGATATAGTATTTAAAATAAGGACCCTGTTTCGATTTTAGGCAGATACTACCGACAGATTTGCGGTTACATGTTTTTATAATTGTATCTGTATAGCACCGCTGATCTCCAAACAATATTATATTGTCTATTGTGGTTAGTTTGTAGTCATGCAATTATAATTACCTGTATAATGCATATAAATAACTAAAACTCATAATAACGGGTCTAAACGCGACGTACTATAGTATGTAGTAGTATTGATACTAGTCCCCTCGTGACGTCGAGGAATGAAAGTTTAAAAGATTATAATGCATATAAAACCTAAATTACCATGTTTTTTTTGCAATTTTAGATATTTAATATTAGTCTGTCTTTGGTAAAATTACAATTAAAATTTATTTTGGGTTTGGTAATTCCATGCATTACAAAAACATCATAAGTCATTTCATTGTTATTAAAAAAAACAGGTTTCCATGTCATTCTATTTACAATAAACCTCTGTTATATGGACAGATTGACAGAAAGACAGCAGAATGGTAATGGAAAAACGTATGAAACCCTAAATATCATTCGCAGACCTCCGTAGCCGAGAGGCGAGCACGCCGGACTTTAAATGGCGCCGCCATCTCCAGGTTCCGGGTTCGATCCCCGGTCGGGTCAATGTAGAAAACGAACTTTTCTATATTGGCTCGGGTTTGGGTGTTGTGGTACCGCCGTTGTTTCTGATTTCTATAACACAAGTGCTTTCGCTTACGTAAGGGCCAGAGCAATGTATGTGATGTTATATATTATATATTTATTAATATCAATATTTATTTATTTATTAATATCAATCTTACCCGCCAGCTATAACTCCCGTCTGCATCGACCGAAGCCCAAACCTCTTCTCTATGGTTGTGATGACTACGTTCACGAACCCATTCACCACCATACCTGCAACAAGATAATATAAACCTTATAGCACATATAAATAAGGTATACTTGATGTTTACAGAAAGACATCTTAGGCGGACTAGCCCCAAAGGGAATCCTTCAGGTAAAGAAGGACATAGAAGAACCTGAGGAACGGGCAGGAACAAATAACATTTTTGTAACAACAAACATTTTCTAGTTTTTTTTTTACTATCTATGCTATAAGTTTTAATGTGTGATGATTCTTTCGCGTGTTTTTGCTTATAAATCTATTTTGATACGTCTTTGCTAAATTACACGCGGTAGGTTATAAGGTTGGCTAAAGCCAAAGATCTTTTTCTATTAAAACTAGCATTTTGCCTATCGACTGACGAAAACAAAATCATCATCATCATCATCAGCCCACACTAGTCCACTTCTGGACATAGGCCTCTCCAATTGCACGCCACTCTGCACGATCCACGGCTACTCTCATCCAGCTCCTGCCAGCAACCTTGCGAAGATCGTCACTCCGTCTAGTCTGAGGGCGTCCCACACTACGCTTGCCGACACGCGGTCTCCACTCAAGAACTCGTTTACCCCAGCGGTTATCGGTTCTGCTAAAATAAAAACAAAATGGTGCTAATAATTCAATAAAAAAAACCTTAACCATCTAGCGAGTATAAAATTGGCACAAAATATAGTATAGTATAGTATTTCCACATCAAAATGCTCTTCTACTAATACAAGGCTTCGACAGATAAAATGAAGCCTGCAGTTATCACAAAAATAGCCTGCAGCTTGACAGGCCATTAAAATTGCAAGTGCAGATAGACGGACAACCGATCCCACCGAAATAGAACGCAACACGTCACTCTTTGTTAGTTTTGGATAGCAGGTTGTTGGTGGAATATACGAGTAATGGTCATCTTTTGCTGGTTAATGCCTTTTAAGGGATTATTTCACGGATACAGTTCAAATAAGATACAGCACTAAAACTTTAAAAATAACAATTTCACCATAACCCTAACATCTGATATCGGTGAACCGATCGCATGGTTAGCTATTTAAAATGCTTGTTCATATCAGCCTGTTGCAGTCCACTGCCGGACATAGGCCTCCTCCAAGGAGCGACACAGCGCACGATCTCCCGCCCTTTGCATCCAGTCGCTGCCAGCTGCCTTCTTCAGGTCATTGGTCCATCTAGCCAGGGGCGTCCTACACTACGTTTGATTAAGCGTGGTCTCCATTCGAGAACCTTCCTGCACCACCTCTCGTCGGTTCTGCGACAGACATGGCCAGCCCACTGCCACTTCAGCTTAATGAAGTTAAAAAAATGCTTGTGATTTCTCGTAAATAATCTCGCTCTATGTATAAAAGTAAAACAAGTGAAATACCTAGGGCAATGTTATATTTATTGTCTTAAAAATTGCACTAAGCTCGGGTCGCGCACAAATGTTTGCGCGGGTCCATTGTTATTCAATTCGTATCTTTTTTTCCGAGCATACAGGTTAACAGAATAAAACTTGACAGCTAGACGATAATTAAAATGAAAAAATGAGCGTGTGAAAAGTATAATTTTTATTTTATCTTTAATTAGATATGTACGGACAACAGAGCACGTCGACCTACCACAAAATGTCAAATTTTCTCATTTGAAAATGAACTCTATATGTCAGGCTTAAAGTTGTAAATCTATTGGAGAATTTTTGACTTTTGGGGTAGGTCGACGTGCTGTTGACTGTACTTATCCTGCTTGCTTCAATAATTGCAAAAGCGCTCACAGGACAATTAAAACAACTCGCATACTAAAATAGAAAATACACGAATATTACATAAAAAGTAAAATGACCAAAAACTTTAATAAAGGTAAATATGATTACGGTCATTAACTACTACAATGGCAAAGATAAAACCAAATCGGACTTGTTTACAATTCAAAACATAATGGCAATGGATCTGCCCGAAATGAGTCCAAAATATCACAATTAGCAGGCAATACACCGTGACGCGATTTCCGGGGGACTGCCAAGGTTCATCAGCTAGCTGTATTATTTATTTATTTTATTATTATTCTTTTTACAAAAAATAACTTAATTAATTGCCTCGCAAACCACTTCCGTGGTTGACTGCGAGTGCGAATCTCGCTTAGTTAGATTTAATTTTAACTTAAACTATATCTTAGTCAGATATTGTCAGAAGTACGGACTTCCGAATTTAATTTGATCAGGGTTTCTCAACTTGGGTCCCCATGAAGAATGGGAATACCTATCCAGCATAAAGAATAACTTTCTGTTCTTTAGATTGTGATAAAAATTCATTCGTTGGGAAATTTATTTGATTTTTATTATATTCTTCATTAATTTATTTATGATTTATTCAAAAGGCTTTTTCTTAAATTTCCTACCCATTCTACAAACTATTATACGCGGTCGTTTACTATTCAGTAAACCCGTTTATGGAACTTCTTACCCTTAGCCATAGTCTATGCCTTAGGAATAGCCAATACCAATCCGAGTCATTTGCTATTTTTAAAAGTCGGCTCAAAGCACATTTTCTTGAACTTTGAAAACAAATCGTTTCTGGTATATTACTATGTACATAAAATTACACAACAAGCACTCTGCACCCTAATATAGGTACGATATATACCTACTTTACGACCTATTCTGTCACAAAATTTCATAAGAATCAGTCAAGCCGTTTCGAAGGAGTTTTGTTACAAACACTGTGACACGTTAATATTTTAAATTAGATCTAACCACATAATAGTATAGCTTAATTAATTTATATCACAAAACAAAACCGCCCTAAATGGGCGGAAGATTTACTCAATCCTACCATAGAATCTGAACAAGAAGCTCGTCAATTTATTCATGGTTCAGATAAATTCCATTAGGCCGACAGCGGCGAATAATAAAAATAAAAGGAGGTTGGAACAGGAACAGTCGTGGGCCGCCAAACTTATGCACCGTCACGCATCCCCGAAATATAAAAAGGCGGGAGCACACCGAGTGATGTTTTTTATTAAATATTTTTTACTTAAATGGATCGTATACTTTTTTTAGTTATTACTAGGAACTAGAACTTTTTTCTATACCCATAGGAGGTCTGGAACTTAAAAGTCTTGATTATACCTACATTTATTATTATTATTTATTAAACATAACAAATTATTATTAAGAAATGTAAGCCTCGCTAACCACTATACATATTATAGATAACCGTGTCTTATTGGTACAGGTTTTAATGTCTTCATCGTTGTAATGTTGCGGTTTAATAAAAAAACACATCTATGCTAAATTATATTTTTATTTCTCAACCTTACTCGTACCTCGCTGGGTGGTCTAGTACCCGGGACGTACAACCCTCCTTTTTTTGTGGGGTCAATAGTGTCCTGGACGTTTAAATGGTGGGGAAACGTTTGTAAGTTTATATATGGGAGGTTATTTAAAATGGGCCTACTACTGATGGATATGGGCTTTATTTTAACAAGTTAAGATAGTAACCGTAGGTACACAATAACTTACTCACTAGATTTCTAAAAAAATAAAAAATATATCTAAAGATGACTTGTAGCTATTGTTTTTCAAATACATCGTTTAATTAACATAACCAGTAAGTTGCGTCATAAAATTGTCGGAAACAATTATAAATTGTAGTCAAAATTCTATGTAAAATGTAGCTAGAGAAAAAACTCCACAGTCTGTCAGGAATCAGGATCAACAACACATTATCAAAAGGCATCAGTGATCATTTACAATTATAGTGTTTGGCTACAAAACAAACACGAATTCGTGATGTACCTAACTATTATGATTAGGTATGTTAATGTAATGTAAAAAAATCTCTTATAACAGAGATTATAAAAAAAACCTACTTACGACAACTTATTGCATAAAGTCGGGTATGTTTATAACAAAATATATTGCTCGACCAGCTTAATATTCTAATAAATATAATAAAAATAGCTGATCGTTACACCGGATGGACACAATTTCATAAAAACCACTTCAAAGCTTTACACTATTATGATCTTCATGCATTTCTTCAACACTTTACAAAAAACTCATTATCAACTTTTGTACAAGAAATACTTTTTTCGCAAAAACCGGTCCAGCGAGCATAGAACCATAGTCCATAGACCTACAGACGAGGTCAACGACTCGGTTATGGGCTTATTCCATAGTCCGCAGAAATGTGGAGAATGTAGTTGTATAGCGAATCGTTACGTGCACCATAAAAAGCAATATCCTCATATTATTGTAGGTCTACGATTGACCATTATAGCTGACTGAAGCTAAAAATGTTCAGAATCAATGATGAAAACATACAGCGAGCAAAGCCATTTAATGATCTTTCTAATAGACTAAAATTAGTAGGAACCATCCAAATAGTAATTGTATTTATTTTCGCCATTTATTCAATGTCTTAATATTTGATTTTTTGATTTGATTCCATAATTTTACTTTTTAATGTTATAATAAATCAAATCAAATAATTATATTAGGTTGTTTTAAGTCTCAGTACCACTGGGTTAAAAAGGTTGTCGCAACCCTTTTAAGCAATTGGTCATACATATCATAATAAGCGTAATAATTAGTACCATCAGCATGCGATTCGAACAAAAATAAAATTTACTCGGGAAATTTCTGCGAAAAAAATCGAATATCGTTTCGTCTTCTTCATAAATTTTGCAATCTGGGTTTTACTTATTAACTGCAGACTGCTCAGCTGCTATTAGTTGGTGTAAGAAACTCATGGCAAAATGCATATGTAGTTAATGTAGTACAGACAACGGCAGGTCAACCTACCCAAAAAGTTAAAGGTCATCCAACTGATTTTCGACTTTAAGTCTAACACATAGAGATCAATATCAATTAAGAAAATTTGACGTTTTGTGGTAGGGTGACGAGCTGTTGTCTGTGCATCATAAAACAACGCAATAATGTTAATTTCTTTCTTTGAGACCATGAAAGTCGGTGTGTTGTCTAGTGAACATGCCACATACATACATTATTTCATACTTCATAGGAATTAAATACTCATTTAAGAACGAATTCAAAGCACAGTTACATTTAGTGACAAGTGATTCAAAACTCAGTGTACCCCCAGCCTAGCGCGGTGTTTGGCGAGATTTGTTTAAGCAAGCCTTTTCGCTATTAGCCAGGGATGATTAATCGGCCCAGCTCTGCAGCATCACGTGCTATACAGCCCTAATGGCCGCAAACAAAGCCCTTTTAAAATCTTTTTGCTAGATATTTTACAAGAAAACAGCTTGTTGAGTCAGCACTTATTAAAAGTCTTAAACGATCGACTAATAACTTTTTATTTTATTAAAAAAAGGTTTACAACAACAAGACACTGACAACCACGTTACAAATCAAAAGTTCTTATTTTAAGTAAGTTTGCCGTTTTTGCCAATAATACATTCTGAGTTAAGCTCACGTTGTCTCTAATAAGTGCGATGTTGGGTAGTTATTAACGAATGTGTACAAACATGTGATCTAATCTCAGAAATTTAACACACGTTCAAAAAAAAAAAGGTTTACGCACACGCAACCTTTTTTAAAAAAAAACACCTTTTCTAGTCTGTATTATAAAATTCACTGCATAAACAACAAACAGACTGGCCGTCATAAGCATAAATCCTTTTTAAAAATAATTTGAAAATAGGTCGCACGGCAGCGCACAACTAAGTTCCTCTGCCGTAAAAATAATCATGAAGTATGGCGTCGCTCGCGGGACGCATTTGTCGGGTCATCCCGGTCCCGGGACGTCGGACTCGCTCATTGTTTCCGGGCTCCCGGATTCCCGGGATATAGTCGTTAATGCCCACATTAGTTAGGATTGCGGATGGACACGTAGAGTTTTGGCGACTTTTCTTCGCAAAGCTGGGTTATTAATATGGACTGGGAGTCTTTTCGTTGTAATTATTGTTGGTAATCTGTTTGGTATAGACACAATGAATTAGTTTACAGTAGGTAGACTCTTTCCACAATAGTGCCGAACCTCAAAATTTACACGTGAAAATCTTTTACAAATATGATTTTAAAGCTAGGATTAGAGACTGGTAGACTTTGGACTTTGAAGGTACTTTGAAAAGCCCTTTGCCCAGAAGTAGGACACCATCAGTTAAAAAGTTTTGTAATAGGATAAACAGTAAAAGGCTTTTAACTATTGTAGAACTGCCAGCGTCTATTGTAGAACTGCCCCTGTTAAAATTTAAATCGCATATTAAAACAACTTAAATGAAAAAAGGATATTATACTGTAAATGATTATATAAATGATAAAAATATTTAGAAATAAATACTGCCCTGCTCGCACAGGTACATTTATCTTGTAATGTAAACTATATACTATTTAAAAAGAGGCTGACAATAGTGACCGAGTTTCTTGCGCTACTTCTTCTCGGCGCTAGCCCAAAATTGTCCCGAAGTAGTGGTAGGGAAAAAAATATTGGGACGTGTAAAAGCGCTTAGTTTAAGCCTATTTACAGAAATAAATTGGTTTTATTGGTTTTATTATTGGTTTTAACTAGTTTTATTGCAATTAAACAACAAATATTAAAAGCCGAATAATTGCGCCCAACTCACAGATCGAGGTCACGTTAAAGATCCTGCTCCAAACCAAATAAAAGAAAATACTGTATAATTCCTATAGTTAGACCATAGACTTAGCATTCGCTACGCTCTTTATATCTATGAGTTAGACGACATGAGGTTGTCAATGTCATCAATCAGTCAATTTACGAATCGCAGTAATGTGGACAGAGCTTACCGTTATCTTATCGCGCTGTGGTACCGAGCACGATATTGTTTTCGATAACGGCATAAATAATAAAGCCCAAACGGGCCCAAATTGATTATTTTAGTATAATATTATCGTGCAAAAAAAGGCCGTCAATTAGGTTGGATACGAGGATAGAATTAATATACATGGTGTAAATCCTGTATGTGGAGGAACAGATATCATTAATAATAATAGTGAATTGAAATAAAGTATTTCAAACTTTTGCCAAATAAACGCTTTTTATAATTAAGTGAATGTAAACTATTCATAATTAAATGTTACCAATGGGTTAGTGACTGTTATTGTTTTATTATTCAAAGTAACCTGTTACTGTGATCATATTTCAGTTCTTTGTTCGTAAAATACTTCCAACCATAATCACGTAAAATTCGTAAAATATAGTAAACACGTTGTAGTAATTATTATCTTTTGTAAATATCTATTCTATTCTGTAAATAATTTATTTGCAACTAAGTTAATTGGTATGCATTTAAGTCTTCTATTGTTTATGCAATGGCAACGAAACTTGAGTGGGTAAAACCAATAAAACCAATTTATTTTTGTAAAATAATAGGCTTAAACTAAGCACTTTTACACGTCCCAATATTTTTTTCCCTACCACTGCTTCGGGACAAGTTTGGGCTAGCGCCGAGAAGAAACAGCGCCAGAAACTCGGTCACTATTGTCAGCCTCTTTTAAAAAGTTTTAAATATACATAACAAAATATTTAATTACAAGATAAATGCACCTGTGCGAGCGAGGCAGTATTTAAATCCAAACATTTTTGTCATTTAAATAATCACTAATAGATATGACTAATACCATTTTTTCATAAGAATCTTTTTTACATGATCTTTAAATTTAAGCATGGGCAGTTCAGCAATAGATGCTGGTAATTTATGAATGATGCTGATGTCTACATATGTAACTGTTTATATCGGTTCATCATCATTTTTATTCATTCATCATCATCATTTCAGCCACAGGACGTCCACTGCTGAACATAGGCCTCCCCCAGTGACTTCTGTCATCGGGGGGCCATACTCGCCACGCTTGGCAGGCGGGTTGGCGAGCGCAGTTTTTATTAATATTTCGCACGCAGACGCTGCTCCCCGTCTCGTGCTACAGGATTTAGTCGCCTCTTACGGTTATGATTCAATAAATACCACATACGACATCTATTCAATCCATTTCATTGTCATTTTTCTTCACACAATAGAAATACGAATCTTTTCATTTCATATTTCGAACCCCAGTCTTGTTTGATCGCAGTAATCCTACAACAGGATTACGCTGCGCGTGCGACGCAGCGGACCGTGACAAATACTTGAATACCGCGGTGGAACACTGCATTGTGAATGCTATTTTTAGTTCATTTAAATACACATGAGAAGAACCTTTACGTACTTATTTGCCCGCAAAACGTATGAGTATGTAGGCATACTACGCCGTATTAAGTCGGCGTTTTTTAGAGTTCCGTAGCCAAAGGGTAAAACGGGACCCTATTACTAAGGCTCCACTGTCCGTCTGTCTGTCTGTTTGTCTGCCTGTCTGTCTGTCTGTCTGTCTGTCTGTCTGTCTGTCTGTCCGTCTGTCCGTCTGTCCGTCTGTCCGTCTGTCCGTCTGTCCGTCTGTCCGTCTGTCACCAGGCTGTATCTCTTATACTGTGATAGTTAGAGAGTTAAAAAATTTCAAAAATTATGTATTTCCGTTGCCGCTATAACAACAAATACAAAAAAACAGAAAACAATAAATATTTATGGGGGCTCCCATGCAACAAACATGTTTTTTGCCGTTTTTATAGATAATGGTACGGAACCCTTTGTGCGCGCGGTCGATTTGCACTTGGCGGGTTTTTTTATACATTATGATCTGGTTTTAAAATCTTAACCGGATACACGCTTCTGCTGATTGCGTTACGATGGTTAACAAGCATAACTCCTTTAGGTAATTACTGCATTATTAAGATAGGAGATAGAAGAAATTGTAGGTATAGATAAATTAAAGAAATACTAACATCGTAAAATATTGGTTACATGAAGCTACCTATCATCTGTATTTTTATTTTGATGAGCCTTTTACTTTAGAAGGTTTTCAATTCAATTCAATTCATTTCTTTATTTGCATACTAAGTGATGTACATTGGTGGTAGATAGTTACACATGCAACAGGACTTAAAACTTAGTTACCTAATAGGTATTGCAAATTTAGAGAGCAGCTTAATAATATAAGGTCTTACTAGTAAGTAGGTACAATAAGTGACAATTAGGTATTAGGAATCGTTATAACAATTTTAACAGGTCCCTAAAATGTTTAAAATCTTATGTTATAACTATTAGAGTTATTATGGTCATATGGTGTGTTAGATAAACACCAAAGTCTTCGGGTATAATTGAATCATTTACTGAGTAATATATTCATTTACTGAATAGTAACATTTTGATATAAGGTAAGATCTGAGAGATTTTGAAAAAGTTTTAATTTTTGCTTCGTTTTTTATATGAATTGGTAATTTATTAGGTTACAGAGCTTTAAAATGTTGTACATTAAAAATTAAAAAATAAAGTATGCCTATATAAGTCCTACTGCAGGGCACAGGCCTCACTTCAACCATGAGGTGGTTTGGGCTATACTCCACCACACGGCCCAGTGCGGTGCGGTGGAGGGGTGTGGTAAGGCCAGTGACTAAACCTTACTGTCAGATGTCCAGCCGCCATAAGGCTTCACGACTAATATCAAGCGATATCAGCCGGAACCAACTTTTAACGTGCCTTCCAAAGCACGGAGATGCTCGTGATAAAATGTCACTAAATATGGTCGGAATGGTCACCCATCCACTCACATCTGCGGCGTTGGTTGATTTAATTTAATAATCGATACCAAAGCGCTGCCGCCACTGAGCTACGAGCATCTTTAGAATTTCATCATATCAGCCTGTTGCAGTCCACTGCTGGACAAAGGCCTCCCCCAAGAAGCGCCACAGCTCACAATCTCCCGCCCTTTGCATCCAGTCGCTGCCGGCTGCCTTCTTCAGGTCATCGGTCCATCTAGCCGGGGGGCGTCCTACACTACGTTTGCCTAAGCGTGGTCTCCATTCGAGAACCTTCCTGCTCCATCTCTCGTCGGTTCTGCGACAGACATGGCCGGCCCACTGCCACTTCTTTAGAATTTACCATGGCTTAATTATAATGAGGCAAATTGCAACCTTTACTGTACCTATTTGAACGGTACACTATTATAAGGCTTTTCCATATACTTAGAACTAATAGAAGTGAGCTTGACTTCAATAACATATGTGGTAACGGTGGTAAGTAGTGATGACTTGACGAGGTGAAAGATGGTACTCAGAATGAACCTTATTAATATATGCCGTGAAGACATCTAGGTTAAAACATATTATGAACTGGGGTGACCAAATGCAACTGTAGCCCTTATTTAAAACAAGGACAACAAATTGCGGAGTGTTACTTACAATGACTAAGTTTTATTTTATTTTACCCAATACAAATAAATCAATTATCTTTGAACTCCGGAACCTGGCTCATATTTTCTCACGTTCCCAAATCACATGTCTTAGCAAACAATCTTATCACGGTAATATAATTATTTTAGTGTCGATCGAACGATTGGCTTTCTCCGGACTGTTAGCTATAGTAGTGAAAGTTAGAACTTTGTCATTCGTTCACTTAATCTAGTCTGCAATTGAGACACGGTCCCGATTTATGTTTTGATAAGGTTTTAATTTAGAATTACCATCTTTTTGTTCCTTCACCGATACCGCTATTAAATGTCAGTTGGACAGACGCCACAAGATTGGGTTGAAATCCCAGATCGGGTCAATATAGAGAACGATTATTTTGGGAATTGAAACTTAATTTTTCGGGGCTAATTTCCTACCTAATACCAGAATAAACAGAAAAAGAATTGGTTTTACCAATATTTTTTCTGGTATCTTGTAAAACAATGATTTTAAATCCATATAGGATGTGTAATTTCTAATTTCTTACTTCAGTAAAAAATTTGGTGCTCTGACAAAACGTATGCTGTCTGATGAAAATTTCTTTGATTATAACTTAGATAACTCAGATCTTAGCTAAACAATCCTGCTTTAAGAGTAACTAGTACGTGTAAAATTTATATTGCATAATCTAACAAGACAAATACAATTTGTTATTGCACCAGAACGCTCGCCAAACCATCTATCACCTGCCAAGGAAAGTAGATTCTCATAGAGTAACTCGTTGAAACGACAAAAGTTGCGTCTAAAATATTCAAAAGTGAAGTGAAGTTGAGATTAGTTAGCGGATTACTCGCTTGAGTAATACACTTCTCAAGTAGGGGGAAGTTTGGATCGGTTATAAGTTGGGCTCGGCAACGTGTGCCAATACTGGTTTATTAGTTCGGAATATGTTTTGAAATAAAAATGTTATACAGTAGGAACCAAAGATAATATAAAAATCCCAAAAAAAAAACTATCTCTATATTTTTATTAGTTTTTAACCTCACTTTTTAAATGACAACCAAATTATAAATGTGAAGAAGCTTAGATGTTTGTTACTCAATTCAATTTTATCAGCTGAATGTAATTTGCTGAGTTTAAAAAAAACCAGCGGGTCTAAAACGGCCGCATTGGATGTTTCATATTCCGTTCATAATATGTTTCATTTAGCAAATCTTAAAATGAAATGTTATTTGATGAATCATATAATGAGCCTCGAACATTTCATATTTGCAGTTCATCTAATTTGACAGTTTTGTATGGAAATTCGTAATATGGTCCAATTAATATGAAAAGAGTAATTCATATTAAATGTCAAATTGGTGAACCACCATTTTATTGTTATTTTTATCATAATTTTTGATTTGATATTTGTAGAACACACAAAACTTAAGTATTTTGAAACATTTTGTTCCTTTGTGTTGTTAAAAACATTCATTTTCACATAAACCGTAAAGTAAGATTGGACGCGTCACTATATTTTATTAACGTCATCAAATATGATCCATTTGATGAAATGAATTGCATATGATTCATTTATTAATGTGGCCGTTTTAGGGTTTGCAAATCATTTCCGCTACATTTCACTAAATGAAACAGATTAAATATGAAACATCCAATGCGGCCGTTTTAGACCCGCAGATGTTCGTTCTGGAATAGCCCAAGCATGAGAAGTGACCCCCGAAAATAAAAAAAAAAGTGAATGTTATGTTGTAACAAACTCCTGTTTACTGATTTCACTTTCATATTCATGGTCTCAAATATTGAACATAAATATATCAGGATAATACCTCTTATTACCTCAAACTGACAAACAAACTATAGCACGATTGTTGTTCTCCCGCGGCCCGTTGAGTCCAGCCCAGTTAGCGGACGAGTGAGCGCGTGTCAGAGTTGAGTGGCTCGTTCGTTCTGATTAGCACTGATCAAATAATACATTAGTTTCTACAGATGCGATCGGTTTCATTCAATTAGTTTATAATATGTGACATTATAATTGTTGCTGTTTGATCACCTATATCTAGCCATTTTGCAAAAATAAATGACTTCTACTTTGACTATATAGCGCGTTCTTTTTTAAATGTTTTCTCAACAATCCTCTCAAATTTCTCGATGTCGTGAGTTCGGGCCCCATGTTGGGCGCCAATGTATTCTAGAAGTATGGTATAAGTAAGTTTATTTTAATTGAAAACAAATTGTTAAAGCTTTTTATCAGAATTTATAACAAAGAATACTTCAACGTTAGGAAATTTTGTTTAATTGTAGTGCATAAGACTATTTAATGTTGTAAGTTCGGGCCCCACGTTGGGCGCCAATGTGTTATCAAAAGTACATAAGTTGTAAAATACTATAGGTATCGTTAAAAGTATATTAAATAAAAAAATATAAAGGTAACTAAGATGTTGACATTAACATACAATATTTTCAAACATAAATAAAGTTTTTTTTTCAAAAAGGTAGTAAATACGACGCAAAATATAAGTTCATATATTGCGGAAACGTATAAGTAACACGATTTTAATACATTCATTTTGTATGCAATAAACAAAGTTAATTTAGCTCCTTCAACCCCGCTCTCGATTGCCGCTCTGCCCAAGCGAGCTAATTCGATTAAGCTACTTGGGGTGTATCGCGAAACGCTCGAGACGGCGCGTGCGCAATTACGCGTTAACGCACTCTTTAGTGTGCATTGCACGTTAATTTTAGAATGTTGAGAAGCTTATTAAATAGGTAGGTGGATGAGTACTCTGATTTTGACGACCGTCTGGTGTAGTGGTTCGCGTTCCGGACTATAATGCCTGGCAGTTGCGGGTTCGAATCCCTCAAGGGGCAAAGGTTTGTGTGATGAACACGAGCATTTGTACCTAAGTCGTGGATGTTTATAAACGTATTTAAGTATGTTTATCGATTATTCTAGTCACCATAATACAAGATTTTCTTAGTTTGAGGCAAGTAATTTATTTATTTAATTTAGCTGAGACATTACTCGAATACGGGCATGACTTAAAGTTAACGTAGAAGCGTAGAAGCGTATCCAGAGATAGATACACGTGGGTAGGCGGGATGTTGGATTGCTGGCCGGTGCTCGACACTTGTTTTGAATTTTTGCATACCTTCGTCGCTTCCACGCAAATAATTATTCAGGTCGTGGCAGCATTTAATTAAGGCAACACTGTAAACTAGTTAATAATCAATGTTTCTGTGCTATTGAATGTGAATGTCTTGATAGCTGTCCATAAATAAAATAAATAAATAAATAAGTTTGTAACTTTTAAAATAGTCTGCATGGAAAACTTTGAGAGTGCTAAAAATGTGTAAACGGGTTGCCCAATTCTTGTTCTATCTACTTAACTGCCGTATCGTTTTGAAAATTTAATCATCATCCTTATGTCGTCCGAATGTTGATAATAGAATAATTTCATATTTCCGCGCTGACCTATGAAGGAGCTACGAGGCGAAGAACTGAAATCTTTGTGATTAAATCTTCTTGACAACTCTTAAAAAAAAAAAAGTGTTTTATAAAATAATGAAATAGAACATAATAAGTATTTGTATGTTACTGAACGGCTGCAATGGACTCGTGTCGCGTTTTTACACTTACGTGCTAGATTGGCCCTACTCCGCCCGCCCAATATAAAGCAGATGACATACTGAGTGCAGAGGGTTTTTTATTTGCTTGTAAATGAGTCTGCGTCTGACTACCATTCGCATAGTGGTTATTGTAAGTATTTGAAAAAACAGAATTACCTTATAAGTTGTTCCTACAAAGACAGCGGTATATATATATATATATAGGGTGCGAATTCGAGAAGCAAATGTTTGTTAAAATTAAATGTTTTGTTAGTGATTTGCGATTACGTTGTAAAACTATCAGCAATTTTTCTGGGTTCAGCACATACACCACTCTTGCTACTACTTCTACTCTCCTACAATTTTTATTTTATTTTAAGAAAAGAGTACGTACGATAATGTTAAATTGTCACAAAAATATTGTAGATTTCTTTAAATAAAAGCTATTTAACTAACTTTTTTAAGGTCTTGTGTGTCTTGAATTAATTCTGCATTGCATTTGTACCCTTGTGTGTGTCTCCGGCCTTAAGTGTTCATGGCTGGCCGGTCCGCTGATAGGCCCGCCTAGTGCACTTGATAACCACATTTCTTACCGTTTTCGAATATCCTTTCCGATTTTAAAATGATGTAGCGCAATTATTTAGACTTGTGCTTTTAAAGGTTTGCTGGTATTTTATAATGCCTGTGTTTGCTTTATTCCTTTAGAGAAGTACGTGTATTTGTGTTTAGTTTAGTAAATTAATTTAAAGAAAGAGTTTAATATTTAAAGGTTTTAGAGTTCCGTAGTGAGCCAGGAACCCCTATAGTTTTGCCATGTCTGTCTTTTTTTGCTATGTTGTCTTTATGAAAATTTTAATAATACATTCGTTGACGTCCTCCTTGATTCGTTGCGGTAAATAAATCGCAGTTTTTACCAACTTTTTGGGTAATATGATTTAGATTTTTATTAAACTTTATTCTTTGAAACTACTTCATTTAGTACGTGATATTCTGTTCCGCCTGTAACGCCATTTTCGTTTTACTATCTGATAACCATCACTAAGATAAATACATTTAACACCTTATTGATTAAAATCCACCTAGTTTAAAGGATTCTCAAAGAACATTCAGAATCCTACAAACACATACATGGCACAGTCTCTGCAGATACCTACATATTCGGGTGCAAGGGCAATCTACTAGTATATAATTAGATGCAAAATTACTATTTATAGTTTAATCAAACCCCAGGTCAAGTTGGGCGATATCAGGCAACACCTGTCGCTCACGACCGCGATCGGCAACTAATAGTTGTTTGCCAAGCTACGAGAAATTAATTTTAGTCGTCGCTTAGGAAATACAAATGGCGTTTTAGTATTATGTACTCGTATCAAATTGTCAGTGAGAAGCATAAAATTTCAAATGCCTGATGTTTAAGGACATAAAAATGAAGAAATGTTTTAAGGACTTAGAAATGAAGAAATAAAATAAAACACATAGGGCCTGTTTCACAATCGAAAAGTAAGTTCTACTCAACAAATAAATTTAAATGAAGAACACATTTTGTATGAATTAAGAGAGCTGTACGGGCAATTTACGGCCTTGGACCCCGAGACTCCTTAAAAGAACTGTTTAAAGAAATTAATATACTTACAGTAGCATCCCAATTTATTTATGAAAATATAATGTACATCCGCAAAAACCTGTCCTTATTCCTTAAGAAAAGTGACATTCATAATCTTAACACACGGAATAAGAATAAGCTTGCCGTTCCCAATTTCAGACTGCATAAAGTGGGTAATTTGTTTATGGGAAAATGTATTCGCTTTTTTAATAAATTACCAGCGTCTATTGTAGAACTGCCCCTGTTAAAATTTAAATCGCATATTAAAACAACTTTAATGAAAAAAGGATATTATACTGTAAATGATTATATAAACGATAAAAATATTTGGAAATAAATACTGCCCTGCTCGCACAGGTACATTTATCTTGTAATGTAAAATATATACTATTTAAAAAGAGGCTGACAATAGTGACCGAGTTTCTTGCGCTACTTCTTCTCGGCGCTAGCCCAAAATTGTCCTGAAGTAGTGGTAGGGAAAAAAAATATTGGGATGTGTAAAAGCGCTTAGTTTAAGCCTATTTACAGAAATAAATTGGTTTTAATGGCAGATTAAATTAACCGAAACTTACTTAGCTATTGTGAAACAGACCCTTAGAGCCAATATTACAACAAATCTTTGATCACATTACACTCTGTCGGTGTTATTAATATCCGTAATAGCACAGAGTTAGTATAATAGTAAGAGACTAGTATTAGCTTTCTAGTAGAAGACTCGGTTGCCCAGAAAGCCGCGGTCATACGAACAGACAGACGGAAATGGCGAAGTTAAAACAATAAAAATATAAATAAAATATAACAACATGTTACGTTACATAAGGGATAACCATGCACGTATTTCAGAAATGATTTTTTTGCCCATTAGTTAAAAAAAGCCAAAGAAACATAATTACTTAAGTCGAAATATTTAAGATAATATTTTTGGCCTTCCCATACAAATTGAGTAGGTAACTGTAAATTTTTGTTTTTAGCAATTCCATGCAAGGTTTAATCAAAGATAAATAACACTTGAAAAAATCATCGACCCCAGGTGGGACTCGAACCCACGTCCCATCGCATGCCGGGCGAGTGCTTTACCAACTAAGCTACCGAGGATGTCACGTGACACGATAAAATTTCTCAAGTGTTTCTTCTCGCTGTCGAAGCCAGCGTATTCTGATCAATGTTGTAGCTATATGTATAGCTGAGTAGTATACTACTTGTCAACACCCAATAGAAATATTTTTACAAATATTTGACTATTGGCTATGATCAGAAATGCTTAAACATTGTAAATGTTTGTTTTTAGCAATTCCATGCAAGGTTTAATTAAAGATAAATAACACTTGAAAAATCATCGCCCGGTATGCGATGGGACGTGGGTTCGAGTCCCACCTGGGGTCGATGATTTTTTCAACTGTTATTTATCTTTGAGTAGGTTACTATTGAAAACCGATTCAAATCATTACCTGAAGTTAAATTTAACTGTTTTCAGTTAAGCTAAACCGATAATCCCAACTTAAAGCAGTGTCAATCACGTCTATTAAAATTAATTACACCACCTGCTATTTATTTATTACAGCTTCCTCATCCACAAATCCCTGTTCATCCCTGACATAAATTAAAAATGGATCCTGTAATCCCGCGACCGAGGGTTGTCAACCTCTGACGCGCAACTTTTTTAATTACCGCCACGCCAGAGGTGGCAAACTAATTAACGTGTGTAAATTAACACGTTAAACTTTTGATTAATGTCTTCGTACAAAGTTGAGTTTAGAGGAAGTTGTTTTGTTTACGAAAAGTTTTGAGCTAATATCCCAGATGCAAAGTTTCGAATACATAATCAATTACTAATAAAAAGTTGTTGGGTATACCGGCTCCCGGTATAATTGACATATTGTTGTGATTCATTGTTAAAACGTAAAAAAAAATACTTAATTTAGAAGTATGAACTAATTTATACTAAAAGTAAGTTACTTGATTCATTTTGATATTTAAGATAAGACCGGAAGTTTAAAATATTACAGAGAATTTTATTTTGAATTATTATTGGCGGAAGTTGTGTCAATATGTGTCAATATGTTTTTACTGAGTGTTGCGATGTATTGTTTAAAACATTTTAATAAAAATACTAATGATATAATTTTTAAACTAAAAACAAATAAATAACTTCATTTTTGTATTTAAGATTATTCCAAAAGTTCAAATTATAATAGAGAGGATTTATTTTAAATTATTTTTAGCGGAAGTAGTATCAAAATATTTAAACCGGAAGCTATTTTTAATTTACTTAGAATATTTAATAGGTAATGGTTTTCTTGTATAGTTGATTAGAGATTGTTCAGGCAGTCGATCTTGTGATTTGTAAGTGCGAACACCTCGTAGTAGTGACAGTCTTGTGTATAGTACGAAGAATCAACGTTTGAAATTGTGAAGCTCTGATTTTATTTCAATATGGCGGATCTGTGGCCATACCGGGAATCGGTCAACCCCTAACAGTAAACTCCACACCAACCCCATATTAAAATAAGTGTTTTATTTGCATGTAAATACTAGTATCGCAGATATACTTTAGTAATAGACAGAACTATGAAAGAGTACTAGTTTAACCGTAACTGAAAAAAAATCTAATGAGGATGACGGACAGACGGACAGACGGACAGACGGACAGACGGACAGACGGACAGACGGACAGACGGACAGACGGACAGACGGACAGACGGACAGACGGACAGACGGACAGACGGACAGACGGACAGACGGACAGACGGACAGACGGACAGACGGACAGACGGACAGACGGACAGACTGACAGACGGACAGACGGACAGACGGACAGACGGACAGACGGACAGACGGACAGACGGACAGACGGACAGACGGACAGACGGACAGACGGACAGACGGACAGACGGACAGACGGACAGACGGACAGACGGACAGACGGACAGACGGACAGACGGACAGACGGACAGACGGACAGACGGACAGACGGACAGCGGAGCCTTAGTAATAGGGTCCCGTTTTACCCTTTGGGTACGGAACCCTAAAAAGGGTTCACAGGTGAGAAGTTAACCCTATTTATTTATTTCTGTTGTTATTTGTTATGTATTTTCTAGTCAGCTAGTGTATGTCCAAACCTATTGTTAGGTAGATATGCAGTGTGCACCGGGTATTTTAATGATAAGCTCCGGCATAGTAGAATACTATGGCTCCGGGCCCCGTGGGCGGGCGACGCTGACGCAGCTTTTAGTTGTTATGTCTAGGCACATGAGTAAAGATTCCGTTTCTTTACTCATGTGGTCTAGGGTTTGGCCGCCGCGCATCCGGGCTTAGCGATAAGACGGTTAGCCATAAGGATTTTGTACTACTAGAATAAAATCAGTCTGTAATAAACCATCGTACTGAAAAGAATAAAATCAGTCTGTAATAAACCATCGTATATTAAAAAGACACCTTTGTTCTTTTTAAAAACCCTTCGGGCGTCCCTCGAGGTCTAACTAGGTAGATAAATATTTTTATTTTTGTATGAGAAAATGACCCCTAAATGACACAGTTTTACATACCTACTTAAGCGATATTTATAAAGTGTACAAAATATAATTTTAATTAAGCTTCTTAAGCACCAATACGCGTGTAACTGCATCGCAGTGCGTATAGAAATCGGTTTTATCACAGAAAAATAATATTTATTGATGAAAGGCCAATAAAACTAGCACAAAAGTTACATTACCTCTGATAATTTTACAGAATTTGAATCTGACCACAACGACGGAATAATAGTACCTACTAGCCATTAAACTACACACAATAATACCATTGAATGCTCATTGTACCATATAATAGTAACAATTGTGGTATAGTCCTTGATACATCGTTATCGCATGTGACATTGACATGATCGGAATAAACAAACGTATCGTGAATTGATTTTAACGCTAAATCCTAAGCTAAATAAAAGGCTCTAAATTCTAGATTGACTTACTAGACTGGTACTTTGAGTAGGACATGGAGTACCATGCGATTCTAAAAGGACTAGTTTGTTTGTTATGTCCTGTCGGAAGATAAGGGCGAGTACTGCTAGCAGTACGTAATTAAAATCTGCCCAGTTCCCAGTTCCCACTGGTACATAATAAGTATATTGATTTCCTATCGAATCCCGTAGAATCAAATGTAGAGTAATAGTTGTATTGCTCTATGAATGGCAGACATCTCGGTTACAAGCTAATTACATCGGCGCTGATCGACTGAGGGCCCTTCACTATCTGCCGGCAACTCAATTAGTGTAGGTATAGCAACAGCACAGGGCTGGCTCAGGGCCCTGCGAAGGGTATATGCTATCTATTTGGGAAATCAGACCGAAGTGTATTACACCACACAATCCTTAAGCAACATGCAAACAGTGCGACGTGGCCCTTATTAAATCAAGAGATTTCGTCCTCGGTAGCTTAGTGGTCAAAGCACTCGCCCGGTATGCGATGGGACGTGGGTTCGAGTCCCACCTGAGATCGATGATTTTTTTCAAGTGTTATTTATCTTCCACTCGTAATTGTTAAAAAATATGACGCTATGAAAAAAAAAGAAAAATTTGCTCTGAAAGAGGACATTTCTTATTTTTTTCACACAACCAGCGCTTTAGGACAAACAAAATAATTTGGCAATAGGTCTTACTTTATAAATACATAATTTTTTGGAATGACCTCTGCACGCACGGTGAATGGAGCCGCAATAATCACATTCTCCTGCTTAAATACAACACATTTTTCATAGGACGAACATCACATTAAAAAAAAGATTTCAAAAATGTGCGGTTAGAGAAATCGGAACAGGGCATTAGCTTCAAGTTCGTCCCTGCCTCCAAACGGACGGAAGCCCCCGGGATCCAATATGGAAGCCTGCTCGGGACCCGGTGATAAATGTCGTTTATTGACTACACGGCTATAAACACCTTTTGATCTTCTTGGATTCGTCTAGGATTTGATATGGGTGGATATTGGAATCATTCGATTGGAATCAAATCGATTTCAAGTTAGATACGATTATTAGTTGTGATTTTTTACTTGAAGTAATGCCTAGTTTTAGTGGGTGCACTATGAAGGAAATATTTTTACCACAATCAATCCAATTATCTAGCTTCTAAAAAAGCAAAACTTGTACTAAGGTGACTTTTTAACGGATAAAAATACTTAAATGCGTTTATAAACATTCATGACTAAGGTACAAATGTTCGTACTCATCACACAAACGATTAATTAAACAGTTTAAAAATAAAGACTAGAAACGTTGAAGTACCTTCGATTATAAATTCACAAACTTATCTTGCATAGAAAAAGCCAATCTGTCTCAAGCACAAGCATTATTTCCCAAGTTACCGTAGTTTGCAAGTTGCAATCCAGCTACTTAGCTAAGCTAGAGCCGTCCCTGTCTTTATTACGGATACCAAAACGTAAGGTTCGAACTTATGTATTCAAGGCTAATAAAAATTTACACATCTCCTTTAAGCTTAAAGTCTAAAGAAAATATTTTAGGACACCTATTAAGAAGTCATTATCTACATCAGTAATAGGCGAGCACGCCAGACTTTCCGTCACCATCTCTGAGGTCCCGGGTTCGATTCCCTGACATGTCAATGTAGGAAACAAACATTTCTACACTGTTTAGGGTCTGAGTATTGAGACATACAAGTACTCGGTACCTCAGAGACGATGACGTAAAATGCGGCGTGCTCGCCTTTTACGAAACGGAAACGTCTACGGAAAACATCTTAATTTGCTTACATGCTTAGTTTCAAAATCTATTGGCAGCACTGTCAGTAGATTGCTTTGTTTTTTAGGGTTCCGTAGTCCTGTCTAGGAACCCATATAGTTTCGTCATGTCCGTCTTTCTGCCTGTCAATCTGTCCGTCTGCCGTCCGAGGTTTTGCTTGGAGACTGTTGGCACTAGAGATCTATAATTTTGTAGAGATATGTATAGCCGACTAACGGGTAGCATCGGCAACTCTTCTCGCTGCTTCGTCTCAGCACTATTAGCCCACAATAGTCCCGAAGCAGTGGTAGGGAAAAAATATTTGGACAGAAAATGTGCCTTTTATGGCCAATTTACAGTAACAAAATGGTTTTGATTTTTGAACTACAGAACTAAACTGCGCATGGCACACGCACTTGAGCGCTTTTTTCGGATATCCACAATATTTTTCGGATAGTTGCCTCTTCTTTAACAGCGTGTCCCGACCCTAGTGAGCAAGTTGAACCCTAGTTGTCGCTACTGGCTGGCACAACAGGTGTGCCTCATTTAACTTCGGACATTTTTATCGCTTTTAAACGCTTCGACTAATGAAAAACCAGAGTTTTAATCTATTGTACTTTTAACTGGATGTAAAGTTCTTTCTTAATTAAGTTTATCTAGTCTCTAGGGAACTTAGAATACTATAAGTTGGTACTTTGTTAATTTATATAGCATTTTTCCGTAACTTGGTTGTTTTTTCGGAAAGATAATTAACCTAAATTATGTCTAACCCTGCTAAGAAGAAATACATAACAAGACTTGTAGCATAGAGAAAAAAATATGCTTGTAGTAAGTACATAATACTTACTACAGGACTTGTAATTATAATAATCAGTATTGGACAACATCACATACATTGCTCTGATCCTAAGGTAAGTAGCGAAAGCACTTGTGTTATAGAAATCAGAAATAACGACGGTACCACAACACCCAGACCCGAAACAATATAGATAAGTTTGTTTTCTACATTGACCCGACCGGGGATCGAACCCGGAACCTCAGAGGTGCCATATAAAGTCTGGCATGCTCGCCTCTCGGCCACGGAGGTCGTCTAGTGTAAGCGCAGGGTATATTATATTTTCAAGCTCTCTTGTTGTTCAAATAATCGTCTATTTGAATATCCTTTTTTAATAACGATTTTAATATAATTTTAAACGCATAATTCGGTAGTACGACAAGAGTCTCTGGTACTTTATTAAAAAATTAACACATTTAGCAGTAAAACACTTATGCTACCCGATTTTAATTATTCATATAAGGTTAACTACGACCGGAACGCAATTTATGGGCGACTTAACATAATTTAAGTGACGTCATCAACGTATACCCCGCAATATAATATTCGGCGATGCAATAACGGCTGCAATGGCCCGATATTAGTATTAACGGTTGTGGCGGCAAACGGCGTAAGCCCGTGATTTGTGAACTACCTACAACAATTCCGGCGGTGGATATTTTGCGAATGAGACTAGAAATTGTGGGGAAAATATGAAGTAAATCACCACAATATGGTTTATTACATTTATTTTTCACTTCAGCTTCTAAAGTAGTCTAATAACCGTTTTGGTTAGGTAATTCGGTTCCATAGTTTACCAACCTTTTAGCAATAAGGTTTGCTGGTAAGATTTCATTTATAGCCTTTAAATTCTATTCAAATTTATTTGTTATTTCGTTACACAGCACAACAAATTAAAAGATAGAAATGTCATTAAGAGAAAAACATGCATTCGTCAGAAAGTCAATGTGTCATAGCATTCGCATGCATCATGAATGCATGCAACATAACATTTCGTATAGGCCTGACCAGGAATCGAACTCGGACTCTGGCGCTTATGGTGAATTACGCTGCCTTGCACCAAGGGTCGACTTTGCAATTCAAGTACGAGGCGCAACTGACAATGAAATATATGTTCACTACACTAATTGAATACGCCAGTACCTGAAAATGTTTTAAGAGTGCATTTGGAGAATAAAGTGCTAGCAAAAAGAGGCGTAGGTACACCTGTTGTCCGCCGTAACTCTGGCGCCAGGTCCACTTAATCCAGATTTACGGGAAAACTAGCAGAGCACGGAGAAGCGACACTAGAGACAATGGGTTCAATTCTCTGCTGCCACTGTCTAAAGTCTATTTTTAACCGACTTCAAAAAAAAGGAGGAGGTTCTTAATTCGTCTGAATGTTGTTTTTTTTTTGTATGTTTGTTACGCGATTACGCCGTCAATTATGGACCGATTTCAAAATTTATTTGTTAGTTTGAAAGGATCTACTCTCGAGGTGGTCCCATTTACACCAAGTCAGATTCTGATGATGGGATCCCTGGGAAATCGAGGGCAACCCTCAATTTTTATAGGCACCCATAATGTTTTGCATATATTTTCTGACTCAATACTGATTTTTGGGTCTGGTAATCATCATGTCATGTTGCTGACCTGATGATGGAAGCCACAGAACTCCTTAACGGATAGGAGTTAGAAGATAATACTGCAATTTGTCGACAGAACGTATTTCGCAGTGTGTTGAGCAGACGTGAAGCTTATGAGGTACCAGACCGCCAATTTTTATTTACTGGGGGCGTACCCGCACACCCAGTAACGAAAAAAAAATTAAAAATTCCTTTCTTAATTTGACTTGTTATTTCACGCAAAACCTTATCCTATGGTTTCGACACCAAAATAGCCGCCGTTCTGGTTGAAGTGTAGGTAAACCCTTTTCTTAAGACTTAAAAATTTTCGTCGAAAAATTGACCCTATACACCGTGAATTTTTAATTACCCGAGAAAATTAACTAACATACTCAGATATCGATATACATCGAATTTGGCGAATAAAAAAAACGGAACGGCGTACGGCGTTGGCGTACGGAAGGAATAACTATGAATGAAAAAAATTTCATTCATAGTTATTCCTTCCGTACGCCAATATTACGCGACCAAATAAGGTGGATTTTGGTATCGTTAATGTTGGAATGATAATGATTACTATTTGAATTAGCAGGACTTCTATGGTGCATATTTTTTAAGGAATGTTAGGGATCTTTTAAATAAATTTCTCATTTTTTTTTTATTTGCCAAATTCGATGTATATATCGATATCTGAGTATGTCAGTTAATTTTCTCGGGTAATTAAAAATTCACGGTGTATAACACCTTATTTTTATCATACCATTGGATGGGGGGTCCATAGACGACCAATATAAGTTAAGGTTACATTGCTGTAAAGTCATTTTTGGCGAAGTTAGGAGGGAAAAAATAGAGGACTTAACACTTAAAATTGTAAAATAAAAAAAGTTTAATAAAAAACTAAAAACCGACTTCAAAATAAAACTAAAAAGCGAAAAATAATATTGACTAAAACATACCTAATCAGTTCTTTTTGGAGTCGGTGCGAATGAACACATTTTAACTCTCGATGGCTGGCACCGACTCCAAATAGAACTGATTAGGTATGTTTTAGTCAATATTATTTTTCGCTTTTTAGTTTCATTTTGAAGTCGGTTTTTAGTTTTTTATTAAACTTTTTTTTATATTTAGGTTAAGTGGCCAAATAGTTCGCAATACGTTTTCGTTACAGTTCGATTAAGGTCGTGTGTTGCGTCTTTCTGATCACTTTGGGTGTCATGAACTATTTGTAGCTGACTGTACGTTGCAGAACCTATAAATAAATAATTATTGGACAACATCACATACATTACTCTGATCCTATGGTAAGTAACCTAGCATGGTAATTGCTAAAAAACAAAATTTAAGTAGTGTAATAGTGATATTTATCAAGTTATGTAAGTATGTCCCAGTTCATTGCTTCCTCTGATACTTACTAAAGTACGTGCCGGCAAAAAGAGTACACCTGTTGTCCGCCGTAACTCTCGCGCCAGACCGACTTAATACAGATTTACGGGGAAACTAGCAGAGCACGGGGTAGAAGCACTGGAAGAGGCTTATTTATGATCTTTGACAAGAAGGCTCTAAACAAGGCCAGGGGACACCTCTAAGCTTCTAAGCGAATGATGATAAAATCTATCTATCTATAAATATTGGACAACATCACATACATTGCTTTGATATGTAGTCCCGAAGCGGTGGTAGGAAAAAAAAAATAGGACATGTAAGAGTGCCATTGATGGCCAATTTGCAAAAATAAATGACTTTGACTTTGATATTAAAGTTAGTGGCTAAAGCACTTGTGTTATAGAAATTAGACAACTGCCAATTCTAGCCAGGTGATTTTAAGTAAATGGTAATTCAATTGTTACTATACCAAATCGTCCAATATTCAATACAAAATATAGGTACCTAAATTTTATTTAAATTATCCAAATGGATTTGGGCTACAAATCAATGGAGTTAGCACCTTTCCTGAGATAAGATCTATAAGAGGTGTAATAAAATTCAATTATACTATCAAGTAATAACAAGTCCAAAATCTTAATAGGGTCCAGAAGCTTAGAAGCCTTACAAATTGACTGATTAGATTAACTCAGAATATATTTCTTTACGTATCAGTTGACACCCCATGTTCACAAAAATGATTTGACAGCATAAATTACTAACCAATCGTTTACCCATGTATGCATTATTTTCAACCCATTTACAAAGAGGAGGAAGTTCACAATTCAACTGAATGTTGTTTTTTTTTCATAAATAGTTTGTCTTATTTTTTCCTTCAACTTTCACGGCCATAAAACCCTTACCTACATCGTGAATGCATAAATGGATAATGGTTTTTTAATCATTTTTGGCAGACACTTTGTTGAAGTTGACTTGTGCCTGAACTTAGTTGAATTGGGTAGTGGAAACCTATCATAAATAATTTTTAGATCACTTATTAAATCTGACACCTTATTTTAGGCCCGGTAACCCGGTACATTATCATTTATTCGAAGAATCTGTTTTTTATTTGCTTCAAAACCAATAAAAGGTTAGGCAGTTGAGTCCGGTAAACAATGACGTCAAAGCTTGCTATCGCTATAAAAATTATAAGACAGAACTTAAAAAGTTTGCCCACCTCCATAGCCGAGAGGCGAGCACGCCGGACTAATATGGTGTCGCCATCTCTGAGGTTCCGGGTTCGATCCCCGGTCGGGTCGATGTAGGAAACGAACTTTTCTATATTGGCTCGGGTCTGGATGTTGTGGTACCGTCGTTGTTTCTGATTTCTATATCACAAGTGCTTTAGCTACTTACCATAGGATCAGAGCAATGTATGTGATGTTTTCCAATATTTATATTTATATATTTAAAAAAGTATGTCAATTGATTGGTGGTGGTTTCAACTATTCTATTGCGGTAAATACGTTTTTAAAGTAACTGATACCACTTCCAGCTTCAGGCTCGTTGAGTTTCGATGTACTTATATCTCGTTATGTACACGAACGTATTACGTTACTCGCTGCTCGTAATGGGTTTCGAATGTGCTGTAAACTTTTGTTTACAAAAAAACTACGCCATACTTTAGAGATTTTTCTAAAATATCATTATTTAAGGGGGAATATTTAAACAAGGGTTATACAGACAGGCTAAAGGCCTGTTTCACTGTACGGATAAAGTTATGTAAAAGATAAAAATATGTAGGGGATAGAAGTGCTTGACAATCGTGTCGAAAATGTGTCAAAAATCGTGTTTAACCTTTAGATGAGTAAAATACAGCTTATTCAGAACTAATGCAGAAGTTATCCGTATATTGTAAAACAAACCCTATAACTAGATCAACATAATATAGGTATTAATGTCAAATGTCAATTTGTGGATATTAGCAAAGAACATCATGATCTAATTTGATACAGATTTGTGGTTAATAACATAAAAGGTTTTTTTTTTAAATTTATTTCAACGTTAAAAAAACTGGCAGCCAAGATTTAAAAACGAATAACCACTTTCAACCTCCAACATTATCATTAATTACTTAACCATACCAATGGTAAGCAAAGGTTAAGGTTTGTACTATGACGTTTGAACAACAGATAGACATAGTGAAACATCTAAATGCGTTCTTAGGTACCGAACATTATTATGCTCAGCAACTACAAAAAGACAAATCAATTGACGTCATCAATAGTAATCGTCAACTTGATGTCAGACTGACTGGCCGCTTTTTGAATAAAATGTCTTTGTTAATTTAAATAAAAAAAGATACCAAACATTGTTGACCCAGACAGAGCATGCTAAGCTCAAAAACTTGTACCACTCATCTCCGTATCACTTACACAAATGAATTTAATTTTTTCTTTGTAGCCTAATAGTTAACGCTGAAACTATTCCACTAAAAGATATTTCAACAAATAACTTACTTATAATTATTTATATAAAATAAATATATGAAATAAACATATAAGTAGTAAGTTACAAAAACAAAAGTAAACTTAACTTGTATTTGTTGAAATACCAATTCAAAATCTGATTTAAAATAACATCCAAGTATCAGACCACTTAACCGATACCAATAAGAGATAGCGCTCCATAAATTGAAATCCCGTCCCCGCGGCTATCGGGATGAGATCCCGCACTATCGTGATCCTGAATCCCGTGAATCCCGATCCCGCGACTCCGCCGGGCCATCCCGCGGGAAATTATGACGCACAAGCTATTAGCGGGGCTCCGATACAACTGAGTTCAAACGTATTTTATTTGATATCTGTGTTGGTCTGTCTGTCTACTTGCATCAGTTATAAGTGAGATGTTTGTTAGTATGTTATGTGACCCCCACTATATTGCATGTAGGGGAAGAGGGGCCAAGACGGGGAGATGCAAACTGCTATGCATTTTGATTGTTTATAATTTTATTAAGAAACAAAAGTTCAAATTATTGATTATAGTTCAAACCCTGATAAATAAGAATTATTATAAAAATAAAACGGATTATTAAAATCAATTTTTAGTTTTATGAAGCTTTAAATGTTAAGTACCCCCCTTTCCCCCCCCCCCCTTTCCGTTGTTAACACGCAAACAATAATATGGTAGACATAAGTTCCGTCGCAGAACCGACGAGAGGTGGAGCAGGAAGGTTCTCGAATGGAGACCACGCTTAGGCAAACGTAGTGTAGGACGCCCCCCGGCTAAATGGACCGATGACCTAAAGAAGGCAGCTGGCAGCGACTGGATGCAAAGGGCGGGAGATCGTGCGCTGTGGCGCTCCTTGGGGGAGGCCTATGTCCAGCAGTGGACTGCAACAGGCTGATATGATGAAGTTGATTCACTTGAAAACCCTTTGACGTCCGCGTGGAGTGGTGCGTAATTAGCGCAAAGGGATTTAGGTACCGGTTCGAGAAATTAAAAAAAATACTTCAAAAATAAGAAAACACAAGGATTCTAATTCATACTTCGAGACCATGGCAGGGTTTTGTCTGGCGCATATTTATTTACTAGCTTTGCCCGCAACTTCGATTGCGTGGACTATATGATCCTTGGTACATAACGCAAAACACACCATACCATGTATGTATCCATACCAATTGTACAATACGTACAATTGGTATGGATACATAACGCAAAACGTCCAAATAAAGAACAATAGAAAAATATCCCCAAGGAACACTTAACCGGGATGAAAAGTATCCCATATGTTAATCCAGATCATATTCTACAGGGTGTAAAAAAAGGCTTAACGAAGCCTTAAACCACGAATTCTATACATAAAACCAAGTAGAATGCAAAAAAAATAATTGCTGGGAAATGACTTTTATTTTTGGGTATCAAAAAAAATAACGGTAACCCGTCATTTCCCAAGTATAGTGTAAAAGAAAAAAATGATCGTAATAATACGTAGAATATGTGGTATTCGGCTTCGTTAAGCCTTTTTTTACACCCGATATATGTATGCAAAATTTCGTCCAAATCCGTTCGGGCGTTTACGCGTGATTGCGTCACAAACATCCAAATCCTCACAAACTTCCGCATTTATAATATTAGTGGCATAAGTAGAATTTATTACTACCAAGAAATAATGTTTAAAAATAAAGTCATACTCATCTTTTCGTAAAAATTCTCTTTGAATTCTGCTATCACTCTTTGTATATTCCTGAAAACACCCATTCTCTTCGTTCAGCGCACAGTAGTCCAATGAGCAGTGCAAACGAAATAATAGAGTTGGTGTTAATTTCGTCAGTTTATTAGCTCTTGCTCTTGCGGAGAATAGCACCGTGGCACTCGGGCCATTTTGCTGTAGTGGCTTAATTTACTAACTTTTAACCAAATTAACTATGGCTTAGTATTTTAAATACGAGTTTTTATACATATAAGTACTATTTATTATAAGTATCATAGATATTTTAATAATAGGTAAACACATTTGAGTAGGTATGTAAACTTTTTATATTTATTGTACATACAAGTATAATTAGTACACCTACATTCTCTACCATATTTTAATTTCAAAGTAATGAAGTCTTATTTCTGACGTGATAAAATGGAGAGAATTACGTTTCTATTGAACAATTTTTTAATAAAGTATGTTTCACTTCCAATATTAGGCAATACTGAAGTACAAAACTACCGTCATACCTTGTAAATACTTAGATTTTTAATACTTGAAAAAAATCGTCCGCCTCAGGTGGGATCCTAATCCACGTCCATCGCATACCGGGCGAGTGCTTTGACCACTGAGCTACCGAGACGTTAGTCAACTCGACGAAATCTTTCAAGTGGTTTTCGCTGTCAAAGCCAGCATATTTTCTAATCAATGTTGCGGTATATTACTACTACCGTCAACACCCGATAGAAATATATTTACAAATATTTAACTATTGGTAAAGATCAGAAAAGCTTAAACAATTTACATTTTTGTTTTTAGCAATTATCATGCTAGGTTTATCTAAGATTTTTAATACTTGAAAAAAATCGTCCGCCTCAGGTGGGATCCGAACCTAGCATGGTAATTGCTAAAAACAAAAATTTAAATTTTAAATACTTATAATTTATTTGTCATGTATTATCTTATAACAAATAATAATCACAACGTAAAGTTCTCGTTTTTTGTCTACTCAACTCCTACTATCTCGCTGTTTGCTCAAACTCAATACTCGATACCTACTCAATAATTTATTGCCGAAACATAGTGTAGGTACAATTAGGTGTTATTTAAAACAATTTCAGAGCAGTGTTATGGGCCCCGTCGGACACGCAACATAAACTAGGAGAGAGGAAACGCTGAGTATAAAAAATCGTTTTAATTTATTACCTATCTACTAGAATTTTCATTTTTACTAACAACTATTAAAACACATTGAACCTACACTTGTTTTTACTTATATTTTTCTATATTTCATGCTAACAAAGTCATTTTAAAAATCAAAGACAGCTTTTAATGTTTGTTTTCCCCGAAATTGATTAAATGGATTTAAATTCTCGAACCGGGGATATGGCGCCTAATCAAAAGCCTCAGTATTACAGATTCAATTGATTTTACCAGTCTTTTATTGCAATCGTTACCGTTCAATTCGTTCGTTACTAACCTCGTTATACGTTCGTTAGTCAAACTAGCATTTATATCCAACCGTTAGGAAACTGGGCGAGTGTTTTTTTTTTCTCTTATCGCTTTCACAGCTCAAAGAGTTCACACATAAACCATTCACATACTCAATAACCTGATTGCATAGCTCAAGAGGCAAATACCAACTTATTGTATAATATTCGAGTCCCACCTGAGGTCGATGATTTTTTTCAAGTGTTATTTATCTTCAATTAAACCTTGCACGGAATTGCTAAAAACAAAAAAAAACAAAAAATACAATATTTTATAATAGTTATTAAAAACTAAGTTCTACACCACTTTCCCCTTTCTTTTTGTTCTTTTCCTAAAGGTTGTCTGACAAAGATCGCTCTTAGCGATTAGACTGCCTAAATTGTACATCTGTCTATAAATATGAACTGTAATTTCTTTGTTTGATTAGCAATAACAATTATCTATTAGATTAGACAAATATTTGTAATTATTTGTGTTAGTTTTTTAGGCTAAGTTGGACACCAGACAGAACAGAAAGATCTCTTTGTCTCTTTCATTGTCATACAAAGTGACAGCTATAGAATGATGTTTAATACCGTGTTAGTGGAATAGTTCGGGATTAAATTCGCTAATCCGGACATGCGCAAGTGGGGCTTAGTAATATTTATAAAAGTCAATGCTTAGTGTCGCACTATGCTAAAATGCAAAGGTTTACTTCTCGATTCAGAGTTCGAGTCAATTTAGAAAACTTTTTTTTTCTAAATAAAATTAGGTTTTGTTTGAAGATGTCTTAAACCAAATTCATTAATTAATCTACCTCTTAAGACAATGATGTCAATTCCACTTCAAAAGATGGGTTTCTTCAGATAACTCTAATATCGACCCTGTGTCGACGCCAGCGTAAATTTTAAAATTGTCACCTAAATTATATTAAGTTAATTGAATCAATACATTAAACAAATTAACCCTCAAAATGGCTCTCAAACAACCCGCTCTTACCCCCAACTTGCCCCAAACAGTTAATTTCGTGAGCAAATCGCCGCGTAAATCTAGTTAGCTCCCTCAGGAAGCTCTAGTTTGTGTTTTTTATATTAATTACCGTGTTTTATTATTTCATTAACCCTTTCGGTTGTTTGCGCCTCTTAATGAAGGCGGGAACGGCCGCGGCCATGTTTTGATGACGTCACGAATTATCAAGGTGTTAAATTTTGGTGGGAATTAGAGTAAACTTAGAAATTAGTTAATTCTACGAGTGGTCCTAATAAGTAAAGCCACTTTTTGGGGAATAATCTTGGGTATTTTTTTTGTTTTTTACCCTAATACTCAGGGTGCCCCATTTGCTCAAATACAAAATATCTAATACGGTAAGTAAAGTATCTAGTACGGTAGTAAGAGGTAAGTAATTAAATTTTAACATTCTTAGTAGTTTTTTTCTAGGCGTTGTAGCTTAGCGGTAGCACCGCTTTGTCAGTGATAATTACCAAAGAGTCCGATCGTATTTAGTGACATTGATCACAAAAACTTTCCGAAACTGCTTCGAAAGACAGCCCCCCAGCTAATACCGCTTATATTTATAATATAATAGTTGATAGTAATACTATACAGGGTGCACAAAAGAATGGGACACTCCTTAAAACCACGTGATCAGGTAGTCATATACAACAGCTTTTTCTATGGGAGCAACATCGAAATCGAGAATTTCTTTTCAGCTTCCCCATACTAACTTACTCGCATACCTTGATGATAATGTATGGAGCATCTGAAAATAAAATCACGATTTCGATGTTGCCGTTATAGGAAAAGTTGTTGTATATGACCTGCTGATCACGTGGTTTTAAGGAGTGTCCAATTCTCTTGTACACCCTGTATATCGAGTACCTACCTACCTACCCAAAGAACAGATCTTAAATAAGTAGTTCACGTGAGGCTTGTGCCCTGCAGTGAGACGTAGTTATGTATATGTGTAACAGGCTGACTTTACTTTATATTATTTCTTTCATTCGACCTGAAACAACTGTCAATTTTATTTAACACAGAGTGTTATTTATATCATAGTCTATACAACCTATATCGGGTGTAAAAAAAGGCTTAACCAACCCGAATACCACATATTCTACGTATTATTACGATCATTTTTTTCTTTTACACTATACCTGGGAAATGACGGGTTCCAGAGTTATTGACAGTCAAAGATCCTTTTTTTTCAAAGATTTTTACAAAATTGACTTCTGTTTGATAATACTAAACTTTTTTACAAAGAAACATGATAAAAATTTTCAGTGCTTATTTCATAAAAGGCCTTTAAAGGGCACAGCCGGCAATGAATCGTGCGCAGTGCTCTCGCGCCACCCGCTCGCCCGCCGACCGCTTACACACACAGGCATAGTCTGTGGCGTGCGCGCTATACAGTGCGGGTTAGAAATAAGTAATTTTTTTTGATACCCAAAAATAAAAGTCATTTCCCAGCGATTATTTTTTTTGCATTCTACTTGCTTTTATATATAGAATTCGTGGTTTAAGGCTTCGTTAAGCCTTTTTTTACACCCTGTATATATACAGCGTACCTAACTAAACCTAGGTTAGTTAAGTTTTAAAAAAAATTGCAATAAACCTACTTTCTGTATGTTTATTTTCTACAAACTTGTATTCAATCAAAAAAGTAAAAGTTAACACGTATCTACTACAGTATCAATTAAACGAAATGGTCTCGTTTTCTTCGATTTATAGTAATTAACTAATTAGCATATTCAATAGCAAATTGCGACACTGAGCCAGATAGCGGGTTCTAACGAGAAAACTATTGAAACTTCTTTATTTACGTATTTGCGTATCACGGTATATCACTTATAGGGTTGTCAAAAACGTAGAGTTAACGATTCTGAAAAAAGAATACAAACAACAATAAAACATTATTGAATAAGAGCTTTTTATGCTCTAATAGTTAATATTTCCAGTTTTTGTAAGTTCCAGTTCGTATTATTGCATTAAAAAATATATTTATTTACTCATAATATCTAATAACCTTTTGTAAGTGATTCTACTCTTTCTAAACAACAGTTTTTACTACGGGACCAATATCAAAATAAGACCTAATTAATATTCAGTCGTTTTTGCTTGTTTCCCCGAGCTTATAGTTTGGCACAGCCAAGTATTTTGTTTTTTATCGACATCAGAATTGGCATAAAAATCGGCAAGTTATTTTAGAAACATTTTGCCTGCACATCAAAATTTCTACCCTTAAAACCCTAGGATGCCACCTTTTTCCGAGCTCCAGATTATTTAAAAATTCCTGAGCTCGCAAAATGAAAAAAAAATAGTCCATGGCTTTTACTGCCTCAAACCATAGACTCGTAAAAAAGACTAAAAACAAAAAAGTCTCGTAACAGACAGCCCTAGCATAAATTGCGAATACAATCTGCGTCCGCGCACGCGAGGTGAAACCAAACGCGGTGTTAATGGGCCATTATGACGCGTGTTATGTTATGACATACATTTTTAATAGCACTTTTATTTCTTTCAGAGCAGTGTTAAATACGGCAGGAATCACCAAGTACTAAGTCAGCTGTGAGGAAAAATTTTATAATAAAAACCGGCCAAATGCGAGTCGGACTCGCGCACGAAGTGTTCCGCACCATTATCTTTACAAAACGAGCCAAAAAAAACACGTTTGTTATATGGGAGCCCCCTTAAATATTTATTTTATTCTGTTTTTTAGTATTTGATGTTATAGCGGCAACAGAAATACATCATCTGTGAAAATTTTAACTGTCTAACTATCACGGTTTATGAGATACAGCCTGGTGACAGACGGACAGTGGAGTCTTAGTAATATGGTCCCGTTTTACCCTTTGGGTAAATAACCCTAAAAACCTGCAAATTTTGTTAAGATTGGATGATTGTTTTTAATGGTCTCGATCATTTAAATGTCGAAATATAAAGTACAGAAAGAAATAGGGATGTTGACCCCATTCATAAATAATTCTAAGGCATCATTTATTAAAACAGACACTTTATTTTAGGCCTAATAACTCAGAACAATTTAATTTAAGAGACAAACAGATTTTTGATTGCTTTAAAATCGTAAAAAAGGAAGGCAGTTGAGTTTATCGTATAGTGACGTCATAATCCGATATCGGCATACAAATTATAAGGAAGATATCCGTTTTGACAGCTTATAAAAAGTATGTCAATTGATTGGTGGTGTCAACTAGCCTATTGATTCAATGTAATAATGATCAAACTCTCTCTTTCCATTATTGTAGTCCCTGAAGCGGCGGTATGACAAACCTAATTTGGAACGTTGATTAAAGTTTGTCGATATTTTATTATGGTTCTCGAATGGAGACCACGCTTAGGCAAACGTAGTGAAGGACGCCCCCCGGCTAGATGGACCGATGACCTAAAGAAGGCAGCTGGCAGCGACTGGATGCAAAGGGCGGGAGATCGTGCGCTGTGGCGCTCCTTGGGGGAGGCCTATGTCCAGCAGTGGACTGCAACAGGCTGATATGATGATATTTTATTAAAAAGATTACTAACATTGAGGCTTATATTGAACGTCTAGAACATTTGGTCGAGCGTATCCAGGCTAGAAACCAGAAAAAGCTATAGAAGAACTGCCTACCTAGGTTGAAATTTTCTCTGACCGAAAACGTGTCAGATACTTGGGTATAACAGGCTGCAGGAGTTAAGACAGAAAACAATCTCTACTCTTTCTTCTTTCGGAGAAAAGGATTTGCCAGTTTAAAACCCGATCTTCAATACCAGGAAATATAGGTAGTCTAAGAAACGAACTCAATTGATTAAACAACACAGTTGTCGTCGAACCACAAATCAGAATTAGAGTCAGAATCACAATCTGAATCGGAGTCAAAATCCGAATAACAATAAATATTGGAATTAGAATCACAATCACAATAAAATATTTCTTTCTCTCTCTCTCTCTCACAATCAAAATTCGATTCAGAATCTTTAAAGTGCTTACAGATGAATGGATCATTTTTAGAGTTCCGTACCTAAAGGGTAAAACGGGACCCTATTACTAAGGCTCCGCTGTCCGTCTGTCTGTCCGTCTGTCCGTCCGTCTGTCATCAGGCTGTATCTCATGAACCGTGATAGTTAGAGAGTTGAAATTTTCACAGATGATGTATTTATGTTGCAACTATAACAACAAATACTAAAAAACAGAATACAAGAAATATTTACGGGCTCCCATACAATAAACGTAATTGTTTTGCCTTTTATATAGATACGGAACCCTTCGTGCGCGAGTCCGACTCGCACTTGGCCGGTTTTTTTTTTACCAATTTACGCTATCATTATAAGAGAACCCCAATGCGATAGTATTAGTCTAATTTACATTTCATTTTTGCATTCCCTATATTTGAAATTTCTAATGTACCTTGTGTGCTATCCTTCTGAATTTGCTCATAGTACAGAAAAATAGGTACTTAATAGTTTAAATGTTCTTCAATTCTTAACTCACCCTGTATCGCTCCAGCCCAGCACAGCCAGAACAGCGCCCACTTGGCGGTACGGAACCGCTGCAGCCAGGCCGGCCGGCACGCGCCCCAGCCGCAGTCCAGCGTCCGGGGCTTGTCCGGCGTGCGCGAACCGTCCGGCGACGGCTCCGGGTCTGGCTGCGAAGAGGTAATCGTTCGTTAGTTGATGATGTGGATACATGTAGGGATAAAGGAAAGCAGGCTTAAATCGAACGCTCGGTTTATTTCAGTTTCAGCAGACCAGGCACAACTTCTTACTCCAACCACTTTCCAACTCTTCGTAAGACAATCCCCTGTAAAAACAAAAGAAAAACGTCCGTCATCACATTCAAATCAGCATTCGTTTCTCCTCTCGCTCACTCCATCTTCCTTCCCTTTCACACAACTCACGTTCCATTCCACACATCCCAACTACATCTAAGGATATACCTAGCCAGAAGGCTACAATTCCTCCTGTGGCAATTTTATTTTTGTTGTCTCTGTCTGGTCCCATGGATGAGTGTTAGATATTGCTATTGGTACCTATCCTGCATTTAGATTTAGTAAAATTTTGTAGCATAATTAAATATATACTAAAGATAAATAACATAATGGTTTCATAGTACCTAATACTAGGAAAAAAATAATATAAAATAATTCTGACTAAAATGGTTGATGGATACAATTTTGACAAGTTTTCTATCTTAATACGACTAACAGACATTTTTCCATTTACATATTAAAGAAGCCTCTCTTTCAACTTTCATTTTTAATTTATAGTATCTGGTATCTTCGGACCCGCAGAGTAAAAGTAAATTTAATTTAAAGTGGGAGACTGAATTTAACTGTGTTTACTGTACTGTACTTTATTTTGTCCGAAATAGAATCTGAAACCAATTAAAATTTATCCATGCCATCCTCATCTTCTGCAAAGAAATAAGGTTTTGTAAATTTTTGTTTTTAGCAATTCCATGCAAGGTTTAATTGAAGATAAATAACACTTGAAAAAAATCATCGACCTCAGGTGGGACTCGAACCCACGTCCCATCGCATACCGGGCGAGTGCTTTGACCACTAAGCTACCGAGGACGTCACGTGACAAGATGAAATTCCTCAAGTGTTTTTTCTCGCTGTCAAAGCCAGCGTATTCTGATCAATGTTGTAGCTATATGTATAACTGAGTAGTATACTACCGTCAACACCCTATAGAAATATTTTTACAAATATTTGACTATTGGTTAAGATCAGAAATGCTTAAACATTGTAAATTTTTGTTTTTAGCAATTCCATCGCATGCGATGGGACGTGGGTTCGAGTCCCACCTGAGGTCGATGATTTTTTTCAAGTGTTATTTATCTTCAATTAAATAAGGTTTTGTTATGCGCTTCTACATCTAATAGATTTCTAATGGTTCCAAAACAATTTAGGTGAACTACGTTTAGAACACTGAAAAATTCATAAATGTAGTCAAACGGCAATGACCTTTGAAGGAGGTCACACTTTGTCTCTACTTTCGAACCAACAACACTGAAGTATCGGGCTAGAATAATAACATAGTTTTTAGTGAATATTCAAATATATTTATGTCAGTTTGGAAGATTTAAAACCGATTGTTGAGCAACTAGCAACTGATCATCTCATCCTTGGGGCTGAATATGGGTTGTAGCGAAGATGAAGTCTTTATGCAATGGCTCCCTTCAATACCTGCCCCCCTAGCATGACCAACGAAACACGATATGACATGATATGATATGATATAGCGATTTATCGACACCCAACTGTCTAAATATGATATACATAGCTGCAATCTTGAATTTTTATCGAAACAGAAAGCCGATGACGTCACGTTCATGCTCGTTTTTCGATAAAAGTTCATATTTTGACATTTGGGTGTCGATAAATCGCTATATCATATCATATCATATCATATCGTGTTTCGTTGGCCATCCTAGGGGGGCTAGTCAGAATTCCTTGGAGGTTCACTGCTAGACATAACCCTATAAATCACAACATCAAGCATTTCAAAGCACAACCGCTTAGAATCGCATGATGTTGTGAAAATATACATGTTTTGAATTGAGAGTTTTATTCGTTTTTTTTTACATTAATTTTAAAACATGTTTTTCCGATTCTTAGATGTCATCCGAATTGGCGCAAATGTATAGCCGCGACGCGTCAAGGTTATTCAAGCGTGTTAAGGCCCTAAGTTATACCACATTTCTGCAATGACCACTAGAAGTCTAGAATCATAATGAGCCTAGGTTGTTCAAGTCTAGGTTCTAGCCACTTCCAAGTCTTTATAACTAGCGCGATGACCCTATATGCAGACACAATCAGTTCTTTATTTACCCATGTCAATTTTCCCAAGTCAAGGCTAAACAGTTGAATGACCTCCAACATTTTTTTCATCTCAATCATATTTAACCAAGTCTTAAATTACTCAATGGTCATCCTACGCTAATTTCTCCAACAAATTGTTCCCGTACAAACGGAGTCCTAAACCGGAACTTGTCTAATAAGTTTGTGACAGACAGACAATAGTTAAATAAAGATTTAATGCGGTCAGTGCTTGCGCCGGATTCGGTGGGCGGGACGATGACGAATTAAGGAATTAGATAGGGATGGGAATCGTTTATGTTAAATATTAATCGATATTCCACTGATAGAGTGTAGTGTTATTTTAATAATATTAGAGTTAATAATATCACTGTTATCACTTAATGTTGAATAAAAGGTATTTTGATATATAAAGGTATATATTGACATTGTTTATTAAATCCTAATTGTTATTAATTGTTAAATTGAATTATCGACATAACTTATTGAATTGAGTTTCATATATTATTGGGTAATTGTTCAATTTACTGATAAATTTACATCGAGTGGTCGGTCCGTCACTGTGTCTAATAATTATTTCATGCTATATTTTATGGCTAAATAGGTCAGAAAGCTACTTAACTATTGTAACAACATCTATGTACCATATTTATGGCAAATAAAGATTTTGAATTTGAATTTTGAAATGGTAAAATCTATTTGTTTCTACAAATATGAACTTTTACATATCCTAATTTTAACCCTAAAATATATTTGGGGCAACTTGTGACTTTAAATAAACTACCCAGTACCACACTCACTATTAACTCTTTAATTAAGTAAAGTATAAAAAAATAGGCCACAAACAAAAAAATACGGTCAGAAACTTATATTTGCGCATTCAAATTTTACTAGTAGGCTTTGAGCAAGGCGCCACAGCAAGCACACTATTTTTACTAGATAATAATTTAACAAAACTAAACTGATCATTAAATAAATGGTTCTCACTACCTATGTAAAGTTATGAACATCGTCAAAAGTGACAAATAAATAAATTTATTGTTTTTTTTTGTTTTTAGCAATTCCATGCAAGGTTTAATTAAAGATAAATAACATTTGAAAAAAATCATCGACCTCAGGTGGGACTCGAACCCACGTCCCATCGCATGCCGGGCGAGTGCTTTATAAATTATAATAAATTTATTTTATCTTGACATGTCCAACCCTAGTTCGTTGAATCATATGTTTATGAGTAAGTATGTGAATTAACTTTGTCAGATTGGATCGGCCGAGTCATCTCATCTTATCCACCTACAAGATTAAGTGCACAGTACTCATATGATTTTAGGGTTCCGTACCTAAAGGGAAAAAGGAACTCTTATTGGATCACTTCGTTGTCCGTCTGTCTGTCTGTCAAGACCCTTTTTACTAAAAACGTGTAGAGGTATCAAGATAGAATTAATATGTTATAGCAAATACAATGTCTGCAATCCCTCGAAGCAGTGAAAATATTATACTTCTAAGTTAACGCAATAAAAATACGGTTTTATGCCGCAATTTTGACACAAGAAATCAAAACCTATAAGGTAAGTACTTCCCGTTAACATTGAATCGTGAAATTAATGAATTACTTTATAAATTAATTCTTCAGTAGGAAACCGGTGTCATTTTTAAAATAGAGGTTTTGAATAACTGTTATTAATAATAAAAATGGCGCCCAACGTGTTGCTTTTTCGACAAGACAACAAATAAAGCAATTGTTAGTTTACGACAGTAATTATGTAAATTATTCATAAAAAATTGAAAAGACAATCATGCATATCGTTAAATTATTTGCATGCATACATGAAGCGGTTGCGGTTTTTCACGCGACACCTAGCTGATCACAGTAAATATGTACCTATATAATTAATAAATTGTAAATGTAATGTAAACGTGAAATTTCTTAATCAAGATGGCACCAAAAACATAATTCAGTATGGTTTGTTAGCTTTCTTATAATTTTGTTTTTTACCTATCTGATGTCCAATTAATTAAACATGAAACATTATTTTATTTCCAATGAATATGTCGCAGCCAACAAGCTGAATTAGCCGATCAATTAACAGCCTAGCCTTAAAAATAATCGGCGCCGTTCAACTAGGCGCCCTGAATGATATTACCAATTACCAAAAAAGTTACAATGGATAAACAATGTTTTTTTAGTTTTATAGACTCGTTTCTAGTTAAAATAAACAATGACGATCTTTCTTCTCTTCAATATTGACTTGATTCTGAACCTCACTCTTAAATTTTCTCGTAATTTTCAAACACACATAAGTATTTGACATATCAGTAATAAAGATTGTATGTAGTACACACTTATCATCATCATCATTTCAGCCACAGGACGCTGAACATAGGCCTATATCCAGCAGTACTTCACACAGATTAACTGAAATCGAAATTTACTTTACTGATAGATTGCCCGGTGCTGTGTCCTGCTGGAAGCCCTTCTGGAAGGACTGGTTTATTGTTCTAAACGTCCTGCCAGAAGATTGTCGCAAGTCTTGCCTGTAGTACGCAATTTGTATGATTTTTTTATCTGGTTCTTCCAGCAGTACGGTGACCTTCAAATTTGTACGCATATTTACCAGAAGTAGTAAACACTTGGTCAGTTTTTATTATATTAAAAGTCATGTCGTAGAATCATATCGTTTAATCAGTCTTTTATTTTTCTGAATATATTATAAACTTGTTTATCTGCTTTTAACTCAAGTAATAGAAACTATGGCCAGGAACTTTAAATTGATCAGTTTGTATTAAAAATTGCTCGCTTAAAAATTGATCGCTTACTAATGCACTACAAATTAAAAACAAGAAAATAATATACATATTGTTTGATTAGGCTGAGTTCAGCCGGTCAGCCGGAGTTAAGTATAATACCGAATACTTTTAATTCATTTTTATTATTATCGCAAAAAAGTTGCGGATTCCGGGCGTTGTCGGTACCTGGCGCATCAAAATGTGTCAGTGTGTGCAATTTTGCGTCCTACCGGAAGAACTTCAAGTCCTACTAGCAGGACTCCGGGCAATCTATCATTAAGCTGGCGCCCAACGTGTTGCTTATCGCAATTTTAATCAATGTTTACTTTAAATTGTAATATAACAATAGTTTAAGATTATGTTGTGTTATTCGGCACCCCCCTCCTCTAGCTAAGCAAGGAAGCCGCTTAGTTACTATAACACTGAACACAACACTAATCGGCTTTCCCATTCACGTTATCACGTAGTCCATACATCAGGCGTACAATACCGCGGTTGCGACGTCGCTACAGCTGGCATCCTGGCCATTGTGCGACACTTAATAGCTGTTAAGGGCTTTTGTGATGGAATCAGGGTGATCAGGTCCGGTTCGTGGCCCTACTGTTTAAGACTGGGTCCGTATATTCGGCTCTATCCTACTCATTTGAGCTCAAGATGAGTGAGAGAGAGAGAACGTTTCTAGATCTACGTTTAAGATAGGTTAAATAGAATATTATGTTCGGTTAATTATGATACTTGTATTTTAAATCTCAAAACATTTGATGGAGAAGATATACATTACTAGGTAGGTTTTCAGTAAAAAGCTTCTGTTTAGAGTCGAGCTATTTACAATTCAGAATAAAAATCATTTATTACAGAATGTAGCACATATTTTACTGACATTTTTTACAATTTTGTTAGACTGAAGCCCTTGCTTCAGTCTTACAAAATTGTAAAAAAATATAACTCCTTAGCTGTAGTATATAGCTTTTGGTGTAGGTATATTTAACGTATGTTATTACAATTTTTTTTAGTAGTCTTATCTTATAATTCACTTTGAAACTTAGTTCAAACCTAATTTCCAATAGAAACAAGAACAAAACAATTTTCGAATCGATATAATTAAAAGCACGCACAGTTACACTGTCGGTTTATGGACCCAACATTAAATAAGTTTTCGATTGTAGGCTCATTTCGTGATTACTGTTCTAAGTTCAGGCAATGACCGATGACCGATGTGACAGATGTTAACGACCTTTCATTTTTTTTCTTTTTTTTTTCTTTATAAGGTAAGGTCCGAGCAATCAGTAGTAATAATCGCCTGCCAGTGACCAACTAATTTGACCTTCACACTGATTAGAAATCACTTAATATTAGTATTTTTTCTGGACCTCTTAAATATAACTGTTTCTTTCTTTAATTAGTGCTTTGCTTTTTATATTTTTAATACTAACAAAATGAACGACTCTATAAAAAAACTAAATTGATAATAAAATTTTGAAAGGTGTAAGGATAATTATGTTTCTTTATACTCGTAAAATATTTATGATAAATTACTGCACTTAATTTAAAAAACCCATCACTTAAACTTTATTTATGATGTAAGATATTTATCAAGTTCTGACAAAAATAATTGAAATACAGCAGTTTGCGTTTCTTGTGTTTTATTTACGACCGGTTAAATCGAACGAATATCCAGCTTGGTTTTCCCGACCCTTGATACACGTTTTTAAAAACAAAGAAAAAGCCTGGATAAAATATAAAAAATATAAAAATATAGCTGATTATGAGCAGTTTTCCTTATATCGTAAAAGATTTAAGTTACTTTCAGCTAAAAACTATAATTGTTATCTCGATTACATTGAAACTTCCATAAAAAAAGACATAAAAAAATTCTGGTGCTTTGTAAAAGGAAATAAGAAGAATTCTGGCATACCTGATACGATGTCATTCCGTAATGAGGTATGTAGTGGACCTGCAAGCGTATGTAAATTATTTTCTAAATTTTTCAGCTCAGTTTATGAACCTATAGATACAAATACTTTAGTGAACCTTGAGTCTCCGCCCACCAATCAAATAATTATTTCCGATGTTACTCTTTCTAAGGAAAGCATAGCTACTTCTCTCAATTGCTTGGATGTTGCTAAAGGCCCTGGACCGGACGGTTTACCTGCTTTCTTTTTAAAATATACAGCCGAGTCGATGAGTACGCCATTATATTGTTTATATAACCGTAGTCTAAAAGAAGGGATTGTGCCTCAAGCGTGGAAGATTGCGAATGTTATTCCTGTATATAAAGGTGGTGTTAAACACGACGTTTCTAATTATCGGCCAATATCCTTGCTGTCTACCTTGTCAAAAGTCTTGGAGAAGTTAGTTCACAATGCAATCTATCCTATCTTACATAATAACATCCTCCCCGAACAACATGGATTTGTGCGAAATCGTTCTACAGTAAGTAACCTTATTCTATATTCTAATTATTTGTTTGAAAATATGGATAATAGACAGCAGGTTGACTCAATCTACACGGATTTCTGTAAGGCTTTTGACAAGGTGGATCATACATTACTTTTACAAAAAATTGCATATAACGGTATCCGAGGAAGTTTACATCGTTGGATCACGTCTTATGTAAAAAATAGAACTCTGAAGGTTGTAATCCAAGGGTTTGGCTCGGATGTGATCAGCGTGACCTCTGGTGTAGCGCAGGGGTCGATCTTGGGTCCTCTACTGTTTGTACTCTTTATAAATGACATAGACACATGTTTTAGACATAGTAACTTCTTGTTGTATGCAGACGATCTTAAGGTGTATCGTAAAATAAGTGTCATTGACGATTGCGTTAAATTACAGGAGGACCTGGACCGTTTAACTGCTTACTGCTTAGCTAATAAACTGCATCTGAGCACACCAAAATGTAAAGTTATCTCCTTCACTAAAAATATTAACTTAATCCAACACAACTACTTGCTATGTAACACTCCTTTAGAGAGAGACTCATTAATCAAGGATTTAGGTATACTCTTCGATTCAAAACTGCATTTTGATGCTCACGTTGATCACATCACTGCTAAAGGCTTTCAAATGTTTGGGTTTCTAAGACGTAACTGCAACTCATTTAAAAAGCCATCTACTAACCTGCTCCTATACAAGTCACTCATAAGACCTCAAGTTGAATATGCTTCATGTGTTTAGAACCCATTCTACAATAAATACAGTGACCAAATTGAATCTTTACAACGTAAATATCTACTTAATCTAAATTACAGATATGTAAGGGCACGGTCATCATATCGTTCCCGTTTAGTTAAATACTCAATTTCGACCCTCAAACAACGTAGATTGTATCTTGACCAATCGATTCTTTTTAAAATTTGTCGTAACGGATTTGACTGCAACATGCTTATAAACCAAATTTACCTGCGCATACCTAGCCGCTCTCGGCGTATTCGTGATGCTTATACTCGTTGTCTATTTGCTCCTAAGCCATGTCGAACCAACGCTGGCAAACGAGCTCCTTTACGGCGATTAATAAATGCATATAATAAATACTTCACTAAAATTGATTTATTTGTCTTGTCACCAAAGCAATTTAAAAAGTGTATCTTTCATACCTTAGTGAATATTGGTTAACTGATTTTTCGTTTCTCATTAATTTAAATATGTAAAGACAATGTTTGTTTGCTAAGTTTGCTTGTACTTAATAACTACTTATTGTTCTAATATTATTTTGAGAATAATGGTGCTGGTTGCGTAATTATATAAGTTTTTCTAATATGAATGTAGTAGTATTAAGCATTATTGCGCAATTGTTTGTTATTCCAAACAAAAATAAAATAAAATAAAAATAAATAAAATTTATAACTCAAACACTTGGGATGACTACATAAATTATTATAAGATACTGGCTTATTCAAACCTACCTACTTCTATGAAAAAAATCCTAAAAAATATTTTTGAATATAAACTACATTTACCATTTTTCAGCACCAACTGGCAGCCTCCAATAATATAAAAAACGAAACTTCAAAACATTCCAAATTCGAATAGCGCAATCGTATCGTAAAAGTTTTGTCCGGACGGGTGGCGAGGACGTCTCGGCCGGTTCGCCCCACGCGGGAAACTGGGAGCCGGCGTATTCCGCCACTGTATATAAACAAATGAGAGCGTGGTACACCCTAAGTTAAGAGACAAAGTAGATTATGTATCCGTAAATTAATATTAAAACAAAATATATATTTCAAAAATTGATTAATATAACCACATAAACGTTATAGTAACTATTATTTTTAAAATGTTTAATACAAACTTTTTATAGTTAATTTTTAAGACTAGTGAAAATTGACTTATGGTTAATTTTTATCTAAATAATAATGGACATCAACATCACATATATTGGTCTTATCCCAAGGTAAGTAGCAAAATCACTTGTGCTATAGAAATCAGAAACAACGACGTACCATACCATGGTATGCCTGTTATGCATAACACCCAGCCCAGACCCGAGACAATAAAGAAAAGATCGTTATCTACATTGACCCATCTTATACTTTTGATTTCGTATTAAATTCATTCACTTGTTTTTAAAGTAAACAGAAAAAGATCATTGTTTATAACGTTTAAGACTGAAAGTTATAGCTACAATTCATTTTTTACTATCCTACTCTCCTTATTATCATGCTCCTTGTTATCTTTTTTTTATAAAAATGAATAAATATGTCAAATAAATCATTGCAAAATAATGAGAACAAATAAATTGTTAATCAAATGCTAGAAAAAGTTCGTTTTTATTTGTAAACTCAATATCTACTCATATTGAAAGCCAAATTGGTCTACAGACATCCGGTTCATCGTTTCCTTAATTTAGTTTAAGAACCTTGATGACACTCACCACTTGTAACTACAAAAGAAAGTCGCTAAAGCCAGTGTTACGACATCCTCCGTACTTATTGGGTCGCAAAATTACGCAATCACATTTGCTCTGAACTTTTTGATTATTCTGCGCGGTGTACTGCGCACGTGCGGCAACTTGACGTGACTTTAATTTGAATTTGGAACAAAATTAAATTCGCGCCATATTTATGGCATTTGGGGGAAATCGAGAGTGGCCGAGTGAGAGGCTGGCTCCGTAAGATGGCTTTTAGCGAATAAAGGAATTTCCTGTTCCGCCTCTATTGAGAATTTGAGAACGTTGTTCGTACTATGTTCGTTCACGTATAATTGAGTTTTATAAAATAAGCAACTAATATTTTTCCATAAAAATATTAGGTCGGCTTGCTTGCTTGATATTTTAGTAGGTCATTTCAACTTGTTCTTTGCTTAGCCCTCACTGTACATTTATTAATTAGGTACTTAAATAAATAAATATTGGACAACATCTCATACATTGCTCTGATCCTAAGGTAAGTAGCTAAAGCACTTGTGTTATAGAAAACAGAAACAACGACGGTACCACAACACCCAGACCCGAGCCAATATAGAAAAGTTCGTTTTCTACATTGACCCGACCGGGGATCGAACCCGGAACCTCAGAGATGGCGGCGCCATTTAAAGTCCGGCGTGCTCGCCTCTCGGCTACGGAGGTCGTCATACTTACAATATACTTGCATAGTATCTACCTACATAATGAACACAGGCAGGGGGTTAAGATAGAATTAGTAGGTACTAGGTAACTATATGCTACATCATATAGAGTCGATGTTTAATCAATATTCTCTAAGCTTTTGACTTCAATTCATCCCCAAGTTATTTTTATTAATTAGGTCGGTACAGTAAAGTCACCTTCATTATTAGGTTAATTTTTATCTTAATCTATTAAAAAGCACTCGAAAGACTAAGATCATCATTTTCGTCGACACGTCTAAACATTATAAACAAACATAACCACAAGCAAAACTGCGTATTGTAGTCTAGCTCGAGTGTCTTTGTTGTATGCTGCAACGAAGACACTCGAGCTAGACTCCATTTGTGCAACTAGCAAAGTCATCACACATCGCACGTTTTCCAACGTGCGTAAAGTTTTAGCGCAACCAAAAGTGGCAATGGATAATTACCGGGTGCAGCCTGTCGAGGCGGTCATCGCGGGCGGTGCGCAGGTCTATGGTGTGGAAGCCGTCGTCGGCGCTCTCGAAGGCTTTGTTCACGCAGCCGCCTTGAGCCGTTGACATCTTGCGAGCCTGGAAAAACATTAATAATAATAATTAAATTTATTCCATAAGTTACATATTCGTTTTAACTGGCCTAGGGGGAAGGCCTGTTTAGTTTCACAATCGCTAAGTACCTAAGTCTCGGTTAGTTTAATCTGCCAGATACTTCATACGAAATGTGTTCTTTATTTAACTTTATTTGTTGAGTAGTGCTTAATTTTTGATTGTAAAACAGACCCAGAATGTCACTTTAACATAAACACTAAATGATGCTATAGTTTAGACCTGGCTGTATGGCGAAAGCCTTTGCCTTTTCCAACACGGAAGGAAAGAATGCAACAAAAAAAACATGAAATAGATAACCTTCAACTCTGTTTTTTAACTAAAAATTCGTAGGAATATTTATATCAACCTTTCTGTGTCATAGCTGGTTTCTTTCTCTAATTGACTTTCAGTATGAAAGTCAAAGTAATATAAAACACCTGTTCTAAATATCTATTTAGCCTATTGCAGTCCACTGCTGGACGTAAGCCTCTTCCAAGGAGCGCCAAAGAGCACGATCTCCCGCTTTTTTCACCCATCCACTGCCAGCCATCTTCCTAAGGTCGTCGGTCCATCGGGCTGGAGGGCGTCCTACACTACGTTTACCTATTATGGGCGCTATATATCTACATATTTATATTGAATAATTAAAACAAAATTCGTTCGACATACTCAGCATCAAGTGAGTCAGTGAAATTCACATTTCAAATTTAAATTTCAAATTCATTTATTTCATAATCTTAGTCTAATTAACTATTGAGTGGTGGGAACTCCCTTTTAGGCATAACACAGCCTGTGTTAGGAGAACCGCTCTTTAATACAAACAGAGTGAAGTGACTAATAATCAAAATGAGCTCATTTGAATAATGTTTAAAATAAGTAATAAATGTTTAAAATAATTAATCGTATTTGTTTTAAGTTAATGTAAATAATATATTTAAATGTATTTATGAATTATTTACTTATTATGACTGGATCAAATGTACCACAATTCAAATTTAATTCAAATTTACTACTACATTTAGGAATGTGTGTGTGTGTGTTTTTGTGTATGGGGGGTGTGTGTGTGTGTGTGTGTGTGTGTGTGTGTGTGTGTGTGTGTGTGTGTGTGTGTGTGTGTGTGTGTGTGTGTGTGTGTGCGTGTGTGTGTGTGTGTGTGTGTGTGTGTGTGTGTGTGTGTGTGTGTGATATATTTAGATTAACAGAACGTGAGAAAATACTTAGAGCGTCATTATCTTAATTATTTTTATCAAACCTATTTTATTACTTTTATATGTTACTAGCTGTGCCCGCAACTTCGTTTGCGTGGACTACAGACATCTTTGGTTTGATATGTAACAAAAAACGTTCAAGTATCCTTTATGTTACTTCAGATCATGTTTAATTTTTGTGCAAAATTTCATCCAAATCCGTTCAGTAGTTTTTGCGTGAAAGAGTAACAAACATCTTTACATGCAAATTTTCGCGTTTATAATAAATAGTAAGTAAGGATTTATCACTTTTGACTCTATGTGAAACGTGCAGATAACAAAATTCATTCAATTAACTTAAGGAAAACATTTAGATGAGCTAATTAAATAAAAAACCAGCCAAGTGCGAGTCCGACTCGCGCACGAAGGTTTCTGTAATACCATTATCTATAAAAACGGCAAAAAAATCACGTTTGTTGTATGGGAGCCCCCTTAAATATTAATTGCATTCTTTTTTTTAATATTTGTTGTTATAGCGGCAACAGAAATACAACATCTGTGAACATTTCAACTCTCTAACTATCACGGTTCATGAGATACAGCCTGGTGACAGCAGACAGGCAGACAGAGGGACAGCGGACTCTTAGTAATAGTGTCCCGTTTTACCCTTTGGGTACGGAACCCTAAAAATATAGTCATTATGGAATTGTAGTATCGAAATATACGTGATGTATTAAAACGTGTTAGTGTATCAGTGTATCGGAATGTGTTTCCAAGTTAACAAAATGTGCAAAACAAAACAAAGATTGCGAATAAATGTTTTTCAATTTAATCTTGAGTTGTTTCTTGTGAGACTGTAGACTAGAAAATGCTTTATTTACTCAACTTGACTTGCCCTGTAACTGTTTAAAATGTCGTTCTGTTTTTTGTGTTGTGTGTAATAAAACTTTAAAAGTATCTGTCACTTTGTTCAAAGTTTACAGAGTCATGTAGGTAAAATAATATAGGTTTTGGACACCAATGATAAATAATTATAAGACATCATTTATACAATCTGACACCTTATTTTAAGCCCGATAACCCGGTACATAATCATTTATTCGAAGAATCTGATTTTTCTGCTTCAAAACCAATAAAAGTTAGGCCGGTAGTCCGGTAAACAATGACGTCATAGCTTGCTATCGCCATACAAATTAATAGGGCAGAGGTGCGTTTTGGCAGCACAAAAAAAAGCATGTCAATTGATTGGTGGTTTCAACAAGCCTATTGTTTTTTAATCAAGGCTCAAATTAATCCTACATCTAAAAAGTTCCATAATGATTTAGGCGCGTGAGTAAGAGTCAAATGCCCTTAAAATTTGGTATTTCTAAAGTTTTGTTCCATAGTTAGTACTACCACATTATAAGGGCATTTGGCTCTTACTGTCTGTCTGTCCATCAATCCATGATTTATTTCGATACACGATTAAATATTTTCTTACAACGCCATCATAAAATAAAATGATGCATTATTTTTCTCATAACTATAATTAACCTGCCAATTGATATACTACTGTGATACAAGTAATGAATGAACAAAGAGTAAAAGCGGGTCACGGGCGAAACGGTCCCACGCCAGGGGTTCCGTACCCATTGTTCAATAGGGAAACCTGACGTGATCATAATAACAAAAATATGTATTTGTTATAGGAGACAAGAAATACGAGTAACTTAGCTGCGAAAATATAAAGAAATAAGTCGCCCACAGTCCTTTCGGAACGTTTCAATCTTTGGCTTTAAAGAATTTGCCCTGTAAAATGCGATAAAATTGGCTACCGGTGGTCTTCTCATCATATAGTATCATGAAATATATAATTTACTGTTTATTTATATATTGTAAGCAAGGGTATCGCCTCCATCTGTCCATCTTGAAAACAAATACGTTTTTTACTTTACCGCCTCAGTGCAGTGATTTTAGACACTGGTCAACTGGTAAATACTGAAGAATACCTCATGGCATTAAGTCCACCAATTGCATGCTTTTTTTTAATCTGTGCATTAGTATAAATAAATGAATAATGTTTTTTGGCATTCAATCTGTTATCATCATCATCTCAGCCACAGGACGTCCACTGCTGAACATAGGCCTCCCCCAGTGACTTCCAGATCGGCCGATTGGAAGCGGCCTACATCCAGCATCGTCCTGCAACCTTTACCAGGTCGTCTGCCCACCTTGTGGGTGGGCGTCCTACGCTGCGCTTGCCGATACGCGGCCTCCATTCCAGAACCTTTCTGCCCCATCGGCCGTCAGTTCTACGTGCTATGTGCCCCGCCCACTGCCACTTCAGCCGGCTTATCCGTCGGGCTATGAAACGTGGCCTCTTACTATGGGCCTTATTAAGAAGCTTAAAGTTGCACAGCGCGCTATGGAAAGGGCTATGCTCGGTGTTTCTTTGCGAGATTAAATCAGAAATGAGGAGATCCGTGAACAAACCAATCTGTTATAGGTTAAGTTAAATACGCAATAAAGTCGGTATAAAATAAAATTGAATCTAGTATTTAAAAATGGATACCAGGTACCTAAAAGCAATAAATATCACAAGGAAAAGGATTCTTAAACTTACAGTTTTAATACAAGCTATAGATCGTGGTGAATTTTAAAGTAAGTCACTTAAACAATCTTAATTTCTAGACTTACTAAGAAAGCATTGATATTACAAAAAGCGCCATAGAAAACAATGCGGAAACGGTGTGATTTGGACGAGACACATGAGAAAACTAATTGTACTTAGAGATTTTCGAAACCGCACCACAATGCCGACCGCCATGGGAAACGATATGCGCCGGCGCACCTATGGAAGACTAGGGTTGGCACTATTGCACTTTTACCAGAATGTACAAAAAGAGTATTTTTTTATGTTTTGTTTATACTATGCTATCACTTGTTTTACGCAGAATCTATCGCTAGCGTGAATCGGAACTAATTGTAACTAACATAGTAAACGGATTTATATTTTTGTTAATATTTTAGATATTTACTTAGTTACTATCTTGGTGTAAGTATCAATTATAAATAAATATTGGACAACATCATTATTTGCTCCGATCCTAAGGTAAGTAGCTAAAGTATAGAATTCTTAAAACCTAAAATTCACTACGATTAAAGAATAGTGTCAAGAAAATGTCAATTACAGAATTGCATTGCTAAATTTTACTACAGGGAACAAGTTAAACGTGGTACCTAACGTAGATTTTGACCTTCTTCTGACTGAAGTATCGAATTATAACTTTGTAAGTATTTGTCATTCAGATAACAATTCCATAATTTTACACCACCATGCTGAACCAGGGTGTGAACAGGAGAACCGCCATAAGAAGACGGGCAGCAGCGTCTCCTCTCCGCCATTGGCCAAACTGCGATCGCCAACCCACCTGCCAAGCGTAGCGATTATGGCAAAATCCTTCTTTTGGAGAGGCCTGTGTCCAGCAGTGGACTGCTATAGGCTGGTGATGATGCGGTGTGAACAGTAGAATTTTTGAACGACTAGGTATTAGTAAAACTTTTATTATTGAGCTTTCATTTATTTAAACTATGTTCTTGTGAATAAAGAGGCTAGTTATGAAGTTTTCTTTTAATTATTTCAAGTAGCCATCCCTAATTACGTGACGTCACAGCAGTTCTGAGCCGCTGCGCAAACACGCGCGCTGGCTGCGGCATTGAGTAACCTTCTAACATGGGTTTATCTGGGTTTTAAATATAAATTCAAAATTACAATATTGGAATAAATGTTATAAGAAGTAAGCTAAATACCTTTAACGGGTGAGCCAATATCGGAAATGCCAAAAGATTTTACCGATTTGCAGTTTTAAAACAGCGACATACAATTTTTCTTATTTTTTATTATGATATACCGTTTTATATAAGCGTTTTTAATTTTTATAATTAATTTACGTGTGTTTATGTATGGTTTGACATCACATAGTTAATGCAAGAATTATCTACTAACTATTCAAATTATTAACCTTTGACCGGCATGAAACTAGTTAGAGCATTTAACCAACTAAATGCTAGATACAACACAAAATCTATTCCATGGCGCTCAATGTGTACAACACTACCATATAACATCTATCTATACTAATATTATAAAGAGGAAAGATTTGTACCTATTTTTGTATGTTTGTAATGAATAGGCTCAAAAAGTACTGGGCCGATTTAAAAAAATCTTTCACCAATAGAATGCTACATTCTTCCAATTTGACATAGGCTACATTTCATTTTGAAAAAATTAGGGATCCTTGGTAAAATTTGAACAATGTAACCGAAGGTGTAGAAAAATGAGTCTTAAAATGTCTTTCGTCGAATGCGCTGCCGTAACTATTAGCGATAATTGTCTACCCCGTGCGAAGCCGGGACGGGCTGCAAGTAAATAATATTCACATACCTACCTACTTGAAAATTTGACATAACTGTTATATAAAAATACTTTAATTTGTAGGAAAATTTATTTGGTTTAATATACAGGTTGTCCCTGGTAGTATGAATCAAATTGAACAGGAACACCCTTTTGGACGTATTATAAAAAGACCCAAGACAATATAATATAGAAAAGTTCGTTTTCTACATTGACCAGACCGGGGAACGAACCCGAATTATCAGTCATAATCTTAGTCATCTGAATGTGGAATGAAAAAGTTTTTTTTTTAAGTTAGGCCTTATAGAGCGAGCTTAGGTTAGGCCCTAATTGTTTAATGTACAATAAACAGCACGTCGACCTACCCAAAAAGTTAAAAGTTCTCCAATAGATGTTCAACTTTAAGCCTGATATGTAGAGATTATTTTCAATTAAGAAAAATTTGACGATTTGTGGTAGGTCGACGAGCTGTTGTATGTACCTTAATTTATGTAATTTGTGTGCTTTTAAATAAAGAGTAAGGACGATTGTCTGGAATAGTGTTTGGTTTGCGTTTTGGATTATTTTGCGGGTACGAATCCCGGCAATGGCCAAATGTTTGTATGATGAGCTCGATTTTTGTACCTAAGTCATGTATGTTTATAAACGTATTTAATTATGTTTATTATGCGTTAATATGTTGCCATAGTACAAGTTTGCTTAGTTTAGGGCTATAATTGGTATAATTGGCGTGTGAGTGAATCTACCTAATCCTTTTATTGCCATTATCATACCCTATGCTATCTTCTATGATAAACAAACACGTGGTATTCGCCAATTTTCTGTCACACCGCTCACTCGCGCCTCCACTCACACTCACTGCCCCGGAAAATAACCTGCGTACCTGCTCATATTAAATTACTGGGGGCCTTGCGCGAAAGTGTATCTTTCGTTCTGTCGTATAAACCTAACTAGACTACTACCTAGACTGAGTTTTTTGCGCCGTTACTTCTCATCACCAGCCGATATGTAGTCCCGAAGCGGTGGTAGGGAAAAAAATTGGGACATGTAAAAGTGACATTGATGGCCAACTTACAGAAATAAATGACTTTGACTAACAAATTAAAATAGCCAGTCTTATGTCTCAATCCTTTGATCAAATATGAGTTATGACCAACTCAACCTAGCCGTGTAAAAAACCCGACCGTTTTTAATTGTTCATAAATTGTCAAACCTTTGATACGGGGAATGGATGTTTTAATTTGATCGGATAATACGACCGACCGAACGATGCGCTTTCGTAGTAGGCCTTCTGCTTACTGACTCGCGCGCGTTTGGAAGATGCTAGCTATTATCGTAAAAACTTTATAAATCTGTATTTTGTTCTCAGGGACAAAGATGTTTTTTTTGATGTTGGTTTTAGTGAGTTGCATTATTACAAAGATACAAAGATAGGTCATACACGGTCCTGAGCTTTAAATGCAAAATAATTTCTACTTATTTCTCGCCAGATCAACCTATAAGTCTGTTTAGACTTAAATTAGACCCCATAACAGTTTTTTTTTTGTTTTAATTATTGTTTTAATTTGTCTATTTACAGTTAGTTACAATTCATTGCATTACCACATAAAACCTCGTATATCCTTAATAGAAGCAAAATGACATGAAAACCGATAATAATAATGTATCATCTATAGACTAGGGCGGAAAATGCTGTAATTATTTCTTCTTCTTCTCAGTCGTAACCCCAGGGATTGGGCATCGTGACCATCAGGAGGTCAAGTCAGGACAGAATTGAGTGGGACCGAGTTAAGCTCTTCCATGTTGCTCTATCAGCGGCGGCGTGGACAGCATCGTGCAGATTTAGTTGTAGAAGTTTGGTTTGGTCACACCACCTGGCTGGAGCTCGGCCCCTTTGTCTTTTTCCCTCCACTTTTCCCATCATTATCGTCCTTTCCAGGGACTCTGGTTCTCTCCGCGCTATGTGTTATTATTTAGTTAACATAAATACATTAGGTATCCCAAAACCCAATCAGATACTTCTTTTCTAATATGACTCTAAAGCATTTCTATAGTTTCGTGCTTTTCATTAAAAAAAACTTTGTTTCGTGAAAAAAAACTTTCATTGCCTATCACTGATAAAAAATAAAGCTTTTTTATTATTGAAAGTGATAAAAAACAGATTACTTTGTGTTATCAAACACTTATGAGACCTCTTTTGAACTTCCCCTTAAGATAAAGCGTGTTTTAACGTTAGATAAGGTCATTCTTATCATTAACTACTCCTAATCACTAAGATGGAACGCATGGATTAATGCAACATTATTGTAGCAAATATATGTACCTAAATGACGTACACAATTCAAATGTCGTCTACCTAAAGGTTGACTGGAAGAGGCCGCTTTTAGTGATAATTTTGCCTAACTTGAGCAGCTCTAAGTGCGCAATAAAGAGTATATCTTTAGGTTTGTAGAGTCAAATCAATGGTTTATTAGCCTCTTTTTACCCGATTACGGCGAAGCCAAAAGGAAGGGTAATGATTTAGGCAGTCTATGTATGAATGTATGTAACAATTGTTTGTATGTTCCACCGTAGTGTCTAAATTACTGAACCTATTTTAATGAACGAGGTGTCAATAGATTTTTATTAATGGCCCTGATTGATACTTATACTTATTTTATATTTTAGGGTTTTATGTACGTATAGTTTTTTTTTACTTTATTTGTTAAAAAGTTTTTATTAAACGAGAGATAGCATTTATCCGATATAGGTGAAGATTTGAAACAATTTCTATGCGAAAAATGTCAACATATCAAACAAATTCGCGATAAAAAAACTTATCTGGCTATCTAAAATCTGTCCTGAATTAATGAGGCTGGGTAATTAAATCTTTTAATATTTCGGATTTGACTCTACCTAAATCTAAAACATACATGGATAAGAACAAAAACCCAATAAACTGAATAATTAAAGTCTTTCATAGTTAAGTTACGCTTATCAAAATCAAATAAACAGTTTATGTAGGCGCTGATAAGGATATCACGTGTTAGTCTGATAAAAGTCTGCATTCTCTATTTGCATAAGATGATAGAAATGTTGAATGACGCCCATGTAAGTCGTCAACCTACCCTTAAGCGTTAATTTCTACAACCGATTTTAAACTTTAAAATAATGAAATAGAGATCAAAAACAATTGTGATAATTATGAAGTTTTAGGTGAAGGTTTGTGAGCTGTCTGAACATACAAGAAAATAGTTGTAAAATAAAGCTATTTAATTGTTCTTTGTTTAGGATATTGCAGAATATATTCAAGACTTATTTGAATGGTCCATATTCAAAAGAATCTACCTTTGTATACCTAATTATTCGAAAAATCCAGTTTGTAAGTCATTGTTATTGAATGGAAGATGTTTAAATCTGTTTAAGGGTGCTTCTTCGAGCAAGGCATTATTTGGTGATTTGCGTGGCAATTTTCAAATTTAATATATTTTATAAATCGACCTCTGTATCTTAAAATATACGTAAAAGTAATGTTTTTTATGGAAAAGGCACATAATAGAGCGATATACTTACAGAGATAATCGAGGTTAAAAAATTGGAGGCCACGCAAATCACAAGACAGGCCACGAAAATGATTTTTTATTTATTTAAATTTCTTATATAGGTTATTTAATGTTATTTTATATATAAAATAAGTTATTATGTTATCAGTTGAAAGAATAGGTAAGTAAATAACACAGAAATCGTTTTTTTAAGCTTTTATTTAAATTTATATTAGAATCAATCGAGCATTATTTATTTAAAGACATGACATGAATGACAAACCTATATAATTACACTTGAGTTTTCGTCGTTAAGACAGGAGATCACCGCTCTAGTAGTTTTTGTAGTCATCAGTTCTTCGTAGTCTTTAGCTAGGCCTGGAACTTCTATCTTGTCTAGCTTTTTGTTCGCGGCGGTTCAAGTCATGAATACTAAGTATTTTTCCTTCGGCTTTCCTTTTATAATATCTCGCCCGGTTTTTTACCTTGAACTCTTAAAAGCTGCAGGCCAACCTGTGCTTGGCGAACTTGAGAGGCTCTTCAACTCCGTCATAGCCAATGGGGCAACTCCGGAAGCGTGGAGTGGGGGCGTGGTGGCATTGTTTTTCAAGAAAGGAGACAAAAGTCTTCTGAAAGACTATAGACCAATCACGCTCCTGAGTCACGTTTACAAGCTGTTCTCGAGGGTCATCACAAACCGTCTTTCCGCAAGATTTGACGCTTTCCAGCCACCGGAACAGGCTGGGTTTCGCAAAGGTTACAGTACCATAGATCACATTCACACGGTGCGGCAGGTCATACAGAAGTCCGAAGAGTATAACCAGCCCCTGTGCCTGGCTTTTGTGGACTATGAGAAAGCCTTCGACTCGGTCGAAACCTGGGCTGTTCTGGAATCCTTGCAGCGATGCCAAGTCGATTGGCGGTACGTGAAGGTGCTAAGAAGCCTGTACAGTATGGCATCAATGTCCGTCCAATTACAAAACCACCGAACAAAACCCATCCAGCTGCTCCGAGGTGTTAGACAGGGAGATGTTATATCTCCGAAACTGTTCACCAACGCACTGGAGGATGTGTTCAAGACGCTGAATTGGAACGGACTGGGCATCAATGTAAATGGCGAATATCTTACGCATATTCGCTTGGCCGATGACATAGTTATTATGGCAGAATCGCTGCAGGATTTGCAAAAAATGCTGCACAGTCTTAATGTTACCTCGAGACGTGTGGGGCTTGGGATGAATTTGGACAAGACAAAGGTAATGTTCAACGAACATGTCATCCCGGACCCAATTTCCGTCAAGGGCACTACGCTCGAGGTTGTCCAAGAGTACGTCTACCTTGGACAAGTACTACAGCTCAGTAGAGACAACTTCGAGCGGGAAATCGCCAGAAGAGTGCAGCTTGGCTGGGCAGCATTTGGGATATTGCGTCACATCTTCACGTCGACACTGCCGCAGTGCCTGAAAAGCCGGGTGTTTAACCAATGCGTCCTACCAGTTTTAACCTACGGAGCCGAAACGTGGAACATGACAGTCAAGTTGGCTCACCGACTGCACGTCACTCAGCGTGCTATGGAAAGGTCTATGTTAGGGATCTCATTAAGGGATAAGATCCGGAAGGTTCTCGAATGGTAACCACGCTTAGGCAAACGTAGTGTAGGACGCCACCCGGCTAGATGGACCGATGACCTGAAGAAGGCAGCTGGCAGCGACTGGATGCAAAGGGCGGGAGGGAGATCAAGCGCTGTGGCGCTCCTTGGGGGAGGCCTATGTCCAGCAGTGGACTGCAACAGGCTGATATGATGATGATATGATGACAATTTTATTATTTATTAATATAGGTAGCTTATCTGACACTATTTTTACTATAATAAGGTAGTTATAAAATTAGAAACCCATCAACTGCATCATTTTAATTGTGATTTAAACGTATTAACATTTCAAAATAAAAATGATCATACAATACTATTACAAAACCCGAAAGTTATTTCATTTGTATGGCCAATAATTGATTTGCGTGGGTCAAAACTACCACGTAAACCACGCAAATCACGACCACGAAAATCAAAATAAATCCTTTATCCTAAAAATATACATAAACCTTTTAAGCAAATAAACTGTGTTTTGAATATAGGTTACGTAACCTATTTATTGATCGCTACAAATTTTTATTCAATAAATAAATTTACAGACACCGGAGAAAATTGTACCACACAAATCAAATTTTTCAGAAACCATACCCATGCAACGAGGTTCTGACCTTAATTTTTCGGACACTCGACGGGTCGTCACACAAGTACTCTGCCCGGCCGTCGGGGCGCGACTAGTTTTAACGTGAATTAGGATGACGCAACATCAGGTCGCGAAATTAGGGTTTTGCAAGTGAATTTATAATGATCCACGCAAATCAGTAACTACCCCGGGACAGTCACATTTTTATTTTTTTTAGATAATGTATTTCTTTTAGAACTACGATCAAATTTTTCATAGAATTGTCAACTTCTTATGACTTTGTATATATTTTTTGGTAAGCATGTACCGTTTAGTTTAAAATATATAATTTACTAAGTGACCAGATCGGGGTTTGGGACACTCCACGAAAATCAAAGAATCGGGGTGTCTTATTTTTTTAATGATATTAAATATAAAGATAATTGAATAATAATCAATAACCCAGTTAAAAGAGGAGTGGAAGTATACCCGAAAAAAAAAGTGGCTAGCTGGCTTTTCGATTTCCATCCTTTTTAGGTGATGCCGCTTAAAAAACGTGTCTTGAAGAACGACCCTTAAATCAGAGGTTTTAGTGATTGACATCACAATACGAGTACCTGCTATTGACATACCACAAAAACTTGGAACTGTCATGGAAAATCTTTTCTGCGCACTAGTAACATTATCCACCTCGATCAATGCTTTTTGTAAAAGTTAATAATTTCTGCTTGAAGTAAATATAAATATTACAGTAAACAAATAACCGCGAATAATTCAACTAATCGTTTGAAACCACTTTATGTGCCTACTTGCGCGAGATACTGAAATGTTTTCATCGAACCAGTTTTTGGGAAAGTAGTGATGAACCTGGTGGAAATTTCTTAAACATAATATTTGTAACATTATCAGCTTGCTATGATCTAAAAACCGGCCAAGTGTGAGTTGGACTCGCGCACAAAGGGTTCCGTACCATTTAAAACGGCAAAAAATCATGTTTTTTGTATTGGGGCCCCCTTAAATATTTATTGTATTCTGTTTTTTAGTGTTATTGTTATGGCGGCAACAGAAATACTTACATCATCTGAGAAAATTTCAACTCTCTAACTGTCACGATTGATGAGATACAGCTTGGTGACAGACGGACAGACAGACAGACGGACAGCAGAGCCTTAGTAATAGGGTCCCGTTTTACCCTTTGGGTACGGAACCCTAAAAACGGCCAAGTGCGAGTTGGACTTACCCATAGGTACGGTTTCAATAATTCAGTTTGCCAAAGGACTTTTCTATTAAGTATTTGTTGTTGTACCTACTTCACTGTTTGTTCATCACCAAGTTTGAAACTTTGATTTACCGTATGATAGATCAAAAACAATAAACACTTTTTTCGCATTGGTAATAGAATATCATTCGGAATCCTACAAAAGCACACCCAAAATCCTTCGTTATCTTAATTTTCCGGCACAACCTCATCGTTCAAACTTCACACAAAATGCGTGCCGTTATTGATAAGATAAACGTGTAGGTAGGTAGGTATTTTGTCAATTAAAGGTGTGAGAATCTAATTTAATGAATGATTGAACTAGATACAATTTAACTAGATTGCAGGAGCGCACACTAACTGTTGATATTGGTCATATTTTTTTCCAACGCAGTTGTCATACAATTTTCTGTGTGCGGTGGGGCAAACACGCGTTAGCCCGTTTCAAAGCGTCTAAATTGAACGCACCCTAAAACCTTCCAAACTCGCCTTACTACATGTTTTGACTATAATTCCGGTAACAAAGGCTGACTAGTATTATACTGGCCTTGGACTTTGAGATCTGGAGTCCCACATTAACTTCTGCCATCCCTTCCCTTCTTCTTCTTCTTTGTTAATCTCCTTTATTAGGGATCGGTCTCCTCACTCTTCTGCGCCAGGATAATCTATCCTAGATTGTCTCTTCAGGCAAATGGGCTTCTTTGAGGTCTCTTTGTATTTTAGACCACCAGGTTAGTGGCGGGCGGCCTCTACCTTTCTTCTGTTCAGGCAGATCTAGTGCAATCTGAACCACACGGTCCTCACTGGTTCTTTTGACATGTTCGTACCATCTGAGGCGGTTTTAGTGAGTTTCTGGGCGATTGGTGCGACTTTAAAGCTGCCTCTTATATATTCATTGCGCACTGTATCAAGTCGCGTCACACCTCCCGCCCTCTCAACATCTTCATCTCGTTGGCATGTACTTTATGCTCGTGGGTTTTCTTCACTGTACAGCATTCGGATCCGTACAGTAGAGCCGGACGAACTGCCGTCTTGTATACTCTGCCCTTCACTTTTACGGGCATACGAGGATCACACAGTACTCCTGTAAGCGTTCCCCATTTTTGCCAGGCGACATTTACGCCGTCCCTTCCCATCCCACAAAAAGCATTTTCCCGACGTAAAAAAGTTTAAAAGGCCTTCTTATCGCCGGCCAATTGGTACTTAAAATATAAGTTGTTTAATATGAGCAGCTAATTACATAGTTTTAAGAAGTACTCTATTCGTTTTACACGACTGTTAGTACCCGTTACAAAGACGTATACTTGATCATTAAGATAATGTGCTATTTGTTCATATAACAGTACGTATATTCATATAGTAGGTTCAGTAATGCTAAACTAGCTATCATTCCAACTCAAACTCAAACTCAAACGTTTATTTGCCAAGAACACAGTAAATAAGGATAACATTATTTTAAAAGTAAGTAGCGCATGTGTTCAGCCTGCTCGCAGACGTGCAAAAATTCAGTTATTAAATTACACATAATATTGATGTCAATAAAATTAGAATAGAATAATTAATGTTAGGTAGTTTAAATTAGATTAGATATTAGAATGTTGTCGCCAATTAAAATATTCATTAAAATTATAAAAACATTTGTCCAAAAGCCAATTAGTCAATTTCCTCTTAAATATTGGACCTTGAAGCGTTTTTAACTCTTCTGGTAACAAGTTATACAAAACAATACTCTTATTATATGCATTTCTTTTATACATGTCTTTGCGACAGGGAGGTTGATGCATTAGGTTTATGTATTGCTGTCTTAATTGCCTACCAGCGATTTCTCTGCGTGTTTTGTAATAGCTGGGAAATGACCTTACAAAGAGACAAGCCTCCCTGATGTAAATGCATGGAAGTGGAAGCAGATTAAGCTGTTTAAAGAGAGGTCTGCAGCTGTCCAAATACCAGACGTTACACAGAGCGCGAATGCATCTCTTCTGTATTTTGAAAGCTCTGTCTATATCAACTGAGTTGCCCCACAGAACTATGGCATAACTCAGGACCGACGATACGTATCCGTGGTAAGCCGTGAGTGCAGCCTCAATTGATACCGTTTGTCGCAATCGTTTTATAGCAAAAGCAAATCGCTCCAGCTTTTTACATATAACGTCAATGTGTTTTTTCCAATTAAGATGTGTGTCAATATATAGTCCTAGGAATTTAAAATGATCTACCTCGTCAATTTTTTCGCTATTATATTCAATTTTTAATGATTGCTTTTGAGTATGATATGACCGAAATTGCATGACTACCGTTTTACTGATATTAATACTCAGGTCATTAGCACTCAACCAGTCTATAATATTTTCTAGAGCCCTATTTGCGGTTGAGTCCATCGGATTGTTTTCATCTCCCTTTATTAGGACTGTCGTGTCGTCTGCGAAGAGTACACACTTATGTGTGGTAGCATTTGGCAGGTCATTTATATATAATAAAAACAGCAATGGCCCTAGAATGCTGCCTTGGGGAACCCCTGATTTCTTTATTATTAGTTCAGACCTATATGATTCCTTGACTAAGTTTTGTCCGATTTTCGCAATTTTTGTTAGCTCTGTGCATTGTTTCCTGTTTCTAAGGTAGCTTTTAATCCAATCATAAGCTTTTCCCCTTATACCGTACGATTCCAGCTTGCTTAAGAGCTTATCGTGATTCACGAAATCAAATGCACTACTCATGTCGAGAAATACTGACATCACTGGTTTTTCGTCGTTTATACATTCCGTGACGTACTTTACCAGGTCGAAGCAAGCTAAGGTGGTCGAACTTCCCTTACGAAAACCATATTGTTGAGGCTGCAGTATGTTACAAGCCGTCACAAAGCTATTAAGTCTATCAAGCATTGCCTTCTCAAATACTTTAGATAATACAGATTCTAGGGTGATTGGCCTGTAATTACCTAGATCCCTCTTATCACCCTTCTTATATATTGGCTTTATTATTGAGAACTTCAAATCTTCCGGGAAGAGACCCTCAGAAAAAGAGAGGTTGATGATATGCGCAATAGGTCGGCTTACGTATTTGGCACAGGCTTTTAATACTTTAGTTATGATGCTATCATACCCACCCGATTTACTATTATTTAGGGACATTATAATTTTGTATGTCTGGCTGTCGTCAATCGGTGTCAGGTAGATTGTATGAGAATTGCTGGTTAAATAGTTGGGTATCATGTTATTACTAGGCCTATTATGGCCAGTCAAATTAATAAAATAATTGTTAAATAAATTGCAAATGTCAATGGAATTCGTATATGTCCTATTATTTAAATTAATCATGTCAATATCATTACTCTTCACTGAATCAGAAGTTGTTTTTGAAATAGTGTCCCATGTGGCTTTACCTTTATTTTTACTGCTGCTTATAAACCTGTTATTACTGATTCTTTGCGCATTTTTCAAACATTTCCTAAATACTCTGCTATACTGTCGAAAGCGTGTCCTATGTAAATTCTTGTTTGATTTGCTCAATCGAGATTTTAAGTATAGTTGTCGCTTAGTTTTGCATGATTCCCTAATTCCTTTCGTCATCCATCTTAACTTGGCCGGTCTATTGGTTGTTTTGACCTTGATTTTAGGAAAGCACAATTCATAGAACAAAAGGAATGTTTTATAAAAATGTCTAAATGCTTCTTGTAACTGAAATGATTCAATTACCTCAGAAAAGGAGAGGCTAGATATGCAGCTGCAAAATTTTCTAATGTTATCCGCGCTATAATCCCTTTTGTATTCAAACCAGGTTGAGTAGCAATTTTTCTTATTCGCTTTGAATGTCACAGTTTGCGCAGTTTCGTGGTCTGAAAGACCAAGGTAATGAACACCCGATTCAATATGTTTTATGTTACTAGCTATTTGGTCCAAGCAAGACTCTCCTCTTGTTGGAACCTGTATGTGAGGTTAAAAATTGAAACTTTTTAGGATACTTATTAGTTCCTCGGTATACTCGGTAGGATTTAAAATATCTAAGTTCCAATCGCCGCATATAACAAATTTTTTTCTAAAATATTTATTTGTTAAATAGTCTAACAGCCTATCGAGTTTATATAGAAAAATGCCTTTTGAGGCCTTTTTAATGTCAGGTATTCTGTAAACTGTACAAACAATAAGATTAAGCCCTACAATTTCCGTACCACAGCATTCAAAATGAAACTTAGTAGCCAGCCCTGGTCCAAAAGTCAATTGTTCACTTAATTGGTTAATCTCGGCATCTAACGGCCTCCATCAACCATCCTGCGTAAACAACACTTAGCGATATCTTCAGCGGTACGAAATCCTGTGCTGTCGCAACACTGCGGTGGAAATAACGTTTGTAATTAAAGAAACAATGTATGCTTGTGATTGCCTATCGCTTTTTTGCACCGCCCTGTACCTACTTATTCATAAACATCTTTTGAAGACATGTAAAACTTTGATCAACGTAAAGATTGTGAACCTAACATTGGTGCTTTTGTACTTTTATACTAAGTCTAGATTTAACTTGAATCTTTATTATATCCGCTACTAAACATTGTATCCGAGCTAATTGTCGTACATCTTAATGAGGTCCTCTTCGGGGTAGATCTGTTTACTGACGAGAGCCTTCCAAAAGAGCCAGTTTTTGTGCTGTAATTGCCTTTAGAAGATATACTTATCCATCTATTTATTCAGCCTATTGCTTTCCACTGCTGTTCGTAAGCCTTTCTCAAAGAGCGCCAAAGAGCACGATCTCCTGCTTTTGCATTCAGCTAGGTAGCCATCTTTCTAAGGTCGTCTTCTGCCTATGCAAGTGAGCTATAGAAAGGTCGATGCTTGGGATTTCGTTAAGGGATAAAGTCCGAAATGAGATCATCAGATATACTTTTATTAGTTCTTCCTACATTCAAACTAATTTATCTGGCAAACTAAGCAAAGCTTGAACTACTTATGCATATAATAATCATACACATTTATAACATCCACAAATCGAGTACAAAAGCAAAAGGTTTTTTATTTTACACAAACATTTGCCCCATGCTGGATTTGTAGTTGTTACAGTCGTCATGGCCATAATGTTACTGAGTGTTTCCCACCCACAAGTTCAATTTACTCTTTGCATAGACCTAAGAAAGTTTCTTCAATTATTGATCTAAACCGGGAATCTAATCCACGAGTTACTGCGCTTCTACGCCAATAGGATCATTGATGTAGCTGCTTTCAAAAAAATATTTATCAGGATTTTGAAGTTTGGGCAAATGTTCCTTTTTGTAACTTTGTAGGGTCTGTAACAGTATAATAACTATGCTCTAAAAAGACCCTATTCTTTCTTGTTCAGGTTTTTTATTACAATGCTGAACTTTAGTTTGTTTACTAGTTAAGTTACTTAGGTATATTTGATTTTTTTTACGGATAATTCCTAAAATATTGTTCTATTTAAGGTGTAGATGAAGATGACTGAAAGATGATGAGTAGAATAGAATAAACGGATACTTTTAGACTTTAATAGCATGTGGTCTGTTTTATTAGCGTTGTTAAAATGTAAGGAACCATTAATTACAAAGTAAGTACATAAGAATTGGTCGCTAAGTTGAAGATTTTATGTATAGTCATTGAATCTTTGAAAAAGCAATAACGAATTTCTGGTAATAATAATCTGTTACTAGTATTTCCTAACTACTAGTTACTTTAACTTGTCAATATTTTAAATTGCAACATTGTGCTTCACTTGCTGCAAAAACTCATTATTTCTTATAAAATAATTAAAATATTAAAATCATTAACGTAGATCGCGTCTTCAGGCTGCAATGTTTACTTACAATAGTGTAAATATTAATTACTACATACTTTTTATACTTATTCCTGTGTAGACATACAATTCAATGTCACTCACAAAATATTTCACTTAAATAAAACAAAATACTGAGGGTAGTACGAATTAAACACAACACTTGAACCGGCCAATGAATTTCACAACGCGGAACAGCTTGAAATTAAAAGGTTGTATTACAAAATCGTGTTTTGTGACGCAACGAAAGTAAAAGTTACGCGTCTGAACCGGCTTAGCCACGATACGTGCGTTCTCGCACCTGCCTCGCGGCGGACTGCGCCCGCGCATGTCAAGGACCTGGCAGGGGACGCAAACATTATAGACAAAAGAATTTGCATAACTATCGCTACGTCCACCCGTATAATGCAAATCGTTGAAAGCGATATAATGTCTAATTACAATAATTTACATGTGTACAAGACGTTGTTTCAGCTATTTAAATGTGTGAAATAATAAGTATAAATATTAAGACAAACAAACATAATTGTACACATTTATAAACTTTACCATACGAATCGTTTCACTAAAACATTTTCTACTTACGGGTTTTAAAACTTGTTATTCAAATTCAAGTTATATTGAAACCTCGAAATAAAGTAAAAATAATTATAAATCCTTAATATGTACTTACATGTATAATTTACATTTAGATTGGATTATAATCTGCAAGTAAGCCTTATACGAGTAGAACGTACTTACAAAATAAATGTATATGACGGAAAACAGAAATCTGTTTAATTATTGAAAATGAAGATATTACATCACTTATGATAATAAAGGCGATAGTTGTGATACATATTCAATTATGTCAGTGCGTTTTTAAATGTAGATTTAACTCTGCAAGTAGAACCACCAATTAAATAATATCATACTATTTTATACCACAATCCTTATTCCAATAAAGTCACCTTCCCAAATAACCTTCGACTGAAACAGCCTCATGTTGCGGACCCCTGCCCTGGTACAACCTGTTTGACCAGACATCTGTAGGGTCACCAGTCGGGTGAAAGAGTGGAAGTTGGACACGCTTCTCGTACGACAGACTAAATATGGGCGCGGGCGCAGTGGAGCGTGGCGCTTTGATTGACCATACCAATAGTGGGTTGAAGGGAAGCAATTTTAATTTTGTAATTTTACTGTTTGATAGTATCATTTAACAACACGCCATGGTGACGTAAGAGAACGGGTAGGATTCTAGGAGTAGGGTTAGTTGTTACGCAGTTAATTAACTTATTGAATCCGGAGCGGTCGTATGTGACCGTTTATAGTTAAATATCTATTTGTTCCTTTTTACTGGGCTTTTACTTTTATATTGAAAGAAAACCGGTTTAAAGTCACTTACTTACACTCATTCAGTCACAGTAACGGTTTCCTTCAGAAAACCAACTTAATTTTTAACACATCACCAGCCTATATCAGTCCACTGCTGGACACAGGCCTCTCCAAAAGGAGGATTTTGCCATAATCGCCACGCTTGGCAGGCGGGTTGGCGATCGCAGTTTGGCCAATGGTGGAGAGGAGACGCTGCTGCCCGTCTTTTTATGGCGGTTCTCCTGTAGTCGCCTCTTACGACACCCATAGGAAGAGAAGGGGTGGTGCAATTCTTTTAAAGTGCCGGCACCACAAGGCACGTAGTAATTTTTAACAAGACCTCCTATCCTAACATCCTAATTATTAAGTAACCGCCTGTGTTTCACTTTTCCAAAATCATAGTGCAGTCAGAGTGATAGATAATGACCAAAATTGTTTATTTTGCATGCAACACGAAATAAATTTGTTACATTCATGCTAAATATTCGACTATAATCAAATATTGGATAAGCCTTTTCCGTTTCATTACACTGAATATTACCATAGTATTAGTAGCAACTTTTACTTTCATTCTATGTAACCTCAATAGATTGTACACGGTTAGTGCTTAATCATAGAACAAATGAACAGTTTCTCTTTTGTTTTTATTCCCATCAGAAAATATTATTCTGTCAATTAATTTATTATTGCAAGCTGAACGAATGAAAACTTTTCTTTGTTTTAACGCTACATAGATGATTGTTTGATTTGTTGATAATTTCTTTATTATTAGCTATTCTTAGTAATCTTACAATAGCCAAGATACGTACAATTATAATTAAAATTTAAAAATATTGCTCGATTGATAGCATTGCAATGGACGGAGAAAATCTGTTCTACTAGTTTGTATTATAAGGATTTAATATTACTTTAGTAATTTTTTTTCTAGATTACTTAATCAAAGAGAGAGAGTTGGTCCAACGGGCTATAAGAATAAACGAAAAAAAAAACTTTTTAGAAAAAATAATCTGCTTATATTTTATAAGCTACACTGTTTTAAACATACGATAACTTTATCTGTTGGGCCAGCTTCGAATTTTAATGACATACAATCTGTAACAGCTGATCGATTACGATACCTTTAATCATGTTATTTTATTTGAGCAGCAGCTTAAAACGGGATCTTTTAATTATTTAATGTCTGATTTTGCTTACATAAAATTGAAATTAAACATGTTAAAAAGGTGACTATAAAACTTTTTTGTCGAAAAAAAACTTGATAATTTTTTTTTCTGTAAAGCTTGCCTTAATAAATGTAACTTATGACTCGCTTATGGTCACCCTACCGGATATACCTTTCGCGAGACGAGTCTGAGAAATTTGATAGGAGTCTGAGCAAAAACTCGCGTGGATATGGCTCGCTGCCGTGCCGAATGGAGTAGGTTCCCTTTGCAACTTACTCGTTATGGGAATTTTAATTATGCTGTGTGGTTGGCTACAATAATCCCAATTCTACTTGTAGGGGCTTGAGTTTTTACTGATTTTTATTCAATCAGGTGATTTAAGTTAACTTTAAAAAAAATTGCAAAAAAAAATTTCGTTGTAAAACAATAGAGAAAAATAAATACTAGGTAAAATAATATTTCATAATTTCGAGACTTATTTCTTTGGAAAACTTTTTCCATTGCTTGGGCGAACATATATCTTGACATATGTTTGAATCTTTATATCACCTATTTTAACTCCTGCTTTTCGACTGCTGCCTGCTTTTACTAACATTAACATACCTAATGTTATAAAATTAGAACATATCAAAATGACAACTTACCGTTACCTTCGTTTCAAGTCTTCAAGAAAGTCATACAAACTCATCTCACAAAAACGGCAGGTTGTTTCAGCCGCGAGTGTGGCTAATGTGCCCTGAAAGACGCTGAAAAGACCCATCTGTGTGTGGATGTCTTTCAAGTAAGGCTGGCTGCAGGCTTGCGATAAAATAACTGTTTAATTTTGACGACCTCCGTTACCGAGAGGGGAGCACGCCGGACTATAATGGCGTCGCTATGACTCGCCATCTCTGAGGTTCCGGGTTCGATCCGCGGTCGGGTCAATGTAGAAAACGAACGTTTCTATATTGTCTCGAGTCTGGGTGTGTGGTACCTTCGTTGTTTCTGATTTCTATATCATAAGTGCTTTCACTACTTTATCTTAGAATCAGAACAATGTATGGGATGTTGTCGTTTAAAAAAAAAAACACAAATGACAAAAAGGCGCATAACGAATAAATTGACCCAAAAAATGTGTAGTGACGTTAAGCGCAAGAGATTTTCGATTCTTGTTCAATATTTTCCTAATTATTTTGCATCTCTGAAATAGAAACATTAATTGTCAGTACCCAATTTACTTTGAGACGATGTAAATCTTAGTTTTTAAATTTATTGACATTGAGCAAGTTAGTTTGAGCCTTAAGAGTCGGACTTTGAACTTACTTTCAAAATGTATATTGTATTCCACAAACAACAGACATGATGCGTTTTTGCAGGTGTAGATAAGATAAGTACCTAGCAATAAAATATAATTATTAATATAATATTTCAGTCAATAATTGTCACTAATAAAAAAGACATCAACGAGCTAAGACAGTTCCGTATCAACAAAATTATGTTGATAATAAATTTCGGTACGTTATTTCGTGATCCTGGTTTATTATTTTACATTAAATCGTACAGTCGGCTAAGTGACTAACACACACATACAACGAACAGGCTATACCACTAAAAGTCCACTTAAGAAGTGTTTTAAACTTTGATATGAAGTTGATTTTAGAGTTCTCATGATTAAAGTCATATTATGTAGTTGCTTTTAGTGATACTAGGGAATAACATAGTTGCTAGGGCCTTAGACAAGTGGCAATCACTCCATAGCGATACGATATCTAAATTCGTCATCGCCTATCAGATAAGTTAACGTTGACAATTTACCGCGTGATTTCCAGACAGCATTTGTCAAATACATTTTATTATTTTCGAACTTCGTTATCGGTTTCTAAGTCCTTCTCGTCCTCCGCGGCCGAGAGGCGAGCACGCCAGACAATAATGGCAACGCCATCTCTGAGGTTCCGGGTTCGATTCCCGGTCGGGTCAAAGTAGAAAAGAACTTTTCTATATTTGCTCGGGTCTGGGTGTTGTGGTATTATTATTTATTATAACTGTTACATTAAATGGTACCATGACCCGTGTGCGTCCGCCCTTACGTCCGCTAGCCAGTTGGCTCCGCAAACTGGGCCACCTGCCTACACCCGGCTTTGTTCCCGCGTCCAATCAGAGGTGCTCCACACACGGAATTCAGATGAAGCCTTAAAAACAGCTACCTACTTCTACTACCTACTCTGAAAAGTCAGTGTGACTTCTTCATAAGTACACAAATTTTAATCTAGTGTTCTACTTATGAATTAAAATATGTTTTATTGTTGGACCAAAAATCAAGAAAAAAATCACAGCTGTTCCGTACATTTTGGTCGAGTAACACTACGATTTTAGGATGTTATATCCCTTAGAGCTGTTTCCATTTCACACTTCGTCTGCCAATAGATACGCCCATTGGTATTTGGGTTGTAAAGTCACATGATGTTACCTTTCCACCTCTACGTTCAGCACGGAACGGCAAAAGGCTGATTATTTTTTGTTTGAACTAGAAATACATCGTCTCAAAAAGAACCATTTAAATGTATAAATTGCGATAAAAGAAATATGTAATTAATGTAATTTCGTCTTTATACATGCATACTCTTGTAATCTTTGACCTCCTTAGTCAAAGTAACAAGCAACCTAGATACTGAAAAAGGAAACATAAATAAAACGCCGTTGCCTAGCAACGGCCTCTATTGACAAAATCATCAGACATTTTGTATCAGTTTTTGAAACGTAAAAAATATTTATAAAAATGTTTTTTGAAGCGTGTTAAGGTAACCATGAAGCTACTAAAGTTCCACCTGAGGTATCACCCGCCGGGGATCATCCTGGAATACCAGCAGAAAGGAGTCGTCAAAAATAAGGACATTGACCTTTTGGACCTCAATAGCAAGTAAGAAGCATCGTGATATTTATTTCTTTCATCATCATTTCAGCCACAGGACGTCCACTCCTGAACACAGGCCTCCTCCAGTGGCTTCCAGCTCGGCCAGTTGGAAGCAACCTGCATCCAGCGTCTTCCTGCAACCTTTACCAGGTCGTCTGTTCACCTTGTGGGTGGACGTCCCACGCTGCGCTTTTTTTAAGTAAGGCCTTTCTGCCCCATCGGAACCTTTTTGCTTTTTGTTTATTTACATGAAAACCAGAGATCATCATGTAACTTATGTACTACTTAAAGTCTTACACAAGTAGCGACAACCTAAAAAAATCAAACGAAAACTTTTACACACATCTGTTATAACTGAACTTTTGTCTCATACTCAAAATTTATTCAAAATAAAACAATTCAGTTTACTAAAAACTGGTAACTTTTAGAAACTTGTTTACGGTATTTCGCAGGATTTTCAATGCTGGCCCAACGGATTTTAAAAAATAGACAAGGCCCGGGCTCAATGGCATAATATAAAATGGGGTTTTGAGAGGCCTATATCCAGAAGAGTACTTACGCGGGTTGTTTCTTTTTCAATAAGTACGTCTCTCATTTTTCTGTTCTCTTAGTGTCTTGGTGGGGTAGTAGTACAGTACCTATTCAGATTAAGTGACTTTGTATTAGATCGATGAGTTTGACCTAATAATGTCACATGGGTCGGACGAAATCAGGTTACTATAAGTTCTTTTAACTTTTAAGTTGCATTAAGCAGTAGAAATATCCCGTTGAATAGGTCAATAACAAAATTGATTGATGTTCAAAAAACATTGCCATTAAAATCACTTTTTATCCCAGAGAATCTACTTTTCAAGAGATATGACTTGTGCTAACAGAAATGTGAATTTCTGTTAACCCAGCCCAGTGAATCAAGACACAATGGGAGTATAATAAAATTGTTCTGCGGTCTAATAGGTTCACTTGGCGTATGACTAGTTAACCCTATAGTCACCGGAGATTGCTATATTATGTATCTATAGTATTTTCTTTCGTTTTCAGCTCCGACATCAAAGATATCGCCAAACGACTTTACAAGAAGGAGGTCCTAATCACGGACGAGGTCCGCGAGCAGTTGGAGCAGTGCCTCGACACGCTCAAAAAGAGGATCGAGCACGAGGGCCCGACCGGCAAGAGGTTCTACATCTACAAGACGCTGTTAACCCATGTCTTGCCGCTGACAAATGTCGCTTTTGATAAGACTGGGAAAAGGTAGCCTATAAACTGCGTTTTCAGTTCAGACATCTAAGATAACGCTAAATTTCTTTACAAAAAAACCGGCCAAGTGCGAGTCGGACTCGCGCACACAGGGTTCCGTACCATTTTCTATAAAAACGACCAAAAAACACGGTTGTTGTATGGGAGCCCCCTTAAATATTTATTGTATTCTGTTTTTTAAGTATTTGTTGTTATAGCGGCAACAGAAATACATCATCTATGGAAATTTCAACACTAGCTATCACGGTTCATGAGATACAGCCTGATGACAGACGGACGGACAGACAGACAGACGGACATCGGAGCCTTAGTAATAGGGTCCCGTTTTCCCTTTGGGTACGGAACCCTAAAAAGAAGGTCCGCGAGCAGTTGGAGCAGTTCCTCGAAATGCTCGAGAAGAGGATCGAGCACGAGGGCTCGACCGGCAAGAGATTCTACATTTATAAGACGCTGCTGATTCAGATCTTGCCTCTGAAGAATGTCGCTTTTGATAAGATTGAAAAAAGGTTGCGTATTTATCTACCCCACTTGATCGTATGATCATGACACCTTCATCCTAGATCCAGCATAGTTATTATACTGTAGTAACTGTCATTTGATGTTCCATAACATTATCCTTTTGACAGAGAAATCAAATTAGATAGATCTTATCGTACCGTGTCTCTAAGTAAATAAATGATTTGATTTGATAAAGCTAGCGCAGCGCAATCTCAAGTCACAACTTAACAACCCTTTACGTTAAGAAAAACGGTAATCATAGGTGTAACTAACCTCTTACTAACCAAGAAGAAAACAATTGGTATTTGGGATTCCCTTGACTGGCGGTGGCATTTCTTGGTGGATGACTGAGAAAATGTGATCGATAGACGTAGCTTCAAACTAAAATCATTTATAGCAGTCATGTGCTTAATAGTTTACAACGAACACATTTTGTCCCCAGATGCCTGACGGGAAGCTACGACAGGACGTGCAAAGTGTTTGATGTAGACACCGGCAAGGAGTTGAAGACCCTGGCCGGCCATCAGAACGTGGTCTACTCTGTTGCTTTCAACTTCCCCGCTTGGTGAGAATTTACCCGTATGCTCGAAAAAAAAACAATTAGGTACATACCTAAAACGATTTGTTTTTTGTCCCGACGTTTCGGCTCGATTACACGAGCCGTGGTCGCGGGTTGACTATGATTGTTTAAAAATGCAACAAGATAGTTTAAAAAGTTAAAAAAATTAACAATGACCGCGTCACAAATGTAGGAGCGAATTTGAGAGAGATAATTAATTATTTATAGTTAATCCTAGAAAGTGTTAATCTTGGGTTAAAACTTCTTTTTTTAAAGTAGCGTCAGCGAATCAGGTTTGAGGGTGTTACGAGGTTTACCAGTACGGATAACGATTCACAAAGGTTAAAATATAAAAACAAGTAAAGACACTAAATTGTTAATAATGCGAACGGTTTGGTAACAATAGCTTTTAAGTCATTTTGTAAGAAATAAGTAGGTACCTACTTACCTTGTTATTGTTGATTTGGTTTTTCAGACACGTCTTATTATGGTAAATGACTGACGAGTGTAGGTATTATTGAAGTTAAGACAAACAAAATACATTTTTGTTGCTAAGTTTATTGTTGTACTTCATAGCCAACATTTGTCGTACTATTATGACAATTCAAATTCATTTATTTACATGAACAATAGTTTATAAAGAATACTTTGTATAATTGATGACACTTATCGTTATGATCTGGATGCTAATTCTTTTCATCAAAAGGAAGTACTCATCCTTTAAATTAAAGTATTATCAGTTTAAAAAACAAACTTTCTTAAGAAAGTTTGTTTTTTAAACTGCTACGAACTGAGAATCGAACCCGGGAACCTTTGCGTTCGAGAAAAATCACCACTCCAATCGGATCGTCAATAGGTTTTAATATTTATAATATATTATTTAATAACTCAATGAAACTGGAATTAATTAATTATGCAAGGCGAAAGTTTAAAAATATTTATATTTTAAGCACGGACGTAAAAAAAATACGGACGTAACCTCGTGTAACCATAAGTGAAGCATAATAATGGCCGCCCGTTTAGGCTGTGTGCGTGATTTAAGGGTTGCTATATAAACCATTAATTTCCCTGCTGTTTGGTGGTACCAATCGATCACAGTTAACTTATGAAATTTACATATATTTTTTAACAGAAATATAAACGGTTGACCTACCAAACATATTTTTTATGATCACTGTGATAGAAAATAAAACACATGTTACTTATACAGAAATATATTTTTACACATGACATTATTAGTGATAAGGCTATGACTATCTATAAAATATACCCCTTAATAACAAAAAGTAAAATTGAAAAATTTAGAAAACCCCACGACGCTTGATACGTAATTGAAAAAGGATAAAAATTCTACTAGTCAGCCCAAAAACTGACGAAATCTGATTTCAGAGAGTCACATACATGGTTTGTTGCATACAAATATAGATTTCCCCACCTTTAGGGTAATTTTCCCGTAAATAAAGTGACAACACTGTTGCATTTTACCTCTAGAAATCTCGGCAAAGTATTTAAAACATAAATATTTTTTTTATCACGAATCGTAATAACTTACGTATGATAGGTGATTCCATGTGACTTTTTACGTTTACTCATGTAGTTTTACATGATTTAACAACACAAGACGGCATTTTTGCAAAATAAATCGTTGACGCAACGAACGCATTTACTACGTGTCACTGGCGCTGTCACTCGGGGCGAAATGGCGACGGGTTGTCGTACCTAGTGTGTATGTGTGAGTGTAGATCATGTACAACAAACGAAATTGTAGTACCTTGCATGATTCACATTTTTTTAATGTGATGTTACGTCCGTATTTTTTTTACGTCCGTGATTTTAAGTAGATTTTAATTTTGGCATCTCTAGTACTACAGGAACGCCTTTGAATATAAACCCCTTTTTACCACGAAATCGAGAATGCAGTTCATTTTTTTTTGTGTAGTATTTTTTTAACCATGTTAAATTTTTTAATTTTTTTTTTTAATATTGGACAACATCACGCACATTGCTCTGCTCCTAAGGATAGTAGCAAAAGCACTTGTGTTATAGAAATCAGAAACAACGACGGTACAACACCACCCAACCCCAGAAAATATACTAGAAAAGTTAGTTTTCTTAATTGACCCGACCCGACCGGGGATCGAACTCGGAACCTCAGAGATGGCGACGCCACAATTATATAGTCCGGCGTGCTCGCCTCTCGGCTACGCATGTCGTCAAATGTTCTAATGGCAAATCTTTTTATCCTCTCTCTCGCCGCAGCGACCGCGTCATAACAGGTTCCTTCGACAAGTCTGCTCGCGTCTGGGACCCTTCGACCGGAGAGTGCCTGGCCACGTTGTGGGGCCACCGCGGCGAGGTGGTGGCCGCCCAGTTCAGCGCCAAGGGAGATCTGGCCGCCACTGGGTCTATGGACCACACCGCCAAGCTGTACGATGTGCGGACAGGTGGGTTTATTAAGACCAAGAAGGGTTAAGACTTAGGTGGACAGAATTGCAGACACATTAGAAGTTTTATTATTATAACGCCTTTCGTGGACATTATACACTATACTATAGGTAGCTATGTTAAGGAATTTTATTATAATAATAATAACAGCTAATGTACCAACATGATGCAATCAATAATTATGACTGTCTGTTTTTCAAACAATGGTTTCTAAGTCTTACGATTTGGTCTATTAACTCTAGAATACAGCTAATATTTTATTTCAATAATCACACCAGTACTATCTAGCCCTAAGCTAAGAATAGCTTGAAATATGATGACTAGGCATCGGATTAACGTAGGTTCCTGATTACTGACGTTTATAAACTTCTTTAAGGAAAAAATCTCGTGACACCAAAGGACACTTCGCAGGATTGGAACCAGAAATTGCGCGCAAACCACGCTGTGGTTTTAGGTACGGTCTATACGCTGCCGGAATCTGTAAGCATTCGCAAGAATCGGTTCAAAAAACGACCTTATTTCTTAAGCTATCCTAAGCTATAAGCTAAGCCAGGACCACATCCTACACCTGGAGACAGAGAAGCAAGATCATGTTGACTACCAAACTAATTGTTTATTCAATAAATTAGTTGGAAGTGCGCCCAGCCCCCTTCAAACTTCATCTAGCAATAAATCAGTTACAACCATTGATTTAACAGGTGACATAACTTTAAAATCCCCTTATCCTGGTTGCCTTGCTAAATTAAGTAAAAATAAAATTAGGAAATATGTCAAAGTTAATAAGTTTATTAAAAGAACTCAGAAATTAATCAAAAAGCAGAAATATTTACATTCTTACACCAAACAAATAGATGAAAGAAGAAAATTAGGCGATAAACTAGATCTGTACTCTATTTTATTAGAAAAAAGTGTGTCTGACTATGAAAAAAATGTTCAAAACTTAGAATTAGAATTATGTAATCTTAAGAAATCACTAGATGTAATGACTCAGCGCTATGTTATCACAAAAAAAGAGTGTGGTGAACATATCTTGGCTTTGACGAGCCTCGTGTCGTCGTGTAGTTGTAATAATATAACTATAAATGAAAGTTGCTCACTTGGCTCTCAGTTAGGATGTGAGTCACCAGTTACTCTAAAATTAAAAAACAAAAAAAGTATTAACTCAAGCCATATCTCCGTTGGTTCCCAAGCAAAGAAAAATCATAAAAATGGCCCTGTAAAATCAAGTTTGGTTATGTTCAGCGATAGAATAGGAAAAAATATGGGCCCTTTACTGAACACATACTTGGGACAAAGTATTATTAATCACTGCATGCCAGATTCAACATTTTTTGATATAATAAATTATGTTGTGAATTATAAATTTGATAAAAATACAACTTTAATGATATTAATAGGTGATAGGGGCAATGTAAACAAAAAGGACTTGACAAAATATTTAGACTCATTGCAATTGTTAAATGTAAATAAAATTGTGATGTTTACACTCCCCTATAGCGTCAGTTTGCCACAGGAAGAAAATAATACTCGCTACAAAATGAATCTTTGTTTAAATACCATGACATTTAATTCTGATAAATTTCATATTATTGACATAAATAATTTCATTAAAAAAAATCAGTATCATTTGACCAGGGATAAATATTATCTCAGTGGAAAAATCAAAAGACAGATAGCAATGTCGCTATCATATTATATTAATTATTCAGCCAAGAACTTGGCTACCAAATCTGCTTCTATTGAACAGAGTAATGACATATTAAGCCACACCTTGGAATCAGTTCCAAGTAATAATAATATACATTTAAATTAATTAATAAGACAATAGAGGAAATCTCTTGCTGTCATCCTATAATGACAAATGAAAAGTCTAACTGCCTCAATATTGTTCATCAGAATATACAAGGCTTTTCTGGCAAAGATCTGGAATTAACATTATATTTACAAGATATGAATATACATGTCCTTTGTCTTACTGAGCACTGGCTTAAGAAATGTGAAGTGCTCATAGGGATCGAAAATTGGAAAGTCATTAGTTTGTTCAGTAGAGAGTCAGCTCAGCGAGGGGGATCACTAATTCTTATTAAAAACAATATTAAGTCCAAAGAACGCACAGACATCGTGACACTCTCTATAGAGCAAACTATTGAACTAGCATGTGCTGAGCTAGAGCGGTATATCATTGTTAGTGTATATAAACCCCCATCGGCAGATTACCTTCCTTTTGAGTCCACCATGGAACAGGTATTAAATATATTATCAAAATCTAATAAGAAAATAGTTGTATGTGGAGACTTTAACATTGATTTATTAGAAGTAACTCAAAACTCTGTAAGGTTCTTAAATCTTTTTAAATCCTATAGTTTAATTAACCTTTTTAATGAACCTACTCGTATCACTCCTACAACAGCTACTTGCTTAGATAATATTTTCTGTAATTGTGAAGTTAGGCAAAAATCAATTATAAACTGCCTAAGATCAGATCATAGTGGACAAATAGCCACATTTGAGCACCATCATGTTTCACCTATGGTAGATATTATTTGTAGGCCAGTCGCTGCCAATCAATTAGATAGATTTAAGAAAAATATTGATTATAGAATAATTTATGTATTACCATTCAACAGTGACACTACGGATGTGTCGTATGAAAATTTATTTGGATTGATTAAAGATGAGTTTAACAATATATTTAAGCAAAAACACCTTAAAATAAATACAAATAAATGTAAATTCAGTGACTGGGCTACGACTGGAATTCATAAAAGTAGGAGAAACTTATATGAATTGTATGACCTAAACCTAGACCTTAGGTCAATGACAGAGGAGGAGGTAAAAAGGGAAATATTGTCATTAAATAATGCAAACTCGGTAGGTTTTGATGAAATCCACACAAAAACAATTAAAGCCTGCACTAATGAACTACTTCCTGTCCTAACATACCTGGTGAACAAGTCATTCATGTCTGGGACCTTCCCTGAAAAATTAAAACTGTCCATAGTAAAGCCTGTTTATAAAAAAGGTAACAAACAGGATGTAAATAACTATCGACCGATTACGCTGATTCCGGTACTGTCAAAAGTTTTTGAAAAGTGCATGCACAAACAACTAATAGGCTTCTGTGACAAATTTAATGTAATAAAAAGTGAACAATACGGGTTCCAAAAAAATAAATCTACTTCACTAGCAATTTTTAAGCTCGTGGAACATATCTTGACTAATATTAACAACAATCAATTGACTACAGCACTGTTTTTTGACTTGACAAAAGCATTTGATTTTGTATCACACAAAATATTATTACAAAAACTAGAACTCTTGGGAATCAGGGGCCTACCTTTTAAATGGTTATCATCGTACCTACATAATCGTAAACAGTATGTTGTCATAGCAAAAATTCATAATAATGAAATGAAGTCTTACCCATCTCATTATAGGGACAATAACTATGGTGTCCCACAAGGCAGCATATTGGGCCCAATCCTATTCATTTTATACATAAATGACATATTAGACTCAGTAGATTACAAGGGCATCTTATATGCTGATGACATCTCGATTATAGTGACAACTGATAAAAAATTAGATAATCCGATACTTAAACATGAAATGGACATAAACTCTACAATTGACAAAATAATTAAATGGCTAGAAGATAATAATTTGAAAATTAATTTAAATAAATCCAAATACATCCAATTTAATCATTCAAAGCTTCCAAAATACAATTTTAAATTAAATATCGCAAAAATTGAAGAAGTATCAGAAATAACATTTTTAGGGACAATTTTAGATCATGACCTAAACTGGAAAAAGCACATAGATAACCTCTGTAAAAAAATCAATAAATTTGTTTACGCAATTTATCACATTAAACACATAACTGATAGGAAGACTGCTATTCTATCGTACCATGCCTACATTGAATCTTTACTGCGTTATGGCATCGTGACATGGGGTAATAGTACAGATTGGAAAAAAGCATTTATTGCACAAAAGAAATGCGTTAGGGCTATGGTTGGAATTAAGCCTGACCATTCATGTGAGCCCCATTTTAAAAACCTTGCGCTACTGCCTCTGCCATCTCTATATATATACGAAATCTGTAATTTTGTATACAAACACCAGAATCTGTTTAAGATGGCGAGTGACAGGAACTCAAGGACACACAGAGACCCGCACAGGCTTGTACTTGCGGACGCTCCAAAGTCTGCTAAATATGGCAAGAGTTGTCTGGTTATGTGCATAAAGATTTATAACCATCTACCTAATGAGATCAAAAAGCAAAATGCGGCATTATTCAGAAAGCATCTGTTCCGGTGGCTCAATGTCCACAATTTCTATAGTGTTAAGGATTTTTTTGACTGGAAAAAGTAGCTAAATTGACATAATGTATTTTTATTAACCCATTCGCAATCTCGGACATTTGTAACCAAGCATATTTTTAATATTGATTGTGACATTTATAAAATATTTTCTAAATTGTATTCACAAATGACATTTGCATGCTAATCCCCGTAGCCTAACATGTGACTCATAAATGTAACGAAGAACTGTTAATACCATGTTTGATGCAAATAAAGTATTATGATTATGATTATGATTATAAAAGCGCAAACTCAAGACCCTAAAATTATTGAACATGTCAAAAAATACTCTAAAATCTTTAAAAAAGTATGTTCAGTGGCCAAATCAAATTACATTCGTGATACTATTGCTAGCTCCAAAAATAAAATAAAAGCCACTTGGAACATTATTAATAGAGAAACGTGCAAAACTAAACAATTAGATCGCACATTTAGCCTTAATGTTGATAATAAAATTATTAAATCCGACAACGAAGTAGCAAACGCGTTTAAGGATTTTTTTTCTACTATACCTATTGCCACAACTAGTAAATTAAACTCTTCACAAGGTCTTGCAGAAACTTTTTTGAAATCAAATGTCGAGGAATGCAGTTCTATTCTAAATTTCAGGCATATAAATCCCGAAATTATTGTTAAAACTTTTAGAGAGCTAAATTTAAAAAAAACAGAAGATTTATGGGGCATTTCAATTAATATAATCAACCATATAATTGATAGTATAGCAACGCATCTTGCTTGTATATTTAATCAGTGTATTGATGAAGGCTCATTTCCTAATTTAATGAAATACAGCAAAATCATACCCATATTTAAATCCGGAGATAAAAGTGATCCCTCTAACTATAGACCGATATCAATACTACCAGCTCTTAGTAAAATATTTGAAAAAATAGTGTTTAATCAACTCTTATCACACTTTAGAATGAACAATTTATTGCATGAGAATCAGTTTGGTTTTACCAAGGGTAGAAGCACAACTGATGCGGGAGTTGCACTCATTAAGCATATCTTCGATGCGTTTGAAAATAAGCAAGATGCTCTAGGGGTTTTTTGTGATTTGTCTAAGGCTTTCGATTGTGTAGATCACAAAACGTTATTAATGAAATTACGGCATTATGGTGTCTCAAATGAATCAGAAAAATTGTTAGAGTCATACCTCACGGATAGAACGCAAACAGTTAATGTCAATGGAACTGACTCTTCCGGGGCCCCATTATGCATGGGTGTGCCCCAGGGCTCTATATTGGGACCTTTATTATTCCTGATATATATAAATGACCTTCCTTACTTTACTAAAGACCTTTGTGAGATAGTATTGTTTGCAGATGATACATCATTGATTTTTAAAATTGACAGAGGTAAAGCTGCCTTTGACGATGTGAATGATGCTCTCTCTCAAGTAGTACGATGGTTTACTGCTAACAATCTGTTACTTAATGCAAAAAAAACCAAGCTTATCAAATTTACTATGCCCAATGTGAGGCAGGTCAGTACGCATATTAATATGTCAGACGATCATATAGATGCAGTCGATGCAACAACCTTTTTGGGAATTACAATAGACTCCCGACTGCAATGGGGTCCCCATATAATTGCCTTGTCAGGAAGGCTCAGTTCGGCGGCTTATGCTGTGAGGAAAATAAGGCTTATAACTGATGTCGAAACGGCAAGACTAGTATACTTTAGTTATTTTCATAGCTTGTTGTCGTATGGTCTATTGCTATGGGGCTCAGCTGCTGATATTGAGTCAATCTTTGTGTTGCAAAAAAGAGCTGTACGTGCAATATACTGTCTTGGGCCTCGCGACTCTCTGAGGGAGATCTTTAAAGATATTAAAATATTAACAGTAGCGTCACAATACATTTTTGACAATATTATGTATGTTAGAAAAAACCTAAGTTCGTTTAGCCTTAAATGTGATTCACATCATTATAATACTAGAAATAAACATAAACTTGCCGTTCCGAGCTTCAGATTAAAGAAAGTGGGTAATTCATTTTTGGGGAAATGTATAAAAATCTTCAATAAAGTACCACAAACTCTTGTTGACTTACCTGTTTATGAGTTCAAAAACCACATTAAAAAAATTCTTATGGAAAAAGGATACTACAAAGTTGAAGATTACTTGAACGACAAGAGTGCATGGACTTAATAGCCTGCCTAGCTCGCACTTACACTATCTTGTAATTGTATTTCCTGTAATAAAATCAGGCTGACAAAGGTGACTGAGTTTCTTGCGCCGTTTCTTCTCATCACCAGCCGATATGTTGTCCCGAAGCGGTGGTAGGGCTAAGTTATATGTTGGGACGTGTATAAGTGCCCGGAAGAGGGCCTATATACAGAATAAAGAATTTCATTTCATTTCATTTCATTTCATAAGCGATGGATTAAATTCGCGTTGACCCGGTCCGTTTTCCGGCTGGGTATAGACCGAGCCTTAGGGTACAAATGCTCATGTTTCACAAACATTTTAACCTTACGGGATTCGAACTCGCAAACAGAACACTGCAAACCGCGCGGCACTTTAGGCTTTGTCTGCTGTTCCGAAATTGCTAACCAATATTCAGATCAGACAGTCTGTTTACAAAACTGTGACATTGAGAAAAAGGGTAGAATCCCTTTTGATATCGGCTGTGGTTTATAAAACGCATCGTAATAAATCACAGTGTTTTAATAGGCAGTGAAATCCATAACTACGCGGGCCACACGGCGGAGGTCATCGCGCTGCAGTTTGACCCCAACGAAGGCCAGCGCCTCATCACTGGCTCCTTCGACGGCACCATCTCGATGTGGGACACCAGAGTGAAAGAGTTAGTATATGGAGCCATTCTTTTATCCAACTTTAATTAACTTGAAAATGATAAACGCCTGCATGTTTATGTGCATCGTGTGATGTCGTGAAGAATAGTTGCTATAATATTTTAGAAAGGCGTTACAAAATCTTTATTGCAACACGTCAAACTTAGTTACGTATTAAAATGCATTATAGTTGACGCCACGAGATTACTGAGATATCTTTATATACAAAACGAGATTTTAAGATCCTAATAGAGGACAATCTAGTGGTGCCTTTTATATTTTTTACATAACATAACGCACCTTTAAATATAAACCGTTACTAAATGAAATTAAGACATTTTACAGTAGAGCCAATATTTAAAAAATACGTTAGACTTTCTCAATTAAGTCTTAATACAAGAAAGTTTGTGCCATCAATTTGGGTCATTATGATAGTTGTTTTATTTCTTTACAATATACGATTTAAAAAATATATTATAGTTTAGTAAATACAATGAAAAAAAATGATTTTAATTTTTATAGTAACACTTTAGCGTTATTTATTTTTTTACTATGGTTATTAAGTTTAAAATTCTCTATAAACTAATGTACTTAAACAAAAATATTTTAATTTGAAATGGACTCTCGGTACTATATTGTATTACCAGGTTGGAAACAGTAAAATAAGCGTTTCTATTAATGTTAAAAATTGACAGGACAAAATAAAGTAACAACAGAAACGTAATTTGTAATGTTTTATTAGAAATCAGTGAGAAATACCTATTCACTTATTTTAGGCTTAATTATTTTTGTATTTAATACTCAGTCTTTAATCACAGCAAGTATGTAACTTAAACTTAATTTTAATGACTTTCACTTATAATAACATAACAAGTAAACAGAAAATATCCTTATCAAAATATAATTTAAAAGTTCTATTAATCAATTACTAGAGGCCACAATCACAGCAATATTACTCGTGATACCCATACTCACGAGGTTAAACATGGTAACTTAAAAATGAACCTATTCTCTAATAAACAAAATAGTAAGCAAAAATCTTCTTAGCAAACATAAAAAAATATATTTTCTTTTTTAACTTACTTATGACCTATTTATTAGTGCAAGATGTTATTGTAATAAGACAATGCATAACTTTGTGGAATCACATTGTTATCAAGTAAACTTTTTAAATCCTTGTTCTTTCTTTCACTTAATTGTAATCTTGACTGATACAAAGGCTTCAATTGATAATTTTGAAGGTTGGTGTTATTACGTGTGCGCGATGATCGATTATTATTATAAAATTGTATTTCTTTGAAGTCTGCATCTGTGTATGAAGTTTTGTAGTAGATATTAACTTGATCCGAACTCTCATGTTTTTCGAACTTTATTATTTTTATGTCACTTAATCTGACAGTTTCACCCTGAGTATTTTTTGAAAACCGTCCACCACACGCCTCTGTTAGATTTTTAATATCCATGAAGTCGGAATGACACATTTCGTTTACTTTATATGCATTGCCTTTCTTTCGTGCAGTTCTTATTATTGCAACATATTGGTCTGGTGTGTATATGGGACCTGAACGTAAGCATTTTTTAACGGCCTTTTCTATCACAGAATGTACGGTGTCATTTTCGTTTTGGGTATGCCCAGTTATTAAGTATTTGTGGGTGATAGATTTTATTTTGAGAACTGTAATGGCATATACGTACATACAAAACATAAACTGATTTTTTTGCTGGCCACAGCAGTTATCAGAATAAAATACAATTTGTAAATTATTATCATTAACTTCTGTTGCCCTTGTTGTCAAATATTTTAAAACGCACGTTGCTATTTCGTTAGCCCCTTTTAATGCTTCGACTTCGCTCCATACAAAACAATCACAGTAGTCTTTTGACAATTCACTTATAGTAAAATTACAAACGTTGAGTTTACATTTATAGTATAAGGTAGAAATATCGCCTTTAGGGAGAGGCAGCACTGCCTGAAGGTCATAACAAGCAACGATGTAATTGTTTTGGACCATAGACTTATCATTTGACTTTTCTTCGCGACTAAGTTCTTTTTCTAATTGGTGCTGGTCATATTTATTCTGTAGTTCGGTATTTGGATCAACAGTGTTTTTAAAGATAGTGCATAGTTCGCACTGATCTTTTTTCGGAATGTAGAAGCTAATGTTGTATTCCTCATTAAACACTTTTCTATATGTATGAATTTTGGCAGGTTCAACTCCAGAATCCATACAATCTTTTTGGTAGTCAGTATATAGATCTGTAAGATTCTTACCTCCATCGATATATTCGCGGGTTGTTTGTTGTCTGAGGTAGTGAGATTCAATCCTAGGAATTGAATCGATATGGTCTCTTATTCTCTGTATAGTATCTGAGCTAATCTTATTTTGTTTTCCATGTTTGCCCCTCTTCTCTTCTTCAACAAATCCCCTCTCATTTTTTTTTGCTATAACAGTTGCAATGGGTCTATTATTGATAGACAACGTGTTTTTAAAGAAAATCTTACAGATACGCTGTTTACAATCATTGATTTCGAATGAAAATGCATGTTTAGGTCCCCTGTTACTGTTGTGTACTTTGTACTGATATTTAGGTTTAATAACTGTGATACATTTTGATATAAAATCTCTCTGTCTTGTTAAGTCACCCATTTGCCAATACTCGTCAAACATGTGTTCTCTTTCTTCTTGAGTAATCCTTTCGCTACACTTCAGCCGACACTTACTTCCACATGGAGGTCCCATTTCCTTTTTAGGCATGGTCTTTTTGGACTTGGATACGGAAGTATATTCTTGGCCACTGTTTCTGAGTCTTTTAGCGTCTTGCTGTTTAGTTAAATTCCTTGTCCCTTTACGTCTTCGCCTATCTGGTATATCATTGTCTGTCGGAAGATTTGAATTATTGCCTGGGTTATTTGTGTTTTGAACTTGTTGGAGTATTTCGTCACTTTCGGGAGTTGGACTAAATGATACTTGTCTAGGTGGTGCTGGCAGTACATAATCTGGATCATGATCTACATCATCACCGGAAAAGTCTTTGCCTGACTTAGACGTACTGCTGGATGAAGTTGATGAAGTCGAACATGTAGATGATTCGGAGCTAGAAGAGATTGACCTTGTTCTCTTGCTTGGACTAGGTGTACTTATTTTTTCTTCTAAGGCTGGCTCCGGGAATGCAGCATCATTCGAAGTTGACGGCGACATTATAACATTATCCGTTACATAAAACTCGTCGCCAGGCATAATATCATTAACTGACCAAGGTTGTTCATGTGCTTGCAACAAAGAAGTAGATGCATATGTCTCTGTAGATAGTCTCTCTGTGTTAGTATTATTTTCCAGCAAAGAATGCGTTTCTATTAGATTTTGCGATAAAGCGTTATCAGCATGAGTTGTATTATCATAATTTAGTTCATCCATAGATATTTGTTTAGGAACATCAGATGCTAAGGACTCAATGTGAGTTTCCACTGCACACAAGATCTGTAATATGCGGGGATTCCGTAAATATGCCATTATCTGAAGCAAAGTATTTTTTTATGAGACTAACAACAAATACCAAAAAAAATAACAACTCATTTATTAATAATAAAACTAACATATCGCATACGACGTTAATAAGTTTTATTAGTGAAAAACACTCATAATTGTTGTTAGTTGTATAGTGGTCATTCATTACAAATAACAACCTACTGTCAAATTCATTATTTATTATTAGCGTGTAAATTTTTTTAGGCCAAACAGTGTTAAGTTCTTGAGCACAAAATGTGCTGAGATAAATGACAAACTGCTACTAACCTTAAAAAGACGCTATTGGATTTAAAGTTTATGATTAAATTGATTCCATTTTTAAAAGAAAACTGTGATTATGTCGATGAAAACACTTTGCAAAAACATTATTTTCAAAACAGGCCTAAATATAAGAGGAAACAGAGACTATAACAAAAGTACCCTTTTATTGGTTAGATTAATAAAGCAATTTCCGTTTCTGTAAAAGCTAAACTGTGTCTAAACAAAAAGTTGCACTTTGTTATTAAGCCAAACTAACCAAATACCTTTTTTTTGCCGCGCAGCCGTGTCTATCCAAATAATCACACTTTTGCACTAAACTTCCGTCATCTCTCCTCGACGAACACGTTCCAACTGGTATTGTAACGATGTTGCATTTAGCTTACTGATCATTTTCGCGTAAGCGTAACGCCATCTAGCGTTTAGAGCTAGAACTTGAAGAATGTGTCAAAACCAGTTTAAAGCTTACAAAATTTTAAGATAGATGGCATTTTTAAGTAATTTCTTGAAATATTTCGTTTAGTAACAGTTTATAATTAAAGGTGCGAAGCTTAACAAAAGTACTTACTTACCTACTTAACTAACAGAAAACGATATTACATTGGCGCTTGGTAACTCTTACCTTAAAAAACAAACCACCCAAAATAAGGTAGTCACATTACGATAACAACATTAAGAACGTTATAACAATTTTCACCAAAACATCGTCAGCGTAGGTATAATTGAAGACTTCGTCAGAACTAGCTTGCATCGGAAAAAATGGAATAAGCAGGAAGCGACAATTCAAGTATTGCGAATATAGTGATGTAATCCTACAATTGGAAAAATTGACGGTGGGCGTCCACCTACTCTAATAAGCAAAAGCAACAAATCCCTATCACTAAGACCTTCAGACTGCATTTTGGGTGCATCAAGGATATGATAAATTGTATAATAATGTCTTGAATATCACAAACTATGAAAATACTCTTAGTTGTTTGTTACTGCAATCGTTGTTGCACACTTTAGGTATTGTTTGTTCGTCCACAAATCAGGTCAATAAGAAGTCGTGAAGAGTAGCTACTCCTTAAAAGTATCTACTTATTGGTACTTATACTCAATCAACTCTAGATAAGTACATCTTGTATTATGAAATGAAACTATAATTGAAACAGCAACCTTAATAATCATAGAAGCCAAACAGATTTACTTTTGGACCACAATCTTTATTTAGTGAGGACACGGCAAAGAGACACAATAAAAAATTTATTGTTACGCGACCACCGGTGGGTAATTGAAGCTTGATAGGTATAGATACCTTGCAACTACTTGCAAGTCTTTCTAAATATGCATTGTTTAAGTACCGCTAAGATGCATGAATATCTACTCTACATTCCCAGTATGAAAAATGTATGAATATTACGCCATAGCCAGGCCTGCCTATTTTTCATTGGTTTTCGCCCGTATGACAAGTGAATAACTTTCAAAGACAGAAACAGCATTGGGAAAGGTTCTAAAAAAGTAAGCGCGTGAAAATCGGCCTTCAGATCCCTTCACGTTAATAGGGTTCCGTACCCAAAGGGTAAAACGGGACCCTATTACTAAGGCTCCGCTGTCCGTCTGTCTGTCTGTCTGTTTGTCTGTCTGTCTGTCACCAGGCTATATCTCATAAACCGATGATAGTTAGACAGTTAAAATTTTCACAGATATAAGCTAAAATTATAACATATAAGCTAAAAACCCGAATAAAATAAATATTTAAGGGGGCTCCCATACAACAAACGTGATTTTTTCGCTGTTTTTATAGATAATGGTACATAACCCTTCGTGCGCAAGTCGAACTCGCACTTGGCCGGCTTTTTTTATCATCATCCTTTATCTACATTACGAGTATTATCCGGAAAGCATTGGACCAGACATTATCACATTATTTGCTTGCTCTTTATAACTGTAACATTATATCCTGTACAGCCGTGTATCAGTGCTTAAAGGCCACGACGGCGAGATCTCGAGCGTCCAGTTCAACTGGGACAGCTCGCTCGTGGGCTCGGCGTCCCTGGACGGCAGCGCCAAACTCTGGGACGCTCGCAGCACCGCTTGCCTGGCTACTGTTGCGGGACACACCGACGAGGTTGTTACCTATGTTTAGTTACAAATATCATTCCTTCGCTCTATTCCACCTTTGCAGCTCTTGTGTAAAGCGTTTATTCCAACTGGGACAGCTCGCTCGTGGGCTCGGCGTCCCTGGACGGCAGCGCCAAACTCTGGGACGCTCGCAGCACCGCTTGCCTGGCTACTGTTGCGGGACACACCGACGAGGTTGTTACTATGTTTAGATACAAATATCATTCCTTCACTCTATTCTACCTTTGAAATTCTTGTATAAAGCGTTTATTTCCAACTGGGACAGCTCGCACGGGGGCTCGGCGTCCCTGGACGCTTGCTTAGCTCAAATTAGACTATGTCCATGAGCTTGAATTAGGCATGGCGTGTGATGGATCACGGTCCGCCTTTTGATAGTGTCATTCCATAACAATCAAATCGTCAAAGATCATTATTGTTATCCTGAAAACAATTTAATCTCCATGAAAATGACGTTACTTTGGCACCTCAATAAAAGGCAACTAAGTTAGTCTTGAAATCTGCTTTTTATCTAGGTCCTCGACATCTGCTTCGACTGGGCTGGTCAAAGAATGGCCACCTCCTCCAGCGATTGCTCTGCTCGCATCTATGACGTCAGATCCGACTTCAAAGAGCTTGCCGTCATGAAGGGCCATCGTGAAGAGGTGTCCAAGGTCAGAAATTATTATTTTCCTTCTAGGCATTTGTACGGTTTTTTTACTTATTTAGTTTGCGACTGAGACTTTTACTTCAATCTTACTGATCACCTGATGAAAAAAAAACATGTATTCTTAGTCAGGATAAACTGACGATGATCCTAAAGGCAGTAAGCAAGGATATTATAATATATGGTTTGAGCAATTACTGGCTGACCAGATTTTATCTTTGGACAGTAAAAGCAGACCGTTGCTGACTTGTCCTTTTTTAGGCTCGACCAGGGAGAAAGACCTGACCCAGAAAGATAGAGATTCCAGCCAGCAGGAAAATTAGAGACTCATGTAAAAGTAGATATTATACATCGAACGACAAGAGTGCATGGATTTAATAGCCTGACTAGCTTGCACTTACACTATCTTGTAATTGTATTTCCTGTAATAAAATCAGGCTGACAAAGGTGACTGAGTTTGCTGCGCCCCTTCTTCTCATCACCAGCCGATATGTTGACCCGAATCGGTGGTAGGGCTAAGTTATATGTTGGGACGTGTAAAAGTGCCCGGAAGAGGGCCTATATACAGAATAAAGAATTTCATTTCATTTCATTTCATCCGACACAGATACTCATGCTTGTCTTTCTCTATATATAACAAGCAATGGATACCATTCAATTTCGAAGCAGATTTTATTTATTTATTATTTATATATAATATTACAGATTTCCAATGTTTGTCGATTGCACAGGTCTGCTTCAGCCCAGCTGGGGGCTGCTTGCTAACAGCTTCTGCTGACCGCTCCGCCAGAGTCTGGAACACCAACACCGGCAACTGTATACAGGTATACAAATAATCAAATCTAGATTTTCCTAAATCAAATCAAATCAAATCAAATATTTATTTGAAAGAATACAGTTTTACACTATACCTATTAGACTATCCTAGATATATATCTCATAATCATATCACAAAATCTCCAATTTCATAGATTAATATGAAACTGCCCGTTAAAATTAATTTTTCCATCAAAATTTACTTATTGGAACAATTGAGCTTCAGTTCTCTAAAATGGCTATTAAAGTACTGATCATTTCCGAATATTTATGTCTCTAAATTGACCCAGAAAGTTGGTCGAGGAAATTAGAGATTTTTATTAGTAGGTTGCTAACCTGAGCCTGAGCTGCCTGTACTTTATTTCTTAATTAACTGATAGCAATAGTTTGATGCAGTTTTTGTGTCTGGACAAGTAGATTGAGAATAAGTTTGCATCTCTAATAGGGATGTTGACCCCATTCATAAATAATTCTAAGGCATCATTTATAAAACACACGAGACACTTTATTTTAGGCCTAATAACTCAGTACAATTTCATTTAAGAGGCAAACTGATTTTTGGTTGCTTTAAAATCGTAAAAAAGTAAGGCAGTTAAGGTTATCAGATAGTGACGTCATAATCCGATATCGCCATACAAATTATAAGGAAGATATCTGTTTTGACAGCTCATAAAAAGTATGTAAATTGATTGGTGGTGTCAACTAGCCTATTGGTGGTGATGACAAGAGCTCAATTAAAATAAGTAGGTATTTGTTCACTGATCACTTGACATGAACTAGACGCTTTATTATAATTGCCTACTAAAATATAATGTATGTTATTTGCATAATCAGTTCTGAGTCATACGAGTATCGATTGTGTTACACTAATTACAGCGAAGTGCGAAAGCAGAATGATTCACGGCGACACCGTTTTATTCAATTGAATATTTTAATCAATACGGTTTCGCTTACCTACTTACCTACAAATATATTTTTAGGGTTCCGTACCCAAAGGTTAAAACGGGACCCTATTACTGAGACCTCGCTGTCCGTCTGTCTGTCCGCCTGTCACCAAGCTGTATCTCATGAACCGTGATAGTAAGAGAGTTAAAATTTTTGATGTATTTCTATAACAACAAATACTAAAAAAACAGAATACAATAAATATTTAATGGGGCTCCCATACAGCAAACGTGATTCTTTCCCGTTTTTATAAATAATGGTACGAAACCCTTCGTACGCGAGTCCGACTCGCACTTGGCCGGTTTTTTGTTAAGCTTGTATCACTAGTCGCGGTCCAGTCCCCCTAGCATGACCAACAAAACACGATATGATTTGATAACGATTTATCGACACCCCCAACTGTCAAAATATAATATACTTATACATAGCCGCTATCTTGAAATTTTATCGAACAGCGAGCATGTCCGTGCCGGTGACGTCACGGTCACGCTTGCTGTTTTAAAAAGTTCATATTTTGACAGTCTAGAGTTCTAGATATTTCAATGGTCTAGACAGGATCTCATAAACAAGTGTCAACCAAGCGTCAACTTTGGGCCGAGATCACGTCCTCTAGAGGTTTATTTTTATTCCACATACAACTTAATTATACCTATCACGACATTATCTCCTCCAGGTGCTCTCCGGCCACCAAGGAGAGATCTTCTCCTGCGCCTACTCCTACGCCGGTGATGCCATCGTCACAGCCTCCAAGGACAACACCTGCAGGATCTGGAGATGATTCGACTGGTGGCTATAAGGCCACTACCACTGGAACTTGCTTTTTCGTTGTCACATTTATATTTCCCGCTTTTGATATCACATAAAGCTATTAACACTTGATACTGGCCACAGCATCTTTGAAGAAGTTTCGTTCTATTTATAATTTGAATTTAAACATCAGTTGCTGGTCGATTTGGTGGAAAGAAAAAAAAAGAAAACGAAATTAAATTGAATATTTTTGAGATTGAGATTAGAAAAAAATAGAGACGCATTAGCATTTTGCCTATTAAGCCTTTAACTGCCATGAAACTAGACGTATTAGAACATCCGTTGGGTTTAATCAAATGGCGCCCAAAGTGAACCTTAAACTGAAAAATACATTTATCGAGAATGGTGGTTGCACTTTCAGATATGCACTGAAAAAAGTTTTGCAATCTGATTTATTTTGCTAATCTTTTATTTGAATTTGACAACAATAACGTGATTAGAACACAATAGGTTCTGTAGGTCACTTGAAGTTTATACAGGGTGTACAAAAGAATGGGACACTCCTTGAAACCACGTGATCAGCTGGTGATATACAAACATCGAAATCGTGATTTCATTTTCCGATGCTCCATACATTATCATGCGAGTAAGTTTGTATGAAGCAGGCGGAGCAGCTAAAACAAATTGTCGATTTCGACGTTGCTCTAATAGAAAAAGTTGTTCCTCTGGATGTTTTTATAAACGGTATATCAAGCCGAAGATAGCCAATGTTAACATATGCATATAAATAGTATAGTGAAGACAGAAATTTTATATAATTATAATCATTTAAATTTTTAAAATTTTAATACTAAACATAATCTTTAGAATCCTATTTGAATGAAAATATATACTTTCTTTTAAAAATGATATCTAAATTCTGACTTCACCATAGTATTAAATATGCATATGTTAACATGGGTTAGTTTTGGCTTGATATACTATATATACCATTTATCTAACAGCATGTATAAGACCAGTTGATCACATGGTTTTAAGGAGTGTCCTATTCTCTTATACATAAGCTCTTTATTGGGTAGTTCCTCTTGGTAGATCAGTACATATAAGGTACCTATAGTTTTCAGCTTTCATTCTCATCATCTTCTTTGTGTCTCTCTGTATGATTTGTATCTTATCTTATTTCTGTCTTTCTCTTTCTATCGCATCAAAATGTAGTGCCTAGAGATTTTATAAAATTTTATTAATCCTAGAATTTTGAATTATGATAATATGTTTTAATCAGTCGTTATTGGCTTAGTATTGACATCAACAAACAATAACACAGTTACCGAACAAGGACAGTTTGATAATTTTCTAATCAATAGAATTAACCTTTCATAATTAGCAACCATCGTAAAACAAGTAAACTTATTTCTAAAGTTTATTATTATTACCTACATAATTATTGTCATGTTGTTATTTATTGTAACGAAGCACTACATATAATTTGTAATAAAGATAAACTTCAATAAAATGCAAATTTTATTACTGTTCAATGCATTATTTAATGTTAACAATAAACCAAATTTTACAATTACCTACTGAGTAGTTTATTACTTCGCACCTATATACAAAGAAATACTTACATATTTACTTAATTTTACCTGAAATAAAGCAATTATGAATAAACGTAAAAAAAATTGCAAACATTCTTATTTTAGAGTCCGGTAAATATGATGAAAATTCACATCAATAGAGAAAATGATACTGCCAACTTTTTAAGTAAGTAGTCCAAGTCAAACACACAAATAACGTATAGTGGCGGCGCGCTAGACAGATAGGCCACTCGGAACTAAGCGTCAAAATCGTAACGCACAGATTGACAATTGCGTTGACATGCAATCTCGGACGATCTGGGGCAGTACTACAGCGGACTGTCACTCACGACAGCTTACTACGCATTGATCATTGTTACGTGCGAAAAAGTTTAAAAAAAACTAAAAACCGACTTCAAAATGAAACTAAAAAGCGAAAAATAATATTGACTAAAACATACCTAATCAGTTCTTTTTGGAGTCGGTGCCAGCCATCGAGAGTTAAAATGTGTTCATTCGCACCGACTCCAAAAAGAACTGATTAGGTATGTTTTAGTCAATATTATTTTTCGCTTTTTAGTTTCATTTTGAAGTCGGTTTTTAGTTTTTTTTAAACTTTTTTTATTTTACAATTTTAAGTGTTAAGTCCTCTATTTTTTCCCTCCTAACTTCGCCAAAAATTACTTTACAGCAAAGTAACCTTAACTAATATTGGTCCTCTATGGACCCCCAATCCAATGGTATAATAAAAATAAGGTGTTATATAGGGTCAATTTTTTGACGAAAATTTATAAGTCTTAAGAAAAGGGTTTACCTACACTCCAACCAGAACGGCGGCTATTTTGGTGTCGTAACCATAGGATAAGGTCTCGCGTTAAATAACAGGTTAAATTAAGAAAGGAACTTTCAAATTTTTTTTCGTTACTGGGTGTGCAGGTACGCCCCCAGTAAATAAAAATTGGCGGTCTGGTACCTCATAAGCTCCACATCTGCTCAACACACTGCGAAATACGTTCTGTCGACAAATTGCAGTATTATCTTCTTACTCCTATCCGTTAAGGAGTTCTGTGGCTTCCATCATCAGGTCAGCAACATGACATGATGATTACCAGACCCAAAAATCAGCATCGAGTCAGAAAATATATGCAAAACATTATGGGTGCCTATAAAAATTGAGGGTTGCCCTAAATTTCCCAGGGATCCCATCATCAGAATCTGACTCGGTGGAAATGGGACCACCTCAAGAGTATACCCTTTCAAACTAAAAAATAAATTTTGAAATCGGTCCATAATTGACGGCGTAATCGCGTAACATACATACAAAAAAAAAAAAAAAAACAACAACATTCAGACGAATTGAGAACCTCCTCCTTTTTTTTGAAGTCGGTTAAAAATGGATTTATGCGTTTTTATTACTGCTGCAGTGTGTTTGGATGTTTGGAATACAACACAAAATTATGATTACTCGTTCTTCAAATTTCCAAATAATTTTAAAAGGTATATAAAACTGGGTCTTTGTTTTCTCTTGTTAGTAAAGTAAGTAAGTAGTAAAGGGTAAAGATAAGTTTTGATAGCGATCAATCATTCATTTCATTAAACATTCAGCAGGTATGAGCTTTTAAATTTTCCTTAAATCATCACTGATATAACACCAGTGTTTTAGGTAAGCGTTGAATAAAAGATAATAAACATATTAAATTATTCATTGATTAATTATTTTTTCATTGTCGTTGCTACGATAAACACGTCAGTATATGTCATAACAGTAACTAATGTAGTTAGTACGTATAATTTCTAACAGAACGCAGCTGCCGCCGCTGTTAAAAACGACAGTCATTGAAGAAGCCGAGTTGGGGAGAGTAATTATTGCTCTGTCTTCCCATTTAGGCCTAGACGTATGATAAGATGAATGAATAAACTAATCGTTTTATCGGTGTAATAAAGCACACTTTTTATTTCAAAAATCAGAATAGCAACCCTAGGCAGTCAGCCCAATTTAGGCAGTTGTTTTCGAAAACGGCGGGAGTGGACCTTCTGTATTTTTTCTATTTTGTGTCAAACATCACAATAGACTTTGAACGGGAACACATTATAAGTACTTACTAAGTTAGTAATTCTAACATCACTTCTTCTTCAAACATAGCCAAATTACTAAAGTTTTTTAATTTAAAAACTATTTTTTGAAATTAAATGAATAAAACTATTTTTAAATACATCTTTAAGAAATGGTGACTCGAATTATTTGTGAATGTCAACGATCCAATTTAAGTTCCTATTTATGCCAGTGTCGAGTAAATTGAGAGGAAATTTAATCGGATCGGCAATATCAACAAGTGTAAACAAAGAGTCAAGCGCAAACGAGAGCATCCTGCCGGGGCGGGGGTCAAATGAGACCCGATAAGCTGCGGACACTCACAGAGAAACTAGTTATTTATTGATATTTTATTTAAAAGGCAATACAGCAAACAGACTACAAACATTATGCAATAAAACGAAAAAAGGTACATATTACGAATCCATTTTAAAATCTGTCGACTAATAGGTTCAATTTAGTCCAGAAAGTTCAACTTTTGAAATAAATTACAAAGTTGAAATAATCGGATTTTTTGTCCAATTACTTTAACTAGTTGCACTTTGTAAAAATTCAATAGAGGGTCGACTTATAATATAATAGACATATGAGTAATTTTTAGCAACTTAAATAAAAATGATTCTTCAAGCCAAGGAATCGTGTAGTTACTAAAACTCAGTCGTTTCGTGGACTTATAGGCGATGCGGGTCAGTGCATCGAATGGCTCCCCTCTCATTTAGACACTACATAACTTCAGGTCTAAACCGTCACTTCAGCGACAGTGCCGCGTTTCTCAGAAGTCGACCTAGGATCGATCAATCGCCAAAGGAATCTTTGAGGCTTTCCCTGCACCTTTTTGAGGCTTAAATTATTTTAGAAGTATCAAGTGAAAGAAAAAATATACAGGTGAGGATGAGGAAGTCCGTCTTTGCTGAAGAGTTGATCATTTCGTCACTTACTAAAAACAATCGCAAGTCATCTTACAATAAGTACAAAAATACCTACCTACCGAATCAAATTAAGGAACATACGTCATGTTTTACTAAGTAACTAACACTTTTGTAGTCGAGCGTACGTAAACATTACATAAGTGAACAGACCGTCCAACTGCTGCCGGGCTTATTAGCACTGTGAACTCCACACAGGGCGGTTGTGTGCAATATTTGCACTATATCCAGTGATAATGTGGCCAAAGATATTAATTATAACAGTACTTGTGGCGCTAGTGAAGTCAGAATACAAGTATGAGACGAAGTATTTCAAAGTGCCGTTAGACCACTTCGGGTATCAGAGGAGCGAATGGTTTCAGATCAAATATCTCGTCAACGATGAGCATTGGAACACAGAAAATGGACCTATATTCTTTTACACCGGCAATGAGGTAAGAGAATTCTGATATTACGCTTAGTTTCATCTGTTATCGCGATATAATTCCAATTTTAACCCAGATTTTATTTATTTACCTATCTTGAGTGTTGGTTCAATGAAGCGTGAATATTTTAATTCGAAGTTTTAAAAAAACAAGTGATGAGTCAGTTGACTCTATCGAATCTGTGCAGCTAAAACACTTTTAAGCAATAGTTTTGCTGTGTTCAGGCTATCCTTTAAAAAGTAAATTATGTAACCGGGAATCCCAAGACCGTTACGTTAGTAACATTTGAACTTTTATCATTGGAGAGAGATTAAGTATGTAGCCGGCTGCTTGTATTGTCTTATTCAGAGTGCATTTGCTATTCCGGGACTAAGTTAAACCACTGTTTTCACGTACAAAAATCAGTGGTTAAAGCTTAGTCTGGACTACTAAATGCACTCTGAATAAGACAGCTAGTGATTAATTAGTACAATAGTAACTTATGTACACTGTTTAATAATAATATGTAAGCAGTCAAGATGTCTATTGATACAAGATATGGTTTGGGTTGTTATTATGAGCCACTCGATTTGTAGTATCAAGTCGTATATATTTTAAAATACAATACATTGCAATATGTGTCATGTCATGTAAGTATGTTCGACATTGCTAAAGAAATTTGTTCCGTTTTGACAAACAATATTGAAATTAACTAAGCTTTTTGTCTTTCATCACAATTTAAAAGTGTCGTGTGGTGCCGGCACGTTAAAAGAATTGCACCACCCCTTCTCGTCGTAAGAGGCGACTACAGGAGAACCGCCATAAAAAGGGCAGCTGCGTCTCCTCTCCACCATTGGCCAAACTGCGATCGCCAACCCGCCTGCCAAGCGTGGCGATTATGGCAAAATCCTCATTTTCGAGAGGCCTGTGTCCAGCAGTGGACTGATATAGGCTGGTGATGATGATAACAATTTAAAATTAGAGGTTGCATTAAAATAAATTAATAAAGTTTATTTTGCGTGTCATAATACGTTGACAATAAAATTATCTTAATTTGTTGTTGAAAAGAGGTATGTTTATGTTGAATTATTTGAAAATACCTATTCGTGTTTATATTTATGCACAGATTAAAATAAAAATGTAATATGTAGCAACTTTAAAAATGTAATGCTAACTTATTAACCCGTTATTGTTCATTTAGGTACATAAATCATATGTATAACCCATTAACATTAGCCAGCGAAACGCTCTACTGATATCGATAAGTAAATCGGCCAAGTGTGTGTTGGGCCACGTATAATGTAGGGTTCCGTAGTTTCCCGACAAATACGGGGTCTTTTCTTACCTGTTTTACAAAATGACAACGTCATCAAAGTAATTTTCTTCGTCAAGTACAGTCCAACAGCACGTCGACCTACCCAAAAAGATAAAAGTTCTCCAACAGATTTTCAACTTTAAGCTGACATGTAGAGATCATTTTCAATTGAGAAAATTTGATGATTTGTGGTAGGTCGATGAGCTGTTGTCTGTAGGTACATTTTACAAGTTAACTTCGTAACATGTAGAGCCTACTTAGCTGTATAATTATCCTCTAATACTACAGCCTCGTTACATACTACAGCCGTTCATTTTCTTCAATTTTGTCTTAGCACCGGTAGAGATACATGACCCTAACAAAAATGCACTTTAAGTACGCACAAAATTTTGCAAACGGATCCCTGACTTGTAACTCGAGAACGGCTGGACCGATTTTCATGGTTTATGATTTGTTTCATTTGTCTCTGCCCCGAATAGCAGAATAAATAATAAAACCATTGAAAAGCTGACGAAATAAAAATAACTGTAGGCGGTACGAAGTTCTCCGGGTCCCGGTCAGCTAGTACATATTTATATAAAAGATTGTTTTCGCTAAGCTAATAAGTATAATACCGTTGGTCAGTCGTACGATTACTACTAGCAAAGTTGAATGACCGAATAACTACTGAATACAATGGCCAACAACCTTTTACAAAAAATAGTTGTGCGATTTCGTGTACGAATTTTTCTAAATGGTTCCAAAATATGTTTCCAGATTTATTTTCGTACTAAGGGCTGGTCGTTAGACACCAATCTAGATATCCTGCTTCTTAAATTATAATTATAATCAAGCCTATTTGCAAATAAGCTAAACTTAAATTGAAGTAAGTATATACTTACTTACCTAGTTTGTTAGCAGGAAAAAATAGCGTGTTATTTTTACCCTACATTTTCCCGGAATTATAATCGTCTAAACGCTGTACCGGTACTTAAAACACAGTACATTTGTGTTAAATGTGATAATTATTACGCCAATCATATTTTATACAATGTATTCAAAGTCTTATCGGTTGACTTTGACTGTCCAGTAGAGTAAACTCTTGTTGAACTACCGATTCATGAGTTTAAAATCCACATTAAAAAAGTCCTTATGACAAAAGGATATTACAAATTAGAAGATTATTTAAACGACAAGAGTGTATGGACTTAAACTGCCTAGCTCGCACTTACTAATTGTCTTGTAAAATGTATTTCCTGTAAAATCTGGCTGACAAAGGTGACTGAGTTTATTGCGCCGTTTCCTCTCATCACCAGCCTATAATATGTAGTCCCGAAGCGGTGGTAGGGCTAAGTTATATTTTGGGACGTGTATAAGTGCCCGGAGGAGGGCCTACATACAGAATAAATAATTTCATTTCATTTCAGTACTATAAAGCTGTGATAGAACGTAATTTAACCCTTTGACAGTCCTTTGCATTACATGACAAGCAGACCCATTGTTTTAATACGCGCTCTGCAAACATAATGTTTAGTATTTGTTCGCTTCGGTGTCGTCTATTAGACTTGTAATAAGCATTCCATGTCACATCACAACTCAAAAAAGAACCATTCAAAATGTTTCAGGGTCAAATTGAGGAGTTCGCCCAGCATACGGGATTCATGTGGGAGATCGCTCAGGAGTTCAACGCAAGGATTGTTTTCGCAGAACATAGGTAAGTACAATCATCTTCATCAGCTCACTGCTGGACGGCCTCTGCTAATGCACGCCACTCAGCTTAAGCCTCGACTATTCTTATCCATTTACTCACAACAGCTTTGCTTGCCCTACACTCCGTTTTCCATGTTATGGTCTCTACTCAAAAACACGTATACCCCTCAGTTATCAGAGCTAAGGCAAATATGACCACTGGCATGTCAAAAATCATTAAACTTTCGCGTTGCATTATAACTAATGTCGAGGAATTTAAGTAGTTATCAATACTACTACATACTATTGTACGTCGCGTTTAGACCCGTGATTAAGTTTTAGTTAAAAATCATTAAAGTGCGATTTCTGAGGCATTGCGTGGTCGGTCATACTACGACAGCTCACACATCTACCTACTTAGTAGCAGCTAGCAAATAATAGGGAAAATAAATTTATTTGTTGTATAAACGTAGTGCATAATGCTTTTCTCCTCCTAGCGATCAGTCCCGTTTCTAGGTGCGGGGAAAATTAGGTCCTCGAAAGGCTATTCTAGGTAGGCATAATAGACCTAGATGCGGTATGCCTAGATAAAATATTTAAGAGATTACTATCATAGATCTATAACCCTTAGAACCCGTGCTTCCCCTAAACACACCATAGTTGTCCGCTCGGTGTTTTCCCTCACCGCCGTTGGTATGTGGTATAAGTATAAATCCCTTTACATGTATGTAGATTCCAAAGATCATGAGGTAAGACTGTACTACTACTAATATTGAGCTATTACTATAAAGCTCTTTTAGTGTAGCCTTCTGTTTAAAGATCGCCATATACCTAGCTACCACAGTGAAGTGACCCAGTAGCATCTCCAGCACTGACTAAGGGTTACGTCTTTTGGACTGGTTACAGTTTTAATCTAGTTTATAGTCTTCTGAATCGCAAGTCAGTCCAGTTAGCTAGCCACGAGTCAATGACCATGCTACCACAAAATAGACAGCAAATTGAACCACTGGATCTATCCCGACACGTGTACATACTCCCCGATGGCAGATGAACTACAAAATAGACAAATTTAGTATCTAAGCCTTACCGTATAGGCCGTAGATTTACTAAACACAGAATAACGATTGCAGGTATTATGGCGCGTCAATGCCCTTCGGGAACAAGTCTCTGGACAAGGAGCACATCGGCTACCTGACGTCCTCGCAGGCGCTGGCGGACTACGCCGACCTCATCGACTACATGCAGGGCCACGCCGTCAAGCCTAAGTACCCGGTCATTGCTTTTGGAGGTAAGACTTTCTATTTAACAGAAAAAAAACCGACCAAGTGCGAGTCGGATTCACGCACGAAGGGTACGCATTATCTAGAAAAACGGCAAAAAATCAGGTCTGTTTTATGGGAGCCCCCTTAAATATGTATTTTAGTATTGTTGTTATAGCGGCAACAGAAATACGTCATCTGTGAAAATTTCAACTGTCTAACAATTACGGTTCATGAGATACAGCCTGGTGAAAGACCGACAGACGGAAGGACAGACAGACAGACAGACAGATAGCCGAGTCTTAGTAATAGGATTCCGTTTTACCCTTTGGGTGGGTACGAAACCACAAAAATTAGGACGGAGAGGTCTTACTTGTCTCTTGCAGATAATTTGCTGGAGAGGCATTTCAGCCATTTTGCTCATACTATCCAAGCGAAATATCTCTGATAGTCATATACAACTACATAATCTCAAAAAAAAAATTACGTTGCAATAAAGTTTTGTAGCAATTTTTATCTGTAGTTATTATTACTCCAGATTTAAACACTGAATAATTTGGTAGGTACCTGAAAGAAACAGTTAAAAAATGACCGAAGAATATGGAGCTTAAAGAAGGAGGCGTATACCCTACTATGGAATAGCAAACGATTGTGTGGCGTCGTTAGTTTTGATTTTTTTTACTGAATGCTTTAACTACTTACCTTAGGATCAGAACATCAGAGCAATAGGTGTGATATTGCCTAATAACACTCCTATATTTCAAAATCGAAACTTCTTTATCCAGGTTCCTACGGCGGCATGCTGGCCGCGTACTTCCGCATGAAGTACCCTCACATCGTCACAGGCGCCATCGCTGCTTCAGCCCCGATCCACATGTACCCTGGCATGGCGCCCTGCGACGCTTACTACCGGATTGTCACCTCCAGCTTTAAGGTGGAGGCTCAGAGCTGCAAAGACAGCATCAAACAGTCTTGGAAAGTCATCAGGTACCTACTTCATTTAGAGCCTATGACTCACCCTCCCTACTCTTCTTTCTTTCTCTTACCCTTAGGTATATGGAAGAGCCAAAGCATAACAATGCCAATGGTAAGACGAGCGAGTCAGCCAGCGAGCACAAACTTCTTTCAAAAAGGCACCTGAGCTGAGGCAGTTGATATTTATTCTTTTGTAGTGTAATAGTAGTGCATTATTATCTTTTCAAATAAAACGGTACAGTATAGCAACCATGTTTAAATAAATAATAATCAACAATCAATCTACGACCCGCAAGGTTTTGATTGTTTGACTTAACATTTAACTCTTAATTACTCTACACAACCGAGGCACAAAACTATATAAGTAATTATGATCTCGAGACCACTTAATCCAAATAAAAGTATGGTTTGCTTCATTAAAACAAACCTGTCCTTTCCCCAGAGACTTCACAGCATCTGCCAACAATAGCGCCTGGTTGAAATCCAAATGGAACCTCTGCGATCCGCTCAAGAATGCCTCAGATGTGCAAGAGCTGCTCGACTTCCTCAAGTCAATGTACGAGACCCTGGCCATGGTGAACTACCCCTTCCCTTCGGATTTCCTCGTGCCGCTCCCGGCGTACCCTGTGAGGGTCGTGTGCCAGTACTTGAATGAAACTACCACTAATAGCACGCTTCTTTTGGAGGTAAGTTAATATAGGGTATGTCCATAGTAATCCAAATGGCACAAAGATTTTGCCATGAAAAATAAACAAAACAAATATTTCAAGCTTTACTGATCAATGGTTCTATCGTCGTTTTAACTGTCTTCATTATCAGTAAACACTTTTTGGACTTGGTTACTCTTGTTACTATTGAAATGAGTTGTTAGCTAAGCTTGGGGCACCGTACCTACTTCAAAAGACTTCACTTGTTGGCCCTATGTCTAGCCCCTATTTCTCAGGAAATAAAGGGTGTAAAGTTGAAATTAATAGCAAATACTAAGATTATTACTAAGAATAGCCGAGAATTAGGCTCAGTGGCGTGCATTGGGAAAGGCCTGACGAAGGCTGATTAGGTATGATTTATTATGACTAAGTTAACTAACATAATACAGTTCCTAATAATGTTGAATTCTATTGCTAAGCGCTCTCTGTTCCAATTTCGTTTACAAATTTGTGCATTTCGTAAAATTATTTCTTATTTACAGCGCCTGGGAAAAGTATTGGATATTTTTACCAATTACGACAAGAAGACAAAATGCGTCGACTACAAGAAAGGGAGTGATTATGGAAACCTGGATGCAAGTGGTTGGGATTATCAGGTAACTTTCATTTTAGTCTTCATAATAAGAAATGTTCTGACTCTGCACAGACTGTTTGATCAACGGCCAAAGAATGACAGCTACCAATCTTTTAAGAGTGCTCATTCTGCCGACCGGTGGTAGATGGAAAGGAAGGCGTGATCACATTAAACAGGGTTATTTGAAAAACATCAACCTCGCACGACTAGATAGTTAACATCATAAACAACAACATTACAATATTCTACGAGTTTTGTTATCCAAGATTTTCCCAGCTTAAAGGCTTGGATTAGATTATGTCGCGACAGTACAATAAATTCTATGTTTGTAAGTCTATGTTCCATTGTTTGATTCCCGATTTGATAAATGTAGGCGGTGCAGTCGCGGCGCACGACTAGCGAACACGTAACTTCTCGTCTTCTGGGGAACTTTCGCCTAGCGCTCAACTTCCGTGTACCTTAGGATCAGAGCAATGTGTGTGATGTTGTCCAATATTCTTTTCATAAGATAGGTTTAGCTTTCGTTGGGCAAACTATCAATGTTAAATTTCCTACTCCCAGGCTTGTACAGAGATGGTGATGCCGATGTGCACAAACGGCGAGTACGACATGTTCGAGCCGTTACCCTGGAACCTCACGCAGTACTCCGAGGAGTGCCACGCGAAGTACGGCGTCTACCCTCAGCCGGACGCCGCCAGGATTGCTTATGGAGGGGACCGGCTTGCGGCCGCCTCGAACATCGTGTTCAGTAACGGCTTGCTGGATCCGTGGACTGCAGGTATGTTCATCACCGATTATCATCATTTCAGCTACAGAGCGTACTGCTGAACAATGGCCTCACCCAGTGACTTCCAGATCGGCCAGATGGAAGCAACCTGCAACCAGCGGCTTCCTGCAACCTTTACGGGGTCGTCTGTCCACCTTGTGGGTGTGAGTCCCACGCTGCGCTTGCCACTGCCACTGCCACTTTAGCTGGCTAATTCGCTAATCCGTCGGGTGCTGTGCAACTTTGAGCTTACTTCGTTTTAACTGGTTTGGTGCTGTATATGATGTTTAATATCGTGTTAATGGATTAAATTCACTAATCCTTAGATGCACAAGTGGGCCTTACCATGTTATTGTGATTATTATTTTAAAATCTGTCATTATTATTATTAACTTACTGGTCTTTCTAATTCTACTAGGAGGTATCCTGAGCACAGTGAGCGAGTCCGTGGAGGCGGTGGTGCTGCTGGACGGCGCGCACCACCTGGACCTGATGCCCAGCAGCGCCGCGGACCCGCCAGCCGCGGCCTACGCGCGCCGTTTCCACAAACAGCGGATACACAAGTGGATCAGACAGTTTAGGACCAATAAGAAATAGTTTACTCAACTTTAGTCTTATTAAATGATACTTAGCTATATTTGTGTTTTTTTTGTTGTGAAGCCCGTTTGTTGTGAAGAGCGTGAGATGGCGTGAGACGAGTGGCCGTACGTAGGCACAGGAGTAGAGAAACGGAATTATAGATGGCCATACATTAAACTTCGAATTGAGAGCATCCATTTTTACTAGGGTTTCGTCTCGTGCATCAAAGAAAAAAAGTAAGTAACCCTTCTAGGGTCACTTTTATGCATCTGTTTGTCTACCAAAACCCTTTTTCTCTGAAACGTAAAGGGATCAGGATCAAATTAATATAACAACAGTATTAAGTACTTAAATACTCTAGTTTACAATTCCTTTTACCCAACGCGATTGCGTTTGCTTGCGATTGCAAAAACTATTAGCGGGAAGAAAAATATTTAAGATGATTCCCATGTTTGATTATTAGATCAGTGGTCTTGGGCTCTTGGCCTAAGCATAAACGCCAAAAATAGATCTAGGCTTTATGGAAACATTCGAGGCCGTAAAACTTAGAGAAAAACAAAACATCTGTGAGTTTGACATTGACAGTTAAAAGTGAGGTTATTATTTTGCATTGCAGAGCTTCGCAAGTTTGTTTACCTCGTATATTCTGCTGTTGTTAAATTAAATTCTTGCTTTTTATGTATAAACAACATAAAACAAAGATTTCTCAACAATATGGGTACAACCTGTAAGTACTGTAATGAGCCGGAGAACAAGCAAACTCGACCGGGTCTGATATGCGAGAGTTGTATATGTTTTGTGCATTTGTCGTGTTTGCGTCGCCCCGGCACCCCAGGCGACTTCATATGCGATGTATTCTTCGATTTTACATGTGAAGACTGCTCGCCGAACAATAAAGAAATCTTCAATCGTAATAAATTCCCGTGGTGAGTACCTTTTGATCAATGGACAGTAGCAACTAGCAGCTAATCTTTACATTTATTGATAAGAATTTCTATACTGAATCTCCTATTATGTTGGCTTAGAAATATTACAAGGTCTATTATTTTTTTATTTAAGGATATATAGCTCTATAACAGTGGCAAGCATTGGTTTTATTTCAAGGTAGGCAGTCGTTACTTATAAATGTGCTTTATTGATGAAAATCAGTGGCTTTCGTCAATAACACACATTTGTAAGTAACAAGTGCCTACCTTATTTCAGTTATCAGGTAGGCACTGCCTAATTGCCTATATGAACCGCACACACCTGCTCTATTTATGTTTATTTGCAAACACTGCTAACAAGCTTTAGATCAGTATTTAGAGTTACGTCTCATATAATATGTAAGTCATGCGTCCCCATCCAAGCACTTACCTCTGGATACTTTGAAATCTATGATATCTATGCACTATTTTACCTGCACAATAGACATGTAGATATGGTACAAAATGGTCCAGATTCCCCATTAATGGTTACAGAGGCCTAATAGCGACTGCTCAAAATGTAAAAACTAGATTATAACTAGATTTGCCACACCTCAGAACAAGGTCATGATAATGCATGAGACAAAGAGCTAGGATAGGGATGGCGAACCTTTATGCAACAATGTGCCATTTTTTCCAAAGAAATATCTATTTAGGTCATAGATGTCCCATCAAATAATTTTGACTTTGTCATCATTAGGTTGATGGTACAGTGACACTCTATAGGGAAACATCACTTGCATTCGCTTGTCATATAATACTTACTTTACACTTTTTTTCTCTTAGTGCATTATTAATTTTGTGATTGTTGATATTTCCAAAATATTCTGTCGCATGCCATTGGTTTGCTATCCCTGAGCTAGGAGAAACAAAAGTCATGTAAGCTGCTAGCATATAACAATGAATACGCTTTTATGAAGCAGCACCTTCATAAATATTCACATTATCTCAAACTATCTTTTATTACCACCAGGGTGAATGTAATTTTACTAACTCTACATCACCTGAGCAACCAATCCCAGGGAATGAGCAACAATGGCTTCTTCCACTACAAGACGCACATCTGCTCTTTCATTGATCGTTCATGGCACCTGCTGTTTGGGGGGCACACGTAAGTAACATAGATAAATACTCTTTATTTGCACACTATACAAAGAAATTGCAGTAGCTGTTTCATCATCGTCATCATTTCAGCCACAGGACGTCCACTGCTGAACATAGGCCTCCCCCATTGACTTCCAGATCGGCCGGTTGTAAGTGGCCTGTATCCAGCATCCGGTTGCTGTTTACAGAAATAAAATAAATAAACATCACATACTTTGATCTTGAGGTAAGCAGCTAAAGCACTTGCGTTATAGAAATCAGAAACAACGACGGTACCACAACACGCAGACCCGAGACAGTATAGAAAAGTTCGTTTTCTACATTGCCACGACAGGGAATTGAACCCGGAACCTCAGAGATGGTGACGCCAAGTCCGGCGCGCTCGCCTGTTAACTACGGAGGTCGTCAATTAATTTAATGATAAACATTTCTGTAATTCCAGTAAGCAAAAGAAGAACTGGGTGGGCACAATAGCCGGAGTTCTGTCGGTGTACAACAACTTGGTGTTCCGGTCCGGTTCCGTCTTCCTCGGAGAGACTGGCTGGTGGAAGCTGCTGCATGGCTTCTCACCTGCCGTCGCTGCTGATATAAGTACGAGTTTCTATCATAATATTTGCCCTTTCATTTAAAGCTAAAAACTTGACGTCAACAACTACCGTTTATTCTTAATTTTGTTTAAAGAAAGGTAAACTGAAATACTTTCGAAATAATGGAAATTAATTACTGTTTAATGTCAGGGCTTATTCAATTTATTTATTTAAGCTGCAAAATAAGTTATAAAATCGATGAGTTTGTGGACACAGTTTTGAACACACCAAAACACATTCGTTTCAAAAAATGTGCTATAAAAACTTGTGTGAGTGTTTACCAAAACTTGAGACAGTAAAATAGACACATTATTTTTTTTATTTAAAAATAGATGTATTATTGTTTTATGTTGCAGTTCAAGAGATAGCCAGGGAAAAGCCAAAAGGCAGACCTCGTAATCAGCTGTCTATGGCAAAAGTTATATTTACTCAAAAAGTCACCGAAATGGGTAAGTAAACTTTTTTAACCCTTCAACCACATGAGTAAAGAAACGGAACAGAGACAAAGCTACATACGAATGCGCTGTGATAGGTACATCACTACAAGTGCAACGCGTGTGTGTGCGTGACCACTGGCCGCTTGTCACGTATGAGCCGAAACCGCTTCAAACTAGATCAGCCAGTGGTCAATCTCAGGGCGTGCAGGCGTGACACGACGCTCGAATGTCGTGCGTGTTTTGTTTTTGTTATCGAGTTTCATTACTTTACTTTTACCGTTTCTTTACTCATGTACTTCAACTCCCGGCAAAAATAAATAACAATAGATTAACCGGTTAACGCTTGGATGTCGCAGGATTAATCAATGATTGTTACTTTAAAAAAATCGTTGTGATTTGTATCGATCGTATTTGTATTAAATTCCAATTTACCTAAAAAAAAAACCTACTAAATCATAACAATTTTGCAATTCTTGTTTTTTGTACACTAAAACAGGAATTAAGCCATCATAAACGTTATTTAACTTTTGTTAACATGACAACGAACGAAAACAGTAATACTTAAGTAGTCTTTACAAATAAAAATGTTAGAATGTCAGTCCTCTGTGTTACCCCTTACACTATTTACCTAATTATGTTGAAACTTTGATAAGACTATTCAGGTGTCCTCTACCTGAGAGGGTTTGTTAACAAAATACATAAGACACGTTTAGTTTTTTTTTCTGCATGTGGCTCAGACATTTTTTTGTACAGGCTAACAAAGTACGTCATCAAATCAAGAATTTCAAAAAGCTATAAAAAAATGACTACTGTTTAAACATTTTTTTTATTAAAATTTGTTTCCTTAATTGCTTTATACTTTTATAAAAAAATATATTAAAAAATCCCCTAAAATTTACATACCGAATTAAAGAACACGCGAACAAAGTCGCGGGCAATTTTTGTGATTTGATACACATTGAAATTCTTTTGCTTCAAATGCACGGTTACATTGCAAGGAAGTGCCAAATTTTAAAAATAAGATCTAGGGAATAATATAAAAGCGCGTCTTCATCGTTTTTTTTTTTTGTTTTCAACTATAATTTTAATAACATTAACTTTTAAATATCCGGGAAAAATGACTACGTGACCTGCTCGGTCATTAATAAAAACAGGCATCCGCCACGGTGCCGATGCCGAGCCAACCACGACCCTATGCAAATCTCTGGCTTGTACAGGCGCTCCTGCTGTTAAAAATGTACCTTACATCGAAAGGCTAAGGCTTGTTTTCGCGCGCCATTGTGACTATTAATGCATTGAACTTTGCAGTTCAAGGTCTTTTTATAAAAGAGACAAGATTATCCATCTTTTAACAGCGGATAGTAATAATTAAATATTTGCAATGTAACCCTGTATACGCCATTTGAGTTTTGGAGGAGTTAGGCTATGCATGACTGAACTGAGAGCCCATATCTTCGCGTCAGGATATCAGCATCTAATCCACACCGATGAGGACGAGGCCCTCCTGGTGCCTATCGAGCCCACACCAGCTAAGAAGAAGCGGCTGGAGTACAGCGCCTCGAGCTGCAGTGTCTCGTTCTACGACCAACTAGATTCGGATAGCAGGTATGTAGTAAATTATGCTTATGCACTATCGCGGGCTCCTACGCCTGACCGGTTTTAAAGCTAAAATCGCTTGCAAGCACCACATTGCCACTCACTTCAAGCCACGCCCTACGTTCATTTATGTTTCGGGTTCAATAAAGACATAGCGGCCTTACTACAAAAAGATAGACTAGTGTTGAACACGTGTTGAACACCTGTTTACAGATAAGTCACCCAATTTGAAATGTTTGTTAGAAATATGTCTTGAATGTCAGATGTGTCAACATTTCATAGCCGACCTCCGTAGCCGAGAGGCGAGCACGCCGGACTAATTTGGTGTCGCCATCTCTGAGGTTCCGGGTTCGATCCCCGGTCGGGTCAATGTAGGAAACGAACTTTTCTATATTGTCTCGGGTCTGGGTGTTGTGGTACCGTCGTTGTTTCTGATTTCTATAACACAAGTGCTTTAGCTACTTACCATAGGATCAGAGCAATGTATGTGATGTTGTCCAATATATAATATATCGGGTGTAAAAAAAGGCTTAACGAAGCCGAATACTACATATACTACGTATTATTACGATCATTTTTTTCTTTTACACTATACCTGGGAAATGACGGGTTACCGAGTTATTGACAGTCAAAGTTACAATTTTTTTTTCAAAGATTTTTTACAAAATTGACTTCGGTTTGATAATACTAAACTTTTTTACAAAGAAACATGATCCGCTTACACACACAGGCATAGTATGTGGCGTGCGCGCTATATATTGCGGGTTAGAATAAAGTTTTTTTTTTTCGATACCCAAAAATAAAAGTAATTTCCCAGCAATTACTTTTTTTGCATTCTACTTGGTTTTATGTATAGAATTCGTGGTTTAAGGCTTCTTTAAGCCTTTTTTTACACCCTGTATATATATTTCAAATCGGTTGATTAATTTTAGACAAGTGTTTAACGCTAGTCTATCTATTTTGTAGTAAGGCAAGGTGTTTAGGCACAAGCAAGCAAGCTTCTATGTATCTAATTGGTATCTAGGCTTCACGACTAATATCAACCGATGTCAGCCGGGACCAACTTTTAACGTGCCTTCCGAAGCACGGAGATGCTCGTGATAAATGTCACTAAAATGGTTGGAATGGTCACCCATCCACTGAAATCAATCAAATTTATGAAATAAAATCTTTTTTTATATATTTTTCTTCCTATTTTTCCAAACACAAACAAAATTGTTGCCACTCGTTTGTTTGTATGCGCTAGGTACCTACGTTCTGTGACGAGCAAGTCCGTTTTCTGATTTTTCGGCGCAGCAGCGGCGCGACATCAGCATGCTCGGTATACGCGGTACAGAATGTTTACCGAGCGCCTATATTTCAATGGAGCGTTCCTGATTGGCTCGGTGCGCGCGGGAGCGGCGCGGCACAGATTCCATACTTTCTGTACCGCGTATACCGAGCATGCTGATGTCAAGTCGGCGCTATGGTGATCAAACGCGCCTAGGAATTTAGGATTTAAAAAGTGACTGTAAAATCCGGTTATACAGGGTATCCAAGAAAATAGGACACTCCTTAAAACCACGTCATCAGCTGGTCGTATACAACAACTTTTCCTATGGGAGCAACATCGAAATCGAGATTTTTTTTTCAGCTTCTCCATGCAAACCTACTCGCATTAACTCGCATACCTAGATGATAATGTATGGAGCATCTGAAATTAAAATCACGATTTTGATGTTGCTCCCATAGGAAAAGTTGTTGTATATGACCAGCTGATCACGTGGTTTTAAGGAGTGCCCTATTCTTTTGTACACCCTGTATAAAAGCAAAAAAATATAATGTGTTTTGACATATTTTTTTTTTTACTGCCCTTAAATTATATTTGATTTTGTCGGGGGGTCCAAGGGTAACCCTGTATAGTCCGGCCTGCTCGCCTCTCGACTACGGAGGTCATTTTGGAAACAATTTGTTATGTTATTCCCTTTAGGCAAGAAACAGAGGAGGTGTTCGAAGCGGCGCCGCACGCGGACGAGAGCCAGGGCTTCGATCTCGCGCAGTCGGCCTTCCATGTGAGCAACACTTATAAATTTGATTTTATTTGAAAATTATTTATATATCACACTTTTTAGGGTTCCGTACCCAAAAGGGGAAAACGGGACCCTATTACTAAGGCTCAGCTGTCCGTCTGTCTGTCTGTCTGTCCATTCGTCTGTTACCAGGCTGTATCTCATAAACCGTGATAGTTAAACAGCTGAAATTTTCACAGATGATGTTTTTCTGTTTCCGCTATAACAACAAATACTAAAAAGCAGAATAAACTAAAAAATTATGAGGGCTTCTATACGACAAACGTGATTTTTTTGCCGTTTTTATAAATAATGGTACGGAACCCTTAGTGCGCGAGTCCGACTCGCACTTGGCCGGTTTTTCTATTTCTTACACTGACACATAATACACACCGCTGTATATTAATTATTTGTATTGCGAGATAAACAGCACAAATTGTAATACAATGAATACGAAATAGTGCGAACCCTAAAGTTCAATATCGAATAATAAAAACCGGTCAAGTGTGAGTCGAAATCGGTAAGAATACCACACTGAATGAAAAAAAAGTATGCTGCCACAGAACCCTCTGCGCTAATCCGACTCGCACTTGGTCGGTTTTTTTTTAGATCATTGATAATACTGTTTGGTTATCAAAGCTATATAGCTTTGATAACCAAACTTTTCCGGATTGAGCAAGTTATGTTTCTTAAAATATTTTAAGAAACATAACTTGCTCATTGGGATGTGAATAACAATCATAAATAATATAACACCTTTTTTTAATCCGATAACCCGGTACATTATCATTTATTAGAAGAATCTGATTTTTGTTTGCTTCAAAACCAATAAAAAGTTTGGCAGTTGAGTCCGGTAAACAATGACGTCATAGCTTTCTATCGCCATACAAATAATAAGGCAGAGGTGCGTTTTGCCAGCACACAAAAAGTATGTCAATTAATTGGTGGGGTCAACTAGCCTATTGTTTTTTTTATTTATTTATTTAGAAACAAACGGTCATATACAAATTCAGAGACATGTAAAACATTAAAATAAACAAAATAAACCTACAGTTTCCTTAATTGCAGCAAAAGCAGAGATAAGAACAAAAATTACCAAAAACAGCTATATCCTGAAAAAAAAGAATAGCCACGATACCTATTTGTTTGTCTATTCTTACATAACAGTATATGTAAAAAATAAAAATAGAGAAAATAAAAGATACAAAATAAGAAAATGAATCATTTGAATGTTTTTTTTAAATCACTTAGCTTACCGCTGAATACATCAAAATCTTTAAGTTTGCCACTGTCATTAAATAACGCGCACACACGTCTAATAAATATATTTTTAGCATAACACGTCCTACTTAAGGGTATATAAACAAGATTTTTATTACGACAATTTCGCTCACGTCTACGAGGCACTCTGAAATAAATATTTTGTAAAAGCTAGGGGACGTCGAGATTTTAAACTCTTAATCCTTACAATTCCTAATGTCATAGCCAAAACCCAACTAATTATTTCAAAGAATATAAAAGATTTTTACTTATTTATTGCATTTACAGAACGATTCTTGGAAGAAATGCTGGAGCACTCCCTCGCAACCGGTTTCATACTACGACTCAGATTCTCGACTGAGCGGCTCCAGCCATCCCCCAGAGTCGCACTCCGATGACAACGACACCAAAAAATCGGTATCAGACGCAAAACCCAAGAAACTGGTACCAGACGAAAAGCCTTTTGTCAAACGGGAAAGTCTATTTTCCACCGAATTGAACTCCATCGACTTGCCTTGGGTGGATAAAGTATCGGAACCAGATAAAAATCTGGTACCGATGACACAGTATGAGGAGGTCCAACTTCTGAAGCAAGTGGAGGGGCTGATACCGAAAGTGAAGGATCCGAATAAAAAAGCGTATTTGTTCAGATTGAAGGCGAAGTTAGCTTTGAGACGACTGAAAAGGCACAAGCATCTGCCTATATTTGATTTGGACAGGTAACTTAATAATTATTAGTTATAACTTTGTATCTTTTGAAGAGTGCCATATACTAAAGAAATGATATTTTATGTAATTTGTTACAGAGAAGTGAAATTGTTAGCAGGCTACATAACGGAGGATCCCAGAGTCATAATTAACGCTGAGAGAGTGTTGGATAGGTTCCAAAGATCGGTAAGTCACTTAGGATAAAATAAAAATTCTCTGTCAACTTTTTAGACAAGCCTGATTTGCCATGAAAATTCTTGTCAGAAACGGTTTGTTCGTTTCTAATACTTTCGTTTGTTTCAAAAAGTCGTGCGACGTTAACAATCTCAATTTTAACACTTACAAGATTTTCAAACGTGACATGCACATATTTCTGACCTGCGTAGCCAAAAGGTGAGCAGAGGTGACTTTGCGTAGCCATCTTTGAGGTCCGAGTTCGATTCTCCGCCGGACCGTAGAAAACCTAACTTTTGTACTCCATACTATCTCGGGTCTGAGTGATGTGGGTACCGATGTTGTTTCTGATTTCTACGCATATGTTTTAGCTACATAGGTTATGATTACTTTAGGATCAGAGCAATGCGTGTGATGTTGTCCAATAGTTATTTCAGTATACGGAACTTAACTCGTCTGTATTTGATTAGAGCGATTTATAATAGTTCTTTTGCGTTAAGAATCCAGTAAGTCGTACATGTCCTCCGGCCTAGCCACTCCCCCTAACCAATGAAATCGTTCCTAATTAGAAAGTCAAATTCACAGTGACTTGTTGTACCCATACTTGCAGTTGCGAAAGAAACGATTATGAACACCACGATAATACACCCTTACCCTGCAGTTGCACTGATGATTCACTGCATTTTTAACGCGAGCATACTATAGGTAGGAGAAAAAGATTTTTTTTTAATGTTTCCTTATAATGTCACCAAAACCAACCAGATAAAAGTACAGCCAAAGATTTTATTACAAGTTTTCCCCTACCTATTAGTCACAAAATAGAAAAAATACAGAATGTCCACTCCCGCCGTTCTCCAAAACAACTGCCTAAATTGGGCTGACTACCTAGGGTTGCTATTCTGAATTTTTGAAATAAGTTAGTGTGCTTTATTACACCAATACATCGATTAGTTTATACATTCATCTTATCATACGTCCAGGCCTAAATGGGAAGACAGCAATATTTAATGTCAGTGTGTGCGTTAACAAAATGACGATTATGTTCGGATTGGAGTATCTGTCAAGCGCGCCGCCGCTATACGTAATTTGTGTATTAGTCCTATTACCTATGTGATGTCTTCCAATATCTGTTTAACTACTAAACAAACCTCTATAGTACCTGATCGCCAACCTATGCGGCACGATCGCGCACACGAGCGCAGGCCCCGCGCTGGCCGGCGCAGCCCTCGCGGCGCCCTTCCGCTCGCCGCACTCGGGCGCCGCGCTCAAGCCCTACATCCGCCGCGACAGCCGCACGCAGCCGCTGTGGCTGAAGCTCACTGATGAACTGTTAAGGAGGACGAATAGGTGAGAGATACAAGCTTTAGCATTCCAGCATCACCTTTGAAGTCTTAATGCTCATTTACATTCGAGTGATAGCTCGTTTACAGTTTCCTACGCGTGTCTGGTAGATCATTCGCACTCGGGCGCCTCACGCAGCCGCTCAGGGCAAGAGATATCACTTGCCCTGAGCGCATTTACACTCGCGTGCTAGGTCGTTTACACTCGCATTATAGGTCGCTTACACTCACACGCGGTAGTAGGTAGGTCATTCGCACTCGGGCGCCACGCTCAAGCCCTACATCCGCCGCGACGGCCGCACACAGCCACTGTGGATGAAACTCACTGATGAACTGCTACGGAGAACGAATAGGTGAGGGATACACCAGCTTAAGTTCATTTAAACTTGCGAGATAGTTCGTTTACACTCGTGAGATGGGTCATTTACACTAGCGTGATAGTCCATCTACTCTCGCGTGGTAGCTCGTTTACACACTGGCGTCGCCCGTCCGCTCACTAACACTCACTGATGAACTGCTGCGAAGGACGCACAGGTAAGATAAACAAGCTTTAGCAGTCGTCACCATGGATGGATACTGGTAAGGCTCGTCTTGATAGATCGTTTACACTCACTTGATTGATCGTTTACACTAACGCGTGGGTCATTCGCACTCGGACGCTACGCTTAAGCCCTACGTCCGACTCGGTAGTTCAGTTAGAAATAGAAGAGAAGTAAGTAGCCTGGGTAGTCAAGCAAGAGAGAGTCGTAGTTTTGTTTTCTACAATGGCATTCGCGACCGTGAATTGTTTTCATAATTATCTCAAAAAATGACGAAATGAAATGAAATTATTTATTGGTATGTATGTAGGCCCTCATCCGGGCACTTATACACGTCACAAAATATAACTTAGCCCTACAGTGGCGGGCATTAGTTTTATTTCGAGGTAGGCAGTTGATACTTACTAAAGTGTTAGTGATAAAAATCCCAGGTTTACATAAAGGACACACATTTGTAAGTACCTACTGCCTACCTCATTTCGTTTACTAGGTAGTCACTGCCTTATTGCCTATAAGCACCGCACGCCCTTGCCTACCACCGCTTGGGGCAACATATCGGCTGGTGATGAGAAGAAGCGGCGCAACAAACTCAGTTTATCTCACACACTCAACCCAATTCTCGTGCAGGCACATAAAAGGCTACGAGCCGCCGGCGCACGCCACGTTAGACTTCTCGTACGTGCGGCCGCACCACATCGCCGCCGTCAACAACCTCTGCGCGCAGTTCTTCTGGCCCGGTATCGATTGTGAGTCTATCCTCATTTTGAAAACGCTACGCGAAAATAATCAAAACGGTATGATATTACCTGTTGGATGTAATGAAGCATTTATGTTGTGGTACCGTCGTTGTTTCTGATTTCTATAACACAAGTGCTTTAGCTACTTACTTTAGGATCAGAAGAATGTATGTTGTCCAATATTTATGAGTTTCTAGAAACACACATGAATGTCGTTCGTAAATGAACTTACAGTTTTAATAAACAACTTACTGTTTTTGAGTAATTTAATCAAACAATCTTACAGAACGAGGGCTAGATCAGCGATCTTTAAGCGTCAACATAGGAGCCTAATCCCTTTCTCAGTTTTGCAAAAGAAACTAGGCATGCTCTTGTAGGTACCAAAACGCTAGAGGATTATTTTTGTTTAAATTATTTTTCTTTTTGTGTCGATTTTACCGTGGTTGTTAAACGCTGCGACCTGGCTGCCTAAGTGTGGCCTAAAGCCTCCATACAATAGCGTCCTTCAAACGTCGACATCGTGGCAGCATCCAATCAGTGTTGACGCAACGCTTGCACAGCGGCATTTACTTAAGAGGCGTTTAACAAAATTTTGACAGTTTTGCGATTGTTTGGTGATTAAGATAAATTGGAAATCGGAGGCCGCTACGAACTATAAAAAAGGGAAGCCTACAAGTATCAATAAGTATTTTTTTATTGAATCATCATAACCTCTTGGGCAAAGTAAGAAGTCATTTCCATATTTTTGCACGTTCCTATAAAATACCACTTATGCAGTTATGACTGATTACTATTCTTCAGTTATTTTATAGTTCATAGCGGCCTCCGATTTTCGATTTATCTTATAAATCTAGACTAGACTAGTGATCGCCAAAAAACCGCAAAACTGTCAAAATTTTGTAATGGGCCTCTTAACGCTGATTGGACACTGCCATGACGCTCGAAAGACGTTAGCGAGGGCGAGGCCTTAAGGGACCTCCCACACTAGCGTCCTTCGAGCGTCGAAATCGTGGTAGCATGCAATCAGTGTTGACGCAACGCTTGCACAGCGGCATTTACTTGAAGCTGATTGGACACGGCCACGACTCTCGAAAGACGCTAGTGAGGGCGAGGCCTTAAGGGACCCTCCACACTAGCGTCCTTCGAGCGTCGAAATCGTGGTAGCATCCAATCAGCGTTGACGCAACACTTGCGTAGCGGCATTTACTTGAAGCTGATTAGACACTGCCACGACTAGGCTTGCCAACTTCAAAATAAGAATTTGCGGGGCTAACAAGGATTTAAAATGCGTAGTCTTTTTTTTTTGCAAATCAGTATAAAAAGTAAAAACACTTGTTTAGATTATTAATAGTCAATATTTACTAAGAACAAACAGAAGACTATAACTTATATTGTAATGTATTCTTTTGTTATAAAAACTATATAATTACTTTTTAAATAAGTTTTTTGGATTCCGAAAAGTGAGATATTTAGCGTTCCGCACACCTAGGGCGGCACGTGTCGTTAAGGGTCTCAGAAAAGGGACGTTGGCAACCCTAGCCACGATGTCGAAGCTAGTGTGGGGGAGGCCTTAAATGTATGTCTTCACAGTGACAGAAGCGCTCCAGTACCCGGAGTTCAGTTGCGTGGTGACGTATAAAAGGCTGGTGGTCGGCTGCGCCTTCCTAGTGCCGGACGCGCGCGCCGGCGAGGCGTACATCTCGTTTGTGCTCACGCGGCCGGAGTGGCGACGCGCTGGGATCGCGTCGTTCATGCTCTACCATCTGCTGCAGGTCGGTATACCGGGTTACTATTAGACATACATCATAACATCACCAGCCTATATCAGTCCACTGCTGGACACAGGCCTCTCCAAAAGGAGGATTTTGTCATAATCGCCACGCTTGGCAGGCGGGTTGGCGATCGTAGTTTGGCCAATGGTGGAGAGGAGACGCTGCTGCCCGTCTTCTTGTGGCGGTTCTCCTGTAGTCGCCTCTTACGAGACCCATAGGAAGAGAAGGGTTGGTGCAATTCTTTTAACGTGCCGGCACCATACGGCACTTTGGCCACCCCGCCAAAATTTAATATAATTTAAGGGAAGTCATGAAAAAATATTTAGTATAAATTTTTTTTTTTGCTTTTATACAGGCTTTCCCAAAATTCAACGATAAAACGGCACCAGATGATGGACCAACTTATGAATACTCGAGAAAAAATATTTTAAAAAAATACCACTTATTTTTTTATTTCCAAACAAAAAATTAAAATCCCTGAAATTTGACACCCCTTGTGACATTTATAACTACCATGACCACAATTCATTCAGACATCAGTGGCGCTGATGTCTCTTTGTTTTTGTGGTACAACATAGTACAACATCTGGGCATGACATTTATACGCCAGTGACGTGATGATACAGAGTCCAGCACATGACTTGATAGGAACTAGTACAGGTTGAAATTTTAAAGAGTGATCATCATAACATGGATACTCCACAAGAAAGTGGCGATTACAAATGTGTGAAATTTTAATATGGTGTTCTACTAATGAATAGAAAAACTTTTAACTATGGGATGGTAACATAAAATAAATAACAGCTGTTTGGTGTTGTTACTATTGGTCCCATAGTAAAAGTTGTTCAAAATATTGTTTTTTTTTTTTAAATGTAATATTTTTTTTTTCTTAATCACAATATTCAACTCCAAACTAAGAAAACCATGTACTGTGGTATTCAAACCCGCTACTGCTAGGCTTTGATCTTTAAAATTTTGTTTAGTTTTGCATTTAAATGTTATTATTACAGACTTGTTCCGGCAAGGATGTGACACTGCATGTCTCCCCAACAAACCCAGCTATATTTTTATATCAAAAATTCGGTTTCAAGGTAAGCAACAAAAATGAGACAACATTATATTATTGGGGTTTATTAATAAATCCTTCACTTACTAAGTAATCATAAATCTTCCTAGTTTTGTTGACATCAATCTTTACAATCCTACGAGCATCTAAAAGCCTAAGGAAGCCCATTTTATTGTTTTCTGAAATAAGCAGCTCTTTGAATTCCAAATAGTTTTTCGGCACTAAGCGCAGGTTTGAACATAAAGCTTTTTCGGACTCTGATGATAAGAGATGGAAGCCTGGTAAATCACCAATTTCAAGAGGCATAATGCACCTTCTCTTTTTCCACAATTTTCCATCATCATTGCCAAACATTTTACATTTTACAGGTGATTCACCGTCAAACTTCTTTTTCATCACCAATGTAGCATGCTGCTGTTCTTTCTTCATAATATTGTTGTCTCTCTTTAACTGTTTATACAACTTTGCAGTGTACAGTGACCTGATCCCACATTTTCTGTACTCTGTTAACCGTAGAATCTTCTGTAAAATCTCATGTTCCAAACTCATGCCTTCCATGAAGGCATCAAACTGCATTCCCGTCATAAATTGCATGAAAGAAAGTAGGCTCTCACATTTTTGCCAGCTCAATGTATTATCAAACTTTTGTATCCAAGAGGCCAATTTGCTAGGCATTATTAGCCCATGATTTTGTATAATTCTGTACCGTCTATGCCTTTCCCTTAGCCTAGTATTTAATGTGTTGACTAAAGCTATTTTTAGAGAGTCCATACAGTCATCGTCATCATCTTCTTCGTCCGAGTAATTGCTTTCTATGTTGAAAATACTTACTGCATTGTGATCATAGCTAAGTTCAAATTCAGATCTGTGTGCATTATAACCAGCCAAACGCTGGTCACTCTGATTGTTTCGAGGTGGATTGGTACTGACCTCGGTGCTGAACAAATAAGGTATCACAGGCTTGGGGAAAAGCGATTGTTCAGTCTCAGGCACAAGTTTTAACTCTTCATACTGTACATTTTCAATGTAATACTTCTTGTAGTGTTCTTGACATTCGAGTTTAGATCTTGTGTGAACACTTTTAGATATCTCTTCCCAATTGCCGTAGCCATATGAGGATAGTGCGGAGAGTAATTTGCACTCTTCTTTAGCAGACCAGTTGCAGTTTTCGAATAGAGGAAAATCGTTGCGGCGGACAGCGTATCTATGGTCGTTTTTATGGGAATTTACTTCGCACCCGGAGGCGAAACATGATTGGCACAAATTGCTGTCACACTCACAGCATTCAATAAAAGGCTCGTGCGCCACCTCTGAACAAGCGTCGCACTTCGTTTGTAATATATCGTTGGACATGTCCACAGGTCGAGGAGCTGATTCAAGACTTCTACGAGAAGTACTACGACATCGAATACAAAGGCTGCCGGCACGCGCTGTTTCTGAGACTTATCAGATGAATAAAGATCTTACAAACAGCACTGATTTTTTATTTCACTACAAATAAACTTCGTGCATTTAGTAAAAAGAAATTTGAATTGATTTGAATTAAAATACCACGTTAATTGCACCTTCACTCACATTCATTCATCGGACAACAAGAAAAAACACAAATAAAAAAATCCTTGATGACACTGACAACTAGTGTTGCTACTTGTTGCCACTCGATAATCAAGAATCAATATAAAGGCAGATACCACCTTAGAGCATTCAACCAACAGGAGACGACAAGCTCGCTAATTTCTATGAGAAAAAGTCTGTCATTTCTTGCGGGGGGAAGGGAATAACGCACACATAGGGAATTAACACTAACGCATTTTCAATGACGTTGCTACGCTCGCACACAACAAAAATTGTCTAACACTACCTTAAACTAGACGCACACAAATATATTCACACACAAGGGCAACTTATCCATGCACGAGTGTGACGTCAGTTTTAAATAAACGAAGATAGTGCTTAACACTATCGATAAATTTTATCGATGAGTTCTGCCAGTATTATGATAAGGTTTTATTCAATTCGCACTCTCTATTATGTGTAAGATAGAAACTTTATGTAGAGGCGACTACAGGAGAACCGCCATAAGAAGACGGGCAACAGCGTCTCCTCTCCACCATTGTCCAAACTGCGATCGCCAACCCGCCTGCCAAGCGTGGCGATTTTGGCAAAATCCTCCTTTTGGTAAGGCCTGTGTCCAGCGGTGGACTGATATAGGCTGGTAGTGGTGATGATAGAAACTTTCCTTTTGGCGGTCATTAAGATCCACAGGGTTATTTATTAATATACGTCAGTATGGTAGAGTTTAAGGATTGGACTATACCCAGCCGGAAAACCGGTCCGGGTAAGTATGGTTTCAATCCACCGCAAGCAATAAGGTCGTCGTGAACGAATTCTAGCTGATTCTAACAGATTCCGGCTGGTTAAAGTCCAAGCCTGAAACTGCAAGAAATACCTGCAAAATTTGGTTTTCAGGTGTATTGTCATAATTATAATAAAAAAACACTGGGCTATAACCCGCAAAAATCGTAAATATAATTGAAGGTAAAGTTAGAAGGTTGAATTTTGTAAAGTAGGATTTGCAAGATTGGGTGTTAACTATTTTAGCAGTATTCGCGCTGTATACTATTTCGAAAAGTGCCTTAGGTAAGGTAGTTCTATATCGTTGTGGATATGATTCATCTAGCCCCTCCCTCTTAGAGTAAAGGCATTCTTCAGATAGATTGATAAAGATAATTAAAAGACCTGTAAATTGAATATCAATCTTGCTTTTTCCACATCTGGCTGGCCCAACTCCCGGTTCAGGCAGAAGACTTTCTAAAAATATTACAAATATTTTCATCTCTTAAATCGAAAACATGAAATTAGTCTAGAGAAATCATGAAATAAGAATATCATAATACCAATTTTTCAAGAAAGACAAAGTTGTAAATGAATTCAAATATTATTGGTCTGGGTCTGTCTATGGTGGTGACTGGAGATGGTTGGCTCGGAAACTTTATAATATAAAGTTTTGTTTCTTTGGAATGGATTGATTTCTATGACTTAATCAGTAATTGAGAAGGTGGTGAATAATAATGAATAAAAAACATTTTCCGAAACATTATCAAATCCGCAAGAATCCGTTCAAAACGTGACGCTATTGCTGAAGCGATGGATCGAAACCGTACTTACCCGGACCGGTTTCCAAATGGGTATAGTCCGAGCCTTAACATACGCTTAAATAATAAATAATCTGTTAACTTTTAATCTGCAACAAGCAAAATGTCTAAGCACAAAACACATGTTTCTCTAGAGTTTAAGATAAATGATAAGATATTTTAGGTGCCTCAAAGATTTTGTCATAACCTTTTGTAATGTTATATTTTCGCAAAAATAATGAAAATTAATATTTAGTGGCATCTTAATATGGACACATTATAATAATGCCTATTGTTATATAAATAACACGGATCTTACAGTAAAGCAACCAAATTAAACAAAATTTATAACACCATACAGTTTTTATTGTATGTGTAAATAAATAACAACAAAAATGCTTGTAACCTGAGCCTTAACATCATTTTTGTGTTAAATAAATTCATATAAACAATAAAACCTAATGCACCCGTTTATTTTCCCAACGGGTGGGTTTATTGGGAATGTTCCGAATATATTCCCATTTTTGACATACATTCGGATGGAATGCCAACTCTAGGTGACCTAAAGGTCAAGTAGTTAAATCGATATCGATATTTTGTTTTTGTGCTATCCCATCACCAATTTTGCTGCAGGGTGGCCAGCGTATATCAATAAAAATATCAAATTTTCAGAATAAGGTGAAGTTCGCAAATATATTATATTATTGAAGTTAACCGATTGAATGCAAATATTTATAGTATTGACTATTGATACTTTAAAAGTAAGTATTAAGTCCAAAAAAATTGCGCAAAACTTAAACAAGAATCATAATTTGTTAACTGTAATATATCATTAATTCAATAATCATCTATTGTAATTAATATTATTAACTATATCAAACGTGAAATACCAGTGTGATTTTAAAGTTGGGTACTTCAGTATAAAAAATTACGCTAAATAGGATTCTTTACCTTTTACTGGTATCACTTTTTGATTGACAAATTTTATGAGGTTTTTGCAATTTTAGGGCATTATTTGCAAATATTGAGACTCAATAATACTTATAGATGAAAATTTACGCTGTCCTTTAGCACATAAGATGTTTCTGATCTTTTTTAAAACGAGCACACGGCGTAATTTGGCATTTTTAGCTGCGGTCCTTCCACGCTCACCGTGATTTGACAATGATGGCGGAACGCGCTGCAAATAGTTTTATATAACCTCTGTGACCGACGGTCATAGACTTGTGGCAGAGGGGAATGCCTGTCAATGGCGTCTCCTGATCAAATAATACTACATACGATACGATTTTTTTTTTAATTCTTTTCCAGTAAATGTGGGTTTACTGGAAATAAATTGTAAAAAAAATCGCCAAAAGACAGTACTGGTATAAATCTGGGTACTTTTTTTCAGTATGACGTCGCTCATAAAATATATTGTGGTAACATACAATTTAGGTACAGATATTATTGATGATGATACTCTTAAACTGGAAACATACTATCGGACGCGAATCTAGGTATTGAATGTACACTAAGGTGTGCAAACCATCGGACGTCAGTCGCGGACGTAATCTTGGACTGACCTTGAGCGCTCGGACGTCCGACAGCAATCTGGCGCGCTGGATGTTTCTGTAAGCCGAAAACGTCCGCGGACGGTATGCACGGGGCGCGGACGCGTCCGAGCGTCAGAAGGACGCCGACTGTGCGAGAGCTCGCACGTGCTTATTGATTGCATGAACATTTTTATTATAAGATAGCTAGCGATTTGATAACGTATGCGAAAAAGAAACCCACATATCACCGTATTCAGTATTATGTTACAGGAAATCCCCGGGACCTGGACAAGATTTATTTAGGGTTCCGTACCCAAAGCGTAAAACGGGGCCCTATTACTAAGGCTCCGCTGTCCGTCTGTCTGTCTCTCTGTCTGTCTGTCCATCTGTCCGTCTATCTCATGAGCCGTGATAGCTAGACAGTTGAAATTTTCACAGATGATGTATTTTTGTTGCCGCTATAACAACAAATACTAAAAACCAGAATAAAATAAATATTTAAGGGGGCTCCCATACAACCAAAGCGATTTATTTTGCTCGTTACTAAGACTCCGCTGTCCGTCTGTCTGTCTGTCCGTCTGTCACCAAGCTGTATCTCATGCACCGTGATAGCTAGAAAGTTGAAATAAATATTTAAGGGGGCTTCCATACAACAAACGTGATTTTTTTTGCTGTTTTTATAGAAAATGGTACGGAACCCTTCATGCGCGAGTCCGACTCGCACTTCAACGGTTTTTACAGATAATGGTGCGGAACCCTTCGTGCGCGAGTTCGACTCGCACTTGGCCGGTTTTTTTTGGCCTGGATAATTGAATTTTGGATTAGCTACTATTTTTCAGAATTTAAACGATACCGATTTTCTACTGAAATTACTACTAAATCATCGTCCTCTTTGTCACAAATCTACCACAAACGTAGAAATCTACTTAAAGTGGTCACACTGATGGCGTCCGCAAGCAACGTCCGAAAGACCGTGCACACTTATCGGTCGCGGCTGTAAGCCGCGTCCGATAGTTTGTTTCCAGCTTTATGCTCGAGGCTTCACCTGCGTGACGCCTGACACCTAACGTTTAAATAACGGCATTATTACAGATTAACGTTAATTAATTAATGCACTAAAGTACGCGCTAAATATGTAGCCACACTTATTTGACGTTTGATTCTAGTGTCTAGTAGCTTAGTTAGCGTGTGTTCTGTGGATATTAGTCTTTAAATAAAATAAAAACGCTTCCAAGAACTTAATACTTTTCTCATTTGTCCACCCTATCCATTTCCATCCATAACATTTATGCACTAACATATATTTTATAAAGAGTTTTTGAATGTGACCGTTAAAACATTAACGTCTTCAGTGTAGTAGGTGTAGCCACAACAACGCACTAGACACCCGCGAAATCTCTTTGATGTTACCAAATGTTACCGCGGTCCGAGCTATAACGTCATTTAAGCAAACTAGTGCGCTAAGACCGGACACATCTGCGCACTATAATGCTCGGCACCTGCGTCTAATGTCAAAAATTTATGCGCTATTTGATATCGTACCTGCGTACGATTTGTAAAAATATTTCTATCGGGTGTTGACGGTAGTAGTATATACCGCAACATTTATCAGAAAATACGCTGGCTTTGACAGCGAGAACCACTTGAAAGATTTCGTCGAGTCGACTAACGTCTCGGTAGCTTAGTGGTAAAGCACTTGCCCGGTATGCGAAAGACGTGGGTTCAGCTCCCACCTGAGGCGGACGATTTTTTTCAAGTATTAAAAATCTTAGTTCATTTAAATTTAATTTAACTAAAGATTACATACTGCAACGATTTACTTGGGTACCGTACATGTTTCAAAAAATTCAATGGTTGTACATGTAGTACATGTCTTAATTTATTTTTTACCCCACCGCTACACTAGAGCCGAGAAGAAACAGTCTGTCAAACTGGATAGTGATCCAGTTTGACAGACTTTCTTACTGTTGAATAGTGTTTCAACCTATTTTTAAGTAAAGTATACATCAGTATGTTTACATTAAAAGATGAATATACCTGTACGAGCAGAGAATACTTTATTTCCAAATCATTTTTGTCATTTTAATAATCATTAACAGTAAAAATCTCTTTTTTTATCTACCAATATCATAGGCGATACCAATACCCAATGATAACATTGCAAAATTGTGGTTTTAATTTCTATAGTACTATTATTGCATGCATGACTGTTTTTAAATTATCATCTATCGATAGCCACACAATCGATATTTCGGCAGCGGCAGGCGGCGGTAGACAAGGGTCGCGTACCTCGCGTAGAGGATGAATCCTCTAAGCTATTTTGTGTCATCCATCATATAATATATTTTGCAAATAATTTATATGTACACAACAGCTCGTCGACACAACGTCAAATTATCTTAATTGCAAATGATCTCTACATGTCTATGTGTCTGTACAGGCTTAAAGTTGAAAATCAGTTGGAGAATTTTTAATTTTTTGGGTTAAATGCTCTGTGGGTAGGTCGACGTGCTGTTGACTGTAATCTGATATTTTTTGTTGTGACTATTATATTTAATAGGATTCGCGCTGATCATAGGAACGCGATCAAGAACTCGTTCTAAATCTGTCAATGTCAAAGTGATCGTCATCACCACTCGTGATGTACTGTTTTAGGCTCGGACTATACCACTCAAGCAATAAGCCTGGGCTATAAGCAGCTGTTTCAGGCCGGAGGTTTTTAGAACCTGTTTCCGGCCTTTATACTACTTATTATGTTGACGAACGTCACTGAAAAGGTAAACACTACGTTTTAGTATGGATATATAAAAATAGAGAAGTTACTTTCTAAATAAGACTCGGACTATGCTATAACACGCCGGATTTTTTGGAACCCGTTTAAAAAACGGACTTATTGCTTGAGCGATGGATTAATTCCGGACTTACCCGGAACGGTTTCCGGCTGCTTACAGTCCGAGCCTTAACCCCATCGACGTTAGTAGAACCTTCGGGAAATGACTGAAAAGAGAAAGGTATTTTTAAAATAGGAGTAGGTAGGTAGTTACTTCGCAGTAGATATTCTATTGTAATATTCATTACTAACTAAAGCATTACCATTTTCTAAATAATTATTTATTGAAAAAAAACCTGCAAAAAGTGACAATAAAGCTCAGACTTCCAAAACCAAGCTTCAAAACTTTTGCTTGATTACAGACCCAAAAATTGGAAAATTATCTTATTATGCTTGGGCATTTTACAGTAAGTAATGCAATAAAACCTTTTGCATTTCTAATTAAGTTTTATGGCAGGTAGCTGAGCTAGTAGCATACTGTAAGAACTTACTGAGCCATAATAAAGAAAGGGTCTCACGAGTAACGAGGGCATCCTTTCTTTTGACGGAACCCCTTGGTTATATTATATTAATATCCTTGCGGAACCCAAAGAAAATAAAACTCCTGAAAAAAGTTCATTTCCATCTCCTTTTCTCACTTCGCGAATGTACGAAATAAACATATTTACTACACTGTGTCCCCAATTTACGTATTCATTCCATTCAGTTATTGGTTAGTTTTTTTTAAACATCAAAACATTGTATTATGATTGAACAAAAATTTATATCAATGTTTCTGATTGGTCCGAATTGGACAAAGAAAACATAGCAAATAAGATTTGACCATAGAAAACATATTGATTTCAATCACGACACCCCATGACGTGACCGAACAGTGGTAATTTTCTGGAACTTTGAACTGAGAAATTTATATGTATCTCATTCTAACACACTAGTTGCAGACGGTTTATGATTATTTTTATCTCTTTCTTACGTCGGGTGAAGGCCCCAGAATGTTCTAGACGTTTTAATGTATATATTTTGGCGCGACGAGTGCGCGACGTTTCATTCATTTGTAAAGTTTCGATAGTGAAGTGTTGTGTTGTGTGTGAGGTGTATTTTGGAATAATTTCGCTATTCCCGTTGGATTTACTGAATTATTTATTGGAATTAGTCGTAATTGTAAGTATTTCAACCACTGTTTTGATATTTAGTGGATAAACCTTTACCAAATTAGAACGGATCATCTTTATCGTACATCTCCAAAAAAGGTGTCAGCTGGAACGGAGGCTAATTGAAAAACGTTTTTTGTTTCAGAAAAATGGGGAAAGACTATTATAAAATTTTAGGACTGGCGAAAGGTGCCACAGACGATGAGATAAAGAAAGCGTACCGTAAGTTAGCGCTGAAATACCACCCAGACAAGAATAAGTCTGCAGGCGCAGAGGAGAGGTTCAAAGAGGTAGCAGAGGCTTACGAGGTGCTATCTGACAAGAAGAAGAGGGAAATCTTCGATGCTCACGGCGAAGAAGGTTTGAAGGGCGGCGCAGGTAGCCATGGTCCTGGAATGGGCCAGTCGTTCTCGTACGCTTTCCACGGAGATCCGAAGGCAACGTTCGCTCAGTTCTTCGGTTCGGCGAGTCCGTTCCAGGCTTTCTTCGACCTCAATGGCGGCAGCGGCGGCACTACGATGTTCTTCGACCGCGATATGGACGTAGACATGGATCCGTTCGCGAACATGGGTATGGGTCAGACGCGGCAGGGAGGCCCGGGCGGCGCATTCCGCAGCCACAGCTTCAACTTCCATGGTTCACCGAATAGGAAAGAGAAAACCCAGGATCCGCCCATTGAACACGATCTGTATGTTTCGCTCGAAGACATCGCCCGTGGGTGCGTCAAAAAGATGAAGATCTCGCGTCGCGTCATTCAGCCAGATGGTACCTCGAAGAAGGAGGACAAAGTGCTGACGATTCACGTGAAGCCCGGGTGGAAGGCAGGAACAAAGATCACCTTCCAGAAAGAGGGAGACCAGGGGCGTAACAAGATTCCCGCAGACATTGTGTTCATCATTAGAGACAAACCACATACTCAGTTCAAGAGAGAAGGCAGTGACATCAGATATACAGCGAAAATTTCATTAAAACAGGTAAGCAGTTGGTTTATTAACATATTAGTCTTTGTTTTGTTTCTAGAATGTGCTTTTTAAAAGAAAATGACACCATTAATTATAGGATGATCTTAGTAACTGCATCGTTATTGATCCACAAGCAGTGTTATTGAACCTGAATTGATTCTAATTTATAATAATTTGAAACAATTAGTAGTACTTTGTTTGGTATTTTCCAACCTACTACACCCAAGCCACTTTAGCAGTGATATGTGAGATCATTGTTCAGTTTATGGTAATGGAGTATTATGACTCATTTATATCCCATTTGTTTAACCATTGTTTTTCCTTTGTTGCAGGCTCTTTGCGGTACTATCATCGAAGTACCAACTATGTCCGGTGAGAAGTTAACAGTCAACCTCCAAGGAGAAATAGTCAAGCCACACACAGTGAAGAGGTTCCCAGGATACGGACTACCTTTTCCTAAGGAACCCACGCGGAAAGGTGACCTAATGGTTGCTTTCGACATCAAGTTCCCTGACCGTTTGTCAACAGGTGTCCGGGAAATACTCAGTGATACTCTACCTAATTAATTTTAACACCATCTAAGACTGCTGTATATCTCATTAGCACAGATTTAAGTGTATAATTTTGAGAGTTCTGGTGACTTTCAGCAACTGTAATGTGTTCATTTGTTTAGGTACAAACTTTTTCAAATTTGATTGGAGACTGACAAATTCATACTGATTAGGCCTTTGGTATGGACTTGCCCGATCTCTCAGGAAGTCATTAGAACTCCAGTTTATATGCTCAACTTGTAGTGAGACATTCCTACTAGTCGTGTAGGAAGTTAATTATGTTGCTGCCTAACTATTAATGTTGGACCCAGTGCGTGTCTGTAGGACTGTACCTGGTTTAGACAAAATTTGTGTGGCCGAGTGGTCTTTGTGCGTTTTAGTACGAAGTACTATTGTATGACTGACTAAATGTGTTTTTATTTAATTTGGTAAGCTGTAAATATTTTGTACTACATTGTTATGTAAATATTGTGATCTTCATGACAGTGATTGTAAGTTTTAGGTTTCGGGAGTGGATAGGAAACGTGGAACTAGCAATTGCGGATTGTAAGGGCTATAAAGTGGTGTTTCAATGTAACAGATTGGAGCAACTCTTTGTGGCCCATAGGCTAACTGTTCGAATTCTATTGTAGTGACTTGTAAGTAAGCAAGAGTAAGAAAACTTATAACTTATAATTGCTGTTAAAAATGACTAATAAACAAACATTCAAAAGAATGCAGTTGTTTTATTTTATCAGTGTCTCCGAGGCCGCACTTTGCTAGGTATATCAAGATTAGATTTCTTCGCCCACGTGAATCTATTTTGGCGCGAGTATTCTGACGCCAGGAAAATATTTATTGCGTGGGCTTAGGGCTTCTTTATTATTAAAGTTAGGAAGATAGGTAAGCTGGCCTACTTTATTGAACACTTTTTGTACCTACATTACGTAGTATGTTTCCACAGAGTAGGTATTACACTACGTAAGTGTTTCTAAATAGAACACGGGTCAATTACACACCTACCTATATAAACCTAATTACACCTACACACGTGCAAACAAAATACACCTGAAACTTAGTCGATCGATATGTGTGTAGGTAATGTGCGTTGCCCCAGATAAGGAGAGATACACTAGTTACAATAAAATAAAATAAAAAATCTAAAAGAACAAATTGTTTTAGTACTGATACTGATGTATAAACAGCTGTAAATTCATAATACCCGTTGCGTTGGCAGCGACGGGAATCTGATGGACCTTGGTGCTGAGCTGGAAGCGTTGGGCCACACAACATGCGGAACTAACACGTTCCAATTAGAGCGATCGCTCAAGCGGATATGCGGATGTACGCGAGTGAAGCGGATCAAAGGATCAATATTATTATTCTACTTCACTATCGATCGTCGATCGATTACATTGATCAAACTTGATCGACTGATTGATGATAATTCATTTCCGTTGATTGAGATCGATCTATTAGTCTAGTAACTAATTGATTGAACTAAAGAAAAGCGCCCCAGCAGTATTGTTAATTTTCAAAAAACATCAATCACAATTCACACCTAAACTAAGAGTGGGGGCATGTCGAGACATTGATCACATTGACTAGACAAGAAGGAAGGCAAAAAGAGGGAAAGGAGATTTGACCTACTTAATCTAGTAATGTCTCTAGACTAGGTACTACTACTCTTGCTTGGTCGACTACCTAAGGTTCGTGCTCCGGAGTCCTGCATAAAGCCACTAAAGCCAGCCCCTCTAGCAAAAGCAACAAAACACGATATGATAAAGCGATTTATCGCATATTTTTTGTCAAAATATGAACTTTTATCGAAAAAGCGAGCATAACCGTGACTTCGCCGGCACGGACATGCTCACTGTTTCAATAAAAGTTCAAGATCATGGCGGCTATGTTACCATAATTTGAAAGTAAAGAAGCGATAAATCGCTATATCATATCGTGTTTTGTTGCTCGTGTTAGAGAGACAGGCTATCATAAATCGTTTAAGGGGGCAAGTATCTATTTGTGATGTCCACGAGGGTTTGTAGTTTCTACCTCAGATAAGTACCTAAATCATGGAAATAAGTAATTTTATCTTAGTATGTACCACAACGATAGTGTTTTACTAGTAGTACCTATGATAAAGATTAAATACACAAGTGGAAGAGCGGTGCTTCCTAGCACATGCAAAACCTGCTTAAAAGGAAGCTCCAACCACAAAACCTATGTACCTAATTAGACTGTTACTTAAAGAAAAAGAACAGGTACACAAGATTAGTTATTATCCGTTAGGTATCAGGTCACCTAGCACCCACTTCTTAATTTTAAGCTTTTAGCTTATATTTGTTGTGATTGAATGATTTCCCTTAATTTCTTTACGAAATCCGCTATGATAGTGGCCCACCCTCACACGTGTGCGGCGGAGGCCGAGGCTGGCTGGCTGCAGTGACGTCACGCGGCAAAAATACGCGCCGCGCCCGCCGTCCGTCGCCCGCAGCGGACCGATCGATAGAAAACATTCAGTGGAACCCTGAAAGATAGGATGCGCTATGCAGTTCATCATAATCTGATTCTCACAATAAACCCTATATGAATAAGTACCATAATTAAATGGATAACGCCGGGTCCTGCCTCCTGAAGTCCTGATAAAATACCAGCTTGCGCAAAACTGCTGTTTTTCAGTCGCGAATAAATTACTTAAGTCGTAATGTATGAATATTGAATAAATTACAGCATAAACATAACATGATAAATTTATATATTTTAAATCTAAATTATTTTATTCCCGACTAAAAACATAATTGGAACAACTTTAGAGCAAATTAAGTAAGAAGAAGCTTGCTTTGTGTAAGCTGTAGTGTTTATCAACGATTTCTAGTTATTAAAAATTGTTTAAAATATTCCTAATACTGCCTACTTGACATTGGTTTTGTGACCGAATGAAAATGCATAGAATGAGGTCAAACAAAATGGAAAAAACATTAAATTCCAGCATCAAATTTTCTCCTGCCAAATTTCTGGAACATTGTTTACTATTTTATGATCGGTTATATTACCTACTTATTACTATTCTACTGGGCTCCTTCCAAATTATAAAACGGAACCCTTTAATTAACGTCATCATCATCACACCAGCCTATATCAGTCCACTCCTGGACACAAGCCTCTCCAAAAGGAGGATTTTGCCATAATAGCCACGCTTGGCAGGCGGGTTGGCGATCGCCGTTTGGCCAATGGTAGAGAGGAGACGCTGCTGCCCGTCTTCTTGTGGCGCTTCTCCTGTAGTCGCCTCTTACGACACCCCTAGGAAAGGGGGTGGTGCAATTTTTTTTTCACACGACACAACTTATTGGCTTACATTACAGTTTACAATGCAACGTTTAATTAACGTAGCTTACTCGCTTATGATCATCAATTAATGAATAAATACCTACTTACCTAAAGCTTCTTAAAACAACATTTCTAGGTACCTTTTGTATCTCGTTTTGCTGGGCTGAGGGGTTAATGAATACCATTTTGATAAGTGTCCTATTTACATGATAAACTTAACGCGAAGTTCTACAGTCCGAGGTATAAAAACACAAGCATTCGTTCAATGTTTATTCCTGCCGCATATTTTGATACTCGCAAACGACTCATCAAACCTTTTAATATTAAGGTACCGACATCCCATTGGCCTAGAAAATGAAATTGCTATTTGGCCACTAAGTACTTATTTGACATTTAATTAAATTACGGAGTTGTAAAAGGTTTTTTTGTATTACCGGCTGATCACGTGGTTTTAAGGATGGTAAACAGAAAAAATAGTGTCCTATTCTTTTGTTCACCAGTATGTGGTTTACGGTCCCAACTCCCAATGGGACCATTAGATGGATGAAAACACGGTTGTAGGAAACCTTGATGCACCCACTGGATCGGTTTTTTATTAGAAAGTAAAGTATTTGGTCTAGGACCTAGGTAATAAGGTAAACTAAGTATGTATGCTAACTACCTATTCAAATAATGGACGACTCCTTTATTGCCTTACCTCGCTAATTGATAATTAAAACATGATTCTAATTAATTTATGACCTATACTTACATAAGTACGCACACTAACTAATTACCTACTTACAATCCATGATGGACCCCGATCAAAAATGTTTGTTAATAGGTCAGAAACGCCCGGTTCTGGTCTCAAACTTAAGTTTCATAGATAGATAGATACTCTTCATTTTAATTGCACACCACACTAAACAAATGGTACAAAAAATACATTGAGAATGGTACAATTAGGCGGTCTTATCGCTAGAAGCGATCTCTTCCAGACAACCTTTAAGTAGAGGACGGTTTAGTAAAAGTTGAGAGAGGGAGGTGGTGAAGAATATATGGGAAACACCGAATGTCTATCAGCTGTTAAGAATTTAAAATCCTTTTTCATATAGGTGATTTAAGTTATTTCAGGTATAATTAATTTCATCGTAAAATGGCGTAAGTAGGTAATGTACAAACAAGCTAAGAACGTATAGAAAGAACAAAACAAATCAAAGCAGTAAGTATAAAATCTTGATCAAAGTATAAAAATGGCTGACGGCTGACAAACCCACCAAGCGGTACTTTCACTTTTCTAAAAAAAAAAAAATTGAAAGTTACTTACCAATACGAAATCCCTGGGAATTATAATTTGATATCGTATTTGTTATACGATTAAGATTGAAAATAAAATACGTTCCTAGAGTCATACTTGTAACTAAGTATAATGTTGATCTGGATGTTGGTATATTCATATGTTGATGTTGGTATGCGTAACAAAGCGTGTAATCTAAGAAGGTATACTGCATAAGTACTAAATGCTTACATTATAGTTTGATTTTGATATTACCTATACTAAGACCATTGAGGTATAATGTACTAGCGTACTATAGAGAAACACCTCTCGAACTAAATGTTTCAGCGAAGCAATGTAGCCCGGTGGACTACAAAGCTTCAGTCAGTGTCAATAATTGAAGTTGTCAAAATTGCTTCTTGATTGTTCAATCAATGAATTTGTAGTCCACCGGGCTACAATGCTTGGCTGAAACATTTAGTTCGAGATGTGTTCTTTAGTACGCTAGTACATTATACCTCAATGACTAAGACACATCATTTAATTACAGAATGATCACAATGAATTAAGTAGATACCTTTAGGAACCTACTTAATTAGACATTCTATACAATCCTAAAACTTATCACCACACCTTTTACAGGTTGTCCCGTTAATAAGTACCATCTTATATGGACCATTTTTCTATTACCTACACATCATCGCGGTGGACAATTTTTGTTCTATGATTTCTAACAATAGGCGTAGGTACACCTATTTTTATTGTCTTAAAAAATCAATTCGCTGTTTGGTAATTTTGTAAGGAAGTCAATGAATTTTGAAAGCTGTGCACGTGCACCATTAGGCTTATTATACAGAAGACTAGCTGTTGCCCGCGACTTCGCTCGCGTGATCTTTAGTTTATTCAATGTATCTCACAAGATCATTAAAATTTATCAGAGATCAAAAGTATCCTATATGTTAACAAATCTGTCAAATTTTGTATGTAATGACGTACCAAAATTGACAAATTTGACAGCTTTGAGATTGTTTTAAGCTTTTAAGAGTTCATGGGTAACCAAAATTGACAGCTTTGAGTTCATGGTTACCCCGCAGATCATATTCTTTAGGTATGCAAAATTTCATCCAAATCCATTCAGTAGTTTTTGCGTGAAAGAGTAACAAACATCCATCCATACTTACAAATTTATAATATAGTAGGATTCGGTCCTTTCCTAGAATAGCCTTTATTATCAGGACATCAGAACCGAGACATTCTGTGAGGATCTGACAATCTGCAGATTTATTTAAGTCAATGTCTTATTGTTAATCAAGACAATTTATTAAGAATTAAAATACTTAAGTACCTAGGTATCCGTTGATGTCACTGTTATAAATTTCAAGCAAGAGGGCTAGTAGCTAAGCTAGACAGGAGCAACTTATAATAAAGTAACATAAAGTACATAAATTAACACGGAATTCCCAATCAAAATACCTGAATAAAGAAGGGTTAATCTTAGACCATTTAATGCAAATAAAATATCATTGATTAATTTACATAGAATCTGAGAATAACAATCTGTCAAAATAGATGAAATACCTATCATCCGGTAGGCTTGCGTGGGAAGGTCAATGGACTTACTAAGCATGAGTTTGGAGAAAGCATAAAAAATATTATTTGACCTACTTAATTTGACTTTTTCTTTGCAATATGATTAGAAATCCTAAGGTTTACGAACTGAATAACTCTGTCTTTGCAAGGACAAAGTACGTTAATACCATAACAATGCAAACCAACTCAATGCACAATAATTATGTAAAGAGAACCGTCTAGAGTTGGTGAGACGTCCAACCGTCCAACTGCATAGTAGGGTACAGAATATTTTAAATGTAGTTTGTTTTCACAGAATAAATCTATTGAAAGTACATGCTCTTATTGCACTGCAGTAGAGTCGAGAATTCCGTTATAGCATAGAGAAAGAATAGGTTATAGTGATAACGGGACGAGGTGTATGAACGTGGAATTATCGAGAAGGAGCGTCGTTGTGCCGAATGTTCCCGACGAGTCACGAGCGTTCGCGCGGCTTCGCGACGAGAGCGAGAGCGAGTGAGGTGATGTCCGCAGCCGACCGGTAGTTGTTGTAGCCTCTCCTCGGCTGTGGGGTTCCCATTTCTCAGCTGAAATCACCCCACACCACATTCACCCTCCGACTGCATTGGCAGACTAACCTAGGATCTCAATAACTTTATTGGGGTCAAGAATTGCTATTAATGCAGCATCAAGCAGTATTTTTATTTTTTTAGTATTTTGATACCTATAAATCTATGCTCTCTGATTAGGTCATCATATCAGCCTGTTGCAGTCCGCTGCTGGACATAGGCATCCCCCAAGGAGCGCCACAGCGCTTTATTTATTTAAACCTTTATTTAAGCAGGTGGGCATCTCGTATAAGTTTGCAAAGAGGAACCATTAAAAAAAAAGGGCCTAGGTAAACGCCCTGAGGGACTCCAATTAAAAACGATGTTAGACCAAAACATACGTTTTCATTTAATACATTCAATTGTTAAAAGAATTCTATTATACATTTTTTTGTAATACCTATAAGTCTTAGAACCGGTTAATTTTCTTCATTATTCATACCATAATGCTTAATTTTCTTAAAGTAATTTAGTCGCATGCTCTAAAGAAATCTGTAAAAACATGAACGTTTGTGGTTGTTCAAAATCACAATTTTTTTTGTTAATACTTGTAGTCTTGCAGCTATAATTCTCCCCAATTCCGTCCAATACTTTCACAGCAGCTGCACAAAGCTATAAAATCGTACACGTGATTCTGTTCCGTCACGTGCTACAAAAACGTGATACTATGACCGCGCCACGCGAAGGAGCGTAGAACTTTCTTGTCCGGCCGGGCAGACCGCAATCCTGCCGTGTTGTAATGCATAGCAAGTCTACGTAACTGTGTGACGTAGAGGTCTACGCCATTCTGCCGATTATACCCAGTACTGTACTACCATTGGGCATTGCACGACGAACGAAGTTATCTGTTCCGGTGTGGCACGAGTCACACGGGTATGCTCTAGATACGGCTTAATTTATCAAAATGAATAGATTATTGAAGTGAAGACAAAGGAATTGTTTTATGTTATGGAATTGACTTTTTTTCAGTCGGGTTTGCTACAATTTGTACAAATTTTGGATTTAATTCAGTAAGTAAATGGTAATAATGTAACACTGTTTTACATTGGTGTTTATTTGTGTGTAAAATTAAACTTACTAAAATACAAAAGATTGTTGGTACACAAATTTTAAAACTGCACTCTTTCAATAGCAATAGCTAGCTTAACCTTGGGGAAAACTTTTATTTAATTTCACGATGTACCTAAGTACTGGCGTCTTTCTCTGACGCTGTAGGTACTGTAGAGGTTTATAACCAAATGAGTAATTAAAACCTCTACGTCTACCAAGGTATGTTCGAATTATGAAAGCTGCTTTTAAATATTTTTGAGTGACATGAAAAAGAACAATGAATTCAGCTTTGAAAGGAATTAGAAATAAAGTAATTTTTATCATAAACAGAAGATAATAAGTATAAAAACATAATCAAGAAAATATTAAAAGCAGAATAACTAATTAAAATATGATTTATGATTTAAAATATACTGAGAGAATTTGAAATCAGTTATTTCCTTTTCTGAGTTACGCATCCCCGCTACAGTACCTTCTTGACTTACAAAGACTTTAAAATTTGACTTTGTTATTGTTAGTGATTCTGTTTAGAAAACGTAACATTGAATGAGAGCATATCGTCTTTTCCATTATTAGAACTACAACCTACTAGTAAAACAATGTTAATAAACACCTACTTAAATAACGCAAATTGGAGTAGGTTACGTACCTACTCACTTTTAAGGAGCCATTTGGTTCCTTCTTTTGATCGTTTATTCATCATTCTGCTTCAATAAGGAGTTTTGAAAATAATATCCTTCGAATCATTCTAAAACTAAACGATACAGTACTGATTGAATTCATTGGAGTACAGAGCATCATTCTCGATATTAGTATTACAAACAATTATTATACTTTATCTATCACAAGGATTATTGAGTCAGGTTTTTTACTATTTTCAAATGATAATTGTTATGTTACTGTTTTCAAATGATAATTTGTTCTTACTGATGGAGTTAAAGTGTCGACAAATATCACTATCGTATTATGTGTCATATTAAGTATTTTGTCCTCTAAATCCTTATCGGGAGCCCCATTCACTGATCCGGCCTCAACAGCACTTTTGAAGGCAAGAGAGAAAAAAATAACACCATTTTTGCTAACGCACATTTGGAGCGACCTTGTTTTGTTCAACATCTGTTTTATTTATTTGCCAAATGCATGACCGTTGTGATGTTAGGGACTTGGCATCATTATTGTTGCATTTTGAGTTGCATTATTTTAGAAATAATAAATATCAAACAGTATCACATACGTACATTGCTCTGATCCTAAGGTAAGTAGCTAAAGGACTTGTGTTATAGAAATCAGACAACGATGGTACCAAAACACCCAGCCAGACCCGAACCAATATAGAAAAGTTAGTTTTCTACATTGAGCCGACCGGGGATCGAACCCGGAACCTCAGAGATGACGGCGCCATTTAAAGTCAGGCGTGCTCGCCTCTCGGTTACGGAGGTGGTCAAAATAATCAGAGAAATAGAGTTGTTAATTAATTAAAGATAATTGTTTGTTCTCTGACCGTACGACATACTTAGACGCAGTATAGTTATTTTGGGTTCCGTCGTTAGATAAAGGCTGGGCGAACCTTCTGGAAAGCGATCTATTTGTTTGTTGACGTCGAAGATAGATAGGAACGTTCGTTTGTTTGTAGTGGGCACGTGGCGACGTACAGATAACGAGATTACGTAGCAGTGATAAATTACTAAGCCAATTCTGTCAGCTGTTAGATATAGATAGGTTTACCTACTTAATTAATTACGTATTTATTGCACACCATAAAAAAGATGTTTACAAAAATATACTCAATTAATATTTAGGCATCTTTCTTTCTCGGTCCCTCAGGCTGCGTTTCACCAGAGATGCGCGAGGATGCGTAGCGAGGGATGTGTTTGAGAAGAACCAATAGAATCACTTCAATTACCTAGCCTCGCTCAGCGAATCCGATTCTATTAGTTCTTAACAAACACATCCCTCGCTACGCACCCTCGCTCATCTCTGGTGAGGCAGCCTCACTGATGAGGATCGCGACCACATACAGGACGTACAAGAGAATAGGACACTCCTTAAAACCACGTGATCAGCTCGTCATACCACAACAACTTTTTCTATGGGAGTAACTGGAATATCTGAAAATAAATCACGATTTCGATGTTGCATTATGATATTGATAGCTTGATAAATTATAGACAATTAATTAATTAATTATGATCGCAGTCTGTGGAAGAAAACTATACAGGGTGTACAAAAGAATAGGATACTCCTTTTAAAACCACGTGCTCAGTTGCTGATATGACAAGAACTTTTCCTACGGGAGCAACATCGAAATCAACTTTTACAAGCATCTGATCACGTGGTTTTGAGGAGTGTCTTATTCTTCTGTACATCCTGTATATACATTCTGTCAAAAAAGTTTCGGGGATTGATGATTTTTTTATGGTTCCAAATTCAAAATTATATATTTTTTTGTTGTTGGCACAACTGTTTTCTATTTTGGCGCGGAGTTTGAGTTACATCTGTTAATTAGATTAAATACAGTATTGTTTTTAGTTATACCATATCTAGTGTGTATTGCGAATTTCATTATGGACAAAAACATCGAACAAAGATTTTGTCTTAAATTTTGCATCGCCAATGGGATTTCGTGTTCGGAGTCTCTGAAAATGTTACAGAAGGCTTACGGTGAATCCACTTTATCAAAAACACGTGTTTATGAGTGGTACAAAGCGTTAAAAGCGTTCGAGATGTGATGGAAGATTTGCCTCGCTCTGGTAGGCCATCAACGTCTGCTACTGAAGATAACATCGCAAAAGTGCAGGAAATAGTGACTGAAAATCCTCATTCAAGTTTGAGAGAGCTAGCCGTCGAACTTTCTGTGTCACACGAGTCGATTCGTACCATTTTAAATAATCAATTGGGTATGAAACATGTTGCCGCTCGGCTAGTCCCAAAATACCTGTTTTTTTTTTTTTTCAAAAATAAGGTACATGGTAGCAATCCCGTAACAAACTATTCTAATACCTGAATTTTCTCCAAAAACTCAATCGCAAGAGTCGCTGGGGACAAGCTGCTGCTGGACTGCTAGAACGAGTCAATTCCGACCCAACATTCATGAAACGCATTGTTACTGGTGACGAGACGTGGGTTTACGAGTTTGACATGCAGACTAGTCAACAAGCTTCGGAGTGGCGCCTTCCAACTGAACCGAAACCGAAGAAACCGCGCCAAACTCGATCGAAAGTCAAAGTCATGTTGACTGTTTTCTTTGACTGTCGCGGTGTTGTGCACTCAGAATTCTTGCCAGAAAACGATAAAAAAGCGTCTTTTTTAAGCGTAATGCGGCGTTTAAGAGAGCAAATTAGACGAAAAAGGCCAGATTTGTGGAATGAAAATTCTTGGATTTTGCACCACGATAATGCGCCTTCCCACAAGGCCATCATTGTGAACGAATTTTTGACCAAAAACTCAACAAATACCATTGAACAGCCACCTTATTCAGCAGATATGGCTCCAGCCGACTTCTTTCTTTTTCCTAAACTCAAATTACCAATTCGTGGCACCCGGTTTCATTTAATATCGTTGGGTAGAAGACCTTAAGGAGAATTCGCGGCGAGAACTGAACTCGATTCCGGAAAAAGCGTTTAAAAATGTTTTGATGATTGGATTATTCGTTGGCGTAATTGTATCGCTTCTGAAGGAGCATACTTTGAAGGTGATAAAATAAATTTGGATGAATAACTAACTTTGTGTATTATTAATCTTTTCCCAGTACTTTCTTGACAGAGTAGTATCATATGTAATAGGGTTTAATAAGAGCGGGCTTAACTTAACTAGCTGAGGTACACCTACACGCCTACACAGTGTATCGTCCTACCATCCCACGAGCGAGATACAAAAATATCCTTTGACGTAAGTAAGTACGTAAGTATTTTAAATTTTTTGCAGTGAATAATGATAATTATCTAAAACTACCTATATTTTCAAGGAATTGAATTGATTACCTAGGTCCTTACTTACTGACTTGACAATAAGGATATTTTAGGGTCGTTATGTCGTATTTGTAAACAACCTATCTTACTAATAAACATCACATGTGCATGATTAATGTGCATTTTCATATTGATTTGCAGGCAAATGTAGTCTTCGGATTATAATTTTAAAATATAACTAAGTAGAATGACAACGAAGAGATCAGTAATCGCTTCACATAGATCCCTGATTTCAATTGTAAATAGGTACATACGTTTATGTCGAATATTACTTTGTTTTGAGACAAACATCATTATTTTCGCCGGCGGACGTCCACTGCTGAACATAGGCCTCCCTTAATGACTTCCAGATTGGCCGGTTGGAAGCGACCTGCATCAGGTGAAGCCTGTGTCCAACAGTGGGACGTATATAGGCATACTTTACTCTACAGGTAGTAAGTACAAATGCTCATCACACCAAAAAATTGCATCTTGCGGGGTTCGAACCATTAACCGTCTGGCATTGTAATATGGAGCGCGAACTACCTGGACAGACGGTCGTTAAATCATTTATAAATGTAGATGACTTTATTATCGCAGGACTTAACTGTGGCATCCGTAAGATGCATGTTCGTAAATGCGTTAGGCGAGCAAGAACAAATAGAACGGAGAAAGAAATATTGGTAACGTTATAATTACCGATTATTTTAACGGTACTAAGAATCGGTAACAAATAAGGATATATCGTTATATTAACGTTATAAAAGTATTGTTACTAGAAAAATACCGGTTATCCGGTCCCTGATTTTCACACACTAAAATCTATTGTTAAAACACGGAAGAAGCAACGATCCTTTTTGCATAGGACTCGATAGCAACCTGACATCAGAGCCTATAGATCCATATTCATCTGACCAACTTATGAGACCATCTGATCAAAGGCTTAGTCCTTAATTGCTAAGTCTTAAGGTTGATAATACTAAGTTTTTGTAAGTTGTGCTTGGATAGTGGCTAAGTAGTCGTAAGAGCAAGGCCGTCCGCCGCCCACTACAGCCATATTGCGATGCTAATATAACTAATAGTCATGAGTCAGGCTGTCTAGTAAGCTGAATTGTTTGTAAGTTTAGTAATAAGAGTTTTGAGGATGAATGAACAATTAACAGCGCGATGAGTAATCAAAAATGTCAAATACTTTCCCTAATCATCAATTCAGTTTGATATTACCGTGTTTTTTTTTTGTTACTTAGTAATTTTGCATGCCAATAAGATAAGATGCAGCTAAACCAAAACTCTTTATGTAGTATGCCTATATTCTGCAATAAAATATATTCAGATTTTAATTTGAAAACAAAATAGCCAGTTATTATCTTACGTATTTTTTTATATCTCTACAGGATATTAGGTAATTGGTATATCAATCCGAAACTAGCCTAGCCAATGTCAACAATGATAATATAAATACTTTAGTGAAATTACTCAGTTGATATCGTTTTTAGATAAAAATATTTTCATACAAGTCGGATTCTAAAAATTAAGATTGTAAAAAAAATAAAATGATATCAAATTTCTAACTCACCAGACTATTTATATGCACATGTTAACGGTTTGACAAGTGCTACCTTTGTCTAATCTTTAAACTAATTCATTTTCATCTCTATGCTTACCTAATTCTTATTATTCTTAATTGTGGTTGGTAAAATGAAAAATTGGCTATTTCTAGATTAAGCAATAGGTTTACCATTAACATACAACTTTCTCGAGCTTGATCGAATCCGGCCTAAGCCGATTGGGTTCGTAAGAATAAAGTAAAACAAATAAATAAAATTAAAACAACATCTTTAATATCTACTTATGTAGGTACTTATATAAATGATATAAAAGTCAGTTTAACATCTACCTACTTACTTAGATTCTAAAATAATTTACTTAGGTACAAACCTTGGTCTTTAATTATAATTACTTTATTTATTAGATAATAAACGTAACATTGATTGATAATTGTACCTATCTTTTTGTATACACACTTTACATTTAAATGTGCACACTAATTAAATAACCTACTCAAAATTCCTAAATAATAACAAAAAAGGACGTAATTTTTTAATTATTCATACACACCATTCACCATCCACTCATAGTCAAACTATCTATAAATATCGTCTAGATATACGAACGTGTCACTTACAAAATCTGCGAGTAGGTATTAGTTCGGCAGCGAAAAACAACTAAAAAAAACTAAAAAAAAAACTGTTAAAACTGTGGTGTTAAAACTGCAACGGGGCTACTAACTGTACAGCTATGAAGAAATCGTTACTAGATTTAATATATCACATTTCAAGCTCATAAAGCGGTTAAAGAGTCCAAGGGATGACAAGGGATTTTAAATCGATTAGGAACTTTGAGTTTGTAATAGCGTTTTCTAGGTCTGTCTTATTGACTGTTTATTAAGGTTCGTTAACAAAATGACCTTATTACTAAGACTCTGTCTGTCTTTCACAGAGTTTTATTTTGAACTGTAAAGGTGGTCGCCAACACAGAACAAGTAAGACTCGCTACGTCCCTGTTCTGTGGTCGCCAATGAGGAAGCACAGGCAAAGATAATGTCGGATAGCTGGCATGTGTTTGGTCATTTCACCTGTTTTAATGCTTGTTAGATGAACACGAAATAAATGCTAGTGACTTTAAGTAACTAATATTACAGAGGCATCGTTTCGAACAGAGATGCAATTTCTTTTTTTTTCATCATCATTATCATTTCAGCCACGACGTTCACTCCTGAAAATAGGCCTCCCCCAGTGACTTCCAGATCGGCCTGTCGGAAGCGGCCTGCGACAGCATCGTCCTGCCACCTTTACCAGGTCGTCTGTCCGCCTTGTGGGTTTATTTATGCAATATTGTAGTGTTGCATGTTTAGCACGTTTGACCACACCAGAAGTTATAATAACGTAGTGGTATTACCTGTGACTGGAATGATGTTGTTGAAAATCACTGAGCCACTGATTAAATAATCACTACAAGAAATACCAAACACAAAGCGCCACCTATCGGATAAATGTACAGGTTGCTTCCCACTGGCCGGATTTGATTTCGTACCCGGCACCGGCTGAGCACTGGGGCAAAGGGTGGGGATCGTTTTGCGAATCTTACGAGACATCGTATCAGAGACGCGTGGGCCGAGCTAACGAACAATCGCGGCTGCGGTGCACGAGCATAGCGACTAGCCAATCACGTAATCGTAATGGTTTTCTGCGCATCTTTCGTCCAGCGCTCAACATCGGTGCTGCCACAGAACAAGTAAGACTCGTTACTCTATCCCTGTTCTGTGGGTGCTGCTAGTTGTATCTATCTCTACGTGATTGGTTAGTCTCGCGCCGTGCCTGCACGGCCTGCACGGACATAATTGGCTGTTAGCTTCGCGCACGCGTCTTTCATACGATGCTTGTCTCATCAGATGCGCAAAGCGATCCCCACTCTTTGCCCCAGCAATCAACGTCGATGCAGCGTATTTTTGAATCATGCGAATTCCAATTCGAATACGAAATGGCTAGATTCGCATGTGAATGACTAAACTCCCTATTTTTCTTCTGCGTTCGTTTGCTTCCATCTATCTCTTGTTATTAAGTTTTCTTCTTCGTGGTCCTGTCGGTAGCTCAGATTCGCCTTCGACTGCTTCCATCCCTATCTATTGCTATTAAGTTTTCTTCTTCATATTCGTGTTGACCACCTTCCAGGATTCGAACCTCGGCTGCGGCAGTTCCCGGCAGTCGACGAGCGGGTTGGTGGCGCTCACGGCCTCCATGACGCGAGGCTGCGCTTGCTCGAGTAGTTCCTCGTTGGCGCAGATCACGCCTGCCAGGGTCGTCTTCCTGATTTCTGTTAGTTGCTCTATGGATTGTTGGAAAGAGAATTCACTTTTAATATTGTTTAACAGCTAAACGGATCTATGAGACTGCTTAAAAAAAGAAATTTCAATTTTTAAAACTGTCTTGTCTGTCTCTGGACTGAAGGGTCATAAATAATAATAACAAATAAATAAATATTAGACAACATTACATACACTGCTCTGATCATAAGTAGCTAAATCACTTGTGTTTCAGAAATCAGAAACAACGACGTTACCACAACACCCAGACCCGAAACAATATAGAAAAAATAGTTTCCTACATTCACCCGACCGGGAATCGAACCCGGAACCTCAGAGATGGCGATACGCTTTATACAGTAAGGCGTGTTCGCCTCTCGGCTACGGAGGTTGCTCTAAGCATTTAGGCAGTAGAACTACCTTTTCGAAGGAAGTAACCAGTAAATTGAAATAGAAACAATTTGCAAAGATAAACTGGTGCGGGGTCAAATAATAAAATATGTTATTAAGGAGTATCCTAATTCAAGTGGAATTTATTGATTATTTATTACAAAGCACCATCAGCTTTACTAGCATGATCAACAAAACACGATATGATATAGCGATTTATCGACACCCAACGGTTAAAATATGAACTTTAATCGAAGCAGCGAGCAGTCACGTCACGGGCACGGCCATGCTCGCTGTTTTGATAAAAGTTCAAGATGGCGGCTATGTAGGATATCAATTATATTTTGACAGTTGGGTGTTGATAAATTGCTATAACGTAACGTGTTTTGTTGGTAATGCTATGGGGGCTGAGGTATTTTTACTGATAAAATATCATTCATGAATTCTGTTTGTAATTTGTGTGTGTGTGACAAATAATGTTTTTTTATTCTATTCTATTCATTCTTAAATATAACTAGTTCTCTTACCAATAGTGAATCCAACCTCCACATCGCTGGTCTCGTACCAGAAGCGGTCGCCGACCTTAAGCCTAAGGAACTGGTCTGCGAGCAGGCAGCTCAGCGTGGCGCCCAGCAGCCGGCCGCGCGGGGCCTCGGCCAACGCGCCCGTGTATAAGTCGATGTCCTCCACGTTACTGGGGGGAAAAGGGGGGATAAGTTTAGTAAACTAGCCTGAAAAACAACAATATAATTGGAGTAAAGATAACAAGCTTCAATTTAATGTTTCAAAGTGTGTCACTATATCATTTGGAAGGGCTCGTAGTCCGATCCACTATGACTATAAGGTAGAGGAAGCGCCTATGAAAAGAGTCACAGGAGTGAGAGACTTAGGAGTTTGGTTCACAGCAGAATTAAGCTTTAAAGATCATATAATTAATATATGTAAGAAAGCATTCAGAAACCTAGGTCTTATACTTCGCAGGGTTCATGGTTTCACAAGTATAAAAGCCATTGTTGCACTATATAATGCGCTCGTAAGAAGCCATCTTGAATGTAATGCTGTAGTTTGGACACCACATCAATTGCAATATAGTCTTATGTTGGAGCGCATCCAAAATAAATTTATAAGATATTTATATAAGAGACAATACGGAGTATATCCCTTCTACCCGTTAATGTACCCTAATTTATTTATCTTGGGTATGGTTGGATACAATGAGTTGCGAGTGCGAAGAGATTTGGCTATGGCATTGTATTTATTCAAAATAATGAGAGGTAAGGTTTGTAATGCGGCGATATTGGAACGGGTAGGGCTTTGTGTACCCGACAAATACTTGGAGCGGCGTCGCAGGCCGCGGCTGCTGGCGGTGCCGCGCGGGAGAACCCACCTGCAGAATAAGTCAGCGCTGACGCTCACACTGCAAACACTTAATAACATTTCTGAAAAGATTGATATATTTCACTGTTCTCTGAGCGAATTCACTAGGGTAACACTGTGTATTCTGTGTTATTAATGTGAATTGTGTTGTAATTTATGTTTAATTGTTGCTGCTCTATTGTATTAGGCTCCCTGTAAAAATAGATGTAAGCTTGGAAATAAATAAATAAATAAAATAAACAAGGATTAACCTGTTTTTGGGCGGAAGGTGGGATAAATTTATTAAACTAGATCGAACAACAACTAACATGTTTTTTAAGACTGTAAAAAGTAAAAAAAAACCTTATTCCTATCAACACCCCATATTTAATTTTATGTGGTCGATTTCATCGACGTGCTTAGGCAAGGGAGGGGTATAAGTTTAGCAAACTAGCCAGAGCAACAATTAACCTGGGTTGGCTGGGATGTCATCCACGTGCTTAAGGGCGGGAGGATAGAAGTTCAGTAGACTGGCCAGAAGGAAAACGAAGTTGAATGACATAGGCCTGGTATGATCTGGATATAGCGCGAAAGAAATGGAAGTGAGAGATATTTGTCGAAGAACGGACAGTAGATGGAACAGAGAGGTGTTGGAGCAGCGGCATAGAACTGAACGCAGGATAGCAAAAGGACCTGTTAAATAGTAGGGAGAGAGGATGGCCTCCATTTCATTCTTGATCCTTTCTGCCTCATCGGCCATCTGTTCCACGTGCTATGTACTACGCCCACTACCACTTCAGCTTGCTTATCCATTGGGTTATGTCAGTAACTTTTGTGTTATGTCAGTCGTTACTGTAATTTCATTAAGGACATTAAGATTTTTGGAAAAAGAAAAGTATACTTACTTGTAAATTTTATAAATCCTTCTGAACGAGAGTTCATTAAAGATTTCCCCCAAATCCGCAAAGCTCTTCGGCCTGAACAGCCTGCACTGCTCCCTCCACTCCGGGTAGCCGGGCAGGCCGTGGTATTATTTCAATAAGATAGATTTTTGGATGTAAAAGAGAAAGGGTATAACTTACTTGTAAATTTTACAAATCCTGCTGAACGAGAGTTCATTAAAGATTTCCCCCAAATCCGCAAAGCTCTTTGGCCTGGACAGCCCGCACAGCTCCCTCCACTGCGGGTAGCCGGGCAGACCGTGGTATTATTTCATTAATATAGATTTTTGGATGAAGAAGAGAAAGGGCACTTACTTGTAAATTTTACAAATCCTGCTGAGCGAGAGTTCATCAAAGATTCCCCCCAAGTCCGCAAAGCTCTTCGGCCTGGACAACCCGCACAGCTCCCGCCACTGCGGGTAGCCGGGCAAGCCGTGGTCGCGGCCGCGCTGGATGTTCAGCGACACCAGGTCCAGGCCGCAGGGCTTCGGCTTTGTGGGGGTAGATGAGTTCGTGTAGCGTTGCGTCGCTTTCGGACGCTCGAAGAGATGGTTGCTTAGCTGCGGATATTATAGATAGATAAATGATAAATTTACTCCTCAGTAACAATGGTGTAATATGTTTTTACAAGTAAATTATGATTTTAATAATAATCTATTGAATACAAATTCTACAATTTGCGTCACCAGTGTTTTGGGTTAAGCCAGTTTTGCTGTTACTGTAAGCACAGAATACTACTGTAAGTGTAAATAATAAATCATCATCATCATGTCAGCCACAGGAAGTCCACTGCTGAACATGTGCCTCCCTCAGTGACTTCCAGATTGTCCGGTTGCGCGCGGCCTGCATCCAGCAATCTTAACCAGCAGGGCTAGCATGCGCGCATCGGTTTTTTTTATCGCAAGACAAGATAAATTTTGTCTTCGACGATAATTTTGTCGTTTTCCCTAACCTAACGGATCACAGACGTCTCGAATCCTTTTTCTTATTTTCAGGGTCTCCCGTTGATCATAGCCACTTATTTTTACGTTATAACACGGCATTAAAATGATATTTTGGTTTTTTCTTTGTTATCGTCCAAGACAAAACGACATATATGTTGTAAATTTTTGTTTTAAGCAATTCCATGCAAGGTTTAATTGAAGATAAATAACACTTGAAAAAAATCATCGACCTCAGGTAAGACTCGAACCCACGTCCCATCGCATACCGGGCGAGTGCTTTGACCACTAAGCTACCGAGGACGTCACGTGACAAGATGAAATTCCTCAAGTGTTTTTTCTCGCTGTCAAAGCCAGCGTATTCTGATCAATGTTGTAGCTATATGTATAGCTGAGTACTACCGTCAACACCCTATAGAAATATTTTTACAAATATTGTTACTTCAAAAATCGATAAAATGTCACGACAAACTTTATCGTGTTCCGCATGCTAGCCCTGCAGGTCGTCAGGTCGTCTGTCCACGATGTTGGTAGACGTCCCACGCTATCTGTTTATTATTGTAACTTCAATAATAAGTTTATTTGAAAGACATTGATCGTGATGGCATGCCTTTTTCAATAGTTAAAATTTATTAAGGGTTTCTTTTTAATCGACTTCAAATAAAAGTAGGTTTTCAGTTTGACCCGTATGTTTGTATGTATGTTTGTCCGCGATTTTCTCACGTTTGGCTCATCCGATTTTAAAGCGGTTTTCAGAAAAGTATTTGTTACATTCTAAAAAAGTAGTATGCATATCATATTGCTGAGCTGATGATGGAGGCCACAGAACTCCTTAACGGTTAGGAGTCAATAGATAATACTGCGATTTGTTGACAGAACGTATTTCGTAGTGTATTGGACAGACGTGGTGCTTACGAGGTACCAGAGAGTAATTTTATTTACTGGGGGCGCAAACCAGTACACCCAGAAACGAAAAAAAAAAGTTTTTTTTTAAATTGACTTAGGCATTGAACGCAATACCTTATCCCATGGTTACGACACTTCTGTTAATAACGATATTTTCAAATGCCTGTTTTAAATAATGATAGATCTTTAATTTGACGATATAAAAGTATTGTGAAAGTCCTAACACAAAAAATGATGAAATAAAAAAAAAGATTAAAAAAACTAAGAACAGACTTCAAAAATAAACTAAAAAGCGAAAAATAAATTTCTAAACTAAAACATACCTAGTTATTTTTGTAGTCGGTGCTCCATGGAGAGTTAAAATGTGTTCATTATTTCACCGAATTCCAAACTAATAATAGATTTTTCGTTTTTTAGTTTTATTTTTGAAGTCTGTAGTTTTTTAAACTTTTTTCTCTACCTCTGTGGTGACATGTGGGTCCACGCTATGCACGGGGGTGTTGAGGGCGGAGCGGACCGCCTTGTCGGCGCCGCGCGGCGCGTACAGCGCGTAGGGGTTGAACAGCATCTCGTGCAGCTGCACGTAGTCCACCGAGCCTGTGCTCGAGTCTACGTTGTGGATTAGACCCTGGAATGTGAGAGTGATGAGCTTTTTGGTCCAAAATTTTCAATGATCTTTTTACAACCAAGATGAGGCGCACTGCAGCAATGCAGTGCCTTTTTTAATGCAATAGCTTGATAAAGAGACAATTCAAATATAAAGAAGAAATGAAACACTTGCCAAGTGCGAGTCAGACTCGCGCATGATGGGTTCCGTACTATTTCCTATAATAAAAACGGCAAAAATCATGTCTGTTGTATGGGAGCCCCCTTATTTATTGATTTTATTCTGTTTATTAGTATTTGCTGATATAGCAGCAACAAAAATACATCACCTGTAAAAATTTCAACAGTCTAACAATTACGGTTCATGAGATATAGCCTGGGGACAGACGGACTGACAGACGGACGGACAGCGGAGTCTTAGTAATAGGGTCCCGTTTTACCCTTTGGATACAGAACCCTAAAAATTGGGAACTCACAGGTAAGAGGGTGTGGGCAAATCTGAAGGCAGCAGCGGAGAAGTGGTTGGCGACTGTGGGGTCGACAGTGGGGTCGTACGCTTCGGAATACCCTTCTTCTAGAAGGGTCAGGTTTAATGCCCACATCACATCACTACCTGTAAAAGAGAAAACAGATTTTTAGTGGATACCGTCTAAATGCTTTTAATTTTAGTAGAATTTTAATGAGAGGCTCTTCAACTCCGTCATAGCCAATGGGACAACTTCAGAAGCGTGGAGTGGGGGCGTGGTGGCATTGTTTATCAAGAAAGGAAACAAAAGTCTCCTGAAAAACTATAGACCAATCACGCTCCTGGGTCACGTTTACAAGCTGTTCTCGAGGGTCATCACAAACCGTCTTTCCGCAAGATTTGACGCTATCTAGCCACCGGAACAGGCTGGGTTTCGCAAAGGTTACAGTACCATAGACCACATTCACACGGTGCGGCAGATTATACAGAAGTCCGAAGATTATAACCAGCCCCTGTGCCTGACCTTTGTGGACTATGAGAAAGCCGTTGACTCGGTCGAAACCTGGGCTGTTCTGGAATCCTTGCCGCGATGCTAAGTCGATTGGCGGTACATGAAGGTGCTAAGAAGCCTGTACAGTATGGCATCAATGTCCGTCCAAGTACAAAACCACCGAACAAAGCCCATCTGCACAGTCTTAAACACCTGGCTTTTTAGGCACTGCGGCAGTGTCGACGTGAAGATATGACGCAATTTCCCAAATGCTGCCCAGCCAAGCTGCACTCTTCTGGCGATTTCCCGCTCGAAGTTGTCTCTACCGAGCTGTAGCACTTGTCCAAGGTAGACGTACTTTTAGACAACCTCGAGCGTAGTGCCCTCGACGGAAATTGGTTCCGGGATGACATGTTCGTTGAACATTACCTTTGTCTTGTCCAAATTCATCCCAAGCCCCACACGTCTCGAGGCAGCATTAAACAATGCGTCCTACCAGTTTTCACCTACGGAGCCGAAACGTGGAACATGACAGTCAAGTTGGCCCACCGACTACACGTCACTCAGCGTGCTATGGAAAGGTCTATGTTGGGGATCTAATTAAGGGATAAGATCCGGCACGAGGTCATACGACATGAGACTAAGTTGACTGAAATTGTCCAAAAATGTAGCAAGCTGAAGTGGCAGTGGGCTGGCCATGTCTGTCGCAGAACCGACGAGAGGTGGAGCAGGAAGGTTCTCGAATGGAGACCACGCTTAGGCAAACGTAGTGTAGGACGCCCCCCGGCTAGATGGACCGATGACCTGAAGAAGGCAGCTGGCAGCGACTGGGTGCAAAGGGCGGGAGATCGTGCGCTGTGGCGCTCCTTAGGGGAGGCCTATGTCCAGCAGTGGACTGCAGCAGGCTGATATGATGAGAATTTTAACGTGCACGGCATGACAGTATTATAAATGGTTAACAGAGGTAGCTCTGAATGAGCCTTCGGTAAGCCAGGGTCAGAATCGTTCCACAAATAAATACTACGGAAACAGTCGGTTTGTGGATGTGTCTCTCTCAACGAGTTAAGGGCGGAATAACACGGGGTTTTAGTGTGATAACTTGACCCTTAAGAAACGAGCCGTTTACAAAGTCCATTGAACCTTTTCTGGACAAAGGGTATTCAAAGGGATTTTACGGACTTTTATTATAATTACGTACCATCAGATGAATTAACTTTTATCTACTTCTACAGTAGAAAAAGAGCAGAAAACACTAGATATAATCACCTAAAATGGAAGGCAAGAACTCAGCCTCATGTGCTGTAAACCTATGACTGTCTGTTGTCTACTCCTTCAATAAGAGATAACTTCTTTATTTTGAGAGATGCAGAAGAGTGTACTCACCTAAAATGGCAGGCAAGAACTCAGCATAAGTGATATGCTGCATCTGGGCTCCCACTATTTTTCGCGCCTCCTGGTAGAGAGTCTCGTCGTCCCAGTGCGCGTTGAGGCTGCGCAGTGCGCCGGCGACGCGGTTGTGTTGTCGCGCCCAGATCAGGTGCATGGTGGTGAGGTGGAGGTTCTCGTTGGCACGGTCATCCCCTTGAAGAAGACACAAGAATCATCATCATTAACTGAGTTTGTTGCGCTGTTTCTTCTCATCACCAGCCTATACATATGTAGTCCCGAAGCGGTGGTAGGGCTAAGTTATATTTTGGGACATGTATAAGTGCCCGGAGGAGGGCCTACATACAGAATAAATAATTTCGTTTCATTTCAGGCACAGGACGTCCACTGCTGAACATAGGCCTCCCCCAGTGACTTCCAGAATGGCCGGTCAGAAGTTGGTTGGATTTTGGTAGCAGTGTCTCCTAGACCCGAGGCAATTTAGAGAATCCGAAACCGGAAACCGGAAAAAAAACGAAAATACTACTATCATGCGCGAGCCTGACTCGCACTTGGCCAGTTTTTTGAAATCTGTTTTATTGACTAACTAAATATTTTTTCAGTATTGTTTGCTATTCTTTAAACGAGTATAAGAGAAAAACAACAACAACCTTTGCCTGATTTTAAGTAATAACTTCATTAAAGTTTGATTAACGAAAGGTGACGCTTACCATATTACTATTCTAGCTTGATTCTTTATCTTACCAGTCTCAAAGCAGTATCTCCCCTCCCCCGTCATCTGCGCCGTGTTGCAGGGGTCCTTAGGGTCCGTGGCGGGGGGCAGCAGGTCGCGGTCCCCGTCCCGCAGCATCTTCAGCCGCCCGGCGGTCATCGCTCGCAGTTGAGCTGCCCTGGTGGGCCCGTAGCCGTACACGGTGGACCCGTCAATGAAGGCCGTGGCTTGGTTCATCTGTTCGCGGGGACCTGGTGGGGTTGGCAGATTATTTAGTGAAAAACAAGGTTTGTAAAGTAAAGTAATTGACTTATTCGAAGAATAAGCAAGCTGAAGTGTCAGTGGTCTGGTCACATTTGTCGTAGAACCGATATAAGCGATGTTATGTTCATGTGTAGTGAAAGCGTAACACAAACATCGTAGAGCAATCAACTCCAATAATGCCGGCAGTCGATGGAAAATAATAAGTAGCCTCAGATTTATTCTGCCTGTTGTTTGTTACACTTACTCGCATATAAATCTCGCATCTTATTTATATTCAAGTAAGTACACCAACAGCACATCTTACTTACAACTTTTTAATAGCAATTCCTTCCAATAACATTGCCATAATAAATTTATAAGGCGTGATTACACACTTGGCGTTGCTTGATCGCTAGTTCTCATTTATCAATATTGAAAATCATAATTATTTAGTCTGTCTATTGTAATAGATAGATTGTCTATCTATGTAATAGTCAATTTACTCCACCACGCGGGCCCGTGCGGATATATAGAGGGGTGGTGTAAGGCATGTAGTGACTATCAATTGGTAGGTATTAGCTGAGTAGGACCAACTTTTAGCGTGCCTTTGAAGCACGGAGATGTGATTGACTTGTTTGTTTAAAGCTTTTATTAATAATCAGTACAGCATCCTATCTATCTCCTATTCCATATAAGTACAACATATTTCTTACCAAAATGGCAAGTAGGCGCGGGCGCCGATCGCACGAACTCCATGCAGGTTACGTTGTACATCTGGTAGAAGGGGTCCTGCGCGTCCAGCCGCACCGGGAAGCACTCCGGGTGCGGCGCCTGCGCGTCGCAGCACGACAGCGCGCTGCTGTTCTCGCCTGGGGACAGACACAGACTCAGACTAACAGGCGAGGGACCCCTGGTAGAAGGGGTCCTGCGCAGCACGACAGCGCGCTGCTGATCTCGCTTGGGGACAGACACAGACTCAGACTAACAGGCAAGGGACCCCTGGTAGAAGGGGTCCTGCGCAGCACGACAGCGCGCTGCTGATCTCGCCTGGGGACAGACACAGACTCAGACTAACAGGCAAGGGACCCCTGGTAGAAGGGGTCCTGCGCAGCACGACAGCGCGCTGCTGTTCTCGCCTAGGGATAGACACAGACTCAGACTAACAGGCGAGGGACCCCTGGTAGAAGTCCTGACGTCCTAAGGAAAAAATCATTAGGTATCGTGGAACACAATTACGTTAATTCTTTACCTCGAGGCTATGGCATTTGATTCATCGCTTTCGCTCAAAATTCGCTGGTGAGACATCTGGTAAAACTTTGAGTGTCGAAAACTTGTAGTGTTAATGCTATTCAGCAATGAGACGAAAATAGATTAAGTGTTTTGTTTGGGTCAATTTCAAACTCTCTGTCTTCCTGTCACGAATAAAATGCACTAGTTATAGCATAGCGTGTCTTACCTCTTCTGTAATAAAATGCATGACAATTCCCTCCTCATATTTAAAAAAAAGTAAATATTTCGACGACTCACCCTTGCTCAGAGCAGTAGCAGTGATGTCATGGTCCACGAACTGCCCCCACACGGCCAGCATGACGGTGAAGGAGGTGTCGTGCGCGTAGCTGGGCCGGTGCACCGTCACGCTCACGTCGCGCGCGCTCGGCAGGCTCGCGCCGTCGATGCCGGTGCGGGGAGCGCTGATACCTGGAGAAAAAAAGAAGTAATTATGAAAATGTAATTATTTTGCTTACAACTTCCGCTTAGAACTTACACCGGCATAGGAACCCCAATTACACCACCCGTAACCCACAATCTGAGGACAAACACAGGCACATGCAAAGAGCACCGCCCTCCCTTAAATCGCAATAAGTAAAACAAAAGAAGTATAGACTAACAAGGTAAAGATTGTAAAGATGCTTTTACAAATTATATTAAAAACGCTCGCGCCGGTGCGGGGTCCCCTTATGTCTGGAGAGGCAAACGATAAGTAAAACAAAAGAAGACGACAAATTATGAAAACGAATGAATCCTTAAACGTATCTGATAAATTTATGATGGTGCTTCCCTCTCTTAATTGCAGTGCCCTACAGGGCTAGCTTAAGTTCATTATGAAAGCAATAAACGATTGCGTAGATACTACTTAATGTAGTAGGTATCTACGAGTAAGAGTAACAAGGTGAAGATGACATTACGAAATGTATTAGAAACGCTAGCGCCGTCGATTCCGGTGCGGGGGGCGCTGATGCCTGTAGGCAAAGACGGTTAGAAAAACAAAAGAAGTAATATCTAAGAGAAACAAGATGAAGATGACAAATTACGAAATGTATTAGAAACGCTCGCGCCGTCGATTTCGGTGCGGGGGGCGCTGATGCCTGTAGGCAAAGACGATAACAAATAGAAAAGAAGTATAGAATATCAATGTGCAGATGATATTAGGAAATGTATTAAAAACGGTAACACCGTAGTTGTCGGTGCGGGGGCCGCTGATGCCTAGGGAGGCAAAGAAAGACGATAAAAAAAGCAAAAAAGGGATGCGATTTTGAGGAAGTTAGCAAAAGCACAAATTACGTATAGCGGCGCGGCGCGCTAGACAGATAGTCCACTCGGAACTTAGGCGTCATTTCATTAACGCACAAATTGACATTGCGTTTATTCGCCATCTCGGACGATTCCGGTCAGAACTTCAGCGGGCTGTCACTCACGACACGACAGTTTACTAAGCATTGGTCATCGTTACGTGCAAAAAAATAATGTGTCAGTGTAATAAAACACACTTATTTCAAAAATTCAGAATAGCATCCCTAGGTAGTAAGCCCAATTTTGACAGTTGTTTTCGAGAACGGTGGGAGTGGCCCTTCTGTATTTTTTCTATTTTTATTTTATGGAAAAAGAGTAATGGACATTTAGGCATCTTAATGGAAGATTAGGGATCTTAATCGCCTAAATTAAAAACTCTATTAAACATGTATAAAAAATAATAATACTAGTCTTGTGGGACATCTTCTGCCCCGATAAACAGATCAGCTTCTAGGGTAAAGTATCTGGTGTAGACTGAATGTAGAAAACAGAGTATCGGGCTGTAGCACAGTTTCAAATAGCAGCAATGATTAATCATCAGGCTGATTACGATCTTAAGGGTAGAGCCATCCACTATCTACTAACCGTCCCCATAATCCGCCGGCAGCACTCTTCTGAACGGGGTGTTAGACACGCCCCACCGGTACGGGTGCTCCAGGTTGTTGCAGCTGCCGTCCAGGCTGCGGTAGCGCGAGGAGGGGCACGGGGCCGGGTCCAGGCAGTAACGGGGCTCCGGGAAGGACCCGTTGGTGGGGGGGCCCAGCCCAGCCCCACCTTCACGGCGGGAGCTGTCCGTGCTGGAATGAATAACGGTTTCAATCAGCCTCGGGTTCTAGGGATAAGGCAAAAGAGAGGATTTTTATGTAGGTACACCAAGATAACATTGCCTAATAGCAATTGATTTTTGTATTACATTAAACTTAGGTCGACTTGCCCACAACTGGATTAGTTTAGTACGAGATTAGGACATCTTTCTGTCTCTATCACTCTCATACAAACTGACAGCTATAGAATGCTTTTTAATACCGTGTTAGTGGATAGTTTGGGATTGAATTTGCTAATCCTGACATGCGCAAATGGGCCTTATACTTAGTACCTACCGACCGTGAAATATAGTAATTCATACTCCTTTGTTTTTTTTAAAACAAACCTTAAATTCTCTGGAATTATTTTGGTTTTAAGGTATCAATGTCTCTGTTGTGATAAATATCATAAGATTAGAAAGTATTAGCATGATGTGTCTGTTCCGGATGATTGGGTCTTTATGTTACGTAGGCCAAGTTCTTGAGCCTATGCCTAGTACAATATTATGTCGCAGGCAGAAATGCATGGCCAGTCTGTTTTTGACAGCCCAAAATTTAAACTTTTAGCGAAAATAAGCCCATCACACGAATGACTATATTGTCATTATTGCTTTAATTTACTTTATCCTGACGCCATTATGTGGCGCTAGCGCTGTATACCCACAGCACGCAGTAATGACAACAAGGTGAGCTTCACAAACAGGCTAGCCATAAACAGAGCCAGCACACACTGTTAGATGCACACTGCGTGGATGTTATAAGTCGCAGTGTGCACGCACAGGCTGTGGCCCAAATGGCTGATTGAAACAGTTGACTGCAACATATCAGTCGGCCCAGAAATTCGATAGCTTCCTAGTGCGGCTTAGCCAAGTGAAGCGGACCTAAGTGATAGTGACGTTTCCCTGATAGATCATGATTGCGTCATATTGTTGATAGGGAGTTCCTGATACGGGTGATATAACACAAGTTAAGAACGACAGGAATCAACCCACGGTTCAGAAACCTTCGACAACGAATTGACAACCGATAAATCACGTGATAAAAATGCTGATCCACGTGGTTTTCAGGTCGATAATTTTGCTACCGATTTTTAACTTTTTTGAATCGGGGACCAGGCCAGACCTATTATAAAAAACACCTTAGAAGTAGGTAGTACGCTATACTTGCTCTGCTCTGCAGTAAGATCAGAGTACTTGGCTGAATTGATAATGAATAATGATGTTATAATAGAAAATAAAATATACTTGGTAATATAAAGCAAACGCTTTTTTAAATCGTGCCAAATTCTATGTATTTGTGTATTGATTAAAAACAACTCATTAGAATTTACTTATCTACGGACGGACGCCGTAAAACGAATGTCTTTCATTTGGTTACCGGTTGATCAAGTTATTGCGGCTCACGATTTTAATATCATGACGTAGCGCAACTATTAATAGCAAATAAATATTATTCTATTGTCTTAACCGCGGGAACTTGTAAAATAATAGCTCTTCGGCTATTGTGTGTCACATTTTGGTCAACTGGGTAACTTATCCCGTCGCGGGCCGCGGCGTCGTTGAGGCGGAGTGAAGCCATAGTCGACGGTGTCCGGTGTCGTGGTAAGGCTTGGGTTTTAGTTACACTAACCAAATGATTGATAATTGATCTTATTGCTAAGGCTGTAAGGCTGAAAGTGACTTTTAGGTGATAGTTTGGAAATGGTTCCTGCTTAAATAATAAAACGGGGTTTTGAAGGTGCGGATAGAGCAAAGTTCTGTTTGTCGCAAGAAATACTTAAAAGTGTCATGACATTTACAGGAGTTTGAGCTGGATCACACTCACTACCTTAATGAATTATTATACAGAGTGTACAAAAGAATGGGACACTCTTGAAAACCACGTGATCAGCTGCTGATAAATCTGATTATCCGTCTTATTCCTTCCCCTTGTACAGAGCGAAAAAGAGTTGAAGATAGGACGAGTTAATGCAATGTGAAGTCGATGTTGTTATTTTGTAATTTATTTTTAACCGTTTTAGTTTTTATGATAGACATTTGAAAGTTGGTTTTTACGATTGCTTTTTACCTATAAAGTCACAGGTTAACAGGATGTACACTAATAAAATCGGACCTTATATATAAGGTGTAAGTGAATTAGTGTCAGATAATTTTAGGAGTTACTTAGACTATCACATGGATCACATATAAGATAAATTTAAAATTATAGAACAAACTTAAAAAAATCGAAAAAATAAAAAGTTTTAAAATAAAGAATCTACATCACTTGTGGTGTTTGGGTTCATGCACAGGACATGAACCCAAACACCACAAGTAGACTACTCACTCAACGCTAGCCGATTCATAACCTCTCCAGAATTACATTAATGCATTCAAATAATCATATTACACTGTTCATCATAATATCATATTACTTAGTGCGTGAATTAAAGTTTGTTCTATAATTTTAAATTTATCCATGTGATAGTCTAAGTTACTCCTAAAAATATCTGACACTAATTCACTTACACCTTATATATTTCCGACTAAACTAAAACTGCAGTTTAGTCTTACTTAGCTAGGAAGTAGCTAGTACTAATAGTGCATTGAATAATTTAGTATCTGTATAGGCCCGAGATGCGGCCAATTGAACTAATCGCCGGAATGTCGGTCAGTGTTCCCTAATGAACTAATAGGTAACCGCAACTGCGATATAGAATATGCAATGCATTTATCTATGCAATACTTGCGGTATGGTGCAGTTAGCAATGAAATGAAATTTCACTCGCCGAGAGAAAGTTCAAGGTACGGAAATGCCATTGTGTGAACTGGCTGCATTTTCTTAAAAAATATGTAGTAACAAAATATTAATAGTAAATATTGTGTCGTATGGTGCCGGCACCACCCCTTCTCTTCCTATGGGTGTCGTAAGAGGCGACTACAGGAGAACCGCCACAAGAAGACGGGCAGCAGCGTCTCCTCTCCACCATTGGCCAAACTGCGATCGTCAACCCGCCTGCAAAGCGTGGCGATTATGGCAAAATCCTCCTTTTGGAGAGGCCTGTGTCTAGCAGTGGACTGATTTAGGCTGGTGATGATGAACAAAATATTTTAGTCCTACTTCGAAAGATACTGCAGACATGTGATAGTTTTTTCGCGGAGACAAGTGCTCGGGTTGAAATTGATAAAATGCTGTATGAGGCCCTCAGATAATGCAACCTTTTATATTGTATGTAATCTAAACTCGTAATGCCATAGATGGATAAAGGCATTCTTTCCCCTAGCCGTCTCTTATTTTGGAAACTATTAGTACTAGCTACTACTGAAGCTGCCAATCAAACTTTTCTTCCCTAAAAGCCAAAGTTTTCGGATGTGTTCATTTTCACGCGCAAATAAAGGGAAAGCCGAGGAGATAATAGAAGATTATTTAAATAAATAACATATAATAAATATTGGACAGCATCACATACATTGCTTTGATCCTAAGGTAAGTAGCTAAAGCACTTGTGTTATAGAAATCAGAAACAACGACGGTACCACAACACCCAGATCAGAGCCAATATAGAAAAGTTTGTTTTCCAAATTGACCCGACCGGGGATCGAACCAGGAACCTTAGAGATGGCGGCGCCATTTAAAGTCCGGCGTGCTCGCCTCGGCCACGAAGGTCGTCGGTATTATTTAGCATTTATTGACATTTTTCTCCACAAAAAGTGGAGTTTGCAAAATGGAAGAGTTTCTTTAAAATAGAATAGAATAGAATAGAAAAAGATTTATTTGACACACACAGAATACAAAGGAGAAAACATTTACAGGATAATAAAAAGCAATATGTGTCAAAAAGGCCCCCGCTCAGCATTTGTCGTGACAGTCAGGGACGTATCACGACGCTGGATTATTAAGATTCTTTATAGGGTACAAATATTCTAAAATACTCTTACCCATTGAGGAGAGCTCGTGTTGCCTGTTCTGCGGCATACGCAGCATCAGCCAATGGTTTGATAGCTGCTGAAGTGGCTGCTGCTCTTTGAGCCCTATTCGCTGGTGTGTCTTGTTCGAGCGGCCTTCTTTTGCTCTCCAGACTCCTTCTTTCTCGAAGGGCCGCGTGGCCGTGTTCCACTGCTGCGCTGATGTCTTCAGGGGATGGGGTGTCGCCTGCCCATTTGGGAGGTGAACGGCCTGCAAGTTTTTGGAATATAAATACACGTGGGATAATTCTGACGTTGACTATTACTTTTACGTAGTATTATTCTTTCTCTATGCTATTACCTTACCACGATGCAAATATATGTAATGAAAAACTAATTAAAATTATGTACAATCTAATGTGATTCTGATGTTCTCCCATAGTAAAAATTGTTGTATAATAAGTGGATCTGACCATGTAATTTTGAGGTATGTATGTATATACTTTTGTGACACGTGTTGAAAATTTGTAGTTGGGTGAGAACTAAAAGAGAATTTTAAAAAATAATTTTGAGAAATCTGCATTTTGGTCAGTTTAAATAGATTACTACCCGTTCTTCGTTCAGGTGGTCTTTAGTTTATTCGAATAATATGACTAATTTACACAACATCATCGTGCAGTTTCATGAAAAACCTCGAGTAGTTTTTTTGCGAGAAAGCCTATAAAACTAAACTTAAACTAAAACTTCCATAAATTCATCTCTATATTATAACCATCCTCACAAACTTCGCATTCAATCACAAAACTTATAACAGATAGTTTACCTTTCAAAGGCCACGTTATCTCGAGCAACGGTGCAAGATAGGGAGACACAGCCGTGAGGTTCCTGATGGGTATCACTGTGTCTGGGATTGTGGTGGTGGTGTTCTCGTCTTCTGTATCCTCGCTCAGATTGTAGGAGACTGTCACCAGTAGGGAAACGCCGAGGATCGCGCTAAAGTCAATACAATATTTGGGTTAATACAGGGTTACATTGCAAAGGGGTGCCAAATTTTCAGGGACCACTCAGAATCAGTAACTTAATCGATCTACGATATAAACGATCTAAAAAACAAACAATTTTTTTTTAATTACTATCCTCTGTTCAAGCATGGTACGCGTGGATAATCTTGCCTCATTCATAAAAAATACGCACGCCCTATCTCTGTGCAACCTAGAACTGCAAAGTTCAATGCAATAATAGTCACAATGGCACGTGAAAACAAACCTTAGCCTTTTTGATGTAAGGACATTTCTAACAGCAGGAGCGTCCGCGCATACCAGAGGTTCAAATTGACAAATACCATAAGCAGTGCAACTCTAGATCTTATTTTTAAAATTTGGCACCTTTGCAATTTAACCCTGTATAGGTCCTAATTTGGTAAAAAAAATAGTTCAGTTCAGCAAAAATACAACAAAGGTGATTAAGACAAAGTGGTTTCTTATTATTTTGTTGTTTGAAAGAAACCGAATATAATGCTATGCACGGGTGTATGAAAATTATGCAATGTATTTTTATATGACCAATGTTCCGTCCAAACTTTATGATATCATTAGATGTGTCGATATGTTGAACAGAGATCGATGACGATCGTTTTTACTAGACCATGGTCAATCGTACATACTAAGTACATGCTTTATTTAGTCCCAATTCCTGACTAGGATCGGGATAAACTGTTAAGAGGCGTTTGCCGTGGCTAGAATGTGGATGTACGGCGCTGGTTCCAGGATTATTTTCGCAAGTCGAAGATGACGACAGGATCTGGTGAGGTAGAGCTCATTCACACGAGGACGATTCGTGTTTTTTGACGAGTCGTCTTTTTCACGATTTGTTCTTTTTTTTGTCGGCGGTAATGCTTTTTAAATGCCAGTGTTCACACGGTGACGAATCGTGAAAAATGACGGACAGGTCTCAAATCACGATTCGTCAAAAAACACAAATAACGATTTTTTGTGACGGGATACTCATACTAATGTGAACATTTTGACGAATTGTGAAAAATAACGCTTTCGTGCGCAATGTGAACGGCCAACCAACCGTCATGACGTATCGGGGTTTTTCATGAATCGTCAATGACGGATCCCGTGTGGATGAGCACGTACTTACATGATGCCAACGCAAATAGCGCACTGGAAGTGGCGCAGGCGCTTCTGGTAGCTGCGCGTGACGCTAGACTCGAACATGTATGTCGGCTGGATGAGCGGGGTGCGCTCCGCACTGCTGCCTGCTCGCTGCATGCTGAGTCAGAGTAACTTCTCTTACGGCAGTACTGAAAAAGGGGTACAATTCAGAACGGCGTTACATTTTAATTATTTAGGTAAAAAACTGGCCAAGTGCGAGTCGGAATCGCGCACGAAGGGTTACGTACTGTAGCGGCTCGACGTTCGCACTTTTTGCATCTTGTGCAGTTTCGGGACGCACGATGCAAATCCGGCAGTCGACACCCGCCGCGCTTCCCGACCACTCATTACCATCCAAATTAATTATGTATTTATATTGGAGCACCAGTAAAGTTATTTATCAGTAAATCTAGAATTCTCATTCACCACCACCGCACAGTCGAGCCACACATATGAGCCTCAACAGTGGTGACCATCCGACGATGAAGACCAACGTGAACATGACGAAGATTTGCGCACCCAGGCTGACGTCATGTAATTTGACATAGCAACCAGACCCACGTCGATCGTTCGAGAAAATTCCTGTGCGGTGTGTGCGTGCGAAAATATTGGGGCGACTCATCTTTGCTTTGGTCGGAAAGCGGCATTTCTACAACCTGTAACTCATCTTCATCAGTGTTAACTCATCATCGTCGAAAGAAACTATCGGTCAGCAGTAAGTCGGAAGTCTAACCTCGCGGGACTAATCAAGCCTACAACGCGACTTAGTCCCGGAGTATCATGCCATCTGTATTCATCGTGGAAAAGGTTGCGCAGCCCAAGCTGGATTTGCTGTTCTCGCCAGCGTGGCAGTTTCTGCAACATGACCTTCACACCCGAATGTGCGACGCGACGGAACATCGCTGTCTTGAAGTATCAATGTTATTGGCAAGCATGAAAACTTGACTAATAGGATAACCGACGAAGTATACCAGCAGCGTGATAAAGCTTTCCTCGTAGTTTTGACCATGTGAACGAATATTTTCGGATGTCCTTAAAATAAGTAGCGACTAGGACAGACGACCTGTATATTTTAATTGAAGTTGAAGCCTAAGCAAGTTTATTGATGTTTTTGGCTCGCCATATAGCCATGTAGATCGTACGGGCAAATTGATCAAGACCATGGGACGCGGCTGGAGCAGTGTTAAATACCGCATTCATGTGATTTGTTAGGCTCGCCGCGGAGGATTCGGCTGGAGCATTGTTTTCATTTTTGTAAGATGCGAATGTACTATGCATTCGAGCTAACATTGTAAACATCGCGAGGTAAAGATGACGCAATATTTTAAAAATATTCTTGATTTAATGTAATGAGAGCTGATTAATTGTTAAAAAAATGTAGTTACGATGGTTATACTGAAATTATAATGAGACACTATATTATTGTATTTTTCGTTGAGGCAAATTTAAATGTCAATGTAACACGCAATTTCTTTCTGGATATTTTTTACATGTTATATTTTGTGCTTATAAAATCTGTATGGAGTCAACCTTACAATATTTTTGTAATATTGAATTGTAATTAATTAAATAATATTTTGAATTGTAACTTAAAAACAATTTCATCATTCATTGCAGTAGGTAGGTCACATGTTTATGTTAACTTGCAATTTGAACTATCGAACGAACTGCAAGCAATGTGATACCTACTCGGAACGCTCGTTGCATCGTAAGCTTTTTGTTATCGGACCGTGGAGCTACTGTACTTGTTGTAAATTAGTTTGAATTGTAATTGAACAAAGTTAAATTCCCGAATTTTTGTCTTTCTTTAAAAAGGGGGGGAATGATGTAGCGGCTCGACGTTCGCACTTTTTGCATCGTGTGCAGTTTCGGGACGCACGATGCAAATCCGGCAGTCGTCACCCGCCGCGCTTCCCGACCACTCATTACCATCCAAAATAATTATAATTATGTATTTGTATTGGTGCACCAGTAAACTTATTCATCAGTAAATCTGAACTTCTCATTTATCACCACCGCACAGTTGAGCCATACAAAACAAGCCTCAACAGTACCATTATCTATAAAAACGGCAAAAATATTACGTTTGTTGTATTTTATTCTGGTTTTTAGTATTTGTTGTTATAGCAGCAACAGATAGGTACATCATCTGTTATTTCTATCTACTATCACGTTTCATGAGATGTACAGCCTGGTGGCAGACGGACAGCGGAGTCTTAGTAATAGGGTCCCGTTTTACCCTTTGGGCACGGAACCCGAATAACAAATCCAAATTGCTACCCTAAAAAACTAGCCTTCTTTGTATGTAAAGGACATAAAAACAAACGGATGTCAAGGAATATCGCGAGAGGCTTCTTTGATACAATGTTAATAATATGGCGCGGCAGAATGACTTCAATTTCATAATAGATATAGTAAGTTCTACTGAACGGTTGTACTGTTGGCCTGTTTTTACCACGATTTAAGTAGGTAGTTTCAACACTTTCAACTCAACTGACTTAAAAATGGAAGAGTTTCTCAATTAAAGTGTTCAGTTTAGGCACGTGTCATTCTAAAACTAGCTGTTTTCCAGCAACTTCGCCCGCGTAATTAATAGCCTATGTCACCCGCGAATAATGTAGGAAAGAACTTTTTAAATCGGCTTGGTAGTTTTTTTAGCCTGTTCAATGCAAACAAACAAACAATCAAATCTTTCGTCTTTATAATATTTGTATATACCTACATACATACATAGTACATATACCTACTTATGTTCTGTAGTTTAGGTATGTTTATTTTTTCTGTAGGTATATAATATGAAAGGCAACCGTTACTGACTGATTGATCTATCAACGCACAGCTGACAGCTCAAACTACTGAACGGATTGCGCTGAAATTTGGCACACATATATGCTATTATGATGTAGGCGTGCGCTAAGAAAGGATTTTCCAAAACTCACTTCTTAGGGGTCAAACGGGATTTAAGAATTTGTATCGAGCACCAAGAACTGACTAAGAAATAAAAATCAATGTAAAAAGTGACATAATTTAATGTAGTAATAACGATACAATTTAAATTTAATCTTGTACCAAATAGATGTAATGATATTAATTGTAATTATCTGAATAAAGGCTATGATATATGGAGCACCGAGATCGCGAGGTTAATCCTTTAACTTAATAAGCAAAAACCTGTTTTCAGGGTTGATGACAGAGTTTGACATTTATTCATTCACTCAAAATCAAATCTAACGCGAGCGAAGCCGCGGGCAAAGGCTAGTACATAATATGTCTGTTCATGACAGAGAGTTCTTCTTCTTCTTTGTCTGTATCACTCTTGACAGAGTGTTCGTGGACATCACTTGTGCCTTCCTCGTGCACTCGTGTAGTGATGATGAGCCATTCACTGCCAGTGGTCAGTCCACCTCATAGGCGATCTTCCTCGTGGCCTGGTACCCTCAACTTCTTCCTGGACTACAAGTCGTTCAATATAGCCACCTCTCCTAGGCGGCATACGTGAATAAAAGGGTGCCGCACTAATATCTATAAAAACGAGTAAAAAAAAAACACGTTTGTTGTATGGGAGCCCTATTGAATATTTATTTTATTCTGGTTTTTAGTATTTGTTGTTATAGCGGCAACAAAAATACATCGTCTGTCAAAATTTCTCTAACTATCACGGTTCCTGAGATACAGCCTGGTGACAGGTGGACAAACAGACAGACAGACAGTAACGTCTTAGTAATAGGGTCCCGTTTTACCCTTTGGGTACGGAACTCTAAAAAGGTCAGAGTACGAGACTGTACCAAGGATGATAAACGCTGCTTGATGCCGAGTTCTCGAAGGTAGACTCGTTGGTACGGAATTCAGTCCACGATTCTCCGAGCATACTCCTCCAGCACCACGTCTCTAGGGCGTCTATCTTCTTCTTCTCCACTTCCCGCAAGGTCCACGTTTCTGCGGTGTACAAGAATATGGGGAATACAAGTGCCCGAACTAGCCGGATTTTTGTGGCTCTTTAAATGTTGTGATGTCTCCATATTTTCCTCAACTTGTCAATTGCAGACCTAAAAATTTCCATCGCCTCTTCACTTCGTCGATACATCCACCGTTGTTCGTAATTAAGGCTCCCAGATAAATGTATGATTGCACCACATCACAATTAGTTTCTGGAGAATTGTTATTCATGCGGTCGACGATCGTCATTTGTGTTTTATTCCGGTTCGACAGTAGCCAAAGTAAAATTAACATCAAATCTTCTAATTTATACAAACGCGTCGAAACACAAATGTATTTGCATTAATTTGATCATTCTAGACCCTATAAATAAATTACTGACCTTCACTATGTCGGAAACTTTTTTTTCGAGCTATTCAGTTAAACGAAACGTTGCTAACCTATTAAGCCCCGTAAACATGTTTAGGTACTTAGATTAAACTTAATTTAATATTAAGCAATGACCGCCTAGATATCAAAACCGGATCTTCTATTTTGCCTAAATTAAGCTTAATTTATTAGTTTATCTTAAAAAGATTTTAAAAGGAGCACGTGTACTTGAATAGAACACTCCTTAAACCATGTAGGTCATCAGCCTGCCTGCTTGCTTAAACATGATAAACCAAGTCCTATAAACCAAGGTCAATCTTGTAACCGCTTCTAATATAATACAAATCTCGTGTCACAGTGTTTGTAACAAAACAACTCCGAAAAAGCTTTTCCGATTCTTATGAAACTTTGTGTTATAAGTAAACAGTAGGTCTGAGAGTATTTCGTAGGGGATAAGGGTGTCCCAAAGGGAACGAAATCGCGGGCAATAGCTAGTATTCTATTCATCATAGTGTGCAACTTTTGTTTTAAAACTTTTTAAAATATGCATAAGTATGTTTTTTGTCACTCTATAAAAATTTAACCGGCTAAGTATTTGTTAATTGTATGGGAAGTCGATAAATTTTCATGAAAATTTGCATTTCAAGATAAGTGACATTCATAATCTAGCACACGGAAGCAAAAAAATGTTTTTATTCTTCTTCGCTGCGTCAACTCAGCCACCGATATAGCCCTATCGGTGGCTGAGTTTTGCAGGGCATGACAGAAGATCCGCCACTGTCTGGGGGGAAATACCATATTGACATGCGCTCTCAAAGCTGTACAGCTGGGGACCTGTGCATGTTCTCCCTGCTTTATAAGGACTTCCAAGTTACCCAAGGTAGATCATGTCCATTCCATAAATCACATTCGCCCCCTTTAAATATTATGGCTACTGTTAAAAACGACACCTGGTAGAGCATCGTAAAAAACACCATTTTGAAGTTGCTAGCTTTTAAAGTTTTTGTAAATAAGCTGTTAACTTAAGGAAGTTATATGGAGTGCCCTATTTTTTGTACATCCTGTGTTTTCATAGGCTTACCGACTTTTTACTTAGATAAACGTAGCAGTGTATTTGGGAACACTGTTACTGTTTTTTTTTATTTCACAAAAAATACACTTCTTTTGTCATTCGTATAAAAAAAACAAATCGGACTTACCTATTTTTTATTTTCAGCCAGCACTTCGCACTGCTAAATTAAAAAGTTATAAAAAACTATTTTTAAAGTAATCTAGCTGTTTTATTTAATTGACTGCACAAGGAATAAAGGGTTATTGAGACAACTGTTTGATCTGGCAACTGAGATCCGGTATCTGGGTACAAGTTGTACCAACCGCGTCTGCTACTCGTATGAAACTGAAGCGAGGTGGTGGTCTGTCTGTTGACATGCGATGTTCGGAGGGAATGGTATCACACGTGCCGGCTTAAGTGACGGGAGGGTAAAGGACCGGATCGTAGCAGCGAAGGGCGAAGCCGTAATAGAGCTTTGCTTTTAATTTACGGTACACCAATAAACCTACTTATATTTATATTCATTTAATCACTTCATAAAATAACAGTAGTATTATATATAATATACATAAGCATTTAAGGTGGTCAATAGTTACATTACAACACATACGTGAACTCAAACATTAAAATCAAATTAAAGATAAGATAACATTCCATTCATCATTCCATATTTAACTCAATCTATAACATTTTCTTAATTTCATTCTAATCTAATTTCAATATATTAGTGTGTGTATGTGTGTGTGTGTGTGTGTGTGTGTGTGTGTGTGTGTGTGTGTGTGTGTGTGTGTGTGTGTGTGCGCGCGTGCGTGCAAAGCCTAATATACAATTTTTTAAGGCCCTGAAATAGTGTGCTCGAAGTCGTAGATATTCAGGTTATTCCAGTATTTATTTGCATACCAATTTACACTTTTTATGTTAGGTACAAATGCGGTTTAACTTAGTCACCTTATTTACAGGCGTTACAAAAATATGGTAACATTTTTATCAGCTTAAACAACACCGGAATTTAATCGAGTCATTAATGCTTACCTTATTGACATGCCCGAGCATCATATTCGGGAACTTTGTTCGAGAAATAAAAACTTTGTTACTTCTGGCATATATTTTTACTAAGTAATTAAAATTACGTTTTGTAAAAAATGCTATGATGGAATGATTTTAATAACATTTATGCATATTATAATACGTTTTGTAGTGCGTAATTATTATTTTACCTCTCATGCTCGTATAGTTCATTTTTATGTATAGGCTGCATAAAATCGCTTTTCATGCTCAAGCTAGTGCATAAAGTACGGACAACAGCTCGTCGACCTACCACAAAATGTCAAATTTTCTCATTTGAAAATGAACTCTATGCGTCAGGCTTAAAGTTGAAAATCTATTGGAGAATTTTTGACTTTTGGGGTAGGTCGACGTGCTGTTGACTGTGCATAAAATCTTCGTTTGTCTCAGACTCCAAAAGTCGTCAGTCTTACTCTGTCTTACTCTGACTAATCTGTGGTCGTCAGGCAAACAGCCACACACGCATTAACTTTAACATGATGTTTCTTCATTTAAATACATAATCCATGCAATATTAAATAAGTATTTCATAGTATTTAGTGGTAGTCCTTTAGAGCAATATTTTATGGTAGGTAAGTCCTTATTATTTCTTTGTGTTGAAATTTGAAATTGTTTTATGTTTTTTTTCTTTTCATTATTGCTATTATTTCCTAACAATCAATCGAAGTGAAAATCAGAGTCTATAAATCGTATATAAAACCCATTTTACTCTCAACTTGACTATTTATTTAAACTTAATTGCACAGATTATAAAAATCATACAATAGGTGGATTTAATGCCATGAGGCATTATCTATTAGTCTAAACAGAGAAGTTTTGTGGACGCGATAAAGGACATATAAACAGTAGGTAGGTCTCGGCTAAAGTGGTGCGATTTATGCACTTGTTGTAGTATGTATCTACAATCTATTATTGCAGGGTGAGCAGTATTGATTTTTGTTGGTATCCATCACTGATTACCATAGACCAAGTAAAATTTACTTAATCTATGCTAATTACTTAGAAATTACAACTCGTGATTATTACTAAGTATCTATTCATGAGTTCGTTTCTATTGTAAGAATTTTATTCAGAATCTACGGTTGAATGCTCTAAGGAATCTTTGTGTAATGGCAGATGGCAGTAAATTTATTTCTGCGTGTAGCACTCGCTGCAAAGAAAAAGTTTTTTGAATTTCGCGGTTATTTAGAATACTACGTCAAAGTAATCCTAACGTGACTAGGTGGTCGTGCTCGTGAGCTAGTGCAAAGAGGATTTAAATACTACAATACAAGAGGTGGCACTTAAAGGCTCGGTCTACCCAGCCGGAAACCGGACCGGGTTAACGCGGATTCAATCCATTGCTTAATTAAGCAATAAGGTCGTTTTTTAAACGGATTCTTGCGGATGCTTACGGATTCCGGCTGGGTATAGAGCGAGCCTAAGTACGTAATAATAAATAAATTTAAACAACACAGATTCGTCTGAGTACGTACAAACAATTCTATTGTCTATAGTCAAAGACAAACTAAACTTCACAATTAAGGTGCGGCGCCGGCACCCAAAAAATACGACAATGGGAGCCGGCAGTATCAAGAAAAAATGTTTGTTAGTTTGACGGCACAGCTGTTGCTCATTCACCCGAGTTGTTTTCTGTTCGTGTTGTTGTAAAATTATTGTTTGTTTTTGTTAAATGAAAAAAAAGATGGAGGTTGGAGGCCAATTGTCATCATACGAAGAATTTGAAAAAGCATTAAGAGTGAAAGCAAGTGTTTACAATTAATTCTGGATAAGAGATGCCAAAGGTCGTTTAAGGCGTAGTAAAGGGTGTGCAAGGCGTTTGGGACTTAGAAAATTATTCATAAAAATCAAAACTTAATAAAACTCAAATCTTTTTAACTTTTAAAGGGGCCCAAATTAAATGCCTTTTATACTTGTGACTTTTTTTTCGATACATGGTTAAGTGAGAAAAAATTCCAAGTGACTAGAGGCTCCAATATTTCATCGCATTTTCTTGTTAAACCGTGTGTCGGAAAGAAAAAGTCACATGTTTATAAAGCGTTTAATTTAGGCTCTATAATATGATGAATAAGAAAGATTTTAATTGCATACCTTACAATGAATAACTTTATAAATGTCGGCATTCGTAGATGCTAGCGCCGGCATCCGTGTTGAGTGCCGGCGCCGGCAATTATAGCGGCTGCCAGCGCCAGCTTCCAAAATGGGTGCCGGCACTGCCGGCCCAGGCTTCAAAATGGGTGCCGTTGCCGGCGGCAGCGGAGGGACTGCCTTATCATAATTATAATAATACCACAGAGTAAGTACTATACTACGATAATACGTTCAAAATGCTTAGCAAGCTTAGCATATGCATGAAATGTCTGTTGTGTGCATGTTTTTGTGCCTGCATTTACATTATGGTTTCGTGCTAATAGTGCTTTTAGCGCAATTCGGAACAAATGTCGCCTGTCTGTCGTGGCATGAAACGTCAAGTTGACAATGACATTAAAGTGTTTCTCGTGGATTAGGGATTAGGAAGTGAGTGGATTCGCAAATTCGAACATATTTTGGTGAAAATTTGAAGAAAATGGCTACTGTAGAGAAATTACAGAAAAAAGTGGCGGAACTAGAGGCAAAGCTAGCCGCAGCCCAAGGAAATGTAGGCCCAGCAAGGCAGAAAATTGACGTAATGTCGTCCGAAGTAGTCGACTCGAATCCTTACAGGTATATTCCTTTTATTTCCATCTATAATATGACTCGAGGCTACTTATTTTTATTAAATAATTATCATAGACCCTTATTTTATCGATGTTTATTCTCTAGTCAACGAGCTATAACAAAAATTTGAATAGTTTAGTTTGTTTTAGAAACAATATGGTCTCCTGAATTAACGTTCAAAATGTAGGTTTATTCAAGATTCTTTGTACCTATTAATTTATTAATATTATTACTTTTATAAACATTTGATATCAGCACAGAAAAGAATAGTTTATATGACAGTACATTAATTAGTAATATTAATTTGAATTCCTAATTAAAAAGTAATTTTATATTGTGTACTTTCTAGTCGACTTATGGCTCTGAAAAGGATGGGTATAGTCAACAATTATGAGAAGATCCGTGAGCTGTCTGTGGCCGTAGTGGGCGTGGGTGGAGTTGGCAGTGTGACTGCTGAGATGTTGACTCGCTGTGGTATTGGCAAGGTAATTTAGTCACCATTGTTTTCGTTTTTTCACCGTCTAAGATCATAAAAATGATGAGCTGATGACTTAGTTCAAATTGCTTGGGACAAGTGCAAAGACAGAGCATTATGCATGGAACTGGAGGAGGCATTTACTCAAAGGGTTCAAATCTAAGAAGCAGACAAAACTATCCATACTAAAACAACTCCCTAGTTTTTCTTATGCAACTTACTACAAACAAAATGTAACATACTGAAATTGAAATAAATAAAATACATATTAAAAACAACCTTCAGCACAACCACTTCTTACTTTTTCTTTTTTAAATTTTTTTCTCAACTTTCACAAGAGACAATAACAGGCATAGACTATGTTCAAAGAAAAAATTTCTAGCTTATCTTTCATGCTTGATGAAGGTTTGTGTCGTAAATACAGGGTTTATCAAAGTATAGAATTTTCCTAAAACCATTTAGTTAGCTGCTGATAATGCAACAACTTTTACAACTATATGAGAATATGGTTAGTTAGTTAGTTTAGCTGGGAGGTATCCGCACTTAGCCTCTTGATTGGGCCATTGTGCATGCTGTGTCCTTCCCCTACTCCAACCAGCCCAAGTCATCCCAGAAGGTCAGTAGACCTTTCAGGCTCCTGAAGGCTTCTGAGAGTGAACCTGGTGATTGGAGAATCCGTGCCCGTTGCTCTGCCACACTTTAGCACTCCATGAGCACGTGCCGCGGCGTTTCCTCTGCCTCCATGCATCCTCTGCATGTGGGGCTGTCTGTTACTCCTATGTGGAATAGGTGCCTGTGCCTAAAACCATGTAATTAGCTGCTGATATGCAACAACTTTTACAACTATATGAGAATATGGTTTTGAGAAGTACTTATTTCGTTGTGACCAGCCTGTATTCAATAGTACTTCAGTAGTGAAGGCCTATTTTATAATTTAATAGTATTATAAATGATATTTACTTAGCAAGTCCTACAGGCACATGGGCCTTCAATCCTTCAATCTTTTTATCTGTCTTAAACTTACAGTTTGAAGAAATTGCCTAGAAAGTTAATCCTTAAAGCATTTAAGCCTTAGTAAAATAATTCAGTTGATTTGGACATAACACTGTTTGTACTTTGCAGAGACTGCTAATCACTTATGTAGAGATGGGATAATCTGACAATTTTATGGAATTTATGGAAGTGGCTTTAAGAATGTTTTTATAAAAAATAGAATCCGGGGGTTACAGGACTGCAACACTAATCCGATGTTTATTTATTTACGATAAAATTTAACCTACCCCATTATTAATATGTTTTTATGTATGTACGGTGTATAGGAATGTGTAGGGTGGTGTGTTTAATACAAAAACCATAAATGAATATTTATAAAAGTAGAGAAAACTAACCCGCTTACTGTAACAGGGCAGGGTAACTGCCATTTGTTATAAATTGGGTTTATATTATTATCTTACTCCATGTACTTAAGTGACCCATGACGACCTCCATAGCCGAGAGGCGAGCACGCCGGACTATATGGTGTCGCCATCTTTGTGGATCCGGGTTCGATCCCCAGTTGGGTCAATGTAGAAAACGAACTTTTCTATATTGGCTCGGTTTTGGGTGTTGTGGTAGTGGTACTGTCGTTGTTTCTGATTCCTATATGCAATGTATGTGATGTTGTTAAATATTTATTTATGAATTTATTATTTATGTTACAGCTGATCCTATTTGACTACGACAAAGTGGAGCTGGCGAACATGAACCGACTCTTCTTCCAGCCGCACCAGGCCGGCCTCAGCAAGGTGGCCGCGGCCGCCGCCACGCTGCAGGCCATCAATCCCGACGTGGCTATAGACGCACACAACTACAATATAACCACTGTTGAGAATTTCCAGAACTTCTGTGATACTATCAGGTAAGTGTTTTTTTTTAATAATTTAAGACTTCATGAAGTAGGAAGGAAATTCGTTCTTGAGAAAATGATTAACTGAGCGTCTGGTGTAGTGGTTATCACACCAGATTACAACACATGTTTATTAGGGTTCCGTACCCAAATGCTAAAACGGGACCCCTATTACTGTGACTCCGCTGTCCATCTGTCTGTCTGTCGGTCTGTCTGTCCGTCCGTCTGTCACCAGGCTGTATCTCATAAACCGTGATAGAGAGATGATATTTTCACAGATGATGTATTTCTGTTGCGGCTATAACAACAAATACTAAAAAACAGGATACAATAAATTTCTAAGGTGGCTTCCATACAACAAACATGTTTTTTTGGCGTTTTTATAGATAATGGTACGGAACCCTTCGTGCGCGAGTCCGACTCGCACATGGCCGGTTTTTTAAATAATTTAAGACTGCATGAAGTAGGAAGGAATTCGTTCCTGGGAAAATGTCTGGTGTAGTGGTTATCAAATCAGACTACACCACATGTTTATGTATGTTTATCCGTTATCTAGTCGCCATAGTAGTGGTTTGGGGCTAAATAAAATTAGTGTAATTGTAAAGAAGAAAAAGATCTTAATTAATATATTTTCCAACATAGTGCCATAGCCTCTTATTGAACTACTTGTTCATGAGTTCAAAATTCAAATTAATATCACACATTAACATAAAGTAGACAATTATTTAATTGACAAAGAGTGAATGGACTTTATACAAATCAGCCCAACCTTCACTGACTACATACACTGTACTGTATTTCGTGTACAAGTTGACACTTATATTATCAATTTGTTTTAATCACCTACTGCTACCAGTACCAGCCCATCTTAAAATTAATATTTAAAATAAAATAAACAGTCATATAACCTTTTTGTTCAACTATTTGTAATCTTGTTTAATTACTCTTGACAGTTTCACTTGCAAATACAACTATCTCATTGTGAATTTTATTGTCTAAGTGATTAATTGAACAACTAGCGGCACTGAAGTTGAGCGCTGGGCGAAAGTTGCGCAGAAGTTCATTACGATTGCGTGATTGGCTAGTCGTGTGACGCGCCTGCACCGCCGGCCGCAGTTGGTTATTAGAGCTTCGCTGTCCGTCTGTCAGTCTGTCCGTCTGTCTGTCCGTCTGTCACCAGGCTTTATCTCATGAACCGTGATAGCTAGAGAGTTGAAATTTCACAGAGGTTGTATTTCTGTTGCCGCCATAACAGCAAATACTGAAAAACAGAATACAATAAATACTTAAGGGGGCTCCCATACAACAAACGTGTTTTTTTTTTTGCCGTTTTTATAGTTACTGGTACGGAACCCTTCGTGTGCAAGTCCGAGTCGCACTTGGCCGGTTTTAGCTCCGCGCACACGCGTCTCTGACACGATGCTCGTCTCGTAAGATGCACAAAGCGATCCCCCAGCATCGATGCCGCGTACTGTACTTTCTTATTGGTCTCAGGACGGGCAGTCTAACCGGAGGCCCAGTGAACCTAGTGCTGAGCTGCGTGGACAACTTCGAGGCGCGCATGGCGATCAACACGGCCTGCAACGAGCTCGCGCAGAACTGGTTCGAGTCCGGCGTCAGCGAGAACGCCGTGTCCGGACATATACAGTTCATCGTGCCGGGGGAGACTGCCTGCTTTGCTGTGAGTTTCCCACCCATCATCATCATTTCAGCCACAGTACGTCCACTGCTGAACATAGGCCTCACCCAGTGACTTCCAGATCGGCCGGTTGGAAGCGACCTGCATCCAGTGGCTTCCTGCAACCTTTACCGGGTCGTCTGCCCACCTTGTGGGTGTGAGTCCCACGCTGCGCTTGCCGGTACGTGGCCTCCATTCCAGAACCTTTCTGCCCCACCGGCCATCAGTTCTACCCACTATACCACTAATATTATAAATCGCCAGTGAAGTTTAAACAGTGCGTAAGTCATTTTTGGCGAAAAAGATTATCATATCATTAGATTAAGAACCAATGTATTCTCATATTTATTTATAAAAAAAGTTTTCAAAAATGTACGTGCTAATGTTGGTTATTATAATTTATAATAGTTATTTTACTCAACTATAAAGCATTTTTTTTTACTGCGATATCGCAGGTATACTCACAAACCACGTTTTATTTAACTTACGTCTACAAAAAGAAATTAGATGCCATCAAAAACATAACTTGTAAAAAAAAAACAAGACTTGTAAAAAAAAAACAAGTCCTTGTAAAAAAAAACAAGTCTCGCAACTCAGTTCTTCTACCGTGAAAAGTTGTGAGACCAAGTCGGTTAATTTATTCAGTCCATAGGGACATATAAGGGACTTTCTGTCTTAAGTTATTACGTAAGTAGCTAACCTAACAGCATCTTATAGTGACCATATCAATATAAAAAAATATTGTATGTTTTAAATAAATAAATTGACTTGGCAATCGCAAATAATCTAATTTCATATAATAAGTATTCGTTGTGAGATACACTGTGTTATCACTATGCGATGGCCAAGTCAATCTATTTATTTAAAACATTAAATATTTTAATATTGATATGGTCACTATAAGATGTTGTTAGGCTAGCTACTTACGTCATAACTTAAGACAGAAGGTCCCTTATGTAGAGACTGAATAAATTAACCGACTTGGCATTACATGGATCTCACAACTTTTCACGGTAGAAGAACTGAGTTGCGAGACTTGTTTTTTTCTACAAGTTATGTTTTTGATGGCATAGTTATTTTACTCACCTATAAAACATTTTTTTCGCACTATTAGAACTTCACTGACGCAATGCGGAAGTTTGTGAAGTGTTAAGATGTTTGTGACTCAATCACGCGTATATGGCTGAACGGATTTGGATAACATTTTGCACATATAAATAAATAAATATTGGACAACATCACATACATTGCTCTGATCCTATGGTAAGTAGCTAAAGCACTTGAGTTATAGAAATCAGAAACAACGACGGTACCACAACACCCAAACCCGAGACAATATAGAAAAGTTCGTTTCCTTCATTGACCCGACCGGGAATCGAACCCGGGACCTCATATGTATATAGACATATGTATATAGAATATACTTGTACTGTGGAATATAACATATAGGATACTTTTCTGTGGGTTAATTTCTTTATATTTTTCTTTATTTGAACGTTTTGCGTTTTGTATCATACCAAACGGATACTGACAAATTACATTTTCTAGGTTGTATTGTACCAAATAATCGTTAATGTTTTTCTCAGTGTGCCCCACCTTTGGTCGTTGCGTCCAAAATCGACGAGAAAACGTTGAAGAGAGAAGGCGTGTGTGCGGCCAGCCTGCCGACCACCATGGGAATCGTAGCAGGTTTCTTAGGTAAGTTTGGAACTTATTCTTTGGACATATTATGTCAATGACCCATTTTGTCTAAAGATTTTATACACTAGTTAAAAAAAAAAAGCTTATACAGGGTTATTTGAAAAAAAAAATTACAACTTCACGACTAGATAGCTAACATCATAAACAACAACATTTGTTATACGAGTTTTATCATAACTCCAATACATTAATTAAAAAGGATTCTCCATGCTTTTACTGTACTGTCGTGACATTTGTAAGTCTATGTTCCATTCACTACGAAAAGACGATCCGAATAGAGATAAGAACAAACAGACGTAAAATTAAGTTGATATTTATTTTTGTATGAAATTAAAATGTGTCAAATTATCAAAAGTCGAAAAACAAAAGTTGTTGTTTATGATGTTAGCTATCATTTTTTCTGAAATAACCCTGTAAACAACGACATTTCCTTGGCAGCAACATCGAAATCCTCTTTTTTTCCCATACATAAATCATCATAGTAGAGCGTGAGCTTGCACAGAGTGGCAACATTTTTTTTACGATTTTACAATAACTAAATAATAATAATAAATAAATATTGGAAAACATCACGTACATTGCTCTGATCCTATGGTAAGTAGCGAAAGCACTTGTGTTATAGAAATCAGAAACAACGACGGTACCACAACACCCAGACCCGAGCCAATATAGAAAAGTTCGTTTTCTACATGACCCGGTCGGGGATCGAACCCGGAACCTCAGAGATGGCGGCGCCATTTATAGTCCGGCGTGCTCGCCTCTCGGCTACGGAGGTCGTCACTAAAATCACAATACATTTATAGGATTACTATCATATGAAGTGCCAAAAGGGTGTGCTCAGCTTTAGTTATTTGATGTTAGTCCTATAGAAAAAGAGGTTATTATGGACAGCTGATTGTGTGGTTTTGGGGATTGTCTTATTCTTTTGTTATGCATAAATTGTTGTACTAATTAAAATTATTAATTTGACAATATATCGGGTGTAAAAAAAGGCTGAACGAAGCCGAATACCACATATTCTACGTATTATTACGATCATTTTTTTCTTTTACACTATACCTGGGAAATGACGGGTTACCGAGTTATTGACCATCAAAGTAAAAATCTTTTTTCAAATAATTTTACAAAATTGACTTTTGTTTGATAATACTAAACTTTTTTACAAAGAAACATGATCCGCTTACACACACAGACATAGTCTGTGGCGTGCGCGCTATACATTGCCGGTTTGAAATAATTTTTAATTTGTTTTATTATTTTTGACACCAAAAAATAAAAGTCATTTCCCAGCAATTATTTATTTTGCATTCTATTTGGTTTTATGTATAGAATTCGTGGTTTAAGGCTTCGTTAAGCCTTTTTTTACACCCTGTATGTTATGTTTGTTCCAGTACAAAATTCACTGAAGTACCTCTTAGAATTCGGCACAGTTAGTCATTATTTAGGATACAGCGCTCTCACGGACTTCTTTCCATCAATGGGCTTAAAGGTAAATATTTATTTATATCTTATATGTATTATGAAAACTAATACGCTTTTAACTGTACTTTTAATGTACTATCGCGGTCTCCGACGCCTGACCAGTTTTAAAGCTAAAATCGCTTGCAAGCACCTCATTGCTTCTCACTTCAAGCCACGCCCTACGTTCATTTATGTTTCGGGTTCAATCAAGACAATAGGTGTTTAGGCACAAGCAAGCAAGCTTCTATTTGTATCTAATTGGTTGTAGTAAAACGTAGCAAAAATGCATAACCAATCAGGGCGGGTTGGGGCGTGTCCGGCGCGATGCGCTTACACTCCTGTGTAATATTTCTACAAAGCGGTAAGGCGTCGGAGCCCGCGATAGTACGTTACGGTTCAGCAATAAATTACTGAGTATTGAGTTACTATTTTCTTACTTGGTTTTTTGTCATTTGTGTCTTGTTCTATTATGACCCAAGATTCGTCTTTAAGAATCAGTAGTTTCGGGTTAGAATCAGAATTTTAGTTTTACCAAAACAACGGCTAGAAATACATAATACTTCCTTACTTCGTTGGTTAAGTAGATCTTGGCCTCTGACATCGAGGCTCGCCGCTTGTACTATAACAAAGATTACCGAAATACACACATCTGTGATACTTTTGACGACCTTAGCCGAGAGGCGAGCACACCGGACTTTTTATGGTGTCGCCATCTCTGAGTTTCCGGGTTCGATCCCCGGTCGGGTCAATGTAGAAAACGAACTTTCTTATATTGTCTCGGGTCTGGACTGGGTATTATGATACCGTCGGTGTTTCTGATTTCTACAATACAAGTGCTTTAGCTACTTACGTTAGGTCTAAGCAATGTATGTGATGTTGACGTTCACCCACAAGGTGGACAGACGACGCCCAACCGGATAAGCTGGAATTCACTGGGGGAGGCCTATGTTCAGCATTGGACGTCCGGTGACTGAAATGATGATGACAATGTGATGTTGTCCAATATTTATTAATTTTCTCCCCGAACTATTATACTAAACAGTCGAAACATTTCAGCCTAACCCCCAATGCGACGACCCATACTGTCGCACCCGACAAGCCGAGGTACGCGCGCGACCCATCGTAGAGGTCGCCATAGAGGTGACAGAGGACACCGCGCCCGTACACGCAGACAACGACTGGGGAATATCGTTAGTGGATGAGAACAGTCCCGAGGACGAGGAGACTACGCTGAAGCTGGTGGATGGAGTTCAGGTAAGCCCGTCGTAGAGGTCAACAATCACCACAGAGGTCGTAGAGGTCACCACAGAGGTCGTAGAGATCGCCACAGAGGTCGTAAAGGTTAACACAGAAGTAGAGGTCGCCACAGAAGTCGAAGCGGGCACCACAGAGGTCATAGAGGCTATCACAGAGGTCGTGGAGGTCACTACACAGGTCGTAAAGGTCACCACAAAGGTCGTAGCAGTCACCACAGAGGTCGTAAAGGTCAACACAGAAGTAGAGGTCGCCACAGAGGTCGAAGCGGTCACCACAGTGGTCATGGAGGCTATCGCAGAGGTCGTGGAGGTCACCACACAGGTCGTTAAGGTCACCACAGAAATAGAGGTCGCCATAGAGGTCGTAGCGGTCACCACAGAGGTCATAGAGGTCATAACAGAGGTCGTGGAGGTCACCACGAAGGTCGTAGCGGTCACCACAGAGGTCGTAGAGGTCACCACAGATGTAGCACCACAGAGGTCGTAGAAGTGACCACAGAGGACATAGAGGTCATCTCCTGGCGGTTACAGAGTCTTCAACTATTATCTTACAATCTATTTATGCCTTTTGATTGTTTATTATTTTACATTATAAAGTTAAAAATGAGCATGCTTTGTTTTATTCTCAGGTGGCATACAGCATTCCAGTGGACAACAGCACACCAGAATCCAGTACTGGTGGCGCAGTGGCCGCATCAGAACTGTCCCTCGAAGAACTTATGCAGCAAATGAAGTCTATGTAGACATATAAACAAATGACGAAAAAGACGAGGTAGGTTGTTTTACGAAGTGGCCAAAACGCTTGGTGCCGATGCTTGGTTGGTTTAAAAAAAAAGAGGTTCTAGCTCATTGACTTGTGCTAGCTTTCGGAACTAACGTCATTGCCAATGGTATACAATGTTTAACATAAAACAAAAAAAAAACAACTATTATGGGGATTGGCCCTAATAAAAGATTATGCATATTTTGTCACTTCTGTATCTGATCTTTTGTCTCACCGTATACAAAACATTTTATTTTACTTATAGCCTAATTTTCAACTGTCAGAAAATGTAATAAAACATTGCATCGAGTCTTTCCTGTGCACGTTTTTCTTAATTTGTTTTATACAATTTAATATTAAATGGTACAAATCAATTTATGACTAAGTTTTTTTTATGAGAAGCCGTTGTTTGCGTTAATACATGTATGTACTATTTCAACAATGAAATAAGCAAGAATACTGGTGTGATAGGTTGTATATTGTATTATTGAAATAAGGTATATTGATTTATTTTAAAAATATTTATTTAATGAACTTCCATTTAAAGTTTGCGCACATAGAATATAGCCGTTTTTTATGGTTTAGTTGTTAAAAATTTCAAAGACGTATTAGGTGCACTTTACTTTTTTTGTTTTCGTCAGTGAATAAAAAGTGATAGTCAAAAGCCTAAAAACTGACAAAATTCGTTTTTAACTCGCCATATTTAAATTGTAACGTCTTATTTTAAGCTCTCTTTTGCTTTATTTTATGATAAAGCCATATTGACGTTTAGTTTAGGCTAAAGAGTGTCCACAACCAAACCGAAATCTATTAAGTTTACCTTGAAACTGTGAAACTAATATTTTAAAAAATCTTTATAATATAAATCTGAATGTTTGGATGTTTGTCACTCATTCATGCTTTATCGTCTGAATGGAATTATTTGAAATTTGGCACAAATATAGATATTGATCTAGCTTAACATAATTATATCCAAATTGGGTTATGCTAGGCTTGATTCGCGGGCGGCAGCTAGTGTTAAAATAAGTTGGTTTAGTAAGAATCATCATCATCATCATCACCAGCCTATATCAGTCCACTGCTGGACACAGGCCTCTCCAAAAGGAGGATTGTGCCATAATCGCCACGCTTGGCAGGCGGGTTGGCGATCGCAGTTTGGCCTATGGTGGAGAGGAGACGCTGCTGCCCGTCTCCTTGTGGCGGTTCTCCTGTAGTCGCCTCTTACGACACCCATAGGAAGAGAAGGGGTGGTGCAATTCTTGAAACGTGCCGGCACCACACGACACATTATTAGTAAAAATGCTGAAGAGAAATAAAAAACTTTGCTAAGTTAAACAATAGGTCTTATATTTTATAAATTCCTGTAAATCATGAAATGGAACGAAAATGAGTGTAACGGAAGCATTCCACAAGTTAGTTATAAGAATATTTTATCTAAAGTAATGTATGTGATTGTTTTTGATATATTTTGAATTTTATATAAATATTTATTGTTGTTAAGCTAACTGCGTTAACTGCGTATCGTGTACTGGTGCGGATTTTATCGAAATGATTAAATGTCTTCTGCGAGTAGATCGTTTTTGATTATTTCAGTGAAGCTTTTCAGTTTTGCTGTTATCTTCTTATTTTCTGGAGGCAGAGTGTTATTCTGGAATGACACAATAAATTTGTGGGAGTTCAATTTGTCTGGAAGTTTTATAAAATGTTACAAAACTAAACAACCTTCCGAGTCCCATTCAGATCAAATTATTTTAATATACATATTATAGCAATCCATAAAAAGGTGTTTCTGATCAATTAAGGCCTTAACACCACCCAAGTGCCTAAAATCTCGAATATGAAAATTAAATTGTCAGAATACCTGTTACTTGAATCTACAAATTTAAAATACGATATGCTAGAAGAGGATTTAATAAACATCTTGAATTGAATAATTCTGATTTTCCGTTAAGTCCCTTGGATTAACTCATGCACAAAAAATTGACTATTTTTTCATAAATTGCAAATGTTCTCTTCAACGGCATAAGCTATTTCATTACCGTTTTCACACAAAACAAGATTTTGGAAATATACATGTTTAGAATTGAGAGTTTTATTTGAAAATTCTCGTTAAAGGCTTTAATTTCATAAAATAACATGTTTTTCCGATTTTTAGAGGTCATGCACGCGTGAAATTGTATGGGCGCGACGCGTCAAGGTCATTCAAGCGTGTTAAGGCCTTAATGATTAATTCGTTTTTGAAAGCAAACATCTTTCGAGAAATCAAAGTAACACTCAAGTTATTGTGTTCATGTTTGACCATGACCATAGTTCGCTATTAATTAATAATTCGCTAATTAAGAGACGCGTTTTGATGGCTTATAAAAAGTATGTCAATTGATTAGTGGTGTCAACTCTATTTAGAGCGGTGGAGTGTCATTAATTACAAAAAAAAGTTAGGTGCCTGTAAAGTCAGTTTTCGGACGATAATTTTACGTGATAACGTCATATGAAAACATTGATGCTACTCGGACGCATGCCAATGGAATGAAAGAGAGATAGATGCGTCACAAACCGAACGCTCCGGTCGTGCCTCTCTATCGCTCGTTCAGCGCTCTCGCTCGCACAAGAACGTGACACTTTTCGTGCGTGGTCTTCATCGATATAAGCCCGGTTCCTATATTCGAGAAACGGTTGGTTTTGCTAACAGATGGTAGGAATTGTCAACTTGACATACTCAAAAGCGTTCCTATAAATGTCGCTTCGTCAAATTTTATAGGAACGACTATAACGGCTCGTTACTTTTGACACCAATACGATCAGTTGCTGATGTACACTTACGCATAGTACAATATAGGAACCCGGTGTTAGACGTTATCACGTCAAAAAATTCCTAATAATCACAGATAAGTAAAACGTATAGTACCGTAATACAGTCCATGACTACCCGCGCCCTCTCTACGACGCGAGTGTCAATTCCGCTGGCGCGCGCCACCGCGTGCGCGAAGCTGCTGCGCGAGCTGCCCTCTACTAGGCGGAATAGGAATACCGGCTCGCCGTCTTGCAGGGTGTGCTCGAAGCGCTATGTCGATGTCGAAGGTAATATTAAATATGAACTGCCCAAACGGGTGGCTGCTAGAAGGGGCGTATTTACCTTAGGGCCATGGGGGCCCTGGCCTGTGGCGGCAGGCTCCGGGGACCGGCCTTCACTAAGCGCCTTTTACTGTTATAATAATTATAACAATAAAAGGCACACTGAAGGCCGCTTCGCCGTCCCATGAATGATTGATAATTGAATAAAATTTTGAACTCGCTTTGCTCGCAAATTATTTCAGATTTAAAACGCAAAAATATTAAAATTTGCCTATTGCTAGAACGCCGTCTGGCGGAAGCTTACATTATTTAAGTCTTTATTTATATTATTCGATTCTTAATTCAGCAGGGCACTGCTTTGGTTACTTACGTTCTATTAGTCCAAGTTAAGAATTAATTACCTAATATGTAATCTAATTCGAGCGTGTCATAACTGGACATAGACTATGCGACTGCACCCCACCTCGACAAAGGCTAGATTCGCTCTTGGATGCCCCCCTTAGGCAAAATCCCTAGCTACAGTAATGTGTATACCCGTTCGATCTCGCGGTAGAGCTTCAAGACGAATGCGTTCTATAACTTCTTGACTGCAGTGGCGTAGCTACTGTTGGGTAGGCGGGTCAATGCCCCGAGGCCCCCAAACTCCTTAACACCTTTGAGAGCCTTTAAGGTCCTTTGAGATCTTAATAACGACGTTCGAAAAGGTTCAGTATATCATACACACACATACACATTTAAGCACAAACATTCGCGCTCGCGCTGGTAGTTTTTTCATGTTTTCAATCCTAAAGTTTTCGAGGATTCGTTAGAGTTGTGTATACAACTTCCATACAATTTGTGTACCGCTGCTGTCGTACTCAAAAGTGCCTTGTAGTTGGCGCGCTGTGTGCTGGCGCGACAAGCCAGAGGTCTGTACCTACCAAAACCCTGATGGTGTCGTCGGTTCCATTAAAACCCCAGGCAAGCCCCCAGGAATTCATTTATAAATTTTGATTGAAAAACTTGAATCTAAGAGATCTCATCATAAACCTGACGATCGACGTGTTTACGATATCCTTCTGCACCGCCAAACAGTGCATAATAGCAGCGTGTAAACCATGACCTCCGGTGCCATTATATCCCCAGGGAAGCCTCCAGGAACTTGTCTCCAAACATTGATTGAAAACCTCGCCTAAAATCAGAATTTAAAAAATTCTACCTACTCACCATAAACCTAACGATGGGTGTGTGCACGATATACTTGTGCAACTCCAAGAAGTGCGTCGCCAGTATCACGTGCGGGCAGCGCTCCTCGCGGAACAGCAAAGTGTTTAGGCTTGCGGCCGAACTCGTCCACTATGACTAGGGAGTTGAATGTCGACTCTTGGAGGGCTAGTGCTAGACATCCGTACCCTCTTAAACTTAGATGATGTCCTGGGTAAGTTCCAAGGCAAGCCCCCGGGAATTCTTCTATAAACTGAGAACTTGAATCTAAAAGATCTCACCATGAACCTGACGATGGGCGTGTCCACAATATACTTGTGCAACTCCAAGAAGTGCGTGGCCAGTAGCACGTGCGGGCAGCGCTCCTCGCGGAACAGCAAGGTGTTGAGGCTGGCGGCCAGCAGCGCCAAGCCGTCCGCGTCAGAGGTGCCCTTGCCGAACTCGTCCACTATGATCAAGGAGTTGGACGTCGACTCTTGGAGGGCTAGCGCCATCTTTAGGGAGTTTTATTTACGATTACTTAAGGGATTCAACGTAAACGTGCTGGGCCCTGACATATAACTAACTAGAGAGCAATGATTAACCTAACTAAGACTGCTCAATGTGTTTTTCAACTTAAAGATAAATCGTTTGGAATGTAAACGTGAATTTCTACCTGTCGGTACATCAACGAAACCATACGTTTTCTTACAAATCCGCGTTTAGTTTCCCAACTAAAGCTGTCTTGAAATCCTGGAACTCTCCAATAAGGTTGGGTTTGAAAATGAGGCAGAGCTACGACAAATTTTATGGCCAACCAGGCAAAGCCAGATAAAATGGAATGCCAAGCTGTCTGCTGTTCAGCCTATTATGGATGAAATTAGATTGCGAAGCAATTTGAACATATTATGCTTAAGTAACGTACCTGTCTAAGATCAATCAAGAAGGCGGACATGTGAGCGGCAACACATTCTGTGGACTGTATGCGCGTGTAGATGTGCGAGACCACGCCGATGGTGGCGCGCTCGGCCGGCACGAAGCTGCCGATGTGGGCCAGGTAGACAATAAGTCCTGGAGGACAGTTGGCTGGACAGGTGATTATCGCATTGCTCCGCTTTCAAGTAGGTATCTCTATTCGTATAGAAGCCCCTCCCTACACTGATGACGACGCGACGCTTCGAAGCGCAATGAAAAATCTGCGCACCGAAGTTATGTAGGTAGGTATTAAGGTGCATATACACAATATCCTAAGGTAATACTAATATCCTAACTGTAAGATTATCAACAAATAAAACGTATACACTCAATAGTAAATAAAAAAAACTATCCAAGTGACGGAGTTTCCAGTTTTTAAACATCATCGAAATCTAAAATCCTGATATGTTTCATCTGGCTATCTTAAAGATGAAACTTAGATTTTCCAAATGATTTTGATTTATTCACCATTTATCAAACGTTGTGGCAAAAGTGTGCGAAATGGGATTATTACCTAAACATCTACGTATTTCTTACCAACTTGCTTCATATAAACCGACTTCCCACTGGAGTTGGGGCCCGTGAGTATTTTCACATAGCCCGCCTCCTGGCTGCTTTCGGTATCATTGGGCACGAAGAAGTCGCAGATGGCCGCGTGGAGGGGATGCCGGCCTTGCTTGATGCTGAGCACTTTGTCTGTGCTCAGGATCGGCCGGACGAAGCCAAACTCTTTGCACACTTTTGATATGGCTATGAGACTTGAGAAAAGAAAGGATTAGAGTTAAGATAGTCATCAGTAATCAGATTAAGGCAATTGCTCGAAAATAATAACCAGACTTGCTTTGCTTTGCTTGATCATAAACCGACATCTGATCATGATCCATCATCATGATGATGGATCATGATCAATTAGTCTTATCCAAATGTTCTGGTTTCCATGGAAATAAGCGACCCAAGTAACGAGGTCTTACCGGATTCACTTGGTTTTTATTTAAGAATTTTTTAAGACTTAAATTAAATGTTACTTGGAGAACTGGCGCGACTAATGGCGAAGAAGAGAGCTGAAACTGCTACGGGAATAGTGTTGTCGTTCTCTCTCATAAAGCATTTGTATGTCCAAGATTGCAGCAAGGAAATGGACCTCGTCTCAAGACAGTAGAAATAAATATTAGGTAAGTACTCTTAAAGAGTGAACTATTTTTCAATGTTTCTTCATAAATACTGCGATAAATTTTACATATCAATCTCCAGTTATTTATATTTTTTACTATTGAGCTGTAAGAGGTCCTCCAAATATAACACGGTCGTTAAAGGTAGAGCATGCTAAATAAAACTGTGTCTTATAGAGATGGTGGAAAAGGCATATAAGATAGGAGAAAGTGTTCAAAATGTGGATATTTTTTCGTGACGTAATATCTAGATGGTCTCAAAGATATTTTTACCAATCCAGCTCAGAGCATTTGTCTATGACGGCAGCCAGCGTGTGGAGGTTCTCCAAGATGATTGTGGTCAGTCGCATCATGATGCGCGTCTCGTGCGCCACTATCTCGGGGTACGTGTCTCCAATCATCATGTCCAGCTCTGGAACCACGATAGGACTTTCCATTTTATCAGGAATTTACCAAAAGTATACCAAAACTGTACAAAAGGACATACCTTCACACCCCTTGCTTTTGTAGTGGATGTAATCGTTGTTCTGGAACTGAATATTTTTTACAGGTTATAATGCTAGACACTGCAGAAACCGTTAATAAAAGAAGGTAAGTAATTTATGTACTTCTACGTTACGCTAAAAACTTTTCGGAATGCTACTACTGTAGGTGGCGAAATTTAATTAAACATAGTATTGTAAATTTTTATTTTTAGCAATTCATTCAATTCAATAAATTAAATTCAATATCTTCAATCAATTAAACATAGTTTTAAATCGTATCTACAAACGGAATTATAACTTGCTAGGTGATGAACAAATTTACAGTGAGCGCGAACTAGTATCTACAAATTCCTATTATTCGAGATAAATTTTGTTTGTTTCTAAAAAGTGAATTGGTCCCTATCTCAGGGTTACGGAGGTCGGGTGGCATGGCAAATTATCCAAATTAAAATTAAATTAAAGTTTTTAATATACTTAGTCAGTTGAAGCTTACCATAAACCTCATATTGGTCAGTTCCTTCTGCTCCATCGTGAGGTGGTCAGCCCAGGACTTCACGCCCAGCAGGTAGCCCAGGTGCGGCATGTACAGCATCGTGCACTCTTCTATGAACGGTGGTAGTCTCTCCAGCTCCACTTTCGCTGTCTCTGACATCAGCCCGTGGAGGCTTGCCATTGTTTGCTTTTCTTGATAGAGATGGAGGAAACTATTATTTCTTTAATCATATCCATTTTCTTAATAAGTTTTAATTCTTCTGTGGTCTCTCTTGCCTTGTTAACGAAACTTATTTACCTACACACTAATACAATGCCTATGGTCATATGGTGACTGACTCCACGCGTGGAAATCGGTTTATTTGAAATAGTTACGTCGTATCCTTGGGAAACTGATTTTCCCGTCGTACTCGTAAAAAGACGCATGTGTGCATCCACGGAAATGACTTATTTAGGTCCAAAAATATCATGAAACCCCATTTTCTCCAATCCAATCTTTTGATTGCATTGCGTAAATGAAGGACTTATACTGGATTTTCTTGTTGGCATTATTGTAAGACCAGTTACCAGATACCTACTTCCGCAAAACAAGCATATTTCTTAATTTGGAAGTCGCTATGTATTGTTAAATCTTCCCTGTGTTTTTAGAAATAAATGAAAATATTTTCGAAGATTAATATTAGATATTGTCTTACTCATGTCCAGGTCTGGGTCTACTCCAGCTTTGACAGTGAACTTGCCTTCGGACTTCGTCAGATCAAAATCGATGATTCTGTTCATATACAGGGCCATCTAATGTTGTTACAAATAGACAATAAATATTAAGATTAGCTTTATTCTGAGAGAAATTGAAGACTAACAAGAAAAATAAAGCCATAAAGGAAATGCTTACTTCATAAAGTTTATTATTGTCGCAAGAAGCGAGCTGTTGCAAAAAATCGCTGGATCTTGCTGCACCCTCGCACATCTCGCAGATCAGCACTGCGTTGTATAAAGTCTAAAATAAATAAAAAATATAGTTAGGTCTACTTTGTGTCTAAAAGAATGATAGAGGGCGAGGAAATATCCATGGTACTTACATTATACAGAGATTTCCACTGGTAGGCTTTCGCAGATAGTGCTTTAATTTTGGCTAATATTCCCTGTAAACATATTCATTTATCAGCATAAAAACCCTGAAAAAACCAAATCACTTATAATATCTTGAATTAATTCGACTAACGTTGACATTCTTGATGAAACGCAGCGAGGAGCACATGTTCTTCATGATGACGTCGCTCTGCGGCTTAAGAAAGAAAGCTACCACATCTTGCCGACGCTTCAGGGTATCCAAATCAGTGGTCGGGTGTTGCAGTAGGACCCTGCATTATATTATGAAAATACAGTAAAAAGCTTTAAATCTTTGAACAATAACGGCCACGTCACAAATGTGCGAATTAAGCGAGCTAGGATTAAAGACAATACCGTCGTAAGTAACAATGACTTATCCTCTTGTATGTTAAGTACTTACTTAGTACTATTTCTAACAACGATTTGGTAAGCTAGTTAATAGCTCTGGCAGACTTGGTGAAGCAAGTCTGCTATCGCACGTAGTATAATCTTTCCCTATCTCATCTAAACCCGATTCGTTTTTATCCGAAGTTTTCTGAATTGTTTCGAATGGGAATTTAATCCAATCAATTTAATGCAATCTATTTTAAAATGCGGGTAGACATTTTTTTTGTAATAAAAGACGATATTTATAACCACAAATGCCAAACGTCTTGTCTGATCTTGATGCTACCTTAAATGCAATGTCCGATTTCTTCTCACCTCATCCTGCTTTGCCCAGTCTTAGAACTGCACTTATTGAGCATGTAGAAGAGACTGAGGCCTTCTTTGTTGGTGCCGTGGACTCCCTTCTTGAAGCTGCTGGGGTGGGACACAGAGCTGAATATCTGCAGCCCGCGGTATGTGTCTTCTTCCATTGTTACTATGTCTGCGCTGCGGTAGGTAAGTTAGATTTTGTATGCAACATGAACTCTATTCGGTTAGGATTATTCCTATCAGACTTGTTACCTTTTCAATTAGCTCTTAGTTACAAATAATATACTGCTGCGTAAGAGGCAAAATTCTTTAAAATGAGTATTCGTTTTTTATCATCATCATCATCATCATTTCAGCCATCTAAGATCTCCACTACTGAACATAGACCTTCATCAATGACTTCCAGACTGGCCGGTTAGAATCGTATAGATATTGGTTTTATTATTAACAAAATGACCAAATGCTTAGAAGGTAGTGGCTCTGCAGAATCTCCGCGCTACCCTAAGTTCAAGATGTATCGGTTTTTCCTCGCCCACCAAAATTGTATAGGTAGTACATACTTTCCCCAACACAATACATGCAATATTTGAAGAGATAATGTTTTCCACTGTACTATTGAGTTGGAGCTACCTTAACGTTACGATTTGCAATTTTTATGACGACATTTAAAGGAGTTGAAGTACCTAAATGAACAATTTTTTGGCGGACTTAAGACCCTTCCGAAACAGTAATTTGAAGAACATTTTTATTTGCATACCTCAAGTAGCTATTCAAATTTCGTGGTACGAATAAGGGTGTCAATGTCTCATAGATTAAACCGCAATGTTGGTAAGTTACAGAGTATTCGTATAAAGAACCTACAGCGAAATCTTCCTTAAGCTCAAGAACTGCGGCTTGCTATGCAGGTCCATGCTCAACGACGACCAGTTGAGGTCCAGATACCGCAGCAGAGCGCCGAGCGCGTGGACACTCTGCGTCTGGTTAAAATCCACTGCGGTGCGAAGGAAGAGGGTGCGCTCTTCATCAGAGCAGTTGGGAGGTTCGTAAGGGAGGGACAGCGTGAGGATGCGCCGCTTGCACGCTTCGAAACCTAGACGATTTAAATTGAATTTAGTTGGAGCAGCGTGGGTGGGATGTGATTTATCTATATGGTTACGTTACGGTGTTACGGTTTGTTCTCTAATTTAGGAGTTAACCTCACGAGCAAGGTTATGTTTTTCGAGCGTATGTATGTGTGTAAGTATGTCTATTTCTTTGGCACGCCCTATAGCCTTAACCTTTTAACGGATTTTAAAGTATAATATATCAATAGATTCGTCTCAATTGTAGGATTGACAAGGGGTATGTTATTTCCCGAAATTTTTGCGGGAACAGAACTTACGCGGGAAAAACGGATCTGCAATACTGAAAAACCGATTTTGAAACTTTATTTTATGAACTAAGGGTCACATATTTTTAGTGCTAATAGTATTCAATACTTTATTTTCCAAAATTTCTATGGGAACAGGCAAAAAAATACACAGGTGAAAAAATAGGAAGGAAAACCCGTTTAATGAATTTCAACATATGATATGTCATTGTCATTAGATTCGTCTTAGTTGTGGGAGTGACATAGGCTATGTTATTACCCGGAATTCCTATTGGTACATGATATAAACGGGAATAACCGATTTCAGATACTATTTACTCGAGTTTAAACCATTTTTTTTCAATGAAGAGTTACAAATAAGGCTTTATTGTTCATTGAAAAGTAAGAGAATCACACTACAAACTAAAAAGTTAAAAAATAAAATGAATCAATTTAAAAAATCTAAAAACCCGACTGCGTAAAAAGTGAACTCACAGATGAAAACAAGATTTAAAGAATCAATTTGCAGCCGGATGCACCAAATCCATTAACAGCATATGATGATTGACTTGGTATGCACTAAGTTAAACCCTAATTAAGTAATTTAAATCCGTGTAGAAAAAGTCGAATCAAGTAACATGGATTTGATGCCTCAGACTGCAAATTGTTTCTTTAAATCTTGTTTTTATCTTTTAATTTCACTTTTTACGCGGTCGGGTTTTAAGATTTTTTAAATTAATTCATATTATTAGAGTATTTTATTATCAACCGTCACAGATATAACCATGATTCACTTTACTATAAAAAGACTCTACTCTGCGTATTTTAGCTCAAAAACTCGTCCTCTATCCAATCCGTATCTTATCTACTGCAAAGCCCATTTCCACTTCAGACATTATTTTGAAAGCTACAACTCTCTTTCAAAGTTTAATTTGATTTTTTTGTTGATTTTCAAACTTACTGTACTCCCTTGCAGATATAAATATAAGTTTGCAAGTGGCCTCGTCACTTCCATCGCTGTCAAAGACAGTCTTCTTGACGGCCTGGACAAAGGCGCCCTGCGTCTTCCCGTCTAGAAGAATCTTGGAAGGAGCCACTTGACGGTAGAGATTAAGGAACATCATGAACTCTGGTGGCCGGTCTACTATCTCATCTAAAATAAAAAGCTGAGGAAAAATCCGGAAAATAATATTTATTCTGGCCTAAACTAGCACTTATGATCGTTATAAAGGTTGCCCGCAAGTGGCTTTTTTGCATAACTCCTTGGATTCGTTTTACATGACGGCACGCGGTGCTACTAAAGTTTCTTTAATTGTACTTTTATAGGTGGGTACTTGTTATTTACAAAGCGCCGTACATAAAAACGCCACTGCCTCGCTTGTGGAAAATACTTAAGATTTTCGTCAATTAAAGTTTCATGACAAATATTTGAAAAGTGCTGAAAAAAACCCAAAACTCAGCTCACCAGTAATTAAAATAATCGTGAAATTTCTATCAAAGTTTTGTAAGTATAGTTTAGTAGCTAAGGTAATGATCAGGTTGAAAAAAAAAATCTGTACCTATTTGCGTCATATCATTAAGATTTATATTTCTTAGACTGAAAATGCAAACAACTTTGTACGGACAACAGCTCGTCGACCTACCACAAAATGTCAAATTTTCTTATTTGAAAATGATCTCTATATGTCAGGCTTAAAGTTGAAAATCTATTGGAGTATTTTTGCCTTTTTGAATAGGTCGACGTGCTTGAGTGTACATAAAAGTAAAAGTAGGTAGTTATAACAAAAGAAGTTGTATTATGCTGTAGAATTGTTCCTCTAAAAAAAGTAACAATTACCTTTTTTAAATTCGGTTAAATATATTTAAAGGAGGTTACCTCTCCGGTCTGAAGAGTGTAATAGGCGGCGCCGAGTTTCCCCGTCCGGCAGTACACGACAAGAATTTTCTGTTAATTAACACAGCACAATTAATTACTGCGTTCATTAGTATCGTAAACTTGGAGCCCATTAATCTTCCCTTATGAATTTCATTTCAGTAATGGATTGCCCCAATTATTAGGGTTGCGTTCCCAAACAAGCTGGTGAGACAGTCAAACTACGAGTATATTTTACTGTAATATTGTTATTATATGATCCCTCGGCCCAGAGAAGCGAGTCACAATGAAAATTCGATTTTAACGTGGTCTTATAGGTCCGCTTGGCGTTTGACGAGTAAAAATCAAAGTTAGTCATCCAGTCGGTTGACTAACTTTGATTTTTACTCGTCATACGTTGACAGATGAAGGAAAGTGCAACTTAAACCGCTATATGAACACTGAAGAAAGATTAATGGAAATTCGGGATGAAGCGGCTAATTCAGGGCGCCTCCAATTTAGTCACGTCGTATTAAATAAAGAAGCCCCAAAGGCGCGCCACAATCGAGTCACTGACGCGCGGCAGACATGTTATGTGCAGTTGCAGCCCTACAGTCGTATGGAGTTTATTGGTATAATCATTGATGTAAAAAGTAAAGATACGGCTGACCGAACAAATCGCCTTGCATTTCCTCCATACATGACACACTAACCCCATCTGTTAGACTTTGATGTCAACTGTCAAATAGCATCAAAGAGTAACCACAAAATTACTCCTAAGTAACCTTGTAAGAGCGGCTTATAACGAGAGGAACTAAGAAAAAATTTTTTTTCACAAATGTTATATTTAAAGTCGTATCAGAGTAAATATACGTCAACATAAATTAAGGTAAAATAAAATAATCTTTATTTGCTTAAACACGGTTTGCAAAGGTGTTTTAAAATGAACGTACCAAGCATGTTTAGCCAACACGAGGCATGCAAATTAAATATAAAATTGAACTAAAATGAAATATAAAATTAATCTAAAATTGCATTAAATTAAATTAGGTACATTGATGTCAGCCATATCATAATTATGTTGAAATTAATATTTATTATTTAAAAAACTCCTTCATGGTATGTATGTGAAATTAGCCACTTATTCAATTATGTTTTAAATTGATTATTATTTAATTTTTTGAATTCATTGGTTATATTATTGAAAAAAAAATTATACTCATTGTTATACAGCTTTTTTATACTAAATTGTTATTGGAGTTTTAGTAGTAACAGGATATTTTGACGTGGATAAATGTTAAATGCCCTATTAAAAATATGCATAATTTGCATTACAAATACACATGTTTCAAATATATACAGGGACGTCAATGTTAGTAATTGCAACTGTGCAAATAGAGGACGACATGATGTTCGTGGAGGGACACCGCATATTGCTCTTATGCATCTTTTTTGGGCAATAAAAGCTTTATTTATATTAAGTAGTATCACATCAGTAAACTGTAGCGTAATTTAGAACCTACAATGCAAGATAGGTAGCAATCGCAGTTTTTGTTACAGATCTAACCTGCTTTAAAGCATAAATAAACTTATTGAATCTGTAAGGATAGGTCCAGATCTGACGAACGCGTCGCGAATGCACAGGACGCGCGCAGCGCGCGATTTGCGCGCGAGCTGCACGCGCGCGGCATGCGATCCGCCTGCGCCTCTTTAGCGCAACTCATGCGAGGCTTGTACACAGTGCGCGCGTGCAGTTCTCGTTCACGTTCGAGCCAGTTTAAAGGTCGCGTTCGCGCGGCTGCCTGCTGTACAAACATTATCTATATGCGTTTTCCAATTTACGTCTTGTTCTATAGTTAAACCTAGGAACTTCGTTTGTTTTACTTCGTTAATTTTCGTGTCTTTATTATGATGAATATCAATATTTTTGTTTCTGTTTAATTGTATGTAAGTAATTAGTAAATACTTTAACATCAACATTACTTTTAAATAAAACTATACTTTTCTTATAAGTTGTAATGATGACTAATCTATACATATAATTAAAGCTATAAACAAAAACAATTTCTCTCTCTATCTCTCGAAATGAAACAAAAGGTATGATTCCGAATTCAGCAGCACGCATAAGTGCTGGTCCCCATATTTTCTATATGAGTTTATATGAGATTACATCGACAACCATCTGGTGTAGTAGCGCTCCGGACTACAATGCCTGACCGTTGCAGGTTCGACTCCCGCGAGGGGCAAATGTTAGTGTGATGAGCTGCCACGAGCATTTGCACCTAAGTCATGGATGTTTATAAATGTGTTTAAGTAGTTAATAAATATATTTAAGTATGTTTATTATCTTTATCTAGTGGCAATAGCACAAGATTTGCTTAGTTTGGGGCTAGATAATTGGGTGTTTGTAGATAAAATTTATTTTTATAAGTATACGGAAACATACTTTAAAACTTTTTTAAAAAAACTATATCAGATAATTTATATATATTTATTAATTACATTTCACTGTCCTTCGAATAAAACTTTTTTTTTACTTTTGGCTTTTGTTATTTTTGACATGTTTTCAATTTTTGACTCATAGTGCTTTATCACGTAAACTTAAAATAAGTATTCAATAAATCATCATAAAATAAAATATTTATATTACATCGCATGTACTGGACTGCACCCAGTGCACTGTGAGCTGTATTATGGCTATACTATAACAATACAACTAATGCACGCCGGTACAAAGTTGTATCGGTTTTGCACGGTAAATATGGCGTTGCTTCGTAAAATTGACAAAGAAGTTGAAAAATTGTTAAAGTAATGTAAATAAGTTTAGTGCTTATCAAATATGCAGCTTACTGGTGAGAAGTAAAATTAGAATTTGTTTTAATGACCTTTCTGTCGTAATTTATGCAACCTTTCAGTGAACATCTAGGCATTTTTATTTTTTCATACAAATGTCAGATCACGATGACCGCCGACCACTGACTACGTCACATCGGCCTCGGTCGGGTCATTTTCGGGTCTCTTTAGGTCCAACACCCAGACGTGTGGTCCGCCCTGTCCTTACGAAGTAATATATAAGTCAATGGGTATAATATTAATAAGGTAGGTACCTCTTCCACATCAGAATCTTCAGTGGATTCCTGATTAGTTGTAACTTGCTGGTTCGGTGTAACATCTGTGTTTCTAAAATAAAATTTAATTCACTAACTTGTTATTGGACAAACGAGTAATATAATATGGTACCTACCACTAAAGGTAAACCTAGTCATTTGTTATTGGTGATAATTAATATTTTTTAATTTCGAACATAGGTAAACAAATGACAGTCGCTAGATAATATGATGGGTATGGTTTAATTTGTTCCTTTGTAAGTTTAAATTAAGTTTTCGAGTAGAAGTTCGACATTACCTGCGGCATTTAGCGATGACAAAATGATTGGCTGTTTGGGTGGATCTGGGATCCGTAGTACTACTGCTGTGCGGCGGCTGAGCTACATTTCTCGACCCACTGCCTACGTTGCTGCTGTCAGTCATCATTTTTGTGTTACTTTGTTTATTCAAAATAGGTACCTACATATAATGTGCACTAGAATTAAACCACTTGTTAAAGTCCGTAATTTTGATAGTGATATTTACTAAAACAATAAATTGTGTAAGATATTTTGAATTTTTAACTTTGCATTGGATACCAAACACAGACTAAAAAGTTTTTTTCCCGCCAATTTTAGCTCAAAGTTAGTGATGTGCATGTTAATATTTACTAGGTACCTAAATCGAGTTTAAAAAGCCAATTTAACAATTATTTGTGGTTATCAATTATTTTGTTTATATTTAACGATCGATTATTTTAGTTCTTGAGTTCTTGTATAAGTACCTACCTTATTTTTGTTATAATAAAAATAATAACCTCAAATCAATATGTTTGCTTTAAAAGGGCTGAACACTACCTCCATCGTTTCGTGATTTACCCTGATTACTAATATAATAATGGCGACATAGCTATGGCGTGTCCAGGGTCCATTTGACCGCGTTAGGGTTATTGGGGCACTCACCTTTCTTACTGCACTCTACCAACATATTATGGGGCTTTTTATTTAGGTTATTAGTCTGAGTAGGTCTCGTCAGCTACTATACAGGGTGTAAAAAAAGGCTTAACGTAGCCTTAAACCACGAATTCTATACATAAAACCAAGTAGAATGCAAAAAAATAATTGCTGGGAAATGACTTTTATTTTTGGGTATCAAAAAAAATAACTTATTTCTAACCTGCAATTTATAGCGCGCACGCCACAGACTATGCCTGTGTGTGTAAGCGGATCATGTTTCTTTGTACAAAAGTTTAGTATTATCAAACAGAAGACAATTTTGTAAAAAATCTTTGAAAAAAAATTGTTACTTTGACTGTCAATAACTCGGTAACCCGTCATTTCCCAGGTATAGTGTAAAAGAAAAAAATATCGTAATAATACGTAGAATATGTAGTATTCGGCTTCGTTAAGCCTTTTTTTACACCCGATATAGCAGTGAATGTACTTACTGAAAGATGTTTTTTTAAACTAAAAATTTTTGATTTTCATCTAAAAATGAGATGGAGAAGCAATGAAGGTTTATCATGTAGTACCTGTAAATAGCTTAGGTTCTTTTTTATTATGCCTGTTGCTTTATTATTTGAGCCTTGGTTTTTCTGACTTTTGCTGTAGTATATTTTAAAATTAAAAAAAACAGAAATTTTCGTAAAACAGACAGGTTTAATCCTTTTATTACAAAAACTATAGTTATTATAAAATTAGGACTCAATATTATATAATCAATTTAAACATTAAGTATTTTTTTTTGTCAAATCTTAATTTAGGTATAATTTGTACGTATTTTACGAAGGTTATTATATTAATATCATTAGTTAGTGCACATAATGCTTATATGTTCTAAAACGTGATTATATCTAATTATAAGGCACTTAATTTATTTTTTTTACTTTTCCCACACCATTATATCAATTTTCTTATTGCATTTATTTAAAGTTCACGCATTAGTCAAAATAAATCTTTATCCACTCAATGTCCATCGTTTCAAAAATCGATTTACTTAAAAAACTGAACACAATCGAAATCGTCCCCGCACGCAAGGTGCGTTTACACTACACGACGAGGAGGTCTTTCTCCTCGGGCGCGTCACGTCGCATGTTGACGCGGATGTGACGGCAGACGTGCCCTACAGCCTCCGCCGCCGGTACCACGGTGGCCGCCATACACGACATGACCATGGTACGAAGAGACGCGAAGTAGATCTTCACGCAGCGTAGGCAGGGCGCCGTGCACCAGATTTGCTGGAAAATGAAGAATTTGTTTAGTTGGTGTATAAAAAAAGTGGCAAGCAGTCTGAGTTACCTACTAACTACCCTCATTTTTAGCCAATTGCACAACAAAGGTTAGTGATGCTTTTTGTGATAGTTTTTTTTTCTGTTAATATCTATTTATTATGTGCCCATATTTTTATGTACTCTCAGCTCAGGGAAATGAGACAGAATGGAAAATATTGTAATGCGGTTTTATAGGTCCGCATGGCACTTGACGAGATATTTTATGGTGCTGCGCGGTGTGCGCTCAGCATTGGCTGAACATTGGTCGATGTTAAAAAATTTGGAAAAACAAACGAAGACATGAATTTGGATAAGGTTGCGTGATTTTGAAGCCAATTGCAATTAAACGTTGAATAAATTAGACAAAGACAGCTGCTACTTTATACAGCTGTATAATTTATCATTCTGTGTTAGAAATATGCAAATTGCCGACAAATAAAACTACATAACTTCTAAAAAGCTTCGTACATTTCATTGGTCAGTTTTTCATAACCAAATAAACTTGAGCTAACACAAAGCAGCGGTAATTATAATAATGGAAGCATTTTCATTGGCCATCACAGAACGGCCATAGTATGCCGCACGAAACTGAAATGTGATCCAAAAAAGTACGGATTTAACAAAGTTCAACGACCTTTGCTCCTAAAACTGAAAATGCAACAACGTTGTTTTTTTTTCTGAACATAACAGTGCCTGCACTGTTTTGAGTTAATGGTCAGGTCCCTGAAATTGAGGGTACCTAGACGTTTCATATGAGGCTTATAATTTTATTTACTTATTTAAGATAGGCAATACGTCTAATGCATGTGCTGTGCATGTGTGAGTATTTCAGAGCATCATACAATATTTTTGACTGTGCGGTAATTTGCTATCATCTCGGAATAGATAAATTATTATTATACTACTAACGTACTTTCGCATTATTAGTACCGGTGTTCATATAATAACCACATAACAATTTTAACTTAATGTACTTACCTCATAGAGATTATATTTCTACAAAACCTTAAACATAACTGTTGAACGTACCTCGAACGCCAGACAAGCGAACCCGCAGCCCAGACAGAGGGCGCAGGGAGGCGCGAGGAGGACGGTCAGGAGGGTGTAGCACCAGTTCCTGGCGTGCTGGAAGCAGAGGGAGCTGAGCCGCCACGCGCATTCCGGGCTGCGAGCGCCCTCCGGCTCGCCTATTATGTCGTCCCATACTATCTGCGGGAATGGTATATTTACATTAAATTCAGTATACAGGGTGTACAAAAGAATGGGACACTCCTTAAAATCACGTGCTCAGCTGGTCATATACAACAACTTTTCCTATGGCAGCAACATCGAAATCGAGATTTTATTTTCAGATGCTCCATACATTATCATCGAGATATGCGAGTAAGTTTGCATGGAGAAGCTGAAAAATATTTACCGATTTCGATGTTGCTCCCATAGGAAAAGTTGGTGTATATGAACAGCTGATCACGTGGTTTTAAGAAGTGTCCTATTCTCTTATACACCCTGTATTTCGACGACTCGCCTAAACACTTTGGCCAATTCACAAATCACCGAGACCGGAGCGTCAGGAGCAACGGAGGAACGCTTTCCCTTCCGGTTTTCTTTCCTGAGCACCCTAACCCAGTCCCCATATCTTACCTGATCGCAAGCGCACGCACGCGTCTCGCGTCACAAGAAATCCAAAACCACAAGAAAACCTGTGATGTAAATAACAAACTTCTAGTGAAAGTGTCTCCTAAGCCCTCCTCCCTATTTTCAAGTAAGTACTCCAACGTTCAGTAAACATTCTGGTCCTTCGAGCCGGATTTGAACTAGTGACCTAATAATGTTTAATGTAAGTACCTAGTGGCGTCGCGCTCTGGACTACAAATCAGGCGGTTGCCGGTTCGAAAACAATGCAATGCTTGTGTGATGAGCAAGAGCATTTATACCTAAATCATGGAGGTTTATGTATTTTAGTATGTATGTTATCGTGTGGTGTCGACACGATAAAAGAATAGCACCACCCCTTCTCTTCCTATGCGTGTCGTAAGAGGCGACTACAGGAGAATCGCCTTAAGAAGACGGACAGCAGCGTCTCCTCTCCACCATTGGCCAAACCGCGATCGCCAACCCGCCTGCCAAGCGTGGCGATTATGGCAAAATCCTCCTTTTGGAGAGGCCTGTGTCCAGCTGTGGACTGATATAGGCTGGTGATGATGATGATGATGATGTATGTTATCTAGTCGTCATTGTACTAGCTTTGTTACATCCAACAATTTAATTATGAGAAACACCTAGCTAATTTTAACACAGATTTTATACATAGGTAACCTACCTGTTTTCCAATGTTAGCTCCAAAAGTTTTGAGCTACATTTGGGGCGATCGCCATCAGACCCTAAGCCTTAGAACGCGAAACCAGACCATTTTGGACCGGAAACAATTTCCATTTAAATTTAATTACCAATAAAGTTAGAATTCAAACGTTTATTTGCCAAAACAGTTAAAAAAGTAACAAAATTTAGCATGATGTGTTCAGTCTGCTCGCAGTCGTGCAAATATTACATTATCCAATTAAATTAAATATTTTTTTTATAAGATAAATGTCAATTAGATGAAAGTAAATTGTAAATTAATGTCGCCAGTTAAAATATTCCTTATAAATATAAAAACATTTTCCAAAAGCCAGCTAGTCAATCAAATGTAGAGCTTCCGTTTATGCCTGTTATTCTTCGGCAAAAAAGATTAAGTTGGAAACGTTTGACTCCGGCATCGTATCCCATATACCGGCTGGTTAAAAGGCACCCCTTTTAAGGCCTTAACACGATTGAATGACCTTGACGCGTCGTGCCCATACATTTTCGCGCGTGCGGATGACCTCTAATAATTGGAAAAACATGTTTTTTTTTTAAATTAATGCCTTTAACGAGAAATTTCAAATAAAACTCTCAATTCAAAACATGTTTATTTCCAAAATCTTGTTTTGTGTGAAAACAGTAATGAAATAGCTTGTGCCGTTTAAGAGAACATTTGCAATTTATGAAAAAATAGACACTTTTTTGTGCAAAATCAAAATTATTCAAATCAAGATGTTTATTAAATCCTCTTCTAGCATATGGTATTTAAAATTTTTAGATTCAATTAGCAGGTATTCTGACAATTTGATTGTCATATTCGAGATTTTAGGCACTTGGGTGGTGTTAAGGCCTTAACGTGTAGAACTTCTATAGTTAATAACACTTAGCATGTGTGCATCAAGATCTGAATTAGACGTTTGGTAAAGTACTTATAAATATGCTTTAATTAGCTTAAAATAATGTAGTATTCTTCCAACAAATGCCTGCTCCGCTAGGTTTTATGTAATACCTAAGCACATCCGATATAACATGGCTACCTGTTACATTACTAACAATAGGAAATCGATATGCCATCGGCGTCCATCCGTCATAGTGTATTGCAGCTACTGCTGTGTCAGTGTGTCAATGTCGGCATATTTGATTTTACTAAAGAAATTGCTTTTCATAAACTTCAAATGCGAATAGTTGAAATGTCGTTATGCATTGACCATAACCAACAATCTTTATTTAACATATATTTGATATACTATCCCTATGCTGGGCAAAGGCCACCCCCAAATTAATAAACCTATCTATTTTCAGTACCAGAATCTTTCACTTTGCAATTCTTATAACCCTTGCAAGACTGGACAAATCATCAAACCGTACCTCTTCAGCAAAAGCCGACTGACATTTCTGATTAATTATTTTTATCGAAAACACCTTCTCTACACAAACCTTTTACACCGGGTTCCTATATTGTACTATGCGTAAGTGTACATCAGCAACTGATCGTATTGGTGTCAAAAGTAACGAGCCGTTATAGTCGTTCCTATAAAATTTGACGAAGCATCATTTATAGGAACGCTTTTGAGTATGTCAAGTTGACAATTCCTACCATCCGTTAGCAAAACCAACCGTTTCTCGGATATAGGTACCGGGCTTTAATCAAGTTAGGTAGGTTTAACAAACCCCTTTAGTTATAAGTAAGGTGCGATCTGAAAGAAAGCTTGCGGTGGCGACATCGCGTGACCGGGCGAGTTGCCCAGTAGCCTCTTACAGCACTCTACTCGATTTATAATACCTAACTACCGAGCTAGCCCAAATTAAAACCTTGTCTGGAACTGTCGCGATTGACCTTTAATGTTTCAAGAACTAGGCTTTGACCGCTGCTTTGGTGGCGTTTATTTATAGTCGGATAAAAATTTAAAAAACTCGATAGGTCGATGGAACATGTATGCAAAATGCTTAAAAATAAGTCTGGGTGTTGTGGTACTGTCGTTGTTTCTGATTTCTATAACACGAGTGATTTCGCTACTTACCTTAGGATCAGAGCAATGTATGAGATGTTGTCCAATATTTAAAAAAAAAAAAGACAAAAATCTGATGACATCTGATGTCAAGCGTGACTTTATTTTTCTCACTTTTCTGGGCTAAGTATAATTCAGTGGTCGAAACCATATCTCATCACACATCCGTGGAACGTGACTTCGAATCCCACGACGCATCTCTACATTTTTCAGAATCTAACTTATTACGGAATTCACACAACTTACTATGCGGTAATAAGGGAAAATCGTAAGGAAACCTACACACACACATACACTGGATACTTATTCATGTTACAAAAGTGATCTGGTTTTGATGTCTGGATCTCTAAACATATTGAGTACATCAAGAAACATGTTAGAGTATAAGAATAGGACAAAATACTACTCAAGATGATGAAATTGTCTTTTTAAAAGAACCATTAGTACCATAGGTCTAACGAAACACGAAAGAAATTTAATTGTAATTTGAAAATCCACTTAAAATCCTTTCTTCCACTCTACAAATTTATATTTACCTTCCGCATTAAACCTGCCATGGAAATTTAACTGTTTTTCTACACTAGCAGTTGAGTCGCGTCCGGTGACCGCGGGGTTTGTGTGACTCGACAACATACGCTAATGGCCACAAATAGCTACATGATTTGTTTCTAAGACTCAAGTTGAAGAAATGCTAATTGTGATCGATTAGGGTTTCTGAGGCTTTTCTTTTGAATACCAAACTATTTTTTCTTTTTTGCTTTGAGTCCAAGGCTTTGGATTTCCGGTAGGGTTAGTTTAGATCCAAAGTTTGCTTAATTTGGATTGGGTCTGAATGAGCTGGGGCATACCCATGACAAAAAATTGTCTTGTGGTAGGTTAGAACTTAAAGAAGTTAGTCCCTTATGCTCGGGCTTCACCTGCGTGACGCCTAGCGTTCAAATAAAGGCATGATTAGCGTTCATAAATTATCGCACAAAACTGTGCGCTAAATGTGTGGCCACAATTATTTGACGTATGATTCTAGAGTCTAGCGGCTTAGTTAGCGTGTGATCTGCGGATACTAGTCTTTAAAAAAAAACCGCTTCCAAGAACTCAATACTTTTCACATTTTGTCCACTCCATCTTATCTTAATAACTATGCACTTTAACATTTATTTCACAAAGAGTTTTTGAATGTGACCGTGTTTTAACGAAACTAATAAATTATAGATTCAAAACACGGCCAAAATAATTAGACATGCGCGGGTACTCCTCCTCCTCGCGTCGTTTTCCTCATTACTGAGGGTCGTGACTCCCCGCTCCATCAGTTTCTCCCGTACGATTTCCCTTCATCTGCTGCGATCCTTAGCTTCATGAAGGGCATTGTGGAAGTTGATGTTTAGAGAAGATCGTATTTCTTCCGACCACCTCGTGGGACTGCGTCCTCTGGGACGTTTGCCATCTACCTTGCCTGTCACCATCAGCTGTTCTAGATTGTGACCCTCTTTACGAGCAATATGTCCGAAGAATTTAAGCACCCTACGAAGGCATATAGTGGAAAGTCTAGTTTTGACATTAAGCTCTCTCAGAATAGACATGTTGGTGCGAAAGGCGGTTCATGGAATCTGTAGCATTTTTCTCCAGCTCCACATTTCAAAGGTGTCTATTCGATCTCTGTCGGCCTTTTTCAGCGTCGAGGTCTCCGCTCCATAACGGAATATGGAGAAAACTAGCGAAGTCACCAATTTGGTTCTAGTTTTACGCGTGATGTTGCGTGATGGTGCGGGTACTAGGAAGTAGTATTAGAAACTTTATGTACATAGCACGCGTAAATAGATAGATAGAACATCTTCTTTATTAACACAAGCTACTAACTTAGGATAAGAGCAATGTATGTAATGTTGTCCAATATTTATTTACTAATTAACCACCAAACGAAGCAAAGTAGTAAGCTATTTTTTTAATCAATAAAAAACTTCCATTGCTTCTATGATAATAGGATGCGGAACCCTAAAAAGAAAAGTACTTGCTCGCTATACTCACAGGCCCAGTTAAAAATAATGAAATAAAAATTAACATAAAGTAGGTTGTTAACTAGCATTAGCATTCAGCTTTCAAGTGTTTTTCACCTTGGCAAGACTTTGAAAGACGCCATTAATAGCACGTAATCTCAATATGAAAATTATACGGACCTATGGAATTCTCAAATTGTTTGGCAAAATATTTTTTAATTTTCTTTTTTTCTTTTTTGTTTTAATATAATTAGATTCTGACAGGTACATGTTATTTCTTTATTTGATTTGGGGTTTTCGGCATCAGGACCTTGAACCCTAAGACCGGAAAAACGGACCATTTTTAAATGTACCCGGTACCCGGCACCGGCACCGATGTTAAGCGCTGAGGCAAAGAGTGGGAATCGCTTTACGCATCTTATGAGACGATCAACGTATCAGAGACGCGTGCGCGCAGAGCTAACAACTAAATACCAATCACAGCGGCCGCGGCGGTGCAGGCGCGGCGCGCGACTAGCCAATCATGTATAATGCCAATCTTTTGCGCATCTTTCGCCTAGCGCTCAACATCGTTTCAGCTTTTATCTGAATGTGTATAGGCATGAGAAACATGAAGTTTCTCCCTAACCGCCTAGCAAGTGTAGCTATAAGTGTGTATCATAGATTAAACGCTATCTGGAAGAGAACTTTTCTAGCTATGAGACCACCTATATTGTTTCAATCTTATTGTACTTTTTCCTGTTACTTTATTTCTTTTGTGTTGTGTGCAATAATTATTACCTATATAGATACCGCGGTGCCGGCACTTTCAAAGAATTTCACCACCCCTTCTCTTCCTATGGGTGTCGTAAGAGGCGACTACAGGAGAACCGCCACAAGAAGACGGGCAGCAGCGTCTCCTCTCCACCATTGGCCAGACTGCGATCGCCAACCCGCCTGCCAAGCGTGGCGATTATGGCAAAATCCTCTTTTTGGAGAGGCCTGTGTCCAGCAGTGGACTGTTATAGGTTGGTGATATATACCGCGGGCCTTTATTATAATTTAAAATTTAAAGATTCCAAAAAATCCAGATTAACGTGCTGTTAGATGCGAACTTCACTAAATGTATTGTATTGTCATAAAACGGTTTAATTGATAATTAATATTTGTGTCTGTTTGTAAATATTTGATACTTAAGTTTGAACATTGGGTAACAAAAGTTAAGGTAACATTGATGAACCACGCCGCTCTTCAAAAAAGACCTGTCTGTCTTTGTCAGTATTCCAACTATGTCTCCCGGATAGACTGTGACCAGTGGAAGGTTACAGAATTTATGTGGCCACATTGACCTTTCCCTACTTTGTTCTGACATCAGAGACCAGTCGCAAGTGGTGGTTAAATGTAAATAGGTTTCCGGCGAAACGGTTCTATTTTAGTGCTGAATTAGCATTATACACATAAAAATAATTCATCACCGCCGGTTACTCAGCGGTTTATGACGTGGCTTGGCTTTTCTTAAACTTAAATTATTTTTTATATATAATAAATAAATATTGGACAATATCACTTAGGTACGCGTGAGAGCAATAGCTCTGATCCTAAGGTAAGCACTTGTGTTATAGAAATCAGAAACAACGACGGTACCACATAATTGAAACAAGGTCCAATATATTTTTCAGCCCAAGGTATTGCTAATTTAAATATTTAAAACACTGCACCACTTTTTCTGAAAACTAATACCTATGAATGAACGAGTTGGTACCCTACAAACCCGAATTCATCCTTTGCCACAGAATACATAGTAGTACAAGTACCTTTGCGTCCAAATAGGCGAATTACTGCACGACTACGCCAACGGACCCGAATTGCGATCGTCGTAAACAAGTGACATAGTTTTAGAGAATTACTTTAGTTTCATGTTCTTCCAAGAGAAAAAAAACTATGAGCCATCATGTAAATGATTAAATCTATTGTCTATTTTCATCTTACGCTGCCTATTCTGTTTTAGTCTTATTATACTTAGTTAGAGCCGGGCCTCCACCTATTGGACTGACGGCAAACATGTCAAAAAGTACTCAAAAATATTTAAAATTGTATGTGCCAAAGCCAAGTCCAACCACCTTCGCAGCTTGATTTCAGGTTCTACTAATAAAGTAAAGGCCACATGGAATATTATAAATAAAGAAACATGTAAGCAAAAGTCAAGGGATCACACTTACTCTCTCAAAATTAGGGATAGGCAAATCAGCTCAGACATAGGAGTTGCAAATACTTTTGAGACATTCTTCTCAAACATAGCTACTTCTACAACTAAAGATCTTGCTTCGTCTGCTGAACTAGCTGAATCTCTTCTAAAATCAAATGTTGACGAATGCAAGTCCCCATTAAATTTTAGATATATAAATCCCGATGGAATAATAAAAGCATTTAGAGAATTAAAACTGAAAAGCACAGAAGACCTATGGGGAATCTCTGTTAATATTATTAGTACAATTATAAATACTATAGCCCCATATCTTACAATCATTTTTAACAAATGTATTGATGATAGAGAATTCCCAACTACAATGAAATTTAGTAAAATAATTCCTTTATTTAAATCTGGTGAGAAATGTGACCCCTCCAATTTTCGACCAATATCTATCTTACCAGTTCTTAGTAAAATATTTGAAAAAATTATGTTCAATCAACTATTATCTCATTTTTTTCTGAATAAATTACTACATAATAAACAATATGGTTTCACGAAAGGTAGAAGCACAACCGATGCTGGAGTTGCACTCTTGAAACATATATTTGATGCTTGGGAGAGTAAGCAAGACGCTTTAGGTGTCTTTTGTGATCTTTCAAAAGCTTTTGATTGTGTAGATCATCAAACTTTACTTAAAAAACTGAGACATTATGGTGTATCAAAGAAGTCTTTAGATTTAATAAATTCATATCTCACAGGTAGAACGCAAAAAGTATGTATAAATAGAGCTGAGTCTTCCGGATCACCTCTAACTATGGGTGTACCGCAGGGATCGATATTAGGACCGCTGTTGTTTCTTATATATATAAATGACCTTCCTTACTTTACAAAAGATCTATGTGAGATGGTATTGTTTGCAGATGATACATCAATAATTTTCAAAATCAAAAGGGGCCAAGAATCTTTCGATGATGTCAATTATGCCCTCTCGCAAGTATTGCATTGGTTTACTACCAACAATCTTTTGCTCAATGCGAACAAAACTAAATGCATTAAATTTACAATGCCTAATGTGAGACAGGTCTCAACGCATATTATTGTAAAAGATGAACAACTAGATACGACTAATTCCTCAACGTTCTTAGGAATAACTTTAGATTCCCGTCTGCAGTGGGGTGCTCATATTGAGGCTTTATCGGGAAGACTTAGTTCAGCTGCTTATGCCGTGAGAAAGATAAGACAACTGACTGATGTTGAAACGGCAAGATTAGTGTATTTTAGTTATTTTCACAGTTGAATGTCATACGGCATACTGTTATGGGGCTCAGCTGCAGATATTGAAACCATATTTGTCCTGCAAAAGAGAGCTGTTCGGGCTATTTACAATCTTAGACCCCGAGATTCGCTAAGAGAACTATTTAAAGAAATTAACGTACTTACAGTCGCTTCACAATATATTTTTGAAAATATTATGTATGTTCGCAAAAATCTGCACTTGTTTACTAAGAAAAATGACATACATAAGTATAATACCAGGCATAAAGATAAACTTGCCGTTCCAATGTTTAGATTGCACAAGGTAGGAAGTTCTTTCATGGGCAATTGTATTCGTTTTTTTAATAAATTACCACAATCCATTGTTGAAATGCCTGTATATGAATTCAAATTGCATGTTAAAAGGACTCTAATGAAAAAGGGCTATTACACCGTTAGTGATTATATAAATGATAAAAATGTGTGGATTTAAAACTGCTTAGCTCACAACAAATCTTGTAAAATATTTATTTATTTTTAAAAGAGGCTGACAATAGTGACCGAGTTTCTTGCGCTGCTTCTTCTCGGCACTAGCCCACAATAGTCCCGAAGCAGTGGTAGGTAAAAAATTGGGACATGTAAAAGTGCCTTTTATGGCCAATTTACAGAAATAAATGATTTTGATTTTGATTTTGATTTTGATTTTGGCTTGTCAAGATTTAGGAAAGCCGCTCGATCAAAACAGATCGAGCCGGTCGCTGTGGCGTTCTTAGAAGAAACCTTTGCCCAGCAATGGTCTTCCAAAGGCTGATGATGTTGACTTACCTGTACGTGTTGATTCAGGTTATTAGGGTCCCTATCCTCCAGCTCCTGTAAATTCTCCGGCTTGGCTGCCATCTCTCGCGGTTTCGGCGGCGGCGCTCGCTCCACAAACGCCGGTTCCGACAAGAACACCGTCTCAGGCACCGGCGTGATCAATACCGGCGGCGCCGTCGCCGGCGGTTCGACCGGCGGGGGCTTGAAAACCGGCGGCGCCGTCTCTTGGATCTCCGGTAGCAGCTTGGCTTTGTGTAGACACGCTATGCACTGCCGGGATGATGTGCGGGACAGTGGGACGGCGGAACCGCCGGATCCCAATGGCACTTCTTCAAATGCCACGGTTAGGAGAGTGTGTTTGCTTCTTTAGAATACCGTTTATTAAAAAGGTAAGTGTTATAAAAGTACTTAGATCAACATTAGTGTGGTTTCTAGGATTTTACACTACCTACGGAAATTGAATTAATTTATTTCAAAATAGTTTTGTTTAAGATAGGTTTTGTAAGGTTTATATTTTTTAACTTTATGTACACTACAGTCCACATTTATTAACTTAAATAAAATAGAACGTGTACTTTATGAAAGCTCGTACTACACTGAACTTTCCCTCCAAAAGCTTTCTTTTATTTTTCACGCATGCGCACAATAACTCTTTATCTTCTCTCTATTACAGAAATAAAAGTTATGTTCGATGTCCATTGATCATTCTATATGAAACCCATTGTATAAGTTGTATATTGAAGTAGCAGTGTGCGGTGTATAATTTCTTTGGATTGTCGCTTGGCTTGAATTTTTATTATTAATGTTTTTCAGGAGTGTTCGAGCTAGAGCATTGACCGAAGTATAACAGTTCAGGCCTAATGGGCTTTTGATTCATAATGGGTAAACATACGTTTGACTGGTTGGTTTCTGGAACTTTACTTGTTCTAAATATTCATATTTATAATAAGAAACTGCTTTTAGAAACGAAAATTATATTTGTCGGTAGTTGCTTAACCCTTTAGCTCAGTTCGCACATGTGTGACAGGGCCATTGTTTTTTGTTATCCTTTTTCCAAAATTACGGGTATTTTTACAAATATAGGTATAGCACAGAACAGGGGCGGAGCGCAGCGAGTCTTACTTGTTCTGTGGGTATAAGTATAATTTACAAATATAAATATGCCAATTTTTTTACTTGAAGATGAGAACGTGTAATTGATTATGTGATTTACTTTTAAGCGGGTTAATTTGTAAAGTAATACACAATTTCGGAAATACAAATGTTTATTGTATGTTGAATAAACAATTTCTTATGTACTATTTATATACATGCACCGATTCGTTATATTTATGTACAATTAGGCGTTTAGAGTTAATAAAAGTTCATGAGTAACAACAGATATGCTTTGTCGGCGTTTACATTTCTTGATATCTTTATACATGTATAATTGAAATATTGAGCGACTATACATTTTTATTGCGTGATATGATTCTTATGTGTATGCGTATATTGCACCTGTTTATTTATATTAACTATATAAATATATATTGTGAGAACTATTGTTCAAATACTACATATTTTAGCACTCTAATGTAACATAGTTTTTATCTGTAACATATATTATAGATTTAAGGAGCTAGCTTCTTTCTAATATCATTGTTATATCGATTACTAAACACCAGCCCCTCTAGCACGAGCAAAAAAATACGATATGATATTAACGATTTATCGCATATTTTTTGTCAAAATATGAACTTTTATCGAAAAAGCGAGCATAACCGTGACGTAGACGGCACGGACATGCTCACTGTTTCAATAAAAGTTCAAGATGGCGACTATGTTATCATATTTTTAAAGTAAAGAGGCGATAAATCGCTATATCATACCGTATCATATCGTGTTTTGTTGCTCGTGCTAAAGGGGCTGGTTATTATATTATTTCAATCGCAAGGAATCATAGATATAAAAAGTATTATATTCATACAGCTATTGTTGCGTTTCAACAATGAAACTCATTACAAAATTGTGTCTACGATATTTATAGATATCACCACATTTGACGAAAGCCAGTTTTTGCCAATACGTTTAAAATACTGGTAGGTATAGACTAGTTTATTAGCCAGAATTTGAGAAATTATAAAATGTGTAGTTGGCATTGTGTTTTATACCGATATTTACTTATTTTTTTAAACAAACCATCTTTATAAGTATATAACTGACATATTGCAAGCAGTAGCCTAACCAAAAATCCGAAATAATATTTACGAGCAAAATTTTTTTTTTTTAAGCTTGGTTGTTCCAAGGAACTGGCATGAAAATATGACATTTTAATCAATTCCTGCTTTATTTTGCTGTAAAAATATCGTTTTAAATAAGTCGTTAATAAGAAGTTTTAGATAGTTTTGGTAAGGCTGTATGACCTTGTTTGTTTAAGTGAAGGTACAAATAATTTCATTCTTACACAGTAAAATTAGGGCTTCACAGTGGTTCTTGCGTTAGACCAAAACAAAAACTATTCATTAGTGATTGCGTGGTCAGGCCCCGCGTCGTTAACCCACTTGGGCGCGCCCTGGTCTTCCACACCCCTTCCAGGGGTGCCAAAACGACCGTTATAAAATTATTATGACTCGTTATAAAATATATCGACATGAAACACTATTAAGATTTTCTAAACCTTTTGCTTTTTTGTATGAAAAAGATTATAAGTAAATAATAATATAGGGTCCTATTTATTAGCAAATTTTCTTTTACAGAGCGATTCTACTGATCACATAAAATAACTTTAGACACAGAATTAACATTAAAAACTCGAAAAAAAAACAACCTGATACAGCCTGTGACGGCCATTGTAGTATAGGGAAGCATTTTTTGCGATTTTAGTATTGGTTACATTAGTACGAGTTTAAAGTTTTTATATTGTACAGTAGGATCACCCCATAAAAGGAATTTAACCAGTAAAATTGGATTTTAAATCACCAATACTCAGATAATTAGATATGATTAGATATTTTATAACAAAAAAAGTTATTGAGGGCAGGCCAGCTGCAGGATTATAATTTTAAAGCATTTTTCAATCAATATTGTGATTTTCTTGCTTTCGTTGCAAAACAGTAATAGTGACAACCCTAGCATATAAATTGTATGTAGGTATAAGTTATGATGGATCGGCTTATAAAGGTTAACCGACTACAGGGGAACAATACATATTAATTATCCTGAATGTCTTTATTGTATACTGTAAAATATTGTTTGACATGAAGTTGTTCATCTTTAACAATGTTTCTTAACTAAGGTAATATTACTTTTATAAAGAAGTCTACGATTAAATTATTAATAGATGAATATTACGTTTAAGTAAATAGCACCTGATTTAATACGTATATTTTAATCTATGTTAAAGCTTGAACAATTATTTTACATTGGAAGACAAGATCTATTGCATTGTTTATGACCGCTTAAGTTAAAACTGACTTAATTATATTTTAAACAAAGTATTTTTACATTAAATAAAATATATAGTTCTAAGTTCTATCTATACAGAAAACGATACTTAAAGCACTTATCGGAGTCAAAATTAGCAACAAAAAATAAATTCACGAAAATTAATAATTAAATAAGACTAAGTTCTAAGATACATTTTTATGTAACTAATTATTTCGACAGTGGTGCCTACGAGTATATAAACAAACAAAACGATCTACGGGCATTTACAGGTTGACTCGACAGAATTGACCCAAATTGTTGAGTGATTGGGGCTAGCGTGACTCCCACAGGAAAGCTTTTCGCTTTGCTAGCTTTTCGATCAACCCCGTTGGCAATACTGACCTGTTTTTTAACAAAACGTTTCAGTTGAAATATTTGCTTAGTTATGTAGACTTCAATCCAATAATTTCATATACTTAGGTACCTACATTAACAGTTTTAATAACCCTTTAGTATTGAGCAATATCATAATAATATCAGATGCAATAATCATAAAGTCTTATCTGTGTTATTTTTTAGAAAAATGTACATAAGTACATAACATCAAACATTTTGAGTTCATTTTACTGTATCTCCAACCAAAAAATATTATAATCTCCTACTGAACATAGTAGTTTATGCTCACATCGCTAATAGAGTACTAAATCAAGTTGCCGGTCAAGACGTCCTTTCATGACGACGGTCGATCAGCGAATGGCAACTGTCGCACGCGCAGGCCCGGCCGGCCGGAGGGTGGGGATGATGGCTGGCTCTTCCGGTTCCTCTTTCGTGGTCTCTCTGTTGATCCCGTGGGCGTGTGGTGGGTTACTTTTAGATAAAATTTAATAATTAGTACATAATATTTTGGTACAGGTAATAATTTGTTAATGATATCGATTTACTATTGAATTAAGAAGGAAAGATTAAGCTTTGGAAACTATTGAATAATAGTATAATTACAAATTATTATTATCTCATGCACTCCATTTAACTCAAGAAAAAAACAACAAACTGATTTTAACCAACAAAATAGGTAGGTATTATGTTAGATTAAGCTCTAAAAGCTTCTACCTTAGGTTCTACTAGCCTACAAGTAAGGACTAAGCTTAGGAACTAAAGGGGTCTGGATTATTAATTATTTTACATGCAAGGGCGGATTCTTTTTAATTTAGAGAAAAAATAAGACTGTGACTATTGACTTCGTAAAGAAACCTGCACACTTATACACTCGCGAGCAATAAAAAAGTTCCAGTGACATATATTACTCCACCAAATTACTCCTAAACGGAAAAGGCTAGCTTAATGACGGCGTCTGCAATATTGAAGTACATTTAACAGCGCATCAGAATATTACCAACTAAAAACGTAAATATTGTGTTAAGCTAGGTTCTATGTCTTAGGAGATATTAAGGTGATTGTCGGCATTTTGTGGGTGGAACTTTTTCATTGCTCGCGAGTGTATTAGTGAAATAGAAAAAGCATTGAAAAACAACTTTTCATAAAAGTCGTGTATATTTCTTTGGAAACAAATCTAAAAATTTTAATTGTTTGATAGCGTTTTGGAAATATCTAGGTACATGGCACAAAATTAATAAGTTCCATTAGTATTAGCACGGGCATCCTTGCTTAATCTAGCTCTAGGCACATTGTATGCTATGGTCATGGGGGTTACCCCCAAACAGATTTTTATTCTTTCTAGTCTCTAGACAGTAGTAGGCAATTAGACTTTTTTCAAATTCTAGGCCGATATTTAAAGTGTTAATTGATCTAGGGAAGGTTAGAATCCGCCCTGTTTACAACCGAGGGTCAAATAAGCCCAAGCACTCACCGTACTGCGTCGCAAGGCGTTAAGGGTTAGGCATAGCGCTACAAACCGCTATCACCACCTTGGGGAAACACATTCATGTTAATTAACATAATTTTATTACTAAATTACGTCGCAGACACATTAATTACTAATTTAAAATAAGATACTGCCCTCGTATGTGGTTTTATGTGATTCACCACAGCAGGACCACTTCAAATTAGGTATATTTAAAAGTTTAAAAAATAAAGTTTTATTGAATTTGTATGACACTTGGATTATGATTTTTAGGAAATAAATCATGTAATGTAGTTATCCAGGTAAAAAATTAATGTGACTGCGACTTTTTGTTCACCTAAAATCTCAAGCTACTAGAATTTTAAAAGAAACGGAGATATATCGAAATCTTTGGTTTATTAAAAGGTTTTAAATTCATGCAGACTGGGGTATTTTTGTTTGTTTTTAATCAAGGATTTCATGCAAAATTATTGATTTGAAACGTACAGTTCTGTTAATTGACAAGACCCCGTACTCTTTGTGCATGCAGGATTTCACCATTTATTTAAAAAAGTCAGTTGCGACCGTTTAATTTCGCTTTAAACGCAACCTTGTATTCGTCTGAATATGAGGCGGGGTCTATTTTAAAGGCGAGCGATTTAAATGCAGTGGCTTTAAATAAGAAGCGAGGAGCGGAAGATACCTCCACATACGACACATTTCGCATTTCACGCTCTCAGCTGGTACCTAGACCTACCCATAATGTAAGTCGTGCGTCTACTGTTTGCGTTAATAAAGTACCTACCTACTTCGATATATAATCTCCGTTTTAAATAATGTTAAATATACCCTGCCATAAAGATAAATTAAGCATTTTAAGCTTCTTTTTAGGGTTCCGTACCCAAAGGGTAAAACGGGGCCCTATTACTCAGGCTCCGCTGTCCGTCTGTCTGTCCGTCTGTCACCAGGCTGTATCTCATGAACCCTGATAGTTGAGAGTTGAAATTTTTTACAGATGATGTATTTCTATTGCCGCTATAACAACAAATACTAAAAGACAGAATACAATAATTATTTAAGGGGGCTCCCATACAACAAACGTGAATTTTGCCGTTTTGAGTCCAACTCGCACTTGGCCGGTTTTTTTTTTTTTTTTTTTAAAAATTCTTAAATCTTATCAAATAGTTTGTAGCATTACATGTATGGTTCCCTTTTCCTAGTTATTATTCGTACCTGATCTTAATAGGCTGCCGCAAGCTGAGCTCGGAACCCGACGTGGATGGCGAGCGTGCGGCGGCGAGCAAGCGCGGCGGGCGCGGCGTGCGCGGGGAGCGTCCGCGCGCGAACTCTAGACGGTAGTTGTCGGAGCGGGGGCTGCCGCTGAACGCTTCTACTTCTACAGCTGGGAGTTAATGTTTTGGATAAATTAGTGAATATGTTACAAAAAATAGATAAATTAGGTAACTAGCTGACTAAGCAAACTTTGTACTATGACACTATTATACTCAAGGATTTGATAATATATTCATTCATGATAACAAGCAAATGTTTAGACGGTAGTTGTCGAAGCGGGGGCTGCCGCTGAACGCTTCTACCTCTACAGCTGGGAGTTAATGTTTTGCATTAATTAGTTAATATGTTACAAAAAATAGATATATTAGCTAACTAGTCTAATTAAGTAAACTTTGTACTATGGTCACTATGGTGACTATTATACTCAAGGATTTGCATATTATATTCATTCATGATAACAAGCAAATTTTTAGACAGTAGTTGTCGGAGCGGGGGCTGCCGCTGAACGCTTCTACCTCTACAGCTGGGAGTTATGTTTTGCATTAATTAGTTAATACGTTTCAAATATATATATATATTAGTTAACTAGTCTAACTAAGCAAACGGTGTACTATGATACTATTATACTCAAGGATTTGCATATTATATTCATTCATGATAACAACCAAATTTTTAGACGGTAGTTGTCGGAGCGGGGGCTACCGCTGAACGCTTCTACTTCTACAGCTGGGAGTTAATGTTTTGGATTAATTAGTTAATAAGTTTCAAAAATATATATATTAGTTAACTAGTCTAACTAAGCAAACGTTGTACTATGACACTATTATACTCAAGGATTTGCATATTATATTCATTCATGATAACAAGCAAATGTTTAGACGGTAGTTGTCGGAGCGGGGGCTGCCGCTGAACGCTTCTACTTCTACAGCTGGGAGTTAATGTTTTGGATATAAGTTACAAATAGATAAATTATAAAGCCTAAGTATACAAGGTGTAACAAAAAGGCGAAATAAAATTGCATGGACGTGTAGAGTAGTAAATGTGTAGTTCCTATGCAAAACCACAAACTCGTGCGAGTATAAATTACTGAGTAAATTGATGCTAAAGTTTTAACAAAAACTTATCGGTGACAACCTTATATCAGCTGTTAGGTGTAAAAAAACTCATAAATCGAGATTAAGTAGGAAACAGATGTGAAACTTTCGTATGTATCTACTTTTGTATGTTTACACTTTCGGTACAAAACAATTTATTTACTTAGTATGGGAAAAAAAAGGTGTTTATTTTTAACTAAAACTTTTACTACTTAATGTTCACATAACATTCATACATACCCTTAAATATTATTTCGCCTTTTTGTTACAACCTGTATAAGGTGGATATTATACAAGGTGGACCGACGATCTGGTGAAGGTCGCGGGAAGCCGCTGGATGCGGGTGGCACAGGACCGATCTTTGTGGAAATCCTTGGGGGAGGCCTATGTCCAGTAGTGGACGTCTTTCGGCTGATGGATGGATGGATGGAAAGCCTAAGTAGACAAACGTTGAACTATGGCGACTATACTGGGTGATTTTTTATACTCAAGGATTTGCATAATATATTCATAATGATAACAGGCAAATTTTCCAAAGACTTTAATTGCGTTTACCATGCGCCTTTTGTTCTGAAATAGTTTCGCACACTTACCAAATTGAGTACTTAAGTAGTTTTTTGGGTAAAGTTGGTTGTAGCTCTTCCATGCCCAGCGGACCCGGGACAGCCCGCTGTCCCCGGACCCCGCCCCCTCCGAGAGCGACAGTGACAGAGCGTCACTGTCTCGCTCCCGCGCGACCGTCTCTCGGTCTCGCTCGCGCTCGCCGATATCGGCACCCCCCCCAGCCCCGCGTCCCCGCGAGGCTTCCCCCGTACCGTCCGAAATGGACGTCGTATCCGGTACGGATACCGCTCCCGACTCGGGTGACGAATTTGTCACCGTAGTCGGCAAAAAATCGAAACGTACGCGCAATCCGCGCCAATCGTCGCCCGCCCGAGCAGCCGTCAAGGTAATTAAGACCGTTGACGGCCCCAAGCCCGCCCAATCCCAGCCCTCTGGGACGCCCTCCCCCCCCCGCCCCTCTGGCAAAGTCCCCCCCGTCTTTATCCAAGACAAATCGTCTTGGAATAAGATTTCGTCCGCGATCAAAGAGCGGACGATCGTCAATTTCTCCCATGCCAAGGCTTGTGCCGTAGGCATTAAAGTGGTGGTCCCCACGTCCAAGGACCACCGCGAACTGACCAAATTCCTCGACAGCGAGCGCATTGGGTACCATACGTACCCACTCGCCGAGGAACGCGAACTCCGCGTCGTAATACGCGGTCTCCCTAAGGAGGTGGACTCGGAGTCCATCCTCCGTGACCTCCAAGCCCAGGGCTACCCGGCCAAACAGGTTCACCGCCTGTACAAGGCTCGCTCCCGCGAGCCTTTCGATATGGTCCAGGTAGTCCTGGACTACAGTGAGGAGGCAAAAACCGTCTTCAATGTGAAGACGGTCTGTTGTATCTCCGGCCTTAGGGTTGAACCCCCGCGCAAACGCGGGGCTCCCGGGCAGTGTCACCGCTGCCAGCTTTACGGGCACTCTGCTCGTAATTGCCACGCTCGCCCGAGGTGCGTCAAGTGCCTCGGAGATCACGGCACAGCCGACTGTGCCCGTGATAAGGCCACGGCCACGACCCCCCCCGCCTGCGTACTCTGCGGCGGACTCGGTCATCCCGCGAACTATCGCGGATGTCCCAAGGCCCCGCGTGTACAGCAGCGCGCCCCCGCTCACCCCGCTCACCCCGCCCCTAGGTCGGCGCACGCGTCCTCTACGCGTGCGTTTAACACTCCGTCGGAGTTCCCCCCACTTCGCCCATGCAGGCCGAATGCATGGGCCAAGCCCCTGGGCTCGCCCAAGGCACCCCCCCCCGCACCCGCATCGCCGCCCCCCCAGTCGGGGCCGGCGGTGCCCTCTGCAGCTGCCCTTAAGGCAAGCGCCCCCAAGACGGCCGCCCCTAGGGCGACCGCCCCTGGGGCGACCGCCCCTAGGGCAACCGCCCCTAAGCCATTTTTGGCCGCCGTGGTCCCGGAGACTACCGCGAGCGTGTCAAACTCGGTTGAGGACACGCTCGAGTTCGTCTACGGCGAACTAAGCGGACCTACCACCGCCGAACTATTTGTCCTCGCAGACAAACTGCGCGCGTCCCGCGACAACCCCGCTATGAGGTTGATCGCCTTCGCAGAGCACTCTGAGCTCTGCAAGTCCATTATGAACGTTAAACGATCATAAATGGATAATACACCCGCTAGGAGAAAACCTCGGTCAATAGTTGTCGCATTTTTTAATGCGGACGGTCTCAAACGGCAGAAGGACGAGGTCACCCTCTTCCTTACCGAACACCAGGTCGACATCCTTCTGGTGCAGGAGACTAGATTATCTCCCTCCATCCGCAATCCCCGTATTGCGAACTACAATCTTGTTAGGGACGATAGGCCCACGCGTGGCGGCGGAACGCTTATTTATTATAAGCGCTCTCTGCACTGCGCCCCAGTCGACCCGCCCCCCCTTACCGACATGGAAGTCTCGCTCTGTAGACTCGCCATGACCGGTCATAGTCCCATACTTATCGCTTCGGCGTATATCCCAACAGGTAAGACTCCCACAAGGAGCGACCTAAAGGCCATTTTTGCTATGAATGACTCCGTCATTATTGGCGGCGATTTCAATAGCAAAAACACTCAGTGGGGATGCTTATATACTACCAATAACGGTAAGAATTTAAGCGAACTCGCTGATAGACTCAACTTTGACGTTATACCGCCCCTGGCCCCGACCCACTACCCGTATAACGTCAACCACCGCCCCGATATCCTTGACATGATTATTCTAAAGAATGTAGGCTTACGCCTATGCTCGATAGAAGTAATGCATGCTCTTGCGTCCGACCATCGCCCAGTCGTGGTCCAACTCGGCTCTCCTGAGTCTTCCCCCGACACGAAGACAGTGATAGATTGGAACAAGCTCAAGTGTAAACTTGCAGATTGTGACAGTCCTCAGCTGTCCTCGATCCCCGATGACATAACCTCGCCTAACGAGGCTATTCATGCAATCGATGCTCTCACCAGTCACATCTCGGTCGCCATGAGCGATTCGTCCAGGCAGGTGCCTGCGATGGCAGGCCATCGTTTCAGGCTGCCTGACGACGCGCGAGAGCTGTTGAGAGCAAAGAACAGGGCCACTAGGGCCTATGACGCTTATCCCTCTGAGGATAACAGGAGAAGCTTACGCAGCTTACAGCGTGCTGTTAAGAAGCGTATTGCGGAGCTCCGGAATAATCAGTGGGATGATCTGCTTAAAGAGATTTCGCCTTCACACCAAGCTTATTGGAAGTTGGCGAGGTCCTTTAAGTCGGACGAACAAGCGTCCATGCCTCCCTTACGTCGATCCGATCAATCGTTAGCGTTTGACGACGACGAGAAAGCCGAATGTATGGCAGATAGTTTAGAGGCGCAGTGCTCCCCTAGCACCCTCCCAGTCGACCCCGTTCACCTCGAAACGGTGGACGCTGAGGTCGAACACCGCTCGTCACTCCCACCTTCCGCCCCTCCTCTCGCCCCTACTAGCGTGGACGAGGTGCAGACGATAATCAAAGGTTTCCGACCCAACAAAGCCCCCGGCTCTGACCGGATCACTAACAGAGTCCTACGCGCTCTGCCCGCACAGCTTCTCTGTCTGTTGGTGGCTATCATCAACACAGCCATGGCCCACTGTGTGTTTCCCGACGCGTGGAAAGACGCAGTGGTCTCGCCAAGCCTCGGGGGCCCCGTGGTTTGTGCGCCGTAACAATCTCCACAGAGACTTTGACATCCCGTCTATGGCCCTCTATATGAAAGAAGCGTCGAAGCGCTTCTTTGATAAGGCCATAAACCACCCTAACCCACTAGTAGCTAAAGCCGCCACGTATACGCCCCAGAAGGATGTCGCTCGCCGATTCCGTCGGCCTCGCCACATACTCGATGACCAGGTTGATGATATCACCGCGTTTGTCACAACAGCCAACACCGCCTTAAGCAGTTCAAATACTACACAACATAGTAGCTCGTTTCACCGCGCCCGCCGAAGGGCGCGAGGTCCCGCCTTCCATTTCGGCCGACACAGACATGTGCCTGGCCGCTTCTCCCCTGTCCACCCTTCGGACGACGGCCCAAGCCGAGGTCCGAGCCTACAGAGGCGCCCTTGAGGCCCGAGTCCGATTAACCCCCAGATCGGGCCCGCCAGAAAGGAGCCCGACGGCGGTCCGGCCTGCCTAGGCAGTCCCCGGCCGCGCCGGCGCCACCACTGGCGGGTTCGCCGCTTGGTAGGGTGCCTTACGCACTCCGCACTGGCCCGATCGCGCCCGCTAGTATGGGGCCCGACACGTACGAGCCTGAGGCTTCGCTGCGCGAAGCCTCACACTCGGACGGGTCGCGGAGACCGCTAGTGGGGCGGACCTAGGCTGAGCGCCTTCAGCGCTCGCCATCTCTGCCCGGTTGTAGCTGACAAGGTCTTTTCATTGGGCCGTCAGCGACAGGTCCGTCCGAAAAAAAAAAAAAAAAAAAAAAAAGTTGGTTGTAATCATGAGTACAAACAAACTTAAGTATTTTACAACAATAAACATTCGTCCTATTTAATGGACGGATTAACATTCTTTATTACATTTAAAAACAGCCACGACTCAGACACAGGCTCATGCTTATCATACATATTATAGTAGCTAATAATATGTCATATTTTAGTCACAAGGTCGCCCCGCTTCGGGGGGGTTATGGGAGCGACGTGTTAATGCGTTTCCGACGGTAAACTATTGTGAACATACAAACATAGCTTAATATAATGCTAACACTGTGCCAACTGATTTATTATATGCTACAGGAAGGACTATTCATTACTTTTTGTGCTTATTATGTATGTTATTACGCACTGCTACAGTTCAACATAGTTTTTTTGTTGGCTGACTCATCACAGGACCAAAGGGATTTATGTACAAGGTAAGTTAGACTGCTTATAGTAGACTTCTTGTAGTAGTTATAGCTTGTTTGGTAGCCGTGTCTGCCTTAAATTTTACTTTAAAAGAATAAAGGCAGGCAAGATTTGGTAAAATGGTGAATGAGGACCGAGGGATGGATCTAAAAACTATGGACCAATTACCATTCTACCTTATGTCCTTGAACCTGCGAGAAGAACGACCTGAACTGTGAGGTCCTAAAAAGGTATATGTCCAGCATCGAACGATATAATAGAATTTTATACTTTCCGTAACTAGCTCTTCGAATTTCAAAGCTAAAGTGGTATTTACATCACTCGCTGAGCTATTAACCACCCATTGGGGAAGAAAGGTTTTCGAGTGGCGACTTCAAATTTTAAGATGCTGTATAAGAAGCCTACCCTTCCAACCCATAGACTGATGACCTAGTCAAAGTTGCGGGAAGCCAGGAAGCTGCTGCTATTTGCTATGGCGTTTTTTGTTCAGCAGAAGACTTCAATAGGCTCATAAAGTTCTGTTACTCACCGATATAAAAAAAGGTCCGCGGGCGGCGCCTGCACCCGCGCCCACCCAGTCACATACAACCGTTGAAAAGGGAGGACAACAAACTAGGTGATGCTGTGAGTAGGCCTCCCCAGTGGAATAATGACCCTATAAAGGCTGCAGGAAGCAACTAGATGCAAAAGGCCCGAAGCCGCTTGCTGTGTGAGGCCTATATCCAGTGGTAGACTTCTAAAGTTAATGATACTTACCATTATAAACAACGTGTGTAGACATAGGCATCCACGCGCACACAGGTTGCAGGATGCCACTGGCTTCAAACGGGCCAAAGCTGCTTGCTGTGGGAGGCCTATATCCAGTAGAGTAATGACCTAATAAAGGTTGCAGGATGCCACTGGATACAAAAGGCCCAAAGCCGCGTGCTGTGTGAGGCCTATATCCAGTAGTAGACTTCTAAAGTTGATGATGATTACCATTATAAACAACGTGTGTAGACATAGGCATCCGCGCGCACGCAGGCGGATGCGCGTGCGCATGCCCGCCGGCGGCGCCAGCGCCGACGCCCGCGCCCGCCCAGTCGCGGTACACGCGCGCTTCGCTCTCCGTGCGCCATTCGCTCAGCTCGACGCAGCGGATCTGGACGTATAGTTAACGTCAATATTATGAAAAGTACATTTAAGTACAGTGTATTTTAAAGATGTTTGTTGTGAAAATAAAATTTAGAAATATAATTTTAATAACGCTTAATCTTTGGGACTGATTCTAGTACTCAAACAACATTTTTTTTCTAGGGGATCAACATCAATTTGTTTACTAAGGGGATATTTATTATAATTTTTCGGGGTTCGATGTTGGCTTCATAGAAAATGATTAAGGGTTTTAAGTGATTTAAATTACTCTTTGAAAATGATAAAGGAGCAAACCAAAATGTTTAGATAAAAATATGTAGGTAAATCGTAGGATAAATTAATATGCTAGCAAAACTAACATAATTTTACAATTGGTTTGAAAATCTGTGGGTGGCTCTGCTAGCAAAACTCACTTTACTTTAGTAAGTGTGAAATTAAAAGGTTAACTCACTGATGAGTATGGATGAATATGGATTGGACAAATGTTTAAATTAATGTTTTAGCTTACCGGTGTAGTACTCTTGCTCCTCCCGCTGATTTCTGACGACGCGTTGCTGTGCGCCTGCCTCCGCTCTCGAGTCCTCTCTAGCGCCGGCGAGTCTCTGCACGAGCCGTCAGGTTCGTCTCTGGTCTGTAACCGTATATAATTATCTTTAAAATGCTGGTACAATTTAGTAAAATTGACAAAAAAAGTATCCAAAATTTACAGATTTCTTTAATCGATTTTCTACTTAGTAATTAGGCAATAGAGTTTATTATTCATTGTGGAAATTCGCCCGTTTGTAGTAACTTAATGTGCTGTTGAAGTACAAAAACTGTGCTGTTGAAGTACAAAAACAAACCATATACAACAACGGTCTACCGAAAATGTTGTTCTAGCTAGTGGTTCGCACTCTGGAAAGACACTCGGTTGCGGGTTCCGAAGTCACCTAAGTCTTGAATTTATACCTCTTAGAGTATTTAATTAAGTTATATTCTTTGACTGGCCACCCCATAGTTTAAGCTCAGCTTAGATAAAATTGGCGTGCTTGTTGAAATGTTTCTATTTTTATTGATATTATTGTTTGAATAAATCCATTACATTATTTTTGTTCCGTAATGAATTATCTAAACGAAGTCACGCACACAGCCAGCCATAGATCTATTTTTGTAAAAATTAAAGGTGATTTTTCACTAAAGGATACTAAACGTTATAGTTCGACAATATTGTAGTCCGGGAGGTTTGTGATGTCAATGATGTCTTATATTTATATTATAACTTAGTGAAAACACTTCCATTCAAAACTACAGTAAGTAAGCGATATAAAATGTATTATATATCCACAGAAAAGGACTCGTTGCTATCTTACTTGTTCTGTAATGTAAAATATATTTTACATTAAGAAGCCAGGCTAACATTAAAAGATATTAATAACAGACCATATGACGACCTGACTCTAACACTTGAAGGCGTTTGTTTGTGGGTTAAGTAATCACGCGCAAGGCCAAAGGCGAATGATCTACATCATCCACGGCTCTAAGTGATTATACAACGTTAATTAACTTGGCATTGGTGGAATGTTTTGTTTGAACACATACAAATAACGCACAAAGTACAACTATAAATAATTGTAAATTTTTGTTTTTAGCAATTCCATTCAAGGTTTATTAAAGATAAATAACACTTGAAAAAAATCATCGACCTCAGGTGGGACTCGAACTCACGTCCCATCGCATGCCGGGCGAGTGCTTTACCTATAGCTGTTTGTATTACGATGACAGAGACAAAATATTATCCTATACTCAAGTCTAGGTGGACGTTGTAGGTACTCTAGAAATTAAATATAATATATCTCTGATTTTAGTCAAGCTTAAAGTGTAGTAAATTCTAGTATCATGTTTGATGGAAGAAAAGTACAAAATATTACAACGAGATATTGAATATTTTCACTTTTCAATATAGGTACTAAATTCAAATTGAAACAGCTAAGTCTCCTTTAGCATTGAACACTTAACAGCGTATATATTTTTTGATCCAACGGACCTTTACCACGTGGTTCATGGTCATGTTATACCTTGGTGTGGTGCGTCGTGGTCGGCATGCTGGCTGCGCCGCTGCTGACCAGCCGTAGCTGCTGTCTGATGTTCGCCTTCTCCCTCGCACGCTTACGTTGGAACTCTTCTTCCACTCTATAACAATTTGTTGATTTTTCAGTACTGTCTGTCTTAACTGTTTAAGTGCAAACAGTTAAGAATCGGGACCGGTAAATGAACGATCTATTAGGTAAGACATTTATTTTAGTAAAAAATTAATAGACCGAGGCTATTAAAGCACGGTTTACTAGTCAAAAATATTTAGTACTTGAAAGTGTAGGTCTTCAAGTTACTGTATTTCCAACCCGACTAAACTTCTGCCAACTTTCATTATCTTCATCATTCCAAATATAGGACATTCACTGTTGAATTGGCTTTCTTCAATGATTTCCATTTAAAGAATCCAACTCTGCTGGGCAGCGTTCAAGACAATTCGCCTTTTCGTCCAAAATAATTGTGCCTAAAGACGAAAATGCATAACCAGTGTATGTTACCAGTGATGACGTATGGAACTGAAAATTGGCCACTCACTCCTCATAGGGGGGCTCAAAGTTGCACAGGTATTTGAAAGGGCTACTATCATCTTTAACCAGTTAATTACCTGTGTTGAACTATAATGAAGCTGAAACATGGCCACTCACTAAGAGCCTCAGAGGGAAGTTCAAGGTTGCACAGGCTATGGAAAGGGTAGGTACAATCATTTTTTAACCAGTAGTTTACCTGTGATGACATATATAAAGCTGAAACTTGGCCACTTACAATCAAAGGAAGCTCAAGGTTGTAAAGGCTAAAAAATAACTACTTACTGTCAACTTTTTTGAAGACATTTCGTTTTACCCTAAAACTTACCGTCTCATGGCTTCCAGCTCTGTCCTCCTCTGCTGCTCCTTCAGGTCAGCCTCTTTCGACAGCTTCTCAGCAAGTCTCCGCCTCTCCAGCTGCCTCACTGTCGATTGGAAGGTGAACCGCTTGCCGCGAGCGTTGTTGCGCTGTGGGAGAAAAGACAAGTTAGAACTTTGAACTTTTGGAATTGGTTTTGATCTGATCGGACAGATCTTTCTAGGGATGTGATGATGGAGCAATATCGCCGAAATATCTTTTGGGGTAGACTGAAAGGTATTTTTGTGTCATCATAAAGGTAAGAGTGGCAATTAAATGCCCGCTGCAAAATAAAATTGCCAGCAGATTTAACGCTATTCTGTTCTCAACTAAACTTTTCCATTACATAATTTTACTAACAGTTTTAAGACCAAAACTATTTTATTTATAAAACTAAGTCTACAGGATGTCAATACCTAACTGTGCATCGTTTTGTTCGTTTTTATCCCAATCATTTTCTGCCATAATGATGTTTCTGGTGAGAAAATAATTTTCACTCATAATAATAAGTAACAGTAAGAATATTAACCTAAAAATAGAGTCGGTCAAGTGCAAAAGCATTGTTATTGTGATTCACCGTATTTTAACGTGATTTCAATAAGATGAGAGCGGACAAAGGCGCGATTTTCACACTTCTCACAAAGGCCCTACCGAGTACAGTTGGCGAAAGTAGATTATTATTATTGCTTTATCACACTTTAGGTACCCGTATTAAATTATAGATGGTGTACAAAAGAATGGGACACTCCTTCAAACCTCGTGTTCAGCTGGTAATATACAACAACTTTTCCTATGGGAGCAACATCTAAATCGTGATTTAATTTTTAGATGCTCCATACATTATCATCGAGGTAAGCGAGTAAGTTTGTACGGAGCAGCTAAAAAAAATTCTCGATTTCGATGTTGCTCCCATAGGAGAAGTTGTTGTATATTACGAGCTGATCACATGGTTTTAAGGGGTGTCCCATTCTTTTGTACACCCTGTATATACAGTAAGCTCACACGAGCCGAAGCGGTGGTAGGAGTCTTGGTTCGTACTTTGTATCCGTGGATCGGAAATTCGGAACACGGATGATTTATATCTGTCGGCCCGTCGTCGGTAAGAGTAAATATCGAGAGGAAATGGCATTCAAATAAAACTGATGTCATGGTCCAAAATGGAGCTCATATTATTGTGGAAATTGCCGTAATAATTAGGTATGGTCAAGTTTGGTCGTATTTGTTAGTCATCATACTTCTGGTGTCCCAGAGACCGCGTAAGGAAGGGTGTGCGATACGGTCGGGAATTTAATAACTTCGACCGTAACAAACAAACCCCGCGTGGCTTTTTAACAATTCTGAAGTACCTACGTACTTCAGAATAGGTAAACGTAAATTATACGTATAGGTTACTGTACGTATAGGTTACTCTTTTTGAGTAATGACCGATCTTTCTATATTTAACTCTATGGTATTTAAGGTCTTACTAAAAGTGTACGGAAAATTGTGTTAAGTTATTTTTGATGCGGATAAAATTTGCGGTTAGAGGAGGCAGGTTGGTTTCCTTTGTGTTATAACCGCGCTATTTTGTTGGAAACTGGTCAGCGGATTTGGAGCGTGCGAACCAGATCTATGATAAAACTAATTCAGTTCGTGGACTAAGTTATGTTTACTACAAATCGTAGTATCTGAGAAATATTATTGTCGATACAATTTATATTGCCTATTGCAATGGTTGGGTTGGCAATGACAGGGACATGAAAATTTGCATACTATTGAAGCCTGAATAGGCACGATCTTGCTATATGTAGACCTATATAATTTGCTAATAAATACCTTGTATGGGGTGTTTCGAAAGGTGTCGGGAATATTACGTTATTGTTCCAAACAGCCAAAACCGTTAAATTTATCCACCATGATTTATTCGGTTAAATGATTAAGGTTATAAAATGTTTGCATTTTTTTAAGCTGCATTGCCCTTAAAGCGCCTTACGCGCTTTCATTCTCTAAGCCTTCTACTGCTCCCATAAAAACCATCAACGTCCACAAGGGTAACTTGTTACGTAGTTTAATCAATTTATTACCACCAACAGCTATTTTACCTACATTACTATCATAAAAGCATCAATATGTACTTCCTTTACTACCTAGCTTCTATAGTCTTTCAATGTTAAATTTAGTAAACTGTGGTTATCATAGTCAATGTCACGAAACCTTATTTTATTAATTTATTATTTAAAATGTAATTTACTTTGTGATATTGTTTGTTAATCCAAATAAATGAAAAAAGGGGAGAATTATAAACAAAGCAATGATTGCTTCGAGGTAAAAAACAGCTAACTTTATCTTTTTTTTTTTACTAAACTTTGTTGATTCCACTTATTCCAAAAAATCCTATAAATAAAATCAAGGTGTTATATTTAAGTAATGCTAATATACAGGCAAAAAATATAGCGTAAGAAATGGTTTGTTATGATAATTTTGTGAGAAAGCGGCGTCACGATAACGGATGATGAGCGGTTATGGCGTGTGCGCCGATTTTGATCTTCATCCGATGTTGCAACTGACCTCTGACAGTTCCAAATGACTGACCTATTCGAATCATTGCTAATTTTGGTGCTGTTTTATATTTGTTCGGACAAAAAGCTCTTCAACCTTAAAAATATTATAGTCCCTTAAATAATGGTATCAATTGTGAACACATATTTTATGCAACATGGTGTAAAACTTTTGTTCTTTGACTTTTCAGATAAGCATATGTTTTTAAATATTTCTATAAATGTTCAATCGGCTGTTGGCCTGTTTGGTTATGGGATGGAAATTCAATATATTTTAATGGAAATTTACAAAAGTCATATAAAAAGTTGATCATCTGATGTATATAATAGCAGTAGTTACAAGTTGGCCTGTTATTAACGGGAACCCCTGTAAGATATCACTTTAAAAAACTATTAATTGCGATAAAAAAAAATCTACAAACAAAATATTTAACTTTAAATCAACTTGAAAACTGCAAATATGACGCGAAAAATAACCAAATGTTACAGTTTTATGATAGTAACCTACCACGATACTTGTATGAATGTAATTTAAAAATCTGATATCAGAGTCATTACATGTTTAACGGCTATTAATTGTTATAACGAGCCTCGAAACCGATGGCCTCATACGATATGTTAATAGTAAATCAATTAAAAAACATTACGATCATTTGAGCGAGCTTTCAACACAAGCGCGAAGTGAGCCGCGGCCCTAATTTTGGATGGCCAAGTCAATATTATGCTGTTTGACAAACACTGAAATATTTGGTTTGGTTTGGAAATACGACGCGGGCATACAATTCTGTACCAATATAGGAAATTGAGACCTACTCCCATAGAAGTACATATTTAAAAGATGGACTCCACGCAGGCTATATTACTTTAATATATTACTTTGCAGATAACTATGATAAGCAGGCTTCTGCATAAACCTTCTGACTGTTGAAAACGACGTTGTTGACGAACTTTTTTAATGCATTTTATCTTTAAGCATATTTTAAATAGTTTTTCTTGATAGTGTTGAAACACCACTTCTGTTATGTACCGAAACCGATGAGTACGTGTTTATGAGCTTATTTTTATATGTTGTTTACATATTATCTTCTGTTAAATAGAACCCTATCTTTTTAATTTTGTCATCACCAGCCTATATCAGTCCACTGATGGACATAGGCCTCTCCAAAAGGAGGATTTTGCCATAATCGCCACGCTTGGCAGGCGGGTTGGCGATCGCAGTTTGGCCAATGGTGGAGAGGAGACGCTGCTGGCCGTCTTCTTATGGCGGTTCTCCTCTAGTCGCCTCTTACGACATCAATAGGAAGAGAAGGGGTGGTGTTATTCTTTTAACGTGCCGTCACCACACGACACACTTTAATTTTGTATTCTCTCTCAATTAGTAAGTTGGAAGAGCAGTAGCGAAATGCCTTGGAACCCTTATTACCACTCTGTTACAATACAATGGTGCATATTTGACACTTTTTGGCATTTTATTTATCCAGCCTGAACTCATATGAGTTTCTTTTATGCTTGTATTTTTTTCTCGTTACTTTTCTCATAAGAATATACTTAGTAGAATTGATAACGAAGAAGATGATTCTTTGTTTCTGAGATACAAGCCCCTCTCGTGAATATGAATACGGTTAACTCGAAAAATATATTCCTTACTTATACTTGCGTTTTAAACAAATAAATTAGAGTTAAAAATAAGTCCTTTGTCAGGCTTTTTGTACAAAAGGCGTGTATTTTCAACGATTTATTTGTTTGAAAACAACACATCGGTCAGCCAACCTTGAAGCGTTTGGGAAATGAAGGTTCGCAGTAAATATTTATCGCTGTTAATAGATGTACAATTAAGCTTATTTGGCATTATTTTATTTGTCTTCTTTAGTACATATTAACATGTATCTGTTCATTATGATGGAATTAAAAATAAACTAAACATGTACTAAAAACAAATCGATTTTTTACTTTGATAAGTGTTTCAGTTTTATACTTTGCCCGAGATTTCGTTCGTGTGTTCTTTAAATAAGTTCAAACATTTCTCTATTTGAGCCAGAGTTTGTTTACGACTATAATTTTATTCTCAATTCAGAGATTCGCCGGCACAAACAGACAGACAAACAGCCAAAAACGTCGTAAACACAAAGACAAATGAATTCTTGTAATTCTTCCTATCTTGATGGCAGATATCTACCTACTGTCTGATGTATCAAGTAGGTATAATGATACCGTATCATTTTACGTTTCCAGAGCTTCAACCCAAATTGATGCCGCCAGAAAACAACTGGTAAGACACGTTGAAAATTCTCACAGAAAAACCATCAAAACTGCTGACAATGGTGAGGAATGCCTTGCGATTGGGATCTAACACACGAAAAATACCTAAGAAAGAGATCCTACGTATTTTGCAAAACTAAAAAGAGCGTTGCTATTGCAATGTGACAAAGTTTATTTTGTAAGCGACGGTGGCGCCTCCAACTGCGCAATTAGGAACTAAGTAGGTTTGAGCTTGGATTCTGGAGTCACGTGCATCAAGATAGGGCACGCAAAATACATCTCGGTTGGTCACGCTCTGATGTTTATTGGCAAGCCGTGATGTTGCCAGGAATGCAGAGATTAATAACAAGGAGTGTGCTGTGTGTGAGGTACCTATACCTACCTACCAGGAAGCAAGAGTTGCGTTGCGACGCGACGCGATGCGACTATAAACGATAAAAACATTATATATCGTTGTTAGAGTCTCGATCTAAGTGACAGCATAGACCATAGGATGTTTAAGAGCTGAGCATATTCGCAACTTACAGAGCAGTAAATACGGACAATTTTTCACAAAAACTGATAAGTGAATTGTAACAGTTTTGTCAATTGCCACCCATGTTAAAAAAGAAAAACACTGATATACTTAATGAAGGAAATAGTTTTGAACAAAATAAATAGAATTTCTACTCAATACTGTATATATACCTATATGTGCTTATAGCATACCATTCTGATATTTTTGCAACGTGTCGCGCCGCGTCGCATCGCGTTTTATTGCCAAGTTTGTCAATATTGGTCGTCTACAAAACCTTGCAAAACTTGCAATCAGACTTCAAAGTAGAGATGAGACGTATTTACTAGAACAGATCCACACACTAGGTATTTTACAGTACTAAGCGGAACCTATTCCATTTTTTTAAATACTTGATCCACCTAGTATTTTATAAATTACACGATTTCCGACCCTACCATCAAAGTAATAGAGGTTATTATTGCGTAATCCGTAGTCGTGTATTACGCGCACCGAGTATTTATCGCTAAGCTTATCTGCGAACGTAGAGATTCACTCCGTCTCTGTCTGACCAAACAAATTTTGACGCGACGAAGTAAACGCTCACAAACGTAGTCAAACTATATTCATGTAAATGTACGACTGTACAGGCAGGTGTGAGATAGGAATAGGTGTTTGATGCATTACGTAATTTAAACTCTATTAGTACACAGGTAAGGTTTTGAATATTTTAATTTTTGTTCTCTCTCATCCAGCTCACACCTTGTTATATTTTTATAAAATTGATATCTTTTAAATATGCCAATTTTTAAGTTGACAGTCCTAAGCCTGTTGAAGTATGAAGGGAGGATATCAATTAATCAACAGCCAGCAAAAACATTATTATTCAATTTCAAATTGCATTATTCATACTACGGTTGTATCTTTTCAAAGAAAATTGTATTTTAAAGTCATATTACGTGGATTAGTCCGCGTTAGTCGCGTCAAGTATGCTAAATTACTACGTACTAGGTGGAATAGGTATTTGGATCGAGTATTAATAAATACTAGGAATAGGTGCACCTAGTATCAAATTTACCTAGTATAACCCATCTCTACTTCAAAGTGGTAACTGGACAATATCGCAACATTTCTCTGATCATTAGACGATGAAAATACCTAGTTATGAAAATGTGCCTTAAAACATCACCTATGTTCTGCGATAAGTCCCTATCAAATGCTATTATTGTCAAGTAAATAAACAAGTCAGTAGCGTTATGTGATTTATAAAGGCAAGCGGTCGACTGTCGCATACAGTTGCCGGCTAATTTGAAATGGAACGTATTGTGAAAGTGGCCGTGTGCCGTAATATAATACACAATGCTAGTCCACCACCTGACTGCTAAAACTGGAGCCCGCAGAATGTTAGGAATTGTTTGCATTGCCGCCTAGTGTTGTAAAAGACTTGAGTTCTTTAGTCTTAAATTCGAGACTCGAGTCATTTTGCATGACTCGAGACTATTTGTCTCGCAAGTCATGAGTCTTTTCGAGTCCTTAGTGTCTTTTCGAGTCCTTTTAGTCTTTTCAGTCCTTTGAGTCCTTTGAGTCCTTATAGCTAAGATAGGGTGCATATTATTTTATTTGGTATATTTTTATTTTGAGCGGTGGTAGGCGTGTGGTAACGAACGCTGGCTCAAATACATGAGTTGGACTCGGACTCGAGTCTTAAAAGAACTCAGTCACCAAAAAAGGACTCAAGTCCCATTGTTATAAGACTTTAGGACTCAAGTCTCTTACAACACTATTGCCGCCATATTTGTTAAGTGGCGCAACCTGTGCTAAATACAATTAGTAAATGTATCTTTTTAGGCTTAGCGTTAATTAGGATCTGTGGATTTTGTTTGGTACATACAGTGGCGTGCATTGGTTTTATTTCGAGGTAGGCTAGATACTTATAATGTGTTTTATTGATGAAAATCAGTGGTTTTCATCAATAATCCACACTTGTAAGTAGCTACTGCTTACCTCATTTCAATTATCAGGTAGGCACTGCCTAATTGCCTATATGCACCACACGACCCTAGGTACATATAGGTTATAAGTCTAGCAAATTAAAACAATATTTTTTATGTAAACAAACATACGTCCACTTTGACCGTCAAAAGGCAGAAGCGGTCAAAGTACCTGCATGTTATCCTCAAAACATGTAGGCTTTTGACTTATTTACCGAAGATCGTATTTATAGTCATAAGTAATAATTTATAAATAAATACAAATCCGCGTGGTCTCAATAAAAAGATCAACATCCTTATGTTCGAGGTACCGTTATATTATTTTTTCAGTGGCGCCTCTCTGGACACCGAGACCCGAACCATCTTTACTATACAATCCATATATAATAAGGTTTTTATAATTTATGAAATAATTGTCATGATTAGTGTATAAGTTGGGTTTTTCTACTCTACAAGGCAGGTTATGTGGTTTATGAGTTATGGTATATATGCTATTTAATATTTTATAATATAACCTAACCTACCACCTAAATTATTAGGTAGGTAGGTACCCTAAATAAACTTGAGTGGATTAGTTACATTATTTACTAAAGTCAAACAGTTTTTACTATTAAAAAAAAGGGGTTTTTTATTTGAAATTTTAGTTTTTTTATTTCAACTCAGGCATTTAATAAAAATAAAATGACGCAAAATCTGAAGACTGCCGTCTCAAATGTAACTGGTCGTTTTCCCGCGCATCCGTCACGCTGACGACTGTCGTCTGCGCTTGCGCAACTGCATTGGCTATAAACAAAAGCACCCGCGAATTTTTGTAACAACTTCAGTATTTTGTAATTCAGCGAGCTCGTTAGTTATTTAGGTGTTGACTGTTGTAAATACGATAAAACTATCATACAAAGTGTATTTGCAAGTGTTTTTATATCCTAAATAATAGACATATCCGAAAAACTTTTAACTGATATATAAAAAACGTTATATAATTATGAAAATGACATCAATCACTTTTAATGCAGACCCGGTATTTGACTGCTTTAGTAAAAAAAATAACTTAATAAACTTATGATTAAGCAATAGTAAAAGAGCAGTCAAATATCGGGGAACGCATATCTCATAGCTATTATGATTAAAGTCCATATACAAACTGAATGATAAATAGATTGAATACCCGACCACCAATCTACTTCATGTATCAGACTAAAAAGAGCCTTTTCTGAGACATAAATTGCCACAAACTCTCAGATTGAACCTGTAGGACAAACCACCGAGCTAGTGTTGTCTTTATTGGCGATGATAACCAAGATATCGATTCAATATTTCCTGTGTATAACCATTCCTAAAAAGTTTGATAGGTTTTTGTTTCACAGTTCACGAAACGCACGATTTAACAAATAGTCAAACTAGCCAGCTCACCATCAAAAGTATCTGTTCAAACATGCAAATACACGAGCAAGGTGCAGATGTGGCCGGCAGACACCTGAGCAAGCAGACTGTTTGTTTCTTTCCCAATACTGTTCTGGGTCAAATAGGTAACGGATATGTTTTGTTCAGAAATATTTAAAATTCCTATATATTGTAATATATTATTTCAGGATAAGTATTTTTGTTGAGAACAATATTTGTGCCGGAAGAAACTTACCTACTCTTTATAATTTGTAATCTGTAGTACCTTCATATATTAAAAAATATAAAAAAAGCTTCGTAATCTAACTTACGCCTGACTAATTTCAGGCCCGAAGGCCTAAGTTTGTATTATACGTGTGTTTAGTGAAAATTGTGTAATAGCTTGAATTCTAGAATTTTACCAGATTTTGAACTTCGCGATTTTAGCCTCTACGTGACTTTGTTCACATAAACTGTCTCTCTACCGGCAAGTTGTATAGAAAGATAGATTTTTGCGATAATAGGTCTTAATTGTGCAGCTTTAAATGTATTTTCTGTAAGAATTCTAGATATTTGCTCTATGAGTATATATGATTTCAGATTACCTATGTTCGGGTCAAGATGGATAAAGCATTTATGTAAACGGCTTATTACTACTACTACTACTACTTATTCCTATTGCTAAAAGATATGTAGAAGTTCTAGATTTGAATACTTGATTGCTCCATGGAACTAATCCAAAATGCCAGCAAATAGAGAACACCTTGGGCCACTGACATGTTTCAGTCATTGTTGTCCCATAAAGGAGCCATGTCCTTGCACATTGTGCCATGATTGGATCGATGGCGGACTTTTATGGGGCCGGAATAAATACTATCGATGAGTAGTACATACCTATATTTGTTATTTGCTGATTTATTTCGATTGAAATGGATAAGGTAGGTAGGTATTGTTTATTGTCAATTGTGACACTTTAGGACAGTTGATGCGCGTTTTGTTTTTAACAGTTAATTAGTCGTTAAAGTAGCTTATTTGATAAATTAATGTTGTGATTACTTCAGGGGGATACCCATGAACTCCTAAAACAATCTCAAATTTGTCAAAGCTTGTCAAATCTGCAAATTTTGTACGTAATGACGTACGAAATTGACATATTTTGGATTGTTTTAAGAGTTCACGGTTACCCCGCAGGTTTGTACAGGGATAATTCGTAATTACATTTCGAGTTTACCACTGCTACTAGCCAGGATCTACAGCTTGGGAGAGCTATGATAAATATGACTGTCAGCTCTACTTTGTAGCTTTTCTTTCCGTATTTTGGTCGACAAACTGAACAAAACAAGTTAAGTCCCCAGGGTTAGGTTAAGTTTTTCCTTTTCTGACTACATCATAACATGTATATGTTAGCAAATGCGTTTTTCGGCTTTATAAAGTCATTTCCCTACACTCTGCTTAAAAATACGCACGTATTTGAATTTAACGCGAAAATAAACTTCCAATTGATAGCTAATCCGTCTGCGTATCGAATTTTACCAAGAACATGCAGTCGGAAATGTATTGCTGGCCTTCTGGAAATCACCCAGTTTTTATAATATGTGAAACACATAATATGCCTTTTTATGTGGAAAAACGATTTTTCATTCCAGTGTTTTGATAGTGAGTGGATTATGTACGGTCAGCAGTCATCAACCTACCACAAAACCTCGTAATTTCTCTTATTAACTTTTTAAAAGCGTTATCGCGCTTGTTATTTGAGAGCAGTTTTTTTTTTTTGGATGGACCCTTGGCTCTATTCACGGCGCGGTTCGCAAGACTTCTATAAAACTAATCTAATTGCATTACTATTATGTTTAATAATGACAGATATTGATTTTAATGTTTATAATTACAAAAAGCCATAGATATCGATATTATTTTCCTTACAATAGGAAGGTCAAGTAATTAAGTTGGTTCTAACCAACAATACGTCTTCGAGGTTGGTATTTTATTGACTCTAAATAATATAACAAAAGGACAAAACTATTGTATAAATAATAACATACAATAAATAATAATAGAACTAATTCGCAGTACAAATAATAATAACCGCAATCAAATCAGTTGAAATATTTATCCACTTCATCTTCATCAAAATGGGTACAGAATGAATTCAAAGTAATCAAAGTTGCTTTTAAAAGTATTACCTGATGACATTCAAATTCAAATATACATTTTTTTCTGACCGAAAAAAAATTAAGGGTTACAAAAACAAAATGATCATAATTTAGGTACATAATGTTACCTCTTTTGCCTGACGTTTCATTGAGCTTTAAAGCAACGCGAAAATTTAAAAGTAAAAACAAAATGGTTCAAAATACTTAGATGTCATAACCTAATATCTAAGATACCAGATGCTTTGAAATGTTAGTCACGGTTTTTGGCGAGTATAAAAATTCGCTCTTGACCCAATGTAAACTAACTAAACGTGAATTGAATTCTAAGCTGCTAAAAATGCGGTTATCACTATTTATCGTACAATTTGTTGCCGAGCAATAAACTAACCGGCCCCCTTATTCCCTAAAAATGAGCAATCAGCAATAATCGCGCAGTCATCGCCCGATTGATGGTAAGTGTCAAAACCTATCTTTGCTTTTGCAAGATACGGAATAAGGGTACGGTACCCTGATTTCGTATCTTGCAAAAGCAATGCGATAGCGAAAATTGACCAATCCTGGCTTTAAAATCGCAAATTGACGGCAAAAAACAAAAACAATGCAATCTATTGTCAGTGCTGCCCATAGATTTTGACACTAACTTATCAATCGGGGGATGACTGCGCGATTATTGCTGATTGCTAATTTTTAAGGAATAAGGGGCGGGTGTAATTTTTTCAAAACTTTGGAGATTTCTTGTGCTCACGGAATTCTTTATTGTTTAACTCTGTAAGGACACTGAGTGCTCAGTTTGAAAATAAGGTTTTGGTACTCTATACTGAACTACCATCTATTGTCCTTTAACTTTTTAGTTTAACGATAATTTTATTTTATCTGGAATAAAAAGAAAACCTTAATATTTTTTTAAGGGTTCATCGGATGAAGTTAGGTTTTTTAAAGTTTGAATTTACAACCTTTTTTAATCACGATTTTACAATTATACAGGGTGAAATTTTATTAGTGTTTTATTACATTTCATTCTGTATCAGCTGAGTGTGTCTTTAATTAACATCTAGGTGAGTAATCACAAACGAGACGATTTAATCCGATAAAACACTTGTTTCGTATCTAGGTTATTTCCTATTACGTTTGCGTCACGTAAACGCCATAACGCCGATCGCTAATCGCCGCGAACGCACCGTTACCGCGCTTCGCAACGGAACGCGTCGTTACCCGCCTGGGTAACGATAACGACGGACCCGCTAATTGTGGGAGTGGTTCCGTATAGATTTAGTATGATAGGAAAATTAAGCTATTACAGAAGAGTGAAGTAATTAGCTTTGAAACTGTTAAATACATTCTTTTTCCTATTCCTGATGAAATAATATTACATTTTAATTGTAATACACTCTAGAAATACTAGTCTTGTGGTACATCATAATGTTTTCTATTGAAATTAAATAATTAGGAGATTTAAAACTATTTTTAAATGATGAGGACCGATTTTCTTAAGGACGCATCTTAAGGCCTTAACACGCTTCAATGACCTTGACGCGTCGCGCCCATACAATTTCGCGCGTGCAGATGACCTCTAAAAATCGGAAAACATGTTTTTTATGAAATTAATGCCTTTAACGAGAATTTTTAAATAAATCTCTCAATTCAAAACATGTATATTTCCAAAATCTTGTTTTGTTTAAAAACAGTAATGAAATAGCTTGTGCCTATATTTTAAGAGAACATTTGTAATTTATGAAAAAATATACACTTTTTTGTGCATGTTTTAATCCAAGGGACTTAACGGAAAATTAAAATTATTCAATTCAAGATGTTTATTAAATCCTCGTATAGCATATCGTATTTTAATTTTTTAGATTAAATTAACAGGTATTCTGACAATTTGATTTTCATATTCGAGATTTTAGGCACTTGGGTGGTGTTAAGGCCTTAAATGCAAAGGATCCCGGATTAGCATTTTAGTTCGGCGAGCGAATTATCTAAAAACAATTGCTTATGTGTACCATTTTGTTTGTGTTTAGTATTGGGATGCGGTACACGAGTGAAACATAAGTTTGTTACCTAAATATTTAGGTTTAGGCTACTGATCCCTAATACCAGCAATTAACACGTTTGTCGCGCTGAGCAATTCCAACGTAGTTCAACTGCAGACAAATTAAAACGCACTGTACGGTTACTATATAGCTAACTGTACTCTTGTGTACCAAAATTACAGAATTTAATCTTGACTCGTTTATAAAAAGATTTTTTTTTATAAAATGAATGTTTATAATGCACTTGTTGGTGACACGGCGTCACGCTGAATTAAAGGATACCTACTTATTTAGGGAAAGGTAGAAAGGAAAGGGGAAAAAAGATCTATAAACTCAAATGGGTTAAGTAATTGACAAGTTGGGCGTCAAGTCGTATCAGGTGATTTTTTAAGCAATAAGAGAATGGCAACAATTTAGTTAAGCAATTAATATGGTGGCAGTATGTCAAGCAACTGTCAGTATAGCAGTAAATAACTTGGTTTGGTGATCTCATAATGAATTAAGTGCCGTGTGGTGCCGGCACGTTAAAAAAAGAATTGCACCACCCCTTCTCTTCCTATGGGTGTCGTAAGAGGCGACTACAGGAGAACGGCCATAAGCGGGCAGCAGCGTCTCCTCTCCACCATTGGCCAAACTGCGATCGCCAACCCACCTGCCAAGCGTGGTGATTATGGCAAAATCATCCTTTTGGAGAGGCCTGTGTCCAGCAGTGGACTGATATAGGCTGGTGATGATGATGATGATATTGAATTAGCTATATAAATTGCCTGTATTAAGAAACCACGCCACGAAACGAGAACCACATTGTAAATTTTATTGCATGGCGGTCACAAAGGTCCGCTTGTAGTTCGACTAGTTAAGCGACATCTTATAATGTACTGATTCTTAGTAGATATTCCTCGCTTTTCAGACCAAAATGATATCTAAATATATATAAAACAATATGAAAAAGATAAGTTTTCTCTGATTTGATTTCTTAAATTTCAAATGCCGAAAGGGTTTCTAGGGCATCCCATATAAACTAGCTATTTTACATAAAATCAGGTTTGACATGAAAATTAATGTAACCTAATTAATAATTTTACGACGTTTCCTAACAAAGTATCAACATCCAAAATGTCGTATAAATCACGCATTTACAGTTACATGCTTAAAACATTTATCTTTGTAGACAAAGTACTTATACAAGTTTGTAGCACAAGTATGCTTTTTAAAGTCAGAATAAGGGCCCGTGTAGTACTTAATTATGTAAATGTGAACGTGAGTAGCAAACTAAACAAGTTTCGTAGATTTTTTTTTATGTCACGTTATCATTCTTAATTTGATCGTAGATTTGTACGTTTTGTTTATACTAATGTTGCATATTAATATTCAAGTTACTTCATAACAATACCTTCATCGACAGATCATCATCATCATATCAGCCTGTTGCAGTCCACTGCTGGACATAGGCCATCGACAGATCGGTGACGGTAAAATCAAGTAATTTTTAAATTTTTCGACATTACGCGTAGATTTCTAGGTAAGCGGGAAAGTTAAGTTTTGTTTTATTTAAGTTTATATCTGCCTAGAAGCTAGAGACGATAGAATAGTTTGGGGTCACCGATGATCCCCATGGCACTCAAAGTGTTAAGCATTATGGTCTTTATTTCTAAATTTTCATTTTTTTTCATTTTTTTCTTTTGCTATTATATAGATGCAAATAACAAACATCGAATAGTTGCAAGTAATAAATAAAAATCAACAAAGGGTGTTTGTGTTCAACAAAGCTCGTGTTTGTAATCATTGCTCCAACGAATAGATATTTTTTGACGACCTCCGTAGCCGAGAGGCGAGCACGCCGGACTGTATATGGCGCCGCCATCTCTGAGGTTCCGGGTTCGATCCCCGGTCGGGTCAATGTGGAAAACGAACTTTTCTATATTGTCTCGGGTCTGGGTGTTGTGGTACCGTCGTTGTTTCTGATTTATATAACACAAGTGCTTTAGCTACTTACCTTAGGATCAGAGCAATGTATGTGATGTTGTCCAATAAAAATAAAAAAATTAAGTAATTGTGCTATTCCGTCAATTTTTGTAAATATGTATCTGTTATTTTGTAGTTTTTTTTGGTTTAACCAGGAACCAAAGAAATAGACTTCAAGTTATTGCCGTACAACACCGTGCAGATAATATCCAATCATAGAGTTCTAGTATTACGCAATATAAGTAAAAAAAACTGCGAAGATGACGGAATCTTGGCACGTGTGTTTACTTTGCCTGTTATGTGATACGAGTATTACCAAATACTTAGTTTATGTCAACATTAAACTATGGTGTGGTTTTGTAGCGAAGCCTATTACATTTCAATGTCAAAGTTTAAATGTTGCTAAAACCACATCATTTGTACATATTTTAATACTGAACAGTAACGAATAAGCCATTTTTTCTGTTATACATATGTGAAAACATGTAATTGGTGTATAGTTTTTAAGTAGTCATTAATTAAAAATATCACTGTATGTTTTCCGAATAAAATAAAATAAAAATATTTAGACTGAAAGATATCGCTTTTGGCAATAAGACTAGATACCCCGTCATGTACTGTACATATATTGTGAATTGCTTGTAAAAAACCATTATATTTTTGGTTCAATAAATTATTTTTTATATCTACCTATTATAAAACTAAAATGCATTCGACGTAAATTTCGAATCTCAAAACATTTTTGACGTATTTTTTGCATATTCAACAATATTATTAAAGCTAAGTCATAAAGAAAATCAATATTAATTTTAATGTAAATATTATTTGCAGTCGATAGTGACAAGCAGTCCCCGAGGCCGGCAGCCTTAATGAGCGGTCACATTAATCACGACAAATTATACTAAGCAGGTAATCCTAATCACGAATAGATAAATATTGGTTTGCACTAGGAACTAGACAATTGATTTGGCTAATAATATTGATAAAATGGTAGTATGACAAAAGTTGATTACCAGAACTACCAGGGCCCTAACCATGAACTGTTAAAACAATCACAAATCTGTCAAAAAATATCATTTCTGTTAAATTTTGTATGAAATGACGTACCAAAATTGACAGATTTGACAACTTTGAGATTGTTTTAAGAGTTCATGGTTATGGCCCTGAAGTTATCAGACAGAAGTCGTAATCCAGTTTTGATCTGGCTCAGTAACATAAAGATTTAAAAAAAACCAGTCGATTTTAAGAAAGAGCAGTATTATAGGTTTATGAGAATACTGTTTTATACGAGATAATTATAGATAGCCGTGTGGTACCGGCACGTTACAAGAATTGCACCACCCCTTCTCTTCCTATGGGTGTCGTAAGAGGCGACTACAGGAGAACCGCCACAAGAAGACGGGCAGCAGCGTCTCCTCTCCACCATTGGCAAAACTGCGATCGCCAACCCGCCTGCCGAGCGTGGCGATTATGGCAAAATCCTCCTTTTGGAGAGGCCTGTGTCCAGCAGTGGACTGATATAGGCTGGTGATGATGATGATGGTGGTCAGGTTTTGATAAATCAGCCACTTAGACTAATTACTGAACTTTTGGCAGAACTCTGTTATTTTTCTCTTTGTCGCACTTAACTATTTTTGTGTCAAATATAAATCAATTCTATTCTTAAGGTTTTATGGTTTTTTTTCGCACGTTATAAATCATCATGGTTATCATAGAAGTTTCCACAGAAAACCAGCGTCATGGCAACCTTTGCTATGGCAAAATAGCTGAGTGGCAACCATTTTGGTATCATATCACAGTATTGCTCTTAATTACTGATTGTATGTAGTTTCTATTATTTGTGATATGAGCCAAATAAATACTTTTTCTTTCTTTCTTTCTTTCTTTTAGAACTCCACTGCTGGACATAGATAAGGTTAGATAAGATAAGATAAAATTTATTTTGTATAATATCTAAGCATTATACCTACATGTAAGTTAAGTAATTTTGTTTAATCTAATCTAAAAAAAAAAAAAATTACTTAATTTCTATCTGTGTGGACCTGTTAGTGGTTTTTTAAATGTTATTTATGTATGGTTATTGTAAAAATTGTAAACCTTGGTCTACCTAAGAAAATAAAATAAAATAAAATAATAATTTAATAGTTTGTACCTAAACTAAGCAACATAGATTGCGAGAAGTACCCATATTCTCTACAAATAATTGTAATAATATTATCTAAAAATATTTCCTCTATTATTAGCATTATTTATTTAATATTAAGAAATGGCTTTTCTACTCTTTGCCAAAGAAAAAAAAACTATATAGCTTGCAAATAACGGTCATTACCTCAATAACTAAAACCTGTTATTACCGATATATCACACATTATACTGCGTGATGCGCTCGGTGACATCAGCGCGGGCGCAAGGCCGCCTAGTTCAGCCTTTATTAACTGTTCATACTTAATTATTTGTATAAATAACAATTAATAAGGATAGAAGATCGTTTAACTGTAAGTTATAACGTTGTCGCAAAATCAATTTAGACTTGTCTCGTTTCTGCCTCCCGATCAATTTTCAGGGGTAAATCTTCTGAGAGGCTTAACTAGAAATATGGAGTTGTCTCAAAAAGTTTGAGGCGAACTCGTGTTTTATTTTACTTAACTTTTTTGTTTATTGTTTGTATATGTATATCACTGTCAGGTGCCTTCTACTCTACTGGAGTTTGTGTTTTTGTGTACTCATAAGTTATCTCAAAGCATTCTTATGTCGCAAAATGTAATAAAACTTAAAATAGTTTGTTACGAGATTGCTACCATGTACCTTATTTTTGAGGTCCCGATATTTCGGCACTGTTTCAAGCGCCATGATCACGGAGTAACAGCTACAGCTACAGGAGTATGGCGCTTGCAACAGTACCGAAATATCGGGAACTCAAAAATAAAGTACATGGTAGCAATCTCGTAACAAACTATTCTAATGTTAGTGACCATGAAAATTTAAAACAATATATTGTAATAAAACTGTTCCCCATATTAAAAATTCAATTAACTGTGTGATACATAAATGGACTACATGGTGCTGATTATTCAAAGATATGTTAATAACATTGAAGATCTAATTTATCTATTATATTTTACCATTTTTACTGAACAATCTTCACCTACATGGTCCATTCATTCATCATACAGTTATTGGAATTTTTAATATGAAGACAGTTTTTTAGTTATGTCACCTATTTACATTGGCGACATAACAATTCTTTTACACAAAGCCACTGTAAAAACGATCCAGATATGGCACAAATCAGTAATGCACAAGTAAAAGTGCTCTCACCTAACTTTCGCTATGTAAATTGCCCCAATTTGTATTCATAAACAAATGCGGTACCTGCGCGTGCGCACCCGGGTGTAACGACTGTCTTATTGCACCTCCTCGCTCGTTAACCGCGCACAATTAAAGTAAGTAAGAAATTGTTGTTAAGATTCGTGTAAATTAACAAATTGGTGAGATGTAACTGTGATCGGTGTTGCGGATTAAGCCTAATACAGGGAGAATTTTAGTTGTATTTAAAATAAAAAAATCATATTTTCCTTGCTCAAATACAATTACTTTTTAGGGTTCCGTCCCTTTGGGTAAAGGGTAAAACGGGACGGAAAATTACTAAGGTTCCGCTGTCCGTCTGTTTACTTTTTAGGGTTCCGTAGTACCCAAAGGGTAAACCGGGACGGAAAATTACTAAGGCTCCGTTGTCCGTCTGTCTGTCTGTCTGTCTGTCCGTCTGTCACTAGACTGTATCTCATGAACCGTGATAGTTAGACAGTTGACATTTTTACAGATAATGTATTTCTTTTGCCGCTATAACAACAAATACTAAAAAACAGAATTAAATAAATATTTAAGGGGGCTCCCATACAACAAACGTGATATTTTTGCCGTTTTTATGGATAATGTGCGGCTTTGTGCGCGAGCTCGACTCGCACTTGGCCGGGTTTTTCTACAGAAACAACATTATCAAAACCGTGAATGGGATTAAAATTCAAATATACATCTTTTAAATTGGTTTATGTGTCCATATTTGGTTCCGATTAATAAGACGATTAGTGTAGTGGATAGCCCCGGGTTCAATTCTCGGTTTGGATCAATTAAAAAAAAGATTTATTTTACATTGACTCGAGTTTGGGCATTCTGGGAGAAGCCCCGCTAATTACATCGGTTCTTTGTAACACGAGGATATTAATTTCCTACTTACTTTGGTCTCGAAGGCAAACCATTTGTGTGCTGTGTCTTTCGCACCTGCGATGCACAGTAATTGAATTTACTCTGTAGTCGGACTAACACTTTAAAGACATTTCCGAACATTTTAATAAGGAATAACAGAGCGACACACACGATGTTGAAATCCGTTGATTATGGATTGTATTAGCGTTCAATTACAATATTGGCTGAATTTTAGGGCCTCGAAACATTTTGCGATCAGTAGCGAATATCAGTAACAGCGAAAACTTTAAACGAATATATATAACGAATTGGCCCGCAGTAGCAAAGACATCGACATATTTAATAATAAGTTCTCGCAATACAAGAAAGCCATATCGGATATCCTGAACCAGACTGGTCCAAGTCTTCCAAGTTTACACTAGATGTACCTTAATTGTTTTTGTTTTGTTTTTGTAGAAAATTTGTTTTGTATTTTATTTTATAAATTCTGTTCTTTTGTGTTTTGTAGTTAAGACCGTCTGTTAACCATGCCGTGTACACTTTTTATAGGTTTCGGTCTAGCCTTATATTACCCAACCTATCTAAAACATTATCACGTCTCAGCTGTAATCTGTCTGTGTACCTATTTATAAATAAATAAAATAAATAAATAAACAGTCTAATTTATTGCGTCTTCAGTTCACCCTGTAATAAATGTCGTAGGTATATTCCCAAAGCTAAGGAAATGTAGGTAACTATAGAGGAATCTTAAAAACGATTTATCAAAATTTATAGAAGTAAGTTTTATTTCATAGTAGTCTTAGATATTTTGCCATTAAAAACTAAATAAATATGATTTAGTTCCAAAGTTTATAGTTTGTTGGTTTTAAAAATGAAATAATCACGCAAGCATCTCGATTGTAGCAGCTGAGCAAGGAAATAATAAATATTGTCTCGAACAGACGTCGTATTAAAACATAACCAGTTTTTATGTTTCGAGGAAGAGTATTAAAATGTGACAGCTTTGATATGTTGAAAAAAAAACTGAATCTGAAACTGAAACTTTTCATCCTATTACTACTGTAGGAAAATCTTAGGTAAAACAATGATTTATTTTTATTCCTTTCTTTTGCACTTACACTACGTTATTACAAATCCACTACAACTTATTTTTTATTTAAAGGTTGTCTTTTGATATCGCTTTTGGCGATAAGACTGCTAACTGTCCAATGCCTTTAGATACATTTTTAAAGGTCATAGAAGTTTTTATGTGTACCAACTTTTTGCCGTATCGTACCGATTTTTGATTCTGATTTCGGAACCCTATTTACAAAACAGATGATGTTCTCTGATTTAGTGCGGGATCTTTAGCGCGACTCTCGCTTGATTAGCTTTTATTATTTTCATCATCAACGTCACCAGCCTATATCAGTCCACTGCTGGACACAGGCCTCTCCAAAAGGAGGATTTTGCCATAATCGCCACGCTTGGCAGGCGGGTTGGCGATCGCAGTTTGGCCAATGGTGGAGAGGAGACGCCGCTGCCCGACTTCTTGTGGCGGTTCTCCTGTAGTCGCCTCTTACGACACCCATAGGAAGAGAAGGGGTGGTGCTATTCTTTTAACGTGCCGGCACCACACGACACTTTTATTATTTTGCAGATTGGTAATTCCTTGGGTTTTTTACATCTTATAAGCTATTCAGTTGTATGAGATTTGTAAACAATAGCTAATAAAACCGTCTACGAAATTAAGAGTGACTTAATTACCTTTTGATTACCCCCGCATACTGGGTAAAGATGGATTAGCGTTAGATAATAATGAGGGCTCATTTACATAATCGTGCAATTAATGTTTTGCTCGCATAGAATTTTAAAAAAACCTAATCTTTCCAAAATTGTGTATTTTTTTAGAAGCACTATTATGTAGCTGTATGTACTATCTCAAAAGTTTTATTCAACTAATTAAAAGAAGCTGATATAAACTTTATAATAAGGTATACCATTATATGCCCAAAGTCCAGAAACAGTGGTAAGGCAAAAAAAAAATAGGTAGTGTAAAAGCGCTTACTTTAAGCCTATTTGCAAAAATAAATTGGTTTGAATTGGTTTTATGTATTATGTAAGCAATAAAAACAATACACTAATTGCCATACACTCAAAGTAAGAAAATACCATCATTGTGTAATAAGGTACATAGTCATTTCTAATCTTTCTTTCAATATTTCTGTCATGCTAATTTGGAAAATTTAAGTAGTTTTCTAATTACCGGGAGTCAAATTCCCTAAAATCAGCGCGTCATTCGATAAACAATACGACAAATCATAATACCGCATATCATCATCATCATCATCTCAGCCACAGGACGTCCACTGCTGAACATAGGCCTCCTCCAGTGACTTCCAGATCGGCCGATTGGAAGCGGCCTGCATCCAGCGTCGTCCTTTAACCTTTACCAGGTCGTCTGCCCACCTTGTGGGTAATACCGCATAACAGCATGGAAATTTAGTAAATAAATTTAATTTTGTCCGTAAACCGCCACTTTTTATACTAGAATATACGTATGTAGTTATTACACATAAAGAACAAATTAAGACACTCAAGGCTAAAAACCTTACCTACCATCATCATGACAGTTTGCTAAATTATGTTATATATACACAAAAAGTCATTAGAGTTGCAATTACTGGTCATCTAAAGGTTTTTGAACCAAAAAACAGTCATGAAGTCACCTCAAATAATTAAGATGGACGCATAAATCACTCGTTTGATTACTCGCAACTACAAAAAGAGGAACAACATACTTCGGAAAACACAACAAAACGTTTTTAAATCATAAAGACAACTATTTAATCATACAGTCATTATTCTTAAATATATGTTCGTGTTGTTAATTTGATGTTAAACACCTTTTATTTTTGTTTTGACGGCTTCAATTAAGCTGTGTTTAACAAAAAAAAAAACATTTTCGTAGTGTCTTCAAACTTTTGAGTGAGAATTTAAAACTTAGTGTTTCTTTCGTGACTCTTTTAATCATAATAATATCAAGATTCTTCAAAAATAATTGGTAAATTTAATAAAATCTTTTCAAATCCACGTTTATTTGAATACGGTTAGTTTTTCGCAAAATAATTATCGAAAACAACGTTCGTAAAATGTATAAATATACTTACGAAAACCTCCTTTGAATCACTTAGAGAACAATCAGCAAATAAAAATAAAAAATAAATAAAATCACTTCATAGAAACTTCGTAGCAGCGTAAATTGAAAATGCGTTCGCGGCGGTCTACGTATAGTGTCGTATAATACGATGCGCAGACGCAGAATACGCGAACACGTGCGCGCGCCCCTCCTCGACTAAAGCGGAGGTACATACAGTAGGTACTAGCTTATTATAAGTTCGATTTTAATCTATCTCTTACTGTCTTATTCAGAGTGCATTTTCTATTCCGAGACTAAGGTTAAACCACTGTTCTAACATTCAAAAATCAGTGGTTTTACCTTAGTCTGGACTAGTGAATGCACTCTGAATAAGACAGTAACTGTCTTTACAGTAGCAGTAACAATTTGTACGTTAAAACAGTGGTTTAACCTTAGTCCCGGAATAGCAAATGCACTCTGAATAAGTCAGTTACGAGTTCTGTCATATTTTTTTATGAAGCATGTTTGACTATGGTTTTAGTTCCAACAAATTTGATTAACTTCACTAATGCAATGGCATCAACCACGCCGTTGAGATTCTCTCAGGCAGCTTTTACAATGATTAGCTTGGTTAATTAACTGCTATTATTACTTAAACCTTGTTTTGTGTTCTCTTTATAGAGTTTGACGTTTTAGTATTGTGCTCTTTGAAGAATATGTTACAATCATGCTAAGTTTTTTTGTTACTGTTTATCATTAATAGTAAAATCGTAGTATCGTAAAATTTTACGGCATCACTTAATAAACGCCGTAAAATTTTAAATCTCTCGTTTCTTCATAAGTTAGTCAATGGCAACATAAATTGCCCCCAACTGCTTCAAAAACTTAATTTCACAATGTCTCATAATATCCCACGTCTCTCTAGATACTCACTGTTTAATCCGAAACGCTCTAAATCAAAATTAGGCCACTTCTCTCCTATTAATAGACTCCAAGCCGACTATAATAATGTTTGTAAAAACAAAGATATCGATGTATTCAATCTTAGTCTACCCACATTTTAAAAGAAATTACGCGTACTTATCCCTAACAATGTATAATTTCTCAGTAGCTATTTAAGTAACAAATGTTTATGTATACCTACATACTTAACTTTTTTTTAAAGATAAGGGTAGCCTTATGCTCCCAAACCCAACTTTTGTTTGCGCTTTCCGTGGCAACCTGTAATTAAGGCCGCACTATCTCTTGTACCCCTCATCTTGTAACTTTTAGCTTTTAAGGTGTATGATCTTGTTTGTTGTCAAAATAAATAAAATTAAATAGTTAGGGTGCTAACAATGAACTAAAAAGTGCCTAGGTTATGTTAATATTAACGTTAAACTATATGGACTTTGCCGTAAATCTTACTTGGTGAAGATTATTTCTGCATACAGAAACATACTTTAGTTGTAGTAAAACTGTTTTAAGAGCTAAATATGATGCCCCCTTTACGTCTGCGACACCCATTTGTAAGATACCGCTTCACTCGTATAGGAGTAAGCCTACTGTATGTATCTACTTACTGGTATCATTGTACTCGAACTGTGAAGCCGGAAAACTAGCTTCTTTACGAGGAAAACTATCGATAGCGTTTTTGTTTAGTCTTTCCTTGGTTTCATTGTCGTTTGTCGGTTGAGTGAAATTGGTTGATGGACTGTGGAAGAGTTAATTTTGACGGTCTTAAATATTGGGGTTTGTTAATTTGCTTAACGTATTCAAATTATATGTACAGATATATACATACATTTTATAATTACTTGTTTTATAGACAGTTTGCTTATTTGCCATTTTAACCCGGGTCTCAACCGTGTGTAAAATAGATAACAACTGAATATCAATGAACGTGCGGAGGAAGAGAGAGAGAGAGAGAGAACCCCTTCTCTTCCTATGGGTGTCGTAAGAGGCGACTACAGGAGAACCGCCATAAGAAGACGGGCAGGCGTCTCCTCTCCACCATTGGCCAACCTGCGATCGCCAACATTGAAATAGTGTTTTTCTCAGTAGCTCGATATATAGGTAGCTATTTTATCACCGCGTTAGCGAGATATTATTTTGTAGTGGTAGGGAAAAAAATGGGACATGTAAAAGTGCCATATATGGCCAATTTGCAGAAATAAATGACTTTGACTTTTGTATGGATCATCTCTTTTTGTTCGATTTCAATGTTGCTCCCATTAAAAAAACGTGGCTTTAAGGAGTATCCTATTTTTTTTGTACATCACGTAACTTCTAAAAGGTAAAAAACGACAATGACATCATTTTCTTTTCCAAACTAGTAATATTTTTGAGGTTTGTGTGTTTTTGACGACGAAAACTAGCTGAGCGGCTCATGTTTATGTATGAGGGCCGTAGGGCTTTTGAATGTTAATGTCCAAAACTTTCGACGTCATAACTTAAATATGTTGTAACTCTTTTGTAAATTGCCTGATTATGACATTGCGGTAAATGAGGGTAAAGAACGTGGGCGAAATTTTAAAAAGATGTCATACAATAAAACATTGTGATAATTTGATAAAGCAGATTGTCACAATAAAATGATTGATGCCTTCAATCTTATGGAAATGATTTACTCATGTTGGTGTACAGTACTTATTTTAATTAACATGTCGGCGATTGATTGGCATTGAGCGCGGAGTCCTGGTTTTCCGGTTCCCGGTTTGTGAGTTAACAAAAGGATCGTTTCTAAATGAGGGCGGGTCAGGGTGTGATAAGCAGCTTTCCTGGCCAAAACTCATGTCTAGTACGTGATTTACAACAGAAGACCTAGTCAAGTTTGCGAAAATCCGTAGGATGCAATTGGGTCCAAAACAGGTCAGGGCCCCAAGTCTGCTAATTTAAAGTGGCATTATTGAATATCAATTGGATCTCATTGTAATTGCTTGCCATATTAAATATTCTGCTACTAATTAGCTGACTTAAATTTAAGACTAAAATTAGTTGCAGAATACCAAATGTATCAAACAATTACACATTTGGCATTCTGCTACTAATTTAAGACTTAAATTTAAGAATTAAGTTGGTAGCAGAATACCAAATGCTTTAAAAAATTACAATGAGATCCAATTCATATTGAATTATGTCACTTTTAAATTAGCAGACTGAAGCAGGCAGGCAGGCAGGATGCAAATCGGTCGCTATGATCCTAAGGTGCTTAATACGTGGGAGTAGCATGTAGTTGTCGACTTTCAAATGCCGATAATGAATGCATTGTTTTTGCCAGAAATGTATTTGCTACTAAAATAATAATAATAAAAAATTAAATGAAAAAAAAATGTATCCGTAGTACAATTTCGGTCAAGAGTGAACTGATTAGCTATAGCTTATTATATTACAAAGATGGACCAAACTGAAGACAATGAGTGTGGGACAAACAGCACCTTATGCAAATGGCGGGCCTCAGCCGGTGTTATGGGGTCGCTGCGCCGGCGCGGCTCCGCAAACGGATCATGTGAACTGGACATAATGCTTATAGGGTTGCTGAATAATTTTTATTTTATTTTATTTGGGATAAAAAAAAACAATTGTACAATCATTAAGACTAAACAATGCTCTTATCAAATACAATAAAGAAAATAGAGGCTCAAGGCAATTTTATTTTGTACTTACAAAAAAAATCGTCGTATAAAATTAATATACTCGGCTGGTGACAATTTAGTACAAAATTAATGTTCTAATAGCTTTAATTTGTACAATATATTTTGTAACAAATTATATGGAAGACATCGCTATTAGCGACACGATCTCCTGAATTGTATGCCTTTTTGTATAAATAACGTGTAATTTGGTGTTTTGTTTTGTTTGGTGTATTGAATACAGAGTATCTATTTCGGGGTTCATTTATCGTTCATCTTCACTCTGCACTTTTCTGGAGATCGTTCTTATTCGAATACTGTAATATATGGTACAGCATTTTATGTAGTTTTTGGGTTTTGACAAAATAAAACATTACGTATAGATAGATTAGTTCAACGAAATTCCTTGTTCTGTTCAGCAATCAAAACCCTTAAGTAACATATTTTCATTTTTTTTAATAATTAAAACACTGAGTTTCCATAGACACTGCGACTTTTTGCAGGATACAGATGCGAGAATACATCGCGACACCAGCGAATTGTAAACATTTTTATCGATATTTGTCGCAATGCAGTAGCGCGACTATCAAATGCGCGTTTGTCTCGCTACAAAAAGTAGCGGTGTTTAGAGGATCTTATTGCAGATTTTATGTTTAATGAATCTCTCAACAGTACTCTATTTTGGTGGTTCCATAACATATTTTTAAGTAAGATTGAATTAATACGCATCTACCAACCCTATTCAATTAATACTGTAGGATGACTGGTGGCATGTAAACGACATACAATCAAACCTTTGCGGAATACTGATAGATCATTCGAATGGATCGATGTTTGGCACATGATCGTGATCCATAGATCAAGTTTGTTAAACACCGTTAATCGATTGTTATGCCGGACTAAATTCGAGGCTATATGATAATTTGGAATGTCGGTTTGTTTACTTGGATAAACAATGGTAATTTTATGGCTATTAATCAAAATGTGAATGGGATTTAGCTCTTGATTTAAAGGTGATTTATCACACCAATTAAGTCCGTGATAGATAGATAGTTTTTTTTAAATTAAAAAACCCACAATAGGCCTTGACAATTCTGCCTCCTGGTCTGTCCTGCGCCACCTGTCGCCAATTTTTTTTAAAAACATTTAATAGTAACATCAAATCATTTTATTAATGACAGTTGCCGCCTATCCAGAGTTCAGTTAAATTAGTATTAAGATGCATTTTTTGTTTGTGACTTGCGTTTAAAAAAATTTGAACTATACAAAATAGAGTTTGTTTCAATTGTTAGATTTTCAAATCGTCACGCGGAAGGCAATGAAAACAAAATGAAATACGAAGGACATTCCGAAACGTTCTCTTTTGGCGAAGATATCAATCTTGCGTTCAGAGTACAGTCAGACTCAAAACTATTCAAAAGTGACAAGAAAGAAAAAAAATCTGTTGATTAATTTAAATTTAAAAAAATATAACACTTTTCCCAGGCGACTTTCACCACGCATTTTATCAAATTCCAACAAACTCACATCTTCCATTTTACCCTCTAAGATTTGAATTTCAAAAATCTTATTGCTTTTCTGCGGCATTCAAGAGTATTGGAAAGATTGATGCGACTAGATTGATACCTTAATTAGACTTATTGTTAGGTCAGTTAGTCAGCTTACTTTATAGAAATTGTCTTCAGGAATCTTTTAGTAAGTCAATAGGCTAGTTGACACCACCAATCAATTGACTTACTTTTTATGAGCTGTCAAAACAGATATCTTCCTTATAATTTGTATGGCGATATCGGATTATGACGTCACTATCCGATAAACTCAACTGCCTTACTTTTTTACGATTTTAGAGCAATCAAAAATCAGTTTGCTTATTAAATGAAATTGTACTGAGTTATTAGGCCTAAAATAAAGTGTCTGTTTTAATAAATGATGCCTTAGAATTATTTATGAATGAGGTCAACATCCCTATTATCAGTGGGTGGAAAGTAGGCGCTTCAAAAATGTGTTTAACTCAAAGTAATTCACTTCAAGCATGGTGCTATGAAGAGTCAAAGCTCTCTATGTCTCGGGAACTCGGGAGAGTTTTACTTATACTATTATTAACTCGTGTTTTTTTAGACTGTTCTTTTATGATAAGCCCACGTCAGTCCACTGTTGGACATAGACCTCTCCTAATGCACCCACTGATCTCTAGACGACCTCCGTAGCCGAGAGGAGAGTACGCCGGACTATATGGCATCGCCATTTCTGAGGTTCCGGGTTCGATCCCCGGTCGGGTCAATGTAGAAAACGAACTTTTCTATATTGTCTCAGGTTTAGGTGTTGTGGTACCGTCGTTGTTTCTGATTGTTATAACACAAGTGCTTTATCTACTTACCTTAGGATCAGAGGAATGTATGTGATGTTGTCCAATATTTATTTATATTTAATCCATTGTATTTGCATGTGTGTTCGCATATACAATAAAATACCGAATGAAATGAAGGGACTCACTATTAATTTGTTTAAATCTAGACTGTTTAAATGGCTAAATAAACACAGCTTCTATGACATTCGAGATTTTTTGACATTGAAATGAATTAATTAATGGTTTTTATTTTGTATTGTTTATATTATTGTGTCTTTAATTCCAATGATTTATAATTAATTAGTATTCAATTTTTAATACGACTTTATAATTCTCAATGTTTAATTTAACTAATTTATATTTGCATGCTATCTTAATGAAGCAAGACATATGCATAACCCATTCTGTAACAGCATTTATACTGTGTCTTAAGCAAATAAATAAATATTCTATTCTATTCTATTGGTACTGACTGTACATTGGTGCAAAAGATGCGGAAGCCTATTGGGCTTGCGGCTATTGTGCGCATGCGTGGGAACCGACCTGCTGCATGTGACGATTCTAACGAGCTACATGCGCCTGCGACTCTGCCAAACTTTGAGCGACAGATTGACCCCTAAGACCAGGCAAATGAGACACAAAAGAAAATGTATTATTACGTCTGATTCTTCCATTTAGGGTTCCTTGAGATTATAATTGACGACCGTCTGGTGTAGTGGTTCGCGCTCCGGACTGCAATGCCTGGCGGTTGCGGGTTTGAATCCGAGGGGCAAATGTTAGTGTGATGAGCACGAGTACTTGCACCTAAGTCATGGATGTTTATAAACGTATTTAAGTATGTTTATCCGTTATCTAGTCGCCATAGCACAAGCTTTGCTTAGTTTGGGGCTAGATAATTAGTGTGTATTTAAAAAAAAGATAATTAAAGACTATTAATGATAAAAAATTACCTACTTACATTGATAAAAAAATAAGTTTTTTTTTATAGTTTTTTAACACAGCACAGCTTAAATTGTTTACGAGATTTTTATTAGCCGAATTAATTACTGTAACATAGTGTCCCAGTCAAAATTTTGATGTCCATAATTATCGTTTTAGCACTATTCCGTTATTTAATTAATTAACTTACCTATTATTTGTGATAATTAAATAAGATCTGATTTATTTTATAGATTTGCAGGTTAAGTTCTTCTTGTTGGATTTATGTTTCCTGATTTTATTTTAGTCCGACAACTAGCTATGGTAAATACTATGTATTTTAGTTATAATTATATTATTATTTACGTTTCTACGTCTTAATTCAGTTTTTTTTTTATATCAATTGTTCACGAATATAAAATAATTTTTATTTTAATAACTTATAAAAAACAACAATTTCATTTCTATAACTAAACTTACCTAAAATAAAAAAAATAAACTACTCATAAATAAACGCGTGTCCATGAGGCAAGGAGGCGAGAATGCTTGCAGCGTTTCCTCGCTGAATAGCTATACTTAGCCTTTGAGCGAGGAACGACATTATATTATTTGTTTTAATTATATCTATATTATAATATATCATATTTAATAGACTTACTTATATATCAAGTACCATTTTTTAAATAGAGTTGTTTTTTCGTCCCAATTTTCATTAAGAATAAGGAGAGTCACTTACCGTAAGTGATTTTTTAGTGAAAGCAGACGACAGAACATAGAAATATACCCGAAATTATAAAATTGGTATGGATTTATGAATATATAATTTAAAACGACGATGTTTGAAGGTTCAAAAGGCTCTAAGGACAAGAACGTATACCTATATAATTTTTTTTTGGAAATAATTTGATCTTACTATCGTACTTATAGCTCGATGGACCGACGACCTTAGGAAGATGGCTGGCAGTAGATGGATGAAAAAAGCGGGAGATCGTGCTTTTTGCGCTCTTTGGGGGAGGCCTACGTACAGCAGTGGACTGGACTGCAACAGGCTGAGATGATGATGATGATGATCGTACTTACGATAACTGCGGGGTAACCATGTACTCTTAAAACAATCTCAAATCTTGTCAAAGCTGACAAATTTTATACGTAATGACCCCTCTGGCCTAGCTAAATTAAAAGAGTAGAAGGCTTACAAAGCTTACAAGTATACATATTAAACAAACGGAATAAGATGTCCTACATAAACAGCCTTGAAACAATTCAATTTGTAAAGACAGTATTACGCTATAAGACATAATAAATCAGATTATCTAAACAAAAGACGTCCGTAATCTCGACTCTTGCGCAACTGCGCAGAGGAATGATGTATTTAAGACAATTAGTTAGTGGATTAGTAAAACCAAGAATTTATTATGTCACGTATTAACACGACTGAAGAGTATAAAAACTGACATTGATGAGAAAAAATGCATAAAAGTGTGACAATAATGAACGCTGGCTCATAAAAGTCTCTTAATCGTCTCAAAATTAAGGAATTGAAATAGCTGTACAATTTAAGTTAGGTTTTTCATATGCCTAAGACAAGTTAAACCTATTTAAAAAGCATTGAAAAATATTTTTAAAATTATTCGATGATATACACTCGCGAGCAATGAAAAAGTTCCAGTGACATATATAGCACCAAATTGCTCCTAAACGGAAAAGGCTAGCTTAATGACGCCGTCTGCAATATTGAAGTACATTTAACAGCGCATCAGAATATTACCAACTAAAAACTTTTTAATTTATGAAGCTAGGTTCTATGTCTTAGGAGATATTAAAGTGTTTGTCGGCATTTTGTGGGTAAAACTTTTTCATTGCTCGCGAGTGTATTTGATTTTATAAGATGATATGGTTTTTATGCTCATAATAAATTCCAAATTTCAAAAGAACTAAATAAGACTTTAGCAGACAAAAAATAAATTATAGTAACTATAATCTGCGGTTTGTTAACATTTGCATCTTGATTAATTGGTAACATTCTAAGTTTCTGACCCAATGAACTGGGGAACGATCTTGACATTCAAAAGTAAAAAAAGACTAAAATATAAAAACATTTGAAATATTCAAACTTTTTGTGATATTGTAAAGTATAAATGTCTTTTACTGTAAGATGTAAAGCCGGCCAAAGGCTGAATACTAACTGTGATTACTATAAACATCGATCGAATAATTTTTAAAACTAAATTTATTCAAGTATATTGTCTATGGTAAAGCAACAGGCTCTTAATATTTTCTTATTAATTTAAAAAAAAAGTCGTACTAACCTATGTAAGTACGATTTTTTTTAAATTAATAAGTCGAGCTAACAATTGTTAGCGATGTATTTCCGATCGATATTGCTGGGCCATTAAATAATTAAAATTAGTCCTGTGAAAAAATCCGACAAAAATCTTTGCATAAAATTTGTTAGCTTAAAGTTATATTATTAACAATTACCTACAACAAGTGACCGTTTGATTAAATTTCAAAATTGTGTTTAATCGCATTAACATGTCACTTTGTAGCATTTTAATTTTAAATATGTTAATCCCGATTATGCATTGCATTATGTAAGTGTTTGACATACTAACGTGTTAGTATGTCAAACACCAAGCTTATACGTCTAATACCAAGCTTAGACAGATCCTTTGAGTATTCCTTTGATTAACATAATAAATCGATTATAATAGCTGGCTAGCTAATAAATTTAAACTTTATCGACTATTGGAATCTGCGTTAGAATATAATACGGAAGTATAAACCTGTTTTTTTATTGTATGTAAAATGTTTTGTAAGAAATCTTGGCTATAACAAATTAAATTTCACTATCCGTGTCGAATTGCAACTAATCGCAACGAATCATACGTAGATTCTTAAGTTTTTTTGTTTAAAGATGTTGTACTAGGGTTTAAATTCTTATGAAAATTAACACATAATTACTTATCTATTCTCGTGACTGTACTTACAGTCTCCGACACAAATTTAACTCCGACGAGCTAAATATTTTCAGCATATAAGCTGGCCTTGCAAAGAGATATTTTAAACTTTACAAAAAAAAATGGTTAAATAAAAAAGGAAACTTAATATAGCTTAAATGTGTACGTATTAATAAATCACCGTTTATGCTTAAAAGCATGAGTGCTGTTTTAAGCTATACTATCTACCGATATTGTCATTACAAAAACAGAGAGAGCCACGATTTCAAAATAAGGTAGAGGTCCTGTGTTATAAAAAAACCGGTCAAGTGCGAGTCGGACTCGCGCACGAAGGGTTCCGTACCATTATCTACAAAAACGGCCAAAGAAACACGTTTGTTGTATGGAAGCTCCCTTAAATATTTATTGTATTCTGTTTTTTAGTATTTGTTGTTATAGCGGCAACAGAAATACATTATCTGTGAAAATTTTAATTCTCTAACTATCACGGTTCATGAGATACAGCCTGGTGACAGACGGACAGACAGACAGACTGACGGACGGACAGCGGTGCCTTAGTAATAGGGTCCCGTTTTACCCTTTGGGTACGGAACCTTAAAAAAGAAAAATATATTTTCAATATTTCTATTGCATTACGTATTCTAGTCATCCATTACGTAGGATAACAAATATTAAAAATCTGAAAAAAAAACATACCTACTCTGACTGAAACTAGTATAATATTATTCAAAATCAATTTCATATCCATTACGTCATCCGATGAACAAGTACCTGGAAAACCGAGATTTGTTCAGTTTTGTTTTCTAAAAATGAAACCTAGTTATGATCGATGTATCGCCCTTGAAACTAATATTCATAAAAATCGTTGTAGCCGTTTCCGAAATTCAGGCATAATAGATTTTCTCGTTTAAAGGTATTGTAACAGTGTAAGGTACTCACGCTAGCAGGCTCGACGCGTGCAGGCAGCGCGCGCGCAAGCTCAGGCGAGGCGGAACGCTCGCGCTCGCGCATCTCGCCCGCCAGGGCTGCGCGCGCGGCCCGTGCCGCCGCCTCTAGGCAGCCGCTCGACTTGCTCCTGTAAAGGAACGAGGAGGTTTAAACCAATAAAACCAATTTATTCTTGCAAATAGGATTAAACTAAGCGCTTTTGCGTGCTATGGAAAGGTCTATGTTGGGAATCTCATTAAGGGATAAGATCCGGAACGAGGTCATACGACATAAGACTAAGGTGACTGATATTGTCCAAAAATGTAGCAAGCTGAAGTGGCAGTGGGCTGGCCATGTCTGTCGTAGAACCGACGAGAGGTAGAGCAGGAAGGTTCTTGAATGGGGACCACGCTTAGGCAAACGTAGTGTAGGTAGGGCGCCCCCCGGCTAGATGGACCGATGACCTGGAGAAGGCAGCCGGCAGCGACTGGATGCAAAGGGCGGGAGATCGTGCACTGTGGCGCTCCTTGGGGGATGTCCAGCAGTGGACTGCAACAGGCTGATATGATATGAAGCGCTTTTGCACGTCCCAATTTTTCCCGTCCCAAGTTCGGGCTAGCGCCGAGAAGAAGCAGCACAAGAACTCTGTCACTATTGTTAACATTCTTGTGCTCAAATGTTCGTAATTCCTTAAAGTACTCGAGTTGGCAGAGTATTATGAATAGGCTGGTTTTATTATTTTCCGTTTTTTAAGAAAAGCTGGTTTTCTTTAGTGAAACTATGCTGTTCAGCTGTGGACCTTTGACCTTTACAGCTCCATGGGGTACTCCTGGGCAGTAGAAACATTAATACGACGTAATCTAATAGGTAAAAGTTTCGAAATTCTGAAACACTAAATCAACAAGGCAAGATTGAGTGTTTTTCAGGACCAAAAGTGAATATGAAGACAAAATAAATTAAAAAAGTAATGTATCTATGAGCCTAAAGACAATTACTTTTCCCGTTTGCTTTAAAAAAAAATGCAATTGCAAAAACCTATTTCAGCGTTCAGTCGCTAGAGTAACTCCAGATCGCATCGCAAAAATGCCGTCACAAACGCGAAAATAGTATTGTTAACCAATTAGGCTTTAAAATCTTACCTGACAGGCCTATCAATAGGCCCCAGCATCGAGAGCGGTTGTTCAGGAGCTGCCGGCGCCGGTGGGAGGTACATCACATGTCCGCCCCATGAGAGATACGAGTTGCTGGGTCGCCACGCACCCATGTCATCCTGAACATTATAAAGTTTTTAGAGTTATGTTTGGTAAGTAAAATGAAGAGTGTAATAGCAAAATATCTTAAAGTGTGTTTGACACGAGGTAACGATCACAATTCTTAGTTCTCGCTCACTTATAGGTATTTACGGAGTTTGTACAAATGATAATTTTATTTAAACCCATATCCGTACCCGTACCCGCTCAGTAAAAACGATAACAATTGAATAACATTGGACTCGACACACATGTGTTTAGTCTTTCAGCAATAAAGTATGTATCAGGCAGGAATCTCGCTTGTAGTTCATATTTTTTACCTTTTCCGAAGGCGCAGTTGACTCCTCCTTTATGTCTTCCTCCGTGGACACCTTTGCCCTCGGCTGTTGGAACAACAATGGATTGCTCAGTGAGTTCGGCGCTGACTTCGTCAAGAACCAGTTCTGTTCTGGCTCCTGCAGCATCGGCTCGTGCTCCAGGTCAAATCTTCGGGAGCCCAGGGCTGCCCCTAACGCTCCTGACACCGATTTCCGAAGCTTCTGAAGACTGTTGAACCCTTGCTGCAGAGGCTTGCCCTGAAAGCATTCGTAGAAACACGACATCCCTTTTAACTACGAGGGGCTCGAACTGTTCTTGTGGGGAGCTGATGAGGAATAAAGGTTGGAGGTAGTTAATTATCAGATCAGAAGTTAAGTTACAAAGAACAGTTGAAGGCAGCAGTATAAATACTTAACTAGAAGAAGATTAGAATATGCAGTAGATAGATGAATCACATAATAATACTGAAATACTTTTAACTTTTTAGGAGAGTGTAGTGATGAAGGGAATTGATAATTAAATCTGATTAGAAATTATTTAAAAAAATGTGTTGAGGGAAGGAAGTTGACTGTTTAGCACGTGACTATCAGCTAATTGTGCACATAATATCAGAGATAATACTAAGAAGTGTCACGAGTATTGTGTTTAAATTACAACTTAAGTCTAATGATAGCTGAAACTTCACCCACACTTAGCGTTAGTAAACATACACACTAAAGCATTTAGTACTAAGAATTGAGAAAAGTGGTAGGAAAACTCTGTCAGAAGAAGGGTAAAACTAACTACTTACTACTAAGTAGTTGATAGCTCGCTAGCGGAAGATGAAGAAGTAGGTAATAATAGAAGAACCCAAAGAGCAAGCAGTAATATCAAAAAGCTTATTAAAGAAATAGAAGAAGTTAGTAAGTGTTAAAAGGTTAATAATAATATCACCTTTACTCCTCCTCAGCTATGATATAAACGGGAGGTTAGGTGAGTAGTTTGTTCATTAGTTCCTTGTTAGTTGATGATACAATGATGAATTTGTTAGCTATCACAAAACCGTTTAGTCCAAATTGTTGCTAGTTTTGGGAATGTTATCTATTGGATACAGGCCCAAGGTATATTTAAAAAAAACCAGCCAAGTGCGAGTCCGACTTGCGCACGAAGGGTTCCGTATCATTATCTAATTGCGGTTTTTGATTTATGACGATTTAAAAGAAATTGAGTTTCAGTTCTTAACACATTTTTTTTTCTATTTTTGTGTGAAAATCTTAATGCGGTTCCCAGAATACATCTAATTACCAAGTTTCAACAGTATAGTTCTTATAGTTTTGGAAAAAGTGGCTGAGACATACGGACGGACAGACAGACAGACATTACGAATCAATAAGGGTTCCGTTTTTTGCCATTTGGCTACGGAACCCTAACAACAAGAGAGCAAAGGTTTGAAAAAATATTTATTTTTGAATTAGGAGAATTCAGAGTAGTCTAAATATTGCTAGTAAAAATGATAATTTTTGTCGACCAATTATAAATTTAAAATTAAACAGGAAGAGTTTCATAAAATTTAAGAAAACTTGGGGTTTTGTGGTAGTGCTAACAGCACTACCACAAAACCCCAAGTTTTCCCTTTCTCTTTAACTCAGCCTTTAACCAAAAATCCAAACTCCCTTTTTCTTTAACTCAGCCTTTTACCAAAAATCCAACAGACGAATTCCCAAAACCAGTTCAAACCAGTCCCCTAACGTCCCGACGGGTCCCAACTCGTGCTCACCCGGTCCTGTCCGTCCCTGGGCAGGGAGAGGCTGAAGGGCTGCGCCCCGGGGCTGTAGGTGGCCACGCGCGGGCCCCCCACGTGCAGCGCCGCGCCCCCGGCCCCGTCAGAGCTGCTGTCCCCCAGGTCTTGCTGGGGCGTCCACGCGGCTGGCGAGGAGTCCTGAGTCTGATGGCATTTGAATAAAGTGAGTTGCACCATCTTATTTAATAATTTTAGTATTTTCCAGTTCGTAGTTTTTCATAAATGTTCTTAAGGAATCCAACATTCCAAATTCATTAAGTTTTTTTTTTGTAAGCCAACACTTTCGTTTTAATTATTGAATAGCTAATTTAATAAGAATTTGGCAAAATACCACGGGCCTGTTTCACAATGTACGTATAAATGGTCAAATAGATACGTAACAGATAAAAATATGTAGAGGATAAAACCCACAAGGTGGACAGACGACTTGGGTAAAGGATGCAGGAAGCCGTTTAATGCATCCGTTGAGTGTCTTATGGTGCCGGCACGTTAAAAGATTTGCACCAACCCTTCTCTTCCTATGGATGTCGTAAGAGGCGACTTCTAACAGGAGAACCGCCATAAGAAGACAGGCAGCAGCGTCTCCTCTCCACCATTGGCCAAACTGTGATCGCCAACCCGCCTGCCAAGCGTGGCAATTATGGGAAAATCCTCCTTTTTGAGAGGCCTGTGTCTAGCAGTGGACTGATTTAAGCTGGTGATGATGTGTGTTCAATGCAGGGCACTTCCAATCGGTCAATCTGGATGTGATTGAAATGATGATGATGATAACGACGACTTGGTACTTACGTGATGTCTCGGCGAATCCACCCTGTGGTCGCTGTGAGCGTGGTCACCCGAAATGCCGGAGTCGCCCGACTTGTCGGCCGACTGCTCGGACCGCGGCGACGACTTCGCCGATATATCGGCAGACATCTTCGTCTCGACTGCCAGTGGCTGGGTTTCTATGTAGGCAATTAAAAATAAATTTCAGTTTTTTTCCGTTATTCTGCTATTCGGGGTAGAAACAAATATAAGATTTCATCATTAACACAAGTGCTTTAGCTACTTACCTTAGGATCAGAGCAATGTATGTGATGCTGTCCAATATTTATATTTATTTATTAAAAGCGGTCAAGCCGTTCTTGACGTACAAAAGTGTGACTAACCCAACTGTGTTATAAGTATTTATATAGAGTTTGTCTTAATTTCTATCTACAGGGTTACATTGCTAGTAGTGCCAAATTTTAAAAATAAAATCTAGAGGAGCACTGCATAAAGTATTTGTTGGCAATTTGAACCTCTGGTTTGCGCGGGCGCTCCTGCTGTTAGAAATGTACCTTACATCGAAAAGGCTAAGGTTTGTTTTCGCGCGCCATTGTGACTATTATTGCATTGAACTTTGCAGTCCTAGGTTACGAATTTTTCATAATTGAGACAAGATTATCCACGCGTATCATCTTTGGTGGATAGAAATAAAATAAAAAAAAGTTTGTTTTTTAGATCGTTTATATCGTAGATCGATGTGAGTGAGTGTGAGATGTGAGTTACTGATTCTGAGTGGTCCCTGAAAAATTGGCACTACCTTGCAATGTAACCCTGTATTTTGTGTTTAATAATAAAAATATAACTATTGCACACATGCGAGCTCGCATAATTCCATAACTAGTCTTACCAGAAGCCAGATGAGCGTCCAAAGAAGCCAGCTGCCTCCACGCTGCCGCTGGTGAGAAGCGCGGCATGGAAGGCTGCTTCTTCGGTAGCGTGGGTCGCAGCCGGAGGGCGATACCCAGCGAACCCTCCGAACCATCTCCCTCCGATCCGTCAGAGGATAGCGCTGATTCAGATGATACTGCCGAAAAAACGATTAAATCAGATAATACACATTATTTTTCTAAAACTACGGGGGCGGATATTTGTAGAGGTTACACGGATTTTATAACGGATACCTATGACATGTATTGTAACGGTATTTCATATAAAACAGGCTGAAAAACTGAATCAGATTTTTGTGCCGTTTCTTTCTGGTCACCAGGGAAGTATGTAGGTATTAAGTCTTTGAAGCGGATGGTAAGGCAAACCAAATATTGTGAAAGTGCCCAGGCGAACCTTTAAATTAAAAAATGAGTAGAAAATGGCGATGATTGCAGCTGTATCTAATATAATAAGGTGGAAGCTGATCTCATCTACGAAATGACTACCTGTATTTAATAATGGAACTCTTATCTAGATCTGAATTACTTACAATTTTTAGTTTTGCAGTCTTCCTTTAACTTAGCATTGAACTTCTCAAACTCTGCGTCTTCATCGTGATAGCCCAGCAGCTTCTTCTCGATGAGGTGGAAGTTGCTGATCTCCTCAATGATGGGGCTGCCGAGCCCGGGGAAGTCTTTTAGGTGGTCCCGCGGCAAAGTCTGCTTGCTCTCGATCATGCCGAAGTAGAATTGTTTGGATGGCGCTGACTTTTGTCTGTGGAAAAAAATTTAGTTAGTACGAGATTTATAAAATATTTTAAATTCCATAAAAAAATATGATTATTTTTTACAAATTAGATCCGCAGATCCTGTTAAAAATTAGGATAAATACTTACTTTTCGGGTGCAGTTGCAATAGGTGCAGGGCAGTGTTTAGTTCCATTATCCTTTTTTCTAGTCGGTGAATGTTCAGGCGTAGATTCCTTTCCAGAAGCTTGACCTCTATCTGGTATTGTTCTGCCGCTTTCTTTACTGTCAAACTTTGATTTACTTACTATTGCGTTGCTCTTTGCATTAATTTTGCTTTGTGGGACAGCTGTCTTAGGTTTGACATCATTTGTTCGGCCTAAGGGCCGTCTATTGATTGCTGTTTTTGTAACCGGTTTAATAGCATTGCTCGTTTTAAGACTAGACTCTTTGACTTTGCTCTGGACTGCTGATTTCGTTGGGTTTGGTTTTTGCGCGCTCGGTTTATCGTTATGACTAGTTTTGTTTTCACTAACATTAATTTTACTGCCTAATTCGTTTCTTATTCTACTTGTAGCCTTTTTCAGTTCAGCTTGGAATTCATCTTTTTCTTCATTATTCTTTATCAATAGTGAAGGAAGAGATTTTCTTAAAGGCTTACTACTGTCCGCTAACGGGCTAAGATGACTTCCTTTCAGTTGTTCGCCTATGGCTTTCATTTTGTTTTCGTGTATGGCTTTGGGAGATTCACTCTCTTTCTCACTGACATGTAAAGTATTGTCAAATGTCTTTTCTCTTCTTAAGGAAGGTTGTTCACTGTCTTCCCTCTTGAATCTTTCGGAATATCTGAAATTTCTATTTAAGAGCGGTGTCTTCCACGCTTCGTTCTGTTCATTTGTCTTGGATGTTTTCGCTCTACACCCGCTGACTCTATCCGTCCTTGTCTTCCTGTAATCTTGTTTCGTTTGTAATATTCGTTCCTCTCTTTTCAGAGATGCGGTGCTCTGCACCATATCTTTGTTATCTGGATACTTGTAGTGTTGCTCTTTGTCTTTGCAGGGTGACCTGTACCTCCTTTCAAAGGCTTGACTCTCATTATAATCTAAGGATCTGTATTCTGTATTGCTAGTTCTGTAAGCTGGTTTACTATCTAATTGACCGTTCAGTTTTTTGGTTTCGTTTCTAGTTTTGAAAAGCCTCAGTTTCCTTTGGGGTTCTGCTCTCGCGTTCCCTTCGCTGGAATCTGGCGATGAACCCTCACAGTTCTAGAAATAAAAAAATAATAAGTAAAAACTAGTGGTAAGATGGAAAATCATATTTTTAAATTATTTTAAGATCACAGGAATACTTACATCAATGGTAGGAGGAGGTGGTGCTCGATATTTTTTCCTAAAATGCTTATTACATTTGGGCTTTTGCTGTTCTTCTTCAATCCTTAGATCAGGTTCTGAGCCAAATCTTTTGTTTATACTGCTACCTGGAACAGATAATTAAATAGTCTTACATGGTGCTATGGTAAATTATCTTAAGGTGTCACGATTAAATTTTCTCAATATGAAGCCTCTTTTCTTTAAATAAAGCCGAGCGTATGGTGAAATGACTTTTTAAATCTATTACGTTAAAAGTCTGATCTGCCTTTTATGTCATCAGCAGCAGCTTATTACTCTGGATCTAAAAGACCTTCTGCAAATGGTCGTATCACAGCAATATTAGACTTACTGTCACTATGTCTAAGGTCGAGGTTTGTGTGCGACCGGTGCAACGGGTCCCGCTCCCGGCTACGCTGCTCCCCACCCTCGCCAGAGGCGCCCGCTGACCGGGACCGGTACATTATGTTTGAGTGCTGGAAACAAACAGATATAAACATTTTAATAAATATAAGCAACCACATTCAAAAGCTACAAAACAAACAAGTAGTTTAGGTTACACTAAATTCTGATATTATGTATTTCTTATTAGGATTTTGTGAAGAAAAACTGTTTACTTACGATTACCGATTACTATTTACTGATGATACGTGTGATATTGAGGACCAAGGTTCACTTACCACATGTCCCTCGATATGTCGAGACAGGCTGGTGGCCGTTGATTTTGCCATCTTTCTGCAGGATGGCATCATTCGATAGTACATAATTGCAGGATGTCACCAGTCACAGGGAGAGCCAGGGTTAACTTTATGTCCATGCGGGACCCTGGAGCCGTCGTGCAGCGTGGGAGGCAGGCTGGCGGCCGCAGATGTAGCCACGTGGCTGTATAGTGGCATCATTGAGCCAGGGTTCACTTACCACGTGTCCATGCGGGACCCTGGACCCATCGTGCAGCGTGGAGGCAGGCCGGCGGCCGCAGATGTAGCCACGTGGCTGTATGGTGGCATCATTGAGCCAGGGTTCACTTACCACGTGTCCATGCGGGACCCTGGACCCGTCGTGCAGCGTTGAGGCTGGCCGACGGCCACTGATGGTGCCGCCCGACTGCAAGATGGCGCCATTGTCGGTGCTGCGCAGGTGCGGCGACTCTGGCAACGATGGCAGCACCTGAAAATGTTTGTTTTTCTGTGAAACAAAAGTTAGGACTGAACTATGTAATGTGGTGTGTGATAGATGATTGAGACAACGTAACGGATTCAAATCGCCTTATAAATTGCTAATAATGTTTAACGGTGAAGTTCTTCAAGTAGAAGAGATGGGTGCATTGAATGAGGCCTATGCCCAATGTGCCTCCGATAACTGGCTGATAATGTGTTTGGATGTTTCATGATAGAGATGGCGCTATGGCGGATCTACTCCAAAAAGAAAAATACTTAACAAATTTATGACATTGTTACAAGAATCGTCATTCTGTCAAAACTGTATGGGATTGAAAATAAATAGCACTTGAAAAAAAAAATCATCTACCTCAGATGGGACTCGAACCCACGTCCCATCGCATGCCGGGCGAGCATATAGCTACAACATTACTCAGAGATACACTGGCTTCGACAGCGAGAAAGAACACTTGAGAAATTTCATCGTGTCACGTGACGTCCTCGGTAGCTTAGTTGGTTCGAGTCCCACCTGAGGTCGATATTTTTTTTCAAGTGTTATTTATCTTCAATTAAACCTTCCCTGGAATTGCTAAAAACAATAATTTTCAACTGTATAGGATTGTTTTCGTGTGCTACTTATTTCAGTGTTTTATACAATATCTGTAATATCGACAAAAAATATAACTCTTCGGTTACCTTCGGCGCGTGTCGGGGCGGCTCGTGGGGCAGCGTGTGCGCTCGGCGCGCGCGCTGCGGCGGCGCGGGCGCAGGCTGGCTGCCCGCCTGGCCCATGCCGCTCTACCAGGCGACACGCATCTGGAAATAGACCAGTATTGTTAAAACGGGTAGTTATATAAGGTCAGATTTTATTAGAGTATATCCTGTTAACCTGTGACTATATAGGTAAAAAGCAATCGTAAAAACCAATTTTCAAATGTGTACCATAAAAACTAAAAAAGTTGATAATCAAAATCAACAACATTGACTTCATATTGCATAAACTCGTCCTATCTTTGGTACGGTTAACCATTTGATTATCCGTCTTATTCCTTCCCCTTGTACAAAGCGAGAAAGAGTTGAAGATGCGACGAGTTTATGCAATATGAAGTCGATGTTGTTATTTTGTAATTTATTTTTAACTTTTTTAGTTTTTATGATAGACATTTGAAAGTTGGTTTTTACGATTGCTTTTCACTTATATAGTCACAGGTTAACAGGATGTACACTAATTAAATCGGACCTTATATATCTTCTAGCCTAATTTATTTGCCTGACAGTGATAGCAGCTACGCATGGAGAAAAGAACAGACTTGTACAGGTACTTTAGTTATACTGGATGAATTTTTTTACCGTCAAGAAATTAAACGTGTGAGATAAGTAAATGATATAGGTGATGATAACATGATAATTTAAAAAAAAAGTTGATATTTTTATTTTATTTTTATCACCTATTTATCCTCATAAACATCTAATTCTAAGTTAATTTTGACTAACTGATCATTAAAAAAAGAATATTGGTAAAATAATAATGAAAATATGTAACCGACGAAAACTCGAATGCATATTCACTGATGTATTCTATGTTTATGCATTTTTTGGACATTCCAAAATTTATAAAATCTGTTGTATTTTATAAACATACTCACATAATATCATATAGTTTTAGGTACAGAATACACAGTTATTTTTTCCTGACGGTAAAAAATGTCATTCAGTATATAAAGTCTAGTGATTTTACTAATTTGAACCTTACTAGTTTAGGCTGCCACAAATAATAGGTACCATGACTCAGCCTAAAGGGTTTGTATTTATGCTCTTTTATGTTTCGAAGTGACTTTACAGTGGATAAATGGCATGATAAGAAAGTATATCTATAAGTAAACGTTTTCTATGTATATTTAATAATAATATACATAGAACACATACACACACACACATACTTTGGTCCGTCAGTAGCAGGGGCGTGCGGTGCATATAGGCAATGCGGCAGTGCCTACCTGATAATGAAATCAGGTAGGCTGTAGGTACTTACAAAACGTGCGTCATTGATGAAAACCACGGATTTTCATTAATAAAACACCGACGTAAGTATCTACTGCCTACCTCGAAATAAAATGAATGCCCGCCACTGGTCAGTAGGTAAGTAATGGCAACTGCGTTACGACATACCAAATAACTTTTTTTTAGGGTATTCCTCAGGACGAGATTGTTTTTAACTTTATTATTTTTTTTTGTAACTAAAGCAAAATTCTAATTCAAACGTTTTTTTATGTCTTTCTTGTTTAGCTCTGATATCATTTCTTATTTTACTAAAGTGTGTTTAATTAATCCTTTGTCCAAATACATAATGTTCACAATATCACTTATTCTCAATCAGAGCCCAAGAAATCTCTATCTCTTGCACCTACCCTGTAGCATCGTATATAGAAAAAAGGTACACAAACTGCATTCTTATATAAAAAATCATAGATTTGGTGGTAATTAATTTTAATGTCTCTCCAGAGTCGGGTCTCCGGCAAAAGTTATGTCCCACCGTTAAAATTAATTTTAATATGCGCCTGCGCACATATTTCAATTTTAATAGCTTGACACCGAATCCTTAGTCACGAGATCTAATGTTTTGATTCTAATAGTGTTGGGACCGTTTTAGTACCCTTTTAAAATCGGGAGTACATATTACTGCTTTTGTACATCAAAACTTTTAAATTACTTAGACTTTTGTAGGTCCTGGCATGTAATGTACCTTTGTGTCAATTAAGGGATTTTAACCGTACCTATGTATGCGCTTAAGATTTCTTTTATTCCGTCTCCTATCGTCTTACATTACAGAATAATAATATGATTATTCTTCGATTTGAATATTATTATTTTTCTTTTAACGTTTTATTCTTTTTTTTGTACGCTTGAACGCGATCCGTGATAAGTTAGAATAAACCTCTATTAACAGGTAATTAGAAAAAGACAATATTGAAGTAAATAAAAACTGGTTTGATAACAATAATTTTGTGTATCGAATAAAATATATTTCTCACTGTTAATGATGATGACACATCGCAATAACTGTTGCAGCATGAACCTATTTGTACCCTGTTAACAAATTGTCCACGACTCAGAATTTAATAATAACAAAGGTATTACGACTGCCCAATTTAAATAAATGAAGCTGGCATGAAACATCATAAAAATTAGAGCAATAACATTCTGACGAGTCATTTCGTAATAATGTATCATTAGCTGTCAAAATTTAAAGTTACGCCCGAAGCAGAGTCTTGTTACGACACTAACCTGCTACTGCTCACATCTATTTTTCTTTAAATTACCCAACCCTCTAGCACTTAAGATATTTTAACCAAAAAAAAGAAAGAAAAAATCTTCCTGTGAGGTTCTTCAAAACTTTTTCGGCAATTTATGCTTCGTAATAGTTCTTTAGATTTATGGGAAAAGAAAGCGCCGCTTGCGCAGCCTAATGAGAGATTACAAATAACCGGCAATATTTTGTGAAGCCTTTGTGGGACGATGAACTGGACAAGGTCATTGGGTCAAGGTAGCCGTCAGGGTTCGGTGTGAAGGTGGATATGTGAGATCATTTATCTTTTTTGTTTAGCAAAATAAATAAACACAATCCTTCAAATATTGATCATTGAGGAAAATAAAACGATTTGTAGCTGATTTTTATGTGTAAATGTCCAAGCTTAGGAAAGAGAAGTTATTAAACCCGATTGTACCCAAAGAGTTCTAATTTATATGGGAATTATAACCCCGCGAAAATGAAGAATTTGTCACCAAACTTCTACCTCCTATTTCGTTCTCTCTCAATTTCTAAATATCCTGAAGGATGCTCACATTGTATACGGTATTCAAAGAACCTTTGTCTAATTGAAGTTTCAGGTCCAGCAGCTTCGGCTTTAGTTGATCTGTCATTCCGACATCTGTTCTTTATATAAACTAATATTTACATTTCGTTATATATTTTCAACATAATAACACAGCACAAGGTTGTGCACCGTGTACATACTCATAGATGTAACATAAATAGCGCTCTATCTCGCCAACAATATGTGTTCAACATAAATTACTGAGTAGATAACAAATGAGTCACGATCTCGATAAACATTCAATTGTTACACCTTGCTGTTGGTGATAAAACTGGTAAATGTCTACATGTGTCGCAAATGCGCGCGCGCAGCCGGCCTTGACACCGCGAGGGCGCGACCTCTGGCAGCCTAAGGCGTAAACTTACCAGCTGCAAGAAATGTTACCAAGATGAATGAGAGGTGAAGTTTGTTTGGATCTAAAGTCATCGTAACTACTAATTCGATTATATTTTGATCAATACTTTATAATACCTCCAGATGTACAGTTACCTATAAAAGGTAAAGGTCATTCACCAGATTTTCAACTTCAAGTTTGATTCATAGAGTTCTAATTTGACTGTTGGTGGTATACCTACCTCTAGATGAGCAGTTTGTAATAAAACGCCTCAGTCAAGTGCTAAATGTCGTCAGTCAGTCCGACGAGTCGCACACATTCCGTTTGTGGTACGTGATCCAGAACATAATCAATAATTTGTTTCTGTATAATAATGTCTAGATTGAAAACCAATGCTTATGTATCATGGATTCTTGGACTATTAAAATAAGTTACATCTTGTAAGTCCGTTCTCCTGTTAGTTTATTTTGATCTCGGATTAATAAACACAAACGTCCAATCTCGTTTCAATTTATCTATTTATTTATTTTTTTAAGTCGATTGACGAAAGTCGCGTTTACTTACCTTGGCAACATGTGATAATAGATTGTCTACAGGACAGGCCTAGCCTAGTGTAGAAATCTTGGCAACCATTTAGCCTTACGAAGCGTGTACAATGTTAGCATCTAGTGTCTAAAACAATGTACTACCTACTATGTAAAAACCATGCTAATGTTGTTAAATAAACTTATTATTATTATTATTATATTTTTCTATTGTCTATGCCGTGATTGGTAATGCGTGTGCGTTCCCGCCCAGTGGGCATTGTTCTGCTAAGTTCCGCCTAGGAAACTTTATGTAAATCATTGCCCCATTCATTATGCGTATGAATATTAATCAGTTGAATTACTTATTGATCTCAATCGTTTTTATTACTCGATCATGAACTAATACGGACCTGGAAAATAAGTATGAAAAAATGGTACTATAAAATATTTTGTCTAGGCAAAGAAAAACAATTTAGAGCGGTACAATTTAAGATGTCTTAACATTAATAAAACCGAGTCTTTTATCGCGACCATATCAAAAAATTGCATGTAGAAAAAGTCAAAATTAGAGTTAGTAGAAGATGATATTGATCTCTGAAAGGTAAACCCCAAATATGGTTCGTAGTCATAAGGACAAACCAACTGTTGAAATTATTTTAGGAAACAAAGGTGACACAAAATTGTATTCATTTTTAGATGCAAAGTTTGAGGGATAGGTTTATAGGTAATTCCTTTTTTTTGCGTAGAATAATTTAAACTCAATGAATCTCTATAGGTTTATCTACTATACAGGTTGACTTTTTTATCACCATCCAAACCTGAGCAGAGTCCCGTGATACAAACGAATAACTCTTTCTATTGGACTAACTCTCTAACTGCAAAAAAAATCCATACATTTTGGTCCAATTAATATTGATATTTTGTATGGAACAGCTGTTTTTTTGCAGTTTGAGAGTTGGCCCAATAGAAAGAGCTGTTCGTTTGTATCACGGGAGTCTTATCAGAAGGTTTGGATGGTAATAAAAAGGCAACATGTATAACTTTGGTAGTCGGATCAACAGATGTCCCAGTGCTAGTCCATTGACACCGAACGGACATAGTGAAACTGCGATGGTATGAAAGCTCAGATGTACTGTAGCTGTTATTAACGCGATGAAGAGCGTCCGGAGAAAATGCACATACTCGTAAATGTAGGTACCTACTCGGTACAATTGCTCGGATGTCACTGCGCAATGCGCATGAGTGATGTAGGGTTATCAAGGTGCAGTTAATTATCGATTTTGGTGATTTAGAAGAGAATACACCAGCTTTGGTATTTTAAATTCTGCTGGGTCCATGATTCATTTTTACGGTTCCGTACCCAAAGGGTAAAACGGGCTATTACTAAGGCTCCACTGTCCGTCTGTCTGTCTGTCCGTCTGTCTGTATCTCATGAACTGTAATAGTTAGAGAGTTGAAAATTTCACAGATGATGTATTTCTGTTGCCGCTAACAATAAATACTGAAAAACAAAAAACAAAAATATTTAAAGGGGCTCCCATACAACAAACGTGATTTTTTTGCCGTTTTTATAGATAATGGTACGGAACCCTTCGCGTGCGAGTCCGACTCGCACTTGGCTGGTTTTTTTCGTTAAGCGCTTAGTCCCCTAAAGAACGAGAGAGCTAAGAGTGTGGGTTGCTGGTGGTAAATTGTAAGTAATATAATTACATTTTGATTAGTATTCAGCTTCGTCCCTTCTCTAGTCGGGGTACAGTTAACAAAGATATAGCAATTCAAGATATAACCATCTAATTAGCAAACATTGGCTTAGAGGCAACTCTTGAAAAAGAAAACTAAAAATAATTTAAAATTGCAAAGATATGTAATCTAGAACTTGATAATGAAAACACTATCGACAATGAGTGCACATTCGATACAGATCAGCGATCTCACAGTTAGAGGCACGGTCCATCGCGCACACCCCTGCAGGCGAGTCTGCGCAGTGCGCCCGCGCACCCACTTTCTTTATGATAATCGCCGCGCTGGTGATAGAGATGCGCTGGCCCAGTCCGATCGCAGATCGAAAGTAAGTTGACGTCTGTCAAGATTCGAGCTCTTAGCTTAGCCATCAAACAAAACTGATCATGCCATCTTTACAGGACGAGCATTCATCTAAATGGCTTTAAACTTGATCGGTTTGGATCATAGATAGGCTGTATGTCTCATGTCATGCGGTCTTGTCAAAAGACATCAATATAAACATTCTAAACACATTCTTATCTCATGTGGTTCCAATATGAAGATTATTCATAATATTCATAGGAAGTTGGAGATTCCGCCGTTTTCATTGATTATTTTTACGGTATTTACTTACTTTTTTTCAGAAGTTCAATTGTCTTCTCCTATGTTTTCTTTTATTTTCAGTAATTGATTTGTTTTTCTGATTCTCACTTTCTTTTCTCCATTAATTTTTTTTGATGATGTTTTTTTGTGTCTCTTGTGTTTTCCGATGTTCATTAATTGATTTTTAATGTATATTCAATGATTTATCTATTAATTATATTATATGTACTGTACAGTTACTTAACACTCTACTAGCACTCAATAAAATATTCTTTAATTGAAGATAAATAACACTTGAAAAAAATCATCGACCTCAGGTGGGACTCGAACCCACGTCCCATCGCAAGCCGAGCGAGTGCGATGGGATTTGGGTTCGAGTCCCACCTGAGGTCGATGTTTTTTTTTTCAAGTGTTATTTATCTTCAATTAAAACCTTGCATTTAATTGCTAAAAACAAACATTTACAAAATATGCTTTATCATTTTTATTTTCTAAACTTACCAATCTACCGTCATAAAATAAGAATATCTAAGTATTTTTAATACTAGCTATGGCTATCACTTACATCATGAGTATCCTTAATATTATCTGGCTGCTTCATTCTGGACCAGCTAATATCGATATCAATATCGATTACTTCCTGATAGTCGGTTACGGTTGGAAAATTGTTTAACTACTCATAACTAGAGGATTACTTCAGATTAGCTCTAGTTCATTACAAGTAAGGGAGTACGCAGATTGGGCTTTTTACACGCGTAAGCTACGTGCGCTAACGAATGAATACACTCTTTTCTAGTGCCTTCGCGAGAAGCAATTTGTGTTACCAAAAGCGTTGTTCGGTTCAAATATTTTTTATAAGGCTGGTATTAGAGAAAGATCATAAACGTGTGTAAAACGCGTAATCTGTGAACTCTGCCAGCCGTGGAGGACAATTATCGTGTATGATTTACGGAGCAGCCTGGCTATAAATAAGGATTAATGGGGACTATCGGGCTTTGTGTAATTTATAGGAGCCCGCGCTGAGTCACCTCAGATAATCGCAGGACTGGACTAGGCGGTTGGACTAGACGATTGTGGTTTGTGATGCGCCTGATGACAAAAAAGCAAGTTTCTAACATGGCGCTTGCAATGTTAAATGGTGACTCAAAGAGAAACTGACTATTAAGTTGTAAGAAAGTGTAATACAAGACATAATTTGGGACAGCAGTTGCGGCTTAGAAGTATTAAATATTTTTAGATATTTTGAGCAAGATTTCAAATAAAAATAAAAACGCATATGGAATTTATGCGTGGACATTAACCATTTGTTAAAATAAAATATAGATGCAATCTATATTGCACACCAAAAATAAAAGTCACAGTTGATATTTACAAAAAGATGACCAGACAACTTCAGGCAGAGGACAACTATAATGAAAAGAGGTGAAAGTGGTAATGCAGTTGTTTAAATTCGTTTAAAATACAAACGAAACGAATTAATCTGTTACTTAGCAAAAAGTATCTGCTTGATGCAGCAAAATGAACGTTTCGTAAATCCAGAAAGATTACATTAAACTTTGACGACGTACTCATTGTAAGTCTGTGGTAACTATTACAAATAGAGTAATTCCCAAGTATATCACAGCATCTCATCGTCTAGTCTAGAACAAGAAGATGCTATCACTCAGAACCAGGGCGTGCTCAGTTACCACATTAGGCCCTTCTCACGCGCAACCCGCGCTTATCTGTCGATCTGCGCTAAACTGTGCCGAATGAGCATAGCTAATAGATTAGGGTTACCAGATTAACGAGTTTCCCAAGTTGAGGTAATTATTGAGACTTATTTAATACGGTTGGTTGTCATATAAGTCTTAGCCCCCTGTAAGCCCTGCCTTCGCCGATTGCGGTAGAAGTAAATTTGAGAAAAAATGTGTTTTCCAAAATCTTTAAGCGTTTAACAAAATACTTTGTCTAACTAACTCCTTAACTTTTACCGTGCAACTTTAAGTAAACACGTATGTACTTATATCCAAGATAAGACAGTTTTATTGACTTTACGAATCAAACCTACCAGCTTTTGCGCGGAATATAATAGTTTACCAACCACGAATCACGCATACAAACAATTCACAAAGGAAGAAACATACACCTGGCAACACTGCAACAGATTCTCATAGAAGCATGATCTCTCCGGCCGAGATGCGTCGCCGGCGGCCGTCATTAAACGGAACAGTTAGCTGCGCCGGCGCACGGACGCGGAAAATTATTCCGCGCTTCCGCGATCTGCGCACAAAGGCTGGGAATCTGCGGAGATCCTTTGATTAACGCGGCGGGTGTTGAATGGCGATAAGGACTATTATTGATCAATCTTAGTAGTAGGTAGCTAGTTGCTTTAAGTTAAAGAAGCCGACCATTGACGAAATGGGTTGTTTTAAAATTGACTGTTACAGGAGCCCAAAAGCAAGAAATTACAAAACTGCTTTGCGAAACATAAATTGACATTAAAAATAAATATTGGATAAATATTGGACAACATCACATACATTGCTCTGATCCTAAGCTAAGTAACTAAAGCACTTGTGTTATAAAAATCAGAAACAACGACGGTACCACAACACCCAGACCCGGCACAATATAGAAAAGTTCGTTTTCTACATTGACTCGACCGGGGATCGAACCCGGAACCTCAGAGATGGCGGCGCCATTATATAGTCCGGCGTACTCGCCTCTCGGCTACGGAGGTCGTCAATTTATGAGTATTAGATCAGTCATACAAAATACTCACATCAATTGTCATGATTTCGAAGTAAGGAATTCATTACATTTATGTAATAAGGTGAATTTGCTATCGGCTGCAGCATAGTTTGATAATAACCCCAACCTAGATTACCATTACTACCCAGAGTACCCATGCGGTGTTTCAGTTATCGTTGGTAAAATATTATAGATCAGGGAGGTAACCACGAACTCTTGACATTGTTTTAAGAGTTCATTCCCCCTGTACAGTAGATAGAAACGTTTTTTTTAATTAGTTTGCGTGACATTAGCCCATGTTATAAAGAGCTATTGGAACATTATTTGATGATCATGCCATGCGCTGATGCGGAAGCGTTACAAGGACCATTGAATCTACTCCTACTTTTTCTGGCGATAAAGATGGCATCTCCCCATTCATAGCAATGGCGATTGTCATATCAGAGATTTAATAATGTTCTTTCAAGCGTTATACCAACTTATCGTGGGATAGGTTTTGTCACTGACGATAGTCACGCACATATGGTACATGAATTATGCTCTTAAAATTGTATAAATCATTAAGAAAAAAGTCTAAGCGTAAGTATAGTTATTTAATAATTTACTGCGCCACTATAGACAATTTTTTCTTCAGGTATATCTCACACCAGGGCCCTAACCATGAACTCTTAAAACAATCCCAAAGTTGTCAAATCTGTCAATTTTGGTACGTCATTTCATACAAAATTTGACAGAAATGATAATGTTTGACAGATTTGTGATTGTTTAAACAGTTCATGGTTAGGGCCCTGGTCCATAACCATGAACTCTTAAAACAATCTCAAAGTTGTCAAATCTGTCAATTTTGGTACGTCATTTCATACAAAATTTGACAGAAATGATAATGTTTGACAGATTTGGGATTGTTTTAACAGTTCATGGTTAGGGCCCTGAAGTGCGATTATAAGATAAAGTGTAAATAATTTTGTCTATTAAGACTTGTGAGTTGAATTTTATTATTATGTAGCATAGTTGCAAGGCAATAAACGAAAAATAAGGAACACAATTAAATGTTTGCATCCCACTGCATGTCTCTAGATTTTTTTTGAAATCTATGCCCAGATTTATTCCACAAACGATGAGGAAACTTGCACATTCAGATAATAAAGCTGTATACTATGGTCCTAAAATGGTATCGTTTTCATATCTAAGAGCTACGAAGGTTGATTGCTCACCAGTCGAATCTTGAATCATGATTCGTGGTCAAAGCATACCCCGACCAGAAACGGGACAAGGCGTTAGGCAGGAGATTTATGTTTTTGATGGAATATAACAAGATCACTTCAGCCGACCTAACTTCATTCGCATCTAGATCGGATCGCGTAAGTAAAACGGTAAATTGCTTCGCGACACGCGAGCCATCTTGTGCGTATCACGAGCAAATTCCACAGTAGCTAATGTGGGTATGTTTATAATTGATGAAGGAACAGTAAACTCGGTAACCAGTAAACTTGCTCAGTGTTGTAAGGAGCGTCCCACTAAAATGGTCCATAAATACAACAAAATTGACTTTCGTCATCCTACTCCATAAAACCATCGACCTCAGGATGATTTTTTCAAGTGTTATTTATCTTTAATAAAACCTTGCATGGAATTGCTAAAACAAAAATTTACAATCCCACTCCATAGATTGATTGCTCGAAACAACGAAAGAATGCTCCACTAAGAGGGTATCTTTTTTTTTAATTTTGACGAACCGCATACTCGAGTGCTGCGTAAAACGATGTCTTTTAGTACGAAACTTTATAATAATGTTATTTTTACCTACCTTATCCAGAAACTTCAGTTTAACGATAGTAGAGGGTTGGTTCGGAGTAAGAACAGTGACATGTTTGCGAATTAATTTGTATGGATGGTTTCTCGAATACTTACCTACCTTCAACTCGCACTCCGTCAACCGCTTCCACGCTTTGTGATGTCAAAGAGGCAGCAACTAAGGTAACCTAACCATCATGATATGAAGGTCTGATGATTACTGAATCTTCCTCTATTATGTCATGATCGTCTGTAGAAAATCGCTTTATCGATTCATTGAAATCGATCATTTGAAGTCCAATGATATTTGCGGCAATTTATTTGTCATATTATTTAGACATTCGTTTTGCTTTCTTGCGTGAGATTAGGTTTAATACGGCTCTTGATTAAACGTTGATCTTTATAAGTTATTGAAGAATAGCCGACCTATTCTTGCGTCCTGCTAGAATAAGTCGGATTCTGATTGATTAAACAATCTAAGTAGTTAGAGAACCTGGAGGCGTATTATTGAAGGGTTCGAATTCCAATTAGCATATGAAATTGTAAGAATCGTTACAAGTTCCTAGGAGTTCGTATGCGACTATTGTGAATTCGTATGCGAATTGGAAATCGAAAGAGGCTCTTTGGCTCTGATTGCTAAAGTACCAAGTACCAACCATCCAGAAACAAGAAAAAGTACCTTAGAGTAGAGCATTAGAGTTGAGGATAGTTTTATAAGATCCTGAACTTTTATGAGCACTAACATCGACTAAGAATACCGATACCAAATTAAGTTTAGCAATTTATTCTTGCATTAGTTCCGAGTACAAGTTTCTTGTCTTACACCAGAGTTCATGAATGGACGTCCGGTCAGAGGCGATGAACCGTCGTCTGTCCCGCTCGCACGCGCGCCGCGCTGTCTGCGCGGGAGTGCTGACCGGAAGTCAGGCTGTATCGGTACATTTATTGGCTGGTTTTTGGATTCGTATCTGACTAATATTTAATCAAATTAGCTAGGAGTAGCAAAGTTTGGATTTCAAATGACGAACCGAGTGGCGCAGTAGTTCGTCGAAAGAAGTGGATTTCGGGTCAATTTAGAAAAAAAAAATAGAAAAATAATTTGTCCTTGAAACAAGGATATTAATAGGCTAGTTGACACCACCAATCAATTGACATACTTTTTATGAGCTGTCAAAACGCACCTCTTCCATAAAACTTGTATGGCGATATCGGATTATGACGTCACTGTCCAGCTAACTCAACTGCCTTACATTTTATCGATTTTAAGCAATTAAAAATCAGTTTTTCTAATAAATGATATTTTACCGGTTTTTAAGGCCTAAAATAGAGTGTTAGTTTTAATAAATGATACCTTAGATTTATTTAAGAATAGTGTCAACTTCCCTATTCCTTAAATTTCGATTTCCTTAGATTTCCTAACATTCCGAGAAAAACATAAAAAGGAACTGTCTATAAATATTACAGTTTGGCTGTCGCATCATTTTCAATATTTACAGTAATGTAATGGGACGATGTACAGTCAACAGCACGTCGATCTACCCAAAATGACAAAAATTCTTCAATAGATTTTCAACTTTAAGCCTGACTTATAGAGATCATTTTCAAATGAGAAGATTTGACATTTTGTGGTAGGTCGACGAGCTGTTGTCCGTACTAAGAAGAATAACTCTGCTACCTTGTATTTAAAACCTTTGTGAAATGGAGAAAGTGAAATGCCATAAGAATTATGTAAAACTTGTAGTACACTAAGTAATTTAGAATTAAAATACATACGATTAAAGAATGAGAGAGAGAGAGAGCCTCATTTAAAATCAGAGATACGATTTCACTGCAATTAAGTTACTAGAAAATATAGTATTGATAATTTTAAATGAAGATTATGCAAACAAACTTTATCATAAAGTTAAACAAGCAAAAACAAAAGGTAACCATGAATTTCGTGGATAAATAAATTCCATAATAAGCAATTAGTACCTACCTTTTTATTTTCCATCAATCCGTGACACATAATTTAGAAAAATTGTAAAATTTAGTTTTTATTGCGATTCGACAGTAGGTAGAGACAGCTCAATTAGAGTGACCTTTACGGCTGAACAGAGGTCGGGGTTCAAACTAGTGTTGTACTGCACAATTTTATCGATAGTATTGGAATTTGACTAAAGGAAACATAGCACCAAGATAGGGGAAATATTGAATCACATTCAATGTTAACTAATAAAACTTCCTTTACTATAAAGTTTAAAATTTTTGTCACTTTTTTGTATGTTGTTTTCAATTCTATTTTGTACTTGAGCCTTATATTATGTGTGTCAAATAAATTTTATTCTAAAATATACCTTAAAAGCGACAACACCAGTTAAAGTAAGTAACAAAGTTGCGGAAAAAGGATGAGAAGATTTATTACCACCTAGATTTTGATATGCACCGTTGAAGCTTTGACCTTTCGGAAATAACAAGAAAGTACAGACAAATTGGAGCTGAGATAAAAACTATGGGAAGAACCAGGCTAGCTGTCTAATGGTTTTCTGAATCTGAAGTTTATATGTTTAATTTATTTTCTTTAATATTTGGTTACCTATGTTTATTGACAACTATATAAATCGGTAGAGTTACGTTAAAACTACTAAAAAGAATTCAACAGAGAGAAGCATTTTATGTTTATGTTTTCTCTTGACACCATAATTGTAATATTATAAAAAGAAATGGGGGTATCTTTACGATTTTTTAAAATGACACTAATTGCTTACATAATAAGGCTAGCTAATTTAACTAAAGTGTTAAGAGCCGGTGATAAAATGCTTTCCTAATACAGAGTATTGGTTGTAAACTGCATTTCGTATGTAATTGTTATATTTTACAGATGTGTCTTAATTACAATACGTAAAAGTATCAATAATGTTGGTTACAATACTTAAAACAAGATTGTAATGTTAAAACTTTTTAAACCACCTAACTTGGAACTTTAATCCCTAGTCTTATGAAAGTTTAATCAGATTCCGAAACTTTGACAAGTCCTCATATAATATTATTGTGTATTGTAAATTGTAATAAGCTTTAAAAAAACAACTACTACTAATATACTTTTATTTACGGTAAGTTTCATTTTACTTGTAGAGAAGGTGCATGGAGGACACTCCTTTCTAAGTCATATAAAGAATTTAACTATCTTCATTGCCACGTATGCCATATTTTTGTCTACACAATTACTATTGTTAGTAACTTTGACCTTTGAAATATTTAGAATCTTTGTTAGATTCTCATAAGAAAGTTCCATAACATAAAATTTTCACGTTTATTGCCTATTTATGATGTCCGGCTTAGTCTCATTTCTGCCACACTTTTTTCGAGCACGCATTATCATATTCACTATAATATCTGGGCTTGGGGAATCAGAGCGTGCGCACGCGCCGTTCACAAAATTGTATAGTTCTACATTAATTGCGTTAGTGATGTGCTGGTTACTAGTTTTTGTGGATTAATAAACTAGAATCGAAATCATACTAGGTACGCATGTCAACATGAAATGTAAATGTCCCACCTGAGGTCGATGATTTTTTTCAAGTGTTATTTATCTTCGATGAAATGTAAAATTTTTAATGATCGTAAATGTATTGTATGTATAGCTAATGGTATTTGAAAAATTTGAACTTGAACAAAAACTGCAAATCATAATCATCGTGAAGAAGAGAGTCAACTTTAAGTTTAATCTTAACTCATTAGAGCGCCAAAGCGGTCAACATTAACCCCTGGATAATATTTTTTCTATTGTGTATGGTTTTGTGGCAGTCAAAGGCCTTACCTATCAAGATTCAATTACCCACCGGTGGCCGCGTAACAATAAAATGTTCATTGTGTCTCTTTGCCGTGGCCTGACGGGTGCAATTGAACAACTATCACTATACAAAAATGATGCATTTTTTTTATTGAAGCTATTATATTTCAAATTGCAAATGTAATTTTATCGACTCCATCGATATTCGACATGACAATTAGTGTCACATCTCTAAATTGCGTTAGGTTCGATGTGCAAACAGAAACAATGCGTTGTTCATCTCGTTACTGGCACACGAGGCTAATTAACCAGCTTTTGGGCTCTAAGGCAAACTAGTTGACTATTGATAGTAACAGTTTACATTGTACGAATTGTACCGTTTACAGAAACAATAATTAAAATGGAATGGTGTCAATTTTTGTTGTAAAATAAAAAGAGCAAATTTTATGCTTAAAGAATGAAGACAAAGTTAATTAAGTATCCTATCAGGATGAGAAAAATAATTACCAGTGGGTTCAAGACTTTAAAGTCTATGAATCTATGTATCTATTCAGCCTATTGCAGTCTACTGCTGGACGAAAGCCTCCCCCAAAGAGCACGATCTCCTGCTTTTTCCATCCAGCCACTGCCAGTCATCTTCCTAAGGTCGTCGGTCTATCAGGATGGGAGGCGTCCTACACTACGTTTGCCAAGACTTTCAAGTAGACCGTATAATAATCGAACATACCGTCAATTATATTAGGTCTTATTTAATAAAAATGTTTTTTCCACCAATCAACGTATGTGTCTAACCCAAAACATTGTAATCAAAGTTACTAGATCGTTATTTAGTATGTCAAACCGTTGATGGACATACTTGAACATTATACGAAATCCCCGACTTATGTACAAATGTTCTGCTTATCAGACAAACGTCGTTCGTTTATTTTTTATATGATATGTTCCAATTATTGTTAAGAGAGAACTTAATATTACTAATTACAAACAATCGGTTTTTAATTTTAAGCAAAATATGTAAGTACAAAATAATCCTTCTCTATAGTCCATTCATTCGTTGTTTATTTAAAATTACAGATTGTTTTTCAATGAGCACAAAAAATAATTTAGAACACATTATAAATTAAATTGATTAGGTACAATCATAGCTTGATGAGCCATCAAAAAACTCAATTCAGCATTACTCGTGGCAACGATCAGATATAGTTTAAACTGTTAGAATATCTCGACAGAGAAGATTAACATGACCCACTGGTTAAACAGGTGCTCGTAAACGAGTGCAAGCCGTTAGGGTCTAATAACGAGGGTATTGGTGCCAAAAGGTACGCTAATGCAACCGGTGTGCCCAATCATTTACCACAGGGCACATTGATTGGTTACAAACATAGCGACTTTCCGAGCTTCGACGGGTTATTTTCTGAACGTATTATACCTACAAATTAATACATCACGGCTTTTAAGTTCGAATCACAGGTACCTAGAGGATTTAACGGAATTTCGTATGAATTTATGTGGTTTGGCAGTGACGGAAAACACCATGAGCAAACCTAAACGTTCAGATAGAACTGGATGTGTGTATTCATAGTCCAAAATGTTTTATTTCCCCTGCAACCCGGTATAAGGGAATCAGTGGTTTGGTGGTAATAGCTCCAAACGTAGGTAGGTAGGTAGCAACTAGACTTGACACATCTAGGCTTGACCATTCAGCGTAACCTGACGAACGGAACACGGAAGATGAGATGAAATGAGAGACCGTCCCTTAAAATGTTACAACCATTACCGTGAGTATACCATATTACTAAAAAATATTATCGGTCGCATAAGAACGACCATAACATACCTATTAATAAAAAAAATTAAAAAAAATATACCTATATTATAAAAAGATAGATATAAAGATAGATAAACTGATAATAAAAAGACGACCTCCGTAGCCGAGAAGTGAGCACACCGGACTGTATATGGCGTCGCTATCTCTGAAGTTCCGGGTTCGATCCCCGGTCAGGTCAATGTAGAAAACGAACTTTTCTATATTGGCTCAGTTCTGGGTGTTGTGGTACCATCGTTGTTTCTGATTTCTATAACACAAGTGCTTTAGCAACTTACCTTAGGATCAGAGCAATGTATGTGATGTTGTCCAATTTATTACTTTGACCGTGACAACATTTTGGGTATGTGCTTATGGCCAGGTATGGCATGGTTTTTATTGACAAAGCAATATGTTTCGTTTATTTTTATTTGTAGAATGTAATGTACAAATGATACACACGGCCACACGTGCCGACCTTCTGACACACTGCCGTAACTCGTTTGTGTACCGAGCCGGTGTTTGATGACAAACATCGTTTATCGGTCACATCGATCTTGCTATTTGGATTTTGTTGGTTATCGGTATTCTTAAAACCCATCTTAAACTTTGGGCGTGTTATTTATCATTGCTTACAGTTTACTTTTTGATTTATTTAAAAGTTACGATTTTACAATAAGAGTTAGGTCTTGTTTTGCTAATGCTAAGATACAGAAGCTGAAAAGATAGAATTTTTTTTTTCCTATACTTTTTTTACGTAATTATTTTGTTTAGGTAACATTTTATCACTATTAAGTGTTATTTTAAGATACTTATTGGAGGACATTTCTCGTAATTTTTTTAAAGGTGTCTAGAAATGCCTAAATATTTATTTACTTATACAAGGTGTAAAAATTCACCTCCCCATACGAATCGCCGATCGGATGACATCATTTTGTATGGAAAAATCAATTTATTTTTTGAGATTTCGATGTTGGTCCCATAGTAAAAGTTGTTGTTTTTGAGCACCAGAATCGGCCCATAAGAGGAAGTACATTAATTCTGTTACACCTTGTATAACGAAAACTCATAAAAAACATTTTAATGAGATTACTTTTTGACAGGCTTCCAACCTCAAGCAAAACATAGGTTACAAATGTATGACACTCCGTTTAATTCACAAAGAAATACTCTACATTGTAATCTAGAAACGACATGGCAGTCTAACTGTCACAGAGAACGATTGGAATCGCGAGCAGTTTCCAACTGTTTCTTTGTAATAGTGTTGTTTAATCTAGTTCCCAAAGACATTAAACGAGTCTTAAGAGTAAGAACTGTCACGACTTTAAATAAGGTATACAGGGTGTACAAGAGAATAGGACACTCCTTAAAACCACGTGATCAGTTGGTCATATACAACAACTTTTTCTATGGGAGCAACATCGAAATCGATAAAAAGAATTCAGCTTCTCCATACTAACTTATTCGCATACCTCGATGAAAATCACAATTTCGATGTTGCTTCCATAGGAAAAGTTGTTGTATATGATCAGCTGATCACGTGATTTTAAAGAGTGTCCCATTCTTGAGTACACCCTGTATAAGAATATTATGTCTCAACTCATTATTTACGTCACTTAACAGTTTTAACTGATTAAAAGCTCAACCGCTTTAAGATCAATGAAGAAACATCAAGTTTCCTAATTCCTTGAGAAATTATATCTATTGTCAAAAAAATATAGTAGTGTATTTAAAATAAATGGCTTTCCAATTAATAAAAGATAATGATGTTGGAAAAAAATATAAGTGTATATGCAAATAAAAACGAGTCTTAATAAACAGTAGTAGATAATTAGATAAGATAAATTTATTTCTATATAAAAACTTAGAACATATATTGAAACATAAGGAATTAAATCTAATAATTTTAAAGTTGATACCTAAACTATTTATTTAACTAGGCTTCAAAAACGGTCCGGCAGTTTGTATTTACGACTTAAAGCGCATTAATATATTTGAATTCCGTCGAGGGCACTACGCTCGAGGTTGTCCAAGAGTACGTCTACCTTGGACAAGTACTACAGCTCGGTAGAGACAACTTCGAGCGGGAAATCGCCAGAAGAGTGCAGCTTGTCTGGGCAGCATTTGGGAAATTGCGTCATATCTTTACGTCGACACTGTCGCAGTGCCTAAAAAGCCGGGTGTTTAACCAATACGTCCTACCAGTTTTAACCTACGGAGCCGAAACGTGGAACATGACAGTCAAGTTGGCCCGCTGACTACACGTCACTCAGCGTGCTATGGAAAGGTCTATGTTGGGGATCTCATTAAGGGATAAGATCCGGAACGAGGTCATACGACATAAGACTAAGGTGACTGATATTGTCCAAAAATGTAGCAAGCTGAAGTGGCAGTGGGCTGGCCATGTCTGTCGCAGAACCGACGAGAGGTGGAGCAGGTTCTCGAATGGAGACCACGCTTAGGCAAACGTAGTGTAGGACGCCCCCCGGCTAGATGGACCGATGACCTGAAGAAGGCAGCTGGCAGCGACTGGATGCAAAGGGCGGGAGATCGTGCGCTGTGGCGCTCCTTGGGGGAGGCCTATGTCCAGCAGTGGACTGCAACAGGCTGATATGATGATGATGAATATATTTGAATTAGTCCAGAATTACACTGCTGAATATTGGCAACACTATTTGTGAACACAGAAAAAGAAAATCTCAGATCGTGACCAAATACGGCATGGGAAAACCGAGGCCCAGTTTCACATCCTACACTTTTCTTTTCAAGTGATTATTGCTCTTAATTAGGTAACATGATTGATTGCGGCAATTAGAAACATCGGTTTCCTTAACACACATGTAAGGAGTTAGTCGGGTTTCTTTGAAAAGGAAAACCTGCTTACCTATTGAAACTTTTAGCTTTTAGTTACTGGCCAGTGTCAAGACTCTTAGACATAGTATTTCCTTTTTAGGGTTCCGTACCCAGTGGCGGGCATTGGTTTTATTTCGAGGTAGGCGGTAGATAATTACTCATGTGTTTGATTGATGAAATCAGTGGTTTTCTTCAATAACACATATTTGTAAAGTACCTACTACCTACTTCATTTCATTTATCAGGTAGGCACTGCCTTATTGCCTATATGCACTGCACGCCCCTGTCCATACCCAAAGGGTAAAACGGGACCCTATTACCGAGGCTCCAGTGTCCGTCTGTCTGTCCATCTGTCACCAGGCTGTATCTCATGAACCGTGATAGTTAGAGTTAAAATTTTCACAGATGATGTATTTCTGTTGCTGCTATAACAACAAATACAAAAAGACAGAATAAAATAATTATTTAAGGGAGCTCCCATACAAAAAACGTGAGATTTTGCCGTTTTTAAATGGTACGGAACCCTTCGTGCGCGATTCCGACTCGCATTTGGCCGGTTTTTTAAAAAGGTAACATTTCGGGTACCTATGATTTTTGGTAATCGTTTTCTTGCTTGCGTTTCGTCCGCTCTTAGATTTGGTGTGATAGCCATGAGAACTCCGTTCCCCAAAAAAACTAGACCATTTTGAACCACAGCAACATTATATTTTTAAAAACTTAACTATCAATGTCTGGAATCATAAAATATTGTAATTTAAATATAAAGCAAAAAAAATACAATTTTTTGATTTAAAAAAATTAAAAACAAATGAACATCGTAATCGAAATAATGATAAATGTTTTTGGTTTTTAGCATTTGAAATAGAATGTAGGGTCAAGCCAAACCACATTCAGTTATTGAATATTGTTGTTGTATTAAAAAAAAAAAAGTTGTTACATAATTTTTGTGGCTGCATTCCAGTGGCTCATGTTTTTATAACCGTTGGCGTAATATTATCCACTCATGAAATAACGATTACAGCATATGAGCCAATCACAGAATGTAATCATACACTTAAACCTACCGGCTATGAGCAGTAGTCAGGCGTGCGAGCAATACTCGTGATACAAGCATTCTTGGGCAACATTTGAATAATTTGTATATACAAAATATCTAAAAATAAGGGTTAGGTTTGATTCTACCTTGAAAAAAGTTAAAATTAATTTTAAATTTCGCGCCTTTCTGAACGACTCACTCTTAACCGTTCATACTTTTTTTTATATAAAATGTGTTTTTTTTACACCAGCTCAATTTGCATGTAACATCGGATCGTATATCGGATTTGTTAAAAAAAAAGAAAAGTAAAAAAAAATATATGAACGGTCAAGCGTGAGTCGTTTAGAAAGGCGCGAAATTTAAAATTAAGTTAAACATTTTTCAAGGTAGAATCAAACCTAACCCTTATTTTTAGATATTTTAACAGGTAAGGTCCTTATTTATGAGTTGATTTATTTTAGCTTAGTTCGTTTGTGATTTTCATGCTCATCGAAAAAAAAAACACTATTTCATACAAATACTGCAAAACTGCTTTGACAGCGAGAAAAAACACTTGAGGAATTTCATCTTGTCACGTGACGTCCTCGGTAGCCTAGTGGTCAAAGCACTCGCCCGGTATGCGATGGGACGTGGGTTCGAGTCCCACCTGAGGTCGATGATTTTTTTCAAGTGTTATTTATCTTCAATTAAACCTTGCATGGAATTGCTAAAAACAAAAAAAAAAAAATACTATGTTTAAGCATTTCTGATCTTAACCAATAGTCAAATATTTATAAAAATATTTCTATAGGGTGTTGACGGTAGTATACTACTCAGCTATACATTATAGCTACAACATTGATCAGAATACGCTGGCTTTGACAGCGAGAAAAAACACTTGAGGAATTTCATCTTGTCACGTGACGTCCTCGGTAGCTTAGTGGTCAAAGCACTCGCCCGGTATGCGATGGGACGTGGGTTCGAGTCCCACCTGAGGTCGATGATTTTTTTCAAGTGTTATTTATCTTCAAATACTGCAAAGATATGTTGCCTATTTGCATTGCGATTGCAACGAAATTTTGGGCCTCTTATTAATATATTTCAATTTTGTCGCTATCGTTATTTAGAGAGTAATCTTACTCATTGTTCAAGATTATTTGATATTTCTTTCGACATAGTGTAACGAATATTTCTCAACGTATCATGTACACGTGCGATACCGGGGCGTGGTGCTAGTCCATTTATTAGAAGCCGCCGGCAACTCGTAGGAATTCGGTGCGTTTCATAAGTGCAGGGTTGGGCAATCGGCCTGTTAGACCATTGGGCTTAGCCAGGGTCCCGTGTGAAAACTGGGAGTGGCCGTGAAAGTCCCGTTATAATCGATTCTTTTGTTTTAACTATCGTATCGTGGAGTTGCTTTTATCGGTCGATTACAGGCACCGAATGAAATGACTCTAACTATGCACTCAGAGACTTGAATTTATTGTTACATATCTTGACGTTAGTGACGACCTCCGTAGCCGAGAGGCGAGCACGCCGGACTATATCGTCGCCATCTCTGAGGTTCCGGGTTCGATCCCCGGTTGGGTCAATGTGGAAAACGAACTTTTCGTCTAGGTGTTGTGGTACCGTCGTTGTTTCTGATTTCTATAAGACAATTGCTTTAGCTATTTACCTTAGGATCATATCAATGTATATGATGTTGTCTAATATATAAGAAAAACCTGTAATACCAAAGTCGGTTCGAATAAATATATATATAAGGTCCGATTTTATTAGTGTTCATCCTGTTAAACTGTGACTATATAGGTGAAAAGCAAACGTAAAAACCAACTTTCAAATGTCTGTCATAAAAACTAAAAAAGTTAAAAATAAATTACAAAATAACAACATCGACTTCATATTGCATAAACTACCTATCTTCAACTCTTTCTTGCTCTGTACAAGGGGAAGGAATAAGACGGATAACCAGATGGTTAAACGTAGCAAAGATAGGACGAGTTTATGCAATATGAAGTCAATGTTGTTGATTTTTAACTTTTTTAGTTTTTATGGTACACATTTGAAAATTGGTTTTTACGATTGCTTTTCACCTTTATAGTCACAGGTTAACAGGATGAACACTTATAAAATCGGACCTTATATATTTTTAAAAAGTAACATTACAATAAAGTTTATTTCAATTCAAATATATAACAAACAATTAATAACTATAAAGTAGCTCAAACCTAAAAAAATAAATAAAAAAGAACAAATATAATAAAAACCTTAACTATTTATGTACACAAAATCAGATATTTTATTTATAGGACAAACACCTATAAATAAGATATTTGATTGAGCTCGCTGTCTTGGGGAAATTGTTAAATAACCAAAAATGTTAATCTACACTTAATTCTTAATTGACGTCTCTGAGTGCGGCACTAAACTAAGATTTAAGTAATAACTTAATCGTCAAATTTAAGAGTTTAAGTAAAAACGCCAATGACTCATGTTTACCAGTTAATTTAACTGAAAATTGGTTTGTGGAATTTACTTTACAAGATAATCAATGACATCAATCAACTTAGCAATTATACGCCTGGGATATTAACAAGTTGTTGAATAAAGTTACTATGGAAGTAGGCTTAGTAGGGTCGCTTTCAAACGGGATAAGAGTTTCAGGTTGAGAGACGTGATTACGTGAAAATAATCTTTGGGAGAGGTTTACCGAACACGTATGATAAGTGACCTTATTACAAGTGCAGGGCCCTAACCATGAACTGTTAAAACAATCACAAATCTGTCAAACATTATCATTTCTGTCAAATTTTGTATAAAATGAAGTACCTAAATTGACAGATTTGACAACTTTGAGATTGTTTTAAGAGTTCATGGTTATGGCCCAGGGCCCTAACCATGAGCTGTTAAAACAATCACGAATCTGTCAAACATTATCATTTCTGTCAAATTTTGTATGAAATGACGTTCCAAAATTGTCAGATTTGACAACTTTGAAATTGTTTTAAGAGTTAGTGGTTATGGCCCAGGTCTATTATCTATACAGGGTTATTTGAAAAAAATCAACAACCTTGCACGACTAGATAGCTAACATCATAAACAACAACATTTGTTCTACAAGGTTTATAATAACTCAATACATTAATTAAAAATGATTTTCCAAGCTTTTATTGTAATGTCGTGACATTTGCAAGACTATGTTCCATTCATCATCAGGTATCCTGAATGACGAAGTATTTTGTAGAGTTCCGTTAAATAATTAAGACCGTTTTTTCTTAATTATTTTTAATTCATAATATCCTCTTAATTACTAACTCTGGTGCTTAAATAAATAACATTTTCTATTGGACTAACATCAAAATCTTTTAAAAAATTTTTTTGAAACAAAGCATAACACAGCTCTATGTTACTAAGTATAATATAAAAAAAAAACTATAAATGAATTGGGTAGTAAGCCCACTGTACCTCATTATAATATTGTTGATTAAGCATTAATAATTTGCTTATTAAGTTGCATTGTGACTTACGATTCTGATCAAAGATACGTCGACCCACCCACCTGAAACAGAAGAAATGATTGTAAATTTTATTATTCTGAACCTTGACCACAGTTTAGCAATCTATTGTAAGTGATTGGGTGTTCATTGGCTTGAGAAAAAGGGCAAGTGCTTTTCGTCCATAACAATTAAGATAATCTTGCGCAAGAGTGGGTTAGGTGGCGATTGACGGTATTTAAGGTCTATGCAGATTTAAAGCGTTAATGGTTCACATCTAAACATTTATAAACTATTGTAAATTTTTGTTTTTAGCAATTCCATGCAAGGTTTAATTGAAGATAAATAACACTTGAAAATATTTGTAAAAATATTTCTATAGGGTGTTGACGGTAGTATACTACTCAGCTATACATATAGCTACAACATTGATCAGAATACGCTGGCTTTGACAGCGAGAAAAAACACTTGAGGAATTTCATCTTGTCACGTGTCGTCCTCGGTAGCTTGGTGGTCAAAGCACTCGCCCGGTATGCGATGGGACGTGGGTTCGAGTCCCACCTGAGGTCGATGATTTTTTTCAAGTGTTATTTATCTTCAATTTATAAACTATTAAAAATTACTACCTCAAAGTTTGTCTACTGCTCGAATAAAACAATTACTTTTACATCTTCGGAGCCGACACAAGAATGCAAAACGAACACTTTTGCATACTAAAGCGAAAAGTTGTATATAGTTTCTAAGGAAAAAGTGGCTTTTTTGAGATTTCAATGGTGGTCCCATAGTGAAAGTAGATGACTAATGTTGTAGGTTTGTTTTAGGTAGGACTGTACGAGCTGACAATATGATGATTAATAATTATTAATAAGACTTGCTTTGAAACATTTTTACACTGGTACCAAGAAGAAACCGGAACACAAAAATCGGTCAAGTGTGAGTACGACTTGCGCAAGAAGGGAACCCTTCTCCCGTTTTACCCTTTGGGTACGGAACCCTAAAAGAGATCCCAGTACGAGTTGACTTGCTCCGAAGCAGAGGTAGGGTATACTTATATAGCAACAAAATTACATATTTCGCGCCTTCTAGGCTATTTCCTATGTTATAACTTTCTACTGTCTTCTACCTTTCAAACGCAGCAAATTATCTCAAGATTGCCGGTCCACCAGGTAGCCAAAATCTAATTGGAAGTCATAAAACTTGTGTTTTAACGTAAAGTTTCCTTAGTACCACGAATAATTATTATGATACTGGTTCTGTTATTATTATTTATAATTACAATTTATCGAACAAGATAATTACAACTTCATTCCGTTTTAAGCCCGAGGCGAAGCCAGTAGCTAATAAAATGTCGTAATGTTGCAAGCTTTTAAAGTTTGTCGCTGAAAGCTTTAGGCAGGAAACGGGGGCGAAACCAGGCCGACACTCTGCCACACCCTGCTCTGCCTCTCCCTTATGCACACAATTTAGTGTTAATATGATGGAAATACAGGGTGAACAAAAGAATAGGACACTCCTTAAAACCACGTGGTTTTAGTTCAGTTGCTGTTATACAACTTTCCTACGGAAGCTACATCGAAATCGTGTTTTTTTTTAGATGCTCGATACACTATCATCGAGATATACGGGTAAGTTTGAATGGGGTAGCTAAAAACCTATTGCTCTCATAGAAAAAGGTTTTTTGTATATGACCAGCCGATCACGTAGTTTTAAGGAGTTTGCTATTCTTTTGTACACATGTATATGAACTATTTTTTTGTTCCCTGTATATAAACCATATAAACTAAATATTTTATGTTCTAATGTCGTTCTGTTAAGTAAGTACAGATTCGGGGTGGTAAAAGTATTTTTCTTTATTTGTCATTTTTTAAACAATAATTCTATTTGGGCAGAGGCGTAATATGAATATATGGCGTAATATTTTGTTTTTTTAATAAACTTTGATGTTTAAACACTGTTTTGGAATTATTCTATTGTTCATGGTTCGGCGTCAAGTTTTATTTCTTATTATGGATCATGGTGAGTTAGAAATTGTGCAATGTGTTCGACATTACGAGGTTTGTGACATGTAATTCCAATAGTTTATAGATGTCGCGGTCCGATCTTAGAATTAATCACTTCATGATTTGGTCAACCATTTCATAAAATGGTCGTTTTTCATGATACGGCACAGTACTCGCTTGCCACATCATGATGTGGAAAGCTAGGTGATTCTTATGGAAGTCACTCGAAAAAGGCGAAACGTTAAAAAATCGTGGTGTTCGACACGTAATTTGGGAGGTTAGTTTTAGGTTTTTAAAATCTTTTTATTAATTAGTTTCCTTTCAAAATTACAAATATTTATATAGTTTTATTTATCTATGGCCCAAAATTAAAACAAAACATATTCCAGTAACTTGTAAACGTATTTTAATGATATGGCCAAACGTTGATTGCCATATCATCAAACGTTGACGCTTAAAAGATATGGCCAGCTTTGTTTGGCCGTTTTATGAAATACAACCATTTTTTGAAATGGCCGGCCACATCATGAAGTGTTTAATTTCAAGATCGGGCCACGACATAGACACAGCCAACACAATGTTATTAAGGTGTCTGTTCGGTTTCGCCATGCGCATGATTTGTTTTATAGTTAAGGAATGGGTGCGCCGGCGCACACTTCCTTCCTAATACCAGTTACCTTAAAATGCTAATCGATTTAAAATTTAAATGTTCCCTAAACCTTGTAGTATAGTGAATTTGGCTTTATTGAGTATGTGAGGTCTTATTTTAATTTTTATCTTATTGCCTTGCAGGCTTTGATTCAGAAAAGACAAAGCGAAGCGTTCAGTAAGAGTGAATCGGATGAAATTTAAGAAAGACAGTCATAATGTCATAGATTTACAATTTAAAAGTTGATGTTAAAAAGTAGTTAAAACTTATTGTAAAGTCCGTAATTCTTTGCTTGTCTTTTTACAACAATATCAGTGCATAAAATCTACGAAACTGTTAGAACATAATAATATGGTTGAACCAAAAGGTTTTTATAAGAAACTGATAGATCTTATAGAATATTATAATTAAATTATGGTTAGATAGAACCACATTATTTTTTGTTTAGTAGCATTATTGGTTTTGTTTGTAATTTTTATATTTATTTTAAATATTTTGAAATGAAGAATTTATAAAAATAATTTTTAATATTGTTGTTGTACAATATTTGTCAATTAAAGACAAACTGACTAATATACTTAATTTAAGTAGACCACTATTTGAAGATAAATAACACTTGAAAAAAATCATCGACCTCAGGTGGGACTCGAACCCACGTCCCATCGCAAGCCGGGCGAGTGCTTTCTTGCGATGGGACGTGGGTTCGAGTCCCACCTGAGGTCGATGATATTTTTCAAGTGTTATTTATCTTCAATTAAAAACCTTGCATCAAATTGCTAAAAACAAAAAAATACTAGACCACTATTATTAATAAATAAATAAAAATTGGACAACATCACATACATTGTTCTGATCATAAGGTAAGTAGCTAAAGCACTTATATTATAGAAACCAGAAACAACGACGGTACCACAACACCCAGACCCGAACCAATATAGAAAAGTTCGTTTTCTACATCGACCCGACCGGGGATCGAACCCGGAACCTCAGAGATGGCGGCGCCATTTAAAGTCCGGCATCCCTGTTTCCTAGCTAGGTACAAGTTACTCCTATTAACCGTTTGGCATTTGACACTTGACAGCAGAATGAAGAGAGAAGGCGCGCAAGGTCCGCCGCGCCCTCCTAAAATTGATTAGCCCGGTCCAGATTGGCCAACGCTGTGGGAACCGCGGTGCGCGTGCGCCGGCCGGCCTTGCGTTCGCCGCGCCTACGCGTCAGGTTGGATACTTGGACAAGTAGTATGGCGCCTTAGTGAGTCAGGATACATCTTGTAGGTTTTATTTAAAACTTTTTAACAAAAAAATTAAACCGCCGAAAAACTGACAAGCAAAAAATTATAGACTCTTTTTCATTTATATGAATGGGTCTACTCTGTTAGAAGTTATGCGTGATCATATAAAAAAAAATATACGCGTCGACTTGAGAACTTCCTTCGTTTTTTCGTCTGTTAAAAATTTAAAATATTTGTCAAAAAAGTAGTGTCAATAGAGACACGAAACGAATTGCAAAAGCAAAACTTCTTTTCAGTTTGTGGATCTTTAAATAAGGTGAATAGGCTCTGCGGTGTTATATGATGAAGGAGCAAAGACGATCTCGAGAGCATATGTGTTAAATAGTAGGTAGTACCAACATAAATAAGTAAGTTTCAAAAAATGCTGCTTAAGTACCTACTGTTTCTTATGCTTAGTTTATGGTTTAACTCTAGGACATTCCTAGCCATATCCGTTTCACAGAGTTAGTACGTCCAACAGTGGCGACACCTGTCCCAGCCAAAGGTCGTGATCGCAGATCTAAGCTGGCTCACTCCGTCAGTGACCACGCCCATGGTATCGTGAGATACAGCTGATTCATTCTTTAAATAAGCTTGAATTAATTTCGGATTACAATTTGAGATAAATTAAATTTATCTGATGATCAGATTCGTTGGTCAGAGGGTTCAGTTTTGCTTCACTTTAATTATGTTTAGTTTTTTTATTGTTTGTTTTTTTTAACTACTTACTACAGGGTTTTCATATACTTAAGCGTTTACCCAATGACATAGTTGGTTTGATTTCCGGTTCGAATATTTTGCCTTTATTTATTACTATGTCGACACAACGGAAATAGTTAAATTGTTAAAAAAATATCATTAGGAGGATTGTGAAGCGCCAATGCGAAGTGAGTATGTATTTTCAAAATAAAAACGAACTAACCAATTTTTCAAATAGATGTGTTTGAAAAATTTGGTCAGTTCGTTTTCAACACTTTCGATTCCACAACAGTTCCAAAAGTTACAAAAAATTTAACTACATTAACTGTATTTTTTTTTTATTGATTTTTGTATAAAAATACCGTTAAAATAACACCAACACGAACCAATTTCATAACACAACATAAAAAAAAATTACACACGACTTTTAATTTTTTTGCTAGTAATTTCTATGTACTTACACATTCGCAAGACGGAAGGGATAGCCTTTACCTATTATGGTCAGTTATTACCATAAGTGGTTATTAACGAGCGTTTATTGCGTGAGCGGTGCGCGTGCGCAGGGCGGCGGATCAAAGCGATGTCACGCGCCGCCACGCCCTCTGGCGGGAGCAGCCTTTTGTGTTTTATTATAAGGAAAACGCGACGAAATGGCTTATTTATTTATTGTGTGGGCAGTTTACAGGCACCTTTATATGCTATACAATTTAACTTCTCCCTAAATGATGGGTAGGTACTTTTTACAGATTTCAATTCTGGGTTCATACGAGATTTTTGTAGTATTTGAGAAGTTGAATTATCCGTTAAGTGGAAGTTAACTAATATATATATATATATATAATAATAATAATAAAAATGTTTATTCGGTTCATAAATTTTGACAACAATTTAAGTGTGGACTTCCTCTATTAAGTACATAAGTACCTGTGTCAGAGGTAGTCACTCTTCCTTAATTGTAACCTTAATTATATAAGTATAATAATATATAACTATATATAACTATAATAATAGCTGATGTCCTCACGGCAGGATGAGAAGTTGCCCGCATAAGCTAGAGATAAATACATCGATGTTTAATTCCACCTCAGCGAGGAAGTACTTATCCTATAATATTTTATGTAAAAACATCGACGGATTTGGTAATTTCCTCCCACAGAGAGAGCGAGTGCAGCGAGCTTAGCGTAGAGATGTAGGTTCGAATTTGCATCAGGCGATCGATTTTCTTTAAGAATAAAATATCTTAAGTAGGTACTACCGAAAAAAACATTTTTTGTTGTATTGCTTTTTTTATAAATATTTTTTTGCAATTACTTAGTAGCGTCAAAGTAGTACATTACACAAATCTTTTCTTTAAATATTTGTAACAATATCATCATTTAAACGAATTAATAATCTTAATTACACACGTGCGTGAACAGTGAAATGTTTTTAATTTACAAATTACGTACACGCCATTATTTAAGTAAAGCGTGCGTCTCGAAAGAAAAGTTAAACATTTAATTAAAAACCCAATTATACAGCGGACAAATAGAGAAGTCGTGAATCGATGCGCCTGCGCGTGAGTTAGAGTCCGGACAGCTGTTTATGATGCTGCAAAACATTCTTTAGTAAAAAACTCACTATACCTGTGCATAGTTTTTACACGATAGATTTGATGAGAAAGAAAAGGCGGGGTTCTAACGAAAAATACAATTATAAATAATAATAAATAAATTGTTTCCACAATCACACCAATTATCTAGCCCCGAACTAAGCAAAGCTTGTGCTATGGCGACTAGATAACGGATTAACATACTTAAATACTTTTTTAAACATCCATGACCTAGGTGCAAATGCACGTGCTCATCACACTAGCATTTGCCCCTCGCGGAATTCGAACCCGCAACCGCCAGGCATTGTAGTCCGGAGCGCGAACCACTACACCAGACGGTCGTCGTTTTTTTTGACGTTCGTTTTAATTGAGTGGATATCATTCTGGCCTTTGGGTGTGGTGTCATCGTTTCAGTGGAAGATTGCCGGCTGACACTAACGGCTCCAAGTCCAAAGCCCTAACAATAATTTAATTAAACGGGTTAATCCCAGCCACATTAGGTGTACACCTGAAAAGGCTGGGATTCGTTGGCGGCTAGCTTCCAGCAAAGATGCAAAAGGCGGTGGTGTTGATACCGCACGCATCGTCCGCCGATTTCTCTCTCTTTTGCCCTGATCCTGGCCAACTGTGCTATAGCCGGTCATTACCGCCCAAGAGGCGAGATGTTATTGGCCTGAAGAAAATAAATTACATGTAAATATTATTATTATTTTGTTTACGTCTGTAAGGTTTATTATATGGACGCTTTTTGTTGGCAATAGATAGATGTAGAAATTACACAATTCCATCTATTGGCCACAAATCAAGCTGTAAGCTGCTATTGGTTTAGATTTAAGTTTAGACTGACACAGAAATGCCTCTGCTAAGTGTTTCTATTTTTTGCCTACAAGACCCTTTTAGTGAGCAATTTCGAAATATTATCAGGCGATCGTCTTAAGTCCGCCGCGTGCCAGGGAGGGCAAAAACACCCCGCTGGGACATGTCCGAAGGTGTTTACGATGCCATTTGCGGATTCCGAACAAAGCCGCGGGAAAATAGAGCGCCACTAATGATAGTTAAATGAGGGCGAATTTACTCTCTCATTGTTTGAAGACGCGCCGGGGGTAGGGTTGACGGCTGACAATGATTGTGGATTCAATAATCCACAATCATTCTCATCCGTCAACCGCGACATTAAGGGTTTCCCAGTTTATTATTGTGGAAGCACCGCCTTTTTAATAAAAATACAATTTTACTATAATAATACAGGCATTTAAGACTAAATTCTTGTCCTATTGACATTTTTGATGAGCGTTTGATACGGTTTCGTCATCTCAGATCCATTTAAGAGCATTTCAGTATTTTTTGGCCCACTAGATTTTAATAGATATTTACACTTGCAGTTTTTTCATATTTTGTCACCATATTGGCTAAACCTAAAATGCTAGTGTATGATAAATTTATTTTTAAACTAAATGAAATATTGTTTCCTGAACAAAGAAAAAAAACTCTTATTCTGAGAAGAACCGTAAATACCACTTTCCTGCTGAAAAATTTCTTACTTTGAGACTGGTGTTCCACCTAAAGCCCCGGAAGGAATCCTACTAATTATTTTTTACTGTAATCTATGATTTTTTATCTTAATCCAACTAGTAGGAGGCATCAGTTCGATTCTCGGCTTAAGTTTATTCATGTGTGTTATCCCATTCCCACTACAACAGAATCCATCAGGCTTACTTTCAACTCGTTTAAACGACATTCAAAATGAATGCCATCTATAAAACTGGCACTAATTCCAAAAATAGCTGACTATGTATGTTTTAGGTAATTTTATTAGTTTACTAATATTGCCGTGTGGGGACGGCCGTAAAGAATACACTTCCCCACCGCCAACAGGAGGCGTGTCGTAAGAGGCGACTAAATCCTGTAGCACGAGACGGGAAGCAGCGTCTGCGTGCAAAATAATATAAAAAACTGCGTTCGCCAACCCGCCTGCCAAGCGTGGCGAGTATGGCAACAACAGATGACAGAAGTCACTGGGGGAGGCCTATGTTAAGCAGTGGACGTCATGAGGCTGATATGATGACTAAAATTTAACTTCATTAAAACAAACCGTCGACAACCCTAGACGTCTGGATGATGCCCGGAAAAAAATAATTGCGCTCCGTTTTGCGATGTAATGCTGATGTCGCGTTGATTCGGAAGCACGTAAAAGACTAAATGAAATATAAATGTCCCTGGTATTCCTTCACATGTACCGATGACAAAAACGACCTGCAATGGACTTGTTTACTAGGCTGACAATTTTTAGGGTTCCGTATCCAAAGGGTAAAACGGGACCCTATTACTTACTAAGATTCCGATGTCCGTCTGTATGTCTGTTCGTCTGTCACCAGGCTGTATCTCATGAACCGTGATAATTAGACAGTTGAAATTTTTATACATGATGTATTTCTGTTGCCGCTTCAACAAATAACTACTAAAAACCAGAATAAAATAAATATTTAAGGGGGCTCCCATACAACAAACGTGATTTTTGCTCGTTTTTATGGATAATGTCACGGGACCCTTCGTGCGCGAGTACGACTTGCACTTGGGCGGTTTTTTTCATGTTTTATTTGTTTTAATACAATAATAATACATCAGTTTTATTACTTGTATTAAACCTTTTGACTTGTATTTGGACAATTGTATGACAAAGTTGTTTAGTTTTTTTATAAGCACAACAATATCCTGAATATGGTTGAATTCTGTCGATTTCATTTTATATAATTGGGTGCTTAAATAGTTTCATTCATAAATATAACTGCACTTATTCTGCAACATGTTTTGTTACTTAGATGTTTCAAACAATTTCCGATTTCACATTCTACCCGTGCCATTAATACATGCAAAAAGTCAACCCATATTACAGAACATCATGCTACCATTTGTCTCGCCATGAGAGGCAGATGTCACAGTCATGGAATTTGTCATGGGGTCTGATTCCGATGTTTTACTGTATCTAAAACATAGAAATAACAATATTTTTTTACGTGTCAAAATAAAAGAATATCATACTTTAATTAAACATTACTTCTAAATGCTTAATACAAATGTGTATGAATTATTCAATTTTTTGAATAATTTTAAGTGAAATGCTACGTAAATTACTATAAAAAAAAACGAATATCAATGTCTAGACAAACAATTTAAGACGGCAATTATGTCATTCACTTGTAAAACACAAGGATACATGGTAGCACAAAATTGATTTTGACTGTTTAGAATTATGCTGTCACTCGTTTAGGAAAAAAAAGATGTCCATCTAAACGAAGAGAACAAGATTCCGCAGAATCAAAACCAAAATGGAGAGCACACAAACCATGTCATTGAAATGATCTCTGTATCACCTACTATTATAAATATTCCGTGGTATCAGATAATGTCACTGGATCATTAGCGTACGATGATCACTATGTCATATGGCTCTATTAATTTCTTTTACCCTGAACCGTGGCGAATTTAGTTACTATGTACGCATATTCAAGTAAAAAGCGCAATAATGGGATTCTTTCAATTTTATAAATGTATACATTTCTAAAAATCACAATAGTAATCCAAGAACCACCATCACTTAATTAAAAGAGGAAACTTTTCATGTCTCCTTTCTTAAAAGCGACTGCATAGCCATACCTACGCAACCCGGCTGCCATTAACAAATGACGGTCTAGGTTATTAAAACACAGTATTTTTCTTTTAAATAACATGGAAAATTAATATTATTTTACACTATTGTTTAGCATAATATTAACAAGTCAATCAGCTGCGGAAGTACTGAGCATTCTAAAGACTGCAAAATGATATTCGTTTGCTAAAAAGGGCTGTTTAAGCAACTTACGTGACATTAAGTTATTTATTTATGTCATAACTGAAGAATTTGAGGCACACCCGTCAACGGTCACCTGCCATCAAGTGATCACGTAACAGCAAATTTTCCTCATCTCTCGCAAAAAGAGCCGAATTCTCCCATCATTGTTGCGTAACGCAAATAATGGTTGTAAATAAATGTGGTGAATGATGGCTGTATTTCTGGGTGTGGGTTCGGTGTAAACATGGGAGACACTTGTGGTTTCAACTTTCTCTGCAGGTGTGGTGACACATGGTAATGTGATGTGGATCCGGAGAGATGGTCGAAGATTTATGAACATTGCTTGAGATTTGTGGGTATATCCGAATTCCATGTGATTTTAAGTTGAGTAACGTGTAGTGAAACGTTTGTGGAGAGATCTAGCGGTGACGGTAATGTTGGAATTGACTAAGACTAAAACTTTCTGTTTTCCAAGTACTTGGCGATAGTTACTGAAATCGAGATGGATAAATTCTATACATATTGAAGATTAATAACACTTGAAAAAAATCATCGAACTCAGGTGGGAAATGTATACATTTATAAAAATGAAAGAATTCCATTATTGCGCTTTTTACTTGCATATGCGTACATAGTAACTAAATTCGCCACGGTTCAGGGTAAAAGAAATTAATAGAGCCATGACATAGTGATCATCGTACGCTAATGATCCAGTGACATTATCTGATACCACGGAATATTTATAATAGTAGGTGATACAGAGATCATTCCAATGCCATGGTTTGTGTGCTCACCATTTTGGTTTTGATTCTGCGGAATCTTTTTCTCCTTGTTTAGTTGGACATCTTTTTTTCCCTAAACGAGTGACAGCAATGCTCGATGCTCGATGAACACCTGGCACAACTGGAAGAGGAACTCGGACGGATAAGGTGGCATATTCTTGGGCTATGCGAAGTCCGAAGAGAGGGGGAGGACACCGTAACCCTTGAATCGGGCCACCTTATGTACTACCGAGAGGGAGACCAGCTATCCCAGGGTGGCGTAGGGTTCCTGGTACACAAAACCCTCTGTGACAATGTTGTAGAAGTGTCGAGTGTGTCGAGCAGGGTTGCGTATCTCGTTATCAAGCTAACCGAGAGGTATAGCCTCAAGGTTGTGCAAGTTTACGCACCGACCTCGACACACTCTGACGATGAAGTGGAGGATATGTTCGGAGACATATCCAAGGCCTTACACTTCACCACCAAGGCCCACTACAACGTTGTTATGGGGGACTTCAACGCCAAAGTGGGAGTACAAAATCGCAGCGAATCCGTAGTAGGATCCTTTGGTTTTGGCAGTAGGAATTATAGGGGGCAAATGCTTGTCAACTTTCTCGAGAGAGAGGGGCTTTTCTTGATGAATTCTTTCTTCAAGAAACAGCCCCAAAGAAAGTGGACATGGCGTAGCCCCGATAATAAGACAAAAAATGAGATCGACTTTATCTTGACGGATAAGAAGCATATATTCAGAGACGTCTCAGTGATTAACAGGTTTAATACCGGCAGTGATCACCGACTTGTCCGAGGCTCTCTGAATATCAACTTTAAGCTCGAACGTGTCCGCTTGATGAAGTCCAGGCTCCGTCCTAACCTGCTCCAAACCATCGTGGGATCCGAATCGTTCCAGACCAAACTGGAAAACCGATTTGCTGCCATGGAAACCACAAATGCTGTTGATACAAACCAGGCCCTCGAAAAAGTGGTCGGAATTCTCAGGGAGGAAGGTACGAGATTTTGCGCAACTCAGCGTAAAGGCAAGAAGTCGAAGTTTTCGAATGAGACTCTTAGGCTTATGAAGGAACGACGTGAGGATCCACCTGTCACTCCGTCCGAACAAAGGGCTCTCAACAAGAAGATTGGCAAACTAGTACGCTACGACCTCCGATGCTCCAATACACGCTCAATTGAACGAGCGATAGAGCAAAATCGGGGATCGAAAGTGTTTGTCCAGTCTCTCGGGAGAAGCCACTTGACGAAGTTGACGACGGCCAGTGGCGTAGTCGTTGCTTCGAGGCCGGAGATTCTTTCGGAAATTGAAAACTTCTACAGCCAGCTATGCGCCTCGCATGCATCTCAACCTGATCCCGAAAATGAGGATTCCAGAGCCATATTGTCCCGCCACTTTACCGAAGACTTGCCAGAAGTCAGCCTAGGCGAAATTGAGATGGCTCTTAAACAGCTCAAAAACGGAAAAGCCCCTGGTGAGGACGGTGTTACATCTGAGCTCCTGAAAGCAGGCGGTAAACCTGTGTTGAAGGAACTCCAACACATCTTTAACACTGTTCTCTTTGATGGGAGAACTCCGGAGGCGTGGAGTAGGAGTGTTGTCGTGTTGTTCTTCAAAAAAGGAGACAAGACCCTATTGAAGAACTACCGACCCATTTCGCTCCTAAGCCACGTCTACAAGCTGTTTTCTAGAGTCATCACAAACCGCCTTGCGCGAAGACTCGACGAATTTCAACCACCAGAGCAGGCCGGGTTTCGAGGAGGATACGGCACCATAGACCACATCTTCACAATGCGGCAGATTATACAGAAGTCCGAAGAGTACAATCGACCCCTGTGCTTAGCATTTGTGGACTATGAGAAGGCGTTTGACTCTGTCGAGACCTGGGCTGTTCTAGAATCCCTGCAGCGATGCCAAGTCGACTGGCGATATATCCAAGTGTTGAGGTGTCTCTACAATGCAGCCACAATGGCCGTCCAAGTACAGAACCAGCAGACTAAACATATCCCCTTACATCGAGGTGTGAGACAAGGGGATGTTATATCCCCCAAATTGTTCACAAATGCCTTGGAGGATGTGTTTAAAATGCTGGACTGGAAAGGACAAGGCATCAACATCAACGGTGAATACATCTCACACTTGCGATTTGCGGACGACATCGTCATCGTGGCCGAAACGTTGCAGGATCTACAATCCATGCTGAAAGGCCTTGCTGATTCTTCTCAACGCATCGGTCTGCGGATGAACCTGGACAAAACCAAGGTTATGTTCAACGACCACATCATTCCGGAACCCATTTCAGTGCAAGGCAGTGATCTCGAGGTTGTTAAGGAATATGTCTACCTTGGGCAAATTTTGCAGTTGGGCAGAAACAACTTCGAGAGAGAGGCCAGTAGAAGAATACAGCTAGGCTGGGCAGCATATGGGAAATTACGTCGAGTATTTACGTCGCCCATTCCACAAAGTCTTAAGACGAAAGTTTTTAATCAGTGCGTCCTACCCGTCATGACATACGGAGCCGAAACGTGGACACTCACGATAGGGCTGGTCCACAGATTTAAAGTCGCTCAGCGAGCTATGGAAAGGGCTATGCTCGGAGTTTCTCTGAGGGATCGGATCCGAAATGAGGTAATCCGACAGAAAACTAAAGTCATCGACATAGCCCATCGAATAAGCAAGCTGAAGTGGCAGTGGGCCGGCCATATTTGTCGCAGAACCGATAACCGCTGGGGTAAACGAGTTCTTGAGTGGAGACCGCGTGTCGGCAAGCGTAGTGTGGGACGCCCTCAGACTAGATGGAGTGACGATCTTCGCAAGGTTGCTGGCAGGAGCTGGATGAGAGTAGCCGTGGATCGTGCAGAGTGGCGTGCAATTGGAGAGGCCTATGTCCAGCAGTGGACTAGTGTGGGCTGATGATGATGATGATGAGTGACAGCAACATTCTAAACTGTCAAAATCATTTTGTGCTACCTTGTGTCTTGTTTTACGAGTGAATGACATATTTGCTGTCTAATATTGTTTGTCTAGACATTGATATTCGTTTTTTTTCAGGTTTTTTGCAGTCTTCAGAGTGCTCAGTACTTCCGCAGCTGATTGACTTGTTAATATTATGCTAAACAATAGTGTAAAATAATATTAATTTTCCATGTTATTTAAAAGAAAAATACTGTGTTTTAATAACCTAGACCGTCATTTGTTAATGGCAGTCGGGTTGGGTAGGTATGGCTATGCAGTCGCTTTTAAGAAAGGAGACATGAAAAGTTTCCTCTTTTAATTACTCTTTTGACGACCTCCATAGCCGAGAGGCGAGCACGCCGGACTTTAAATGGCGTCGCCATCTCTGAGGTTCCGGGTTCGATCCCCGGTCGGGTCATTGTAGAAAAACGAACTTTTCTATATTGGCTCGGGTCTGGGTGTTGTGGTACCGTCGTTGTTTCTGATTTCTATAACACAAGTGCTTTAGCTACTTACCTTAGGATCAGAGCAATGTATGTGATGTTGTCCAATATTTATTTATTTATTAATAATGTATCTTTAATTTATTAATAATGTAATTAAGTGATTGTGGTTCTTGGATTACTATTGTGATTTTTAGAAATGTATACATTTATAAAAATGAAAGAATTCCATTATTGCGCTTTTTAATTGCATATGCGTACATAGTAACTAAATTCGCCACGGTTCAGGGTAAAAGAAATTAATAGAGCCATGACATAGTGATCATCGTACGCTAATGATCCAGTGACATTATCTGATACCACGGAATATTTATAATAGTAGGTGATACAGAGATCATTCCAATGCCATGGTTTGTGTGCTCACCATTTTGGTTTTAATTCTGCGGAATCTTTTTCTCCTTGTTTAGTTGGACATCTTTTTTTCCCTAAACGAGTGACAGCAACATTCTAAACTGTCAAAATCATTTTGTGCTACCTTGTGTCTTGTTTTACGAGTGAATGACATATTTGCTGTCTAATATTGTTTGTCTAGACATTGATATTCGTTTTTTTTCTATACATATTGAAGATAAATAACACTTGAAAAAAATCATCGAACTCAGGTGGGATCGATGATTTTTTTTCAAGTGTTATTTATCTTCAATTAAACCTTTCATGGAATTGCTTTACTAATAATCTTTACTTATGTTGAGGGTTTCAAATCTCCAAATAAACACACATAAAAAAAGTAACGGTTACCAAAAATTGCCCAATCAAGGCGGTCTTATCGCTTAAAGTGATAATTATAGGCTTCAAAGTTGTTGTGGTTGCCTAAGCTCGTAAAGTAAATCGAACATTCCAGCCGATGATTATCTACATACCGATATGACTACAAAAAGTATCCACACGACACACGCAGAACAAGCAAAGTTAATCCGCAGACTTGTTCATTTTTCTTCATCCATCGGAGTTGAATTCGGTTAATTGCTGCTAAAAGCACCATTTATCAAAGTAAAGGTTGCCCATTCTACTCACTCGTTATCAGAGAGACACCATTAAAAATAACCATTCGGTGCAAATAGTACCAGATTGTGTTCCAGTCTTTTATTGAGTCCTTGAATGCTAAGGAGGTCAGTGGGGGTTTAGTATAAGTGTCAATAATCTTTAGTAAGTAGTTTTATAACATTCCAATTTTACTGTGCCTTTTTTTCAGGCGAGTAATGCAAGCAAAGAACAAATTCCAAAAAGCACAAACTTATTAATAAAAATTTGATTGTGAACACGTTACATGTCTCCTGAGCCAATTTAGTCATATTACAATGGTTTTACCTTTTGTGTCAACTCTTGGTCAGGGAATGGGTAAGACATTTTAACTTGACCTTGAAGAGAAAACAAGTGGGTCATAAAGCTAAAACGAATCTCGCCAGAAACATTAAGATCTAATCGCTATGTTTCATTGCACCTGTTGTTGCAACACTATCTGTGAGACAAATGTACCGGTTCCACTTGTTAAAAGTACTACGCAATTCACTATTGTAGTGTTGTCGGGATTTGATAGTCGGCATCTATCAATGATTGATATCAAATGCATTAAACAGCATGTACATTTTTAAAACCATACAAGCCAGCCGTAGTCGTTCTTCTTTCTCATAGCGCTTTTGTACCAGTTCTAGAAAGTAAGGGTCACTTGACGTGTTAACACAGTGTGACAGATGCGGTACAGAATTTTCGATGTTGTTCACTTATATGCCTAGCTATTTACTTAAACGATGATGGAAATGAATTACTAGAATTTGCGATAAAAATCATACAGCTACAATGGATGGGTGATATCACAAGAACGGCGGAAATTGTTGGACTCGATTAGCCAGCAGGACCGTATACTACTTATACCCTGCAGTGGAATCAAACTGGCTGAAAACAAGTGCGAGTCGGACTGGCGCACGAAGGGTTCCGTACCATTATCTATAAAAACGGTCAATAAATCATGTCTGTTGTATGGAAGCCCCACTTATATATTTATTCTGTTTTTTAGTATTTGATGTCATAGGGGCAACAGAAATACGTCATCTGTGAAAATTTCAACTGTGTAACTATGACGGTTCATGAGATACAGCCTGGTGACAGACGAACAGACGGACGGATAGCGGAGTCTTAGTAATAGGGTCCCGTTTTACCCTTTGTGTAGGTACGGCACCCTAAAAACACTATACATACTAATACTGATGTCAGCTAGTAGCGGCGGCTTCATGTTTTGCGTGTGATTTGAAAGATATGTTCCCAGTTTGTTTTATCCTTTGGGTACGGAACCCTAAAACTAGCAACATTTTATTGTCTACTGTACTGTACTGACCGAGTGAACTGGAGTGGAATGTAAATATGTATTTATGTTCTGCTATGCCGTATCACCTTGGCATTTAGGTGTTGCGGGTCATGTAACAGATTTAGTTCGTTCGCTTTAAGCCGTTTATTTACTTGATATTCATTAATTAATTCATCTCAGCCACAGGACGTCCTCTGCTGAACATAGGCCTCCCCCAGTGACTTCCAGATCAGCCGATTGGAAGCGGCCTGCATCCAGCGTCGTCCTGCAACCTTTACCAGGTCGTCTGCCCACATTGTGGGTGGGCGTCCTACGCTGCGCTTGCCGGTACGTGGCCCCCATTCCAGAACCTTTCTGCCCCATCGGCAGAAAGGTTACTTGATATACGAAACCGTATTTAAATTCTGCTATGCAAATGAAGATAATAAGCATTCGCAAGCAATTGGATTGTATACTTATGTGCTGATTTGATCAGAAAGGCTCTATCAGAAACATGGCATGTTATCAAAAGTCAAAACACATGGCAGCCAAGTCCGATACGGACTCGTTCGATGATGGAAAAATATGACTTACGATAGTTACATGAAACATTGAAAGTTAAACTCTAACTAGGTAGGAAGAAAACTCCATGGCTAGCACCGACTCGAAGAAAAACTAACTAGGTAGGTAAGTAGGATGCTTTAGTTAATATAATTTTTCGCTTTTTTTTTCTTTTCTTTAAGTCAGTTTCGAAAAAAATCAACTAGTAAATTAACTAACGTTTATTCTATGATATACAGCAGATCAACATTTAAAATCTAACAGAATTGTCATTTAATCTAGTCCAAGATAAACTTATATGTGCAGAGGTATTAATTTGTATGAATCCGTTCGTGTTATTTATGCGATCGGCCCAGCAATCGGCCAAGGCGATCCACTGCCGACGCGCGACGCCATCTGGTACCCGAGATATCAAGGCTTTTCAAAAATTCAGAACATTTTATACTCTGCCACTATATTCAATTCAATTCATTTATTCAATGTCAACAATGGACCAATTAATTACACATTACAATAAAAAAAAAGAATAACAAATTTAAAAAAGTATCTTAACATTACCCCGTACATGTATGTACGTCATGTCACAGTGATACATGTACTGGCAGTCAAAACGCTCGGCAAAAGTGCGCAGAATATTGTTTGGGCTGGCCCGAATGATGATATTACATCATAGTATTAAAAAAACTTACAAAAAATACAGGGTATCCCTGAAAGTATGGATCAAATCGAGCAGGCGCATAGCGATGCCCTTCCCGTACACTGATTCCGTATCTTGCAAAAGCAATGCGATAGCATTGACATAAAAAAACAAAAACAAAGCAATCTACTGTCAGTGCTGCCCATAGGTTTGATACAACCATCGATCAGGCGATGACTGCGCGATTATTGCTGATTGCTAATTTTTAGGGCAAAAGGGGGCCGAACTCTTTGGTTCTATTAATGTAGGTTCCATTTTCAACAGATAAAAAGTTGTGATACTTTTTCAATTTTTTCGTCATCTCGCATAGAGTTTAACAAACAAAGTATCAAAGAGAGCAGAACAGAACATCCTTGTTTGACGAGGTTTCCAGGTTTGGAAAGGTTTTTTTTGGCAAAGACGTCTTCCCAGACCTAGCAAGCCAATTTAGAAAAGTTCGTTTCCTAAAGTGAATTGAGCTCGGAATCAAAACCGGGACTAGTTGCGTTCAAGGCACGCGAACGAGGTTACTACTCTAATCGGGTCAGTAACTTTATTTAGTAGGAAGTGCTAATAGTTAAATAAATAATAATAAATATAAATATAAGGTGAATGGACCTTCTGCTTCCTTTAGTTCTTGGTCATCATTTTAGAACCTTTATTTCGCACCTATTTAATTTGTAGAGCTTTATTGGTTCTTTTCGGCCGCAAATGCTGATGTCAAATCAATTTCTATCAACAGCGCAATTGTCTGTTAAGATCGAGTAGATTTCAATGGCCTCACTTTGTAGTAACAAAAAAAGATCTAGGGTTAAACACTTGTCTATAGATCATCATCATCACATCACCAGCCTATATCAGTCCACTGCTGGACATAGGCCTCTCCAAAAGGAGGATTTTGCCATAATCGCCAAGCTTGGCAGGCGGGTTGGCGATCGCAGTTTGGCCAATGGTGGAGAGGAGACGCTGCTGCGCTCTTCTTGTGGCGGTTCTCCTGTAGTCGCCTCTTACGACACCCATAAGAAGAGAAGGGGTGGTGGTATTCTTTTAACGTGCCGGCACCACACGACACATGTCTATAGATAAGTCAACTAATTTGAAATGTTGATACATCAGACATTCAAGACAGACATATTATAAAAAAAAACATTTTACATTGATTGACTAATCTTTAGACAAGCGTTTAAACCTATTCTATCTTTTTGTAGTAAGGCCGCAAATGTGTTGTGTCCATTTTTATCAGCTATGATGTAACTTAAAACACGTAACTAATACGTGCTTTCCTCATGGCTTTCGGCGGGAAAGTAAGGAAGAGCTTACAGTACAAATTGAAAGCATTAACCGCGGGAAGCTGTAAAAGTTAAGCCTGCCGTGGACGTCGTAAAACGGTTGGTTAGCCCAAGTCACGGGCGGGTTTGTCATGTTAATGTGGTTATGTCACAAACTCACCATAGGTGCGTATATACACAAAAACAAGAGTTCTTTCTTTTAATTTTATTAAAAAATAAGGTGGACGTAAAATGGCCAGTAGGTATAAAAACGCGTACGTGGCAGTGTAGTATAGGATTGAGCATTAGTTTTAAGTGGTTTGACTGGCTGTCAATTCGTTGTCGAATCAGGGGACTGGTCAAGTTTAAAAAAAGCTAAAGGGTCGTTTTCTTACCTTAACATTTTTTTAGTCTAGTGCTCGAGTTTTTTTTTCTGTGTTTTCTAAATAGTCTGTCGTTATTAAATATTTGTTACGGTTACTATTATTGGACAACATCACATACACCTCTATTCCTATGATAAGTAGCCAAAGCACTTTTGTTATCATCACCAGCCTATATCAGTCCACTGCTGGACACAGGCCTCTCCAAAAGGAGGATTTTGCCATAATCGCCACGCTTGGCAGGCGGGTTGGCGATCGTAGTTTGGCCAATGGTGGAGAGGAGACGCTGCTGCCCGTCTTCTTGTGGCGGTTTTCCTGTAGTCGCCTCTTACGACACCCATAGGAAGAGAAGGGGTGGTTCAATTCTTTTAACTTGCTGGCACCACACGGCACTTTTGTTATATTAATCAGAAACAACGACTGTACCACAACACCCTACTATTAAGCGTGTCTTATACATTAGACCTGACCACCTGAGTAGTGTAGGAAAGTTTACATTTACCACTTATTTTTAAAACACTTTCCATCATTACACGTAATAGATCATCAGCTAGCTAAGTTATAAAATTATGATTGTGAATATTGCTTTATCCTGTGTATTTTAACGGACAGTTGCGTAGGGGGCCTAAAGGCAATAAATATTTTAATTACCTACTCGTCATGACTGTACTTACACTTCTAAGCTTAAACTTACATAGCATAGTCGGTTTTTATTGTAAACATTTAAAATTGCTGTTTATTGAAATTATTTATAGACATTCTAAAATTGTTTACAATATTCGCCAACTAATGAACGTGGTTTAATCTGTGGAGGCACGTCAGCGACTGTGGCGCCACCAATTCAAAGGCGCCTAATGGTATCAGTCTTTCTCAACAGTACCTTTTCAACTCGATACAAAAACTATCGGCGAGTGTTGCGTCAGCGAAATAATGCACATATCGGAACAGTGTCGCAAGCGCAGAGTGCGCCAGTGATGTGCCGAGTCGCTGTTTTCTTGGATCGAGTCAACTCGATTCAATTTATACGGTATTCGAATCATGCCTTCATGACTCGATTCCGCAGTTCGAGTGAGGTACTCGAGTCCTATGTCTAGTATTCGAATATTGGCTCGAGTCCAGTACTCGAGTCTAGATTTGGGGCCAAAACTAGCCTCTAAATTTGAGTTCAGAGCTCGAGTTTCTTATAGATTTTAGAACAAAAAGGTAAAATCAAAAAGGAGTAAACTTCAAACAGCACGTATGTTTTTTCAATGAAAATATTTTTTTAAAGTTGCAACTTTATACTTGTATTATAAGGCATCAATCACTTCATTTGCTTAAGTAAACAGAGAGCGAGTCAGCGAGTACAAAACCGATTCTTCCTGACTCGAGTACCGGAATCGAGTCCGGCGTACTTGATTATTGGTATTCGAGTACGCGAGTCCAGAGCAGGAATCGAGTCTGACTCGAGTCGAGCCGTACTCGGCACATCACTAGGTGCGCGCCTGAACTTCGCACCCGTGGGAACTCGCGTTGGGACACGCTATGTTAAGGGTCTTTACTGACGATAGTTTATTGTAAATTAATTAAAATGATAACCATATTGAAAAATAAGAACTAAGGAATAATGCAACATTTACAACCCTTTTAGGGTATCGTAGTCAACACACCTTTATAGTTTTGTGTCCGGCTGTCTGTCTCTGTCCGCAACTTAGCTCAGATTCGGCATATTATGTATATCACTAATCACACAATAGTACATTATGATACAAGTGTGCTACGTTGGTCATTATACACGAGGCATTATTATAAGCGCGAGCCGCAGGCGAGCGCGGTAAGGAAGCCGAGTGTGATAATGATCAATGCACACAAGTTGCATACGACGTTTTTCAACACAATTGCGAGGAAAAAACAAACTAAAATCTAAAATACCTTATCCGAATATGACGGCGTTTTTGCTGTTTTTCTATGAATTTTGGCGGCAACAGGCTATCACTCGCGTTTCGTGTCTCGATAAGTATTTCCGACGGGGTTGAATAACATTTTACTCGTCTTTACTATTTAAAGTAGACATTTTTGATAGTAATTAACCACACAGCAACAACTTTACCAAATAATAATGGAAAATGGCACGTTAGTTTTGTTTTTTTCGCGCGCCGCAATTTAGATGCGCGCGCAGGTTCAATAATGGCACAGGAAAAACTGGCTGTTCAGCCGGAGTAGCAGCAATTAAAAAATTAAAATAAACTATATTTTATTGTTTATAAAATTAATATTTAAGTTAATTTGTGTTTATTAATATACAATTTGATAAAATGAAATATTTATTTGTCATCCTAACCCTAAAATAATTTAATATTGGTAAAATATTCAATGTTCTTAGACACAAACTTTTGCTGGATTTATAAAAAAAAAAGTTTACATTACCGCACTAGTGCGATAATGTTATTACAGCACAAGTGCGTAATAAGATGAGTTATAAAACTAAAAACGGTGTTATAAGAGCCAATTTACGAGCAACTGTGTTGAAAAATAAATTATACTATAACATTTGAAAGTTTTTTTAAAATTTTTTGATGTTATTTGTCGCTCGTTGTAAATATAAATTGAAAATATTGTATCCATAATATTTTTGAACAACCAAGTGCAACCATATTTCTATTCAAGGGTCCGTTTGTTCAAATCGTTTTGTTAAAAATTTTCTTCTTCCCCTTAACACGCTCAGGTTTGGGAATCAAGCCTACACTTGATCACATAATAATTACTATTATTACTCCGTCTACTGCCATTGTCGACAATCCCATACGTAATGAACTATGATACGAGACTAATTGCTATAGCGAGCCATGTATCGGCTTCAAAACAAGTTATTGGATCAATAAAAACAAATATTGGTGATGGATAATAAAAAATAGCAACAATATTATGAATTTTGACTGATATTCAGGGTAGAAAGGTAGAATGGTTGACGTTCCGAAGAACGAGATATTCATGTTTTATTAAAGAAAAATATTAAATCACAAATAATAATAGCACACACTCAAAGTGCGAGCTAGGCAAGGCAAGTTTTAAAGTCCATCCATGCACACCCTCGCCCTAAATTATAATAAAAACTTTACCCATCTTTTTAATCTCTGCAGTACTAATTACGACCTACAGCATTCTTTAAACGATATTTATCGTTTTTTAATCCTGACATTTACCTACGCATTAAGTACACGTCAAAAGCCCGAAGATAATTTTAAGCAAAGATTACATTTTTAAATACCACAGAATTAAATGGTGTCGTCTTTACGATGTACGTATGTTACGAGCAATCGGCGAAAGCTGGTATTATGTGATTTGGCCAGTTTGACTGGGTGTTGCATCAGAGAATGTACTCAATTACATTTTAATTTTTATCTTACGATTACTTGTATTACTATGCCTGTATACGATCACTATTTCTTGTGGTGTTGATTAAAATTGAATAAATTAACATTTGAGTTAATTATTTAATTAATTATAGCATTTATTAAGTGCCATTTCTTTTTTACATCCTGTTCCGAATAATTAGTAAAATGGACTATTATGCTTAATTCTTTAGCTAACGATGAAACTTAAAGTTTTTTATGGTAATCTTATAACGTCATATAGCTTATATTATTTCAATTATTTATTCCGAGTGACTAAAACGGATAAAAGTTCTTAGAAAAAGCTCAATCGGAATAGTTACCACCTACCTGGTTAATGAGTTTTGATACTTTGGCAATGTTAGATGCGCACACACATCACCAGCCTATATCAGTGCACTGCTAGACACAGGCCTCTCCAAAAGGAAGATTTTTCCATAATCGCTACGCTTGGCAGGCGGGTTGGCGATCGCAGTTTGGCCAATGGTGGAGAGGAGACGCTGCTGCCCTTCTTCTTATGGTGGTTCTCCTGCAGTCGCCTCTTACGACACCCATAGGAAGTTAAGGGGTGGTGCAATTCTTTTAACGTGCCGGCACCACACGGCACAAGCACCATGACTGTTTAAATCAGTAAAAATATTATTTATAATATCTTTGGTCTTTTCCAAGCGAAAATTCAGAGAGTGCGAGTGTCATTGTGGGAAGCCGCAAATATGTAATTTTTAATATGCACATAAAGCTTTGCAAATGAAAACCAACGGCTCAATCGAACGGAAGAAATAAATAAATAAATATATATTGGATAACATCCCACACCTTGCTCTGATCCCATGGTAGGTAGCTAAAGCACTTATGTTATATAAGATAGATTCTCTTTATTGCACACTAAATAAAGAAATAATGAAATCTGGAACAATGACGAAACTCCCTATTCATTCACAGATCTATTAATTATTGAATGTTCCTTAAAACCATGTCTAAAAATTTAAATTCATAATCTTTCAAACAACGAATAAATTTCAGGCGTTCGGTGGAAGTGCGAGCTTGCTTGCATGAGTGTTAAACATATTTTTGCTTATTTCTATCACCAAAGAGGTTTATTGCAAACAAGGAAGAGCTATTTAAAAATATTGTTTGCAGCGTATTTACTGAGTAAGTGTTAACTTCTTCAACACTTATCAAAAAACACAACTAGTACTAAAATATTATTGCAGTAATCTACACTGCATTACATAATTACTAAAAATAAAACATCTTTATAGGGAATGGACAAAAATGTTAATAAACTGTTACGCCAATTAACCGTAACATGAACACTTATTTGACTCTTTCGTTTTTTAGTAATAATGACGTGTCATTAAACACGCATTTTTCCACGTCACAATTAGTCGTTTTTAAGTAACAATGAGCACTCCCCACAAAACGGGTAATTATTTCGAAATGTCACGTTACTTACAAACTGCGAAGAATAAAAGCTAAAACACACGTAACGTTCTTTGTTTCATGAGAAAAGTTGTAAATTAGTCATATAAACATAGATTTAGATGCCTCTAGGTTTAATTTAGACAGTGACAACTTTTTTTAACATTATCTGTTTTTTTAAAAGAAATTATAAATTAGACATAATGATATTTTGTAATGTAAAATGTCAGTAAGACATTCTATTTACTAATACTAACTTTCTTATTTTTTATATATATTGTTCAAAAATGTAGCCAGCTGAAGTGGCAGTGGGCTGGCCATGTCTGCCGCAGAACCGACAAGAGGTGGAGCAGGAAGGTACTCGAATGGAGACCACGCTTAGGCAAACGTAGTGTAGGACGCCCCCCGGCTAGATGGACCGATGACCTGAAGAAGGCAGCTGGCAGCGACTGGATGCAAATGGCGGGAGTTTGTGCGCTGTGGCGCTCCTTGGGGGAGGCCTATGTCCAGCAGTGGACTGCAACAGGCTGATATGATGATGAACTTTCTTATTTTTTATAATGTCTAATAATTTATGTTTTTTTAAATTTATTTAATACATCATGCGCTTTGTAAGGAGTTGTAAAAAGGTTACATCTGCAAATGTACCCTAAAAATAATCCGTATCATCTCAGTCCCTTCGGCGGTTGGTCAAAGGCTGCATAATTACAGGGGTCAATAATTAAACTGATCTGTAATTTTCTCACACAAAGCATCGAAACCGATTACTCATACTCATATCGATATTTTCTTAATCCGTCTTTAAAACCGACGCGCTAAATTAAGCTCTATTTTGATCTCATTAGAGTTGGGATTTGATAAATATTTGATACGGACTTGTTCGTGATATGCAAGTATTTGTGATTAAAAATCAGTCATAAGGGTTTAGTGATCAGCCAGAATAATCTGGCCCCTGATTTTGCTGTTACTGTTTGAAGATGTTATGAAGTTAAATGGCTTGAAGAGCTCACGTATTCTGGTCGCAATATACAGAAGAGACAATAGGCAGTCAGCGGAAAAGTGTGAGAAGGTTACATCTGTGTAATAGGTAGTATGTTGTGATATTAAATAAGATGCAAGATATTTGCTTGAGTGATACATACTTTATTTTTTCCGCATGCGTAGAGTATTAAGCAGGCGAGTCTTTCAAATCAAATCGAATCAAATCAAATCAAATCATTTATTTCTGATAAACAGGTGAAAATTGATGTTGTACATGATAAAAAATTCTTGATAATATAATGTAACACTTTTTATGATATAACGCGATAAATATGGTCCTTGTAAATTTTTGTTTTTAGCAATTCCATGCAAGGTTTAATTGAAGATAAATTACACTTGAAAAAAAAACCATCGACCTCAGGTGGGACTCGAAGCATTAGCATGGAATTGCTAAAAACAAAAATTTACAATGTTTAAGCATTTCTGATCTTAACCAATAGTCAAATATTTGTAAAAATATTTCTATAGGGTGTTGACGGTAGTATACTAAGCTATACATATAGCTACAACATTGATCAGAATACGCTGGCTTTGACAGCGAGAAAAAACACTTGAGGAATTTCATCTTGTCACGTGACGTCCTCGGTAGCTTAGTGGTCAAAGCACTCGCCCGGTATGCGATGGGACGTGGGTTCGAGTCCCACCTGAGGTCGATGGTTTTTTTTTCAAGTGTAATTTATCTTCAATTAAACCTTGCATGGAATTGCTAAAAAGAAAAATTTACAATGTTTAAGCATTTCTGATCTTAACCAATAGTCAAATATTTGTAAAAATATTTCTATAGGGTGTTGACGGTAGTATACTAAGCTATACATATAGCTACAACATTGATCAGAATACGCTGGCTTTGACAGCGAGAAAAAACACTTGAGGAATTTCATCCTGTCACGTGACGTCCTCGGTAGCTTAGTGGTCAAAGCACTCGCCCGGTATGCGATGGGACGTGGGTTCGAGTCCCACCTGAGGTCGATGGTTTTTTTCAAGTGTAATTTATCTTCAATTAAACCTTGCATGGAATTGCTAAAAACAAAAATTTACAATGTTTAAGCATTTCTGATCTTAACCAATAGTCAAATATTTGTAAAAATATTTCTATAGGGTGTTGACGATGTATACTAAGCTATACATATAGCTACAACATTGATCAGAATACGCTGGCTTTGACAGCGAGAAAAAACACTTGAGGAATTTCATCCTGTCACGTGACGTCCTCGGTAGCTTAGTGGTCAAAGCACTCGCCCGGTATGCGATGGGACGTGGGTTCGAGTCCCACCTGAGGTCGATGGTTTTTTTTTTTCAAGTGTAATTTATCTTCAATTAAAGCTTGCATGGAATTGCTAAAAACAAAAATTTACAATGTTTAAGCATTTCTGATCTTAACCAATAGTCAAATATTTGTAAAAATATTTCTATAGGGTGTTGACGGTAGTATACTAAGCTATACATATAGCTACAACATTGATCAGAATACGCTGGCTTTGACAGCGAGAAAAAACACTTGAGGAATTTCATCCTGTCACGTGACGTCCTCGGTAGCTTAGTGGTCAAAGCACTCGCCCGGTATGCGATGGGACGTGGGTTCGAGTCCCACCTGAGGTCGATGGTTTTTTTTCAAGTGTAATTTATCTTCAAATATGGTCCTGTTTTATTATTCGATATCCTTTTTGTGGCGATTGTATTGATCAAGTAAAAGAGATTTTTTAAGGGAAAAACAACAGATTCCCCAAAAAACAACTCCAATTAATTTAATTAATATCATAAACGTAAAACTCTAAAGAAAAAAAACCCCGTAAAATCCGAAAAAAATAGAAGTTTGAGAGTGTTGCTGATATTAACCAGGGTGAATGCAATAAATACAATCAACCAAATAATTAAACGTCTTCCGAATGAATAATCTCCGAAACTATTAATCAGAATAACGTTTTAATAAACATTATTTACAAGAATTATTAAAGACGTAGATTACTTATTTAAATTGAAGGTATACTTAATAGATAAACCGTTATTATTATTGCTATGTTTATTTACACAAATGCACAACTAATTTAAAATAATTTATTTTCAATTGGACTACTGTATCTCGCTTGCCTTTCACTCTGATTTATACTTTATGACCCAAAGATACGATTTCAAATGGAACAACATAGTTTTACGACAGCTATAATCTGGTAGTAGAGTTATTGAAGTCTATACGCCTATAAATATTGTGAAATTGACATTAACAAAAAGTCTTATTAGGTCGTATAGTGATAGATCATAGTTTTTGCTATGGCTTTGTTCTGACAACGTTAATGCAGTAGGTTTTTGATGAAAGGTATTTGTTTTTATCCATAAAAATAGGACATAGATAAAAGATGATTGAATTAAATAAGAAGATTGGGAATTCAATCAAAATAGATCCAGACATACAAACATTCACATTTATAATATTAGTAAGATGGTGTGGATTCCTTGTCCTAGTTTAACGGACATTAAATGGTGGTTAAGTTATTAACTGAGAAAATAAAAGATATATATTTAATTGAAAATTTTTGTTTTTAGCAATTCCATGTAAGGTTTTAATTGGAGATACATAACACTTGAAAAAAATCATCGAGGTCTCACCTGAGGTCGATGATTTTTTTTCAAGTGTTATTTATTATTCAATTAGATATTCCATTTTGATCTTGACTAGGTATGCAGTGTTACCTGATGTTACTTATGTTTTCTAACGATATTTTGCCTTACCACCTTGATAGTGTCTTAAATATTTAGGATTTTCGAAATCCTAAAGAATAGTTGAGATTCCAACTTACGATACCGCAGATTTGAAGTAAGACTCCTGCAACTAGTAAATAGGTAGTATCTCGGTCATCATCACCAGCCTATATCAGTCCACTGCTGGACACAGGCCTCTCCAAAAGGAGGATTTTGCCATAATCGCCACGCTTGGCAGGCGGGTTGGCGATCGCAGTTTAGCCAATGGTGGAGAGGAGACGCTGCTGCCCGTCTTCTTATGGCAGTTCTCCTGTAGTCGCCTCTTACGACACCTATAGGAAGAGAAGGGGTGGTGCAATTCTTTTAACGTGCCGGCACCACACGGCACAGTACCTCGGTACTAAATAGTAATTAGTTACACCTACCTACATGGCAGTGGATGGATGAAAAAAGCGGGAGATCATACTCTTTGGCGCTCTTTGGGGAGGCCTTCGTCCAGCAGTGGACCGCGATAGGCTGAGATGATGATGACACCTACTTAATATGAAGGCGAAGTGCTAATACCTCCTATCTTAAAGTTCTCGAGAAAATTTACTTTCTTATATCTATACGACTTTAAGGTTGATTTCCGCGTGTTTTTATGTTAGAAGTAGTTAGGAGGTAATGGCGCTTAGTCATGGGATCTGCAATTCAATCTCTTTCACTCACCCTGACGAGTGACATGGGCAGATATAGTTTCAAATATGTACATCGAAATTGCTTTGCAGAGTAACTTTTATATCACCTGTATTTTATCGTGTGTTGTTAGTAGGTGGTAATATGAGGCTGTGTCCTAAAAATAGGCCTCCCCCTGTGGTCCGGGAACAATGGGTGTAATCTAGCATCGCGCGTATTGTCTACTGCGCGTCTAATAGCTGCGCGGGCGCCGCAGTCTTAGTGAGGATATGGCGAGGAAGAGTTTGCTTACAGGCCGAAAAAAAATCGTTAAATTTTTTTAAACATTAAGGAGCGTGGTGGTATTTGTGGTAGGTCTTGGACCCAGTGATTAGATGTATATAACTTATTAAATCGTCTACGAAGCGTTCCATTACTGAGTGCGCTGTGCCACGAATAAAAAAAAAAGAAGTTTCGCAAAATCCTAAACCAAAGCAACCTAACAGGCGATCATTCACTACGACCATTTCATCAGAAGTGTACGACTAAGAACAAGAAGTGATAGTACAGAGGAATATCTTGTTTCACATCTATATCATACATGTACCCCTTCTTAAAGTTGGTACGCACGTTCGAGATTTATTATATCAGGGGGGTAACCATGAACTCTTAAAACAATGTCAAATCTGCCATTTTCGTACGTCATTGCCTACGAAATTTGACAGATTTGAGTTTGTTTTAAGAGTTCATGGTTATCCCACAGTATTTGCTTGGCACTCGGAAGTAAGAAAAACATATAAGAAAACCTCAAATTTTATGGGACATAATACTTGAAGCCCTTCAAGTATGTAACTCCTCCAATCACACATTGTTCATATTTTTATAAATGAATACAACCAGACCCAAGCCATTATCAGAAGGACCGGAAAATACAGGGTTATTTAAAAAAAACCTCATCCTGGTCTCATGGTCTCTATCAATTACAACAAATAGGTAATAGCGAGCACGTATACCTCGCCCCCGATCGCCGGCCATCTGCCCTGTACACGCTGCCCTGCGGCGCCTGCGCATTGTCTTGGCCCCACGCGGCCATTGTTCTTTTTCGCCACCTCACCACCAAGAGCGAGACTTAGGCTAAGTTTAGATGCTCGCGCGTCGATACGCGTACATTTTTACGCGCGTTAAGATATGCTTAGTTATTACATAGGACCGTTTAAATGATCCTGGTGCCGTGTGGGGACGGCCGTAAAGAATACACTTCCCCACCGCCAACAGGAGGCGTGTCGTAAGAGGCGACTAAATCTTTTAGCACGAGACGGGGAGCAGCGTCTGCGTGCGAAATAATATAAAAAAACTGCGCTCGCCAACCCGCCTGCCAAGCGTGGCGAGTATGGCAAGAACCCCCGATCACAGAAGTCACTGGGAAAGGCCTATGCAGTGGACGTCCTGTGGCTGAAATGATGATGATGATGATGAATGATGTTTAAATGATAGCGCGTTATCTCGCGTTAACTTGCAGCCAGCAGCTAGCATCTCCGTAGCCGGTATATTGATGCGCGTAATGAGTTCCAATAGTCAAGTATTGGTCTAGCCTGTCGATCCGTGCGACTTGTGGCGTGCAAACGTACCTTTGTACGTTCTCTCCTTTGAGTTAAAAACGGAGGTCAAACAGGCAGTCGGTGTGTGTCACCGCTTGTCATTAGAACTCTTTTGACACGCGACTTATACGAGTATGAACTTAGCCTTAGATCCCAAACACACTAAAGAGGTTTAGGCTTCAGTGGTGGGAGGCGATCTTGCACAATATTGTTAAATCTAGATTTAGTCTAAATCAGGTTCAAATATCATTTTGTATCTGTTAGTTAGTTTAAAATTTACAGACACAGAGCGATGTTTCAAAAGATAAGAAAAGTAAGGAATGAGATTGGAAAATTAGAAGCCTTATCATACATAAGTATTATCAACCTGCATATAATTATCATCAGAGTGCGCTTAATTCGATAATTTACCATAAAAAGTTAACACGTTATGTTGACTAGCATAAACATATACTATGTCCGAGATACACATTGACAACGACCGTGGAAGCAAGAAGAAATGCAAGTCACCTGTTGTTAACTGATCAAAATAATAGTATCTTTATATGTATTTGATGGTGATTAAAACTTTCAACGAGGAACGAGGTCATACGACATAAGACTAAGGTGACTGATATTGTCCAAAAATGTAGCAAGCTGAAGTGGCAGTGGGCTGGCCATGTCTGTCGCAGAACCGACGAGAGGTAAAGCAGGAAGGTTCTCGAATGGAGACAACGCTTAGGCAAACGTAGTGTAGGACGCCCCCCGGCTAGATGGACCGATAACCTGAAGGGCGCGAAGGGCGATCGTGCGTTGTGGCGCTCCTTGAGGGAGGCCTATGTCCAGCAGTGGACTGCAACAGGCTAATATGATGATGATATGATAAAACTTTCAAGGTTTCCAAAATTGGAAATCATTAACAGACATGGTAATTATCCCGATTTAATTATTTCTAACATTACATACCTCTGTACCTATAAGTAGTTCAATTCAGCCATATGCACCAGTGTCTTGACCCAGCGTTGCCCTGCCATACCTAATACTTAAGGCATTTTAATACCATTTCGAAATCCCACAACAACCAGCTGCAATTGGAAACACGAGCCAATTGGAGTAATGTCCAAAACGTAACACAATACCCAGTATTAAGGCGATTACGCGTATTAGAGAACCTGCGCTGGCGCACCTGGCAACGAAAATGCGCAATATATATTTTTTATTGTAATAGTTTTTATTTATTTATTTCCTCTATAGGGGTTGTACTGCTCGAAGACAGATTTTTTTTAGATCAGGCTATTTCGATATTAGCCTGATAATATTTTTTTCTGTCTTTTCCAAAAACAAATCTCTACTCCACTCCATACCAAATAGCTGAGATATTTGTATGGAAAAATAAACCTGGGTATTTTCAAAATTTCAACTATGTTTATAGTGCCTTAATAAAAGGCTTTTTTAATAGGCAGTAAAATCATTCCCTAAAATTCAGTTCCCTAATAAAATAGAACCGTATAATTTTAAATGAATCGAGACTAATACTCAGATTGCCAATCTTTGTTGTTCCCTACCAGTGCAACGGGTTAAATTATTAACAAAACTATTGTGCACCTTTAAAGACAAAAAATAACATAAAACGGAGGAATTCAATGTCCATCAGTCACCTCAATTATTGACAAACGGTGAAACAGTGATGAAATTAGGTCTTATCCCATAAAACGTATCATCAAAAAGAAGAAATCAGAACCGCTCTATTACCAAAATTAGCCAATTTTCACTAGCTCGCAAAGCAAGACATTCGTATGAAATGCCTAACTTGGAATTCAATTAACATTTCAGTGTCCATCCAGTTTTATTTTCAGATCGCGCATGATGGAGCACTAACCGCATTTCTATCTTAATCTTGCTCGCCTTTTTACGTTGACGACTTCATTCCGATGAATCTCAACGACAAAAAGTAAGCGAAGTATCAATGGACTTAGACTAAGAGACTAGACACAATACTTTTATAATTAGCGACCAGAAATTCTCAAATTCACATTCATTGATACAGGCTGGTGATGATGATGATGATGACCCTGTTACTGGTATCGATTATTTAATATGTGTTCATAAAAGGGAACCAAGGGTGATAAATGGATTCAAAAATGAAAATGAATTGATAACAAAAAACATCCATGTGTTAGTTACGCTTTTAATTATATTTCCCATTCCGGCGACTAGAAAAGGTTATAAGTTCTTAAAACGCGCGTTTGCGCGTTTGGTTAATTTCAGCATCATCGAGTCAATGACAGCTGTAGAAGCTAACTAAGACTGTAAACTGATCGTAGTTTAAAAACTCATTTAAAAACTACCGTTAGTGTAATTTAAACAAATATCTAGTTTTCTCCTGACCAATCTTGAAAATTGACTCTTAATTACCCGACGGCCAACAAGGGTTATGTTTTTTTTTTACTACTAACTTTATCGTGTAGGTAGGATACAATCTAATGCAAGTATTATAATATAAGATCGGAGCACAATTGCTGAGGTTTTGTGCAGTTGTAAACCACCTACTTATGACTCGGTCTCGCACTTAATCAAGGCAGGCACATACGACATGATTTGGGCCGTTACATCTACTTAAACCTAAGGAACACTGTCTCACAGACAAGGACTTGTTTAGATGTAGTAAAACATATGTTTTCACACGCTGCACGCCGTATGCCACCCATGTAGTTGCAATGCTAAGTCCTAACTTATGACCAAGCTTGTAACAGGTGAATCCGAAAATAACCGATGTATACTAGTATACCCAGAATGAAATAATAATATATTACTCTAGTTAGGTTACCCAGAATAAAATATATTACTTCTTGTAACTAATGTAATAAAATCTTGGATGACATTTTTAACGTACTTCTATAAAAACTGAGGTATCGATTTAAAATTGCAACTTTGTTAGAATGACGATAAAACAATATGAAATCATCGAGCTGATCTTGACGGAGCCAAGAGGTTGATAGTTAAAACCATTAAAACCATTAAAACCAATTTATATCTGTAAATAGGCTTAAACTAAGCGCTTTTACACGTCCCAATATTTTTTTTCCCTACCACTACTTCAGGACAATTTTGGGCTAGCGCCGAGAAGAAGTAGCGCAAGAAACTCGGTCACTATTGTCAGCCTCTTTTTAAATAGTATATATTTTACATTACAAGATAAATGTACCTGTGCGAGCAGGGCAGTATTTACTTCCGTAGTAAACTCTTTAATGGCTTTACCTTCGCTTTTGGGCTCATGAACAACGTTTTAAAGCCCTTTACTTAAAAAGTTGTCTTAAATAGTTTTTATTGGGATGGAGCGTATATTTTGGTTTTTTGTAGATTAACTTTGTCGGATAGTCCTCAGGACATATGTAATTTTTGCAGCATAAAAATCGTGTTTTTTTAATCTAGAGTTCTATTGAGGAATATTAATAATCTTTTAATTTTGTAAGATACCTGAATGAGAGTGTATTGGGTACATAATATCTTAAATATGTTTCAGTGCTATTAGGGGTGGGTTATATATATAACGGTAACGAAAAATCTACCATATTTGTAATATGAGTAGCATAGACAGGTTTTGACCACACCGGGCTCCTGAAACGGTCGGTTCTAAAAGTACTTCCAAGAGATAGTGTTTCAGAGAAATGTGCGTCCGCGCAGACGTCCCGGCGGCAGGTGCGAGCGATCAATTAACTAGGATCGATGGCCGAGATTAGGGGAGCGCGTGCGAACGAGGCAGGAGTGGTGTAGTGCGCAGGAGTTGGCGGGTCGAAATGAAATTTATATAAGGTCCGATTTTATTAGTGTTCATCCTGTTAACCTGTGACTATATGGGCTACAGCACACCGGTTGCGTCTGCAGCACGATGCGTTGCATCTGCGACACGCTGAATGTTGTTGATTTTGATTTTTAACTTTTTTAGTTTTTATGGTACACATTTGAAAATTGGTTTTTACAATTGCTTTTCACCTATATAGTCACAGGTTCACAGGATGTACACTAATAAAATCGGACCTTATATAATATCTATAGGTACCCTGTTACCTGTTGTGTCGTGTGGTGCTGGCACGTTAAAAGAATAGCACCACCCCTTCTCTTCCTATGGGTGTCGTAAGAGGCGACTACAGGAGAACCGCCACAAGAAGACGGACAGCAGCGTCTCCTCTCCACCATTGGCCAAGCTGCGATCGCCAACCCGCCTGCCAAGCGTGGCGATTATGGCAAAATCCTCGTGTCCAGCAGTGGACTGATATAGGGTGGTGATGATGTACTGCAGTATTTGTTTTCACAAATATAGTGATAACAGGGCCATAACCATGAACTCTTAAAACAATCTCAAAGTTGTCAAATCTGTCAATTTTGGTACGTCATTTCATACAAAATTTGACAGAAATGATAATGTTTGACAGATTTGTGATTGTTTTAACAGTTCATGGTTAGGGCCCAGTTTTTTTAACTTAACCCACCAGCGGCATTAAAGATATTCACGACTGCTCCAATCATTCGATGCTTGACTGGTATAGATCGCCCTGCTGATAAGCCAGCCGTAGCCGAGTCGCAAATACAAACAGCGTCACAGCGATCTATTACTAAGAAACCCTGCTAATGAGTAGGTTATTGATTTTAATATATTCGCTTGTAAATGTTTTGATTTTAAGATAAATGGCGACTATGAGGGTATTTATAATTTACTTATAATTAATTTATAAGTTACTCCGTGATCATGGCGCTTGCAACAGTGCCGAAATATCGGGAACTCAAAAATAAGGTACATGGTAGCAATCCCGTAACAAACTATTCTAATGTTAGTGACCATGAAAGTTTAAAACAATATATTTATAATTGTTTTGTTAATTTCATCAAAGATTTATAGCTCAAAAGTAACGTAAATTTAAACTTTTGGACTTATCTGTCAAATGTATGAATGGCGCTTTGGGTTTAGAATCATGCAAATTAAAAAAAATTGTTTAAAATTTTACATTAGCAAAGAAACGACATGATTGACGACTTAAAAAGCCGGAATACATACCGAGATATTTTTTGTTTGTTTTTTTTTTGTTTTAACTGGCCAAAGAAACCTTATAGCTATAATTTTATTTTTACAGAATTCAGAAATACTAAATGCGCAGCAAACAACACGCTTATTGTGTATAGTCTCAAAGATTTACCACCCTTGTTTTGTGTTGTGTATCATCTATCCATCAGCCGAAAGACGTCCACTGCTGGACATAGGCCTCCCCCAAGGATTTCCACGAAGATCGGTCCTGTGCCACCCGCATCCAGCGGCTTCCCGCGACCTTCACCAGATCGTAGGTCCACCTTGGGCCTATAGGTATACCAACACTACGCCTTCCGGCCCGGGGCCGCCATTCAAGAACCTTCGAATTGTTTGCGATTCTGAGAGCTACGTCGGTGACTTTGGTTCGCCTTCGGATCGGCTCATTTCTGATTCGATCGAGAAGGGAAACTCCGAGCATAACTCTCTCCATCGCCCTTTAAATGACCTTGAGCTTTCTTATGAGGCCCATTTATGTGTTGTGTAGACAACAAGTTTATTATCCGAGGCGTCTCCCAGCCCAGCATAACCAGTCACAAGCAATTTGAGAAAAGGTGGTTTTCAAATTTGACTGGATCCGGAATCAAACCCTTGAGCTTAAAGCAAATCAATACGCCGCAGGGAAAACCATGAGCTCATTAAATAGTATTACTTCAACCTTGTTTAGTTTTTTTTTATAAAGTTAGGGGTAAGAACAAAACTTTTTAGATTGGTACTTAATAAAGTTAATGGTTAGGCTAGGTAATCAGTATCTTTAAGCTGAAGACACTCATTTAAACATTTATCTTAAAGTCAGAGCAATGTTTGTCATGTTATCCAATATTTATTTAATATTAGGTTTCTGTTTCTAAACGACTTCACATTTATTTAACTCTGCTCTTAATTGAGTAAGAAATTCAAACAAACCTAGATATAATCCAGTATTAAAAGTGTTTCTCAACAGCGATCTGGCTGCATTCGCAGATGGATCAGATCTGCCCGCATATCTAGCCCGTGGGAAGGCTGCCGCTGCCAGAAACGTGAAACCTCATTGTTTCGAGTTCTCATACTTCATGCTGTTACGTGTTTGGTAAAGCTTTTAATAGAGTAATTGTTATTACGAGTAAAACGTTAGTAAAGAGCTCAGAAACAGCTTTTCTGAATGTAACTGACTGATTTCAACTTCAGAATCGAAACAAACGGTTTCTCATCTTTAGAAACAACTAATTCGCGAAATATCATTCATTCACTTATAAATCATGCCGCAATATGGTGACACATAATTGAAAAGGTACAGAAACAATTTGAAATTGTTTTTTTTTTCTTTTCTTATTAGTTTATTTATCTTTAGTATACAGATAAAAGGTGAAGTTTTCGGAAAACTTGTTTTTTTTTCAGATCACTACAATATCTACATAAAAATTGTTCTTTTAAAACACTCTTTGACATGAGTAGGTACTACTTGCTAATATTATCCAGCATGCAGTAACGCCCATGGCCTTAGTAGTGTCACAAACGCCTATGGGTAGGACAAGATGGTGTGAACTTAGCCTAACCCACAAGAAATCAAAGGAGTAGTTCTTAAACTTACCTTTAACAAAATCGCATGGGTTTGTGAAGTAAAGGAGTGTTTCAGGACGAAGGTTGTACGTCTGTGAACAAAGAAAGTAAATAAATTAGAAAACTTAGAACTTGATTACTAAACACAAACTAGGTAATGTCCCTGCACTAAAAATTTGGGTTAGTGGCTCGTGCAGAGGACTACAAACCCTGGCGGTTGCGGGTTGGAATCCCGCAAGGGGCAAATGTTTTTGTGACGAGCATTATAGTACCTACATAAGTCATGGATGTATATAAACGTATTTAAGTTTATTTATCCGTTAGCTAGTCGCCTAGCTAGCTAATTGGACTAGCAGATGTAATCAAACTTCTTTAGCAACTTATTAGCCGGGATCAATGTTGACGTGCCTTGAAAAGTACATTATAAAATTATGTGTTTTTCGCCATAAAAAGCTTATTTCATCAATCAACAAAAATCGCTAACCTATGGTTTTGTAAAGAAAAGACCCAATACACTATGGTGAATTATCGAATTAAATTAGCAATGCTTAAGTGAAAACTTTCATACACCGGCGCTCTTGAAAAAAAATACGTGCCTTAATTTAGAATAGTTTGTTACGGGATTGCTACCATGTACCTTATTTTTGAGTTCCCGATATTTCGGCACTGTTGCAAGCGCCATGATCACGGAGTAACTGAAGATCTTGCGGGTAAGTTGTTAAGGGCAAACATATCGGTCTACACTCTTTCGCTGTCTTTTATTGCACGCGTCGGTACCATTGTCTACAAACTCACTATTTTCTCGCACCTGTTCTCGACACACAACACTAACAGTATCTGACCGCGAAACAGCAGTTTGTTGTTTTTTCCGGTTTTTGCACATACGAATCACTGGATTCCAGACACTTGACAATTTAAACCCATCCAAGCGATTGAAATTTTTGTACTTTGTAATTTCGATCGCTTCCCTGACCATTCTTGGTATGTAGTGGCGTTCTGTCGCAATGATCAGAGGGTTGTGAAACTCAATCCAGTGATTTAGACCTGATTCCAACAAATGTTCCGCGATTGCCGATTTCTGTTTGTCGTTGTTTTTGACCGCTTTTATGTGTTCCTTCATTCGGCACGCTATGGTACGTTTTGTTTGGCCGATATATGAACTGCCACAGCTGCAGTCAATCTTATAGACACCCGGTTTCTCCATTGGGAAACTGTCTTTTGGAGATCGTAGACATTGTGTTACTTTTCTTAATGGAGTGAAGACAGTATTAAGTGAGTATTTATGAAGTACGTTTGAGATCTTGTCTGTCACTCCTCTTATGTATGGCAAGAACACAGGTTGCCTGTCTACTGTGTCTTTAAAGTGTCTTGATTTGTGTCTAGATGGTAGCTGCCCTCTATATCCATAATTCTGTAAGACTTTCTGAACATGTTCCAACTCTTGGTTTAGGTGTTCAAGGTCACACAAGTCATAGGCTCGGTTTGTCAGTGCAGTTACTACAGAATTAAGATGTCGAGGGTGGTGATGCGAGGTTGCGTTGAGATAGCGGTCAGTGTGAGTGGATTTTCTATAGACAGAGTGACTCAGTGAACCGTCACTCCGCACTTCAATCTTCACATCCAAAAATGCTAGGCTTCTGTTTTCTTCTATCTCGCAGGTAAAATTTATTTTTGGATGGATACAATTTAAATATGACAGGTGAGTTTCTACATCTTGGTTGTTTCCTCTCAATACACAGAAAACGTCGTCTACATACCTCTTCCATAGTTTGATTTCGGTTCGACCTTGAACACCTAAACCAAGAGTTGGAACATGTTCAGAAAGTCTTACAGAATTATGGATATAGAGGGCAGCTACCATCTAGACACAAATCAAGACACTTTAAAGACACAGTAGACAGGCAACCTGTGTTCTTGCCATACATAAGAGGAGTGACAGACAAGATCTCAAACGTACTTCATAAATACTCACTTAATACTGTCTTCACTCCATTAAGAAAAGTAACACAATGTCTACGATCTCCAAAAGACAGTTTCCCAATGGAGAAACCGGGTGTCTATAAGATTGACTGCAGCTGTGGCAGTTCATATATCGGCCAAACAAAACGTACCATAGCGTGCCGAATGAAGGAACACATAAAAGCGGTCAAAAACAACGACAAACAGAAATCGGCAATCGCGGAACATTTGTTGGAATCAGGTCTAAATCACTGGATTGAGTTTCACAACCCTCAGATCATTGCGACAGAACGCCACTACATACCAAGAATGGTCAGGGAAGCGATCGAAATTACAAAGTACAAAAATTTCAATCGCGAGGATGGGTTTAAATTGTCAAGTGTCTGGAATCCAGTGATTCGTATGTGCAAAAACCGGAAAAAACAACAAACTGCTGTTTCGCGGTCAGATACTGTTAGTGTTGTGTGTCGAGAACAGGTGCGAGAAAATAGTGAGTTTGTAGACAATGGTACCGACGCGTGCAATAAAAGACAGCGAAAGAGGGTAGACCGATATGTTTGCCCTTAACAACTTACCCGCAAGATCTTCAGTTACTCCGTGATCATGGCGCTTGCAACAGTGCCGAAATATCGGGAACTCAAAAATAAGGTACATGGTAGCAATCCCGTAACAAACTATTCTAATGTTAGTGACCATGAAAGTTTAAAACAATATACGTGCCTTAATGTCCACCGTGGTTCATTGCAAATTATGATTGAACATCAATCATAGTGACAAATTCAGCTTATGGAGTGAAAACCGGCGAAAAGTGACCTTTCGTAGTCCCAGGACCGGTGATAACCGTAAATGGAGGAACCGGTACCGAGCCGAATGTTTGCGAAACCGATTCGCTTTCGATGGCTGTAGGGTTGGGGAAAATATTAAAACTGTAATCTTATTTTTACGAAAAATTAAAAAAAATGGCTCATAACATGTTCTGAACATCAATAAACTACCATGTTTTATGTAAATAAATTTCATTTCACTATGAAGGTCCTGCTAAATTGTATTTAGTTTAATTTCTAATAACCATGCAATCACATCTTGGAAGTCGATTTTAGTAAACTTAACATTTTTTCGTATTGTTTTTAACCGACGAAAAAAACGGAGGATTAATAAATACCTAATCAGTTCTTTCTGGACTCGGTGCGAATGAACTTCACACATTTTTACTCTCTATGTCTGGCACCGACTCCAAACAGAGCTGATTAGGTATACTTACATTAGTTAAAGAAATTAGTTTTATGGTTAAATGAAAAAGAGTTTATTATTTTTTGCTTCTCAGTTTCTCGGCGGTTTATTATTTTGTTAAAAATTTTATAATATTATGTTAAAAGTTTTAAAACATTTTATATGACAATGTGTAACCTAGATGACAGTAGGTACAATAGTTTGATAAGATCAGCGCTGGTCTGATGGTGGAACCAGAAGGTCGATTGTAGAACTCGTTAACGGCTATACGAGAATAATATTAGTATAATACTTACTCTGTGATATTAGAGTTTAGTATTATTGATTTTTTTGATATTGTAGGTCATGGCTACTAAGCTGGAGTACCTATTTACAATAGAAAATTTTTGTTTTTAGCAATTCCATGCAAGGTTTAATTGAAGATAAATAACACTTGAAAAAAATCATTGACCTCAGGTGGGACAATACCTATTTACAATTTAACACTTTTAAGTATATAATTGTTAAGGTGCTCGTAGCTCAGTGGCGGCAGCGCTTTGGTATCGATTACTAAAGTTAAGCAACCAAAGCCGCGGTCGTGAGTGGATGGGTGACCATTCCGACCATATTTAGTGACATTTATCACGAGCATCTCCGTGCTTCGGAAGGCACGTTAAAAGTTGGTCCTGGCCAATATCGCTTGATATTGGTCGTGAAGCCTAGTCAGAGGCCCTAAGGCAGCTTGATAACATCTGACAGTAAGGTTTAGTCATTGGCCTTACAACACCCCTCCACCAATCCGCACTGGGCCCGCGTGGTGGAGTATGGCCCAAACCACCTCATAGATGAGGTGAGGCCTGTGCCCTGCAGTGGGACGTATATAGGCATACTTTAGTATATAATTGTTAAATAACAACTGTGACTCAGAGTCAACCCTACGACTTCATACACTTGTTCGTCAAGATTTATTTACGTGAAAGAAATCGCGATTTGTTCCTCGTGGCGAAATATTGCTACATCGCGATGAAGCAATAAACGATGTATCGTTTTTGGCAAAGCTTTTTTCTAGGAGCATTGACCAGAATGCGTTTTTTTATAAACTCTACAAAGAATCGAAAACTGCGATTTAAAAATTGCGGTATTGTCTTTTATAGAATAAAATATTTGGTTGTTTAATACTTAACTTAATTCAATATTTCCTTTTAGGCAATTGTGCCTAAAAAGAGAGGTGTTTAAATGCTTGATTTTTCATGGAAAAGGCAAAATTTCTCAAAAAAAGTTTGACATTTAAGTGAAGTCAAGTTTCCAATCTATCTGTGTCTTTGTGTCTGTATAGCATTCTCAAAAACAGATAAATTTCAATTAGCTCTTATCACTCAAAAGATGGTTGCTGTAACATTTGAAGATTAGGTTCGCAGTCCTTATTATTAGCGCTCGGAGCAGGGGCGTGCGGTGCATATAAGCAGTTAGGCAGTGCCTACCTGATAATTGAAATGAGGTAGGCAGTAGGTACTTACAACTGTGGATTATTGATGAAAACCACTGATTTTTATCAATGAAACACATTATAAGTATCTACTGCCTACCTCGAAATTATACCAATGCTCGCCACTGGCTCGGAGATACTTATTCGCTAACTTTGTTTCCTTCACCATTTACATAATATATTTATCAAAACGCTTTTAAGGGACGTATACATATTATATTCCGATATTACTAATTACATGCTACACATTACTTCACGCACCTGTCCAATTAAATCTTTTACATAACTCTTGTTTATACATAATATATTTGTCGTTAACACATTAAATCAGAAACATTAAGCCACCCAGAACACTATTTGCATATCATTTATCAATGATCACTTTCTAAAGTGCGTAAACTAAATTAATTCGTATCACTGCGCCCGCGCATCGAAAGTGAAACACACGTAACAGATACAGGGTCGTTGACCCGCATTACTTATTCACTGGAGGTCACTGTTAATACGACCATTTCCATTTAGATTGCAGAAAGTAGAAGTGATTTTGGTCTAGATATTATAATTTAACAGGTTTTGTGGCTTACTCATTAGTTGTATTTTAAATGAGGATCTGAAAAGGTACTTAATGCTAATTTGATTGAACACCATTAAGTAATTAAACCTATTCATAAACACATCTTACAAAAAATAGTTTGTTACTAATTGTTTTTTTTTACTTTCTTTACCTAGAAAGTAAAAAAAAATAAAAAATTACAAGTGTTACACATTTCAAAATGATTTTAAAAACTCTACTTGTAACGTACTTTTTTTAACAATCTGTAAATAAAATCTTGGAAGTCAATTTTATCTTACTTCTAAATACCGTACCAATTCGAAAAACATTATTAGCTACAGATTAATGTAAGTTCATGCAGTAGCAGAAAATCAGTGAAACATAAAGCGAACAAAGAATAATTAGTTTCACAAAACGCAGTACGTTCGCTGCGCCTGCGCAAGTGCGCATTCCCGCGCTACGCGCATCGACAAACTACTTTGTACTACTAAGTATTGTGCTATTATAGTCGCCAACAACAATTTACCGTTGCCATTACACAGGACTTTAGAAATAGTGAACTATTCTCAAATCAATAAGTTTCGTATAATTAGTGAACCAATTTGAAATGTTGACACATCAGACATTCGAGACATATTATTAACAAACATTTCAAATTGGTTGACTAATCTTTAGACAAGTGTTTATATTTTTTTGTAGTAAGGCCATTATAGACTAATTCAGACGTGGTGGCTTACCACATGCTATTTTTTACCGACGAAAAAACGGAGGAGGTTCTCAAGTCTACGCATATATATATATATTAGAAATCTACGCTCTTCAATCGCTGAGGCAGACATAGCTTTTCTAATTGCAAAGCTAAAGTGGCAATAGGCAGACTACATTGCTCGCTAAGCGGAAAGCCGTTGAGATAAAGGGTTTTGAGTGGCGACCACAAACTGGAAGACGCAGCATAGGCAGGCCTCCCAACCCGGTGGACTGACGACCTAGTCAAGATTGAAGGCAGCCGCTGGATAAAAAACTACCCACAGCTGCTTGTTGTAGCGTTCTATACGAAAGGCCTATGTCCGGCCCAATAGTGAACTTTCAAAGACTAATGATAATGATGATGATTGTCTCATGAGACCGTTTTGCATCCAACAAAGACAAAGTCATTTATTCTGTATATAGGCCCTCTTCTGGGAACTTATACACGTCCCAAAAATATAACTTAGCCCGACCACCGCTTCGGGACTACATATTAGCTGGTGATGCGAAGTAACGGCGCAACAAACTCAGTCACCTTTGTCAGGCTTATTTTTACAGGAAATACATTTACAAGATATGATTAGTAAGTGCGAGCTAGACATGTTATAGAGTCTATGCACTCTTGTCGTTTAAATAATCTTCTAATATTTTCTTCGACGACCTCCGTAGCCGAGAGTTGAGCACGCCGGACTTCAAATGGCGCCGCCATCTCTGAGGTTCCGGGTTCGATCCCCGGTCGGGTCAATGTAGAAAACGAACTTTTCTATATTGGCTCGGGTCTAGGTGTTGTGGTACCGTCGTTGTTTCTGATTTCTATAGCACAAGTGCTTTAGCTACTTACCTTAGGATCAGAGCAATGTATGTAATGTTGCTCAATATTAAAAAAAAATATATAAAAAAAAAATAAAAAAAAATGTAATATCCTTTTTTTTTAAAGGATTTTTAATGTGTTTTCTGAACTAATGAAGAGGTAGCAACAAGAGTTTTCTTAGTAAGCTAATTTTAAAAAGACTGAACTTGCTTATACCGTTTTCAATATGATATTCAATGGTCTGGACGACCGTCTGGTGTAGTGGTTCGCGCTCCGAACTGCAATGCCTGGCGGTTGCGGGTTCGAATCCCGCGAGGGGCAAATGTTAGTGTGATGAGCACGAGCATTTGCACCTAAGTCATGGATGTTTATAAACGTATTTATGTATGTTTATCCGTTATTTAGTCGCCATAGCACAAGCTTTGCTTAGTTTGGGGCTAGATAATTGGTGTGATTGTGAAAACAATTAATTATTTATTCAATATCAAAATTTCTTGTAAGCTCCCGACCATACTCACTTGAAAACTTTCCTATGAGACCATGTTGAACCCTAATGCCTTTGTGCTACAAATTGCGTGTAAACAGTGACAATTCGTATTACTATTGCCGATCGCACGCTTCATCGGCGCTGCGCGCGCGCAGTGCAGGAAAACCGATGTCAGCGCCCTCTAATTGTGATGAAAGCGATATCTGATGGTAATTGCGGGATAATTCCCGGTAGTTTTGGCCGGCACGACATTTCAACGACAAATCAATCATTAATTTGCTATTGCTAGAAACAGGTGGTGACAGTGACTTGGTGAATACGTGAATACAGAAATAAATCGGTTAAAACATTTAGATATATAGATGTGTGTAAATAAATAAAACATATTTTAAATATATATTTTTTTATTTTATATGTTGCCGATATTAACAAATAATAAATAAATAAATATTGGACAACATCACATTACATTGCTCTGATCCTAAGGTAAGTAGCGAAAGCACTCGTGTTATAGAAATCAGAATCAACGACGGTACCACAACACCCAGACCCGAGCCAATATAGAAAAGTTCGTTTTCTGCATTGACCCCACCGGGAAAAATATACTTTAAATGTGACGTATATAATGAAATCTATTTCTAAAGTAACACCTAGTGGCCTAAACTAGGAACTGTTAGGTTTTGTACATAAAATACTACTTCCTACAATAAAATACTTTTTAAGCGGCGACAAACGTCGATATTTCCGTCACTATGTTGCACTAAGACCGCAACACATACAATGGTCAATAAATTATGTGTAGACATCCCATCTGCGTTCAACCATTCAGTGGTAACAGTGAAAGTGATATAATCTTTCGTTGACTGTACGCATAGTATATACATTCGTCATATTTGTTCATTTTCCTTAGATATTTTTTTTATTTTACGCTTTAAACAAATCTCACCTTACTTCCTAATTACTATGCATGATAGCTGGAACTAAAAAAAAAAAAACAATTGAAAAAAAAGTTTGTTATGAATTACCAATCTGGTTTTATGCATTGTACATTATTTATAACTCAATGGTTTTATGAAGTGCTAGTCAATAACTTTTGCTTAGATAGACACGAGTCGATTTAAAAAAAATATTATCTGAATTGATTCAAACTTAATAGAACCCACGGCCTTTTTCAAATGGGTGCTGTTATTGACTTGACAATATGCTCATAAGATACTATATGTCGGCTACCCTCCTACCTGAATGATTCTGATTCTGAATTCTGAATGACCTGAAGGAGAAAAAGAACAAAAGTAACTTCAAAGTGTTGCTTTGCCTTGGTAGGATCTGGCAAGTTGTGTGCAATAACAAAAAAAAAAATGCCTTTATCCCAAAAAACTTTTTACTTTCGTAAACGAGATCTAAAGCTGAAACTCAAATATAGACAAGTTGTTGTCCCAGTTTTGACGTTTATTGGAAAAATCAACATACCTACAAAGTGTTAAAAGTCGTTTTTTTTACAAAAGGTAATATTTTTAAGCTCTATGCGTTTTTTTAATCGACTCCTTTCTATGCTTTTATAGAATTTCAATAGAATACCTATATTGAATCGTCACAGCAGATAGCACGTACAATGATACAATAGTCACGTAAAGTATCAGATGCAAACATGATCATAAAAACCGAGAGAGAGTCACCATTTAGTGCTGTCTGACAAAACTGAAAGTTGGACCCTTATTTCATCACGATCTCGAAACATTCTTTGACGTAGTCATTATCATATCAAGACTACATTAGTTTACACTAGTTTACATTAGTTTCATCGTGTCACGTGACGTCCTCGGTAGGTTAGTTGGTAAAGCACTCGCCCGGCATGCGATGGGACGTGGGTTCGAGTCCATGTTTTGGAGTGGAGTCAATGTTTTTTTTTTCAAGTGTTATTTGCATGCATGGAATTGCTAAAAACAAAAATTTACAACTACATTAGTTTACTACAGCGGGGTAACCATGAACGCTTAAAAAAATCTCAAAGCTGTCAAATCTGACAATTTTGGTACGTCATTACATACAAAACTTGACAGATTTGATAATGTTTGACAGATTTGAGGTTGTTTTAAGAGTTCGTGGTTACCGCCCAGGTCATTGGCCTTTTCCAATCCACATCACTCATCCTCAGTTATTTATATTTTCGGTCCACTTTTCAATTCCATTCAGTTTTGCGTTTTTAATGGCTCCAGCTTGTGTTTGAAGTAGTATTACAGCAGGGAACAGGGTTTATAATATAGGCTACTATGCTATAAAAATACTATGCCGACTGATCACCCATCATGTTACTAATTTTCAATCTTTAATTTCAAAAATCAAATGAATTGGACAAACTAATAACTCAAAAGTAACGTGTTTGCTACCATGAAAATATTGTTCTTTCTTTTTCACTTTCTTATTGGTGTTGCTTCACACTTTAGTGCAATTGTGCATGTTTTAATCCAAGGGACTTAACGGAAAATCAATATTATTTAATTCAAGATGTTTATTAAATCCTCTTCTAGCATATCGTATTTAAAATTTTTAGATTCAAGTAACAGGTATTCTGACAATTTGATTTTCATATTCGAGATTTTAGGCACTTGGGTGGTGTTAAGGCCTTAAGGGCATTTGTTGTTATAGCGGCAACAGAAATACGTCACCTGTGAAAATTTTTACTGTCTTACTATCACGGGTAATGAGATACAGCCTGGTGACAGACAGACAGACAGACACATACCACAAACGGGTTTTTTTTGCCTTTTTTATAGATAATTGTACGGAACCCCTTGTGCACTTTGCCGGTTTTTGTCATTATAAGGTCAAATCGATTAAAAAATTTTGAATTGTATTGGGTAATGCTTCACTGTTTAAAGCACTTTAAACTGTGTATAATTATCACAATAGTCCACTTACGTACCAAACACAATTATAAGCATAATTACCGAAAATTATTTATTTACCAAAGGTCACAGACCCGAAGAACAAAGCTAGCGCCAATCAGAAAACAATAAAACATAATTTGCCGGTAATGACATGTATTATGGAGCTGAGCACGCCTCCATTACGCAACTGTACTTAACATGTTACACATACATGGTACAAGTCACACGATTAGCGTAGTTAAGAACTCATAAATCTACAACAAAACCTGAAATTTTCTCAATCGAGGCACTTTACAAGTTTTAAGTTTAAAATTAGTTTAAAAAATTAAAAATTATATAAGAAAATCCGTGTCGTGTGGTGCCGGCACATTGAAAGAATAGCACCACCCCTTCTCTTCCTATGGGTGTCATAAGAGGCGACTACAGGAGAACCGCCACAAGAAGACGGGCAGCAGCGTCTCCTCTCCACCATTGGCCAAACTGCGATCGCCAACCCGCCTGCCAAGCGTGGCGATTATGGCAAAATCCTCCTTTTGGAGAGGCCTGTGTCCAGCAGTGGACTGATATAGGCCGGTGATGATGATGAATCCGTATCTATTATTGTCCATATTTTAGGTAAGTCAGATTTATTCGTGGAGTGGTGAGATTTGGAAGCAAAAAATTTGGGCTGGATTTTTGGTCAGCTCAATGCGGGAAATAAAATGGTATAAATACAGTCATCCGGTTAAATCGCATATAATAACGACCTCCGTAGCCGAGAGGCGAGCACGCCAGACTTTAAATGGCGCCGCCATCTCTGAGGTTCCGGGTTCGATCCCCGGTCGAGTCAATGTAGAAAACGAACTTTTCAATATTGTCTCGGGTCTGGGTGTTGTGGTACCGTCGTTGTTTCTGATTTCTATAACACAAGTGCTTTAGCTACTTACCTTAGGATCAGAGCAATGTATGTGATGTTGTCCAATATACATGAAGCTTGTGAGAATTAAACAGTTGCAGTTGATATTTACAGAAAGAAAAAAGGCATGTCTGAGTTAACTCAGTAACTAGTATTTTTTGCTTTTTGGTTGAAGTATTTTTTTTATATGTGTCTAGACTTAATAAGTCAGTGTTATTTTTAGTTTGTGGTCTATCCTCTTATAGTTTGGACCATTATCAGTACATACGCAAAGTAGCCGGTTATTATCGGCGGCAGTGAAAGGGAGCCGAAATATCAAATGTTTGCGGTTAGCGGAATGTGTACTAACTCGACTACAGGCCAGTGCAATTCACCGTGCCTGGGAGAATTCAATTCAACTTGTACTTAGGATGATTGCATAATCTCGTTTCATTCTTAGTTGCTCAGACTTTAAATGGTCAAGGATTATAAAACAAAATATAGATTTAAAAAACTGGACTTGTTTGTTTCCTTGATATGATATGACTAATATGAAGTATTTTTTTTAAAGATTAATCGTCTGTACCTACTTATTAATTTGTCACTTTGCATGCCCAACTATATATGGCAAAACATGTCATAGATCTTTATTTTGTGTAACACCTTTAATACCATGTTTTATTGCAAATAAAGAATTTAAATTTGAAAACATTTTTATGAGAAATATTCTGCACGTCGTCCTACGGAGCAAAGTCGTGGTCCCTTATCGAAAATCAGAAGTTCAAGCTCGGGTTTTGCCATGGATAATAGAGCAATACACTGCAGTAAATTTATTAGGTGTAAAAGACACGGTAAAAAATCGATCATCCGATCCAAGACTGGCATAGTTCACGTAGGTATGAAGGCAACAGAAGTGAAGTGGGAGTGGGTGCGTCGTGTCTGACGGATGGTAACCTCAATGGATTCCTGAAGATTGGTCTCACAGGCATAAAGTGACGTCCAAAGAAACGATGGCTGCTTACAAAATGGCATTTGTAAATTAAAACACAGAAACTTTAGACCCTTATAAAACATTTGTCCACCATTACCACAAACTCTTGTTGAACTACCGATTCATGAGTTCAAAATCCACATTAAAAAAGTCCTTATGACAAAAGGATAAATAAATAAATATTGGACAACATCACATACATTGCTCTGATCCTAAGGCACTTGTGTTATAGAAATCAGAAACAACGACGGTACCACAACACCCAGACCCGAGCCAATATAGAAAAGTTCGTTTTCTACATTGACCCGACCGGGGATCGAACCCGGAACCTCAGAGATGACAAGACAAGAGTGCATGGACTTAAACTGCCTAGCTCGCACTTACTAATTGGCTTGTAAAAGTAGTTCCTGTAAAATCAGGCTGACAAAGATGATTGATTCTGTTGCGCCTTTTCTTCTCATCACCAGCCTATAATATGTAGTCCCGAAGCGGTGGTAGGGCTAAGTTATATTTTGGGACGTATATAAGTGCCCGCAGTAGGGCCTACATACAAAATAATAAAATTCATTTCATTTCCTTTTGGATCTTGAGTAGAGAGAACTTCATCAACTATTTCTGACTAACAACCAACAGGTTCCTACATCAATTTGCCGCCAAATCACTAACCAATAAACTGCTCGTGAGTATTATTAGTTGCGCAATAGCAGTATCGTTTTCAGCTTAACGTTACGCCTTCACAGCATGTAACATGTAACATACACGGAATTTATGTAAGTGTTACAGCCTGAATGGTTGTCCGGCGGAACTGGACACTTCCTAAACACGAGGCTCGGAAAAAAACCATGACGATCGAGAAGAGCATGACAAATGAGTGTGAAGAGCTCAAGAATGCTTTATTGACGACCGTTTTGGTGTAGTGGTTTGCGTCTGGTCTACAATGCCAGGCGGTTGCGGGTTCGAATCCCTGAAGCGAATGTTTGTGGGATGAGCACGAGCATTTTTACTTAAGTCATGGATGTTTATAAACGTATTTAAGTATGTTTATCTGTTATCTAGTCATTATGATACAAGCTTTGCTTGTTTGGGGCTTAGCTTATTGGTGTGATTGTGGCAAAACAATATTTTATTTATTATCTATTTCAGACCGTGACAATTGGTGTGTTGTCGTTGTTATTGTGTATTTAATATAATTATAAAGTTGTTATGTTTAAGCAGTAAAATCATCCCTTATAAGTGAACTAATATAATTATGACCTTGCAAATGCTTAATGCGAATAACTTTAAATAAGTCAATAATAGTCACACCCCGGAAACCGGGTACTGTCCAACTGCATACAATCGGCGCGTTTTCCTTACCTTCAACATATAGTTGCAATTGGCAGCTATCCCAGTTTAATAAGATAGCCGATTTCACTACACTTTAATCTTCAAATCTCCTAAAAGTTACAAACGTTTTTCCCAGTTTATCCTACCAAGTCTTCCTACAAGAACCTTAATTGAATAAATTAACTTCGAAACCCAATCAAGCATGTACCTTACTAGACCACCCAAGTATACCCAAGATCATCTGTAGTTTATTAAGAACAAATTATGTATTGAACTTCTGTTACAATGTTAAGAAATGATTTACAATACTAAAATTAAATTTAACATCCCGACCAGAGGAAAATAGACTCCATGTTAAAAAGACTTAGAGTTTAATAACCTAGTTAATAGTTAAAGACTTCTGAACCTCACAAAGCTATCGTTATCCCATTTAAGAAAGTCCTAAGGCAATGCTTTTTAATGAACTTTGAGTGTAATTGATATATTTGAGGCTTCTTCAATGGAGTAATTACCAGCTACGGGCGTTTTTCGACTCTTCAAAAATGAGATTGAAAATTATGAGTTTTGAGTTCTGTGTGTCTAGAGATATAAATTAAAAGATGGTTATAGGCTCTGTGTCTGTGGTCTATACAGGATGATAAAGAAATTATTGAAAATATTTGAGAGTTAAAATAAAAAGATACGAAATTTTTAACGAAGCAACATTAACTGGAATTTAATTTTAACGTGACACCTAGATTACAAATTTGAATTGTATTCTGTAGTTGTGTCCTTAAATAAATACAACTATATAAGTAACCACAAAATCACTAATCGGTAACTACATAAACTATATATATGATAAAGTACATAAGCAACATCTAGTATTGTCGAAAATGAAAGTTTTTTCGCGATTGTGAAGTTCCCTCTTATAGTAAAATCGACTATTAGTTGCTGATTGTTCACTTGTAAAGAATACCGTGATTTATGTATAAACTTTGACCGTAGCGATTGGAATGGTCAAAATACGGAAGAATTTTTGTCTTTCCATCATTATCAATTCTCAAAATACCTATTACAAAACGATCTCCAAGGCCATCTTTGATATAACAAGTTTAAGTAAATATAGAACCGTTACATCAATCGATTATTTAACCTCTAAATCGGTTTATTGGAGATCCTTGTGCGTAGGTCAAAACTCAAGACAATGCAACTAAAGATAAGGTTGAGTGGTATGAGAATCATCTACCTATTGTTAGTTAAGGTTTTAACCATTGGCTTCAAAATGAAGGTCGACTTTTACAAGAACATTTTGTAAAAAACGACGAGGTTGACGAACGAACGGATAGGGTTCAGTATTTGTAAACCAAATAGAAAATTTGCTAAAGAAAATGCGTAAAAAATGTCTAGTCAGTCTCATATAATTTGACGACCGTCTGGTGTAGTGGTTCGCGCTCCGGACTACAATGCCTGGCTTTGTGTCCGGATCTGGGTTCGAATCCCGCAAAGGGCAAATGTTAGTGTGATGGTACACGAGCATTTGTACCTAAGTCAAGGATGTTCATAAACGTATTTAAGTATGTTTATCCGTTATCTAGTCACCATAGTACAAGCTTTGCTTAGTTTGGGGCTAGATAATTGGTGTGATTGTGGAAACAATTTATTTATTTTATTTATTAATAATTAATCTAATGATCGTTATATATTTAAAGGAAGGAAGGATCGTTTAATCCTACCAAACAATTACAAAGTAGCGTTGCTTTTTGCTTTCGCAAAAGTAAACAAGCTATAGCTTAGTGTTGAGACACGGATTTCCGGTGTTTAATTATCTCTAATTATTTTTTAAATTATTTGTTAATAAAATCAACGTTAATATAAGAAAGTTTTTCTATGAGTTTATTTTTCTAACTAAATCTATATAATAGTACCTTTTAGTACTCGTAGCTTCGTAAAGTGAAGAAGGATAAACAGTCTTTAAAAATGTTCATTGCCAGTATTCTCAGAAAAATAAACGCTGCATTCAGCATTAAAAACGGTACGGAACCCGAAGACACTTGTCGCCAAATTGTGAATCTTTTTGTAAAACACTAATCGGTATTATCGAATCATCGAACTGTTACGAGCGTTTTTTGCGTTCAAAATTGAACTCTGCTCCGTTAGCCAACAGTTTATAATTATTTTACAAATTGCTAAAATTATGACACTTTACGATGCATTTTTATTTCTCGCGTGGGCGGTTAGTTAACGGTGATGTTTTACAAACTATCGATGTAATTATTTATAGATAAAATAGTTGACAACTAGTCAAAACAATATCGACCGTAGTGGCGATTCGGTTTTACCACTATCGGTATTAAATACGTACATGTATCAAAACTTTTTAAAGATCACACAACGGACTCAAATATGCTTTGTGTCCGTTGTGTGATCCACGAGACCACGTGAGCTTTATTATCAGACCCATTGACAATAAATAAATTATCGATAAAATCCAAAATTGTGACCAGTTAAGGCCACAATAGTCAATCGACACTATCGATATTTCCACTATAGCTGTGCATCACTATTAACCAGAGAAAGATTGAATTAATGAGCCGTTAACTGAGTAGTTAAACATTTAACTGAGATGTTAATCTTTTTAATATCTTTATTGTGATTAGTGCGCGGAACAAATTGTATTTGCATGCGGATTTTATCACCTATTAGTCCTCCAACTCTATAAGTGGGAAACACGTTGGCTTTTAAAACCTTTGTGTAGTTAAAGTTTACTATAGAACGTAGCACTGACGGCCTATAGGGCAGAAAGGTTCTGGAATGGAGGCCGTACCGGCAAGCGCAGCGTGCGACGTTCACCGACGAGGTGGACAGACGACCTGGTAAAGGTTGCAGGAAGCCGCTGGATGGAGGCCGCTTTCAACCGGCCAATCTGGAAGTCACTGGAGGAGGCTTATGTTCAGCAGTGGACGTCCTGAGATTGAAGTGGTGATGATGATGATGATAGTCTGTGCCCAAGTACTAGTAGAAGTCAGCTAAAAAGTCATCATCATCATCAGCCCACACTAGTCCACTGCTGGACATAGGCCTCTCCAATTGCACGCCACTCTGCACGATCCACGGCTACTCTCATCCAGCTCCTGCCAGCAACCTTGCGAAGATCGTCACTCCATCTAGTCTGAGGGCGTCCCCACACTACGCTTGCCGACACGCGGTCTCCACTCAAGAACTCGTTTACCCCAGCGGTTATCGGTTCTGCGACAAATATGGCCGGCCCACTGCCACTTCAGCTTGCTTATTCGATGGGCTATGTCGATGACTTTAGTTTT